>OX463246.1:72982828-75636161 GCA_949820135.1 Sylvilagus floridanus
TACCACCTTAAATTACTAACAATGAAAAAACTGTTCTCGTGGCAGAAATAATTTTGAAAGGCTACTGCACTGGTAGTTTGAAAGAAAAATCATACCACCCTTAATTAAAAGACTAATGAAGGCACTATAATGATTTTAATAAGATGAAAAAATTATATTTGAAGTATATTCTTGTTAAAATATCTTAAAGAATCTCAAAATAATCATAACATTATTAATAACACCATCACTATTGATAATTTAGGGGGGACCTAAAAATACAAAATTCCTTTTTATTTTTATATAAATGTATTTCATACTGTATTTTTAGAAATTTCTTTTTCTTATTTTTTAGATGTCATTAGCATTACTTCAAGTCTCCCTAATATCCCAATGAAACTTTTATTGAAAAAATATTAAACCAGTAAATAATTTAGAAACAGGCACCTTAAAAATATTTTCTCTATGTCCTTAAGTTTTAAGGGTTTTGTTGTTGCTGTTAATATTCTCATTAAGACTGATTTAGAAAAGAGAAAAGCATAGGAGAAGCTGCCCCACTCACACATGAAAAAACTAAATTTAAGAAGGTAGCCCATATTCAAAGTCCAATTCCAACCTTATAAGCAAATTGTATGATTCCCTGCCCAATTACCTATTATAAAGTCCTAAATCTTCAACTAAAAATCTTTATTAGTGGACCTTGCTCCAACAGGAAAAGATTTCCACATGACAACTAATATAAAAATGAGAAATACATAGCAAGAGAGGAAGTGATCGCAAGGACACACACTACAGTTAGACTGTCTCTTAAATATTAAGTTATTCAAATTCATTCTTTATTACCTTTGCAACTAACTCCTCACAAACTACATATTTCTGTTCTCGACTAAGAAATTTTTGGCCAATTCATCCTCCATGCACTAAAAGCATATGAAAGGAGGTGGTGGTGTGGCATAGCAGGTAAAGCCTCTGCTTGCAGTGCCAGCATCCCATATGGGCAATAGTTTATGTCTCGGCTGTTCTACTTCTGGTCCAGCTCCGTTACAATGGCCCAAATGTTTGGGCCCCTGCCACTTATGTGGGAGACCTGGGAGAAATTTCTGGCTCCTGGCTTTGGATTGGCCCAGCACTGACTGTTACAGGTATCTGGGGAGTGAAACCTGTAGATACCTTATCCTTATCCTTGTCTGTCTGTCTTTCTTTCTCTCTCTCTCTCTCTCTCTCTCTCTCCCCTTCTCCCTCTCTCCCTCTCTCCCTCTCTCTGTCTCTCCCCCAATCCCCTGTAACTCTTACAAATAAATAAATCTTAAAAAATAAATAAAGCATATGAAAACCTCAATTTTCTCCTTGTGTTTATTTTTGTGGAGTTTTTTCACTTGTACAACAATGGAATTCTTACACATCCCATGGGGCACTGTGGTAGGCAGCCTCTAAAATGGCCTCTTATGATGCCACCCACCCGATAATCATTTCCTTGTGTAATTCCCTTAGAAAGTGGGCTGGATCTAGTGTTTACTTACAATAGAATACAGCAAAGGTGAAAATATGTCACTTCTGAGATTAGGTTTCAAACAGATTGGCTTCTTTGGGGATGCCCTTTCTTAATCTTAAGGGAAGTCGGTTGCCATGTTATAAGCTACTCTAAGGTGAGGCTTATATGACAGGAAACTCAAGTATTCAGTTCTAGCTAACAGCTACAGACAAGCCTACCAAAAGCCAAGTGAATAAACCTGGAAGCAGATTCTTTGCCAGCCAATCCTTGCAATAACTGCATGCCCTACTATCTTGACTATAAAAGACTGGAGATTATAAGATACTTCAAGTTAAGAGGGCACCCAACTAACCTGCACCCAGATTCCTGGTCCACAGCAATTATGAGATAATAAATGTTTATTATTTAAAGCTGCTAAAATGTATACTGATTTGTTATACAGTAAGAGATAACCAATTATGTTTTATTTTGATTCAGAGACACAAAGAGCTCCCATCCTCTGGTTCATTCTCCAAATGCCCACAACTGGAAGTAGGCTGAGCCAAAACCAGGAACTTAGGGTAGGTCTTCATGTTTGAGACATTCTACTACTTGCATCATCATCTGTCAACTCCTAGGGTTTGCACTGGAGGCAAAGTGAAAGTGGGTACCAGAACTGAGTATTGAACCCATGTACTATATTAGGGGATGCAAGTGTCGTTAACCATTCATGCCCACCTCTACTACAAGTTTTAAAATACTTAAGAATCACTTAATCTACAGTATACCACATAATTTAATAAATTTCCCCTTGCAAAAACATAGCATTCTCCTATTTAAGAATAATTCTGTTCATACTAACTCAATGGAGCCTCATTAATCTTACGCAGATGGTATATGTAAGAGCAGATATAATTCTTACATCCTATACCTGATTCTGTAATTTAATATAATATACTCCTTTCTGTACACAAATTCTTTCTTTCTTTTTTAATTTTTTTTTTGACAGGCGGAGTGGACAGTGAGAGAGAGAGACAGAGAGAAAGGTCTTCCTTTACCGTTGGTTCACTCTCCAATGGCCGCTGCGGCCAGCGCACCACGCTGATCCGGTGCCCCAACCTGGACTAGAACCCGGTGTGCCAGCGCCTCAAGGCGGAGGATTAGCCTATTGAGCCGTGGCGCCAGCTTATACACAAATTCTTAAAACCCACTTATTCCTACTAGATATCTGGCTACTAACTTATGAGTACACCTTTTACTGTTTCAGGTTTCTTCCTTTCTTATCCAATTTTTCCCTCTCAACAATTAAGGGTACTTAAAAAAAATTCTTAGAAAATACTATTAGCAACCTGGGGATGCTGTAGCGTATCCTCAAAATTAGTATTTCTAAAAGAAAGCAGCCTGGAGGAATGCCTTTTTCATAGTAAACTAAGGGGTAGCCTAATTGCAAAGCAAAAGACAGTCATTCAGAGAAAGCATCTAAATAAATGCCTCAACCCTTATCTATAAGTCTATTTTAAATTGTTTATATGAATTCATTCAGTCCAAACATTCAGTGAGCACCTACCAAGTGCCAAAAATTGTACCTGACGCTGATATTAACATTAACTTCCAAACTAGGGAGAAAAAATAATTATAATAGGTAAGAAAGGCTTAAACCAAAAGCAAACAAACAAAAAACCCAGGAGGGAAGATAGCAGAGGCACTAACAAATTTTGCCTAAAACAGACAAGGAAGGTATCACAAAGATGGAATTGTGTTGGAACTTGAATAAATACAAACTTGCTAGATTCTCTGCCAAATAAAGGGAAAATAGAATTCCAAGACGAAGGGAAAAAGTCACGCAATGAAAACTAAATTAATATGGATTCTTTCCAGAAGACTTATAGCTAAGGCTGAAGAACCAGCCTCTCACAACCTTACTCATTCATTCATTCATTCATTCATGTGTTCATTCAACAAAACAAAACTCTGAGCATACACTCTATGCCTGGTACTGTGATAGGTACCAGAAATAAAGCAATAAACAGAACATTAAGTTCCTGACCTCAACAAACTTAGAATTTAACTGAACACAGAGGGAGTATATGCATTCATTGTAATTATGCTGATTTTGAAATGCTTATGGGACTTCATGCTTTCATCCCCTGGGTTAGTCATATTCTTTGTAAGCTTCAGTTCCCTAATTTGTAAAGTGGAGATAATATTATACTTAAACCTCAAAGGAGTATAGTAATGATGAAATAAGGCAAGTAAAATATTCACAACAGTAAGGTCATGATAAAACTGGTCATTACTACTATTACCATTATCATTATCTGTGCTAAAGAATGAGACAAAGATTTTAGTAAGAAAACTTTCTATGCTCTAAATCTTTATTTTTTTTATTTTTGACAGGCAGAGTGGACAGTGAGAGAGAGAGAGAGACAGAGAGAAAGGTCTTCCTTTGCCGTTGGTTCACCCTCCAATGGCTGCCGCGGACAGCGCGCTGCCGCGCTCATCCAATGGCAGGAGCCAGGTGCTAGGTGCTTATCCTGGTCTCCCATGGGGTGCAGGGCCCAAGCACTTGGGCCATCCTCCACTGCACTCCTGGGCCACAGCAGAGGGCTGGCCTGGAAGAGGGGCAACCGGGGCAGAATCCGGCGCCCCGACCGGGACTAGAACCCGGTGTGCCGGCGCCGCAAGGTGAAGGATTAGCCTATTGAGCCACGGCGCCGGCCAATGCTCTAAATCTTAAAGAAGGAGCAGAAAAACTCTTCGCTGTTTGGCTTTCAACTAACTTAGCTCAATTATCAACTAAGGCATTAAGTAGCTCTAGACTGTCATAAAGTTCCCAGCTCCTCCAAAAAAGGGTACTGAAAACAAAAGCTGGCATAATCTCTGATGATACAATCTGCAATTAATTTTACTTGTGTAGTAACAGATTCTCAGCTCTGTGTACATGTGTACTAAAGAAGTAATACTCGGGGTCAGCATAGTGACACAGTGGGTAAAGCCATGGCCTTCAGTGTTGGCATCCACATGGGCACTGGTTCTAGTCCTAGCTGCTCCAATGTTCATTCAGCTCTGTACTAATGTGCCTGGGAAAGTAGCATTTTGGCTCCTATATCCATGTGGATGTATAAAACTTCCACAGAAACTTAAAACATTTAAAAAACTTTTTATTACTTTTTAAGTGCATATAAGGCAATCATTTACACCTTTTTTAATGCAAGCAAAATCTAATGTAAAACCTAAGTCTTCAACTTAAAACCAAGTTAACAGTTATTTTGCTCTTCAACGGCTACCCACCACTTCTCTTTAAGCTACAATTTCTTTTTTTTCTTTAAGATTTTATTTATTTGAAAGGCAGTATGGAGAGAGAAGGGGAGAAACAGAGAGAGAGAGAGAGAGAGAGAGAGCGAGCGAGCACGCGCGAGCAAGCACTTCCATCCGCTGGTTCACTCCCCAAACGGCCTCAACAGCCAGGGCCAGTCCAGACAGAAGCCAGGAGCTTCCTCCAGGTCTCTCACGTGGGTGCAGGGGCCCAAAGACTTGGGTCATCTTCTGTTGCTTTCCCAGGAGCATTACCAGAGAGCTGGGTAAGCAGTGGAGCAGCCAGAACTCAAACTGCTGCCCACATGGAATGCTGGCACTGCAGGCAGCAGATTAACACATTGTGCCACAGGGCTGGCTCCAAGCTATAAGCCTCTTGCCCTAAAACTCTTAAGAGGACTCCTCCAGGACTAGTTCTTTCACAGTCTTTTGTTTCCTGATGCAACCTCTGACTCTGGGTTTCAAGAGCCCATCTTCCTAAAGTCAGAATCAAGAAAATTTCTGAAACTGAGATAACGGAATAATTCAATAGTATTTGAACAATGAGGAAATCCTTTATCTGAATTCCAAAGACAAAGGTAAAGAGTTTTCTAAAGTAAAAACAAAATTTTTGGCCAGCGCCGTGGCTCAACAGGCTAATCCTCCGCCTTGTGGCGCCAGCACACCGGGTACTAGTCCCGGTCGGGGTGCTGGATTCTGTCCCGGTTGCCCCTCTTCCAGGCCAGCCCTCTGCTGTGGCCCAGGAGTGCAGTGGAGGATGGCCCAAGTGCTTGGGCCCTGCACCCCACGGGAGACCAGGAAAAAGCACTTAGCACCTGGCTCCTGACATCGGATGAGTGCGGTGCGCCAGCCGCAGCGCGCCGACCGCGGCAGCCATTGGAGGGTGAACCAACGGCAAAGGAAGACCTTTCTCTCTGTTTCTCTCTCTCACTGTCCACTCTGCCTGTCAAAAAAAATATTTTTTTAATTATAAAATTCTGATTTAATTTTCGCCTAATATAGATTAATGAGCTATATTATGTGTAATATAATCAGCATGTAGGTTCTTTTAAGTTGTAGTAAAACAGTATAGTACCAGAAGAGTTAAATACATTTTAGAATCAGAAAAAAAACAGGTTCAAATTCTCCTTTCTCCTGTTTCAAGTTGTACAACCTTGAGCAAATTAACTTCTTAAGATTCAACCTCTTCAATGAATTAAACATATCTACCTCCTAAGGTCTTTACAAGAGTATTAAATATGACAGTGAATAATGCATAAAAAAGCATCTGATAAATATTTTCTTTTTAAAGAAAAGGCAGGGGCAAACTCAGCCTATCAGTTAAGATTATCCCATATCCCACACTGGAGTCCCTGGAATCAATTCTAGGCTATGGCTGTTGACTCCAGTTTCCTGCCTCTCATATTGTGGAGATATAGATTGCATTTCAGACTCCCCACTTTCACCATAGCCCAGTCAGTCACAACCACCATGGGCATTTGGGACATAAACCAGGAGATGAGAAGAGTCAGTCTGTCCGATAAAAAAAAAGGGAGGGATGGGGAGTAGAAAGGGGAAAGGAACTACATCCTACCCAATCTCGCCACCCAAAGATCAGTGATAAGATCAACACACTATGAATAAGAATGGAAGTAACACTTACTAAATAAGCGCACTTTTCACAGTACTTCAAACACTTCATCTTATTTAATCCATGTGGATCAAGAGCACACAGCATAAACTAAGTACAGTTTTATTCTTTATCTCCCTGTGAGGTTTGACTTCCTCCCAAAGAAACCTTTTACATAATGAGTACAAATTTCATAAGCACAACTTTAGGAATATAGTGATTCTTTCCAACATATCTCCCCTCCCATCCCCATTCCCACCCCACCTCTTCCTCCCTCTCCCATTCCCTGTCCCATTCTCCATTATTAACTTTATACACAGAAGACCAACTCTATACTAAGCAAAGATTCCAACAATGTGCATGCGCATACACACACACACACACACACACACACACAAACTGCTTGAGAACAAGCTTTACAGTTAATTCTCATAATACAACTCATTGATAATACAACTCATTGAAGACAGAAGTTCTGCATGGGAAGTAAGTGCACAGTGTCTCCTGAAGTTAATTTAACAATTACCACTCTTAGGACGTCAGTGATCACCCAAGGCTCTTGACATGAGCCACCAAGGTTATGGAAGCCTTTTGAATCCACAGTCTCTGTCAGTTTTTAGATAAGTCCATAAGCAAAGTAGAAGTTCTCTTCCTCTTTCAGAGAAAAGTACATCTTTCTTTGATGGCCACCTCTTTTCAATGGGGTCTCTCTCAAGAGATCCTTCATGTAGGACAATTTTTTGCCCTGTGTCTTGGCTTTCCATGCCTAAAATGCTCTCATGGACTTTTCAGCCAGACCAGAATGCTTTAAGGGCTGATTTGGAGGTCAGAATGCTATTTAAAGCAATTGACATCTTTTTTAATACATGTATTTGCCATTTTAGGTTCAATTCTACTAATTAAAAAACAGAAGTTTAAACTTGGGAGTAATAACTAATTATCACTGCTTCTTATTAGATATGAGGTTTCCAATCAATAGAAAAACAAGGATATTTCAAAAAAAATTGTGCAAAATGGAATTAAAAGATAAACGTATTTTGGTACAGAAAGAACTGAAACCCATGCAAACAAGAGGACTTCAAAAATGAGTAAAAATGTATATTACAAAAAATTATTAATGAATTTCAATGTATCTTTTAATAATTTTTTTCCACATCCTTCTTGAGGTACCCAAAGTATCTATTTAAATCACAATATTGTCTGAATTGACAAAATTCAAGCCATTAACCTTACTTCCTTGCTTCTCTTCCCTCTTTTTCTACTCCTTCTCCCCCCTTTATCAGTTTATTCTTTTTTTTCTTTCCTATATGACTCATATATTAACTAATGGAAGACTCAGGAAAATCCTACTAACCAAAAACATTACTGACACAGACACTTATTTCTGCAACAAACATATGAGATGCCTTACTACAGGTAAAGCACATTGCTTTAATTTCTGGACCACAATTCTATTTTTAATTCTATGCTACAATCAGAGAGTACTATATAAAAATGTTAACATAATTAAGTAGCTGTAACATTTCCTTCTGAGCTAACCTTACTTTTCATATGAGCACAAGTTTGTTCAAGTCACAAAGGAGCAGGACTGGGCAAACAGGAAAATTCTATCTAACTACTGTTGGAATGTAGTATTTAAAGGCTGAAGGGCAGAATGAAACTAACTGAAGAACAAAAACTGTCTCTAGAAAAATCAGGGTATGAATTAAAACTAATACACAAGTTCAGCAAGGTTGCAGGATACATGGTCAATATATAAAATCAATTGTACTTCCACACACCAGCAATGAACAATCTATAAATGAAATTAAGAAAACAATTCCATTTATAAAACCATTAAAAGGAATAAAATGCTTAGGAACAAATTTAACAAAAGAAATACAAGTCATACACTGAAAGAAATAAAGGTCTAGAAAGGAGAAAGGTATTCCATGCTCATGAACTGGAAGACTTAACACTGTTATGATGTTAACACTCCCCAGTCTGATCTACAGATTCAACACAACCCCAATCAAAATTACAAATGCTATTTTGCAGAAGTTGACAAACTGATTCTAAAACTCTTATGAAAATGAAAGTGATCCAGAATAGTCAAAGCAATCTTGAAAAAGATCAAGGCCAGAGGACTTCCCATTTTCAAACCTTACAACAAAGTCACAGTAATCAAGACAATGTAATAGGGGCATAAGGAAAGATACCAGTATAGATGGATTAAGAGTCCAGTAATAAACTCTTAAATTTATGCTGCATCAATTATTCTGCAATGGCCAGTACTGGGCCAGGCTGAAAACCAGAGTCATGAGCTTCTTCCAGGTCTCCCACATGTGTGCAGGTGCCCAAGTACTTGGGCCCCTTCCTCTGCTTTCCCAGGAGCATAAGCAGGCAGCTGGATTGAAGAGGAGCAGTTAGGACACAAACTGGCCCCCATACTAGATGATGGTGTTGCAGGCAGCAGCTTTACCTGCTATGCCACAATGCTGGCCTCTCAACTGATTCTTGATGAGCATGCCAAGAGAATTCAAAAAGGAAAGAAAAAATTTTTGTATGGTAATGGACAACCAAAGAGGCACAGATAGAATAACAAAGCTGGATCCCTACCTCATAACATGCAAAATATTAACTTGAAATGAATGAGAGACTTAACATAAGAGCTAGAACTAAACACAGATGAAACTGTGCAGGACCTTGGATTACAGTGGTTTCTTAGATAAGACAATCCAAAGCACAGCAACCAAAGGAAGAAAACGATAAATTAGACAAAATTAAAATAAGAAACTTGAATGCTTTGCAGGGAACTATCAAGAAAGAGGAAAGGCCTCATAAAATGGGAGGACATATCTGCAAATCACTTGACAGGGAACTTGTATCCATAATATAAGAAATACTTATAAAGCAACAGTAAAAAAAAAAAACCATGTAACTCAATTTAAAAATGCATCAAGTCAGATTACAAGTAATGACAAAGATGTGGAAAAAATGGAACCCCTGCACACTGTTGCAATAATGTAAAATGGTATAACCACCAGAGTTCAACATAGTTAGCATACTACTGAGAAATTCTACTATGTATACACACCTAGAACTGAAAAGATGTCCACACAGAAACTGGCACATGAATGTTTATAGCAGTATTATTCATAATAACTACAAGGTGAAAACAACCCAAACATCCACTAAATGATAAAGCATAAATAAAATTTGGTATATACAGCCATTCAATGGACTATTATCTACTCTTAAGAAGGAATGAAATACTGATACACACAATAATATAGGTGACCAAGTAAAAGAAGCCAGACATAAAAAGGGCCACTCATAGGATTCTACTTACATAAATGAGGAAATTCATTTCAATAGAAGATATATTAGTGGTTGCCAAGGGCCAGAGTAAGAGGAGAATAGGGAAAGACTGGTGATGGATATGTGGTTATTTTGCAGGTGATGAAAATGCTCTGGAACTAGACAGTGATTATGGGTGCACAAGCTATTAATATAGTAGTCCCACCTTACCCATAGTTTCACTTTACACAGCTTTAGTTACCCTCTGTCAACTAAAGTCTGGAATTATTAAGTGGGAAAACCCAAAAATAAGCAATTCCCAAGTTTTAAATTGCATACCATTTTTAGTAGTGTGTCTGCATAGAATTCTGAAATCATCACAGTTACTTAGCAGTCATTTCTGTGATCAGATACAGTGTCAGGTATAGTAGTGGCTGTGTTTAAGTATCCCTTCTTTTATCTAATAATTCCTCCTAAGCGCGAGAGTAGCAATGCTGGCAATTCAGATATGCCTAAGAGAAGCTGTAGGTGTTTCCTTTCTGTGTCTCACATCATCACAAGAAGGGTGAATACAGTACAATATTTTGAGATACTACATTCACCTAACTTTCATTACAGTATAGTCAATGACTGTTACATCTTTCTTTTGTTGTTAATTTCTTAGTGTGCCTATTTCCAAATTAAACTTGTCATAGATGTATATATGCATGGAGGAAGGGCAAAGGGGACACAGTATATTCCAGGGTTTGGTACCAGGTATCTTAGGAATCCTCTGGAGTACTGAAATACATTCACCCTGGAAAAGGGTGACTACTGTATACTAAAAGCCATTTGATTGTACACTTTAAAAGAGGGAATCTTATGATTCATCTGAATTTAAGATATTTCTGAAACCTCTTCAAATTAGTGAGCTACACCAGTTATTAACAAACATTTGCTAAGAGTCTGCTCCAGGCCAAACATTTTCATGAACCAGAACAGGCAAAAAGTTTATAATCTGATAAAGACTGGGCAAATAGGGCAAAAATGAAGCTAAATGAATCTTAGTTTGATATATAATGAGAAAATGTGACAACACATAACTTATGTAACCAGCTCCTACAAACAAATACTTATAGAAAAGAAAAAGATGCTATGAACTGAGGCAGGAGAAAAGAGGGAAAAATGTTTAAGCTTGAATTTTTTAAGCCTGAAGCGGGGGCATCCCATGTGGGTGCCGGTTCTAGTCCCAGCTGCTGCTCTTCCGATCTAGCTTTCTGCTATGGCCTGGGAAATCAGTAGAAGATGGCCCACGTCTTTGGGTCCATACACCTACATGGGAAACCCGGAAGAAGCTCCTGGCTTCCAATCGGCACAGCCCCAGCAGTTGTGGCCATCTGGGGAGTGAACCAGCAGATAGAAGACCTCTCTCTTTGTCTATACCGCTCTCTTTCAAATAAATAAAAATAAATCTTTAAAAAAATATTAGAGGTAATTCTGATATGCTACTTCCTCCCAATCAAACAACCTGAAGACTGTGATAGAAAGAAGACATTTTGCATGTATTGAGAAAAAAGGAAGTAATGTATTGATTAAAAGGTGTGAGGCAGGGAACAGGCCTAGAAGCTAAGACATCTGCGTCCCACAGTGGAGTACTTAGGTTCAATTCCTGGATCTGGCTCCTTGTTCCAGCTTCTTGCCAATGCAGATCCTAGGGGGCAGCTTTGATGGTTCAAGTAAGTGAGTTCCTGCCATCTACCTGGGAAACCTGAATTGCATTCCCAGCTCCTAGCTTTGGCTATAGCAAAGTCCTGGCTGTTCACTGGAGCGAACCAGTGAACGGCTAGAAGCTCTCCCTCTAGTAGTAAATATTTAAAAAATAAAAACAAAAAGGTATTAGGCAGGAAAATAAAAAAAAAATAGTCAGCAAATATAGTGGATACATTTGCATATTTGATATATATGCAATCATGACAGGGTAACATAGTACACACACCTATGCAGTATAATTAAGATACTAGATGTGGGCCGGCGCCGTGGCTCAACAGGCTAATCCTCCGCCTTGCGGCGCCAGCACACCGGGTTCTAGTCCCGGTCGGGGCGCCGGATTCTGTCCCGGTTGCCCCTCTTCCAGGCCAGCCCTCTGCTGTGGCCCAGGAGTGCAGTGGAGGATGGCCCAAGTGCTTGGGCTCTGCACCCCATGGGAGACCAGGAAAAAGCACCTAGCACCTGGCTCCTGCCATCGGATGAGCGCGGTGCGCCGGCCGCAGCGTGCCGACCGGGGCAGCCATTGGAGGGTGAACCAACGGCAAAGGAAGACCTTTCTCTCTGTCTCTCACTGTCCACTCTGCCTGTCAAAAAAAAAAAATTAATTGATTAAAAAAAAAAGATACTAGATGTGAGTAAAATCAAGAAGTTATTATTTGGGACACTTGATCTGGAGCATACAGATAAATTGTTATAAAAGTATACTTAAAATAGTTCAATACCAAAATTGAGCTGATCATTTTTTATCAAATTCCTTTATTCTTAATAATATATTACAAATGTAACAAATCAGCAGATTTCAAGGACAAACACAACCAGAAGGTTATCTATCAACTAAAAACTAACAAATACTTGATGAAGATTCACTGTATGTGCATGCTGTGGTTCTAAGTATTTTGCTTTTCTTTTTTTAAAAAAAGATTTATTTTATTTATTTGAAAGGCAGAGTAATAGGGAGAAAGAGAGAGGCAGAAGAGACAGAAAGAGATCTTTATCCACTGGGTTATTCCAAATATGGCCACAATGGCCAGGATTGGGCCAGGCCAAAGACAGGAGCCTAGAAGCCACCTGGATGTCTCAGAGGGATGGCAGGATTCAAGTATTTGTGTTATCTTCTGTTGCTTTCCCAAGTGCATTAGCAGGGAGTAGGATTGGAAGTGTAGCAGCTGGTACTCGAACTAGCACTCATATGGGATGTCAGCAACACAGGCAGCAACCCAAACCTCTGCACCAGGATACCAGCCTCTACATGTTACTTTTTGTTAGTAAAATGAAACATTCAACTGGACTTTTGAGTGAACCTATTTTTTTTTTTTTTTTTGATACGCAGAGTGGACAGTGAGAGAGAAACAGAGAGGAAGGTCTTCCTTTGCCGTTGGTTCACCTTCCAATGGCCGCCGCGGCCGGCGCACTGCGCTGATCCGATGGCAGAAGCCAGGTGCTTCTCCTGGTCTCCCATGGGGTGCAGGGCCCAAGCACTTGGGCCATCCTCCACTGCACTCCTGGGCCACAGCAGAGAGCTGGCCTAGAAGAGGGGCAACCGGCACAGAATCTGGCGCCCCGACCAGGACTAGAACCTGGTGTGCTGGCGCCGCTAGGCAGAGGATTAGCCTACTGAGCCACAGCGCCGGCCTTGAGTGAACTTTTTTTTTTTTTTTTTTTTTTTTTTTTTTACAGGCAGAGTGGACAGTGAGAGAGAGAGACAGAGAGAAAGGTCTTCCTTTTGCCGTTGGTTCACCCTCCAATGGCTGCCGCGGTCGGCGCGCTGCGGCCGGCGCACCGCGCTCATCTGATGGCAGGAGCCAGGAGCCAGGTGCTTTTCCTGGTCTCCCCGTGGGGTGCAGGGCCCAAGCACCTGGGCCATCCTCCACTGCACTCCTGGGCCACAGCAGAGGGCTGGCCTGGAAGAGGGGCAACCGGGACAGATTCCGGTGCCCCGACCGGGACTAGAACCCGGTGTGCTGGCGCCGCAAGGCGGAGGATTAGCCTGTTGAGCCACGGCGCCGGCCTTGAGTGAACTTTTTAAATGCAAGACACCTTTAGGAACATATCAGTTTATAATTTCTGATTTTATTCCATATACTGCTGGCTAAGTTGTATTTAGGTTTTTTTGTTTTTTTTTTACTTCTATTTTGCAAATTAATTTACAGTATCTGCTACCCTAACTTCTTTCCTCAACTCTACTGTCATCTTTAGTATCCAGTAACTCTCTCTCCATTCTTCAGAACTAAACACATCTCTCCATTCTATCTTTACTTCTAATTCTAATTCACTAAAACTGCTTAACTGATTCCTTGCTCCTTTATAACTCAAATTGTTTTTATATAATAGGATAAACAGAGGATTAATTTAGGCAACCATATAAAATTCAGGGGGGAAGCTGAAAAAGTCCTGGCACCAAATGTCCAGTATTCACTGTTGAGCATAAAGCAGATATTCAATTAATTCTTGATGAATGATTGAAAAGCCTAAGAGAATCGCTAAAGAGAAAACTTATAGACTTATCTTGCATCTCCAGAAAAAGAGTTAAAGTTTGAAAACATATCAGATGACTCTGATGTGCCACCTATCCAGCCAAAAGTAAAACAAATCTTAGGAAAGTACTAATTTTCATTTTGACAGTGTCACTTGGTCAATTTTTTGATAAATTAGTTTGAATGCTTTAAAATTATTCATGCATACAACACTTTTAAAAAAAAGTATTTACTTATGTATTTATTCAAAGGCAGAGAGAGAGAGAGAGAGAAAGAGAACGAGAGCAAGTGCAAGTGCACTCAAAGAATCTTCCACCTGCTGGTTCACTCCCCAAATGTTGCAATAGCCAGGGAATGGGCCAGGCAGAAGCCAGAGGCAAGAACACCATCCAGGTCTCCCACATAGGTGGCAGGAATCCAAGTACTTGGGCCATCTTCTGCTGCCTCTCAAGCACATTAGCAGGAAGCTGGAGGGGGAATCGATCCCAGAGCTCTGATATGGTACACTCATCATGCCACAACAGCTGCCCATAACACTTTTGAAACAGTCCTGCAATTTTAACTTAATTTTAAAGTATATCTTTAATTATATTTGTAAAGAATTGTCCCTCATGAAAAAAAGTAAAACAGTTCTCATGATAAGATCTCATTATATCTGTGATTTAGTATAAAACTAACTGAAGAAGTAATTGAGATAAAACTAGATAAGCAAACACATACATCAAGAAGGTGTATAGGGCCCTGTCCAATTAAAAAAAAATCCTAAAAGAACATCATTTTGTCATTCTAATTTCATAGGAATACAGCCAACATAGAAGAAAACAAACCATTATGAAAATATGGATTATTGAAAACAAACAACCAACTTGGGATCTACCATACTACTTTTAACCCTGACTTAAGAATGAAAATCTCTTGTAGGTCAGCCTAGAAAGTTTTTTTTATTTTTTTTATTTTTATTTTTATTTATTTATTTATTTATTTATTTATTTATTTTTTGACAGGCAGAGTGGACAGTGAGAGAGAGAGACAGAGAGAAAGGTCTTCCTTTGCCGTTGGTTCACCCTCCAATGGCTGCCACGGACAGCACGCTGCGGCCGGCGCACCGCGCTCATCTGATGGCAGGAGCCAGGTGCTAGGTGCTTATCCTGGTCTCCCATGGGGTGCAGGGCCCAAGCACTTGGGCCATCCTCCACTGCACTCCTGGGCCACAGCAGAGGGCTGGCCTGGAAGAGGGGCAACCGGGACAGATTCCGGCGCCCCGACCGGGACTAAAACCCGGTGTGCCGGCGCTGCAAGGCGGAGGATAAAGTTTTTTTTAAAAAAGCTCAAATTTTGGGGCCGATGGTGTGGCGCAGCAGGTTAAAGCCCTCGCCTGAAGCGCCAGCATTCCATATGAGTGCCGATTCTAGTCCCGGCTGCTCCTCTTCCAATTCAGCTCTCTGCTATGACCTGGGATAGCAGTAGAAGATGGCCCAAGTCCTTGCGCCTCTGCACCCATGTGGGAGACCTGGAAGAAGCTCCTGGCTCCTGGCTTTGGATTGGCGCGGCTCCAGCTGTTGTGGCCATCTGGGGAGTGAACCAGCAGATGGAAACCTCTCTGTCTCTACCAAGTCCATCCTCCATTGCTTTCCCAGGCCCCATTAGCAGGGAACTAGATGGGAAGTGGAGCAACTGGGACTCAAACCAGTGCTGATATTGGATGCCAGCACTGCAGGCTGGGACTTTAACCCACTGAGCCACAGCGCCAACGATAGGATACACAACAATCTGACCATTAAAGACTTTAATTTCCATTCCTTCCAAAACATGAAAAGTGATACAGAATGTATTTTTATTCACAAGCACTCAAAATTGATTTATTTTATATTCTATCCTCCAATGCCTACAATTAAGAAAAATGGGAATCTAGGAGGCATCAATCTACATGTAATCACTAAACTTTAACCAGGTTAACTCCTTAATATTTTCTATGGATTTCCTTCTCCACATTCTGTCCTACTGAGGACCTAATCAATCCCTACATCTCCCTAGCCTCTTTTTTTCTGCCTACTATCCAATATATATTTTTAAAGATTTATTTATTTGAAAGGCAGAGTTACATTCAGAGAGGCAGAGAGAGACACAGAGAGAGAGAGAATCACTGGTTCACTCTCCAAATGGCTGCAATGGCTGGAGCTGGGCAGATTCAAAGCCAGGAGCCAGGAGCTTCTTCTGGGTCTCCCATGCGCATAAAGGGGCCCAAAGACTTGGGCCACGTTCTGCTACTTTCCCAGGCACTTTAGCAGGGAGCTGGATTAGAAGTGGAACAGAGGGGTCTCGAACGGGTGCCCATATGGGAATGCCAGCACTGAAGGGGATGGCTTTACCAGCTACACCACAGCATTGGCCCCTATTCAATATTTTTCAAAACATAAAATATACTTCGTTACTAAATAGCTTCCTGGTTTCCCACTGCTTTTAAAATACAGAATTCTCAATACAGCATATATATTCCTCCATATTCTATACTGTGATAAGTTTCTATAGTTTCAAATAGTTTTGATCCATTCTTTCTCAAGCCTATGCTGTAATAATCTAAGCCATCTTTAGCTTCCAAAATCAAAACTGTCGCCCTAGACTCCCAAGTTTAACTAACAGCTTTCAAAATTAAGTTTACATACCACCATTCTCTGAGCAGGCTTTTCTGACTTATTTCTTTACCACACTAGTTTAAACTGGGTGACCACCACCCTACCCCCACAGTGCTTCTAAACACCTTCTTTGTTTATCTTGATCACAGTATTTAGATAATATGATTTCTGTTTACCCATTACCTTTATTAAACCTTAAGATCCTTGATTAGGTAGGTTTTAATCTTTTCGTTTCACCATTTCTAATGCCTAGCAGTTCTCGAGAGAAGACACAGGAAATGGTCAGTGTTTGATGAACAGAGAACGAATATGAGATCATGGCCATATCACACCGGATATTTTGTATTTCATATAGTAAAACTAAGTAACAAGTCCAAACCTAGAGATTATCTTTCTTTTTTAGAACATTCCTATCTAGAATCTTTTTACCATTTTTCTGTAGAAAATTCCTTAAGCATCCAGCATCCCATATAAGAGCATCAGTTCAAGTCTCAGCAACTCCACTCTGATCCAAATTCCTGATAATGTGCCTACTAAGGCAGGGGAAGATGGCCCAAGTGTTTGGGACTCTGTCACCCATGTGGGAGCCCTGGGTGGAGTTCCCAGCTTTCAGCTTTAGACTACTCAGTCCTGGCTATTCCAGCCATTAGGGGAGTGAACTAGCAGATGGAAGATCTCTTTCTGTCTCTTCTGTCACTTTATCTTCCACATAAATAAATAAATAAATAAATAAAAACAAATATCTGAATCATTAAAACCATCTGATAATTAGATGGTAACATGCTTAGGTAACATTAGAGATTCTGATTTTGAACATCCTAGGTCAGCCACAAGTTTACCATAAATAAGAAATCATTTTAAATTCCCTTGCTTTGACCCTCTCATCTAAATACCAAGGACAATGCAATATCCCTCTGGCATACACTGGGAACAATGAAAAACTGGAAGACTGAAGAACTATGAGAACTATCTTTCTACCTTTGCTGTTGACACTTCCCAATTCCTGTTCCACGTATCTAGATTATGCAGATCATTTTAGCCTAAAACCTATCAGTTTGTTGCTTGGTAGCAAATCCAAATGTCCAGAATTAGAGTTGGAGTCAGAAGAAGAGTAGAAGGAACTCAAAACATTCCTGTATACAGATCTTTCTCTTATCTAACTAAGCAAGCCTATTTATCCAAATACAAATAATTAACTAAATTACACTAATTCTTTTTTTTTTTTTTTTTTTGACAGGCAGAGTGGAAGAGAGAAAGGTCTTCCTTTGCCGTTGGTTCACCCTCCAATGGCTTCCGCGGTCGGCGCGCTGCGGCCGGCGCACCGCGCTCATCCGATGGCAGGAGCCAAGTGCTAGGTGCTTATTCCTGGTCTCCCATGGGGTACAGGGCCCAAGCACTTGGGCCATCCTCCACTGCACTCCTGGGCCACAGCAGAGGGCTGGCCTGGAAGAGGGGCAACCGGGACAGAATCCGGTGCCCCGACCGGGACTAGAACCCGGTGTGCCGGCGCCGCAAGGCAGAGGATTAGCCTGTTGAGCCACAGCGCCAGCCGTACACTAATTCTTTATCATCAATGCTGCTGTACCTTTTTGGGGCTTCATGATTCCTTTCCTACATGAAACTTACATGACATTTATAGCCCCACTCATCCTTCCCTCACTCCAAGTCCTGTATCCCAAAGCTGAAATATATTTAAGTTCATTTATTCAGCAATTGTTTGTTTTAGTGAGCCACCATAAGGATCCAATGACTGTCAGATTCCCTTCAGCCTTTGTAAACTGCATTTGGACTGAAACCACTTACTCCAAAATATGCTAGGTAGCACCAGTCCAAATAATAGCACATATTATTTCTTTGTTATAAACTCTAAATATAATGAAGAAAATGCTTACTTGGTTTTTCAAGACAACATTATTAGGCGTCTTTCACAAAAGAGATCATCAGGATTATTTAAACTGTAGCTCTAAGCAAACTGGGATATGAGTGGTTAACTTCTAAGGAAGAAATATCATCAGGTTATACAAAACCAGGAGCAATTATTTCCAAATTCACAAATAATATAGTCACAACATATCTGATTCATACTACTAAAAATGTTTGCGGGGCTGGTGCTGTGGCATAACAGGTAAAATCGCTGCCTGCACTGCTGGCATTCCTTATGGTTGCTGATTCAAGACTCAGCTGCTCCACTTCCAATCCAGCTCTCTGCTTTGGCCTGGGAAAGCAGTGAAAGACAGCCCAAGGCATTGATCCCCTACACCTGCGTGGGAGACCCAGAAGAAGCTCCTGGCTCCTGGCTTCGGATCGGCTCAGCTCTAGCCATTGCGACCATTTAGGGGAGTGAACCAGAGGATGGAAGATCTCTCTCTTTCTCTGCCTCTGCCTCTCTTTAACTCTGTTTTTCAAATAAATAAATAAATCTTTAAAAAAAAAAAAAGTTTGCGTGTCTAGCAACTGAAATGGTATCATATCCTATTGCATCTATTTCTTCAGTTTTTCTGTTGTCTGCAACAATTTTCTTCCTAAATTCCCCATCTCTTTCCTACTCAAAATCTAGCTCCTGAATATATAAACATACTGTACTGAAATAAATGAACACTACCATGAAATGCAGTACTCTAAAAGGAAAGTAAAGACAGACAAGGTTGAGTCTAACTGTTCTAGTTGACACAGAGCGGTAAGTCAAAAGACCTACATTGTAGATATAATGAAAATGTGTACAGAAGACAGTTACATTTAAGGTTATATACTGTGAATATTACTGAAGATTAGATCTTAATTTTAAAAACCAGAGCCTAAGCAGAGAAGCAATAAGTAACCAAATACTAAAAACATACTTCTACAGTTAATTGCCTCTACATCTTTCTTAAAAATGCCAGCAGTTATTCAGTTTGACAAGTTATAAATTGAGGCCCACTCTCAGAATAAAAAACACTGGAGAAAACAGATCTAAGAGATATCCAGGTAAGTGTTACAAATGTCAGAACTGGGTGATCAACTGAATTTGATGTACAATAAAGAGAAGGGTAGTGGATTATCTCACTTCTAGTCTGTAGTTTGGGCAACTGTGTTAGTGGTAGAAACATTAACCTAACCTGAGAAGAATGGCTCTCTCTTTTTGGGTGGCACAGGTGGATGAGGGTATGTAAAGACTAAGAGATGAGTTCAGAGATAAATACATCCAAATATCCACTATTTGTGGAACCATCAGGAGGTGCCGGGTAGACAACAGGATCTAGCTTGGCGAAGAAATAGATTTTGGAGACAGATTTGTGAGTCATATGTATACCTATCCAGGTAGTATGTAACAAATTATGTGAAAATATGAGAACCAGAAAAGAGAAATGAGGTTAAAGGACTACCTTGAGATACAAATATTTAAAGGGGTATGAACAGGAGGAAGAGTCCTTTCCTTTTTAGCAAAAAGGTCAAAGACATAGGAAAGTGACAATAATAATTTTGAACCCAAGACAGAATGTTGTTTCAAAAAGAGTGGGAGAGAAAATGATCAGAAAATGGATACTTTTCTTATTATCTGCCCCAATAAACAGTACAGCTTTTCAAATAGCAGAAAAAGGGGTTATGCTATTTCTCACAGTAACCTATGCTCTATTTTTATCATAAATTCATAAAAATTTAAATTTGTGAACCTAATTTTTGGTGAATCATTATTCTATCCTTTATTTCTTATTCAAGGCGTTATGTGTTATATGCTCAAATTATAGAATGCTACCTTTAATTACAATAAAAAAAAAAGGAGGGCAAGGCCTGTTTCACCTCTTTACTAGAGCATTTAACCTAACAGCATTTACTAATATAAATAAATATAACTTAATAATAATACCATTTGTACTCAGCTTGGGGAATGAGGGGTAAAAATGGACAAGTAATATATTAGCACAGCTATCAAGATGTGAGAAACATCTAAGGCTGTTCAAGTAGTATTTTTATTTATTTATTTTTTTTTATTTTTTGACAGGCAGAGTGGACAGTGAGAGAGAGAGAGACAGAGAGAAAGGTCTTCCTTTACCCTTGGTTCACCCTCCAATGGCCACTGTGTCCAGTGCGCTGCGGCCAGTGTACCACATTGATCCAAAGGCAGGAGCCAGGTTCTTCTTCTGGTCTCCCATGGGGTGCAGGGCCCAAGCACTTGGGCCATCCTCCACCGCACTCCCGGGCCACAGCAGAGAGCTGGCCTGGAAGAGGGGCAACCGGGACAGAATCCGGCGCCCCGACCGGGACTAGAACCCGGTGTGCCGGCGCCGCAAGGCGGAGGATTAGCCTGTTGAGCCACGGCACCGACCTCAAGTAGTATTTTTGATAATATAAGTCAATTCAAAAAGTTTATGGAAAAATGTAATTAAAAGCTTAATTTTAATTCAAAACAATTTAGAAATCCATGCAGTGTCTTTACAATATGCATTTTTCCATGAACACTTTGAAGACCACTTCTTTCCTTTCATAAGAATAATATCAAATAGTACATTAAATGTAATTTCAAAACCCAGTTACCAACAAACTACTGATACATGCAACATTATGAGTCTCAAAAGTCTTTTAAGTGAAGAAACCATAGACAAGGGGTTATGCTTTTATCTTGTATGTTTATATGACATTCCAGAAAATGTAAAATTAATAAGGACAAGAATAAAATTTTGTTGCTATGGGCTAGACTAGGGGTAGGGAACTGATTACAAAAAGACACAAAGGAATACTTTTTGGGGCAATGAAACTACTGTTGACTGTGGTGGTAGTGGTTGCAAGACTATGTTCGTCAAAACTCATCAAACCATACAAGTAAAAGAGTGAATTTTACTGTGTAACTTATACCTTAAAAAAAAACTTAAATTTTTTAGATAATTCAGTTGTCAGATCACTACTTTAGCTGAAGAGTATTTTTAATGTGCTGTAATATATTTTTGATTATAGTTAATTTATCTACACAAAGAAAATAAAAATCAGCACAGCAAATTAATATCATAATAAATCTATTTGAAGATTAAAACAGGAAAGTATTTAGATATTTACCCTTTTGTAATAAATCCCACTATGCTGCTCCCAATTATATTATTCAAGGAACCAGAACAAAAATCCCTTTCTATTTTTCATTAACAGCTGAAAAAGGAATTGCTTTTGTCTTTTATTTTTATACATAAGCTATTTATGTACTATTACTGACATACATAAGCAAGTAAAATGTTCTTATCCCAAAAGCAAGAAGCCTCAAGAATATGGCTATATCCAAGAAAATTACAATTTAAAATTAACAGATATACTCACCACTCACTAATTTTGGATTTAGAGATATATCTTTAAGAAATATCACACAGTTCAATTCTAACTGATTAGTTCAATGAATACTTTAAAACAGAACCTAGGGGGCCCAGCGCTGTGGCACAGTGGGTAGGTAGGGTCACTGCTTGTGGTGCCAGCATCCCATAATGGGCACCAGTTGGTGTCCCCACTGCTCCACTTCTGATCCAGCTCTCTACTGTGTCCTGGGAAAGCAGTGGAGGATGGCCCAAGACCTTGGGTCCTTGCACCCACATGGGAGACCTAGAGGAGGTTCCGGGCTCCTGGCTTCTGATCGGTGCAGCTCCGGCTGTTGTGGCCAACTGGAGAGTGAGCCAGCGGATGGAGGACCTCTCTCTCTCTCTGCCTCTCCTTCTCTCTGTGTGTTAATTCTGACTTTCAAGTAAATAAATAAATCTTAAACACACACACACACGCACACACAAAACAGAACCTAAAGATGAAAATAATTTAGTCCCTTGCCCTCAAAGAGCTAATGATTTGGCTGACACAGAAACAATTTATTTTATTAAAATATACAATAAATTGCACAAGTGCTATAAAATGGAATGATCAGAGAAAAAAAGTTGTTTTATTTCTCTTTACAAAACAATTCTAGTCTTCACACTAACATTCTGAAAACTAATGCATGACTAGAGAAGAAAGGTAGAAGTACTACACATACATACATTTTCATGGTTAATGTCAATGCTTTTGTACCATCAATATTTTGAACTTATGAAGATCTCCGAATTTTAGGCCTTTCAAACTGCTCTAGGTTTCATCAGAAAAAAGAGCACATTACAAACTAAAGAGACCTTCCAGCTTAACAACAATCAACTAACACCTAGATTCATTACACTATGTAAAAATTTGCTTAGGGGAAGATAAAGATGAAATGGATATGGACAGAGAAAGAAAAACATACATAAAGGAAAGAAAAAAAACAGTAAAACAGATTAGTACAGTTGAACAAAAACCATCTTTCAGTATAACCTAAAGGTAGTATAGAATCTCTTATTTTAAAAGAAAAAGAATGATGCCAACAGTAGTTTTTAGGCCATTGCATTTCAACTTTCAATCTGAAAATCTTCTGAAGCATAAGCAGAACTCAAGGGGGGAAATCATTTTTCATGTACAACTTAAGAATAGCATTAATAATAATAAAAGGAGCTATGTGCACTTTAAGCCCATGTGCAACTAACTTGCCCATTATCAAGAAAAACTAAACTACATATAAACTACACTCAGATGAACAATTTCTTTTAAAAAAAAAAAAAAAAGTTATGTATTTTGTAAGGCAGAATAACAGAAAGATAAAGAGATATCCTCCATCCACTGGTTCACTTCCCAAAGGGCCACAACAGCCTTGGCTTAGCCAGGCCAAAGCCAGGAGCCTGAACTCCATATGAGTAGAAGGAAGTATCTGAGCCATCATCTGCTGCTTCCTAGCCACATTATTACTTGGGAGCTGGAAAAGAAGTAGAGTAGCAGGTGAATAGGCACCCTGATATGAGATGTGGACATCTCAAGCAGCTGCTCAGCCCTCTGTACTGTACCACAAACCCCGACCCTGACGATCAATTTCTTTAGCTGAATATCGGCAACCCACAATCCAACTGGATAAAGATAACTAAAAATAATTTAAAAATACTAAAAGGGTTAGCAAATAGCAATATTTAGAAAACTCAGTTTTGTATTTCCTGACTAGCATTAATTTCAAGGACATTGTTTTACAAATAAATTAATTATGGTAAACATCAACATAAATAAAAATATTTTTAAGGAAACCATAGTCTGAATTTTAATAATTTATCAGTATTTTAGGCACTGTTAGTTTTAGAGACCTAGAATAATGTGTAATTAAAAAATTAGTGCTAGGGCACTGTTGTACAGCAGATTAAGCTGCAGCTTTGGACACCCACATCCCCATATTACAGTGCTGGTTCGAATACTGGCTCCTTCACTTCCAACCCAGCTCCCTGCTAGTGTTCCCAGGAAGCAGTAAATAATGGCAAAGTACTACTTGCATCCCTGATACCACATGAGAAACTAGGGATGGAGTTCCCGTCTCCTGGCCTAAACCAGCCCTGACTTTTTTGAACATCTGGGGAGTGAACCAGTAGACCGAAGAACTATCCCCTCTCTTTCTCTGCCATTCTGTATTTCAACTGTATTTCAACAAACGTTTCAAAAAGTAAATAAATAATGTGACCTAAGTATGTTATTCCTTAACAAAAAGGGAATCTAGTATTTCAAAATTGTGGGTACAGCACACCTTCGAGATTTCTCAGACAGGTGAATATATAGAAAAGCATATTAAAAATTAAATAACATTGGTAACCTCATGAGTGTTCATGCTAAAAAAGTTTTCCTTTTTGCAAAAGGGCAAATAATATGCCAACATAAAACTTAAAAGAAGTTTGGTCTATTTGTTTAAATGATTTGCTATATATATAAGGTGGCATAGCAATTTACTGTCATGAATTATTTCAGAAATTTAACATATTCTTAAAAGATTAAAAAAACTTAAATTTTTTTTTTTTTTTTTTACAGGCAGAGTGCACAGAGAGAGAGAGAGAGAGAGAGAGAGAAACGTCTTCCTTTACCATTGGTTCGCCCTCCAATGGCCGCTGCGGCCGGTGCGCTGTGGCCGGCGCACCGCGCCAATCCGAAGGCAGGAGCCAGGTACTTCTCCTGGTCTCCCATGCGGGTGCAAGGCCCAAGCACTTGGGCCATCCTCCACTGCCCTCCTGGGCCACAGCAGAGAGCTAGACTGGAAGAGGAGCAACAAGGACAGAATCCGGCGCCCTGACCGGGACTAGAACCTGGGGTGCCGGCACCACAGGCCAAAACTTGAATTACTTTTTATAAAAATATTGATCACAACAAAGTCCAGAAAATAAAATGCTTTGTCAGATTTTTCTAAAACTAGCTATTCTACAGGTAACCCTACTTAATAAAATCCACAACACATATATTTTTTAAAAATCAATATCCTATTTAAATGCATGTTTGCAAATACATTTTATGTATTATAGTGTAAAAGAATAGCTTATCTATATATATTTAAAATTTTATTTATTTATTTATTTTATTTGAAAGGCAGAGTTACAGAGAGAAGGAGAGACAGAGGTCTTCCATCTGCTGATTTGCTCCCCAAATGGCTACAATGGCCAGGGCTGGGCCAAGCCTAAGTCAGGATCAGGAGTTTCATCAGGGGCTCTCACTTGGGTACAAAGGCCCAGATACTTGAGCCATCCTCCGCTGCCTTCCCAGGCCATAGCAGAGAGCTGGGTCAGAAGTGAGCAGCTAGAACTAGAACCAGTGCCCATGTGGTATATCAGTATGGCAGCTGTACCCACTACACCACAGTGCCGGCACCTTAACAGATTATAATCAAATAACAAATCCACTGTGGCTGACCAAAACATTTTAGGATTCCTCTTCATAAATTCTCGAGAGGGCAGGCATTTGGTACAAGTGGTTAAAACACCACCACTTAGGACACTTATATCCCATATAGAAATGTCTGGATTTAATTCCTGGCTCTTGATTCTGGCTTCCAGCTTAACACAGACCCAACAATAATGGCTCAAATAGTTGTGTCCCTGACATCCAGGTGGGAGGGCTGGATTGAGTTCCTGTCTCTTGGGTAGATAAGTGGTCTCTCAAATAAAACAAGTAAATAAATTATCTCGATAGTATCTTTATGATCTACATAAGATAAACTAAATGACTACTTTATAACCTAGTCTATCTTTTCCATCAAAAATTGTGTTATAAAATTTGAGGAGAAGAATGGTAAGAATGAAAATAGAGATTTCAGAATTTAACAAATTTAGGTTGGAATCCTACAATTGCTAGATTTGTCAGGGCAAGTTTCTTATATATGATGAACATCAATCCATTTTCATTGATAAAATAAGTTCATTACCACTGAATTAGATGGGTAGTTGGGACATTCAAATCATGATACACTACATAGCAGTGGTTAGGCATCAACTCTGGAGTTCTTTCTCCACTTTCTTGCACTTAGCTGTGTGAGGCTAGGCTAGTCATTCAGTCATTCTATACCTTAGTTCTTCATATAATCAATCTCAAACTATATCCTGAGGAACTGAGAAAATTCATATAAAGTTGTCGGCATGGTATCTGGCATTTACAAACCACTCAGTAACATATATTGTAAACATAAAGCAATGGCCACAATGCCTGGTACAAAAAAATATCTTTTCCTAACCTGTTTCAAATGACTTTTTAACTGTATCCAAAATGAAAACTCACCTGAAAATATAGATTTGCAATGAAAGATAAGAAAAAGAGATTATCTCAAACTCTCTTAAGGTATTCACAACAAGAATTCCCATATGGTTTATGCAATGGCAACTAGGGTATTAAGGCACAACCTCCCAAGTAGATGACTCTGAAAATACCAACATTCTGTGGCAATATAAGTGCTGGAGTTAAAAGGAAACTATCAGTCACATTAATTTACAGATTCATCTAATTATACTACAATTGGTCATATGTATTTCTGAGAATGAAATCACGTTCCAAAGCTGAATCTTCCCTTTCTAAAAATAGATGCTTTGGGGCCAAAAATGTGGTACAGTGAGTTAAGCCATCACTTTAACACTGATATCCTATATTGGAATCCTAGCTGCTCGGGTTCAAGTCCCAGTTGCTCTGCTTTCAATCTAGTTTCCTGCTAATGCACCTGGGGAGGGCAGAATATAGATGGCCCATGTACTTCATGGCCTGCTGCTACCCATTTGAGAGACCAGGATGGAGACTCTAGTTTCTGGCTTCAGCCTGGCCAGGAACTGGCTGTTGCAGTCATTTGGGGAGTGAACCTGCAGATGAAAGATCTCTGAGTCTCCCTCTATTTCTGCCTTTCAAATTAACAAATAAATCATTTTTTAAAAGATGCTTTGACAATCTCAACTCAATATTAAAAAACTTCAGAAGTAAAAAATTAACAAACAGCTTAACAAAATTAAAATATAATAGTAAAAATCTGCTGCATTAAAAATGTTACATATACAGGCTAAATAAAAAAGTATGTGGAAAAGTGAAATTAAAAGATAAATTTACCATTGTGCAAAAATTTTGAAATCCATGCAAGTTTTTCATAATATGCATTTCCTACAAACTTTTTGAAGTTTACAGCATGAATGTAGCATGAATTCTATTCTAGCTTCTATGCCTGAGGTACACAATTTCTTTGACCATGTGACCTGTAAGTTTTGAATTGATGAAGCAATGAAAAAATCAGATTATACTAAAACTAAAAATGTAGAACCCTAAATCTTTAAGAACAAAGTTATATCAGATTAATCATTTACTTATTATAAGACGATGGGCAATTTTCTAAACATTTCCAGCTTCAATTTCTCCATATATTAAGTTCTGAACAATAATTGTTTCTACTTCACAGGCTTGTTAGAAAGAAGGAAATGATATAATAGTATGAGGACATACTTAGCACAACTCCTGGCTAATAGTAATATCTCAAAGTTGTATGGAGCAAAACATTAGCTGGCACTGCTTTATTAAGAAATGATGTCTTCTAATAATACATTTTAAGAATAGAAATATTCCTTAAAACATAACTCAATCTGACAAAATTCAATTCATTAAAATTGACTCCAGATTTACATAAAAACAAAATTACAGACAAGAAAAACACCTAAAATCACTTTTGTCACTTAATTTACTGAGCACATAATATTCTGAGCACATAAAATGCCAATTTTTTTTTTTTTTTTTTTTGGACAGAGTTAGACAGTGAGAGAGAGAGAGAGAGAGAGAGACAGAGAAAGGTCTTCCTTCTGTTGGTTCACCCCGCAAATGGCTGCTCCAGCTGGCACGCTGTGCCGATCAAAAGCCAGGAGCCAGGTGCTTCCTCCTGGTCTCCCATACAGGTGCACATGGGTCTCCCATGTGGGATCTTGGGCCATCCTCCACTGCCTTCCCGGGCCACAGCAGAGAGCTGGACTGGAAGAGGGGCAACCGGGACAGAATCCAGCGCCCCAACCGGGACTAGAACTTGGGGTACCGGAGGATTAGTCTAATAAGCCACGGCGCCAGCCACAAAATGGCATTTAAATTAAAATGATGGCCTTAGGAGTTATGGTTTTTGAAACTACTTTTATATCAACTAGAAACACTAAAGTTCCACTCTAATAATTCATTTTTTTTTATTTTTTTTTTAAGAGATTTATTTGAAAAGCAGAGTGACAGAGACAGATAACAATCAGAGATAATAATCACCTAACTGCTTGTTTTCTCCCAAAATGATGGTAACAGCCAGAGATGGGTCAGATAGAAGCCAGGAGCCAAAAACTCCAGCAGGATATTCCACACCAGTGGCAGGAAACCAAGCATCATCTTGGTCATCAAGTACTGCTTTCCCAGGCACATCAGCAGGAAGCTGGCTAGGAAGCAGAGTAGCAGGGCTACTCTGACACAGGCAGGATGCTGGTATCACAAGCAGGGGCTTAATCCTCCACACCACTATACCAGTACCTCTAATACTCTTAAAATTTAAAAAACCAAACACTTCAAGAGGCATTACATTCTTCACTACAAATATAGTTAATTCTCTTACATTCCTTAGTAGGCACATATGAATATAAAATCATTCAAACACCACATATGCACAAGATTTCTAATGTAAAATTACTATTTTCATTCCAGCAAAATACAACCAAGAAACAGGTATCACCTCTCTTTGGAAGAAGGAGAAAAAGGGAAAAACCACCTTGAACTTAGATAATTTAAAAAAAAAAAAATCACAAATGGTATTAGTGTCAGCACTGAGCAATACTTAGTTTCAAGACCAGAGCTCAGATATTTCTTAAAACAACATAATCTAATAAAAAACTAGTAAGTGTCAGGGAATCCCTTACTCTTCAAATGACTCACTGCATAAATCTACACAAATCATGTGACCTATTTCAAGCTTTTCATCAAAAAATGAAAATTATCCTGGTTACTTCTCTCACAGAATTATGAGAATGTTTGTACATGGGCTCATATCACCTTTAAAGAGGACCAATTTGACATACAAAGAATTGTTATAAGTGACAACTGCTGAAAATAGCAAACACTGTTTAAAAAGTGCATTTTTAAAAGGTTGTATATGGTAATTAATTTCCACCAAAGTCAACTTAGTATGCCCAAGATACTGAAGTATCTTCAACTAAACAGTTATCAGCCTTCTAATAAAGGTTCCTAGTCAGTAGTTTCTTGGTTTATGAAAAATAAATATAATAAAAAGAATTCAAACTGCAAAAGGAATTTTTATTTATCCTAGACCTCTCAATCACTTCATGTAAAAATGATATATTTAAAATTTTAAATTACTTACAAATTAGAGATGAAACTATATAAAACTCAAGCTCTCAGGTTTTATTCACTCTTGAATTATGAATTATTGCATCTTATTTTGAGAAAGTAAAAATATCACCATAGGGTATATCCAAATCTAACACAGACAGTTCAAATGTTTCCATGACAGATTGATGATATATAGGTACCAAAAAAATTAAAAATGAAATTAGTTAAGAAGCCTTAGGAACTAAATGTTGGAGCTGAGTGGTTCAGCTCTAAATAAAGAAAACTTTGGTAATAGCTTGGCTCATGAGATTTTTAAAATTTAATAATCAGCATTATGCAGAACCAAAACTGTTTATTCTCATAGTAAGAACTTCCACTTTTCATTTCTAAAGAGACTCTCAAATAGACAATCTTCCTTTCTTCAAATACAACCTTTTTGTTCTTAAAGGTGCACAGCTGTATAATGATCTGTCACACAGATTCAAAAATGCTCTCAAACAACTTTAACAAACAAATTTTGAAGACTCTGAAGAGAAAGCATCCTATACACACTTCTCAAAACACTAAAAATAATTAACTATTTAATAATCAACTTTGATTTACTAGAGTTTATTTACTTTAAAACTTCAAATAATACAAGTTATTGCCACCTCTGCAAACTCAAGAGAAACAATAAACTACACTACTACACTGTTGAAAATTTTTTTAGGTATGTTAGGAAAATATTTCTCCAAATGACATAACTGGAATTATAATATTACAGGGACAATTAATGACTTTCTCTTTTTACTAATTTTTTTAAAGATGGGAATACAAAAATAGCCACTGATAGATTAATATCTCAATCAATAGAGGGGAGGTAGAACAAATTATAATCTTTAGAGAAATACAAATTATTCTGTTCAACTAAGTTGTCAGAAATTTAAAGTCCAAGTTCTGGTTTTATTTGTGCTTTACACAATGTTTTCTCCTTTTAAAATGACTGCTTTATAACTGGCTTGAATCAGACAAAAAAATTTTTTTTTCCAAAGGTACCTTAAAGAAACATTTATGCTATCCTAATGAAAGACAGGAAGCAATCTACATCACTTACAGATTACTAAATATACAGAATTGGGTAAATAAGATGAGAAGAACTAATGAGCTGTAATCTACTTCCAAAGTCTCAAGAAAAGAAATCAATCATGCAAACCAGTATCTAACATATTGATTCAAACTGCATAAGAGCCCTGTAACTATAAAACTCAAAAAATAAGTTGCTTCTGTTGATGAAAACTCAGCAAGAAAAACTTTTCTTTCCATTACCTTTTGTACAACTATGTCTATCCCTTGACACACGTCTCAGTATTTTAATTAAATAAAAGTCATAAAGACAATCACAGGAACATGAACACCTTTTAAACATTTATAATGAAGACCTTACCCCACCCCATTTGCCAAAAACCAACCCTCTGCTTTCTTAAAACATGAGGTGTTCGCTCCCTTCAGCACTCCCTCCCTGGCATGCCCCCCACTCGCTGCAGGCCTGAGGCCCCATAGCAAACAGTGTCTAACAGGAGCAGGCAGCACAAAGACAGGAATGGGAGATTAGTGGGAGGGAGGGAGGCCGGGATTGGGGCTCAGCAGGAGCTTCAGGCTTTTTAAAATTCAAACTGCTCCCTGACCAATACAAATCACGGACACGCTACTGACTACTACACGGATTTATAGCATTAAAAACATGCCTAGTACGTGACAGCTATATTAACTTCACTCTTTTAAACATTTATCCGTATGTTTTAAGGAAATGTGGCCCAATTTATTGTAAACAGGATGCTAAACTCAAAAATAATCTCCAGAAGTTACTTATTGTACACTGACAATAATTTAATAAGGACACAAAAAATTTGAACCAATGTAACACTGTCTAGTAAAACAGGGATTTTGTTGAGCAGTGTTGCTTCATTTTAACCAATGGAAGTTTTCCTTCAGTGAATACGAAAACAAAGTATCAAAACAGTCTAACCCAGGTACACTTATTTTTTTCTAGGTAATTTGTATGACTGAGGACTTTTAAATCGGTGTTTTCCCCCTTACACCAACCTACATTACCAACGCCTCCACAAACACGCTTTAGACACTTGACGTAGTAGTGAACTAGAACTTGTTAAGGTAGAACTGATATTTTTCTCCAGCATTTACAGATACATTTGACCTATTAAAATGACACCTCTCTCATTACACAGTCAAACATCATGGCACAAACAGCCAATGACAATCCTGGGACCTCAAGAAGATCTGCCCTGACATGAAAGGATGGCACCTTCTACATATATATGGTTTTTAACTTCCTAAGGGGTTTGAGTGTAACTCAATTTCTATCATTTTAAAGAAAACTGGTTTTGCCCTATCTCAGCACAATTCTCAGAACATTTAAAATTCTTTATATGCTTGTACACGTTTAGGTCAGGAAGCACATGAGTGTTTTACGTACAGCCGTTTAAAACTGTCCTTACATAACGCATACAAAATATAAAGCGGCAGAGTAAACCTGTCAAGTACTTTACACTCGTCTTTGAATAAAAAGTCCATGTGCAACATACACACCGTCAAACAACATAAAAGCTCTGGGGTGGGGGGGTGTGCACTGTACCACACTATGGTTTTCTCTATCAAATATTCATGTGGACGATTTAATGCGTTAATTCTCTCAAAAAGAAAACGAGTCTTCATGAACTTTCCAACGTCCAAACAAGTTTTACAAAGAGAAAAGAATCACCACTGGATCCGTGTCTGAGTATTTACATTTGTCTCACTAACTGAAACTACTTCCTCCCTTCATAGGGTCACAGGGGGAAGAAGGGGGGTTGTTTGTTTCACCGGGACGTTCCCCACTCCCAGACTGGGAAAGTTGTAAATATGGGGACGATCGGGCACATTTGCTGTTAGTTGTATTGTTTCCGCCTCCTCGCTAGCTACGGCTCCTCTCCCGGGCGAGGCCTGTCACCGACCAGCAGTCGCTCCGCTCAGCCCGGAGCTCTCCTAATCCCCGAGCTCAAGTAGATTCCGCTGGCCCGCGGCCTGCACTCTCCGCCGGGCCTACGCCTCCCCGGCCGCCCGGCAGGAGCCCAGTCCCCGCCGCCGGAGCCGGCCGGGAGAGAGTACAAAACCACCGCCACCCAGGGCGGCTGCCACCAGAGAGGAGCGAACTCCAGACTCGCCCGTGGAAGAGACCTGGGGCCGCTAAGGAAACGGCGGGGAGGGGAGCGAGGAGGAGAGACGCTGAGGACCTGGCGCCGCCGCCGCCGCCGCCGCCGCCGCCGAAATAAAGAGCAGGAATTTACCTGGGCGAATCGGCGTCTGAATCCAAGGGGAGGCCGAGGCCGCTGTGGCGAGAGACTATAATCCGGGCCGGGAGGGGGGGTGGCTACGGCTCCTCTTCCGTCTCCTCAGTGCGGGGAACATGTAGAGCCGGGGGGAGACCAGCCGAGAAGACAAATCGCTGCTTCTTCTTCCTCCTCCTCCTCCTTCTCCCACATAGAAACACTCACAAACACCCGACCAGGGGCCCGAGCTACCGGGGGGGCATCGCCGCGGGCCCGGGAACCAATCCTCCTGTCGGCGGGGGCGTCCCTCCCTGCGGCTTGGTGGTGTCGGGTGAGTCGGTACCGACGGAGGGAGGGGGGGGAGGGCGGGGGGAAGGAGCCCTGTGTGTCTCTCTCTCTCGTTCCGTCTCTCCCTCTCAGAACAAAATGCCGACCGGAAGTGCAGCTGCAGGAATGACTCCCTCCGCCGGCGCCAAACACTAACAACCACCCCCTCTTCCCCACTCCACTTCCGCCACCGCCGCCGCCGCCGCCGCTGCCGCTGCTGCCGCCGCCACTTGGGCTCGCGTCCTCGGCCGCGCCTCTCGGCGCCGCACCCGGGCCCGGCCGCCGTGGCAGTCGGGCGACGGCGGCGGCTCACCTCGACGCCCTCCTCCTCGGGGCGGCTGTGGACGTCGCGGGCGTTGTCGACCCTGCGGAGCGGCGCTGGGGCTGCGGCACGGCCGGGGCGGCTCGCTCTGGGCTTTATATTCCTGGAGGCCGCCAGGCGCCGGGCCCGAGTTCGGTGGTGGTCGTGTGCGTGGGGGGCGCTCAGGCCCGGACAGGCTCGCAGGCCGCGGAGGGCGGCGGCTGGAGGCCACGCTCGCCGTCCCGGCTCGTCGTCGTTAGCTTTGCGGGGCCGAACTGCGGGCAAGGCGGCGTAGAGGACGCCCGCGATGCGACGGCGGCGGTGCCTTTTTAAAAATGGTGTGTCCCTGCAGCCGGGTGGATGGATGTATCCTACACCTTCTCCTTTTGAGAGGCCGGACCTTACGCCCGTCTGTGAGTCATTTCTGCGGAGGACGAACGCAATCCTCGCAAGTCATGAAGACTCCCAGCTGGATTGAGTTGGAATCGTGCTTGGGATGCATTTAATTTGTGGAAATTAGGCGTTCTCTGCTGATCTTGCTTTTTGCTGGCGGAGGTCTGGGCTCTTCCCTACCAGTCGGGATAAAGGCCTGTAGGCGACGCTGTGGCGAGCCGAGGCGCTGCCGGGCGGCCGAGCCGGCTCCCGGCGCCCCCCGTAGGTGTGGGTGGAGCCGAGCGCGCCGAGCGCCGCGGCGGCGACCCCGGCCCGGGCGCACGGTGGGCGACAGAGTTCCGACGTCGGTTTCTTCCTGGTGTTGGAAACACTGAGGCACTGGACAAGGCTGGAGTACCCAATGTGATTATACGTACGAGTGTTGTGCTTTCTGTAGTCTTTCACTGTACAACGAACTAACGTCATCGTTCCCCAGTTCTCTGTAAAGTTTATTGTGTAAATCAAAAGGGGGCTATTCTTCAGGTAAAAGGTGCGGTAGGTAAGCGATTTTTACTCAAATGGGATGGAATTGTTTTGTTTTAATGAGCTCACTAAGTCAACGTTAACGGTATCGTGTATTTGTGTATGTATGTACAGTGCGCTAAAAAAGAAAACAAACTGGGAAAATTTGCCTAGAGGTCATTCCTTTTATCTAGAAAGCACTCGGGGGACTCAGGTCTTGTCGCTGGCATCTCGAGAGGAGGGAAAGGCCCCTGGATCGCGGAGCGGTGGGGCGGAGGTGGGGGGTCTTGCCTTGTTCTCCGCCGGCCGGGCTCTTCCCCCGGTTCACCGCGGGGCTTGCCTCTACACCTTCGGCGTGCCGTTCAAATGCCCTGTCAGTGCTTCCGGTGGCCGCTCTTTGCGAACTCCCCAGTCCTCTGGCCCCTTTCTCATCTTATTCTTCGGACATTCTACCTAGCTTACTGGTTTTTCTTATTTCCTCTTTCCCTATTGGAACGTACCCTCCAGATTTGTTTTTCTCCACTGCTGTTAATGGCCAGCTCCTAGAATGATGCCACATAGTAAGTGCTTAATACTTGGTTAATAAGTCGGAGAGGATTCTGAAGTCCTTGACATCCCCCCATTTCTGAATGCTACCTTTTAATATATACTTAATATATATTAACACACTACACAGAACTTTATGAAAGATGGTGAAAACTGTGGGAAGATAGCTAGCGGGAAAATGCACGTTTATTATAGAGCTCTGGTAAGACATTTTGAAAGCCCACCACAACACCAGCAGCCCACAAACTGGTGCTAATGACTTGTTAGGTTTTGTAAATGGGCATGCAGGAGAGTGGATTAGTGGATCATCTGAACGTAGAAAGACTGGGCCAATTAGCTTTACTCATCTGACTCTCAAACTGCATTCTTCATTCTCTATTCGCGTATTAATATATGCTACTTCGGTAGATTAAAATCTATGAGAATTTGGTTGACTCGACCCAAATCCAGCACTGCTAGAATAATTCATTCAGTAAGTACTTCGCACAAAATGTGTGCCAGGCACAGTGATTCAAAAGGCGCTTTTTTTCTGAGACTATGAGGCCTTTATAAAAAGGCCACATATGGCTACTTCGGTTACTACTCAATTATGCTGTCAAGCAAAACAAATGCTAGTGAGATGTATTTTTAGTTTTCTTATGAAGAAAAGGTTCAGTGAAAGCTGAAGTCAGGCTTAGTGTGGATGTTTTAATTCACCATTTAGTTTGCTATTTATTTACATTGCCTTACCTTATGATAGCATAGTATACCCACAAACTAAAAATTGAAAACTAGAATTGTGAGAACTTCTATACCTTATGCTGGAAAAGTAAGTAAAAAGACCACTAAACTAGAAGCTATGTATAAGCCTGTTCCTATATTACAAGCTTTTGACTTTTTGAACAAGACAGTCTTGATAGGTATTTTTATAACTTTTAATTAATTATAACCTTTAATTAATTAAACATTGATCTTAAGAACAGCTTTAGCTAATACACAAATGGTTCAGAATGTGTTTTTCACTCAGTTTCAAAATACCAATATTTCAGTTGGTTTATGGAAGCACCATTATTCTCCTATATACTTCCTTAAATGTTATTGCTAAACTAGCAATTTAATATGTCCAATTAATTACAGTTGATAGACTCTATGGTTGAAAGTTTTGGCATAATTGCAGCATTTAATTTAAAATTTAAATAGTTTGAAGTTTCTCATCTCACTTAAATATTTATTGAGTACTTATTTAGGTGTCAATTAGCTTTATGCTAGGCACCTCGTAAGCATACAGTAGTGTATGAAAATAAGTTCACTGCTTTTAAAGATTTTAACATATATAATTTATACCAATTTTTTTCAGATTATAGAATTAAATTATTTCAATGTGTACCCAAATATTTCCCCCCATTAAATCAATTAGATTTTGCTCACCTAAATGTATCCAAGTTGAGATCTTATATAGATTCTATTAATCTAGGGTTTTCTTGATTTCATTGTGTTGTTTTTTGGTTTTTTAATTATTTTCCCAATACCAACCATTTGTTTTGCCCAAAGCAGTTGACTTTTTGGTGGCCTTATACTTGTATTTCATTATTATATCCTTGTCTTTATTTTAATCTAAAGAGTAACTCAGTGAACTTCATTTTTAAAAATTTTATTTATGACTTAGTTAAAAGTAGAAACAGAGACAGATCTTCTACCTGCCACTTCACTCCCCAAATGCCCAACAGCCAGGGCGGGGCCAGGAGTCTAGAACTTGATTCTGTCTCCTATCTGGGCAGCAGGGACCCAACAACTTTGCCATCACTTGCTGCCTCCCAGGATATGCATTAGCAGGAAGCTGGAATTGAAAGTTGAGCTGGGTCTCAAACCCAGGCACCCTAATAGTGGATGCAAGTGTCCCAGTGTCTTAACCTCTGTGCCAAACACCTGCCTCTCAAGAAACCTTTAATCTGAACTTATATCACCTCCTCGCTTTAAGGACCAAGTTGCATGTCTCAGTTTTATTTGCCAGGGATATTCCTTAATAAGTTGCAGAAGATTTAATAAAAAATTTTAAATGGGTTTTAAGTATTAACTATATTGAATGTCATTAGCAGGAATTGGTACAACTGACAGATTATGAATTGTTTCACTAAAGAATATCTTCAGGATAAACACAATTTGCCATAAAATGATCAAAATAAAAAATTTTAGAAAATAATGTTCTTATTGTTAAATGCCTGCCCATTATGGTTTGTTGGTGACAAAATAATAGGAACAAGTTTTGCTTAATTGTTTTATCCACTTGAGAGAGAATGTTCCTATCCCCAGGTTTACTTCCTAAATACCGACATTAGCTGGGTCTGGGCTGGGCCAAAGTCAGGAACCAGGAACTCAATCCAGGTTTCCCATATGGGTGACAGAAGCCCAATTACTTAAGCCATCACCATTGCCTTCCAGGAATCTGCGTTAGTAGGAAACAAGTCAGAAGCCAGATCTGAGGATCAAACCCAGGTATTGCAGTGTGGAATGCAAGCATCTTACCCAGTCTCTTAAACTGCTAGGCTAACTGCCTGTTCCTAGTAACAAATTTTTAAAAGAAAACAAGAAGTAAAAAGACAGATATGGGTAATATATGTATGTTTTATAGATTATTTTAGACTCTACCAAAATATTTCATACTTAGGATAATTATTTTTAGGGTGTTAAGGATGTTGATTTTGAAGGTACAGTGACAAAATTATAAAATGACATTTTGTAAGTCGTGTTTCAAGGTATCAAAGTAAATTTGTGATAATATTTATGAAACTTATTGAAAGTATTTTATTTTTGTTAAGGTTATAGAAGAAATTTTTTAACCTAGGTACATAGCCTATTCTGGTCCTTTAAGAATAGGCTTTAGGTGTAGGCACTGTGGCTCAGCAGGTTAAGCAGCAGCTTGGATGCCCACATTCCATATCAGAGTACCTAGGACTCAGTCCTGCCTGTGTTTCAGATCCAGCTTCCTATTACTGTGCCTGAGAGGCAGCCAATGATGACCCAGGTACTTGGGTTCCTGCCACCCTTGTGGGAAACACATGGAATACCTGGCTCTTGGCTTCAGACTGGCCCAGAGCCAGCTATTGCCGGCATTTGGGGGAGTGAACCAGCAGATGAAACATCTCTTTCTCTAACATTCTACCTTTCAAGTAAATTTTAAAAATAAATAAGCTTTGTCCTTTATTAATCCTTCTCATGTGTCATTACAAATATTCTCTCAATTTGTAGATTTTATTCATGCCATTCATTTACAATCCTGTAATTTAGCTATATTGTTAATATTTTTGTGTATCTATGCCTTATGTTCCTAAATCAAGGTAATCTAGAAAAACATTAAAATTTATGAGGACCACACAATTTATTTTTAATAAATCAAAGTGTAAAGAAAGGAAGCTTATTATGCTGATTTAAACAGCTTTTTGGTGTAGGTTTAGCTTGTATTCAAAGCATCTGCTCTAGAACAGCATCTTAAACTGTGGGTCACTACCATGGTGGGTCATGAAATGAAAGAGTTATGGCTAGCATTTTTTATTTAAAATGTAGAAAAGAATAGAAAACCTAAGAGTAGATGTAACGATAGCTGTAAATGTATGTGAATTAAAATAATCATTCCTGTTGTTTATATGCTGGGTTCCCATGTAAGAAATGTTCTTACTTAGGGCTATAGACCTAAACTAACCCCTCAGAGGAGATCTGATGCTGGCTTTAGCAAGGTAATGTTAAGAAAAAGGGTAGGAAATAAAATTATGTTGATAGAAATGTTGAACAAAGTTAAAATTGTGAGAATTATTTTCCTATGGATATACATTTGGTGTGTTTAGATCTATGGTCATTATTGATCTAATCCAAAATGTCTAATAAGCAAAAGAATAAAGTGAGGCAAATGAGTTTGGTTCTGTTTCTTTCCTCTTTCCCTTCAAATTTTAAACAAGTGTTTATTAATTATAAGAGACCAAAGCAAACTGCCATTTTTTTTTGACAGGCAGAGTGGACAGTGAGAGAGAGACAGAGAGGAAGGTCTTCCTTTTTCCATTGGTTCACCCCCCTATGGCCGCTGTGGCCAGCGCACTGCACTGATCCAAAGGCAGAAGACAGGTGCTTCTCCTGGTCTCCCATGGGGTGCAGGGTCCAAGCACTTGGGCCATCCTCCACTGCACTCCCTGGTCACAGCAGAGAGCTGGCCTGGAAGAGGGGCAACTGGGACAGAATCCGGCACCCTGACCGGGACTAGAACCCAGTGTGCCGGCGCCGCAAGGCGGAGGATTAGCCTATTGAGCCGCAGCACCGGCCTACAAAGATTTAAGAACAAATTGTTATAGGGGCCTGTGTTGTAGCTAGTAAGCTACTGTATCCCATACAGGTGCTGGTTTGTGTCCTGGATGCTCCCTGGTAATGCCCTGGGAAAAGCAATGGGATATGGTTCAAGTGCTTGGGCCCCTGCCACCCACGTGGGAGACCTGGATGAAGCTCCTGGCTTCAGCCTGGCCCCAGTCCTTGCTGTTGCAACCATCTGGGGAATGAACCAGCAGATGGAAGATACCTCTCTGACTCCGTCTCTTTGTAACTCTTTCAAATAAAGAAATCTTAAAAAAAAAAAAAGTTATTCCTTAAAAATGATAGAAACTCCTTGCCTCCTGAAAAACAACAAATTTTCAATAAAGTTTTTCTGTATAGCCAAAATAAATAATTTCTTAAAATAACTAACTCTTTTGCCATCAACTCATGTATTTAAATAAATGTACTTAAAATTGTATATAGATTTTAAAAGAGAAACTTGAGGGAATTGTGTATAGAATTTTAAAAGGGGGCATTATGTTGTAAATGTGGAATGAAAAGTATCTAACAAAAAATATTATTCAACATTTCTTTATTGTTTCACCTTATTTGCCTTGTATAGATTTCAGTATTGTAATGTTGCCAAGTCTAAGAGAACACTAATAAAAACTTTGTTTTTCAGATATGTGATGCCAGCTCCCTTTCATTTATGGAAATGTAAGGGATTATATTACCAACCAGCAGAGGGAGCTAAGTCAATTTTGAAAGGTTGGAATAAAGAAAGACCACATGACTTCCTGTTTTGAATTTAACTGTTGTAGCAGCTATTCTCTTTTTAAGTTGTCTACCAGAAAGTCAAGCAAAAGGAGAAAAAGGCTACCAACATATCCAAGGTGGAGAGGATTACAATTTCACTGTCAGAATTGCCTTGCAAGAAGCAAATTCAAAGAATATATTACTATTTAAGCACAGCTGAAAGAAGCATAATTAATATAATAGAAGTCTCTTAAAATTAGATGTTAAGAATTGAGCAAATAAAACATGCAGACATTAAGGTACTAATATTTTTTGTACTGTGAGTGGTAAAACATGAATCAGAACAAAGCATTAAGCAGGGTAAGTTCAAGTAAAAGTAGAAATGTTTCAGTATTATAGCCTAACATGGAAAAACACAGAAAACAATGCTTTAGAGTCATTATGAATTGCTACCCAGGTGTGATAGTGAACATTCCTTAGTAATTCCATGTTTATTTAAGGCTGAAACTAGGTTCTAAATAGGCACATTTAAAAACCATAACCTTGATACCATACATTAAATTTATATGCACTTAACCTACAAATACGGGATATATTTTAATAGAAAATTTTGACAGTAATATATAGAGGTGACATAAAAATAACATAGAACTGTTTCTACTACCCTTTATAAATACAGCAAAAGAAAGAAGTATCTGTTTTAGAGAGATATTTGGAGAAATAATAGCTAAATTATAACTGGAACCTTACAATACCTGATAAAATGAGTGCACATTGAATTAACAGATATGATCTACTTGCTGTTATTTGAAGTAAAACTATAAGAGCTGAGTGTTAGCTAACTATGTCAAAATTAAAAATTCAAAAATCTAACATTTTCAGCTAAATACCAAAAGTTATGGTAGTCTAGCCGCTTATTGTAAGGTTTGTGAAACATGCTGTCCAAATCACAGAAGGACAATCTATTCAGGAAAGTTTTAGCCATAAAAATATATTTATTCATGTCTTTATTCATTTCAAAAAAGGTACTTCTGGAGCACTTATTATCTCCATGGAACATGGAGCATGCCTTCAATATTAACTAGCCAAAATTTTTAACTCTAATGTGAAAATTTAATTTTATTGGTAAGTAAATGGTCATACAAATAAAATATGCAACCACTGACTCCAAGAAAATGGTACTTAAAGCCAAATCATTTAATAATGAGCACTAGAGGGCAAACTAAACCTCTTGAAGGTCAGTTGTCTAAAAATACTACATCATAATGTACTGACATTATTTTATATATTGGCATCTGATGTCAAGTCAGTTAATCACAGTAGTGATTCCAGAATGTAAAATTCATCTGATATTAGTCCTTGAGGCATTTTAATGTCTTAAAAAGTGATGCCTCCAGTATTCCTACTTGTATTTATGTGATTTATGTGCTTTCTTTACACACAAGTTGTGGTGAATATGAGCTCTTAGAATTGTATAAATGTATTCTTTGAATTGCATCTATAAACTATATTGAATATGCTAAAAATGAAAAAAAAAATTCCAAAAAAGAATTGTGTAAATAGCCTGGACTTTTAAGCTACATTTTAAAAATCTGTTAATGTTTCCAGTCATGGAAAAATAGCTATAATCGCCTCTTAAAATTACATTAATAAAGTGGCAGTAGCTTTACTGTGAACCATTTTCTTATTGATAATCATAATAATGGGTTAAACAAAAACTATTTGTCACCAAGTCAACATTTCACAATCTGAAATATATAGTAAAGTATTTATTAAAGTATTTTTTACTGATTTTTTTACTTAGTAATATAAGACTGATTATAATCTCAAAACCAAATGAAGGGAAGAAAATAGCTCATACCTTGTCTTATTCCAGAGTAAGGAAAGGTGACATTAGGAAAAGCATCAATAAAGTGACTTCCAGTGAACAAAATAGGAGGTCTGAGTAAAGAATTTCTAAAAGTTAAAAACAAAAGTTTAGTCAATAATTTACACCTGCACTTGAATACTATTTGTAATGTTTTTTAGACATTTGAAATATATTCCCTTTGATAAAATAGCACCAAAACCCAATTTCTTTAGTATTCATGTTTCTGATTTATCAGCTTCTTTATTACACTATGGAATTCTGTACTACTTCTAAAGCACCTCCCCCGAGGTAGCTTTCTCAATATTGTCTTAAGTCTAAAATCAACATTCATTAGCTTTCTTCAAAATATTCAGGTGACTCCTCATAATCGTATCTAGGCAAGAGGAAATGGCTTATGTTACAGATTTAGGGGAGCTAAATTCTGGACTTGACAATACTTTACAAGCAAAAATATTTCTAACTTGGCCGGCGCCGTGGCTCAACAGGCACACTGGGTTCTAGTCCCAGTTGGGGCGCCGGATTCTGTCCCGGTTGCCCCTCTTCCAGGCCAGCTCTCTGCTGTGGCCCAGGAGTGCAGTGGAGGATGGCCCAGGTGCTTGGGCCCTGCACCCCATGGGAGACCAGGAAAAGCACCTAGCACCTGGCTCCTGCCATCAGATGAGCGCGGTGCGCCGGCCGCAGCACGCCAGCCACAGCGGCCATTGGAGGGTGAACCAACGGCAAAGGAAGACCTTTCTCTCTGTCTCTCTCTCTCACTGTCCACTCTGCCTGTCAAAAAAAAAAAAATTAAAAAAAAATATTTCTAACTTAAGAACTTACTGCACATCTTATAGACTTCCTGTAAAAATTTTGAATGTCCATTTTGACTAGGAATTTAAAATTGATAATGTTCTGTGCTTAATTTTGAGTTTACATTAAATCTTTTAGGTCTTAATTCTGTCTCAGTTTTGCCATAAAAACATCATAGTTCTGAAATCTGCTTTTTAAAAGATGTTCACCAGAAAACTGGTTTGAAAACTATTCTGACAATATATGACATGAAAATAATTAGGGGCCGACATTGTGGTGTAACAGGTTAGGCCGCTGAAATCATTTGAAAAAATACAAAATAAAGCAGTGAGATAAATAAATGACAATAAGCTGCATCAAAAATGGTATGAAACTATCAAAGATACTTGAAAGTTTTGAAAACTTAACAGGCAAGATAAATTTTGATTATTAGTAATGGATAAATAATTTTCCAAGCAGGTAAGAGAGAGGAAGGAAGGAAAGAAAGCCATCCTAAGTTGGAGGAGGTGTAAGGGGGAGGAACAGGGGCAGGGGAAGAAGAGCATATAAAAAGGTATAAGTGTATGGATAAGTTCATTGTATTTTATAATCTGAAAATTGGTTTACATAGAATGCAACATTAGGTAAGGAGGCTTGGGATCTGGTACTCCAGTCTAAAAAGTTTGGATTTCAGCCCACACTCAACAGGTAAATATGAAAGAATTTTACTTATAATATGAAAATTGCATTTTAGAGTAAATGCAAATTAACATTAAAAAGAAATGTATTATAATACTGCCCCACCCCCAAATGAAGTTGTGATGAACTTGGAAATTTCATTCAATGTAGAAATATTCATACTCTTTGACAGTACTTTCTCATCCGGACTCTTGATGTTACTATATTGCTTTTGTGATTTCAATTAAAACAGAAAGAAAGTTAGGCAACTGAATGAAGGAAGGCTGGTATATGAGAGAGGCTAGAAAATAGTGAATCAATAAGAAAGTTAATATAATAGTTCAAGTTCAAGTAGGGCTGGGTTTTGGGAACAGGGCTGAAAAGGGGGGTAGATTTGAAAGCTAAGGTAGAATTAAGGATTTGTTAAACCAATGACTATGTAAGGTAAGAATGAGTTGGGGGGAGTGAAGTATTTGACAATTCAGGATTACTTTCAATTATACTGGTGCTGTTAAATGAGACAGATAAAGGAAAAAACCTGGGCTTAGAGCAGAGAGGAATAAGAATAAATTTAGTTTTGGATAAATTAAAGATTCCCAGTTAGAGATATTGAGTTAGGTACATGAAAATATGTGAGGTTACTCAGAAATGAGAGCTAGATATAGAAATAAGAGAGTTATCTTCATATAGATGATAATGAAACCACATATTTGAACAAGGGAGAATTTATTAAATAAGAAAGAGCCAAAGGATTATAAAGACTCCAAAGGGAAAGGCAAGCTACCAAAGTTGCTATGGTTTAATACTCAAACTTTCTTCCTAAAACATCCGAGAAACTTTTTATTTATGACATATTCAGTCAAATAAAAGTTACTTAGACTCAATAATCCATAAAACCTTATGTTATCTGATCATGGAAGTTACGCAGTTACTATGTCTTTCTTTAATATTTTACTTGAAAATGAGGGACTAAGAAATCAGAAATTGGAGCCAGCACTGTGGCGTAGTAGGTAAAGCCATTGCCTGTGACACCAGCATCCCATACAGGTGCCTGTTCCTGTCCTGGCTGCTCCATTTCAAATCCAGCTCCCTGCTAATGACCTGGGAAAGCAGCAGAGGATGGCTCAAGTGCTTGGGCCCCTGCACCATGTCTAAGACCTGGAAGAAACGACAGGCTCCTGACCTCGGCCTGGCCCACTCCCAGCCTTTGCGACATTTGGGGATTCAACCAGCAGATGGAAGATCTCTCTGTCTCTCCCTTTGTCTCTCTCTGCCTTTCAAATAAAAAATAATTATCGAAAAAAGAAAACAGAAATTGATTTCCTAAGAGAATAAAAGGTAACTTTTAAAAGCAGCACTTTTTTTTTTTTTTTTTTTGACAGAGTGGACAGAGAGAGAGACAGAGAGGAAGGTCTTCCTTTTTCCGTTGGTTCACCCCTCAATGGCCGCTGTGGCCAGGTACTGCGGCCGGCACACCACGCCAATTCGAAGCGCAGAGCCAGGTGCTTCTCCTGGTCTCCCATGCGGGTGCAGGGCCCAAGCACTTGGGCCATCCTCCACTACACTCCCGGGCCAGAGCAGAGAGCTGGATAGGAAGAGGAGCGACCGGGACTAGCACCCGGTGTGCGGTGCTGCAGGCGGAGGTTCAGCCTATTGAGCCGCGGTGCCGGCCAGCAAGTTATTCTTAATATTCAATAATACTTTCAACTCATATCTAGGGATATGAGTTTTTCCAAGTAGTTTCTGTCTGTTTTAGCCCAAAAGTGATACTTCAATCCAAACCACACCTCCACCTGACTATTCTTGCAGCTTACATCACTCTTACTTAACCCATTTCTTTTACCACCAGCCGTCTCCTAATGATTACCCAGTTACTACTGGTTTCCTTTAAACCAGCAGCAATATTGGTTTTGATGGTTCCTGTCCACCAGGGGTAAGAAAGACGCTAGCATGATAGGATAGAAATGAAGATTATGCTATATTTTAGAGATTGCCATGTTTTTCAGTAGTGAACCACAATAATAAAAAATCTGTCTGCAACATATTTATTAAGTCATAACAAAATGGAAATATAGTCTGATAGCCAGCTTTTAAAAAGATTTATTTATTTGTTCGAAAGTCAGAGACAGAGAGAGAGGTCTTCCATCTACTGGTTCATTACCAAATGGCAGCAACGGCCAGGTCTGGGCCAGGCCGAAGCGAGGAGCTAGGAGCTTCATCCGGGTCTCCCACGTGGATGCAGGGGACCAAACATTTGGGCCACCTTCTGTTGCTTTCCCAGGCACATTACCAGGGAGCTGTATTGGAAGTGGAGCAGCTGGGACTCAAACTCGTGCCCATATGGAATGCTGGCACTGCAGGTGGCAGCTTAACCTGCTACGCCACAGTGCCAACATCCCATATGGTAGCTGGTTAGAGTCTCAGATGCTCCACTTCTGATCCAACTTCATGCTAATGCTCCTGTGAAAGCAGCAGAAGATGGCCCAAGTGCTTAGGTCCCTGCATTCACGTGGGAGATCCAGAAGTTCCTGGCTCCTGGCTTTGGTCTGGCCCAGCTCCGGCAGCTGCGGTCGTCTGGAAAGTGAACCAGTGCACCGAAGATCTCTGTCTCTCTCTCTGTCTCTTCCTTTCTCTCTAACTCTGCCTCTCACATAAAATAAATAAGTCTTTTTTTAAAGTGTTTAGTTTTGAAGGTTTACAAAGCAATGTCCAAATAGCTTAATTAGTTTTATAAATATAAAGATGTAAATTATAGAACAAGTTTTCAATTAATTTTTAAGTCAAGAGAATACTTGTATATAATATTAACCTTTGCTTAAGAACCAAGGGCTTTTGTTCGACAGATAGTGCTGGGATAAGTGGACAGCCACATGCAAAATGTTAAGACCCTTACTTCACACTGTTTGCAAAATGAATCAGTTACTTAAATGTAAGAAAAAAGCTATAAAATTCTCAGAAGAAAACATGGGGGTAAATTTGTATGACTTTGTGTTTAGCAAAGACTTCTTAGATATGACATCAAAAGCATCAGCCATACACAACATGTAAATTCAATTTTATCAAAATTTAAAACTTCTGTGCTTCAAAAGACATCTCAAGAAAGTGAAAAAACAACAAAATAAGAAAAAATTCTGCAAATCATGTATCTAATAAAGGATCAGTATCTAGAATATCTAAAGAAACCTCAAACAAAATAAACAACCCAATTTAATAATGGACAGAGAATCTGAATTTTTTTCTCTAAAAAAAAAAAAAGAAATACAAATTGCTAATAAGCACATGAAAAGATATTTGACATCATTACTTACCAGGGAAATGCAAGTCAAAACCACAATAATTAACTAGTTCCTACTCACTAACATAGCTAGAATAAAGGTGTCAGATAATAACAAATATGGGCAAAGATGTGGAGAAATTGCAATTATCATACAATGTTGATAGGAATGTAAAATATCACAGCCATGTTGGAAACAGTTTGGCAGTTCCTCAAGTAATTGAACATCACCATGGTACCCAGCAGCTCTACTCTTAGGTATATACTCAGGAGAAATGAAAACATATGTCTACAGAGAAACTTCTACACAAATGCTTCTGACAACATTATTCAGAATCACCAAAAGGTGGAAACAACCCAAATGTCCTTCAGCTGACAAATGCATAAACAAAATGTGATATATCTGTACAGTGGTATATAATATTTGGCCATAAAAAGGAATGACATACTGATACTTGCTGCAACATGAATGAATCCTGAAATCATTGTTAAGTGAAAGAAGCCAGTCACAAAAGACTGTATTAGGGATCTTCAGTTTGTGGTAAAATATGTATTCTGAAAGAACTATGTGCGGATTTAGAAACATTTTTATACCAAAATAAACTTATGAATTAATTCCATTTTCCATGAATTATTTGAAATCATCTCATATACTGATTCTACCTGTAAGAATAGGGAAGTCTATAGACTTATAGGGGTTGTTTAAAGCTGGTGATGAGAAAATGGAGGGTGGATGAGGGAATGGCTAAAAGGTACAGATTTTATTTTTGAGGTGGTAAAAATGCTCTAAAACTGATTGTAGTGATTTTGCATGTATCTGTGACTATATTAAAGACCACTGAATTGTACCCTTTAATTGCAGGAAATGCATAAATGTGAATTCTACCTCAATAAATCTGTTAAAGAAAAAACAGGGAATTATTATAAATACAGGGTGCATCTCAATTTTGACTTCAGGTTTACATTACTGAAAATGGCTCTTAGGTTTGATTTCTCTAGTCTCAAGTGATAAATCGGGCTTTCTTCAATTGTTCCTTATAGTCTGTATAGGTCTGTGTGTGTGTGTGTGTGTGTGTGTGTGTGTGTAAGGACATGTCAGTTAATAATGGACTGCATATTCAACTGTGGTCCTATAAGATTGTAATGCAGCAGAAAAACTCTTAGAATCTAGTATTCTTACTGTACCTTTTCTATTTTCAGATACATTTAGAAACACAAATACTATTGTGTTACAATTGCCTACAGTATTCAGTACAGTAACATGTACAGATTTGCAGCCTAGATGCATAGGTTATACAATATAGCATAGATATATGTGGTAGGAAACACAATTTAGGTTTGTGTAAGCAGAATTTTACTATGTTTGCACAAAAATGAAGTCAGTTAACACATTTCTTTAAACGTATCCCTATTGTGTTGTGATGCATGACTATATTAATATATTTTTTTAAGAAAAAGTATCTGTTCCCCTAACTCCTCTTGTAGTAACAATGGCAACACAGTACTTGGCTAGGCACTCTGTTTGCTGAATGACTGGCTTACCAAATGTTCATGTTTCAATTAAAAATTAAAGGTTTCTGGCTTTAATTTCCCTTTCACATGCACATATTATCACGGCAAGAAAAAAATCTATAACTTGGAATAAAATCTACAGATACAACCCATGGACTATAAATTGAGATACGATTTATTCCTTACACATTTTTTTCAAAATTTGTATTTTTTTTTTTAATTTGAGAGGCAGAGAAAGTGAGTGAACAAGAACAAGCCCATTCTCTGGCTCACTTCCCAAATGGCTGCAACAGTGGACCAACATGTGTGTCAGGGACCCAGCTACTTGAGCCAGCACCTGCTGTTTCCCAGGATGTACATTAGTAGGAATTTGGAATCAGGAGTGGTGCCAAGACTTGAACCAGGCATTCTACTGTGAGATTTAGGCAACTCAACTATTAGGCAGTCTTAACTATTAGGCCAACTATCTGGCTCAACATTACATATTTTGGCTAATCTCTAACAAAGTGACAATGTGATATTTTGCCTACCAAATCAATGTTAATATGAGTTAACTAGACTGAGTTACTACATTACTGTTACATCTCAAATTATTTCACAGAATATTAATCATGCAATGTATTCCAGAAACAAAGAATTATTTGGGTGCCGGCACTGTGTCATAGTAGATTAAGCCTCTGCCTGCAGCACTGGCAACCCATAGGGTGCCGATTTGAGTTCCGGGCACTCCATTTCATATCCAACTAATGGCCTGAGAAAGCAGCAAGAAGATGGCCCAAGTGCTTGGGCCCCTGCACCCACGTGGGAGACCCGGAGGAGGCTCCTGGCTCCTGGCTTCAGATTGACTCAGCTCCAGCCATTGCGGCCATTAGAGGAGTAAACCAGAGGATGGAAGACTTTTCTCTCTCTCTCTCTCTCTCTCTCTCTCTCTAAAACTCTGCCTCTCAAATAAATAATCTTTTTTTTCTAAAAAAGAATTATTTGGCCATATTTCCCTTCTGAAGATTTATCATGCATGTCACTATATTAAAGACTTTGAAAAGTTCCTCAGTAAAGAAACCTGTTAAATTTTGTTTAATCCCAAATTTTTATCATGAAATAAACTTTTCTCATATAATCTCTATTAATACACCCCATGAAAGTGCTTTTCTGTGAAAAATCTTATTACCCAATTCCAAACTGAATTTAAAATTGTACAATGAAATAAATAGACTTTGTTCAAAATTTGTTTTTTTTTTTTTTTTTTTAACAGGCAGAGTGGACAGTGAGAGAGAGAGAGAGACAGAGAGAAAGGTCTTCCTTTTGCCATTGGTTCACCCTCCAATGGCCGCCGCGGCCGGCGCACCGCGCTCTTCCGATGGCAGGAGCCAGGAGCCAGGTGCTTTTCCTGGTCTCCCCCTGGGGTGCAGGGCCCAAGCACCTGGGCCATCCTCCACGGCACTCCCGGGCCACAGCAGAGGGCTGGCCTGGAAGAGGGGCAACCGGGACAGAATCGGTGCCCCGACCGGGACTAGAACCCGGTGTGCCGGCGCCGCAAGGTGGAGGATTAGCCTGTTGAGCCACGGCGCCGGCCCAAAATTTGTTTTCTAACAAACCCAAACAGGCCCACATGGTTAAAACAAGCCCATACTCCCTTAACTACATATTCTTAGAGATTTTTCTTCTTTTTATAAGATTTTTCTTCTTTTACAAGGCAATGGGGGGGGGGGGGTAGAGGCAGAGCTACAGTGAGAGAGACCTCAAGAATCTTTTATTTTTGCTGGTTCACTCCCCCAAATTCCTGCAACAACCAAGGCTATGCTAGGCCAAAACCAAAAGCCAGAAACTTCATCCAGGTCTCCCACATGGGTGGCAGGGACCCAAGTACTTGAGCTACCTTCCACAATACACATTAGCAGGAAGCTGGATGGGAAGCAGAGGAGGGACTCAAACCCAGGCTCTTTAATATGGGACATGGCAGCTTAACCCACTGTGCCACAACACCTGTCCTAATAAGTCAACACATTTAACATTTACATATTTACAAAGGCTTTTTCTTTTCAACACTTCTAACATTTTAAACCTTGTAGGTTTTAAAAGTAACTATTGAAAATATAAGTAATTTGTTCAGATAAAATCAACAAGATTTTTAAAAAATATTAAGTGGCAGGATTTACATGGAGAACAAATACAATATTGCAGGTGTTGGTCAATCTATAGCCTAGATACAAATTTTATACTCTAAAATGGTGTACTATTTTTATGTTTAACCTTTGCTATTCTATTTCACATAGAAATGTAAAATTTCAAATACAAACCTTGAGAATTTAGATTTAAATAAATAATATAACTTGGGTAGAATGAAGATACATTTTGTTGGGGGTGGGTGGACAGGCATGTGGCTTAGCAGTTAAGATGCTGCTTAGGACACCTCTGTCTCCTACCAGAGTGCCTGGCTTTCTTGTTCTGGCTCAATTCTGGATTCCTGCTTTCTGCTAATATGCATCCTGAGAAGCAGCAGGTAATGGCTCAAATACTTGGGTCCCTGTCCCCAGACTGAGTTCCCAACTCCTGGCTTTGTCCTGACCCAGAGTCAGCTGTTGTAGGCATTTAGGGACTAAACCAGCAAATGAGAAACTATTCTCTCAAATTAAAAAAAAAAAAAAAAAAAAAAAAGATAAGCTTTTGGGTATATAAAAATTTGAAGCCTACACATAGTTTTTTTATGATATGCATTTTCATGAAGTTTTTGAAGCCCCTTTTGTGTTTTTTATTTCTTCCCCTTTTTTGCCTAATTGCATTTCTTACATTTTCTATAATAAATGAGTCACATTGATAATAAGGGAAAATACAAGTTTTCATTTAAAAAAACCTTTTATAGAGACAGCAAAATAGAAATAGAAAAAATAGAAAAGGAGCAAACATTTGAGGCAAGAAGACCAAATTGTGAAAATGGCAGTTTATCTTTAGCACTCTCTTTCTTCATCTTATTCTTTCTTCCTCCAGGTACTCCATGTTTTCATGTTTAACCCAATTAACTAATCAGTCCTATCTCCTGTTTTCACCGCCTTAGTTTGGTCCCTTGAGAGTAAAACATTCAGCGCTATCTTCCCCAATTTGACACTCCCCTAAATGATAAATGTACTTTGACTAATTACAAGCAGAAATAAACTCTTTCCAATTAGTTTTTTATCCCATATAGGAAATCAATACAGGCTGGAGAGAAATATAGATCATAAACCAAAAAAGAAAAAAAATCAGACCACACACAGTAATCTGGATGAAAGGAAAGAAAAGATCTAAACCAAACTAGAGAACACATCATTGCTATTAATCACCTTTGATGAAATTTCACCAGTTCCCTATTGAGAAGTAAATAGGAATAAAATTGAAATCACACTTCATGGGCAGTTAGGACGCGCAAGTTAAGAGGCTTGCATCCAGAAGCTACCATCCGTTGGTTCACTTCCCAAATGGCTGTTAACAGCTAGGGCTGAGTCAGGCTGAAGCCAGAAGTCAGGAGCTTCCTCTGGATCTCCTATATTGGTGCAGGGGCCCAACCACTTGGGCCATCCTCTGTTGCTTTCCCAGGCCATCAGCAGGGAGCTGGATTGGAAGCGGAGCAGCTAGGACATGAACCAGCACCCATATGAGAGTCGGCGTTGCAGGCAGTTGTTTAACCTCCTGCACCACAACACCAGCCCCAATATATACATATATTAACTCTTTTTATCACACAGTTTACCATGGAGTTTAATCATTCTCAATTAAGTCAATATTTTATTACAAAGGTCCAAGTTAAAAGAACCCTATCAGGCACTATTAAAGACATGATAAATCTAAAGATTGTGATTCCCCATGGAAGGCAACTCACAAAGATATATGCATAGATCTTTCTTCTTTGTATATGTTATCTTCTCTAAAACCAATACTTATGAATAGACAATCACTTCTTTTTTTAAAAAAATAATTATTTTATTTCTTTGAAAGAGTTACAGAGAGGTCTTCCATTCCGCTGGTTCACTTCCCAAATGACTGCAACAGCCAGAGCTCAGGTGATCCAAAGCCAGCAGCTTCTTCCAGGTCTCCCAAATGGGTACAGGGGCCCAAGGACTTGCACCATCCTCTACTGCCTTCCTAGGCCACAGCAGAGAGCTGGATCAGAAGTGGAGCAGCAGGGACATGAACTGGCGCCCATACGGGATGCCAGCACTGCAGGACAGGGCTTTAACCTACTGTGCCACAGTGCCGGCCCCAACAATCACTTCTACTAGTAGTCTATTGGAAAATATCAGATGAGGGAATTGAAAGGAGGACCTAAAATTTTTGCCTTTTCACCTACTCAGAGATACATGGAGGCAGCATACATATTGGTTAAAAATCTGACTGTAGCACTCACAATCTGGGCAAAGGGGCTGGTGTTGTGGTGTAACGGGTAAAGCCAATTGCACCAGTTCAAATCCCAGCTGTTCCACTTCCAATCTAGCTCTCTGCTATGGCCTGGGAAAACAGCACAAGATGGCCAAGTCCTTGGGCCCCAGCACCAGCGTGGGAGACCGGGAAGAAGCTCCTAGCTCCTGGCTTCAGATCGGCACAGCTCTGGCCATTGCAGCCAATTGTGGAGTGATCCAGTGGATGGAAGACCTCTCTCTCTCTGCATCTCCTTCTTTCTTTGTGTGACTCTTTCAAGTAAATAAATCTTTAAAAAAAACACCCTTAGATACTGCTTGAGAAATTAAAAAATATTTTCCCTCTTTAATTTCTCTCTCCTCCAAAAAGTAAAGATTACCCTTTCACAGATTTTTCTGAAACTTCCCATGGTACTGAAATTAAAAACCAAGAAAAGTCCTTAACGTTAATTGGGAATTAATGAATGTGCTGTAACTAAGGTGTTGCGAGTTTATACTTATTTAATTGATGATTAAATTACTGAAAATGATTGGCCCAAGTCACTGAGGATTTATGAGCAAGGAATAGGCTGTGCAAGTCCTTATATTCAATTTACTCTCACTAAATAAGTCTCAGGCTACAACGACTCCTTACATCCAAGTTACCAACAGAAATGATACATATAGTATAGCATTATGGGTTATTGCTTATCTTACATGCTAGAATAAAAAAAGAATATTCTTAAGACTTTGGTTGGTTTAAAATAATTTAAAAATTAAATTTTTTTCACATCTTCAATTCTACATTGGTTAAAAGCAAAGGATGAAAATGACATCATCACTATAGTGGCAAAGTAGCCTGAACGCCAGTATCCACCTTTTCCTCTTGGTTCTACCAGAAGTGGGTAACAGCGACCATTTGAAATTAACCTTTCTGGTTCCATCGTTTCAACTGCAAACGAGGGGGGTGGGGCAACTAACTGCTAAGGTTCTTGGAGGCAGCGCTGTGGAAAAAGCAAGGATTTGGGAGTCACCTTTGATCTGACGGGTCCTTGTCCTCTAACTTCTAGTTCTGTAACTTTGAGCAAGTTAATGTCCCCGAATGAAGCTTCATTCGGCTTTCCAGCGAAAAGTAAATGAGATTAAGGGCTAGAAAGTCCCAGGCACACAGGTAGGTGCTGAATAAGAGTCCGTCTCTTCCCGTCAAACCCGCATTTCTCTGGTTCCGAAGCCTCGTCTCAGTGTGGAAGGGCTTCAACCTCAGGGTCCAACAATCTGGGCACGTGGATTTTTTTTTTTTCTTAAACGCTGAAAGGTACACAAATCGACCTATATTTCCCTGAAACACACCTCTAGTGTGTAAGCTAGTACGCCGACACGACGCCAGCGCTGTGTGGGTAAGCGTCCGGTTTTTCCCAGCGGCGTCCGAGATTCTGTTTCTAGAACTCCCCTGGAGCGCCTCCCCGCCCCGACCCGAGGGACGCGGTTCAAATCGAAGCATTTCTAGTGATTACAGATTGGGGGAGATTCATGGAGAGGGACAGAACGAGTGCTTGTGTTTCCGGAAGGAGACACACTAACAGGGACTTAGTGCTATTAGTGAATTACTTAGCGACTGAGGAGGAAAAAACCTGAAGCCTCTTACCTGAGCGGGACGCTTCGGGTTAAACCATTCTTCCCAGCGAGTTCTCATTTGAGAGCGCGAGAGGATTTCAACTTCAAACCTTTACCTCAGATTCCTGTAAATCACCGCACACGTGCCTGTGTTATCATTTTTTCTGTTGATTTCATTGGTGATGGTGAAGTTATTTTCGTTAGTATGGGACTAAATGAGCTGTACTTCTAGGAAAATCCCCCCGCCGCTCCGGGAAAATGGAACAGCCCTCTGGCGGTCTCCGCGGTCCAGGATGCGCCGGGCTCTGAGTGAGGGGAAGGAGGATCTGTAAGTTCTGGTAAGGCGAAGACAGTTTTCTCATTTAAAGACAGCTCATCCTAATTTCTTGAAAATGTAGATAATGAAAAAAGTGAGCAAATTTTTTAAAAAGTCGTATGAGCATGAAGGTACTCAAGCTACAACGAACCAGTTTTATTTTTACTTCCTACGTAATTGAAGAATGTAAACTAAGGGAGTTTCGATGAAATGTAAAGCATTAAATATATAAATTGTGAAGAAAAATGTATGTTTCAATTGAGAATTGCTTTCAATTTTTCTGAATTATAATACAATTACAAAATCACACCTATCCAAAAAGGCATAAAAGAAAAAAGTAAAATCTGAAATTTCACCACTCAAGATGTCATCACTACTAAATGTTTGATAATTTTCTAGCAACCTATAATTATATACACGCATAAACATAATTTTACATAACTGAATCATTCTAATGTGTATTGTTTTGTATGCTTTCTAATCACATAATATGTTGTGTACGAATTCTTATGTAATTAAATTATGTAGACCTAATTATTTTTCACATGGCCAGATAGTATGATTTAACAATATGTTATTTAAAGGATAGATTATTTTTAAGTAGCATATAAATAGTACGGTAGAGAATATCCTTAGGCATACATCTTTGAGTATTTGTAGGGCTATCTGTTGAGGATAAGTTTCTAAAAGTGTAATTGCTCGATTGAGAACATACATCACTTTAAAATTTGGTACATATTTTCTAATTGCCCTCCAGAAACATAATATCAATTTATAGTCCCACCAAGTACAAGAGAATGTAGATTTTTAAAAAGATTTATTTTATTTATTTGAAAGAGTTACAGAGAGAGGTGGAGACACAGAGAGAGGTCCTCCACCTGCTGGTTCACTCCCCAGATGGCCGTAATGGCTGGAGCTGCGCCGATCCAAAGCCAGGAGCCAGGAACCTCCTCCAGATCTCCCACGCAGGTGCAGGGGCCCAAGGACTTGGACCATCTTGTACTGTTTTCCCAGGCCATACAGAGAGCTGGATCGGAAGAGGAGCAGCCAGGACTAGAACCAGTGCCCATATGGGATGCTGGCGCTTCAGGCCAGGGCGTTAACCCGCTGCACCACAGCGCCAGCCCTGAGAATGTGGATTTTTTAACAAACAACATCACTGTTATAAATTCCTTTCAGCTTTGACAAACCAAAAAGGTTTTCATTTTTTTGTACTTCTTTTAATATTCTGTTAAATAGCTTTTCTTACATTTATTCTCCATTTGCATTTTATTTTTGGACATTGTTCATGTCATTTACATATTTGTCTATTGTGGCAGTCATTTATCATTTATTTGTCATAACTGAATATTATGAGTATTAACCTCATTTATATTAAGAAATATAAATGTGTTTTCCCAATTGTTATTTACCTTTTACTCTTCTTATTTAGACATTTTATTTAAAATTATCAAGTTTTTGTAATCTTTCACTTTTGTAATTCTTACTACTTCAGAATTGTATTTTAAAGTAGAAGAATACGAAGAATTATAAAAAGATGAAAGATACCTACAAAAAGATACCTTAAGATACCTTTCCTCAGATTGTCAACTCCACCAATTTCTGAGATGTGACATAGTAACTCATTTGATTTACTTAACCTCACCCTCCCAAAAGTAGTTTTACATAAGTCTACCCATCAAAGTTTCATTACGGTGTCACAATCTAATAATATTCTGATCAGAAAGTAAACTCTAATTCAAACCTAATATAAGGGTTACCTCACATCCAATAAGAGACTATTCATTTTCTCACTGTTTGATATTTCCAGATACCCAGAAGCTTCACACAGATTCTGGACTGTCGAAGGAAGGCAACCCTCTTTGAGGCCTGCAGCCCCAGAAAGCCATATCAGGCTTTAGAACCTCCTCTGACATATCATATTACGTTACCAGGTATATACCTCATTACCTTGGGATGTTAATAGTAACTCTTAACTACCACTGTTTTAGATAATATCTCCATTCTTTTTGCCCTTTTGGCTAAGATCAAATGTAGATAACACCTCCGTGAACATTGTCTTATAAAAAGATTTTCCTTCTTTTAAGTTATCTTTGAAAAATTACTGGATATCAAAGTATATAAGCACTTATGTAAGTCTTGTTACCTAGTAACATACTATTCCCCAAATGGACAATACTACTAACAATATTTGTGCATTTGTTTGATTTCAACCTTATTAATAGTGAGTGCTACTAATAATTATTTTTATTAGTTTGAGAAACATAAAAAGGAAGTTTATTGTAGTTTTAATACGTATTTGATTTTTCCACTTGTGTTGGATTGCCATTTTCTTTTGTGCATATTTTGTACTAATTTTAAACATTAATCATGACAAAATTTTTAAAAGATAAGAAAATCTCTAATAATCTCATTTGAATGAAACAAAGGGAGAGCCATTCGAATGTCTAGGGAGCAGTTTTTTGGCTAAGACCAAGTATAGGAGAAACCAGGTTAACGTCGAGTGGGCGGGAGCTTTGTGCGTTGTAGGAACAGCAAGAAGGCTGTCTTGGTTCTGGAAGAGTGAACCAGGCAACAGTTCCCTATTCTTCTGGAACTTACATCATTCCAGGGGAGAGACACAAGTAAAATGAATAAACCATAGACTCATAAATATGTGTCTGGTGGTGATAAGTGCAGAGGAAAGAGCAGATCAGGAGAAGGGGGAGGGGAGAGAAAAGGGTGCTGCTTTAGATAGGGTCTGGAGAGAAGGCTCCCTGGAGGAGATAACACTGGAGCAGAACTCTCAATGAAGCTGGGGAGAGTGGACCATGCAGATACCTGGGGACAAGTGTCACAGGCAGAACAGTGAATGCAAAGGCAATGAGATGCTCTGCTACCTACTAGCTATGTGTGACCTAGTGCAAATTATTGACATTTCTGAGAAAGCTGCTTGCTCCATGTGAAAACTGCTGTATAAATACCTTCCACCGAGAAGTATATGGCTTAAAGTGAAACCATGAATGTAGTAAATCATCAGTAAAATGAGTCAAATGAAATAAAATGGATTAAATGGGCCGGCGCCGTGGCTCAACAGGCTAATCCTCCGCCTTGCGGCGCCGGCACACCGGGTTCTAGTCCCGGTCGGGGCGCCGGATTCTGTCCCGGTTGCCCCTCTTCCAGGCCAGCCCTCTGCTGTGGCCCGGGAGTGCCGTGGAGGATGGCCCAGGTGCTTGGGCCCTGCACCCCATGGGGAGACCAGGAAAAGCACCTGGCTCCTGGCTCCTGCCATCGGACAAGCGCGGTGCGCCGGCCGCAGCGCGCCGACCGCGGCGGCCATTGGAGGGTGAACCAACGGCAAAAGGAAGACCTTTCTCTCTGTCTCTCTCTCTCACTGTCCACTCTGCCTGTCAAACAATAAATAAATAAATAAATAAAATAAAATGGATTAAATGATATAAAATTACTTCCTTATTCCCAATTTCAAACTGTCTCTCTTGCCTAACTTCTGCTCTAAATCACAGTGATTGCTTCTGGCCTTGGACTTTTGAGAACAGCTGGCAATTCTTTTTCCTCTGCTAAGCTCTGACCCTACCATCACAGACAACATTGGGGAAGGCCAGAACTCAAGACAAAGCATCTTAAGTACTGAGCAGGACTTGTGGCTTCAAAACACACATATTGCATAGTTAATTATTGTATTGACTTCAAGAATACAATGTGGCCGGTGCTGCAGCTCAATAGGCTAATCCTCCGCCTGCGGCGCCAGCACACCGGGTTCTAGTCCCAGTTAGGGCGCCGGATTCTGTCCCAGTTGCGCCTCTTCCAGGCCAGCTCTCTGCTGTGGCCCAGGAGGGCAGTGGAGGATGGCCCAAGTGCTTGGGCCCTGCACCCACATGGGAGACCAGGAGAAGCAGCTGGCTCCTGGCTTCAGATCAGCGTGGTGCAGCGGCCATTTGGAGGGTGAACCAATGGCAAAGGAAGACCTTTCTGTCTCTCTCTCTCTCTCTCTCTCTCACTGTCTACTCTGCCTGTCAAAAAAAAAAAAAAAAAAAAGAATACAATGTGCTTAAATTATTTTTAAAATTTTAATAGTAATTCAGAGAGAAAAATTAGAAAATTTCAGAACTTTAGAAAGAAGAAAAAATTCACCATAATCCAATAATCTATAAATAAATAATGTTAACAGTTGAATATATACATATGTGTTTTTCATTGATACTTCTTGAGAAAGGAAACCTGGTCCCTTTTAAATATTTCATTGCAAATCAGAAACTCAGCTAGCAAAAAAGCTCATAGGGGTAGGTGTTCGGCCTAGTGGTTAAAATGCCCAAGTCCTATATTAGAGTGCCTGTGTTTGATTCCTGACTCTGGGTCTTGATTCCAGCTTTCTGCCAATGCAGATCCTGTAAAGTAGTAGGGTGATGGCTTAAGTAATTTGATCCCTGTCACCCACGTGGGATACTTGGATTGTGTTCCCTGCTCTTGGCTCCAGTCCTGGTCATTGTGGGCATTTGGGAAGTGAACCTTCAGATGTGAACTCTCTGCCTCATAAATAAATAAATAAAATTTAAAGCAAATCATTTCAACTTAGCATTTGATATTGAAGACCTGTTATGTGCAGGACACTTGACTAGTTGTCTAAAGAATTAAAAGAATCAGTCTGTCTCCCAAACATTTAGTAGAAGAGTAGAAGAGCATACTATAAAAAAATCAGATGTAATGCAAGTGCTAGGTAGTCATACATACAAAGTATTTCATAAACAACTCATAAAAAGGAATGCTATCAATAATGTGTACACGAGTTCAAACTTGCAAATTCAGTTCTGCAACTCTTAGTGTGACAAATAATTATGAAGAGATAATTTTTTATAATAAAATCAAAAGTGTATACATCTTAGGTGAGTGGTAATGTCTAGAAGGCTTTTCTAAATTATAATAAACATGTTCAAACTTAAAACATAGGTTCCAGCAAATCTGTTGATTTGAAAAAGATTTGGGAGGTTGGTGTTGTGGTGTAGCTAGGATACTGGCATCCTGTATGAGCACCAGTTCAAGTCAAGGCTGCTACACTTTTTTTTTTTTTTTTTTTGACAGGCAGAGTAGACAGTGAGAGAGACAGAAAGAACAGTCTTCTTTTGCCATTGGTTCACCCTCCAAATGGCGCACCTTGCTGATCCGAAGCCAGGAGCCAGCTGCTTCTCCTGGTCTTCCATAGAGCGCAGGGCCCAAGCACTTGGGCCATCCTCCACTGCCCTCCTGGGCCACAGCAGAGAGCTGGCCTGAAAGAGGGGCAACCGGCACAGAATCCGGCGCTCCGACCGGGACTGGAACCCAGTGTGCTGGTGCCGCAAGCGAAGGATTAGCCTATTTAGCTGCGGCGCTGGCCAAGGCTGCTACACTTTCTATCCAGCTCCCTGCTAATGCATCTGGGAAAGCAGTGGAATGTGGCCCAAATACCTGGACTCCTGCCACCCATAAGGGAGACCCAAATGGAATTCCAGGCTCCTGGCTTTGGCCTGGTCCAGCACTGGGTGCTGCAGTCTTTTGGGGAAGTGAACCAGTGGATGGAAGATCTCTTTTTCTTTTTCTCTCTGTCTCTTCTTTATAACTCTGTGTTTCAAATAAATCAATGTTAGGAAAAAAAGACTTGGAAAGAATTTTTACCTAGACTAAAACTCATTTTACTATATCAACATTTTAATCTCAGGAGTGAACATTTAGTCTAGCATCAAGTCACCTGTATCCCACATTGGGGTGCCTAAGTTGAATTCCTGGGTCTAACTCCTGATACCAGCTTCTCACCAATATAGTTCCTGAGATGGTGATGGTTGCTCAAGTAACTGGGTTTCTGTACCCACATGGAAGACCTGAATTGTGTGCCCAGCTTCTGGTTCCTGCCCTGACCTGGTTGTTACAGTCTTTTGTGTGTGTGTGTGTGTGTAGGAGAGAGAGAGAGAGAGACTGAAATTAAAAATTTCAATCCTACTCTCCTCTGGAAGAGGAGAGTGGGGAAGCTTGAAAGACAAAGACAGCTTTTTCTTCATTCACTGAATGTTTATTGAGTAACTGTATGTGCCAGGCACCTAAAGAGCAGTGTTCCATGTATGCATACAACCAATTAAGATGTGATTATGCAGTGCATGATCTACACAGCAACACCCCAATATGCGATGTGGATGTTCCAGGCAACACTTTAACCACTGCACCAAATGCCTGCCCCTCCACTGACTATTTTTTTAAAGATTTATTTATTTACTTGAAAGTCAGAGTTACACAGAGAGAGAAGGAGAGCAGAGAGAGAGAGAGGTCTTCCATCCAATGGTTCACTCCCCAGTTGGCTGCAATGGCCAGAGCTGCACCGATCTGAAGCCAGGAGCCAGGAGCTTCTTCTGGGTCTCCCACGAGAGTGCAGGGGCCTAAGAACTTGGGCTATCTTCTACTGCTTTCCCAGGCCATAGCAGAGAGCTAGATTGGAAGTGGAGCATTGAACCGGCGCCCATATGGGATCCTGGCACTGCAGGCGGCAGCTTTACCTGCTATGCCACAGCGTTGGCCTTCTCCACTGACTTTTGAGACCTTGTTTTTCCAATCTACTTTGTTCTGTGCTGGCTGTGCTACTAGTGTTTTATCATGATTCTGACTTGACTTCTTGTTTCCACAGTCCTGAATTACTGGTTCCAGAAATCGATATTTTGCTTAAGTCTCTCAATACCTGTTCTCTGCTTAGCTAACATTTCTTCCTGCTAACATATTTGGCATTACATGAAGGACTTATTTAGATTTTTCTGCATTTAGAAGAGAATTCTGTTTTATATAAATATTATTGAGTGGGAAAACATGTGGAATTCTCTCTGGCTCCTTTAAATTTACCTGTGGGAAGCTTAATTGTTACCTGGATACTACATCTACTCATGTCTACATATTGCTTATTGATATATTATGCAGAATAAAATCACATTTGGATTTCAGAAGCTAAATATTGCCTTGATCTTTCTCTTCAAAATTTTTCAGTGAAAAATCCTTAATTTTTTCTTTCAGGCCAATGGTTGATTCAGTATTTCAAGTAGATTAGGGCTAATGTAATGTGTACAAAAAAGCAGGGGAGAAAAGCACATTAATAATTTTCAAAATTTACTTAACTCTCCTCTCAGTTAACTTGGAAACCTTAATAGTCTTTTAATGTTTCTATTTTGCCTTTGAGGGCAAAACTCTGTGGTTGAAAAGTACATACTCACAAGCCAAATTCAACCTTGGGGAAGTGTTTCGTTGGCTTACACAAGTGTTTAAACTCTTTTTCAGCCAACATTTAGAAATTGGGAGTTACCATATAAACATCCAGCTTTCTAGCTTCCTTTTAAAAACTATAAGACTCATCTACACTGAATGATCCTCCGACTTGGTACATTTTGGCTGAGCTGGTCTTGAGAGGAGTCATGCTCTTTCTATTTTGATATAGTCAATTACCTTTGGCCTATTTCTTTCCTACACTAGATATGTCTGTTCCCATCTGGGCACTTAGATTTGCAACCTTCACAACTCATCTTCCCTCTCTGACCTTTGTCTTCCATCAATCCCAAGAGGCCATGAGGTCTCACTTATGAGAGGCTCGTTTTTAGCTCCTGAGTCTTCTGAAATCCAGGTGGGACAGAGCAATAGAGGTAAACTGATCAGGTCATTTTCAGGCAAAACTGGATTAATTCCTTAATGGCCATCAGATTTAAGGGAATTTTTGGCCAGTGATCTGGGAAACTCCTCTTCCTTACTAAATCCTGGAAATCATAGGTCATTTAATAAGCTAGTAAATGAGAATTTCAGATGCCAGTCAGAAATATTTTTCAGCAAAGTAGCCTTGTTCTTTATTCAAAGTAATATAGGTGAATAATGAAATATTACTTATCCTAGTTACTCAATCCTCTGGTAGCAAAGTGTTTTTCTTTAACCATTGAACTATTTGAAAGATTCACAGAGGAATCAGATACTACCTGCCCTCTATCTCGTTTCAGTCACTTTCTTAGGGGAGACAGAAAGAAAAAGGGGGTTATCTGGGAGAAACACCACATCCAAAACCTGGATCCTTCCTTCCCTTAGAGGAACTGATTTCCCTATTTAATACTCAAGGTGATGGACAAAGTTGATCTCTGATTAATAATTTTACTTTCTCATGTGGGGCATTGAAAGGCAACTTTTATCAGATTTTCTGTCGGAGGTGACTTGATGTGAGCCAAAGGCTTAGTAGTTCATGGACTAGCTTATTTCCTGGTTATTTGCAATAATGGTTTTATTGGAAAGAGGAAGCATTACAGTGCTATGTCCTGATGAAAGTTTAAAACTCATACATTCAGGCCGGCGCTGTGGCTCAACAGGCTAATCCTCCGCCTTGCGGCGCCGGCACACTGGGTTCTAGTCCCGGTCGGGGCACCGGATTCTGTCCCGGTTGCCCCTCTTCCAGGCCAGCTCTCTGCTGTGGCCCAGGAGTGCAGTGGAGGATGGCCCAAGTGCTTGGGCCCTGTACCCCATAGGAGACCAGGAAAAACACCTAGCACCTGGCTCCTGCCATCAGATGAGCGCGGTGCGCCGGCTGCAGCGTGCCGTCCGAGGCAGCCATTGGAGGGTGAACCAACAGCAAAGGAAGACCTTTCTCTCTGTCTCTCTCTCTCACTGTCCACTCTGCCTGTCAAAAAAAAAAAAAAAAAAAAAAAAAAAAAAAAAAACTCATACATTCACTAACAAAGAAACATTGTGATGTGGCAAATGGCCAAGAAAGTCCCTAGTTGGTGCACTTCGTCAGGAAGTGTTAAAGGGTTTCAGGTATCCCATCACAAAGTATTCTCTACCTCCAGTCTAACTGTATGCAAAGTAAGTCACCTGAAGCCTATGACTGTCCATTTCTAATGTGAGAGTTTATTGCAAAGCAGTCTCCTGGGCCCCACTTTTAGTCACTACAGTTTCACCAGTACTGGAATGGTACTGAGGGATTCTGCATTTTTAACAAGCCCTGCAGGTAACTCTATTACAAGTGATCTGTGTATATACACTGAAAAATCATTGCTGGAGGCTGTTCTATTGTCTTGATTTTTAAAATCACTTTAAGGCTATAAGTTTCTAAGGTCCTTTCCTGAAAACACATTCTAATGTCAATGGTGGGGCTTGAGAGGAAATTGAGCAATTTTAAAGTTGGCACATCATAAAGATAGGAAAAGGACTTAAGGGGTACTTAATTCTTTATAATTTCTTAAAGCTTCCCTTAAAGTAATAAAATCATCAGAAATGAGGACTTGTGTGTAGCATAAGACAGGAAAAGTAATGGAAGAGGAAAACATTTCTCTTCAAAATGGGTGACATTATAAGATTAGATAATGCTTGAAGTTGAGTGGAACAGGCTTTTTTTTTGGGGGGGGGGTGCAAAGGAAGATTTGTTTAATCCAGAAACCTGCCACAGCAGCCAGGAGGGGGACTCCAAAAGAGACATATCCCAGGCATAATGTTTTAATTTTCAGAAAATCAGTTAAGATTTTCTGCTGTAAGTAACAGATTACCCAACCATTGATTACATAATCCACAAAGGCAATCAAATATTTCAAAGAACGAGAAGTTACAAATGGGGAATTCCAGAAAATGGTGCTTAATAACCCAGGCACACTCTTCTCTGCCAGCCTCAGAATGATGGACTATATTGTTCTAGACTTAATGACTCACAGTTATAGGATTTTTCATCTTCATATGTTCAAAGCAGAAAGAATTTTGCTTTGAGCAAAAAAGCGACCAGCAGGAATAGGCATTTGGTTTAGTTCCAGTTAAAATGCTGTTAAAAGGCCGGCACTGTGGCTCACTAGGCTAATCCTCCGCCTAGCGGCGCCAGCACACCAGGTTCTAGTCCCGGTCAGGGTGCCGGATTCTGTCCCGGTTGCCCTTCTTCCAGGCCAGCTCTCTGCTATGGCCTGGGAGTGCAGTGGAGGATGGCCCAGGTCCTTGGGCCCTGTACCTGCATGGGAGACCAGGAGAAGCACCTGGATCCTGCCTTTGGATCAGCACAGTGCGCTGGCTGCAGCAGCCATTGTGGGGTGAACCAACGGCAAAGGAAGACCTTTCTCTCTGTCTCTCTCTCTCTCACTGTCTACTCTGCCTGTCAAAAATAATAATAATAATAAAATTTAAAAAAGGCAGCCAAAGATGGCCCAAGTCCTTGTGCTCCAGTCACCCACGTGAGAGACCTAGAAGAAGTTCCTGGCTCCTGGCTTCAGCCTGGCCCAGACTCAGCCGTTGTGGCCATCTGGGAAGTGAACCAGCAGTTGGAAGATCTCTCACCCTCTCTCTCCCTGTAACTTTGACTTTCAAATAAATAAATAAATCTTAAAAAAAAAAAAAAAACCTAGCCCAAACTAGGTCACCCAACAATTGACAAAGAAGAATGAGATTACAATTGGTAATTCAATATATGAGTTTTAAACCACCAGTTATGGTTCATACCCTAGTTTGGAAGGAAGGCCCATCTCTGAAATGCTACTCCTTGAAAATGTTCAAGGTTCTTAAAATTGTTATATAAATTTTTAAGATGGGACATGATGATAGACAAACATATTTGACTCAGTTTTGAAATTATCCTTTGGATTTTAGTGGTTAGAGAGTCCCAGGAATGCACTGAGAATGGAGTAATAGAGTGAGAAGAGGTTATGGTCAAATTGCTTCTGGGGATGTTGGTAGGTTAAGGTAGAGTGGGAGTGAGGTGAGCTGAAAAACAGAGGGCCTGATTTTTTTATATTTTAGTCAGTCATATCTGAGCTGAGGATAACTTGGAGAACTAGGCATCTCTGTAAAGCTTGAATTGCCACAAAGAATAATAAAATTAAAGTGATAGCAACCTTCTAACATCTTCTGTAAGCTAATGACCTTTTGGTTATTTGCAGAATCCACCTGTGGGACTGTTTATTTTGATAATTTAGTATCTTACCACCTTCTACTTAAATGTAATGCAAAGTATGTTTTCCCCTTCTTATAAGTCACTCACATGAAAGACTACAGTAAATATAGTCTTTGATTTGATCTTCAATCCTGGAGGTCACATAAGATATTTAGATGTACTGGAAAAATAAATTTCAACTATATACACAATGTTTTAATGTTTTGCTTTGTTCCAAAAATACTTGAGGTAACCTAAAGGAATTCTCCTAATGCAAACAGATGGCAATAAGTGGAAATGCCAGCCTACACCTAAACAGGATGATTTGATGTTGTTTTTATTATATATGACACAAAATGATGAAAAATGAATTTAATTCTTTCTGTTATACTAACGTAAGATGTTTAAGGATTATTATTTCAAAATTAAAATCTAAATTACTATAATTGGAAATGTTTGTTTTTATCTACTGTATCTTCTCATTAAAGTTTCTTTTTTTTATAACGCTTTTATTTAAAGAATATAAATTTCCAAAATACAGCTTATAGATTACAATGACTTCCCCCCCATAACTTCCCCCCCCACCCGCAACCCTCCCCTTTCCCACTCCCTCTCCCCTTGCATTCACATCTAGATTCAATTTCAATTCTCTTTATATACAGAAGATCAGTTTAGTATATATTAAGTAAAGATTTCAACAGTTTGCCCTCACATAGCAACACAAAGTGAAAAATACTGTTGGAGTACTAGTTATAGTATTAATTCACAATGTATAGCACATTAAGGACAGAGATCCTACATGATATATTTTTTTAAAAAATTGATTAATTTTCTAGGCAATTTCAGTAATAGAGGAAGGAAAGGAGAGAAAAAGAGGGAAGCAGCCGAAAGAAAGAAGGAGAAAGACTGAAGAGGCTGCTCCCTCATTAAAGTTTCTTAAAATAAAGGAATTTGTTTCTTGTGTAACATAATTTCAAAATGCCAAACATTATTTATGTTAACACATTTAATAGTTACTTAGATTTTTATGGTATAAAAGTTGAAATTCTATTTCCTAAGTAAAGTTTATGTTTAATAGTGGTTTTTTAAACATTTAAAGATAGTTAATATGAATAATATTGAAGAAATAGCATTGGTTCATTTGACATTGTAATATCTTAATAGATATCTGTTGACATTTTATAAGCACATTAAATTTTGCTTAAGTAAATTGGGAATGCTGTTGTTCCAAAGCAGTGCAAAATAATGCTCTTTGACACTGTTCTTAACAGTGTTATCCTTTCTTGAAACTAGTAAAAAAATTGACAAGAGTGTAATTTTTTTTAAACTACAGCCTTAAAAGTGGCTCAATAATAGTGATTCACATGAATTTTTTTTGATTAAACAAATAGAAAGCTGCAAATATTTTAATTTCCTTTTTCCTTTTTTTTTTTTTTGTGACAGGCAGAGTGGACAGTTGAGAGCGAGAGACAGAGAGAAAGGTCTTCCTTTGCCGTTGGTTCACCCTCCAATGGCTGCCGCGGATGGCGCGCTGCGACCTGCGCACCGCGCTCATCCGATGGCAGGAGCCAGGTGCTAGGTGCTTTTCCCTGGTCTCCCATGGGGTGCAGGGCCCAAGCACATGGGCCATCCTCCACTGCACTCCTGGGCCACAGCAGAGGGCTGGCCTGGAAGAGGGGCAACCGGGACAGAATCCGGCGCCCCGACCGGGACTAGAACCCGGTGTGCCGGCGCCGCAAGGCGGAGGATTAGCCTGTTGAGCCACGGCGCCGGCTCCTTTTTCCTTAAAAATGTACAACATTCCATCTGTGTTAATGGCTTCAAAATGTAATTTTCAGCACTTTGTTATAGAATATCAAATTCTTTATACAGTAATTTATAATGGAAAACAAACTGAGTCTAATTGGTAATTTTGTTGTGTTGCCATCTATCTATATATATATATATATATATATATGGGCATGCATTATATGTCTATGTGTATACAGTTGGCTGTTTGGATACTAGGGCCTGGCAGCTCCAAATTTGCATCTGCACTGAAAATACACAAGCATTTTCTTTCACTGTTGGCCAAACAATACAGTATATCAACTGTTTTTACAGCATTTATATTGTATTAGGTATTATAAATAATCTAGAGATGATTTCAAGTATACAAGAGGATATGCATAGGTTATATGCAAATAATGTACCATTTTATGTAAGGGTTTTGAGTATCTCTGTGTTTTGATATCTGATAGGGATCCTGCAGCCAAAGCCTGATAGATGTAGAGTGTTGACTATACATGTGTATGATTGGAGAAATCTATCACAGTCATCTGAAGCATGACTTTTAAAAAGTGAGAAGTGAATTAATGATCTGATTTAGTCTTCATTTGTTCAGAAATTTTTGAATTATTTGGGCTAATGGCAGCAAAAGTACATAAATGAAATAACATAAAGAGTTAGGAGGTAGAATTAAAAAGGAGCATTCTAGCAGTGGGTATTTGGCATAGTGGTTAAGATGCCACCTGTGGTGTAGCAGGTAAAGCCACTACCTGCAGTGCTGGCATCTCATATGGGCGCCGGTTCAAGTACCAGCTGCTCCACTTCTGATCCAGCTCCCTGCTATGGGATGGGAAAGCAGTAGAAGATGGCCCAGGTCCTAGGGCCCCTACACCTGCCTGGGAGACCTGGAAGAAGCTTCTGGCTCCTGGCTTCGAATCTGAGCAGCTTCAGCCATTGCAACCAATTGGGGAGTGAACCAGTGAAGGGAAGACCTCTCTCTCTCTCTCTCTGCCTCTCCTTCTCTGTGTAACTCTTTCAAATAAATAAATAAATAAATATTTTTTAAAAGATGCCAGCTGGAATGCCCACAGCCCTTATCACAGCTTAGGTTCAAGTCCCAACTCTGCTTCTGAGTCCAGCTTGTTAATGTACACCCTGAGAGGCAGCAGATGGTGACTCAAGTACTTGGGTTCCCATCATCCAAGTGGGAGATCTGGATTTAACTACTAGCTTTGGCCAGGTCCAGCCCTGGCTGTTGCAAGCATTTGGGGAGTGAGCCAGCAGATGGAAGATCTCTCTCTTTCTCTCCCCCTCTCCATCTCTCTCTCCCAATGACCCCCCAACTCTGATTTTCAAACGAATAAAATAAATCTATTTTTTTAAAGAAGCTATGTTTTTGCAAAGAGTAAAAAAAGAACTGAAAACTTCATGCTAACATGACTCTCAGGTAAATATTATCTAGGATAAAATTCCAGGCCGGCGCCGTGGCTCAACAGGCTAATCCTCCGCCTCGCGGCGCCAGCACACTGGGTTCTAGTCCCGGACGGGGCGCCGGATTCTGTCCCGGTTGCCCCTCTTCCAGGCCAGCCCTCTGCTGTAGCCCAGGAGTGCAGTGGAGGATGGCCCAAGTGCTTGGGCCCTGCACCCCATGGGAGACCAGGAAAAAGCACCTAGCACCTGGCTCCTGCCATCAGATGAGCGCGGTGTGCCGGCCGCAGCACGCCGTCTGCTGCAGCCATTGGAGGGTGAACCAACGGCAAAGGAAGACCTTTCTCTCTGTCTCTCTCTCTCTCACTGTCCACTCTGCCTGTCAAAAAAAAATATATATATATAAAAAAAAATTCCACTGTGACTGACACATAGTAGGTATTCATAACATTTATTGGGAATGAATGAATAAATATCATGGTTTCATTAGGGCCCCACAACCATATGCAGATTCATTTGTTCTAAGTCATGAATAAACATCTCGAACATTATTAATGGTAGTAATGTCAGTGTCACTTACTGAAGAGTAGTCATCTTATTACAGTTATTTGACATAACTATTATAAGAAAATGAAGAAAATCACTTGGGGAACAGAAAGATGATTGAAGAGGGTATTGTCCACTGTGACAAAAATAACAGTTTGATTATTGTTCTATCATACAATGCTTAATATGATTGAATCAAGCATATATCAAAGGCTGCTTATACACAAAGTTGAGTATTATAATCAAATTAATCTCATGACAAAGTCCATCTGAAAGTATGAAATGGTATCTACCATTATGCAACATGATCTTTAAGCAACAGTTATAACATGATCACAAAAATAGATGTATGAATTAGAATAGACTAGGCATAATGGAGGTGAATAGGAAGGAAGTGGGACCTAGGTAGACAGGATGGAGGTTGGGGTCAGTGAGGGGAGATTGAGCAGTTCCGGAATCTACTACCACTGTATTAGGAAGACTCCTCAGGACCTCTGGAGTGTCATGTGTCTTCACCTTCTACTGGGATTGCCCATTACTTGAGGTTCTGCAGAATTCTGTCTAATGGGCTTGTTATCAAACCCAAAAACTCAGAAAGCAAAGATGTGAAAGGCAGTACAAATAACACACCTTCCATAATGAGAGGAAATTTTAGAGACAGTTTGGGTTTTCCAGGTCCTGATTGAGAATAGTGATGGACACATAAAGCAGAAAGGGCAGTGATAGTATCTTTCTCGTGAAAAGCGAGGAATCACAAAATCCCCTTTTCTCTCTGATCTCAGGGTTGTATTTACTTAAAGAAAAATCTTTCTGGCAAAATGAGGACTGTTCACTTACCCCCAAATCTCTAAATCCACCAGAGAGAGAGAAAGGGAACCCAAAGGTAATAAGGACAGAGTGGTTTTAGAGAAAGTGCTAAAATATCTGATGGTAGAAACACGCTAACACTTCTGAGAGGTTGTAAATGAGGCTGTCATTCAAGTTTCATTCATTCACAGAGTGTTTATTGAGCACCTAGAATTCAAGCCATCAAACAGATACAATGAAATTCTAATAAAAATCTCATTAGGATTTTTCATGGAGCTTGATTCCTGACTCTGGACATACTTCCTAGCCTAGAGACTTACTGTCAACTCCCTTTGCCTTTTCAACTCCAACTGCAGGGACTAGAAGGGAGTTGATACACACCTGGAAGAAGATACGTCCTTCACTTATCAGTTTACCTTCATCAACAGAAGTCAAGCAAGAGACTCACACACTAGAGGAAAGACTTCTCTGGCAGGGGTCAAGAAGAATCCAAAGGCATTGGATCTAATGTCTGTTGTCAGGGCCAAGGGGGCACTCCTGGTACTTGCAGTGAAACTGCATCTTTGCAGATGCCCTTGCCTTCATCTGCAGGGTCAGGAGAAAACCCTGGAAATCACTGATTCTCGCTCATCAACATGCACAATCTTACTGCCAGTACCTGCCTTGAACCTACTAAAATTAGTCTCATGTGACAATTGCAAGTAGCACCAGACCAGACTCATTTCTCACTCTCTAAACTCTCTATTTTACTGGCGCCCATATAGGATGCCGACATTACAGGTGGCAGCTTTACCTGCCAAGCCATAGCGCTGACCCCTCAGCTCCATTCTTGGATCTGACTAGAACTTCAGTCCATTGATCCTACCATGTTTCAACTCTTTCACATCTCTGTTTTTCGTGTTTCCCTTCTTATACAGTTTAAATTTCACAATGCAGGTCTATCATTACTCACTTTCATTTGTCCTCAAGTGCTTTGCCCTTCTCTTTTTTTGCCTCATTATTTTGCCTTGATCAAACACTCTAGTTAATTCTGCTGTTTCCTCCTAGGTGCCTACACCTAAACGACCAGGTATAGCTGAAGAAAAACACATCCTTGTACTTATTGGTCTCAATTGCGTTCATGATCATCAACCTCACATGGACCCTTAATGATTTCCGAGAATAGTCTTGTATTCTCTTATTCCATTCACTTCTTCACTCTCTTAGATAAAAATTTGAGAGCTTCTTTTATCTTCTCAAATCTGCAAATATCTCTTCTAAAGGGACCTCACTCAAAGGATGTGTTATTGTTAAATGAACAGTCTATCCTCCTTTTAAAAGTCATCTTCATCCTTTCTTCTCTTATTTTTTTTTTAAGATTTATTTGTTTGTTTGAAAGTCAGAGTTACACAGAGAGAGAGAGAGAAAGAGAGGCAGAGCAAGAGAGGTCTTCCATCCGCTGGTTCACTCCCCAAATGGCCACAGCAGCCGGATCTGGGCCTATCTGAAGCCAGGAGACAGGAGCTCCTGCACTTGAGTGCAGGGGCCCAAGGACTTTGGGCCATTCTTTACTTCTTTCCCAATCACATTAGCAGGGAGCTGGATTGGAAGTGGAGTAGCTGGGACTTGAATTGGAGCCCATATGGGATGCTGGCACTGCAGGCAACAGCTTTACCCACTATGCCACAGTGCCAGCCCCAATCCTTTCTTGTTTACTGAAGTACACCATTAGCAATTCTTGCAACTCTTTCCTATTGCTATGGTTGAAATATTTGTCCCCTGCAAAACTCATGGTAAAATTTAACTGCCAATGTAACAGTATTAAGAAATGAGATTTTAAAAGGTGCTTAGGCCATGAGGGCTCCATACACAAGGGTGGGATTGGTGCCATTATAAAAGAGTAAATTTGGACCCCTCTTCTCTCTCTTACTCTCTCACTTTCACCATGGGATGATACAGCAAGAAGACCATCACCGATACCAGCACTTAGATATTGGATTTCTCAACCGCCACAACTGTACACCAATAAAGTCTGTTCATTATAAATTACCCCATATCAGGTGTTTTGTCATAGCAACACAAAACAGGCTAAGACACCTACATTATCAATTTCCCTCTCTCCCTGATCTTTCCATTAGCATACAGTAGTCACCCTTATCTACGAGAGCTATGTTCCAAGACCCCTGGTGGACACCTGAAACCACAGACACATTGAACCCTGTATAAACTATGATTTTTTTTTTCCTGTACAGTACTGAGCAAAGGCATGATTCAAGTCCCAGGTGGCAAATGATGGATAGCATCCAATTTAAAACTTACAACTGTTTATTTCTGGACTTTTCATTTACTATTTTTGGAGCACGGGTGACCATGGGTAACCGAAATTGTGGAAAGTAAAACTGCAAAAAAAGTGCAACTATTGGATATATATTTTGTCTTGTTTTCCTATTTACTTCAACATGAACACATTTATTGATCACTTTATTACTTGCATCTACTATTGTAGAGGCATAAAAATGAAAAAGAATCATAGCAAATTATTCATATAGGTCAGAGGAGGACCCTAAGAATGTTTTTAGGGTTAATGACAGTAGGTATAATGAGTTACAGTATGTGAATTTCATAATACCAGCTTTTTACTAAGTATCATCTTTCAGTAGAAATGATAAATTTGAACTCAATTGTGCATTCTCATGCACAAAACTTGACTCTTTTCCTTACCAAAAAATAAGTAAGAATCTTCTTAAATTAAAGCTAGGGTAATAATAATTACAACAATTTATTGAATGTCAATGAATTTCTTGAATGCTAGACCCTGGGCACAGTGTTTTCACAAGTTTGTTCATTTAATCCTCATAACAATCCTATAAGGCAGGTTGTATTCCCTTACATGATAGGCAGAAAACTGAGACACATAGATTTTTAAATTTTTAATAAAGCCTTTTTCTCCATGGGCTTTGTAAAATTTTTGTTTTAAATGGAAAGACAAATTCTGTTTGAATAATCAAAGATTAATCTGTATGCATGCAGAGTGGTCTGAACTGAGTATATTCTGTGCACTTGAATATAAATGCCTTCTTATGAAGGAGAATGTGTCAACAGTTCCAGTGAATTTATTATGTGAATGGTTTCTGCATGACACCAGAGACCCAGAGCAATGTCAGAGTGGTTTAGCAAACAGACAACTCATACCATTAGGAGAAATAAGGGCAGAAGGGCATGGGTGAGAAAACATACTCTGAAAAGTTTGTGGAAAATGGAATTAAAAGTTTATTTTGGTGTGAAATTTGTTTTCTTAAAATTTATTTAATTATTTTTAGAGAGATAGACAGACACACACACACATATGCACACAGAGAAAGAGAGAGAGGGAGACAGAGAGCTCCCGTCGGCTGGTTCACTCCCCAAATGCCCACAATGACTGGGGCTAGGCCACGTAGAATCTGGGTAGCACAATACAAGTCTCCATGAGTAACCCAATTGCACTGTGCCTTCCAGAGTTTACACTGGAAGGAAGCTGGAATCAGGAACTGGAGCTAGGGATCAAACCCAGGTCTGATATTGCACACAGGTGTCTTAACTGCTAGGCTAAACACTTGCTCCTGGTGCAAAAAGGTTGTGAAGATTCTCATATGAATATTAAAACTTTTTTTTCCATGAAAATAAATATATCTTTAAATTTCATTTTTCCACTATCCTTTGGAAGTACCCTCATAATTTTAAAATTGGGTATTTTAGCTTTTTTTCTCCCAATTTTATATTTTTTACACCTATAGAAAATTTGAAAGGATAGTACGATGAATAGTCATATACTGTTCACATAGATCTAACAATTGTTAATATTTTTCTATATTGATTTTTCTTTCTATTGTTTTTGTTTGTTTGATCCATTTTATAAGTTAGCTGTAGGCATTCTGGTGCTTCAGCATGTGTCTTTCAGGAACAAAGACCTTTGATGTAACAACAGTGTAATTATCACATTTAAATTTAACATGTATCTAATGTTATTATCTAATATGCAATCTGTTTTCAAATTCTCCCAGTTGTTCCAATAATATAATTTAAAGATAATTTCTTCCCTCTGACTCAGGATATAGTTGTCAAGAACTGTTAATCATGAAATGATGAAATAATGTGTTACACTGCACCAATTGTCATGAGTAAGAAATTCTTTGAAGATTAGCAGAATACATATTTTCATTAACAAATTTAAATTTTAAAAAAAGATTTATTTATTTATTTGAAAATCAGAATTAGAGAGAAAGAGGGAGAGACAGAGAGAGAGGTCTTCCATCTGCTGATTCACTCCCCAGATGGTCACAGCAGCCAGAGCTGGGCCAGGCCAAAGCCAGAAGCCTGGAGCTTCATCCAAGTCTTCCATGTGAATGGTAGGGGCCCCAAGGAGCTGGATCCAAAGTGGAGCAGCCAGGACATGAATGCTGGAGTCACAGGCAGTAGTTTTACCCTCTGTGACATAACATTGGCCCCGAATTTTATAATTAAGAATGATGTGGGGCAAGAGGTTTAAAGGCACTTCAGGATGTCTACCACCTATATTGGAGTAACTGGGTTTGAGTTCTGAGTCTGCTTCCAATTCCACCTTCCTGGAGAGTGAAACAGTGAACAGATCTCCTCTCTGTCTCTTTGCCTTTCAAATAAAATAAGTAAATGAATGAATAATTTTTAAAAGAGTGATACAGGGGCTGGTGCTGTGGCGTAGTGGGTAAAGCGCCACCCTCAGTGCCAGCATCCCATATGGGCAACAGTTCAAGTCCCGGCTGCTCCACTTCCAATCCAGCTCTCTGCTATGGCCTGGAAAAGCAGTAGAAGAAGGCCCAAGTCCTTGGGCCCCTGCACCAACATGGGAGACCCGGAAGAAGCTCCTGGCTCCTGGCTTCAAATCGGCACAGCTCCAGCCGTTGTGGCCAGTTGGGGAGTGAACCAGTGGATGGAGGACCCCCCCCCCCCGCCTCTCCTTCTCTCTTTCTATAACTCTTTCAAGTAAATAAATAAATCTTTTTTTAAAAAAAGAGTGATACAAATTAAAATGTGTGGTTATAATTGTTTTAAAATCCTTGTGCATTCACTGTGTATAAACTGTGTATATACTGGTGGATAAAGGCTAATAAATACACTATTTCTTTTGTTTAGGTGATAATGAGGTTGTATAATTTGAACCCTTTTCAGTAAATCCTAGTCGTTACTGGTAATAGGCATTTGATGAAAGTTGCCAAAATTGCTAGTTATATAAACAGGAATTAGAAAAAAATCTTCTGAAACAGACTTAATATTTGTGTGTAATATTTATTTATGCATTTTAAATGCATTCTTTACCATCATAATTGCTGCTGCTTATTGGATGTGTACCAGATCATTTTTATATATCTTCTGTAATCAGTACGACAGCTCTAGGAGGAATGTATCATTATTAACTCTTAATAGCTTGGAAACAAAAGAGCTTTTAATCATTATGCTGAATCTTTTTGGTTGATCAGTCTACAAAAATGCTATATTTTATTGTCCTGATTGGTGCTGCAGTGTATTCTAAACTCCAGGTGTTTGTGTATGTTGGCATGTACACTTTTCTTACAGAAAAAGAAAAGAAACTTGAATGCACATCTTTGTGAAACTAGTTTTTGCTGTTTTTACCTGGTAGAGTCTTTTATATTCTGGGAAGAGCCCTGAAGATAGTCTCATTTTTCCTGTTTATTATTTATTATTTATTTTTTCAATAGAAGTATTAATTGTGTATAAAGAATTATATCAAAAGCCAAGATGGCTAAGAAAGGAGGCTGCTGTTTATATCCTCTTATTTATAAGTATTATATTTGCTTTGGCTAAGTTGCCACTTTGACAAATTATCATTTTTTATCTTTATTATTTACTTATTTTTAAAGATTTTTGTGAGAGGCAGAGCTACACACAGAGACAGGAGAGACAGAGACAGAGGTCTTTCTTCCGATGGTTCACTCCCCAAATGACCACAATGGCCGGAGCTGGGCTGATCTGAAGCTGGGAGCTAGGAGCTTCTTCTGGGTCTCGCACGTGGGTGCGGGGGTCTAACTACATCTTTCACTGCTTTCCCAGACCATTAGCAGGAGGCTGGTCAGAAGTGCAACAGCTGGGACTCGAACTGGCGCCCATATGGGCTGTAGGAATTGAAAGCTGAGGTTAACCTACTACAGTACAGTGCTGGCCCCTGTTTTTTTAATGTTATGTTTTTCAAAGTAGAAAGTGTAAGTCTGAATAAGTGAAAACCTAATTTAAAATTCTCTTGAATTTTAAGTCAAATTCTGAAATGAGGGGCCAGCGTTGTGGTGTAGTGGGTAAAGTCGCCACCCTCAGTGCCAGCATCCCATATGGGCAACAGTTCAAGTCCCGGTTGCTCCACTTCCGATCCAGCTCTCTGCTATGGCCTGAGAAGGCAATAGAAGATGACCCAAGTCCTTGGGCCCCTGCACCTGCATGGGAGACCCGGAAGAAGCTCTTGGCTCCTGACTTTGGATTGGCACAACTCTAGCCGTTGCGGCCAACTGGGAAGTGAACCAGTGGATGGAAGACCTTTCTCTCTCTCTCTCTCTCTCTCTCTCTCTGCTCTCCTTCTCTGTGTGACTCTTTCAAGTAAATAAATAAATCTTTAAAAAATTCTTTTTTTTTTTTTTTGACAGGCAGAGTGGACAGTGAGATAGAGAGACAGACAGAAAGGTCTTCCTTTGCCGTTGGTTCACCCTCCAATGGCTGCCCCGGTCGGCGCGCTGCGGCCGGCGCACCGCGCTCATCCGATGGCAGGAGCCAGGTGCTAGGTGCTTTTTCCTGGTCTCCCATGGGGTGCAGGGCCCAAGCACTTGGGCCATCCTCCACTGCATTCCGGGACCACAGCAGAGGGCTGGCCTGGAAGAGGGGCAACCGGGACAGAATCCGGCACCCCGACCGGGACTAGAACCCGGTGTGCCGGCGCCGCAAGGCGGAGGATTAGCCTGTTGAGCCACGGCGCCGGCAAAAAATTCTGAAATGAATGTTACAATGACTGACTGTAATATTTCTTTGGTTTATTATACAAATATCTTTACAATAAACCATGGGTAAATTCATAATATTAAAATAGATATTTAAGGTACCCTCTGCATACAGCAAACTTTTTCAGTGTTGGTGTTTAATTGTCAAACTGCTCACTGGAGAATGCTTATAAATACAGTAGAAATAATTTTTAGTTTAAATCATCATCCAGCATCTGACTTTAATTTCTGCATTTTCCTCATTACAACTGTTCTCTGCTGGATGTGTTAGTGCAATCAGGTTTGGAGGATGAAAAAAAAAAAAAAAACTAAAGTATGTGATGAGGGTTTACTTGAATACTGTCACTACAGTGAATTTCTCCCTATGTCTAGCTGTGCAACCTAACAGAAGCAGTTTTGGGGAGAAAAAGACTTCTGGCCATACCCACACACACAAGGGATCACTGAGCAAATCAGGGTCTAAGTGCAATGTGAGTGCTATTTTTCGACTTACTTAGTGTGATGATTTAAAACTGTGATAAGAGGCAGGCAAAATGTGGTGTCAAATTCAAAGCAAAGTGTGGTGATCTGCCTTGTTTTCAACTTGTTGCTATCTGATGAAAACACTTTTCCACAAGCAAGACTGATGAGCAGATGGTGCTAATAAGGCCAATTAAGTGCTAAGCTTCTGGAAATGTTTTTGTTGAGTGACATCTTCAGACTGGTTTCTGCTAACATGCAGCTTAAACCATGTGCTTCCAAGGTGCAATAGCATTGATACTTATGGTCACAAAAATGTTCATTTTTGGGACTACAGACTCAGATAAGACAAATAAAATCCCTTGCCTCAATTCCAAAGATAATGTGTGAAGTTGGGTAATGAGATTCAAACCCTTTTGGGACTGTAGGCGGGGGCTCAGTCTAGGTTACTGCTTTCCAACAACTGGTGCATGAAGCAATTTTCTCTAGTCTGCAATGGAGAGAGAGAAATAGATCAAACAAAATAATGGATTTTTTGAGGGGTAAGAGTTTTCTCTTTCTAAACTTTAACTTTTTCTTGTGAAACATAGGTAAACAAAACTGAATTAATCATAATACATTGTCATCACTGATACATGAATAATCTTTCAGTATTTTCTTTATTTTTAAAATTTATTTTTACTTACCACTCCAAAGGTATGATGAATATATATCCAAACCAAGAATAAATTATGACCAATAATTTATATGAGTTCTTCTCTTATGCCATCTTCCTACCTGCTTCCCCTCTATCCAAGCCTCTAGGTAACCACAATCCTGAATTCTATATTTATCATTCCTTTGCTTTTTTAAATATAAAAGTATATTTTATGATTACATTTAAAATCATTTTATCTCAAACATATGCATACCTAAATGTTATCTATTTTGGTTATTGAAAGGAAAGCATATAAAGATAACATTTTTAAAGAGACTATTAAAAGGATCTTTTTTCCATTCAACATTACATTGCTAATATTAATCTACCTTGTATAATATTAATATGAAAATAAGTCATCATTTATTTCCATTACCTCTGGGTTGTTTCCAGAATTTTGCTATCATGGACACACAGCTGCTGTGAACATTCTAATACATCTCTCCTGAAACAGAGGTAGAAGAATTTTCCTGGAATGTACTTGGTAATAGAAGTGCAATGTTGTAAAATAAGCATGGCTAGCTCAAAAAGATTATGTTAAATTGTTTTCTAAGTGTTTCTACAGTTTTATAAAATAATGTCAAATTGTTTTCCAAGTGGTAATACTGACTTGCATTCCTACCAGCAATGGATAAGTGATCCTGTTGATTCATAGTCTCTTTTTTGCTTAAAAATAGCTGAAATGTTTAATAAAACAAAAACCTCAGCACTCTACTCATAAATTTATCTTCATTGCAGTTTCATCTTTTTGCTTCTGAACATAAACACACGTCATTGAATGTTTTAGTCAACAGTTGGCTTTACAAAAAAAACGATACCAACTTTTTGCTGACCATATCTTCTTGCATTCACTTCTTTCTTTTTGATCTGTTTCTTTCTTTCTCAATGTATTCTTCAATAACTTTTCTCAGTGAAGGTCTATGGGTAGTAAACTCTCAGGGTTTGCGTGGGTTCTAGTTATCTATTGTTGCATAATAAAACTCCCATACTTAGGAGCTTGGAACAACAATAATTATTTTGTTTGCAAGGCTGCAATTTGGGTAGGGCTTAGCGGGGAGGATGTGTCTCTGCTCCACCTGGTGTCAGCTGGCAAAGCTTAACTGAGCGATGAAAGAATTGTGTCTAACATGGTTCACTCATGTGACTGGCCAGTTGATGCCCTTAGCTGGGAACTCAGGTAGGGTTGAAGCCTGGGGGCTGGGTTCCTCTGTATACTGGCCTCTTCATGGCAACCCAAAATAGTATCTGTGTTCCAAAGGCAAACGTCTCAAGAGAGAATGAGGTGGCAAATGATTGCCTTTTCTGACCTGACCTCACAAGTCACATAGTACTACTTCTACCGTATACTTTGGGTCAAAGATGTCACAAAGGTTCATCTAGTTTCTTTTTTTTCTTTTTTTTTTTTTAATAGTCTGATTTTTATTTTTATTTTATTTATTTTTTTTTTGACAGGCAGAGTGGACAGTGAGAGAGAGAGACAGAGAGAAAGGTCTTCCTTTGCCGTTGGTTCACCCTCCAATGGCCGCCGCAGTCGGCGCGCTGCGGCCGGCGCACCGCGCTCGTCTGATGGCAGGAGCCGGGAGCCAGGTGCTTTTCCTGGTCTCCCCATGGAGTGCAGGGCCCAAGCACTTGGGCCATCCTCCACTGCACTCTTGGGCCACAGCAGAGGGCTGGCCTGGAAGAGGGGCAACCGGGACAGAATCCGGCACCCCGACCGGGACTAGAACCCGGTGTGCCGGCGCCGCAAGGCGGAGGATTAGCCTCTTTAGCCACGGCGCCGGCCAGGTTCATCTAGTTTCAAGGGGAGAGATCATAGAATCCACTTCTTGGGGGTTTGAAGACACCTATAGACCGATAAATTTTATTACAGCCATTTAAAAAATGCAATATAAAGATTCATGCTTTTTGTTTATTTCAATTCTGGAAAATTCTCTGTCACTTTCTCTAGTCTGTATCTCTAGAGCTGCTATTAATGTATGAAGGACAATTTCAATTCATCCACCTACATCTCTTAACTTCTTTTATATTTTCCATATGTTTATCTGTGCTGTGTTTTGGGCTGATTTTCAACTGTCAACCAGAAGCAGGAAATCTCATAAACTATTGTTTAGATAATTCATTTGTAGTACTTTAATTTTATACTCTATGCATTTTTTGTAAAAAATAAAGTTAAAAGAAAGGCAGTGTAATCCAAGGAAAAGCAAAGAATAGCAGTGATTTAAAATTTTTTGTTTAAAATTATTTACTTATTTATTTGAGATGAGGTTGGTGAGAAAGAGAGAGAGAGAGAGGGAGAGAGAGAGAGAGAGAGCACGAGCGCATTCCCATCTGCTGATTCACTCCCAGAAAGCCCACAACTGCCAGTTTCCCACGTAGGTGGCAGGAATCCAATTGCTTGAGCCATTGCCATTCCTCTCAGGGTCTACATTAGTGGGAAACTGGAATTGGGAGCCAGAGCTGGGTGTTGAAACCAGGTGCTACTAGGTAGGATGTGTAACTGTTAAGCTAAACACCAACCTCAGCAGTAATTTTAAAGTTGCATTGCACAAAATAATGAGACAAAGTAGCATGCTTCTTAAGGTGATTTATTTGAGTTATAATTGTGTAAGAAATAAGTATTACTGTAGTGAAAAATTAACCACATTAGCATACTAAAGTTATTTAGATGATCCCAGGGGAAATAATAATCAATATTGTAGACTTTATAGTACTAGTACTAAATTTATACAGAAACAATGATTTCACTGTATTGTAAAAGCAATGATTGTGTCACCAAATATTTCAGTGAAGTAATAAAAAACGAAGATGTGCTTTTTACATTATTTACCAATTCTTCCTGTTTGTCTTGTTATAGACTCTCTGTATCAATTTATGAGTGTGTTTGGGTATTTTCTGCTATTACAGATTATATGGCAATTTTATCTTTAACATTTTATGTTAAATTACCTAAATGAAAAATAATAAACCTTGTAGCAACAGCTAATTTATCATCTTTATCAATTGCTGAAAAGAGTCCCAGGAAATAAAACAATTCACTTAGACTAAGTATTACATATGAATACAGAAGGGATCTAAAAACCCATGGAGAGTTCTTGGTAGATTACCTGTCCCCTAAGAAGTACAAAACTGGTAAAGTACATATTTATCTGGCATATTTGGTTTCTGTAGCTGGATTAGTGAGTTATAAAATAGACACTGGCTTGTGAATGGCATTGCTAGCATTCTCCAACTTAATTGTATGATTATTTATTCTAATAGTACAGAGTATGTTCATATAAAGGATAAAGGAAAGTAAGTAAAATCTTTTTACCCATGTGCTAATTGAAATTCTAGAAGACATTAAGAAAAAAGGAAGAACTTTAGTAAACTGTCTTTACTCTGTAATCTAAGTTTCTATCTAATTGTATTCTTGATAACTAGATAAAACATCAGTATAATGGAGATTTTATAATTTTAAAATTTATTTTATTTATTTGAAAGGCTGACAGAGAGAGAGAGAGAGAGAGATTTACATTGATCTCCCATTGGCTGGTTGATTCCCTAAATACCATCAATGGCCAGGGCAAGGCCAGGCTGAACTCTATGGGTCTCCAACAGGGCTGGCAGTGATTCAAGTACTTGAGACATCACCTGCTGTGTCTAAGAGTCTCATAAGTAGGAAACTAGAATTGGGAGCAGAGCCAGGACTCAAATCCAGGCATTCCAATATGGGATGTGAACATCCCAAGCAGTGTCTTTTTTTTTTTTTTTTTTGGCAGGTAGAGTGGACAGTGAGAGACAGACAGAGAGAAAGGTCTTCCTTTGCCATTGGTTCACCCTCCAATGGCCGCCATGGCTAGCATGCTGTGGCCGGTGCATCGCGCTAATCTGAAGCCAGGAGCCAGCTGCTTCTCCTGGTCTCCCATGCGGGTGCAGGGTTCAAGCACTTGGGCCATCCTCCACTGCACTCCTGGGCTATAGCAGAGAGCTGGCCTGGAAGAGCGGCAACCGGGACAGAATCTGGCGCCCCGACCGGGGCTAGAACCGGGGGTGCCAGCGCCGCAGGCAGAGATTAGCCTATTGAGCCGCGGCGCCGGCCAGCAGTGTCTTAATGCCAGGCCAAACAACTGCCCCATAGTGGAATTTTTATGCTTTAGATATATCACTTTTTAAAAAAATACTTTGTTAATTTTTTATGTAGTAAAATATGAGCTTTTTGACATATTGTCATATAATTCAGTGGCATTCAGTACATTTACAATGTTATGCAATCATTGGTATCCATTTCCAGAACTTTTTCATTATTGCAAACAGAAACTCTGTACTCATTAAACAACAACTTCCCATTCCCTCCTGTTCTAGGGTCCCTAGTTCTGTCTCCATGACTTTCCCAATTCTAGGTACTTCACATAGTTAGAATCATACAGTATTTTGTCCTTTTGTGCCTGGCTTATTTCCTTTATCATCATACTTTCTAGGTTTAACCATGTTGTGCCACGTATCATAATTTCAGTCTTTTAAAAGACTGAATAATAGGGCCGGTGCCATGGCTCACTTGGTTACTCCTCCACCTGCAGCGCGGGCATCCTATATGGGTGCTGGGTTCTAGTCCCGGCTGCCCCTCTTCCAGTCCAGTTCTTTGCTGTGGCCCGGGAGGGCAGTGGAGGATGGCCCAAGTGCTTGGGCCCCTGCATCTGCATGGGAGACCAGGAAGAAGCACCTGGCTCCTGGCTTCGGATTGGCACAGCGTCAGCCATAGTGGCCATTTGGGGAGTGAACCAATGGAAGGAAGACCTCTCTGTCTCCCCCTCTCACTGTCTATAACTCTACCTGTCAAAAAAAAACTGAATAATATTTGATTATATGTATATACCATATTTTGTTTATTTGTGGACATTTATGCTACTTATACCTCTTAACCATTGAGAATAATATCACTATGAATATTAGTATACAAGTATCTGAGTCCCTGCTTTCGATGTTATGTATATACAATTAGGAATGGAATTGTTGAATCAATGATAACTCCATAATTTTTGAGGAATGACCATACAGTTTTTCATCATGACTGTACCATTTTTACATTCCAACCAGTAATGCATGATTGTTCCAACTCCTCAACATATGTGCCAACCCTTGCTATTTTTCATTTTTTAAATGCTAGTCATCCTAAAGGGTGTGGAGTGATCTGTCACTGTGTTTTTTTTTATTTTAATGTCTCTAATGGTTATTGATGTTGAACATCTTTTTATGTGTTTATTGGCCATTTGTATATCTTCTTTGGTGTGATATCTAAGTCCTTTGTCTATTCTGAACTGAGCTGTTTGTTGTTGTTAATATGTAGGAGTTCTTTATATATTATGGGTATTAATCTCTTATCAGATTTATGATTTGCAAATATTTTCTCACATTCTGAGGACTATATTTTCACTGTTTTTAAAAATATTTTTAATTCAAGAGGCAGCAAGATAGAGACAGAGATACAGTGGTCCCATCTGCTGGTTCATTCTCCAAATATCCTCAAGAGCCAGGATAGGGGCTTTCAAAGCCGGAACTGAGAACTTTATGCAGATCTCCCATGTGCGTTGCAGAGACTCAACTACTTTAGCCATCACCTGTTGCCTCCCAAGATTTGCAATGACAGGAAGCTGGAATCAGGAACTGGAGCCCAGAATTGAACCCAGACATCCTGATAAAGGATGCAGGCATCTTAACCACTAGGTCAGATGTTCACTCTTTACAATCAATAGTGTATATAGATGTGTTACTTTTTATACAGATGGTTGGTGTTACAAAAAGAGAGCCAATAACTAACATCAAGCATGTGATAAATTATGTTTAAAATTACCCCAGACTCTCCATATGTAAAATACACACATTGAGTTAGAAAATTTAGTTTTAGAAGGTGCATAAATCCTTTAGGTCATGAGGGTTAATACATTGAAGCAATCATTAAGACTACAGGGGAGCAGCGCTGTGGCGCAGAGGATGGAGCCCGCCGCCTGCAGTGCCGGCATCCCATATGGGTGAGGGTTTGAGTCCCAGCTGTTCCATTTCCGATCCAGCTCTCTGCTGTCGCCTGGGAAAGCAGTGGAGCATGGCCAGGACTTTGGGCCCCTGCACCTGTGTGGGAGACCCAGAAGAAATTCCTGGCTCCTGGCTTTGGATTGGCACAGCTCCAGCCATTGCAGCCATCTAGGGAGTGAACTGGTAGGTGGAGGACCTCTCTTCTCTCTCTCTCTCTCTCTCTCTCTCCCTCTGTAACTCTGCCTTTCAAATAAATAAATAATTTGTTTTTTTAAAAAGAAGGCTGTAGCCCCATGACCTGAAAGGGTTCATATAGCCTTTGGAAATGCCCTCTGTATTTTCAGAGAGTGATTTTGCAGGTAAAATCAGGCCCAGAGTATTTATTATTTACCTTTACATAGCTTTTTCAAAAACTCAACTAAGAAACATCATAGAACAGTAAATCAATAATAATGCAGGAACGCCCCCCCCTCCCAAAAGAAAAGGTTGCAATGTTAACAGCAACACTTAGCTGACAGGACACCTGCTATTCAATCCTTCCCCAAGCTAAGCTTTCTTCAGATGGTTCCTGAAGTTCAGTGTCTCAGAAAGAAGTCCTCAGAGCTGAGTCGTGAACACTTTATGTTGCAGAGTATATAACTTCAGTACATGTAACAGTCACTAGGGGAGCTAAAAAGCGGTTTCCATGGCCCATTCCTCAGAAATTTAGGAGAGATCTGGGGAGGGCACAGGAGTTTTCTTGTAATTCTAAATCTAATGTTGTCCATGAAACGCAGTTTAAGGGACAGCGTTCAATCCCTGGCCTTTGGTTTACCCAGCAGCCTGCTTCAACTTTACAAGATGCTTCCCACAGTGTCTCCCGACTATATAATATCACACAATTCAGATGAAAAAAGAAAAGAGTTTTCAACAATGTGATAGACATGCGTGGTAATACATGAAACCAATTACATAAAATGTGAAAGACAAATAATGTTCTGTTTGTTCTGTGAAAGTATAGAATCACTACTTTTACATCTCAATAAAAACAAAGATAAGCCATGAGTGAGATCTACACTGAACATCTCAGACTCTGCCCACATTGTACAGATTTTGGTTTTGTTTTTCTTTTAATACTTCTGGGCTTATGTAGGAATTTCAAGACAGTACTGTTCTCAGCCACCACACTCTTTGACCCAGTCTTCCTGCTTGATGTCTTCTGGCATGCAAAGCATCCTTGATGTGGATAGTTTTGCAACAGAAAAGAGATTCTGATTTTTCAATTCTGGTGTGAATTCTGGTAAAATCAGAATTTTAAGTGTTTTCGGTATCACTTTATCCACAGGAAAGCATAAATTTGAAATTGAAGCTCCAGAGGAAAGAAACCATTTCAATGAATTCATTAAACATGCAGATAGATGTTTACCAATACTTTCAAAGTGACACTGTCATCCTCATGTTATAGCCTTAGAAGGATTAAGATCTAGCATCATTTGTTTCTCTATTAACACTAATTTTATAAAAGAATAATTAACTTGAAAACATGGTATAAAGAGAGGTTTGCCTGTTCTGGAAGAAAGAACAAAAGCTTTGAAGCCAGACAGATGCCAATTCATATCCTATTTTTTTTTTTACTTACTATGTGACTCTCAGGAAAGCTATTTCTAAGCCGAAATTTGTTATTCAAATTATAAAATATAAAATTTATTATACATTATTATAAAATATTATAAAATGTGTTATAAAATTTGTTATTCAAATATTTGAGTGCCTGTCACATGCCTTTACCCAATTTCCCTTTTCCAAGCTGATATTATTTTAGGCACTGGGAATAAAATGACCAATAATACAGACACTCTTGGAGTTACATGCAATGGGGGACGAAAAGTAGTAAGAAAACAAACACATAACTCACAGATTCAGATAATTGCTGGTCGAGCAACAGAGAGTAGCTGGTCACGCCTGCTCTGGTAGGGGGCACTGAAGGTCTCTCTGGGGAAGTGACATTTGAAAAGGGGCCGCCATCTAAGGAGTTGTAGAAGAGGTTCAGCAAGGACAATGCATTGCTGCTGGAACAAGACTCATGTGTTTCAGCGCATGAATGGAACCTCAAAAGGAAGGCAGAGAGTGGCATGAAACACGCATGTTCAGTGAGGAGATTTGGAGCCAGGTCATACACACTCTGAGTGTGTATGTTTTAATTAAGCATGTCACCCTGGAAAGTGATTTGGGGGAACAGGGCATCCTGTTAAGAGAATCTGACAATAATCCAAGTCAGAGATCACAAAAGGCCTGAGCCAGATGGTGGGTGGATTCAAGACCCACTTGGGAACAGAGCCTGGCTAGGTTGTGGTTGCGTAGAAAGGGGCCAAGATGAGAAGAGGTGCTGGGGGGAAGAGCACAATCAATGTTGATGCCTCAGTCTTTGCCTAGGGAACCTGAATAAGTGGAGATGGTACTTACTGATATCAGGAAGGTAGGGAGGAGAAACGTCAGTGAGGGAGGCAGGATGCAGATTTATTTTGAAGGAGTTGTTTGAGATTCTTACATGTCCAAGTGGTGCTCGCCCACAGGCTCTTGTGTACAGGAACCTGAAGCTCAAGGGACAGACCCAAGATAGAGCTAAACTATTTATCTGGGAGTTATCAGAATATAGAGAGAGTATTCAATTATACTATTTATCAGAATATAGAGATAATATATGGAGTATTTAATATTTAGTATTTAAATGCCTTAGGACCAGAACTGGCTTTATGGTGTAGCAGGTTAAGCCATTACTTGTGATACCAGCTTCCCATGTCAGAATGCTGGTCTGAGTACTGACTACTGGACTTCCAATCCATCTGCCTTGGAAAGTAGTGGAAGATGGCCCACATGCTTGGTTCCCCGCCACCCAAGTGGGAGACTTGGATGGAGTTCCAGGCTCCTGGCTTTGGCTTGGCCTAGCCCTGGTTATTCTGGCCACTTGGGGAGTGAACCAGTGGATGGAAGATTTCTCTCTGCCTCTCCCTCTCTCTCTATTACTCTGCCTTTCAAATAAATCTTTTTTTTAAAAAAGCCTTAGGATCACTTAAAATCCCCTTGTACAGTGTCTTCCAAATTTCAGTCATTTTCATAAGCACTTTTACTATTTTTCCCATGCTCATGTTTATTCTAAGCTGTTATTTACTAAATATATTTCTTCAAACAGACTCACTTCCATCTCTAAGAAATAAATATGTTAAGAGGAAATAATGTCTTGTGACCCTAAATGGAAAATAGAAATCATGTACCTTAGCCAGAACCAAATTGTAGAACTAAATATAATAAAACAAAAATACCCACTGTTGAAAAAAATACAATAACTACAAAGTCCTCTAGGGATTCTACTACCTATCTCCCCTTCCTAAGGAATTTGCCTGCCATGTAAAAAAAAATCTATGCTTGCCATGTTGTAAGGAAGCCCAAGTTATCTGTGTAAAGGCAGTGTGAAGAGAGATGTCCAGCCAGCCCAAAGCTGGCCACATCATCCCAGTTAAGTTACCATGCAAGTAAGTGAAGAAGCCAGTTTGGATGTCCTGTCCCGTCATGGTTTAGGTGACTACAACTCTGTGAGAGACCCCAAATGAAAGCTGCTCGTCTGAGTTCAGTCAATCCAGAGAACCAAGAGAATAATAACTTTTTATTTCAAACATTTACATTTCATGGATGTTTTATTATGCAGTAACTGGTAGTCAAAACAGTTCACAGAACAACAGTTTTCAATCATTTGAAAAGAAGTGCTAAAACTCATTCTTAATAAAAAAAATTTAAAGGAATGCAAATTACTATATTTGCATTTTAGATGCTCAGAGATTTTTTAGTACAAATTTATATATTTTAATATTTAATAATATATTTTAGTAAAATATGTACACTTTTAATATTTAATTAAAAGTATAAAATATATCACTGGGTGATATATTTATGATGGTGAGGATGGGTGGGAGTGAGGCAAGAACTCTCATACATTGTTAGAATATAAATTGGTACAACCATTTTGGGGAGATTAATTAGTGTGTTGGTTTGGGTCTCTTGTCTGCAGTGCTGCATAAAGGGGTTGGTGGCAGTTGGCTTATTTGGGAGATGACCTCAGGGAGAAGGAGTGAGGGACAGAGAGAGTGAATAGAGAAAAAAGAAAAAGCTGGCAAGAATGTTTTATCAAGTTGATTACCCCTAGGGAATCTGGTGTCCTGGGCCATAGGGCCTTCTGAAGAGATTAGGAAATACATTTCTGAACTTTGTTCCTGGGGGATAAAAGAGGAAAACATTTAGTCATTGGTTCCTAGCTCCTTTTGGTCAAGGATGGTTCCACAGTGTTTAATCCCTTGAACTTCTAGGTTTTGCATTTATGAATGTCCAGAGGTTGTCTCCTCTTGTGCTGTCATGTCAGTCACCCTGGGGCAGGATGAGAGGCAAGGAGTTTAGGCTTAGGGTGAGACCTGGAAGTTCAACTATGAGCAGCTGGTCCAAACATTGTGTGGAACTGTTTGATACAGCTGACAGCGTAAGAGGTAGGGCTGAAAAGATTTAAAATGGGCACAGAGATGTCCAATATAGTTCATTCCTTAAAATGTTCAGATCTGCTCATGCCTCCCATTAAGTCCATTTTTCTCCAAAATCTTCTTCAACAGAATGGTCCGCTGCAGTCTCTGTGGGGTTCAATCTGAGAGAGTTGGTGGGATTGTCTTAGTTTATTCAGGCTGTTATAAAAATACTATAAACTATACGAATTAAAACAACAGAAATTTATTCCTCACAGTTCTGGATACTAGGAAGTCTAATAGTAGGATCCTAGAAGAATCAGTTTCTAATGGAGGCCCACTTCCTGGTTCACAGATGCTTCCTTTATGTTACATCTTTACATGATGGAAGGGACAAATGAACTGTCTCAAGTCTCTTTTATAAGGGCACTAATCCCCTTCATGAGGGCTCTACTCTTGTGTCCAATCACCTCCCAAAGACCCTTACCTCCTAATACTCTCACCTTGGGAGTTAGGATTTCAATGAATGAATTTTGGGAGGATATAAAACTCCAGACCACAGCAGGAATAAGCTATAGTTCTTATTGTAATAGCTGGTCCTGTGGCCACAACTGATATTCATCATCTTTCTTCCCTCCTAGTCATTCTGTATTTCTCTCACCTTTGGCCAGTACTTCTGGTAGTTCAAACTGCTGGCTGAGTCTGCAATTGCCTGATCCCAGTTATCGCCAGGTAGGGAAGTATTAAGAGTTGCCCAAGTCAAACCTTTGAGTGCCAACAGAGACTTGCCTAGGTTCTCATGTCTATCAGGGTCTACTTTCTCTAATAGTTCAGTAATTCATTTTTTTTAAATGGCTGGTCTATTGGCACAAGGATTCTAAAGGGAGAAGATGATAGTGGCAATTTCAAGTTCAGTTGAATTCTGATTGTGTTCCCTAGTAGAAGTGTTCTCTAAGTGATGAGGATCTTATATGACAAAGCCAAAAGTTGCAGATACGGGAAGCACAAACCCTGAGAATATGTCACTGGTACCTCATTTTCATGTCCTGTGAGCCCTTCAGGACATAACATCATTTAAAGGTCACTAATACAAAGCTTTCACCACATTCTTGGGATTGGGACCCTCCTTCCAGAAGTACCAGCCTTTCTTTGAAAGGTCACCTGAGCCTATCAAAGGTCTTTAGCCATCTAAGAAGATGGGTGCTTTGGGGCAAAAAGTATGTGATAAAGTTAGTATGCCTTGTGTTTATAGGCTCACTGACACCTCACCTTTGCCATGCAATGTGTCCTTTTGAGATAATGTTGTATCAGTTGCTATGCTGACAGATTAGGCATTCTGAAACTATGCTCCTGCTCCTCAGTCAAGATGGTAAATCAAGGCCGGCGCCGTGGCTCAATAGGCCAATCCTCCGCCTGCGGCGTCAGCACCCCGGGTTCTAGTCCCTGTTGGGGCGCTGGATTCTGTCCCGGTTGCTCCTCTTCCAGTCCAGCTCTCTGCTGTGGCCCGGGAGTGCAGTGGAGGATGGCCCAAGTCCTTGGGCCCTGCACCCGCATGGGAGACCAGGAGGAAGCACCTGGCTCCTGGCTTCAGATCAACGCAGTGTGCCAGCCACAGCAGCCATTGGGGGGTGAACCAACGGCAAAGGAAGACCTTTCTTTTTTTTTTTTTTTTTTTTTTTTTTTTTTTTTTTTTTACAGGCAGAGTGGACAGTGAGAGAGAGAGACAGAGAGAAAGGTCTTCCTTTTTGCCGTTGGTTCACCCTCCAATGGCCGCCGCGGACGGCGCGCTGCGGCTGGCGCACCGCGCTCGTCTGATGGCAGGAGCCAGGAGCCAGGTGCTTTTCCTGGTCTCCCATGGGGTGCAGGGCCCAAGCACCTGGGCCGTCCTCCACTGCACTCCTGGGCCACAGCAGAGGGCTGGCCTGGAAGAGGGGCAACCGGGACAGAATCCGGCGCCCCGACCGGGACTAGAACCCGGTGTGCCGGCGCCACAAGGCGGAGGATTAGCCTGTTGAGCCACGGCGCCGGCCCAAAGGAAGACCTTTCTCTCTGTCTCTCTCTCTCACTGTCCATTCTGCCTGTCAAAAAAAAAAAAAAGATGGTAAATAAAAAGAAATACCACAGCTGAGAGAATATGCAGTGTCCAATGGTTCGTCCAATACAGTACTTTAAAAAAAAAAAAAATCGGGGAAAAGGAGGGCACTGTGGTGCAGTAGGTTAAGCTGCTACTTGGGATGCCCATGTCCCATACCAGTTCAAGTGCCAGCTGCTCTCCTTCTGATACAGTTTCCTGCTAATGTGCCTGGTAGGCAGCAGATGATGGCTCAAATGTTTGGGCCCCTGCTATCTATGTTGGAGAGCCAAATAGAGTTCCAGGCTCCAGGCTTGGGTTGAAGTGAACCAGTAGATGGAAGATCTCTCTCCTACTCTCTCTCTCTTTCTCTCTTTCTCTCTCTCTCTCTCCCTTTCAAGTAAACAAACAAACAAAAAGGAAATAAACAGTTAAAAAAATCAGAGGTAGAGACCCTTGCTTACTACACCTATTTAGTACCTATTCAAACCTTTCAGATCAAAAGCATGGCAGGCCACTATAGTTCTTATAATTAACATTACCATCCTTAGCTACTGCTTAACTCTACACTTCACTTTCCACCTGTATCTCTTCTTAATCTCCTATAACTGAGACTCTCAGGAATTGTGATGGGTGGGGTTTTATCGCCCTCTGTGAGTGCTTCATCTCCAAACTCCCACCCTAAGGGCCACTGTTGGTACTAATTGTCTTTATTTAGTGTCTGAGATGATGTTTCCTAGGAAACAGACTCTGAAGTAGATATTTCCATGCAGGAGATTTAGCGGGAACATCAGTTTATCAGTTTATTTTTCAAAAACGTACCCGTCTAGGAGTGAGGCTAGCAAGATCAAGCAGAGGGAGAAGCCTAGCTGTTGCAATAGAAGGCTTAAGGGATCTCATGGCGATTTCTGGAACTAAGCATGTTCTTCAGAGATGTCCCAAGCAGAAGCAAGGGGACTAGGTTCTATTACCCCCACAGCTAACAGTCATTGGGTTAGGCTAAAGGAAGGAGTGGTCAGCTTGGGTGCAGCAGCTCCCATTGGTAGGGCAATGCCCTGAAAAGGACTCAGCTGTGAGCAATTGGCAGGTAACATTCCAGTAGCTGAGGCAAGGAGGGTGGTGGACCTGCGATATCCTATTGGTGCACTATGTATTCGCTACATTTTAGGCTCCTCCGAACGCAAAGTCAAGACAAATGCTTTGCTGCAGGTATGGTATTTAGTAAGTGATTCCAGGGAACAAAAAAGGATAGGGGAGTGAGAAAAAAGGAAAGAAAACAAAGATCCAATTGATCACTGGTTTGGGAGACTGATGCTCAATTCTGTGAGAGCTTCTCAGGAGCCTTAGGGAATACATTATAAAAGCTTCCAGCTGGGGAAAAAGTCGGCATTTATCATTTGTCTTCCATTGATCAAGGGTGGCTCCATGGATATTAAGCTTTCCTGTGCTTCTGGGTTTCTTATGGAGCATTGCTGAGAATGCCAAGAAAAGGTGCTGTCAGATCACATCTGCGTGAAGTTTGTAGATGCTTGCAAGGAACTGGTTGCCTGTAAGCAGAGAGAATTTGAAAGAATCCACAAAATGTGTCTAGTACTTCTGGGAATAGCTGATGGAATTTAACATGTAAACACTTTATGGTCTATGAATTTCTGTGACAGGAATTTACATGACATAAACTTGTGCTTTGATGTGCAAATACCTATGTGTATTTGATAGGTGCTGGAGCCAACTATGTGGTTTTTTTTTTAAATACATGAAGAACTTTTTTTTTTTAAGATTAATTTATTTGAAAGGCAGAGTTACAGAGAGGGAGGGAGAGACAGGGAGAAGGGAAAGGGTTAATCTTCCATCCTCTAGTTCACTCACCAAATGGCCGCACAGCTAGGGCCGGACCAGGCCAAGAGCCAGTAACTTCTTCTGGTTCTCTCACGTGGGTGCAGGAGCCCAAGCACTTGGGCCATCTTTCACTGCTTTCCCAGGTGCACTAGCAGGGGACTGGATCAGAAATGGAGCAGCCAGGAATCCAACTGGTGCCCATATGGGATGCTGACATTGGTGGCGTCAGCTCAACCTGCTACGCCACAAGCACTGGACCCAATTATGTAATTTTTAAAGGTATTTTTATTCATTTATTTTCACGTACTTGAAAGGGAGAGAGAGGGAGAGAGCGAGAAAGAATCTCCCATCCACTGGTTCACTAACCTAAATGCTTAGAACAGTTAGGGCTGGGCCAGCCTAAAGCCAGGAGTCCAGAACTCAGTCCAGGTCTTCCACATGGGGCACAGGGACCCAACTAATTAAGCCATCACCTGCTGCCTTACAGAGTGCACATTAGCAGGAAGCTGGATTAGAAGCAGAGTAGGTGGGGGCCAGCGTTGGGGCACAGCAGATTAAGCCGCTGCCTGTGGTGTCCACATCCCATATGAGCGCTGGTTCAAGCTCTGGCTGCTCCAGTTTCAACCCAGCTCCCCACTAATGTGCCTGCAAAAACTGTGGAAGATGGTCCAAGTGCTTGGGCCTCTGCCACCCATGTGGGAAATCTGGAGTTTTAGTCTCCTGGCTCCAGCCTTTCCTAGTCCTGGTTCAGCCCAGGCAGTTGTGGCCATCTAGGGAGTAAACCAGCAGATGCAAGATCTCTCTCTATATATCTCTGCTTTTCAAATAAATAAATACCCAAAAAAAGAAAAAAAGAAGAAGATGAAGCAGAGTAACTGGGACTCAAATTCAACCACTTCTCACATTAGTTATTAGCAATACTTTTACATGGATATTTAGCATAGTTTTATACTTAGTTATAAGTTTATAAACTTATAGTTTTGTACTATAAGCCTTATAGTGGCAAAATACTATAAATAACCTGAATATCCATCAATTAAATGCCAAGTAGGTAAGTTATGATATGGTTATACATGGGTACCCATCATATGCAGTATATGTTGTAAAGTGAAAAAAGTAAGGCAAAACAAAGTGCAGAAAATGTGTTTAGGGTGCTTCTGTTTGTGCAAAATGCACTTGTAAGTACAGTGTATGTGTGTGCCCGAGATGCTTATTTTTAATAACTAGTAGTCAATTTATTAAAATAGTTGCTTGGCTTAGGCATCTGCAATGGTGACTTAACTTCTACTCCTGGCTCAGTGCTGATGGAAGTAATCTGCTTAACAACCTGAGGACTGTGCAAGTCAAGGAGCCCCTTGTGAGACTCTTCCCATGTCTTAGCACCTTCACCACCAGGTGTTTTTCTTGTAGTGATTCGCAGTGTCTTGGTAGGCATCTGAACTGGTCCTTTCACACTCAGATTCTTTTCTTTTGCTATTTGGATCATGTCAGCACACACCTTCTCCAGGAACTTGATGTTGCGGCTGGTCAGGGTGATCCTAACTTGGTGAATGACCACAGTTCCACAGTCATTTTTCTGGTATCCTTAAAGGCTGTGGCTACAGCGTGGCTTCCTGACCAACCTGTTCCTTGGAGAGAGCAAAAAGCAGTGAGTCAGTAGCAGGAGAGAGCGAAAAAACGCTCCCAGCTAGTGTAACTGCCTCTTCCTCAGAAAGCCTGTGTGACAGAGATTATGAACGCTTTCCAATATCTGGTTCTCTCTTCCCTCTTGGGCACTGAGAAGTGACTTTCTGTAGCTAAGAGGATCATGTGGTTAGCTCTGGTCAGTGTGAGTCCAAGTTGGTGCGAAGAGCCGCTATGTAACCTTCCAGCTCTCTCTTCCTTGGAAACGTCATGTTGAGTAGCAGCCTCACAAGGTGGTGTGGCTTTAACATGAATTTTGAGGCAGAAACAAATCCTTGTACTCAGCCACTGAGATTTTGGGTTAAATTTACAACTGCAGCATAACCCCACCTGTTGTGGGATAGCTGGGTCCAGGTTCTTGTCTTCAATGTGAGAAAGAATTCAAGGATGAGATATAGGTAAAGGCTAACAGAGGAACAGGATTTATTGTTAGCTAAGCACAAGTGTACATTTGAGAGGGAGTATACGTAGACTTGAGAGTGAACTGTGCCCAGTGAGGCTTAAGGTCATCCCTTTATATGATCTGGAGGCACAGGGAGTTGTGTCCGGAGCAGTATTTAATTGAACATTCATAGAGGTTGTGTTTGGGGTGGAATTTGAGTACTTCCCATTTTCTTACCCTCTTTTGGAAGGCTCACAAGTGTCATGGCATCATGTGCATGATGGCAATAGATGTGACAGCCATGATGATTTTATTATAATATTACAATTAGTGGGGCCAGCACTGTGGCTCAATTGGTTAATCCTCCACCTGTGGAGCCGGCATCCCATATGGGTGCCAGGTTCTAGTCCCAGTTGCTCCTCTTCCAGTCTAGCAGTCTCTGCTGTGGCCCAGGAGGGTAGTGAAGGATGGCCCAAGTGCTTGGGCTCCTGCACCCGCATGGGAGACCAGGAAGAAGCACCTGGCTCGTGGCTTTGGAATGGCGCAGCATCAGCCGAGGAGGCCATTTGGGGAATGAACCAGTGGAAGGGAGTTCTTTCTCTCTGTCTCTTTCTCTCACTGTCTATAACTCTACATGTCAAATAAAAATTTTTAAAAAATTACAATTAGCTAAATGTCATCCTGGGGACAAAGTCAGTTGCCACGTCGGTTGTTTTTGACTGGCATTGGTTCTGGGTGGCAATTTCCTTCAGTACAAAATAGGGGAGAGGTTTGAATGGAACAGGCTGGGTCATAGGGAGGAGCTGGTGACTTCAGGTTCTCCTTGCTAGCTACCTTCTTGCCTATATCACATTTTCTCCCTTCAGAGGTTTTCATTTCTTACTCTTCGTGGGAGGTTGAGGGGTAAAGGTCCATCTTCCCTAACTTACTCCTGCTGTTCAGGCGTCTTCCCTCCCTAATCAGGGAATGATCCAGAGTTTCCACTGGAGGAGCTAGAGATTTGTCACCAATCACTAGCAATAGCTGGAATCCCTGCATGACCATCACCTTTACATTAAACTGTTGAATTCTGAAAGAGACAAATTTAACAATTAGGCTAAGTATACATGAGCCAAAATAGAGCAAGAGCAAGAATCATGTAAGAGAAGGGAGGGCACTTTTTACTACTTCCCAAATGATGGAAGCCAAGAAATTTACCTTACCAAAATCATGGAATCACTTGACTTGTTCATAAATCCTTTGGATATATTTCCTCACAAGTCTATTGCTGTTAATCTAAGTGCATCAGGTTTTATTAATCACTGCAGATACTCTGCCCTGTTCTGCCATTAGTTAATCTAGAGCTAATCAGTTGTCCATGACCACAATAGCTAGGAAATCTAACAAATCTTGTAGTTGTTCTAGGGCCTGGCCAATGTTCTAGGCTGAGCCACCCAAGGGAACAGACAGGTTCCTTCCTCCCTCTCCCTCCCTTCCTCCCTCCCTTCCTTTCTCCTCATCCTCCTTGTCCTTGTCCTTGTCTTCCTCCTCCTCTTTTTCTCCTTCGCCTTCTCCTAAGATTTATCTTATTTATTTGAAAGACAGAGTTACAGAGAGAGGTAGAGCCAGAGAGCAAGAGGTCTTCCATTCTGCTGGTTCACTTCCCAGATGACTGCAATGGCCAGAGCTGAGCTGATCCAAAGCCAGGAGCTAGGATCTTCTTGGTCTCCCACGTGTGTACAGGGGCCCAAGAACTTGGGCCATCTTCTGCTTTCCCAGGTCATAGCAGAGATCTGGATCAGAAGAGGATCAGCCAGTTCTCAAACTGGCTCCCATATAGGATGCTGGTGCTGCAGGCTGGGGCTTTAACCTGCTGTGCCACAGCGCCAGCCCCCAGACATGTTTCTTAAAGTGACTTAATGGCAAGTAGTAAGATTTTTCTCTTGCTATTATGGTGGAAAAGTTTACCAGGAGGTTTTCCTGCCAGTGGCAGTTTCCCTAGGGGATAAGGGAGAAGTAGGAAAAGCATGTCATCTGGGAAATGCAATAGCCTTAATCTCTTTCCTTTTAGGGAGAAGTTTATTCTCTGGTTTTCCTTAGTTTTAAGGCTCTAATAAAGGCAGTAAGTTTGGTCTTTTGAGTGAAGGTTTTGGGTGGTGAGAGCTGGTTCTCCACAACTTGGGTAAGACCTACTGTGGTGTGTTCTGCCTTTCTGCCTTTCTTTCTTTCTTTCGACAGGCAGAGTTAGACAGTGAGAGAGACAGAGACAGAGAGAAAGGTCTTCCTTCCATTGGTTCACCCCCTAAGTGGCCACTATGGCCAGCACATTGCGCCCATCCAAATCCAGGAGCCAGGTGCTTCCTCCTGGTCTCCCATGCGGGTGCAGGGCCAAAGGACTTGGGTCATCCTCCACTGCACTCCCGGGCCACAGCAGAGAGCTGGACTGGAAGAGGAGCAACCGGGACAGAATCCAGCACCCCAATTGGGACTAGAACCGGGGTGCCGGCGCCACGGGCGGAGGATTAGCTACGTGAGCAGCAGTGCCGGCTACCTTTCTAATCGCTTCCTTCTTGAAACTACTGCCATCAGTGACCCCGTTCAACATCTGAGTTTTCCAGATGGTCATTTTGTAGATCAGGTCTATGAGCAGATCTGCCCTGTGGTCTCTACACTAAAGCGAGGCAGCTTTTCAATTTCTTCAGATGGCGGAATACCTGATTGATGATGTGTCATCCTTTAGAGTTATCTCTAATGAGTCTAAAAGGAGAGTCTGGTATTTAGTAAGGCATCTCCTATTAGCCATTGGTGTCCAGACTCCCTTGCACTTGGTGTGGAGTCTGAACTTCAAATGGCTGGTCCAAAGTCAGCCTGGTGGTTTCCTCTACCAAAAGTGTGGCGGCAGCAACTGCCTTTAAGCATCCAGGCCACCCTGTCACAACTGGGCTCAACTGTTCATAAAAAGAAGCCATTGGTCATGGAACTGGACCCAATTTGGAGATGGGTATGCCCAAGGCTGTTCCTTGTCTTTTAGCTCTAATGGAGTGAAGGGCTTGTTTAGCAATCTCTAGCACAGGAGCCGTTGTCAGCAGACACTGTTTTGAAAGTCCTTGTGTTGTTTTCCTGCCGTTGAAGTGGGTAAACATCAGGACCCTTCAAAGCCTCATTTAGGGCTTTGACTACCAATTTGAATCCTGAAATTCAGATCCTGTAGAAGCCTGCCATTCTTAATTGGACTTTTTGTTTTGTTTTGTTTCGGTGACCCTATACACAACACAACATAGTTTCTTTTCACTTAAGCAAGAGGGCACAGTTTCCCAAGATCAGATAGTATCTCAGACTACTTCCAATTTAGAAATGTGGGCATTGTTTGAGAAAACTTAATGTTCTTGTTTCCCTAAAAAGTTTCAGACCTCAATGGTATTTTCATCTGAATCCTTAGAGGAAATGCAGATGAGGATGTATTGTAAAATGTTTCCAGTCTTTAATTTCAGCTCTCTAAGTTCTTTGGAGAGGGTGTTGCCAAACAAATGAGTACTATCCCTAATGCCTGGATTCCAGGGGTACTGTTGAGTCATGTTTGAGGACAGGGCATTTCATTCAAAGATGAACAAATTCTGGGATTCTGGGTATAAAAGTTTACAGAGGAAGGCATCTTTCAGGCCTAGGATTAAACTTAGTGGTGCCTTCAGATGTCTGGGTTAGGATAGGATAGGATAGGATAGATTTGGTACAATAGGATGAAGTGGGATGACAGACTTATTTTTGGCCCTGAGGTCCTGAACCATTTGATAGTCCCCCACTTATCTTTAAAACTTGCAGAATAGGGGTTTGGCAAAGGGGCTGACATGGAACCAGGATTCTATGATCAAGACATTTGTTAATCAAAGGTCTGGTTTTAAGGGTTATTGGTATCAATGAGGAAACCTTGTCTGTCTTCAGCAGGACTGTGACAGGGGCAGCATGTGCAGCCTGTCCAGGTATGCTCTGACCTCCGACTTGAGAATCTACTTTATTTTGGATTTTAATAGGGAGATTGTCTAATCAGCATTATAATAAAATATTTAGATTTAGGATGATTAGCCTGAGAGAACTGCCCAGAGAGGATAGCAAATACTTGCTGAGTGAAGGAGTGAGATGTTACATATCATCAACAACTGTTGGGAGATGAGGGCACCATCTACCTGGCAAATTAGAGGCAAAATAAATTGTCAGAAGTAGGACTTGCCTTCAACTCCCATGATGTTACAACTCTTTGAGGATAGGGGCCCTTCTTGGGAATTCAGAACAGAGTAAATGACTCCCATGTTAAGTAGAACATCTGTATTCTCACCTGTGACATCCAGGATCACCCAGGGCTCCAGGAATGTGGTGATCACATGTGTGTGGGAACTACCTGAGTTCTTGGACCTCTTCATGCCTCAGATAAGGACACGAGGGAACTGGTCATCTTCCCTTCCCTTTAGGGCGGAGGGCAACCCCATTTCCAGTGCCTCTCTTGTTTACACTGAGGGCTAGGGCTGGGTGGGCTTTTCAGGCAGGGGCATTCCTTGTACCAAGGTCCTGGCTTTCCACATCTAAAACATTCTCTCTTTGGCTTTTTTCCAAATGTCGGACATCCCCAGGGTTGGCCCTGAGGTCACAGGGCATTGGCTGCAGTGACTGCTATCACATAAGCCTGATGTCTGGACTGCTGTTTTCCACATTGATGTCCCCTTTCCTCCTCAGTTCTGTGTCTGTTATTACACACCTCACATGCTATATTTAGCATCTAGTTCATGGGAGTTTGGGTCCCATTGCCAGTTTCTGGAGTTTCCTCTGAATATCTGAGCTTACTGAGGAAATGGGAACCAAGTAACATATGTCCTTTAGGGGCGTTAAGGTGCATGTTAGTGCATCTCTTGAAAGGCTCTGCCAGTTGTTCCTGTAATAAGGCTGGATTCTCTTTTTTATGTATATTGCCGCCATGATTTTATCATAACTTATGGGTTTTACAATTTATCATTTTTCATCCCAGCCACTAGACAGGTCACCATATGGTGTTAGAACCACAAATCTTCATAGTCCTTTTGAAAATTCCAATTAGGGTCCATTTGTGGGACTGTCATGGTTCCCACATCATACTGATTAGGCTGTTGAACTGACAGTGAGTCAGCCTGGGCCTGGGCCTGGGCCTAGATCCATTGCTTTTCTTCAGGGGTGCAGTGCAACAAGTGGTCAGGTCACCACCCCAGGTCAAGTTAAAGGTCAGAGTTAGGGCCTCTAATTCCTTAGTAAATTTCTTAAGGTCTTCTGAAAGCCTCTCTGGCTGTTGTTTCCAATGATTTAATCAGTTGTGGAAAAAGGGATGTGTCTTCTTATGATCCTGGCATCTTTATTAACTACCTCTCTTAGAGGACAAACTTACTTCTAACCAGATGGTAGAAGGCCTCACTGCAAATGATTCCAACTGGGCTATCCTCTGGTCACGGGGAATAGATTGGGATATAGGGTGGAAGTGGTGGTCTAGTAGGAGGTTCAAGAAGAGAGTTGGGGCTTAGAGGGAAAAGGGAAGACTCATTGCCCTCTCGGGATGGTTCCAGCAATGGGATGCCCTGAGCTTGAGGTGAGTGAGCCCTGTGAGAGAACACTCAGTTGAAAGTCTTTCACCATGTCTAACTACTGCTCTTTTGAATCTGGTATCTCTAGGAGAGTATGGGGATAAAACAGCCTATACTTCCCTTTAAAGTTGGGGTTTTGAAAGAGTGCCATGAAGGCCTTGAGTACGAGGGTAAGTCATGGTAATTTTATTATAATGATATTACAATTATCCACAGGTCATTGTGAGGATGCAATGAGCAGCCATGTTGGCTACTCTTGTCTGGCACTGGTTCTGGACAGCAGTTTGATGGAAACTGTAGTTTTCCATGGTAAAAAAGGAAGGGAGATTAGGTGGAGTAAGTAGAATCATACAGAGGGGCTGGTGACCTCAGCTTCTCCTTGCTAGCTACAGCCTAGTCTGGTTATGTTATTTCCTCCAATGTTCCATAATTTGAATAAAGATTCAGACAAAAAGCTTTCTGGCAAGAAAGGAAGTAAAGCTGGGAGGAGTGGGATGTGTGGCAGTGGATGGGGAGAAAGTAGTGGTATCTTGACATTAACAGTTTCAAAGGGATTGAAGTGTTTTGCATTGGGACAAAGCAAGCAATTGAAAAGGAAGATAGCTGGTGATCAGGGAGTGGGATACTTGATAAAAAGAATCAGCAGTTATAACGAGGTCTGGAAACTGGCAGCAGAGTTTACTTTACCTTTTACTGGGAAAGTAAAAGTTAGTATGGTTTTGACATTTTAATATAGGTACTATAAAATATGACTGTTCTATGTCTCACTGTACTGATATTCTGAATGATTGCAGAATACCTGCTGTATTTCATTTATCATTTTACTTCCAGGAGCTTTTGTAAAGACATTTCTGATTTTTCAATATATTCTGTCTTCAAAGAATGGTATGATAAATTGTCAATCAATAATCACCAAGCCAGCTATTAGAAGGGCAGCTATGGCAAAACAGGACAACTGTTTCACAACAAGGATGAATAATAGAGAAGATAAAAGATATCTTAGCATATAACTCAGTTCAGAGAGAAATTGTGGGGGCTGGCGCTGTGGCATAGTGGGTAAAGCTGCCGCCTGCAGTGCCAGCATCACATATGGGCACCAGTTTGAGTCCTGGCTGCTTCACTTCTGATCCAGCTCTTTGCTAAGGCCTGGGAAAGCAGTGGAGGATGGCCCAAGTCACATGGGAGAACCGGAAGAAGCTCCTGGCTCCTGGCTTTGGATCAATGCAGCTCTGGCCATTGCGGCCAATTGGGGAGTGAACCAGCAGATGGAAGACCTCCCCCCCCCCCCGCCTCTCCTTTCTCTGTGTAACTCTTTCAAGTAAAATAAATAAATCTTTTAAAAAAAGAGAGAGAGAAATTGTAAAGTATTTAAAGGTTCTAATTCATACCAATAGACCATTCTCTGGGAAAACATCTAAAATAATAAAAAAAAAATATAGATAATTCCCTTCAGCCACACAAAAATTTTCTTGGTGACTAGAGAGCCATAACATTTTGGAAAACTAGATGAAGGATTTTATCAACAAGAAATAATAGAACCATCCTCAACAACACTAGCAAATGTTGTGAGAGACATTAATGAAAGCAGTTATTGTGGGGCTGGCACCGTGGCTCACTTGGTTAATCCTCCGCCTGCGGCACCAGCATCCCATATGGGCGCCGGGTTCTAGTCCTTGTTGCTCCTCTTCCAACTCTCTACTGTGGCCCGGGAGGGCAGTGGAGGATGGCCCAAGTGCTTGGGCCCTGCACCTGCATGGGAGACCAGGAGGAAGCACCTGGCTCCTGGCTTCAGATCAGTGCAGCGCTGACCATAGCTGCCATTTGGGGAGTGAACCAATGGAAGGAAGATCTTTGTCTCTCTCTGTCTGTAACTCTACCTGTCAAAAAAAAAAAAAAAAAAAAAGGCAGTTTTTAAGCACCTACTGTGGGCCCAAACAATGGAATTTGGAGATTTAAGTAGGATCTAATCTTAAGGTGTTTTTGGTCCATCTGGAGAGATGTGGAATGCTGAAATATTCTCACAAGAATGATGGAGATAAAACAATATAACAATCACTGATGAAAGCAAGGTAAAGAACAAAAGTGTGGGGAGTGGGTTTTGGCACAGTGATTAAAACCTTGCTTGGGAGGCCATATCTCTTATCAGGGTCTGGGTTTGGATTCTAGTTCTGTTTCTGAGTCCAGTTTCCCCCTAATAGGAGGCATTAGGTGACAGCTTGGTTGCGTCCCTGTCATCATTGTGGGAGAACTGGGGTGAGTTCCTTGTTCTTGGCTTTGATCTGGTCCAGCTTTGGCTGTTGTGGGATTTGGGAAGTGAACCAATAGATGAGTGCTTTTCCTCCACCCTTTCAAATAAATAAAATTAATTAATAGTAATTAAAAAGAAAAGCAATATTAAAAATAAATAATAAAACGGTATGAATCTTCAGCAATGTGTGAGCTGAAGGGAGTTGAACTACATGGTGAAGATTCAGTGGAAGTCACTGTCAATTGGATTTGGAATTAGAAGACCTGAATTTGAATCTCCTGCTGCCGTTCATTAGCTGTGTGACTGAACAAATTTATTTAACTTGCCTCCATTTCTTAATTACAAAGTGATAATGGTCATGTTTCTTTGCATTGTTGTAAAGAACATGCCAGTCCTTTTCATGTTTGCCCTCAGAATGCATTTCATGCCCTGTTTGTATCATGGTAGAGAAGGGGTGATGGGCAGTTATACTTCCTGGGTGCTATGGACTGAATTTTGTTCCCCAAAATTCATATGTTGAAACTCTAACCTCCAATGTGACTATATCTGGAGACAGGATCTTTAGGAGATAATTAAAGTTAAATGAACTAATAAGGGTACTGCTCTTATCTGGTAGGACTATGGCCTTAGGAGGAGGAGAAGAGGAGAGGCAAGGGAGGAGATGGAGGAGGGGGAAAGGGAGGAGGGGTAACAGGAGAAGGAGAAGGGAGATCTCTCTCTCTCTCTCTCTCTCTCTCTCTCTCTCTCTCTTGTTCTCAGGATACAGACAGAAAGAAGGCAGCCATCTGCAAATCAGAAAGAGAACTTTCACCAGAAACTGACTGCTGAAACCTTGATCTTGGACTTCCTAGCCTCTAGAACTGTAAGAAAGACATCTATTGTTTAAGCTACCCACTCTATGGTATTCTTGTTATTGTGGAATAAACTAAGACACTCAGTCTCTGGCATATGGCAGGTACAGGAGACTGAGAAGAGAGAAGAAGGGATAAGACAGTATTTCTCCCCTTCTCTATGCCTCAGCAGCATCTCCAGTAGCAGTTAAGCCTTTTTTTTTTTTAATTTGACAGGCAGAATTAGACAGTGAGAGAGAGAAAGAGAGACAGAGAGAAAGGTCTTCCTTCTGTTGGTTCACCCCCCAAATGGCCACTATGGCCAGCGCTGTGCCGATCTGAAGCCAGGAGCCAGGTGCCTCCTCCTGGTCTCCCATTCGGGTGCAGGGGCCCAAGAACTCAGGCCATCCTCCACTGCACTCCCGGGCCACAGCAGAGAGCTGGACTGGAAGAGGAGCAACCGGGACTAGTACCTGGCGCCCCAACCGGGACTAGAACCTGGGGTGCCGGCGCTGCAGGCGGATTAGCCAAGTGAGCCAAGGTGCTGGCCTGGATGAATCTTGACCATGACAGAATAACACTTAAAATATAACATTTTGAAACTATAATATACAATACAAGTAACAACTGGAGGGCCCATCACAGGTCACAGCCCTGACTCACTCTTTCAGAAACATGAACTAAGAGACACAAAGGACGTTTTAGCTGGTAGTGTTCACTAGCAGAAGCCTAGCTGTGAAGTCATGGCTGATGACTGTATTCTGATAAGTAGAAGAGTCATTCAAGAAGGAGAGGACCAAGGACTGGGTCACATGGCTTCTGAGAAGCAGAGTAAGTAGTCTCAGTTTCAGGAAGTTTTGGATTCTTCACTTGCTATTCCTACTCTTGTATTTCATGAGGTTCTTTATATCCTATTCATAAATGTCACCTCGGTGGAATATCTGTGTATTTTTATAGTTTGAAAAAACTTTGAATGATGTAATAATTGTACATATTTACAGAGTGTGACATTACAATACTTGTGTACAATGTATAATGATCAGATCAGGGTAGTTGGTACATTCATCACCTCAAGCAGTTATCATTTCTTTGTGTTGGGAGCACTCAAAATCCTCTCTACTAGCTATTTGAAATATACTAGTAGTTATAAATCATAGTTACTATATAACATAGTTACTATATAACAGTAGAAGTTATTCCTTCTATCAAACTATACCCCATATCCTGTACCATTCTCTCCCAAGCCTACTCTTTCTAGTTAGGACTCTATATGTATACACACAACACACACACACAGACACACACACACACATACACACATCTCCTCTTCTGACTTGGGCTACACTTAAAAATATGTAGCTTTGGCAAAGAAAATTATGTGGAATTGTGTTTGGAATGAATGACATGAACAAAAGTTCACAGATAAAAGAAATAAAACTCATTGACTGCTCTGCTTGTTCTGAGAGTTTATCAGTGTGATTTAAAGATTTAAGCAAAATTGTTTTAAGTTAAATATAGTTGGGATTTTATTCTATATAGTTAGTTAAGAATACTAGTGTTCCCTGAACCTACTTTAAAGAAATTTGATTATAACATTGAAAGCAAAGCAGCAATGATCATTGCATTACAATGTATTAAAAAGAAACTTTAGGGGCCAGCACCATGGCTCACTTGGCTAATCCTCTGCCTGAAGTGCCGGCATCCCATGTGGGCTCCAGGTTCTAGTCCTGGTTGCCCTGCTTCCAGTCCAGCTCTCTGCTGTGGCCCGGGAGGGCAGTGGAGGATGGGCCCTGCACCCACATGGGAGACCAGGAGGAAGCACTTGGCTCCTGGCTTCGGACCAGCGCAGCGCCGGCCTTAGTGGCCATTTGAGGGGTGAACCAATGGAAGAAAGACCTTTCTTTCTCTCTTACTGTCTATCCCTATCTGTAAAAAAAAAAAAAAAAGTAACTTTATAAGAAGCATCTTTCCTCCATGCCCTGGAGGCCATGCCACCAGTTTTCTACAAAATCAGGTCAGGAAGAAAACAAGGCAAATAAATAATCTATTTGGAAATTATTTTATTTATAATTTCTGAAGATAAACTTTCAGTATTCCAAGAACTTATGGGTCATAATAACCATATACAACAGTCTTTATGTCCTAGTTTGTCTTACTAGTAGACATTTTGTTGTTATTAATTATTAGCCCAGAAGAATCTTGGTACATCACTCTTGTGTGCTAAGTGGGTACATTCTAAAACAGGCTGGAATTCATTTTGCTGTTTCACTGTGAAATATAACAGAGAAGGAGCCTGGATAGAAATGAGAAAGGAACTGTCAGAAGAAATTTGCAATTTCAAAGTTTTAAAATACATTGGTCAGCTCCACTATCTGGAATTTGGAAGTTTTGTTTATTTTAAAAACAGACATTTTTGGACAAATTATTGTGCACTATAGTGGATTTTAGCTGATTACACAAATCCTTTTGTTATCAGAGGACAGCATGCATTTTGATGAACTTTTTTTAAAAAAAGATTTATTTATATTTATTTGAAAGACAGAGTTACAGAGAGAGGCAGAGCCAGAGTAAGAGAAAGGTCTTCCATTTTCTGGTTCACTCCTCAAATGACCACAATGCCCAGAGCTGAGCTGATCCGAAGCCAGGAGCCAGGAGCTTCTTCCAAGTCTCCCATGTGGGTACAGGGGTTCAAGGACTTGGGCTGTCTTGAACTGCTTTCCCAGGCAAAAGCAGACAGCTGGATTGGAAGTTCGAGCAGCTGGGACTTGAACCAGGGCCCATATGGGATGCCAGCACTGCAGGCAGGAGCTTTAACTCACTTGATGAACTTTTTTTTGACAGGTAGAGTTATAGACAGTGAGAGAGACAGAGAGAAAGATCTTCCTTCCATTGGTTCACTCCCCAAATGGCCACTACGGCCGGTGCTGTGCTGATCCGGAGCCAGGAGCCAGGTGCCTCCTCTTGGTCTCCCATGCAGGTGCAGGGGCCCAAGCACCTGGGCCATCCTCCACTGCCCTCCTGGGCCACAGGAGAGAGCTAGACTGGAAGAGGAGCAACCGGGACTAGAACCGGCGCCCATACAGAATGCCAGCGCTGCAGGTGGAGGATTAACCAAGTGAACCATGGAGCTGGCCCCTTGATGAACTTTTTAATCACACATAGTCGTGTTCTTAACATCTTCAACTATATAATTTATGATGGCATTGACCTTAGAGACCTTAGAGAGCCCACACGAGAAACCACAACTTTCTCCCCATTCCAAATACTAGGTGATATTAATGATACTCAGTAATCATTTATATGTTTTGCATATTTCACTCCTTTGGTGAAATGGCTGGATATTCAAATTGAGGTATAGAATGTTATCTTTTTATTATTATTATTATTAGGGAGGTAGGGAAACAGAAAGAGATGGAGATAGGTAGAACTAGAGAGAGAGAAAGAGAGATCGATCTTCTACCCGCTGGTTTCTCCCTAAATGCCCTCACCATCCAGGGCTGGACCAGGCCAAAAGCCAGGGGCCTAACACTCAATCCAGGTTTTCCACTGGGTGGTAGGAATACAACCACATGAACTATCACCTGTGGCTTCCCATGGTCTACATTAGTAGGAAGCTGGAATCAGGAGTTGAAGCAGGACACAGGTGTCCTACCTGGTGTTTTAACCACTGGGCCGAATGCCCACCCCCAGGATGTTATCTTGTATATACGTATATTATCAGAAACAATCAGTGCTTAGTAGAGACAAGACTCATTCCAGACTTCTAGACCTGTTTGTCTTTCTTATATAATCAAAAAGTTTGCAGAAAAATCGAATTAAAAGATATTTATTTTGGTGCAAAAATCTAGTTTTTTTTTCGTAATATATACTTGCTTTGTGACATTTTAAAAGACTCTGTACTTCTTTAAAAGGTTATTTATAAAAGTAGCATCTATGAAATTTGATTTTGATAAATTAATTCCTTTCCAAGGAATGTTTAAGTAATACAATGTAAAATTAGCTCCAGAAAAAAGTTTTTTAAGATGCAGATGTTTTGTATTTCATAGTTAAGTATTTTAAAATAAAACAAAATAATTTTTTAAAAATTGGGTCTCTTGGATGTGGTTACCATAACAGGAACTGTACTAATATTTATTGCTACACAGTCATTGTTGTCAGGATCTGTCTTTTAAGTTCTGTCACTCTAGCGAGGTTATTTTCACTGCTTTGGATCCCCTGGCCATTCTGTATTTTGGGAGCTGGCTCTTCTTTCAACTAGAAGTATTTGAGCCTCTGTAGCAGCTGCAGGACTTTGAAGATCTCCTGGTCAACTCTGTCCTTTATTTCTCTGTCCTGGCTGCCTGGCTTCTTTGATCTGTCTTGACCCACAGAACCCCTGTGTCCCCTGGTCCTGTCAAACTCCATACTGCATCCTCTTGAGATTGGTTAAGGCAAAACCAAGAAGGAGGAGTCTGCTCATGTCTTGGTGTTCTTCTCTACCCCATCCCTAGCCTATTCTATTACATTGTATATTCTGAATGGTTAGGCTCCAAGTCTTTGCATTGCTGCTACCCATTGCTGTCCTCTAACCCTCAGCATCTTGGTTCCCTGCTTTTCCTAAAGCCAATTTGGCTCACATTCACTTTGTGTCTTTTGAATGTCAGTCTTATCAACTTGATCGTGAGTTCTTGACATCACCCCGGCTTCACTTCTTTCATAAACAACAGACTAAAGTGCTAACTCTAGTTTTGCTTCCTGACCATGGGAATGCCTTTCTCTCCAGGGCAATGTGTTGAGTTCCTTCTCCTTAATTTAGTCTCTACTGCTCTTAAACCAGGAGTATGGTGCATCCAGGATTGCTCAATGTCCATTGTATCTGCTAGCACTCTGCTCGCCTTCTTTGCCAATTGGCTTTGCTTCCTGCTCTAGTTCCACTCCAGCCACACAAATTCCAAAAATACCAATAGGAATTTGACAGTTTTTGACTACATGTCCAGTTGCTGAATTACAGCTATCTCTAGTTCTGTCTCCTTAATCCATCCATACTTAAAGTTCTAGCATGACAGGCTATAACAAGCCAGCAAAAGTAGAGATAATATCAACAATTCATCAAAGTCTTTGGCACTAAATACAAGGCAGGGTGACATCTTCACATAAATTTCCAAGTTATTTTTTGAGACACAACAATGTTTCAGCCACAAAATGTTTTACCCACAAAATATCTAAATTATCAATGTGTTTGGGATCAGGCATTTGGCCTAATGGTTAAGACATCAGTTAAGTTGTCCATGTCCCACATCACAGTACCTGGGTTTAATTCCCAGATCCAACTCCTGATTCTGCTTTCGTGATAATGCAGATCCTGAGAGGCTGTGGGTATAGCTCCAATAATTAGGTTCCTGCAGCCTATGTTGGAGACCTGAATTGTGTTTCTGGATCCAGACCTGACCCAGTCCTGTTGGGCTGGGTCCATTGTAGGCATTTGAGGATTGAACCACATAGGAACCCGTTCTCTCTGTCTCTCATGTGTCTCAAGGTCTCTGTCCCTCTCCCTGTCAACAATATTTTTTTAAAAAAATCTGAATGTTTTATTTTATCTTAACTATGAAATGAAAAATTATCTGCTTCTGGGAGAAATCTTTTTTTGGAACTACTTTTATGCTTCAATATTTAACACTCAAATGAAAACTAAAATTTTAGAGGATGAGTTTCTCAAATTCAAGTTTAATATAAATTTCATATATAAATTATCCCCTGTGTCTGGCAGGGTGGCAATTTTGTTGTGGGGTGATTCCTTGGATCTTACTTGAAAAGTTACTAGTAGCTATTTATTTTAGAATCCCAGTAGTGAGGAGCTTGGCAGGGGGATGCTGCACCTCGAAGGCACCCTTGGGGTGGGTAAGACGCAGTGAAACCTCATATCTACCTGGTTCAGGAGATCACAATGTTATGTCTAGCCAGATGTGCTAGATATGGCCAGTGAGCACTTGGACTTCATTCCTGTTTCCTAACATGATGCCTTGTCCTGCAGAGGGTGCTTTCTCAGCCTCATTTGCAGCTAGGGGTCTTGGTATTTATTAAGGGCTGCTGGTGAGATGTATTTGTGTGAATACTGGAAACAAGATATAAAGTGGAGGCTGCTTTCTACTGTTCTTGCTATTTTCTTCAGGCAAAAATAGTTACAGTTTTTTTTTTTTTTTTCTCCAGCAGCATTCCAGAATCTGCTCTCCAGTTTTGTGGGTGTTGAAAAGCAACAGCAGGGCAAACAGTCACAACCACAAGTTCCAATGTCTTTTTATCTGCTAGAGAATATTGAGGGGCAGTGGCAGGAGCTTCTTGATTCTAGTGTTCCCCATGCTTCCCTGGGCTCCTACTTTTTACCTTGCAATCGACTGAGAGCAATATGGCCTAAGTGTTAGGTGGAAGTGTTGGTATGCCAAGTTTGAGCCTAACACTTGGGAGGCTTTGTATTTCTACTCGCTCTTCTGACATCATTAGGAAATAAAAATACCACAGTAAATCTGCTAGTCCCAGGAGGTGGATGAGATGCACATGGCCATCTAGTAGGATGGCCACTATAGAAAAAAAAAAAAAAAACCCTAACACCAGAAAACAGTAACCGAGTGTTGGCGAGGACATAGAGAAATTGGAAACCTTGTGCACTGTTGTGGGAATGTAAAATGGTTCAGCTGCTGTTGAAAACAGTATGGCAGTTTCCCAAAAAATTAAAAATAGAAATATCATATGATCCAGCAATTCCACTTCTGGGTTTATACTAAAAGAAACTGAAAGAAGAGATTTGAAGAGATGTTTGTACATCCATGTTCATAACGGTGTTATTCAAAAGAGCGAAAGGGTGGAAAAACCCCAAGTGTCTACCAACAGAGGAATGGCTAAACAAAGTGTGGTACATATATACAACAGAATATTATTCAGCCTGAAGAAGGAAGGAAATTCTGACATATACTATAGTGTGAATGGCTCTTGAGGCCATTATACTATGTGGAATAAGACAGAAAAGAACAAATTCTGTTTTTGATTCTACTTATATGAGGTACCCAGAGTAATCCAATCATGAAGACAGAGAGTAGAAGAGTGGTTGTCAGGTACTGGGAGAAAGGATGATTGGAATTATTATTTAGTGAGTTTCAGTTTTGCACAATGAAAAGAGTTCTGCAGATGGATGATGGCGATGGTTGTATAACAATGTGAATACACTTAATGCCACTGAACTGTACACTTAAAAATGGTTAAGATGATAAATTTTATGTTATTTGTATTTTAATATGCTTAAAATAATTTTTTAAAAATGGAAGTTTTGGCTTTCTGCATTAAAGTCTGAATGCTTTGCTAGGTGAGAGTAAAGATGTCGTCCGAGAAGGCCTGTATCCTTCATTCAGAAAGGGTCCCTCACCGGGGCCCTCGTTTGATCTCATGAACAACACTGCACTCCCTAACTCAGCAGAGGATGCCTAATTCAGGTTGTGGTAGACCTTGTGTTTTAAAAAATTGTTTTTATAAAGAGGTGTTTCTTCTTATTCTGAGCGAAAAATAGAAATTAAAGAACAGATTCTTATAGTCTCTCATTTCCAGGTTTGCTTTCCTTAGTAGGTCTTTCTTTGGTGGGTGATACGTGCTAGTAAGTCTACTTGATAACCCACAGGGATGACTAATACCACTTGCCGCTCACGTGTCATGGGTCTGTGGTGTTTCAGCTTACCTAGATTCAACTACATTTCCCAGAACTCCCTTCTGGTATGGTATCTGATAGAATGGGCTACAAGAGTTAGTCTCTCCTGAGAGTGGAAGGATAAGGGGAAGCAATGGCCATTTTGTAGCATAAACACACCTTCTCTCAGTTATTGAATCAAACACAAATTTAGGTGCTGCTGTTAAGGCCTTTTAAGATGTGATTAAAGTCCCTAAGCTCTTACCCTAAAGTTAGGAAGATTATCCTTGGTAGGTCTGACCCAACTAGGCGGAAGCCATTAAAAGAGTGCATACAACTTCCTTAGGAAGGGAGGGAGGGAGGGAGAGAGCGAGCCCAAGGGTTATAGCACTCCCTTCCCTTCCTGACCACCTGTGAACAATTTGCAGCCTTTGCCCTTGGGGCCCCAGCTCATTTGTGATCTTTCCTTCTTGAATGCTTCTGCTATTGTAGACTTTGGACACGTTTGGCCCACCCATATGTGTGTACATATCTCTCCTGCTGATCCTGCTTCACCGGCTGAACCCTGACCCATACGCACCCTGCAAGACAATCAGGAAACTGTTAACAAAGCCTTTTCCTGAGTAGCTCCTGCCTTGCTAGTCTTGCCCAGGTGGATATGGGCTGTATGTTGGTCAAGACATAGGCAGCCCTCCCAGAAAATAATGGGGTAGGAGAGCCAGGAGCTGTGGCTTGAAAACTTAACTTTCCTTTTAAACCACTGTGCTGGAGGTCTCCCAGTCTTGAGCCTGCAGAGGAAGGGGATCACACAGGAACGTACCCTCTCCTCCGAGCTCTCCTTCATTCCCACTCTCTCTTCTAACTCAGATCCTTGGCCCTCTTTTCACAGCCCCCTTTAAAGACTCTGCTGGTGTTCATTATTCCTCCCTACCAGCAGGACCAGTTCAGAGCCTCCCAGCACTTACTCTTTTGGACAAATCTCAGGGCTTGAGTTTCGGCTAGATGCTGATAGATGCTCTATTATCTGCCCTGGCTTTAACTTTGAAGAGGACAGATGGTATGTGAACTACAAGGCTTCTGTGTCCATTTGAGGCTCTCATCCATGAGCACAGTGGGTGATTTCTTCATTAGTGACCTAAGAAAGCAGGAGACCTCACGTAGAAAGCACACACTACACAGTCAAAACATTTTTGTATGATAAACTGAGACGAGCGTGGGGTAGCTGGTGAGAGCAGAGAACAAATGTGGTTTTGGAGAAGCCAAGCAAAAAGGTGGAAGACAAGGGCTAGAAGAGAAAACATGAGACCTACCTTTTCCTTTTATTGAGTACTTGTGCTGGTTACACATGGTCATCCTGAATTAAAGGCCCAGTTGGAGATAAACTCTAAATCACCTTAGGTTTCTTAAGGGAAAATTATCTCACTATAGTTGGTAACATTTAGTTTTGGTCCTGAACCCTACCTCTTCCTCCTCCCACATTAAAACTGACTGCATTAAAAGGACAAAGGCACTGTAGGGAAGGCTGGCGTGAGGAGTGACCCTGGGTTCTACCTCCCACTCGCCCCATCAAGTTTGTTCTCCTTGGTTTCTGTCTTTGATGATCTCCACATCCTCGTGAGAACAGACAGTTCTGGGCCAAACTCTGAGGAATCCATATCTTATGAGATAATTTTCTCATTAGAAAACCAAGATGATTTAGAGTTTATCTCCAGCTGGGCCTTTGATTCAGGATGACCATGTGTAACCTACACAAGCACTCAAGAAAAGGAAAAGGTAGGTCTCATGTTTCTCTTCTAGCCCTAGTCTCCAACCTTTTTTCTTGGCTTCTCCAAAACCACATTTGTTCTCTGCTTTCACCAGCTACCCCACACTCGTCTCAGTTTATCAACTCATAGTTGAGGAGATGGGAGATAGTAACTGTTAAAAAGTGTTGTAGAGGCCAGTGCCACAGCTCACTTGGCTAATCCTCCGCCTGAGGTGCTGGCACCCCAGGTTCTCGTCCCGTTTGGGGTGCCGGATTCTGTCCTGGTTGCTCCTCTTCCGGTCCAGCTCTCTGCTGTGGCCTGGGAAGGCAGTGGAGGATGGCCCAAGTGCTTGGGCCCTACACCCGCATGGGAGACCGGGAGGAAGTACCTGGCTCCTGGCTTCGGATTGGTGCAGCACGCAGGCTGCAGCGTGCCGGCCCCATAGTGGCTGTTTGGGGGGTGAACCAATGGAAAGGAGGACCTTTCTCTCTCTCTCTCTCTCTCTCTCACACTGTCTAACTCTTCCTGTCAAAAAAAAAATGAAATAAAAATAAAAAATAAAGTGTTGTAGAAATACCGAAGACAACAAAATGGCAAATTCTACCTGCAGGCATTGAAGATGGAGGAAAGTTCCTGAAAAACAAAGAGAAGATCTCCAAGCTCAGAAGTGTAGCAAGGATATTTCAAGGGGGACTGATATCAACTTGAGGTTTTTTAACTCTCGCAATAAAAAGTGCAACCCAGACATATTTTATAGTGGGCTTACCCTCTAGCACAAGGGAAACAGCATGGTGGGAAGAGGTTCTACCAACTGGCTCAATGAGATGGGCTGTACTGGTGGGGTGGGGAGGGGGGCAGTTTCCCCTCAGCACCCAGCACTTTGATCACACCTGGCCAGGAGTTCTGGCTCATCTCCCTTGGCACATAGCCCTCTGGTTTGCACACAGCTTGGTGTTCTGCATAGGTGCAGTTCCTTCTTTTGCACATGACACGCTCAAAATGGTGGTGTTGCCCACATTGCCTCCCCAGGAAAGTCACATATCAGTCATATTGGGCTATTCTGGGCATGTATGTGGGCTGGGGGAATCCCTAAGGGAGTAACAGGTAGTTTTTTGTGGTTAGGCTGTGAACGCTCCTTGCTCCTCATTGGTTTGGAGCTGGGTGGAGTGAACTGTGGTTGGAGATGGATACCTGTCAGATCCATAGGGACTTTTGCTTCTAGCCTATCTAAGAACCACCATGTCTACTCTAGTTGTGATTCTTGGAATATTTATTTTTAGGCTCGTAAATCTCATCAGGCTGGTTGGGAACTTGAAAAGACTCCCAATGAGTTCCTTGGCAGCTACTGGGGAAAGAAAATCCATTTGGAAAAAAATTTAAATTTAACTCATCTTTGAGAAATTATTGCTGATATATAACTTCTTGACATCTATGTCTTACAAATTGAGAACTTTAATGGATAGGTGACATAATTTGAAAGTAACACCTGGAGGAAGCATTAATGAGGGTAAAAGCACAAATACAAAGCCATTTGATGAGTATATTGCTTTTTAATTAGGAAGAGAGAATGCCTAGAGTTCAGATTTCAAAAGCAGCTATCAAACAAGTTTGGACAAGGTATGAATTCAGGCCCTGACTTTTCATCTAAAAAAAAAAAAAAAAAAACCTTAATTTTTTTTTTTTACTTCTCAGCCTCATCTTAAGTGTTCCTGTAACATGAAGATTTTGGAGAGTTTTGAGTAGGGATTATATTACTTTTCTAAACAAAAGTTGGAGACCTTTTTCATATTTTTGATGGAAAAGCTTTTAAAATTTAGAGTTGCCTTTTGTTGCATTTATTGTTGATAGGAGAACAACTTTTCACTTGAATATTTATACATATGAGATTAAATACTATGAAGGAAAATAATAACGAATGAGTTATTCTTCCCAGGCTGCTGTTTGTTGGGAGTCTGTGCATTGTGTTAAGTTCTGGGCTATTATAGTTGGTAAGATCTACTAATAATGTGACCTTCCTTTGATGTCAGCAGCCCTATGTTGTTACCCAGGCATTATCAACACCCAAGTTCTTATCTCTTGGTTGAAAATGGCTGTTTCAGATGCAACTAGTGGATTAATTTATTGTAAAACTAATGGAGCTTCAGCTTTAGCATGCTTCATTTGCATGTGTCTTTTTACATGTTATACGTGTAACAAGCGTGGAGGGGCTGCAGGCTTTTCTGGGATATTATTGAAACCTAGATTGGTTTTTGTTTTCCAATAAAATCCTCCCATTTAGGAGATTTCATAAACATTCCACCTCTTTCCATACCAGTCTCATGCTGGAAATCTGTTTTGTTCTTCCATGATCCTTCTGCAGGAATGACACATTTGCCTCTATTAAGTAAAGTAGAAGGAAATAGGGCAAGACTTATAAAACTACTTTGTCAAAGAATCAAATATATGTATTTGTACAAATTTGCTAGAAATTATATATGTATATTATATACATATACGGAGAGAGAGAGAGAGAGATCCTCCTCCTTTTTCCCCTTGGATAAATTCTTTTGGATGGAAGGCTTTCATTTTAACCACCTTTTTATTCTCCTTTCTACCCCCACTTCTAGCACAGTGACTAGCACATAGTAGGTATGTGTAATTTGTTTGAAGCAATAGCATGTGTATTTAGTGTGTAAGCTGAATAAACACTCCAGTCTGATTTTTTTTTTTTTTTTTTTTGGACAGGCAGAGTTAGATAGAGAGAGAGGTCTTCCTTCTCCGTTGGTTCACCCCCCCCCCCCCAAATGGCCAGTATGGCTGGCACGCTGTGGCCGGTGCACTGCGCCACACCAATCTGAAGCCAGGAACCAGGTACTTCCTCCTGGTCTCCCATGTGGGTGCAGGGCCCAAGCACTTGGGCCATTCTCCACTGCACTCCCGGGCCACAGCAGAGAGCTGGCCTGGAAGAGAAGCAACCAGGACAGAATCCGGCGCCCCATCCGGGACGAGAACCTGGGGTGCCAGCACCACAGGCAGAGGATTAGCCAAGTGAGCCGCAGCGCCAGCCTCCAGTCTGATTTATACTCATCATTTATTGAGCTTGTTGGAGCTAAAATTTTTTTTTGAGGAACCACACATGTAATTAGAACACTTTACTAGTTGTTATCTAATGCTAACAGAAAAATTGCTTTTACTGCTGTTCTTAGAGACTAAACTCTTTCCAAATTTACTTAGGGTCAAGTATATAATTTTGCGACATCATACTGGGTAAACTGGATTCTAAAAGCCATTTGAGGATGATATTGTGCATGTAGGTGACATTTCTTTCCCAGATATTGATGGTATTCATAGAATGCTTATTAAAGATTCTTCATATTTTTGTCTATAACCTTTTCTCAAAAATCCTAATGATTCCTTTTTATTATTGGTGTGTGTGTATGTGTGTTAAACAACATATTTGACCAATAGTATTATAGCTAAACAGTCGAGAAAAAGTCATGACTTATTTTATTGGGTGTTCACCTTTCTGGTTGTGAATGGCTTACATGGGTTGACGTAATTGCACTCTCCAGAATTAACAGACACGATGTACCTACCTTCAATATAACTTCCCTTCTTTCACAATTGGTAGCATTATTTGCTTAGGATCAAAAGGTATCTAGCTGTTGAAAATGGTCTACACTTTTTAGTCTCCATACCTTTGCTCATCATTCTCCTGTAGTTAACACCATATGCGGTTCCCATGTGTCTGCTCAAGTCTTCCTTCCTTTGGTTCACTCCCCAGATGGCCGCCACGGCCGGCGCTGCACGGATCCGAAGCCAGGAGCCAGGCACTTCCTCCTAGTTTCCCACGCAGGTGCAGGGATCCAAGCACTTGGGCCATCCTCCATTGCCCTCTTGGGCCACAGCAGAGAGCTGGACTGGAAGAGGAGCAACTGGGACTAGAACCTGGCGCCTATATGGGATGCCATCGCTGCAGGCGGAAGATTAACCAAGTGAGCCACGGCGCCGGCCCAAATTGAAATATTTTAAAATAACTTTGATGTGATTGCCAGCCAGGCTGACTCCACTCTTCTTCAGGTAACATTAATCATCCTAATTATCTACATCAGTCAATTAATACAAGGAGCTTTAGTGGACACTTACATTATACCAATCACTAGGTTAGTTTCTGGACACTGTGCTAAGTGCTGCCACCTTTACTGATAAGAGAACCTGGGGAATGAGTTTATGGAAAATGCATACTATTTTAAAACTTTCAAATTATGATTTGGGATAGTAGAACAAATGTGAATGGTTAATACAATCTCTACTTTTGTAACATAACTCTGCTTTCATCAGGAACTTACTTTTGGCATTGCCGCAATAGTTCTGAAATAGCTTGAATTACCTGAGATTTCTTGCTAAATATTATTACTATATAAGGGTAATCACACTTTTGGGTGAAAATTCTTTTCAATATTTTCATTGCCTTGTTAAAAATATATAATGAAGGCCGATGCCGTGGCTCAACAGGCTAATCCTCCGCCTTGCGGCGCCGGCACACCAGGTTCTAGTCCCGGTTGGGGCACCGGATTCTGTCCCGGTTGCCCCTCTTCCAGGCCAGCCCTCTGCTGTGGCCCGGGAGTGCAGTGGAGGATGGCCCAAGTGCTTGGGCCCTGCACCCCATGGGGAGACCAGGAAAAGCACCTGGCTCCTGGCTCCTGCCATCGGAGGAGCGCGGTGCGCCGGCCGCAGCGCGCCGACCGCGGCGGCCATTGGAGGGTGAACCAACGGCAAAGGAAGACCTTTCTCTCTGTCTCTCTCTCTCACTGTCCACTCTGCCTGTTAAAAAAAAAATATATATATATATATATATATATATAATGAATTGAAATCATTCTTAAATGCTCTGATTCACTTGTTCAATGAATCTGTAAAATAATTGAAGCCCCCTTTCTCCCTTACCCTGACACTTCTAAAGTGATCTACTTTCATTTTAATTACTCTTGGGGACTTCTAACATGAAACAATTGCATGATTTCAATATTTTGCTCATATATAAGATAAATCTGTGGTTATTGATAATTGTTAAGTATGGAAAACTATGACAACTCTAGTTAACATGGAAACAAATCTCACCTTTATATTATTCACAGAAAGGAAGTGCAAATTAACCTTCATAAAACCTTGCCTCTGGCGGGCACCATGGCTCATTTGGCTAATCCTCCGCCTGTGGCACCGGCACATCAGGTTCTATTCCCGGTTGGAGCACCGGATTCTGTCCCGGTTGCCCCTCTTCCAGGCCAGCTCTCTGCTGTGGCCCGGGAGTGCAGTGGAGGATGGCCCAAGTGCTTGGGCCCTGCACCCCATGGGAGACCAGGAGAAGCACCTGGCTCCTGCCATCAGATCAGCGCGGTGCGGTGCGCCGGCCGCAGTGCTCCGGCTGTGGCGGCCATTGGAGGGTAAACCAATTACAAAGGAAGACCTTTCTCCCTGTCTTTCTCTCACTGTCCACTCTGCCTGTCAAAAAAAAAAAAAAAAAAAAACACACAAAATCCTTGCCTCTGAAGAAGAAAAATTAGGATGATAGAAAAAAGATTAAAGAAATGTGACCAGTTTCCAGGAGAGAAGACATAACTTGATTTGAGGTTGTTGGAGTTGTTACTCATGATGGAAAGCTATATTTAGATATAGCACGCAAACTGCATAGATAATATGCAAAACAATATACTTTTACATCTGTAGAGAATTATGCTGTAGTTTAAATGTGTCCACAAGCTCCTTGACATTCCTCCCTTCAAGATATAGAGCCCAGGCCGGTGCCGTGGCTCAACAGGCTAATCCTCCGCCTTGCAGCGCTGGCACACCGGGTTCTAGTCCCGGTCAGGGCACCGGATTCTGTCCCGGTTGCCCCTCTTCCAGGCCAGCTCTCTGCTGTGGCCCAGGAGTGCAGTGGAGGATGGCCCAAGTGCTTGGGCCCTGCACCCCATGGGAGACCAGGAAAAGCACCTGGCACCTGGCTCCTGCCATCAGATGAGTATGGTGCGCCACCAACGGCAAAGGAAGACCGATTTCTCTCTGTCTCTCTCTCTCACTGTCCACTCTGCCTGTCAAAAAAAAACAAAAACAAAAAAAGATATAGAGCCCAAATTCCCTCTCGTTGAGTGTGTGCAGGACTTCCTGATTTGCTCCTAATAAATAGAATAAAGCACACAGCCTAGGAGACAAAGTCATAAAAGGCACTAAAACTTCCTCTCCATTCTCTCCTTTGGATTGCTTGTTGGTGTCGGTGTTGGGGGATGGCAGGGGAGAAGCCAGCTGTTATGCGATTAGGACATTTAGGCAACCCTGTTGAGAGATCCACGCAGTGAGGAACTGAGGCCTCCTGCCAACAGCAAGTGAGGAATGGCGGCACCCTCTCAATAGCCTTGTCTGTGAGCTGTGTTGGAGGTGGACCTTCCAGCCCCAGTTAAGCCTCCAGGTAACTATAGTCCCGCACAAGAAGCTCCCGACTAGAACCACCAAGTTAGTCTACTCCCAAATTCTTAACCACAGAACCTACTAGATAATACATGTTTGTTATGTTAAACCACTAAATTTTTGGTGGCAATTTGTTACATAATAGTAGATAATATAAACTACTATAATAGGATTTGTTTTCAGGAAACAAATAATTCCAGCTACTTTAATCTAAAAAAGATATCATATCAGGGGTTGGAAGAACTAGAGGAATGGTATTTAGGTCCTGTTCACAGAATAACACGATACATGTGTACAATGGAACCTGTTACCTCTGTCTAATCTGTCAGTAAAGGGGAAAGTTGGGAAGCTCCCCTATAACTTCTGACTTAAATTAACTCTGCTAAATGAGTCAAGAAGCCTCTACCACTATTACCACAGCTAAAAAAATCCCACAAAGTCCCTACCTGATACAGAAATGTTGCTGCAGAATAAAGCAAGCATATGTGTGTTTGAATCAACTAAGGCACCAATAAAAATGTCCTGCCTTCCAAGTCATGTGAAAATATACCTATTTGGCAAAACCCAAACTAAAAACAAATAAACAAATAAAACAATGAAAGACCTGCCTCTAGGACCTATTTGTGAGGGAGCTTGGGAAGTGTTGTGTGTAGCTTCTTAGCCTCTTCAATACTGGAAGACATACCTGGTTGGGCACTGTGTGTTTTTGTATTTCTGTAAGTGTTGTTGAGCTTTGCTTTTCAACACAGGTAAATTTCTCAGACATAGTTTGATTCTTTGAGGTCTTACTTTTAGGATAAATTGAGCAATGTTTAGAGTAAGGCTGGCTATTTCCCTCTACTGTAGCAAGAGTCTTCCAACTACTCTACCCAATGCCCTATAGATTATGACATTTTCCATTGTGGTTGGTGGGCACTATTCCAAGCCCTGTGAAAACACCAGGCATTGTTCCCACTAATTATTTCACCTGCTTCTTTCTGGCCTGGGGGAGTGCTTTCCTCACACACATGGGATGATCATTACTCTGTTAAATACATGAGGGGAACCTCTGTGGCTCCTTGGGAGTTTTTTTTCTATGTGCAGATCTCTCCTCTCTGGTATAGTTTTATGTGAATTTTGTGACTTTGGTCTCTATGGACTCTGAGTTTCATTTCCTTGATTCAGGGAGTAAACCTGGTTCCACCTAGGTTTCCTCTCCCTGCACTGCAACCTGCAAATTCTCTGAAGCCAGAAGGCACATGCAATCATAGGGTTTACTTTGTTTCTTTTTCTCAGTGTCACTGTCCTTCATTGCCTGATGTCTAGTGTCTTCCAATACAGTACTAAGTTGTGTACATTTTTTGGTTGTTACACATGGGAGAATCAATCTGGTTTATATTATTCTATGTTGTCCCCCTATTAGATTTTTGATCAGAGTCTATGTCACATCCTGTGGGAAAGCATTTCAGCCTAATGAAGTATTATTTCCTAGGTGACACCAATAGCCATTCTTCTGTCTTATAAGGCTGACTGCTCCTGGGTGATGGGATACATGGAATACCAGTGACTGCCATAGGCATCAATAAATTCAACACATACTTTATTTTTCTGTACAGTTAGCTTCTTGATCAGTAGTTGAGTAAACAAAGCATTTAGTAAGTTTATTCATGGTATTACTTGCAGACACATGACAGGTAGGAAAGAAATCCGTATTCAGAATACATCTGTAGTCTATTGGGACAACTTCTGTCTCAGTGTGGTGGGAAGTTTTCAATGCAGTCAATTGACCATCAGACTCTTGATTACAGAACAATATCATGAACTTATTACTGGTTTCTGCTGTTGACAGATTGAGCACTCAACAATGGAAGTGGCCATATCAGCCATGGTGAGGGAAAAGTCCATCTCCTTCTCCCTACCCCTTCTCCTTCCCATTCCTGTACCCACTGAGGAAGTACTGGGGTGACTAGGAAAAGAGTCTGACTGATATTCCTAGAATAGTTTTATTTAACCACCAGGTTTTTGAGAGACTTCACTGTAGCGGTTAATTTTTGGTTAGTGTTCACACCAGACACAAAATGTTTTATACTTTGGGCCAATTCTGAAAGGTTATCTATTACTGTTTGTTGCTTAACAAATCATCCCCAACTTAATGAAATAAGACATTTATTTTGCCCATAAGTCTCGAATAGCATATATTTGTAGTACATAGCATCATTTGTGACTTGAAAACGGGGGGCCAGATTATTCTGAAGTCTTGCTCACTCATGTATGTGGATGTTGATGCTGATATAGGCTGAACTGGACTGGAACACCTATGTGTGACTTTTCCATGTGACTGCTTGGCTTCCTTGCAGCATAGTTACTGGATTCCAAAGGTGAACATCCCAAGAGGGCCAGAAGAAAGAGCTATATTGCCTTTTGTGACTTAGCCTTGGAAGTCACATGACATTATTTGTGCCCAGGCTTGTCCAGTCTCAAGGAAACCTCACCTCTCAGTGGAGGAATGTCAGTGTCACATTGTAAAGAGCATACGTGGAATGGGATATGGTGTGTGGCCATCTTTGGTAAATATAATCTGCTCTACTATCACACAGCTCTTCCTCAAATGCCCTCATCACTAACCCTCTATTCTTGCTTCATCCAAGAACATCTGGCCATATTGATAGCTCTTGCCTATGAATTGATGTTTATTTATACTTTTGGGATTTTCCATTTCCAAGAAGAGAAGATAAGCATATGTAATGCTTAACATCCTGCTCACTGAGAGAGTTTATCTGCCTTGTTGCCCTTCATTGCCTATGTAAATGGAACCATAATGCCAGTTCACTTACAGAACATGCCATGATATTATGCAGCCTGATCTGAAAACTTTTCACAAAGTATTTTATTGCCCAGGAAATTGTCATAGGTGATTATTTGTGAGATGAAGAGGGTGTGGTCTTGCATCAGGACTAAGAATACTGAGAGCATAAGCCATGTGTTTACCAGAAATATTGGTGTCTTCAGACTTTTCTTGAGCCTAATCTTTTTCTTTGCATATGGAAAGCAGCTCCTCATGACTTTAAGGTTTACGGGATCAGACAACATCTCAGCTCATGATGGGAAGTTCAAGTTGCACCTCATTTGAAATATGATGGTTAGGGCCCAATAGAATCACAACATGATTTATAAGAAGGACACTAGAAGGATGAGAGTAGGAGGAGAAAGTGATGTGATAATGAAGCAGTGATTCACATGATGCATTTTGAAGACAGAAGAAGGGGCCGGAAGCCATGTGCCACAGCCACTGGAAGCTGAAAAAAGGCAAGGAAATGCCAACACCTTACGTTAGCTCAGGAAAACTCTCTTGTACTGAACCAGGGAAGGGCAGTAAACCAAAAGTTGTTTCTCAGAAGAAAAATAAATTGTACTTTTTAGTGCAAGCATGGCTTTCCTATGAAACTCCAGGAGATCGAGCAGTGGCTCCTTGAATGTAGTTTTCCAGAGCAGCTTTTCAAACTTTATTGGGCGTGCTAAGTCATCAGAGACACTTGTAAGCTAAAGCCAGCTGGAGAGCTTCTCCCTCTCTTGGCTCCATCCGAAACAGGCTGCCTTGAGGGTCACTGAGCCAGCAGGACCCACACACTTAATGGGGGATGTTATCTTTAATGCCAAGAGGTCCATGAAGCATTGTGTTCTTTCACAGTGGGAAAGGGTGCAAAGTACTGTACCTTTTAGAGGAGATTATATGGTCTACTGGACTCCCAGAAACATCACTCAAGTAGTAGATCCATGAGTATATCTGTTCTATATGCCTATTAAGGCACTGCAGTCCTATTAACCATTTGTGACATTTTCTTTAGCGCCTTTTTCTTTTCATTTGCATCTACACAGATATTCTGCAATTTTTAGTTCTCACCCAGCTGCTCTTCATCTTTTTTTCTCACAATAAAATATACAGTGATGGGTTAATCAATTCTGACATCTACACTCTCAACTCCCACCCACAGAGTCCCCTGTGAATTGGATGAAAGAGAGATATTCTGGAGTGAGAACACACAATATGCCGATAATAGGCATCCTTTTTCAAGCTTGGTTAAACCAGATGCAAAAAGAATTTGATATTAAGCATGATGAGTGTGACTTATGTTTTTTTTGGTGTAGAATGGGGAATTTGCAGGTGGGTCTAACTATCAGATTCTTCTATATTTGAGCCAGATGTGCACGAACACAAGTGGCACGCATTATTTGTGTGTATGTTTTGCATGAATAAATTCCTCCTTCATAAAAACCAAGGGTTGGGACATCCAAAGCAGGATCCTCTTTCTTCATTTCATAGGCAGTACTAAGTGATATATTTATCCTTTAATGTATAATTTCTTTTTCTAATATTTATTTTATTATTTTAAAGGTGAAGTTACAGAGAGAGAGGGAGAGACTCAGAGACTCAGAGAGAGAGAGAGAGAGAGAGAGAGAGAGACCTTCCATCTGCTGGTTTATTCCCCAAATGGCAACAATGGCTCTGGCTGGGCCAGGCCAAAAACAGGAGACAGGAGCTTCATCAGGATCTCTCACATGGGTGCAGGGGCCCAATCACTTGGACCATCCTCTGTTGCTTTCCTAGGCACATTAGCAGGAGCTGGATTGGAAGTGGCGCCCATATGAGATGCCAGTGTTGCATTCAGCAGCTTCACCCACTATACCACAGTGCCAGCCCCAATGTATACTTTCTAGGGTAACTAAATATTTCCACAGCTGTTTATTATTTGTCTCCAAGCCTGGTTATTTACAATCCTATCCATATATGAATTCAGGTCCCTCTGTAAGCTTAACTCTTTGAAAAATATAAAAATATTCAATACAGTTTCTACATCTTGTGTGAATATATGTTAGGTTTAGATAAAATCAAAGCATGTGTCTGTAGATTTTCCTTTATTGAATAAAAAAATACCAAGGTTCGATGGAGACTTTTAGAAGCAGGGCCTTAAAAGGTCTAGGGACTATTTTTCATCTTGTAGCTAGTACAAAGTTCATAAGGACTTTATAGTTGGGACTGGAATTCCAAGACAGTTTTCTTTGCCTCTCCAGAGAGAGAATTAATACAAAAATCTTTGATAATAATGATACTTTTAGATAAAAGCAAAATTTGTACAATGGAATATTATCCAGCCTAAAAAAAAAAAGAATGAAGTACTGACATGTGCAACAACATGATGGACCTTGAAAACATTGAGTGAAAGAATTTAAACACAAAAGACAGCATATTATGTGATTTCATTTGTGAGAAGTGTTCAGAATAGACAAATTCCATAGAGACAGAAAGTAGATTAGAGTCTGCCAAGGCTGGAGAAGGCCATGAAAAGTAACTACTAATGAGAATGAGGTTTCTCTTTGGGGTGATGAAAATATTCTACAATTAGAATTAGAATTAGATAGTGGTGATGGTTGCACAACCCTGAAAAGACTAAAACCCATTGAATTTACACTTTAGAAGGGTGAATTTTATGTCATGAAATATTTCAACAGAACTGTTATATTAAAAAAATCAAAGCAAAAAATCAAAAGAGGTTTTCCTAATGAATCATTTCTCAAACTTTTAATAAGCTGTATCATTTCCCTAAGCTTTTGAAAGAGACATAGGTAGTAACACTACCACTAGCTTCTTATCATATTCATTTAATTAATATGATGGCTAATTTAACAAAAATAAAAGGAAAGATGTCACCAACAAAATCAAGGATTTGTCCTTAATTGGTTTAGCGATCAAGAGAGATAAAAAGAGAATTAGGGGAAAAAAAAGAATATTAGGGAGAAACAGCTGGCCCTGCTTAATTAAATTGAATTATAAAGTCCTCAATAAATATTAGGAATAGTGATCCTCAAAGAAGCAAATCTCCTCCCCCTTTTTAAGTACAGCTTTCAAAAAATAATAAAGTACAGTTTTCAATTAATTATTAAATAATTTGAGAGGCAGGGAGACAGAGAGCTGCCATACACTGGTTCATTCCTCAAATGCCTGCAACAGCTGGGACCGGGTCTGGCTGAAGCCAGGAGCTAGGAACTCAGTCCTGGTCTCCCACATGTGCAGATATCAGGAACCCAATCACTTGAGCCATTACTGCTGCCTCACAGAGTCTGCATTAGCAGGAAGCTGGAATCAAGAACCAGAGCCAGACATTGAACACAGGTACCTTAATAAAGGATGAGGTATCCTCACCATCTGTCCAAACACTTGCCTTTTCCTTTATTTTATTATTCTTTAAATATTTTATTTATTTATTTGATAGGTAGAGTTACAGGCAGAGAGAGGGAGAGACAGAGAGAAAGATCTTCCATCTGCTGGTTTACTCCCCAAATAGCTGCATCTGCCGGAACTGGGCCAATCCGAAGCCAGGAGCCAGGAGCTTCTTTTGGGTCTCCCATGCAGGTGCAAGGGCCCAAGTACTTGAGCTATCTACTGCTTTCCTAAGCCATAGTAGAAAGCTGGATTGAAAGAGGAGCAGCTGGGACTAGAACCCATGCCTATATGGGATATGGCACTGCAGGCAGACGCTTAGCCGACTACACCACAGTGCCATCTTCCCTCTTTTAAAATATTTATTTATTTAAAAGGCAAAGTTATAGAGAGGGAGAGAAATAAAGAGAAAAAGAGAGAGAGAGAGATATCTTCCAACTGTTGGTTCACTCCACAAATGACTGAATAGGCAAAGCTGGGCTGATCCAAAGCCAGGAGCTTCTTCCAGGTCTCCCACGTGGGTGCAGGGGCCCAAGGACTTGGGCCATCTTCTGCTGTTTTCCCAGGCCATAGCAGAGAGATGCATTGGAAGTGAAGCAGCTGGGACTTGAACCGGCGCCCATATGGGATGCCAGCATTGCAGGTGGCGGCTTTACCCAGTACACCATAGCATCGGTGCCTCCTTTACTTTTTATAATCGCAATTCAACATAGTGGATACCTGCTGGCATCTTTTAGAAAATTACTAACATAGCTCCTGGCAGTTAAGAGAAGGCTTTCATTTTATGCATATATATGTATGTGTATATATATATGAAAAATTAAACTTCTTAAGTAAACAAGGAGGCCTTTTGTTATGGTTACCTAGTTCTCATTCTGCATCATGCTTATAAATATTTAAGTAGGATTGGGTGCCAGAGAAAATCAGGCCATACGATAAGTTAGGCAGATATTGCAGTATCTACCCTATATTAATTTTCTCTTCTCTCCTGCCACCAGAACCATGATGATTATTGGCAAGATATTGGGGGCTGAGATGTGTCTCTGTAAAATCCATGGGTTGAAGTTCTAACCCAGGTCTTTAAAAAGATTAATTAGGGTTTAATAAGACCACTAGGATGGCCCCAATCCAATATGACTGGTGTTCTTTTAAGAAGAGAAAAATGGGGCCCAGACTCAGACAGAAGAAAGAATGTCTGAAGATCAGAGAGAACATAGTCATCCCTAAGCCACAGAGCAGGGCTATGGAATAAACCCACCCTCCTACACTGTGATCTTGAACTTCTGGCCTCCAAATTGTGAGAAAATAAATTTCTGTTGCTTAAGGCATCTAGTCTGTGTTGCTTTGCTTGCAACCTTGGCAAGCCAATGCAAGGAATATACTAAGAAGTCCCCGCCCCCAACTTTCCTTGTAACAGGCATAACCACGTCTCAGCATTCTGGCCAAAGAGATATAAAATTGGAAGTTGCTATGGGCTATTTAATAACATGCTCTAGAGTAGGTCAGAATTAGCTGCCATGTGTTTTTTGGTCTTTGCTATTCCCTTTCTTCTTGCCTGGAATAGGAACATGCTGCTCACCAAGGAAGCAATATCCAGTGATGGTCAAGTGCATCCAGTGACATTGTAGAGCCTCTATACCGACCTGAAATCATCTAACTCTAGACTACTTTTATGTTAGGAAATAAAAACCTTCAGTTTCTTTACTCTTTCAGATTTCTACTTCTGAATAGAATGCAGTTCCTAAAGATACCCTAGATATTTAGTGATTTTTCAGAACTTCCTGAGAATGAGAACTGTGCTATATTGGGATGAGTTGAAAAATCTAATTGGAAGCCACATGGAACAGAAAATTTCTTTACTTTCAGCCATCTGGTTGGGGATACAGTTACTGCTTTCTCATTTGTGAGCAAATTTTCAATTAGTTTAATAGTTAAATTAGATAAATAAAGACTTTTAAAAATGTGGGAATGATATTTGCAAATACACAGCTTCAATATTTTTCAAGAAACATTCAAAGGAGCCATAATTTGGTCATCAGTACATTCATGTATAAAGAAGTCCTCCACTGTGAATCACTGAGTGCAGTTCAGAGTAAAATCATAGGCTTTCTTCCCTTGTAAGTCACCATATACAGGCCACCCTAGTGTCTGACCTCTGCAACCCATTAGCGTGTGTGCTCGGTGGACTACCTATAGGTCTGCACACTGTTACCAGTTAGCAAAGAGATGGGAGATAAGGAACTTGTTCCTAGATGTAAACCAGCTATTATCACTAAGCACAGCTTCAATTTTTTTTTTTTTGTGGCAAGATTTATCAATGGAGGGAGCAGTATGTTGGTTTATATTCTGGGGCAATTGCAGATTGGCACTTGGCATAGTGCTAAGATGGACAAATTGATTAGGTTCAATCAGCCAGTTGTTGTGGAAGACCCAACAACTCACCTCTGCAACTCACCTGAAAGTCTAATTAAAATCATATTTTTAAAAAAAATTATTTATTTATTTATTTATTTGACAGGCAGAGTGGACAGTGAGAGAGAGAGACAGAGAGAAAGGTCTTCCTTTGCCATTGGTTCACCCTCCAATGGCCGCCGTGGCTGGCGCACCGCGCTCATCCGATGGCAGGAGCCAGGAGCCAGGTGCCAGGTGCTTCTCCTGGTCTCCCATGGGGTGCAGGGCCCAAGCACTTGGGCCATCCTCCACTGCACTCCCGGGCCACAGCAGAGAGCTGGCCTGGAAGAGGGGCAACCGGGACAGAATCCGGCGCCCCGACCGGGACTAGAACCCGGTGTGCCGGCGCCGCAAGGCAGAGGATTAGCCTGTTGAGCCATGGCGCCGGCCTTAAAATCATATTTATGTTAGGCCCAAACTGTTACAACTTTGAGTCTCAACTATCTGCATGAGAATTTGATCATGCTTCTGAGAGACTCCAGAAAATCGTCTCATTTTTTTTTTTTTTTTCAGTAAAAATCCACTCCTTTCATTCTGGTCTGCTGGCTGTTATTCCAGCACAGCCTCTGTTGCTGTTGTTCTCAGAGATGAGAGTGAAGTGCTTTATTATTTAGCATACATTTGACTGCAAGTAAGAGAACACCCACCTAGCAGTATCTTCAACAGTGAACACTCTCAATTTTATTATGTAACTGAAAGTCCAGAGGAAAGCACTTCTAAGTGGGAAGCTGTCTCAGTAGTTATCTGTAGCTCAGTTTGTTTGTTTGTTTTTTGCATCCTGAGGGTATCCGGTCCCACCAATTCACTGGTTTTGGTGTGCTGGGTGGCCACAAATTCTTTGCCACTCTTACCATCAAGAAATATGGTCATTTCCTCCTCTTTTTCTTGATTCTGGGATCCCTCTGTGGCTTGTTTTGACAAATAGAATGTGGCAGGAGTGAAACTGTAAATGCAGAAGCTGGGCCTTAAGATGCCTGCAGCTTCAGGGCCCGTGCTGTGGTGCAGCAGGTTAAACCACTCTCTGCAGTGCTGGGATCCCATATGGGTGCCAGTTCGAGTCCTGGCTGCTCCACCTCTGATCCAGCTCCCTACTAATGCGTCTGGGAAACAGCAGAGGATGGTCCAAATGCTTGGACCCTGCACCCATGTAGGAGACCCACATGAACCTGCTGGTTCCTGGCTTTGGCCTGGCCCAGCTCTGGCCATTGTGGCCATTTGGGGAGTGAACCAGCGAATGGAAGATCTCTCTCTCTCTTTCTCTTTCTATGTAATTCTGCCTTTCAAGAAGAAGAAGAAGAAAAAGAAGAAGAAGAAGAAGAAGAAAAAGAAGAAGAAGAAGAAAATTTTAGATATCTGCAGTTTCTCATTTTGTACACTTGTGAAATTCCACAGATGTGCTGCTAGGAAGCCCATACAGCCACTTACAGAGGACCACGTGGAAGAGAACTGAGGCCCCTGACCCACAGCCTCATCTGAGTTCCTAGCCAGCAGCCTCCATCAACTGCCAGCCATCTGAGTGATATCTTTCTGTATCTTGCAGCTGTCCCAGCACACTGGTTGACATCACACAGAGCAGCAAAGCCATCCAGCCAATTCACAGAATCATGAGAAATAATGAATTGTTGTTTTAAGCCATTAGGTGATCTGTTATCTAGCAATAGATAACCAAAACACTTGGGAATGGATAATTGCCTATTCTTTCAAAGTAAGTAGCAATTTACTGAAGTCAAACACAAAATTTTTAATTATGATCTAATTTATTTTATTGAGTTATGCCCTCACAAAAGTATTTGGGATGGCAATTAAAAAATATGTAAGCCTAGTTCACCAGGAGCTTCCTGTTTCTGAGATGAGAAGTGTGTGTGTGTGTGTGTGTGTGTGTGTGTGTGTGTGTGTGATATAAATCTAGCTCTCCAGAATCATCCTGGGTTCCCTGGTTCCCAAAGCTTTTCCCTAGGCTCTTACCTGAAGCTGAACGGAATAGTCCTAGAGCTTCTGCATGTCATTATGAGGCAACTGAGTTTTTGTTGTGAAAAAAAAAAAAAAAAAAAACAAACCTGAACCCAAGCCCAAGACTTCTAGTCCTTAGCCTCATTCCACTACAGCACTTTCCTTCTGTGGGAGCTTTTCTGTTTTCTGGTTGGGCTGTTATTTCAGTGATTATAATAGATTTCTCAAGACTGACTAGGGCCACATGTATCCAGCCATCTCTATTCCACTACCCCGTATCTATATGCCCTTTTGATATTATCTGGCTCTTCTAAAGCACCAAATTCTGCAACTGAATGCATACAAATCCCAAATTTTGCAAGATCTGTATTCCTTCACACCATTGTTCACATCAGGGAAAGAAAATGGGACTATAACTTGAACTTTCTCCAACTGGTATAAATCGCTTGTAGTCATCAGAAAGTTTCAGTACCTTCTGATCATCTCCACGCCCATAATATATATATATATACTTGAAGAATATAATCCTTCAAGTGCACTGTTGCTATTCTTTTATTTATTTGGCACTAATTATTAAGCATCTATGCCTTTTAATTTGGAGGGAAACAAAAAATGGGTATTAAATGCATGAGTCATTTTTTTAAAAAAGATTTATCTAGTTATTTGAAAGTCAGTGTTACAGAGAGAAAGGGAGAGAGCGAGAGCGAGAGAGATCTTCTACCCATTGGTTCCCTCCCTAGATGGCAGAAACGACCTGAGCTGGGCCAGGCCAAAACCAGGAGCCAGGAGCTTCATCCAGGTCTCCCTTGTGAGTGCAGGGGCCCAAGCACTTGGGCCAGCTTCTGCTGCTTTCCCAGGCCATCAGCAGGGAGCTGGACTGAAAGTGGAGCAGCCGGAACTCGAACTGGCACACATAAATGATGCCAGCATTGCAGACAGTGGCTTTACCTGCTATGCCACAAAGCCAGCCCTGAGAGACAGTCTTCTGCCTTCCTATTTTCTTTCTGAGAAATTTGACAAAGTCCACAGAGACACATGATTGTTGTTTTAAAAGTTTATTTATTTGGGGGGAGGGAGAAAGAAAGAGAGAGAGAGAAACTTTCATCCATTTACTGGTTCATTCAACAAATACCAATAACTGGGGTTAGGCCACGCTGAATCCAGGAGCTGAAAACTCAATCCAGGTCTCCCATGTGGCTAAAAAGGACCCAAGTACTTGAACTATCACCTCCTGCTCTCCAGTGTACAAACTAGTAGGAAGCTGGAAACTGGAGTAGAGCCAGGACTTGAGCCCAGGCAATCTGTCATGGGATATAGGCATCCCAATCCATGTTTTAATTGCTAAGCCCAATGCCACTTCAAGATGTACACTTCTTGTCTTTCCATGAAAGATGGTTTCTGTCTTTGACTGGCTAGGTTTAATCTCGTTAGAAAACTCAGAAATTTCATGTGTCAGCAGAACTGATTGTTCCTTAAAGCATTTGAAAAAGGCATGAGGGTAGCATGGGGATGATGGAATCAGACAAATGGGATAGGATATATGGATCCTGAAACAGGGTTTGAGAAATCTTCATTCACACAAGACCAAATGTGTATTTACTGAAAACAACACATGGGGAAGATGCGGAGCTAGCACTCGCTTTGTTAAGCTAAGGCTTGGGAAATATTGTAATTGGAGACCCACCTGGTATGTTCAAAGCAGATTACACAAGCCTGTTGAACAGCAATTAGTTTCTCTTTGGAGATTAGTCTGTTCCTAGGAACATAGCTGTGTTGGCTACTGGTACCCAATCAAACCACAGTTTTGTTCTCATCCATGAGACCTCTCATTTCTCTCTCTCTCACGTGGTTTTAATGATTATTTTGTAGGTTGAATAGTGGCCCACAATACATTCATAACTCTAATTCCTGAAACCTTTGAATGTTACCTTACATGGCAAAAGGGACTTGGCAGATGTGATTAAGTTAAAGACCTTGAGATAGGGAAATTATTACAGATTATCTGGGTGAGTCCTGCAGAAAATCAGAAGTGTCCTAGGAAGGAGGCAGGAGGAGAGTTCTTACAGACAAAAGGAAAGAAAGCCCTGGTGGTGTTTATCCCAGTGGTTAAGACCTTCACATCCTACCTACATGGGTTCAATTCCTGGTTCCAGCTCCTGACTCCAGCTTCCTGCGAGTGCAAATCCTGGGAAGTAGCAGTGATGATTCAAGTGATTGGGGTCCTGCCATCCAACTGGGAGACCTGGATTGAGTTCCTGGTTGCCAGCTCCTGGCTTCAGCCTGGCTCAGCATTTGGCGGTAAACCAGTGGATGAGATTCTCTCTCTGTCTCCCCCCCACCCAATAATTAATTTCTTAAAAAAAAGAGAGAGACTGCAATGTGACCATGGAGACAGAGACTGGGGAGATGCAGCCACAAGCCAAGGAACACTAACAGCCACCAGATTCAGGGAGAGTCAAGGAATGAATTCTCTCCTCAAGCCCCCAGGGCAGATGTGAGCTGACCCCCATGGACACCTTGATTTTGCCCCCAGTGAAGTTTGGAGTTCTGGTCTCCAGAACTGTGAGAGAGTAGATTTTCTTATGTTCAGCCATCAAGTTTTTTGTGATTTGTTACATACAGCAGGTATAAAAAATGAATACAGATACATGGTAGAGTGGTATCTTAGATATCAGAATTTAAGGCAGATATTACCTGCAAGAATGGATATATTGACCACTAAAAATCACTTAAGAATATATCACACTGGAGAACAGTATAGCAGGTTTGGATCCAGCACTAGAATGGAGTTCTGTTTCTTCAGTTGAGACATCAGATAAAGTACAGAGGCCCCTCAATATCTGTGGGGAGTTGCCTCCAGGACCCCCTGAGGGCATCAAAATCTGAAGATTTTCAGTCCTTCACATAAAATGCTGAGTAACACATATAACCTATGCACATCCCCCCATATACTTTAAATCATTTCTAGATTACTTATAATAACTAATACAGTGTAAATGCAATATTAATAGCTACTGTACTGCATTGTTCAGGGAATAATGATAAGAAACAGTCTGTACATGTTCAGTATGGTTGCAATTTTTTTCTTGAATGTTTTCTATTCATATCTGGTTGAATCTATTTACATAGAACTCCCAATTGCAGATAATTGTAGCTGACTTGTGTTTAGAGGCTATGTTGTAGCAAAAAATATTTACCTTTAAGCTCTGGGCTCCTCCACAGAATGACTTGGGGAGCAAGTCCCTCTGAGAGAACAGCAGGTCCATATTTCCCATTGCACATTCGCTAGAAGTGAATGCCTACTGAGTAGAATGATGCACAAAATTGCTATGTGATTTAGAGTGCCTTTTTTTTTATCTCCCAATATGATAAAGTTGAGTTTGTTTAAGCAAAGTAATCATAGTTATAGACTAATCATGTGCCAGATGTTTTTCTAGTTATTTATATTAACTCATTTAATGCTTTTTTAAAGTTAAGGTGCAGAAGGGTTAAGTAGCTTGACTAAGATTGCAAAATGGCAGAGCTGAGATTTGAATCTAGGCCACTGACACCAGAATCGTTCTTTTAGTCACCACTTTATACTCTCTTAATAAGTTAACTAAAGAGATGCTATTATTTTATTGTGTGAAAAATGCTAGAAGTGTTTATCTTTGTATGTAGGGAGTACTAGTGATGATTTTTTGTTTTAAAACATGTTAATATTTTCTATTCTATTTTATTGGTTCAGTTAATTTTATTACTATGACTTCAGCAAAGAGATTAAATTGCTTTTTTCTGAAAACAAAACTCAACAAACTTTAATTTTGGAAAAAAATGGGATTCAAAATTGTGTCTACATTAGGTATATCTATCTATCTGCTTAAACACAGACATACCTACACACACATATAGGTATAGATAGCCAATGCTACTACAAAGGAATATGTCAAAGGTTTCAATTATTGTATTGTTGAGTTTGGTAACATTGCAGAGTAGGAGATGTTTCTAGAACATGGACAGATTAGTACAAGACAGAATGATTACATGGAGATATAATTGTTGCTTTTTCATGTGGTCCCATCTGGCATTAGTATCAAAATGTAGCATCCTCCTTTGGCTCTGGCTTTTGATACCAGCGTGGGAAGCCTGGACTTCCTTGATAACATTCTTCAGAGTTTAGTATAAGATTTCTGGTGTATAAGCAAATAAAACTAATTTACGTAAATCAAGGAGACTGTAAAACATTGAAAACATTTGTGATATGATGTTAAGTGGAAAAATTGGGACACATGTGATAAAAAATAATACAGCCTCTTGCAATGAGGAAAAATCATAGTCTGTGGTATTTATTCCCATAGTAGGATCACAGGTACAAGTCAGATCCTTCATAGATTTAGAAGTATTATGATTAACAATGCATACTTTTAGAAGTAGAAATACTCTACTTTTGAAAATTTCTTTTTTTTTACTTTTGAAAATGTCAACAGTGAATGCATTTTTATTTTATATGAAGAAAAAACTTTCTAATACAAAATTGTAAATATTTGAAAATTCTAACTTTTTAAGCCTTTTGGGCCATAAGGCATCTTTGCGAGACTACCTAATAAGGACATAGGTCCTTGTTTCAAAATCTGTGAATCCTTCAAACATGTACCTTCTCCCAAGGAAGCTTTTTTTCTTTTTTCACAAGGACTTTCACTTCAGCTTGAAATGGAGGGAAGTTCTTAGAAAACTTTCTTAGCTTTTAACTTGAGATATTCTATTTCTAAGCATCTATTTTCATAATTCAATCTGATGTTGTTAAATTAATACAAACTTGATTGCTAGGTTTTTCTTCCAGCCACTTCTGTGGACATCAAGGCCAATCTTTTTACTTATTATTATTATTATTTTTTTTTACCATTTCTTTCAATTGCCTATTTTAATTTGTCTTTCAGGTAATACATTTGAAGATCTTTTCCCTTTCTAACCACAGAACATTTTCTTTGGTTCAGCAAAATTGCTGCAATTTTATACAATCTTTGATAACTCTCTTACTAGAAGAGCCATATAGTAAAGCGTCAGCCACAGCTTAAAGCTGCTGTAAAGCTTTGTCTCCACCAGTTAAATAACCAGACTGTAGCACACTTGATGGGATTCTTCAGGTCCTCTGAATGACTGAGTGGTGTTGCTGAGTAGCTGACAGCTGCTCAATGACTCATAGAGATTGAAAAAAGGAGTGAATTGGCAGTGGTGGCCATTTGGTCACAAGGCACATGGAAGGGGATCCAAGAAAGATTCTAGAGTTTTTAAATCACCTACATCATTACTGTCTATCCCACTTGTCTCTCACTGATTATTTAAACAATAGTTAATTCCTTTTTTTTTCTTTTAATCCAGACAATCTGACACTCTGCAAGGGTCTTATCCCTCTTTCTGTCACCTCTCTCTCTTTTTTTTTTTTTTAAGATTTATTTATTTATCTGAAAGAGTTACAGAGAGATAGAGGGAGAGAGAGAGAGAGAGGTCTTCCATCCGCTGGTTCACTTCCCAGATGGCCACAACAGCTGGAGCTGGGCTGATCTGAAGCCAGGAGCCAGGAGCTTCTTCCAGATATCCCATGCAGGTGCAGGGGCCCAAAGGCTTGGGCCATCTTCTACTGCATTCCCAGGCCATAGCAGAGAGCTGAACCAGAAGTGGAGCAGCCGAGTCTTGAACCAGTGCCCATAAGGGATGACAGCACTGCAGGTGGTGGCTTTACTGGCTCCTCCACACCACCAGCCCCCACCTCTTTATAGGGATTTCTCCCCTTCTTTGCTGCAACAGAAAACTGGTTTTCTCCTAAGGACACCAACTGCCCTGCAGCCCTTCAGAGTTTGTTTTCTCACTCCCCATGTGCTGCAGGTTTGTAAAGAAGGATGGCATACTTTACGGTACTGCTGCTGCCTTGTGTGCATTCTCCTTACCCCGCTGGGTACCCATGCCATCCCTTGGCTGCTCTAAGTGTTGACTGCTGACTATTCACAACTTCCCACTTCTGAGAATTTCCCTGTGTCAGTAGTTTACAATAGTTATACCCAGATCAGCCATAAAAGCAGCACCAATGATTTGTTACAGATGCAAATTCTCAGGCTCTACCTTAGAACCACTAAGTCAGAAACTTGGGGTTAGAGCCCACCCATCTTTGTTTCTGATGTATAATATAGTTTGACAACTATTGCTTTAGAATAAATGGAAACTAAGAAATGCTTGGGAGAGAGGGAGGAGCTGTTTGGTCTAGTGGTTAAGATGCCTCTTGGGACATATTTGGGTGCCTGGCTTTGAGTCTTGGCTCCACTTCCAATTCCAGCTTCTTGTAATGTATACCCTGGGAGGCAGCAGCTGATGACTCAAGCAGTTGAGTACCTGCCCACCCACATGAGAGACCTGGTTTGAGTTACTGGCTCTTGTCCTCGGCCTGGCCTAGCCCTGGCTGTTGTGGGCATTTGGGGAGTAGTCCACCAAATGGGCGTTCTCTCTCTGCCTATCTCTATGTCTCTCAAACAAATGAAATAAATGTAAAAAAAAAAAAAACCTAAAAATCTTCCCCCTGGGGTTATCTGTAGCCAGTGGCCAGCCAACTTACCAGATACAAAATGTTAGCCCCATTCCTTGACAGGGAGCCTCTGTGTGATGCCTCTGTGTGATGTGAGGCTCCTGAGCTCCTCATGGGATCAGGCTGGAACTGAGCTAACCTCATGTCTTGGCCTAACTTTCCTGTGCTGTGTTGCACCCTCATTCTCCTAAAGGTTGAATTGTTTGTCAAAATAAATAAATAAGACGTGTTGAAGCCTACTCCCCAGTACCTTAGTGTGGGACCTTGTCTGGAAATAGGGTTCTTACAGATGTGGTCAGTTAAAATGAGGTCATCCTGGTGTAAGGCAGTTCACTAACCCACTATGACCTGTGTCCTTAAGGGTGAAGACACAGGGCTCTCAGGAAGGGTGCCAGTGGAGATGGAGGTGGATATTGGAGTGATGCATCTACAGGTCATGGAACACCCAGGGTCGTTGGGGATCACCAGCAGCAAGAGAGAGGCATAGAGGAATAGATTCTCCCTCTGAGTCCTCAGGAAGAACCAATCCCAGGACACCTGCATTTCAGACATGCAGCCTCCAGAGCTGTGAGTCAGCGTAGTTTCTCTTCTATCAGGACAGCTAATCGAAGTACTTAGTTATAGCACCTCTGGGATAAAGCAGATAGGAGTTCACCTGCTCAGGTTCCCTCCTCGACCCTCTTGCCCAAGGATCCTTGCTTCGTACTCTGTTTTTAGAGAGCCCAACAGAAGACAGTGAGAATTTCCCTTATTCCTCTCTGGAACTTCTACTGTTCCTTTGAGTCTCAGGAGCTTCAGCTGTGCTCTCCTCTCTGCGCTTGTTACTAACAAAACAACTTTGTGAAACTAGCTGACCCACTGGGAGGCACCTGGGAAATCCCTTGATTGCTTCTCCACCCTCTTTACAACTGAGTTCTACTTCTCAGCCCTTCTCCTGATGGTATTTTGGACTCATCACTTTTCTAGTCACTTGTGGTTGATAGAGAAGTCCCGCTTTGGGGTACTAAAAAAGTCCCATCAATATTTTGAACTCTCACTCAGATCACAGCTGCCCCTGTCTCCTGTGGTGGGAGTGGCCCTAAGATTCTGCAGTGTGCAGCACAGAAGCGGTGTGAAACTTTGCCTCCTCCCTCCCTTTCTATGTTACCCCTGGCTCACCCAGAAGGGATCCAAGAGCCTCAGCTTCAGCACTTCTGACATTTCCGGATGCTTGATGATTTGTTGGAGGTGGGGTAGGGGTGGAGGGCTGTCCTGTGCATTACATGATGTTTAGATGCTACCCTGGCTTTTAGCTCCACTAGCAGGCTCCACCCCCTCTCTCCTCCCAGTTGTAACAACCAAATTGTCTGCAGATAGCCCTGGGGCTGAGTAATTTCTTACTTAGCTGGTGCTACTATCACTTGGCCACCACAGTCCTCTGTCTTATTGCCTTGGTGGTTGTTTCTCTTGGGGAGGGCTTCTGTGGGCTTTTCAGGGATCGCCCCCCCCATACACCAGCAGACCTCCTGCTACACTTTCCTGGCCAGGGAACCCCCTCTCTGGCTGCCCTCTTCCACCCTCACTTCTGATGGATACCTTCTCCCTGCCTTCCCCCAGCAGGGAGTTTTCTTGGGCACAATCTTTTTGCTAGGTCTCATTTCTGATGACTTCTGCAGGGACAGCTTGGGCCAGAGTAAGTCCACACCCTGCAGGTTTCTTTCCAGCCTTGCCATTGCAGATTACAGTTTCAGACAACTGTAACAACACTGAGCCTGCACCAGATCATCACCAGCCTTTGTCAGTTCCAACTCGAGGGAACAGGCATGAATATTTCCCAAGAGTTCTACTACACTTTGCTCAGGCCACTTCCTATTTTAATGACAAGTTACTACAAGCTTAGCAGTTTATTAAAAAAAAAAAAACTTATTATCTCACAGTTTTTGTTGGGGGCAAGGATGCTGATAGCAGTGAGCTGAGTGTTCTGCTAAGGCTCTCACCAGATTAGAAAAAAAGGTGTTGGCTGGGGCTATGATTCTTTTTAAAATTTTAAAACTTAATTTATCTTCATCTGAAAGGCAGAGAAAAAGAATTTTCTGGTTCATTCCCCAAATACCCTCAGGCTGGAACAGGAGCCTGGAACTCAATCTGGATTTCCCATGTGAGTGGCAGGGGCCCGAGTATGTAAGGAATTACTGCTGCCTCCCAAGATGCGCATTGGCAGGAACCTGGAATTGGGAGCAGAGCTGAGACTGGACCCAGGTACTCTCATAGGGGATGCAGGCATTCCAAGAAGTGACTTGATGGATGTGCCCAACACCTGCCCTGGGGCTGTGATTCTTATCTGAGAGTTAGAGTCCTCTTTAAAACTGTTTGTTGACCGAATTCCTTCCTCACAGCTGTGTGACTGACTGAGGTCCATTTCCCTGCTACCCATCAGTTGGGAACCACTCTCAGCTTCTGGAGGCCACACGTACTCATGGAACCACATGTACTCATGGAACATGAAATCCTCTCAGAGTGATAATACACACAAAACCTCACTCAACACTGCTTACCTACAAAAGCAGCTCAGAAGTCACCCCCCTTTGGGAAGTCTTCCCAAGTCTCTCCCACCCCTGCCGTTAGGTTAGCACCCCCATTCTGCATTCTAATACTGCCCTTTGTGTCTTGGCTATAATTACCTGTCCATGCGTCATAGGTGGTTCGCAGCATGATGGTTGCTTTCTTCCAGAGTAGCAAGAGTTCTTCTTAGGCCATTAGACATCCTTTACACTCAGCTTAGCTTACTGGAGCAGGCCTGCAAGTCCTAATCTTCCCTTTGATGAACTCGACTGACCAGGAACTTGAATTACATTGGCAAAAATCCTTTTTGTCACATACTGTCATATGGCCATGGCAATGACACCCCATTATATTTGTAGGTATCATGCTTCATCTTCCCCTTTTCAGGAAACTTTGTAGATAACTTGCTGAGGGCTACAGGATTAGTTTTTAACCCACTTCCCAGTAAGTTTGGATGTAAGCTTCTGACACCATCATTCTTTTGAGTCTATAAAGATTATAACCCACGATCTATAGACAAGGGCTCAGATGAAACTCTCAAACAGGAAATACCATTTAATATCGCATTAAATTATTATCTCCAGGGCAAAATAGATTAAGCTACCGACACAGGCATCCCTTATAGGAGTGCTGGTTTGACCTCCAACTGCTCCGCTTCCAATCCAAATCCGGGATAATGCACCTGGGAAGGCAGCCGATGCTGAACCAAGTGCTTGGGCCTCTGCCACCCATGTGGGAGACCAGGATGAATTTCCTGGCTTCCGGCTTCAGCCTGGCCTGGCCCCACCTGCAGCACTCAATTGGGGAATGAACCAGCAGATGAAAATTCTCTCTCTCTTTCTCCCACTCTGCCTTTGAAATAAATTTTAAAAATTAAAAAAAAATTATCATCTGACGTTCTCATTGTAACACATTAAAATGCATGATAGTTGGCTCAAAGCTGCCCTCTCTTCAGAGAGGTGCTAGTAATTCACAGGTGAATAGCTGGTTTCCATCATAACCTCACCAGCCTCAGGTGGGTCCTAAGCCATTGCCTGAATACTTTCTCCTGGTTCTCTGACCTGCTGTCTCCCACTCGTTGTAACAATTATTATTTCAGGCTCCTCGCCTCACACCTCCAGCTTCTTCCTTCCATTCGGTGCCTAACGCTTGCCGGGTGTACAATGCTGTGCTGAGGATTCTAAGACCTACGAGACAGTCTCTTCTGTTCAGGTTCACAGTCTACTGTGGAAAGACTGACGCATGGACAGGTAATTATAGTCAAGACACAAAGGGCAGTATTAGAATGCAGAATGGGGGTGCTAACCTAACGGCAGGGGTGGGAGAGACTTGGGAAGACTTCCCAAAGGGGGGTGACTTCTGAGCTGCTTTTGTAGGTAAGCAGTGTTGAGTGAGGTTTTGTGTGTATTATCACTCCGAGAGTATTTCATGTTCCATGAGTACATTGACTCCAAACCACTCTAAATCCTGTGGTAGAGTTGGAATGGCTCTTGCAGAAGCAACCAATGATTTCCACTTTGTGGATGGCTCTACAGCTTCCAAGTGGGTGATTTCCGATTTTCTGCTGCCTCTGCAAATCCGATCTCAAGGCGGAGTATATATGCATGAGACTCCCACCCCACCTTTGTATCCTCTCTGCCTAGACTCTGCCTGATTTCAGGCATGAGCTGACAGCCCTTCATCCTCTGTCCATGCCCACACTGCTCACCTGAGATTCCTAAGTGACTCTACCGAAGGACTCAACTCTGGATTTATGTCCACCTAAGGGAAACCTAGACGTGTGGAGGAGTTAATGCCCTAGGACGTGAAATTTGGACCAACTGAGGGTAGGAGCCAGTGGATAAATTCTTCTCTTTTCCCCTTGATGAGATGCAGCTGATACTCCTTCTTAGCCGCAGAGTCCTGCAGTCATTAGGAGCAATCAATAGCAGTCAGCAGTGGCCAGTTCCAAATGCATCCTTGTATTGGTTCTCCTGATTTCCCTGTCCTGCTCTCTGGGATTGCTCTTCCTAATAAAATAGGATCACGTAAGTTTCGGCCTTAGGCTCTGCTTTCTGCAGAACCCAGGATAAGACAATAGACATATTTAATTAAGATATGGTTCTGAGGTCAGAGAATTGAGGCTTCAATCTTGGGAAGTTAGTTACTTAACCTCTTTATGCCTTAGTTTTATGATCTGTAAAAACTCGTAATGCCTGCTTCAGGGTATTGTTATGAGTATTACCAATTAACAATCAGATTATACAGTCCCAGACATGTCACACATTCAACTGTTAGCTATTATTATTATTTTGCACCCATGCCAAGCTGGAGCAGAGTAAATAGCCCCAAATGTTAAGATAGTGATGGTGTTGCTTAATTTAAGCAGCACTTTATTCTGAGGGCCTTGTGTTACCAGATTCATTCTTTACCAACCCTGTGAATGAGAGAGATGGATCTTGACACTTGATTTAGCACCTGCTTCTAGAAACCTTGATTCGCGCAGTACAGACAGCTAAATGAGCTAGGCACAGTTAAGGATATGAGCAACTGGTTGTACATGTAGTAGCTCCTTTGGGTACTGCAGTGGAAAGGGGCTGGATCCAGCTACCTTTGACTTGTTCCTGACCCCTTGCTCACTACTCCTGAGGTTTGTACTTCTTCCCAATTCTTTTATGATGTCCCCAAATGGTGCCCCCTATCCTGGGATGCCCACAGAAGGAAATTTCATGGGGACAGAATGGCATTTCTCTTAAAGTGTTCTCAAAGGGAGGAATTGCCAATTATACCTCTCTGGTCAAAACAGGAGTACTTGAATTAAGGAAATAAATTATTTTAAAAAGGGATCATGGCAGGCTTTTTTTTTATTAAATGAAGCTAAATAACAGGAACTCACAGAAGATATTAAAGGGAAATTTGTATAGTATTGATTTGTTGAGTTTTGGTGGGTCTTTTCTTTTGGAATTACCCCAGTGTAAACCTTGAAGTAATTTTCTATCTGTCATAGCTCATGTTTGACTTTTCTAACTGGTGCTTTCCTCACATGAAGCATTCAGTAAGATATAACTAAGGAAAATAAACATTGACCAGAATTACTATAATGGGCCTGTAATGAAAGGACAGATTTTAAAAATAGCTTGCATTAAAATTTATGTTTCCTAAAACAGCTTTTCCAAGATAACAAAACATCATTTGCAAAGTAGTGACTTAAGATACACTGACGGGACTGAGCTCTTTTTTGTTTAATGTTGAATAATTCCATACACTTCAAGGCTGAATTTTCTTCACTTAGCTTAATTGTCAGTTAGATGAATGGAAAATAGCATGTTACTAGTTCCAATTTATTTTGCTTTGATATAGTCAAAATTCATGCAGTGGAGAAAAAAAGGAGGTCAGACCATGATCTGACAACTTTTCTTTTTCTTTTTCATATTTTGCTATAATTGCTAACATTTAGCAAATAGTCCAACCAAATTACAAAGAAAACACACCGTTGACATTTTTCTCTTAAAAGGAAAATATGAAGTCAAGCACAATTGTAGAGCACAAAAAAGACATACTTGTATGGTCAATTTTTGCATTTTCTGTGAAGAAATACCATACATGATGTAAACTTTTCTAAGTAGATTTGATTCTCTTTTGCTCAAAATTATTTTCTTAAATTCGATGGGCCAGTTTTGAATTACTCTTCTCTACAACAAATCAGCTCACATTATTCTCAACGAGGCTGGTTTTTCTGAAGTCCTCAGGGAATCTGGTAGTTTTTCTTTGTTTTCATGTGTAACAAGTGCCATTTTTTTCTGTTCAAAATGGTCCTTAGAGGTGTCTGAGGGGATGGTGGTCCATGGAGCTGCTGTTAATAAGATAAATCCAGAATTGTTTGTGGGAGGAACAGATTTTGTAAAACCCATTATACTGTATGGCACAAATGCTTGGGATCATCTTTCCTTTTCAAAGGGAATTTTTAAGGAGTTGGATGTCATCTGTCTAAATGGCTTCATTCCTGAATCTAAGACCTTGGCTGAGTTAGGACTTTAAACAGAGACAAAATAGGCAGCTGCCTCTCTGATGTGAAGGGTATATATATGTATATGAACTTCAGTGTTTTTAAATCATTTTTTAAAAATTGAGAGACACACACACACACACACACAGTGCTCCTCTCTGCTGGTTCATTCCCCAAATGCCCACAATGGCCAGGGTTTTGAAAATATTGGGTGCTATGAAACTACTCAATAGTGACTTCCTGAGAACCAAGCCCAGAGCCGGAAACCAATCCAGGACTGCTGTATGGATGGCAGGAACTCATGTTAGCCCTTCAGCCCATATTAGCATGAAGCTGGAGTCAGGAACTGGAGCCAGGCATTGAACGTAGGCACAAAGATGTGGAACGTGAGCATCCTAGCCAGAGTCAACTTCAGTTTTTTCATCTGCAGAATAGAAGCAATTCTATCATTCCATGAGTTTTTGAGTGGTGTTAAAATGAAGCAATTTTAAAAAGGTATTTTTATATACTTTAAAAATGAGAGTGGTAGAAAAATGGGGTGATCAACATGAGGATTATGTTAGTGGTCTCCACTCTGTACATATTTACTCATTCAATGCCTTATCTTTCTTTAAAATGGGGATGATGATATTGACCTACTTTACAAGATTGATGAGAAGAATATCTAATTACTGCTGGTGAAACACTCTGAAAATATTGAGTACTATCTATGAAAATGATAAATAAAAGATTCCTGATGCTGTTGAGAGAATTAATTAGGGAATGTTTGCTTGGAATCTTGATCTTCTAATGAAAGGTGATTCTCCTGTTGCTATTTTTGTTTTGACTTTTTTTGTGTGTTATAATTTACCAATTAATGAGTGTCATGTTTGGCTAGTTTTCAAATAGAATTTGAATAATTTTTCATTATGAGATGATGTGGACTACATATGGTATAGTATTTCACCCAGTGACTTCTAATTAAACTGACCTTTGTTTGTTTCATGTTGTACCTCACAACTTCCTGGATGTTCTCACTTAAGCCTTTCTTTTATAGTCTGTTTAAGATATTATCTTTAGAGATGGATTAGGAATTCTCTAACTTCTCTAACTTCCTGTTTTCATTTTATACCAATTACACAAACTTTAAGGAGTGCTTAAAAATTAATCTCCACTTTAAAAAACTATTGAGAATTATGACTTGCTTACAAATGAAAGTTGTCACTTCCGTTTCTGAACTAAAGTTCATGGATGTACAGGCTTCCTCTCCCAGGTTATTCTCTTTGTGGCAAAAGGGACTGTCTTCTGGAGCATCCTTTTCTCAAAGGCGTTTTGCTGAATTTTCATTTTCATTTCTTTATAATGGACATAATTGCTCCAAATCATTTTGTATTTTCCAATACGTTGTAAGTAATAATTGTGTTAGTTGAAGAAACCTAGATGATTTTAGTAGCTAAGGAGTTCATTTACTTGAGGATGTTAGGTAGCTCACAGAATTTGTGGGAAGCTACAGGCTGCGAACAATGCCCAAATCATGCCCAAGTCATGCGGCAGTGCCTCCTCTGGACACAGATGTTACAACCTGCATTGCCTAGAGCCCTGCCTGACACTGGTGCACCAGGGGTTGCAACCACACCTGTGATTACTAGTGCACCTGAAAATCAGAAGCTGCTGCTGTCAGCACCAACATCCATCTTCACAGTCAATGTGGGCAGTCTCTCCTCCTTTAATTTAACATGTGGAGGGGACGCATCTGATGAATGGAGTCTGCTGAAGTACCCAGCAGAGGAAGACTGAGAAATCCAGAGCCTAACATTTTCTGCTTTCTAGTGGGATCAAGGAAAGAATTAGGGTGGGGTATTCATCAAGAACTGGAAAGTTTACAGGCTAGATGGCCAAAAAGAATGATTATTGTCCATCCAGACAATAATAGAATAATAAAAATGTGTGCTTGATTCCTTGTACTTCCTCTTGCAATGAATATATAGATGTTTCCAGGATCAAAGATTTATCTTCTGGAAAAGTTAAATTCTGTTTGGGAAAAAAAATTCCATGATGAGTTTTAATGCTCTTTAATGAGTGTCCTCATGGATGTTTTCCTACAAATTTTTAACAAAACATTTCCTTTTAATATAGCAAATCCTCCTAGGGGCAGGCATTTGGCACAACAGTTAAGATGCCACTTGGAACACCCACATCCTATATTGGAGTACTTGGGTTTGAGTCCTGGCTCTGGGTCCAATTCTACCTTCTTTTAATGCAGACTCTGGGAGATAGCAGGTGATGGCTCAAGTAACTGGGTCCCTGCCGCCCACATGGAAAATCCAGATTGAGTTCCCATCTCCTGTCTTTAGCCTGATCCAGCCTGAGTTGCAAGGCATTTGAGGAGTGAGTAAAAGATAGCAATTTGTACCAAGTCTGTGCCAGAATTTTAACCAACTCCAGATTAGCTGATTACATCACTGTGGTTTTACTTCCATTTTTCTTTAAATCTAATCATTGAATTTCTGGTTCTTAACATTGATGATGAGGAAAGTTGTTTTTTTTTTTTTCTTCTGTGTACAGAATATGTTGGTGACTTGCAAACCACTAATGCTATTTGTAAAGTTTACCAACAATACTCCCTGAGGCAACTTCTTCAAATCTCAGTTTCCAGAGCTCTCATTTAAAACAGATTTTGAGTTCTTTCAATGTTAAGATTCCCAATGTTTAAGATAACTGTATTGGGCTGGCGCCAAGGCGCAATAGGCTAATCCTCCGCCTTGCAGTGCTGGCAGACTGGGTTCTAGTCCCGGTCGGGGCACTGGATTCTGTCCCGGTTGCCCCTCTTCCAGTTCAGCTCTCTGCTGTGGCCCGGGAGTGCAGTGGAGGATGGCCCAAGTGCTTGGACCCTGCACCCTATGGGAGACCAGGAGAAGCACCTGGCTCCTGCCATCGGGTCAGCGCGGTGCGCTGGCCGCAGTGCGCTGGCCAAGGCGGCCATTGGAGGGTGAACCAATGGCAAAGGAAGACCTTTCCCTCTCTCTCTCTCACTGTCCACTCTGCCTGTCAAAAAATAAAAATAAATAAATAAATAAAAATTAAAAAAATAACTGTATTGGAAAAAGCCAGGAGACTGCCATAAAAAAAAATTGATTCTTCCCAGAATAGTGGTTGCCCAGAGAATAGGAGCATTAGGGGAGACAAGAATGGGGAAGATGTTGGTCAAAAGAAACATAATTACTGTTGGGAGAGGAAGAATACATTTCAAGAGATTATTGTACAGCAAAGGGACTATAAGTAATTATGATATATACTGTATTTTTGAAAAATATAAAGAGGGTAGGGGTTATATGCTCTTACCACACAAATAATAACTGTAATATACAGTATTACTTTTTAAAAATCAAACCCTTTCACAAGGTATATGTACTTCAAACTATCATGTTATACTCAGTAAAGACACATCAACTTTTTAAAATTAGAAAATTAAAAAGTGAATTAGGGGCCAGTGCTGTGGCATATCAGGTAAAGCCACCACATACAGTGCCAGCATCCCATATGTGCACCAGTTCGAGTTCCGGCTGCTCCACTTCTGATTCAGCTCTATGCTATGGCCTGGGAAAGCAGTAGAAGATGGCCCAAGTCCTTGGGCCCCTGCACCTGTGTGGAGGACCAGGGGGAAGCTCCTGACTCCTGACTTCAGATTGGCCCATCTCTAGCCATTGTTGCCATTGGGGAGTGAACCAGCAGATGGAATACCTCTCTCTCTCTCTCTCTCTCTCTCTCTCTCTCTCTCTCTCTCTGATTCTGCCTTTCAAATAAATAAATAAATTTTTTTAAGAAGTGGATTATTCTTTTCCAGTTTAGAAATCTGCTACTCAGCTCCCTGAGAAGATTTGGGAAGTTATTTTGGTTTTGTCTTAATCTAATGATGAGGAACAAAGAAAGCTTTCAGTTGCTTCCTGAAGATTTTTCCTTTGCATTTACAATTTATCTTTACTTGAGTTATACTGTCTATCCAGATAGGCTCTGTTGAACTCTCTGCATGAAACAAGTCCAACTGGTAAAATGGAAAACTGATTTGGTTGGGGTATAAATATTGAGGATTATTTTTCTCCAGTTGCTGCTTTAACTGTACTAGGCAGAATCTTCCTTCCTATTCTCTTATCTATGTCTCAAGAGAATCCCATAGTTTTTCCGTCCAGTTTAGCATTCCTCTCCTCTCCTCCTTTGGACCCAAAGGATGTGAAGTCGTGAGAGCGGTGTATCTGGTGTTTCATTCTTTGCTCTTCCTTCAGGCAAGCTGTCCTGGAGATGTATGAAGCAGGGTACCTGACTATGATTCTCTGTGGGAAGATGAGGGCTTCCATGTGACCAGTATCCAAAGGCTATTTCTCCTGGTGAAGAAGGAAGGGTGCATGTCTGGTTTCTGGTAGACCCTACAGAGGCCTCTGTGCATTGCGTGACTTGAAATGTCCACTGTTGGTACAATTTCACTTACTTTGGTAGAGGAAGCTCCCACTGCAAGGGAAAAGAAAAGTTACAGAACTCATTACTAGTGATTTCGACCATTTTTAATATTCTCCTCTCCTGATTCTCTGCTAATAAGAATTTGGAGAAAGGAGAAGAATAGGGTGGAGACTAGAGTGTGGTAATTGCACAGCTATTTCAGCAGTGTTAACAGACACCAAATTCTATCTTGCCTTTAGTTGTAGTTACCTCTCTTTAGAAGGTGAGGTGCTTCTCTTTAGTGTGAGGTCCTGTTGCCAAATCTACTGCACTAGGAAAAGTCCCACACAATGCCATATTACACAAGTATTCTGCATTTGATTCCCTGAGGAGTAGAGACAGCTCCATCCCTGACACAAAGAATTTATTTGGAAGGTGATTTCAGAAAACATAACAGGTACATGAGGTAAGGTGGGGGAGAGTTAGTAAAGGGCATATTTTCAGGGGTGGTTACCAAAGCAGACATTGTGACCCAGTCCTGGGAGCCCACTGAAAGACTGCAGAACACTGGGGTTGGTGTTTGGCATAGCAGTTAAGATGCTACTTGGGATGCCCGCATCCCCTGTCAAAGGGCTTGTGTTCAAGTTCTGTCCCCACTCCCAATTCCAACTCCCTGCTAATGTGCAAGCTGGTGGGCAGAAGATGAAGGCTCAAGTAGTTGGGTTCTTGACACCCATGTGGGAGATCTGGGTTGAGTTCTAGGCTTTGACCTGGTCCAGCATGGGCTGTTTTGTAGGCATTTGGTGAGTAAACCAGCAGATAGAAGCTCTCTCTGTCTTCATCTCTCTGCCTTTCAAATAAATGAGGAAAAAAAGACTGCTGAGTGCCCCTCAGAATTTCTTATTGCAATGTCACAAGAGGAGAGACGAGAAGACAGTTTCTCTACTGACTTCCTACTTCATTGGCCTAGGGTCTGGGGCATGTGCTCCCTCACATTTCTGGCCTTCTCCTCCTATGGAAACCTTCAAGTAGAAAGGGTCTTAACATAGAGTGGCATGAGTGGGTAAAGAAGTAACTTCTACGGCTGCTGGTGGTCTCCAGGCTATGCTGGGAGCCATGGCCGTGAACCATTAGCATGTGCTACAGAAGGACAAAAGATGGGATGGCAGGGTCCTCTGCTATTTTCTTTTCCAACTTCACATGGTGGTTTTCAGCCCCAGCCCACTGATTCCAAGCACAGACTCAGGAGTTGAGCTCTCTGGATTTGAATCCTGACATTGTGCCTGTTGGCTCTTTGTGATCTTCAGAAAACTCTTGAACCTTTGTAAGTCTGTATAATGGTGGTAATAATAGCACCTTCATTTCAGGTTTGTTGTTAAGGACTGGTCAGTGGAAAAGATAGGCCAGTGCCTGGTGTGTAGCAAGCACTCAATAGATATTAGCTGTGGTTATTATAGTAGATTGGGAAGCTTTGATGAACTGGAGATTTTGGCCTTTTAGAAACATTTACTTTGGAAATAGAGATTGATATTCTAGATTGAGGTCTCAGGCTTTTTCTCTGCTCTTCTCTATTCACATTTGAAAGTCACTCTTCTCATTGTACCTCTCACTACATGTTGTTGGATGTATGTTCTCTACCTGCTCCCTCTAGAATAATTCTTTGCCTCCCATTGCATTGTCTCCATAGTGCTGATTTTTAATGGTCTCAGGAAGGAATGTAACATGAAGAAACACTTCAAATTATTTGTTAAAGATTGTTGGATATGGATGTATATCTGTGTTAGTGTCATGATGTGCTCCCAAATGAGAGTCTCCCCTTAGCTATGGATGCAAACTCCAACTCATTTCAATTTTGTTCAACTCAAAATATTTATTGAGCACCTGTTGTTTTCTAGGCTCTGTCCTAGGCACTGGGAACATACCAGAATGATAAAATGGGGAAAAAAATCACTCTCTGTAATATTTAGTTGCCATTCTCCCCTTTAGATGGAAAAAAATGAATTTTAAAAATTGTAAGGATCCTGCTAAGCACCAAGAGATGAGGTGCTTTTCACTGGCACTCACTCTGTACAACTCACATGATTAAGTGCCTGGTTAAGGAACTTTGAGTACTTGAGAGAATAAATTGGGGCTTTTACAGACCATTGAGTGAAGCCTCAGTTTGAAAACGTTTGGCTTGCAGATCAATAACTCATAAGAACAAAATGGCTCTGAAAAAGCTACCACCTGTAATCTGTGAGAGTACTGTGGCCTTGGATGCCTTAATGGCTGTGCGGGAGGTAGGTTGGGTTATTTTGACTGGGAGGACTTAGCAGGATTCTTGAAGTAGCTATGTTGCACCCTCTGGGCTACTACAACCCATCATGCTCAAATAGGGATCAGGTACCTGTCATGAACAGGTGTATAAGGAGTCTTCAACAACTTCATGGAAAATGTGTATCATGAAAAAACTCATGTATTACTTTCAAAGACTTTTTGCACTAAAATACAATGATCTTTTAATTCTATTTTCCATGAACTTGTTGGATTATTCTTGTAATTGAGGTTTTAAAAGACAAGCAATGGACTGTTGATTTGGTAGTACACTTTTTTGTTTATTTAAGCTTTATTGGGATTTAATTGATACACAGAAGTCGTACATAGTTTTGATGAGTCTATTCATGATTATATACCTATAATTTGGTAATACATTTTACTTTTGGAACAGATACATGTGGTTTGTTATAAAATACAAAATTCTTTTTCCAGGATAATATACAAGTATTGTCACAGGATCCAGCTGTTGACTCAGTAAATATTAGTCACCTGTGTGTTAAAATATATTTCCTCTTGATGGCCCAAGTGCTTGGGCCCTGCACCCCATGGGAGACCAGGAAAAAGCACCTAGCACCTGGCTCCTGCCATCGGATGAGCGTGGTGCGCCGGCCGCAGCGTGCCGACCGCGGCAGCCATTGGAGGGTGAACCAACGGCAAAAGGAAGACCTTTCTCTCTGTCTCTCTCTCTCACTGTCCACTCTGCCTGTCAAAAAAAAAATATATATATATATATTTCCTCTTTGTCTCTCTAGATGCCTATCTACATATGTGTATATATATACAAATACATCTGTATAGATACTTACATATATGAATACCTATATATTCATATATATGTATATGAATCCTTATAGAGATACAAACATACAGAATTTGTGGTAGCTATTTAGCACAGTGAACTTACTAAACACATAGTGCCGAACGTTTAAGAGCTGCTTATATGATAGTCACTCTGCCTTGTGAAACTGCTGGTATTATTATCCCAGAATTACTGTTAAATTACATTTTTAAAAGTTTTTATTTAATGAATACATTTTTTCAGATACAACTCTAGGAATATAGTGGTTCTTTTCCCCATACTTCTTCCCCGCCCCCAGCTCCCATCCCATCTCCCTCTCTCACTCCCATCTTCTTCATTATGGTTCATTTTTAGTATGACTTTATATACAGAGGACCAACTCCATGCTAACCATAGACTTCAACAATTTGCACCCACACACACACAACATATAGAGTACAGTTTGGGGAGGAAAATTTGCAGTCGGTTCTCACATTACAATTCATTAGGGACAGAGGTTCTACATGGGGAGCAAGTGCACAGTGACTACTGTTGTTCCTTTAACAATTAACACTCTTTTTTACGATGTCAGTGATCACCTGAGGCTCTTGTCATGGGCTGCCAAGGATATGGAAGCCATTTGTGATAAATTACAAATGTTGTTTGGATTTTGGCTCCCCAGGTAGTCTCTGAGCTTTTCAGGGCCAGGCATCACCCTTTAGTGGTAATCTGCAGAGAGCTACCAAGAAGAATTAAAGGAGTGCAGCCGTTCAGCTGCCAGTAGGTTACATTTCTCTAAATGCCACAGCCTGTTCAACATTTTAAATGTATGTATTTGACAGAGTTCCCATCCACTGCCCCCCCCCCGCAATTCCTCCAACACCCAGGGCTGGGCCAGGTCACTGCCAGGAGCCCAGAACTCAACTGGATCTCTTATGTGGGTGGCAAGAACTCAAGTGCTTGGGCCTTCACCTGCTGCTTCCCAGGGGGGCAATAGCAGGAAGCTGGAATCAAGAGTAATGCAGGGACTCTCAGATGGGGACGCAGTCGTCCTAAGGCGGGGATTAACTCCTGTGCCGATCACCCCTTCCCCCATTTTTGAAGGTAGTATGGAGATACTACAGGGACACCGAAGGAAACACGTTAGAGGACGTCGGTGGTGCATCTGCAGATCACCTGAGGATTGTGTTACAAGGTAGTGTCTGAATCATTAGGTCCGGGGCAGGGCCTGACAGTCTGCACCCGAGGAATTCCTACGTGATGCTCAGGCTGGCGCTGTGGGAGCTTTTGTGACTGCAGCGCCAGAGATTAGACCTTTACAAAGGTGCGCAAGGAGACTGCCCTCTCCCCGAACTCTGGCCGCCCCACAACCCTACTCCAAGCAAGGCCGCCTGTTGCAGTGTCTGGCTGGCCTCTGAGTTGTTTGCAGCACCAGCGAGGACCCACTCAGTGCCTTTTCTCCTCCCCGCGGACCCAGCAGTCTGAGCCTGGCACCGGGCGGGCGCAGCCTGCAGGTGAGGCGGGCAGTCTCCAAGCGCTGCCGCTGGAGCACTGGGCAGACCGGTTCTACCTGTCCTACTCCGGGGGCGGGACCGCGGACCCAGCGGCAGACAATGATCGGAGGTGGCAGGTGCCCTACCCTCCTGCCTCCTACCCGCCTGGTTTTTCCACCTGACACTCCCTAAGCCGCGCAAAGCTAGTCCCCAGCAAAGCAGCTGGTCGGGCACCGTATCCAGCGAGGAGCGTGAAACTGTTCAACCCAAAACACAAACAGCAGCCACTGACATGTTTGAAGAAACGCCACAGTTGGATGGCAGCGCAAGCAAAACAGAACGAACGCGAGGCAAGGAGGGAACGCACTTGGCCCAGTTGGGTTGGAGCAGCGGCTCGTGTTACACTCCCTCCGCCAGTTAGCGTCGTGGGCGTTTGTTGCTGTGTTAATTACAGCTCTTCCCGAAGTCGGAGGCGAGAACAGCCCTGGTGGAACCGTTTCAAGCTCAACGTTCCACCAGGAAGAAAACAACTGCCTTTCTCCTCCCCAGCTGGGCAGGGATCCCGCGGCGCGTACCGGGCGGCCGCCAGCGCCAGGCTGCTCTCGCTTGGGTGCGTGCCCAGAGCACCACGCCGCACCTGCCAGGCCTGTGCCTAGCGCCTGTGCCTCGCCACTGCAGTGAGACGCACCCAGCCGTCGAGGGCGGTGCCCTGTGTCCTGGAGCCCAGCCACAAACTGATCTGCGATTTCTTCCGGCTCCTGGAAGCTCCCACGGTGGCGGGGCAGGGCAGAGAACCTCTGTGGTCTGTGGATGGGCTGGAGAAGGGGCCTGGGTGGTTCAGAAGGAATTAGGGACAAAATGTATGCAATGGGGTAGGAAGTATGTGGCCTTGCAGACACAGGCCTTGGCCCCGAACCCTGTCTCTGCTCCTTATCAACCATGTGACCTTGGGAAGTTATTCTGCTTCTCTGGGCTCTGATAGTCTCCTGCTTACTTTGCAAGGTCCTGAAGAGCCAGTACACTTAGGTGCCATTCACAATGTTGCCAAACTCTAATAGCTACTTGGTTCTTACAAGTTTTTTTTTTTTTTTTTTTTTTTTCCAGGCAGAGTTAGACAGTGAAAGAGACAGAAAGGTCTTATTTCCGTTGGTTCACTCCCCAAATGGCTGTTATGGCCAGCGTGCTGCACCAATCTGAAGCCAGGGGCCAGGTGCTTCCTCCTGGTCTCCCACGTGGGTGCAGGGCCCAAGCACTTGGGCCATCCTCCACTGCACTCCTGGGCCACAGCAGAGAGCTGGCCTGGAAGAGGGGCAACCGGGACAGAATCCGGCACCCCCACCGGAACTAGAACCTGGGGTGCTGGCACTGCAGGCGGAGGATTAGCCAAGTGAGCCACGGCGCTGGCTGGGTTTCATGTTTTAAGAAGTGATTTTAAACTGCCATATCAGAGATGGGAAAACTGACTACTAAAGTTGTTAATGAAGATGGATGAGCTGGTAGAGCCAGGATTGGAAACAAGGTGCTCGAGGCCCCAAGTCCATGCTCCAACCACAACCCTGATGGCTTAACTTGCATGTGAAGTTTCTGGAAACGGGCAGGCTGAAGGTTTGCAGTTAGCCTGGTGGTTAAGATGTTTGTGTCCCACATCCAAGTACCTGGGTTCAATACCTGGCTCTGCTCCTGACTCCAGCTTTGCACAACTAATACGTACCCTGGTAGGCAACAGATGATGGCTCAAGTACTCTGGTCTCTGGCACTCATGTGAGGGCCTGACTTGAGTTCCCTCCTTCTCGGCTTCAGTCTCCATCAGTGGGCTGTTGAAGTTTTGGGGAATGAATGGTAGGTGGGAGCACTCTATCTCTGTTTCTCTGCTGTTTCCGTCTCTGTCTTGTTCTGCCTCTCAAATTCATAAATAAATATTTAAAAGAGAAGGGAAATAGCAGGGTGGTAGCTATTGTTGTTTCCATGACTATAGGCACATAAACATTAGCTTGATCGCAGCTAGCATGCAGTGGACTCACTGTGTACTTCTGATCTACTGGGAGGTGGCAGGGTGGTGAGGGCCCAGGGATTACAGCAAATTCCTGAAAGGCAGCTGGACAGGAAATGAGAATCAGAATGAGGATCCCGGCTCCAGCTCCGCCAAGGTGTCCACACCACTAACTTGCCAGCCAGGTGTGTCCACAGCCCAGATACGGTCAAAGACCCTAGAAAAATCAATTAGGCAAAACTCCAGGGCCAGGATGGCTCAGCAAGAAGGGGTGTGTGCCCATGGCTATAAAAGCACTGAACTATTACTTTTCCTACAGCTCCAAAAACTACATTTTTCCACATTGCTATGTGAGCCTCTTAAGGGTACAATTCTTAGAATCAAGTCAAAAACTGCAATCCAAAAACCATGGTGTACTATGTATACAAGCTAACGACCAGCACAGGTGAGGAAGATAATGCTTCAGAATAAAGCACTGGGTAACGCTGCTTTTAAAAGATGCCATGCACATTTTGGGTGTGGCAGTCATCTTTCTGAGAGACTTCTGTCACTAACATGTCCCTATTCTGTCTCGATCATGTCCCATTTTTGGAATGGGACAGGATGGGAAAGGGTCAGCTGAGGAGACAGGCAGTACTGGGAGTGGTGTAGAGTGCCTGGGAAGAATTGTCTTGGAGGTGGAAGGCAGGTATTGGGTTCTTTGGTGAGCAGCCGACTTGTTTTTCACTAGAGCAACACCAGCCATCAGGATTATTAAGGGCTAGCTGGATATCCATGCACCCTGACTGAGTGTCCTGTTGCTGCTGTAAAGGATTACCACAAATGTGAGGGCCTAAAATAATCAGTGTATCATCCTATACCTCCTTAGGTCAGAAATCTGACACAGTGTGTCCCCAGGATTTTGTCCGTCACAGGATGGTACATCCTCCTGGTTGCTCTAGGGGCACATCCACTTCCTTGCTAGAGGCTACCAGTACTCCTTGGCTTGTGGCCTCTCCTCCATCCTGAAAGCCAACAGTGGCACGTCCAATTCTTCTGTGCTGCATCCCTCCTGATTCCCTCCTCTGCTTCTCTCTCCCACTATCAGCGATGCTCTTGGTTGTATTGTGTCCATCCCTATTGTAAGGTCCTCTGATTAGCAAGCTTAATTTCATTTACAACTGTAATTCTCCTTTACAATGTAGGGTAAAATATTCATGGCTCTAAGAATGAGGGTGTGGACATCTTTGGGGGCCATTATTCTGTCTGCAATGGTAACAGGCATGGCCTTAATATACATATGCTGGGTACTCTGTAAAATGCACTTATTTTGTGAAAGATACAATTAGCAAGGACTTCTTGATCAAATGGATCTGAGTCAGGGTTCAAGAGATGGGTCTGTCTAGTTTTATCATTTTGGGCCAATTCCCTAACCTTCTGAATTGTCAATCTCCATTATTAGATTATACCTCCCTTATTAGATTGTTGTTGGAATTAACTAAGATAATGCTGGAAAACACTTAGCACACTGCCTGACATATAGTAAACACTCACTAAATGTTTCTGGTCATTATTATTATGTGTCATGGGGTTTGCGTGGTACCTGCCTTTGTGGAATTTGGGGGTGGGGGGTAAGGCACCCTCAAGCATGTTGTTATGGAATAAGACAACATCTGGGGAATAGATAGTGATTCATAATTAGAAAGTACCATACTTAAGTGCTAAGTGGGTAAGTGCTGTTGAGAGAAGTAAGATAAGATGTTTTCAGCAATTGGGAAAGGTCAGGAATGGAGGAGGCAGCATTGATGATAGGTTGTACTTAGAAGGGGAGAGGAAAAATGTTGGGCACGTGAGCATGTACTCGTCATCCTGCAAAGGGGCAGTAAGTAGGCCATTTGCTCACATCTTATGTGATGGAGGGTTTGTGTTGGGGTGTTCATTCATTCACTCACTTCCACTTTTCCCCTGGATGGTTAGGGGAAGGGAGGAATGTGGCAGGCCTGGAATGCTAGGTTATATAATTAAACATTTTCCCAGTGATGAGGAGGAGACATGGAAGGTGTTAGAGCAGAGGTAGGTTTGTGATGAAAGCAGTGTTGAGAAAGATTAATCACAGAGTGGCATATGTGTATGGAGAGGCTGGAGGCAGGTGATGTAATCGGGATATTCACAGCTGGCTAGAGGAACTGTGAGGATAGTCAGTCTGGGAAGAAAGAGCAAAGGGCCCTGGTGATGGGTTAGACTTGGAGGGAGAGGGAAAAGCTGACACACTGAGAGAACGTGGGAGAGAGATCACAGCTGGGTAGTTAGGTGTGGAAGTCATCAGCGTGGAGGCAGCAGCTACGTCACTGCTGTCCCCAGCCTTTTGTGATTGGCCCACATCAGTGCCCACGCTGCAGGGCTACCAACAGCACCCCTCCTCTCCTTGCTCTGTGTGTCCCCTTTCACTCCTTGTTAGGGTGAACTGTGTCCCCTCCACATGCAGATGGTAAACTCCTATCCCCCAGTACCTCAGAATGTGGCACTATCTGAAGACAGAGCCTTTAAAGAGGTCAGCACATTAAATGAGGTTGCCCAGGGGAGCTCTAGTCCAATATACTGGTGTTATAAGAAGAGGAGATGAGGGCAGAGACAGGCACAGAGGAAAGACCATGTGAAAACAGGGAGAAGAGGACCACCTGTGAGCCCAGGAGAGAGGCCTTTGAAGAAACCAACCCTGTTGACTCCTTGGTCTTGGACTTCTAGCCTCCAGAATTGTCAAAAAGTAAGTTTCTGTTGCTTAAGCCGCCTGTTCTATGGCAGTCCTAGGAACCATGACTCCCCCAGGGACCACAGCCCTAGGAGCACCACCCCATCTTCCACTGCCTACATTTTGCCAGGTCTGTATCTCAGTCCCTCATTACCTGGATGTGTCCTGGGCGGTGATTTGTGGCTCTCAGACATGACCCCTGTGAACTGAAGAATGAGGTTAGCCTCCTCTGCTGACAGTGCTATGTGTCTCGGGAGACAGCCCATGGAGGGGATGCTGGTGTCCGAGCTGGGATTGTGGGACAGGGAGCTGGTCAAAGAAGCCTTTCTGTGTGCCAGGCGCACAGCTGTCAGAGGACTGTTCTGCCACCTGTTCTTAAGGCTGTTCTGGCAATGGATTCTTGCACGTGCCTTACTCTGAAAGCATGCTCTGAACAGAGGGAAATGTGTTCTTCCTCATTACCAAGAGAGAAAAATGAGATTTCATTGCACTTACAAATCAGGATTTTCTTTTGCATTTAATAATGATGCTAAATCTCAGTTGTACCCTGGTTTTGTTTTTTGACAGGTAGAGTCAGAGATAGAGAGAGACAGAGAGAAAGGTCTTCCTTCTATTGGTTCACTCCCCAAATGGCTGCTATGGCTGGCACTGCCCCGATCTGAAGCCAGGAGCCAGGTGCTTCCTCTTGGTCTCCCATGTGGGTACAGGGGCCTAAGTACTTGGGCCATCCTCCACTGCTCTCCTGGGCCACAGCAGAGAGCTAGACTGGAAGAGGGGCAGCCAGGACTAGAATTCAGTGCCCATATGGGATGCTGGCGCCGCAGGCGGAGGATTAACCAAGTGAGCTATGGTGCTGGCCCGGGCCCTGTTGTTTTAAAAATTATTTTATGTGAAAGTCAGAGAGAGAGAAATATTGATCTTTCTTCTACTTGTTCACTCCCCCAAATGCCTGTCATGGCCTGGGCTGGGTCAGGACAAAGCCAGGAGCCAGAAACCTAATCCAGGTCTCTGAAGTGAGTAGTAGGGACCTATGTACTTGAGCCATCACTTGCTACCTCCCAGGGTGTGCATCAGCAGGAAGATGGAATTGGGAGTAGAGCTAAGACTGGAACAAGGCACTCCAGGATGGAATTCAGGCATCCCAAGCAGTGTTTTAACTGCTGTGCCAAATGCCACCCCAGGCACTGATTTTTTTTCAACTTTTATTTAATAAATACAAATTTCCAAAGTACAACTTTTGAATTATAGAGGCTTTTCCCCCCATAACCTCCCTCCCACCCGCAACCATCCCATCTCCCACTCCCTCTCCCATCCCATTCTTCATCAAGATTCATTTTCAGTTATCTTTCTATACAGAAGATCAACTTAGTGTATACTAAGTAAAGATTTCAACAGACTACACCCATATAGACACACAAAGTATAGAGTACTATTTGAGTAGTAGTTTTACCATTAATTTGCATAGTTCAACACATTAAAGACAGAGGTCCTAAATGGGGAGCAGATTCATAGTGACTCCCGTTGTTGATTTAACGATTGATACTCTTATTTATGACATCAGTAATCACCTGAGGCTCTTGTCATGAGCTGCCAAGGCTATGGAAGCCTCTTGAGTTCACCAACTCCAATCTTATTTAGACAAGGCCGTAGTCAAAGTGGAAGTTCTCTTCTCCCTTCAGAGAAAGATACCTCCTTCTTTGATGGCCCTTTCTTTCCACTGGGATCTCACAGAGATCTTTCATTTAGGTCATTTTTTTTTTGGCCACAGTGTCTTGGCTTTCCATTCCTGAAATACTCTCATGGGCTTTTCAGCTGGATCCAAATGCTTTAAGGGCTGATTCTGAGGCCAGAGTGCTGTTTAGGGCATTTGCCATTTTATCAGTCTGCTGTGTATCCTGCTTCCCATGTTGGAACATTCTCTCCTTTTTAATTCTATCAATTATTATTTGTAGACACTGGTCTTATCTATGTAATCCCTTTGACACTTAATCTTATCTTTTTGATCAAATATGAACTTAAACTGATCATTTTAACAAGTAAGATGACATTGGCACATGCCACCTTGATGGGATTGAATTGGAATCCCCTAGCTCTGCCATTAGGGGTAAGTCTGAGTGAGCATGCCAGGCACTGATTTTAAGACAAATAATAAAGTACTCGGAGGGTTGAAGCCCAAGTTAGCGCCTAAGCAGCTCTCAGAAGAAAGGGGTAGAGGGAGGGAATTGCATGGGTAGAATAGTTGATGCTTAGAATTCCTGTTAGCTTGGCTGGGCAGGTCCCAAGTCCTGTCTTGTAGACTTGTGTGACAGTGACATACTCAGACCAGGACCATGCCCTTGGTGACTTGTGTGTGCCTTAGAGCTGGCCTTTATGATGGGGGGAGGCAGTTATGATGAGGAAGCCCCTGGTGAACTCCTCTGTATCTTCCCAGAGGATGGAATGAGAGCAACCGCTCCAAAGATAGAGACTGCTGGTTAGGATAAGATAGAGCAGGCTCCTTAGGGCCATTTTAAGGTCTGACTAGGTTGTTCTCTCACTCCCTCCTCTGGGCATCTGTGGTACTACCATGAATTTTTGGCTGCGGAGCCCTTTGACTGTATTGGATTATTAGGTAACATGTTCCTTCATGCCAGAGGGGATAGAATGGGGACTCCCAAAGGCCACATGTCTGTGTCCCAAAGGACACTTATCTGTGCCTCTGTGTCTCAGCATCTAGAGGTACTGGGTGAGCACTCAGTGGATGGATGAATGACTAGCTAACTGTTCCTCGAAAACTTTTAATATCCTGAAGACTGTGTGTGTGTGTGTCTGAGAGAGAGATATCATGAATAAATGACTGTCTTGGAAATGACTCTCTGATGCAAGATTTTGTTATTTTAATTACCAAAGAAGTGTATAAATAGAATAGATGAATATCTAGCATATGTTGATGATTTAAGACATAATTCTTGGCTGATTGACTAACAAAGGGCTGGAAAACAGGTAGTTGCCAGAAGGAGAGGTGTGGCTTTCTCTGTAGAGATTTTTAAGGAAAGAAACAGCCATACATGTGAGATGGGTGTGTGTGACCTGGTGAATGCAGATTTTCTCTAGGACTCAAATGATGATTGGAACCACACAAGTGTGCTTGAGTGGACGGCATGGCTGCCACTTACTGATTGCTGCTGTGTGCCAAGCACTTTGTACATGCTTGCTCATGTAATTCTCACACACTTGCTTCTTGAGATGAGTTTTGCTTTCACCCATCCTACACATGGGGAAACTGAGATGTAGAGACATTTTTTTTCCACATAGTCAGCCATATTCATGCTATTTGTTAGATACCATCCTAGGCTCTTAGGATGTGTATACTCCTTGCCCTTGTGGATCTTACATGCTATCAGGAAAGAGACAAAAGACATGAGAGAGATGATTTAGCAGGGCACTGTTGAAGTTTACAGCAACAAGTAGGCCTCCCTTTGGAGCTCACAGGACAGTTAGATGCAAGGAGCAAACAGTCCATCATCATGGGCTTGCTTCTAAGGGAGGCACTGCAGCCACGTGACACTGTAGGGTTGTGAGTGTTCCAGGACAGTGACCTATAGTTGCTGTAGGAGCACACAGGAGACAGGGAGGCTTCTTGGAGGAGGTGACATCCCCCTTAGATATGAAAGGTGAGTAAAAGTTGGCTGGGTTAAACAAGGGGTGAGAAGGGGAGGAAGCATTCCAGGGGGAGAGAACAGAGGGTACAGTATCTCAGAGATGAGAACAGCAAGGCCCCCAAAAGTTAGTTCTGGCTGGGATACGGATTTTGAGTGAGAAATGAGGCCACAGGGGTGAGCAGGGGCGAGATCCTATGGGTCATCAGAGGAAATGCAGACTTGATCTCAAGGCAACCAGAAATGATGAAGGTCATGGGGTCTGAGCAAAGTAGGAACAGGTTAAGTGACTTATCTAAGGTCTCATAACCAGCAGTGTCACACTGAGGATTTGAGTCAAAGTTCTGTCTGACTCCAGAGCTCATCCCATGCCACTGGCCCAGATTGAACTAGAGAAGAAAAGGGAGATTCGCGATTTTCCCGCCAGTCCCTCCTCACCTTGGGGCTTTTTGTTTTCTGTTCCCTAGGCCTGCAGCAGCTCCAGAAGATGTATCCTGCCACTTCTGCCCAGATGGGCGATGCAGGTGCCCAAGAGCAGTTCCATGGCACTGCACCTGCTTCCTGGCCATTGCCCAGGGTGTTCCTGGGTTGACATTTCTGCGTACTTCGGATCAGTGTCAAGAAATCGCCTGGCTGCCCCTGGTGGTGGAAGGATGCTGGATTCACCTGCATCTGGGAGCTTTTATTGCCTTCCTGAAACACAGAAGCCGTTCCCACTTGGTAAGAGGAGCAGGTGTGGGGTGGGGAGGAGAAGAGGCCCGGTTCTCGCTGGCTGTATTTGATGTGTATATGTTTATGCTTTGCTTTACATTGTTATCCCATTTACCTCCTCGCTGGAGGGCTGCCATGGTGCCAATGTTTAGCTCAATCTATATGCTATTATCTCATATTTTGCAATCCCAAGATGTTAAGGTGGTTTCACATAAACAAAGCATTTTCCATAATTGCTCAAGAGAAGTTGGAGAAGTTAGCTTGTTCTCTCCTTCTTTATATTTTTAGTCTTTGTTCATCTTTTCCTTCTGGTACAGTCAAGGTGCAGTCAGACTACCCGAGTTCAAATCCTGACTCTAATACTTTCTAGCTGGGTGATATTAGGCAAATTCTTGAATAATTTCTGTGCTTTGGTTTCCTTATCTATGAAAAGAAGTGGTGATTATGATAATGGTAATTTCTATCTCATGGTATGGTTTTGAGGATGAGATGAATGCATATAGATAGCATATTTGGGATGATGGCCATGGTAGGTGCTTCATTGGTTTCAAGCTACTCTTGTTCATGGTGTAGCATCAGTGTTTATTTAATGTAAGATTCTAGCCGTCAGCTCCCAGTAGTCTTTTTGGAACAGATTCAGAGAGGTTTTGCTGCCCTTTAACCTGACCCTGGCTCCGTGCATAGTCCTTTGCAGCACAGCGAGATGATCAAGAGATGAGACAGGTGCTCCTCAGGGTCCAAGGAAGAAGGTGAAGTTTTCGTGGTATTCAGAAGCATTTAAAGAGGACAAAATAACATCGGCATGTCAGCATGGGTCACATTAATCACCTCCAACCATTTCCCAGGTGACGAATTGCAGGACCACAGATTGTGTTTTCAAGCATAGTTAGTGTGGGTGGGCATTTGGAGTGGTGGTGAAGACACTGCTTGGGAGGCCCGTGCTCCCTACTGGAGTTCAAGTCCCAGCTCTATTTCTGATTCCAGCTTCTTTCAGAGACGGTCTCTCAGAGACAGCAGGTGATGGTTTAAATACTTGGGTCCCTCTCACCTATGTAGGCAACCTGGATTGAGGTCCAGGCTTTTGGTCATGACCAAGCCCCGTTGTGGGTATTTGAGGAGTGAACCAGCAGATGGAGGAGCTGTCTCTGTCTGTCTCAGTGTCTTTCTCTCTCTCTCTGCCTTTCAAACAAATTAGAATACATTAAAAATTCATAGAAAAATGGAATCAAAACAAATTTGAGAAAATAAATGTAGCTGATGTACATCATATGAGAAAATTCTAATTTTTAAAAAGATCCATTTATTTATTTTGAAAGTGTTACAGAGGGAGAAGGAGAGAGAGAGAGAGAGAGAGAGAGAGAGAGAGATCTTTCATCCACTGATTCACTCCATAGATGGCTGCAATGGTCAGTACTGGGTTAAGCCAAAGCCAGGAGTTTCATCTGGATCTCCCACAGGGGTGGCAGGGGCCCAAACATTTGGGCCATCCTCTGTTGCTTTCCCAGGCCATTGTCAGGGATCTGGATCGGAAGTGGAACAGCTGGGATGTGAACTGGTGCCCATGTGGGATGCTGACATTGCAGGCAGTAGCCTTACTTGCTATGCCATAACACCGGCCCCTCCAGTTTTTTCTGAGTCACAGGGAAAGCACCTCTGATGAGTGTGTGCACTGCTGTGTGTCTGGCTTTCTTTGAGAAACCAGGTTAATAGCTATTATTTCGAAGTGTTTTCTTTTCATGGTCAGTTCACACTGGGTATGAACTGCTCTGGATGTGCAGGTGACTTTTACTTGCTTCTGAAACAACTTTATGCAGAAGGTGCAAGCCCAAGTGCAAGGAGAAGGCTGCTTTGTGATTCTTCTAGACAGAGGCTGTGGCAAGCAAGGTCTCAGCCGTCTGCACTGCCTGGGAATGTGCAGGTGACTACTGAGACAGCCGTGGAGGGACAAGAACGGGCATATGGTCTTCATTGGCACAGTAGAACAAAGTAATTAAAAATGTCTTAAAATGCAGAAAGCCCCCAAAACTGTAAAGTATATCATGGTAGATGTCAAATTAGCATTTTCTGCCTCTTTTTAACAATGCCATAATCTCATTAATCTACAGAAAGAACTAAATGCATGGACTTCAACCAGTTGGCTGGACATATGTTACACATTGGACTGGCCATTTGGCTGGATCAGATTAAAGTGGAGAAATTGCTTTTTTTTTTTTTTTGGGCTCTGAACATAAATCTGGGCCTGCCTATTACTTTTTGCACTCTTTTTAAAGTGATAGATTTGTAAGTGCCAAAAATTCAGTACCAACTTGAAGGGTTTATTTTTCTTTTTCTTTTTTTTTAAGAAGTGTAAAGAAACTGCATGGAGGAAAGGGACAAAGGACTGGAGATGGAGACTTGGAGACTGGATGTAGCCTGGCCTCCTGTTGTTGGGGTAGATTAAACAGCGGCACTCACATTCATAGTGTTAACCATTTAAAATGTCATAGTGCAGGATGTAGCTTCCTTTTGGGCAAGGTGGCTCAGTTTATTCAAACTTTTTTACAAAACTTATTTATTTATTCGTTTGAAAGCCACAGTTAGAGAAGAGAGGAAGGAGAGAGAGAGAGAGAGAGAGCGAGAGAGAGAAAGAGAAATAACTTACATTCCATGGTTCACCCTTCAAATGGCCACAATGGACAGGGCTGGGACAGGTCAAAGCTAGGAGCTAAGAATTTCATCCTGGTCTCCTACATGAATGCGGGAGCCCAACTACTTAGGCTATTTACTGCTTTTCCAAATGCATTAGCAAGGAGCTGGATCAGAAGTAGTGAAACCAGGACTTGAATTGGTACTCATATAGGATGCCAGTGTCTTAGGTGGTGGCTTAACCTGCAGCACCATTATGCTGGCCACCAATATTTTATTTAGAATGGTAACATATACTATTAACATGTTTGGCACTGTGTTTTGTCTTAAAATTTACTGTTAATTAATATTCCAATTTAAGTATCTTCCAAATTTTCCTTTTTTTTTTTTTTTGACAGGCAAGAGTGGACAGTGAGAGCGAGAGACAGAGAGAAAGGTCTTCCTTTGCTGTTGGTTCACCCTCCAATGGCTGGCGCACCGCTGATCTGATGGCAGGAGCCAGGTGCTTCTCCTGGTCTCCCATGGGGTGTAGGGCCCAAGCACTTGGGCCATCCTCCACTACACTCCCGGGCCATATCAGAGAGCTGGCCTGGAAGAGAGGTAACCAGGACAGAATCTGGTGTGCTGGCTCCGCAAGGCAGAGGTTTAGCCTAGTGAGCCACGGTGCCGGCCCCCAAATTATCTTGAAAGCAAAATAAATATATCTTATCTGACTGCATGGATACACCCGCTGATATTTCCTGCATATTTGGTACATGCCCAGGGCATTGTTCAAAGGGTTTTAAGAATGAGAATTTGACTGACCCTGTAAGGTGCTTGTACTTAGAGCAAGTTCATAACTCGCTCTGCTCTTGGATACAGGGTGGCAGCTTCATAAAGGGGCCAGGTGTGATGTTGATTCAAAGGAGGGCAAAGCTGTATCCAGTGCATATGGATTGGGAAGAAGGATGGGCTGAGGTCAGAGAAACTCTCATGGAAAAGGTTGCATTTGACAAGATGGGGGCAGGATTGTGATAGGCAGGGAAGGGTGCGGGGAGGTGATTTGATGTCTCGGGAATCAGGGGTGGAAGACGGGAATCACAGGAAGATAGGTAATGGGAGAGCAGGAGGATGGGTGTGGGTGCCATTTGGTGGACAGGATTCAATGGCAGACCAAGGAGAGGGGAGGGAAGTTGGGGGCTGTTGAAAGCCTCTGAGTAGAGGAATGACAAAAACTAGGGCTGTTCTTTGAGGCAAATGCTAGGGCAATGTGTGGCGCATGGGAGGGGCTGGTGAGAACATCGGTTAGAAGACAATGAGGGCGGACCAGGTGAGAGATGTTGAGTTCCCCCTCAGAGGCGAGGCAGGAAAAGGAGAGGGGAGGTGCAGTCAGGTTACTGTGGAAGGCTCAGGACACACACGCTGAGTGGTGCTGGAGCTCGTGATAGGAGGAGAGGCCCTCCAGGATGACCATGTTAAACACCAGCAATGCATTGCGTGTTTGTTGGCAGGCCAGGGTCTGTAAAGCACTCTGCTTGACAGTGGGCTCAGTCCAAACACTTCCGCTCTATTAAAGATGACTTTTCAAAAGCTAAGTCTTTCAATCGCTGTGGGATGGGTGTGGGCAAGGCCGGACCCAGGGCTCCTGTTCTGTTTCAGCTGCCCAACAGGGCACCCCAGAGGTTAGCACACCAGGACTGTCCCCCACCATGACAAGCCTTTGTGTTTTCACAAGAACTTGGCACCGTTTCCATCAGTTTTGTGGGAATTTCTGCCAAGATGGCGGATGGGCTGGGGAAATGTGTTCAGAAGATTTTTAAGGTCTGTAGCTCCAGTAGCTGGGCAATATCTCAAAGGAATTTTAAAATGCGTCCCCAGGGTGGTAGAGGAAAATAGATCTGTTGTACACAGAGTGCGTTTGACCTGTCTCTTAAATCCAGAGTTCAGATAGCAATGAGTTGGCCTCAGCTTCAGGAAAGATAGGAGTCACTTAATTTCATTAATCCTCTTTTTGTGCCAGTAACATTTTCAGAAACAGAAATGAGACCTCTGAGACTCTTGGCACAGAAATGGTAAGTTAGGAATCTATCCATGAGGACCCCTCTGCTTTTCATTACATGACAATCTCTGGGGATCTCAGTGGCTGGAGTAATAAACCCACCGCTTAGAACAGCTAAATATGTAGGCTGTTGGCCACCGTGGTTACAGCCATAGTAAGATTCTAGTGGTACATGCAAACATTCAGAAATGATTCTTATGGAAGGAATATTTGCTAGCACCCCTCCCCCCCATATTAAGACTGTGACCTAGGCAATTTGAATTAAAATGCTTTTGCTTAGGCTGGCGCTGTGGCTCAACAAGCTAATCCTCCGCCTTGCGGCGCCGGCACACCGGGTTCTAGTCCCGGTCGGGGCGCCGGATTCTGTCCCGGTTGCCCCTCTTCCAGGCCAGCCCTCTGCTGTGGCCCAGGAGTGCAGTGGAGGATGGCCCAGGTGCTTGGGCCCTGCACCCCATGGGAGACCAGGATAAGCACCTAGCACCTGGCTCCTGCCATCGGACCAGCGCGGTGTGCCGGCCTCAGCGCGCCATCCGCGGCAGCCATTGGAGGGTGAACCAACGGCAAAAAGGAAGACCTTTCTCTCTGTCTCTCTCTCTCACTGTCCACTCTGCCTGTCAAAAAAAAAAAAATGCTTTTGCTTAGCTCACAGGAAGGTGTCAGATCAGCATGAACACTTGGGGGTTTTCTTAGGACTGGGGAGGGGGCTGCTGAGAGGTAAGAGCCCCTTCTCTTAGGCTATGCGACCTTCTGGGATAACTTGGACATTGTGTTCCGTGACATGGATATGACTTGTGCATTGTGTTCCGTGACTCACGACCGGGGACTGTGCTGCAAGTATCCACCAAAGTTCTCAGTCGTGTAGCTCTTTTAGGGGTTCCCCCAGGAATCCCCTGAAACTTCTGGACAAAAATAGTTCCTTGGGAGTAAGAGGAGTGACAGTGCCACATAGTGGGTGGGGGCAGCTTGTTTCCGCCAAGGGGCATGTGGACATTTATAACATCATTCAAAGGCCATACAAAGTGATCAGCTTAGAAGTTATCCTGCTATGGATTTATTGAATTATGAGTTCTGCCTGCAGTTGGCTTGGCAATGATTTTGTGGACCTACTACGGCCTGGGAATCTGACATCCCACACCCCTGCTGTAGGCGCCTTACAAGTGAACTTCACCCTCCCCATGCCACACAGTCCTGCCTTGCAGGGAGGAATCTCCACTAGCTATTGGATAGCGAAGGGGTGTGTGTGTGTCTAGCATATTTTCATGAGATGTGACACACTCCCATTTCATGTTTTGTGAGTTTAACAGATTACACTAAACATCGGAGATGTCCTTTTTGATGTTGTGGCTGTCTTCTTTAAAGTTCCTGCCTCCTTCCTGTGACAGGAATATGATTTATTTAGTGACAGCTTGGGAAACTTTAAAGCCTTTGGCAGGTGTTTTTTTTCTTTTGACAGAACTGCCTTAATATATTCCCTCCCTATTAAAAGAAGAAAGGAACTTGGGAACTCATTTTATAGATGAAGACACCTCATTAAGCAAGGCCTTCAGTTAGCGCAGCCCCTGCTGAGGTTAGTGGCAGGGACAGCCCAGCTCCGGGGCTCTAGAGCGAGATCTAGAACCAGGTGCTAACTTTGCCTCCTCCTGCCTGAGTCACCTGGCCAACTCCTCTCAGGCCCCTGAGCCTCGGTTGCCTTGTATGTGAAATGGGAACGTGAAAGCTGAGAGAAGGCATGCAGAGGCCTTGCGCAGTCTGCTCGCTGACTGGCGCTCCGTCGATGTCGTCATTGGTAATCCCTGCTCCCAGCTGGCATGCCTGGGTGGCGTCTCGCTGCCGCTGCTCGGGGCAGGGAGGCCTGGCTGCTGACTGGGACGAGGTATTTTCACTGCGGCTCCAGTCCTTTCTTCCTTATTCCAGGCCCCTTCCAGCTCCGTGTGCTTCCAAAGCGTGCTTTGATGGTTCTTAGGTCGGAGCAAACTGTGCTGGTCTACTTGGACTTATAGGACACTTGCTGCCTCTTCACCAAGAACTTCTCTTGCACCGTCACATGGCCTTGAGCCAGACAGCAGTCCAGGCCTAAGAGCCAGGCAGACTCACTCGTGATCTGACAAGGTCAAGCTCTGGAACCATGGTGGTTTCAGGCCTGAGTTCTAGGGTCAAAATGTTTCATCCTTAAACAAGGTACATAATCTCTATGAGCCTCAGCTTCCTCATCTGTAAAATGTGACCACTGATTCTCATCTTGCAAGGTTGTTGAATGACAAGAGGCATGGGGAAACGTACCTGCCATCAGTATTAGCTGCTACGGTCAGAGGAACCCGGCTCTGCCACACAGGAGCTATTTGTGAGCTTGGGCAGTTGCTCAACCTCAGTGTCCTCCCCTGGAAATGGGGTTAATAGCAGTCTTTACATAACAGGATTAGTAAAAGAGTTAAATGATATTGAGGTTAAGGGATCAGCTCAGAATCATACGAAGTACCCCAAAACATTCACTGTGACAGGCTGAGTATCCCTTATCTGAAATGCTTGAGACCAGAAGTGGTTTGGTTTTTTTGTTTTTGGAATGTGTGCCTATCCAAAAGGAGGTATCTTAGGGATGGGACCCAAGCTTAAACACAGTTTCTTTATGTTTCATATGTGCCTTCCACACAGAGACTGAAGGAAATCTGACTCAGGGCACCTGCGTCTTGACCGTGACCTGTCACGGGAGACGAGGTGTGGGATTTTCCACTTGCAGCATTACATTAGTCTTCCCAAAGCTTTGGAATTTGGTGCCTTTTGAGTTTTTGATCTGGAATGCTCCACCTGTGTCACGATTACAATGTGGCCAGCTCAGCCTCTGAGAGGCTCAACTTTTCCGTCTGTAAAATTGGAGCAGTCATACCTGCGTCATGAAGACGGAGGAGTGGCCATGAGAGCGCGCGGAGAGGATGTGAACCGCCCTGGGTCCTGGGGAAGGGAGCTCTTCCTGCTGCAGCCACTCTCAGTGCTGGAGAACCCTCGCTGGCCCAGGGCCGTCCGTGGCCAGGCTTGCGCCTTTCATTTCTTGCCCAAGTTGAACCACATTCCCCACAGCATTGACATCTTTCCAGAGTGGATTCCATTCCAGGTATCACCACGCAACCCAAGCCCTGCCGGTCCACAGGCCCGCGTAATTGCTCTGCACACAGACATCACTCCCAGGGCCCCAGTAGTGGCCTGGCCCTGGAGGCCGCTGTATTTGATTTCTGTAGGTCTACAAACAAACATCTGAAATGAACCAAGCACGTTAGTCGTGGCAGGTTCGGTTGCGGTAATTAGCATCTGCCTGGGCTGCAGTAGCAGCAGCTGGCTTCTGCCTGCTATGGCCTGTGCAGCCAGAGGTCGCGGGTCCCCAGGCTCTGAGGGTGCTGCTCCTGGAAGCGCGTGATGCGGATGCTTCCGCACAGGTGCTGGCAAAGCCTCTTCCCAGGCCGGTGGTGGGGAGCACAGGGCCTTCTTGGTTTCAGGTTGTAGAGTTACCGACCAAGCTGTTTGGCCGGGCCTGGCCGTGGGCAAACAGAGCTAGGCTGATCATGAGGAACCGTGATGGAGGCGGCTCGCACAGAGGCTGGGGAGCAATGATTATACCTCTGTCCCCAGTCCCCGGACTGAGGCTACTTTGTGTCCTGCCTGTTCTCTGGGTTCTGGAGAAAGGTACTGTCCTTCAGGGATGCCCCACTGTTAGCAGGGTGTGCATCTGGTGTCTCGCCTCTGCCTCCCTTTCTTCCCCCAGCTGGGCTACCTGCTGCGGCCTTGACCAGCTCACCTGTGAGTGGCCCAGTGCCCCCTTGGGTCCTTCTCCCTGCATTGGCCCAGCCTCTCTCCAGCTCAAACTCCGAAGCACCTGGGCCGCAGCTCAGCTCCCCCTTCTTTCTCTTTGCTGGACAGCTATTACCCGTTAGACTGAATTACAGTCTCTGTGTATCATTGCCCTGCAATCTGCCAAACCAGTGATGCATTTAACCATAGTGATAATGGCAACAGTACCTGGCCTTGGTACAGCTCTGTGCTCTTTCAGAGCACATTATATTTATCACATTTTTCCCCAGAACTGCCACACATGCATATTTATCATCAATACCATGCATTTGCTTGAGAACCTACCACGTTTGTCACCTTAGTATACAATCCCTGCCCACCCATCCTCCACCCCCAAGGGTAAGCAGTGTGGAAAGTCAACACAGCATGAAATTTGTACCTTTCCTTGCTGTTTAATAGCTCTGTGACATTTGGCACATTTCTTAGCCTCACTGTCCCTGTCTGTAGAATGGGCTAACAGTGGCACTTCTTTCATAGCATCTTCATGGACATGAGTCCCCACATGTAATCCTATTAAACGTCAGCATTAAGTGGAGAACTCAGAGTGTCCTGGGGATGTTAGAAGCATAATAGCCCACACTTCACCCCAGCTCTGCAAGCTCTTACTGCTTCCATTACACAGGTGAGGAAACAGGCCTCCTCAGAGCTACAGAACTACTATGTGGAAAAGCTGGATTCAAATCCACATCTTGTCTAGATAACCTGCTCTTTGCAGAACAGCCTCCTTGTTGGATACTAAACTCAGAGGAACGCAGTACAAAGAGCAAGAACTGGGGAACACAGAAATGGGAGCCCAAGAGATAAGGGCATAGTTTTTCTGAACAAGTCCCTGGGCAGATCCTATTTTTAATTTTAATGCACTGCCACTTTTAATAAGAAAACAGCACCTATGTAAACTATTCTGGAAAAACATGCTTTTATGTCGGTGGTTGCATATAATCAAAAGTTTTGCTTTCGTTTGGTGCTAGTGTGAGGTATTTGCATATTCAAAGTTTTGCTCAAATAAAGTGGAGGAGGGCCTTATATTTAAAGAAGAGCATTTTTTGAACAGCCCTTGTCTCCACTGTTGAGGAACAGGTTTTTGTTGTTGTTGTTTTCATGCAAATTGTTGAACTCTTTACTTAGTATAGAACTGGTCTTCTGTATATAAAGTCAATTGAAAATGGATCTTAATGGAGAATGGGACTAGGGATGGAAGAGGGAGGGGGAAGAGGAGGAGGGTGGGCATGGTGGGAAGAATCACTACATTCCTAAAGCTGTATTTATGAAATGCATGAAGTTTATATTCCTTAAATAAAAGGTTTCTTTGGGGAAAAAATTTTAAGAAAGGAGCATTTTGATGCTCCCAAGGCAAGAGAAGTTTGTGACTTTGTGTCTATGTTTTGCTCTAGTGCCCTCTGGTGGTAGATTTTGGAAACTATTAATTTCTTACAGAGGATAAGCCAAATTAAAGAAGAAAAAAAGATCCTGAATGTACTCAAGATCTTTCTAACATTTCTTACAAAAATATTAACCAGCTAATAACTATTTTTTCACAAGAATATCTTTAAGAGGCCCAAAATTGCAAAAAAGATGTGACGTTTGCACAAACATTGGCTAGCTTTACCTTTAATGGTTCAGGGTGAAAAATATTTTGAAGCCAGTGATTTCATGTTAGGTGAATTAATGTCAGAGAACATAAATATTGCCTAAAGATTTCTACTTGCTGCCTTTTCAGCAGTGATGTTTTAGAGAATGGTGGGTTAGGATAAACTTTCATTTGTTTATATCTTTTTCTCTGTAAAATACACTAAAAAAAAAAAAAAGACATCTAAGTGGAAGTTTGCTGAGCTCTATCTCGAGTCATCGTTTCACAGTCCTTGGGTGGATCCTTCTTCGGCTGCCCAGGAAGCCGAGGGCGGAGCTCACCCGGCGTGGTGAGAGTTACCTGAGCAGGTGCTGCAAGCCAGTCCTCGTGTCAGCGTTCTGCAACCTGTTTACTTTTCATGACAAGCCGCCGGGGTATGATGTTCGCCACACTTTCTCCAACAGAAGGATTCTAAAAACTTAAGTAACTTGTCACCCAGCTGTAAAATGACACTTTCCACCTGACATCCCTGACCTGGGCGGTCGTGCCCACTTCCTGTGATGCCTCCAAATGCTGGGTCACGTTCATGTTCAGCTCAAATCTCAAACAGAAACTGCACGCTTGGCTGTGTTATCTTCCCTCCCAGGAGAGTAGTGATGGAGCGAAGTGTTTGTGTAAAGAGTCTCCCACTGGCTGTGGCTGTGCCACCACTGCAGAGCCACAGGAGCCAGAAAGCTCTGCTTTGCTCCTTACCAGTAAGTTAAGGTTGAAAAACCCGGTAGCCACTGCTCATGGCAGTGAGACTCAGGTGCAGCCGTGCCTGGAAGCCTGGCACAGCCTCTGGAAACAACAGCCCTCCCCGTGGCACAGGCTGGATTTCCCCATGGGGATTGCCTTCGTGCTACATGACCCAAACTAAACTTGCCCTTCACGGGTACTGCTCTGAGCCCCTGGCTCCATCACCCAGTTTCTCATTAAGTTAAGTAGTCTCTGAGACCTGGTACACACTTTGGTGTTTTCTTAATGAGTGACGTTGGCTCCCAATGGCAATTCTGGCTCCCAGAAAGTACTCTGGAAATAAGCACTTTGTAAAAAAAATGTACAAAGGTCATTTTTTTTCTCTCGGATACTGTTGGTACGAGGGTGAAATAAACTCCTTGGAGGGCAATTCTACAGTGTCTAGCCTGTAATTTTCATTCCTAGGTATTTATTCTCTATAGTTATTTGTTCACATGGTAAAAGCTATGTGCATGGGTGAGAGTGTTCATGGCAGCATTGTTTGTACAGCACCAGGATGGGAAAACCCGCTGATATTCTTCAATAGGGTCCTGATGAAACAAAACATGGCAGCTTGATACCACAGTATGTTTATAATTTAGAATGGAGCAACTGTTGGAAAACCAGGAAATGGATGATATGTTACTGTTCCCACCTATGAAGTTGGAAATGGTGCTGGAATGCACTGCTCAATTTAAAACACAAAATTGTAAGGTGATGTATATAGTAAAAAAAAATGCACACTATATATTCTTGGGGAAAAAGTTTACAATGAGATACCCCAGTTAGTAAAACCCCAGGCCAGTGGGATTGGGCAGGAGGATGAATGGGGAGGATGGAGGGACTTATTTGTTTATTTTTTTAGTGATTTATTCATTTATTTGAAAGTCAAAGTTACAGAGAGGGAGAGACAGACAGAGAGAAGGAGGTCTTCTTTCTGCTGGTTCACTCCCCAAGTGGTTGCAACAGCCAGGGCTGAACCAGGCTAAAGCTAGGAGCCAGGAGCTCCATCCTGGTCTCCCACGTGGGTCCTAAGTACTTGGGCCATCCTCTGCTACTTTCCCAGGCCATTAGCAGGGAACTGGATCAGAAGTGGAGCAACTGGGACATGAACCGGTGCCCAGATGGGATGTGGATCACAGGTGGCATCTTTACTCTCTGCCACAATGCTGGTCCTGACTTTATATTTTTACTTAGAAAATTCAGAATTACTTGTATTTTTTAGCATTGACCTCAGCTTTTAGTTATACTTCATCATGGAATTACTTATTTGAAAGGCAAAGTCAATGGGGAAGAGTTTGGGGAGGTTCCTCTATCTTCTTATTTTCCCCAAATGCTTTGTGACTGGGCTATATTGAAGCCAGGAGCTAGAAACTCCACCTGGGTCTTTCCTATGGGTGGTAGGGCCCAAGCAATTGGATCATCACCCACTGCCTCACAGATGCATTAGCAGGAAGCCAGGTCAGAGGCAGAGGTGGGACTCAATCCCAGGGGCTCAGATGTGGGAAGCAAGCATCCCAAGTGTTGGCCTGCTGTGCCATGATGCCCGCCCTGGAATATCTAAAAATAATAAACATGTGTGAGTTTAAAAAATTAATGCTTTCTCTGTATTAATGGCAATAAAAATATCTGATGAAGAATTGGGTCCAAGGTGTAGATGATGTATAGAATTTCAGGCCCATTTTATCAACTGTTCCCAGGGCTCTGTGTTCCAGGCATGTGTCTCAGCTCTCCCTTGGTAGCACTGCTGGAACTTCCCTTCACCTAAGCACCGAGGTGTCGGCCGGCTGGATGCTGGAGTGTTGGCGAGCACCCCTCTCTCTGCCATGCTCAATCTCTTCCCCCCAGTTTTCCCTCAGCTCCCCAGCGATATGCCCAGTGTAGGAATTCATAGTGCAGAAGGCATGTGGTGTGGCCCAGCCCAGGGTAGTCATGTTAGCAGGCATAGTGGAATCAAGTGCAGTTCAACAAATAAGAAAGCATCTGGAAGGCTCCCCAGGTCACAGGAGGGCTCCCCACTCCCTAAAAGCCTCGTGCCCGATGTAGACGTCTCCCTGTAGGTTCTGAGCAGGCTGGCAATGAGCAACTGTGAGCTGGAGGCTGACGGTACCGAGACATGATGTTAGTCCTCAGGGCCTGGGAGAGCAGGTCAGGAGCCAAAATCCAGATACAAGGAGCACAGTTCCCTCATCTGGGTTATCCATAGGGTGGCGATGGGTCTCCAAAGCAATGCTGAAGTCTTCCAAAGATCTCCCTGCAGCTCAGCGCTGGCCAGTCTGGGGCCCAGTGCTGGCCCTGAGTGGGCACGGAAGGCACGAGGGGTGCAGGCTCTGCATGGGGAGGTGGCAGCTGCAGGTGCCCTCAGGGCTGGGGAATTTGGTCTCTTCTGGTTTTCAGTCACTCCGGCTTCTTGAGAAACTTATTGAGTGTGGGTGTTGGAGTAGGGGTGGGTGGTACAGGAATAGCCTCATGGACAGCTGAAGCTGTCTCTTCACTAGAGCAGGACTGCCGTTTTCTTTTCCTTTGAATTCCTGAGAATGATGGGAAATCAGAGACTGACAGCTTAGCAGCTGTTGGGAAAGCCACCATATCACTGGTCTGCCAAGAGATGACCGTATGAAATAATGCCCCTAACTTCTGGCCTTTATGGTTACTGATTCCTCTCTGTCGTTTCCTATCATTCTCACGTCTAGTCACATTGACTTCAATGTGCCTCAGGGCCTTTGCACCAGCTCTTCTCGCAGAATGGACCATGATTCCTCAAGACAGCTACATGCCTCTCTCCCTTACTCTCTTCATGTTTGCTCAGAAGTCACATTCTCAGAGAGTCCTAACCTCACCACCCTAATTTAAACTACTCTCCTAGAGGGTAGCTTAGTGGTTAAGACACCTGCGTCCTACGTCAGAGTGCCTGGGTTCAGTTCTGAGCTCTGACTCCTGACTTCAGCTTCCCCTCAGTTCAGACCCTGGGAAACATTGTTTCTGGCTCTGGCCCTAGATCTAGCCCTGGTGGTTGCAGGCATCTGGGGGAGTGAACCAGCAGATGGGAGTGCCTGCTCTATCTTGATCTGTTTGCCTCTCACAGAAGCAAACATTTTAAGAAGTATTTTTCTTACTTGGCATTTTTCTCACATGGTGACCATCATCTCTTAACGTACCACAGCATTTTTCTGAACACTTTGTGTCAATTGCTCACTTCCTGTTGCACCCTCCTTCCTGCATGCCTAACTGTAAACTCTGTGAGACCAGTGCAGTTCTTTAGTCTGCTTTTATACATTGACAGACAGTGCCCAGAACAGTGCCTCGGAGGAGGAGTGCTCTGTGTAAGTGTTTGTTGGATGAATGAATGAATGAATGGACTGTGCTTAAAGGGGTAAAGGACTCTGCATCCTTTGGTCATGGAACACTGCCCAGATCTGTAGAAGCCATTCTGAAGCATTCCAGAAAATGTCCTCTATCTTTTCTCATTATCCCCAAATCTATGGATTGGGGTCCTTGTTGGCAAACATTGAATGAAGCAGTTGGAAGTAGCCACACCTTACCCTTCCCAACTGTGTGACTTTGGGGGGAAGCATCTTCTGCCAGCCTGACCATGAACTGTGTGTGGGAATGCAGGCAGTCAGAAATGTTGCCATTTAAATGGTAGCTCGTGCTATCATTGATGGAGATGACTGGGAGAACACAGTGATGAATTTTAAAAAGGCAATGTCCCCTTTGTAGTCATTTAAGCTGCCTTGGGTGAAAACATTGTGGAAAGCCTTCAAAATTTCTGGCTAACTTTAAAATATCAGGAGGCTTTGGTAGATTTCCAGATTTTTCCTTGAATGAGTTAGTAAGTAAAAAGCCCAGGGAAGCAGAGGATCTTGGAGCTGGGCACTGTCTTTGAGCCTCCAATCACCTTCCCACACACAAGGGAGGCCCCTCGTGCCTGAGATGCGGCGTGCGGAGCTGAGTAGAGTTCTTGCGGTTGGTATGTACTGGAATTTCTGCATCTGTGCCCCAACATCTGGAGCTAGGTTACCCGATGCAGATGGAAAACAGCAAAATGCAAATTCTGTGGGTTTAACGGAGAGAACCCAAAGTAGAAAGAGTCCGAGAAGCCAGGTGGCTGTGGCAGCTTGGTATCTAGAGCCTGTGGCCCCAGGTAGAGACAAGGAGATAGGAGGAGGACCTGGACCAACCTACCCACCTCCTCACCCAGAAGAGGAACCCAACCTAACACAACTGGCTTCTCACAGCTTCAGTTGTCTACAGCTCAGTAAAGGATTCTGATTGGCTAGCTGAGAGTCACAGGACTCAACTAGCCTTTGATTGACAGCCCTTGCTTCACTCCCTACTACTCCCTGCCACATACCCAGTGTGAGCTGTGGACTAGACAGCCAGGGAGGCTCCAATGTGTCACGGGATAGGCGTAGTACCAGGCACTAAGGCTCCTGGTGTGAGCGCTGTCCCTGCCCCTCACTATTGACAATCAAGGGAAGAGTCAGTAGTCAAAGAATTCCACATGTAGAGAGTGCTGTGGAGGAAGAATGCAAGCCTCAGTGTGTGGGAGGCAGCGGGGGGGGGGGGGGGAAGTGTTGCACTTGCTGGCTGTTATGCAGAGGGTAGGCTATAAAGAGGGCGAGAGTGCAACCCACACAGGGGAGCTGCTGAGACCTGATGTGGTGCTAGAGTGGGAGAGAAGTGAAAAAACTCAGGAACCACCTAAGGACCTGACCCATGGCTTTTGTATTTGGACTGCATCCTCCCCGAGTTCCTACCCCTGCTCTAGGTTTGAAACAAGCAAACCTATAGTGCATTGCATCACTACACTAGGAAATGTCAAGGGGAGCAGAAAAATGAAACAAACAAACAACAACCTGAGTGGTGCCCTTTAGTCTAAAGATTTGTCCTGGTCTTCACTGACTTCCCTTCTCCCTTATTTTCAACATAGGCATCCATCTCCACACATCCACTTTATTTATTTATTTTAACTTTTTAAAAAGATTTTATTTATTTGAAAGACAGAGTTACAGAGAGAGGTGGAGACAGAGAGAGAGAGAGAGAGGTCTTCCATCTGCTGGTTCACTCCCCAAATGGCTGCAATGGCCGGAGCTGCACTGATCCGAAGCCAGGAGCCAGGATCTTCTTCTGGATCTCCCACAGAGTTCAGGGGCCCAAGGACCTGGGCCATCTTTCACTGCTTTCCCAGGCCACAGCAGAGAGCTGGATCGGAAGTGGAGCAGCCAGGACTAAAACTGGCACCCATATGGGATGCCGGTGCTTCAGGCCAGGGCTTTAACCTGCTGTGCCATAGTGCCGGCCCCATACATCCACTTTCAATCCAAACGTTTGGAGCTTTTACATAGAGAAGGATTTCTTTCTTGGCTTTTGAAAACTATTGCCTAAAACACATGTCCACCAATGACATTTCCCATAATTCCATTATTTTGATTTCTCTTGGGGGCAGAGGGAGAGGATCTCCAGGACGGTCTGATCGAGGACTACGATCCCTGCTCCTGATTCTGCAGGGGATGGAGAGGAGCTGCTTCCCATGGGCTCTGCCCATGTATTAGGAAGAAAGAAGAGCTCAAGGCTCGCTCTTTCACTGTCTCTCCTTGATGGAGTGTGGCCCACACAATGATTTTGTGGAGGCACAGTAATTTGGGGTGGCTCAATCCTTACCCCAAAGTGTGCCAGATGCCCTTCATTTGTGCAGGCTGGTGGTGATGGGGGAGTCCCCTTTCTGTTGCTAACTAGGGGGTCAATCAGTGCTGCTCTGCACTTCCTCTGTGCAAGGGTGATGGATTGTTTGGGGGCTGTCCAGCGCATTGCACTGACCTGATTTCCAAGCAGTGGGGGACACTAGAGCACAGGGGGAAGTCTCAGGTGACTCTAGCCTTGTGCCGCCTGCTCAGCTGAAGGAGGGGACTCAACAGCCTCAGGAATCCAGTGGGCTGGTAGGCATTGGTCCAATCTGCCAGATCGCTCTTGCGTGCAGCACCTCATGAAGATTGTCAACAGGTAGTTATAAATGACATTGCTCAGCCCACAAACGGGTGTCCTTACTGTCTTGGGTACTTCTGTGTGTGTGGTTAAGGCCTCAGAATCCACCTGGCACTCAACCCCCATGGGCAGTTCTAATTTTCTCCTCCAGACACGCCTCTGTGCCCTAGCACTCCATTTTTTTTTTTTTTTTTTTGGACAGGTAGAGTTATAGACAGTGAGAGGGAGAGACAGAGAGAAAGGTCTTCCTTTTGTTGGTTCACCCCCCAAATGGCCACTACGGCCGGAGCTACGCTGATCCAAAGCCAGGAGCCAGGTGCTTCTTCCTGGTCTCCCATGTGGTGCAGGGGCCCAAGCACTTGGGCCATCCTCCACTGCACTCCCGGGCCACAGTAGAGAGATGGGCTGGAAGAGGAGAGGCTGGGACTAGAGGCGTGCATATGGGATGCCGACGCCACAGGCAGAGGATTAACCAAGTGAGCCATGGTGCCGGCCCTCTCCATTCTTTTTGTTTCTATTGTTTGTTGTTATTAAAAAATAATCTTCAGCTCCCCCTTAATTCCCATTCCATTTGAATTGTTCTATTTTCCAGGAGTTATGCCCTTCTTTTTTTTTTAACTTTTATTTAATAAATATAAATTTCCAAAGTACAACTTTTGGATTATAGCAGGTTTTTCCCCCCATAACCACCCTCCCACCCGCAAACCATCCCATCTCCCACCCCCTCTCCCATCCCATTCATCATTAAGATTCATTTTTAATTATCTTTCTCTACAGAAGATCAACTTAGTATATACTAAGTAAAGATTTCAACAGTTTGCACCCATACAGACACACAAAGTATAAAGTACTGTTTGAATACTAGTTTTACCGTTAATTCACATAGTACAACACATTAAGGACAGAGATCCTACATGGGGAGTAGGTGCACAGTGACTCCCATAGTTGGTTTAACAATTGACACTCTTATTGATGACATCAGTACACACCTGAGGCTCGTGTCATGAGCCACCAAGGCTATGGCCTCTGCCCTTCTTTTAAAAGGGATTTTATTTATTTGAAAGGCACAGTGACAGAGCGCGAGTGAAAGTGTGAGGAAGACAGAGATCTTGCATCCACTGGTTCACTCCAAAAAGGCTGAGCCAGGCCGAAGCCAAGAGCCAGGGACACCATTTGGGTCTTCCACGTGGGTGGCAGGGACTTGAGTGTTTGAGCCATCATCTGCTGCTCGCCAGGCACATTGGTACGGAAGCTGAGTAGCCAGGATACAGATGGGCACTTTGAACTCTGACGTGGGGTGTGGCTGTCACCAGCAGCGGCTTGACCTGCTGTGCCGCAAATTCCAGCCCGTCCTTGCCCTCCTTTCCTCTCCCCTCCCTTTTATTTCCCCGGTTCTCTCGCCCCCTATTACAACACAGGAATCAGCTTTGACCTCCAAGTTGCTTGAGTAGCACCGTGTAGACAGTGGCATAGGCAGTTTCTGCTCTGGGAGGAAGGGGACAGTTTCCAAATTCTTCCCCTTAGAGGCTGAGGGAGCTAACCCAGATAATACTGCCAGTTAGAATAATCTCAGCTCAGGACCCGTGAGACTCACCAGTCATTATGCTGTACTGGAAAATAAACCTGATCTGGCAGCCTCATTAGATTATAATCAGCTCAGATCTTTCCTTCTGGCTTCTCAGAGCATAGCGTGTGTCTCTGGAGCAGCAGAGGGGAGGAAACCACCTCGCCTCCCCAGATTTCTGTGTTTCTTCTAGGTTCATGGCTCTAATTAAATCTTTACCCTGATAAGGTGGAGAATGACTCATTGTCCACTATGCCTATCACTTTAAGTGGGTATCTAATTTGTTTCAGAAGCTATGAGGGAGCCCCAGGGTCTCATCTATAATCTTGAGAGTGCAGTTCCAGGGTATAGGGTGTACGGGCCAATAGATGCTGGGCTAAGATGTATAGTCCTTGTTTGGTAACCATAGCACTAACAACTGCCACCCATTGAGTGCTTAGTAGGTTCTGGATGCTCTGTATTAACTTGTTTAATCCTGGGGCCAGGGTTGTAACATAGCAGGACAAGCTACTGCCTGTGATGCCAGCATCCCATATGGGCAGCAGTTGGAGTACCAGCTGTTCCACTTCTGATCCAGCTCCCTGCTAATGTGCCTGGGAGAGCAGCAGAAGTTGGCCCAAGTGCTTGGGCCCTCACACCCAAGTGGGAGACCTGGAAGAAGCTCCTGGCTACTGTCTTCGGCCTGGCCAAACCCTGGCCATTGTGGCCATTTGGGGAATAAACCAGCAAATTGAAGATCGATCTCTCTCTCTCTCTCTCTGTCTCTCTCTGTCTCTCTCTCCCCCCCCCTCTCTCACTGCCTTTAAAATAAATACATAAATAAATAAATATTTAAAAATAGTTTAACCCTCAGACCTACCACTTGGGTTATGTTCTCTACTCTTATATTTTAGCAGGAGGGACAATGTTTAAAGCAACCAAGTTTAAAAATGGCAGAATCAGGGCCAGCGCTGTGGCTCACTTGGTTAATCCTCTACCTGTGGTACCAGCATCCCATGTGGGCGCTGGGTTCTAGTCCCAGCTGCTCCTCTTCCAGTTCAGCTCTCTGCTGTGGCCCGGGAGGGCAGTGGAGGATGGCCCAAGTACTTGGGCCCCTGCACCCACATGGGAGACCGGGAAGAAGCACCTGGTTTTTGGCTTCGGATCGGCGTGGCACTGGCTGTGGCGGTCATTTGGGGGGTGAACCAACAGAAGGAAGGCCTTTCTCTCTGTCTCTCCCTCTCACTGTCTATAACTCTACCTATCAAATAAAAAAAAAAAAAAAGAAAGAAAAAAATGGAAGAATCAGGATTGGAGCCCAGGCAGACTGGCTCTGGATTCTGTATTCTTAATAGTTCCCAATGCCATAGTCTATTGATTATGGGAGCTATAGAACACAGCTAAGTAAACATGATGTGAAAACAGTGAAGCTTAGGCAATGCCACTTGGAAACAGATAGCATGACTAATGGACAAGCAAGGAATCCAGTAATAGGATCTTTTGTAATAATCCTGGTATGGGAATTAGGTTGGAAGCAGTGACCACAGAGAGCCTGGGATGTGAGAGATCGTGTGAAGGATACATTTGAACTCACTTGGGACCCTGGAGTGTTCCCCTTGAGACAATGGGAGGAGGGACATGATTAGAAGTCCAGGTGGCAGACAGCACTTGGAACCAGCAAGTGACCTTGATATGTTGGGCTGATAAGATTTCAAAGGTGTTATCAGTCTATATTCTGGAAGCAGGGAAGAGTTAGTGTCCCCCAACTACAGTCACTCTACCCCCAGAAGGGGGACTGCTGCGAGGGATTATATACACTCAACAGGGTGACAAGGCCAGAGGATGTGAAGAGATTACAAAGAGACCCGCCCTGTATCCCTTCCCACCTGAAGGGAAGTCTGGTCCAGGGTGACCCGCGGATCCCCTAGCTTCCTTAGAAGTGTGGAGGGCAGCTTAGGGGGATGGTGTGCTCACATTTTCACGGATCCTTAGACTTCCTGCTTTGGAAGGAAGAAGGTCAGACGTCCTGTTGGGAAGGTGGTGGAGGCTGGGAGAAGCCAGCTCAGTCGCAGGTGCTGCACCTGCCTTTACTCAAGGGCTGGTGCTAAGGCAGCATCCCAGGGCAGGGCTAGGTGGTGGAACTGCAGCCTGTGTTCCCCACTGCGTATTTTCCCTTGAGCAGCATGTGTCCACCTCGTCCACCTGCATATTCAGAGCTGAGGTCATCAATAGGGTGGGATTTACGGATTCAGAGCCCACCTTTATCAACTGTGATAATGATGTTTCTTTTGCCTATCGAGACTTTACTGTCCTCAGCTGCCTAGGTTTGCCCGTTTTTATAAGATACAATTTGAAGTGTTTGGTAGAAGAGCTAAAAAGGGCTGTGGAAAAAAAGACACCTTCCTCCCACCCCAAGTGGTTCGGTGTCTGATAAAAGGATGAAATCTGAGGCTGTGATTGAGTGAAAACCAAGGGTCATGTGGATATCAATAGCTTGGAAGTGGAGGTGGAGGTATTGATATTTTTGAATAACATATGTTCACACTTCATCATTTTAATTAACAGTTATTTTTCTTGTAATTTCAGCAGGAGGTATTCCAGGGTAAGAGCATAAGACCTGGATTTATGTGAATAGAGTTTTTTTAATTTCATCATTGAATCCAAATAGCATTTTCCTAGTATGAAACCAGATGGCAGACTTTGTTTGTGGTCAAAGGCATTATGTTGGAGAGAACCTTGCTTAGGCAGATTTGAATAAATCCCAAAAGTGATTTAAGACGTGATATATCTCTTAGAACTTAAACCATGGCAGGTACTTTTATTAACAAAATTTATACACTCAAACACAGTGACTTAAAGGAGCCAATTTTCATTCTGGCAAGTTGTAATTTTCCCCCCTTTTTTGGCCACTGACTGTATATGTGGAATTATGGTTGTCTTGGAAAACTCAGTCTGTGAGTCAGTTTGCATATTTCTCATATCCTAGCTGAAGAATATCTTCTGATCCAATTTTCAAGACCTTGTCATGTTTGAAAGGAATGATTTTGGGAGAGATAACCAAACACTGGTTTGCTGTTTTCTTTAATAGTCTGTAAGTTACATATTTGACACCTCCAACGATGCCAGCTTTAGCTGAGGTGTTATCCTTTAAAGGTTGTTTGAAACCATAAATTACTTTGCAGATGTAACAAGGTGTTATAGAAGCTTCGATGAAAAGCCAAACTTCTACATTCCCAGTGGGGATTAGACAATGAGGCTAACTCTTCCCTGCTTCCAGAATATAGACTGATAACCATGGTTTTGGAGCCAAAACAGGGTTCCTTCAGAGAAATTGCTGGGGGCTATACACAGATGTGGACAATCACTGAAAGGCACGGTGTGATCACAGTGACTTACCATCATGGTCTACTTTGAGGTCGATGTCCCTCTTATAGCTCACCAGTTGACTTCTTGGACTGTAATTTCCTGAGTTTTTTCCATCTCAGTTTCTTTCCAACTTCACTGATACACTGACTCAATTTCATGTGATGAGGATTAGGAGACACAGTTTCAGATCTGTGCTGAGTGCTGGATAAGGCAGAGGTGATGTGCACCAATGAAATCTTGCTTAGCTGCTTACAGCCATGCAGGTCCACCTACACCTGGGAGTCTAGGGGGTCTCTAATAGTCAATCATAGAATAAAAACAAGCACTCAAGACTCAATATTTGGTGTAGTAGTTAAGATGCTGCTTGTGGGGGAGGCAGTGTTGAGGTACATCAGATTAAGCCTCCACCTGTGACGCTGGCATCACATATGGATGCCTGTTCAAGACCTGACTGTTCCATTTCCACTCCAGCTTCCTGCTAATGCAGCTGGGAAAGCAGTGGAAGATGGCCAAGTGCTTGGGCCCCTGCATGCACTTGATAGACCTGGAAGAAGCTCCTGGCTCCTGGCTTCGGATCAGCCCAATCTGGCTATTGCAGCCATTTGGGAAGTGAACCAGCAGATGGAAGACTCTCTCGCAGTCTCTCTCTCTCTCTCTCAGTCTCTTTCTACCACCTCTCTTCTCTCTATAACTCTGCCTTTCAAATAAGTAGAAAAATAAATCTTTAAAAATGGTATTAAAAAAAGATGCAGCTTGGGAAGCCCACATTCCATATCAGAGTGCCTGGTTTGAGTCCAGCTCTGCTTCCAATCCTGTTCTGCTAATGTGCACCCAAGGATGCAACTGGTGACAGTTCAAGTACTTAGGGGTCCTTGCCACTCACAGATAACACCCAGATTAAGCTCCTGGCTGCTGACTTCAGCCTGGCCCAGCCCTAGTCGTTATGGGCATTTGGGGGAGAGTGAAGCAGCAGATGGAATATCTTTCCTCCCCCCACCTTCCTTTCAAATAAAACAAAAATAAATAATGTTTTCAAAATCCTAAAAAGACACAAAACACAAAAAAAATTCTGACCTTGCAATGTGGGATGGTGTCCAGGAGCCTCCATTCTTAGCAGTCATTCCAGGGAGCTCCCAGGCAGCTGGTCAGAGGACCACAGCATGAGGAACCCTGCATAGAGAGGCCTAACTACATGACATGTTAAAGCTCAAGGAAATTGATTAGCTAGTAGTGTCCCTACTTCTATTTGAGTAGAAATAATGTGGTTTTGTCTTGGTAAATACAAATGAAGGAGTGACGGTGGCCTATTTTCTCCAGTAGGCTTGAATGCTTCAAATTGCTTCTTCAGCACACTTGGGAGATGCAAGGTAAGGATAAATATTCTGAGATGTGGTCTGGTCACAATGACCAAGGAAAGCAGTGTGAGAATATAGATGCAGGCTCTCAGTAACTTGCTCTTGAATCATTTTTTCTGCATTGAGAAAGGTCTTCTATCTGCTAGTTCACTCCCCCAAATGGTCACAATAGCCAGAGATGTGCTGATCTGAAGCCAGGAGCCAGGAGCTTCCTCCAGGTCTCCCACCTGGGTGCAGGGACCTAAGGACTTGGGCCATCTTCTTCTGCTTTCCCAGGCCATATCAGAGAGCTGGATCAGAAGAGGAGCAGCAGGGACTAGAACCAGTGTCCATATGGGATGCCAGCACTGCAGGCATTGGCTTTAACCTGCTGAGCCACAGTGCTGGCCCCCAAATAAAAATTTTTAAAAGAACACATTTCATAATTGTCCATGCAGGGAACCCACTGGGGACAGATGTTTACAAGCTGTCATCCTGATTAATCAAGGATCAACCCCAGGTGTTGAGTCCCTCACACTACCAGGATTGCACAAGTTCTGGGTGATTCCTGTAGATGTTGCCAGCAAGATGTCTAAGAAGCCACAGATAAGCATGCAGCAGACAAGAGTACACTCAGGAAAACCAGAATAAAAGGTTGGGTCCAGAGAATGTGAGGTTGAATGCAGCCAAGTCAAATACAGAGCTCTGCTGGCCAAAAAATGAACAAGTCTGCTTCTGCCTTCAAACCTTTTACAGTGGTAGCCCCTGGAATATTCTTCAATGGCCTCCATGTGGCCCTGGGAGCTTCCCTGTTCTCTTGGGTTCTGACCTTTTATTGCATGCATGGTCTCAGTAATTTGGCACTCGATGACAGATCCTCTTCCTTGTCCTTTAATGTCTGTGTGTTTTCATTGCTTTTCCCTTCCCCACGAGAAACACCAACCTCCTTGGGTCGTTTGGGACTGAGTCTTCTAATTCCTTTTCATCTGATCAGCACCTAACTGTGCTCAGCAGAAACCTGTTGACTGGAGCTCACTTAGTAGACGATAAATCCTTTCTCAGCACAATTATCTTTCCAGGGGCCTGCAGACTCTCCCTACTCCCTAACTGTATTGAGACCCTCACCAATTAATGGGGCTCAGAAAGCAGCACTTTTAATGAGGGGCAGGGATCTGGGAGCTCAGGGTGTTGTAACGTTTTCATCAGCAATTCCTTCTGCTCCCTTTGTGTTTGGTTTCATTCTGATTCCTTCACAGCCAGCAGCACTCAGAAGGGACGTATATTTAGACTCAAATACAGCCTTTTATTGACATGGTCTGTGTGTGATGAAACACACATGTGCTGGTCCTTTCTCTGCCTAATGTTTTCCTTCTCCACCACAGTCCTTGCCAGCTAGGGATGCCGTCAAGGTGTGAGCAGTATCTAGGAGCTGTGGTGGGGTAGCAGGGAACTAGCACTTGTTGGATTCTTTGGAATGGAAGGGCTCCAAGTCACCTTCAATGTTTCTTGTTGTGACCCTGGAGCCACTTATGTGCGAATACCCACAGCTGCCGGACGCAACTGCACAGCTTGTGTACTGGACAGTTCTCAAGAGAGATTGCACCACGGTCCATACCAACCCAGCCCCTGGAGGAGGGCAGTGCATAGCCTGTGCGGCCACACACAAGTTCTAATGAATCAGAGTCTCTATGGAAGGGGGCCCGGGAACCTGCATTTTAATCTCACAGATTCCTATTAACACTAAAGCTTGAAAATCACTGCTTGGGAGATGGGCTTTAAGAGGAAGATACACCAGAAGGAAAGAAATATGGGAAAAATGATCTTAGAATTTATACCATTCTTGGAACCTCTGCTTCCTAGGCTTAAATGTACAGCTGGCTTCCAGGAAAACTCAGTGAATCATTGTTATTCAGAGTGATGATCCTGTTAGTGACCTGGTCATCTTCCCCCCTCCTCTCAAGTAGGCATCTCTTATTTTCTTTTCTGGATGCTTTTACATTCATTGTTTTCAGGAAATACTGATCAAGTGGGGTCGTCACCACTCCAATATATAGGGTGGTCCAATTGGATAGCATTTCAAGTAAAGTTATTTGCTTGGTAACTTGCTTATGTTCGGTTTACATAGTCATGGCTGCTTTTGGCTTAGGCACTCTTGTTTGGCACAAGGATCATCACCTATGGCGAGTGAATGAAGAGAGGACCACTTTCCTCCTAAGGGAGCTGTGGGCATGGCCAGCCCCTAATGCTTTAATGCTTATTAGGACAGGAAGGGAATTTAAGTACTCAAAATGCCATCCAGAATCATGTCACATAAGAGCTACTAGGTATGTGCTGTCCCCTGTACCAGACATGTTTCCTAAGCATTTCATTAGCATTCATAGTTTTGATCCTCAAAAGCAAACATGGGTGATAAGCATTTTATTGGCCTCATTCTATAGGTTGAAAATTTGAGATGTAGAACTTTCCCAACAGTTTGTGCTGGGGATAGGACAGCATTGGCAAGGAGAGTGTGGCCAGTGCCGCGGCTTGCTTGGCTAATCCTCTGTCTGCAGTGCCAGTACCCCGGGTTCTAGTCCTGGTTGGGGTGCCAGATTTTATCCCGGTTGTTTCTCTTCCAGTCCAGCTCTCTGCTGTGGCCCGGGAGTGCAGTGGAGGATGGCCCAAGTGCTTGGGCCCTGCACCTGCATGGGAGACCAGGAGGAAGCACCTGGCTCCTGGCTTCGGATTAGCGCAACGTGCTGGCCGTAGTGGCCATCTGGGGGGTGAACCAACAGAAAGGAAGACCTTTCTCTCTCTCTCTCTCTCACTGTCTAACTCTGCCTGTCCAAAAAAAAAAAAAAAAAAAAAAAAAGAGAGAGAGAGAGAGAGAGAATGCAAGGCACAAGTGAAGTCAGATAAGCAAGAATGTGAATAAATGTCCATTGGTGCATGTTAGGGGAGGGAGTTGGAAGATAATGATTGCCTCCACAAAGCAGCAAGAGAGAGCTGGGCCTGCCTGCAGCACCAGCCAGGATTCCAGCAAGGGGTCCTGGAAGATTTCTTTTCCTTCCTTCCTGACTTCTTAAAAAGAAGTAGAAAGAGCTTCTGATTTTTGATTGTTCCCTCTAAAAAGAGTACCATATTAAACATCTCCCTCCAAAGCCATGAACCTCCATCCTAGCCAATAGCCTTTAAGACCTGGCTGTACTTGATAGATAAGACTTGGGAATTTAGATTAGACAGGAAAGGTTGCATTTGAGAGTGTTTACGGAAAGAAGATGGAGGGGTTATGAATACATTGTCAAGAGCATGAAGTTTGCGGTAGCAATGTAGGAATGGAAGACTTCCCTGAAGATATGACTCCTTGGGGGTTCAAGCTTAGAGCAGCTGCTAAGCCTGTAATCCAGCCTCCACTAGAGGTGGAGGCAATTATTCCAGTCGTTTAGGAGGAGAGGGAGCTATTGAATTACTAGAATGATTAGCTCTACTTTCTTTGTTGTTTGTAGAGAACAGTCTGGTCTGCTTGTGTCAATGTGTGCTGCGTTGCTGGGCTGGAGCTGCCTCCTAAATCCTTGACTTCTTCAGTAAAACACAGTAGTCAGTGAAATATCATTTTTCTTGGCCACACGGAGGCCTTGGCAAGATCTCTTTGGTACTCCTGAAACTGAGCCTTTTCACCACTTTTCTCTTTCAATCAATGGCTTAGGAAGTAGCATGGGAATTTCTTTTGAGGAGAAAATGGCTACTTAGTGTCTCGTGTCATTCCCAAGTCACAAGAGATTCCGGTAGATTGGGAGTGGTTTTGAATCATTCTGACTGAGGGCAGGGGGCTGAACAGGATGACCTTTGAGCTCCCAAAATGTGAGGAAGCAGGTAGACTGTCAAAGGGGTGGGTCCTACCCCATGTTTGTAACTCTGTGTGGATTGGATATGTGTACACCCCAGTTCGGCCTTGATGCCAAGAAGGGACTTTGAAAGAAGGGCTAGGGGTTCTGTGGTCAGTTGTTCCTCTGAGAAACACTCACAAAGATGTTTTCTGTTTCAGGCAGAACCATGTCTCCAGAGACCACAGGAGTTTCAAGACAACTGAATGCAAGATAGGAAAGGAGATATCTTGGAGAAGTTAGACTGTTCATCCCCTGTGGGACTCGTCTGTACAGCACATTATTGACTTCAAGGCAAGAGGCCATGAAAGTGTCTTTCCTTAAGACAGTAAACTCTCTGTTTTCTTTCTAAAGTGATGGGAAAAAAGGGCTGTTTTTGTTCCCTATATCAGTTTCCAGAAATGAGTGTACCGTACAATGTGCTTCAAAGTACAATGCTACAGAATATAATTTACTATTACTTAGATGATTCAGAAGCTCCTCTGGGATCTTGTTAATATAAATAGTAAGTATTTGTGCTGCAGCTGGTGGAAGAGTTGTTTCTCAGTGACTTCTAGCAAAGAGTCAGAAAAAATAAAAGTCTTTCCCTGTTGCAATATATTTTAGACCAGCCAATGAAGCAAGTGGACTTACCTATAACTGTCAAGGGAGGATAGCAGATGTGGGGAGAATAAAGAAATGTAAGTTGCGGACTCATTGGTTGCAAATAGTTACATCTATGGAAGTTCTCTGTCAGTACTTAAGACTGGAACTAGAAGTATTTGGGGCCCACAATGTCCTCTCTACTTGCCTTCTCCTACGCTGCAGAGATCGGTGAAGCAAATACCACATGTCCCAGACCGCCTGCACTCTGGGTTCTGGAAATGATTTAAATCTAGACATTACACTACACTTGGGCAAGGCTGGGAAGGGGAAAATGAGGTAGATGTCATACTTTTGCTGTTTCTGCTTTGTTTTGTAATTGGTCATGGAGACACCTGCGTTTTCTGCGGTGACATTAGAAGTTTGTGGGCGTCAAGAGATGGTCACAGGGATCTCATTCTGCAGGTGAGGATTAAAAGATGTCTGGCTGGGTACAGAGCCAGCTTCCTGTCCCTGTGAGCTTTCCCCACTGTGGTGGCTTCCTGACTTTGACAGCTGTACCGTAGTTTAGGAGGTGGCTGGTGGTTAATCTTGGGTGATCCAGCAGTTCTTTTGTTAACTCAACTCTGCTCTGTGGCTTTGGGAGCTGTTTCTGAAATCTCAACCTTAGTCTGTTTTCTTGGCTCTTCCATGATTCAATGATCTTTTCTTAATGCCTTATAATATTCCCTTCATGCATACACTGGCTAGAATGGCTTATATTCTCTGCAATTGAATCCTGACTATGACTGGTGTTGGTGCCAGGAGGGTTATAGACAATGAACTCTAAAAAAAAAATTTTTTTTTTTTTGGAAATCTGGATTTGTTTTTTTCTGACTTGATTAGTTTTTGAATTGAGAAATAATTAGGTCAAAATTGGATGACATGCAGTGGCAGAATAATTACTTAAGACATCATCCTCTGGTCACTTGGAATGAAGTGTTTAGTGAAGACAAGGCTTAGGTGGACTGAATGCCTGCTGATCATTATGGTGAGAGTGGAAAGTGGAGTCAGGTGGCTGTTTTATGTATAGTGAAGAAGTTTTAGAAAGAAAATGATGTGCTAAAGATGTCCATTTTATTGGTCTTAGGGATGATCAGAGAACCAAGGACCTTTTATGATGTTGTAGAGAGATCATTGATTTCACATAGCTCAAGAAAGCTGTAAATGAATTCTATATAAATGTAATTTGATCCTGTGGGTTGATAATGAAAATATTATCTGAACTCACAGCACCAGTAAGTCTGTTATGTGAAAGTTTAGGAGTTAACTGGGAAAGAGTGGAACTTCAAAACTGAAATGGGGCCATTTGGGAAGGTTAAACTGAACCTGAGTATTCAGATTCCTCAAACTCCATTGAACATCCCTTGTCAGTAGAACCACCTTCTACTCCCCTCTCTGATGAGGCTGGTCCAGCATTACCTGGAGACTCCACCATTCATTATTCTAGACTTATAAATAGAGTCAAGCCTGAGTACACTTCAGAAGCACAAGTACAATGTTTATCTTAGAAGGCAAAGGTTTATATAACAAAAGAACAGAAAGACTTTTCTAATGTATATCAGCAAAAACCTGGGGAGTAGATGTGGGAATGGATTACAAGAATCTAGGTCATATAAGAAGAATCGATATTTTAAATCTGTCTTGATTTGTTGATATGGGTGTATTTTAAAAAGATTCTGGATTTATTATTTGAGTAGGCACAACTGGGAATTATTATAACTCTGACATATTTGGAAGAAAATTGAGGTGTCAGAAATCTATAGGATAATATATGGTGAGGAATTCAAAGTTGAGAGAAAGCATTATTGAAATAAGAATTTCACATATGACCCAGTCACTGCCAAGGACACTGTGTTCCCCAAATGATTGAAAACACAATTGTGAGAAACATACTTAAAATGAATTGCAGCTGAATCTTCTGTAGGTTGGGGTAAAGGCAAGGGATGCTGTTGAAATGGTCATGTTGATAACATGAGTCTGTTGAGATGCTGGAGTAGCAAAGGACCAATAACGATACCAATGCCAGAAGCAAGGCAGAAACAGGACCAGAGGGTCACTGAATCTTCATTGGTGGATAATTTGAGTTTCTAGGAATGAGTAGATGACAAGTCTACCACGATATCTGTCTATCTATCACTATGTCTGATTCTATAAATCAACTATTCAATAATATATAATTCTGGAAAATATAGGTGTAATTTTAATTGTAATGGTGGAAAATCATAGACCTTCATCCAACTTCCAGACCTATGGGGTTTATTAACCTGGGGCACTGAATGAAGAAGAAGCCTGGACTCAGATATTCGACCAAGAATGTAGTGTAAATTTTCCTCTTAACCTTCTTCAAAGAAACTTGCAGCTATTTAATAACTCAATTCTACACTGGAAAAAATAATCAAGACTTTTGAGGGTTTGCTGGATTCTAACTGTCATAACATTAATCCCCTAAGACCCAGAAAACACTGTGGTTCTCTAGAAGTGAGAAATGGAATTTGGGCCTCAGTGGTCCCAGTGCATTTCTGAAGTCATGTTATGATTACTTCCTGAACTTTTGAATGTATTGTTGGAGTAGATATTTCAGTATTTGGAGAATTGCCACAATGAGTTTGTGGAATAATGACTGTTAACTATGAAGACACAAGGGGAAGCTGGAATTACCTCTCCCTATCAAATAGTAGACAACAACAAAATAGTATAACCTTGAGGAACTCAGAGATTCATGCCATTGTAGGAGGTTTAAAAAGGTGCAGGAATGGTGATTTCTCTCATAATCTGTAGTTAACTCACCTCTTTGGTCTCTACAGGAAAACTATGAGTCTTGGAGATTGACAGTATATTACTGTAATGGTAATCAGACAAGGACTGCAATTGCATTTGTTGCTTTACACATCAAATTAACATAGCTTCTGACACCTGATATGAAGCTACGAAATGACAAGCACTTCCTTTCCTACCTGCAACACTCTGCCCCTTGTTCTAGTTAGTACAGAACAACAGACTTTGGTATCATTTACCACATGGCGGTAGTGGTATCTTATCTGGGCTATGTGAGCTTCAGATCTCAGTGGTAGTTTTGTTGCTGGGATATTGATCATCAGAGCATGCTGTAGAACACCCGACTAGTCTACCATATTAATGACATTTTTCTATTTGGTCTGATGAAAGAAATAGCATGTGTTCTTGGTAAGAAGCATACACAACAGAGGAGATTTTAAAAACTATAAAAATGTAAGTATCAGTCACCTTAGTAAAGTTTATGGAAGGTCAACGGTTTGGAGCCTTTTGAGGTAGTCCTTGCAAAGTGAAGTAGTTGCTGTACATTCCACTAAGGAAGAGCACAAGCGTGGCAGGTTTCTCTTGCTTTTGGAGACAGTGTATACCACATTTGGATGTGATGCTCAGACCCATTTACTGAGTGACCTGTAAGGCTGCTAGGTTTGAGTAGTTCACAGAATATGGCAAGGTGTTTCAGATGGTCCAAGCTGCGGAGCCAGTGGCACTGCCATTTGGTTCTAACAACTCAGCTGATCCAATGTTGGCTGAAGTGTGGCTATCAGATGAGGATGGAACCTGTAGCAAGTCTCTACAGGGGACTTTCAGTGAGGTTGCATAGGATCGGGAAGCAAAGTCATGCCTTATTTGTCAGTTGACTATCTTTCCCTTAAGAAATAGGCCTGGCATGCATCTCATGAGCTGTCCCTCATGAACTGGGTGTTATCTGATTACTCATGGTACAAGAATGGATCTTAACCTTTGTTCCTCAACACTTCATTGTTAGGTGGTTTGAAAGCATAGTGCATTGCTTGAGCAGAGGGCTAACTCTTCCAAGGCATAACCTACTGCTACATCACCCTCTCAGTCAACACTTGTATGTTCTTGGGGAGGGTACAATGAACAGGTTACCTGGGAAAGAAAAAATCAATCCTGATTCTTGGATGCATCTCCATGATATGCTTGAATCAGATGGAAGTCAGCAGACATAGCAATATAGTCCCACTCAGCACTGACCTTGAAGTGCAATGGAGGAAAGAAAACATCTCTACAGGCAGAGCTTGTCAATGTGGCCTGAAAATAAAGATGTTCAGAGGTCCAGGTCAATGCAGATTTATTGGTAAAGGATAATGGGCACTGGATTAGCCCAATGCTCAGGGATTTGAAAGAAAAAATACAAGAAGGACAGGGAAAGAGGTAAGTGAGTGAAACTTGCAGGGTGGGCCAAGAATACAAAGATATGTATAACCCCTATGTTTGTTCACAGTAGGACATATAGTGAGGATAAGTGGCTGAAAAATAAATTGGACATATAAATTTGACCTGTTTTGTGAATGTCTATAAATATTTCTATGCCATCTGAAAGACTGTTTCTTCACAATTAGATCCAGGATTATTGGCAGGAATACCACCTATTCAAGGCTATATATTTCTTTTTCTTTTTTTAATTTGACAGAGTTAGACAGTGAGGGAGAGAGACAGAGAAAAAGATCTTCCTTCCATTGGTTCACCCCCCAAAATGGCCGCTATGGCCAGAGCTATGCCGATCCAAAGCCAGGAGCCAGGTGCTTCCTCTTGGTCTCCCACGCGAGTGCAGGGGCCCAAGCACTTGGGCCATCCTCCACTGCCCTCCTGGGCCACAGCAGAGCTGGGGTGGAAGAGGAGCAACTAGGACTAGAACCCAGTGCCCACATGGGATGCTGGCGCTGCAGGCGGAGGATTAACCAAGTGAGCCACGCCAGCCCCAAGGCTATGTATTTCTTAATGCAGAATATCAGGAGGCACATCATGTGAGTTTGTTCCATTGAACTGGAATTAGAGAATGCAGTGACCATTTTGGGCAGCTTGCACCAATCCTCCAATAGATAAGAGAGGGTTCACTACTATGTTAACTGAGTTCTTAATCCTGATTATCAAGGAGAAAAAGGATTATTGTAATGCAGTGGGAACAGGGAGGTGTATTTTTAGAACCCAAGACAACCTCTGGATGTATACATATTTACTCTGTATTCAACAGCAACTTTTAATGGAATTCTGCAGGGATGGGATGGAATTAATGGAATTCTGTGGAAATCTAGTATAATCAGAGTCACCAAGGCCTTAAATCCACTGGGAATGGAGGTTTGGTGACTCCAGCTAAATACACTAGCCAGTTTTGATGATTGAAAGCAAAAGTAACTTATAGTGGGTTTTGACTGACACTGGGATCATCACAACCACCAGTATTTTCTTCCTTGCTCTGCTCTGTTACATGTATCCTTTGTACATGAACCATTTCTTTCTTTTGCTCTCCCTCCAAAATTTTTATTTATTTTTTTGACAGGCAGAGTTAGACAGTGAGAGAGGGAGACAGAGAGAAAGGTCTTCCTTTTTCTGTTGGTTTACCCCCTAAGTGGCCGCTATGGCCAACACACTGCGCCGATTCGAAGCCAGGAGCCAGGTGCTTCCTCTTGGTCTCCCACGCGAATGCAGGGGCCCAAGCACTTGGGCCATCCTCCACTGCCCTCCCGCGCCAAGCAGAGAGCTGGACTGGAAGAGGAGCAATCGGGACAGAATCCGGCGCCCCGACCGGAACTAGAACCCGGGGTGCTGGCGCCGCAGGCGGAGGATTAGCTTCGTGAGCCGCGGTGCTGGCCTTCCCTCCAAATTTTACAAGTGGTCTATAGCAGATGGTCCTTTTTATGCGGGAGAGTCTCCCGGAGGGATTGTGACTACACTAGAAAGGAATGGGGTTATCCAGAGGCAGACATGGAGATGTAGGGGACTTGAGGTCTTTCCTTTTGAGGAGAGATGAGTGCGTTTTTTTTCCAGGTGTGAATGACAGTTATATTATTATTGGTTGGAGGTATAAATACAGGCCACACTAGCAAGAAGCTGAAAGGGAAGTGGAGCAGCTGCCGGGACTCAAAACCGTGGTCTGACATGGGATTCAAGTGGTGGCTTAACCCATGCTGCCACAAAGCCAGCCCCTGCGGGTTGAGGAAGGAGACACTCTTTGTCTCCCTCCCCATGTCTTACTGTGCATTCCTCCTCATTTCTTCTCCTGCCTTTGCCTAATAGCAGATGAAGTTTCCATATGGGCCCCACTGTGGCACTAACACCAGCGCTGGGTGGGACTGATCCAGCTTTCCCTTGCCAGGCTCTGTGTGGAGCACCCTGGGTTAGTTACCTCATTCACTCCTCCCGGCAGCCCACCAGGAGGAGATGCATGCTTGGGTGATGAGCCAGGTCTGATAAGGTGTTTAATTGCTCTGTTGTATCCTTTGCCAGCACTCCAAATAATAAAGTTATTGGTCAGGTATTCTCAATTTTTTAAAATAGTTGACTTCAAATATGCTGGCCAATATGTTGCTGGCTGCCAAAAAGAACCAGCAAGCAGACTATAGGGAATTGGAGCTATGCTTTATTAGCATCATTTTTTTTTTGTCTTTTCCCTATGCAGTAATTACTGGTGGCAAATGGAAGTCGTGAAAGCTGTTGTTTCATATTAAAATTTAACTGCTGCCTTCCCCACAGCCAAACAGAAACTGGTGAGATGGAGCCAGGATGAGTAGGAGCATAAGAAGTAGGAAGAAGCTCAGTTTTAAGTTCAGCTTCTTTTGATAGGTTCAGTATTTTATTTTATTATTTTATTTTATGGAACAGAGAGAAAGCAGCATATTGACCACGTGCTACTTCCTCTTAGGCACTCAGCCCATACTTAAAAAAAAAAATTTCATTTATTTAGTTGAGAGGTAGAGTTACAGACAGAGAGAGGGAGATACAGAGAGAAAGGTCTTCTATTTGTTGGTTCACTCCCCAAATGGCCGCAACGGCCAGAGCTGGGCCAATCTGAAGCCAGGAGCTTCCTCTGGGTCTCCCAGATGGGTGCAGAGGCTAAAGCACTTGGGTCATCTTCTCCTGCTTTCCCAGGCCATTAGCAGAGAGCTGGATAGGAAGAGGAGTAGCCAGGACTGGAACCAGCATCTAAATGAGATGCCGATTGCATGGGGAGACTTAGCCTACTATGCCACAGCGCCAGCCCTCCAATGGGGTCAGTATTAATCATTGTTCTCAATAATTAATTCTACAAGAAAGAGAAAGCACCAAGGCTCTGTGCTGTATATGCATTCCCCCAGGCAATCACTCCAGACTGTCTCTGGAAGGCCCAGCTGAGTTGGAGCAAGTGAATCAGGAGGGGAGAGAAGACCCATGGAGGTGGGGAGTTTTGTGTTCATCTTCTCTTCCTCCTGGAGTGTAAGTTACCTGTACCTTCTCACTGTTGTCATGACCCCCACGTGTGCAGAGTTCCCCAAATTTCCTCTGCTTCCCAGGTAAACTCCTGAAGGTTGCTTTCAAAGTCAGCCTCTCAAGGGCTCTGGGGACTGGCAAATGTTCCATGATCAGGTGGCCCTGTGTTCGCATCGGGGCACAGAGCCAACTCACTCGGGAGGGAGGGCACTGAGGAAGCACAGTCTTGCATCAGATGCTGAAGGGCTTTCATCATGTTGCTCTGACAATGAGGCTGGAACAATCACAGCTGAAAACTGATGCAACAGGATGGAAGGGGCTGGGAGCACCGGGAGTTAAGTCACCCTTGCAAGAGGGAGGGCAGAGAGGAGGACTAACAACGATGTCTGGAAGCATCGAATTACCAGCTGCTTGTTACTAGAGAACATCCCACATATGGGGGGGTGGGGAAGAGAGAGAGAGAGAGAGAGACTGAGACTTCCCATGCAGGTGGCAGGAATCCAGTTTCTGGAATCATCACTGCTGCCCCCCCGGGATCTGCATTTGCAGGAAGCTGGAATGAGGAGCCAGAGCTGGGAATTGAACCCAAGCACTCTGATGTGGGATGCCGTGTCTTGACTGCTAGGCTAAATGTTCACTCCGCAATATCTTTTACAATGCCTTTGGAGGGAACATAACTTAGTCACCTAGAGGAAAGCGATGAGGGGTGTTAGAGATGCATCAGAATCCCAGCCTTTCTTAGTTTGATTAATATGGACAAGGTCTGGAACACATTTGTTGTTATTAACTTGTAAATGAAACCTTTAGTATTTTTTTAAATAACAACTTAGTATAGTGGGGTGAAGAATGACCCCCAAAGATCCCCGATTCTAACTGTTGGGAACCTGTAAATGTTACCATATTTCAAAAGTGTCTTTGTGGGTGTGATAACTTTGGAGTTCTCAGGAAGGAGACTTTATCGTGCATCATCTGGTGGGATGACAAGGCAATCATTTTAAGAGGGAAGCAGAGCGAGATTGGACACACAGAAGAGAAGGCTGTGATGACAGAGGCAGAGATGGGAGCAAAGTGGCCACACATCAAAGAAAGGCAGCAGTCACCAGAAACTGGAAGGGGAAGGAACAGGCTCTGTCTGCCCTGGAGCCTCTGGAGGGAGCATGGCCCTGCTTACCCCTTGACTTTTGCCCAGTGACATTGAGTTCAGACTTTGGCCTACAGAATTGAGAGAATAAATTCCTGTTACAAGAGCCAGTGATTCTGTGGTCATTTGTTACCACAGCCATAGGAAACCCATACATTTACTTAATTCAACTCTAGTGATTAGATTGCTTCAGGGAGACAGAAGAAAGAGTTACCATGGCTTTTCAGTGGGGTGGGAAGTGAGAAAATGAGGTGAAGGAAACCCTCCAGTTTACTCTGTGCACTTCCCTATTGTTCCAGTCTTTTACAAGGGAATGAATTCATGTGCTATTTTAAAAATATTAAATTACAGCACTATAATTTAACATATCTCCAAAGTAATTTAGAACAAGGAGTGGCTGCACAGCCTTAGTGGGATTTCCTAGTGGGTTCCCAGGATGGAGTCCTGAATATGTGGGATTGACTGTTTCCCAGACCAGCTCTTGATGTCAGGGTTTCATGATCAGATGCCAATGTCAGACTACAGCGAATTGTGTGAGTCTTACCCCATATGCCTAAGCTGTTGTTTTAGATTTCTAAACATTAACACAAGCTCCTTCCTTCCCTTCCTTCCTCTTTGCCTTCCTTCTATAGCAAATGTAAGACTGTGTTAGGCAGCATGTGGGCTATAAAGAACATATACGCAACTTTTGCTTTTAAGAAAATTACATATTGGCTTGGGAAATAAGACAAAAACCAAGGAAGCAGATGATCTGTTCTATGATATCACACCATAAGCCCAATTTGTATGTGATTAAAAACCAGTAAGATGTGTTGTGGGGTGGCACTATGGATGCAGACTTCAATAGCACTGACATCCAAGGGTAAATAAAACAGAGCTCTTTCCAGCTCCTCCCACTCCCTTCCACAATTTTTCTGATAGGCTGTTTCAGTATTGGTTCCCAACATTCTCAAATTGTTACTGTGAAATCAGCTGGCAGATGTTTATCCCTAACATAAGTGTGAATGGAGTCCTACCGAGTGATTTTGCCAATAGTTCCCATTCCTGCTGCAAACTGTGTGTGCTCAGACTTAAGCTACAACATGCCCACACTCACCTGTCTCCTGAGAATAGCTCTTACAATGCAGAGTGAGTGTCTAATATTCTTTTTGTTTTATTTTTATAGATTAATTCATTTGAATGGGAGAGAGAGAGAAGAGAGAGAGAGAAGAGAGAGTAAGTCAGGTCTGGCCCAGCCTGAAGACAGGAACCAGGAACTCCACCTGGGTCTCCCACATCGGTGGCAGATTCTCAAGTACTTGGCCATCTTCTGCTGCCATCCCAGGTGCATTAGCAGGAAGAAAGCGGGATCAGAAGTGGAGTAGCCAGGACTTGAACCAGCATTTTGTTATGGGATGCCAGCATGGAAAGCAGTGGCTTAACCCACTGTGTCACAACATTGGTCCCAATGAGCACAATATCATGACAGTGAGAGTCAGGGTCAGGAGTTGAACCAAGCATGTCTGCAGGCTTAGGCACTGCCCTAAAGAAAGGGAAGGGAAACCACCCCTGTTAAGTATCTGCTTGTATCAAGCACTCTGTGAAGCACTTTCACACTCATTATTTAATTTTCATGACAGCACCTAGAAATAGCTATTATAATCCCTAGTTCTGTAGGTGGGAAGAAAATGGAGGATCGGAGAGGATAGGTAAGTTACCCAAGGTCACATGGTAGTACATAGTCGTAGAGCGAGGACTCCATCCCAGATCTTTCTGGCTCCAAGGCTCATGCCTCTTCCATGATTTCAGGTGATAAGGAATAAAGTCTTTCAAGACATAGTGCTGGGAGACTACTAAAAATGGTCCTTGGAGTTCCTGGGGATATGCACCCTCTGCCTGGCTCCACTTACGGCTTGTGTTGGTCACAGTTCCACTCTCACCTTTCTGCCCTGTCCCTGTCATCTCCTTCTGGGATCCTCTCCTCCCCCTGGTCTCCCTTTCCTCCCACCCTTCAGCCATTTAGTAATCTCATTTTTAATTTCCATCCGTGATTTCATGAGCTCTCCTGCTCTCTCCTGATGTGTTCCTTGCTAACATTGTAATCGGTGTCAAAGTGGTGTGGTAATGGGTGTTTCTGTTTTTTCATGTCCACTCTGAATTTCCTGAGGGCAGGAGCCACATCCCTGCTTTTCATCTTTGTTTCTCTCAGGTTTGTGTGCATGGAGCAGGCAATCAGCAAGTATTTCTCAACTTGAATCCCCCTCTGGTTGTCCACCAACGTCCACTGCACCTTCTCCTCTGCTCCCTAAGTCTGGCTTCAGAGCCAACTCTCCCCTGATTCCCACCTTTGCTATCCATACACCAGATCCCAAGTTCAGAGGGAAGTCGATGACTAAGACTTCTGCCACTGTGACAAAGGTTATAATTGTGCTGTGCAGCACAGTAGCCACGAGCCACATGCAGCTACTGAGCATGTGAGACACAGCTAACATGACAGAAGAACTGACTTTTAAATGTAATTTCATTGGGGTGGTGCTGTGGCATAGTAGGCTAAGCCTCTGCCTGCTGTGCTGGCATCCCATATGGGCAATGGTTCATGTCCCGGCTGCTCCTCTTCTGATCCAGCTCTCTGTTATGGCCTGGGAAAGTAGTAGAAGATGGCCCAAGTGCTTGGGTTCTGCATCCATGTGGGAGATCTGGAAGAAGTTCCTGGCTCCCGGCTTCAGATCAATCCAGTTGTGGCCATTGTGGCCACTTGGGGAGTGAACCAATGGGTGGAAGGCCTCTCTCTCTGTCACTCCTTTTCTCTGTCTGTAACTCTACCTCTCAGAGAAATACAATCTTTTAAACAATTTTAATTTCTTCTTAAATAAACTTATTTCATTGATTAAAAATGATTATTAAAGTTAATTTAAATTTAAAGAACTAACTAGTGTATCAGGATAGCTCTGCTACCCAAACATGGAACAAACAAGTTCCTTAATCTGAAGTCAAAACTGGTTAACTGGCTTGTGCAAAAACTCCATAGAAGTATATTCTTGAGTTTACAAAAATGAAGTCAGATGGAAAGGCGTGCAGTTCGTTTCCAGGCAGGTCATGGCTCACATGTATTCTCAAATTGCCTTGCGCAAGTGTCATGCAATCAATCCACATATTAGCGAATAGACACCACCCATTCAGTACTGGGTGGCAGCTCCTTTACAATAACGTTCACATCTCTAGGGGAGCACAGAGGAGATGCCTGACTGGTCTGTTATTGAATCATCCTAAAGTCCTTTCGAAGACACGAAGATGCCCACTGGGGAAAAAAAATGCTTCTTTTTTCTCTCCCTTCATTTCTGTCAAATATAATTTTGTTGTTTTCTTTTCCTGAAAATCTGGTAGCTGTCAAGGAGGCATCGCTGGAAGTCAAATTTGTCATTTTATCTTTGGCATTTGAAGAACTTTGATTTTTCTGTCTAGGAGTAATACATCTCCACTTGCGGGACAGCTGAGTGAAAACGGACTCCTGAGACAAGATTTGTTCTGCTGGCTTCCTTCAATTTGTCAAAAAGACAAAAATCTCACCAGTCTCCGTTGGTAATAATGCCTTAAAATTACTTGGAGTCATCTTCCACCTGCTTTTCCAGTCTATTATCTAATATATGTGGAGGGCAGAAGAAAATGAACACATTTACAACTGAACTGCTGCTTGTATTGTCAAAGCTATTGATTTTAGGCAAGGTGTTTAACCTTTGATTAAAGTGATCAGCGCCTATGAGCATAAACGGTGGAGTTTCACAAGTCTTTTTCCTAAGAGAGTCCCAAATTTAACCCTTGCACGTGTGGACACTGTTAATGAAGGTAAGAGGCCTGACTTAAGCTATGACTACCCTTCAAAACAGAAAGGTGAATGTCACATTTATTAACGAGACTTCTTGAGGTTCTTCTCTGTTCTACCAAGTAAGAGAGACATTTTTCAAAAATCCCTGTTTTTCAGAGAGGGAAACTGAGACCACCAATCAATTAAGGACATCACTGTCATAACACATGTGGGTATCAGTTGTACAGAATATTCAGCATAACCTTTAAGTCTTTTAAATCCCAGTACCATCTCCAAAGCACATAGGCATTTTGTCAGGCTAGCCATGTGCTCCTGACATAGAACTGATGGCTAAACTTGCTTGTGTATTTTATATTTACAATGGAAAAGGAGAAACCAGGAAAAGATTTTTGTTATCTTAACAAGGTTCATCAAGTAGAAAAAGGTGACTCTTCTTTGCCCTGGCAATGTGATCTCTCTGGATCCCTCAACTTTCATCTTTCTTATGGGAAGATTCAGTATGACAGTGCTCCTGCTGGGCAGCTCAAGTTCATTGTCACCAAGAAGGTCTCCTGGAGCATACACGTGTGAGGTAACTGAGAAGCAATAGTGTTAGAGATGGAACAGAAAGATTCCACAAACATAGAGAATGCTTGATTCAAGGTAAGTACAGTCCATCCGAATTAGAACTACCTTTTAGCTACAGTGGCTCTTGACCTGCGAATGTACTTCCCTTAGGATATTTAAAAATGCATGAGGGCATTAGTTGTCACAGCAACAGAGATGAGAAGGTAGGAAGTGAGGAGAGGTGGTGGGGAAGTTTGGGAAGGAACCTACCAGCATTTGGTGTCTAGGGGTCAGGGATGCTAAATTCTGGCAGTCCTCAGGGCAGTCCCACCTAAGGAATTGCCTCACCAGAAATGCTGATAATACCTGGACTGAGAAATACTGGAAGGGGGAGGTATTATATATAAAATATTCATGATTATCTATCTATATATTATTTTTACCGTGTACCAGGCATTAGGTATATTAGGTGATAAAGAAACATGTTAGCCCTAAAGAAGCACATAGTTGATTGGGGACAGAGCACATTCAGCCATGACAGTAATAACCCAGGAGGCAAGGAGAAGGTGGGCACAGTGGTCTGGGGGTACAAGGGCAGTTAGGGTAGGAAGGTGGGGTTCTCAGGTGAGGAAGAGCATCTGTCATTAACACCTGGAGGTTGGAGGGCCCCATCCCCCGGGGGTGATGCAAGGAGCTTGATCTGCTCCCACTTCCATTCTGACCTGAGTGGGGACTGAGGATGAGGATCAGAGGGAAACAGGGGTGTGGTAATGCAGGGCCCTGAGAACCTGTATGAGAGTCTGGACTTCATTCTGGAGCCTTGAGAAGCCTCACTACGTCAACTGAGGGAGTCACAGGACCAAAAAAAAACAAACAAACAAACAAACAAAAAAAAAACAGAGCTGGTATGATGGGATTGAGAGTTTGTTACAGTCATCATTGTCACCCCTTCAGACACTGGACAAGCCCACTGAGGGCCCCCTCTGTGGATCTCTGCGTGAGATGGTCCTGCTCCTGTGTGGTCACGAAGGCTGGCTCAGCCTCTGTCACCTGCATGGCCTGATCACCACCCTGGTCATCACCCCCCTGGCAAGGAGGTGCCCTTGCCAGGAGAGACCTCTTGCTCTGCTTTTGAGATCACAGACCAGCTGGGATACTGGAATGACATGAAAGACTGACTATAGGAGAGGACTGCTGAAGACCAAAGACTCTAGATCTGGGTTGGAATTCCAACTTCACCGTTGGTTCACTTTGTGACCTCAGGTGAGTTGTTGAACCTCAGTTTTCTCATCTGTGGAGTGGGATGATGATAATAACTGTCTCATGGTGGGGGTTATAAATATCAGATGAAATAATACACACGAAGAACCCAGTACTCCAGAAACATTAGCGATCATTCCAGCAAAGAGCCAAGCACGGTTCAGAGTCATTAGTTCAAAGGTTGAGCATATGCCCTCTGGAGCCATACAGTTGAGTTAAAAAATGTAGCCCTTAGACTCGTGACAGTGGACAACCTATTTAGACTCACTCCACCTGGCTTTCCTTGTTAATAAAACAGGGGAAGTTGATGGTCTTTCCTTTAGAGGGCTGACACGACTTGATTTTAACCATGTAACCTGTCATGACAGCCCTTGGCTTAAAGTAAACTCTCATAAATATTAGCTATTGTTTCAATGGAGTAAGCCAGACAAGCGAATGGGAAGAAAGTCAGATTCTAGACTTCAAAGGACGAGAGAGAGTGCTTTACAATGACAGAGAGAGAAGGGAAGCTAGATTGTTTAAATGCTTAATAAGTATCAGGCACTTATCATTGAAGGCGTTCTTTGGAAGGTTAAAGAAAACAAGATACCCCAATGCCCACTGTAGATTGTTGCTTCTTTCTCCCGATTTTGCGGCTGATTTTCACGTAAGGCGTTTGCTCAGGATCACATGACAGGCGATGGCCCCAGGCGTGTCTGACTCTACATCTTTGTTCTTGTTTTCCACCTTGCTCAGTCCAGCTGCGTGGAGAAGGGAGATGATCCTCCACGGGAGTCAGAACGGGTGTGATTCCCGCGCCCAAGCTTTCCCTCGGCTGAAGACACTGGGTGCCAGCCTCTACATGACCACCAGGTGTCAGTGCTAACAAGGAATTCGTCCATTGGGCTTTGCTCGGAGGTAAGTCAGGGCACCCTGAGGCTGTCCCCCAGCAAGGAGCGCAGCAGATTTGGCCATCCAGGGCAGTTTAGCCTGGTGGTCGTGCCTTTCTTCCAAGCCACCAGTGTCAGGCGATTCCGGGGGGCTGGGTCGGGCACGTGTGCAGCAGAGCTCAGAGCTGAGTTAGGAAACTGGGTGATCGTAGAACACTTGGCTCTTTAAGATCAAGTCCATAGCTTCCACTTTCTAAGGAGACGTTTGTATTTGGAGGAGGGAAGTTTCTTGAAGGAGGTTAATTCTGGAGCCTAAAAGAACCCACAGTCTTGAATTCATGGAGTGAAAAAGTTATCTATTGGTTATTGGTTATTGATCAGCAAAAGGTCGCAACTGTGGCTTTAAATCTGTTAATCATGAAATGTAATTTACCATAGACACAAATCTATAAACACACATACACCATTAAAATGCAAATGTCCTGAAACAATATTCTAATACATGTGACATTTTCTGTCCTGTTGTTTCATTTAAAAATTGCTGGTTGGGACTCATTAAACTGACAACCTCTAGTTTAGAAGACCCTGACTTAAGAGATCATGCTACAGTATATTTTCGATGAAGTGTTGTGTGTGCAATGCTTGAAAAGACAATTGCCAGAGGAGTGCAGTGGAGAAAACGCTTGCTTTGGGTGTAGCTGTGGATTTAATTCTCTGAACCTCAACTTTCTCATGTGCAAAATGGGTAGAGTAATGCCTACTCCCAGGAGGTGCCTTCCCCTTCTTTACTTCATGGTTTCTATATTATTCGAGGCAAGAGACTTTTACGATTTAATTGTATGAGGGCACTTCTGAAGTGGAAGGGGGATTAAGCACTAGAGCCAGTGACTGGGATCCTTTACAGATGGAGGAATCCTGCTTTGTAGTTCAGGTGTAAGGACACTCAGAGCTCACTGAGTGCCTCGTGGCAGCTTGAGGAGGGAGGGCACACCCAGCACACAGTGCTGTCTCGCTGGGATTTGAAAGGCAGTTACAAAGAGAGGCAGAGACAGAGAAAGAGAGAACCAGCTATCTGCTGGTTCACTCCCCAAATGGCTGCAATGGCTTGGGTTGAGTCAGGCTGAAGTCAGGAGACTGAACTCCATCTGGGTCTCCCACATAGGTGGCAAGGGCCCAAGCACTTGGGCCATCTTCCTCTGCTTTCCCAGGTGCATCAACAGGGAGTTGGATTAGAACTTGAACAGCTGGGACTCAAACCGGCACTCTGATGTGGGATACCAGTGTTACAGGCAGTGTCTTAACCCACTGTGCCACAACACTGGCTCCAACTATTATATATATATATTTTTTTTATTCTGGAGGAACAGAGACAGGGCAAGAGAGAGAGAGAGAGTTTTCCTACCTGCTGGTTCATTCCACAAATAGCTACAGTGTCCTTGTTCTGAGGCCAGGAACCAGGAACTTAATCCAGCTCTCCCATGTGGATGACAGGAGACTAAACACTTGAGCCATTGCCACTGCCTCCTAGAGTCTGCATTGGCAGGAAGCTGGCATCTGGAGCCGGAGCTGGAAATCATAATCCAGTGCTCTGGTGTGAGGTCTGCTGTCTTAACTGCTAGGCTAAATGCCTGCCCCTGGGATTTATTTATTTATTAAAAGATCTACTCATTTACTTGAAAAGCAGCGGGGTGGGGCGGGGGAGAGAAAGAGATCGATCTTTCATCCACTTGTTCACTCTCCAAATGGCCTCAACAGCCGGCGCTGGGCTGGTCCAAAGCCAGGAGCTTCATCTGGGTCTCCCACATGGGTGGCAGGGGCCCAAGCACTTGGGTCGTCTGCTGCTGCTTTCCCAGGGATGCTGGATTGGAAATGGAGCAGCCAGGACTCAAACTGGTGCCCATGTGAAGTGCCAGTGCAGCAGGCAGTGGCCTTACTTGTTAAGCCACAGCACCGACCCTACCTGGGATTTATTTTAAAACAGAACTGGGGTGGGGAGGCTGGCAATGTGGCACAGTAGGTTAATCTTCTGCCTGCAGTGCTGGTATCCCATATGGGCACCGGTTTGTGCCCCCTGCTGCTGCTCTTCCAATCCAGCTCTCTGCTAATGGCCTAAGAAAGCAGCAGAAGATGTCCCAAGTGCTTGGGCCCCTGCTACTCACGTGGGAGACCTGGAAGAAGCTCCAGGTTCCTGGTTTCTGATTGGTCAATCTCCAGCCATTGCTGGAGATTTGGGGAGTGAACCAGTGGATGGAAGACCTCTCTCTCTGTCTCTAACTCTACCTCTCAAATAAATAAATAAGATCTTAAAAAGAAAAAAAGCCCAGAACATACACAGGTGTGTCTCCAGAGCCTGTGAGAGCCACACAGTTCCCTGAGGAAGACATAGTCTTGTACTTCTGCTCCTCTCAGCCCCTGGCATCGCAATCCACACCACCGCTGACGTTGCTTTCTTGTGATGTATTTCTGTCTCCCTTTCCCCCATTAGACTGTAAGTCCCTTGAACCTGTCTTTTGCTAGTGTTGCCGGTGTCTATGACCACCTGCCCTGTGTGTGCATGGTCACCCAGGCTCACAGTCGTGGTGGCCAGGTAGATGAGGAACTGAGCCTGCAGGAGGGTGGCACAGTTCCCTGAGGTCACAGAGTTACCGGGCAGCAGAGGCAGGATTCAAACCAAGCCCGTCTGAGGCCAGAGTTGGGGCTTGCACCCACAGTACCTCCCGTCTTCACGGCCTCCACAACCATCAACACGCGTTCGCTATGGTCTTATTCTCTGCAGAGGAGTTGCAGCCCGAATTGCTGCAGCCAGCTCGCAACGGAGTGTTCCAGGATCCTGGGCCAGGACTGGGCGACGTTCCTTCAGAGCACAGAGGCGAGGGGAGAGAGGATGCCTAGGGGAAGTGGAGCAAAACCAGGAAGCTGCCTGGGTCCTAGACAGCAATGGGGAGAGACAGGTGGGAAGCATTTCGATCAATCAACAGAGGGCAAGGATCACAGGGAGAGGAGGAGGTGGAGCCATCTCCTGATGGAGGCGCAGAACAGAGCTCCGGTGGCATTTACAGGCCACCTGCAGACTCCCGCCGCCGGCCTGGGAAGGAGCTGCCAGGATAGCTCCTCCCAGACCTCCGCCCTCCGCCTCCCCGCGCGTGTGAGCATTCGGAACCGTCGAGAGTGACTGACTCCAACTGTGGAGATTTTTCAGTGACTCATGAAACTTAGGCCCGCGCTGCACCGTGGGTCATTCGCTGCCCTCCCGTGGCAGGCTCTCTCCCTCTCTCCCGACAGGGCCACACGCGAGAGCGTGTACGCAGAAGCGGCGGTGCCATCAGCAATAACCGTGGCCAGGTGAGAGTGGAAACCCGCTTCCCAGCTGCCAGCCAGTCGGCAGAGCCCTGATTACTAGCCCTGAGAACACAGGTTATCCATCACGTGCGCCCTGCGCCTCAGCTAAGTACCACCCAATCAAAGCATTCTGAAGCTCCAGGAGCCCAAAGCTGTTGCGCCAGAGGAGGTTTAGAGACCTGAGGTTACGTCCCAGGACGGACAGTGCGTCAGAGGAGGGGTCTGCGTGGAACCGGAGGCTTCGGGCCACAGAGCCAGCGCGCAGGCTTCGGCCCGGGGAGGCTGCCTGTCGCTCCTTCGCGCTCACAGGTAGGGACGAGGAAGCGTCAGCCTGGAGTCGGAGCCTTTTTCTGTTCTGCTTAGGTCGACGCCGTGATTTCGTCCACTAGGGGCCCCGAGAGGAGGTGTTAGCGTCATCTTGGTCTTCAGCGCCCTTCTGGGCGGGAGGCAGGTGGGGAATGGTGCCCTGGTTACCATGGCTAGGGTTCTCCGGATCTTTATGGGGGAGAGCTTTGAAAACACCTCTACTGTGTTTGCTGTAAGCCGCCTCTCCTCCTCAGCAGGGCTTTGGTCTGAAGACAGGGCCCGACATGATCCAGGCGTGACGCTGCAGGGGCTGAGCAGCTGGGGGTGGGCCCCTCTCCTCCTCCAGCTCGGGGGGCCGTGGGGCCCAACCTGGGGAGAGCCACGCCTCAGGGGAGGAAGTAGAGAAAATTGCAGGGCAAAGACGAGCCAGACATAAAAGGCCGAAGCAATTTGGATTTCATGACTGAATAAATCGCAAAGGGAGATATAGGGGAGAAGATTAGTCGTTGAAGACATTTGAAAAATCTGTAGAAAAAGAGTCCCAGTGAAAATTTCCCTGGTCCAGCTCTCATTTTCCTAAAATAATGATTATATTGGGAGGGTTGCATTGACGTGACTTTTCTCACTTGTCAGACTGTACTTTGACCAAGGCGGAAACTAGGATAATTATGGCAGAGAGAAACTGACCCTACTCAGGTCTGGCTCTCGAAACAGGATCTTGTTTGAAGGCACCGGGTTCGAGGCTGGTGGTGTGGAGATTTTCTGCGTTCCGTTTCCTTCCTTATTTAACAAGAGCCGGGCCTGGTGAGCCCAGGGTTTCCACAGGGAGGCTCATGCAGGAAGAGAAGTGGGCAGCAGAAAACCCAGCCCTTCTGGAAGGAGCTGGAGAGAGAAGGGGGTGATGGGGAAGTTTCTGGCCCAAGAAAGCTGTCGTTAGAGAAGCGAGGAGAACCCTCCGGTCCTGGGGACCCCCCCCCCTTACTGTGCTGGGTGCTCTGAGCTGACTGGAACGTGGCTTCTGCATTTGAGCCTTGTGAGGTGGGGGGATCAGGCTGAGGACCAGCGTGTCTGACAGAACAAAGGCCAGCGAGGGACAAAGAACATGGAGGAGTGGGGAGGCAGCGGGAAGACTAGAGGATTCCATTGAAGGCTTCAATTACATTGAGGAGTCCAATAGAAAGAGGCTGTTAGCGATGAGACCTAAATGGGCCTGGAGGACAAATAGCTGAGTGAGGCATTCTTTGTCCTCTCGTGCTGCTAAACAAAACACCTGAGACTGCGTGGTTTCCAAGCCACAGACACCTATTTCTCATAGGTTAAGGTGCTGGCAGGTTTGGCTGTTTGCTGAGGGCTCCGTCCCCTGGAGAGGAGAAATGTTGCATCCACACGTGGTGCTCAGGGCTGGAGGGCACGGGCCTCAGGGTGCACGAGGCCTCTTTAATCAGGACCCTGATCCTGTTCTTGAGGGGAGCAGCTCTCACAGCCTATCCACAACCACAAGGCCCACCTATTAATACCCTCACATTGGCAACAGCTGAATCAATCTAGCATGTGTAATCTATCTTTATTGGGAGGCTGAGCGACACAGCCTGACCCAGCCCACAGCAGACAGGACTGGGTCAGGCTGAAGCCAAGAGCCAGAAACTCAATCTGGTTCTCCCACTTGGGTGACAAGCACCCACGTACTTGAGCCATCACTTGCTGCCTCCTAGGGTGCACCTTAGCAAAAAGCTGGATTGGAAGCCGAGTAGCTGGGACTTGAACCAAGCACTCTGGGGTAGGATGTGGGTGTGTCCCCAAGTGGTGACTTCACAGCTGAGCCGAACAGCACTCCCACACCTGAATTTTAAAAAGGACACATTAAAACCAAAATTAGGGATCCCTGCCTCTCTAAGCTCTGTGCAGGGGCATCTCATCACACCCAGAATAAAGTCCTCACTCCCAGTCGTTGAGGGTGCTCTAGGGCATCTCCACAGGAAGTCCTCCCTACCCAGTTTTGTGATTCTTCATGACGGTGATTACACTTGACCCTGTGTGTCCGTGCAGCCTGCCGTAACTGCCACATTTATTTTCCCCAAGTTCCGGGGCTGGAAGGGCAAGAACAGCGCCCCCTGGTGATTGATTCTGGTAAGGGCTTCCTGGCTTGCAGACAGCCGTCTGCTCACGGTGTCCTCGCCTGGCCTTGGCTCTGCGCATGCCAGAGATGCATCTGTCGCAACCCACTAGTCCTCTGGGATTACTTTAAGGCCCCATCCTGAAGCCTTTTTCATTACCTCCTGAATACAGCGCCATTGGGATGGGGGAGCGGGCCACAATCCATCCTGGGCATCCTATTCCACGCGCGGAACGAGATGGCGCTCCACGGAGACTGGGCTCTTTCTGTGGGTCCATCACAAGGTCCCTGGGCCCAGCACAGGTTAGGCACTCGATAAATACCTGCTAAATAAATGCAGGGGCGCGTGGCAGGTTCCCACCCTGCTGTACTGACACGTGAAACAGGTGCCCGTACTGGGCATGTGTATGAGCCGTCGCCTTTGCCTTTGTTTCTCCAAGCCTCCACAATCCCAGCGGATAGGAACGCACATTGTGGTCCCTAGAGATGAGACCCCTGCCCAGGGGCACACAGCTCCTAGGCAAAGCCAGGATGAAGGCCTGGGCTCTCAGTTCCAGGCTGCCTTGCTGTGTAGACCCTGGAGCAGTGGCTCCGGAGCTTTGGCGGGCGTCGGAAGGAGCTGGCGGGCGCTGGCCGCCTCTGTTGGGATCTGAGAATTGGCATTTCCAGGAACTTCCCAGGGGTCCCGGGGCCACCCTTTGGGAATCACCACGGCGGGTGCGCAAACGCTGCCTTAGGCTCGGTTTTCCTCGGCGCGCGCGCGCGGTTCCCCGGGTTGGCGCCGCCTTCCGGGCTCCGCCGCAGGGCGGCAGCAGCGTCCCGGGCCCCGAGAGGCCGCCCGGCTCCTCCTCGGCGCGCCGGCCCCGCGGTTCCCACAGAGCCGGGGCTGCCGGGCCCTCCGCTTCCCGTTGGCGTGGACGGCGGCCGTGGGACGGGGCCTGGCAGAGAGGGCGGGCGCTGGCAGGCCGAGGGGCCGTTTTGTTCCCTGGGAGAGGAAGCTGGGTGGTCCCGGCAGCGTCGGATTGTGCCCTGCACGAAACCGGCGCGGGGCTGCTGGGGAACCGGGCTTGACAAAGACCTTGGAGGAGGCGGCCAGGGGCTGCGGGGCCGCCCGGGCGCAGAGGCCCGGCCTCCGCGGAGGGGCCGCCAGTGCCTGCTGACGCCGTTTCCAGGGGTGACGGCGCGGGCTTCTTCCCCTCTGGCGAGATTTTGTCCTAAACCGCTAAAGAGCCTTCGTGCGCGCCAGGGGCTGGGGGAGGGGGGTACAAACACGAGGGTGGTACAGCAAGTTAGTGGAAAATGCAGTTTATGTTGGTGCACTTCGTGTTTGAACATGCATTTTGCGGGAACTCGTGTGTGTGTGTGTGTGTGTGTACGCTATTTAATTATCTTACACCGCCATTAAGGTATTGATGAAGGTTTTATTAGTTCAAACACCTGTCGTTTGTGCCACGTTTAGTGGACCCTTAATTAGGGGCCACTGCAACTTGAACGGCCCTGGATGCGTGGGAAGGTGGAACGCGACTTGGTTTGGAGATAGCAGGGCTCATCCCATGCCCACACGCACACGGAGGTGCAGCGAGGTGCCCCCCCCCCCCCAGAGACCCCGAATCGGGAGTGACGGGTGTGGATTCAGCTCACCACCCTGGGCACCCCTCGGAAGCTGCCGGCGCTGGGCTGCAGGAGGCACGAGCTGTTTTGATTGAGTTATCTTATTAGCTTTCTAACCTAGTGCTGACTTGGTCAAGGTTGCTTTTTACTTCTTTGGGCTGCTGCTGGGCTTCAGAGTAAGAATGGCTGGCTGAGGCACTGTGGTAGGCAGAGGAATTTGGGGACGGTTTTGACGCGTGTTGCTGACATCTTTGCAGGCGAGGTTCTCCCTAAGGCAGACCAATCATCGTTAGTGCTGGGCTGAGCTTTCAAAAGCTCTGGGTTTTCTCTGCGACCACTAGAAGGCAATGCAGAGGACTTCTGGAAAAATGAATTAAGACAAGTCTATTTTGGTGCAAAAGATTTTGAAAACTATGCATATGATGGGTCTTCAAAAAGGTCATGGAACATGCATATTTAGAAAATGCTATGCATAGATTTTGAGGTTTTTTTTTTGCACAGAAATAAATTCCCATGAATCCTTTGAAGTATGCTGATAAATCTGGAAGGTTCTGGCTGGCTGCTTTCCTGGGCTTGTTATGAACCTACAGAGTTGCCATCTGATGGCAGGTTCACTGCCATCCCGTTATTTATTTGAAAGGCAGGGACACTGAGAAGGGACACAGACACACACATACACGTATCCTCTCTCTGCTTGTTTATTCCACAAATGCCTGCAACAACCAGGTCTGGGCTAGGCTGAAGCCAGAAGCCAGGATCTCCAAGCTGGTCTCCCACGTGGGTGGCAGGAACCCAAGTCCTTGGGCATCATCTGCTGTCAGGCCCATGTTGGACTGGAAGCACAGAGTAGCCAGGACTGGAACCAGGCACCTGAATGTGGCTTAACCAGCCGCACCACAACGCCTACCCCTCACCGCCATCTTTAACGTGGCTGTGCAAATGCTGTTATTGGAAATTTATGATTTTATTTTATTCCCCTTCTGCACTATCGGTTTGGCCCTGCTTTGGATATTGTTCAGCATTGGCTTAAAGAAAGGGTGACCTGGGAAATAAGCCCATCCATGGAAGCTTGAGTTCCCTGCACAGCCTGAAAAATGCCTCCTTCCAACAGCTGAAAAACGATCACTGTTTAGTAGCACAATATGAAAAAAGGGCGCTTTCCCAAAAGGTGCCCCCAAATGAAAACAATGTGTCCATCATTGCAAAACAATATGTGAGTGCCAAATTTTCAGCCCTGTATTGGATTACAGAAATAGTTTATGTGGGACTGTGGGGAGGGTGGGAGTAAGGAGTGAGAGAAGGAAAGGAGAAAGTAAGAACGCGAAGAAAAGAAAAACAGATGTGAATCTTACTCTTTCAAACATACATCCGTGAAACGCTGTAACACAATTCTGTGAAGTCTTAAAGGTGATCATCAGGCTTTTTATATTTTAATATAATGTGTGCTTATGTCCCCAGGACAAATAACTACCAGGGAATGTCAGATCTGGACTATGTTTTAAAATGTCTTTGGCTTCAGAGAGAAATTGAAAATTGGAATGATTCCTTGTAAGACTCCCTGACACACACAAGCATAAACTTTCACCTCTAATATTGAGACCAACACAAATTGAGTTCTGCGTTTCACTTATATGAGGGGCTGCCAGATTAAGAAATAAAAATACAGGACGTCCCACGCAACATCTTAAGTGCTAATACTTTACACATTGTTATTTAATGTTTATACTAAAACACGATCTGTTACTTATTTGGAATTCAAATGTAACTGGGTGACCGGTGATCTGACAGCCCTACTTATGTGTGTAGAATTCAGCAAGAGGCAAAGGCTTCAGAATCGAAGGGTAAGGAAGCAGTTTGTGGGCAGTGTAAGTAGGTTATCCCGCCGCCTTCTGAGACCTGTTCCTGCAGGCAGGCAGGAGACAGGATGGGGACGTGAGATCCCATCAGGATATGAAGGGCCCAGGGGAGACGGAACAGAGGGGCCCCAGAAGGAAAGGGGCGCCTTGCAGAAGCAGGAACTTGGAACCGCTCGATGGCTTTCACAGATGCATTCCCTGCACTGCAGACGTTGGAACAGGACGCTACCCAGCCCCTCCCGGTGGAGCTGCGAGCGAAATCAACCCGGGATGAGCTCCGGGCTCCCTCTGGTGGCCGCTGTGAGTACCGCTCCCCCAGACCCTGCTCGTTTGTCCCAGAAATTTCTCGGTTCCCACTCCGCCTCCCAGGACGCAGCCCGTCAGCCTCCTGCGCTCTTCCTGCCTTCTTTTCCTGTCAGCTTATTCATTCGGAGCCTGCCCTCGGCGTGACACCTACCGACTGCTCTGGCCCAGGCCGAGGCCACACAGAGCTGTGCATTGTTGCTGCAGTTCTGGGACCACCCGGGCGGGCGCGGAGCCGGATGACTGACAGCGGCCAGGGTCAAGTGCCCAGCGGGCCGCCCGGAAGGAGGGCGTGTGTGCAGGCCCGGCGGCTGGTCCCCACAAAGGCCCCCTCTGGCGGGAACCGGGGCCTTGCTCCAGACCCACGCAATTAACAGCACTGCGACTTCTGTTTTCCACAGGGTGCAGATAGAAGACGCAGGAAAAAGGCTTTGCCTGGCCAGGCCAGACCTGTCCACTTAGGAAGGGGAACCCTGGTTCAATGGGCCGGGGGCGGTGACAGGATGAGTACAGGAAGGGAGGCATAGTAAGCTCCCAGGATGGTATTAAAACACAGTGAATTTACTCATCAGAAACATTGCCTCAAAATCTTCCACAGTCCCTCTTGGGGGCGAATTTGAGACCGACACACGGAGGCTCTAAGCCCACGTCCCGCCATCCTGGTCACAGCCGGCCTGAGCTGCCCTAGGCCGCAACCAGGAGGGCCTCTTCCCGGTCCTCCACAGGCCACTGAGCAGGGAACGCCCGGGCCTGCACGTCCAGCCTAGGAAAGTGGCCCCCGCAGAGGGCTGGCTTCCGGGGTGCTTCCCAGAGCGCCCCCCAAGTCTGCTCAGGGTGGCCAGGTTGGTTTCCCCAAGTGGATTATGCAGCTAGAGATGTACACCGCAGTATTGGGATAGTCTATTCCCAGACCCTTCTAGAAAAACCGGTGGAAAGGAAGGATTCGCGCCCCCAGACACGGGCACAGGCAGAAAACAACCCCACGACTTCAAGAGCTGTGAGCCCTGAAGCCTTCGTGTATCTACCATGAGCTCTGTAAGTGCTGCCCTTCTACAGGGCGGCCGCCGGCAGTCAGGAGGTCTCCAGACACAACTTGTGTTGTGTGTGCTGTTTCTTGACCTCGCCTGCCAATTCTTTATTGAAAAGCACGCTGGGAAGTAGTCGCCCGTAAGTCATTCTTAATGAATAGAGCGGTTCACGAGCATAATGGCTGTTCCTGGAATAGCCCTGAGATCTTACTCAGCTCTTTCCACAATGGCAGTAAGTAATCGCAGAGATAAATCTACCTTATTTGAAGGTCAGACAGGAAATTACTTTTGGGGAAGAACTCGTGGTGGTATTACACTGTTCTAATCCCAGCATGGGAATGACTCCATTTATCTGAGAAACTTGAATCTGACAGGGACAAGTAAGTGGAGACAGTTACAGCCAGCATCCCCCTCCCGTTTTCAGCTCCAGTTCCAGGAGAGGGAGGGCAGCCTTATTTTCTGGGGGCTGGCTCCCCCAGCTGTTCTAGCCAAGATTTTGACCTGGCTACGTGGCATCCTTTCCCAGCAGGCCTGAGCTCCTTGTAGTGCTTCCACAATGGGGAATTTTCCTTCAGGGAGAAGAATAAACAACAGCAGAGTTATGGATGTAAAACTATTTTTCTTTTTAATTGGAAATATTTCTACAAAGTAATGCTGCCCAGTCCATACTGGGTGCACACGTATGCAGAGCCTGTGCTGGGATGGTGAGTTACCCTAGGGGACCTGCTTTCCATACGAAAAGGTTAGTGTATATATATATATATATAAAAATCACACCATGTAACAATTAACTTGACATTAATTTTTGCTCTACTAGTGTCATAAGATGACAACCATGTACATTAACTTTTGTAGTGTATTTCCCAAATAGAGCCTTGACATTAAATGGTTACTCCATTGTAGCCTAATGTTAGGTTTTCTGTGCACAACATTCAGGATCTACATAAAAATCTAGTTGTATATCAGAGGACGTATGTCTAGATTTTCAGTCTGTTAACATAATTAAGTCCATTCTTCACCATTTTCAAACTCAGACGCGGCTGGCATCGTCTGACAGCTCCCACTGAGTGTCTTGGACTGGGTATTCCTTAGGGGGTAAAAGTTCATCTCCTCCCACCCTGATAGCTGCCTCACCTGAAACAGCCTGCTCTCACTGTGCGGACTCCTCTTCCTCCATTTCTCTTAGGGACACAAAACAAAAGCACACTCCACTCCAGCTGAAAGTTTTGAATGATTTGGTAAGTGGAATTCCAACACAGATGTCTTCTTGCATCCTACTGACTTTAATTAAAGTAAAAAAAAAATTTTTTTTTTTCAGATAAGAGACCAATGGACCTCTGTTATTTCACTTCTTTTAAAGTATAGAAGTGAGCTTATGTTTTGGTACCTAGACTTCTGTGGGGGAAATGATTTTAAACTGAGTAGTATTTCAGGTTTTTTTTTTTTTTTTTTTTAAAGGAAACTCTAAATGCTGTTTAAGGCCTCCACTCCTGGTGTTTTAATGTCAGCTGGGATCCATTCTTTTTCTTTGATGTTCCAGAGTAAGACCGTGGCCCCCCTTGCTAATCTTCTGCTTTATTTTCTGTCAGTTGAGGAGTGATAGGGGACATTTTTTCCCAGAGCAATCAATCCATTCAGATTGGGAAGGATGGAAAGCTCACATCATTTTTCCTATTGGGAAGAACTGGGTAGAGGATTTTGGGAATAATCCCACTCCTGGAATGGCCTCGCACCTAGTGACTTATGTAAATGGCATTTCGGACATGAGCCCAGTGAACAGCCATCCTGCCCCTACTTAGGTGGCATTTCTGAAAGCTCCGTGGTCCGTGGAATGGTACTGGTACAAAGTGTATGTAGTGCAGGGAGAATAGAGGGCAGGCTCTTCGCTGTCACAGAATGTCTGGCCTGGAAGATTGAGTACGGGATACCGGGGACAGTCGCTCATTTTACAGGTGAGGACTCTGAGGCCTGGAGATGAGATGTGACTGCAAGGCCACCCAGAAACCCCATTTTCTGCCCCTCTCCACAGCTGTGCTATTGTGCTACTAACAAAATAAGGACACAGAAGAGAAAGGGAAAAACCCTTCTACTGTCCAACCGATAATTGATTGTAGCTCATCCAGTGCTTAGTCTTGAGACTAACTCACTTGGGTTCCAAGGGACTTTTAAATTTCCACAGTTGGTTTAAATTTGATTTTAACTTACTGAAAATAAGTTTATGGGGTCAAGTGCCACATAAACTCATAAGATTTGATCAAGATTATTTTTTTGATCTGAGTACCGTAGCAGGTAAGACTAACATGATTTAAACATTTTAAACGTAGGTGAAAACTTCACATTTTGACCACTGCAAAGTCCTCCCTTGTGCTTGGATAAGTATTTTCCAATCCTATGAGAACAGAGAGGAAAAGGGGTCTGTGAGAATGGGCTATAAGGAGATGGACGCGTTTCATGACGGCTTTCCAACACCTGGGGTTCAAGAAGGCAGTTCTTTGTTTACATCTTGGTTTCACTGTCAATGGTTTTCTCGGTTTCACTGTCCTGGGCAATCAGTTGATATGGTTTCTTCATTTCATTCTCTTCGATCACCGAGTTTCCCATTTCGACATCGCGGTTCTTTAGTTCGTGTCGTGACAAGTGCTCAACAATCCCGGCTCCCAGGGAGTCGCCCAGCACGTTGGTGGTGGTTCGGAGGCGATCCCTGCAGGCAGGATGCAGAGGGGGGCACAGTGAGACTCCCTGCGAACACCAGGCAGTTTCAGTTACTGTGAGCTCACCAGGGAGGTCTTTAGAAGCAGCTCTTGGAACTCGGTTTGGTGTCCACCAAATGCATAGTTACAGAACAGACATACGGCATTTATAACAGCTGTTAAAAGTTCTGAGCCCATATAGATGATTAATTTTCAGTTACTAGTCTGATTGGAGATAGAGTCCCAGCTCTGGGGAGGAAAAAAAAAATCCTTCCCTTTCCTCCAGCTCACTTCTATAAACCAGCAGTTCTCAGAATGTGGCCCAGAAGCCAAAACTAGCCTCATCATGTGTTACTTATCCCTTTCACTCTTACTTTGTGAATTATAGTGGAATTCTCAAAGACTACTTGATGTGCAATAGCACATTGAATGCAGAAGCGATTACAAGACTCTAGCTATTTAGTATTAAGCTGGACAATGTTTTTATGTTAATATGTAATTTATTATAATCTTTAAAATATATTTGTCATTAGAGAAATGGAAATTTTAAAAATTTCTATTTCATTTAAAGTTTTATTTATATTCATTTTATCTGAAAGGCAGAGAGACATGGAGAGAGATCATCTACTGGTTCACTCCCCAATGCTCGCAACAGCCAGGGCTGGCCGAGCCTGGAGCTACATCTGGGTCTGCCAGGCCAGTGGGAGCGACTCAAGTAATTAAACCATCATCTGCTGCCTCCTAGGGTGCATATTAGCAGGAGGCTGGAGGAGAAATGGAGTAGCCAGGACTTGAACCAGGCATGCTAAGTGGCTACTTAACCACTACGCCAAATACCTGGGCCTGTGACAAATCCGCATGGATAAAATGCTTTTTTGGTGCTTAGTACGTTTTGAAGTGTCAAGATCAAAAGCTTTGAGAACCATTGCTTCGCACTGTGAAAGTGCTCACGTTGAGTGCAGACTGTGGCCAGACAGTGCTTTGTAGGCACCGTTACATTTACTCCTTGAGGGACCACTAGGAAGTAGCAGGCATGAGCATCCCTGTTTTACAGAGGTGGGATGGAGTGGTTGGGTAACCTGCCCGGGATCACACAGGGCTAAAGTGCAAACCCAGATCCCAGGTGAGCGGGGAATTCATGGGTCCTCCACGTGCCCTGTGCAAGCTCACAGGCTCTTCATGCTCAGTAGTTGGGGTCAGGTCAACGTACGTTGACTCCAGCACCCACTGCTATTGTCTCCTAGGCATCTGCTTTGGGAATCCTGGGGAAAATTGTCTCAAAAGTGGAGGGGAGCTCAGGGGAGAAAAGTTCAGAGAATGTCGCCTGGAGCAGCGAGGGAAGAGGGTGGAGGGGTGGGCCCTGGAGGTTAGGGTCTGAGAGTGGAGGGCACAGTTCTTGGAACTTTCCCTGGAGCCAAGACTCAGTTACACTCTGACGCTAGATCTCTTCCCACTGTCGGCACGGCCACCCCTCGCTCTCTTGGGCTCAGATGGGAACATCTGCGCTGCGTTACGCCATTGGAACGGAAGCACTAGGAGGGAAGGGCCTGCACCGGCCTGTGGGGCCTGCAGTCCTGTTCCAGCCGCCGTAGGGACGCGTTGTGCAACGCCGAAACGGCCTTGCTGATTTATGCTGGCTTCGCAGACTGCAGGTTTCCCAATCTCTGAATGGCTTTATGGAGTGAGAAGTACAGCAGCCAGATGTGCCCTGCCGGTTAAGGGAGTGCGCATGCGTGGTGTCCAAAGCTTGGTCTCCAGATAAGGACCAGGGGTCGGGCAGCGAGGGCTCTCTAATTACAGGCCCCGCCGCCCCTCTTGGAGGAGTCGTTTATAGCAGAGGAGGGGCCCCCACGGTGTGAGCCGGCACGCGGTCCCGGAGTACTCACAGGAACCAGTCCACGGCAATGATGAGCGTGATGTCGTCAGTGGGCAGGCCCACGGATGTCAGCACGATGACCATGGTGACCAGGCCTGCCTGAGGAATCCCAGCTGCTCCAATGCTCGCGGCCGTGGCCGTGATGCTGTTAAAGGAAGGAAATAGAAAACACTGTTGCAGATCTGCCGAGGAGAGAGCGTATCCTGAAAAACGCACACGGTGCGATGCCTGATGTGCCGCGTCAGTACAAGAGCACTTGCTTCAAACACGGGTAGCTGGGGTTTCAAAAAATCCAGTGAGCTAATGATCGTACTAGTCTTCACCATGTGCTTATCATGTGTCATCCGAGATGCTGAGTGTGACTTATCTTATTATCTAGTTGATCATCACAACAGACTTTGTGAAGTTGGGTGTATTACAGCCATTCTTGAATGAAGACGCTTCGTTTGCACATTCCTTACTGTATTTTCTAAAAAATGTCAGTTACAATAAAATCGGTTTCTAATAATGTCCTTATCTAAGTGAGGGTCGTAAAGATCCTGAGTTTGCAGATGTCTGTATTCTCAGTGATGCGTGCTGAAGACATGGAGCAGAGAAATGTTTTTGGATCTAGGAAGAGGATACTTTTTGTAATATTAATCTGACTTTTCTCTACACAGAATTAAAAAATAGAAATTTGTGGGAAAACCCCCAAAAGTGACTTACTCTGCTCTTCAAAATACAATGTGAATAACAATGAAAAACGACCACCAGCAATGAAGAGCAAAGGCGGATCTGGGACATGAGGCGTGAAGTCTTCTGTCGCCTTAGGCTTAATGGATGCTGCACACGGTGACATGTGGGGGTGGGGGTGGGGTGGGCAGGGGATTATGCTTGCATGTGGCTGTCCATGGATCTCTCTGCAGGGATGCCAGTTGCCTCCACAGGAGAAAACTGAGAGACGGTATGGAAAGGAAAACTGCTTTTCAATCAATATCTCAAACGCAGCAGTTAAATAACGTCTCCATAAGAATCCACTCCCCAACCTACTTGTCAGTGTAGTCTCTCCTATGTTATACTACCTAAAAGTCAACCCAAGAGAAAAAGTTAATCTACTTTTTCAAGTATGTGTTCATTTTCTAATCTTACCTATAAGAGCCGACATGTTTTAATGCTTTTTAAAATTGAAATGCAACATTTGAAAAAGAAAAATCTATACTAAGTATTTTGCTGATATTAAGAGGTATAACTGATGTACTGATAGGAAAACTATGAATGTTATGATTCCATTACTTATAAACAAGGAGTGAGTATGTGTGTGTGTGTGTGTGTGTGTGTGTATGTGTGTGTTTACATGAAGAGGTCTTTCTAAACCAAACAAAGCATGGTCACCTATAGAAAGAGGGGCTGATAAGATGGCAGGAAATTTTTTACCTTATATACATTATGTGAATGTTGAGTGTGCACATCTAATTTCAGACATTTTTAATAAACATTTCCAAATATACAAATAGAACTATTGTTCCAAACTTCAGCCTTTTGTCTGTGTGATCCCCTTCCCACCCAGTTTCTTCACCCAGCCCTGATCCCCTTCTTCTCTATTAAAGTCATTTTTAAAGAAAATATCATGGCCGGCGCCGTGGCTCAACAGGCTAATCCTCCGCCTTGTGGCGCTGGCACACCGGGTTCTAGTCCCGGTCGGGGCGCCGGATTCTGTCCCGGTTGCCCCTCTTCCAGGCCAGCCCTCTGCTGTGGCCCAGGAGTGCAGTGGAGGATAGCCCAAGTGCTTGGGCCCTGCACCCCTTGGGAGACCAGGGAAAAGCACCTAGCACCTGGCTCCTGCCATCGGATGAGTGCGGTGCGCCGGCCGCAGCGCGCCATCCGCGGCAGCCATTGGAGGGTGAACCAATGGCAAAGGAAGACCTTTCTCTCTGTCTCTCTCTCCTCTCTCTCACTGTCCACTCTGCCTGTCACAAAAAAAAAAGAAAAGAAAAAACAAAAGAAAATATCATATGAAACTGTTTCCTTGTACCTGATTGTAATAATCTGTCCAAAGTTCAGATCAAAGTTGTTAACTTGAGCGATGAAGATGGCAGCCAGTGCCTCGTAGAGAGCAGTCCCGTCCATGTTAATGGTGGCCCCCACAGGCAGCACGAATCGGGTGACGCGCTTGTCCACGCCGTTATTCTCTTCCAGGCACTTGAACGTGATCGGTAGGGTGGCAGAACTGAGGACAGTGAAACAGTTCACGTCAGCTGAGGGCCTGCCCATCCTGACCCTGTCTGGTCTTTGGGACAGACAGTTCCTTCCTGTCCCACGTCCTAAAGGGAACTAAGTCAGCACTTGTATAAATAAGGGAGTGGGGTCGGGAAGAGCGTGGCCCCATCATGGGGTCATCTGGCAGCTCTCCTGCTTCTGGGTTCCTTGTGGTTGCTCCCCATCCCCACAACCTGTGCAGTTACTCTCCACTCCTCCCTCAGGCCTGGCCAGCTAGAAGAGGAAGAAGACAGTAGGCAGGGAAGGAGACTTGATTTCACTGTTTTCCCCAAAAGGATTCATAGCTGGTCATTCTGGGAATCCCAAATAGGTCTGAGTAGCATCAGAAATGAAAAAGCCGGTTCAGGGGGTGGTGTTGTGGCACAGCCGGCTAAGCTGCTGGTTGCGATGCTGGAATCCCATATCATATTGCCAGTTTGAGTTCCAGTTGCTCTGCTTCTGTTCAGCTTCCTGCTAATGCAACTGGGAGAACATCTGGCGATGGCTGAAGTACTTGGCCCACTGCCACCCACATCGGAGACCTGGATGGAATTTCTGGCCTGGACCAGTTCTGGCTGTTGTAGCCTACTGGGCAGTGAACCTGTGGCTGAAGATTTTGCTCTCGGTGTCTCCCCTTCTCTGTTGCTCTGCCTTTCAAATCAATCAACAATCTTAAAAAGCCAATTCAGTATTTCTGTAAGTTTCAAACCCAGAACAAAATGTCTCTTCCTGCTTTCAACGAAAGGGGCCCAGGTTCGAAGTAGAGTTTCAGAACACTCCAAGGAGTCAGCCACACGTGTACATACCTTGAAGAGGTCCCCAGAGCTGTGATAAGGGCTTGCAGCAACCCTCCAATGAAAACCCAAGGGTTCTTCCGTGTCACCAGGAAATAGAGGAGTGGTAGGACAATGACGGCGTGGATGAGCAAGCCAATGATGACTGTCACCGTGTACATGGCCAGCTGCCCCCCAATCACACCCATGTCTTCCATCTCAACAATTTTCCCTGCAATCAGGAAGAGAATGCCCAGAGGAGCGTACCTGTGGAGAACAACATACATGCAATTGGAGTCACATGAGGGGAAAGGAATGCGTTTCCAAACACTGGTGCCTTGGGTACTGTTAGAACTTGGAGAAATTATGTACTTCTTTCTGGTCTTTTTAAATATAAAATCCCCTGGTTATCACAGAACTGGGCTCATTTGGGACTGCTCTAGCACACAGATATTTTTTTCCTCCTAATCTTGTAACAAAAGCAGATGCAGAGGTTTTATTGTCCACTTGTTGTAGATAGCTGTCTTTTCACCATACCTGGGCCGCTCTTCTGACCCTCAGAGGCCACTCGCTCACCCTGGACTGACACAACCTATCGCCCCAACATCCAGACTTCTGGCAACATTTTCTGTTTCTGAACTGGATTCCCAGTTAAAGCAAGAGTCACAGAATACCGTGTCAGTATTCCAGATGGGCAGGCACTTCACTTAATCCGTGGCCCCTTTTGTTACTTTTTCCCACACCTCAATATCACTTCTAATATTACTTAGCATTTGTCTTTAAATCACCTTCTCTCTTTAGGAAAATTTACTTTAAAAGGAAATTTTTTGTTATAGTGCAAATGGAAAACTGGTACCATTTACCATCAATAGGTAACCATAAAATAAATTTAGAGCTATTAATATTAACAGTGTTTACATATAGAGTCCCACAATCAGGCAATAGGCATTCTATTTACATATTTGCTACCCACAGGCTGCTACTGCCATTAAGGAGCATTTCCCTGTGGACTCTGAGGAGGAACACAGTAATAACCTTGTAGCTTAAAGGTCTTGCTGCCCAGCTTTCAAATCCGTGTCCACTGCGTGCTATAAACTACAACCAAACACACATTACTGAAAACAGAAGAACCGACCGCCCTTAAGGAGAAGGGTCTGTTGGGAACTGTGGAGGACTTATTTCAAACTGGAAAAACACCCAACACAACACTTCTTTCAAAAGCTCTTTAAAAAACGCAGGCCAGGAAGTCACAGGGGTACCTGTCTGCAGAAATGTAATAACTCAAGGCTTGAGTGTGTGGGCGAAGGTACGGCTAGAAAAGCTGCATGTGAGGTTCATTCAGGGGCTTGAATGGGCTTCTTTTATAGAAGAGGTGAAAGGTGGAAGCATTTTAATAATACGAAGATAAATGTCCACTTTGAGTGCTACCAGGAGTTCAAAAGAGCCTTCCAATTGGGGGTTCCTGTGGAGACCACATTCTGGTCTTTGTGCCCTGGTTCATATCCACCTTGCACCAATTCCTAAAAAATGGATTTCTCTGGGCTTTGGTGCATTCAAGTCAAAAGAAATTGAGTCAAGTTGACAAGTAAGTGCTTTTCTTAGCAATGGATGCTTTCCTGCCTCAGTTGCCAAGAAGAGCCTGGATTAGAAATCAAGCATAAAAGAAAATCAATCCTCACACAAGGCCTAAGCCAAGCAAAGGGTTTTCTCCCTTCTGGTGGGGGGTGGGGGGTTTACAGTCCAAGGTCAATGTTCTGCTTTGGATTTAGTCTTTTCCTTTGTTTCCTGCTCTCCGCTTTATTAAAGGAAGTTTTGTTATGAACTGTGGCTTGGGTTTCCATAATGCCTCCCACCAGTCCTATAGGGATTGCAACAGAACTGCCATGTGAGTTTCTAAAGGCCAACAGAGAGGAGACCTCAGCTTTTCCAGTGGACTAGGGGCTTCTGCATTTACTCTCCCTTCTACTGGGAATGCTCTCTACTGGCCTTTGTGTAACTGGTCATTCAGGCGTTAGCCTCTCTCAACCATCCAGGGCAAACTTTGTGCCTTTTCTTCAGTCACTTGGTGTTATGACTACAGCTTATGGTTGATGGATTTGCTTATTGTCTATCTCCCTTAAAAGCATGTAAGATTTAAGACATCCTTATTTGGTTTTTCATTGCTATATCCACAGTACTTGGCATTATATGCTTAGCATAGAGTAGACACTCCTTAGATGGATTAATCACTAAATAGATCTAAAATGGAGGAATGAGGAGTGGGTTTCCATCAGCACTGGGATAAAAAAGATGACACCCTGGGGGCTGGCACTGTGGCATAGCAGGTAAAGCTGCCACCTGCAGTGCCAGCATCCCATACGGGTGCCGGTTCAAGTCCCGGCTGCTCCATTTCCAATTCAGCTTTCTGCTGTGGCCTGGGAAAGCAGTAGAAGATGGCCCAAGTGCTTGGGCCCCTGCATCTGTGTGGGAGACCCAGAGGAAGCTCCTGGCTCCTGGCTTCAGATTGGATCAGCTCCGGCCATTGTGGCCATCTGGGGAGTGAACCAGTGGATGGAAGACCTCTCTCTCTCCCTTTCTCTCTCTCTCTCTCTCTGTGTAACTCTTTCAAATAAATAAATAAATTTTTTAAAAAAGACACCTTTCCAAGACAAGGAAGCAAACTTATTAAGATAGGCTTGCAGATAGGTTCAAGGCCTCTCTAGACTCAGAAGTTCCATTTTTCTTGTGCTTACCAGAGTGGGATGACTGTACTTGGCCATCCCGCCTGCTGGCATCTTCCTCAGGACAGAACATATGTTGATGGCAATAAGCATCTTGCATATAGGATGTAGAGCAAATGGAAATACATACCACATTATCACTGCCACTAATCTCATGATGGCTTCGTTAAGAGAATCAAAGAAATCTCTCAGGGCTTGTCCCTGCTCCTTCATGTTTCCAATCACAAAACCGAAGCACATGGAGAAGACAACTAGGCCAAGGGCATTGACCCCATTCACAGATCCCGGAACCGGAACCAGCTCCTCTGTGATCCGCGTGAGTGCCTCCATGGCTTCTGACACATTGTTTATCACAGCACCCACGAGCGTTTCGTTGGCCTGGATGGGCACTTTAAAGCTTCTCTTCTCATAGTTGGTCTTAAACTTTAAAATAAAAGCACAACATGGTTTAAAGGTGATTTTTTTTTCTTCACACTTCTCTGTTGTCCAAATTTTCTGTTTTCTATAATAGTATATGCTACTTTGTGTTCAGAGAATAGTGTAATTTTCTCTCTTCTTCCCTTCTTCCCTCCCTCCCCTTTTCTATTCACCTACCCACTCACCCATCTATCTTGTGGCAAACCCCTACTCCTTCCTCAAAACACATGCACACTCAAATACATAGAAATCACAACACACATTCAAATACTTAAAAAAATAGAAAAGAGGGATCTTGTTAAAGATGTACTAAACACACATGGGCTTTTGCTATCTTTTGAACCAAATGACTATAATGGAATATTTAAAAAGCTATAAATACAAATATTCACAATAGTCTTTTATGTTCTGTGAGGATCATGCTATGGAAGCATGGATAAATCCCTTTATATCCTTTCATAGTCCACAGCTATGAACAAAGGACAACTATGCTGGTTCTACCCTGTGAGACTGTTTTGATGTGACCAAATTAAACAGAACACAGGAGGTTATCTTACAAGTTTTAAAGTACTGTACTCATGCTGGCTAGTGATATCCAATGATAAAGTCCTCTAGGGATTATGCTTAGTTGGAGAGTTCAGTGGATATTAAAAATTCCAAAACAACCATTCTTCAAGCCATTCCTAATATTATCAGTTCTTAAGGATAGGTGCTTAATAGTTGAGGATAACAACTTACTTTCTCCAAGTCCACAGTGGCATTTCTCTTCTAACCCAAGAGATGGTCTTTTCCCCATAGCTGCTGCATAGATGCCTCTGACGGGAGATGCTGAGTATATTACTGTGGTCATAAGATACAAGGAAGCCCATCCCTCTAAGATCGCATTATGGCGATGGTAATAAAGCATCAGCGAGAGTGAGAATATAGGACTGTTGGCTGCATCTAGAGTCTAGGGGAAGAATGCATAGCCCAGCATGAAGTGCTCGGCCATTTCTTTACCAGGAATAAATAGAGGGCTTTCTTGTCCATTGGGAAACCACCCTTCCCAAACAAAGATATATCCAGCTGTCAATATGGTGAACCATCTCTAAATAACCAGTGGTACTGATTGGTAATTTCAAACACCACCACCAAGAAAAAACTGGCTCCTGTCCGTCTTATATTCCAGTCAACTCTCAAATCTCTCTTCCAGTGTTTGCCTATGCAATGTATGGCTACACAGTGTAGATTTTCAATCTGCTTAGCCTTTCCCATGCCTCCCTTCACCTTAGACACAGTTTGCAGCCTACTCGGGAATTGAGGTCTCATTTGCATTCTAGTCTAAGCCAAACAGATTTGGGAGATACATTTCCTCCCCCTTCAAAAACCCTTTAAATGCAATCCCAAACCAAATACAATACATCTACGTAAGTCAGCACTTTTTCCATCTGAAAGATCTGGAAATCAGCATTTTTTATATTACCCACTGCCAGCTGACTAACGACAAGAGTCAGCCCATAGTGCTGGGGTTGGCTGGTTGAATTGAAATGGGTTACAGTTGTTTTTGAACAAATACAGTTAGATATTGGCCTCTTAGACTATTTTTTTAAAGAAAGGATTGTTTGAATTTTGCAGTGCGCACACGTATTACCTATTAAAGTCTTCATAAAAATATTTAAAATGAGGGGAAATAAAGGCCAAAGGAGAACTTGAACATGTAAAACCCAGCCACCAGGGTGGGCCGTTTGACCTGTGGTTAAGCTGCCAGTCGGGATGCCTGCATCCCATAGCAGATGGCCAGTGTTTAAGCTCTCTCCCCATTCCAGCTACTTGTTAATGCTACATGCTGGGGGCAGTAGGTGATGACTCAGGTTACTGGACCCTTGCCACTCACATGGGGAACCCAGATTGACTTCCTGGCCCCCAGTTACAGTTTGGCCCAGACCTGGCCATTGTGGACATTTGGGGAGTGAACCAGTGGAGGGTGCTTTTTCTTTTCACGTTTCAAATAACCAAATATTTAAAAACCCGGTTCTCTATGAGATCATGGTTTTGTTTTGTTTTACTGAAATTCTTTTTTTTTTTTTTTTTTTTTTTTACAGGCAGAGTGGACAGTGAGAGAGAGACAGAGAGAAAGGTCTTCCTTTTGCCGTTGGTTCACCCTCCAATGGCCGCCGCGGTCGGCGTGCTGCGGCCGGCGCACCGCGCTCGTCCGATGGCAGGAGCCAGGAGCCAGGTGCTTTTCCTGGTCTCCCCATGGGGTGCAGGGCCCAAGCACCTGGGCCATCCTCCACTGCACTCCCGGGCCACAGCAGAGGGCTGGCCTGGAAGAGGGGCAACCGGGACAGAATCTGGTGCCCCGACCGGGACTAGAACCCGGTGTGCCGGCGCCGCAAGGCGGAGGATTAACCTGTTGAGCCACGGCGCCGGCCATGTTTTACTGAAATTCTAAGCAGAAAGGTTGGGGAAGTACCACTGGATCGAATTGACACCATCTGGAGAAATGCTTGGAAAGTATTATTTAACCCAGAATGTCCAACTGATTCCTTTTTAATATTTTGGGCAATAAAACTTTTTATTATGTGAGTTTAGAATGAACATCACTGATTTTAACATCCTGATTTTATCCCCAAATACTAAAGTGTTATATTTTTAAAATGTTTATTTTCTACTTGAAAGGCAGAGAGAGATGGGGCGGGGAATAAATCTTCCATTTGTTGGTTCACTCCCTAAATGACCCTAAGGCTCAGGGCTGCACCAGGCTGAAGCCAAGAGTCCCAAACTCCTTCTGGGTCTCCTTTCTGGGCAGCGGGGGCTCAAGCACCAGGGCTGCCACTTGCTTCCACCCAGGATGCAGCAGGAGGAAGAGGAGTGGCTGGGACCCGAACCAGCACTCCAATATGGGATATGGGTGTCCCAAGCAGCGGCTGAACCCACTGTGCCACGAGGTCTGCCTAAGTATATTTGTATCCACAACACAGAGATGAGAACTGCTTGGATATGAGGCTAGAAGCACTATGGCTTCCAGCTGTTCAGCACCCTAGAATCCCTCTCTGGGAAGCAGAATGGAGTAGTTAGACGATAGAATTTGGTTGGCGTCGACACAGTGGATTTGAATTCTACCTAGCTGGGCTATTTACTACTTGTGAGGACTTGTGCCTCTCACATTCCCCATCCCCAAGTTTTCATAGATGGGTTGCCTCACGGTGAAATGAAGAGAATGATACTCCGCAGGGTTATGTGAAGACTAAATATAACACGGCTGGCACAGGGCAGGCGCTCTGGAAGTGATGCCATTCTCTCCTGATAGAGCTCTCCCGATCCATAAAGCCCTTAGCAGACTTGGAAAACACAGTCCACTGGTTTTTAAATCAAACCCAGCAACCGGAATAGTCTCTAGCTTTCCCTAAAGTAATTTTAAGTGTCTCTCATGTTGGATTTGCTTATTGTGTTGGGGGAACTTTCACATGTGAGAAGTGGACGCAGAGGGAGGAAGGGGGTCTCCTGATTAACCTTCTTAATAACAGAATCAATGAGCTGTGGTATGCAAGACACACGGGTCTGACAACTACTAAGGCTTCAATGCCAGGTGAGCTTCCCTCTCCCGGAAGAGATTCTCAGAAAAGCCTAGTGCTTTCCACCTGAGTGGCCAGAAGTATTTCTTACTGCAGAGATGGAAAATCAAAGGAAAAGAGGGTGCCACTTGGGTTGGTATGCCAAAGGGGAATCTGAAAGGTGAACTAGTCGTTGTGTTTACCTGTTTGAAGCAAGCTTCCACCAGATTTGGAGGGAACATGTTCCTGCAAAGAAAGTAATAATCACTTGAAAAATTTCCCAAATAATAAGTCTTTTTCCTGAATACTGTTTCATTGTATCTAAGGTCAAGAATGCACTGAACCAAGCAGCAAATGTTCAAAGACAAAGATTTTGGTTTTATGACTTGAACATACCCCTAAGGGTAGGCCAGGTAGGTACTATTTTTTAAAGAACTAATAACTCATATTGTCCTCATGTCAGCTGATGGGATTCTTCCTTCAACTGTAATATCATCAAAACCCTGTTCAAAGGATCAGAGTGAGAATAGAAATGTCACTTGTCATCGTATTCTGACTGAGGTGTTATTCAACAGTGCTGTTTTTGGATATTGTACTGAATATTCTAAATTAAAATCATGGTGAGAATGTGGGTATTCTAAAATACAAATCCTCCTTCCAAAGTTGTTCTAGGTGGGGCATAGTGGCACTGAATTGCTGGAGCGTCTGAGGCTCTTTGGTGGCTAATGGAGACATGGACCACAAAATTCGAACCTGAGGCTATGTGGCAGGGTTTGTCACTTCCTCAGAAACTGTAACAACCCAGCATATGAGTTCCTGGGGTTAGGGTGAGGAGAGTTACTAATCGTCTGTGTAATACTGATTGAGTCACGCTACCCAATTATGTCTCATTTGATTTCATCTATAAAAGAGGAGACTGAATTAAAAAATTGGGTTCCAGGAAGTAAGACTGTGGGAGAGGGAGACCATGATGTAGACAGTTATCTTGAGCTGGTGACTCCAGTAGTTGTAGGTTATCATTTGTATCTTAAGATTATGAGCTTTTGTTCCTTTTTTCCTACTACCTAGACCATTCTATTTCCTGTTCCATCTATGCTTTATAAATTTGTTTCCATAAACCTTGATGGAAATGTTAGATCAGGAGTTTCCAGGATATATGCTCAAGCCGTGTGCCTGGGTGGGGACAGGATATTCACACATTTGCCAATGGGGCAGGGAAGGGCAGAAACACACACGGTGCTCCAAGGAGTCAACCAGACTCGGTATGACAAGATCCCAGTTCTTCAAACAGTAGAAATTATAGAGAAAGAAAATATAAAATACTTCTGGATCCAAACTACCTGAGGACAAAGTTCATGAAAAAATGCCGAAGAGCTTTAACTATATGAGCTTACCAAAAATGTACTTATCAGATGCCAACTCGGTAGGCAATATTGTTGTAGAGTAGCTTGCTACCCTCAGGTCATTGCAATTAACTTAAGAGGCCCCATGGGGTTGGCTGGTGGTTACACACAGACACTGCAGTCACCCCTGGGGAGAAGTACTGCTAAAGGAGACCTCTGTTCCCCAAATCTCTCTTGGATCTTCCTGCCACAGAAAGATTCCTTGAGACGGCATGTGAACTCGGTCCCTTGGAGGAGCTTCTTTCAGATGATCGCTGGGGAAGCTGTTAGGGTCAGAGTCTGTGACTGACAACCAGATCCCTTAACAGGTAAGTTGTAAAGATGGTAGTGAAGGAGCGAGGCTTTGGGAGGACAGGCTGGGTGGGGCTGCATGGGGGATCTAGAGGCTGGTCCTGAGCTGTTTTGGCTTGCCCTTCTAGACCCATCCTTCATTCTCATGCCCTGGGAAGCTGACCGCTGTGGACTGCAGCATGTGGGTTCTCTCACCTTCTGCTTCACATTGAGTGTCTTAGTGGCATGCACCAACAGATCACAGGGTGGACCGAAATCCCTGTGTATATTCTTTCGACTCTGATATGTTTGGCAGCAGCTCCCTTCCCTCAAATAAAGATGTAGCTCCTACTCTGAGGCCCATCTTCATAGCTCCCCGAGCTCCAGGGACAGCACCCTTCCTTTGCCCCTTCACAGCCAGGAGGAACAACAAAATAGCTTCCCACTGCTGTTAGTCCTCTGTTGCCTCCCCATCCATTCTAACTTCCCTTAGCCCCACCTACACCTTCACAAACCTTCTTCAGTGTTCCATTGGACTACACACTATGCTTCCTACCAGGACCTGAGTGATACAAGAGCAGGCGTGGAGACAGAAGAGGCAGGGAGGTTCTAAAACTTTGGCTTACTTCACAGTTCTCTGTAAGGCTTACTGTACCACCAGGGCTACTGTAAGTGGAGAAGACTCTTGTAATAGGTGTTCATTCTGTTCATAAAGTTGAGGAAGCCATAATCTTTCATTATTGATCTGCCAACTCCTTTCTTCATAAATAGTAGCAGGGGAAAATCTTTGGACAAGTATGACCAAATCATCTCTAAGTTCCTTCCGGAAATTCTTGGATGTGTATAATGGGTGATGATATAGATCACAAAGTTTAATTAGGAGAATCCAATGAATAGACCATATCTGAATAAAAACTGAAAGATGAGGACTTAAGAAAAATGGGTTAAGAATTATTAATTTTCCAAGGTGGATTTTGTAACAGAGAATTGAGTAACTACTAAAAGTAATGCTTTCAAAAGTCTATCTCTTCTCTTCATCCTTCCCACCTATTTTACATGAGACTAGAAAACAGGTCCTTCCTTCAATTTCTGCTAGAAAGAAGTAAAAAATGTGACCTCCCTGTAAGCCTGGTAAGGCTCCTTGAGTCACACAACTCTTCCAAGGGTCTGCTTAGCTGCCCAAAGTCAGAGGAGCTGGGTGGTCAAAATACCCAAGGGGACGGGCTTGCAAGGACGTACCTGATCAAGTCCAAGAAGGCATCCGCAGCTGTCACTTGCACGATTTTGCCTTCTCTGTGCATGTTTTCCTTTGTGCCCTTCCCGGGATGGATGATGATGACAATGATTATGCCAATCACCACGGCAACGATGGTGGTAGTCATGTAGTAGACTACAGCTCGCATTCCCATCTTCCCTGACGCCTTACTATCTAGGGCCGCCATTCCTGGTGAAGGCAAACAGAAGGAGATTTTCAGGCAGGCAGACCAGGGGATTCTCCGGTGGAGGACAGTGGGAGCAGCGCTTCCTTCTACACTCCCCTTCCCTCATCCCGCCCGGCAATGGGATGTTGCACATCTTGGAACCTGGCCCCAAACTCCCAGGGCTACACCAAATGGTGAAAAGGAAAGCTACAGGATGGCTAGAAATCAGCTGTGTCAGTGAACACGCAATCAACTTTTTTGTCCCAAGAGTTGATTTCACAAAAATAATCTGTTCTCCGGTAGTTTCAAAGTACAAATTCTTTCTCAAGTAACTGTTAGCTGGGAAAACTATGTGTGTGAGTGGTGAGTATGTGTTGTGAATATATGAAGAAATACTTAAAAAATTTTCTGGTCAGATAATCTAAGTTCAAGCACCAGCGATTCACACAGATCAACTGGCATTAAATTCTCTCAAAATAATTATTTTATATATGTATGTGGGAGTCTTATTTTTAAATTTATAATTTAAGCTACTATTCTACCTGTTAATTTATTTTCAATTAGCATTAAAGTGGACATTGAATTAAAAGGCCAAAGTTCAGAAATATTTCCTCTACTGTTTCATATCTCATGTAATAAAAAGTTTAAAAATATATATACATTTTGGTGGGGTTCTTCGAATTCTTCCATCCTGTCTTCCTCTGCTGTTCACACAGGTCTAGAATACCTGATCTCATGTCAGAAATCCCTCTTCCCCTCATTTTCAGGACATCTTCAAAGTCCACCTCCGGGAAGGTGTTAACCTAGGTTAAAAACGGTAACATGACTTGAAGGTTTCCCTAGTGGCTCTTGCTGATGAAGCATTCCTCAGTGCTTCTTGGGCTGGAAAATAGTTAAGAAATGACACGAAGGGGCCAGCATTGTAGTGTAGCGATTAAACTGCCACCTGTGATGCCGTTATCCCACACAGGCACCAGTTTGAGTCCCAGCTGCTCCACTTCCGATCCAGCTCCTTGCTAATGTGCCTGGGCAAGCAGTGGAAGATGGCCCCTGCACTCATGTGGGAGACCTGAGAGAAGCTGACTTTGGCCTGGCCTAACCTTGGCTGTCACAGCCATTTGGAAAGTGAACCAGTGGATAGAAGATCTCTGTCTCTCCCTCTCTGTAAACTCTTTCAAATAAATAAATAAATAAATCTTTTAAAAATGACACAAAGCTCTCAAATTATTCAATTATCTATAATACTGGGAGCTCTTCTTTCTCATTAGCTTTTCCTCAGTTTTCTTCTTTATCCTCCCCACTTGACTAAACCACTAAAAATGGATTACAATATAATCCAATTGTACTTTATTGGACTATTTTCTGTACTATTTAATATGTGTTTTCATAAGTGTATTAAAAGGCTGTATTATATATCTGGAGTATCAGATCCTAATGATGGTTTAATCTTTAGGTTATGACTCTTAACATAAGTATATCAGGATAGTTAAAAACAGGATACAAAAAAAGGAAAGAAAATAATGTGTATGACCACCACATGGATGGGTTTTCTCAAAAATCTTAGATAAAGGTAATTAGGTTAGGTGTGACTTGAAGCCATGACTGTCAATTCACAAGTTTGCTTGTATTTGAGTCATATCATTTCTCATTTTCATAAGCATATACTTATTTTTAATTACGAACTATAAGGCAAATTAAAAAAAAACAAGGTCTTAGTTAACACCAAGTAGAATAGAGGGAAAACTCAAACCTAGATTATATGTAATTAAGTTTAAGCAAGTTTTTGCCCCTAAGAAAACCAACTACAGCTCCTACAAATGAAGAAACTCACTTTGGTTTTTGGCTTTCGTGTGTGAACTTCCTGCCCATTTTCTTGAAACCCAAGGCAAGCATCCATTTATTAAGATGGCGTCACTTTAACACGTCCACTATATCACAAATGGGCTAATCTGTTCTCCCAGCATCCCACCCCTCATTTCATTCTCCGGTTTGAATCACATCTCAAAATATCTTGGCTTTCCTACGCTCAAAATGAGTTCTCTCCGAAGAGGCCCCCTCTCCCAATTACACGAAAGCCAGCGATTCTTCCACTCTTTCCCTGCCGACCAGGGGAGCAGAGCGAGCACAGTAGGCTGGCAGATTCCTGCAGGGGGGGCCAGGCAGTGGGATTTCCAACTCCAAGGTGCTTTCTTTCCCTCTTGCTGTCTGTCCTGCGATACTGTTCTGTTCTCACGCCAGCTCTTTACTGATGCTCTGCCCCTACCATTCCCGACAGCATCCATTCAGAGAGAGCACTGAGTGGTCAAGATAGAGCACGCAAGCCAAAATGGAAAGCATTGACATCTACCCCTCCCTCAGGGCACGAGGAACGAGTTAGCTCAGTACTCGTGATGGGGCCGTCAACTCCGGGAACGAAGCTGCTAGATTTCTTAATTATGAAAATCAATCTGGTAGTCTTTCCCCATACTTTCTGATTCTGACCTAGCTGAAGACAACATTGAGACTTTTTTTTTTAAGCAATGAGCACAGACGGAAAATCAACAGTGAGAGACCCTTTTCCTTTGAAAGAGAATAATAAAGTGTCAGCGACTGTCCCCAAGGAAGCGGTTGGAGGGTAGCTTCATTAACCAGTTGTTCGCGGAGGTCTGAAGCCCCCCTTGCCCACCTCTGCTCCTGGTGCTCCAGCTTGTAAAGCTGAAGAGACCACCAGAAGCAAGGCCACATGCTGTCATCAGGGCAACAGCAGCACAGATGGGTACACGCTGCCACACCGCAGTGGCCTCGATGCTGGGGGAACCAGGTGCATGGAGGAAGAACTCTGGAAGACAAAACCCCAGATGAGCAGGGTCTCATTCGTCCTCTCCCTCACCTGAGCTCCGTGGCCATCTCCTTTTCCCAGCCTCCTGAAATACGAGACCGGCTTTACCCCAGGAAGTAAAACACAAGCGTCAGCATGTTAAGGGGCAGGGTTAGTACTAAATCACTGTGCAGAGATGGGAACTCTGGCAGGAAAGCCCTAAATGTCTGGGAAGGGCAACGTTTGCATTGAGCCCTGTCGCTTCGAGAACATTCGGGAGAAAAGGGCACTGGAAGTCATTTGGGTATGCGGACACTGGTGGGAATGTGTTCCAACAGCCATGCATTCATCTAAATACATGGTTGAGAAACACATTCCCGAGCCAGTAGTAAAGATAAGGATCTTAACTGGCTCTCTTTTCTTCTTCTTCTCATCTGGACTTAGCAAAGCCAGCTCCATTCGAGACATCTTGACATCTTTATTATGAACGTAATCTACCATCAGAATCCAGTCCCTCTTGAAACCCAAAGGAATCCTCCTACTGTAACATTGCTAAAAGTGCCGGGCTGGCTCTTCCAGTTAGGGAGACATTTGTATGTTCTGAGCTAACTTTTGTGCTGGCCCACCCACTCACCAAGTCCTGCCTCTGACCAATGGTATGCATTCATTTAATTCCAGGACAGCTGTATAATGCAAATAGTGTTGGTGCTGTTTTATAGGTGAAGAAAGAAGAGGTCAGAGAAGTTAAGCAACTTGCCCAGTAATGCACAGCAAGTTCAAATGAATGGAGTGGGGAGGGCCATGGAGACTTCCTGGCTGTGAGCATTCACATTTTAAGCAGCAGTCACTTTGGAAAAAAAGTGAAGAGGAAGGGAATTTCTTGACGCAAATCGATAATTACCTCTGTATTTATGAAGACAGCCTTTTGCTAAACAGTTTAACACAACAAATATGCATCAAATTCATGAGATTTTTGGAGGGGAGGGAGAGTGTTTCATAAATATGTATGTGCAACTCTAAGTCTGTATTGTAAATTACATTTCTTTGGGTATAATACTTGGGACGACTTCTTGGAAAAATGAAATATGTATCCAGCCAAGTATTGAAGGATAACATAAATAATGCCAAGTCCCCCAAGTTCTATCATTTGCACAGATTTTAGTGTCCCATCCGCTGAAAACCTACGTCTTTTACATTAACGTAGCACAGTGCACCTCCCCCCAACAACTCCGCTTCCTGGTTTTGAATCGTGGATGCCGTTTCATACTGTCATTCCACGTATCCAGAGGATGTTTCATTGTTCTTCCAGGGCCCTGGAGCAGGCCCAGAAAGAGCAGAGAGGGGCGATGGCAAGGGCCGATTCCAGGGACTGCTCGGCTTCAGTTTCTGTTTTATTGTAGATGTGCTCCTTCTCCACAAAGCACTCTCAAATGCTCATCTAATCAAAGCCGCCTGTTCTCCGTGCGCCTAGAGTTTCACGATGGGCACATTTACAACAAGGAAATCAAGGATGAGCTCTAATAGGTACCGTATTCATGGGAGTACAAGGTCCCGGGGTTTTAAAACAATAAACACTACCGATAGAATGTATTTCATATCACAGGTTGAAAAATGAGCTTCCATGTACCAAACAGCTGCTCACTGCTGCCAGTACTTAGGGCTCACTGCAGACATAAAGGAGTGAGAGGACCAAAGGCTCATAGAGAGAAGGCAGCAAGGGGATGAGGTATGGACATCAAGGGAATCACTTTAAATCTGTGTCTAAAGCTGTATGAAGTCTTTCTGCACAAAGTATTTTCTCTTGGCCCCCTTATAGATTAGATTTTTATTTATTTATTTTTATTTATTTGAGTTAGAGAGAGATGTAGAGACAGAGAAAGAGGTTTTCCATCCGCTGGTTCACTCCCCAGATAGCTACAATGGCCGGAGCTGTACTGCTCCGAAGCCTGGAGCTTCCTCCTCCAGGGTGCAGGGGCCCAAGGATTTGGGCCATCTTCTACTGCTTTCCCAGGCCATTGCAGAGAGTTGGATTGGAAGAGGAGCAGCTGGGACTAGAATTGGCGCCCATATGGGATGCAGGCGCTTCAGGCCAGGGCTTTAACCTGCTGCGCCACAGTGTTTTGTTTTTGTTTTTGTTTTTTCTAAAGAACGGTGGAGTTCTTTGATTCTATGGCTTCTGGAACTGAAGGCAAATCTTTAAATATTAGGTTCCAAATTGTTAAAGGATGATTGCATCACAATTTTGATTTACAGGGTGTAACAGGTGATAGAATCTGAACTTAAAAGGAAGACTACCCAAGCAAGGCCAATGGATGACAGTCTTAGGGCACAGGGGTTAAGGGATCAGGCTTTAAAAGTTAGACTGCTTGGATTTCATTTCTGGCATGAGTACTACGTGGCCCTTCGAAGCCTCAGTTTCCTCATCTGTGAAATGTGAATAATAATATTTACATTGCAAGAATAGAGTCTACCCAGCAGGCCCTTGCTCACGGCAGTGACAATCACTCTGCCTCCCTCTACTAGACTGTCAGTGCCCAGAGAGCAGGACTGTCCGTTTCATTCATTGTGTGGCCTCGGTGCCTAGAACACAGGAGGTACCCACTAAGTATTTGTGGAATAATCCGTCCTTATTACTGTTATTGTTCAGTTGGGTTAAAGGCCACAGGCATTAACACTTAGGTAGAGTTACAAATGACTTTCAGCCACTAAAGTTCCCTTTGTTTTACTTATTCTGAAATTCTGACTCACCGATTTTGTTCATTCTTCCTCTAATTAATCCAAAATAGTGAGGTTCATTTTGCCTGGAACAGTGAGAGGCAGACCTGGTGGGGAAGCAGTGCCGGCACAACCAGCATCACTCTGAACTTCATTCCCAGAGCTGGGGGGGGGGGGGGAGGGTCGGTCATCCCAGCAAGGTGTTCCCCCACAGGCTGGGAGGCTGGCACACATCCATCACCCACCTTGGTCCTGGTCTCTGTCCTTTGCCCGCATCCCCCAATGCCTACATCGTATTCCCTCTTCTGCTAGCTTATTTCACTCTTGCCCACGAGCCCCTAGAAGTCAGTGTTATATTCTGTATATTCAAGTATCAGAAGAATGAGTGAGTCCATTGAAAACAATCAACAATGCAGAGAAGAGAGTGGAAGAGAAGGGTTGGGTCTGAATGAGTGCTAACTGTGCAGATCATGGAATCAATTGAGGGGGTCCTGTCATGAGCTTTTTTTTTTTTAATCAGTTAACAAAAGAGGATAGGATAGAAAATACCAGTGTGCATCACATGTGGCAAAGGCAAATTGCTGTTTTGTGAAAATTCCTTTCAGGTCTCTGTGCACACAGGTGTGTGCCAGGCCCCAGTGCAAAGCAGTACAGTTATTATTGTGGGTGCTGACAAAAATAAGTTTGCAAGCATAAGCAACTTACTTTTCTCCGTGATTCCTGGTGAAGAGAGTTAAACCACCTCCACCAAGGGCTGAGAGCAATTTTGTGGAATTCACAGTCAATTAAATCACAAGTATTTTCACATGGGTTTTCACCCCGCCAGTTTCCTTCCTTTTGTGGACTATTCATAAGATCACACAACTTGACATTTCATTAGCGCAAAACACTACTGAGCTTTCTCAAGTTATACTGCCCAAGAACGGCACGTGAGGCTTCCCTAACAAACTTGTCGTCGCTTGGGACGGCAAATAATTTGTCAGGCAAACTGATTTTTTAATTTGACTCTTAAAACTTGTCAACAAGTTTTTTTTCTTCTAACTCGAGCATTCCCTAGGAAAATGAGGTGCGGAAAAGCAAAAGAGAAACGTTCTCTTTTGAAAAATTGTTAAATGGAAAAATTCGTGAAGCAGACAATATTATTAGTGGCAGAAAAAGTCAAATAAATCACTTTTGCCCTCAGCCCATAGGGCTGGGCAGACAATTCCTTTTCTCCGGCTACAGTTTGTCCTTTGGGAATAAACTTTCATAGGAGGAAACGTCTAGGGGAAACTGAGGCCCCACACCCACCACCACCACCACCTCGATTATCAGAGCTCCTGGCAACCTTTGGGGTCCCCACTGCCTCTGCAGGAGAGCCAGCTGGTGGGGTGCTTCGTCAAGGTTTGCCTGTCTGTCTCTACAGTGGTCTTGACCGTCTGATGCTCATTACAGCCTAACACAGCCCCGCCATGCGTCCCGTCGTGCGGTTTGCCAGACTGCCCATTCCAGGGGCTTCCTCTCACTCTCAGCAAGGTCGCGGGAAGCGCTCCGAAATTCGAAATTCGCTTCTCAAAGGCTCGAGCCGCAGTGCGGTGATTCAGATACCGGTTCAGCCTTCACACGAGCCCCTCCTGCGCTCACGGTATTGGAATGTTGCACACAATATGCTGGGCTGAAGAGGAACCAGAGAGTAATTCATCTTCTTTATGTGTGCTAAGCAGAGCAAGAGGGAGAGACGCGCGGGACCCACGGCGGGCTGGGGAGGAGTGATTAGTAACAGCTGACAGCCTCAGACCAAGACCCTTTCTTTGGTCACCTCATTGTAACAGCAGAGCACAAAGGAATGACTGTCCTCTTGCCAAGATTTAGAAACCGAGGGCCAGAGAAAATAGCAGCGAAAAGGAAAGCGTTGGGCAGAGCGGGCAGTGGGTTGACCAGAGCAACTCTCGGTTGTACCTGTTGGGCCTGGCCTTGGAAAGAAATCCCCGCCAGCCACGGGGAGAGGGGTGGACCATCCGGCGCATCGACATTCGTGAGCAAAGGAGGTGGATTCAGCAGAACGCCTATGGGGAGCCCCACTTTGCTCTGGTTTAATGAGCGGGAGTTCTTTGAGGGTCAGAACCCCAACTCCTGCTTTTTTTTTTTTCTGAAAAGAATCATGACTTACAAACAACCCCTGCAAGAGTAGTTTGTGCTTTCCCAAAATGCCCTCGTTCCTTGCATTTCTTGCCATGGAAAAGCGTTTCTCGCCATGACTTTCTTAGGAAGATGAACAAGAGAGCCCATTTCCTAGCTGGCAGAATGCTGAGTGGCCATGACTGAATTCCACAATGGGACTCAACTTGTCCAAAGTTAACCAAAGGGTGTCTCAAGTTGACTACAGAACGTGCCCGACTCACGGGGTGCCCTTTCTTCCCACGGAAGGCCTGGCCCTCACAAAATTAAAAGAATTGAATGAAAGCAATCTATGGATGCTAAAAACCAATTCAACCTGGCCCTGCTTCCAAAAAGAACAACTGGAGTAAGAGTGTGACTCCAGACCTTCCAGCAGGTTCCCAAGGTCAAGGGAGCCCCGCACATGAACACCACCTGCCCCCTGCCACTTTCCCCATTCTTTGGCATCAAAAGATTCTGGAATCAGAACCCAACGTGAGCACTCTGAATTAAGTTTGTTCTAGAAACTGAAATTAAGATTTCCCAAAATGTATGATACATTTCTTACTAAAAAAAAATAACCAGAGGATAAAATGTATTCACCTTATCTATTTTCTTTTTTTTTTTTTAATTTTTGACAGGCAGAGTGGACAGTGAGAGAGAGAGATAGAGAGAAAGGTCTTCCTTTGCAGTTGGTTCACCCCCCCAAGTGGCTGGCGTGGTACGACCGGCGCACCGCACTGATCCGAAGCCAGGAGCCAGGTGCTTCTCCTGGTCTCCCATGGGGTGCAGGGCCTAAGCACTTGGGCCATCCTCCACTGCACTCCCGGGCCACAGCAGATAGCTGGCTTGGAAGAGGGGCAACCGGAACAGAATCTGGCGCCCTGACTGGGACTAGAACCCTGTGTGCTGGTGCTGCAGACGGAGGATTAGCCTATTGAGCCATGGTGCCAGCCACACCTTATCTATTTTCTACATGAAGTCTACGTGTGAATTATACTATCTAAAAGAATAATTATACTTAATGTATGAATAAAAATATTTGTTAAAATTCAGATTCACATTTTGGCCACTTAAGAGAATGTACAAAATTGTCTTCAGTGATAGGGGTGGAGGTAGGAGAGGAGAATGAGAAGAGAGTTGAAAGAACACTAGGAGGAGAGAGAAAAGAGAAAAAGTAGAGAAATAAAGGGAGACCGAAATGTAGAGGAACAGTTAACAGAGAAAAATTTCAGTAGGTGCTTTTAACTCAGTGCATTTCTTGGGCTGTGGCCAACACCACCCCATTTTAATTTTGGTTGATTTTCTCAGCATTTAAAAGCTCATCGATTGTTCTTATCTAATCTATAAAGGAATGGTCACACCCAGGGAGTGGGAGATTATTCTTGCAGCTACCTGAGCCAAACAATAAAGCAATATCACTTTGTAAAATAAGAGAAAAAAAAAGGCCCTCTTTTTTGCCTTACTCATACTAAGAACATTCTCCCCTTAGAACAGGAAAAGCTGCATTTTTGCCCCTTGCTCCAAGGGTGCCAATAGACTTTAATTATTCCTGATATATTCTACAAGCAGTAGCTAACACTTTCTTCCTCCCATGGAGGGCAGTTGTTTGCATATTATACCTTAGTTTTGTAATACCTATGTGCATAGTTTGCTTCTCAGCTTCATTTTTTAAGTATTTAGGATAGTCCCTTACATTAAACTTCACTTATCCTGAACAGAATTCAGAGATTCAGGAGGATGTACAAACAAAGGATGTGGCAGTGACATATGGTTGAGTTGAGACTGATGTTGCGTGGAAAGGGTTGGCAAAATGTTTCACCTAGAATTTAGGTATAGGGTGGGTGATGAGTAAATACAACTAGTGGATGTGTTCACTCTAGCAAAATACGGGCACTAAATGGTTTTACAAAGAGTGATATACATATACATGTATGTGTGTGTGTGTGTGTGTGTGTGTGTAAAGAGTGTATGTGTGCCTGAGAGAGAAGACTTAAGGTAGGGGCTGGTGCTGTGGCACAGCAGGTTAACACCCTGGCCTGAAGCACCAGCATCCCAGATGGGCGCCAGTTCTAGTCCTGGCTGCTCCACTTCCAATCCAGCTCTCTGCTATGGCCTGGGAAAGTAGTACAAGATGGCCCAGTCCTTGGGCCCCTGCACCTACGTGGGAGACCCAGAAGGAGCTCCTGGCTCCTGGCTTTGGATCGGCACAGCTCCGGCTGTTGCGGCCATCTGGGGAGTGAACCAGCAGATGGAAGACCTCTCTCCCTGCCTCACCTCTCTGTGTAACTCTTTCAAATAAATAAATAAATCTAAAAAAAAAAAAATAGGTAAAGGGAAGCAGAGTGCAAAACATTGATTTCAAATGTATAATTCAAAAGGCTGACTGCCCCATCACAAATAATGGAATGAGTTGGTAAGGTAGTTGAATTATAGTAAGAATATGTTGCTTTATCTGAAAGTGACTATTAATTACTTCTACAATTAAATTTCTCACTCATGTCTCCTAAGGACATCTTTAAAAAAAAAAAAAAACGCATTTTCTTTTCTTTCTCGTGAGAGGCAGACAGATTCCCCCACCCACTGGTTCATCCCCTAAAAGCCTGCAACGGCGCCTGCAGCAAGAGCAGAGAACCTAATCCAGGTCTCCCACATGGGTGGGAGGGACCCAACTGTTTGGGTCATTATCTGCTGCCTCTCAGGGTATAGATTAGCAGGAAGCTAGATTGGAAAGAGAGGAGCTGGGACTTGAACCTGGGCACTCTGATCTGGGCATCCCAAGATGAGGACATCCTATCCAATGGACCAAACACCCTCCCGGGACATTCTTGAAATATTGATCAAAGACATGGTAATGAGACCCCAGAGGTACTTATTACAATAAGACTCAAAAATATTACTATGAAACTGCCCTAGATAAATAAGACACATAAAATTACCTTGCAGAGTGAGTAGGAACAGAATTGGGAAGAAAACAGGGAAATTTGTTGACATTTCTTGGAAAGAAATAGTTGTAATCGCAGCAAACTCTAGAGAGTGTTTGGTTTGAATGCAGGCTCCCCTACTTACTTGTAACATTTCAGCACCTTGGTTAATAGGGTTGTTCTGAGAACCAAATAAATCAACCTGTGTGGTGCCTTAGAGCAGTATCTGACACACAATGACTGTGATGTTTTTATTTTTATGCTTTAAAAATATTTTTCATCCTGAAGGGATCCTATGAAGGGCCCCTTAGAATGTGAGAACTCAGTGAAAAGCAAGCCCATGCTGCCTGGCACTGTGTTAAAGCGCTTAACCCAGCCAACCCTCCAAGCTGGGGACTAGCAGTGATCAGTCTCCATTTACAGAATAGGAAACAGAGAGGTTAAACGGCTCGCTCACCACCACACAGCTAGCAAGTGGCATTGCTGGCAGCTGAACTTAGTTCTTTCTAGACGCCAGAACTGACTACTTGATCACTATATCACTGGCCTGGAGATTCTTTGTAAAATTCACTGTTCTTTGCATCAGACTTGTATGAATTATTGTACTGGGTTCATTTAATGGGGAACTGTAACAAGAATCTGTTTAGATTCATATTTAAAAAGATGCCATATAGCACACTGATTCGTATACGGCACAGTAACTGGCAGTGATGAATGGTGGCTGTCACAGCATAGGGACCCTGCCCTGGAGTCAGTGTGGCCTCTCCCACAGCCCTGGAGAGTCATAACCTGCTGGTTTAACTCAGCAGATGCTGTGCTAATGGCTAAGCCTAAATCAAAGAAGAAAGAAAACTCACCCACAGATAGTTCTACATTGCAAAGGCCTTGGGTCATTCCTAGAAAGCCCAGGCCACCTGGTGTAGAAGCTACAGCGTTCTCCTTCATGTAACTGTGCAGAGCGCCAGTTATCCAACTTCCCGGGTTCTGCCACGATGGTGCTCACCATCCTCTAGAGTGGCTCTTTGGTTTTCATAGGCCCGTGCTTAGAAATAAACCCAAAATCTGGTTCCTGTCACCTTTCTCCCTTGTGAAAAATTCCTGCTTCTGGAGGAACCCAGAGCAAGGCTGGTCTACATTGATCAGGGAGATTTTGTTCTTTTGTCTGGAATAAGTGTGTGCTGCTTCTCCAACTGAGCCTCAGGTACCACTGAGCAAGGGCTCCCGCTGTCTCGCACTCTGACCCAAAGCTTTTCTCAGCTTTGTTTCCCACTCAGGCCTCCCTGATTCTCCCAGGCAGCTCAGACCACTCAGTATTCCCTCGCTGTGCCTGGAGTTCTCCTATCTTTGCATCTTTGCTTTTAAGGTTTCCTTCGTCCTCATTTCCTGTGGAAAACTGACGGCGAGGCCAGCCCCCGAATTCCCACAGCATTTTCTTTGTGCCTCTTGGCATCGAAGTCAGCTTTGTTTTACAGTCATGTGTGTACCTGTCGGGCTTGCCATTAAACATTTCAACTCCTTGAGGCTAGAGACTGGCAATGTCTCTTCGTGTCTTTATTGCCTGCACCAGTTAACACAACAGGAGTCCCATAAATGTACCTTGGATTGGCGCCAACACTCTCTTAGTAGCTACTCTACTTTGTCAAGGTCCCTTCTGAATGTGCTCAGAACTAAACAAATAACTCCCAATGCACTGTGTCCAGTGTGGGGAACAGAGAACTATTAATATTTCCACCGAGGAAGCTCGCGGCTATTTTCATTCTTTTTTCACCACTACTTCCTACTGTTGGTTCATATTAAGCTTTTAGTCACATGAACCGCTGCCAAGCTCAGTTGCTCCCCATCCTGTAATTGCACAACCGCCTTTTGAATCTAAAAGCAGAAATGTACATTTATCCCCTGCTCAGCCTCATCTTGTTGGCTTCCACCCAGCATTGCAGCCCATTGAAGTCATTCTGATTCATGGTCACAGGCATATGTAGCAGGAGCCATTCTTTTGGGGCTTATGTCATCTGAAAACACAATGTAGGTGTCTTCCTCATCTGAGTCACTGATAAAATATGGAACACGCCAGGGCCTTCTGAAAAATGTACTAGGGTACTTCACGGAGTACCTTTTCAGGTTGAAACAGACCTTAGACACTCTTCTTTTTTACTTAAGAATTTATTTAAAAGTCAGAATTACAGAGAGAGGGAGAGACAGAGAGAGTGAAATCTTCTATCTGCTGATTCATTCCCCAAATGTTTGCAACAGCTGGGGCTCACCCAGGCCAAAGCCGGGAGCCTGGAACTCCACCCGAATCTCCCACGTGGGTAGCAGGGGCCCAAGCACTTGGGCCATCTTCCGCTGCTTTCCCACGTGCATCAGCAAGGAGCTGGGTCAGAAGTGGAGCAGCCAGGACTTGAACCAGCGCACACACGGGGTGTTGGTGTTGCAGGTGCCAGCTTAACCCACTGGGTCACAATGCTGGCCCCGTTAGCCGCTCTTTAGGTTTAAATGTTCAGCCCATTTCAACTCCCCTTTAACTGTTTTATTCCAGCCCTGCTTTGCTGCTACAGGTATTAGGAAAGACTCCGAAATTTTCAGGATAACCAAAACAAAGCGTATCTGAAGCCAGATAACTATTATGAAAAGGGAGTATTTTTAAAAAATAAAGAGATTTCTTTTAGTAGATGGAGCTATTACAACATATTTTGTGAAAATTCTATAGACCCAACTCTGTAATTTTAGGAAATAAGCCTCATTCCCTAAAAGAATCAGTAATATATCAATCTTAAAGGTGTAAGCTGTCTTATGAAGTAGGGATGTTATTGCATTTGGCAGAGATGGAAAGGCATCAAGGATTGCTATAAACATCAAATCATTTACATGGGAAAGGAATAGCATTGTGATTAGGCCTCAGAAAGTTCATTAGATAATTCATCATCAAAAATTCTGAATGTGCTACATTATTAAAAATCCATCATTTAAAAGCATATGCATTAACTCATCTTTACTCCTCTTACTATTACATATCAGCTTGTGATTTTTATGTTCTAGCCCTTCAATTATAGAAATACACAATGGTCTGTATTTATCAGTATATGCCCAGTGGCTAATGCTGCAGAGATTCAATACATGTTTGTTATATGAACAGTGAACCACAGAGCCTGCAAACTCAGCAGGTGAGAATATTTAAACTGTACTCAACCCACAAATGACCATGTTATTTATGTAGCATCTACTGTAACAGGATCACATTACTGTAACTAAGAATAGGATGCAAATGTACAAACAGTAGTTCCTACTCTCAAGTATTTTTTTTTTTATTTGAGGTGTTGGCGTTGTGGAATAGTGAATAAAGCTGCTGCCTGCAATGCTGGCATCTCCTATGGGCAGTGGTTCACGTCCCAGCTTCCGGCTAATGGTTGGAAAAAGCCAAGTGTTTGGACCCCCGCCGCTCACATAAGAGACCAGGATGGAGCTCCTGGCTTAGACCTGGACCAGTGCTCAATGTTGCAGCCATCTGGGGAGTGAAAGAGTAGAAGATCTCTCTATCTCTCCCTCCCTCTAACTTTCATTTTCAAAATAAATATTTAAGAAAAAAAAAGTATTTTTTTTACAACATAGGTAATTCATATTCTCATCAAATAATTGTTCAACCATACATAATATTAAAAGTTAAGTGTCTGGGGCTGGCACTGTGGCACAGTGGGTAAAGCTGTCACCTGCAGTGCTTGCATCCCATATGAGCGCTGGTTTGAGGCCTGGCTGTTCTACTTCCAACCCAGCTCTCGGCTATGGCCTGGGAAAGCAGTGGAAGATGGCCCAAGACCTTGGGACCCTGCACCCACATGGGAGACCCGGAAGAATCTCCTGGCTCCTGCTTTGGATCAGCCCAGTTCTAACCATTACAGCCATTTGGGGAGTGAACCAGCAGATGGAAGCGCTCTTGCTCTCTCTGTCCATCTTTCAAAAAATAAATAAATCTTTAAAAAAATTAATAGGCTTTATTTTTTAAAAAAAGTTGTGTCTGGGGTTGGCACTGTGTAGGGGCTAAGCCTCTGCCTGTTGCGCTGGAATCCCATATGGGTGCTGCTTCACGTCCTGGCTGCTCCTCTTTCAACCCAGCTCTCTGCTATGGTCTGGGAAAGCAGAGGATGATGGCCCAAGTGCTTGGGCCCCTGCATCCATGTGGGAGACCCAGAAGCAACTCCTGGCTTTCAATCAGCTCAGCTCCAGCCGTTGCGGCCATCTAGGGAGTGAACCAGTGGATGGAAGAGCACTCTCTGTCTGTAACTCTACCTCTCAAATAAAATCTTTTTAAAAAAGGGGTCTTATATTAGAAATTTGACAATATCATAGTGAGCTAAATATTTTCATGTCAAAGACAATATTGGGGCAGGCATTTGGCATGGTGGTTAAGATGCTACTTGGGATGCCAATATTTCACATTGACGTGCCTGGATTCAAATTCTGGCTCTGATTCCAATCTAGTTTCCTATCAGTGCACATGCTGGGACACAGCAGGTGATGGCTCAAATACGTATATCCCTGCAATCCATGTGGAAGACCTAGATTGAGTTCTAGGCTCCTAGTTTTAGCCTGGTCCAACTTGTAGGCATTTGAGGAGTGAACCAGCATATGGAAGATTTCTTTCTCTCTCTGCCAGTTAAATAAATAACAAATTAAAAAAAAAAAACTGTTATAGGCAGAAAAATTAAGTCAGCAAATGTAATTTATCATTATAAGCTGATCCAACACAACTTTGTAGGAAACAGGACATTAGAGATTGCTTGATACTACACAGGGGACTTTGGTGACGTGGAGGTTTGAGTTCGAATCCAGGCTCAGTCACGTGCTAGCAGAGACACCTTGGGAAGTTTGATAACTTGTCAGAGATCTAGTTTCCTCATTTGCCCAGTGTGGATGACAATGGTGACCTTGGAAAAGGAATCACAAGTATGTGTGTTTAAACCCAGCACGTCTTTTATACTCAATAGCAGCTAGAAACTATGGCAGGTAAAATGAAGAGGTTCTAGACCACAGAGAAAGAAGAGGCTGTCAAGCTCATCATTTTCTCACTTTGAGGTAGAAGAGGAAGCGCGTGGTAGGAACTGCCATACTAACGCTCTGCAGGAGTTGCTCAGTTTCCGAGGAGCCACCGTGCACCAGGCTCGGTCACAAAGCAAACTCTGCACATTGCCTCTAAAGGGCACTCATCGTAGTGCAACAGAAACTCAACTGCAGAGAGCGTAATCCCGCAGGAAACCTGCAAACACCCTTGGAAACCAAGGCTGTCATCAAAAAGCCAAAATTAAATGCCTAAAACTGAGGTTAAGTCATGACTGAAGCCATCCAGGTTTGGTGAGCAAAGCCGAGGAACCCGAGAGGCTCAATGATGTACAAAAGAGGCTGCGAGTGAGTGGCGAGGCTGGGATACAATGAAAGCTTCATGGTCTGTGGCTTCCACCCTGAAGCCAGTTAAGCTTAAGGCAAAGGAAGTTTTCCCCATCTGGGAGGGTCACAAGCCTTCTTGGCCAAGTGGGTTTCTCTTCTTCTTAAAAAGTATGTATGTATGTATGTATTTTGAGAGGGAAAGGGAGAAGGAGAAGCGGAGACAGAGTGTGCACTTCCATCTATAGTTCACTCTCCACATGCCTGCATCAGCTGTGGCTGGAGCAGTCCAAAGCCAGGAGCCGGGAATTCAATCCAGGTCTCCTATGTGGGGGACAGGGACCCAACTACTTGAGCCATCACCACCTGTCCCATGAGGCACATTTTAGCAGAAAGCTGGAATCCGGAGAGAATGAGGACTAGAGCCTCGGTACTCCAATATAGGATGCAGGTGTCTTACCTGCTGGGCCATACACCGACATGGACTGTTCACCCCACCCTAGGAAATACAGCGATTTCACCTGTTTACTTGGGGTCCCCCAGGGTAGCTTTCTCATTCAGAAGCACGTAGGAGCTGCAGTGAGGGGGATAAGGAGGGCAGCACGTGAGCTGAAAGGGGGTGAGGGCACACGCAACACGATCTCTGAAACTGGCTATGGTTTCAGTGGCAGAGCCAAGTGGGGCCAATGTGAATGCCATCGGATGAGCCAGGCCAAAACTAAGGAAATGATCCTCTCTGGGCAGACCCTAGATGTAAGTGCCAGGAAGGGCCTTACACCTGATCCTCTCAGCGAGGGAGCCCCAAGAACCTTTGAAGTCCATGTTTATGGGACTGGGGTGGAATCTGACTGTAGCAATCACCACACAGTCCAGTGACCATGGATTCAGGTCAAACACGCTCCCAGCCATGATCTGCTCTCTGGTCCCTAGGAGGCACGTACAACAGACATTTTAATCACCCTTGCTATTATTTCCACTCCATAAATGAGCCCTGAATGCCAAAGAGATGTCTCCTACAGCTAGTCAGGGCTGCAACTGGCTTAGAATCTAGCCCTGGAGTTCCAAAGTTTGTGTTCTTAAGACCCAAACGGAAATTACTGCGGTAAGTGAGCAAGTGCCACAGGTCCATGTGCCACTCAGCAGGCCCCTGTTCAGCTTTTCAGATGTAAACATTTTGTCTCTGTGCAGAGGAGGGGGATCCAGGGCCTGGTGTCCAGATTCAACAGCTCTGTGGCGTCCTGCTTCAGCATCGTGTACAGCTAACCCAAGGAGCGCAATCAGGAATGAATGAACAACCTCAGCCAGACAATACTGCTGCGCGTGACCCACGGCACAAATTTGAGGAGGACACAGAAAGGAATGAAGCATGAAAACACATGGAAGATGCTGTCAGGACTGTTTGCTGCGAGTCGAGAGAAGACGCAGAGCTGTACAAGGTTTGACAGGGTAAATAAAGGCGGTAGTGCAGCCTGGGCTTCTGGGAAGTCTTAGGAGGCCACAGCCTGGGTTCGACGCCATGTGAATGCTTAGGGAATAACTTCCAAATTCTTAGAAATGGAAAATATTTCATGCAGGGAGAAAAACTTGTACAGGAGTAGGTGAATGGGATATCCATGAACAGGGGACTCTGGATGCAAGCTACACAAATGACCCCTCATGTTGAAGCATAACAACATTCCCACTGGCTCATTGCATGCACAGTGCATTTTCTGTACGTCCGTCCGGACACCTCCCGGTCTGCTCCCCCACGGCCCCTGGAGGGCACCAGCACCTCCTCAGAAGTGGATCTTGGGCCTTCTGACATTCAATCTGATTAAGAAGAAAACATTAACATTTTCCTAATTCTTCGCTAACCACCCTTGGCTCATCTGAGATACAGACATCGAGGACCTACCATATGCAGGCCCAGGAACCACAGCCACACCTTAGCGCTTGCACTGAGAGCTCACAAGCCCCAGGGAACCCAGCATTCCCTGAGAACAGTGCGTGGGATGTTTGTGTGGATGCGGAAGAGGAGGCCCTGGGGAAGTGGGCGGGGACAACTGAACCACCTGTAAGCTGCAGTTCTGGCACCCCTGTCCGGACAACTGGAAAAGCTCATCTCAAAAGGAGGAGCAGCTCCAGTGCCAAATCAGATCTGCCTGTGCATGTTTACCAGATGCAGCCCTGAGAGCCGAGGATTCAGTGGCGGTGGTGTCAGAACCAATAAAGAGGTTAAGAGAACTCGTGAAGGGGTTAGTGGGGAAGCAAGGTCAAGTGCTTACAGGAGCACGGGAACCCACAGAGGGTCTGAAGGCTGAGCGAGTTCTAATTACCAGCCACCGAGTAACCCACGTTTTGAGAAGCAGCGTTTCTCACAGCGCTGCCCAGCACCTAGCAGCTGTTCAGATCTATACGAACCATTTCCTCAGGGAGGGAATGTGAAAGGATTGGAAGCAGCCGCTGAGCAGTGTGTCTGCGAGGGAGGCTGCTTCCACACCGCCAGTCGATGTGCCAAACATACTCACTAGGTAACAGCATCACCCATCACCAACGTGCGGCAAAATGGGGGGAGGAATTCAATCACCAAGCAAATGTGAGGTCAAGTCCTTTAAGAGGCCACGGCACAACGTAGGAGGTCCCGCCTGGGAAATGCATTAAAAAACAAACTGGCAAGTCCATCTGACTTCTCACTTGGGTTTTGCAAAGCTGTACCTGGGCTTCCCAGGGTTTCAATTTCCAGTGCTGGCCTCCAAACCATTTCAAAGCTTGTGGTTTGCAGGAGCCAGGCCAATTTTTCAAATTCATCTTTTAGAGGTATTCATTTTAACTTGTTTTCTGGAAAAGGTGTGCAAGGTTCCTAAGAATTGTTCTTGGAGAAATTTTTTCCCACTGTGCATTTGTCCCCTAGAGTCACCATGGGAGAATAGGAAGCCACGTGATAACAGCGGTATTAGTAATACATAGCTATATTGGGTTACTTTCTTTTTACTAAACATTTTTGGCCTGGTTCTTGCTCCGTGAGTAACTCTGGGAATTCTCTAGAGGTCTGTAGAAGAAATGAATCTAGCTCTTTGTGTCTGTAACTATACACCTGTTATTGAGGCACAGGATGAAAAGAACACGCCAAACACACATTGTTCTATTTTTAAGCTGTTGGACTCAGCTCCAGGGGAGGGAAGATGCCCTTTCTCCCTCTGCAATTTACCAACAGCCAGTTATTCTGCTAGAGCTCAAACCCAACTTCCAAACTTCAAAGACAGATGATCCCCAGTACTGAGGGGGAGTGCACGGAGTGTGTATGTGTATGTGAATGTGTGTGCGCACCCACACCAGTTGAAGCTAATGCTGCCAAAATAAATCTTTCCTCACATCCGGAAATGCCTGTCAGGGAAGCTAACAAGCTGGCAATCAGAAAACTCCTGTGCAATGCTTACTGCTCTCAGTGGTAAGTGTGTAGGTGTGTGTGTGTGTGTGTGTGTGTGTATACAGACACACACAATGTCCTGGGGCAGAATTGCATGCCATGGCTTTAGGAGGCATTCTACCAAATACTCACTGAAAGATTGAATCAGTGAATCTTTCCAGGAAAAGCATGGCAAAGTTTTCTTTGTTTATTTTAAAAAAAATCCCAACCACATAACCTGGCAGCAGGGTGCAATATTTCTCTAAGAGTCTAAATGTTGATTTTTCTGGTCTGATATGGCCCAAGGCATCAGTATAATCATTTCAGGATCTTGGAACTTTGCTCCTTCCTCCCTCCTGTAAGAATTTTCCTGAGATGTGGTGTATGGCCTACTGATTAAATACCCGCATCCCGCATTGGAGCGCCTGGGTTTGATTCCCAACTCAGTTTGCGGCTAATGCAGACCCTTGGAGGAAATGGTGATAGTTCAGGTACTTGGGTTCCTGCCACGCACATGAGACTCAGATTGTGTTCCTGACTCCTTGTATTTGGCCCTGGTCCAGGCCAAGTCCAGCCCCGGCTGTTGTGGGTATCCAGGGAGTGAACTAGTGGGTGAGACTGCTCTGTCTCAAGTTAAAAAGAAATATCAATAAAAAGAATAAGCTCTATGGAAAAGTGTTACACAGTTTAAATTTCCAAAACTCTTTAAAATGCTTTATAAAATAACTTAAGACTCTCTGGAATCTCAAAAAATTATGGTTGTTGCCAGCCCCTGTAATGGAGCACTGACCAAAATGGTCCCTATTTCACAGACACATTTGTAGTTGGTATAGAAGATGGAGTTTGACGTTAGGACCACGTAAGTACACTACACTGGGAAGGTTTCCTAGAGGAGGTGACATGCAAGATTGAGGGTAAGGAAGGGCTTAGGGGGAGGCTGGGAAAAACAGTCCAGGCAGGCACTGGGGCAGGAGTGGGAAATAAACCAGGACACACACAGGAGCTTTGCAAACATGCTCAGGTGTTCAGCCTGTAGGTGGCCATTTGGGGAGTGAATCAGCGGATGAAAGATATTTCCTTCTCCTTCTAACTCTGGCTTTCAAATAAATAAATAAATCTTAAAAAGGAGGTTAAGGAGGCAGAATCAATACACTTGCAGGGTAGGGGAGCAGTCTAAGGGGAGGACTGAATTTCTGGTTTACCCCCTATTTTTTTTTTTTTTTTTGGACAGGCACAGTTAGACAGTGAGAAAGAGACAGAGAGAAAGCTCTTCCTTCCATTGGTTCACCCCCCAAATGGCTGCCAAGGCCAGTGCACTGTGCTGATCTGAAGCCAGGAGCCAGGTGCTTCCTCCTGGTCTCCCATGTGGGTGCAGGGCCCAAGGACCTGGGCCATCCTACCCTGCCCTCTCAGGCCTCAGCAGAGAGCTGGACTGGAAGAGGAGCAACCAGGACAGAATCCAGCACCCCAACCGCGACTAGAACCCAGGGTGCTGGTGCCACAGGCAGAAGATTAGCCAAGTGAGCCATGGTGACGACCAAGCCTCTAGTTTTAACATTTACTTTGATTAAAAAAATCATCCAACCAACTGGCAAACTGATCTTTTTAAATAGTTTTTCTACTTTTTCTAAATCTAAAATAGCTGAATTCATTTCCATTATTTGACCAAGAATACTTTTATTCGACATGCCCCGACTATCTTCATTATAATGAACCAGCTCTGTTAACTCTTAGTAACTTGAAAGGGACCAATGGGTCCTTTTTGGCAGGGAGATGGGCTGAGAATTATGAAGCCTTTGTCTACAAGTTTATTTTGCAGACAATTTTAGTTATATATACAACTGATAATTACTTTTTCTCTTTCTCATTGTAGATATAAGGAAGTAGCAATTGCATTGTCAAAGGATGGTCCTACCTAACTCAATATTCTTTGGCCAATTAACTTATAGTGGCTCCTAAAAACATGGTTACTGAGGCTTTTCAAGGGGTCTTTCAACTATAGAATTCTACTGCTTGAATCTGTCAGTCTCACAACTGGAAAGCAGTGGTCTGGGGAACCGAGGAAGATGTTAAGGAATCTCATGAAGGGGCATACATTTGGCACAGAGGCTGAATCACCACTTGGGATACCCACAGCTCCTACTGGAGAGTGTGGTTTGCATCCCAGCTACTTTGCTTCTGACTCCAGCTTCCTGCTAATGCACACCTTGGTGGACAGTGGTGATGGCTCAAGAATATGGATCCTTGCCACCCTTTGGGGAGACCCAGACTGCGTTCCAAACTCCTGGCTTTGGCCTGCCCAAGCTCCAGCTCTTGAGGGCATTTGAGGAGTGAACCAGCAGACAGTGATCTCTCTCCATCTGTCTCTATGCCTTTCAAATAAAATGGGGAAAAAAAAATGACAAAAAGGAAAGTGCTAGATAAATGAGGGCAAAAGAAGCAGACTACAAATTAAAAGACTTGGTGAAACAAATTTAATGTATGAATGTGGATTGATTCAAACTAATAAACTGTATGAAGAGAAAGAAAACAAATGGGAATTTTTGAAAATGGACTGGATATTATTAAGGAGTTATTATTAATTTTAAAATAAGTGATAATGGGCATGATGGTTATGTTTGGGGAAAAGAATCCTGAGAGGCAGATAAATGACTCCAACAGAAACCAGTCTTTCTCCACGACTACAGGAAGTCCCTACCCTCTGTTCGGGAGGGAAGGCTTCTGCTGTTGTCCCAGAGTTAGAGGTCAAGGAAAAAGCACTGGACCTGTTCACTCAGCATTTAACCCAGTCCCTCCACCTGCCTCTGCACTAAGAGGTGGAAAGGCAGACAGACCAACATTCACCAACTCAACTTCCCTATTTTCCCAGAAATGTCTTCCTAAAAGTGAAATCAATGTTCTAAAAACCGTGAATAAAAGTTTCAAGGTACTCAATACTTGATGGAGCATTTTCTGATTCATTAGTTTAGAAGGCACAACTCACAAAAACTGGGGAATGGGAGAAATGAGTATCCGAATAATCTTTGGAGTCCTTTAAAAACTGTAAGTTTACATAGTTTCCCCTGCTCTCTCCCCATGAATAGTAAAAATTTAAACAAGAGATTACATTCATACTGTTCATAACTGAGAAGGTTTTTTTTCTTTCTTTTTATTTAATGTTTCAAGTATATTGAGATTGGAAAAATTTTAAGAACCATGGATCTGGATTTTATTTTAGGATATTTTCTCAAAGAGAGCTATACCTTGTCCTTTCTACATAGACATTGTTTTAGAACAAATCTGTTGGAATTAATTTCCTGAAAGAGAAAGAAATATCTTTCTTTTTAACAAATAACAAGCTACAGAAAGGGTACAGCCCTGCTCTTTATGTCACTTTTCAATCTGCCTTGTCAACCAACAGAAGATAGTATTGTATTTTCACTGGGGAAGCTTAAAAGTAGGAATTTACACCAATTGTCTGGCTTTGTTTCTTTTTGTTTTGTGATAGAGATAATGAAATTCTCAGAGAATGCTTACCAGTGATCCAATCAGATAACTTAATTCAGCTAGGATAAATTTGTGACTTTCACTGTTAAATGTTAAGAATAAAATAACTATTATACAATCAGCAATGATCATTGTATGTAGCATAGAAGTGTGTCTTTGGTGGGTTTTGTGTCCTTATTTTTTGCCTTCATTGGAATCTTAGTATCCCTTGAATCATGGGTCATTAACATGGTTAAAATCATGAAAGATCAAAGTCCTATATTTTCCCCCACTGACTCTGTACACAATGCCTGTGGCTGAAGGGAAAAATGGTGGGAAATGCTATCTCTGTCGACCAGATTCTGAAAGCTTCTTGCCTTCAAAAAGTCCTTTTCAAAAGTCTCTCTCTTGATGAAGCTGCACTTTTTACTGTGATTTGCACTAGCTGTGCATGTAGGGGGTTGCTGTCAGTGGCTCAGTGTCACAGTAGGCCAGAAAGGTTACAAGAACACTGTGACTACGAACAAAACCCATTCAATCCATAAACACCTTCTAGGGCAACCAAAGGTTGTAAAGGCCAAATTCAAGATATTCTGAGAAGAGACAGTATGAAGCATGACAAGATGCATTTGGAGATTGCACCAAGGTCTAATTCTGTGGGCAAAAATGGCTGATTCTGCAGATTTGAATTCACAGAAGAACTATTTAAGTTCTATTAGTAAAAAGGTTTAAGTTCTAAAATTTGAGTTTGTTACTCCGAGTGGCATGGTTCTGCCTTTAGCTAAAGTAATGGAACACAGAACCCGTTTTCCTTTCCTTTCAACACAAAGGCAGTGCACTCATTCATTAAAACTTAAAAACAGAAAGGTAGTTGAAGAAAATGTATGTCTATCAATGTGTTTGGTCCTCAAAAGAGTGACAAGTACAAATCAAATGGTAAGCTTACTTATTAAAGCCTTAAAAGAAAAATCTAAGTGATCACAGAGATAGGCAGAGAAATCTACATTAACTCTTATTCTCTCATTTTATAGAAAATAATGGTGATTAAAATAACAGAACTCCAAAACACCCAAATCATCCAAATAAAGCAAGAAATGAGAACCAGGGTGGGTGTTATGGTACACTGGGTTAAACTGCCCCTTGGGATACCTGGATCCCAAGTCAGAGTGCCTGGTTTAAGTCCGCCTTCACTTCTGATCTAGCTTCCTGCTAACATGCCTGGGAGACAGTAGATGCTGGCTCAAGTGCTTGGGCCCCTGACACCATGTGGGAGACTGGGATGGAGTTCTTGGCTCCTAGGTTCAGACTCGCTCAGTCTCAGTCGTTAGAGGTAGTTGGGGAATGAACTAGTGGATCAAAGATCTCTGTCTGCTTTTCAAAGAAAAACCAACGAGAATGGGAAAACCCATCAAGTTACTGAACAAACTGTGATAAAATAAACTGCTCCCTTTTACTCTAATAATTACAGTAACTGCTGCTTCATCTCAAAAACTGATTTCAGTTGTAAACATGAAATAAAGTGTATCCTTGGAGCCTGGATGTTTGTTAAGGCAATGCCTTTCAGCAAAATTTGTCTTTTTTTTTTTTTTTTTGATGCGGACAAAAATATCCATCCATGGAAGAATCACTGATTCTATCTTAATTTTCATACTTGCTCTTCAGCACGAGTACACTGACAGGGAAAATGTTAGCAATAATGTGCCAAAGCAAAATTGACTCAATTTGGTTTTACATGTTTGGGCTCTCTTCCACCTCCATCAGCAATGTCTGGAATCATTCTGAATGCCAAAGGAAATGTTCCCCCTAACAAAAGCTTTATCTGAAATTGAGTGTATCTTGATTGAATGTCAAAAATGAAAATATTTATTTGGAAGGATTGAGGATGCTTTGCTCCAGAGAAACTCATGGGGGCTAACTTTGCCCTTTTTCGCACTGCACACAATTAAATCATTTCATTCAAGTATTCTTCAAAGTTTGCATTGTGACTGGCACATGGCTGAAAATAGAAATTGGTCAGCACTGAGTGTTGGTTGAGCACTCAGAGTGCTCGAAGAATATTTTAAGAGGAAAATGATCTAAGCAGATTCTTATTTGAAACTACAAAAGACCAGCACATTTCTAACAATGTAATCAAAGAAAAACAACTGAAAACATCTACTTTACAATGTATTGTCTTATGGGGCCATATTTTACTGGAAGAGACGCCTCTTGGCTAGTGATATCAGCGTTTGGAATAGAGGTGATTTCAAAGAGGAACAGCTTATGGGGCCAGTTCTACCCCTGGCCTTTATACCCCAGCAGCACCATTCACACTGGGTGAATGCAGCGTACTTGTAAATCCATGCCTACAGCTCTGCTTCCCTCACATTGCACTGTGTGTCCTCCACCCAGACAGGGATGACTCGGACCTGCAACATTTCAAAGAATCTTTTTCTCAGAAGGAGCCTTTTGAATGTTATTTGTGCATACTATGGAAACCAAGTTTTCCAAGATTTAGGAACCACTTGGTGAAATTTTCTCCTTAGAGAGACCACAAATATGATGCCACAAAATGTTTTTCTTGGGGAAAATCTATCTTTGTATGGGGGGAGGTGGAAATCATCTTTATCAACATGAACAAACTCTCCCAGAGCAGCCTTAAACCCTTGGGTGGCTCACATAGAAGCACTAATGGCAAAACTCAATCAAAACAGAGACAGGCTGTCTGCCTTCATGCAGCTTGCACTTGGAGAGAAACCCTGGTCCCGAGCCACCAAAAGCAAATCCCAGGGTTGGAGAACAAAGGGCACACACAGACTAGAGTGTGTTTTTGTCCAACCACAGCAGCCAGACAGTACTGAGCAATGCTTAGCATTTAGATTTCCAAAAAGTTAGGATATTTTGTTTATTATTTTGAGGGTTTTTAATTTTATGCCCCTTGTGTGGATTTCAACACAGAAGAGATAATCTGAAAAAGCAAAAATAAACAGAGGAAACCAACCACCAACTGCTAGTGAAAAAAGCCAGTCCTTGTTATTCAGGAGAGTCCACTCAATCCTCTATCAGCATTCTTTGAAATTCCAGCGTATCCTTAGACTGACCAATAATCCAGCCTGTCTCCAGCAGTTGCCCTGAGGTTTTGAAGGAAGATAATGCTGCCTCTCTTGACATCAACTTTGAAAGATTCAGTCACCTCTAGTTTTCCCTTTACTACATACTTTTCTCCACAAAGCATTAAGTGGCTGAAATTTAGTTTACACCAGAGGTTTTTTTTTGGGGGGGGAGGGTTCTTTAATGAACACAAAAGAATGAATTTCAATCAGCACATAAGGGTACTTCAATAAGGCTGTGGAAATGGATTAAAAGGTTAAGCTTACTTTGGTGCAAAAATGTTGAATTTTGTGCATACAAAGGGTTTTCAAAAAGTTTATGAAAAATTGTGAAAAAAAACATGAATGGATTTTAACATTTTTGCATTAAATTTTTAAATTCTATTTTTCCACAAACATTTTGCAGTACCCTTGTACATTCCTTACAAATCAGAAAGACAATGTCAATAATCCTCATAGGAACATGCTTGGGTTGTAGGTGTATTCAGGAATAAAAATTAGTAACAATTGATACCATGAAAAACTGGCTCATTAAATAAAACAAAAAGGTCTGTAGTTCCTGCCAGGGATTCATGACATGTGATGGAAGCTGAAAGAAACCTCGGAATGACTGACAGTTGTCAGCTTAACCTTTCCGACAAACTTCACTTTGCCCTTTTCCTACTGAAGGGCCAAGACAGTGGAACTCATTCCTCAAAGATGCAAGGTTCAAGATTGGGGTTGGAGGGGTTTCACATGTGTTCAGAAGTAGAGGAAGTGTCCTAAAGAACACTAAAGAACATGATTGTAGGGGCTTTCTTACAGTCATTCAATTGCAGACACCTTTGGAAAGCATTTTTTCCCTTAATTTGACAGAGTTAAAGACACTGACAGAGAGATAGAAAGGTCTTCCTTCTGTTGGTTCACCCCCCAAATGGCTGCTACAGCCAGTGCTGTGCTGATCTGAAGCCAGGAGCCAGGAGCTTCCTCCTGGTCTCTCATGTGGGCACAGGGGCCCAAGCACTTGGGCCATCCTCCACTGCCTTCCCAGGCCACAGCAGAGAGCTGGACTGGAAGAGGAGCAACTGGGACTAGAACTGGTGCCCATATGGGATGCCGGCACCGCAGGCGGAGGTTTAGCCAAGTGAGCCATGGTGCCGGCCCCAAATTGCAGACACCTTTGGAAAGCAGGCATTGACTTTGTTTCTGAACTGAAAAGAACTGAATTGCAATTATAATGCATTGGTAAAAGCATTACAGTGAATATATAATTCAAAACTATGGTAAAAGACTTAAAGATAACTTCCAGCAAAAGGCCATTCTGTGACAATTGCTTTAAGTAGCACTCTGACCTCAGAATCAGACCTTAAGGCATTCTGGTCTGGCTGAAAAGCCCACGAGAGCATTTTAGGCACAGAAAGCCAAGAAATTGTGGCAAAAAATGTCCTACTTGAAGAACCCAGGGTAAGACTCCAGCGGAAAGAAGTGGTCATCAAAGAAGGATGTACTTTTCTTTGAAGGGAGGAGAGAACTTACACTTTGCTTATAGTCTTGTCTAAATATTGAAGGGGTTTGTGAATTCAAAAGACTTCCAAAGCCTAGGCAGCTTGTGTCAAGAGCCTCGAGTGATCACTGATGTCATACATAAGAGTGTTAATTGCTAAATTAACAACAGGAGTCACTGTGCACTAACTTCCCACTCAGGACCTCTACCCTCAGAGAGTTGTATAAGATTTAACAGTAAAGCTTGTTCTAAAAGATTTCATTTTAGTGTATTAAGTGGAGAATGTTCCTATGTCTCATAAGTTCTAGTTATGCCAAAGTGTCCAACTCCATTGCTTGTTTTCTTAGGTGCTTCTTTAATTAATGATAAAACTTGTCCTCAAAGACTTAACTTTATTTGAATAAATAAATTTGAATGTATTAAGCAGAGGAAACTCTTATGTCTCATAATCTACAGTTATGTCTAAGCGCTCACAAAAGATGTATTATTCTTCGATGCTTCTTTAAAATTAATTAAGTTTCTCAAAGTGAAATAACTTCAAGATGCAATGATTCGTCTTGACTGATAAAGAATTTTTTTTATATACAAATTGTTGAACTCTTTACTTACTATAGACTTAATATGTGTAATAAAGTTAATTGAAAATAGATCTTAGTATAAAATAAGACTGGGAATAGGAGAGGGAGGAGGAGGAGGGGTGACAGTGTGGTTGGGAGGGTGGGTATGGTGGGAAGAATCACTAAATTCCTAAAGTTGTACTTATGAATTGTATAAAGTTTGTAGCCCTTAAATAAAATGTTTCTTTGGGGGGAAAAAAGGCCATTCTGTGAATTGAGCTGTACTTGGGAGATGGAAGCAGCTGGTAAAATCCATCTCACTCCAGTGAGATCTGTCTCAGCACTCCAGTCTTTGTATCCACATTCCTTGGAGCGAGCCCAGTGTGTGATCCAGAGGTCTTCTTCCTGCAGTCTGAATTTCTCCCTACCCCCATCTCACCCCAGCCACCTCCTTGGCACAACCGCAGGGGTGGTTGAGGAATGTCTCCACTTAGAGAGATATCTGATAACTGCCCCAAGACACTGGACAGTTCAAATATCTGTATGACTCATCCCTTTAAGAGAATACAGGACAGGGAGAAAGCAAGTTGAGTCAAAGAGTATATACTACGCTTTAAAACTCTGCATAGAAAGTATAACCTTCAAAGGTTTCACTGATAAGCAAACACCATTTGGAATGCTATGTTCAAAAGAATTGATGTAACATATTACACCTACCTTTAAAAAAATTTAATTAAGGTTTTAAAAAAATGACAAAATTTGCCACTTAAACCATTTTTAAGTGTATAGTTCAACAGTGTTAAGTATAATCAAACTGTTGTGTTATCTACCTAATTTTTAAAGTTAAATTTATTTTTAGTCATTCTAACTGAAGTAATTACCATATTTTAATAGAACAAAATTATAATTGATAACTTTACTCTCTACATTTTAAAGGATTTCCAACAATTTGTGTAGATAGTCTTTTTTTATTTATTTATTTATTTATTTATTTTTTGGCAGGCAGAGTTAGAGAGAGAGAGAGAAATCTTCCTTTTCCTTTGGTTCACCCCCCAAATGGCCGCTAGGGCCAGCACGCTGTGCTGATCCGAAGCCAGGAGCCAGGTGCTTCCTCCTGGTTTTCCCATGTGGGTGCAGGGACCCAAGGACCTGGGCCATCCTCCACTGCACTCCCGGGCCACAGCAGAGAGCTGGACTGGAAGAGGAGCAACCGGGACAGAATCCTGTGCCCCAACCAGGACTAGAACCCAGGGTGCCGGCGCCGCAGGTTGGGGATTAGCCAAGTGAGCTGTGGCGCCAGCCGATAAAGTCTTGATGTACAAAGCTTACCATTTTTGAAATGCAAAATGCACAATTATAATGCCCAGATTATGTATCTCAAGACTTCTAAGTTTTAGCTAAAACATAAATCTCTGCAAACAAAAGCAAGAGTTCCTCCCATGCCTAAGACAAAGTGTTGGGATGGCTCACCTCTGGCCATTGTGGCCATTTGGGGAGTGAACCAGTAGATGGAAAATCTCTCTCCCTCTTTCTGTCTCTAACTCTGCCTCTCAAATAAATAAATAAATCTTAAAAAAATAGAAATTCTTCTAAAATCATGATGAGTGTATACTTAAATTTACTGAAAATTATTAAACTGTATACTTTAAGAAGGTAAATTGTATATTCATGAATTATGAGTATATCTCAGTAAGTCTGTTAAAGAATAAGATAGACCTAGATAAATCTAGGTCTATCAAGAAATAATTTTAGGGAATATAAACAAATAAAATAATCTCTCTATTGTAAAATATTTTACCATTTTAGTTATTTTTATCTGAAAGATGGGGGGGGGGAGGAAGAGGAAGGAGAGGGCTCTCCCATCTGCTGGTTCACTCCTCCTCCTTCAATGCCTGCAATAGCCAGGACTGAAGCTGGGATCCAGGATCCAACCCAGATCCCCTAGGAACCCAATTTCTGGAGCCATCACCTGATGCCTCCCACGGTTTGCATTGGCAGGAAACTAGAGTTAGGAGCTGGAGCACGTGTCAAGCTCAGCAACTTTAATGTGGGACTCAGTGTCCCAGCCAGCATCTCCACAGTGGAGGCTAACACTCATCCCCAGTTCCTATCTTTTTAAGGAACAAGGGGAGGTTGGTGGTGTGGAAGGCAGAGCTTCATAGCAAGTTTGTTTCTAGCAGTAGAATGCCTATTCATTGCTACAAATGGATCTTTCACATAAGAAAAAAATGCTTGCATGGTGTATGCAACATTTTTCAGGCCCTTGACCTCACCTGGGGGTTGTTATGCTAAAGTTCAGATGTCTATTTAATGGCATTTTATACGATGACTTCAAATCAGGTTCCCATAGGACATCTGCAGTCCATAAGCTAAACCCAATTTGTTCTCTAAAATCAAATAATGACATTGTGTGCCAAATTCAGAGGAAAAAATGGATTAAATAGCTTGAATTCTCTCCATCTGAAGACTTCACTTTTTTTTTTTTTTTACCCTTTCTTACTTTCTACTTGTCTGAACGCTAATGGAAAAGGGGCTAGAAAGCAATGAAGTATTATACCTAAATGATACGTGAAGTGGTCAGTCATGCTTAGATTCAATAGTCCATACTGCTTAGGGAAACATGCCTATAGTTTTATATGGCACAAGAGCCATATTTTCTCACAGTAAATGCGTTCTTATTTCACATTACAGAATTTGAGAGGCAAAAGTTTTTTGTACCCATAAGTGTTATGAATTTTGAGAACTACTGCATTGTTGTCTGGCTCTAAAATTATCTTTGGAGTCTATGCTAAAGGGATGCTTTCAGGTATGTTGTTAAAGATGAAGTGTCAAGATAAGACTACCAAATTCTATTCTAATGTGAAAAATAGTAAGATTCCAGTAGTTATTAATATTTCCGTTTTTCCCTTAAATACCTAGTGTGTAGTTAAATATGCTGATACTAAGGATTTTTTCTATAAGTCATTATAATTTGGAAAATTTTGATATAATTTCAGAAAGTTAGCTTTAAAATTAACATCAGCTCCTAGCACAAACACCTTAGAGAACACTACATTCAAATTGTAGCTCAATTATAAGTAATCTAGTTAAGAAACATCGAAATACAAAACAAATCATGGAAAATTTTCAAATTAAAAAAGGGTTACCAACATTAGAAACACAGTCAAATTGGGGCTGGCGCTATGGCATAGCAGGTAAAACTGCTGCCTGCAGTGCCAACATCCCATATGGGTGCCAGTTCAAGTCCCAGATGCTCCACTTCCAATTCAGCTTCCTGCTATGGTCTGCGAAAGCAGAAGAAGATGGCCTAAGTCCTTGTGCCCCTGCACCTGTGTGAGAGACCTGGAAGAAGCTCCTGGCTCCTGGCTTCAGATCGGCACAGCTCTGGCTGTTGTGGCCACTTGTGTAGTGAAACAGCGGATGAAAGACCCCCTCCTTCTACCTCTCTGTAACTCTTTCGAATAAATAATTAAAAACTGTATAAGAATTTAAAAAAACACACACAATCAGATTATTGTACTTTTTGGAGTAGGAAGGACTTTGGGGAAAAAGAGCAAACATATAAAGTTAGGTGTGCACATAGACATACATCATGCTATAGTGAAAAAAAGTGTGTTCCCAAATTTCATAGCATAAATATGTTATCATCTCCTACTAAAGCTGTATCATGGTCTGGCTGCAGGAGGATTTTGGTGATTAACACAAAGCACTGGTGCAAAAATCTGTACAGTAAATGAGGAGCAAATCAAGAGCTTGGTTAGCAACTATTTCAAGTGATTGGCAGCTCTTGGTATAAGTGTATGTGTGTGTGATGGGGCATTCAAAAAACCATGAGATATGTTTACATCATTTTTTTTTTGACAGGCAGAGTGGACAGTGAGAGAGGGAGACATAGAGAAAGGTCTTCCTTTGCCGTTGGTTCACCCTGCAGTGGCTGCTGCGGCTGGCGCACTGCGGCCGGTGCACCATGCTGATCCGAAGCCAGGAGCCAGGTGCTTTTCCTGGTCTCCCATGCGGGTGCAGGGCCCAAGCACTTGGGCCATCCTCCACTGCACTCCCGGGCCACAGGAGACAGCTAGACTGGAAGAGGGGCAACCAGGACACAATCTGGCACCCTGACTAGGACTATAACCCAGGGTGCCGGCGCCGCAGGCAGAGGGTTAGCCTAGTGAGCTGTGGTGCCGGCCATATCATCTTAAATTATTACACTTCTCTTATGTTACCTTTGTTTTTAGAAATATAATGAAACATCTGATATTTGCTTCAAAATAATCCAGTGGTAGGAAGGGGTACAGGTGGGAGAGGGATGTAGTTGGGAGGAGTTCCAGGGGCATTGCAGCTGAAATAAAATTGTGTGCTTACATGTATCTTTCCCCTTTCCCAGGGTACTGACAAATCCTGGTGACATGGAGGTCATTTTAACAGGCTGAACCTACAAAGCTTACAATCATCTTGCTCTTCTCACTTCTTAAAAAATTCTATTTATCCACTTGAAAGGCAGACAGAGAGACCAACCGAGACGCACAGGGACAAAGATCTCTCACCTTCTGGTTCACTATCCAAATACTACAACATTTGGGGGAACTGGGCCAGATTAAAGCCAGGAACTCAGATCTCAATCTGGGTGCCAGGGACCCAACATTGTGAGCCATCACCTGCTGCCTTCCCAGGGTGTGCATTAGCAGAAGTTAAACACAGAGCAGAGCTGAGACTCAAACCCTAGCACTCCAGTGTGGGATGAGATTAGTAAGACCCAAGCAGGGTCTTAATCAGTACGCCAAATGCCTGCCCCGGCTTCCTAAAAGATTAGCCAACACCTCCTTCTGACTTGTTACTTGCCCCCAAAGGATCACAGAGCTTGGTCACCAGCCGCCTTTAATCCAATGCCCTTCTAGAGGAAACTCCCTTGGTTAACTTAGGGGAAGTTTCTTCCCTTTGAAGAAACCCAGATGGAAACTCAAGGAAAAGAAACCCAAAGATGGTGAAACCTCCGTGCCCACGTCAGGAAGTCCCTTTGAGAGCAGTGCTGTGCTGGTGCTGTCTATGTTGATGGGTTAGTGAACAAGCGTAAGGATGGGGAGTGCACTGGCTTCCAGGGGGCACTAGAGAGAGCTGCAGGATCTTCACCAAGAAGCTAGAAGTTCATCTTGCCTGGTCAAAGTATTTGCAGAAACATAGATTTGGGAAGCCAGATTCCACCCACTCTCAACATTAGATGTTTCAATCAGGCAAATCAGTCCAACAGAGAATATTACAACCTCAGAGCTTGCTTTCTGCTTATGAAATGACCACTCAACACTGAACACACGGGAGACGGGATATTGCCTATGTCACTGCCATGGAAAGCCTGGCCTGACTGCGGGACCACCTCTCTGTCTTGGTCTCTAACTCCATCTCTAGCTCTTTTTGTCTCTTTGCTCACAAAAACTCCTGCATCTTTTTGTTTGGCTTTATGGGGCACAGAGACGCAGAAAAGTCTTTTATAATGGAATGCAGGTCAGCAGACAATTCCAGCGTAAGCAGTTGAGAAGTTCATTCAAACCAGAGTCCATAGACTGTGCGGTTGTCTCTGGTGTGTATGTGTATGTGCGTGTGTGTGTACACACATTGCTGTCACATTTTGGTCTATAGACTTCCATATACACATACAAATAGTAAGCATTAATGCACCACTTGAGTAACAAAAATAACTTTAAATAAAACCATATGGAATCTGCAATGGATAATATCCTACATTTTTGGGGAGGATGAGAAAATGTAGCCTTTTTGGAAGGTAATTTAGCCGCATCTCTGGATTTTAGATGCATGCACCTGGTGCTCTAATGACTACTTTTAGTAACTAATCAGTCAGAAATATAACAAAGATGTTTCCTGCAGATTTATTTGAAGTAGCAAAATATTACAGATAATCTAACCAGTGATAAGGCATATCTGCATATACTAATATATGAGATACTTTTGACCAAATAAAGTATACTGTAGAACAATATATATGACTCTTTGTTGACAAAATGATATATTTGTGTGTAAGCTTTTAAAAAGGATGTGAAAGATTAACATTTCAGTTTTTAGTTGTTATTGAATATCAGGCAAAGTTCAATGATCTATAGGTATTAATTTGCATATTCGCAACAATCCAGTGAGGTAGGCTTTCCCATTATCTACATTTTGTGGATGAGAAAATTGAAGCATAGAAAGATTAAAGTAGTTTTCCAAGGTCATTGACCATGGAAGTGGTCAAGCTGGGTTCGAACTCAGTCTGGCCCAAACACTCCACCCGTTACCATGCACTACTTCCCTAACAGGTCTCATACTGTTGATTGTGGTCCCCTCTGCAAGGCAGCATTTCACTCTTCATCATGTGCACAGCAATGTTCATGTGTCATTTTAAATACGCTCTGTACTGCTTTTATAATTAAAAATAACCCTTTGAGTCTAGCAGTTAAGACATTGGTTAAGACTCCCATGTCCATCAGAGTTTCTGGGTTCAATACCTGGCTCTAGCTCTTGAGCTCAGCTCCCTGCTAATAAGGACCCTGGGAGGCAGCAATGATGGCTCAATAATCACATTCCTGTCATGCACATGGGAGACCTGGACTGAGTTTCTAGCTCCTGACCTCATCCTAGTTCTGCCCAGCCCTGAGGCACTGTGAGCATTTGGGGTAGGAATTTGTGGATGGGATCTCTCTTTTTCCCTCCCTTCCTCTTAAGGAAATAAGTAATCATTAAAAATGCTATGCTAGAAGGCACCACAAAAGCATAGACAATTCGGTCCCAGAGGAAGCCTCCAGTTTAGGCTGGAGATGTTTGCAGCGTGTGCCAGTGACAAACGAGTAACGGCACTAGGTACTCCAGGGAGGGCACCCCGACTGCCCGCTGGAGCCAGCACACACAACTCGAGAGGACGGAAAGCTAAGCTGGATGGTGAAGCAGTTACAGGATTTTGATGGAGCTGGGGAAGAGGCAGTTTCAAGAGGCAAATACAAGGAGGGGAAAGAGGAAGTGTGATGGCATTAGAGAGGGCGAGCAGAGATTCAGCCACGGAGGCAGCGGCAACAGAGCCCATGGCAAGAAGTCAGACTCGAGTCTCGAGGCAATGCAGAGAGCGTGCTGATACATCCACAGCACCCTCCAGCAGCTCTGTGAGGAAGACAGGTAAAGTGAACAGCAATTCACACTGTGGTGCTGTGACTATGACGAGAAGACAATGAACACACCCTTCTGAGAGCACGTATTGGCAGGGACCATCAGACAGCCAGGGAAGGTTCCCTGGAAGAGGGGGTATCTAGGCCGGCATCGAGGCTCACTAGGCTAATCCTCCGTCTGCGGCACCAGCACACCGGGTTCTAGTCCCGGTTGCTCCTCTTCCAGGCCAGCTCTCTGCTGTGGCCTGGGAGTGCAGTAGAGGATGGACCAAGTGCTTGGGCCCTGCACCCATATAGGAGACCAGGAGAAGCACCTGGCTCCTGGCTTCGGATCAGCATGGTGCACCGGCCACAGCAGCCACGGGGGGTGAACCAAAGGAAAAGGAAGACCTTTCTCTCTGTCTCTCTCTCTGTCCACTCTGCCTGTCAGGAAAAAAAAAAAAACAAAGAGGGGGTATCTAAATAAGGACTGTGGCACCAGAAAACAAAGACCAATTCTAGAAACACTGTAAAGTGGTAGTTTTCCTCCCGGGTGGACAGCAGAATCAGCTGCAGAACTATAAAGAAATGTTAACTCCCAAGCCCAAGTAATTGAAGAACTCTTGGAAGGAAAAGGGGTTGAACTCTGGGCAGTACCTCCACATAGTGAAGTTAGTCTGAGTGGCATAGTATGCTGACACTTCAAAAAGTTGAAAATGGAATTAAAATGTAAATTTTGGTGCAAAAAATTTGCAATTGATGCATAGATTTTTTAATGTGCATTTTCTATGGATTTCCTGAAGATCCCTCGCATGTCTTCACAGAACCTGAGCTCCAGGCGTGAGAAGTGCACGAGGTGGTGCTTCACTTCAGAAACGCCTGCCCCTGCCCTACCGGCACCCCCAGTCCTCAAGCGCAAACGGCCAGGACAGAATTGGCAACTCACCCTCCCAGAAACCATCATCCCATCAGAGAAGAAAGACACTGGTTCCCAGCACCGCCCAGAGACCCAAGGTCATTATCAAGTTGATCCTTTAAGGAGGAAAAAATTGTATTTTCCTTAGAAGTTAAGGAAGCCTATAATTTTTCTATTTTAACTTTAAAAAAAATCCTCTAAGCCAGAACTGATTAAAACTGTGGGCTAGGAGTGGAGGTTGGCTTAGCAGAAAGACAGCCATATCTCACACTGGAATACCTGGTTTGACACCCACTTCTGTCCTCACTCCAGTTTCCTGCCAGTGCAGATCCTGGCAGGCGGTGAAGATGGCTCAAACAGTTGGGTCCCTGCCACCCATACAGGAGACCTGTCTGCATTGCCAGCTCCTGGCTTTAGTCCTTCCCAGCCCTGGCTGTTGCAGGAGTGAACCAGTGGATGGGAGCTCTATCTTTCTCATTCTGTCCCTCCGCTAAATAAAAACAAAGCAACACAACCACCACCACCACCTGCTACCTGGAGGCTGCTGAAGTGAACAGCTAAGAGTCTCCAACTGCCCCAGGCCTACGGCCTCCCTCTGCAAAGTAGCCGACCACGCTGGGGCCTCCGATCTTTCCACTGAAGAACTGCTCCATTTTCACCACAAGAATCTTTCCCCAAACATCGAATTCTGCGGAATTTCATTGACCACAAGCTTCACTCCTCTAAACCAAGGGTTTGTTGCTGCTGGTAAAATAGCCGACACAACCTCAGCCTATGTCAAAAAGCCACCGTCCCTCCCCAGCTACGGGACATCCGGAGCACCAGGGTCAGTTTTGGGAACACACTGGGGCATGCGGAGGCAGCCAGGGTGAGGAGGGCTGAGAGGCGCAGGCACAGGAGAAACCGGGAAACCTAGCTGTGCTCAGATGCCCAAGACTACCAGGTGCACTCCCGACACCAGCCACCTCTGTGGCTCCACAGGGCACAGGGAGGACCAAGGGGGACCCTCTAGGAGGCAGACGCCCAGCTCAGCAGGAGGCGCCAAAAACTCAAGGTTCAGGCAGGGCTTCATGGGGTGCTGGCGGGGGAAGATTCCTGCTAGGGTCCAGGATGGTGACAGCCTGGGACAGGCTGGGGTCTCCCAGGCCACCCTCTGAAAGGAATGGCTTCTGTGGTTGAACTCCTACCAAGCACCTTTCTGCTGCCTTCCTATCCACGAAGCCATGTTCCTTAGGGTGACCTGTGGGAAACTCACAGGGCCTTACCACTGGCTCTTATTGCATTTAATGGTGAAAGACTCAGATGTGAGGGAAACAATGCAGTACAGAAGGGAGAGAGCCTCTGCTTCCAGCCTTAGTGGGTGCCTTCCTGGCAGGAGAGCATGGATGCTGGAGAGTCAGGGGAAAGAGAACCAGTCCCATGGTGCCTTGCCTAATTTGTGCCCCACGAGGCTCCTACCACCTGTGATCCCATTACCCTGGATATTGTAGTCATGGGTATTTCCCAAGTAGGGTCCTCGTCTTTTTACAATTTTATTTGCACTTATTTGAAAGGCAGAGTGACAGAGCGAGCACATGTACGAGAGAGATTGAGAGAGTTAGCAAGAGGTTCCATCTCCTGGTTCACTCCCCCAAATACCAGCAACAGTGGGACAGGGCCAGGCCAAAGACAGGAGCCTAGAACTCCATGCTGGTCTCCCACGTGCGTGGCAAAGACCCAAGTTCTTGAGGCGTCACCTGCGGCTTCCCAGGGTGTGCATTAGGAGGAAGCTGGATGGGCAGCAGAGGAGCCAGGACTGACACCCAGGGACTCGGATACAGGATGCAGGCACCCAAGTGCCCATACCAAGAACCTTGCCTTCCCCATTCTGCTATCCTCAGGTTCCTGAAATGTAGCTGACACATCACAACCTCAGCAAAGGCTTATTGAGCAAAGCAGTCATTAATGGAAGATGTTTTCCAGGATGGCTATGCTTACGTGACTTTGCCCATATCTCACCAAAACCTAAATCCAGGAAAAACAAAGTAGCAATCGACTTCTTTGATTTCCTTTCTACATAATGCTAAAAAGCCAGGTGACAGCTGTAGCTGCCCCCCACACCCCGAGTGGTTCCTCCCACTACATCCTCCAGCCCCCGTGTGGAAAGGCACACAGCTCAGGCCCCCTCCCCACCTGTCTGTGAGCAGCCCATTGGCTGCAGAGGGTCTGGGCCGAAGCTTCTTCTTGACTGCTTTGTTCTGAGGCTATTCCAGTGCTCCCACAGGTTCAGTTTGCCTCAAGTCATGGCCGGCCACAAAGTATCCGCTCACAGCATGTGAGTGGCCTGTGGAATTCACCGCCCTGTGGACTCCAGGGTGCCACACCTGGGGCCGAGTTCCTCAGGGAAGACGGGGCAGTTGTATAACCAATGATAATATTTAGAACTATGCAGCTGTGATGCGGTAATCGAATCCCATGCTGCAGGGCAGAAACTAATCTCTTCCAGTGAGTGGTGAGGGAGGAACCCTGCTCCGCTCCCATTAACTGCAGGGCATCTTCAATCGACCTTCATAGAGAAGTAGTCACTGCAGGGATCACAGACAAACGAGACTTGTGGAAGCTGCAGCCTTCCCTTCGTGTCACCAAACTCACTTTCCATCTTCTTACTCTAAAAATTCCATTGGCACAATGCAAACTGCCAGAGGACAGCGCCTCCTGCCACTGCTCTGGCACCCAACAGCCACCACGAACTGAGCACCTACTCTGTGCCAAGCAGAAATCCTCACACCACCCCATGATACAGATAGTCTTATCACCTCCCTTTTGCTGAGAATGACGTTCAAGCAAGTTCAAACTCCTCCTCTCCCGAAATACTTTTCTAATTTCAATGCTGTTTGGTGAGGGAGTAGGAAGAGGAGAAATCCACAACTCGTTTCTTACCCTGAAGTGCCCAGAATATTCAGATGAGCCTCAGCTACACCCCAGAGCCATGACAATGAATAATTCAAAATATTAAATTTCTCTTATGTGAATTTGGTTCTCATTTCTGGAAGACCATAACCAACTCTTCACATGCCCAACTCTTCACATGCCCAAGAATTGTCTTTTTGTTGTTGTTGTTCTCTTGTGGGAAATGCAACTACAACACAACCTTAGTTTGCTATTTTTGCAACTGTCATTTTTCAGATGCCAAAGAGGACATACTTTGAGATGTAACATTTACTGCTTTTACTTTTATTATCAGGTAAGACAACCATTTCTGTCTTCAATTTATTTTGGGTAGAAGAGAGACTTGGTAGAGTTTTTCAAGGACAGATGGGTTCTAAGATCTCCTGTCCTTGGTGACGTTCAGGAAGAAGCTGGTGGATCACCTGGAGGGACAGTGCAGGGATGGTTTCCCACGGTGACCTAAGTCCAGGGGTTCTGGTGCTATGAAACTGCTGCCATTGTTACAGGCATAGGGATCTTGATTTAGATTCCTAGTTCTAGCCTTCACAAAGCTAAGGATTCAAAGCAGAGGCATAAATACAGTGCATAGAGAGTAGGATTTACTTAAAAGGGAGTGACTATCCATTCACACATGAGTGTGGGCACCCCCACACAGAGGGATTCTCATCATGAGAGAGTTGGCCATGAGGAGAGACCATGGGAGGAAGCCAGGAAAGGGCTCATAAGTGAGGTCCAGAAGCAAAAGGGAAGGCTGTTCCCGTGTATCAGTCCCTTTAATGAGATACAGGATTGTGCTCTACTTCAATATACACACATGGTGGAGTTTAGTGTAAGGCTCTGTGGGAGGCTCGTGGCACCTCCCCGTGGAGCTTAGCTTCCACGTGGCCATAACAGTGCATCCTCCGTCCTGGTCCCAGGAGACACAAGTGTATTATGGGAAAGTGGGCATACTGGATTGACATGTAAGGGGGTGAAGTTACAATGCAGTGCTACACAGAAATTATGAAAACTTCTTCCAGCTTCATTTGTTCCTAACTCCTACAGAGCTCCCCCACGTTACCATCATATGAAAGCATGTGTCATTCTTTTCAATTCTCTTTCAATTCTTTGGATTAAAGGAAGACAAAGTCTCATTTTGAAAACATACATTTAAAGCCTTGTTAATATTGGCTAATTGTCCCTCTTAAAAAAAAAAAAAACATGAAAGTGAGGGGTAGGGTGTGGGTCTCAAGGGCTTTCAGCCTTTATTAGGCAATTGTATCAATTTCGAATTTCCGGGCACTAGTTTCTTATTTTCTTCACAAGACAAGCAGATATCCATTTTTTAGTAATGACTTGAGGCATTGAAAGAAAAGTGATTTAAAGAAAATTTTACATAGATGAAAATAGGGATGGTACCCAAGTTAGAAAATTATTTGGGATAAACAGTCCTGGCTCTCCAAAAATCAGATTTGTGATAAAAATGTTCTTAAACATGAAATTCTCTTTCTTGTTGGGACAGCAGAAAATCAGGCTTATTTCCCTTTTAGTTGGAACTGGAAGGGACTTTGCTTCCATATATTGTACAAAGTGAGGGATGTGGGGAATTTCTCTCCTCTGTAGCCCCCATACAACTTCCTGGGTGGGGGTGGAGGGGCTGTAGCTTTGCATTTAAGTATTCCCAGTGTCTAGGGTTTGGTGTCTGACATAGGAAGAGCTCAATAAATAGCTATAAATAAGTTGAGTGAATATAAAAGATAAACTCATTCATTTCCTAATCCTCCCTCCATGAGCTGGACCAGAGGCCCCAAACACTGCTGCAGCTTTTGCCGTGGCTGTTGCTACTCCTGACTCACCTCTTCTACTTGCGATTTACCCAGCTCCACAGTTGTCTGTCAGAAGCTCCCCACCTCCAGAGAATGGGGGTGACACCAGACATGTCTTCCCAGGGGAGGGACTGAGGGAATGCACACTTAGAATGAGAACAGAAGAAAGTTCTAGGTGTCCAAGAAGATGTGCAAGGAGGAGCTGGTAGGTATGCCCACACAGCACAACTAGATATGGCACTTAATTATTACCTAGTGAATTTAGTCAGGGTGAGCCAGCCAAACCAACTCATACTTCTGGCATGAAATATCTACTTTGGCGGCCTCTGTTGACCAAGTCAATAGAAATTGTTGCCAACTCTATTTTATTGTGTGGTATGTTGGCATAGACATATTCTTCTTGTTCAAAAAAGTAGGTACCTGAGTAAAAAAAATCTAGCCAATGGGCTTTTTCCCAGCTTCTCTTGGGCAGTTTCTGGAATGTTAGTACACAAAGATGTTTGCAAAGATTGGCATTTCAGATTCAGGAAAAGGAGACTGTGGCTTATGGGGGCATTAGATCGACAACTCACAAACACACATATTCAAGTATAAAATGTACCTTTAGTACGATTAAATATATAGAATATTTCCTAGAATCTTTCAAGACAAAGTGCCTGGATTAAGAAATGCATATGATATAGTGCATTTCAATTTCTATCTACACAGAGCCTGGGGATCTTGAACATTGGAGTACTGAGTCTTGGGAGCATTGTCCCACTGCGAATGCTTTCCATGTAAGCTTGACCTCCGAGTTCTTAGTCTGGTGTCCCAATCAGGTGCTGAAAAAATCAGGGCAGCTACTGGACAATGTAGTTATAACCCAGAAGATGGAGAGGAGAGGCTTTCCAGTAGCTATTTTTTAGCTAGTGATAAACATGACACCATTATGTTATTGGCTAGCAATAAACATGATACTATTACGTTACTAGCTTTGGCATGGGACTTAGGCAACAAGTGAAATCCAGTTAGAGGCTGGGTGCATGGGTTTAGCAGTGCATTGACATTAAAACCTGAATTCTGATATTGGTGGTTCAAGGGGTGGATCAGACCTGCAGACGCTCTTGGCTTGGGTTGCGGTGTTTTGTGAATTGGATCATTTAAAAATCTAAAGGTTCTTTGAAAAATTTGGATTCTTGGATTGTCTTGGCAAACGGGAAGACCTGGCCCTGTTGACACACGGCAACAACCGGCTGGAGCTGAAGAACCTCCCACTCTCCAGGTCCCAGTTGTCTCCTTGCCTTCCCTTTCCCCCCTTAATTTGGAGTTGAGGATTAATCCCCATTTATCATCACACTTGTCCCTGTTACTTCTCTTGTTGAAAAGAAATAGTTCTCTGTAGCCATGACTCCAAAGTAGAAAGACAAAAATTACCAGGAAGGACAGCTTTATGAATATACACACATCATGTGCTTGACCACTGGAGGCATTTGAAATTGCTTTTCTATTCTAAAATAAGGGAGTCTGAGTTTGTTCCCCACCTAAGCAACATATTGTCCAATGACATGGCCCAACACACCCGGGAATCCTCCAGGGTAATTTTCAGAAGCTTCCTCCCCAACCCCCAACTCCCCCGGGGTTGCATCCCCTGCCCTTTGGTTTAGGATCGCTGTATTGAAAACCAGGAAGGAAATTCTTCTTGAATCAATCATTCACTCTAACTGATCCTAAGTATCTTAATTACTATGTAGCTTGGAAATTACACTGTAGAGGCTAACACCTTAAAAAGATTTTTGGCAGACTAAACTATGCCCCTCAGGCTCCTTGTCTTAACATAGTCCTGGACAAGAGCTAAGATTTCTTAATGGTCCCACGTGGCAGCATTCCAACTTGCAATTAAGTTGCATTTTAATAGTTCATTTTATATTGATTGTTTGAAGCTTATAATTCCTTTTGTCTTAACAATATTAGGAATGCTGAGCATTTCTCTAAGGTTTGCTCAAAAATCCCTTTTTAACTATGTAAAGGGGCTGTATCATAGTCATTTTTTCTGCAAAGTTTCCAACCAAAGCTCTTATTCCTTCAATAAAGTTGATGATTAAATATTAAAAACATGAAGAAATTCTACTTCAAGGAACTAGCTGTCCACTGGACTCTATTAAGGGGAAGTAACACTTTTTCTTTCCTCTTCTAAAGAATAACATAGTAGGTTCAGCATAAGTACCAGAAAGTAAATCCTCTACACATTAGTTCTACTTGTGAAGAGACCATGTACATGGGCCCAGGACCTCGCTGGCTGTATTCAGGAAGACAGCAGGTGTTTATTTCAAAAGCCGTACCCCTAGGAGTGATGAAGAGGAACCCCCTGCTCTACCAAATAAATGGTGCATATCAGTTTCATCCAGAAGTGCTTCTTGCAAAGACCTGGTTTCTCAGAAAAATGAATAAGAAAAAGAGAATGCACCCTCATGTCAGTATTTAATACAACCTCTGTGGTAAGAACTGTGGCTACTGTGCCCACCCTTAGTCAGCAACAGAACAGCCTAGATGCACGAACAACTAATCCAAACCAACTGGTCCACGTGAGTGTTTTATGGGCAGTTCGTTCTCCAAAGGGAACACATGTACATGCAACCACTTGTTTCAGGCCTGGACAAGCGAGGGCCAGCAGGAATCTACAAGGCACGGAGGAAAACTCTGACACAGTTCTCAAGCAAGTAACGGCCAGCCCTCCAAGGCAAGTAGTAGCCAGAACGTTACCCCGTGACTTCTAAGTTGTACTACGAAATTCTCATTCCACAGAGATTTTGAAAGATTATCAAGATCCTTGAGAGCTCCCTGGAAGGCGGAGAGATGCTCAGAGCCAGCTCACATGGAGGCAGAACGGTCTGCCCAAGCGGAGGTGGGTGAGCCAACATGGAAAAGAACAGGGTCAGTAGTACCTGAGTTCTGGGCTTTAGCTACAAACCCAGAAACCATCCTTCTGGGGCACTGTCTATGGAAAGTCTTTCTCCAAGTCAGAGATGTGCTTCAGGGAAACACAAGAGTAGGCAGAAAGGAAAGTACGGAAACATTTTTCTGCAACTTCTTGGCTCCATCAGTGTTCACCAATCACATATGCAAATCACTCAAATTTTTTTTTTTTTTTTTTGGCCATGCAGGGATAAATGGACAGCTTACTGACATAGAAAGCAGAATTCTGACCTGCCAGGTTTCTGCTTGTTAAACATCTAAGTGTCGATTGACAAAATATCCAGACTGAGAAATCCCCTGCCCCTCCCCCTTCTCCCACCAGCATAAGAGGCAATGGGGTTGGGGGGCAACTGGAGAAGGAAACGGAATCATGCGGGTGCACCAGGAAAAGCTCAGTGTTGGTGGCAGCAGAGTTGGTGAGTGTGTTGTGGGCATTACCTCTTGATGAGGCTTCCAGGAAGGCTCCCGCTCAAGTCCTGGTGGCTCTGAGAACAAGCATTCTTGCATCAATAGCTAATAGGCTGTCCAACCAGATGTTATCTGGGTGGGATAAGAGGGTGAGAAAACAGACCTGTTGTACGCTATTGTCAACTGTATCGCTGTGGTCAGAGAAGGCTGGTCGTGTGGTGTTTAGCGGGGCACCTCTTTCATGGTGAGGCGGACCAGATTACATGGCTGTTTAAATCCATTTCCTCTTGTGATTGGTAAAACACGAGCGTTATAATCATTCATGCATTACTAAAGCCTCCTTTCCATCATTTTCAAGGGACATTAATTTTTTTTTTCTAGAACAGAGCATGCATCCAGCAGAAAAAGTAAAGCATTTAACTTTTCTAAGCAATTTTTGCAATAAGCACACTGTCCAACCAACTGCATGGGGTACCTGTGACAAGACTGGAGATGATAAGTGGCAAGACCAGCATCTGCAACATCCGCATCAGAAGCTCCCCGGGAAAGGAGAAGTACTTCACCTCCCGATAGCTCATTTTGTACGGTCGGAGGGTAAATCCAAGGATTGTACCTGAAGGTGTGAAAAGAAGGAAGATAAATTCAGCCTTTTAGAAATCGAAGCAACAGTCCTAGATAAATAAGTGTTTAGCTGGTGGCTGTTCATGTCTGACAAGAACAAATTTATTCAAGCAGCAAATATTGGTATAGCTTTGGATTCAAGGGGTACATTTATCTCTGCAGTCATTATTTGGAAAGACTTGGCTGAATCCACGGTTCCCATTCAAACTCATAGAAAAACGCTTCTGGTTTGAGCAAATGAAAGTTTTCTTCGTGCAACTTGAATGTAGTGATACTCATTTTGATATGGCTCAGTACACAGAGTTGCCAAGAACTGGACAAAATTAAGAAACAAATCACTCATGAACAAGGTGACATGGGGGGGGGGGAAGGCCTTAATATAATAAATCCCCTCATAACAGCTGATGTTAGAACTGCTAGCATAACCATTATAAAGGCTAGCGTGATGTTAGTCTCATTCCAATTAGAAAAAAAACCCTCTTGTTCACATTGTTAATCCATTTTCATCATCTCCCTGTCTGCACACCACATTTTCTCGCCCTGTCTACACGGTCTTGACATTGCCTTGGCAACATATTGTACAGACTTGTTAGTTGCTGGCAAGAGAAGACTCCAAAATGAGCAGAGATTTTTCTCCCAGAAGCTTCCCCTGAAAACCTGGGGAAAATAAAGGAAAGAGAAAACAATTTCCTCCTTAATTTTCCTTCTGCTCCTGAAACTTTGAAGTATATATTCAGAATAATTTTATGTCAATGTAATTGTGTTTGACACCTGTTGACAAGTGCAGATATTAAAAAAGGTTATTGACTGGATTCCCTCTCCTCTTTCTAAATTTTCCTAGTTCCAAGAAAGTTTACTTATTCCAAATGTGTTGATATTTTCAAAAGTTTGCCCTATTATTACTAAAATGTGATTTCATGAAAAGAAAAAAAAAATATCCCATGTAAGTTACAGAGAAAATGTCCAGTACTGAGGTAACCAAAGCTAGAGATGGAGGAAGAGGGAAGTAAAGAGGGTAGACACATTTTTCCAAAGAAGACAAGCTGCCCTTTGTAGAAATTGAAATAACCTCTTATGAAATGGGCTTTTTCCTTTTATGAAATAGGACACAAAGCTAATTTCATTGCCATTACAGCTTCAATTTCAATTCTTAGGTCTCAGCAATCCATGAAGAGTTTTGTTTTGTTTTGTTTTGTTTCACTATAAATCTGGGGTATTTAAGAAGTTCATGGATGAGTATTATGAAAAACTATGTATGGGTTTTCATTTTTCTGCACCAAAAAAACCCTTAACTTTTAATTTTCATATTTTATTTTTATTAATTCCATTTTATCCAGAATGTTTTGGAAGCAACTGCATACTGTGACACTCTAAAGTGAATCTGAGTCTAATTAGAAAATCCAACTGGTCAAGACCTCAGAGCCTTCAGGGAAATACTGATTTTTCCCCCCATGGTAGCAGTAATATGCTCAAGAGAGAAAAGGAGATCTGGAAAAGAAAGAAGAATGGGAAGCAGCAAAAATTTTGCCCATAATGGCTCTACCACTTAAATACATAGCAAATAGCAACTGCTTACTGACTCTTAATATATGCTGGGTACTATTGTCAGCGACTTATTTGTGTTAGCAAGTCCGATCCTAATGGGAATCCCAGGAGGTGGGTATTATTTTACTGTTGGAGAGACCTAATCACAGTGAACTTAAGTATATTTGACTTTGGGTTAAGTTTTAAGTGGCAGAGCTAGGATACAAACCCAGGCAGTTTCAACTTAGATCCCTTCTGATAACCCCCTTATGTATAGCCTGCCTTCTGTAGCGCAGACAGCCACCATTAGCCCATCAGTTTCTTTCCAGAATGCTCCAGAACATTGTTAAATACATGGCAATCACCCAAAATTTGCCTTTCTACATACAATCACCATAAACATCACTTTTCAATCTCATGATATCAAATCCAATAACTGTATCAGGATTTTTTAAAGTTGTTGAACACTTAGATTGCTTGCATTTTTCACTTCTAGGAAGAACATGATGATGGATGCATGCAGGCTAATTTACATGGAAGAACATTTTTTGGTTTACGAGGAAGAGAGCCAGTACCTCCAAGAATCTGATTACCTCCATCAGTGTTATCAAATGAGTTTCCCAAAGCTTTGGTCTAGCAGCTTAATGCTCTGTGAGTAAATGAGGCTTTATTCTCTATGCTCTCAGGAGCACAGTATTATTTATCATAAAGACATTGTTAAAAGAAGTAGGTTTCACTTATATCATGAGTAAACAATAGATATTAAGTAAATACAAAAGAAAACAAGAATATCTAATGATGGGGATAATTTCTCCTAATTGTATTTTCTCCAAGCATCTACTGGATCCTAATCATTTAAGGGCTTGTGTATATATGTTTGTGTTTGGTATAGGTTCTTTATAAAATAATTATACTTTGCCTAGGTATATAATTTACTAGAATTATTTTTCTAATTTGTATGCCCTATTACTTTAAAGTGTACAAAGGTTTTGCATTTTTGTAAAATCATATTTTTATTACATGATTTATTTGAGTTAAAAGCTTTAATTTCTTCCCCCTTCCAAGTTTAATAAAAATTTAATTCCTTTTTCTTGAGTCTTTGCTTGCTTTCTTTTAAAATACCTAACCTTGAATTTTCCTTAATTTGGAGTAAGGCTTTTATTTAATACTGATTTTCAACACGAGTGATTCAACACAGCAGCATCCATACACACAGGAATTGATAACAAGTTAAATGTTTGATAAATACTTTACTTCCAATCAAATGCAATTTTACCAAAAGTGCTTTGTTTTTGGATTTTATTTCAATACATTTAAACATTTCCATTAAATTTACTACAAAAATGTGCACAGTAAATACAGGAAGTTCATTTTTGCTATCTGGAACCTTAACATATCAAGTTGTTAGGTATTCTCAAATAACAATTTAAAACAGTCTTGCTTCTACAAGTTTATTCTCAATTGGCTGTTTGCTACTAGGAATGTGTTTACTGGGGCAGGCATTGTGATGCAGCAGGTTAAGCCACTGAGTACTTGACTTCAAGTTCGTCTCTGCTTCCAATTCAGCTCCTTGCTAATGTAACACTGGAAGGCAAGCAGACGTACTTGAGCTTCTGTCATCCATGTAGGAAACGAGGATTGAGTTGCTGGCTTTGGACTGGGCTAGCCCCAGCTGTTGTAGGCATTTAGGGAATGAACCTGTAGATGGTAGATCTTTCTCTACCTTTCAAATAAATGAAAATAGACATTAAAAAAGGCATTTACTTGCATACAACACTAAGAGTATGTAGAATGCTGGTTAGTCCAAAATATCTATTTACTTTATGACTTACAAATGACTGATAGAATTGAGTGCTCTACTAACGACATAGGTCCAAGGAGCAAGAGATAAACCAGTGTGGATAAAGGGAGAAATTACTCTAAATACTAAATGCACTTGATCTCTCATCTCCCAAAGTACTTGTGCCAACACTGATTCTACTCCTCTCTGTACAGCTACACTAACTATTTTTCTTCTTGGGTGTTTACTGCCTTCTCTCCTCTTGTCCATTAAATCTGCATTTACTTATTGTAAACAATTTTCATTTAAGAGGGGAAAGTAAGCCAGCTTAGTAAATGGATTCTGGGCAACGTGTGAAAAATAGTCTAAAGCTCCAATCTGCCAAATAGATATCTAACCCAACTGTTAACAGCTGGGTCATCAAGCGAGGCAGTCTCAAGAGGCAGTGATTTCTTTTCTTTTTAAATGTTTATTTATTTTTATCTACTTGAAAGGTAAAATATGAGAGATTCTATCCTCTGGTTCATTCCCCAAATGCCCAGAATAGCCAGAGCTGGGTCAGGCCTAAACCAGGATCCAGAAACTCTATCCAGGTCTCCCACATGGTGACAGAAACTATAGTACGTGAGACATCATCTTCTGCCTCCCAAGTGCATTAGCAGGAAGCTGGATCAGAAGCAGAGTAGCCAGGACTCAAACCTGGCACTCCGATATGGAATGCAGGTATCTTAAGCAGCGACTTAACCACTGCATCTGCCATTACTGTGTCAGACATAGTTAGTGGCTGATGTGGGCAATTATGAACAAAACCCAGTGATCTTTCTATTACACTTTTAATGTCTCAAACACAAACACATCCTCGTAGCCTGGGTCCAAGGAAGGTTCTTACGTGAGCTTAGGTCCCGAGTCTTCAGCATCACTAACTCCTACATTGTACATATCCTTGTGTAATAACCTTGGAGCTCCTAGAGAAGCCTCGGAGGCACCCAGAACATCTTGGAACCCTTCATAGGTCTTCTTACTTGTTGAAGTCAAAATATTATCATTAGGTCACTATTTAAAATGCTACACCAATTCCGCATTTATGGAATGATTTAACTAAACGCACACAGTTTATTTTAAATAGCCTGCATTGTCCCTCTGCTGCACAGTTTAATCATTGAAAACCACCAGTAACAGACGTGGGAAGAGCATTGAACGAGCACATGTTCAGGGTTCTCAATACAGCCATGGAGTGCACGGTAGCTGACAAATCCTCAGATCTACTTGGGCTGTAGTTATCCACACCTCATAGATGAAGAATTAGAGTCATTCTGTGGGTAAGTAAATTTCTGAAACCGTAGAGCCAGTGTGGAGGGGGATCAGGAGGCTTTGAAAGGAGCCAGCGGCTCGCCCTGGGCCATGGCAAGTGGCTGAGGTGGACCTAACACCTGGGCTGCCCAGCTCCAGAGTCCAGACTTCTCACCCTCTCCCCTGAGCTCACAGCCTCTAGCGGTTGTCAAAACACTATGAATTCATGGAGCCTCAGCGCACACACTATTTTGTCTACCTTTTCATTTTGTTTTGAGTTAGGTTAATGAAATCTAGAACTTAAGCTGGGGAAAGGTTTTGTTGGTTTTGCTTAATGAGGTCAAAATCTAGCTTTTTCCAACCCATGTGCTGAACGAATCAACAAAAACCATTTTTCTTCAGCTTTCTGCCCTGACCAGCACTGTTGGAGGTGAGGTCAGTGGTGGGGTCAGCCAGCTACCAGCACCCAATCAAGAGCAAAAGCGCTAATGCAAAAACTGCTTTTTGGGTAAGCAGCTCAGGTTGCTGATGGCATTCTAGCCCAGCCTGGAAACAGCCTTCCCCAAAATACATTCTCAGCCTGGTGTACAGACTTCCCCGAGCCCTCTCTGCCCTTCCCAGCTACGAACGGGCACTTATTGGAAGCACACTGACAGCCCCAGAGCTCATCAAAAGCTTTCTGGCCCGGAGATCCTCAGCGCCAAAGATCTGTTGATCATCTCATATTGAGAGCTCTGCAAAACACTAAAAATCAGAAAAACCTCCCAGCAGGATTTATTAGAGCTGAAACAAACTTTGCTGAGTTGGCATCTTGGTGACAATATGCAACAGGTGAATGTCAGGAACGCTATTCAGATGGTTCTCTCTCAGTCCATAATCGTACAGCATTCCTGCTTTAGTATCTTAGCCAAGTTTCAGCATCTAGGAACATTTCTGTTAAGATGTCGCCAGGTGATCAAAATTAACTCTGCTGGTAGAATGCTTTGAACAAAGATGCGTTTTTGTTAAATACTTGCTCTCTTCCAATGTGAAAAGAGCTCCAGAAGGGAGTCACGCAGGGGTTGGTTCCCCTGGGGACTCCAACAAACACTTCTTTGGAAGATTAAATACCATCTCGCTTTCTAAACCAAGACACAGTGTACTGTACACAGAGCCTCAGAAAGAATATATCTCTGGCTTGCTTTGTAAGGCCAAAAACACAAGTTAAAAGCTAAAGGCCTATTTTAGGTATTTGGTTCATCTTTAACCTGATAAAATCAATGAAAACATTAAGATGCCAGAAAATAGTCAAAAGTGAAAGTATGTGGCATAATTTGAAGTAAAATTTAGACCAAGTCATCCAATTTAACATTTGCAAATGTTGGAATTTGAAATAGTAAAATTTAGCAGTCTTTTTTTTTTTTTTTTTTTTTGGACAGGCAGAGTGGACAGTGAGAGAGACAGAGAGAAAGGTCTTCCTTTTGCCGTTGGTTCACCCCTCAATGGCCGCTGCGGCCAGTGCACCATGCTGATTCAAAGCCAGGAGCCAGGTGCTTCTCCTGATCTCCTATGTGGGTGCAGAGCCCAAGCACTTGGGCCATCCTCCACTGCACTCCCTGGCCACAGCAGAGAGCTGGCCTGGAAAAGGGGCAACCGGGACAGAATCCGGCGCCCTGACCGGGACTAGAACCCGGTGTGCCGGCGCCGCAGGAGGAAGATTATTACGGCGCCGGCCTGTCATTCCTCTTTATCTACAGACTCTGTTATAACCATGTTGGTAGATCAAAGCCTCCTAGAATTATCACTCACCATCCAGGATCTTGCAAAATGAGGCGGTACTCCACAGGAGTGCAGATGCCGGAAGAAAATCTACACGTAACAGAGGCATGATCTCGAGAGGACAACCTCACATTGTGAGGCTAACCATAAGGAAACCACCGAGTACCCATCCAAGGTGAGCCAACGAGCATCTGTATTCAAACCGGCCAGAGGCCATTCCAACTCCTACCCAGAAAAAGACGGGTCTCAAGAGCTCCAGCCAACAGGAGACCACTTGTATGAGAGCCAGCACAAGGAAAATAATAGCTCTAAAAGGAGTTGTTGATAGCACACCATTGGTTTTATGTAACAAAATGCTACTGCTTCCCAATGAGGATCTTTTCATTTATGTAGGAAAACAAACCAAGAAAAATCATTCTGATTCGTCTCTAAGAAACAACAATCAGAGGTACAAGGTAACATCCTCACAACTTTGCCAGACTACTGGTTAGAAACAAGTCCCAAGCCCCACCCAACTTGACAAACGAGATACATATGGAAGTTAGGGGTCCATCGCACATGCAAAGCTGCTTCTGGTGTGGTATAAATACACTCACGGTGAAGATGCTCTGTAGGTACTTGGTGAATGAGTGATGCGCGATTCTAGCCCTGGCCCTGTTTAAGTTTTCTTGTGCCTGGATAAGTGCTTTGTCTCCTGTGCCTCAATTGTTTTTTCTATATTTTTTAAGATTTTTTTTTTATTTGAAAGGCAGAGTTAGAGATCTTCTATCCGCTGGTTCACTCCCCAATGGCCACAATAGCCAGGGCTGGACCAGGCTGAAGCAAGGAGCCAGAAGCTTCTTCTGGGTCTCCTGAATGGGTGCAGGGATCAAAGTACTTGGGCCATCATGCTGTGTCTTCCTAAACACGATGGCAGGAAGCTAATCCAGATCACCTTCTTAATAAGGCCTACCCTGAACTTTCTTCTGCCTTAGCCAGCTTTGTTTCAACAGCTCTTATCACCTTCCAAAACACAATTCTCCACTGTATTATGCTTGTTCATTGTCTCCTTTTACAAAAACATACACTCTACATGATCAGGATTTTTTTTTAAAGTAATTTTGTTCAGTGATGTGTGTGCCCCGAAACAGTTCCTGGCACACAGCAGGTACTAGATATATTGAACAAACAGCACAACTCATTCCCTGTTAGACAGCCAGTATCTACTAGTGCCTGGCCCCAGCCGGTGTTGAACACACATCCTGAATGCAGGTGCCTCTTCACTCTGTGCTTCCCAGCGAGTCTCATTCCCCAGTCTACTCAGTTAACTCAGGTGCCTACCCCAGGGGACATCTCCTCTTATTCCTCATTTTGACTTCTCTCTCATGATCTGGGCAACTGGATCTTGACTGCACCATTTTTCATGTAATGCGTTTCTAGATTCACAAAAAGAAAGATAGCTCCTGATCCCCAATTCTCACCAGGTAGATTTTTTTGAGCGAGAGTGTAAGCATGAGATCATGAGAGAGATGAGGGTTCTGGTTCTGATTCTGCCAGTAAATTAGGCTAAAATATTCTTTATGTAAATGATTTTTCACATCAACCCCATAGGATTTAATATCACTTTCTCATTAATTAAGAGATTGCAGTCTAGGAGCACCCCATATGGGCACTGTTTTTTTTGTCCTGCCTGCTCCACTTCTGATCCAGCTGCCTGGGGAAGGACCAGAAGATGATCCAAGGACTTGCAAGCACATGGGAGACCTGGATGAAGCTACTGGCTCCTGGTTTTGACTGTTGCGGCCATTTGTGGCCTGAACAAACAGATGGAAGACACCTCTCTTACTCCCTCTAATTCTGCCCTTCAAATAAATAAAATAAATCTTTAAAAAAAAAAAAGATTTTATTTGACAAGTAGAGTTACAGACAGTGAGAGGGAGAAAGAGAGAGAAAGGTCCTCCCTCCATTGGTTCACCCACCAAATGGCTGCTATGGCTGGAGCTATACAAATCCAAAGCCAGGAACCAGGTGCCTCTTCCTGGTCTCCCACATGGTGCAGGCGCCCAAGCACTTGGGCCATCCTCCACTGCCTTCCCAGGCCACAGCAGAGAGATGGACTAGAAGAGGAGCAACCAGAATTAGAACCCGGGGCCCATAATAAAATAAATCTTAAAAAAAAAAATTACAGTTTAGAAAGAATCAGCCAACTGGCCAAGGTTATATTTTAGTGAGTTACATAGCAGAATGGGGTTTCTGCCTATTCTCTTATCTTGAAATTATATAATCTCTTCCGGCCTCTTTTGTCTTTGTCAGCTGTGAGATGGGAGAGATAAGAATAGGCAGCATATAAGATCATTTTGAATTTTAAGTCTCAGCAAAATGTTCCGGGTCTAAGAGAACCAGGTAGGGTTGGGCATTTGTTGCAGTGCTTATATTTGGGATGCCGGCATCCCATACTGGAGTGCCTAGGGGCTATTTCAAGCCCTGCCTCCTCCTCTAATGCTAACTCTGGGGAGCAGCAAATGAGGACTCAGGTACTTAGGTCCCTGTCACCCATGTAGGAGAACCAGACTGAGTTCTGGGCTTCTGGCTTCAGTCTGCCCACCCCTGGCTGTTGTGGGCACTTGGGAAGTAAACCAGCAGATGTAAGACTGAGGTCTCTCTGTGTCTCTACCTTTCAAATAAAATGAAAATAAATTTAAAAAACCAAGCAAACCAAAAGCATTATAAATCTTAGCTGCTTCCTAAGTTCATTGTTTCTTCCAATAAAGTTTAGACTCCTTAAAAATGCACAAGAAAGCATTCAATGAGTGAGAAACTATCAATTTGATTATCACTTTTGTGGAAGGTATGCAATAAATCATCATTAAGGGATAGAAGGAAAGTTTCTATTTCAGGTCTGGGCCCAATTTGGAGAAGTCATGGGCTTGTGTCACAGCCGCCTGGCAAAGCTAGTGGACAACGTGTTCCTCTACCTTATTTTTCAAAGAGGGAAAGGGCATAACGGTGAATTTACCTGCTCCAGAGTCCCGCCAGCCCCTGGTCTTTTGTTTCAGCCCAAGCTTCCAGGCATTTTCTGTTGAGAATTTTCTGGTGAGAGTTTTGGAGGTACTCTCCCAACTCTCCCCCACCCCATGCTCCAACAGCCTTCAGAGATCTGGCTCTGGCCTGCTTCACCCTTTTGTCCACTGGTATTTCCTGTTGCTGGAGGTGGGAAATACCTACTCCTGGCTTGCTCCACCAGCGGAGCCCTGAATGGCCCTGGTGACTGGTGACCAAGTAGAGTGCAGATACAGACCCAAGTCCAACCTCAAATGTTACAACTAGGGTTGTAGGCTTTACCTGGGTGAGGTAACTTTATACAAGATTATTCATTACACTGTTTCTGAAATAACATTTAAAAATTGGAAATCGCCTCAGTGTCTATCAATTGGCAATTCCTTAAATAAATCATGGTGGCCTATGATGCAGCCACAAGAGACTGAGAGACTTATATGCTTGAAAAGGCATATTGTAACAGAAGGAAGAAAGCAACGTGGGAAGCAGACTATGCATTGTGCTATTATTTGTGTAAGAAAAGGACAGAAAGGGCCAGTGACGTGGCTCACTAGGCTAATCCTCCGCCTTGCGGCGCCGGCACACCAGGTTCTAGTCCCGGTTGCCTCTCTTCCAGGCCAGCTCTCTGCTGTGGCCAGTGAGTACAGTGGAGGATGGCCCAAGTGCTTGGGCCCTGCACCCCATGGGAGACCAGGAGAAACACCTGGCTCCTGCCATCGGATCAACACGGTGCGCCGGCCACAGCGCACCGGCCGCGGCAGCCATTGGAGGGTGAACCAACGGCAAAGGAAGACCTTTCTCTCTGTCTCTCTCACTGTCCACTCTGCCTGTCAAAAAAAAAAAGAAAGAAAGAAAAAAGAAAAAGAAAAAGAAAAGTACAGAAAGATTAATTTACGAGTGTAAAAATAAATATGAAGTCACTTAAGACAAGGATGGTAAGGCAAACTGACATCCTGGGGGACAAAGGTGGGATACTTTCCTTTTGCTTCTTCCGTACTTTTTAATTTTGAACTACATGAATTATTTATTGCGTAAATAAAACAATCAGAAAAAGATCCATGAGGTTTTTTTTGTTTTTTTTAAATCTGACTGAATACTGTTAGGTACCATTTCTGCCAGATGCCTGGATCTTTCTGAAAAGCCATTTCAGGTCTGGGTTGGCTTCTCCTCTATCCTGCTTTAGTTCCCTTAGCAGCAAGTGTACTTTCATTTGGACAGGAAACTCGCTTGCTGTGCCTGGATTTACAGAGACTGGATCCCTTTCTGATCACAGAGCTCCTGGTTTTTGCAGATAAGGGAATGAATCTGAAAATCTCTAAATTCCATCATTATAGGCTTGTGAACTGCTTCAACCAATGATGCCTTGGAATTCCAAGTATACCAAAACCCAAAACCCACACTGTAAGTCACTTGGCAAAAGTGTCTCTCTTTGCTCACCCACCATCCTGGGTAAAGCACTACAATAACAGGACAAAGCCCTGGGAAGTGTACGGAATCTCAGCTTTGCTATCAATACCACTTCATTTGCCTTAAAGGATATCTAAGGGCACACAAAAAACCAGAAAGACGACTTTGGTCATCGGCAGTCCCTTAAGAGACTCAATTTCCTCCCTGACGCCCTCCGCATGCATCAACAAAGATGTCAGCACATTTCAAGCCAAGCCCCCCTGGTTGTCTTGCTTCAAAGGTGGAACTTCAAGCAAACCAATGTTTCTAAAATCAGGGGCCATCTTCTCGGGGTGGGAAGGGTAGTGACCGTCCATCGGCACTCCGATTTGGAATGAATGAACCTCGCCTTACAAGGCTCTGAATGAAGAATCTCTGGGTAACAGTCTGTTGTCATCTCTCTGGGAAGAAGTAGCAGTGTGTGGCCTGGCACTATTGTTGGAAAACTGGAGAAGTCTCTTTGGGACCAGAAGAATGGAGTTGCCCTCTCTGGAGGCTGGAATTCAGCCTTGAAATTCAAACCCCGATGGTGCCTTTCAACTCATTGCTCCTAAATTGGCCTTCAAATCTTTGGCACAGAGGATAAAAGGGAGTGCCCGCCCTGCTCTCTTTCAGGACCCAAGTTGCTTTCTCTGAGCCTTCTGGGGCTTTTCTTTCCCTTCTTGGTTTCCAAACCTCCTAAGTATCTCTCTTTTTAAAATAAAAATTATCTGAGAGGCAGAGAAAGACACACAGAGAAAGCTCCTATCTGCTATGCATTTCTCAAATACCCACAACAGCCAGGACTTGGCTGGGGCCAAACCTGGGAGCTGGGAATTCAAACTAGGTCTTCCATGTAGGTGGCAGAAGGCCAGTTAATGGAGCCATCACCTGCTGCCTCCCCGAGACTGCATTAACAGGAAGTTGGAGCTGAGAATCTAACCCAGGTTCACTGATGTGGGCATCTTAACCACAAGGCCAAATGCCAGCTCCTTAGGCACCTCTCTTTGTGCACAATGATGTGAGTATTTTTGGCTTAGGGAATATACTCTAGGCTATTTTCACAACACTGAAGCTTTACATAAAACTCATCATTATCATACCCCACGAGTTCAATGGCTGAACTTGGTGCCCCAAAGTGTTCTGTGTTCCCCACCTCACAATAATGAGAAAGCTCATCTGTTTGCCAGACCAAACACCTGATAAACAGGATCTCAATGTCCCCAAAACGTCAAGGACTCTAACGCTTACAATGCACATCTTGGAAAAGAAGGTGCATGAACTCTGTTCATGTAGCTCTAAACAGTGTAGGCTCTTCCAAGTCTTGTTCACTCTGGAGCAGAACGTGTTCTCCTTCTCTGATCTGTGAAAGATGGGCAGAAGTGGCTTCTGCAGAAACGTAGTCCATGTGTGTCCTCAAACACTGGTTAGGAAACATTGGTCATCACACCCAGAGCTGGCGACTTGACAACCCTCGGGTAGACAAGGGGAGGGAAGGCTTCTTCGAATGGAGAGATCAGCTCCAAAGACTGGGGAGTTATAAGTCAGAAAAATCTGGTTCTCACAATGATACAGTGTCAGGGATTATAAAGCAAAGAGTTGGGTATCCTAGGTCACATTCTGACACTGCAGAAGAAGGTAAATTACAGAATTTTGGATTTGGAAGCAGACATTAGTTCGAACTTATTTTATAGACAAGGAAATAAGAGGTTCAGAGATTTCCCTTAAATCATAAAGCAAGTTAGTTGATGGCAGAAGTGAGCCTATAACCAGGACATTTGGACTCCAAAGCTTTCTCAGCTGCATTCCAGAAGAGAATCAGGATGGTGGATGGCCCTGGGTTTATGTTGCTACAGAGTGCAATGGGAAAGCACTCCGTAAACTGTAACATTGCAAAAATGGAAGGGATTATTATTGCAGATAATTGTCTTGCTTATTTGATTAGCTACAGAAAGAAATTTGAAGCTGTCTGCTCAGTTTTATTGCTATCTTAATTAACAGGAAGAAACGCAAAGCAAAATAAAGGCCAATAATAATCTTAGCACAACTTCAAGCCTCCTACTCCCTGCTTAACCAATGCTCTTATAAACAAACATTTCTCCCAAGGTCCCTGCAGTCTTCATTGCACCTGTGCCCACTCTGCTGGGGCAGCAGTAAATGAGCAGCAGACACCAGGACAGGGGAGCAAAGGAGAAACCAAAGAAGTGCTGACCCCTCAGACTGGTCCCAGGTGGAATGCACAAAACCTGCACCATTGAGTGTATCACAATAGTGCTTATTTGTACTTATTTGAAAATACTCCTTATTTTCCTGAAACCGGCTTCTCCTCTCGGGCACTCCCCCCATTGAGCAGTCTGTATTGTGAGAACAGCTGCCCAGGGACTGCTTTCTGGTTCTGGCCAGATAGGAAAGGGACAAATAATGATGGTATCACTTACTCTGAGGCTTTCATTTCTGCCTTTCAAAGTCCTTTACAACTATTAACTCTCTTCCAACAACTGGCTTGGCCCTGTTCTATAGACAAGGAAATACAAGCCACACTCCAGCCGAGTGTCTTCTTCCACTCCCGACCGTCATTCTCTCTAGATCCCCAGGCCTTGTTCTCTGGTCGACCCACATCATCCGATTGGAGGATATTCCAGCCCAATGTCATCCATGCCAGAGATGCAAGTGAAAGATGAAGGATTTCGTTTATATAAATACTTTACTTGCCAAGCATGTAAGGAAATCATTGAAGGCTACGTGGCTTGGACACGTTCATTCCTCAAATACCGGCAGCAGCTGGGGCAGGGCCAGGCTGAAGCCAGGAACACCATCTGGGTCTCCCATGTGAGTGGATGGAGACCAAGAACTTAAGCCCTCATCTGCTGCCTCCCAGATACATTAGTGGGAAGGTAGATCTAAAGTGGAGGTGAGACTTGAACCTAGCGCTCCAATATAGAAGTGGGCATCCCAAGTAGTGGCTTAACCTGTTGTACCACAATAGCTACTTTTGGATATAAGTTTTTTAGTTAAAAAAAAGTTTTAAGGTAAACAAATTTCACGTATTTCATATATACAGATCTAGGAACATAGTGATACTTCACACTCTACCGTCCCTCCTGTCCACGCTCCCACCCATCCTCCTCCTTCCTCTTAATATTTACAATGATCTACCTTGTTTACTTTCTACTCATAAGATTAACCCTTACTGAGTAAAGGGTTCACCAGGGATAGAAGTCTTGAGAGTATTTATAGCCATTCTATTTTGCACATACAAAAAAACACAGGTCCCAAACTGTCCCACTCAGGAAAGCAGAGCTCTGTTCCCCACTGTAGTTCACCACTGGCATGCTGCCGAGGAGATGGAGGGGAGGGCTGGGGTCCATGTGTGACGTGGGCCCATGTGTCAGGTACTTGCCATCGCCAGCCCTGGTCATCTTTCTGCATTTCTGCTTCCTGGGGGAGATGATGAATTCAAGGCTATCAAAGCCCTCACCTTTATCCCATATCCCTGTGTCGTTCTCCAGAGCAAGGCATAGCCAATGCACAGCTTCCCTCCCTCCCAGTTCTCTGCCTGAGAGTCTCTGCTGAGCAACAGAATACAGAGCTCTGGTGATACCATGGGAGAGCATGGCTTGGGGGCCCTCCCTTTACCCCAGCCACCTCAAACTCCTCTCCCTCTCACTTCTAAAAAGTGTTAAAGAGTCCATAAATCAGATCCTGGAGATCTGTCCTTTATTCTTTGGGTTCTTGTGGTTGGATCTGCTTGGGTGTGTCCCATACATAAGGGGCTTCAGAAAGCTGAGACAATGCCAGGATGGGTCCCAGGACTGTCCTCCAGCACTAACTCCATCTGTGCCTACAGTGGCCCTACTACCAACTGGTTCAGCCCAGCAGCTGATAGTAAGACACACCAGTTAACCTTCCTGGCTTAACTGACCAGGTAGAGACTGTGTGTCTGAGACAGAATATCTCTATAGCATTTCTGAAACAAAGAGGACTGCCATCAGCATGAACAGGCGTGAGCATTAACATTGTTCTGAGAATAGACTTGCTTTCAGAGTAGCTAATCCAGTAGGATAACCCGATTCACAGATCGGGATTCACTTATCCAAAGACAGCATCGTCCTCCTTCAACCTGCAGACACAAGAATGAATACCTTCCGGTTCCCCAGGTACAGCGAGCCTCGTTCACTGTACCCCACCTCTCCAACTCAACAGCTCCCGAACTAAGCTCATTCTCTACAGGCACCCTCTACCTTTATGGGTGAAACTATCAACCACTTGGTCACCCACATCAGAAACCAGTGGTGCAGCAGGTTAAATCCCCACCCACTATGCAGTCATCCCATATTACAGCACCAGCTCAAGTCTTGGCTACTCTGCTTCCAATCCAGCTTCTTGCCAATGCACCCAGGAAAACAGGCGGAAACTGGCCCAAGTGTTTGGGCCCCTCCCACTCAGAGACTTGGATGGAGTGCCTGGCTCCTTGCGTCAGCCTGGTCCAGCCCTGGCTGCTGTGGCAATTTGGGAAATGAACCAGTAGTTGGAAGTTGTCTCTTGCTCTTTCAAAATAAACAAACCTTTAAAAAAGAGAGAAAATAGGCCAGCAGCCTGCAGTCTACCCTACCCCCACTGAATCACCAACCCTCAAGAGTGATCTTCTCTTCTAGTGATTTGTTGAGCATCTGTTCCATCTCTGTCAAGGGTTCAGTGAAGACTGTTAGTGAATAGCTATGATAAAATGAGAATGGACCATTTCTGAGAGCAAGGACCAGCAACCAGAGCAGTGTGGGAGACGAGAGTGTGAAATAATTATACACACATACCCCAGCTGTGGGATTAGTATCCTATTTTCAGTTTCCTCATCTGCAAAGTGAAAGTAATAAAACTGCCTCCTTCCCTGAACTGTTGTGAAGATGAAATAGCATTAGTATACTTGAACATGACATTGCTTGGCACAAAGAGCGTTAGTGGCTACAGTTGCCAATATATATTATAGGTGTAAAGACAGGAGACGGAGGCTCAGAGGACTTCAATGCCTTCTTTAGGATCACATGGCAACTGGATAGTCCCAGCTGGCGGGCAAATGCAGGTCTGACCCTCACTGAAAGCTGTACCCTCTTCTACCCCAAATGGCATATTTAGGCCCCTGTAAGCAGCTGTTAATGAGAAAGTTAAACCTCCAAAATACCGACACAGAAAGATGTCCTACACTGGTATTATATAGAACAGCATCCTATGATCTTGGACAGGTAGAGTTAGACAGTGAGAGAGAGAGAGAGAGACAAAGGTCTTCCTTCCATTGGTTTACTCCCCAAATGACTGCTATGGCCAGCACTGCGCTGATCCAAACCAGGAACCAGGTGCTTCTTCCTGGTCTCCCATGTGGGTGCAGGGACCCAAGCACTTGGGCCATCCTCCACTGCCCTCCTGGGCCACAGCAGAGAGCTGGACTGGAAGAGGAGCAACCGGGACTAGAACCGGCGCCCACATGGGATGCCTGCGCCGCAGGCGGAGGATTAACCAAGTGAGCCGCGGTGCCGGCCCCCTGTGATCTCATTTTAAATGCTCAGTTAACTGCAAACTTCTCTACTGCTGCCTCTGAATCTTGGATATTCCTTTGTCATCTTATTTGTCACCCATCTCTCCCACTCACCTACCTGAGAGCAGGAAATCGCTATTGCTTAACAGGTGGTGGTCAGATACACAACATTCAGTATTTGTTAAACTTGTGAATAGCATTGAATGTTTTTAAAAAGTGCATAACTTATGCATTTAGAGCATAGCTAAATGGTAGGCAATATGAATGACATGAAGAAAATCCAAACTATACAAAAATGTATTCAGAAAGAAATGATATTCATTTTACTGCATTCCCCATTTCTCTTTCAAGGAGCAACCACAACAACCAATTTCTCAGGTATTGTTCTGGAGTTAAGACAGAATCGTGCTGAATTTTAATGCAATTTAAGTGCCCTGACAAAGTATTAGAGAATGTGGGAAAACGTTTCAGAAAAACGTAGGCATGTTTTCTTTCTTGAAAAGTCATCAAACCGACATAAAGGACAACTCAAATGCAAACTCTGCCTGAGCATGCACGTGGCAAGAGCAGTATCAGAGAAAGATCCGAGCCTGTGGCACACCTCAGGTGCAACGCCATCGATCGTCTCATCCTATTTACAGCCTCCCGTACCCTACAGCTGGTCTTATGATTCACTTCTTCAGAATTCTTTGGCCCGAGATCCTTTTAATTGTGCTATTCAGTCCCTAAATGGGGAAAGAGTAGGTATTCTGAGACTTGACCATGGCAAAGGAATGCCCCTTTGCTTTAGCAAGATGTCCAAGGTCACCCCAATACTGCTACCACATCCTGACATGAGAAAGTGTTTTCTGGAGAAAGATAATAATCACTCTTCTCAGTGGTTTCATGGTCGTTGTTATCAGACAGATGGCCTGGAAGACACAGATCTCTCCCCGTGGGAATGAACCCTCTTAAAGAGGCCTGAAGCATGGCACTGCTTCCCCTCAGGTGGCTAACCTGCTCCAGTCATGGGCTTGTTATAGCAGTGGCACAACCAGACTTCAACATTGTTTAAAATGACACCCAATTGCACAAGTGGCTCTATGCTGATGTTTGTAGATTAGTAGTGAAATAGATAATTCTTTTGATTCTGAATATACAAGGGTGCTTCAAATATTCATGGAAAATGGAATTCAAAGTATATTTTGGTACAAAAATTTGAAAATTTTTCCACAATATGCATTTGCTACAAACTTTTTGAAGATCTCCCATGTGGATTCATATATCTCTACCCTCCTCCACTGCACGTGCCTAGTTTCTACTTCTACACGTTAAATGCACATTTCAAGTTAGAACATTCTTAATAAAAACACTTATCCTAATATGGATTTTCCTGGTGTTTACTAAAAACAATCAAATCTAAGAATTTGGAAGCCAAGTAATAGTTATAGTTCTTCACAATTCATCTTTGAAAAAATAATTATTTCTTTCTTCCCTGTTAGCATTTTGTCCATTTTTTTAAAAAAAATTCATCTGAAAGAGTTAGAGGGAAAGACAGGGAGGGAGGGAGGGAGGGAGGGAGGGAGAATATCTTCCATCTGCTGGTTTGCTACCCAAGTGGCCACAATGGTGAGGGCTGGGGCAGGCCAAAACCAGGAGCCCAGAGCTTCTTCTGGGTCTCCCATGTGGGTAAAGGGGCCCAAGTACTTGGACCATTTTCTGCTCCTTTCCCAGGCACATTAGTAGGAAGATGGATTGGAAGTGGAGTAGCCAGGCCTTGAACCAGCACCCATATGGGATACTGGCATTACAGATGGTGGCTTAACCTGCTACACCACAGCACTGGCACCTATTTTGCCCATTTTTTCCAATGGTGTAGCAAATTAAAGAGCTGGTGTCCAGATATGTTCTTTTCCTTTCATTTCATCTAGGGTTGACACAGACATGGAACCCAGCAACATTCTAAATGAAGCCCTTATTTTCACTGGGCCCTCACTGGAAGGTGCACCAACACATAACTGAAGGGCTCCTCCTTCTCTCCTCAATCTGTTGGCCGCTAAGTTGTCTATTTGCTTCCCCAAGTCTTTGGTGTAGACTCGGTGGTCTGACGGTCACTGAGTTCTCTTCATGTATTTCTTTGTCAGTGCTTTCCAGTTGCTTCTGCCTCTTCAGTTTCCATTAGTAAAGCTAACTGCAAGGGCATACAGCCAACTTATCAACCCCAGTTCAGCCAACTCTTATTGCAATTCTCAAATTTTGAGGAAGGGGGATAGTTGCGGCCATTTGGGGTATGAGCTGGCTGATGGAAGATCTGTCTCTCTGCTCCACGCCTCCACACCGTGTGTCTCTATCTCTGCCTTTCAAATAAGTAAATAAATCTTTAAAAAAAATCTTAAGGAAAGACTCATTGGGTTAGGAAGTGACCCAGAACTCCTAGAGAAAATGGATTCCTGGCATTATCTTCCATTAATTAGAGGTGAGATTTCTTTGTACCAATCAATTAGGAACGTTTTTCTTCATCAATCTGGCTTCCAAGTCAAGTTTTATGTCTTTTCAATTCCTCTATTCTTTAATGGAAACATTTCTATCTTAGAAATAGAACTCTTCTGGGGGCCGGCATCATGGCACCTGTGACGCCAGCATCCCATATTGGAATATCAGTTTGAGTCATCCAATACAGCTCCCTGCTAATGTACCTGGGAGAGCAGCAGAGGATGGCCCAAATACTTGGGTCCCCTGCCACCCATGTGGGAGACCCTCATGGGGTTCTGGGGTCCTGTCTTCAGCCTGGCTATCCCTGGCTGTCATTTGGGGACTGAACCAGCAGGTGGAAGATCCGTCTCTCCCTCTGTTACTTGGCTTTGCAAATTAATTCATCTTTTAAAAGAAGAAATAGAATGCTTCTGGCATTTAGAACATCATTTTGAACAGGTATTTCTGTTCTTTTCCAAACACAGATATTATTGAACTTTCTGACCATATACATACAGAATTGTAAATAAATAGATATTTGTCAAATGAATGAAGGAGATGTGGCTTAATTTGTAGAATTATAAGCTTTTTGCTAAGTTTAACTGGCTAAATCACATGGTAAGATGACAGTGCTGCTTGCTAACGGGCTTCTACAACACCTGACATCATCCCTCTCCGTAGCATCTCTCACAAGATTCCATCTAGTCAGCAGTGCAGAGACAGGATGGCCTAGTGGTGAACAAACTAGCCTCCGGCCCCAGACTGGGTTTGACTTCCTGCTCTAGAATTACTAGTTTTTGACTATGGAAATGCCTTTGATCGTTCCATCAACGAAATGAGAGATCATAGTAATCACACCTCCCCACTCATTTTATGGGGTTATTTGAGGATTCACTGAGCTGATATACGCAAGTCACCCAGAAAATAGTGGAGTAGTCTTGTATAAATGCTTGCTTTTATTACTTTTCCTTGGCTTGACAACATCTGATTCTGAATAAAAAAGGAGGTGAGCATACTGCAGTCTGTGTTGACTTGCAGGAAAATTACATGGTACTGAAGTCCGCCTCTCAGAAAGATCTTCAAACCTGAGGACCTACAAAGCGTCTTTACCTCTCTAGGTCATTCAGGACAGATTCCCTTTGAGCATCTCTAAAATCCATTGAAATACCAATTACTATAGGAGCCAAAGATATTCAGATGGAATACATCCGATGTCTTGTGTCAAACTATACTCTCCTATATTTCTATTTATCTACAATTTAAGAATCCTGTGTTCTTGGACAAAGTTATATTTATAGGCTACATGATGATTTAATAAAAATTAAGAAAATTAACTATATAGTGGAGATTCTGGAAAACTGAGGAACAGATTAAAACTGTACATACTTTTTTGGTGGTTAATTGGTATAGAATTAAGTAAGAGCATTTTTGCAAAATACCATTGGCTTACATGCTTGCCAATCTAAGGATGTCTAGATTGGTTTGGTCAAAGAATTCCAAATAAGTAGTTTTTCAGTAGCATCTATGCCACCCATAAATGATAAACTATAATTCAGATACCAATTAACCAAATGACATTTTATTAGTATAACCACGCTGCTAAGAAACTGAAATGCTGGCCAGTGCCATGGCTCAACAGGCTAATCCTCCGCCTTGCGGCGCCGGCACACTGGGTTCTAGTCCCAGTTGGGGCGCCGGATTCTGTCCCAGTTGCCCCTCTTCCAGGCCAGCTCTCTGCTGTGGCCCGGGAGTGCAGTAGAGGATGGCCCAAGTGCTTGGGCCCTGCACCCCATGGGAGACCAGAAAAAGCACCTGGCACCTGGCTCCTGCCATTGGATGAGCGCGGTGCGCCGGCCACAGCACACCAACCACGGCGGCCATTGGAGGGTGACCAACGGCAAAAGGAAGACCTTTCTCTCTCTCTCTGTCCACTCTGCCTGTCAAAAATTTAAAAAAATAAATTAAAAAAAAGAAAGAAACTGAAATGTTTCAAAAAGGGTATAGCTTGTTATGGCAGGCTCTGCGAGGCAATGAATGAGAGATCTGTGTTAACATTTTCCCCAATTTATCTTTCCCCATTGCTGGGCGAGAGTGCAATCATGTAAGAAATTTGGCCTTGTGTCCAAATGTTACGCAGCTTCCTGTCCGCACAGGAATTAGAATGGAATTCCTATTAGGTACACCTATCTCACTTGAGGTGTACTAACTGTATAAATTAAAGTGAAATTGACATTTTACAATAATCCTGTTTTGGCCAAATCTAGAGCACGTTGGTTTATGTTTGACTCTTTAAACTGCTCGTGCCTAAGGATTAAATTATCACTTTCAGCTTTACCCAAAATGGGAAACTTGACTTATGACCTTTATCCTCACAATCAACTGATTTACATAGTGTTTAATACTACTACTTTCAGATTCTCGTGTGTTTACCATACATTGCTCCAAACATGCCAACAAACTGTCATTTTCTTGTGAAAAGGGTATCTTCACATTTGGAGGAAATTCTGGGCTATCATTTTGAATACCTACAATCAGTCCATCTGATAATGTTCCCGGCAGCCAGATGTCCCAGAGAAACAGATACAGTTTCTTTTGTTTTCTAACCCAATGACTCACCCACAATGACAGCACTGACGGTGAGCAGTACAAAAGCATTCCGAAACAGGTAACTCTTAACATCCTCCTTTGTGATGTTCTGAACTTTCTTCTTGGCCAGAAGGGTGCGTTTGCGGACTCCTTGCTGGAACCTCTCCATCCTGCCCCCGACCCGGGGCTCTTCACCATTGCCTTTCGTCATGGTTTACTTTTCTAGGAGCGACTTCTCTGCACGTCAGGGTCTCTCAATCACTCCCAGAAAGCCCAGCCTCCTTTTTGGTGGGATAGACCGCAACTAGAATGGCAGAGAAAGAGACGAGCGTTATAGCGTTATAGCCTCCACGGGTCAGAAGTCAGTGCTGTCCCGCACCCCAGGGGAAGCTCTTGGCAGACTGCATAATCTCAGTAGGAATTAAGGACTGGAGAGCTGCAGTGCCAGGCTTCAGCTCAGAAAATAGGTGCAGAGATGTGTGTTCACTTTGGGAAGACGTGGCCTCCCTCTCTTGAGGCTACAAAACGATTCCTCGGAGCACCCAACACCACACTACTGCCCAGAACCGAGCCAAGTGCCAAGAAGGCACTTGAGTGCACAGGAAGTACCTGATAATTGCTTGATAACTTAAATTGTACACATGGTTGAAAGCATAACAGGGTCAACAGACAGGGTTAAGATATTGATATGTGTCGGTTGAGTCTGTTATATGTAGTGAAGTAACTGGCTGTTTTCTTCATTAAGAAAAATAACGCGATAAAGCCAGCTAGTAAATAGTCACAAAAAGGCCACAAGTGCCCATAGGACAAGGGAAATACATTTGGCCATTTTATAGGGTAACTTTTCCATGAAAGAAGGCGCTCTAGGCACGTCTATAAATTACATGTCACTCTAATTCATTTTCACTTTTATTACAAGTGTAAGTACAAATAGTATCTGACTCTGTGGCAAACATAGTAGAGTCTTCTGAGGAACGGTCATTGACTTCTAAGTATCTTTAAACTTGGGATTTCTAGAACAGAATCTAATTTTCATTCCAAACATTACAGCCTGTGGTTTTTGGTTACTTCAAAGCATCTTAGGTTATTCAAATACAATTAGGTAAACCTTCCCTGGGTGGAGATCAGCTGTTCTGAAAATTCAAGGGATTCTTTCAATCCGTCGTCTTTGCCATGATTAGTCGGGGTGGAAATCAGCCGCGCCTGTGGCCCTATCTGGCAGCGCAGGCAGCCAGCGTGTGCGGCTGTGGGGGAGGTAATTGGAAACCAAGGGACTCCTTGCAAGCTTTTGGCAAATCCAAGGGTGGAAGAAAAAGACGTCTTAACAGTTTGACATTTAAATAAAATTGCAGGTTGGGGGTCAGTGATAATAAGACCTACAACTTGTTTAAGACTTCACACCAGATTAAAAGCTTAGAGGGAAGTGCAGAAGTGAAGGGGGAGACCAGATTTTTCCCCGATAGCTCCTCTTCCCTTCCCCAGCCACGTTCCAGCAGGCGGGCTCAGCCTTGGTTCTTTTCTAGATCGCTCACCACAATATACTCCGAATGACTCAACGCCAAATTACGAGAGGACCCGGTATAAACAGACACCATACGCTCACTACGTTTAAATTACTAACCCGGACTTTACCAAAATGGCTAGCTTTTACTCCTGCTACTCCCCCGCTTGGGAAACGTTGGCGGGGATATGCAAGGAGAAAAATCAAGCCCCGCACGGAAACAGGACGCCCCACTTACCTTTTCTGACTTCGCGACGGGTGAGAGACACCCCAGGCAATGGCAAGGTGACAACCCCAGCAGGTACAAGGGAGCCCCGGAGCACAGGGAGCCGCGCAGGCTAGCCCTGACAACATGCATGTGCTCTGGAACTGCAAGTTACTATCAGGCAACTTAAGAAAAGGGGAGGAGTCTGTGCCCGGGAAAGGGGGAGTGGAGAAATGGAAACAGCACAGAGGAAGGAGGGGGAACCCCGAGGTTTCTGGAATATTGATGAATCTTGGCAGAGCAGAGGCAGGCTTGCTCGCTTTGTTTGACCCCTTAGACCGCTTTTACGCTTTGTCAGCTCACTTTCATTAGAAATGCAAAATCGGGACCGGGAAGAATTGCAAAATACAGTGCAAACACACTTGGGAAAGCTGGAAGTCTTGATTAGAACATTTCAAAGGCTTTTCTACGACTACATTGAATCACTTCACTTTGTTGCAGGTTTCCTCCCTTGAAGGGAACACGAGTGTGCTCTTTCGCCGGGTTGTACCACTGTTAGCAAAGTACGTTCTTCGATTTTGAATTGGGTTAGAATAACTGGCATTTCTTGGGAAGACTCCAATTGTGATCAGATATAGAAGGGGAAAAATGCCCAGTGCGACTCTCTAAACTCGCCTAAAGTTACTCAAAGCACAAGACAAGACCTGCCTCTCTTTTAGCAGTTTAAACTCTATTCTAACAAGTCTAGTTTAGCTCCAACTGCATGCCTTGCAAAGACTGAAAAGGTAAGAGACGCAAAGAGACCAGGAACTTTGCCAAAGTAAAAAAATGTATTTTAAGACCAAGACTGCAAATGCATATTGGAAGTCTCATAATTTTAAAGGCTAGGTTACTGTCACATGCCTCAATTTTAAAGGATGCTAAAAATCCCCTAGTTCCCCTCTCCCATCCCATGATTTTTAGCAATAAGAAAATTATCATTGCCTTGAGAATATAACTTCAGTCTGTTTTCAAAAGGAAATCTAGATTATAAAAAAAAATTAAAAATAGTCTAACCCATCCCTACAACATAAAACTCTTTATATCAGAAACAAAAGTCCATTAGAAACCAACACTCATACCCCAAATCAGTTCTGTAGTCTTGTTCTCCAAACTGCATACTCCTCATGCAGAATCTGCCCAATTCTGATGCCTGTTACCTAACCCCAAAGTATGTTCTTCTCCCCTCCTCATTAGCACATCCAGATAGGTGAGAAGGAAATCTCTCACCAGCTTCAACTAGTCCATGTATGTCCTTTTGAACAGCTACTGATTGGAAAGCAATGATGAATCATGTAAATGCTTTAAAAATTAGCAGCCGTTGTAACCACTTCTTGATCTGGCATCATTTTAAGTGTTTGTTGAAAATAGACACTGGACAATGCAAGTCTTTGGCGATCCATCTTTCCTTTCCCATGATCCCCTAGGTCACTGGCAGCTGTCTCACATTATTTAACGCTTAATCACACTGGGCCTTATACTATACCATCCCTCTTTAATACTGTGTTAAGTTTTGGCTTCTCAACTAAATTGCAATTTCTGAGTCCAAGAACCTGTCCTATACCCTGTGCATAGTAACTATTAACAAACCAAAGGCATAATATAGGGGTGTGGGATAAGACGCTTCTCAACTTTCTGGGTTTAAAAAACAAACTAATTGCTTTTACGTTGGTGCCTTTGGCCTAGGTGTACAGAGCAGATCTCATTTTTCAACACAGAGACTACTTTTAAAAACATTCATTCGCTATACCAGGTCCTACCTGAGTCATGGATTTAGGACTAATTTATTCACATTTCTGGTGGAAATGACTTCTATTTCAAGGGGGAAAAAAAGAAAGAAATCCAATGACTTAAAGTGGAATTTCAAGTCCCGTGGCCTGTTTTGTTGTTTGTCCAGAGACAAGAAAAAGGGTTGCAAAGCCATGCTCTTGGTTAGCAGAGGGATGAGAGGACTCGGCGCACTTTTACCTTTTTTCAAATCTCTAAAGCTTGGTTGAAAACCATGTCATTATTTTGGTTTGTCAGACATTATGGAAGTCTGGTGCTCCTTGAGACAGGAAGCCATTCACTACTCAAAGTTTTGGTGGTGTAATAAAACCTAACAGGAAAATGAGATGCAAAAAGTCTCAGTTCAGAGTTCATCTGAATTACAAGTTTTAGTCTGGGGGAAATAATTGGGAATTACTTCTTTTAAGCACCATTTTCTCCTTTTGCAAAGTTATAGCAATAATGCCCCAGGGGGCAACCTGGGTTTACTCAACACATATTTCTACCCTGCTTTATAGGGAAGGCAGTTGGAGCTTTAAAAGTTTTCCTTCCTTTATAGAAACACTACACAAATGAAAGATCCATAAATTATGGACCAACCTCTGTAGGCTGTGTTTCACTTAAAGTGGGGACAGAGAATCTTATTAATGCTGGTCTCCCAGAATGGAAACTACCAGGAAACACACAATGCTGTCCCATTTTAAAAGATCTGCCAAGATTAATCTGCTAGGGTTATGTGGTAGGTGAGTTCCTTGGGGATCAAAATGTCGACAGAGCAAGGAACAACTAAAAGGAACCTATTTTTCAGTGGAGCACCTCCATTCCTTGCAGTATGAGATCCTGGGAATGAGCAAGTGCTGATCTTAGTATAGAGCAAGGCAGTCAAGTTCCAGCCTTCAAAAATCAGGAAATTCTGGTTAATTGGACTTTTTGTATGTGTTCAAGGAAATGGTTCAGGAACATCTTTAACTTCACTGATTATTTTCCACTTTTATTAATCTTAGAAGGGATATTTTTGTTATTCCTGGTTCAAATAGCTTGCGTTTTTAGTAGCATCATCAGGAATATCAATTCCCCTCTAAGTTGGAAATCATAGAATGTTAAAGACCCGACTTGACCAGAGTGAAATAGTAGGCCTGGCCGAAGGAGCAGGAGGAGCCGTGCTACTTGATCCTTCATTTTGTCTTAATTTTCCTTCTTAAATATGAATGTAAAGAGGAAAACAAAACAAACCCATGAAGAACGCTGGTTAGATGCTTGAATTTTTAAATCCTATGAAGACTGAAAAAAATCTAACTATATCGAAGCAAACAACAATTAACCTTTACCATATTCACTTTTCATCCATTCAACAGATCTTGAGCAACCACTATGCTTTAACTATAGCCCCTTTCCTCAAGGACCTCATAAACCCACACCTGCAGTTCTACAGTGGCTAACATAGGCCCTCACAGAGAGTTAATGGAAGCTCTGTATGCTGAGGCCTCTTTTCCCATTAATTTGCCAATACTAAGAGAACTTGAAGGAAGGCACTGTGCGTAGCTCCCCACTGTGTGCCCAACGTGTAGTGCAGTGCCTGCAACTAGCAGGCACAGTGCAGCATGGCGGGGAGGGGAGAAGGGTTTCTGCTGGAGAATAGGAGAGGAGAGTCCCAAACATCAAACTGAAGACCTTGAACTCTACTCCTAGGCAATAGGAAGCCTCAGGATTTAAGCACAGGAACGACTTAAATTTTATGTAAAATACAAAGGCTTTCTGTGAATTAGACTTGAGTTAGGAAGTAGAGGGAGAAGAGGAACATTTACAAAGTGGGATATTTCACATCCATATTAAAAACCGGATTACACTAATCTGGCTAATCGCACAGTATTGAGACCCTTCAAAGAAGAGGCTGACATTGAGTCAAGGCCACATTTTTATTTTCTCCTTTCCCTATTTATTTGAAAGTCAGATTTAGGAGAGAGAGAGAGATATCTTCCACCCAATGGCTCACTCCCCAGATGGATGCAACGGCCAACGCTGGACCAGACTGTAGCAAAGAGTCAGGAACTTCATCTGGGCCTCCCACATGGTTGGCAGGGGCCCAAACACTAGGGCCATCTGCTGCTGCTTTCCCAGGTACATTAGTAGGGAGCTGGATCAAAAGTAGAATAGCTGGGACATGAATCTGTGCCTATCCATAAAGGATGCTGCCTACTCAACTCATTTTCATTATCAGCATGTGCCTCCAGTATGCTTTGAACTCGGATGTGTTTTAGAAGATCTGAGCAAGGCCTAGGGAACCCCAATATTAAGGGGGAAGAAAAAGAGACCCCTACATTTTACCATTTTTAATAACAAGTAGCTAGGAGTCAGACATAATAGTGGCTTTGGAAACTAAAACATTTTCTCCATACTAAAGCTAAAGAAGGTGTGCTTTTTAATGAAGACTTCATAAGTGTTATTGTTATCATTTATATTACAATGCAACATTTCCCCCAGTTGCTCAACATCAGGCAAACCTCTGTAGGACCTGACTTGGCTTAGTCAGGAGGGATCATGTAAGTTAAATGGAATCAAAGCCTTTAATAGAGTATTAGGGATAACAATAGGCAGTATTTTTTGAGTCTTTGATTTACAAATACTTCTACACACATTGTCTCATCTAATTCTCATGAAAACGCTTTGAGGTACATTCTATTATTACTGCTCCTGCACATCCAGATGTTGAAATGGAGATCTGTAGGGATTACACGATTTGCTCAGAATCACAGTTCTTAAAGGCTCTTTGTACTTTATCATTTTTCCTTTTTCCAAAACAAGTCCCTGGTAGCTTTTATTACAGATAGAAAAGGAAGTAGGGAAGGGGCCGGCGCTGTGGTGTAGTGGGTAAAGCCTCTGTCTGCAGTGCTGGCACCCCATATCGGTGCTGGTTTGAGTCCCAGCTGCTCCACTTCAGATCTAGCTCTCTGCTACAGCCCGAGAACGCAGTAGAAGACGCCCAAGTCCTTGGTGGGCCCCTGCACCCACATGGAAACCCGACAGGGCTGTCTGCCCCTTCCATGCACTCCCAGCGCTCTCCTGGGTGTACATTTCCAGTCATTACCATTCTCTTCCGCCTTTCTCCCTCCGTAGACTGAAAGCAGCATCTGCACTGATACCTGCTGCAAACTCAGGAGCCAGACGGAAGGCGTTTTGCATGGGCGCTGCCTGGAGAAGTGGCTACAACATAGTCAGAACACAGGAGAGTTCCTCAATCCACCTGTGATGGGCGCTGCCTGGAGAAGTGGCTACAACATAGTCATGAACACAGGAGAGTTCCTCAATCCACCTGCGATATGGAGACTTGCAAAACAAAAGCCAGGGAGCTCCTTTTCAATCATCACAATATTAAGCAGGCCCAAGGAGGCTGCTCTAATGGAATGAATGGGTGGGGAGTAGGGTGGAGTCCAACTCAGTGTTCCCTTTTTTCCCCAAGGTGGGCCCCTGAGGCACTTCCTCAATTCATGGATTCTACATAGGAATAGATAAGGAGTCAGCTTGTGCCAAGTTCCAGTTTAGTACTGATGTCCCTGAACTTGTACTCTCAAGTTTGCAGTCACTAAACCACAGGTTCCCTCCCTTCCCAATTCTGAACGTCATCCATAAAACTAGGTTAGGCTAGATTATTCTTCTCCGGTTGCTTTCCCAATTTTAAGTCATGTCATGCCAATAATGGGCTTGCCGTATTCATTTTGGTCTATTTAGTTAAGGACACCAATTTTTATATACACTCAATGATTAACAGTTTCTCATTAGGTTTCCCTGCCTCAGATTAAACACAAGCATAATACAGTCCCCAATGGAAGCTTACTGAAGGGCACGGGTTTTATGAAACACAGTGATGACATGAATCTTGTATAGCTGTTTGCTAGTATAGAATCATAATTACAGCAATCAAGACAGATACACATCTTTTGTAAGAAGAAAAAAAGTAATTATAATTTAAAAGCACACAGCTCAAAGTTGCCATCACAAAAACGACTATTATAGCAACTATTTCGAGTTTGGACATTTTTTTGGCAGGAGGTCTAGGCATTGTTTATTGTGAGTCAGAAACAGGCACTGAGAAAATATGCAAATTTTTTGAGCAACAGAAAATGCAGCTTTGAGTTGAGAAAACAGGGTGAATGGTGGAAACTGTCTGGACTTTCGGCACAAATCAACCTTCGCGGCTGAAATAACTTTTGGTCCTCTGATGCTATGACAGCCATCTGGGGGTCAGGGCAGAGCAGTAGTGTGTGTGCTAAAACATCCATTCAGACTTGTACCGTGCTCCCCAGGGTCCATCTTCTGCTAACACTGTGTCCATGGCCTGAAAGACCAGGGGACAAAGACTTCAGAGTAGTTCACAGTGCCGCTTTCCTTGGCCCCGGCAGGCAAGCGCAGAGACCTTCAGCCCTGAGCTGTCCAGGAGGCAAGGCAAGCCTCCTTCCTCACCCAGCTGCTCCTCGGGAAGGAGACATCACCCTTGCTGACATCAAGCTGCCGCAGGCCGGCCAGTTCACTCCACCGACAGGCCTCCCTTGTTAGTCTCCATTTCTACTGGAGTTGCATGGAGACCAGGGAATTCTTCCCAGGTGACACCAGGAAAGGTAACATAGCATTAGAGAAACAGAGACTGACAGTCAAGAGACCTGGGCTCTGTCAGCTTGGGCCAACTGTAGGTCATTCCTTCCAAATGAAAGGGGGAGGCGAGACCTGAGTGAGGGTCACAATCTTTTAACCCTTTGTTTCACTAAGATCTCAGAATGAAACAAACAATATTGCGCATCAGTTAGAAGCCTGAAACGGGGGCGTGAGACCAGAACCATTAAATTCATTCTTCCTGCCTCTGCTTTCTCAGCCCCCTCCATTCCTCTTACCACAGTCTTCCTAAGCCGCCAGGGCAAGATTCAAGATATGCAAATGACTTGAGTACTCACATTCTAAAAAAAAAAAAAAAAAAAAAAAAACACACACACTCCTAAGCTGGAGAAAAGACAAAAGGCACGAAGTAAACTCTGAGAACCTCAAAGTAGTGAGATCTCAATGAGTGAACCTGGTACAGGTTTGTTTTAGCAAATTCAACCATAGGATGCGTGAGGGCTTTGTTTCAGGGTGGGGGATGGGAGGCAGGGAGACAGAGGAGATAGAAAGAATGGTCACATGCCTTATGACCCTGGGATCAAGCTAAGCTCCAGGACAGACTTGGGAAGTGAAATAGACAAATTAAATGGTTCACCCAAAGTGAATGGTGGAGTTGAGACCAGAACCTGGTATTAGTCTTCCTGGCCTTAATCATTTTCAGAGGAATACATTGTCCTTTAACAGCAATTACAGGTAAAAGCCTGGGATGACAAGAATCATGTATGAGACCGATGTTTCAAAATCCCACGTTATAAAGCTGCACTGCCCAATATAGCAACCACTAGCTACATGTAGTTATTGAGCACAACAGGACTAAAAGGAATTGGAATGTGAAGTATAGAGCAGATTTTTAAAACTTAGTCCCACCAAGTTTAAAATAGCTCATTAACATTTATATTGGTTACATGTTATATTATTTGGGATAAGAATATTTAAATTAACTTTACCTCTTTTAATCTTTTAATGTGATTAGTAGAAAAACTTTTATTATGTATTCATTTTTAAATTTGTGTTTGAGAGGTAGAGTTACAGAGAGGAAGAGACAGGAAGTTTTCCCATCCACTGGCTCAATCCCCAAATGGCTGCAACAGCCAGAGCTGAGCCAATCTGAAGCCAGGAGCCAGGAGCTTCCACCAGGTCTCCCACCTGGGTGCAAGGGCCCAAGGACTTGGGCCATCTTCAACTGCATTCCCAGGGCATAAGCAGAGAGCTGGATCGGAAGAGGAACAGCCAGGACTTGAACCAGTGCCCAGATGGAGGCTTAGCCTACTACACCACAGTGCTGGCCCCGAAACATTTTAATTGTTTACTTGTTTGCAGTTGTTGGAAAAACAGAGTGACACAGAAATATTTAACAGCTCGTTTGATGTATACAAGGCAGAGTCGAGGAGAATAAGGAGGTGAGGCCTACCAACACTCCAGCTTTGTGCAGTGCCCAAATCCCATCATCTTCCTGGCCCATTCAGCACACTCATGCTTCATCATGCAACTAGCTCTCATCTCACTTGCTCCAGTCGGCATGATGCCTTCCAGGAGACCCCCTCCCAAATCCTGTCTCCTTTGGGGCCTCAGTCCGATCCTGCCCGGAGCACAACCCCTACCCTATAAAACAATGAGCCCAGCCTGGGTGAAGGCAATTCTCTCGAGGTTGCCTGCAATTGTGTTGAGCGTGTACTGTTTTTTGCCTTTCAATAAACCCTTCTATTCTTATCTATCTATGTCTCCTGCTTGTATTCTTACACATGGCAAGACAAGAACCTGGACTAAGTAAGTCCAACGGAGGGAGTCTCTCTGAGCCCAACCAGAGCCTTTTCAGTCTCCACAACGTAATTTAGGGATTTTCATCCCACAATAAGTTCATTCCCCAAATGTCCACCACCTCCAGGGCTGGGCTGAGCCAAAGCCAGGAATCTAGAACTCCACCTAGGTCTTGCACATGTCTAGCAGGAACTCAAGTATGTGAGCCATCATTTGCTGCCTCCAACAATACATTAGCAGGAAGCTGGATCAGAAGCGGCAGAGCTGGGGCTTGAACAGGCACTTCGATATGGAACATGGGCATCGGAGCCCCAGCTTAATCAGCTGCACCACAGGGCTTGCCTCAGCGAAGTTTAAATTGCATGTGACTTGCATGATCATCCTATTGGAGAGCTCCGTTATAAAGTGGTCGCTCTTTATAAGAGTCCTGGGAAGAGGGGAGAATTAGCAGGGCTAGAGAATGCTCCTCTCCAGCCCCATCTCTCCCAATTTATTTAAATAGAGGAACGTGTGGTTAGAATAGTTTGCGCGGAGACTTAATGCTAATGGTGATAACAATAGAAATGGCCACCAGTTAAGTCTTTTCTGTGTGTCAGGCACTGTGCCAAATGCTTTATATTTGCTGGATTTACTTGTCACAACAATCCTATGGTGGCTACATGTTGCCAGCCTCACTGTCCCAATAAAGTTAGTGAGATTGTGAGAGATTTAGCAATCACCCATCTCCCAAGCTGGTTGAAAGAGCAGGGAAACTTCATCCCAGATCTCTTCAGAGCTCAGGCACTAAAATGCCACAAGTCCTGCTTTGTGGGGACTGGCACTCCCAGGGAAAACATCAGCCTCAGAGTTCCGCTACTTCCCACTGTGTCTGCAGTCACTGGAAGGAAGACAGTTGCAGTACACAAGGATCTTGCAGGTAGGGAGAACATAGGTGCAATGAAGTAAAGCACAGAGCTTCTGAGAGATGAATGCAATCACCTGGGCAGACAGGAGAGAGCTGGGTTCCAGCTGTGGGGAAAAGGGCAGCTTCATGGGAGAGGCAGCATTTCGCAGAGAATTGCAAAGAGCTAGGCGAGGCATTCCAGGTAGAAAAACAGCAGAAGGAAAAAAATAAATGTAGTGTGAGCAAGAGGACCAGCTAGGAGTCCCGAATGACTGTCTCCACATGCCAAGAAGTGAGGAAAAAAGGAAAAAAAAAAAACCAAAACAGTGATTGGGGAAGTGCATACTCTATTTTGTTCAAGCAGAGGAGAGAAAAGGAAGTGGAAACAAAAGACGTCTTTCTCGACAACACAGTCGTAGCATTTCTTGGGTTACAAAAACAAACACACACCAGGTACAACTTCCTAAATCAAAGCCAGGCTAGATATTCATGCACTCTGTGGAATGGTGGTCTTCTTTCTAGTATTTGGCGTGACAAGCAGCAACATCAACCACGCCAAGACCTTTCAAGAACTACCCGATCTTCATGAGCCCAAAGAATAAATCCAAACGTGACAAAGACACCTCGGGAGTGACTCCTTGGTGGCCAACAGCCTTCCGTATTCCAGGATGTTTATCAGCACAACCAGAAAGCCCCAACACACCGCCCCCCCCCCCCCATCCATGCTCCGCTCAAAACCCTGGTTTTTCCTCTGTCGCATTAGATCTGCCTTGAGGACAACAGATTCACAAGGCAGACAGAAAAGACTGGAAGAAAGCCCCTTTCACCAGATGCAGAAGACAGTGACTCACTTCACGACATTGTCCTTTGAAATCCCGTCTTAGACGTCCGCTGTGTTTTTCAAATGTAGTATTTGAGACGGAGCTCACCTCTCAGGTCCTAGAACGCCGGGCCGAGCCTCTCCTTAGAAGGCTGCTGGAGCTAGTGTCTCCCTCTGCTCAACCCAACAGGAATCAAAGTGTTCTCTTCTAGTTCTGCTTTTGAATCCTTCCAGAAACTTGAAACCACCAGGTGAAGCCTATTGTTATGGAGACACCTCGTGATTAAAATGTAGCACCAATCTAATCCTAGCTGGGGGGTTGCTTCTCCTTTAAAAATGTGTGGGAGTGGAATTAGGTAAAGAAGGCCTGCAGAGGGGTATATTTACTCCAGATTAGCCCCGCTTTGCACAAACTCATCGCCATAGCCAACATTCAGCAAACTCTACTCCTTCCATAACTGGCCCTGTTCAGTGGAGTTGCCTCTTGACACTGCTTTCGCCCACCAGGAATGCGGATCTCCCCAGCTCTTTATCTCTCTCTCACGCTCACACTCACACTCATCACAAATCTCCAGCACCTGAGCTCCTAGCCAGGGAGCACTCGTTACTCCCCTGTTGATCATTTTGAACTGGGTCTTCATGAGATCCTAATCCTTCTCTTGAGATATTGAGGCCATATGGAAGCAGGCTCTTCCTTCACACAAGACTTGAGTCACCAGGAGCTGCCTAGAGATTTCAAAATGCACCTTGTCTGTATGAATTAAAACCGATGTTGTCAGAAAGTGGGGTGGGGCGAGAGACTTAGTTCCCAAATGCCTGCAACAGTTGGAGCTGAGCCAGGCAACAGCCAGGATCCTGGAACTCGATCAGACTCTCTTATGTGGGTGGCAGGGACCCAGGTACTTGAGCTGTCACCTGCTTCCTCCCGGGGTGCACATTAGAAGGAAGCTAGAATTGGTGGTAGAGCCGGGTGTTGAAACCCAGGCACTCTGATATGAGATGCAGTCATCCCAAGCAGTGGCTTCACTGCTATGCCAAATGTCCTAGTTTGTTTTCTGTTTGTGCAACAAGTATGTGTTGAACTATACCGTGCACCCAGCACTGTTGAAGGTGCTATGGAAATGTGGTGAACGAAGGGGAGGTCTTCACTCACATGCAACTTATATTCTCATAGCGGGAGACAGGCCCTGAACAAGTAAGTGCACACTGCTTTAGGAAAGCACTTTGGGTCTTACCCAGAGTGAGCTAGGAAGCCATTGCAGGGCTGGATGTAGAGGAGTGAGATGGCTTTTTAAAAAAGCTAACTGGCTGCTTTGTGGAGAATGGTTAGTAGCAGCTTTTCCCCTATAACCACCCTCCCACCCGCAGCCATTCCCATCTCCTACTCCCTCTCCCATCCCATTCTTCATCAAGATTCATTTTCCATGATCTTTATATACAGAAGATCAACTTAGTATATACTCAGTAAAGATTTCAACAGTTTGCACACACATAGATACACAAAGTATAAAGGATTGTTTGAGTATATTAATTCACATAGTACAACACATTAAGGACAGAAATCCTACATGGGGAGTGAGTGCACAGTGACTCCAGTTGTTTTAACAATTGACACTCTTATTTATGACGTCAGTAATCACCGGAGGCTCTTGTCATGAGCTGCCAAGGCTATGGAAGCCTCTTGAGTTCACAAACTCCAACCTTATTTAGACAACGCCATAGTCAAAGTGGAAGTTCTCTCCTCCCTTCAGAGAAAGGTACATCAAAGCTATTTTGTTAGACATTATACATGCTCCTATTACAAAAGCCAGAGTTACATCTAATCCAATCTATTTTTCTGCATCATTTGAATATTGTTAGCCAAATTTTCTTAACCATTTGTCAGCTCTAACAGAAAGACATCCAGGTTTTTGACCTCTGTAATTGAAGGAAAGCAGGAACTCACTAATGGGGGCAGAGCACAGGACAGACTTCTCTGGGGTGTGGCCAGGACAGGAAATCAAAAATTGAGACAATCCAGTGGAAATGCTGCACCAGTGTCCTCTCCCAAGGTTGAATGAATTAGATAGAAGAGGATGAATTAGATAGAAGAGAATGAAATCAGGGCAGAGGTGTTCACAGTGAGATTTCGTTTATCAGCATATGGATGGTGTGAGTGTAGCTAGGGGATAGATAATCTAGGAGCAGGCCCTGTGGGCTCTCCAGTGTCTACAGGTGGAGAAGATGGAAGTATTGGGAGGGAGGGAAGGAAGGAAAAGCAGAGGTAGTACCTAATATGCCAAATTACCTTAGATATTGCAAGAATTTAACAGATCAGACTCTCAAGAAGTTTAGAAGTTAAATTTCTAAATTTAACACAAGCATAGAGTACCAGGGGTGTGATTTAACTTCATCTCTATTTAATAAATTCTGAATCTTTCCAGGATTATAGTTACACATACATACCTGCTGAGAAAATACTTCTGTCTCCCAACAGTCTTTGGATTGTTTTCCCAAAAGAATGTTTTGAGATCACGTTTTCATTTCGTTGCGCCAGGTGTGTGGTTCAGTGGTTAAGTCTCTGGGATGCCCATAGTCCATACTGGAGTGCCTGATTCAAATCCCTGTCACTCTACTTCCAATCAAGATTCTGGTTAATGCTTACCCTGAGAGGCAGCAGGTGATGGCTCCAGGACGTGGGTCCTTGCCACCCCCTTGGGAGGTCCTGATGGAGTTCCTGGCTGCTGGCTTCAGCCTGACCCAGCCGTAGTTATTGCAGCCATTAGGGAAGTGAACCAGCACCTGGAAGATCTCTCCCAATGTATCTGTTTCTCTCTGCCTTTCAAACAAAGTGAAAATAAATAAAAGTTTTTAAAAAGCATTTTCCAGCTGGTCAGTATTGCCCACTGCCCAGAGCTTTGGGCTGAGAAGTGGGAGGTGTGATTTGAAATAGGGTGTTGCTTTCCATTCCCAGACTGCATTGCTGAGGCATTCCCTGGGGTCTCTTTGTCATGATTTGGAAAGTGGAGTACTGGGTGCGCTTGTAAGTCAACGCCCAGGAGTTTTGTTCCTTTCCATAACTTTAAGCAATCTCAGGGATGCTACACCATTTGACTGGACTTTGCATTTTGTACTTTGCTTTTCTTTGTCTTTGAGGTTATGTCAGAATTTTTCCCTGAATGCTGAACCTGGGTCTGGAGAAATCTTCCACAGTTCTGAGGAGAGAACCCATTGGTCTGTGAGACTGGATGGGAAAGCATTTCATCTTGATTTTTATTAATGCCTACTTGAAATTCAGCAATTCATTCAATTATGATGTAGACAGCAAATTATATTAGTTTTAAAAAATGGTTTTCCTGAGACACGAGCACACACACACACACACACACACACACCCCACACCCATGCCCCCACGACCCCTCTCCAACCTGCTGGTTCATTTCCCAAATGCCCACAACAGCTGGGGCTAGACCAAGGCTGAAGCCGGGAGACAGGAACTCAATCAGGGTCTCCCATGTGAGTGGCAGGAACCCAATTACTTGAGCCATCACAGCTGTCTCCCAGAGTATTCATTAGAAGGAAGCCGGAGTCACAAGCTGGAGCTGGCTTTGAACCCAGGCAACTCCAGTGTGAGACTCTGAAGTTTTAGCAGGTGTGTTAACTGCTAGGCTAGATGCTTGCCCCAGACTACATTAGTTTTTAACAGTACCTGAACTTAGTCACAAATAAAATCAGACATTTTCATATCATCTTACAATTGCTTTTGATATCTCCAAATATCATCTATGCTTATCAGTACTCTGAAATTGCCCTAATTTCCTAATTTAGTAAAGAAGTACATACAGGGGCCGATGCTGTGGTGTAGCCGGTAAAGCCACTGCCAGCAGTGTTGGTATATCCCATATGATATACCAACTGGTTCAAGTCCTGGCTGCTTCACTTCTGATCCAGCTCTCTGCTATTCCTGGGAAAGCAGTAGAAGATGGCCCAAGTCCTTTGGCTGTTGCACCCACGTGGAAGACCCAGAAGAAGCTCCTGGCTCCTGGCTTCAGATGGGTGCAGCTCCAGCCATTGCAGCCAATTGGGGAGTGACCCAGTAGGTGGAAAACCTCTCTCTCTCTCTCTGCCTCTCCTCTCTGTGTGTAATTCTGACTTTCAAATAAATATAAATAATTTTTTTTAAAAGAAGCACGTACAAATACAATCACACTTTGAGGAATTGGTTTCCTCTGTAGTCACTTGCAATCTATGTGTCCAGTGCTTCCTCCTTCTGGGTACCACACCACTCTTCAGAGAGTGCAGCGACAGGCCACGGGCTACCTGCACCCTTTGGTCAAGGACATGAACTTCAATGACGGAGTCTTCTCTTGTGTCACAGGTTTTACATTTTAGGTGGTGACTGTTTTCTCTATGACTTCCAGGTTTTGAGTCTTTCTTGGAAAGGCCTCGCCCAACCAAAAGTTGTAAAAGTCTACTGACCTCTCCAATATTTCCTTGTGACATTTTTATAGGGTTTTTGTTTTGGTTTGGTTTTCATGAAGTACCTTAGTCCAATTGGAATTAGTTTTTATGTCTGTTGTGATGTAAGAATCTAACTTCTTTTTTTTTTTTTAAATAGTAGCCAAATGTTCCAACACCATTTATTAGCTTCCACATATACATTTACTGGAATATGATTGATATACAACAAGCTGTACATATTTAAAATGTATAATTTTATGTTTTGACATAAGTATACACCCATGACGCCATCAGCCCAATCAAGAAAGTGAGCCATTTTCATTTTAAGATAGCTTATATTTTGTCTTTTGAATAGTTAATATATTCACATGATTCAAAATTCAGACGCAAAGTATTCTGTTGTAAAAGTTTTTTTACTCATACCCAACCCCCCTGCCCCATTTATTACTCATACTCAATCCCCTGGTCATTTCCTTCTTTGGGTATAATCAATGTCATTAGTTTCTTTTATATCCTTATAGAGATATTTTATTTGTGTGTAAGCTAATAGATATGTTTTTCCCTCTTCTGTTTTTATCTTGATAATATATTTTGGATTTTATTCCATGTGTGTGTTTGAAAAGATTCTTCATTCTATTTTACTTCTACTTAGTACTATCTTGTACAGACACATTCAACAAATATTAATACTATGTATGAGGACTTCTCAAAGCTCTGATATGTCAGTGAATAAAACAATTCCTTCCTTCAAGAAGGTTATATTCTAAGTGGGGTCTGACATAATGTATTTAACCAGTTCCCTCAATAATGGATGTTTAGTTTTTAATGGATTTTTTAAAAAAGATTTATTTATTTATTTGAAAATAGAGTTACACAGAGAGAGAAGGAAAAGGAGAGGGAGAGGGAGAGGGAGAGGGAGAGGGAGAGGGAGAGAGAGAGAGAGAGAGAGAGAGAAGTCTTCCACACACTGGTTCACTGGTTTACTACCTAGATGGTCACAATGGCTGGAACTGTGCCGATCCAAAGCTAGGAGCCAGGAGCTTCTTCCCAGTTTCCCACGTGGGTACAGGGGCCCAAGGACTTGGGCCATCTTCTACTGCTTTCCCAGGTCATAGCAGAGAGTGGTGGGATTGGAAGTGGAGCAGCTGAGACCTGAACTGGCACTCATATGGGATGCTGACATTGCAGGTGGTGGCTTTACCTACAATGCCACAGCGCTGGCCACTAGTTGTTTTCAATCTTTTGCCATTATAAGTTGTATATACCTTAAACATATATCATTTTGCACATGTGTAAATGTGTTGGTGTGATACAATTCTAGACAAGAAATTTCTTGGTCTAAGGATGTATGCATTTGTAATGTTGACTGATATAGTCAAATTATTCTCGGTAGAAGAGGCATCAGTTTATACGCCCACCAATGATGTATTGATATCGCTGGTTTTATTATCGCATTGTTTTCTGTAGGTTCTTTATGTTGTCAACTTCATAGGCAAATAAATAGCAAGTCAGTGTAGTTTTATTTACATTTTTCTTCTGATGAATGCTACCAGGCAGATTTTCATATTTTAAACAGCCACTACTATTCCACATTCTTTGCCTGTTTATGGAGTTATTAGTCTTTTTCTTGAATATGTTTAGAAGCTCTATGTATTGGTCATTTTTCTGTGATTTAAGATTTTAACTTTGGCATTTGTCTTTTGGTTGTGCTTTTGGTAGATTTGGATATACGTAAATTTTGATTTTTATGTAATTGAAATAATCAGTCATTTATGGTTTCTGGGGGTTTTATGGTACTTTGAAAACTTTTGCCACTGCAGAATTATAGAATGGTTCTGGTGATTTTTTTCTTGAATTTTTATTATTTAATTTTAAAAATTTAAGATGTTACTCTAACTGGAATTAATTTATAAAATAGGGAATTAACTTATCATAAAATATAAAGTATGATCCAACTTAATGTTTTTGGATGGGCTGCTCCAGCACAATTTATTAATAATCCTTCCTTTTTCTACTTACTTTAAATGGCCTTCATATAGCTAATAGATCTCCACAAATACTTGGGTGTATTGCCAGGCCTTCTACTCTGACTTCTTGATCTGTTTGCATAATCTGTGTGTGATAACCCCACTGTTTCAATTATTATAGCTTTATAATAAAGCTATTCTTGTTTTTAACAATTGTCCTAGCTATTCTTGTTTATTTTATTCTTTTTTAAGATTTATTTACTTATTTGAAAGTCAGTTACACAGAGGGAGGAGAGGCAGAGAGAGAGAGAGCATGGTCTTCCATCTGATGGTTCATTCCCCAGTTGGCTGCAATGGCCAGAACTGCGCAGATCTGAAGCCAGGAGCCAGGAGCTTCCTCTGGGTCTCCAATGTGGGTGCAACGGCCAAAGGACTTGGGCCATCTTCTACTGCTTTCCCAGGCCATAGCAGAGAGCAGGATTGGAAGTGGAGCAGCCAGGTCTTGAACCAGCACCCCTATGGGATGCCAGAGCTTCAGGCCAGGGCATTAACCTGCTGTGCCACAGCGCTGGCCCCTATTCTTGTTTATTTTTTCACATAACTTCAAAATCAGCTATATATTCCAATATCTCATTAATTCCAAATATGGGAGAACTTCAGAAAGTTCATGGAAAATGTACATAATGAAAAAAACCATATGCGGACTTTGAATTTCTTTTTCCACTACAATAAACTAAGCCTTTCATTCCATTTCCCACAAATTTTTTGAGATACCTATGTGTTTGGTTGTGATTCTCCAGGAAACTCAATGTATAGATTTCTTTTCTCTGTCCAAATTCTGAACAAATTGAGAAAAGAAGATAAATAATTAGGTATTGGAGAAATCAATATATAACTGTAATGGAGACCAAAGCTAAGTTGGACAGTTAAGTGTGACCTCCAAACGGGCTTACAAATTGAACCACAGAATGAGGAAGATCTGCTGTGCCCCACCCCAACAGCCACAGCCAGATGTAGTCTGGGGAGGCATCTCAGCGTGGGAGCTGTTCAGGTGGCTCCTTGTGGCCTGCTCACTTTTAAGAAGAAAAGAAGGAACTGAGCCAAGAACCTGACAATATATTTTCCAAATTTTGAGGTCAGGACCTACTAAGGAGTCAGGAGCTCCATCCCAGGCTCCCATAAGTGAAAGGGACGTGAGCAGAAAACTGGATCAAAAACAGAGCAGCCTGGACTCCAACAGGTACAGCGATAGGGGATATGGACCTCCCAAGTGGCCAAGTGGCGACTTAACCCTCTGCGGCTCAGTGCCAACCCCAGGAGCTCCTCTTCTTGACTTGCAGTAGTAAGTAAGGGATTGGAAAGAAACGGAGTCTTTGCCTCCCAGGAGTCTGATGCTGCTAGGAATGAATTATGAACATTCTTTTTTGGAGAAGAGACATGATACACAGAAATATTCATAAGAGACCCAGAGAGAGAACTTCATTTTCTACTTCAGTTTATTGCATTTGCAGTTTCTCTTGCTGTCAACAAATCCCCTACAGTCACTATTTTGGTTCATTCTCTTGCCCTAACATAAACACAAGAGAAATCATGAGGACACATTTCTCTATTATTTTGATTTTTTTCTTCCTTGAAATGACCTACAGGTAATCTTCGGTAGAATATCAAGGATAAGTAATTCTCAACTGAGCCTTCAGTCGCTTGCTCTTAGAATTGGGATGTTACGGCCAAGTGTCCGGTAGCACCTGTTTCTGGACAGCGTCGTCCTTTTCTCCACCCTGGGCCTGTGGCCTAGGTTCTTCTCATTTGTTTTTACATCAGATTGACTGAACCGGAAACAATGCTGAGTTACCTGCATGCACAGGTCCATCTACCTGGTGGCCACTTCAAGTCCTTGAGGGGGTCCATGGCATTACTGCTGTGGAATCTGAAATTGGGAGACGCTGTGTCTGATTTGCTGAACTAGAAAATAGCATTATCTAGGCCTCCTCTACTCCTTCTCTCTACTCCTTCTGCCCCTATCCCATAGGATTTGGCTTCACTAGAACAGGCCAGCAGTGGGTCCAGCAACTCCCTCGGGTGGTTGTCCAGCCCTCCTAACCCAACTGCTCCTGCTCCTCTGGGTGCTGGCTTCATTTTGGCCCCTCCTCTGGCACCTCATCCTGAACCACGTGACTCCATGAAATTTCAGTGCATTATTCACAAACATATGATCTGAAATGAAACAATACTTATTTTTAAATTAGTATAATGGGGCCAGCGCTGTGGCATGGTAGGCTAAGCCTCTGCCTGAGGTGCAGACATGCCATTCAGGTGCTGGTTTGTGTGCCAGCCACTCCGTTTCCAATCCAACTCTCTGCTATGGCCTGGGAAAGCAGTGGAAGATGGCCCAAGTGCTTGGGACCCTGCACCTGCATGGGAGACCTGGAAGAAGCTTTTGGCTCCTGGCTTCAGATCAGCTCAGCTCTGGCTATTGCAGCTATTTGGGGAGTGAACCAGTGGGTGGAAGACTTTTCTCTGTGTCTCTTTAAAAAAATAAATTGATATAATAAATCAATAAGGTAGGTGCAAATAGGAAGGGAAAGAATAATTTTAACTGTTGGTAATGAAAGAGAAGGATGGATTTATTTTGAATTTACTGATAAAAAAAATCAGCTTTATTGCATCATCTGCCAAACAATAAATCCAAGTCATGATTACAAAGACTTTTATGATATTTCTGTGTGTTTTGCTCTTATGATTTTTTTTCAGTTTTAAAAATCCTTCCCTAAGTGCCACCAAGTTCATGCACCCGCCACTGAAGAGCTTGTTAATGCTCATCACAGCATCTGTGTTGTATTTTGGGCAGTCCACAGAACTTAATTAAAAAGAAAGTTGGCTTTAATTTCTTCTTTTTGTCCCCCCTACTTGAAGAAAGAATAGAGCCTGGTTGTTTGAAGATCCTTGTAAAAAACCCTTCTTTCGCTTCCTCCTGACTTGTGTTTATTGGTAAAGGTTTTCCCAGGAAAGTGCTGAAGGTGACCCTAGGACAGCTGTGGCATTCTGCTCAGTTCCCTTTCTACCCGAGGCTCCAGATAAGAGCCCTGAAGGAGGGAACACATTCAGCCTTCACAGCAGGACCCCGGTACTCTACCATAACCTCTCCCACAGCCCCAAGCTCTCAGCACTCTGCACTTTGTACCGGTACCCTGAACACAGCACAGAGGAAGACTTTGAAAGTCCCTGGACCGCACATCCCTGCTGAGAGCCCAGGATGCAGGATACTGCACAGCAGTCTTCAAAAAGCCCGCTAATTTTATTTCCGTCTCTGATTTCTGGGCCACAGTCTTCTGCCTGAACAAGGGGAAGCACAGCTGTGTAAATAAATATAGGCGACTGCAACAGGCGAAATGTTTTCCCCGATGCCCTCACATTGACTCTGTTGCTGGTGTGTGGCATGGATGAAGACAAAGATCACAAGTGTTGCAAAATATGGTATTCTCTGGTGAGAAACTTGTCAGGTGTTAAGCACCCAGGAGATTATTCTGTATAAAAATGGATACAGGGATGACAGAACGTGGTTAACTGTATCACATTATTGTAATTAGGAATTTCCAAAATGCCTATTTTCTTAAATCAGTCATTCATCCAATAAACACTTGAACATCTACTGTATGCAAGCATTTTTTTAAAGTCTTTTGGGAACCCTTGGCAAGCCTGAATAAGATTTATCTATGCCTTTAAGGCTGTGGAACAAACAAAGAGGTAGGTAGTAATTAAGAGTACAGTACAGGGTGGGGGAGGGTGGCGCCATGGTGCGGTGGGTTAAAGCTCTGACCTGAAGCGCCTGCATCCCATATGAGTGCCAGTTCTAGTCCCAGCTGCTCCACTTCCCATCCAACTCTCTGCTAGGGCCTGGGAAAGCAGTAGAAGATGGTCCAAGTGCTTGGGGCCCTGCACCTGTGTGGGAGACCTGGAAGAAGCTCTTGGCTCCTGGCTTCAGATCGGCCCAGCTCCAGCCATTGCAGCCAACTAGGGAGTGAGCAAACGGAAGGAAGACCTTTCTCTCTGTCTCTCCCTCTCACTGTCTGTAACTCTAGCTCTCAAATAAATAAATAAAATCTTAAAAAAAAAAAAAGAGTACAGTATTGGGGCTAGCACTGTGGCACACTGGGTTAATGCCCTAGCCTGAAGCGCCAGCATCTCATGTGGGAGACGGTTCGAGACCCAGCTGCTCCACTTCGGATCCAGCTCTCTGCTATGGCCTGGGAAAACAGAAAGAAGATGGCCCAAGTCCGTGAGCACCTGCACCCATGTGGGAGACCCAGAAGAAGCTCCTGGCTCCTGGCTTCAGATCGGCGCAATTCCAGCTATTGTGACCATCTGGGGAGTGAACCATCAGATGGAAGACCATTCTCTCTCTCCCTCTCTCTCTCTGCCTCTCCTCTCTGTGTGTAACTCTGACTTTCAAATAAATAAATATATAAAATCTTAAAAAAAAAAAAAAGTACAGTATCTTGGAGTAGAAATCGGACCTGGTGGTTGAGGTGCTGTTTGATATGCCCTCATCCCATATCAAAGTTCCTGGGTTCAATTCATGGCTCCACTTCCAGTTTTCTGCTAATGCATGCCCTGTGGGTGGGTTGGGGCAGCAAGTGGTGCCACAAGCAGGTGGATCACTGCCACTCACTTGGGAGATATGGAGTTCCAGGCTCCTGGGCTTGATCTGGTCCTGCTCTGATTGCTGCGGGCTTTTGGAGAGTGACCCAGAGGATGGCAAATCTCTCTGTCTCTCTTTCTGCTTTTTAAATAAATAAGAAGAGTATAGTTGCTTAACTCAACTAGTATGCACTGAGTTCTAATTCTAGTATCTGTGAGCTGTGTGGCCTTGGCAAGTTGCAAAGCCCTTCTGTACTTTAGTTTCTTCATTTCTAATATTATCCTCCTTAGAAAATCAATTTGAGGGTTAAAGATATGAAGCACAGTATCTGCCCTTAAGCACTCCGTATAAAGATGGACTATTATACTAAATTAGGGGATAAACTAATCTACTACAGCAAAGAGATGTCAAAAGCCAGTAGCATGGGTCCAGGCATTCAGTTCCATGTTTAGGAATCCACTTGGGACAACGGTATCATGTATCAGAGTGTCTGGATTTGAGTCTCAGCTCCCCAGGTTTGGGCTGGCCCAGCCCCAGCTGTTGCAGGCATGTGGGGGAGTAAACCAGAAGACAAGATCTGTCTCTTTCTGTCTTCCAAATTAAATGGATAAAAACGTCCCAAGCCCCAGCAGCATAGCACAATGAAGAGTGGTGCTTTTGTCCAGAGGTAGGTGGTCTGGGTTGTAAGAGCATCTCTGTCATCTTCAGCAGGAAATTCTTACTTCCTACTCCAAGACCAGGATGAAGGTTGCAGACATCATGTCTGACAGCAAGCAAGACTACTTGCTTAGAGCAGATTGACAAGAGGGTGAAAATAGAGGCTGAGAGACCAACTGGGCAGAGCAATGCAATATACAGGTTTAGATCCCAAGAGTCCCACCTGCATCAGGGTGGTGATGGGATTGGGAAAAAAACCAGATGGAAGGCACCTTTGGAAATGGAACCAAAAGGTTATGACAGCAGATTAGGTAAGAGTATAAGAAAACATGTCAAGAATGACTCAAATTTCATAGCCTTGGTTTTTCTCAGAACTCTGATGCCACTAATAAGGACAGAGAAACCGGAACAAAGGGATAAGAGAACTAAAATGGGGTGTACAATGGGGTGGTGTCTTGTGAACAAGGAAAGGAGAGAGAGAGATTCATGATGTCCTTATAATATAATTTTTTTTGGATAGTTGTTTAGTGTATCTTTTTCTCTGCTAGATTGTAAACTCACCTATTAATGCATAACAAACCATCTCATACTTCATGATAACAGATAAAAATCTCCTATTAGTGTCCCTCAGAGTTCTGAGGGTTGACGTGGCTCAGGCAGGCAGGTTTCACTCAGGTTCTCCAGCCAGATGAAAGCTGGAGTTGGAATCATTTAAAAAATTCCTCATTCACTTGTCTGGTAGTTGATGGCGACTGTCAACTGGGACCTCAGCAGGGAGTGTCAAGTGGAACACCTCCACGTGGCCTCTTCATGCGGTCCCCGTTTCCTGGGCAGCATGGTGACTGCGTTCCAACAAGAGGCATCCTAGAGAAAGCGTGGAGAAGCCGTTCTTGTATTTGCTACCAAGTCACACACAGTGTCACGCCAACTGCCTTCTATTTCTCAGAAGTGAGCCACTAAGGTCAGCCCACATTTCAGTACTTGATAGAAGGAATGGCCAAGAATTTGTGGGTACACTGTGAGCATAGTGGCCTAGCTTTGCTTTTTTTTTCTTTTAATAACTATCACATTTTCAGTGCTTAGGGAAAAGCTACATACCATGTGGTCCTTGGAAGTTTGTTGAATGTGTGCAAGAGGAAAGTCAGTAGGTTCCAGTGCTGCTGAGAGATTATTCAGGATAAAGACTAGGGAATGTTGGCTGTTGTTAACTGTTCATTATTAGTATGGTCAATGCTTTTATGTGGAAAACTTGATTATCAGTAATTTTCATGGACATTTCTGGGAGAATGAGAACCCACAATTCCTTTTTATTAGGTCATTGGGTCTGAGTTTGACACAAGTGAACCTACATCTCTATCTACATCTCTATCTACATCTCTATCTACATCTACATCTATATCTATATCTATATCTATATCTATATCTATATCTATATCTATATCTATAGGTGTAACCTGGGCCACCTGCTTAGATCCTGCCTGGGTCATGTTTCTGCTCTTGCCCACACTCACAAAGTAGTTGCTGTAGTTTGGATGAAGTTTGTCCTCATCAAAACTTATGTGGAGCTGTGATTCTCGAGGTAAAGCTGCTAAGAGGTCGTGGGGCCTCTAAGAGATGATTAGGTCATTAAGAGGGATTAATGTCTTTCTGGAGGGAGTGAGGGGGCTGTCACAGGCGACTGCCCCCTTTTCTGAACATGGCAACTTGCCCTTCTGTTTTCCACCATGGTTAAAGCAACTCGGCCCCTGCTGGCGCCATGCTTTTGAGCGTCTCAGCCTCCAGAACCATGAGCCAAAGTAAACATTTTTCCTTTATAAATTACCCAGTCTCAGATATTTCATTATAGCACAGAGAACAGACCAAGACGGTGGATGTAGTAGTTTTCTTTTCCCCGAGGAATTGCAAATGACCACAAACTTCGTGGCTTGAAACAACACCCATTTATTAGCTCACAGTCCTGTAGGTCAAGAGTCTTGGGTTTCCTGCTCAGAGTTTGAAAAGAGTCACATGAAGCTGTTGTCCATACTGCATTTCTATCTGGAGATGGGGATCCTCTTGCAGACTCACGTGGCTGTGACCAAGTTCCGTCCCCTGGAGTTGTGACTGAGTTCTCCGTGTCTCTGCTGGCACTAGGGGCACTCAGAGCCAGCAGAGAGCCTGTGCTCCTTGTCACATGGTTTCTCCACCTTCAAAGTGAACAATGGGGTGTCTTTTTCATTGAACCCTTCTCTTTCACTCTGGATATCTCTGATCTTCTGTCTCTGATCTATAGACCCATACTTAAAAGGCTCTTGAATTAGCTCAGGTCCATCTGGATAATCTCCCTATTTTCATGTCAATTGATTTGTGAACTAAGTAACATATAAAATTAGTGTCTCAATAATGGGAAGTTCATAGCATTAGTGTCTGAATTTCTGGGTGAAGGTGTGTGTGCACCAGGGGCTATGAATCTTGGGGGCTGTGTTAGATATCTGCCCATGACAATGGAAAATTCCCAGAACACTGGAAAGAATAAAGTTGATTCAAATTTTGGGAAGTAAAACAAATTTACGAATGTCTTCCACAGGAAGAAAGAGGACAGTTAGAAATAGAAGGAAACTAAAAGGCAAACATCTGAGATGAAGTTACGAGTTCTATTAAGGAAATTCAAATAAGGATGGACAAAGGCAAGGTGGAGGTACCAGCTTATAGGCCTTGGCCACTAATGTGGGAGACAGGATGCAGTCCTTCACTCTTCACTTGGTCCTGCCCCATACATGGCTGTTGTGGGGATTTGGGGGAGTCAGCCAGCAGATTAGAGATATTTCTCTGTCTTTCCTTCTCTCACACTGTAGCTCTGCGTTTCAAATAAATAAGTAAATAAATATAAATCTTAAAAAAAAAGAAGTAATGTGGCGAAGTGTTGAGAGCCCCACTGTGGTAGATACAGAAAATGGCAATAAAAGTCCTTGATATTAATGATTTTCTTAAGCAATTAACTGAAGTAATGGAAATTAAAAATGAGTTTGGGAAAACTGAATAGAGGTATTTGCATGACAATGGGAATTGGCAAAGTAAGCAGAACATTGGTCATGGAAGCCAAGGATCATGATAAGAGCACTATTGCATGGAGAGGAGCTGCAGGCCTGAGTTTTGTCTCCTTACCTATAAAGTGAGGGTTTTGCAATGGGTAATGTCCACTCTTTAGCGCTGCAGCATCTCTGAGTCTACATCATGACCACAGGGGACAGCTGGGTTGTAAGGCAAGGGAATAACATTAGTGAAGTTAAAAAATTGGGACTGGAGGTAACACTGAGGGCAAAGACTAGGTTTAACAGGGGTTGATGGATTGAGAAAGGTGCAAGGATAAAAGAGTAAGGTAAAAAGTTAATTTTAGGGGCTGGCACTGTGGCGGAGCAGGTAAAGCTGCTGCGTAAGTGCCGGCATCCCGTATGGGTGCAAGTTTGAGACCTGGCTGCTCCTCTTCCAATCTCGCTTTCTGCTATGGCCTGGGAAAGCAGTGGAGGATGGCCCAAGTCTTCGGGCCCTTGCACCCATGTGGGAGACCTGGAAGAAGCTCCTGGCTCCTGGCTTCAGATGGGCCCAGCTCTGGCCATTGCGGCCATTTGGGGAGTGAACCAGTGGATGAAAGATCACTCTCTCTGCCTCTGCCTCTCTGTAACTCTGTCTTTCAAATAAATAAATAAATCTTTTTTAAAAAGTAGATTTTATACCATTTCCTATATAATTAAAGAACTGGAGAGCAATGTCCTTCATTTATACCCTTCTCTTTCTTTGTTCTATCATTGTGATATTTTACTTCTCCATGTAAGATAGACATCATATGATGTTGTTTTAATATTTTCCTGGAAATTCTTTTTATGAAAGTTCTTTTTTTTCCAGGATTTTATTTATTTGAGATGTAGAGTAACAGAGAGAGAGAGAGAGGAGAGACAAAAAGAGAGGTCTTTCATCTGCTAGTTCACTCCCCAAATGGCTACAATGGCTGGAACTGGACCAATCTGAAGCCAGGAGCCAGAAGCTTCTTCCAGGTCTCCCACGTGGGTGCAGGGGCCCAAGAACTTGGGCCATCTTTTACCACTTTCCCAGGCCATAGCAAAGAGCTGGATTGGAAGAGGAGCGGCTGGGACACAAACTGGCTCGCATATGGGATGCTGACGCCACAGGTGGAGACTTAGCCTACTACACTATAGTGCAGAGCCCATTATTACTTTTCACTTTAAAGGTCAGTTCATTTAAAAACTTTCAAAAAAGAGAAATAAATGTATTTTGCATTTACCTGCATGTTTACTATTTCTGACACTATTCATTCTGTGATGTAAATTTAAATTCCATCTGAAATTATTCTCCTGCAGTCTGAAGCTCTTTACCATTTCTTAAAGTGCATATCTGCTAACAATGAATTCTTTTAGCTTTGTTTAAAAGTGTTTTTATAGGCCAGCGCCGAGGCTCACTAGGCTAATCCTTCACCTTGCAGCGCCGGCACACCGGGTTCTTGTCCCAGCTGGGGTGCCGGATTCTGTCCCGGTTGCTCCTCTTCCAGGCCAGCTCTCTGCTGTGGCCAGGGAGTGCAGTGGAGGATGGCCCAAGTGCTTGGGCCCTGCACCCCATGGGAGACCAGGAGAAGCACCTGGCTCCTGGCTTCGGATCAGTGCGGTGCGCCAGCCACAGCGTGCCGGCCGCAGCGGCCATTGGAGGGTGAACCAATGGCAAAGGAAGACCTTTCTCTCTGTCTCTCTCTCTCTCTCACTATCCACTCTGCCTGTCAAAAAAAAAAAAAAAGTGTTTTTACTTCAACTTAATTTTTGATGTTTTTGTTCTTGGTTATAGAGTTTTAGATTGATTCTATTTGTTCTTTCTTTAAACTTCAAAGATATTAGTCAATTTCTTACGGCTTGCATTGCTCAAAATAAGAAATAAGTGATCACTCTTATTTTTCGTTGTGTATAATGTTCATTTTTCTTTCTTTTTGCTACTTTTACAGTCTTTTTAAAAAAAGGTTTACGTATTTATTTTGAAAGTCAGAGTTACAGATAGAGAAGGAGAGACAGAGAGAGGTATCTTCTATCTCCTGGTTCATTCCCCAGAGGGCTGCAACGGCTAGTCCTGGGTCAGGCCAGAGCCAGAAGTCAGGAATTTCATCCAGGTTCCCCACATGGGTGCCGGTCCACACCTCTGTGCCATCTTCCACTGCTTTCTCAGGACATTTGCAGGAAGCAGCTGGGACACAAACTGAGCCCACACGGGGTGCCAGCATCGCAGGTGGCAGCTTTCCCCGCTGTTACACAGCAGCAGCCTCTACAATCTTTCTTTTCTCGTTGGTTCTTGGCAAGGTTCTTTCAGTGAGGGTTTATTCTGCTGGGAACTTGTCAGTTTCTTGAAGTCGTGAATTTATATTTTCCTTCAAATTTGGGGAAAAATGGATTATTTTCTGTATATTTTGTCCTCTCTCTGGGACTCCCTTTACATGCTTGTAAGATCACTTGATGTCGGCTTTTACATAGTGGGTCTGAGCCAAGCGGTTCCTGTCCTCCTGTACTTGGGTCCTGAGATGGGAATGTCCTTACTGGTGACGGCAGGATCTGCCCTAGATCTCAAGGAGGAGGTTTGGAAGAAGCAGGGCTGGAGCCCTGGCAGCTGGGCTGGCTCAGCTTCTCCCACTCTCCCACAACTTTTTCCAAAGTATTCCCCACTGCTATGGTTCAGATACTGAGACCCTCCCCTGATCTGGAATCTCAACCCTGCATTCTGTAGGTCCAAGACTCTGACAACCTCACAGCTATGTCAATCTGGTCCATTTCCTATTTCCAGTGGACAATCTGACTCATACAATCTTCTTCATTCAAGAAGCATCTACCCACCACCAGCCATTTATCTAACACAGAGATGAATTACATGTCTCTTGTCCTTGATGAATTCCCAGTTAAGTAGGAAGATAGGATAAGGCAAAAATTATGTTGAAACACTGTGATGAGTGCTATAAGAGAGCTTAGTACACATCCCATGTAGACAGAAGAAGGAACTATCTGTTATCTTTTTAATGATGTTAGGTAGATGGGTCAGATTAGGAGAAAAAAAATCAGCTAACCTCAATCCTGTTTGTGTTTGAGCGCAACTCTACATATTAATAAAAGCTGCGAGTCTTTTCTGAGACCCTTTTCTGTCTTAAAATATCCTCATGAAGCAAATGTTGCTGAGCATCTGCAGGGTGGGAGAGGGAGTTGAGGATAACAATGCACACACCTTGGCCTTACGCTCAGGGACTGTGATGGAGAAAGATGGCAGTGAAGTCACTGAGGCTGTGGGAGGTGGCATGATTTACACCAGGTGCCCTGGGATCACTGGGCAGGGAGGGAGAGATCTGCGGCACAATGTGATGGAGCCAGCCCTGGATGTGGAGTTGGTGGGGCCGGGTTCAGCTCCGGGATCTCGGGTTACCTGCAGGAGGGACGTGTGCAGAGCCTGTGGACAGCAGACAATGAAGAAGATGGTCTCTTCTCCCTGCCCCCGATACTGATCTCTTTGTCTTGGTTTACGCACCCTAAAGTTATGAGTACTATTTCTCCCTGGAGGAATAGAAGTGAATCAACGTGCATTGAGGCATTTGGCAAATGGAGAGTGTTACTGCAGTTCTGTAGGAGGGGGGATTTAAGCCGGGATTGTAAAGAGCTGGCTTCTCCCTCAGACTTTTCATGGCGGATGTGGCATTCACCAGGGAGTTGTGGCACTGGGTTAGCAGAAGGGCACTGTCCAGCGCAGTTGCTGGAACAGAGCCTAATGGTGGAAAGCGCTCAGAGGAAAGGGAATTGGAGCAAAGGGGATGAGAGACGGGGCGAGCTGACCACAGCACAGTCAGACCTGGCCCGAGGGCCAGCAGGGCAGGGTAGGGGTGCTTAGTGGTGGCTGCTTAGGACATATGGCCACCTAGCACTGTAACAATGTGACAAGGAGTGGCCATCACTCCTTCCCTGCCCTTCCTCATCGTATGATGAAAAGGCTTTAAGAAAAAGGGGGGCAAAGGAAAGAAAAAGCAGTTCGGTTGCCAGGACAGTGGCGAATGGGACAGCTGGGGTGCATGTTATGGCCCAGGCAGTGAGGGAGAAATGCCCTGAGATGCCCTGTGCTCTGTTTAGCATCCACACACAACATGCAGGAGCGAGTGCAGCCCTCCCCTACCCCTTACCTGCAAAGTTCACCCAGACAGAGAGAGTGGGAGAGAGAATTCATTCTTGATGTCATGTGCTTTGAAGATGATGTAGAGGAGGGAGAAGTGAGAGAGAGAAGTAAACACCTTAGGCTACCTTCACATGGGGCGCCAGAAGACGAGAAATTCCTACGACAGAGCCGTGAATATTATCTCCATAGGCACCAAATGCCTACCAAAATAGGTGGCTTTTTGAAAAGGAGCAGGATTCACGCCGTCCTTGGGATGTGTTGTCTTGGAATGTGTTTCCTGTGCACGCCCTCCTAGGCAGCAGCTTTCTGTCCCAGCATGCTCCCTCCGGGTAGTGTGGGTGCCTGGCTAGCTAACTGGCTATGGCGCTTCGTTCTTCAAGCTGAGAAGCAACAGAACTAGAGGCTAAAAACATGATTGGCACCTCCTTCTGGGTTCAGAACCCAGGTCTGCCACTCAGGTACCTCACCTTCCTGGGACTAGGTTTCCTTATTTGTAAAATGGGATGATAGCAGTATCAACTGTCCATTGCTGTAGGATTAGATAGGTTTATACATGCAAAGCACTGAGAAGACTGACTGCCTGACACTGCATGGTAACAAGTATTATGAGCTGGAGACTATTATTAGTAAATATCTGTACCTAGGAGGAATTCACTAACGCCAGATGAGTCATCACCATCCTATACTTCTTGAACCCCTGTGTGTCCCTGGGGCAATGCTCTGTGCTTGTTTATGGGGCTGGCTGGAAGACATGACCAGGAACTTGCTTCCAGAGGTAGGCTCCCAGATATACTAAGAGCTGAAGAATAACATGGGAATAAAGATAAAAAATAGAGCACAAAAAACAGAGATCGGAGCATAAGAAGCCAACTGAAATTTACGTTAAGAATCTTGGCAGAGTGAACTCACTCTCATTGATAGAGTTTCTAAATCGGTTGAGAGGAACTTAGAGCTGTTGAAACATATTAGCCTACCCGGGAGGAGGCCTCCATTAGAGTATCACAGGGATCATTTTATCCTGGTGAGCTATTTTCCATAAATATGTTATTAATTATTATCATATAAATAGTAATAGTTGAATGTAGAATTTAATATTTAATGCTATATGTAATATCTATACATATAGAAATATTTCATTATAGAATATGTTGAGAATTATACCCGTTATTATGTCATCCTAGAAATCATATGATATAAAATATTATTCCCATTCAACACATGAGGAAGCAGGGTTAGTTGAAATTGTCCAAGTCCATTTGGTTAATGAAGGATAGAGCTGTTTTTAAGGCTAGAATGATTTAAATCCAAACCTGTGTTCTTTGTGACAAATAATCTAAAGTTAAGAATTTGGCGATTGGCCGGTGCCACGGCTCACTAGGCTAATCCTCCGCCTGCAGCGCCAGCACCCCGGGTTCTAGTTCCAGTTGGGGCGCCAGATTCTGTCCCGGTTGCTCCTCTTCCAGTCCAGCTCTCTGCTGTAGCCCGGGAAGGCAGTGGAGGATGACCCAAGTGCTTGGGCCCTGCACCTGCATGGGAGACCAGGAGGAAGCACCTGGCTCCTGGCTTCGGATTGGTGCAGCACGCCAGCCATAGTGGCCATTTGAGGGGTGAACCAACAGAAAAGGAAGACCTTTCTCTCTGTCTCTCACTGTCTAACTCTGCCTGTCAAAAAAAAAATTAAAGAAAAGAATTTGGCGATTAAAAATATCTCAAAGGAAATAAAGCTATGGACTGAAATGAATAAGATTAGCTAAAAAGGGATAGATGGACAATCTCAAATCAATGTTCATAAAACAGCTGTTTTACTTTGAAATGGAAAATTTAGTAACAGTTCATGTGAAATACACTCACATTTTATTTTTTCTTTTTTAGAATATAAATTTAACATAAGCTAGAAAACAGGTAACATAGTTGTCCATAAAAGCAAATTACTGAGGTTGCAGCAATCAGAGTATTATCTACAGGAATATAGCTATGAAAGGGAGAAGAGCTGGCAAGTGGGAGGCAGGTGTTTGGCACAGCCATTAAGACACACTGTGCATATCAGGTACCTGGGTTTGTGTCCCAGCTACATTTCCTTTTTTTAAAATTTATTTGACAGGTAGAGTTATAGATAGTGAGAAAGAGAGACAGAGAGAAAGGTCTTCCTTCCATTGGTTCACTCCCCAAATGGCCGTTACGGTTGGCACTGTGCTGATCTGAAGCCAGGAGCCAGGTGCGTCTTTCTGGTTTCCCACGCGGGTGCAGGGCCCCAAGCACTTGGGCCATCCTCCACTGCCTTCCGAGGCCACAGCAGAGAGCTGGACTGGAAGAGGAGCAACCGGGACTAGAACCGGTGCCCATATGGAATGCTGGTGCTGCAAGGCAGAGGATTAACCAAGTGAGCCACGATGCTGGCCCCCAGCTACATTTCCATTCCCAGCTTCCGGCTGATGTGCAGCCTAAGGCAGCATATGATGCCTGAAGTACTTGAATCTCTCCTACGCACATGGGAGGGCCAGATTGAATTCCAGGCTCCTGGCTTTGGCCTGGCCCAGCATTGGCTGGTACTGACATTGGAGAGTAAGCCAGTGCATGGGAGGTCTTTCTCGATCTGTCCGTTTGTCTCTATGTGCCTCTCAAATAAAAAAGCTTCAGTATAAAAAAAAAGAATTGGCAAGAGGAACACTAACAGCATTCATGATAGGGTAGGGTCTGGAAAGCATTCTGGTTTCTAACAATTTCAACAAAGAGGAATTGTTGAAGGAATTATAGTAATTTTTTTCTAGAAACAGTAATAATTATTATAAGAATATCTAATTTTGATTTAACAGTTCCTTTGGCCCAGTCATGTTTTAATTCTTCTATTCCTTACAACAACCCTATGTGTGGATTCATTATTATTTTCATTTTAGGAGATGAGGGAAATTGGTAACACAGATCAGAAAACTAACTCAGAGGCCTCTGTCTTGCACTTTTGGTTCTACCATGGTCGCATGTTAACACATACAGGAAAGGAACAGGTTTTACTCTAACAAATGGTTAAATGTGAAAGAGGACCAATGATAATGCCTCGCTCTTTTCCCAGATATAATTAGGCCCTTATTTTCATGCACAACAGAAGCTGTCTATTAGAAGACAATGTAAGTCTTCTCACGTCTCATTAGAAGACAACGTGGGAATCCAATGTGAGTGAGTAGTGGCAGCTCACTCCTCTGCTGTCTGACACTGCTGTCCCTACCAGCCACATGGTTATCTGTCAGTTATGCCCCAGGATGTGCCTGGCCACAGCGGGGAAGATCCACAGTGGGCAATATGACAAAATTACATGTTGGGTGTACAAGGGATCTTCAAAAAGTTCATGGAAAATGTGTGCTATGAAAATTCTAGGGTCTGGCGCTGTGGTGTAGTGGATTAAAGCCCTGGCCCAAAGTGCTAGCATCCCAAATTGGCTCTGGTTCTAGTCCCGGCTGTTCCTCTTCCGATCCGGCTCTCAGCTGTGGCCTGGGAAAGCAGTGGAAGATGGTCCAAGTCCTTGGGCCCCAGCACCCACACAGGAGACCAGGAAGAAGCTCCTAGCTTCTAGCTTCGGATCAGCACAGCTCCAGCCATTGCAGCCATCTGGAGAGTGAACCAGCAGATGGAAGACCTCTCTCTCTGTCTCTACCTCTCTCTGTAACTCTGTCTTTCAAATAAATAAAAAATAAATCTTAAAAATAATTCTAAGCATGGATTTCAACTTTTGATTTTGCATCAAAATAAGCTTATCATTTAGTTCTATCTTCCTATGAACTTTTTGCAGTATATATATATATATATATATATATATATTTACAGTATATATAACCAGCATATATTTCACATATATGCTGAACAGTACTAACAGGACTGAACAGTACTAACACAGATGGTACAATCAGAAAACAGCGTAGAGCGTCTTGTGATAATGGCTCTGTCATTTGCTACTTGGCAACTCTATGAAAACCTCTGCAATAAGACTGTTCAGCAGCAATGAGCTAACAAGAAAAGCAAAAGCAAAAACGACAACGCTGAAGCAAAGCTACGAGCCTGAAAGCGCATCCTTAGTTAGGTCTTGAGTGTTCATTTCTCAGCTAGTTGATGATGAAGAGAAAACTTGCACAAAATGTTTGTTGACATTTCCCATCCATCAGGGGGCTCTAGTGATGTCACCCAACATAAAAAACAGAAGACACACATCTGCTATAGACAACGGCACCTACTTCAAAGTCAGAAGTTATTTTAAGGGGCCAGTTCTGTGGCTCGCTTGGCTAAACCTCTGCTTGAGGTGCCGGCATCCCATATGGGCACCGGGTTCTAGTCCCAGCTGCCCCTCTTCCAGGCCAGCTCTCTGCTGTGGCCCGGGAGTGCAGTGGAGGATGGCCCAGGTCCTTGGGCCCTGCACCCACATGGGAGACCAGGAGGAAGCACCTGGCTTCTGGCTTCAGATTGGTGCAGCATGCTGGCCACAGCAGCCATTTGGGAGGTGAACCAATGGAAGGAAGACCTTTCTCTCTGTTTCTCTCTCTCACTGTAACTCTACCTCTCAAATAAATAAATAAATAAAATCTTTTTTATAAAAAGAAGTTATTTTAAGAGGACTATGCTCAAAGAAAAAAATTTAACATGTGCAGTGGAAGAGTTTGTTTACATATCATTCTTCAAAGTGACTTCATTTAGATAAAATACTTATTTTTTAAAATTAATTTCAGTCATTTTCATTACCCAGATTTCTTGTGTATGCACAAAGCAGTGTTAAAGTGTTAACTCCATTAGCAGTTTTATAAAGAGTTAAATAATTCCAGCTTTATATCAGGGTTGTAAGATTCTTCAACAGGAAGTTAACCAAGTCAATTCCAGCTCATGGCTCAAGTTTTCTTCCATGAGATACTTCGTGAAGTCAAAGTGAAGCTTTCAGAAGTTTATTTGTTGAAGGTGAAACATGTGACATCGTTGTGTATTCTGTGATAAATTCTATTAAAAATTCAACATTGAAAATGATATTATCTGTATCTGGGGTGATATAATGAAAACAAATTTTGGAAGGCCATAGTGCCATGGTGAAAACTTTGTTCTAATCATGATAACTATGCAGCAGAAATGTAGTTGATTGTGGTATATACACAACTCTGAATTCCCTCCAAACTAATCTGAATATTTTACCCATGAAATAGCAATTCTTAGTAGGTAAATTTTATACATATTTAAAAATAATTTACATGTACAAAGTAGCTGATTTTTTTGTTGCAAGGTTACTAACTTTTCAATGTTTTATCATCTTCATTTATAAATATACAGTTTGCACATACAAGGGAAATTAGATTCTATAGACACAATAGAATATTAGAGACTGGAAAGAAATCACACAAAAAAATCAACCCTGGAGAGAGAATTGAAACTGCATTCCAAGCCTTGTGTCTATACAAACTGAAAAAGGAAAAAGAAGATTCTACAGGGGGAAAAATAGATGCGGAAGAGAAACTGGGGTCATTTCTGTCAACCACAGGAGCTTCTTACAGACCTGATGACCAGACTACAACAGACAAGGTATTTCACAAACGCTGACATGAAACATCAACCATAGAGCTCCCTCTGCTCTTTCACACCCAAGACCTTGAAGTTAATTCAAGGACTTAAAAGAAAGTGTTAAAAAAAAATCAGGTCTGCGTGTGTCCCACGTCAACAGCCAACTTCTAGACCAATCCTTTGAGGCACAGCCCATCGTTTAAAAGTGCACATGAAGGCCGGCGCCACGGCTCAGTAGGCTAATCCTCCACCTAGTGGCGCCGGCACACCAGGTTCTAGTCCCAGTTGCGGCACTGGATTCTGTCCTGGTTGCCCCTCTTCCAGGCTAGCTCTTTGCTGTGGCCAGGGAGGGCAGTGGAGGATGGCCCAGGTCCTTGGGCCCTGCACCCCATGGGAGACCAGGAGAAGTACCTGGCTCCTGCCTTTGGATCAGCATGATGCGCCGGCGGCAGCGCAGCAGCCATTGGAGGGTGAACCGACAGCAAAAGGAAGAACTTTCTCTCTCTCTCTCTCTCTGTCTCTCTCTCACTGTCCACTCTGCCTGTCCAAAAAAGTGCACGTGGAAGTGAAATGCTTACTGAAACCTGAATGAGCGTTGTTTTATTTATTTATTTTTTAAAATTGGGTGCTAAAGCTAATGCTTTAAAAAAAAAAAAACAAGCAAAAAACTTCAGCATAGCAGTATATATTTTACTTTGTCATGCATCATAGATTGAATCTCACACATGTTTGAGCTTATGGAAGGCTTACTTGACAAATCAGCTTAATTGTCAGCTTGTAAATAAATCTTTTTGGTTGCATTTTGCTTAAACTCATGTGGAAATATTTACTCCAATTATTCAATAATAGGAAAAACAAAATATTTAGCTTTTAAAGTATATAAAAATTGTGCCTGCTATGGCGCAGTGGGTTAAAGCCCCAGCCTACAGCTTCAACATCCCATATGGGCGCCGGTTCTTGTCTCAACTGCTCCACTTCTGATCCAGCTCCTCACTAATGCACCTGGGGAAGCAGCAGAGGATGGCCCAAGTCCTCGGGCCCCTACGCCCATGTGGGAGACCTGGAAGAAGCTTCTGGTTCCTGGCTTTGGCCTGGCCCGGCCCAGGTTGTTGCAACCATTTGGGGAGTGAACCAGCAGATGGAAGGCCTCTCTCTGTCTTTACATCTCTCTGTACCTTTCAAATAAAGAAAAAAAAAAAACTTTAAAAAAATATGTAAAAATTGAAATTATTATAAGCAAGGCTAACCAAGAGGGAGATATTCAAATCTGACTGTACAAAAAGAAGGGAAGAAGCAAATAAATTAATTGAAGAGGACTGAAATGTTAATAGTTTAACGTCGAAAAACCTTCTGATGAAATCTCATTTTATTTATTTGTTTATTTTTAAAGATTTATTTATTTATTTGAAAGGCAGAGTTACATAAAGGCAGAGAGAGAGAGAGAGAGAGAGAGAGAGAGAGAGAGAGAGAGAGAGAGATAGGCCTTCATCCTCTGGTTCACTCCTTAAATAGGTGCAATAGCTGGAGCTGCGCTTATCTGATTCCAGAAACCCGGAACCTAGGCTGGCACCATGGCTCAATAGGCTAATCCTCCGCTTGCAGCGCCGGCACACCAGGTTCTAGTCCCGGTTGGGGCGCCGGATTCTGTCCCAGTTGCCCCTCTTTCAGGCCAGCTCTCTGCTGTGGCCCAGGAGGGCAGTGGAGGATGGCCCAAGTGCTTGGGCCCTGCACCTGCATGGGAGACCAGGAGAAGCACCTGGCTCCTGTACTGCGCCGGCCACAGCGGCCATTGATTCTCTCTCTCACTGTCTACTCTGCCTGTCAAAAAAAATAGTAAACCTGGAGCTTTTTCCAGGTCTCCCACATGGGTGCAAGGACACAAGGATTTGGGCCATTTTTTGCTGCTTTCCCAGGTACTAGCAGGGAGCTGGATCGGAAGTGGAGCAGGCAGGACTTGACCTGCATCCCATATGGGATGCTGGCACTGCAGGTGGTGGCTTTACTCGCTACACTACAGCACTGTCCCCAAAGATCTTATTTTTAATTTAAATCAATATTAGATTCTGAAATGAACTGAAACTGAAAAGGCTTTGTAGAATTTGTAGAATCTAAATCTGATTAAATACTTAGAAAAATCATACAGAACCCTTTTTAAAATGTGTTTTGTCTTGTAAAAAAATTTGTTGAAGAAAGCACTCTGAATGGGATGGGTTGGGGTGGACAGTATCTGTGAAAATATGTAGGCTAAAATATTTAATGATCTTAATTGATAAAGGTAAAATTTGAGAACAGCTTCTAATTAGAGACCTGCCTTGTATTAATTAACTTTGTGTCACTGTAAAAAATATATGAAACAAGCTATTTATGAAGGAAGGAAGTTAATTTTTTTTGGCTCACAGTTTTGGAAGTTCATGGTCCAAGACTCGGCAGCCCCATTGGTTCGGCATCTGGTGATGGCGTTCTTACTGGCAGAGTTTTGAGGTACCATGTGACAAGAAGGATTACATACAGAGAAAGGATCACAGGGTGAGCCAGGAAGCAGAGAGAGAGAGGGGCTAACTCTCAACTCAGTTTTACAACCAACCCTCTGTCTCATGAGGGCACGATCTCAAGACCTAACAACATCTCACTAGGTCCAGTTTCTAAACACCATATTGAATTTAGTTTCCATCTTCTTAATTTTGTAGTTTGAATGTTTTCATGATTTGGGAGGCAAATACTGCTAAATCATAGCGTATCTGTAGAGTTTTCAGGACTTCATTTCTTATAGATATGGTAAAAAAAAAAAAAAAGAGAGATCAACTGAAGATGTCATGAATTTCAAATTGACTAATCACAAAAGTTGACAATGAAGACTACTGCAGGCAATTTTGTAAGGAAATTAAAAACAATAATTCCATGTTTAAAAAAATTCTTCTCAAAAATATTAGTGACATGATTTTACAGACAGATAATTACAGAGCTGGTTAAATACATAAATATATACCAGGAATGATTTCACATTTATTATTTTTAAGGTTTAGATAATTAATATAAAATTTCTGAGAATTTGTGCTCATGTACTCAGGAATTTTTTTTTTTTTTTTTTTGACAGGCAGAGTGGACAGTGAGAGAGAGAGACAGAGAGAAAGGTCTTCCGTTGCCGTTGGTTCACCCTCCAATGGCTGCCACGGTCGGCGCGCTGCGGCCGGCGCACCGCGCTCGTCCGATGGCAGGAGCCAGGTGCCAGGTGCTTTTCCTGGTCTCCCATGGGGTGCAGGGCCCAAGCACCTGGGCCATCCTCCACTGCACTACCGGGCCACAGCAGAGGGCTGGCCTGGAAGAGGGGCAACCGGGACAGAATCCGGCACCCCGACCGGGACTAGAACCCGGCGTGCCGGCGCCGCAAGGCGGAGGATTAGCCTGTTGAGCCACAGCGCCGGCCACTCAGGAATCTAATGTTAACTTTTCAGGAAAGAATTTTCATTTCTTAAATGATTTTCAATGATTATTTTTATAATTTACATGTTCTAGCACTAATTGGTAAGTCACTAAATAAATATTTTAAAATGTGTTGTAATTTTTTTAGATGTTTATTTATTTATTTGAGAGGTAGAGTTACAGACAGTGAGAGAGAGAGACAGAGAGAAAGGTCTTCCTTCTGTTGGTTCACCCCCAAATGGCCACAAAAGCTGGAGCTGCACCGATCTGAAACCAGGAGCCAGGTGCTTCCTCCTGGTCTCCCATGTGGGTGCAGGGGTCCAAGCACCTGGGCCATCCTCCACTGCCTTCCCGGGCCACAGCAGAGAGCTGGATTGGAAGAGGAGCAACCAGGACTAGAACCAGCGCCCACACGGGATGCCGGCACCGTAGGCAGAGGATTAACCCAGTGTGCCATGACGCCGGCCTCAAAATGTGTTGTAATTTAAATTATTTGTATAAAGTTTTTATTTGGTGCAATTTCAAATTCTTAGAAAAGTTCTAAGAATATTCCAAGGAGCTCCAGTATACCTTCACCAGTCTCTATTTTGCTCCATGTACCCTAGTGTACTCTCTCCCTCTCTCCTCTTTCTTTCTCTCTCTTTGTCTTATCTGTCTCTATCTCTCTCTGTTTCATATCAATATGTGTATGAATATGAAGTCTTCTCTGAACCATTTGAATGTAAGTTCAAGACATCATCGCCCCTTCCTTTTTTTACTAAATCATTTGGTGCAGATTTTTTAAAAATAAGGATTTTATTTGCCTCTGGCATGTCACCATGTTGGTGCTTCATGGCCTCAGTGTCTTGTAGGTGTTTCTTCATCTTGTTACAAATAGATTGTGGAGGGGCCAGTGCTGTGGTGCAGTAGGTTAATCCTCCACCTGTGGTGCTGGCATCCCATATGGGCGCTGATTTGAGTCTTGGCTGCTCCTCTTCCCATCCAGCTCTCTGCTATGGCCTGGGAAAGCAGTAGAAGATGGCCAATTGCTTGGGCCCCTGCACCCATGTAGGAGATTCAAAAGAAGTTCCTGGCTCCTGGCTTTTCAGATTGGCACAGCTACGGTCTTTGCAACCAATTGGGGAGTGAACCAGCGGATGGAAGACCTCTCTCTCTCTTTCTCTATGCCTCTCCTCTCTCTGCCTCTCCTCTCTCTGTGTAACTCTTTCAGATATATAAATTAATTAATTAAAACAACAACAACAACAAACCCAAATAGATTGTGGAAAATACTGCCTGTGGTGACCCTGAACTTAGGCTTTCAAGAGACTCAGCAGCATGAGAAGTCCAAACTGATCAGCTGTTACTCCACTCCCTGCAAGAAGGACTTAGCTCTTGACATTTTAGAGCTCATGGAGCAGATTGAAAAGAAGACAGGATTTTCACCAAATATATTTAAAGTGTTGTCTTACAAGCCATTGGGGTCCAGAGCCTTCTTTGCTTATTACAATGTCATCGGCAACAAAGAAAGAAGCCAACTCAGCAGAGCTGACAAGGAACTCATCCCTTCACTGACCAGCCTAGCCGACAGGTACCCATCCAGCGGGGCTGCCTGTAGTGCTCAGTACAGGGTCTACTTGAAGAACCCACTGCCCTCCGACCAGGTCGCTATGAACTGGAGAGAATCTGACCTCCCTGCTCGGGGAAAAAACAATGCTAGACGTTGCACTTGCTGTTTCCCAAGCAGATGACATAATAGATGACCATTTCAAAAAACTTGAGTGCATGGCTTTAATCAAGAAGATGACTGGAAAAAAAAAATAAAAGAAGATGCCTGGGACATAGCTGCAATTTCAGCTTTTTATGCCATGTCCAATTGCCTTGCTAATTTTGCCAATCTTGTTCCCAACAAGAATTCTATTTTATGGGCAGAATCAGTGATGTTAAAGACACTAAGACTGAATTTGCTCCTTCCAAAGTATAAAAGCCTGACAAGAAAGACCAGTGTTTATTATTTCTGTCATGTTGCATTATAAGGCATCAGTTGAGAAGTAATTTTTAAGAAACATCTAGTCAATGAGAAGAAAATAAGTAAATTTGATCCATGCCTGCTAGAAAAAAAAAAGATATTAAATTCAAGAAACTTTAGCATTATTATGACACTATTATCTAACCTGTTTAAATTTAATTTTTTATCCTAATAATATCCCTTGGAGTCCCCCCCCCCCAATTCGGGATCCAATCCAGTGGTACATGTAGCCACAGTTATCAGGTCTTTTTGGTCTCCTTTAATCTGAAACAATCACTCACCTTCTCTCTGTCTTAAGCTTGACATTTTTCAAAGGAGAACTACTTTGTTGTTTTGTAGAAAGTCCCTCAGTGTGGGCATGATTAGTTTCAGGGCCATGCATTTGGGGCAGAGATAAAGTGGTATGTCCTCAGTACACCACATCTGGAGGTGCACAGTGCAATGTGGCTCCACATTAGCAAGGCTGATTTAGATCCTTTGGAAGAGTTGATGTCCATCAGATCTTACCTCACAAAGTGAGCTACTTGGGGTTATTTCGGTAAGTTTGTGGAAAATGAAATTAAAATAAGTTTATTTGGATGTAAAAAATTGTGAAATCCTCAAGTAGCTTTTTTTCATAATACTTATTTTTCATGAACTTTCTAAGACCCTTTGTAGTTCATGAGAATTACCTGGAGATCACATACATCAAATTTTTACCCACCATGTTTAATATCAGTTTATTTTATTAACTGTCCTGGTTTGCTCAACGGGAGATCCTTCCAGCTGACTCCTTGTGATTGAGATGCTTCCTTAGCCTACAAGCACATCCTTGCTTTTCAGCATGAGGTGCAGCAAGGTCACCCTGTACTCTTTCTGTTCTAACCATGGAAACAGCCTTTTTCCCATGGAGCCTTGGGTTTTCAGTATAGAGTGCGAGTGATAAACCAAGATCTGGGTAGTAGATGCGCTTTTTGTTATATATGTGTCATTGCCTGTAGGACCTCTCAGTGGTGGTGCGCTCTCTCTCTCTCTCTCTCTCTCACACACACACACACACACACACACAGAGAGAGAGAGAGAGAGAGAGAGAGAGAGAGAGAGACTCAGCTTCATTTTATATCTGGTGATGGGAAAGAGGAACAAAAACAGCTAAGAGATGTATCTAAAATTGTAGTTGGCAGAGTCAGTCATAACACCAGAACCATAGTGGATGCCATGTTCTTCATTGACATTAGCGCTTTTAGAGCAGAGAGTTTGGTTGAGCATAGTACATTCACTAAAATGGACAAAAGCCTCAATTCTATTTGTATAAGACTGATTCCTAAGAAAGAAGAATTTTAGAATATGCCATTTTTTACTGTATAAACTTGGGCTTGGTTAGCTGTTGAGACCAATGCTGAGGATATTTATGTGGAAAGAGATATACAGAGAAGTAAGTTGAACTGGTTAAATTTGCCGGGGGTAATTTTTTGTGATCTGTTTTTACTTTGTTTGTTCCAGTTGTTTTTGAAATGTTTATCTGTCCTTGGAGATTTCAGTGATGAGAACATTTTTTTAAGAACTCCTTTTTAAAAAACTCAGCAGTTTTTTAAATGCTATCACCTGTTGGCACGTGGTCAAGACATCATTCACAATGAAACATTTGTTCTTTGGGACTGGTCAACATCCATCAGGCAAGCTTGTCTGGTCAGTTGCCTTCTCCAGAAGTCCCGGATGTGGTGACTGGCAGTCTGTAGTGCTTGAAGATGACTCCTATCAAGGGTTAGATTCCTTGATCTTTGCAGAGGTCATGTGACCCACATACATTGCATCTGGTGTTTTTCTTTCTTCATGCACCAATAAAGGCTGCGAGGCTCTGTTTTTTCTCCCCCCAGAGCCGGTCTGACCTCTTCTTTGCTCCTCCATTCCTATCATTGTTCTTATCTACTTGCTATCACTTCACTCAGTGCCTGCCTGGACCAAGGTGAAGGAAGAATTTCAGTTAATATCTTCATGTAAAATTTTAGTTGACCAAGTAAGAGTGTGAAGTCTGGTGGGGAGATACCTTGTTGGAGATGATGATTGAGACAGATGTGCTAACGAAGGGGAGCAGGCAGTGCTCTGGGGCCCGTGGTAGGAAGCTCGCTGGGGGAGGCCTGCGAAGGTCCCCTGTATTATTAGATCCTTAAAAAAACATGGAACGTTATTAAAAAAAAAAAAAAAAAAACATGGAAATCCAAGAAGGATAAGCAAGTGCTAGGCCACAAAAGTATTTGAAAGGCACGTTAAGGGATCCAAATGCATGTTAAGAAATCCAAATACTGGGAGCCATAGAAGACTCTCGAGTGGTCTGCTTGGGTCTGTATCGGAAGGCTTTCTCCAGTGACATCATGATGAGCTGTAGGGAGTAAATCTAAAGAGAGACAAGTAAAGCAGAACAGGGAGAAATCATGAGGCCTGGAATTGAGGGCGAAAAATTTATAGGACAATAGAATCAAAGTCTGTTTTTACATGTAGACTCCACAGTGCCTGGTAACCAGTTAGATGGGGGATGGGAAGGTGAACAGGGATGAGGAGGAGTTAGGAGACTGGCGTGTAAGGTTGGCATCAGCCAAACAAATGCAAATTGCAGGTGGATGGGGAAGATACTACATGTTAGTTTTTGGACATGGATTTAAGGTTCTGGAGATATAATAATCAAAAGTCTAAGTCAAGATCAGAAGAAAAGCTCTTGTTTTCATTCGTACAGCTGGTAATATTCAGTAAGTTTTCAGTCCAGTGTATTTTTTCAATCATACTAGCCTTGTTATAATTTTCCTTTTTCTTCAACTACTTGGCTACACATGAATATATCCACAATTCCTTTGCATTAATATTTTCTGAATTATTTTTGTATCATCACTGTTACTGATACTGAATGAGAAACATATTTTACCTTAAAATATATACTTAGTTTCTTCCTTTTTAAGCTTTTAAAACATTTATTTGAAAGGCAGAGTGATGGGAGAGGAGAGGGAGGGAGTGAGGGAGGGAGAGGGAGAGGGAGAGGGAGAGAGAGTTGGTCTTCTATTTACAGGTTCACTCCCCAATTGTCTGCAATAGCAAAGGTTGGGCTAAGCTGAAAAGAGGATCTCCCAAAAATTCCACCTGGGACTCCCCTGAGTGTCAGGGGCCCAAATACTTAGGCCATTTCCTCTGCTTTCCCAGGTACATTAGCAGAGAGCTGGATCTGAAAGTGAAGCAGCAGAAACTCAAACCAGTGCTCATATAGGATGCCAGCATCACAGGTGGCTTAACCCGCTGTATCACAATGCTGGCTAATGGACCATCTTCTATGTGCTTGGTGCAAGCCAAAGAACAGAATGTAACTGGGACTGGGAAGAAGATATGTTAAACAGCTGACTATGCACAATTAAGTTCTAAAGTAAAGATAATATACCTTTGGAATAGGAGAGTGAGAATAGATAATATTGTATAAGAGTAAAGAGAAAGACAAGAAAGGAATGATATTTGAGCTGCACCTTAGGAAGGCTGGTGAGACACAGGCATTGAGATGAACAAGCTACCCAGGAGAGTGTGGACACCTGCCCCAAGGGAACAGAACACTTCTGTCCAGGACAAGTCTCCCATCTGCAAGCCTATTCAAAAAGGATTTCTACCTGACATGGAGGGACACTGCAGGTTTTAAAGCGATAGGTAGTGGATGGGAAATCTTTAGAAAGATTTTTCTAGATGAGTGAAGAGTATGGGGTCTCAAGTTATTTTTGCATTTTTAGTTCCTATGTTCTTGTGAGGTGGAAGGAAGCTGTCCTAGAGTTTTCATGAAATGCCAACTCACTGGGTACAAGTAGGTCTCTCCCTCTTGGTGGCTGACGGTTCTGGAGTTTGTTGCAAATACAGGAATGAATTCAGAAAAAATGGCCCAAAGCTTGCAGTCAGTAGCTGGAATCAGCAGGCATTTTATCATCCTTGTGCCATGTGCAGCGGCTTTTGCCGAGTGTTTTTTTATCTGTGTTTGCTTCAACCTTAGGGACAATCTGTTCAGTCACCAAAGGGATACCTTCAAAGAGTTCTTTTGGATAAGATCCACTTGTGTGGTCAGCCGTGACCTCATCTCGCTGCTCTAGGGGCCCTGCTTTGGGGTGCTGCTGGGACAGGAAGCACAGAGGCCCATCTTTGGAATGCTGCTCATTTTGGAACACTCCAGAAACCCCCAGGTAGCTTGTTACATGGTTTTCCAGAGTCCCTTTTTTTTTTTTTTCATTTTAAAATAATTTAGCCCACTGCCCTGTTTAAATTCAAGAATCATCAGTGGCAGCCAACTGTTTAGAATCCTTTTACAAGTACAGAATGTGAGATTTGGGGAGGGGTCAGGGTGGCCAAAGTAGGGCTTTTCACTTTGTTGGCACAACATTTGGAATTGGAGGAAAGAAGAATGGAAATGCCGGGTCAGATTTTCCTGAACTTAATCACGAACCAGATGTTTCTACCCAGCGACCGTAACGCTCCTTGCATAGACATTTTCACATTTATCTTTCTTCGCTGTCTCTTCAAATTTGAAACTGTTCACTGTGGGCTCTGTTTCCTCCCATTTTATTTATTCATGACAGGAGAGTCCCTGGCTGGCTCCTGCCACCCCTTGGATGAGAAGCCACGTGTCCTCGTACCTTTCTCCTGCCTGGCTCACCCAGCTCTGGGTACAGATTCCAAATCCCAACTCTGGTGTTCACAGCCTCCTCCCATAGCAACTGCTCATGCAGATTCCGTTTTAAAAGTAGCTGTGAGGCGGAGCAGGCAGGCGCGCTGGGCCTGGGGCAGGTGTCTTGTTGCAGCCCCAGAGTGAGGCTAGGCAGGGGACAGGACCTGCTTCCAGCACAGGCCTTTGCTGCCAAAAACAGCTTCGTCCCTGAAGAGCCTCTGACTCATACCTCTAATAGGGCTCTCGTGATTTCTTGGCTGCAGATTTGTCCCTTTGAAATGAAGGGTTATTATACTTTTGCTTTGTGAAATTTGAAGTCTGAGGTCATCTTTGTAGATTTGCTCCCCTGTTTCACACTCTCATGGCATTTTTGAAGTTCAATTAGCAATACCCATTTGTGGACTGCATTTCAAGGGCTACCCGTGCACAGACTGGATGTCTGTTCTCTTCACTGATTGTTTTCTGAATGAACAAATGAATGAATAAATGAATCCTGTATTATTCCCAAACAGCCCTAGCAAGGAAGAAAGATTGTCTCTGAGAACCTTGGTGGGAATGGTCATCGGGTTTCATTGGGTCATCAGGTATGGTCATGGCAGGTTGCAAATAAATTGGAGACAGGGAGAGATGACTCCAATAGCAACAAAGAGAATGGTATAGAGCCTGCTAAGGGGCAGGCCTGAGTTTAGCAAAGTGTGAGACGTAAGGCTATTGAGTGCATGGGTAGATCACCCTATGAACTTTACAAGCACTGAGATCATTCCTAGGTTATACTAAAATATAATTGTTGGGTTGGCAATGAGAAATTTCAGCTATGTAGAAGTTTTACTTATGTGACTTAGTTTGTTTCCATAGGATGCTGGGCCACCAAGGTATTGGCACTCGCTGGCGAGTCAATTTTATTTTCCCTGGGCAATTCTAGAAAATCCACCATGCCCTTTGACATAGGTAAAGATAGCCATATTTCATTCTGCTTCCACTTCACAAAATAGGACAGGTGCTCCTGCCTGGCAGTGGCAGCTGTTCGGAGAAGCAGGCGGATTCTCTCTTAGTTCTGCTTGGAACACAAGGATTTTCACACACGTCTATATTGGAAGTGGCACTCAATCAAAATAAAAAGGGGGGAGGGTTAGGAAGTAGAGAGAGAAAAGCAATGACAGGCCACCCGGAAGAGGATAAGGAAGTTTTATCCAGGCACTGGAGTGGCAGGTGTTTGCCAACAGTAGCTGGGATTCCTCCAATGTTCATGGCACACTGAAGAATATTTACTTCAGCTTTCTAAGTGAGGAGAAAAACACTCCGTGTTGTAAGTCATGAAGGCGTCTCTACTCCAGAATTTAATACTTGAGGGCACACATGAATTTCTCCTCTTTCCTGCCTGTTTTAAGCTGGTACCAGGTTGTCTAACTTGGGAAATGCCACCCCATTAACACCTGAAGGGAAAATATATGCCAAGCACTAACCATGTGGTGTGACATATCAAGGAACTGCTGCATCCAAATTATGGGAAAAGGACTTAAGGGAAGAGCAAAAAATATGGAAAGGAAAGGTGAAATCCTTAATACGCAGCTTATATTGATCATGAAAACAAGATTATAAAAAATACTTATACATATATATATTTATTTTTATTTATCTGAAAGGAAGAGAAAGAAAGAGAGAAAGAGAGAGAGAGAGAGAGAGAGAGAGAGAGAGAGAGAGAACTTTTCATCCACTGGCTCATTCCCTAAATGCCTGCAACATCCAGGGCTGGGCCGGTAGAAAAGTCAGAGCCAGAAATGACCTGGGTCTCCCACATGGGTGGCAGGGCCACAGATACTTGTGCCATCATCTGCTGCATCCAAGAGTGAGCATTCACAGGAAATTAGCGAGGAAGTGGAGGTGGGACTCAGACCCAAGCATGCCACTATGGGACATGTGCATCCCGTGTGGAGACTAACTCCTGCACCACAATGCCCACCGGTCAATATAAATTTTACACAGGACATATCCACTCCTATGAGGCTGTCTTCCAGTGTTTCCGATTCTTTTCTAGCCTTTGTCAATATGCCTGTATATTTACATAATTACAGCCACAGACTGTGTATACTTTTGTACTGGATTAACTTTTGTTGGGAACTATTCCATGGAAATTACAGCTTGAAAAAGTGTTTTTATTTACTTCTCCATTTTTGCTTTATCTGGACTCTCCCACTCTTCTTTACTCTATATTTGCTAGAGATGTGTTATAAATTCTTATTGTAAGAATGTAAGCAGTGAATAAATAATTTAAAATAATGTGCTAAAGCCACATTCCTCCTTCTCTCCTCCATATGCCCCTTCCTCTTATTTCCCGTCAGTCGCCCTTCTAGGAGGGATTCACTGCTGAAAGAGTTCAGTGTGTCTATGAGAGATCGTGGACTGCAATCAGTGGATGCTCCCTTGAGCTAACTCAGGCAAAAAGGAACACACTAGAAGGATAGTCAGGGCTCACAGACTCTAATGAAAATGTAGAGAATCAGTCTTGGGCATGGACTAGCACATAGTAATTCTAGAGGGCCAGAATGGCAGAGCAAGGAATGGTCTGGGGGCGGGGGGGATCAGCTGGGCAACGCCCCCACCTGGATGAGTCAACTTCAACTATGTCTCAGAAAGAATTTTTTTTTAAATGGAAAACTGAAGGCCACCTGCTCTTCCTCTGTGACTCTGCTAAGGCAGGGGCTAGGTTTACCCTCCACCAAAACTACAAACTCTAGATTGATGGGCATTTCAAAGTTACTCTCCAAAAAGAGCTTTTCCAGTTTCTAATTATACCAAGAATGAATATTAATAATACAGCTTTTTTATTTATATGTATTGGATTGGAATTAGGGTTGAACAGCTGTTCAGTTGTTTATTGGATGTTGGTTGATCCTTTAGATCATGCACTATAGATATTTCTTTTTTTAAAAAAAGATATATTTATTTATTTGAAAGTCAGAATTACACAGAGAGAAGGAGAGGCAGAGATAGAGAGGCCTTCCATCTGCTGGTTCACTTTCCAGATGCCCGCAATGGCTGGAGTTGAGCCGGTCTGAAGCCAGGAGCCAGGAGGTTTCTCCCAGTCTCCCATGCGGGTGAAGGGGCCCAAGGACCTGGGCCATCTTCCACTGCTTTCTCAGGCCATAGCAGAGAGCTGGATGGGAAGTGGAGCAGCCAGTACTCAAAACCAGCGCCCATATGGGATGCCAGCACTGCAGGCGGCGGCTTTACCCGCTATGCCACAACGCCAGCCCCAGTATTTATTTCCAATTTGCTGTTTGCTCTTTAATGTGACTTTGTGTTTTTGTCTTTGCTGTCATGTACTGCACAATGACAACTGTCAACATCATATTTGATTATTCCCATGAGATTACAATGGAGCTGAAAAATTCCTACCACCTAGGATTTATACTATGCATGTTCTATATTTAGTATGAAAATGCTTAGATATGCAAATACAGCTGCCTGCAGTCAGTATTCAGCACAGAAACACTATCCAGGGCATGTCCCAGGAGCAGTGGGCTACACCATGTAGCCTCAGTGAGCAGTAGGCGGGACCATCTAGGTTTGTCTAAGTGCATTCCATGACATTGCACAATGACCCAATTACCTGATGTCATACTTCCCAGACTTCTCAGAATGTATCCCTGCTGTTAAGCAAGACATGACTATTTTACTTCCCTGTTGTAAAGCCATTCAGAAGTTGTCAATATCCATGTAGTAAAGTGAGATTATAAATTCCACAAGGCCAGAGATTTGTCATCACCATATTCCTAGGGCCTGTCACCAAACCTGGCACACTATTAATCTTCAAAAATCATGTTAATGGGTGGCAGTGACCCAACCATTTGATCTATCACTACTGCTTCCCAAGATGACCATTAGCAGGAAGCTGGAGTTAGGATATGCAGCCAGACATTCTAATGTGGAACACAAGTATCCAGCTGGCTTCTTAACCACTAGACCAAATATCCACCCTAGAAGGGCTGGCGCCATGGCGCAGCTGGTTAAAGCCCTGGCCTGAAGCGGCCAGCACCCCATATGACTGCTGGTTCTAGTCCCAGCTGCTCCTCTTCCAATCAAGCTCTCTGCTGTGGCCTGGGAAGTCAGTAGAAGATGGTCCAAATCCCTGGGCCCCTGCACCCATGTGGGAGACCCAGAGGAAGCTCCTGGCTCCTGGCTCCTGGCTTAGGATCAGCACAACTCCAGCCACTTGAAGCCATCTGAGGAGTGAACCAGCAGATGAAAGACTTCTCTCTTTGTCTCTACCTTTCTCTGTAACTCTCTTTCAAGTAAATAAAATAAATCTTTTTAAAAAATCAAAAAAAGAATCATGTTAAGTGAATGAATTTCTCAATCATGTCTTTCATAACTTCTGTTCTTAAAAAGATCTTCTATACTACAAATTATAAAAATACTCCCCAGTTTTCTCCCAGATGTATCTGGGTTGTTATGGTGTAAAAACATAGAAAATGCATGTTATGAAACAATTATGCATATATTTAAAAAAATTGCACCAAAATAAACTCATCACTTTGTAATTCCATTTTCCTTGAGCTTAAAGAATTATTCATCTGAATGACAAAGAAAGCAAGATATACAGAGAGACAGAGAGAGAAGGAGGGAGAGAGAGCAAGAGCACTTCCATCTATTGGTTCACTCCTCAAATGCCTCAAAGGCTGAGATTGGTCTGGGACTGAAGCCAGAAGCCAAAATTGCTGATTTCTTTGAAGCATCATCCCTGTAAACTTTTTATAGAGCATCAATGATTTCATTATATTCTTCTGCCCAAGCTTCATCATAAATTTTATGTTTCTTTTTCTTCAATTTTAGCATAATTCGTGTTGCTCCAATAGGGACTTTTTTCAAGCTGATGTCTTGTCCTTCTTAGTGTTTCGAACTTTGTACAGTTCAAACATGTTATATCCAATTAGTGTGAGTTCATTGTGGGTCCACAAAAACCCCAAGATCGAAATCCACACATAGTTTTGTCATAATACACATTTTCTGCAAATACTTCAAAGACCTTGTGTATAGCTGGATCATGTTATTTTGTTCATTCTTCTAATTTCTGACTTTTGATTAGAAAGTTTAATTCATTTATACTTAATGGAATTACTGATAAGAATTTTTCTTCTGCTACTTTGTTGTTTTATGTAAGTCTTACACATCCCCCCCATCACTTTTTTATTGTTATCTTCTTTTAGTTAAATTTTTGCAGAAAATTATTTTGATACTCTTCTCATTCTTTCTGTGAATATGTTAAATATACTTTCTTTATAACTAGCATGGTGACTACATCTGAAATTACAAATGTTTAACAATATAGCGGGATAAGATGGCAATTTAACTTCAATGCTTACAGAAGCCCTAGTCCTCTAGAGCTCCATTCCCTCCGATGTTAGTATTGGCAGAAATTACAGCTTTAGATATGGCATTCCTAACCGCACAGACTTATAACCTACTCTTAATCTATTTGTCTTTTATATTATGGAGGAAATAAAGCTTGGACTTACAAGCAAAAATGTGCTGATAATGGTTTTTATATCTTCCCATGCAGTGAACTTTACTGGAGATCTCTGATTGCTCATCCAGCTTTGAGCTACTGTCTGGTGTTTTTTTCATCTCGACATGAAGAATTTCTTGTAGCCATTCTTGTAGGCTAGTCTACAACTTAAAGAAAGTCAAGTATTTTATATGTTTTGCTCTTTGGAGAATAGGATATTTTCTTCACTGTATTTCCTAGTCAGTTATTTTAATACATAAAGAAATGCTATTTTTTTCATTTTAGTTTTTGGTTTTGTTGCTTGATCATCCTGTTAACTGTAGAATTTTCTCTCTTTTTTTTTGTTTTTCTGGATAATAATTTCATTTATGTCCAAAGGTGATTTTGACTCTAATTGTGATATATGTCTTTCCCTTTTAATGATCTCAATTGTTTTGTTAGAATCTTAGTTATAAAAGTTATCATCTTGGTCTGCTGTTTGGCAATGTTGCCTATTAGAACCTTTATAACATAAATATTATGTTCATTTGTTTGGAATTCTACTTGCCAGCTGCAAGTGTCTTACCTTGTCTGTACTTCAATTCTTAATTTATAATTTAGAGATAACAATATTGTCTATTGATAGGGTTTTTGTGAAGGTTAAATGAAACAATGTAAGAAGTAAGTTTATCCTTCTGTTATAATGATAGCATTATTTATTTTTGTGGTTGATTGCCAATTAAAGTAGCCTTTCTTTGCTTCTGGCTTACTAAAGTTATCATGAATGGATATTTCATATCAAATGCATTTTCTGCATCACCTAGCATTTTCAAACAGTTTTCTGTTTTGAGTTACTGAGGCAATAATAAGAGGTTAGCTATGAATCTGCCTTGTATTCCTGGTATGAAACCAATTATTCAGAATTCTTTCTTTTAGTATACTCATAAAAGCAACTTTTCTAATTCTGTATTTAGAATTTTCCATCTACAGTTTAGGTGGATTTCTGTGACACATTTGACAGAGATTGCTATTAAATTATATTAGTTTAATCAAATAGATTGATAAAATTAGCTATATATTTTGGCCTTTTTTTTTTTAGATTTATTTTTATTTATTTGAGAGGCAGAGTTAGAGGAGAGAGAGGAGAGAGGAGAGAGAGGAGAGAGGAGAGAGGAGAGAGGGGAGAGGAGAGAGGAGAGAGAGGGGGAGAGAGAGAGAGAGAGAGAGAGAGAGAGAGAGAGAGAGAGAGAGAATCTTCCATCTGCTGGTTCACTCCCCAAATGGCTGCAATAGCCAAGGCTGGGCCAGGTTACCAGAAGCTCAGAGCTTCTTCTAGGTCTCATCTGTGGGTTCAGGGACTCAAGGATTTGGACCATCTTTCATTATTTTCACAGGTGCATTAGCAGGGAGCTGGATCTGAAGTGGAGCAGCTGGGTCTCAAACTGGCACCTACAGGGACACCGGAGTCATGGACAGCAGCTTAACCTGTTACATCACAATGCTGGCCCCCTTGGCTTTGTTTTAATAACAGAGAATGTTGCCTCTGCAGTATCTACAGTTGGAATTCATTTAAAGTTTTGAGGTAAAATATGAGCACTCAGTCTTTATAAATGCCTTATTCACTCTGGGAAGGAGGATGTAGTTCGTGTAGGGAGTAAAATTTGGCTACCTCTATAGCTGTTGATATTCAATCTCACCAGTGTATTTGGGTCCTCTTCATTTTGACTTATTTTATTTTATTCATTCACTTGTCAAACAGCAAAACAGGTGTTTTAATGCTCTCTCTATTATTTTATTCATGATTTACTATGTTTATTGTTTTGCCTATTTTAATTGAACGCTCTTCCATTAAAAAAGATTCATGATTGAAATTCTTATGAGACTACTGTCTTTGTTCCATTTATTTTTTCTATGAGGAATAAATTCTTCAATGCCATATGAATATTGAATGATTTTATATTTATTTGCACTTACTTATCATGTCTTTTCCTATACTATTACCCCCAAACTTTTTTCTGCCGTTTAATTTTAGTTAAATTTTTATAAATAGAATATAGTTAGAATTTGTGACCATTTATTTGGAAAATCTTGAGCTCTAACAGCGGAATTTAAGTATTTATTTTTCTTGTAACTACCATATGGCTAATGTAGCTGTCATCTGTCTTGTAGAAATGTTTTTTTACTTTTGCTTCTTTTATGATGTGTAACATTTTCCCTAGATTCCTTTATGTCGGGTTTTCCTGTATTTCAGAGAATGTGTATCATATATTAAAATTTCTACTATTTATCCACACATTTTTAAACCACATTTATTTGGCAAAGTGAAGAGTGAACGTATCATTATTTTACATTTCTGTTTGTCACTCCCCACCCATTTAGACACTTCTTTTCTCATGAACTGCACTTAATAAGATCAATTAACCAAGGAACGTTTTGTGAATAGCTTTAAGGTAACTGTTGTTGGTTATAATGTGTCCAAGATGGAAACTAGAATATAGAGCAAAGGAAACCAGCAGAAACAGCTGGAGCAACACTGGATTCTTGAAATTTTTTTCATTATGCAGAGAAGAATTCATTCACTGTGAATGTGCACATTCACAGCTGTACAAAGAAAATTTAGGTTCTTAATTTTTCTGCAACAGATCTAATCTGCATGAACCTGACCCTGACAGGGGATAACAAATATTTCATTCATGGCTTCCAGGTTTCTTTAGTAACACATTGGTCTTCAGGTAATGCTCAGTATTTTGAACATTCTCTCTCTCTAAGATCTTCCCAGGGTGTGTTGAAATCTTGAGGATATGAGAACTTAATTTCCTGGGGAAGAGAAAGGGAGCCCCAGATACTGGGGTTCCCCTTTTTCCTGATAGGTCTCTGTCACAGGGTGCCAAGTCTGGTTTGGTCTCCGAATTGGTGTTCTATATTTTCTTCCTGTCTCTCTGTTCCCTGGGGACTTAATGACAGAATTCAGGAAGAAAATGAGATTCCCAATAGTTTATATGAAAGAGAGAGTCCAAGAGAGGGAGAAAGCGAGGTGGGGGTGGTTCTGATTAGCTTGTTTGGTCCCCAAATGCCTACAATGGCAGAGATTGAGTTGGACCAAAGCTAGATCCAGATCTCCCACATGAATGGCAGGAACCCAGGCCCTCGAGCCATCACCACTGCCTCCTAGGATCTACACTAGCAGGAAGCCTCCTAGGATCTACACTAGCAGGAAGCTGGAGTCAGGAGCTGGAGATGAAAACTGAATTCAAGTGCTCATATATGGGACCTGGACATCTTAACTGCTAAGCTAAACACCTCTTCCTTTAATTGTTTTTTAATCACTGCAACGGGAAATAAAGATGATAAGAATATATAAGAAGCTTTTTAGTGTTGGTAAAATAGAAAAGAAAGAGCAAATCTAGAATATGATAAAATCATAATTGGATGTAACCATTTCACAATGTAGAAGATATACTACAAAATATCATATTGTACACAATACACACCAGTTTAAAATTAATCTAAAAAGAAATTTAAAAAGAAAACAATAAAATTCTGAATGGTTGTTATTTAGGTTCCATAACTCAACATTTGTACATAACATCACATTCCTTAGCACTTTTTACAAAACCTTACACATCATAGATGTTGGATAAATGCTTTATAAATGAACAAAGTAACGAATGGAGTGGACAGACATGTGGAGGAGCTGGAGTTGCACTGTCTCTTTCTGAACTAGGAATACAGAGGGCTACACAATTGTTTTAGTAGTAGCAAACCTGGCATGCTTTGCACCCAGTACAGGCCTCCAGAATGCAGGGAGAATGGGGAGGGCCACTGCTTTAGAATCTCCATTTCTTGCCTTTGGCTGACACCTCCCCCCATTTCTACCCACTCTTCACTGATGAGTGTCAGGAAGAGGATAACATGAGTAAAGGGAGAAGAGTGAATTAGAGTAGTAGTTATTTTTCTGTCAAAGAACTAGAAAAAGTAGAACTTGAGAATGATGATAGCTACATTCTGTTTTCTCAGTGGCTGGATTTCCCACAGCTATAGTCATGTATAGAGCCCCAGGACAACATGAGTCTGTAGGTCTCCGAGGGCTGTGAGCATTTGTCATCAGTTTCAGATACTCAGCACCAAGCAGTGTCTGGCCCATAGCAGACATCAAAGGTGTTTGTTCCCCTTTTTTCTGAGAGTTAAAGATCAGCTCTTTTGTAACAAATAACTATTGTAACTATCACAGCTGGTGACACAGGACCAGCTTTGACTTTGACTTGGATTACATTAAAAAGACTGTGACTATTTATTGTCATTATGGGATATTTCTCTGAGAAATAACAACTTCAGAAAAAGGAGACAAGAGGGTACACTTAACTTCTAATGAATGGCAAAACAGTCTGGATTGGCATTCTGTTAGCACTTACCCATGACTTTCAGCTTTCATTCAAAAGTTGAAAGAAGGGTGAGTATTTGATGTAGTGATTGAGACACCACTTGGGACGTCCACATTCCACACTGGAGTGCCCAGGTGTGAGTGCTGGCTCTACTTCTCATTCTAGCTTCTTGCTAATGTGCACCCTGGGAGGTGGAAAGTGATGACTCCAATACCTGGGTCCCTGACACCTGAGTGACTTGGATTGAGTTCCTGGCTCCCGGCTTTTGCATGGCCCAGCCTTGGTCTTTGCAGACATTTGAGGAGTTAACCAACAGATCAGAGATCTCTGCCTGCCTGTGTGTGTCTCTCTCTGTCTGACTCGCAAGTGAATAAATAAATAGATAGATAAATAAGTAAATTTGCAAGGATTAGTAGAGAAATGATAATGTCATTAGGGCTATCACCAATTCTGACTAAGATTCTAAAACAAGAATGGATGTCTGATTCCCAGCAGGAGACAGAATCATACACTCTGGGGGAAGTTCAGTCTGTAGGGTACAGTCTGACCTCCAAGGCCTGGAAGATGGGATTGAAGAGGGTCTAGACTGCACATGTACTCTTTTCCGTCTCCTTCTGCTCATAGGTAAAACCGTAGGCTTCCTATAAATGACCCCTTCCTCCTGCATAGTGATGTGTGCAGAACTCTTGCTGCACTCACCTCAGATTTATCTTTTAGAGTTTTCTTGGGATTACTGGAGCTGTATTGTTGACCTCCCCCCCCCTTCCCGATTATTACTGTCTTAGTCAATGAGGGCTGCTTAAACACAATACCATAGACGGGGTGACTTAAACAATAGACATTTCTTTCTCACAGTTCTGGAGGCAGGGAAGTACAAGGTCAAGTGCCCACAGATATGGTTCTTATGAGGACCTTCTTTCTTCCTGGCTTACACACGGCCACTATCTCGCTTTGTGTGCATATGACCTCTTCTTTGTATACAGGCACGTGGAGAGCACATGATCTGATGTTTCTTCCTCTTCTTATTTCTTCCTCTTCTTATGAGGGCCCCAATTTCATATGAGGTACTACTACCCTTATGACCTCATCTAAGCCTAATCACTTTCCAAAGGCCCAACCTCTAAATATCATCATGACGTTGGGGGGTTAGAGCGTCAACAAATGCATTTTGGGGTCACATAAACAGTTAGTCCCTGGCAGCTCCCTATGCACTTGTATTTTTCACAGACTGTTCCCAAGTTATCACGCTGTTTTATATTCCTGTTGAACCACCCTGATAGACATGGGCAAACTCTGCCCGATTCCATGGCTCAAATTCTGGACCATTGGTCCAGCAATGAAGTGTGATATGACTTGAGATTTTGTCACTGAACATAGTTAGGATGAGATTTCCAGCTCAACAACTTACTAGCTGGATCTGAGTTTGCTCATCTGCAAAATGGGCTTAATAATAAAAATACCTAGGTACTTACATACTCTGTGAGACACTGAGTCAAACATCTTTTGAAAACATCTCAGTTAATCCTCATGAAAATTCTCAAGGAAGTACTATCATTATACTCATTGTAGACTTAGTGAGCTTAACTCATTTATTGAATATGACACAATTTGTTTGTCAAGGAGTATGGTTTCAACATAGCTCTGATTCTAAGACCTAGCAGTCGTAAGTAAATTCTACATAAGTTGTTTATGAAGTGCTTATTTGTGATTATTATTGTTATTTTTATAATTATTGAGGATGAAACTGCTGTTTCCAATTCATTTATTCATCACTCATTCATTCATTCTGTATATGGACTCCCAATTACAAGCTGAACCAAGTGCTCTGACATAGCCGTGGTGAGATAGACAAGGCCTCCACTCTCAGGAAGTTAATATCCTAAGGAGAGGCAGGCAGAAAATTGTATGGAATTATTTCAAGGAATTTTCAATGATCTGAAGGGAATAAGACCTGATGAGGGAATTAAGAGTGACTTGGGGTGAGAGGTTCATGAGGACCTGTGGGAGGCAGGATATGGGTCCACGAAAGATGTGTCTGTCCTACTGCCCAGAACCTGTGAATATGCTCCCCTGCATGTCAGAATGGGAGTAGGATTGCAGATGTCATTAAGATAGGGAGATTACTCGGAATTATCTGGTTTCTAATCACAAGGATTGCTAAAAATGAGGGCAGACAGAGGTGGAAAATGTTAGCGCAAATCCTTGTTAAGAAGCACTGGGCTCTCTATTGTTGGCTTGGAAGATGGAGAAAGGAAACCACGGATAAAAATTGAGGAAGGCTCCTGGGAGTTGGGAAAGTCAAGGAGATGGATCTCTCCCTAGAGCCTCCAGGAAGAACACAGTTCTGTCAAAACCTTGATTTTAGCCCAGTGAGACCCATTTTGGACCTCTGACCACTGGATGGTAATACGATTGTATTGTTTAAACCACTACTTTTCCAGTTAATAGTTATACCAGCAGCAGAAAACACACAGAAAGAGGTGTTAGAGTTGACATCTGATTGAAAAGAAGGACTGCACCATGAATGAGAACATGCTGAGATGGAACAGAAAGGAGAGCAAGGAGTGGGACAAAGAAAGGAGGGGAAGGAATCGCACAAACTGAGTGTGCAGAGACAGCAGGGCTCAGCCATCCTGTAGTAATGAATTTGGATCACATTTCAAAGACAACTAAAAAAGTTTGGAAGGTTCTAAGTAAAGGAGTGACGTACTAAATTTATCTAAAAACAATTGCCTATTTGAAAATTCGCTATGGAGAACCCAGGTAGTGGCCAGAAGACTGATAAGGGGGTGTATGCCTTAAGCTTGAGCTAAGAGGCAGTAGTGGAAACACAATGTTGTGGTAGCCGTGGGACAAGGCTGCTCATATTACTGGATCATGCCATTGGTCCCAAGGTCACACATGAAAAATCCCTGGGCCTCGCTAGCATTGCTTCTATGCTGTGAGCTATGCAGAGGCTAAGACCTCCATGAAGCCAGACAGGTGATATCCTACTTATGACACCTTTATTATTATAAGCAATAAACACCAGATACATCCAAGCAATAAAAAATAAACATTAAGATTTTTGTGTAGGGCAAAGTACTGAGTACTGCCTGAAACATTCACAATTGGAATTAAAAAAAAAAAATTTTTTTTTTTTACAGTCTGAAAACTCAAAGGCAGCTTGATTGGAAGGGGTTTTTTGGGCACAGAGCCAAGAAAAGTTTTTCTTCTTCAATCATTCTGCCCTACAATTGCGGAATCGCGGCTCCTTGTAGCTACCACGGATTTTTTTTTTTTTCAGTCAGCAAGTGCCAAGTATGTACGCAAAAGTCAAACACACCACAAATACAGCGAAATAGAACGGCTGTCTTTTGAGCACAACTGCTCGGCTAGATTCTGACCTCCCAAGAGCTGGGAGTTGCACAGGTGGACTTTAGGGAACCTTTGATGATAGAACATCAGAGCTTGCAAACCAGATTCCGGAGATCTGCGCCCGGACTTCCAGGGACCGCAAGGTTTCACAGCTGCTGAGGGGCAGCTCCAGCGCCAGTGCGGCGCACCGGGCGTTCCCAGCCCACGCATCTTTGGTCCCAAGAGAATCCAGTGCAGTTCTGTCCCTCAAAGACCTTTCATTACAGCGATCCTTTCTAAGCCGGTGGCTCCCTGACCTAATCAAGGGTTTGACTGATGAAACAGACTGACAAAGAGACGGAACTGAAAATGGCCTTTGTGCTGGCGCCGGAGGAAGATGTCTGCGTGGGGCTTCGGGGGTTTTGCCTGGAAGTGGCCCCCACAGGGCAGGAAGTTTCTTCCCCTTGCTCCCCTCTCCCCTGAGCTCCAGATTCAGGCACATTTATTTCTCCTCGGGGCCCTTTTAGTTGCTGCCTAATGAGACCGGTGGTTGCTGAGCGTTTGATTGACGCACGGTTATGTACAGCTTGTATTCATCTTCCTGAGAAAGGACATTGCACAAGAAAGGATTGCCCGGGGCAACGGTGGTGGCATTTCTAGAGCAGCCGCAGCCTTCCCGGCGGCTCCGTTCCGCACCCCAGTGGAAGGAAACGCCAGGAGGAACAGCGGATGCGGGGTGGCGGGAGGCGGGCTGCTGAAGTCGTTAAAACATTCCCGTGCAGAGCGCCTCGGGTCTTTCCTGGCCACCCTTCAGATCTGCTCGCTTTTTGCCCACATGCAGTTCTACCGGTTTCCAGGACACCTGAGCCAACACGGCTGGAGGGAAACACTCTTGGAGCAAAATCCAGGCACAAATGAGTTACAACGTCTCAATTGCCTCAATGGATCAAACACTACTTCCCTGTCAGCTTGGGGCATCAGAATGAACTGATCCCCTCTCTAAAGTCGCCCAGCTAAGAGATGCAAATCTTTGGCGTGTCTATAGCAAGGTCCCCAGCAAGGCTCTTAGGGGCTGAGCCAAACACAGTGACTTGGAAAAGCGCTTGTTGGGCGTTCGGCCTGAGTAGGGCAAGCTGGCTGGTCTCAGCTCTCCTGCTTCAGGCCAGGGAATATTTGTCAGGCTAGGAGTAAGGAAAATGAATGTCACTTACAGTGTGTTCTGTGCCTTGCACAGGGTCGGGGTGGACAAGCGAAGCACTTGTTTGTGTTGGTAGCACTTTGGGTAGCTCCAGCTAAGCTGGCTCCCTGTCTGGGCCTCCCTGTGTTTCTGTCCCGGCTCCCCCCACCGGAATTCTGTGCACTGACATAAATATGCATACAGTAGGGCATATCTCCTTGTTTCCAGTGAGTCTTGGAATGAATAAAGCTGGAAGGTCTTCCAAATCCAAACTTTGCAAGCAGGTAGATTGAGTTGTGATTTATACAATGACACTTCAAATTGAAAAACAAAAACAACCATAGTTTTATAGAGGTGTAATTGACATAACAGCATATAACCAAATACAATTTGATAGGTTTTAACATATTTATATTCCACTGGATGGTGGTGAAATTGCCACCACTATCAAGATAATGAACATACTCATCACCATCCCCAGCTTCCTCTGCCCCTTTGTAATCATTTCTGTCCCCCATTCCTGCCCCTTACCTACCCCCACCCTGCATATTTCCAGGCAATCAGTGTTCTATCTCCTCTTACAGTAGAGTTCATTTTCTAGAAGCTTCTGTGAATGGGGTGATACGGTATATATTCTTTTTTGCTTTGGCTTCTTTCCCTGAGCATACTTATTTTGAGATTCATCTACATCAAGTAAGCTTTGTTAGTTTGTATCTTTCTAAGAACAGATCCATTTTGTGTAAGCTATTTATTGGCATAAAGCTGCTCATACGATTTCTTAATTATTCTTGTGATATCTGTCATCTCTTTCGTTCCTAAAATTAGTAATATGCATTTTTCTCTATTTTCCCTTTTGATCTTTCTGGCTAGAGATTCATAAATTTTAGTATTTATACATCAATTTTCTTACTCTTCTTAAGTAAGTGGTTTTGTTTTCATCCCATTTTCTGTTTCTTGCCTGTTTTCTATTTGTTGATTTTTGCTCTGATATTTACTATTTATTTATACTTTGCTTCTCTGGTTTAAGTTGTTCTTTTTTTAGTTTCTTAAGGTAAAAGCTGAAGTCACTGTTTTGGGAATTTCCTTCCTTTTAATACAAATACAGATGTTACTTCGATCTATCTAACTGTAACTACTGCTTTAACTGCATCCCATACATTTTGAAGTGTTCTGTTCTCATTCAAAAATGCTTCCTAATTTCTCTAGTTTTTCTCCTGATCCCTGGGTTTTTAAAGTAAATATTACTTAGTTTTTAAATATTTGTTTTTTTTTCCCAGATATCCTTCTGTTACAACACAGTCTTTCCAATTTAATTCCATTGTGGCCAGAGAAATAGTTTGTATAATATGAGTTTTCTTACATTTATAGTTTTTTTAATTGCTGAGTACAGTCTGTCTTGATAATTGCTCTTTGTGCAGTTGAAAAGACGGTATATTCTGCTGTTATGTTGTATGTTCTGTAAACATTAGGTCAAGGGCATAATGCTCAAGATATCTCTATCTTTACTGATTTTCTGTATTCTTTTCAAATCAATTATTGAGGGATGCAAATTGAAATCTGAAATTGTAAATTTGGATTTTGAAAATTTCTCCTTGGAGTTTTACCAGTTTTGTTTCATGTTTCCTCGGATCTCTGTTATTATCTGATACATTTTTGGAATTGCTATGTCCTATTGAGGCATTGACTGCTTTATCAGTATGTAAAGGCTTTTCTATCTGGCAATATTCTTTACTTTAAAATTTGTCTGCCTGATATTGAAATAGCCATCCTAGCTTTATTTGGATTAGTGTTAAGATGATATATCTTTTCCCATCTGTTTTAGTTTCCTATGGCTGCTATAACAAATTATCACAAACTTAGTGGTTTGAAACAACACAATTTGGGGCCAGCGCTTTGGCCAGCCTCCACCTTTGGCACTGGCACCATATATGGGCAGCAGTTTGAGTCTGAATGGCTGCCTCGCTTCTTATCCAGCTCCCTGCTGATGGCCTTGGGGAAGCAGGAAGATGGCCCAGGTGCTTGTAGGAGACCCGGAGGATGCTCCTGGCTCCTGGCTTTAGATTGGCCCAGCTCTGGCCATTGCACCATTTGGGGAGTGGACTAGTAGAGGGAAGACCTCTTTCTCTATCTCTCCTCCTCTCTCTCTGTGGCTCTGACTCTCAAATAAATAGATAAATCTTAAAAACAAAAACCCACAATTTATTATATTATAGTTTTGGAAGTCAGAAGTCTAAAATTAGTGTCATTGGGCTAAAGTCAAAATGTCATCAGAGTTGGTTCCTTCCAGGGAACTCTACGAGAAGATACTTTTTTTTTGGACAGGCAGAGTGGACAGTGAGAGAGACAGACAGAGAGAAAGGTCTTCCTTTGCCGTTGGTTCACCCTCCAATGGCTGCTGTGGCCGGCACACCGCACTGATCCGAAGCCAGGAGCCAGGTGCTTCTCCTGGTCTCCCATGCGGGTGCAGGGCCCAAGCACTTGGGCCATCCTCCACTGCCTTCCCATGCCACAGCAGAGAGCTGGCCTGGAAGAGGGGCAACTGGGACAGAATCCGGTGCCCCGACTGGGACTAGAACCTGGTGTGCCGGCGCCACAGGCGGAGGATTAGCCTATTGAGCCGCAGCGCAGGCCAAGAAGATACATTTTCTTGACTTTTCTAGCTCTTAGAGGCCTTGGCTCTTAGCTTCTTTATATTTAAAGCTAGCAGCATGGCCTCCTTGCAGGGAGATAGGGGAAGACTGACAACTGTGGTTAATGTTCTGTGGTTCATGAAGAAGTAAATCTTACAACCTCATGTGGTGCTGCTACTGTGTTGTATATTAAGGCATCTGGGGATAGTCAGCTTGGAAAAGTGAATACCCCATAAAATAAGATAGTTCCACTGAATTATATAAAGAACCCTGAAACAAATGATGTGATGTGGATGACTAGCAAGACCTAACTCTTTCCAGTCCCGCGAGGGTGCTGCTCACAGAATCAGATGTGATCTATGGTCACTGGGAAGGGAATGTGCTGTTTCACAACCTTGGGTAGAGGGCTGAGAAAGATGTTCAGGATTGCTATTTGTAAAAAAATTTTACTTGAAGATAGTTAGATATTGAGATTTTCCATCTAGTTGTTCACTCCCCAAATGCCCATAACATCCAGCACTGGGCCAGGCTGAAACCGGAGTCTGGAAGTCAATCCTGGTCTCCCACATGTGTGGCAAGGACCTGAGTACTTGTGCCATTACCTGCTGCCTCCCAGGGTGTGCGTTAGCAGGAAGCTGAGTTAGAAGAGGAGCTGGGACTCAATCCACGCGCTCCAATATGGGATATTAAATTCTTAACTGCTGCCCTTAATGCCTGCTTCTAGGAGTTGCTATTTGCACCTGCTCGGATCTCCTCTGGTCTTATCATTGTGGTGTCAGCCTTCTCACACTCTAGGGATCTCTTTCGGGGAAAGAGGTAAGGGGCAGGGAGAAGTGTCAGGATTAGTTCCATGTGCCTCATCTGGGTGTCCTCAACCTGTGACTGAAGAACTTGTACAAATCCTTCTGCTTCCTGGCCTCCTGAAGTTTGATGACTTCAAGATACCAGTTCTGACCCTTGGTGTTCCCAAAGGGGCAAATGCTGCAGTCACAACAAAAATTGACTCCGGCATACACTGTGCATTTGGTGCCTTCTCTTTCCTGTCTCACTTCCTCTCTTCTCTCCCAATGTTTCCTGAAAGCACCTCCCTCCCAAACTCCTTGTACTTGAGTCCTTGTAGAGGATATACAACCACACCAAGCAGGTAAAGTGAAGGGAAGAGGAACACAATGAAAACATCATATCTGATGGTCCAAGTCCTTGGGCCCCTGCACCTGCATGGGAGATCCAGAAGATCCTGGCTTCAGATCTGCCCAGCTCCAGCAGTTGCAGCCACCTGGGGAGTGAACCAGCAGATGGAAGACCTCTCTCTCTCCTTCTCTCTCTCTGTGTGGCTCCAACTTTCAAATAAATAAATAAATCTTTTTTTAAAAAATCACATCTGAAATACTCTCACATTAAAAGCAGAACTTCAGGAAGAAGGTTGAAAATCCCACAGTGAGTCTGTACGGCTCTGAGTCTGAGCATAATGGAGTTACTGGCAAGAAGAATGATCCTTTAAAAATTCCCTTATGACAAGGATGCGGGATCTTTGAAGGAGAAAAATGTCCTGTCGTGGAGAAATGCTTGTTCAGGAACAGAAAACAGATGCTTTTCAACCCCTATCAGCGGGGCTGGTAGTCCAGGGGCTTTGACGGTTCCAGTCTTGTGCTTTATTTGCTGGCAGTGCAGTTTAGATTTGCCAGAGCTCCAGAGTTGCCATAGTATTTATAAACAAACTTTGTGATAAACTCTGGGGGTGGTATGAAGATGCTAAAGGAAGTCTGGGAGAGGCAGGGTGCTCTTCCTGGAAGGAGGTCTGACAAATGACATCTTGCAAAGGTCACAGAACTCAGAGCAATGAACTGGCTGCCTGCTGATGAGGATCAGCCCCCTTTCCTGCCTCCATTCCCCCCGTGCCTCTCTCCTGCAGACTTTTCACCATTCACAAAGAGGAGGTAGAAGGGAAATAGCGGGAGGCAATATCCCTGGTGCTACACCCGGAAAGGCCAGAGGCATCACCTTCTCTGGGGGCTCAGACAGGATCGTTTCCTGCTGCGTTCACTCCCTGACCAGGCCTACTGAGGCGGTCAGGACAGCCTCCTTTGCTCTCTCCCCTGAAAAGTGTCCATTCCACCAAGAATCCCTGTGCACAAAATGCAGCACCTGGTGCTGGGTACTCGGGAATATGGAGGTGGTTAGCTTACAGCTCGTGTCCTCAGGAGACCACTGTTAGGGGGCAGACTACAGGGTGAAGAGTGCAGCAATAGTCACTTGGAGTTACAACAGGGAGAAATGGATAATTTGGGAGTGTGGGGGCTCCTCCTTGAAGGAGAGGCGGAGTTTATGATAATAGTATTATTGAGCATTTACTGTTGCTGGATACTATTCAGAGTATTAACCTCTAAAAGGAGGCTTCAAAAAGTTCATGAAAAATGTACTTATCTTTTAGTTACATTTCTCATAAAACTCCCTTGTAGTGCAGTGGAGGATGGCCCAAGTGCTTGGGCCCTGCACCCCATGGGAGACCAGGAGAAGTACCTGGCTCCTGCCATTGGATCAGAGTGGTGCGCTGGCTGCAGCGCGTTGGCCGCGGCAGCCATTGGAGGATGAACCAATGGCAAAAAGGAAGACCTTTCTCCTTCTCTCTGTCTCTCTCTCTCACTGTCCACTCTGCCTGTCAAAACAAAACAAAACAAAACAAAACAAAAAAACCTCCCTTGTATAAACTAATATGAGGGTACTTTAAAAAATTCATGGAAATGGAACTTAAAAATAAGTTTATTTGGGTACAAAAAATTTAGAAATCTGAGTGTAGTTTTTCCATAATATATATTTTCTTTCTTTTTTAAAGATTTATTTATTTGAAAGTCTGAGTTACACAGAGAGAAAGAGAGACAGAGAGAGAGAGAGAGGTCTTCCATCGCTGGTTCACTCCCCAGTTGGCCGCAATGGCCAGAGCTGTGCTGATCCAAAGACAAGAACCAAGAGCCAGGAGCTTCCTCCCAGTCTTCTACATGGGTGCAGGGGCCCAAACACTTGGGCCATCTTCCACTGCTTTCCCAGGCCATAGCGGAGAGCTGGATTGGAAGTGGAGCAGCTGGGACTCAAACCGGCTCCCATATGGGATGCTGGCACTGTAGGCGGTGGCTTTACCTGCTATTCCACAGCACCGACCCCATAATATGTATTTTCAATGGGTTTTGGGAAGCCCCCCAGATGCATACATTTTAAAATTTTTTCAACAATATGAACTTTTTAATGTAAAATTTTATTTGTTTGAAGGGGAGAGAGAGGGAGAGCTCTCCTAGCTTCTGGTTCACCCCTCCCCCCCCCCCCCAAGTGCCTGCAACAGCCAAGGCTAGGCCAGGCTGATGCCAGGAGCCTGGAAATCAGTCTCCTATATGTATAGCAAGAACCCAGGCCTCCCAGTGTCTGCATTATCAGAAAGCTGGAATAGACAATGGCGTCAAGGTTCAAACTTAGGTATCACAAATGGTGTCTTAATTGCTCTGCCAAACGCCTGCCCCTAAACTTATCTTTTAATTCCATTTTCCATGAACCTTTGGGAAGTACCCTTGTATAAATATCTATGAGACAAATACCACTTTTATCCCTGAAGGAGCAAAGTGAGAAGTCAAATAACTTGCTCAGTTCACACAGCTGAGCCAGGATTCAAGGGAATGAGAGAGGGAAAGGAGGGAGGGGAAGAAGAGGGAGGGAGGGAAGAATACTACATGGTCAAAAAATTGGGGGGAAAAGCTGCACTCAGGGACCTTGAAAGGCTCTGACTTACAGAGAGAGAGAGAGAGAGAGAGAGAGAGAGAGAGAGAGAGAGAGAGATAGGGAGAGGAGAAGAAGAGGGAGAGGGAGAATCTTCTATTCACTGACTCATTCCCCAAATGGTCACAACAGCTGGGGCTGGACCAGACTAAAGCCAGGAGCCTGGAACTCCATTCATGTCTCTCATGTGGGTTGTAGGGATCCAAGTACTTGGGCTATCTTCCACTGGTTTCTCAGGTGCATTAGCAAGGAGCTAGATCAGAAGTGGAGTAGCTGGGACTTGAACCAGTGCTCATGTGGAATGCTACTGTCAAAGGTGATGATTTAACCTGCTGTGTCACAATATCAGCATCTCAATCCATTCTTATTTCAGCTACTTATTGATTTCTTGGTGCAGATCAAATGGATTATCTCTTTCTTACTTAGGGCATATATCTGTATTTTCTTCTTTGCAAAATTTTGTTCTTAGTGCCTCCTCTTATAGAGTGTTAGCCTTTTGGATTTGTGGCTTAAGAAAAAAGTCCCTCTATGAGTAGTGATGTTTTGAGAGGAGAATAAAGAATTTGGTTGTCTTCAATCTGTCAACTTTATCAGAGGTCACCTTTATGAATTTTTAGTCTTTAGTTGGTGACCACAAAATACTAACTCCAAGAGTCAATACGGATGGGACCTGGGTTCAATCAGGAGTCTGTCTAGTTGGCCAGCCAGCCAGTCAGTCTATCTATCAGTGTCTTGGGAGAGGCCAGATCCCCATGCTCAGGGACTTATATATGTTACTCATACTTATTGCTGATCTTGGCTTCTTAAGAAGAGGTTAAGGCAGATTAGGGTAGGAGGGCAGAAATAAGATAACCCCTTCCTTTTTGGGGAAAAATAGTGAGTCTCCAGGCTCTCTTACACATTGAAGAAGCTTTTTTCTATTCTATTTTTCTGGACCCATCCCTTTAGAGTTATATCATCAAAGGAACAACTCATAAGATCTCCAGAGTCCATAGCAACAGAGGATACAATTGAGAGCAGGAGTCCAGCAAAAATCCTGATGACTTACTGATGAATCTGCAGGCCCCATGGGTATGGGACTCAAGATGGCAGCAGGAGAGGGGCTGAGAGTATGGGTGCCAAAAGAAAACTTGCCCAGCTTCCCAGCTGTGTTGACTAACAGAGCCTTGTAAATATCTGTCTCTGGCCAAGAGAGAAGAGCTCTTCTTTAGAGCATTGGCAGATGCAAAATAGATCAGAACTGAAAGGGAGTGGATTCCAAGGAAATAGTCCTAGGATTGCATCTTCTCTGGGTGCCAACTTCCTTCGGCTTATCTCAGTTCCTCGGGCTGGGTACCCTACTTTATGGCTTCACTGCCAAGTCTTGGAGCATCTTAGGATTGTCCGGTCTCACAATTAGTCAACAGCCAGTCCCAGCAAGAGTGCCTACTTCAGGCACGGGAAAGAAGAGCTGGAATTGCATAGGATTTATCTTTCATTCTCGGAGTCATTCTGGAGGGTTGGAGTAGCACTTCCCAATGGGATAGGACATTTGGGCATTAATGGAAGATGTTCATTTCAGATTGGCCCAGCAAGCAGGTAAAGTGAAGGGAAGAGGAACACAATGAAAATCACATCTGATGGTCCACGTCCTTGGGCCCCTGCACCTGCATGGGAGATCCAGAAGATCCTGGCTTCAGATCTGCCCAGCTCCAGCAGTTGCAGCCACCTGGGGAGTGAACCAGCAGATGGAAGACCTCTCTCTGTGTCTCTCCCTCTTTCTGTCTTTAACTCTGCCTCTCAAATAAATAAATAAATAAATATTTTTTAAAAAAAGAGAGAGAAACTGCCCTAGCCTAAGGTATATAGAGGCATAAAGAAGCTGGCTCTGGGCTGTTCTACCGACTAACCCTTGGAATTACCCGAAAAGTTAAAAGCATATATACATGTGGCTCATCCTGATGATTTTGATAAAATAGGTTCTTATTCAGATAACAATGATAATTATACCCATGTCTGGGCTAGAGACATGATCTCTCCCTTCCTTCAAGTTGACTGGATTCCTATGGATTGCAGAGGACACTTTTCACCACGGAGTAGGAAGCATATGACAAGGATTTCCTTCCTGTTCCGGAGCAGGAATCCACTTAAGAAACAATGATGACAATTTCATGACAATTTACAGATGACATAAGCTTTGCATGCTTTTTCTCACTTGTCACAATGTAGAGGTATAGTTGGGTATTTTCACTCTGTCACTTAGTGAATGAGGAGGCTGGGGCTCAGAGAGGCTAAGTCACCTGTTCAATTTCCCACCATCTGTGTGATGGGTATGGAAATAGCTCTTTGTCCCTGGCCCCTTTAAAGCAAGTAGATATATGCAAGAGAGTGAAGGAACATTTGCCCAAGGGATTAGGGTAGCATTGACATGGGTCTCCTCTATGAGTGACAAGTCCTCTAGGATTGGGGACAGAAGAGGAGGAAAACAGTAATGACACTAATATGCTTAATTCTGTTATTGTCCCCCTGCTGCTGAATGTCAGAGGTGGCATGTTCCCTGTAGAAGTCCCCCACCACGCTTTCTCCCAGGAGGAACATGACCTAGACCAGCCTACACTCTGTGAAGGCCAGAGCGAAGTGACGCTCCACAGTCTGTGATGAAGGCCAGGAGTAGTCAAGACTGCACAGCACATTTCCCTTTATACAAAGCTTCTTGGCCATTTGGGAAGTGATCTTTGATGTCATTAGGACCCAGTGAGTGTGGCCAAGTGAACCTAACCAACCAGATCATAATAGCTAAAAAATATTTATTTATTTGAAAGGGAGAGAGAGAGAGAGAGAAAGACTGTCCATTGGCTGGTTCACTCCTCAAATGGCCTCAACACCCAGGACTGGCGAGGCCGAGGCCAGGAACCTGGAACTTCAATCAGGTTTCCCCTGTGGGTGAAAGTACTCAAGTCACCATCTGCCGCCATCCCAGGCACCTTGATAGCTAGCTGGATTGGAGGTAGAGGAGCCAGAACTTGAACTGGCATCCTTATATGGAATGTTGGAATCACAAATGGTGGCTTACCCCCCTGTGTTACAATACAAGCCCTTACATAAAACAATTGGCAAACAAGTGTTTATTGATTTGTTGAACAAGGACTTTAAGTAATGTCCTGTGCTAAGCACCAACTGATACCCACCAAGGGATGAGGAGACTGTAATCCTAACGTGATTAAGGGCCCTGACTTGTACTTTGGGCTCTGCCTTATACTCTTATTCACAGCCACATGCATCCCAGCCAGGGAGGTCCTGGGGAGAAGCAATAGACTCAGAAAAGAAAGAGCAACAGGGGCCTTGACACTCTTCACCAGGCCCATACTTAGAATTTGTGTATCAGTGTTAGCTGTTGTCATGCAGAAGAAAACAAGAGTAAGGGCTGTAGTGTGAGTTGGAGAAACGAATCCAACAGTGGCTGGCTCCCTGTGAGCTTTGATTGTATTGACCTACATTTTTTGGTTGCCAACTTGTTTGAATCCAGAAATGGCATGGAATTGCTGGCATTAGAATTCTCTTTACCACACTGGGAAATAATCCCAAACACTTGGAGTAAGATGTGCAGTGGAGGTTGAGCCAGGTAGAAAGAGCAGAAGGGTGCAGAATGGAGTTCAGGATCAAGAGAAGCAGGTGCCAATTTTCTAATCCCTCCCGTCAGTGGGATCACAGGTCCTTGACTGGGCACAGGAAAGAGAAGAATGAAGGTGAGGGGAGAAAAAGAGAGGGGGTAGTGCACATCCATGGTATTTGGAAACAAACTCCGAGGATAAAGGGAGGGGGATGTGGCTCAGCTTTCATGTTTCTGACGTGTGTGTGCGCATGTGCCTGTATATGCCTGTGCATAATGCATGTGTGTGTGCCCCACACCCCTCTAGCTTCAAGGTAACAAGTCAACCAAAAATTAATTTTTAGATTGTTCATCTTCACCATCCTCTTTTAATCAGTACATTTCTTTTTGCCTTTGTGATTCCCTTTCCTGAAACCACATTATTGAGTACATTAATAGATAATTTTATATTTACTTTACTCGTGTTTACTTTTTTTCCTCATAGCCATACTTTTGACCTCTAATTCAACATAAATGTCTTTCATGATGGAGACACTGTTATTTACTTCCAAATCTTGATCCTGAAGGACCCTGAAATATTTTAGAATTTTCTATATTCTTTGCATATACGAGGTGTGTCATGAATACCTAATTGGCTATGTCCTCACAGAAGGGAAGGGGCCTGTGGCTGGACTTGGCTGTGGGCCCAGCAGCAATTTTTCTCGTGTGAGCCTTTGTTTTGAGTTCAAGAATATTCTGCCTACTTTACAGTCACCTGGTCCCACAAATGTCAGCTTCTCTGGTCATGGGCTACCCTGGCCTAGCCTGCGCTCACTTGGAACCCTGCAGTATGAGCACCCTTGGGGTCTCTTTTCCAAGCCTGTGCTCTGAGCGACACTGTGTTCTCATACAGTACTTCTGCTAATCTAACTTCCTTGGCTAGGGCCCAGCAAGGGCCTCTGTAACCCTGAGCTCTGAGCCAAGGAAGTCATGTCCCAGCAAAGATCCATGAAGCAAGAATATCCAACTGCATTCTTTACAGAGAATTTCAGAAAAGTCTGTGGATCTTCCAAGATTGCCATCTGCTGAAATTCTTTCTCATCAGCCCCACCCTGTTGATTAGTGAGATCCTCCATCCATTCTGAACCACATTCCAATCTCCTACTGAATTCCCAAGGGAGAGGGAAAACACACCTGGTTACAGTCTCACCTACTTGGAATTACATCCAAAGAATTCATAAGGCCACCAAACTAAAAGGCAAATGAAAGAAGATTCTTACAGATTCACTGCTGAAGTGCTTTATCATCTTGGCTTCATCTAGTGGACACTAGGTGAAGGGTGAAGCCCTTCTCTTGATGACTGTGTAGGGGACTTGGGGAGACTTAGGCCCTGGAAAGATAACACTCAATGCTGATGGGAGGAAGCCAAGTCTGCCTGCCAAGAAGGCAGCCCAGTGCTGAGCTTGGCATGTGTAAGTGCAGTCACAGGGGATAAGTGTGTCCAACAGGAACTTGGTCTTTCCCCTCAAATACACCTGTGAGGCCCTGTGCACTTCTTGGAGGAAACATGCCATGAGCATGGCCTTTAGGAGTCTTGCTCTGCTGTAGGGGCTGCAGGACTGCAGCTGAATATAGACAGATGAGATGGGAATGATCAGGGATATTCAGGGTCAATAAACCTCCTGGACAGTCATATTTTATTGTTTTCTTTTTAAAAAATGATTTATTTATTTATTTGAAAGAAAGAGCAACAGAGAAAGGGAGAGACAGAGAGAGAAAGAGTTCTTCCATCCACTGGCTCATTCTCCAAGTGGCCACAATGGCCAGGGCTAGGAGAGGCTGAAGCCAGGAGCTAGGAACTCCACCTCGATCTCTCATGTGGGTGGCAGAAGCCCAAGTACTTGGGCCATCTTCCACTGTCTACCCAGGCACATCAGCAGGGAGCAGGATTGGAAGTGGAGCAACCTGGACTCCAACAGATGCTTTGATATGGGATGCTGGCATCACAAGCGGTAGCTTAAGCCAATGTGTCGCCATGTTGGTCACTTTACTTATTTCTTGTGTGTGAATGTTTGCTATATTATCACTGTTTTAACCTATCCCAGTTATTCTAGAATTTGGGGTACCTAAGAACTTCCTAAGGGGCTTATAAAAAAGGCCTATTTCCTGATTACTACCCCAAGAGATTCTGGTCCTAAGGTCTGAATACACCTAAGAAAATCTGATGCAGAGAGTTCAGAGACTGAGCTGAAAGAAAACCAACATTTGTCAACCCCAAGAGCAGACCTTGTTCTTGAACACCTTAATCACCACCACTTCTACCACCAGCACCAACAACAATACTACTATTATCACCACTATCACTATTATCATCACTATCACACCATAACAGCCAACATCAACACCACCACTATCACTATCACCTCTTCTACCATCACCCCCACCATTACCATCATCACCACCACTGCCACCACCACTACCATAATCCTCACTACCACCACGCCAATAATCAAACTCCCTGGAAAATATGTATTGTTTAATAGCTTCAGGTTCAACTCATTGCCAAGCCAGCACATTCCTTACTAGACTATATAGGCTTTCAAATTTCTCAGTGCCCATAAGAATACGTGCTGGACATGATTCTTAAATACCTGAAATATGGTAAGACTGAAGACCTGACATTCTCATTTTATTTCATTTTATCTACTTTGAATTTAATTAGCAACATGAGTCCAGTGTCAATTGTATTGGATAGGGCAGATAGGGCAGAACTAGAGGTCAGAGGAAGAACCTGATCAGCTCAGCACCTGCTAGAGCATCAGGTCCAATTCCATCAGAACGCTTCAGAAAGACCAATAAAAAGGCTTGGAACTGTCCCAAATTAAAAGAAGCATGACAGGATCAAAAGAAAAAAAAAACAGGTGTAAATACTATCATTGGAATGCTTGGTGAAACCTGAATATGGATGATATATTAGGTAATAATATGGGGTCGATGTTAAATTTTCTGAATATGGTCATGGTATTATGGTTATGTAGAATAATACACTTGATCTTAGGAGATACATGCTGAAAGGCTAACATGTTTCTGTATCTGCATTAACTCAGTGGTTCAGTAAAAGTAAAGAGCAAATAAGTATGGATCTTTGTGTATTGAAATAAAGAGGTAAAGCTAATGTGATTAAGTGCTCACAACAGATGAATAATAGGTGAAAGTAAACAGATATTCATTATTCTATTCTTGCAACTTTTCTGTAGGTTTAATATTTTTCAAAACAAAAACTTGGGCTGAATAAACAATAAGTAGTAAAAAAAAAAAAAACACCTAAGAGTTGGGTAGTGAGGGACTCAGAAATGCTTGCAGGAAATGTTGGATAATGTATGAGAACTGACCATTTCTCCCACATCTTCCCCCACCCACTCCAGTGCTGACCTTAACCTATCACCAACCTGTGCCCATTCATATGATATCCTGTCTCACCACCTTTTGATGCCTGTTTCTGTAATGAGCAAAGATGGGACTTTGTGCCACCAAGAATGAGAAAAAATTGGGACAATAATGAAGCCAATCCTTGAGGCTACAGCACCTGGATTGTCTGATCTGATAATATGGTACAGTATTTAAGAATCTGGGGCCAAAAAACAGGAGTCCTGTGTTAAATCTCATCTCCACTACTTGCCATCTTCTGAATAATCTTAGGAAAATTACTTAACTTCTCTAAATATTGGTTTTTTTAATCTATGAAATAATGCTGTGGTTTGAACAGGATTTGGTTCCTGAATATATGCAGATATTTAATCCCCAGAGTCATAGGTTGGTGGTACTAGGAAGGTAAAAATTAACTCAATTGTGATGTTCATAAGGTAGGTCTAGAGGCAAGTAAATTGGGTCTTTAGGGTAATGCCATTGAAGGGCGATTCTCAGAAGTTTGCCTACAAAAGTCTGAGTTGGGTCCAGTTGCTCTCTTTGTTTTCTGGCTCACCAATATGATTGTTCCTCATCACACATTCTGTTGTTGCCAACCTCTGTGGTCTTGCCAGACAGCTGAACCACAAAGCCCTTCCTAATCTTGGACTGTGAACCTCCAAAACTGTGAGCCAAAATAAACCTCCTGCCTTTATAAGTAGCTATCTCAGGAATACCATGATAACAGTAGTTTCAGTTTCATTGAGGTATAAAAAGTCAGCAGTTCTCAAACTCTTCAGTCTCATGATTCCTTTATACTTCTAAGAACTGATGAAGAACCCATAAAAGAACTTGTATCTTTTGTGGGTTAAATTTATCCATGTATACTATATTAGAAGTTAAAAGCAAGGGGCCAGTGCTGTGGTATAGTAGACAAAGCCTTTGCCTGTGGTGCTGGCATCCCATATGGGTGCCAGTTCATGTCTTGGCTGCTCCTCTGCTGATCCAGCTCTTTGCTTATGGCCTAGGAAAGCAGCAGAAGATGGCACAAGTGCTTGGGCTCCTGCACCCATGTGGGAGAACTGGAAGAAGCTCCTGGTTCCCGATTTCAGATTGTTCCAGCTCTAGCCATTGTGGCCATTTGGGGCGTGAACCAGTGGATGGAAGATCTCTCTCTTTCTCTCTCTCTCTCTCTGTATGTAAATCAACTCTAAAATAAATAAATAAAATCTTAAAGAAGTTAAAAGAACACTAAAATAGTAATTTAATTTTATCAATGACCTCATTGTACATTAACAAGAGAACATATTTTTGTGAAAAGTTTTCTAAACAAAAGTTAATGAAAGTGAGACGTGGCTTATATTTTTTGATTTCTTTGACGTCTGATATAATAGAAGGCTGCTAGAATTTCATCTCATCTCTGCTTTTGCATTTCATGTGTTGCAATCTGTTGTTTTGGTTGAAGTATCTGGCTTCACACAAGTATGAAATTAGACCAGAAGAGTATTTTCAGATAATTTCAGATGAGAAGAAGAAAGCAATACATGTGTAACCTTCTGGTACTTCCTTGCCTATCCCAACAGTGAATATATGAATATGTGTGCACATCTTTGTAGGATTGTGGGGGCCTGAAGAAACATATGGAAGGATCCACATTAATTTGTGACTATGGTGTGGCAGATAACATTGGGTTGTTGAGCCAACCTAATTCTTTACCATTTTTACCCAGCCACTTTCCAGCCAGAGCTGGCCATGAGATAGAGCTCCGGTTTAAGAGATCAAAGTAGAATTTGCTGGTTGTCCCGTCTCCCTCCCTCCTGCTTCTTGACTGTGGTATGGGTATGATACATGAACTGCAGAATCCATGAAAGGTCAACAGAATTGCCAACAACAGAATGCTTCCACAGCTCCTTAGTATGAGAGGAAAACACAAGCCCTGTTGTTTTATTCACAGTCAGTGATTTCCTGTGGCACATATGTGTTTCAATATGTATATATACAGAGGGGGATGCAAATTGAGGCATAGAAAAGCAAATATAATGCTGTTTTAGAAACTGTGTGTATTACATGCATTATATATGCTTTGATACATATGAGGGTAGTTCAAAAAGTTGAGGGAATTGGAATGAAAAGATAAGTTTATTTTGGTGCAAAAATGTTTAAATCCATGCATAATAAGGTAAAGCTCATGGAGAGGGGGCCGGCACTGTGGCACAGTGGGAAAAGCCAGAATCCCATATAGGCACTGGTTCAAATCCTGGCTGCTCCACTTCTGATACAGCTTTCTGCTGTGATCTAGAAAAGCAGTAGAAGATGGCCCAAGTTTGGGCCCCTGCACTCATATGGGAGACCTGGAGGAGGCTCGAGGCTCCTGGCTCCTGGCTTCGGATTGGCATAGCTCTGGCTGCTGTGGCCATCTGGGGAGTGAACCAGCAGATGGAAGACTTCTTTATCTCGCTCTCTTTCTCTGCCTCTGCCCCTCTGTAACTCTGACTCTCAAATAAATAAATAAATTTTGGGGCCAGCGCCGTGGCTCACTTGGTTAATTCTCTGCCTGTGGCACCAGCATCCCATATGGGCGCCAGGTTCTAGTCCTGGTTGCTCCTCTTCCAGTCCAGCTCTCTGCTGTGGCCTGAGAGTGCAGTGGAGGATGGCCCAAGTGCTTGAGACCCTGCACCCGCATGAGAGACTAGGAAGAAGCTCCTGGCTCCTGGCTTCAGATTGGTGTAGTTCTGGCTGTAGCGGCCATATGGGGAGTGAACCAACAGAAGGAAGACCTTTCTCTCTGTCTCTCTGTCTCACTGTCTGTAACTCTACCTGTCAAATAAATAAATAAAATCTTTAAAAAAATGAATAAATAAATCTTAAAAAAAAGTTCATGGAGAGGCAGGTGCTTAGTGCAATAGTTAAAGTGTTGCTTTGAAGTGAAGAGGCAACTAACAGAATGGGAGACATTATTTGCAAAATATGCAACTGATAAAGGATTAATAAACAATATATAAAGAAATGAAGAGACTCAACAAAGCAAACAACCCAGTTAAGAAATGGGCAAAGGACTTAAATGGACATTTCTCCAAAGAGGAAATTCAAACGACGAACAGACACATAAAAGCATGCTCAGTATCACTAGCCATCTGGGAAATGCAAGTCAAAACCACAATGAGGTTTCACCTTGCCCTAGTAAGAATGGCTTTCATACAGAAATCAACAAACAACAAATGCTGGTGAGAATGTTAACTGGTACAGCCACTGTGAAAGACAGTATGGTGATGGCCGGTGCCACAGCTCACTAGGCTAATCCTCTGCCTGGGGCGCCAGCACCCTGGGTTCTAGTCCTGGTTGGGGTGCTGGATTCTGTCCCAGTTGCTCTTCTTCCAGTCCAGCTGTCTGCTGTGGCCCAGGAAGGCAGTGGAGGATGGCCATGTGCTTGGGCTCTGCATCCACATGGGAGACCAGGATAAGCACCTGGCTCCTGGCTTTGGATCGGTGCAGTGGCTGCAATGCACTGGCTGTGGCGGCCACTTGGGAGGTGAACCAATGGAAAAAGGAAGACCTTTCTCTCTGTCTCTCTCTCTCTCACTGTCTAACTCTGCCTGGCAAAAAGAAAAAAGAAAAGAAAAAGAAAGAAAGATAGTATGGGGGCCGGTGTGGTGTAGTAGGTAAAGCCACCGCCTGCAGTGCCAGCATTCTATATGGGCACCGGTTCAAGTCCAGGCTGCTTCACTTCCTATCTAGCTCTCTACTGTGGCCTGGGAAAGCAGTACAAGATGGCCCAAGCCCTTGGGCCCCTGCACCCGTGTGGGAGACCCGGAAGAAGCTCCTGGCTCCTGGCTTTGGATAGGTGCAGCTCCGGCCATTGCGGCCAACTGGGGAGTGAACCAGTGGATGGAAGACCTTTCTCTCTCTCTGCCTCTCCTTCTCTCTGTGTGTAAATCTGCCTTTCAAGTAAAATAAATAAATACATCTTAAAAAAAAAAAAGACAGACAGACAATATGGAGAAGATACCTCAGAAATCTGAATACAGACCTACCATATGACTCGGCCATCCCACTCCTGGGAATTCACCCAAGGGAAGTGAGATCAGTGTATGAAAGAGTTATCTGTACCCCCATGTTTACTGCAGCTCAATTTACAATAGCTAAGTTATGGAATCAACCCAAATGTCCATCAACTGAAGACTGGATAAAAAAATTATGGGATATGTACGCCATGGAATACTATACAGTGGTTAAAAAAAAAGAAATCCTGTTGTTTATAACAAAATGAATAAAACTGGAAAACATCATACTTAGTAAAATAAGCCAGACACAAAGGGACAAATACCATAAGTATTCTCTCCGATCTGTGATAACTAATAGAGCACCTAAAAGGTAATCTATAGAAGTGAAATTGACACTTTGAGATGCAATGACTTTGAACAGCCCTTGTCTCAACTGTTGAGGAACGGTTTTTTCCATACTTTATGTTGACGTCTTTACTTAGTATAGAGTTGATCGTATGTGTATAAAATTAATAGAAAACAGATTTTAGTAAAAAATAAGAATAGGAGAGGGAGGAGGAAGAGGGGTGGGAGTGTTCCTAAAGTTGTATTTAGAAATGCACGAAGTTTGTATTCCTTAAGTAAAAGGTTTCTGGGGAAAAACAAAAAATTTTGCTTTGGACACCCACATCCCTATCAGAGTTCCTGGGCTTGAATCTCAGCTCTCAGTTCCATTCCTGCTTTCTGCTAATGTGAACCTTGGGAGGTAGCAGGTGATGGGTTAAATAGTTGGGTCCCTGCTACCCATATGAGAGATTTGGATTGAGTTCCCAGTCTGGGCTACTGTAGGCATCTGGGGAGTTAGCCAGCTCATGGGAGATTTCCCTTTCTCCTTTTTTCTCTATTTCTCTTCCTTTCAAATAAAATTATTAGACAATTTTACATAACAAGAAAAACTCAAAAATTCATGGAATATTGTTTTATGGGAAAACTATAGATTTAAAAATTTTGAGTCAAAATAGACTTATTTAATATCTATTTGAAAGGCAGAGCGACAGAGAGAGATATTTTCCATTCATTAGTTCACTTCCTAATTGGCCAGAACAGCTGTGCTTAGGCCTGGGCTAGGACAAAGCCTGGAAGCCTGGAACCAAGAACTCTTTGCAAGTTTGCCATGTAGAGGACAAAAATACAAGTACTTGAGACATTAGTTACTGCTTCTTGAGCACGTTAGCAGGGAGCTGAATCAGAAGTGGAATAGTTGGGACTCAAAGCAGCACTCCATGTGGGATGCAGATGTCCTAAGTGGTGACCCAATTCACTGTACTACAACACCAGTGCCTTATCTTTTAATTTGATTTCCATGAACTTTTTGAAGTATCCTCATATATAAATGATCAAATATTAAAAATAAAATTATCCATTTTAAGTTTTGTTGGTATGACATTAATTATGTAATAAAAATCATTTTACTTATGTCACATTTAAAATTCTGAATATTTTATATCTTTTTTGCCAAATTTTTATTTTATTTACTTTTTAAAAAAGTTTTAGAATATGTTGACTTCTATTTTTTTTAAAATATTTTTTATTTATTTATTTGAGAGGTGAGCGGAGACAGAGAGAAACATCTTCCATCTACTGGTTCACTCCCCAGATGTCCGCAACGGCTGGAGCTGAGCCAATTGGAAGACAGGAGCCAGGAACTTCTTGCAAGTCTCCCATGGGGTGCAGGGGCCCCAAGCTCTGGGGCCATCTTCCCCTGCTTGCCCAGGTTGGATTGGAAGTGGAGCAACTAGGACCGGAACTGGCACCCATATGGGATGCCAGTGCTGCAGGGGGAGGATTAACCTACTGAGCCACAGTGCTGACCCTGACTTCTATTTTCTGATTCCTTAAATTCTTTATTACCCTTGCCATTTTCTTCATCATACATTTTTTGGAGTTACTGTGTTCATTTTTTAATTCCTTGACTTCAATGTTCAATCATTAGTTTTCAGGTTTTCTTTTAATTTACTAAATCCTAGTGAAAACACAATTTTTGTCTAACACAGTTGGCTTTCGCTTCCATTGTCTCTCCAGCTCCTGCTCTTAATCAGTTCTCATTTTCTGTGTAGATAAGAAAGGACTAGGTAGGGGTGAAATGGCAGGCAAGGGTTATAGAGTGGGTCCCCAGCCAGTTACTGGACCCTCACCACCAGGTGGCGATCAACCTCAATAGGGACAGGGATGACTTTAGAATTAAAAAAATTATTTGCGGTTGACACACAAAAAATACATGGAGAAAAGGGAACCCTTACATATTGTTGTTGGGAATGCAAGATCGTATAGTTATTATGGAAACAGTATGGAGGTTCCTAAAAATAAAAAATAGATCTTCCATATGCTCCTTGGATGAATTTTGGATTTGATCCAGAAATTCAACCTCCAGAATTTCTTGTCCATGTGCTTGTTTTCATTCCTCCATCCTCTTTCTCTTTCTCCTTTTCCTCTTCCTCCTGCTTTCTTTTTATTGCATTTATTAATTACAATATTCCTCCTCCTCCTTCTATTCGCTCAATATTATTCTTTTTATTTCTAGTATTTTACTAGCTACAGTAAAATTTATACCATGCATTGTTGATTAGTTACTCAATATTCTTTGGTTCTTCTTCCCCCAAATACAATCATCTTTCATTTTACTTTCCCTTAGTATTTTAATTTGACTCCTTTTTGGGTTTTCCAAATGAAACCTTCCTCTTGTTTTAAATAAATGCTTATTGATTTCCTCGTTCATTACTTTTTCTTGCTTTGCCCTATTTTGAGTCCAATTGTCTAACATCTGAATTACATCAAAATAATAGTTTTTTTTTTCAACATTAGGTGTCATTTGTAAATTCTTTTAACATTATTTCACTCTCATTCTGAAACACTTTAGTTGGGTATAAGAGAAACTCTTCTATTGTTGTCAATGATAACTCTGTGCTTAGACTAATTAGCATTTCTTTTGAGATTCTCTCTCCCTTTTGGTTCTTTTAAGAGTTTCTATTTATTTAAAAATTTGGTTCCAATGTGTATAGTTATGTGGCCTTTTTGTTTGTTTTCTTTTGTTTTATCCTCTGTAAAATGGGGATAATAAAAGGACCTATCTTTTTAAAATGTTTATTCATTTTTATTTTTGATATGGGAGAGAAAGAGATAGAGATAGATAAAGAGAGAGAAAGAGAGAATTAGCTTCTATCTGCTGGTTCACTCCCCAAGTGCGCGCAACAGCAAGGGGTGTACCAGGATGAAGCCAGCAGCCATGAACTCCATGCTGGTCTCCCATGTTGGTGGCAGGGACTAGTATTTGAGCCATAAACTGCTGTCTCTCAGGTGCATTAACAGGGAGTTGGATTGGAAGCAGAGAAAGAGGCGAGACTCCATTCCAAGCACTCTGACATGTGATATGGGTGTTCCAAGTGGTGGCTTAACTCAGTGCAAGAAAACATTCCTCTCCAAATTACCTATCTTACAATGTCTATTTTACATATGAAACATGCATATATATAACATGCATGCAAGTTCCCTTAGCAAGGTGCTTGATCATTAACACTAAGGAGTAGAATGAATTTTCTTCTTTTTCGTCAACAGCTATTTTGAATTAAATGAATTTTCTTTATTGAAGAAAGTTTCCAGGAATGAATAACTTCTAGGCAAAACTTGAGCCTAACATTCGTTTTGCTATACAATTTTTTCCAATGTTCCTTACAAGTTAAAAACTGCATTTGTCACGCATCTATATTGTAGTCAAAGCCAGGACTGTCTGCCATCCACACAGTGAACACCACGAGGAGCAGGATTCAGCAGATCTTTCAGGCCAGTGTCCCTGCTTTCTGGACGATACATTAGAGGAACTTCTTTTGCCTCCAGTTCATAAAGAGTTAAAACACAACCATACAGGGTAAAAATGAAACAGAAACATGAGAAGAATCTACAAAGTCTAACACTTGGTATGGGTTAAAAAAATAAAGCAACTCTGAAGCAATACCAAGCACTATGTTAGACTGAGCAGACAGTCCTTGGCGGCAGCTATCACGTCATTGATCCTGCATCTGCCAGTGGAGCTGCAGCTGAGCCGCCTGTGGGTGATCAACACTTGGCTGTGCCAGGGGACTGCATCCTCTCCCTGGTGCTGAGACAGCCAGGTCCTTCCAGGAGTCTCGGGATTCAGTGCAGGGAACAGCAGTCAGAGAGCGGCAGTGTCAGGAAATGAAGGATCACTTTACCAATGGGGACCACAGGAATCTTGGTTGGGCAGAAAGTAATCATGAAAATTGCTTTTGGCAAGGTGACTTGGGTCGGTTCTCTGGGTCATGAAGAACATTCTGCGATCTATAGTGTGTTTAATCACATTAAACTGCTCTGTGGTTATGAGGTGGCTGGTTTACAATGAGTTCAAAGTACAATTCTGCTTTAATATAATAAGTTCACATGTAGTATTTTGCGAAGGTGAAAAACAAGTGGAAGAAATGTATTTTTTCCCTAAGATGCTGAAATTGGCTGACAGTTCAGAGTTTATGCACAAACAACACTTAAAGGTGAAAGCAAGGAGCCAGGAAGAACAGGTTACAGTTCCTCCAAGTGTATATACTGTAGTAAAACAATGTCTCTTATTCCAAATACTGTATTCTCATTTGGAGAGTCACAAAGATAGTAGCATATAAGAGTCAGAATCTAAGCAGCTTTGCTTGATCCCAAGTTCCACACATGTGATTAACTTTGGCACCTCTGCCCCGACCCTGCCCAGTGATCTGGAGTTTGGATTGTTTGGTTGAAGCAGCAGAAATCAACTCTAGCTAAAAAGAGCAAGAGTGAAGGCTTGGGAAGAATGCTGGGAGCCTACAGGCTTGTCAGGGAGGCTCGGAACTGCCGCTTTAGGTGGTTGGCCTGATGGTGACATGACACAGCCCCACCACTTGACATTGGGTCACTGCGAAGACTGGGGGGCCCTGACACATCAGTCAGGGAGGTTTGTGACTGCACGGATGAGGACGCTGAAACAGGAGACACAGCTTAACCCAAGTCACCTGGTGAGTCCTGGGCTCCTGTGGTAGCTGTTACTGCCATGGCCCTTCCTCCTCTTGTCCGCTCTGACCTTGACTTTGAGGAGCAGGGAGTGTTCCTTAGAAGTACAGCACTCCATCATACACAAAGCAGAGCAGCCAACATCCTGAGTGGCTGCTTGGCAACCACTAGCTTTTTTGCAGACATACTTAACTTCTGCCTCAACCTAACTCAGTAGGAGACCTCAGATTTACAAAATGACATTTTATATATATACATATATATATATATACACACACACATACATACATATATATATTTCACAAATATTTCCAAAAACTGAGATGATGTTGACATGGCTCAACACATTTCTACAAAAGCAGTTCTGTTGGTCTTTTGCAAGTTTATAGTTTTCCATAGCCATTATTCATATGAAGTTAAAGACACAGTCCTTACTTTCCTCTTTTTCTTCCTTCCCACTACCCCACATCTGGAGAAAAACTACTCACCTCTGAGACTCACTTTTTCTATAAAACATTGTCTACTACTTCATTATTGTCCTTGCCTGAAACACACCATTCTGAGTTAAATTAGAACTTCAGATAAACTATGAAAAATGCTTTAGTGTAAGTATGTCTCAAATATTGCATGAGATGCGCTTATCTCAGAAAGTATTTTTGTTTGTATGTATCTGAAGTTCAAATTTTTTCTGTATATATGCTTGCTAAATCTGGTAAGCTGATCTCACCCTAAGGAAGTAGCTCCTCTGGTCTCTTCTCCCCCTTCTCTAATGCCACAGGAAGAGTTCTCAGCACCAGGCCTCACAGGCAGCAAGCACGCCAGCGCTCTCCAGGATCTCTGCTGTTCCTGCTCTCTGCCGGGTATTCCTGTCCGTGTGCCTGCAGCGCCTGAACACGCTTCACCCTGGAGTGGTGCATCTTTGCTTTTGCCATCAGTCTGTGAATGTAACGACAGGAGAAGCCACGTGTTTCTAGCTTAGCTGCTGGACAGAGCTGGTATGTAATAAATGCCATGAGCTTCTCTTAAGGACATGACTTAGAAGTTGTTCATATCACTTCCACTCATATCCTTTGGCCATGCCCAGCTGCAAGGGGGGATACAAATATGGTCTTTATTCTGAGCAGTTGTATGCTCAGCCATTAATAAAATAAAAAAGGACTGGAGTGGTGTTTGGTGCAGCAGTTAAGTCGCTGCTTGGGACATCCTCATCCTGTATCAGAGTCCCTGGGTAGGAGCCCTGGCCCTGCTTGCAATCTAGCTTCCTGCTCATGTGAACTCTGGGAAGCAGCAGGTGATGGCTCAAGTCCTTGGGTCCCTGCCACCCATGTGGGAGACCTAGATTGAGTTCTTGGCCCCTTGTATGGGCTTGGTCTAGCCCTGGCTGTTGTGGGTATTTGGGTAGTGAACTAGCAGATGGGAGACTTATCTCTCTTGCCCTCTTTCAAAAATAAATAAATAAATAAATAATCAATAGAAGAATGATTTGGAGCTTTGGTGAAATAGCTTATCTCCATCAGTTCATTACCTTGGTCCTGTTTCTAAGATGAATTGATAACCTATGCTACTCCCATTCAAAATGTGCTACAGTCTGGGTTCATTACTGCTAGGCTGAATGGGTCTGTTTATCTCTCCATTGCATTTCCCAGACTACGAAGAGATTCTTTGGTTCCCTGTTTATCATATTTCCATCAGCTTTCTTTCCAGTCTCATTGCCAGGCAGTTGGGGGGCATTTTCCTTGGCTGACAGTCCAGCTCTCAGAACTTTTCTTCTCCCATGCTTGCCCATCCCTTCCTTTTCTCCACACACTTACGTATTTGGTATTAGCACTTTTTTCTAGATAGAAGTATATGTACCACAAAAGCAAACTGGATTAAGTGAAGGCTAACTTATTGCAACTTTTGTGATAAATCCACATTGGCTGATCAGTGGTGTTGCTGGCTTATTTCCTGAATCTCAATAAAGTTAGAACAGCTGAGATTGCTAGATAAGAAAGTCTTTGTGTTAGAAGAAGAGAGGAGGTACAAGGAGATAGACCAGTGATGAGGGAAAATTAAGCAATCAGAAAAATGCAGTTTTGTAGGGAATTTTGCCAAGGGGTGGGAGGAACATGCTTCAAACACCTAGATAGCCCTTGCCTCAACTGTCGAGAAACAGTTTTTTTCCCATACTGTTTGTTGAATTTTTTACTTAGTGTAGGGTTAATCTTATGTGTATAACTTTAATTGAAAATAGATCTTATTAAAAAATAAGAGTGGGAATAGGATAGGGAGGGGGAAGAAGGGTGGGAATATGGGTGAGTGGGAAAAATCACTATGTCTCTAAATTTGTATATATTAGATGCATCAAAGTTGTTACCTTACATAAAAAAAGAACAAAAAGATAAAGCAGATAAGGAATAAACTGAAACAAACATGGGAAAGGAGATCAAGAAGCCAGAGTCAAAGCAATTTTCTTAAATCTTTTAAAATAATTGCAGCTCCCGAGTGTGGGCATCTGGAGCGTTCATTGCAACCATGCTTCGTTCCTATTGAAAACTCAGTTTGGGGGGTGGGGAAGAGTCTCCAGTTTGTTCAGGCTGTGGTTTAATGCGAGTTGGGAAACACAGCTTCTGGAGTTAGTATGCGGCTCCTCGTCCTGCAAGCTGCAAAGAGGCCATTAAGATGCTGGTCAGCCAGGTCGCCCCGGCAAGCAGCACAGGGGAGCTGAATGGCGGTCTCCGCGCAGGCCATTCTAATAACTAATCCTTTTTGTAACGGTCGATTTACATGTTAGAAGATCTAAAAGGCAGGAAGCAAAGAAATGGGCTTTGAATTTTCTTCCTTAGATTTTGTTTCCAATTAATCTTTCTGAGACAAGAATTGCAATCCACCCCAAACTGTTTTGAAGCTTTCAAGAGCAGGTTTTGCTACTTCGGACAAGATGCTAACACATTAAAAAGGAAGAAAAACAACTTAGTGCTGGGTTGAATATCTTCTTTCCACAAATATGAAAACAACCTCTCAGTATCAATCAAGGGGCAGTAGAGAAATTTCATTTCAAGTAGACTTTTGGCAGCTTCCTTAAGAATAACAGGACTGGAGAGGACTGTCCGGGTTTTATGGAGCTGAAACAACTGAGCCCAGAGACGTCCAGCCATTCTCTGAAGGTTGCTCAGCAAATTGGGGTGGAACTGGGATTAAAACCTTGTCTGCTGGTCCCTCAGCATACTCTGCTGCCGCTTCATCAGAGACACATTCTGTGATGCAGGAAGCGGGTGGCATCCCCAGCCTGATTAGTTTCCCTGAAATTCCTAAAGAAAGCCTGCATTTCCTTTGAGTGCAAAAAGTTTTGTGTTCAAAGAAAAACACTTGCATCTGAGAGGAGATAGGAGATAAAGCTGTCCTCCGCCCCCTTATGGAGGCTGTGAATGTGATCTCAAGGGCCAGTGCTTCTTCCCCAAAGAGTCTTTCCTACCTCTCGGCCTCGGGACTGAAAGCCCTGTCATTATTATTTCGGGAGGCAAAAGTATTTAGCAGATGTGATGGAGACATCCCCATGGTGGGTAAGGGAAAACCCTCTACGATTGTCAGCTCTTAATATTCACCAGCGGTAGCTTTAGCCATTCTGGGCAGCCCTGAGTCTATTTTAGAATCTCCTGAAAACTACAGCACTTCCTCCTATCGGCATGCAAAACTGTACCATCTAGAGGTCTTCATAGTCTCTGTAGCCCGTCTTCGGACCAGTTGAAGGGCTCCTGCCTTTAAGTAAACAAGCCTGTCTCATTGCGTTGCCCAGCCTGTCTTAACCAGCAGATACTCACAGGCATGAGACTAATTTTCCATGAGACGAAAAGGGCAACGGCGCTTCCCTGAGGGCCAAGAAGCCAAGATCGAGAGCGCAGGCTGAGCTGGCAGGAAGGCAGCCCAGGAGACCCGGGAGACAGAAGGTTCTCAGGAGGAGTTTGGAGGGAAGCCAAAGACAAACGTCGCAACTTCATCACCTTGTCTAGAGTTGGCCATCTTTATGATTTCCAGGCTTTCTTAACGTACTTTGTCAAGCTCTGAAATGGTTCCAAAGTCACACACCTTCTTGGCGTTCTTCCCTAAGACACACCACACGGCCTCTCAAAGGCAGCCCTGTGCTGGCGAGTGAGATATCTAGATGAGAGCCGAGTCTGTGCTCCCTGGCTTCTTGCCACAGAGGCTGCTCATGGGTCTTTTTTGGACCCCTACAAGGGGTGGGAAGTTCCTTGGACTAGCTATAGGGAGATGATATATCACCGCAACTTAGACATGATCTTGGCACGCATGCTAGGTAGTGATGTATTGATAAACATCAAAAGAAGTAGGGAATTCCAAGCAAGAAAGTGAATTGGAGTAATTCCAGTGAGCCGGTTTATGTCATTTTTTAAAGACAGAAGGTGATTTGTAATGCTCAGCAGGACGTGGCTGAGTGTGTGTATGGACTCCTGTGAGCGGGAGAAGAGCTGCCACAGAGCAGGACCCGAGCCACCAGGATTCATACGTTCCCTGGACTCCCTGGCAGTTCCGAAGGAGCGACTTTGAGATGCAGTGTGAGCACGGAGCAGCCATTTCAAGAACTGTCCAAAGTTGGAGCAAGTGACAGCTATGGGCTGTTATTCAGGACTCTACTGATTCTACCTCTTTTTTTTTTTTTTTTTTAATGATCAGGTTCTCACAGATGAGAACTCTTACATCAAGAAAGGGACAATGGAAGAATCTCAGTTTTACTGAGAGGCTGGATGGATACTGGGAAGTCTGGTGGTTAGCTGTATCTAGTCAGAAATGCCCAAAAGAATTTACGTAAAATGTTCTATAATCTGTGTTGCTCAATGGGTCGCCAGTAATTCCATGTGGTTTTGAGCATCTGAAATGTAGCTAGTGCAACCAAGGAACTGACTTTTAAGTTTCATTTAACTGTAAATTTAAATAGCTCTGCGTGGTTTGTGGCTACTGTACAGATCTGGATGTAGGGCTGGAACAAGTCATCACTGGGTCACAGTATAAGCCCTCTGCTGGAAATTAGCATCAACCGCTGTTCATTTCTCTAACCCCTTAGGCAGCAGGGGTGCCTGGACCTACAGAATCTAGGATCCTGATTGGCTCTGTACCCTAGGTCCCTGGGGCCTCTAGAATGGAGTCAGGCATCTCATCTCTAGTTCATCCACAACACCCCACTACAGGCTGACAGGAAGAGTGGTATTTCCTGTTTTCTTATCTTGGTCAGGTTGCTGATCCTCCTTGGTCTGGTTCTTCCCCATTCCACTTTGGTCTCACTCCCCTGGGGACATTTTGGCTTCAGTTCTCTTCCTTCGTATGTGAAGTTGCTCATCTTTCTTTTTATCAGTTGGCATTATGTTTTTTTTTTTTTACTTTCTTCTCTACCTCAGTCAGTAAAATGGGCATTTTGGGTATACCCTATGATCACAGGGAGGCTAGGCTAAAATCTGTAAGTCATTATGAGGTTTATAGAAATATGGAGGAAATGTTAACATTAGAAATGATGTTGGAGTTGATGAAGTCAATTTCATCATTGCTCTGCAGAGGCAAACTATGGAACCAATGACTTGAGTGAAAAATGATGCTGTTCATTCTCCTCTTATTTAATAATATTTATGTGCCAGGCACTGATGATGGTGCTGGGGTACAGCAGTAAAAACAAAGCCAGACAAGAAGAGTCTCTGTTCTTGTGGGGCTAATTTCCTGGTGTGGATCACTGACCACAAAGGAGGAAATTAACAAATAGAATAAAATGTCAAGTGGAGACAGTGCTATACAAATGAAGTTGGGTAAGGCTATAGGTGGTAACTAGAGCTATATTAGATGGGAAAGTTCCCTCTGAGGGTTGATACTTGAGTTGAGACAAAGTTAGGAACAGGGACAAGTGACTACTTGGAGGGAAATATATAGGCAGAGGGAATAGCCAAGGGCTCAGGATGGGGTATATTTGGCTTGTTTGAGGAATAGCAAGTGTGTAGCAGAATAAGTCCATGGGAAATTAATCAGAAAGGGAGTCAGGGTCAGAGTGTGTGGTGTTCTAGGTTGCAGGATGAACTTGGATATATTTTAATGTGATATGATGCCAATGTGGGACCTTCCTTAATGCCAGCTCTGACTTGCTTGTTCATTGCAACCTCTTATGCCTACAGGCTGGTAATGAGAATTCTGGTCCTGCTGAAAAGAATTGGGTACTTCTCTGTTCCAGGCCATCGTGGCCATGCACGAGAGCAAGATTAGTGCTGTTAGGGGTAACTCTCCATAAATGAAAATATGGACATAGATGTTTTTACGTAAAAATTGCCCAATTTTAAAAAACTGGTAAAAATTCAAATGAAACACACACCCACCCACATACACACAGGCACACACACATGCATGCACATATGGTACAAGTGAAAGGAAACGTATCTGTATATAATAGACCCAGTCTGCACCTTTTACATTAGACAGTCATTTCCAAGGAGTTTGGATTTCCAGGTAAAGTGCCTCAGAGAAAGAAAATTCCAAACAAACCCAAACAAAATTACTAGGATATAATGGAATAACCACTGTCACGTCCACTGTATGAGCCTAACCATGGAGGACAGAGTCTACCTTTACAAAGTGGCGCCTTCCTGTTAGGAAGTAAGAAGATGGTCGAAATAAAATTTATTTGGAAGAGAGAGAGAGGGAGGGAGGGTGGGAGGAAGAGAGAAAGAGAGAGAGAGAGAGAGAGAGAGAGAGAGAGAGAGAGAGAGAAACATGAAAGCACCCCCATTCTGATTCACTCTCAAATGCTTGCATGGCTCGTCCTGAGCCAGGCTGAAGCCAGGAGCTGGGAATGCAGTCCAGGTCTTCCAAAGAACGTGAGCACTTGGGCCATCACCTGCTGCTTCCCATGGGCTTCATTATCAGGAAGACTGAATCGGGAACATAGCTAGGACTTGTACCCAGGTACTCTAACATGGGATGTAGGTTTCTCAAGTGGCATCTAACCATTGTGCCATTCACCCCTAGATTCTTCTTTTAACTGGCAAGAGCAATAACATGCCCTCCCACAGGTTTCCCCTCAAATATCACACATTCAGGTCCTAGTGCTCACTTGTAGCCTTGTAGATGGCAAAAGTAACTTTAATTTTAGGGGCCAGATTGTGATTTCTTGTGCAGCTCCATATAATACATTCTTTTTTAAAGCTCAGAGTGATTTTTAATATGCCAATCAATGATTATAAAACAAGTTACTAAGGATTCGGGTGAATTCTATTTCTTAATTTCTCCTGCTTTCCCCACCTGACCTTAAGACATTAGGAGAGCAGTCAATCATTACCTTCAAATTTACTTGTACAGTTAATTCTTGATAATCTAGTATGAGAAGGAAGAGGAGGTTATGGGTTATTCCATATACCCACATCAAACAAAAGTAAAAGAAATTCTTTTGTGATGAACTGTAGTCAAAGCACCTCGGAGGCCTCCCTTTGAGGGCCATGTATTAAGGTTGGGCTTAACCCTAACCAAACTGGAGACTTGCTGGGGGAAGTGCTGTTGGAGCAGCCAGTGGAGGGCCCATCTATTCCAATCAGAGCAGTTCAGCTGATGATTTGATCGCTTTCTTCTGGCCCTGATGGGTCAGTGTCTGAGTAAATTTGCTGCGGTTCTCTTCTATGCCTTGTGTCTAAGAGAAAATTTTAGATGTGCAGAGCAATGGAAAAATCGAAGGACAATTGAGTTCAGAAATGCAGATGGGGTGTTCTGTCTCCTGAACTCCAGTTCTTGGGAAAGACATGAACAAGGCAGGACCTTAGTCTTCTGTGGTACAGGGTGGGCTATCAGAGCAGTGGTTAAGGACCGAAACCAAGGAAGGTTCTTGAATTCCCACCACAGCTCCAGGAAGCACAGGTCAGTGTGACAGAGACTGCTCATTCTCTTTCAGTATCCCTCTCCCCTTCGCCAGGGGTACAGGATATTTAGCCAGACTCAAAGTCACTCAAGAAAACGCTACTCCCGCCCTTCCCTGAAGCAGTATGTAATCACCTGATTGAGTTCTAGTTTATGGTACACTGGTAGGCATGACATGTACACCTTCCTGGAGGGGTAGCTCTTAGTCTGCTTGGGCTGCTACAACAGAGTATCACAGACTGGGTAGTATTTAAACAGTAGAGATTTATTTCTCATAGCTCTGTGGGCTGAGAATTCTAAGCTTAGGTGCTGGCATGATTGGGTCTAGTGAACGTCTCTTCCTGGGTTGCAGATGGCTATCTTCTTGCGGTATCTTCATTTGGGGAAGAGACCAAGCGATCTCTCTGGTCTCTTTCTGTAAGGGCACTAGTGCCATCATGAAGACCCCATCCTCATCTAAACTTAGTTCAGAGGCCCCACTTCCAAATGCCATCACATTGGGAACCAGGGTACCAACATATGAATTTGGAAGGGAGACAAATGCTCATTCTATAACAAGGTTTTCCTAACATTTCCTCTCTTTCCACTGGTTGGAACAGTGACATATAGGTGAGCCATCTCAGACCAGGCAGATAAGGGCTACAACCTAGAGACTGGCAGAGCAACAAGGTAGGAGGAATCTAGAGTTCTAATCAGCTGGTGAGGAGCCACCATCCCAGCTCCAACTTCTACATTACAGAGAAATGTACACCAGCTAGTGTAATCACTGTTGTTTTTGGTCTCCGTTATAAGCATCTGCTTCTAGTTTTAGTCATGTGTCTTAAAAATGAGGTACAAAAATCTCTGGGGGATAGATACCCATCATGGACTAGGAAAACCCTTACAATATTTTTTAAAAAGATTTATTTATTTATTTATTTACTTATTTGAAGGGCAGAGTTACAGAGAGGCAGAGGCAGTGAGAGAAAGGTCTTCCATCTGCTGGTTCACTCCTCAGATGTCCGCAATGGCTGGAGTTGAGCCGATCAGAAAACCAGGAGCCAGTAGCCTCTTCCAGGTCTCCCATGCTAGTGACAGGGCCCAAGGACCTGGGCCATCTTGTACTGCTTTCCCAGACGATAGCAGAGAGCTGGGTCAGAAGTGGAGCAGCCAGGACTCCAACTGGCGCCCCTATGGAATGCAGGTGGAATGCAGGTGGCAGCTTTACCTGCTATGCCACAGCGCTGGTCCTAACCCTTACAATTTTAAGAGAATCAATTTCCAGACACTCAGAACTTCCCTAAGAATGTTGATAGTGGTGGGTATTTGGCACAGCACTAAAAACGCTGCTTGAGATGCCTGCATCCTCAATTGGTGTGGTGGGTTCAAGGTCAGGCTCTTCTTCCAATTCCAGCTTCCAGCTAATGTGCGCCCTGGAAAGCAGCAAGTCATACCTCAAGTATTTGCGTCCTTGTCAGACACATGTAAGACTCAGTTGGAGTTCTGGGCTCCTAGTTTTGGCCTAACCCAGGACTGGTTATTGCAGGCATTTGGGCAGTGAACCAGAGGATGGAAGATCTCTCTCTCTCTCTCTGTCTCCCTACCTTACAAATGAAATGGAAAAAAAGTTGATGATAATAATGATGATGATATCATTCTGAGTGAATTAAGCCAGTCCCAAAGGGACAAATATCATATGTTCTCCCTGATCAGTGACAACTAACTGAGCACCAAAGGGGAAACCTGTTGAAGTGAAATGGACACTATGAGAAACAGTAACTTGATCAGCTCTTGTGCTGACTGTTGTTGTACAATGTAATACTTTATCCATTTTAGTATTTTTTTATTCTAGCACTAGTGGTTGAACTCTGTAATTAACACACTATTATTCTTAGGTGTTTACATTTTAACTGAAAAGTGATCCCTGTGAAATATAAGAGTGGGAATAGGAGAGGGAGGAGATGTACAATTTGGGATATGCTCAATCGGACCTGCCCCAAATGATGGAGTTAGAATCATGCCAGGGGATTCCAATACAATCCCATCAAGGTGGCATGTACCAAGGCCATCTCACTAGTCCAAGTGATCAATTTCAGTTCACAATTGATCACACTGATAGGTCTAAGAGTCAAAGGGATCACACAAACAAGACTAGTTTCTGCTAATACTAACTGATAGAATCACAAAGGGAGAGAATGATCCAACATGGGAAGCGAGATACACAGCAGACTCATAGAATGGCAGATGTCCTAAATAGCACTCTGGCCTCAGAATCAGCCCTTAAGGCATTTGGATCTGGCTCAAGAGCCCATGAGAATATTTTAGGCATGGAAAGCCAAGACACTCTGGAAAAAACAGAAGACCTAAATGAAAGATCTCTGTGAGTGAGATCCCGGTGGAAAGAACGGGGCCATCAAAGAAGGAGGTACCTTTCTCTGAAGGGAGGAGAGAACTTCCACTTTGACTATGACCCTGTCGGAATAAGATCGAAGTCGGCAAACCCTAAAGGCTTCCATAGCCCCGGCAACTCATGACTAGAACCTAGGGAGATTACTGATGCCATAATCAAGAGTGTCAAATTGTTAAATCAACATCAGGAGTCACTGTGTACTTACGTCTCATGAGGGATCTGTCCTTAATGTGTTATCCAATGTGAAGTAATGCTATAACTAGTACTGAAACAGTATTTTTACACCTTGTTTTTCTGTGTGGATGCAAACTGATGAAATCTTTACTTAGTATATACTGAATCGATCTTCTGTATATAAAGATAATTGAAAATGATTAAAAAAACTTGGTGTTAAATTGGAAATTGCATAGATAATCAATTTTTTAAAAAAAATCATGTAGGATCTCTGTCCTTAATGTGCTGTACATTGTGAATTAATACTATAACTAGTACTCCAACAGTATTTTTTTTTGTTTTTGTTTTTGTTTTTGTTTTTTTTAAATTTTTTTATAATGCTTTTATTTAAAGAATATAAATTTCCAAAATACAGCTTATAGATTACAATGACTTCCCCCCCCCCATAACTTCCCTCCCACCTGCAACCCTCCCCTTTCCTACTCCCTCTCCCCTTGCATTCACATCAAGGTTCATTTTCAATTCTCTTTATATACAGAAGATCAGTTTAGTATATATTAAGTAAAGATTTCAACAGTTTGCCTTCACATAGCAACACAAAGTATACTCCAACAGTATTTTTCACTTTGTGTCCCTTTGTGAGGGCAAACTGTTGAAATCTTTAAATAGTATGTACTAAACTGATCTTCTGTATATAAGGAGAATTGAAAAGGAATCTTGATGTGAATGGAAGGGGAGAGGGAAAGGGGAGGGTTGCGGGTGGGAGGGAGGTTATGGGGGAGGAGCCATTGTAATACATAAGCTGTACTTTGGAAATTTATATTCTTTAAATAAAAGCTTTATACAAATAATGATGATGATGATAATACCTACTCATAATTAAAAATTAACTATGTTCTAGGCATTTATAATAATGTATTAAACATATCTAAAGTCATTTGACTCTTCTAAATGAATCTGTCTTAGGACATGCCTATGGTTGAAACTGCTTCCCTCTCTCATCCAGCAAATGCCCTCCTGGTTCAAAGAAAGGTATAATTCCCAACCATCTCAAATCTTCTAATAAGGCCTTGCCCTTGAGCAGTGTTTCTCAAACTTTTTTCCATTATTATTTCCTAATGAGCCCTTTAGACCCTTTAGACATTTTTTCCCAATCACCCCAGTACAAAATTTCAATACTGTAGATATACTCTATATATGTCTTCATATAGTGTGTGCATATCTGTGTTTTATACCTAAAAAGAATAAGATTTTCTTTTGTCTCTCAAAAATCAGTTTTTAGGGGCAGGCACTGTGGCGCAGTTAGCTGAATCCTCCGCCTGTGGCACTGGCATCCCATATGGATACTGGTTGAAGTCCCAGCTGCTCCTCTTCCAATCCAGTTCCCTGCTATGGTCTGGGAAAGCAGTAGAAGATGGCCCAAGTGTTTGGGCCCCTGTACCTGCCTGGGAGACCCAGAAGAAGATCCTGGCTCCTGGCTTCAGATTGGCTCAGCTCTGGCTATTGTAGCCTTTTGGGGTATGAACCAGTAGACAGAAGACCTTTCTCTCTGTCTCTCCCTCTCACTGTCTGTAACTTTACCTCTCAAATAAATAAATAAATAATTTTTTTTTTAAGTTTTTACTCTCACTGAGAAAGCATACCCTTGAATGTGAAAACATATGGGAACCAAGGAACTATCTGGTATCCTGATGTTGCTGTGGGAAATTAAATAACTATATGACTTCATAGCACGCCTCTTTCAACCCACATGATTTCTGACTTTTTTACAACAATTCAAAGGGTATAATTAAGCTGTCTGTTGATAAACCATTAAAATTAGCCCAGAAAGACTTCAAAGAATGGAACACCATTGCTATAACAAAACTCTTTAATTTCCACATAATTGTTTATATGAATGGTTTCTCAAAATTTTTCATATGTAAAAGTAGAAAATATTAGTATAATTAATGGTGACCTCTTACTCATGCTAACATTAAGTATTATTTATCTATTGAGTTAATCAGAGTAAGTCCTGTTCATTTAGAGACATGTTACCAATAAAAGCAGTAGAAGATGGCCCAAGTCCGTGGGTCCCTGTACCCACGTGGGAGACCTGAAAGAAGCTCCTAGCTCCTGGCTTCGGATCGTCTCAGCTCCAGCCATTGTGGCCATCTGGGGAGTAAACCAGCGGATGAAAGGCCTTTCTGTCTCTACCTCTCTCTGTAATTCTTTCAAATAAACAAAATAAATCTTTAAAAAAAAAAGAGTACATGATGTCACAGTCTGGAGCAGAAGTTGTCTCCATCCACTTCCAGTTGCCACTCTGGTGAGCAGGAGAGACATGGAGCTTACATGTGGACATGATGTGGTAGTGAAGGTGACGAATGTGAGAGGGCAGAGTATGGGAAATGGGGCTGCCACTGGCTGCTTGGTTCCGTGGCTACTCTTTGCCCTCTTACATTGCATGAGCAAGTAGTGAAGAGCAGCCCAAAGGAGAAGCAACAGACCTTGGACACCTCCATGCTCTACAATCCTCTCTTCCCCCAGTGCCTCCAGCCCATGAGGCTGCATAACGCCAAGTTCCCCAAGCCTCTTCCCCCTACTGCAGCTATTTTCAGCTTTTAGGAATTTTAGTTTGGGAGTTAGGGTTAGAAGCACTAGGAAATGGAGATGTGAATCAACATGGTTCTTGGCCTGTTTTACTCTTGGATAACTAGCAGGCACTTACTGGAGGCCTTCTTGGCTTTAACCAGGAGGGACAGGAAGAATGAAATGAGGTTCAGAGCATGATAAAATGCACTTCCAAAAAAGGGGAACAATCATAAAGCACTTCTCTGTCAGGATCAAGACACTGAACCAATGTCCACAAATGTTCAACATTGACCAAAAAGAGCAGATGGTTTCCAGCACTGTACCTAAGTCGGAGTTGGATATCATCCCAGCCCTGGGGTTTGGATTGAAGTTTGAACTAGACCAACGCAATCATAATCAGAGGCCACAAGTGGTTGTGCTGTTCTGGAGAGGCTTAGAAAGGAACCTGGTTATGGGCCGGCGCCGTGGCTCACTTGGTTAATCCTCTGCCTGTGGCACCAGCATCCTATATGGGCAGCAGGTTCTAGTCCCAGTTGCTCCTCTTCTAGTCCAGCTCTCTGCTGTGGCCTGGGAAGGCAGTGGAGGATGGCCCAAGTGCTTGGGCCCTGCATCTGCACGGGAGACCAGGAGGAAGCACCTGGCTCCTGGCTCCTGGCTTCGGATTAGTGCAGCTCTGGCTGTTGCGGCCATTTGGGGGGTAAACCAATGGAAGGAAGACCTTTCTCTCTGTCTCTCTCTCTGTCTATAATTCTGTCAAAAAAAGAAAGAAAGAAAGAAAGAAAGAAAGAAAGAAAGAAAGAAAGAAAGAAAGAAAGAAAGAAAGAAAGAAAGAAAGAAAGAAAGAGAGAGAAAACAAGAAAGGAACCAGGTTATTATGAGCTTTGTTTAGCACAGTTGGATTCAAGACCAGCTGTGAAGGAACCTGAGGGAGAGACCCATGAAGATGGAAACTAGGCAGGTGAATCCCTTTGAGAGGATGGACAGGGGGAGGTGGACAAAAACAGAATAGAGCAGACCTAGGAACTCTAACTTCTCACTCTACAAAAACAGCAGCTGTCTCTCGTGGTCAGCTTCTTGGCCAGGATTAAAGTTTAGGTCACAAGCCTTGGTTGTCCTTGAGTCCACTGCATGGAACCTTGTCATGCTGGACATCAGAGTGATGTTTTCAATTATTTAAAGTAGATCTATGAAGCAAAACTATTTGCTTTGTGCCAGTCCAAACAAACTTGACTTCCCTTGTCAGGTATGACTTACATCTTTTGTGCTTTGGGTAAGAAAATACTCAACCCCAAGTAGCAGCCCTACAAGAATGAGAAGAAAAAAGTCTGGAGGACTTTCTGTTTTACCTTTCTGCAGTCTATTTCTAGGTTTTGAGACTGTGGAATTGTCAGACAACTATCTGTCTAGACAAGAGAAAATTATAAACTTTTTTTGTAGAAATATCATTGTTTCTTTGATTTCAAAACACTCCTTCTCCATTACCACCTTGGTTTTAGAATAAAGTACCAAATTTACCATGATAATAGCAAGGGTGTTCCTCTTGAGCTCACAGCTTATTATGAAAACAAGTTACCTATCCCACCCTTCTGGATGGTTATGTTTTTTGATCACGAGCTCACCAGACAGGATGGAGAATCATAAATCAGGTCTTTGGATGAGTTTTGTCCTTGCCTAGTAACTAAATGCCAACCTGATTGTCAAGCTTTTTTTTTTCCCTTCGAAATTGTACTTAAAAAAAAACCCCAATATTGGGGCTGGCACTGTGGCATAGGGGGTAAAGCCGCTGCCTGCGGTGCCAGTGCCAGCATTCCATATGGCACCAGTTCTAGTCCTGGCTGCTCCTCTTCTGGTCCAGCTCTCTGCTGTGGCCTGGGAAAACAGTAGAAGATGGCCCAAGTCCTTGGGCCCCAGCACCTGCATGGGAGACCTGGAAGAAGCTCTGGCCGTTGCAGTCAATTGGGAAGTGAACCAACGGATGGAAGACTTCTCTCTCTCTCTGCCTCTCCTTTCTCTGTGTAACTCTGACTTTCAAATAAATAAATAAAACTTTTTTTTTTTAAAAGAACTCAGTGCTATGAGGTTCTTGACGTTTTTTTTCTCTCTTGGAAGCCCCCCTCTGTGCTGCTCTGGCTGGAGGTCTTTGACTCTAATAAATCTTTTTAAATCTAATAAAAAAAGAAAAGAAAAGAAAAAAGAATAAAGTAGTGAATTAAAACTGTTTTGAGAAGTTAGGGAAGAATTTCATGATACTTCTGGGGGTGAAATTAAAACCCTTGTGGCTGACAAAACCAGGACTGAGATCGTTACTCCTAAATTAGAAATATCAGATGGTAGTCCAACAGGGTTTTATGAGTCCTCAGGCTTGAATGTTTGTAATACAACACTGGTTTCTAGCAGAAATAAACAATTTATTTCTATTTTTTTTTTTTTTTGCATCTCACACAGTATTCCTTCTATTTACTATGTTTACTTAAAAATTGTTGTAGCCCACCCAAACAAATTGGTAGATATAGATATCTGCCAGTGTTTTGTTTTTCTTGTTTGCAAGTCAATCATTTGCTTGTTCAACTTAAGGGAAAAAAAATCATGGTTTCTTACTCATTTGCATTTCCTTTCCAGTCTGAATCAAAAATGCAGTTTGAACATTCATTAATCTATTTACTCAGTTGACAAATACAAGTTGAACACTTAAAATATTCTTTGTACTGGGCAAGGCATTAGGATACAGGAGATGGAAGATGTTTTCTGTCATTGGGTAGTTTCCACTCTGTTGCAGTTCTTATTTTATGGAAAAATTTATTTATTTATTTGAGAGGCAGAGTTACAGACACAGAGAGAAAAGTCTTCCTCCCACTGGTTCACTCCCCAAATGGCCAAAGTGGAGCTGGGCTGATCCAAAGCCACGAGCCAGGAGCTTCCCCTGGGTCTCCCACGTGGGTGCAGGGGCCCAAGCACTTGGGCCATCTTCTACTGCTTTCCCAGGCTACAGCAGAGAGCTGGACCAGAAGAGGAGCAGCCAGGACTAGAACTGGTACCCATATGGAATGCTGGCACTGGCACCGCAGGCAGCGGCTTTACCCCCTATGCCACAGTGCCAGCCCCAATATTGGGGTTTTTTAAGTACAATTTCGAAGGGAAAAAAAAAAGCTTGACAATCAGGTTGGCATTTAGTTACTAGGCAAGGACAAAACTCATCCAAAGACCTGATTTATGATTCTCCATCCTGTCTGGATGGAGCTGAGGATTAACCTACTGTGCCACAGTGCCGGCCCCTCTGTTGCAGTTCTTCACGTGTTGATTATGTGTGGCCAAGGCCTAATGGGGATTTCCCTGTACTTTTGTTCTAGCTTTTCTCCAAAGACGAGCTGATGCACTTTTCATTCTTTACCGCAGGATGAAGCCTGTGGGACCTTTATAACCTTTATAACCTTTTTGACCTGTCTCACAGGGAGCCACACAGAGGAGTCTTCCTGGAATGCTTGGAAGTTGACGAGATGCCTTAAGCAAATGAAATAAATCACAGTTACACACCCGGGAGGGGAGATGGAGACGTTTGAGCTGGGACCTTGACTACAGTGAAGTAGATTAATGTGTCCTTGGAGGTTTAGCTACAATCCAGGGGATTATTGAACAAATCTCCCATCTTGAGAGAAGCTGTAAATCAAATAACATAAGGCCTTCATTACATAAGGGAGATAACTCCTCATTACCAAATGGATTTGAAAACATCCAGGCTCAGCTTGCACTGTGAGATCTCCAGGTAGCCAGCCTGCTGCTGCACGGTTGTGTGTCTGCACAGTTCAGCTTCTCACCCTCCTCTGGCTCTGCCCTCCCAGAGGGAGGGACGGGACTCACTCCGCTGACTTGATCAATGTCTTTTCTCTCCTTTGTTTCAAGTGCAGAGGGTTGAGTCAGAATTCTCAGCTTGTTGCATTCCATTATCATCGCCTATGCACAGCCCCTACACAGGTTTGCTGTTTGTATGCCCTTTGTTTTTGTTTGTTTTTAAGGCAGAGTTTGGGATGGGTGTTTGGGACAGTGGTTAAGACACTGCTTGGGAAGCCCACACCCATTGGACTATTTCCAGTCCCAGCTCCACTCCTGATTTCAGCTTCCTGGTAATGTGCATTCTGGGAGGCAGCAGGTGATGACTTGAGTGATGGGGCCACCATCACCCATGTGAGAGTCTAAGATTGAGTTCTTGGCACCTGCCTTTGGCCTGGCCCAGCCCTGGCTGTTATAGGCATTTAGGAGAGTAAGCCAGGAGATAGGAGATTCCCCACTCTGTCTTTCAAATGAAATAAATAAAATACATAGCAGCAGGACTCCCACTGACCAAATTTGAGTAAATTTGAGCAGTAAAAAGGAAATTGCCTATAACTGATTGTAAAATACTGAGTAAATAATATCCACAGGTTTATGCTGACATTCAAAAGATGTGACGAAGTATAAAGAGAAAGAAAAACCTCATTTGCTACCTTTGGAGGTGACTATGACACTGACAGGGTGCGGGGATCACCCTGGCCCTTTTGTGTTCCAGACGTGATTTTCTATTTCCCCAAAGAACCTTGCTTTCTCTTAGTGGAAAATGCTGCTTAGATCTGAGCACTGGGTGTGCTCCTTGCTCTTTGTTTATCACCATTTCTCTCTCCTTTCAGAAGGCAGAGCCAGAAATGAGCAAACAAATAAAATCTTGGCATATATTTATTTATAATGTAAATTTGATACTACCTGGTTCTACCTAGCTTTGATTTTACATGTATATATTTCTCTTACTGTAAAATTCTTGATTATTAGTTATTTTGTATTTACCTATTTTCTTTAGTCTGCGCAAAATAGTTTCAAAATAACAATTTTTTTTACTAACAATGTAACTAATGAGTGAAGTTGAAGACTTAATTTATTTGTCATTCTTTTGTCTCAAAATAGTATATGAGGGAAGATAAAAAAGTTCATGGAAAATGGAATTAAAAGATATTTATTTTGATGTGAAAGATTTGAAATCCATGCATAGTTTGAGTGTACTGGTTTAAAAGTCATTTGGAATAGCTCTTCCCTGTTATTGCATTACAAATCTGACATAGAGTTAAATGGATTCATTTCAACTTGTTTTAAAGGTTAGGATTCATTTATTATTGTCTGTAATTGGTTTAATTTTTTTAATATGTAATACATTTTCACTGTGCTTTTTCTGTTTCCAGAAATGACTGCCGTGTTCCACTGTCCACACTGGGTATCTCAGAGTAAAGCCACTATTAAAAAAAAAAAAAAAAAAAGCCAGTAACGGGTGAGCTGCATGTCTCTAAAAAGTTGCTTTTCAGAAAATTAGCACAGGAAATTTCTTTTAAATGCAGGCCAAACATTCCAATCCGTTTGGTGCCCATTGCACGCAGTAATAGCAAGGCTGGGGTTGAACGCGTTCCTGAGTCGAGAAGAATGTTTCAAGGCAGTCATTTTTGTGGTGTGCGGGAGAGTATGGCCTCTAACTCGGGAAGCCCAGGCGCAGAATTAATGAGAGGTTGCATGTGGAGCTAAAAGAACATCTTTCCAGGAATTTATTACTCTCATTTTGGCATGTGTGCTTGCAGCTATTCAAGTTGGTGGTCAGTTCAGAAACTTCATAGTTTCTTTTAAAAACTCTGCCTGTGGTTTGTGCACTTTTGTCAATGTTCTATGTCAATAAAAGGTTTAGAAAGAAAGAAGAGAAAGAACTCCCACTCTATTTAAATCTCACCATCTCTAAGATAAACCCAACATATCTTCCATGCTTTACCTGTAGCATCTCCTGAACACTTAAGATTTACTTTTGGGGCTGGCGCTGTGGTGTGGCGGGTGGCGCCGCCGCCTGCAGTGCTGGCATGCCATATGAACGCTGGTTCTAGTCCCAGCTGTTCCACTTCCTGTCCAGCTCTTTGCTATGGCCTGGGAGAGCAGTGGAAGATGGCTCAAGTCCTTGGGCCCCTGCGCCTGTGTGGGAGACCTGGAGGAGGCTCCTGGCTTCAGATCGGTGCAGCTCTGGCTGTTGCAGCCAACTGGGGAGTGAACCAGCAGGTGGAAGACCCCCCCCACCACTGTGTGACTCTGACTTTCATATAAAAAAAAAAATCTTTTTTTTTTTTTTTAAAGATTTACTTTTATCTCTGGAATTGGCAAAGTGTGAGGGTGGTGAGAAGAGTTCTCCATTTGGAGACACAGTTTCTGACTCCAGAACTGGTTCTTTCCCAAGAGTTGCCTCTTCTTGGCTGAGACTTGACTTTATGGCTCAACTTTCTCAGCCACAAGACAGGCAAAGAATGTGTCTTGAGAAAATGTGTTGTTAGGAGCACCAAATAAGATAATGGATCTAAAAAGTGCTGCTAATTTCAGGAAATGTGAAAACATGACAATTATGGGTTTTACATGTTTCTGTTATTTTTTGGATCTGCTGTGTTATTTCTGTTTGGCTTTCTGGGTTCTGCCCTTAGCTGCCTACAGCCCTTTTCCCCCGGCTACCAAAACATCAAGATCACATCTCCCCTTGTCTCCCCCACCTCTCCCTCTGCCTCTCAACTCGCTTTTGCCTCTCTACCTTCAATTCCTCCTGTTCTCCTGCTACTCCTGTTCCCCGACATTGGAGTTCCTGCCAGTCCTCAGCATCTCCGAAGCTCTGGCTGTTCGCTCTGCTGGAAATGCTTTTCTACCAGACATCCTTGTGGCTGACTTCTCCACTTCCTTCAAGTCTTTCTTTTTCAGTGAAGTCTTGTTTGGCCATTCTGTTAGTTACAACCCTGGCACTCTTATGCCCTCCTTCTTACTATGCATATATGCATAGAAGTTACACATATATGGATTATTTAAGTTATTATTTGCCTTTCCCCACTAGATTATAAGTGCCAGGAAAGCAGAAAGTTTGTCTTCTAAATTGGTGGGTCTCTAACACCTAGAGCAAGATCTGACACATCAAGGGTTCTGCATAAATATTTTTGGAATGAATGACAGTTTCAAAGTCTCACAACCAAATGGAGAAAGAATAGGGACTTATATTATTGGACACTTTTCAGTATACAACTCAGTAAAACTGAGCTCTATGGAAAATCAAATGTGGATTTCCTGCTTTCTCCCAGGATCTTGACCATCTGAAAAATAGGTATATAATCTCTTTGCTTCTTTAAATAATCCAGGAATGCTGCTTCTATACCAGTAGCTGTGTGATGAAGCAGTAAATGCAAGAGCATTGTCCTCTAGAGAGAAACTAGACCCTACCAGGCCAGTTTGACCCAATGCACTTATCTACTACATGCTATTGTTTCTCCTATCTGGGTTTGTAGTATTTTCTTTAGCACCACATAATTTGGTTTTGAAGCACCACATTTTTGGTTTTAAAAGGTAGAATGATGTATCTCAATGGCATTTCCCAAACTGTGTTCCAGGGAACACTAATTCCAGAAAAGGCTAAATCTGTGATCAAAAAAAGACTGAGTTTAGTAGTTCTGAGTCATAGTACATATTAGCATATTAAAGCCTCTGAGAAGCCACAGAGCTTAAACATAAATAATAGATGGTTGAACTTTATTTACTGGCTCTACTTATTGGGCTGAGGGACATTTTTTTCACTATCTATTGATACTCCCGCCAGTCCCAGAGAATAAAATATGAATAACTTCCAATGTTTATGGAGTCTTACTTGATCTTTTGTTGAAGATCCAGTACTAACATAAAGTATGAGCAGCAGGTCCATGACATCATGCTACATTATTTGTAAGGCTCCTAGCAATACTGAATCCTGCTATGGTGCATTTGTTTTATCTGAAATGACACTCTGATATTTAAAGACATGACCTATTTGTGGTCATGAGCTGTAACCTTCAGACTTTATTTCCCATAGATCTCCTGACTGTATACATTTTATTGTGCTAGTAAGTTCTGTTCAGCATGGTGCAAGCTCACCTGAGAAAGGGACAGTATTCACAGAGTATCCTTTATGTTAAGAGCATGTTCTCCAAGGCACTGTCATTTGTTTTAGAAGCTTTATTGATGAAGTATTCCTTAAGCACTGCTTAATAGAAGCAGCTGAGGCAGAGAAGCTGTGTGTGAGGATGCTTTCCACTTGAGGTGGGGTGGCAGGAAAGGAAGGATGCTCTAGGGGAAGGATGTGTAAGCTGAGATGTAAGGATGATGAGGAATTGGCTGTGCCAAGAGTGTGAGTCCAATGGCGCAGCAGCAGGAGACCACTTGCTACAGAATTGAAAGGTCATGTGGTTGACCCACAGTGTTCACGAGGGCCATGAGATGATGGGGAAGGGTAGCAGTCAGTGCATGCACAAATCATCCAGGGCTTCTAAATCCATACCTTGGACTGGAGAGAGTGACATGCAGCATTTAAAATTTTTTAACAGAATAATGAGCATATTTTAAAAGTAGTTTTAACTATCTGAAAAATATGGATTTTACAAATTTGTCCTTCTCTCACTCCCAAATATAAAATATCTTCTACTATGTGAGTTGCTGGGCCTTGATGAAATACTAGTCTACTTTACAGTTTATCATGAGTTCCCATGTCTACAACCTCTACTTCTCTAACTTAGAGAGGACTGCCATAGCCTAGGGCACAAGCGAAGAGTTAGGGTAGAGTCCTCATTCAACAGTCCTGGATCTGGTTTTAGGGGCTTGACCCTTACTTACCCTTTTCATGATCCCTTTTCTTCTTCCAGGCCCCCAAACCATCCTCTGATCTCCACTCTGCCTGTTTTTGTGCTTGATGGCTCACATAGAAACCCTATTGTTATTATTAAAGTGTTAGTAGAGAAGTAGGGTGTTTCTATCAACATCACTTATATTTTGGAAGATATTTCTCTAAGGTAACCCTGGCATTGGAGGCCTGGGGAGAGGAACCAGAGAGTAAGAGCATGGGGTACACCCTCTAGATCAGGTAAGAGCAGCTCTTGTACCCCTGCTGTCTTTCAGAGTCCTACATATTAGAGACATACGCATGAAACCAACTTTTGTCCCTTGGGATCCTGAGCTCAGTGCTGACACATGGTGATCCTTGGCTCTAAACATCACATTCCTGTTATACTCTTCAGGCCCCAGAGGAAACTCCTTTCCATATCTCTCACCCTTGGCTTCTAAAATGAACACAACTGGGTCTAAAGATTCGTGGGTTGCTCTACTGATGATGTCAGAGATGGACACTTCTTTGAAATGTAGAGAAGATTTGGGTAGTAAAAGAAATTGTGTGAGACAATGCATTAATCAATACTTCCAATCATTCCCTTCAGATGGCATGAATCCAGGAGATTGGTTTCCAGTCATACTGGGCATCTATGTTCTTATTTTTCTGCATGCTGTAATTAGCAGCTGTGGGGTCGGGGAGGTGTCTCATGGATTAGCTTGCAAATAGCAGGTGAGAGTATTTGTAGCATTAAGTAATTCAGATAGCTCTTACAGCTGCATTTATGGACATAACATACTTGAAGTATAATAGTGACTTTTCTTTTCCATTGACTACTGGATGGACAGTGAACTGCAGAATAACAAAGCTGGTTTTATAAAAGTATGTTCTAACATTCGTTTTAATTCTCAATTAAGAATCTCAATTTCATTTAAATAATTTTAACTATTGATATTTGATTATAATGTGTTATCTTTTAATTTCAATGAATAGTTTAGAGAAAAATAATCACTATTGAAAACTTATAAAAAACATTTTACCTATCCAATTTTTTTGCATTTATTTTAATTTGCAAATTTAGATAAAAATGTTTAAATTTGTAAACTTTACATACAATTTTTTTTTTTGATTTTTTAACTTTCTTTATTGAGTTAAAATTACACTATATATAAAACAGTAATCTCTATACAGAGGTATTTAATAAATCATAATATAGAGTTATCTCTAAAAAGTCAGGGTGCAAGATACAATGATTATGAATATTAAAGTTATATATTAAAACATTTCCCATAAGTGATTTATTTGGCTGTTTTTTCTCGAAGTCTTCGCTTCAGAATCTGACGATCACTTTCCTTCACTTTCTGGTCCATTAAAATCACTTGGCCAGATATATCAGGAGGAGATGAAATTTCATTTGTGTATAATTTCCGTTTGGCTCGTTTGGGTCGAGACACATTTTCTTCACTTGCTTCTACACTTGAGAGCTTTGAAGAGCTCATTGTTTCAATTATCTTCTTTGCTTTTGATTGTTGAATTGTTGGAGAATGTTGTAAGAAGTCTCCAAATTTCTGCAGTGTCCCTTGTTTTTTCTTAGTGCCCAAGTTTGCACTTATTGTGGATGCCTGACTCCGTAAAGAATATGTTTTCTTAGCTGACTGACATGTGCAAACCTTTTGTTCTTTTTTTTTTTTTTTTTTAAAAATTGATTAATTGTCTATGCAATTTCCAGTTTAACACCAAGATTTTTTTTTTCATTTGCAATTATCTTTATATAAAGAAGATCGATTCAATATATACTATGTAAGGATTTCATCAGTTTGCACCCACACAGAAACACAAAGTGTAAAAATACTGTTTCAGTACTAGTAATAGCATCACTTCACATTGGATAACACACTAAGGACAGATCCCCCATGAGACGCAAGTACACAGTGACTCCTGATGTTGATTTAACAATTTGACACTCTTGTTTATGGCGTCAGTAATCTCCCTAGGCTCTGGTCATGAGTTGCCGAGGCTATGGAAGCCTTTAGGGTTAGCCGACTTCGATCTTATTCCCACAGGGCCATAGTCAAAGTGGAAGTTCTCTCCTCCCTTCAGAGAAAGGTACCTCCTTCTTTGATGGCCCCGTTCTTTCCACTGGGATCTCACTCGCAGAGATCTTTCATTTAGGTCTTCTGTTTTTTCCAGAGTGTCTTAGCTTTCCATGCCTAAAATATTCTCATGGGCTCTTGAGCCAGATCCGAATGCCTTAAGGGCTGATTCTGAGGCCAGAGTGCTATTTAGGACATCTGCCATTCTATGAGTCTGCTGTGTATCCTGCTTCCCATGTTGGATCATTCTCTCCCTTTTTCATTCTATCAGTTAGTATTAGCAGACACTAGTCTTGTTTGTGTGATCCCTTTGGCTCTTAGACCTATCAGTGTGATCAATTGTGAGCTGAAATTGATCACTTGGACTAATGAGATGGCCTTGGTACATGCCACCTTGATGGGGTTGTATTGGAAACCCCTGGCACAATTCTAACTCCATCATTTGGGGCCGTTCCGATTGAGCCTTTGAAATCATTGAGAATGAGTAAAAACCAAGATTGTGACTGAAATTGGAGATACAAAAGTAGAATCTATAAAAGAGAAATAGCTATAAAAGAGAAAAATATAACTCTTCAAAGAAGCAGTTTGTTTACATTTAACAAAAACTTATAAAATTTAAATTTAAAAATGAGAAGTTTTTTCCTGGGTACAACCCACATACGATTTGCAGCTAAGACATTACAAATTATTTTCTTTTTTTTTTTTTTTTTAGATTTATTTATTTATCTGAAAGTCAGAGTTATACAGAGAGAGCAGAGGCAGAGAGAGAGAGGTCCTCCATCCATTGGTTCACTTCCAATTGGGCACAAAGGCCAGAGCTGCACTGATCTGAAATCAGGAGCCAGGAGCCTCTTCCAGGTCTCCCATGTGGGCTCGGGGCTCAAGAACCTGGGCCATCCTTCACTGCCCTCCAAGGTCACAACAGAGAGCTGGATCAGAAGTGGAGCAGCTGGGTCCCGAACCGGTGCCCATATGGGATGCTGGCACTTCAGGCCAGGGCATTAACCCGCTGTGCCACAGCACCGGCCCCTATAAATTCTTTTCTTTAAGGGAAGTTTTTATGGTATAATTTATGTACTTTTAGGTGTTCCATCCTATGTAACAGAGAGAATGGGGTGGAGGTATGGGGGAGAGAGAGAAAAAAAATTGATCTTCCATTTGCTGGTTCACTCCCCAAATGCCTGCAACATCTGGGGCTGCACCCAGTTGAAGACTAGAGCCTGGAATTCCACCTGAATCTCCCACTTGGGTGGCAGGGATCCAAGCACCTGAGGCAGCATCTGCTGCCTGCCTGTTAGTAGGAAGCTGGAATCAGAAGTGAAGCTGCAACTTGAACCCAGGCATATAACACGCAGGAGTTCCAAGCATTATCCTAACTTCTATGCCAATGCCTTCCCCTGGTTTTACATGTTTTAGCAAAATGTATAATATTATGTAACTGTTACCACAGTTAAAGTATGGAGTATTTTCATCAATCCAGAAATTTCCCTCTGCCTCTTTATAGTATCCTTCACAGTCCTAACCCCACCCCCAAATCCTGGCAAACATTGATCTTATTTCTGCTTCCATGTTTTTTTTTCCCCCAGAACATCATGCAAATGGAATTCACACAATATCTAGCCTTTTGTGTTAGAATCTTAACATAATCCTTTTTAGAGTCATTCACATTGTTGTAAATATTAATTGAACATTCTCTCTTACTGTTGAGTATTATTCCATTATGTAAAGGCATTACAACTTGCTTTGCCAGTCACCAGTTGATGGACATTTGTTTCCAGCTTTGGGTGATTATGAATAAAGCTGCCATAAACCTTCTTCTACAGGTCCTTGTGTGGACATATATTTTCATTTCTCTTGGGTAAATATCTGAGTGGATTGCTGGGTCATCTGGTAAGTGTATATTTAACTTGGTGAGAAACAGCCAGAGTGTTTTCCGAAGTGGCTACAACAATTTGCACATCTATCAGCAGTGTATGAGAGCTCCTCTAGTCTGCTTCTTGCTGGCATTTGGTTTTGTAGATTTAAAAATTATATTTAGTCTTTTTAATAGGTGGAAAATCCCCTAATTGCTGATAAAACAAATTTAGCAAGAATAATAATTCTTATCAAAAACACAACTTGGACAGGTTGAATGAAATTCTGTGACTTCATTTTATTGGTCAAAATGATAAGAATATGGGTGTGTGTTGCAGTGCAGCAGGTTAAGTGACTGCTTGCAATGCCCAATCCCATCGTGGAGTGACAATTCATGTCCCAGCTACTCTGTTTCTGATTCAGCTCCCCGCTAAAGAACCTGGGAAGCAGCAGATGATGGCTCAAGTACTTGAGTTCCCATTACCCACGTTGGAAACTCAGATGTAGTTCTGGCTTCTGGGTTCAGCCTGGCCCAGCCCTGGCTGTTGCAGACATTTGGGGAGTAAGCCAGTGGATGAAAGTTTTCTCTCTTTGTCCCACTGCCTTTAAAATACATAAATAAATCTCTTAAAATGATAAGCATATATGTGGACTTCCATTAGACTCCCACCCGGGACCCAGAAATGATAGTGGTGAGACTGTTCCCACTATGGCCCTTCTCTGCTTTGAAGTCTACCCTTCAGGGAGCTGTGTAACTCTGGGGGGTCTGTCTGAGACCTGCCTTGTGAAGGAGAGCTGTCTCCTCACTCTACAAGGAAAAACATTCTGCCTCCTATGCACTAGGGGTGAAAGGAGAGACAGTTGCCATCCTGAGGGGCTACCAGTCTCTAGCCTGGAAAATAGGACCTGGGGCTAGGTAGATTTCTCTGTAAAAACCTGGCATGACTCCATGGGCCGGTAGGTGGAGTGAAGGGTGATGCTAAGAAGTTGAGAGCAGTGGAGCCCTCTATCATCAGAAGCTTGTTCATTTATCCCACCACTGGGGAGACCTGGTAGAGCTTCCGGTCAGTGATTAGTTCAGCTTCAAGATCCTTAGATCCCGAGTGGGTGGGTTAGGGAAAGCTGGCTTATGACCGGCATTGGCAGCCTCTCTTAGTAGGGGAGAGGATGACAGTAAGAAGACATACAATTAACCTTGGATGACTATGCTTTTCAGTAATTATAAAGATATCCCTGAGAGAAAGCGTACCTCCTCAATTTTGGATTCAACAGGAAAGGCACTCAGCAGATCAAAACTCTGCCTCTCCCTGACCACAAAAATGTGTCCTCCTAGGAGCATATTCTGTGGCATTCTGTGACCCACCAGCTTCAGGCTCGGTTCTAATATTTCCTGATTTGGTATTTGGGAACTTTCAAGTATTTGAGAGCATTCATCTCCTCTGTGTTACCTCTTCCTTTGAGTATCATAAAAATCTTGAGAAATGTCAAGTTTCCTTTTCAGATTTTCTACATTGAAGGTAACATCTTATTATTTTTTTAGCTCATCTAATAAATATGAGCTATCATCTTATGCCCATCACACAAAACAAATTAACTTTTCCTAATGGCTGACGATGTGTAAAATTTTTGCAGCCAACTAAGCTGTCAATTATATCTTTATATTCATTTAATGTCACTTAGCAATTTTGCAGAATTGTAGAACCTGATTTAAAATTATAACTAATGGGGGCCGGCGCCATGGCTCACTTGGCTAATCCTCCACCTGCAGCGCCGGCATCCCATATGGGCGCCGGATTCTGTCCTGGTTGCTCCTCTTCCAGTCCAGCTCTCTGCTGTGGCCCGGGAAGGCAGTGGAGGATGGCCCAAGTCCTTGGGCACCTGCACCCGCATGGGAGACCAGGAGGGAGCTCCTGGCTTCGGACTGGCGCAGTGCGCCAGCCGTAGCAGCCATTTTGGGGGTGAACCAACAGAAGGAAGACCTTTCTCTCTGTCTCTCTCTCTCTCACTGTACTCTGCCTGTCAAAAAAAAATTATAACTAATGACTTAAGCAGCTAACATATTCCCCAAATTTGAATGTACTGACAATTTTTGAAAGTTCTTGTCTGTTGGTTTCACATTCATGTGTCAACAATGGGGATACATCCTGAGAAACCTGTCATTAGGCCATTTCTTCACTGCACTTACACAAACCTAGATGCTACAGGTCAGTCACTCAATGTGGCCTCTTGATGCTATCAAGAGACATGATAAGTATGAGCTGTAGGAGGCTGTTACTTGTGTAACATGGCATACAGTAGAATTTTTTTTTTCTAAATAAGTGTAGACTCTGAAATAATGATAAAATGTATAGCACGGTGCTATGGCTTGAGCATGATTTTACTTCTGAACTTGTGCAGGACTTTGAACAGCAAAGTCATCAGTGGTACTAAGAGGGCAAAAACTTAACCCAGTATGGTTTTTAGGAAGTAGACCTAGTGGAAAATTCTTAGGTCATTGGGAGCATGCAAGAAGATTGTTATGAAAGCCTGAGGGGGGCCAGTTACTCTGTCCACTTCCTGGCTTGCCACGTGATTCTGCCTCCACACACATGTTCCCGCTTGCCATGTGATGGTCTGTTCACTGTGGGTCTCTGTCAGCAAGAATGCCATCACCAGAGGCTGAGCCAAAGGAGCCTGTCCAATCTTGGACTGTAAACCTCCAAAACCCGAGCCCAAATCAAATCCTTTCTTTACAAGTTCAGTTGCCTTAGGTGCTTCATTCTGGTGATGAAAAGCTAACTTATGTAGTAAGCACATAAACCAGGCACGCTGCCATCTATCCCTATTAAGTATTACTGCACACAATCCCATCGCCATACTTTTATATGACCAGCAATGCAGGAGGCTTGTTTACACCAGCATCTCCACAAACCTGTGAGTAATGCATGGCACTGAGATGTTATGATAGCTACAGTGCTATTAGGTGATAGGAACTTTTCATCTCCATTATCATCTTATAGGGTTAGTATTATATATTAGATCCATTTTGATTGAAATGTAGTTTTATGACCCACGACTGTATTATTTCTGCATACACAAATAGTTAAACATTTTCATACAGAAGTACATTTTCACAATTAGTGATACAGTAATTTTTGTTGCATTTTATGGCAATAAATATATATAATCTTGGGCAAAAAACAGATCCTCAGTGATATCCTTAGTTTTGTTTTCAAAAATATTTTTCATTGAGGTGTAATAAACATAAAATACAGTCATTTTCAGTGTGTGGTTTGGTGATTACCCATGTGATCACATTAATCAGTATTTTACTTTATTCTCAGAAAAATATATACTTGTACTTCAACTGGCTGGTCTAATTTCAACATGTGAAGCACTCAAGGAGTGTTAACTTAGATTCCATCTAATTAAATTGTATTTTAAAGTGACTATTCAGATAGTAACAACAATTCTCATGGCAAACTGTGTGAGTCACATTGATATATTGATTATGTATGACATCTGTATATATTGGCACATATTTGCAAGATGTTTTTTAGAATTTGTTTACTTCTTCATTCATTCATTCATTCATTCATTTTGAAAGGCACAGTTACAGAGAGCAGGGAGAAAGAGATCTTCCACCTGCTGGTTCACTCCCCAAATGGCAGCAATGGCCAGGTCTGGAACAGGCTGAGCAGGGAGCCAGAAACTCTATTCTGGTCCCCCAGGTGGGTGGCAGGGACCCGAGAACTTAGGCCATTTTCTTTTGCCTCCCCAGCCACATTGTGGAGAGCTTGATCAGAAGTGGAGATTCCAGGACTTGAACCAGCACTCAGATGGGATGCCAACATTGCAGGCAACAGCTTAACCCACTGTGCTATAAGGCCAGCCCTGGTGTATTGTTTTCCGAAGTGATTGTACATCACTTCATATTATTCCAGGTCACTTTCACTAAATTTTGATTTTAAAAACACAAATCTGGGGCCTGACACTGTGGGGAAATGGGTAAGGCTGCCACTTGCAGTGCAGGCATCCCATATGAACACTGGTTTGAGTCCTGGCTGCTCCACTTCTGATCCAGCTCTCTGCTGTGGCCTGGGAAAGCAGTGGAAGATGGCCCAAGTCCATGGGCCCCTGCACCCATGTCGGAGACCTGGAAGAAGCTCCTGGCTCCTGGCTTCAAACTGGCTCAGCTCCTACCATTGCAGCCATCTGTGGAGTGAACCAGCAGATGGAAGATCTTTCTCTTGCTCTCTCTCTCTCTCTGCCTCTCTCTGCCTCTCTCTAATTCTGCCTTTCAAATAAATAAAGCTTTGAAAAAAAATGATGGATCTATAATTTGTCATCAGTTACATCTATAACATTGACCATATCATCTTTTCATTGTCTCCAACTTTTCTATTTAACCAGTATATATCTCATGGTGTGTCATAATACTTATTACACTGCATACCCCCTCAATTTCTTTGCCTCATCTTCTTTTATTGTGCCAATGTGACAAAATCCTTGTTCTGGCAGCAGCCAAAAATCTGTTTGCTCTGTGCCTACACTTAACCAGGAGTGGGGTGGCTACAGGTAACTACCCAGCCATGCTGACTATTCTCATGTTACACTCATGACCACTTGTCTTAAGTTAGCCTCTAATGATACCTGTCATACAGACCATACTTCCTTTGTCCATTAACATTCCTATGCTTGTAACTCTCTTATGCTTTTTCATTATCTCTCAAATATCTATTACCTGTTGCTACACTCTCACTCCTAGCTGATGATTTTGCTTCCTTCTTCTCCAACATAACAGACACAATCAGAAAAGAATTAACCTTGGCTCCCACTTCTGCATAGACCTTCATCTATGTCCATTGTATTTTCCATCACTACATAACAAAATAGCCTAGAATGTTGTAACTTGAAACAACCCCAATTGTTATCTCACAGTTTCTCTGCATCGGGAACTGAGGTCCCTATCTTTGGGCCTCCTGGCATCCTTACTTCATAGCTTGAGTGCTACAAGTTGAACCCTGGCCTTCAAGGACAAAAACTTACTACTAATGAGAAGTTGGATGGGAAAGGCCACAAACATCTCATCTTCACATACAAAACACTGTGGGCAAAATAAATATTGTATTATTAGTAAACTATAAAACTCTCTGAAGTTTTTTTTTAAATTGTCTTTATAAAGTATTGTAGAAACTAACAGATATCTGGAAGAAAGAATGTGGGATTCTTGTCTTGACTAAGGCCAAAATAATTTTCAGATGGGTCAATGATTTAACTGTCAAGAAAGTATAAAGTACCAGAAAAAAGTACAAAATAACTTTTAACACTTCATTATGGGAAAGATCTACCCAAGTAGTTAACAAAGCACATAAGTCACATAAAAAAGACTGGCAAATGTGATTACATAATAGGGAAAAGTCTACAAGGCAAGATAAGTAATACAATCATAAACTAGGGCAATATTTTTATCTGCCATAATAGAAAAAGGATATAAATATAATTTCAAAGATCTAACAAATCCATAAGTAAAAGATAAGCAAAACATGCAAAGGATGTAAACAGGCAATTGAGAAGATGTGCCAATACACTCATAATTATGGAAATGCAAATTATAGCTTCAATGAATACACTTACTTTGTGTTAGGCACAATTTGCCAAGAATAGCTGAAAAGTAGCAGAACTGAAGAAATGACATACATACAAAGATATTCATGGCAGAGCCTGGCGCAAAATGAGCACTGTGTAAGGGTTGGCTAAATAGGTGCTGTTTATAACAGCGAGGCTTGGAAACAATCTATATGCCCTAGTAGGAGGCTAAGTAAAAGTGACACAGTTGAAAGAAGCAGGCACCAAGGGTACCAATATAGATGATCTCAAAGATTATTAATTGAGAAAAGCAAGATGCAGCAAAACATGCATAGCAAGCATATCAATTGCACAGATAAGTGATATACTTTAAAATGTGGTCTATCTCTGGAAGTATTCACAAGAAATTAATGAGAGAGTGGCCTTCAGGGAGAGGAACTAGGAGCCTGGGTGATGGTAGAGGAATATAAAATACTTTCCATTGTATACCCATCCTCCACTACCTCCCTGCTTTTTTCTTTCGTGTGTGTATCTGTTACTTATTTAAATGAATGAAAATAGTCATTTTTTTTAACAGGCAGAGTTAGACAATGAGACAGAGACACAGAGAGAAAGGTCTTCCTTCCATTGGTTCACCACCCCCCCCCCGCCCCAAAGGGCTGCTACGGCTGGCATGCTATGCTGATCCGAAGCTAGGATCCAGGTGCTTTTTCCTGGTCTCCCAAGTGGGTGCAGGGCCCAAGGACCTGGGCCATCCTCCACTGCCTTCCCGGGCCACAGCAGAGAGTTGGACTGGAGGAGGAGCAACTGGGACAGAATCCAGAACCCCAACCAGGACTAGAACCTGGGATACTGGTGCCACAGGCAGAGGATTAGCCTAGTGAGCCGTAGCGCTGGCCAATAGTCATAATTTTTAAAAAATTAAAATACAATCACCCAAAAGCAACAATCATAGGAAATATAGTATTAGACACTGACTTGTTAGTTATTGGATGTATTCAAGAGGCCGGGAAGGAGTGGTTTTTAGCAAAAAGTAGGCATGGTCTAGGGATGTAAATGCAGTGTGGAAGCCAGATATTCTGAATCCGTCTCTTGCTTTGATTTTGTTGGGGCCAGAGTCAAGTGATTTAGGCTAGTCAGCTCTGGATAGTAGTACTTACTAGTCAAGTTCACCACTGCATTGTGAAAAATGAGTTGTTTGATACTGGCAAAATGCTTTGCAGGTGTAGAGTTTGTGCCAAGCAGAGCCTGCTCAGACATATGTGCCATCATGGGAACAGTGACTGTGGAGGGAAGGCTTTGAGGACATTTCCAATCCTATCCAGTTTCACAAACATTTTCCAAGTCCCAGAGAGTGCTTCCAAATGTTTCTTAAATGCTTGGGTTCAGAGAATTAGTCTATGTTTTCTGATTCTTGTCCTACTTTCCTACAACAGAGCCCAAGGCCCAATAAGTAAATGTTGAATGAATAATTTCTAGAAAATGGGTTCTTTTCAGATGAGAGAAGCTATATTTAAGATATAAAATGGTATATAATTCAATGAGGAAATGACAAATCCTTCTAGAAATTACAGTGGGTTAAGGACTCAGGTTGACTTTTGGTCCATATATATTAAATTGCATTAAACATAACATTCTCAAAGAGAAACGTATAATATAAGGAAAGAGAAGTTAAGGAAATGAGAATGTTGGTTGACAATTTCCCACAGGACTCTCAGATTTCTGCATATCCCACAAGCAATAAATAACACAATCCCTTTTCCTGGATAACATTTTCAAAAATGTTTGTAACATTTAACAGCCTTGGAAGATATAGTGTCTTCCTCGAGAACAAATGCCAAATCCGCTTACTGCACTTCATAAAAGAGTCATATTCTCTAGACTCACTCGTCCTTGCTTGTGACAGTACACGGATGTGCTGGCGTCACCTGGCCCTGTGGTAACTGCAGCTTGGTGAGTGGATACAATTAAGATAATACTCTGGTTTTGCTGGGGGTTATAAATCATCCTTTCTCCTTTTTCAAAAAAACACTTATTTGAGAGGCAGAGAAACACACACACACACACACACACACACACACACACAGAGCGAGAGCGTGCTCCGATTCATTAGTTAACTTCCCAAATTCCTGCAACAGCCTGTACTAAGCCAGGAATGCAGTCTAGGTCTCCCATGTGGGCCCCCCTATAGTCAGCATTAGCAGAAAGCTGTAGGCAGGGACTGGAGCCGCGTATGGAACCCAAGGATTCTGATGTAGGATATTAACTGCTAAGCCAAACATCTGCCTCATCCTACCTCTTTGACCCAGAGGTCATTTGTCTTCTACTAGCAACTATTAACTGTGCTCGGCTGATTTCTTAGCTTGCAAGTGAGGTAAAATCTCAAAGTCTTCCATTACCATATGATGAAAATACAATACAAGCTGCTCATGTGAACTCTACACATAATTTAAAATTTTACAGTAGCTACATTGAAAGGGTAAAAGAAGTAGGTAAAATTAAGTTTAATAATATATTTTGTGTAAATTAGTAAATACAAAATATTATCTCAACATGTATATCTCAATATGTACTGAATACAAAAATTATTGAGTTATTTTATGTTTTTTAGTCTAATTCTTCACAACCTGGGCCAGTGCATCTCAATTGGACAAGCTACACTTGAAGCCCTAATAGCCACCTGTAGCCAGTGGCTTCTACTTCGAATAGTGCAGCCCTAGTATGTAAAATACGGTAAAATGAAAGTAAAAGTTTTTAAGTCTAAAATAGATTTGCCTTTTTTAAAAAATTAAATCCAGAACATCAGTGATATCACTTATTGGGCCAATTGCTCTGGAGAGTATGAACCATGGTCCACATTTTCCAAAATTGAAGTCTGACAGGCTTCTCAGGAAATCCTGCACACATTATTTAATCCTCTTGTGCCCTTTAGGGTACATTCGGGATTGTTGGTTCTTCTGCAGCTGTCTGTAATAAGATAGGAATGTAGGATAAGACTCACTAAAGACAATTTTGATACTGATCCACCAAGCCATGCCTTGTCCTCATGTTTCCAGAGACCAAAATGTAACTGTGCCTTAACTTCCCCCTTTAGTTTTTTCCTTTGTGAGACTTATCTACTTAGCATAAGAGGGGGTGATAATTTTGACCTCAGTTTGTATTACACCAGCATCTGGATAAAGAGCTGCTCACACAATTTTGATGCAGAGAAAATGAATAGCTTCAGTCCTGCAAGCTCTGCCTTAACTTGCTCATCTGCTCTCCGCCTGGCTCACCAAGGGGCCACACGATCTCATGAGAAAATCACAGCAATGGAGCACTGTCGAGGGTGGAGAACGCCTGACCTTTAAGGGGCAGTGACGGGGCCATCAGTCTCAGCCTCTCTTTACCCTCATTTTTCTTTTTCTTTTCTTTTTTATTAGATTCGTTTTATTTACTAGAGAGAGAGAGAGAGGGAGAGGGAGAGGGCGAGGGCAAGGGCGTGGGGGGGGGGGAGAGGGAGAGAGGGAGAGAGAGAGAGAGAAAGAGAGAGAGAGAGAGAAAGAAAGATCTTCCATTCACCAGTTTCCTCAAATGTCTGCAACAGCCAGGGCTGGGCCAGACCAAAGCCAGGACCAGAGTTTCTTCTGGGTTTCCCACATGGGTGCAGGGGCCCAAGGACTTGAGCCATCTTCTACTGCTTTCCCAGGTGCATTAGCAGGAAGTTGGATTGGAAGTGGAGCAGCCAGGACTCAAACTGGAGCCCATATCAGAAGCTGCAGTCATAGCCCAGTAGCTTTACCTACTATATTATAATGCCAGCTCCCTAAGTTTTATTTTTCTAAACAGTATCCTTCAAGCCTCAGAATCCTATATGGGTTGATTATGATAAAATAAGTAATTGCCAAAGCTTTCCATCATTCAAGGTTAGGGAAATATAGCCCAAATAATATCAACATTTTAAAATAAGAAATATGAATTTACAGGAACTGGGTACACTGCTTCTTATATCTTTCTACCCTTTATACATGGCAAATGGCAGAAATAGAAGAAATTTCTTTGAATCTTCTAACCTCAAAAAAGTCAATGCTTGGTAAAAAGACTCTTGAATAAAAATATTGTAAGATTGAATCTAAAACACATGCAGCAGACTCCTTTCTTTAGACAACATTCACAGAGGAAAAGCCATTCCAGTTTATTAAATAAGAATCAAATCAGTCAGCCAGTCAATCTCTTGGGGAATTTTCATAATATTCAGAAAGGATGAGTTAAATATTGATGTAAGAGACTACATATGGGGGCCAGCGCTATGGCCTAGTGGGTAAAGCTACCACCTGCAGTGCCGGAATCCCATATGGGTGTCGGTTCAAGTGTCAGCTGCTCCACTTCCAATTCAGCTCCCTGCTATGGCCTGGGAAAGCAGTAGAAGATGGTCCAAGTCCTTGGGCCCCTGTGTGCGCATGGGAGACCCTGAGGAAGCTCCTGGCTCCTGGCTTCAGATTGGCACAGCTCTGGCCATGTGACCATTTGGGGAGTGAACTAGCACATGGAAGACCTCTCTCTCTCTCTACCTCTACCTCTACCTCTACCTCTACCTCTACCTCTACCTCTACCTCTACCTCTACCTCTACCTCTACCTCTCCTTCTCTCTCTGTGTTATTCTTTCAAATAAATAAATAAATCTTTAAAAAAAGGTACTAGGTATGGTCAGGTACCCTTGAGAATAAACCCAACATGCCTCATGGCCTCACCATGGGTACCTGGGACAGTCCTGTGCCCTGATTTGAGCACTGGGGAGGATTTGCCTCCACAAAGGTCTCCCACCAATGACCTACAGTTTTTCCATAAATGAAGTCAGCATTTGGTCTAAGACCCTCCCTGAGGGCCTGTCTTCTACTCAATAAATACTGCCACATGCCCCTGGCAAATTACGTGGCTTTCTCTTTTATCCAGCACCATGATGTCCCAACTCTTACCACAAGGTTTCTCCATTTTTTCTACCGCCCTATGTCCCAGTAGCATCACAGTTTGTGTTTCATACCTAGAATTTGGCCATATTCCTCCCTGGTTTTATATATAACACCTGATTTTGTACCTGACCATTTCTAGATTCAATTTGCTGAACTTGGCTCCGCTGCTGCATTGTTGGATAAGAGGCATTTCATCCTGTACCACTTAGTTGGGCATTATTTTAGGTAGCCATGAACTTTGCTGGTAGTCATTCACCCCTTGTATTAGACAGTGCTTCTCCTTTTCCCACTTTCTTCCTCTCCTTTTCTCTCCTGTCCCTCCAACCAACTGACAGGGTGGTACAATTTTAAAAGCCTATGGAATTTGGAATGAACAAAAATGATGTCAGATTCCAAGATGCCATCTTGTTGTATACCCTTGGCCATTACTTACCTCTAAGCTTGGTTCTTCGTTTATAAATTGGGAATGATAATAAATAGTGCTTAGCTATAGATTTTTTCAGAAGATAAAAAAGATATGTGAGGGCTAAGGTACAAGAAACAGACATCAAGTGGTAAGTGAGCAAGACATGTTTGAAGGACAAAGAGTCGAAAGTCCTGAATGTTATTGACCTCCTGTTTTCCTGGTTCTTTTTGCTTGGCCAGTAATGTTTTTCTTTCTTTGTCAATTTTTATTTATCTATTTTTTATTTATTTGAGAGAGAGGGGGAGAATCTTCCATCAGCTGGTTCACTCCCCAAATGCCCATAACAGCTGGGGCTAGGCCTGGCTGGGAGCTGGGAAATTAACCCAGGTCTCCCAAATAGGTGACAGGAACCCAACTACCTGAGCCATCACCTGCTGCCTCCCAGGTTGCACATCAGCAGGGAGCTGGGCTTGAAAGGGGAGCTGGGGCTCAAACCTGGCACTCTGATGTGGGACGCCAGCATACCAAGTGGCATCTTAACCCCTGCACCAAGCGTATCCCTTTGTCAAGTGTAGCCCTTGGTTATGGTTTTTTAAACACAGAAATATACCTCGTAACTCCTACTGAATTGCATTGCAAAATCTTTGGCATAATATGCTTTATCATTTGTATTCCTTACCTTGACCATTACAGTCAAGTATTTCTTGGCTTGGGTGGAACTTAGTGCCTGTTAGAGTTCTGGCAAAAAACTTTTCAAAAGAGGTTCTTTTAGGTTTTTGTCTGGGGAATTCTTTTAGGTTTTTGTCCAGGGAATCCTGGATAATGAAAGTGGGTAGGAAAATTTGTTATCTAGTATAGCAGAACTTCCTGGAAGCAAAGAGATCAGTGCTTGGAACATTTGACAGAGGTGTGGCTCTCTCTGCTGCTGGGGTGAGCTTTTAGACAAATTATTTAGTTTTGCATCTTCATTCTCCTTATCACTATATGATAGAAATAATTATCAAATTGACCTCATAGTATTGAGAGAGGAGTGCATGAGAGAATCCAGGACACTCCAATCTCACAACACCTGGTGTGCAGGGCTTTTTTATTACACATCGACAACGGCAGTCTCCAATATTTACTTCAGATACCATCGGAAGCTGTCCTCCATCCAGGGTGAGTCTATTAAAATGTCACAAAGATCAGTTCACTCTGCTGCTCAGAACCCTCCAGTAGCTCCTTCTGTTTGGCAAAAAAAGTCAAGATTCCTGTTTTATTTTCTCTTCCTCTTAACATCTAAAGGATCTTCAGTAAGCTGTTTACTTACTTGATAGGCGTGTTTATTTTCTGTCTGTCTCTCCTAGACTGTGAGTTCCACAGGATGGAGTCTATTCTGTTTATTGTGTGGTTCAGTGCCCTGGAGCAGTGCCTGGCCACAGTGGGTGCCATTTGTTGAAAAGATGAAAGCATCCAAGATGGTGTCTACCTCTCTTACATTCCTACCTCACTTTTATGACTATTCTCTTGTGATATTTTAGTCCAAATTATGCTCTACTATTTTGATATTTGCCTTAATCCCTTCACGATAATGTGATCTTTGTGAGTTGGACAATGTCCAAAACCTGACACACAGTCAACACTAGTGCTCTTATTGAAAGAAAATAAACTAGAATTCTGGACTTCATTCCCTGTCTTCCCCCTACTCCTCCCACCCCATCTCATTAGGTTGCATTATCTTTAATTAATTTGGGTTAAAATTCAAGATCAAATGAATTCTATTAATAGGTGATTAGCTTTAATTTCTGAAGATAATGCTTACATTTTTCTTGTAAGAAGAAAAAACACTCATGTCTTCTTGAATGTGATGGTCGACAGCAGAGCGGCAACCTGTCAGGCCTGTGGTGCCATGGATTTGGTGACAGAAGAGGCTCATTACCGGGTCTCCTCTACCTTCTTCCCTCCTCCCCAGCTACCCCCAGTGCTGAAAACACAATCTGGCTTTAGGGAAAACTCAAAAGAAGTGAAAAATAACCACTTAAGATGATAAAATATAATTCTTTCTCCTTAAAGATTATACATGGAGTTAAAAATACTTTAAAAGTTGTTTATTTGAGAGGCTGGGGGTGGGGGAGAGATCCTATCCATTTGTTTATTCCCCAAAGATCTACAATATCCAGGCTTGGGCTGGAACCAAAACTGGGAGCAAGGGAACTCAATCCAGGTTTCCCAAACAGGTGGCAGGGACATAATTATTGAGCCACCACTGTTGCCTTCCAGGGTCTGTATTAGTAGAAAACGAGCCAGGGACCTGAGCTGGGTATTGAACCCGGTGCGCTGATGTGGGATGGAGCATCTTAACCACTAGGTTAAAGGCCAGTCTTGATACTTCTGTTATTTGAACTGAATACTGAAATTCATCTGTTTTTAGCCAGTGCTTGATATTGGTAACCGATTTCTGTTAAAGTCAAGATCTGGGCATGCTGTTGGCTTGTGCAAATCTAAAGAAAGACCCTCAGCACTGAGTTGGGGTGAGCGCCACACACAGAGTAGGAACAGGCCATTAGCAACTGCAGCACTGAACACAGGAAGGGAGGCTGCTCTTGCTCATCTGACACAACCCAGGTAAGGATCCCTGAGTCCCGACTTCATCACTGCCATGCGGCGGTGCCCCCCGGAAGGCAGCCGGACAGGCTGGTGCATACGTGGAGACCATTGATTCAGCTGGCTCAGTCTTCAGTTTCTCAACTCTGAAGACTGTCACTTTTATGCGCTGCTTCTTTTCTAGTTAGATTCTCCTTGGGACCCCTGACTGGTAAAGTCTGCATGCAACCCTGGGCCCCTCGGGGTACACTGCTCCCTGTGACACGCAGGGGCCCACCCTTGGAGCAACATCCATTTCCCAGGCTGCTGGGCAGGATTAATGGCCAGGAGGGCTGCAGGCTTCAAAGGTCCGGATGAGCCCCTGCAGCAGGTCAGACCCTGGAAGCGCCTCTTATGCGAACAGACACCTGGACAAACACAAGGGGTGCACTACGGCTCTTTATCCCTGCAACTCATTTCCCTGAGCACAAGTTGCCACGACTGCTTTCTCATGCCTCACATCATAAAAAGGCTTTTGTGCTGCAGGGGGCTGGGGAGGACGGTGGGTGTCAGATCAGAAGCCTCTCCGAGCTGGTTCTTTCCTCTTCAGACTCAGCCAGCCAGTCCATCTGGACCTGGCTTTGTGCAGCGAAGATGGGCACCACAGTGGCCCCACCAGCCCTTTCCCACCTCACAGTAACTCTGATCTACCCGTTTGCATAGATTTCCAGCATTTGACCCAGTGCCTGCTCCTGCAGGATCCCAGCAAGTGCTTGCTGAGTTACTAAGTGAACTCCTAGATTCACTCCAGAACAAAGCTAGATCTGTAGAAGTTGAGTCATTTTTCTTGGTTTGAATTCCCACTAGAAGCAAGCTTTGAAACATAGATTTGAGTGAAAAGTAGTTTACTTGGGAAGCGATCCCAGGAATCTCCAATCAGAGAATAAGCAAGCAGGCAGGCAAGGAAAAGCAGTTGCCAGAGTGTGCCTCATTCAGCAAGTTGTCACTGTGGGCTGCTGGGGTGGGCAACAGCCCCCTCAAGTTGCCCCATTCAAAGGGTGAGGGAGGTAGAGTAGGCATCAGCCTGGATCAGCATTGGTGGAGTACTGCTCCTAGGAACTTACTCACTCTAATCTGCTCTGTGCCCAGGCGGGGGGCTCTGGAGGTTAGAGACAACATCCAGACCAAGTGTGCCTTGGCAGTGGGAAGTCAGACTGTACACACACGGCAGTGTCTGCTGTGTGTGCAACATCATTCTACCCACTCTCGTTTCCTTCTCCACCAGTTCTTCTGCATAATTGGCTATCAGGAAGGCACTGGGAGTCCCTGAGTTCCTTCAGTCCCAGGCATGATAGTAAGTTCCAAAGACTGAGCCTAGGAAGACAGGTACTCTCCACCGTCTGGCTAATATTCCAGTAGCTTTGTGGCTATTGGATATGCATTTCAGCAAACCACACACTAACCTTGCAGGACATTCTGGCTGCCTGTGATTCTCTGGTCCTTACAAAATCTCTGGGGAGCTGGTGTCACAGTGCCAACAAAATCCATACACCACAATCTTTTTATTTTCCCATAAAGGTAATTTCTTTGAATTTTCTTTATAACTGATCTCATCTTGTGCTGGGGCTTCAGTCCTATGCAGCAGCAGGAAATTAAAAATAAAAAAGCAAACCTAAACATGTCAATGAAAGTAACTCCGTTTCCTAGGGACTGACTGACAAGGTCAATAGTTTTATTTTGTCAACAACCCAAGACGTGCTATTTAAACTTCCCATGAGCATGAGAAAGCTCCTTCACTGGCCTCTAGTGCACCAAGTCAACCCTGGACACCTACTGTCGGTGATATCTAATTTGAGCATCCTCTACCTCCATGGAAATTCTAGGTCCCTCTCTGGCTACAGCACTGGAGATCTCTTTCAAATATAATGTATTTTTGAGATAACTATCATGTTAAACAATTTTCATCCCATACAACTTCTATATGTAGCAGGTGGGGCCAAGTCAAGAGCTGGTTCTATGCAAGAAACAGGATCCAGAGGGAGAGCCTGGGGGTTAGGAGCGGGAGGGGGTGGTAGAGGTGGTGTGGGGCTTCCAAGAAGTGGAGCATGGAGCTCTGAAGGGGCCCAACATGAGGGCCCTGGGAGCTTGGGTGGTGAACCACAATATTAGCACTGGGATCTAAAGGCACCCAGTAGGACAACTTCCTGTTCTACTGCAACAGCCTCTGGAGAGGTAAGGCCAGCATGAGTGGAGCAGATGCTGAGGCTGGTGCTAGCCAAAAGGTGGTCTTTTTCATGCTCTGCACTCACAGAGTCCTAAGACCAGAGCTCTCTCTCCTGACCCCCATCCAAACCTCCTGTGCCAGTTGCAGACGCAACAGCATCAGTGTCCCAAGGCCAAGGGGTTCAGGCCCCGTGCAGCCCTCTTGGAGCTGTGGTTTCCTTTGGTTCTGTTGTTCTTGTTCTGTCCGAGTGGGACCTCTGTTCCCACTCCGAAGGCCACTGTTAAGTCCTATTCATTCTCAATGGCTCATTTAGTTCAGTGGGGGTTTGGATTTTGAGAAGGTTTTCTCTTTTAATTCATTTTTTTCCCTTTTCCTTTTTGTTAAAGGGTCATAAAGAGCTTTAAGATGCCACGCATGAAAAGCTCTGGATAAACGCGGCTTGTACTGGATTGTAAAGTACTGTATTGTTCTGACCTTAATTCCTTGTGTGAGACTAGCATCGGCAATTTCCTCCTGTCGGAGGCAGAGGCAGAATACCAACTGACTGAAGCCTGTGAGCAGGGACTGCTGTCCCCAGGATCCCCAGGCTTGGGAGCACTCTGGGAAACCAGATGTCTCTAGGAGAGATTCTCCTTTGGATCTAGGTGGATTTTCCTGACTTTTTCAGGAAGGTTCACTGTTTCTGTGAAGAAGAAACACATCTCTGCTCTCTGATGTGGCATTTGGGAGCTGTGGTGGCAGTTGTCCTTGGTCACACACGGTCATGAACCACAGTCAGGTCTTCCCTGTAGCCCTCCTGCTCTGAAGTTCGCTGTCTTACTGGTGTCCTAGTTTGCATGGGTGGGGAGCCCTCCTTCACTGGGTTATGGGGACTGTTTTGGTCCTGACGGTTCTTTTGTCCTCTCTTGATGCCCATGTCAAGGAACTGCCCGGATTCAGGCCAGCACGCCCCAGCGTCCCTCACATTTGCCAACTTGCCCCTGCCTCCTGGTCTCTGCCTCCACACTTCCCTGGAGTCCTCACTTCCCATTTTCTCTCTGGCTGGGTCCTGCCTCCTTGCTGTCCAGCCCTACTCCTTCATAAAATTCTCCTTCACCCAAGACTCTCAGTTTCCCTGGACTCTATTCTCATTTGTCCTTGTAGTCATGAATGCACATGTTAACCCTTCATGGGCTTGGGCTTGGACCCCAAGGTGGACTGTCGGTTCTGTGAAGGATGTGCCTTTCCCAGAGTTTGTAGCTGTGGCATGTGCTTTCATTTGTGCCTAACATAAAGCAAGAGCCTCGTAGGTTCCCGCTGGTTGGTGTTTCAGTGGATTGGTTGATACTCTGGCCCCACCTGCTCAGGTGTCAGACAGGGCTTTGCGCCAGCAGAGACGTCCCTCTGACTCTAGGATCCACATGTGCTGATTATTTCACTCCATGATTCATCTCAGGAGCAAGAAACAGCTTCTACTTTAGTTTCCAGAAAAAAAAAATACTCTCAACAAACATTTTTGTGTTTGAGTAGACGTCTTTTAAAATGTTTTTAAAACAATTTTAATTAAAAAACATAGTCATTGTACATATTTTTGGGGTACAGTCTGACATATGTGTATACAATGAGTGATTACATCTGGGTAACTGCTATATTCATCACTTCAGACATCATCATTTCTTTGTCTTGGACTATTGAAAATCCTATTAGCTATTTTGAAACATATAATTATTGTCAACCAGTTACCCTACTGTGCTATAGAAGATTAGAAGATACTTCTTCTATGTGACTGCAACCCTGCCATGAACTTCACCAAATATTTTGTTGTTGCTTAAATGATTTATTTACATATTTATTTGACAGGGAAAGGGAGGGAGGGAAGAAGAGAGAGAGGAGGAGAGAAAGAGAGAGAGAGAAAGAGAGAGAGAGACAGAGAGAGAGAGATCTTCATTCATTGGTTCACTCCCCAAATGGCTGCAACAGCTGGGGCTGAGCAGGCTGAAGCCAGAAAGCAGGAAGTCCACACAGGTCTCCTACATGGGTTGCAGGGGGCCCCTTGCTCTTGGATCATCACCAGCTGCTTCTCAGGCATATTAACAGGGTGCTGGATTGAAAGTGGAGCAGTCGGGACTTGAATCAGCAATCTAGTATAGGATGCCAAGCAGCAGCTTAACCTGCTGTGCCACAATGCTGGCCCTCACCAAGCCTTTTGGGCAGGTAGGGCAGTTACATCGAAGGGAGCAGCATCTTGCTGTCTCTGTGCACATAACGACACCGAGCCCCTGTGCTTGAGGCTGTATGCTGGTAAGCACCTTCCATGGCTTATTAAAGTGCTTCTTCTGAGCAAATGCCATACTTTCACAAAGAAAATTTTCAAAGAACCAGTTCTCATTGTCCTCCTTATTTTTTGCAGTGTCACTAATCAGAAGGGTTGAGTTTGCCCTCCCTGGATTCAATTATTAAAACTGTTTCTCAAAAGAATGCAGCCACCAAAGGAATCTGGGAATAAAGGGATTCCAGATCTTTCTCCACCTCCTAGTTGGTAGACTATCAGACTGAGACTCTGCCCCCAGCCTTAGCACTGTGGGATACCAAGAATGAGGTCTGGGCCCCCAGTAAACACTGCCAAAGGGTCCCTCAAGGTCTGGGCATGAAAAAGTAAACAGGTCTGGCAGACACAGAGCTTGGCAGCTCGGGCTCCCCCCACCTCCCCACCAGGAGCTCTTTGAGTTGTGTCTGTGAGTCTCTGGCAGGGGGCTGCCACCAGGTCTCAGCTTCCAGTCTCTGCTGGATTTGATTCCTTTCCATGCCTTTTCCCTGCCTTATGACTTTTAGTCGTGTAATTTCAGGGCAGCGGAGATTTCACATTAAGGCAAAATAGCGCTGGTACTTGGCTTGCTGCTATTGAAATTCGAAGGCTATTTTCCACTTGCTTGCAAAGAGCGTCCTCTCAGCTCCCGCTCCCAGGCTCCCTTCTCTGGCTCAGATGCGCACACATTTTAAACAACATTCCTTCCTGAGTTTGTCCCTTCGTGTCCCCAGCTTCTGAGCTTGGGGACGCTCCAGCCCCTGTCCTTGTTCTTGCTAATGTTTCCCTTGCTGTCCTTTGTTGACAAGCCAATTTATTCAGCTCCAGCCTCCCCTTCCCTCCCCTCTCTTTTCTATGCTTCACACTCCTCCTAACTGAAAAATACTCCTAATTATGTAGGTATGTGTGTGTGTGTTTTGGGTCTAGGAAAATAAATCGAAGTCCTGATGAAGTTGGAGGAAGTGTACCTAACAAATTCCCCTAAATGTGCAGTGTTGCCAATCTGGACACAGGATTGAGTTTATGCATAGGCCAAGGACTGTGCTGAAAAAGCCAATATAGCTGGCATTGCTGTTTGTCTGTGCATCGGTCATTTCTCCCTTTCTTCTTCTTAACCCAGATTTGTCACACACACAGCCCCCCCCCCCCCCCCCAGCTGTGAATCACGGTTGGTCTAAGTAACCTTGAGGGGTTCATTCTGCCTTGTCAGTGACTGGCTTAGCCAATGAGAATGAAAGAGAAGCCTCCTGGGAAAGCCTGAGGGGAACCTGGGGAAGGCTGTGCTCCTGGGAAGTGAAAGTCCTGAATGCCCGATCCGTTGCCTGGAGGCTGTGGCACTGAGAGCTTCTGCAGCCATCTAGAATGCTTAGGAGAGCACAAGCCTCAGGGAAAAGCCATGCTGCTGGGACTGCAGAAAAGAAACAGGAACAGGAGCAGCCTTGATCTGCTGAGGCCGCCTTACCGAGACTTGTTTTAGAGGTAATAAACCTCCCTGGGTAGCCAATTGTTTTAGTTTTTTCCTTGCTACCTAAAGCATTTTAACAAAGGTAACTCTTATGTGCCAAAACATTTTCTCTGGACAAGTGTTCTCTCCCCTGCTTGCTCTGATACCCACACAGATCATCCCCTCATTTTGATTGTCATTACTCATTTCATATCACTTTTCATGTGCCAAACTCTGTGGTAAATGCTTCATCTAAACCCCTTACAAAACCCTTTTGCAGCATACAAAGGTTAATAACGTTGCCCAATGGCCTAGAGCTAGTAAGCACTGGTGGGGTTTGAATATGGACAAACTGGCACCAGGATCCATAATATTAACAATAAACCCTTAACCATCAACTTGCAGGAGTTGAATGAACTTGGAGTTCTGGGCCCAGGTGTTCCTGGAAGGGGGCACAATTTCCCTTTCCCCACCTTAGTTCAAGTTAGCTGCCTTGCCTTGAGTGAGGGGCACTGCTTCTACCCCATCTGTGTGTCTTTTTTCCAAGATAAGGAGGCTCATGCCAATTTTGCTGGAGCCAGGATTGGTGGTTACTTCATTTCTTCATAGTTGAAGATGCCAAGGCCAGTGCATTTAAGGTATCTCTAGGAAATGTGACCCAGAGGTCACTATTCTCAAGTATTCTTTCTAAAATATTCTTTAAATTATTTATTTGAGAGACAGAGGCAAGCAGAAACAGAGCTACCATCCTTAGATGAACTCCCCATATGCCTGCAATGACCTGGACTAGGCTAGGCTAAAGCTGGGTGATAGGAACTCAATCCAGGTCTTCCATGTGGTGGCAGGGACTCGATTACTTGAGCCACTGCCTGCTGCCTCTCAGGGTCTGCAATTAGCAGGAGGCTAAACTCAGATGGTCTGATATGGGACATGAACACTCCAGCTAGTGTCTTAATTGCTAGGCTAAATGTTTATGAAACCCAACACTGCTTTACTTGGCAGTCCTCCTCTAGAGTTCCCCCTTGGTAGAGTCTAACATGGCACCAGATGATGAGGCAGTGGAGTTCAGAAGAGAGGGTTTGAGTCTGAAAGACAATAGCTAGTATTCTCTCTGCCTAAGAATGGTAAACAGCCCAAAGGATCACAAGGGGGAGGCTGATCAATGGGAATTTGATAGAATTAGACAGTTCTTACTTCACTTCCATCCTGTTTGCACTGGTGGCACAAGATACAAGTGAGGGAGCAATGATGTAGGAGAGTTTATGGCGTTCTGAGGGATTGTCACTAGATCTTTTCTGAATTTTAGGTAAAATAAAGGAAAGAGTTAATAAAGAGTTTGATACCTATCAGTGTCACAGTATTAATGCTGCCCTTCCAGGAATCTTCTCAACTTGCTGTCCTCACCTCTTTGGAAGTTGGAGAGGCGCCTTTTCTATTTCTAGGGCAAAGAGTGATGTGCACGTGGGTAAATGAGTCCTTCCTAAGGACTTTCTAAGAGCCAAGCACTTTTAAGTGCTCCTAACACTTGTTATCAGGACAACCTTGGTCAAGTTACATTGCTTCTCTGAGCCTGAGTTTTCATATCTACGCAGAGGAGACTCTACCTGTTCACTACCTAGTTCAAGAAATAGGAGGTGTGGGGGAAACACTGGAAAGCTCCCAGCCTGATGTTTCTCATACATTTCCCCAGTTGTTGAATGGAGGACTATCACTACTGATAGCAACACGACTTACAGAGCTGCATTTGTCACGATAAAGAGAATTAGACAGAGTTCAGTGGAACAAATTGGAAACATTGAGCCTTACTATATATACTAATTTTTAACAGAAGGGCAAAAGTGATTTAGGAGCAAAAGGAAAGTATTTTTAACAAGTGGTACAAAGACATTTAGATACCCATAAAGAGAAAAAAAAGAACTTAGATCTACACTTTATGTTTTATACCATATACAAAAATTAACTAAAAGTTAATCTTATGCCTATAAGTGAAATAGAATTTACAGCACTTTTGGAAGAAAGCATGGGAGAAAATCTGTGTGGCCTTGGGTTAGTCAAAGACATCAACAGCGCATAAATCACTTAAAAATGATAAACTGAACTTTATCAAAATTAAGAACTCCCACTATTTGAAACATATCATTAAGAGAATGAAAAGACAAGCCACAGGGTAGAATCGGTCACCAGAAAGACCAAATCCATATTTAGGGGATTAAAACTTTCACTCCTATCTTATTTCTGAGAAGTGAGGTAAGGGTGACTATTGACTAATGACTAACCATGCTTACAGAATGAGATTTCCATAAAAACTTTCAAAAGTAGTGGTCAAAGACCTTCTGAGTTGATGCTTGGAAGGTGGCTCTTTCCATCCCACCATCCCTGCCCCATGAATCTCTTCCATTTAGCTATTAAGTTGAATCCTTTATGATAAAGCAGTAATCATAAGTAAAGTGCTTTTCTAAACCCTATGAGTTAGCTGAGTGAATTACAGAACCTGAAAAGAGGGTCATCAGAATCTTTGAATTTGTAATCGGCTGAACAGAGAAGTGAGTTGCCTGCAGACCCCATTTGTGCTGGTGTCTCAAGTCGGGGCAGTCTTGTGGGATTGAGCCCTTAACCTGCAGTGCCTGTGTTAATGCCAGGTGGGTGGTGCCATAAATGAATTAATGGACACCAGTGAGTGTCAGAGATTTGGAGTCTTGATCATTGATGGAAAAAGATATCAAAAAGTCCACATAGGAGTAGGAAAGAGGGCAAATCCTTTCCTGCCTGTCATAAGGGGTCATAGCCAATACTCCTATAATAAATGGTAGATTAATAAGAGAAAAGCATAACTCATTTATTTGATCATAGTTTTATGTGACATGGGAGACTTCAGAATGAAGACCAAAGATCCAGGGTGAACTTTCCATTTTTGTGTTTAAGTTCAATGAACATAGGCAACTGTGTAGAAATATGATAGACCAGATGTCACAATGCAATAGCTATGAACTGAGGGAAAAACCCTACAAAGCCTGTCTGTTCAGATTCTTATTGGCCCTTAAGTTATATCATTTCTTCCTATTAGGTATGGGGCAAGACTCTTCCTAGCATGAAGCGCTTAATTTCTTTATGGCTAACTCTTACACAGGAAGGTAAGGGGAAAGTTAGAGTAATGGTTTTAAGTTTTATGACTGACTTTGGGGAAAAGGGATTCTGGTTTCAGAGAAGAGAAATTCTAGTTTTTATGGTTGGTCTCACAGGAGAATGAGGGGGGAACACAACAGGCAGGAGAAGTCAGAGAGAAAGTTTGCTTCTGAGACTTCTTTTGAGGCCTTCATTGAAGAAATTGTTTTCTTAGCCCCAACACAAATACCCATTAGTGGATGAATAGATAAACTGTTGTAACTATTTGACAGAATACTACTTAGCAATAAAAAACAATTGACACAGGTTATAATGTGAATGAATTTCAAAATAATTACACCGAATGGAAGTATCCAGAAAAAAAATTAGTGGATATTACATAAACCCATTTATATGAGATCATAGAAAATATAACCAAATCTTTAGTGGCAGATAGCAGATCAGTGCTTGGCTGGGCATGGGAGTGAGAGGGAGGGATAACTATTATGTATGAGGGATTTATCTTGTGTGCGTTTGGGAGTGATAGATCGAATCATTATCTTGATTGTGGTGACAGGATAGTTTCTCTTTTTGACAGGCAGAGTTAGACAGTGGGAGAGAGAGACAGAGAGAAAGGTTTTCCTTTCCATTGGTTCACCCCCCAAATGGCTGCTACGGCTGGCACGCTGCACCAATCCAAAGCCAGGAGCCAGGTGCTTCCTCCTGGTCTCCCATGCGGGTGCTGGGGCCCAAGTACTTGGGCCATCCTCCACTGCCTTTCCTGGCCACAGCAGAGAGCTGGACTGGAAGAGGAGCAACCGGAACAGAATCTGCGTCCTGACCGGGACTAGAACCCGGGGTGCCAGTGCCGCAGGTGGAGGATTAGCCTAGTGAGCCACAGCGCCGGCCTGAAGGATAGTTTCACAGGTATACACGTATGTCAAATGTACCCAATTATACATTTTCTTCTGGGGCAGTGGGGAGAGAAAAGAGAGAGAGAGAAAGACAGACACACACACACACACTCCATTTTCTGGTTTACTCCCCAAATGGCCCCACAGACAGAACTGAGCCAAACCAAAGTAAGGAGACAGGGACTCAAGTCAGGTCTCTCATGTGGGTGGCAGGAACCCAGTCACTTGATCCCCAAAGTCTACATTGACAGGAATCTGGAATAGGTGACTGACCCAGGAATCAAACTCAGTCAGATGATATGGGATGTGGGTATCTTAACTGGTAGGTTAACTGCCCTCAATTATACGTTGTAAATATTATAATTCACTGTGTGTTAATTGTATTTCAGTAAGTCTGTTAGGCAACTGGAATATATTGTTGTCTCTAGAAGGTGGATCCTGGCGAGTTTTCATTCTCATACTTTTCTCCAGTTTTAAAGTTTGCTCCAGTGAGCTTGTATAGTAGAAAATTAATAAGTATAGTGAAAAATAGCAAATGGCATAAAAATATTTTACAGGGCTAAGACAACATGATTGATTTTACAGGAACACTGCAAGTTAAGTAGTCCTTTGTGGGCTCATCTGGGAACCCAATCACCATTTATAACTGGGTTGCTGTGAAAATATGTGCTGTCCATTCCAAACACTGATCTTAAATTGAACTTTCAGAACACTTTTATTTTCTTTTTAACTCTCTAAGCAGCAAGATCCTTTGTTGTAAGTTTTGTTCACAAGAGTTTCTCTTATTTCCTTGTGGGCATTTATTTATTTTTCACAATAGAATAAAACAGTTCCTTAGAAATGAAAGCAATATTTGGGGTGGGAAATGCAGAAGATGAGGATTGGGCCTGCTTAATTCCCCAGGAAAAGCCTTAAGTGCGGTTATGGTCGGAAACGAGACTATAAACCTTGCACCTTGTTACGGCAATGCCTGCTTCCCAGTTTAGGTAGCCCTGGCGACAGAACTGCCTGGTGAACTAATTGCCTTCTCCTCCCACACACAGCCTCCCTGGGCCCCTCCAAATGGCAAGCTTCAGGCAAGGCTCCTGTGCAGGAGAGCTTCTGGCCCCTCAGAGGTCCTAGTAAGTCTGTCTGTTTTCTCCATCAGGCCTGAATGAGTGAATACCTGTTCCCACCCAAGTTTTCACCAAGGATAAAGGCAAGATACACAAAATAAAAAGCAGGCTGACAGTATCTAAATGGGTACGTGCTATGGTTTGAGTGTATCCTGTGTGGGAACCTGAATTCTGCAAAGTGGCAGTGTGGGGAGATGGGACCTAATGGGAGGCGTTTGGGTCATGGGGGAGGAGTTCTTGTGAGTGGATTCCCACCCTTCTCTCATGAGTGAGTTCTCAGTTGTGCGGCACTGGTGCAGCTCATTCAAAAGCACTGAAAAGCTGGTCCACGCCGTGGCTTTTCCTCACATGTGCACCAGCTGCCTGTCTGCCCTCTGCCATGAGCTGAAGCACCACGAGGACCTCACCAGATGTGGCTGCACCATCTGATCTTGGACTTCCCAGCCCCATAAATCAGCAGCCAAAATACACTTCTTTATAGACTTGCCAGGCTCAGGTATTCGGTTAGACAGTGGGACTCTCATCAGTTCTTCAGGCAGCGGGCAACAATCACATCGAGCTGGATTTACACTCGCTGGAGCCTGAACAAAAATTCTTTATTCCCTTTGGAACAGAAAAACCTAGGGAACACTAAGAAAGTTTTGCAGACTTTTTAGAATAACAAAGATAAAACTATATTTCTCACTACTTATTACCTTAGAAATTCACATATGCTCAAGGACATAACCTCTCCACACCTCGGCCTTTGGAAAAGAGCTCAATCCAGACAGTAAACTCCACCCTCCCCTGATTCCCCAAAATAGTCTCAGGTTGCTTCTCTCCCTGCAGTAGTGTTAGAATACTTGTAACACTATGTTAAAATTTCTTACATATTTCAAAGGGAAAGCTTCTTTCTTTTAGGAATCTGACCCAGCATCCAGTGGAGGTCCTGACACACAATAGGCACTCAAAAATGTATATATAAACATCTTCAAAAATTTCAAGGAAAGGCATAGTATGAAAACATTATACATGGATTCTGAAAAAACTTTTGCACTAAAGTAAGCCATTTAAGCATTTTCCACAACTTTTCGAGGTACCCTCATATAGTCAGCCCTCTGCATCTGCAGGTTCTATAGCCACAAATTCAACCAATTACAGTTGAAAATAGTTAGAAAACAATTGTGTCTATTCTACACACATAAAGGTTTTGTCTTATTATTTCTTCAACAATGCATTGTAACAACTTTTATGTGATCTTTACATTAAGCATTAAATATGGTAATCTATAGGAGGATGCATATAGATAATATACAAATACTATGCCATTTTATGGAAGAGACTTGAATATCTGAGGATTTGGGGATCCTTGGGATCCTGGCAATCCCCCTTGGCTTCGGAGGGCTGGCACTGTGGGGTGTATGACATGCATACTGTGTCTCATTGGCTAGTTCCAAATGATCAATGATCATAAATTTATCATAACAAAGTAATTGATGGAATTATGGAAGATTAGCTCAAGAGGTTTCTTGTTATTTAACATTTTTGCTGCTGTTACTTTTACAACTTATTAGGGTGCAAAAGGGAAATACAGTATTATAGTTTAATTGTGTAGTTTCAACATTCTGGTCCCTCCAATCCCAAAGCCACTATGATAGCTTGCTTTCCAAGAAATCTTAGTGGAAAATAATTTCTAACTCATTGTATTCATTCAAGAAGGATAATGTTTATGTCACACAGCTTTTTAGTTGTGAACAATAGAAACCAACTAGCTAATTTAAGCAGAATAGGAATTTATTAAAGGACAGCTCACTCTTAGGTCAGACCAGAGAATCAGCCAAGCACAATGCCCAAATGTCACAGTGAACTTGTGCTGTCAGAGACCACTGTCCATGCCATTGCCTCCCTTCCCCCCACAGCCAACCTCTAAGCAGGCCAGGCACTGCTGCAGAGACAGCTGCCACTGCTGCCTCCAGGAGCAGAGAGGAGCTTGTGTGGCTGTGGTCACCTTCTCCAGAAGAAGGGGAGTGGTTCTGTTCTTTCGTGTGACCAGTTTCGAATTCCAAGTCTAGGGTAGAAATAAGCCTGTGGTCTGGGCCCTGGCTGCATAGATGTTGGGAAAGTGGGCATGTGTGTTTACTCTGGGAGGAGGAGGGCTCTCTCATGGGGGCAGAGGAAGCAGTTTAGGTACTAGGGCTGTGAATATCCTCTACCAGGCTGCTTTTTTACTCTCTCAAGGAATAAGAGATTGAGAAATATCTTTAGTATATAGTTGCTGAGAACCATTGAATACTGTCTCTGTGACAATGAGAAAATAGGTGACACTTGGATATACATAAAGACAAGCACTGGGCAGTCATGTATAGGAAACAATAGGAGGCCATAATTAAGTCTGACTTCTCTGAAGTTTGTACAAAATTACATGTATTTCACATGTATCTATTGTGCAAAAACTTTAAGAACCTTGATTTAGATTCTACTGTAAACCCACCCCTAGGTAGACTAGACTATTAGATGGAGTCCCAGAGAGTAGTTTGTTCACAGTTGCCCTAGGGTACTCAAATAGAGAACTCAAATCTAAAAATTTAATCTTTGAAGTACCAGATATAATTTAGGTGCATCTGTCTTAGAACAACCAGGTCAATGTGCATCCAAGTTATTATATGTTTCTTGTTAACATGGAAGCCTATTCCTAGGCTTAAATTTCAGCTCTCTTCTTCATCAAGTTGCCTCGTATTGATTCGAATCTTGCTTGATTTCTTTGCTTCCTTGACCAGTGACTTACACATGTCACTTACAAGAGGGAGGCGAATCAAGCCAGAGGTCAGAAGGCCCCAGCTCAGGCAACCTCACAACCCCAGCCATGCTCAGGCTCCCTCAGGGCTTTCCCCAGTTGAGCCTAGGTGCATAGTTATATGGGGTCTTACTAAGAGGGCCTTGCTTCCTGTGCTGAGCCCCCCCTACCCCTCATTGCACATGGGCTACCATTGAGATTGGTAATTGCATTGTGCAGCCAGCTGTCCATTAGTCCAGGCACTGAGAATTAAAATTTCTGTAGGGTTCGAACAACGTAAGTGAAGTGGTCCAAGGGAAGACAACAGGAAACAAAGAGACAGCACTGGGAAAAAAATACAGTGAGATTCCTGCCTCATTTTTTATACCACAAGAAATTAGGTGAATAGCATCTATTAATTATGTATGTGAGGTTGCTTGTAAAAGTTCATGGAAAGTGGAATTACTATTTTTTTTGACAGGCAGAGTGGACAGTGAGAGAGACAGAGAGAAAGGTCTTCCTTTTGCCGTTGGTTCACCCTCCAATGGCCGCTGCAGCTGGCACACTGCTGCTGGCGCACCGCACTGATCTAATGGCAGGTCTCCCATGGGGTGCAGGGCCCAAGCACTTGGGCCATCCTCCCCTGCACTCCCTGGCCACAGCAGAGAGCTGGCCTGGAAGAGGGGCAACTGGGATAGAATCTGGTGCCCCGACCGGGACTAGAACTCGGTGTGCCGGCGCCGCAAGGTGGAGGATTAGCCTATTGAGCTGCGGCACCGGCAAGTTTATTTTGGTGTGTAAGAAAATCGACATCCATGTATAAGAGACTGTCATCAAAAGTTCACAAAAATGTATATGATGAAAAAATTCTGCATGGCTTTCACAATTTTGACACAAAAATAAGCTTATTTTCTAGTTCAATTTTCCCATAAATTGTTTGAAGTACTCTCATACAGATATCAAAGCAACAGCTAAGTCGAATGTAGCTGAAGTCATGTTACATTTTCTTATTGAGATAAACGTGAAAGGGCTGTGTGCCAGACTCCAAGCCACCCAACAGAAGGTGGAGAAAACTGGCCAGCCCTTTGAATAGATGGGAAAAATTTCAATGAGCAATGAGGGAGCTGACTTAACTGATTCATGGTTCAGGCAAGAGCATCCTTAAGGCATGGTGTCATGATTTTACTGGGATAATTTTTCTTTTGGTGAACACAAAATAATGGTACATTTTGCAGTTGATGATGTCTTACAAATCCTGCATATGTGTTTCCTTGTGCATTCATGAAATGTCTCTGAAGGACACAAATAACTGGTAGCACTGGTTACCTCTGGCTGAGTAGCTCTGGGTAGTTGTGTGTTTATGCCGGGTGTTTATAACATTTTGCATCTTTTCAATTTTATACCACATGCAAGTATCATTCATTCAAAAACAAAATACAAATAATAATTTAAAAAAGAATATGGTAGTTATGTATGTGCTAATATGGAATGAAGTTCAAGATATAAAATAAAAAAATAAGTAAATATGTAAAGTAGGCAACACTTCTGAACTCCAATCCAATTTGCTATGCAGGAATGCAGAGCCAGTTTGTCCAGATCTTTTCTAATTTGTTGAGAAAACCTTAAAATCATTTTGTGTGAAATCTCATAGCTGTTAAGGTTGACAGGCAATTCAAATTCTTTCAAATGTGATCAGAACAATGATATCCATCTGTTTTTGGGCTGGGGTCCATGGACTGTCACTTTGGGCCACTCTCGTTTCTCTTGATGGAGGCCTTGCTGCACACAGTTCTGCAGGTTGTTCAGGGATGCCTGCCCATGGGGTGAATTGGGGCTGAAATCCAGCTCTGTGCTCTTCTCACTGAGCCCCAGCCTGGCACCGAGCTGCATGCACCTGGAGGAAAGGCCCACGGTGCCATCTGCCTACCAAGCACTGCATCAAACTCTCCAAGTTTGCATGTGGGGCACCTTTTTCTAATTTATGCAAAGGTGATTGTCGTGCCTGAAGTCGAAGATAAAATTTAAACCTAGAGTTGTTTTTTCTGCCATTACACCTTGCCCTCTTGGCTCATGAACTGTTTGAGATGAAGGGTTTGCTAGCTCAGAGGGCCAGGTGGAGTGCATTCACATGGTTGCACTGGGCCCGAAGTCCAGTGACTGTCTTGACTCATTTGAGGTTGATCAAGACAGATGAATAGATTGTCAAGGAGCCAGTGTTTTTTGTCTAGTTTGATAAAAATCATCTGTAAAAGCTTTTTTTATTTATTCCTTCTTTCTTTAGGTGAATGTGCAACCCATAGTTGTTACCACTGCTGGTCATCTCTCTGCAAACCAACATGTTACTTCAAATCTAAAGGAAAACAATTTAAGTCAGTAAAGGTTGGGTGGGTGGTGTGGTGGTGCAGGTTAAACCCCCACTTGGGATATCTGTGTTCCACATCAGAGTGCTGGTTTGAGACCTGGATCCTCTGCTTCTGATTGAGCTTCCTCCTAATGCATTCTAGGAGACAGCAGATGATGTCCCAAGTACTTGGTCCCCTACCATCCACCAGGGAGACCCAGATGGAGTTATGGGTTCTTGGCTGTAGCCTGGCACAGCCCTAGCTGATGCAAACATTTGGGGGGAATGAACCAGTAAATGAAATCCCTGTCTCTCTCTCTTTCTTGTCACTCTACATTACAAGTAGGTGAAAATAAATAAAAATAAGCATGAAAAAAATCTGTAAAGTGTTTGTTGTCTTCAGAATTAATTGAGCTCATACAGCCAAGGGTCTTAGCACAGCATGCAACACAGAGTAATTTCCTAGTAATTGGCCATTTATTTCAAAAATAAATTGAGACGTAGGATTCATAAACTCTGAAAAATCTTCACACCTCATCAAGTTAGAAGTAAAACATCAATTGCAGTAGGATCTCAAAGCCTTAGGCAGCTATCTACACTCCCTAAAACATTGGAAAACACAGGCTTACTTTAATTTGAAGCCTTCAGTCTGGATGCCCCTTGTTGGCACTGGTAAACAGGAGGGAAGAACAAGGGAAAACAAGAGGCAGAAAAGTCATTCCAAACTTTCAGCTTTTCTCTCTGCATTCAAAAGTGTTAACAACTCTACCCAAATAGCATCCAGATTGCTAAGAAATGTGCAATTGTATTGAGATTGAACACTGACTCTGAGTTGGCACAGAGAAATCCACGGACTTCCCACACACTGCCTACCCTACGCGTTCCTGCAACATCCACAGGGTAAGAACCAGTCTGCAGAATAGCTTAGTGGTTCCAAGTCAGCCTGTTTCTTCATATGAAAATAGTGATGACGGCAACAGGACTCATTGCATAGGGTTATATCAGGGACTAAGTGAGGTAATATCAGTAAAGTGCTTGGCACAGTGCTTAGCACATTGAGATGTTCAGTTAGAATTAGTTATTATTGAGCACAAAAACCTAAGATTATGAAACAGCATTCATTCATCATATGAGGGTACTTCAAAATCTTCAAGGAAAATGGAATTAAAAGATAAGTTTATTTTGGTGCAAAATTTTGAAATTCCTGTGTAGTTTTTTCATAATGCACATTTTTCATGAACTTTTTAAAAGACCTTTTATATGCTTATCAGGCGCCCCCCTCCCCCCCCTTTCTTTCATTTTTCTCTCTCTCTCCCTGCTGGGCATTGTGCTAGAATGAAAGGGAAGATGTGGTCTTAATTTATGGTAGAAAAATAATTTAGCATGAAAGCCAGAGGACATGGGTGCAGCATGAAGAGCAGCCATCCAGAGGTGACTGAAGTATGTCTGGCTCATGGGAATCTTGCGTATTGCACTGTGTACTGTAACTTGAACGTGATGTTCCATGCAGAGCCAAGTGGGGTCTGTAATTGAGCAACTTTGACCAAGTGATGACTCAAAGAGTGAAAGGAATCAAGCACATCTACTGTGTCTTCACTTGTCCTTCCATGGTAGAGACCTGCTGCTCTTTCTGGAGAGAAACTTATTGAAGAGTCTTCTAACTAAGCTACTTATTCCTCATATGTATCTTTATTTTCCTGAAGAAAATCAAGCAAATTTTCTCCTCATGAAAGGAAATAAGCCAGGCAGAATTTCCAGGTCACGGGCAGCTCACTGTCCTTTCTGCTGCTTGTTGGTATCCATCGCGGGAAGCAGGTCTTGCCCATGTTCTGGTTTCTCATTGAAAGAGGCATTAGAATGGCATTCTGCTGCATTCCTCAGGGAGAATGTTCAATGAAGGCCTTCCCGAGAATTCACGGTTAAATGCTTAAACTGGTGACACCCTATTATTGTTGAAGAAGTTTCAGTAACTTTCCATTAACTGAACTGGAATCTGTACTATGTCTAATTTGTTTTTCCAATGGTTTCTCTGACAAAATTAGGAGAGCACCAGCAGGGATTGGTGTCCCCAAAGTGAAGGGGTCCCCAACTAACCTGTCACTACTTCAGCAGGGGAGCTCATTTTTATTTCAGGAAACATAAATTGGGCACCAGTGGTGTGCCCAGTACTGAGCCAGGGCATGTGTATCTGGATGATCATAGAGTTCCATAGGTTTACAGACATCAGCAACACAGCTAAGATTCTGAAATCCACAGGAATATGCATTTGCTGCACAAATTATTCAGCTTAGACCTAAGCTAGCTTAGCAATGGGAGAGACAATCTCTGGTGCTCAATAAAGAATGTCTTCTCCAGAATCCCTAACACATAACCATTCCAATTGAGTGTATGTGCCTCTTGTGAGGGGGAAATCACTCCTTCCACTGGACATTGTTCCACCTACCACCCAGAATTTTTCTAAGAATTAAACAAAATACTGCAAAGAGGGAAAGGAGGACATAGTACGCCCTCAACTAATGTCCTCTATTAGACTGGAAAGTTTTTCCCTAGGCTGATCTTAATTCCACTTCTGTCTCTTCCACTCTTTTTGGTTCTGATTACCCACCCTGAGTCAGCATGAGACAAGTGTGTTTTCTCCTCCAGATGACAGCTCCTTAAGTATTGAAGATAATTGCCTTCAATTCCATCTCATGTTTCTCAGATTCATGACCTTGGAGCAGCCTGCCCCAATAAGCCTCAGTTACTCAGTCACCGTGTTTGTTCGCTTCAAGCACTTCTCAGTCTGAAATGGTCTTGTTCTCATATTCCTTATTTCTTTATTATTCCTTATTTCTTTGAGGACACAGATCTTGTCATCTTCATTTTCGAATCTCTTGTGCCTAAAACTGTGATCAGAAAGCATTCCAAAATATATGACGGTTATTGTATGAGTAAGTGAACAAATCTGAAGTCAAAGTCTTAACAACCATTTCTTAATGAGATTTGATTCTACTTTGTTTCCTTGACTCAGGTAACCAAGCAGTTCTGTACTATAGATGTTGATGAATAATAAAGAAATTAATTTAGAGAATGGAATATCTACTAGCCACTTCATGTTCTCTTTGCTTCAGACTCATTGTGGTACTCAGAGAAAAGCAAAGGCTGTTAGGAATTCTTAAATAATACATTGTCAACTTTTCCGAGGTTCAGCTTTCTCCTATGAAAAAAAAATTCAGAAGTCAGACACCTTGATCTTGAAGGTGCCCTGAGGTTTAGATATTCTCTACATGGAAGTATATTTCTTTTATTTAATTTTTTAATTTGTTTTATTTTATTTTATTTTTTATTATTTTTTTTGTGACAGGCAGAGTGGACAGTGAGAGAGAGACAGAGAGAAAGGTCTTCCTTTGCGGTTGGTTCACCCTCCAATGGCTGCCGCGGCCGGCGCGCTGCGGCCGGCGCACCGCGCTTATCCGATGGCAGGAGCCAGGTGCTAGGTGCTTTTTCCTGGTCTCCCATGGGGTGCAGGGCCCAAGCACTTGGGCCATCCTCCACTGCACTCCTGGGCCACAGCTGAGGGCTGGCCTGGAAGAGGGCAACCGGGACAGAATCCGGCGCCCTGACCGGGACTAGAACCCGGTGTGCCGGCGCCACAAGGCGGAGGATTAGCCTGTTGAGCCACGGCGCCAGCCCATTTTTTTTTTTATTTGAAAGAGAAACAGAGAGAGCTCTCCATTTCCTGGTTTACTTCTCAAATGCTTGCAACAGCTAGGGCTAGGCCAGGCTGAAGACAAGAGCCCAGAACTCAGTCTGGGTCTCTCACATGAGTGGCAGGGACCCTAGAACTGGAGCTCTACCTGCTGCCTCCCAGGATCATTGGCAGGGAGCTGGATTGGAAGCAGAATAGCCACATCTTGAATCAGACATTCTGAAATGCAATGCAGGCTCCCTAGGGACAACTTAGCCACTGCACCACACTGTTGCCCCCTCAATTAAAGTATAAAGGCAGAGGGCCGACGCTGTGGTGTAGTGGGTAAAGCCACCTTCTGCAGTACTGGTATTCCATTTGGATGCTGGTTCAAGTCACTTCCTATCCAGCTTTCTGCTATGGCCTGGGAAAGCAGTGGAAGATGGTCCAAGTCCTAGGGCCCCTGCACCCACGTGGGAGACCCAGAAGAAGCTCCTGGCTCCTGGCTTCAGCCCAGTTCGGGACATTGCAGGCATTTGGGGAGTGAATCAGTTAATGGAAGACTTTCTCTCTCTCTCTCTCTCAACCTCTGCCTTTCTGAAACTCTGCCTTATTAATAAATAAATCTTTTAAGCAAAAAGTACAATTGCAGAAAAAAAAAGAAGCCTTGATGTGGCTCAAGGGCATTTAAGATTTGGTTATTCTCCAGGAACAAGGAGTCAGTAGTTCTCAAATTTATATGTGCATTTGAATCACTTGAAAAGTATCTGTCTATTAAGTCAGCTTTGTTGAGGTACAATTTGTATACAATGAAATGTACATGATATAAGTGTGCAGTTAGATGAGTTTTGACAAAGGTACACAGTCACATAACCATCACTGCAACCAAAACGTAGAATAACAGCATCACATGGAGATTTCTTTCATGCTTCTTTGCAGTCAGTTCACACAACCCTGCCCTACATAACCACTGGCCTGATTTCTATCATTGTGGATGGGTTGTGTCAAAGAACTTGACATAAATATCTGCATACCATGTGTACTCTTTCATGGCTTTTTTGCTCAGTCTTGTTTTTGAGATTCGTTTATGTTATTGCTTGTGTAAAGCGTGTTCTGTCTTAGAACTGAGTAATTCACTCTAAGAGGCTTCTCTATTGCAGACTACTAGGCCCTCTGTTGCTCTTGACGTTACGAACTTTTTGAGTTTAACATATTTTGGAGGGAATCCTTACACAGAAGTTACGTTTATGTACTTTTTAATTACAGGGAACTTCCCTCTGTTTTAAATATTTCCCAAATGCAACTGTCAGTGGCTAAGAGTAAATTGGTCACAAGTTCTGTGCCAGTCTTGCTCTCAGCCAAATATTGTGGCCTTTTGTAGTCCATGAAGTTGCTGGAACCTGTAACAAATCCCAAGGAGTCAGCTCTTAAAATATGCTTTCAGTTCTAAGGTACTCATAAATTGAGTTATTGGTCTCAGTGTTCACGGGTTAGTCCATAATCCTAATCTATAAATGCTCACCTCTGTCATGGAAAAGCAGAGGGGCTCTGAGCAGTCTTCTGTTTCAGCCCACCTGCTAGAATTACTTATGACAGTTTTATGAGTTGTTTTATTGTCTGGTAAATTTTTTTTTCTTTCTTTCCCCTTAACAAGTGAGGGAAGACTTCGATCACAGTACGCAAACGCCACCTTCAGGAGGGAAATATAATATTTTTATTAGACCACAAGAACATCGGCTTATTTTGAAAACTGAAGTCCCAAAGTCCACATTTTAAAACAATTCCAGATTTTAAAAAAATAGACTATTAGGCTATTTGCGTTATAGGTTCAGATAAAAATTGAGTGACAGGTATAGATTTTCCATATCCTTCCTGATCCTCATGTACACACAGCACCCACCACTATCAACATCTCTCATCAGACAGCACATTTGTTATAATCAATGAATCTATATTATTGTCTCCTAAAGTCCATAGTGTACATTAGGGTTCAGGCTTGCTGAACCCATGCCATGGGTTTGATAAATGTATAGTGGCTTATATCTACAATTATAGTCTCATGTAGAGTAATTTCACTGCCTTAAAATCCACTATGCCCCAGTTAGTTACCCCTTTCTCCCTAACCCCTGGCAACCACTGATCCTTTTACTACCTGTAGTTTTGCCTTGTCCAGAATGTCGAATAGTTGGAATCATAAAGTTTGTGGCTTTTTCAAATTGACTTATATCATTTAATAGCATCTGAGTTTCCTATCTTTTTATGATTAATAACTCATTTCTTTTTTACTGTTGAATGATGTTCCAATGTGTAGATGTACCACAGCTTATTTCTCTATTAACTTATTTGGTAACATCTTGGTTGCTTCCAAGTTTTGGCAATTATGAATAAAACTACATGCATTTGTATGCAAGTTTTTGCATGTACCTAAGTCTTTAATACCTTTGGATAAATGCCAAGGAGCATGATTAGTGGACTGTAAGGTAAGAGAATTTTAGTTTTGTCAGGGATTGCCAAATTGTCTTCCAAAGTCATCAACCATTTTGCACTACTAGCAATGAACAGAAGTTCCTGTTGCTTGACATTCTTATTAGCATTTGCTGTTGCTAATTTTGGATTTTGGTGATTCTAATAGATTTACATCTCACTGATATTCTCGTTTGAAATTTTCTAGTGCCATATGACATAGAACATCTTTTCACATGCTTATTTATCTTCTATATCTTCTTTGCTGAGTAGTTGTTCAAGTCTTTTGCCAGTTTTTAAATTAGATTGCTTGTTTTCTTATTGTTATGTGTTCTTTGTATATTTTGGATATCAGTCTTTCATCTGTATTTTTTTTGCAAATATTTTTTCTTAGACCATGATTCATTGTCTCACTCTTTTGACATTGTCTTTTATAGAATAGAAGTTTTTAATTTAAATGAACTCTGGCTTATCAATTATTCATCTCATGGCTTCTGCCTTTTAAAAATTTATTTTCATCTCACTTGAAAGGTAGACACACAAAGGGAGATGGAGAGGGAGAGTGGAATGGGGTGAGAGAGAGTATGCGTGCTTCCACTCACTGGCTCATTCTTCAAATACCTGCCAACAGCTAGGACTGGGCAAGGCCGAAATCAAGAACCTGGAACTCAATATGTGTTTTCCATATGGGTGACATGGGCCCAGGGAATTGAGCCATCATCTGCTCCTCTCAGAATAAGCATGAGCAGTAAGTTGGATCACAGATTAGCTCTGACTTAAAATGTAGGTTGCCAAGCACTGACTTAGCTGCTGTGCCATATGACCACCCTTCTTTATGTCTTTTGATTTATCAATTAAAAGGCATCACCAAACTCAAGGTAATCTTAAATTTCTCCTAAGTCACCTTCTAAGAGTTTTGTACTTTTGCATTTTACATTTAAGTTTATGACCCATTTTGAGTTAATTTTTTGTGAGGAGTATAAAGTATGTATTTAAATCCTTTTTTTTTTGTATATGAATGTCTAGTTGTTCCAGAACCATTTGTTGAAAAGATAATATTTGTTTCATTGTATTGCCTTTGTTTCTTTTTCAAAGATCAATTGACTGGCTGGCAGTGAGGCTCACTTGGCTAATCCTCTGCCTGCGACACTGGCACCTGGGGTTCTGGTCCCAGTTGCTCCTCTTCTAGTCCAGCTCTCTGCTGTGGCCCAGGAGTGCAGTGGAGGATGGCCTAGGTGCTTGGGCCCTGCACCTGCATGGGAGACCAGGAGGAAGCACCTGGCTCCTGGCTTCGGATTGGCCATTTGGGGGGTGAACCAACGGAAAGGAAAACCTTTCGGTCTCTAACTCTGCCTGTCCAAAAAAAAAAAAAAAAAAAATCAATTGACTATGTGTGGCTATTGCTGGATTCTCTGTTCTGTCTGTTGAACAGCTTATTTATTCTTTTTACCAATCCCACACTATCTTGACTGCTATAGATTTACACTAAGTCTTGAAGTCAGGTATTGTCAGTTTTTTGACTTCATTCTTCTTCATTTGGATCTTTTGACTCTGCATATAAACTTTAAATAAGTTTGATAACTTGCTGGGATCTCTACTGGTATCTTGCTGAAATTATAGATCAATCTGGGAAGATCTGCCATCTTGACAGTTTGAGTTTTCCTATGCATAAACACAAAATATTTATTTAACTTGGCTCTTCTTTGACTTCTTTCATCAGAGTTTGAGTTTTCTTCATAGAGATCTTATATGTATTTGCTAGATTTATATATAAAATATGAAATTTAATCATAGTTCTGTTTATTTTACAAAGTCAAAAAAAATCTCTCTATCACTGCAGGAAATAAAACCATGAACAGCCACACCTCCAGGACAGTCTTACTCCTCCACATATAAATTCCTGTGGCCATTCTTCTCATGTTCTACTTACACTTTTCTTCTATGTACTTCACTTATTACCAACTCCAAATCATCGTTCATTTTTTCATTTGAGGAGCAGATATGGGTACAAATGATACTATGTTTTTAAATTCAAATACTACTTGTTCAATGCTGATGTAGGAAAATTATTGATTTTTGTATGTTAATCATATATCCTGCAACCATGCTAAATTACTTGTTAGTAATCTACTTGTTTTAAAATTAATTTAGATTTTGCATGGACAATCATATAATCTGCAAACAAATATAGTTTTGTGTCTTCTTTCCCAATCTGCATACCTTTCATTTATTTTTCTTGTCTTATTGCATTAGCTGGACTGTCAGTATGATGTTTAAAAGGAGTCTTGAGTGAAGATATCCTTGCCTTGTTCCTGATCTTACTGGTAGAAGTTCGAGTTTCTCACCACTAACTATTTTAGCTGTAGTTTTTTTTTTTTTTAAATATTTGTATATTTGAAAGTCAGAATTACAGAGAGAGAAGAAACAGAGAGAGAGAAAGAGAGAGAGAGAGAAATATCTTCCATCCTCTGGTTCACTCCCCAAATGGCTGCAATGGGCAGGGCTGGGCCAGGCTGAAACCAGGAGCCAAGAGCTTCATATGGGTCTTCCTCATGGGAGCAGGGGCCCAAGCATTTAGGCCATCCTCCATTGCTTTCTTAGGCGTATTAGCAGAGAGCTGGATTGCAGCGGCACTGCAGATGGTGTCTTAACCTGCTACGCCATAGTGCCCCCCCAGCTGTAGGATTTCTATAGATGTTCATACAGTTGCGTGTGTCGTATCAAGTATGAGGGTACGTAAGAGTTCATGGAAAGTGGAATTAAGACGTGTTTGTTTTGGTTCAAAAATATTTGAAATCCACGCGTATAAAGGGTGAACAAGAAGTTGCACATAATGAAGAAACTGTGCATGGATTTCAAAAAAATTTTATACCAAAATTAATGTATCTTTAAATTCCTATTATCTACAAACATTTTGAAGTACCCCACATTTTGCATATTTTGGAATATTATTCAAAAATAGAAATGGTGGATACTCAATGCCACACTCAATCATCAAAACAGGTTTATGAGAAATCTTTTGACAATTAAAATGGTTAGTTGTGTTTCTAACTAGCTAAAGAATAATTACACAAAAGTAACTTCATATTCAAATCCAGAAAACATACTTTCCATCCAGCTAAACATTTCATTTTTCATCCTGTCCCTTAGAATGTAAAAGAATATATCTAAAAATCAAAACTAACATACTGATCTCTATTTTGTTCACTGTTAGTTTCATGATTTCAAAATTTGTCATGTCTTTTAACATCGACTAACACTGTCAATAAAAGTTTAAGTCAGAGTTTCCTCTTCTAGGTTGTTAGAAATTGATTAGGGAGTTAAGAGAAACATTGGGAATAGCCAAGAGACCATGCAAAGTGAGGGAAATCAGTCATCAAATTGAGTGACAGTGGTTCTAGGTGCAGAAGGAGGTCTGGGAAATGGCAGACCAGTAAGGACTGGAAGAACTGGGGAGGCTCTTAGAGAGATGGCAGCAGGAAATTAGTCATTGTGTTAGTCAGTTTTTGTTTCTACAGCAAAATACCTAAGGCAATTAGTCTTATAAAGAGGAAAGGCTTATTTGGCTCATAGTTTTAGAAGTTCAAGTCTAAGATCACTGGTTTGGACTTTGATGAGGTCAGCAGAAGGCAACAGTGGGGTAAGTGCGGGAGCAAATGGTTCCATCTTGAGACAGGAGTGGAATTAAGGTTTACAGCAACTCTTCTGGGGAAATTACATTGCCTTCAATGATTTTATGACCTTCCACTAGGCTCCTCACCTCCTAAGGGTTCTAACACCTCCAATGGAATCACGTTATGGATTAAGCCTTATAACTGGGGGACTATCAACATGCAAACCATAGCAGTCTTCATGGAGCAGGTTGGATTCCCAACTGTGAAAGTGGGAGGGAAAATTTTTTCTTCCAGGCATCCAGTAAGTACAAGAAATGACTTGAAACTGGGAGTAAGCATTGCATGAGTAATAATGTAACTAGAGCATGAACAGAATGGCCATGGAAGCTTAAAGAACGTGGAAGGTAAGTCTCTCCTTCAGGTATGGTTGTTCATAGTTTTATTTTCTCTGATGGTAAAGGAGTTTTTTTTTTACACTTTTATAGAGCAAAAAGAGCCATGATCTAGTTTCATATTTTATGTAATCATTGTAAATAACTATAAGTCTTATGAACATGACAGAATGATTAACGTCTCCCTTCTCAGGATGCTAGGATATGGCATGTCCTTTCATCCCTTCCCTTCTACATTTTTGGAAGACAGTAAGAGAATTGGCCTGGTGGGAGCAGTAGGCTGCTGCTTTGCAGCTAGGATATAGACATGGCCTTGGGCCTATTAGAAGTGGCTGATGGCCGGCGCTGTGGCTCAATAGGCCAATCCTCTGCCTGTGGCACCGGCACACTGGGTTCTAGTCCCGGTTGGGTGCCGGATTCTGTCCTGGTTGCCCCTCTTCCAGTCCAGCTCTCTGCTGTGGCGCGGGAAGGCAGTGGAGGATGGCCCAAGTGCTTGGGCCCTGCACCCGCATGGGAGACCAGGAGAAGCACCTGGCTCCTGGCTCTTCAGATCAGTGCGGTGCACCAGCAGCAGTGCGCCAGCTGCAGCGGCCATTGGAAGGTGAACCAACGGTAAAGGAAGACCTTTCTCCTTGTCTCTCTCTCTCTCACTGTCCACTCACCTGTCAAAAAAAAAAAAGTGGCTGACTTTCATGATTCTGCTCTCTCTTGGACCCTCCCTGTGAAGGTAAAGGACTTTTCAGAGAATGTGAGCCCTTGTACTGCCATTATAAAGACAGAACTGATTGCAACATCCATTCAATGATGTGTAGAATACCAAATCTGAGTAACTTTGGGGTTCCTGCTACTTTTGATTGAACCCCAGTTCTCCATTTGTCTGGTAGCTGGAGGCTCACTACATGTATGGCTTATCACTGTCAGGTTTGTGGTGCTAGTAGGAAGTCATTCACTGAAGTGCCATTTGTTATTGATGCTAGAAGTTGCCTCTGCCATCTCCTTAAAAAGGATGACAGTAAAAAAAAAAAAACTCTCTGGGGTTGTAGGAAACAGGGGTGTTGCTCATCCTTCTAGTTCCTATTCTACTCTGGTGAGGTTGAAAAGTAGCAGCATCAAATACAAAAGCCATATTAAGGTCTAAGTATCAACTTTCCCTAGTAGGATGTTGTAGACGTCATAAAAGGGCACAAATATATTTCTTTCTATCTGCAGAGCTGACTACTTACAAAATCTCCCATTCTGAAACGTAGTGTTGTATGTATATGTTATCTTGAGTTTTCTTTATTTATGTTGGATTAAGGCTGACATTTATTCACTAATGAATTCAACAAATGTTTCTTGAACAGGCACTTTACAAAAAGCCTGTGCTTTGGGAAGGGCATATAATGCTGAACAAACAGCTTGTCATTGTTCTCAGGGCATTTAGATTCTACTAGGAAAGGCAAAAAGTAAGACATTACACTAGAATACCATGAGCATGCAGATGAGAAGGATCCATGGGGAGCACACAGCAGAGGAGCCTGACCTGGTCTGGTGGATACATTAGGCAGCAGGAAAAGAAGAGTGCTTCAGGAAGAGTTGCAACCAGGGCACAGGACCAGTCCTACTGGGGCACACAGTGTACAAGCCACAGCCGCAGAGAGAGAGGCAGGGATCTGATCCTGAGGAGTATGGATTTTATCAAAAGGGAAAGATAAAGCCACTGAAGCATTAAAACAGAGGAGAAAAAAGTGCACATAAGAAGTGTCTTTCCCCACTACTGAAACAGAGAAACAAACAGAAGCTTGTTTATTATTGTAGAGTAACAGCAAGTTTCAAAGTTCATCTCCAAAGCTGCCACATATTTAAATAGTCACCTGGTAGCATTATTTTTCATCTTGGGTAAGGGTCAAATATGAAAAAGAAAATGAGAAGTAGTATGGCACTTTGACTTCTAGAGGGCTCAGAGATTTCCATGGGCCAGGATGCTTTGGCCTAAGACTGACCCCTCAAAACCATGTAGACTGTCTTTATGGTGTCAGATCAGAAAAGGTAGAAAATCACCAAAACTCACAGAGGTTATCTCTATTGTGAGTGATTTTATTTCATGGTTTATATTTTTAGTAGCCTCCAAATTTCTGTATTACCTCTATATTCTAAGAAAAGATCACTTTTAATTTCAAGCATGATAGTAGAAACCAAGTTGAGCTTTCTAGAATTTTTCTCATTTCTTTTATTCTTTAATTATCAAATTTTCATCTGTGCATATCCTAAAGGTCACAAACAGCAAATTTTGATTCACCGTCCATTAGTCAGGGAAGTCCTGAAAGGCCCACACAGAGGCCCATGCAGCGTCAGCTTTTCTAGGTCTGCACTTCCTTCAGCTTCTTCCCTTCTGCAGTGTTCATAATGGAATTCGTGCTTTTTCCAGATTTAATACTCAACTCCAGGGTGTTGCTGAAGCAGGCTCATGCACTGACAGAACTTTCCTTCTCAAGTCCTGGGTTCTCATGTCTCAGAAAACACATTTGGTGGTGGTGGTGGTGGTGGTGTGTGTGGAAGGGGAGAAGGGTTGGCTATTGTCAGATGTTCAACCTAGTGCAGCAACTTGGAAAAGGTCTTCCCTGACCTAATGGGCTCCCTCATTTAACCAAAGAGGAAAGAGATCCAGAGAGGCTGAACAACTTGACCAGAGCCATGGAGCTAGTTACTGGCAGAACTGGGTCCAGAATCACCTCTGGTAACTCCTAGAATATTGTCCTCACTCCATCCTGTTGCCTGCATGGGGAGGAGGTGATGGGAGAGGGTAGATACAGGATGGTGATCTCATAACAGAGGCAAAGAAGATTAGGGAAGTGGGAAGGGGAGGGTGGAAATCAACAGGGAGAAAAGACTAGGTTGGGGGTGATGCCAACCTCAGGGCAAGGCTTGAACAATCTGGGCTAATCCAAATGAGGCCAACAAGCCGCCTTTGATTGGCCCATCCGGCTCCGTTCTCCAAGCTGAAGTCCCTGCACTGTGCCCAGCTGGCAGGATGAAAACCATTTGAAAAATATCCGGAAATTGCTACTCACCAGGGAGCATCTGTGAAAAATACTGGCCACAAATGAGCTGGCAGGGGCTCAGCAACTCTTGGGTCACCCTGACACAGGGAGTTTGTCTGAAGGGGTTCCGGAGCTGTTTCCCAGATGGGCTGCCCTGCTGTTGGAAATGCTTGGGCCTGGTGAATATTTGTGTAGAACATTTCTCTAATGCAGTAGACACATTCTAGAAAAGCTGCGAGTAAACCAGGGTCTTGAACTCAGAATCACATTTCTCAAACGCACATATGAACAATCCTGTGTTGACCCTCTAAAATTCTCTCTAAAGTGATGGATTTTCCTAAAGAATTTGCCATTTTATGAGTCAGGATTCTTGAGACAGAATACTCAAGGTCATGCTCAAGGTCATCAGGATGAAGAAATCCCAGGGCACCGAGACATGATCTGTACTTTTGTACATTGCTGCTGGAGAATGAGAGGCAGAGACAGACTCTCCTCCCAGTGCACTGGAGGCATTAGAATTTGCCCAGCCTCTTACAACAATGACTCCTTAAGAAATCAGTGCTGGAAAAATCTAATTCAACAGTTTAGCTCATCTTTCTGTGTCACAGATTATCCTCAATATTCTTTTATTAATTTTCTTATTTTCTCTACCTTAATGTCCCTCTATAAAGTGCCAATATTGCTGTCCAGAAAATGTCATGTAAAAAATGTTTTCTGAGCCCAGAGTTTAGGCTCTTTTGTCTCATTTGGGAACGGGGTTGCTAGGTTGCCATTTCCTCTGATCTTTTCACCTTTTGGGTAGGCCAGATAAGGGTGCCCTGAGTTTTAATAACAGGGTTGAAATGAAGAGAATAAAATGTTCATTCACCATCTAAATCAAATACATAAACTGTTCTGTTCATGAACTTCTACCCTGTTAATGACCTGTCTGGTGGCTTCTGCTTATTTTAAACAGGTGCAAGACCACATATACTGAGGAAGAAAAGACAGTGACAGAAATGATCTCATCAACAACAATAAGACTCCACTCTAGAGTGACTGGAAACATCCTAGATGCATCTCACAGCAGCTCTTGGAGTAGAACTCTCAAGGATTCAGGCCATAACTTATAAAAGGTTTTTTTCTCATGATTCCTTCCCAAACACTTGATCCTACTAAATAAAGAGGCCCTCTAGAGAAAGAATTTGAGAGTCAGGGTAAGGAGAAAGAGGCTTTGAGAAGCTAAGAGGTATAAGAGAAAAAACAAAAGGATAAGAATTTTAAATAGTGATAATATCTAAATCTCCCTTAACTTCTTTAAAAGCACAAGTGAAAAATGGTATTTCTTTTAGTCACTTTTGGTTCATGAATCATGCTTTCTGAATGCACCTAAGTCTCACCCAAGTCATAAGATATTTCAGGGTTTATTCAATTTATATAAAAATATCCTTTCTTTTGATAAAGGGATTTGGGTGGGGAAGAAGGTTGTTTTATTTCAGAAATCCTTCAGAGATAGAATCAGCACACATCATTTCAGTGAAAACACCATGAGACACAGTTTGTCAGAGATCCCTTTGCCCCTTGTCAACACAGCCTCAGATGCATCCAGACTAACACAGGGATACCATTGTCCATCCATCTGCAAGCTCTTCCAAATCAAACAAAATCTACTGGCTGCAAAACAGGGCCCAAGACCCCCTCCCTTTGTAAGTGGCCACTGGAGAGCCCCACTCAAGAAGTTTCAGCACCTTTCAAAAGAGCATATAAGTGCCCACTTAGGAAGTGTAGACCAGCCCTGTTAACTACAAGATCCCATTTTTCATCATGGTCTATATGTGACTACCACTAACTCCCTTGGAGATTATTTTACTTTTGTTATATTACCTAAATATTGGCAGCCCCACTTTTTAAAAAATTCTCATTTGTGTGGACTGACTCCAGTTGACATCTACCGTTGTGGATTTCATTTATGGCAACTCACTTAAACATGGCCTATTTTAATCCAGAGGCTCCCAAGCTCCAGCACATATCAGAATCATTGATGGAGAGAGGACTCATTAAAGAGTAAGGATCTGTGGTGTTATCCTAGGAATTCTGACCTAGAAGATTTGTCTTTTGTGGAATTCCACTGACTCTGGTACAGGTGCTTCTAGATTGCCCCTGAAGAGAAGCTAATACAGATTCTCCTATTGGGCCCATCCAGAACCCCCATCCACACCCCCACACTGCGAATCACTGACCTCTCTCAGGCTTATAGGCCATAGTTACCAGCTACAGAGAACATTTACAAGGAAATAAGCAGGGGCCAGAGGATTTCACTACCATGCTTTGTTGCTTATTAGAATACCAGAAAGGCATCCCATTTTAGTATAGTCAATGGGCATTCTGGCTTGAAAGATTAAGATCAGGGTTCCTTTCTGCCTCCTACAAGTAAGTTGATCATTACAACATGGGTAAAGGACTACTTGGTGAAAGGGATACACACAATGATTGTCTTCATAAGCTAAGAGCTGATTTTATGGAAGGATTTAGTTACCCTACGTGGGCCCAGAGAAAAATAAGCAGTAGTGTGGAAGCTTTCAGAATTAAAATTTAATTCAGTGAAAGGACATTAATTATAAAAGCTCTTAAAAAGTGGGCTCCGATGTGTGGCAATAGGCATTATATCATTTGAGAGCCATGATTAAGGGTCTGAGTTAGTTGATCAACTGCTTTATGTACTGTACATTCATTGATATAATATGGGGTGGTAGAAAGGAACCCGGGCTTAGAATCAAGCCTGTTCTCAGATCCTGGATCACTTACGGTGTGACCTAGAAGGGTGATTTAACCTTCGTAAAGTTAATGTGACAATCAAACAGATAATACACATTAAATGCCTGGCATTGAGCAGGTGCTCATATGTAATTGCTTTCTGCCCCTTCCTTCTGTGTCCGGCATTGCTCTAGGCATCAGGAACATAAGAATGAGTAAGATCATGTGTCTCCTCTCTGTGGGCTCCCTAACTAATAGTGTGAGACAACCAGAAATACAAACAGGGCATACAAGTCCATTTGCTGAAATATAGCAAACACACACAGGCTAACGGAGCCCAGAGCAGGAAGGGATTTCCACCTTTCCCCTAGAGTTGATGCTTACTGTCACATCAGGCTCTTGAGCTGTCATTTAAATTCTGCCAGAAACAGAATGTACCCTTCCAACTTGGAGTAACTATTCATCCCTCAGAAATACTAAGGGGCAAAGTGAAGCTATCCTACAAACCATATTTCCTTAGTTCTGTTTTGAGTGCCTACAGATACCAGTTAGGGGACTAGCAACTTGGGGTATAAGGCTAATGGGCACAATTTTTGCCTGCATGAAGTACACAGGATGTCTGTGGGAACAGGCAGAGATGAGTAAATATACACAGTCCACAATATTCCAATATCCACTTCAACAAACAACATTGTCTCATTTCCCACATTGCCATTGTGTTTACTTTGGCCAACACAGTACTCCCTCTTCTAATGATTCTTGAATTAACAATAGGCCTATTTTTTCCCATGTTATTCATGTTGGAACTGATTAAAGTGATAGTCAAACTCATTTGATCACACATTATTATTAGTAAGTAATTTTTGAACTTGTATATAATATGTACATGTACTACTTCTGTTAACTAATTATATACATGCATTACTTTTATTAACTAGTTTCTCAAGGCATAACATATACAACAGGCAAAGTCATCATTAATAATATTCTATGAATCTGTATATTAAATATCTCAATAATTTCAATTCTTGAGGATCCATTTCAATATCAGATGTCATGAGATTGACATGGTTTTCTCTGCATTGTTTCTGGAGAGGCCACATGAGGAATAGTGGATTTCTGCTAGCAGTTATGAGATTGGATTATTGCAAATATTATCTTCCACCCACAGTTCCGTGTGGAAGGCCATTTTGTGAGGGCTAGTTTAGTTAAAACTAGATAATGTTATTTTTGAAGCCACTTACCTGGCACATGAAAACGTCAAATGCCTGAGCAGCCCCAAAGCAGATGAAGATGAGGAGTGGCTGTCATCTCCCGTGCTTTGTGAGACTTCCACTCCTCCCACAGGACCTATCACATCCCTCATCTGAGCTTGACCTTCTGACACACAGACCGAATGAAGCCACCTGTGAGATATTGGTAAAGCTCATTTTTTTCAATTGTTAGATAAACATTAACAGAAGTTTTAATAGTTTATTTTTGCTTCCCACTGGTTAATTTTGTGCTCCGTTGGAGCATATGCGTGCACTAAGAGCCCACTCTCCAGTCCATTCTGTTAAAATGAAGAGCTCCACACAACCGACTCGGCTGAACAATTGCTCTTTGGCTTGGTCAGGGACACCATGGAGCTCCAGCAAATCTCCGATGCTTCTAATACAGGAGCACTTTAATGAACACTTGAAAAAGGCTACAATCTTCTCTTCTTACTTCCTTTTCAATTGCAATTCTGTATTCAGAAACTATTGCTTGATATAAAAACCAAAAACAGGGGTGGGCGTTTTCCTAGTGGTTAAGACACTGCTTGGGATGTCCTCATCCCATATTGCTATGCCTGGATTAGAGTCTCAGCTCTGCTCCCAATCCCAGCTTCCTGCTAATGTGCCCTCTGGAAGGCAGCAGGTGATGGCTCAAGTGGTTGGGTCCCTGCCACCTGTGTGAGACCTGGATTGTGTTCCCAGCTTCTGGGCATCTGGGGAGATAGCTAGGGGATAGCTGTTCTGTCTCTGTTTCTCATATAAACACATAAAATTATTAAAAAAATTAGAAAACAAAGTTCATAGTTAAAACGATGTATTTAGAGAATTGAACATATTTGTACACTACTTTGTGTGTATGTGCTCAGGGAGTGGTGGTGAGGGAGGGAGCAGTTTCCTTGACACAGTTTTGGAGTCTAGTTTCATAAGAAGAAAAAGAGACAAGTTTTGTACATCAATGGTCAATATGACATGAAAACATTCTTTTATGGAAAAGAAAGTCTTGTAATTTAATCCTATATACAAGAAGTAAAATTCATTATTTTAGTGAGACAAAGGAGTAGTTCTACTTATTCTTTTGTCTCCCTCTCCCTCCTTCAGAATGTATATGGAGCAAGCACTCTTCATCTTTTTGGTACCATAAACCTTTAGCTGTCTGGTTGAAAACAATAAACACTTTCTCAAAACAGCCTTTAAATGTGTTAAATAACATACATAGAATCTCAAAAGATGCCAACTACATTAAAGTAGTCAAAAAATAAAAATATTTAACATGCAAGTGTGTGAAATATTAATATATGGACTTATTTACTAACATACTAAATAACAAGATCTGGTGATGGGCCCATTGGTGTTTCAAAATAATTATAAATTTAAACAATATTTTCTAATTTATGCAATAAGTATAATGTATTCAAAAATCTGTAACAAGCTGTTGACATCATTTTTACTTTAAAAATTTATTTATTTATTTATTTGAGAGGTAGAATTACAGACAGTGAGAGGGAGAGAGAGAGAGAAAGGTCTACCTTCCATCGGTTCACTCCCCAAATGGACACAATGGCCAGAGTTGCGCCGATCCGAAGCCAGGAGCTTCTTCTGGGTCTCCCACGTGGGTGCAGGGGCCCAAGGACTTGGGCCATCTTCTTCTGCTTTCCAAGGCCATAGCAGAGAGCTGGATTGGAAGAGGAGCAGCCGGGACTAGAACCGGCACCCATATGGGATGCCAGTGCTGCACGTGGAGGATTAACCTACTGTACCATGGCACCGGCTCCGACATAATTTTTTTTAACTTTTATTTAATAAATATAAATTTCCAAAGTACAACTTTTGAATTATAGTGGCTTTTCCCCCCATAACCTCCCTCCCACCTGCAACTATCCAATCTCCTACTCCCTCTCCCATCCCATTCTTCATCATGATTCATTTTCAATTATTGTTATTACTAACTATAGGGGCCACCACTGTGGTACAGTGGGTTAATCCTTTGCCTGCAGCGCCAGCATCCCATATAGGCGCTAGTTTGAATACTGGCTGCTCCTCTTCTGATCCAGCTCTCTGCTATGGCCTGGGAAAGCAGTGGAGGATGGCCCAAGTCTTTGGGCCCCTGCACCCTCGAGGGAGACCTGGAGGAAGCTCCTGGCTCCGGATCGGTGCAGCTCTGGCCGTTGCAGCCATTTGGGGAGTGAACCAGCAGAAGGAAGACCTTTCTCCCTGTCTTTCACTGTCTGTAACTCTACCTCTCAAATAAATAAATAAAGCCTTTTAAATGCAATGATAATATATACTTTAAAAAATACTAACTATAGTTAGTTATATTCATAATTGTAGAAAATGCTAACACAAATGGAAACACAAGTGCATGATTTCCTTCCTAATTTTATATAACTATGAATCCCACTCAGACCAGAAACCCGTTTTATGGAACAAGGTTCTTAGGACTCACTGTGCTATCTCTGACAGCCTTGTAAATATCAGGCCAAGGAAACTGCTGGTGAGTGCATGGTTACGTATTTTCCAGAAGGTGTCAGACTTGCATTTCTGAACAATGAAATTCATTCACTGCTGGTTTGCTTCCCAGCCTAACAAATCTGCTAATTTATTTTCTTCTTTCTTAAAAGGCTTATTTATTTTATTTTTTTATTTGAAAGAGTTACAGAGGAGGGAGGGAGGGAGGGAGGGAGGGAGGGAGGAAGGGAGGGGGGAGAGAGAGAGAGAGAGAGAGAGAGAGAGAGAGAGAGAGAGAGAGAGATCTATCCACTGGTTCACTCCCCAAATGGCCACAAGAGTCAGGGTTGGGCCAGGCCAAAGTCAGGAGCCAGGAGCTTCTCCCAGGTATCCCACATGGTGCAGGGACCTAAGGACTTGGGCTATCTTTTGCTACTTTCCCAGGCTCATTAGCAGGGAGCTATATTGGAAGTGGAGCAGCCCAGACATGTGCCCATATGGGATGCTGGCATTGCAGATGAAATGTTATCTGTTATACAACATCACCGGCCCCCTGATCTACTTTAAATTTACTTATTTAGTTGAAAGCCAAAGTTACACACAGAGAGAAGGAGAGTCAGAGAGAGAGAGAGAGAGAGAGAGAGAGAGAGAGAGAGAGATCCTCCATCTGTTGGTTCACTCCCCAATTGGCCACAATGGCTGGAGCTGCCCCAATCCAAAGCCAGGAGCCAGGAGCCTCCTCTGGGTTTCCCACATGGGTGCAGGGGCCCAAGGACTTGGGCCATCCTGCACTGCCCTTCCAGGCCACAGCAGAGAGCTGGATCCAAAGTGGAGCAGCCAGGACTTGAACCAGTGCCCACATGGGATGCCAGTACTGCAGGTGGCAGCCCCACCCACTACGCCACTGCGCCAGCCCCCTGATTTACTTTCAAGATAAATAATCCAAGCAAATGAGGTGAAAAATGCATGGTTATTTCAAAGAGAACCAAAGTGTTTTCATGGAACAAATTCTACAGACTAAGAAAGTATTGTTTAAAGAAAGAAACTTTGTAACTAAGAACAGTCTAAAGAAAGGGAATTGTCTTTATGTATTCTGAGTGTAAAGGCAGGACTGATGTTGTCAGCAAGGAAGACACTGTGGGGTTTCTAAAAAATACATCATAGATGACTTATGGTCTATAAGTAAGGATAATTTATATCCTCACAGAAGGGTTCAAACAGTGGAGGATTATAGAAGAGAAGAGATGTGAAAATCCAAGTGATAAGCAGAGGGTTTTCAGTACAAAGCACAGATTAGATGATGGCTTTTCCTGTCTGAGTTGTGCCCTCAGAATTCTTCAAACTCTCCCAGAAAACAAAGAATTTACTGGAAATCTATTGCATTGAATAAAAGATGTTTCCTATAGAAATCATTATTCTTATAAGGACTGTAAAGCTTCCAACATATCCAAGACATGAATGTTTAATTTTTCAGTGGGTTTTCTTAAATGAATGATTTATTACAAATGGATATGTTCTGACTATGTGTATTGAATTTGGAAGAATTAGTTCAATTTTCATATTATAATTTCTGACTGATCCTCATTTGAAAATCACCTCTATAATTGTCTACAATATTGTTCAAAATGATTTGCCCTTTTTAGAAAGGACTAATATCAAGCTTGGCCAAGTAACTTGCTTTTATTAATCACAAGCAGAAATTACATATGTCAGGTCCTAATCAAAGTTTAAATAGCCCCTGAGTGGTTCTGTCATTTCTTTTTTTCCTTTGCTCTGACTTGAGAATGAAATGCCCTAGACTAAGACTACTCCAGAAAGACTAGATTTTGAAGCCATCTCTAGTTCAAATATCCTGATTTATTGACTGTATAACCAAATTTTATTTTAAAAATTAGTTATCTTAAAATGCATTATTCTACTTACATGAAGTCAAAAATAGGAAAAATAAAGCTATATCATTGAGTTAAAATTGCATCTTTTGAAGGAGAACTGGAGTAATAATTGGGTTGGTACAGAAGAGGGGCTTCAAGCAGTGGTAGATGTTCTATTTTTTTGGCCTGGATGGACAGATGAGTGAATAATTCATTGATATATTTGTGTACTTTTCTATAATTAAAAAGCTTAAAAATATTGTCACAGCTGCCATAGTCTGCCCAAAAAAGCATAAGGAATTCAGTGCTTGAGAATGAACAAACTGACATAAGAGGTTCATTCAGTTGTATAACAGGCAAAAGCACAACCTCATCTTTCCTGGCTTTATGGGAGAGGAACCAAGTGCAATTCAATCCAGCATATTTTTTCCCTAAACTGAGTTAAGGAGTGTTCTTAGTTTTTTTCCAGTTTATGCTTTTCTTTTTTGAAACTTCTCTGGGAAAAATGACATAAGTTAATTATATTATAATAGGTAATTATATATCATGTAATTAGGTGATTATGTAAAGAATTAACTACAACTGTAGTAAGCACTCTAGCATACTGCATACTGAGTATACTAACCTTATCTCTACCACACTGTTATTAGCTCACAGAGGAGCAAGAGTTTCCCATACACAACCCCCCATTGTAGAAGAGAAAAGCAAACAAATTAATTTGTTTAATAAAAATTAACTAAATGAATAAACAGTCCCAGAGGCAAAGCCTCTGTCTGCTCCCTCCATGGTCCTCAGAAGTTGTCCAGTTCTGAGCAGAATCTCTGACTCTTCAGGGCTCACTCTGACCTTCCTATCCCTTACCTCAGCCTTCTCTCAAAGCCTCTTCAAGCACAACTCAGAGCCTTTGGCAACGAGGCAGCTTTCTCTGTAACTACTAAGAAAATGAGAGTTGACCCTCAGAGGGTTTTCTCAGTATGCATTCGAGCACCTCTGAACATTTTGGGCAGAGTTGTAAGGCTGATGGAATTCTAAGACACAGAAGCTGGGCTTTGGGGTCTCTGATGGTCAGAGGACAGGAAGGAAATAAAGAGCCCAGAGGGAACTGAATTCTTGCTTCCTTCTTATGCAAGGCAGCCAAGGGAACGTTTCCCAAACATTTTCCCTACCATTCGAATCATAATAACCCCCAAAAATGGGGAAAAATCAGACGTGATTTTAATGACTTCAGCTGAGCTTATGACAGCCCATAAGGGAGACCACATTTCCGGGACTGGTATTGTGGCGCTGCAGGTAAAGCTGCTGCCTGCAGTGCCAGCATCCCATATAGGCACCAGTTTGAGTCCCGGCTGCTTCAGTTCCAATCCAGCTCCCTGCTAATGTGCCCGGGAGAGCAGAGGAAGATGGCCCAAACCATTCGGTCCATGCACCCACGTGGGAAACCTAAAAGAAGCTCCTAGCTCCTGGCTTCACTCTGGCCCAGCTCTGGTTATTGTGGCCATTTGAGGAGCTAACCAGTGAATGGAAGATCTCTATCTCTCCCCCTCTCTCTCTAACTCTTGTCTTTTAAATAAACAAAATAAATATAAAAAACAGAAAAGAAAAGAAAGACCACATTTCCCAGACTCCCTTGTAGCTAGGTTTGCCCATATGTCTAAGTTCTAGCCTATGTGACAACTGTGGTTACAAATGGTTACTACAGTTCACACCTTTAAGAAGAAGAGACAACCCTCCTTTTCCTTTTCTCCTTTCTTCCATCCTTCTCACTGGCATGTGCAGGTAATGGCAGAACAACAAAGGGAATACTTTATGGATATAAAACAAGGTAAAAGAGGTTTGGCAAGAGTTTGGCAAGGAACTGCTACCTTACAGCTTTGACCTTGATGTAAGAGAAAAATAAATTTCTGTCTGTGTTAGTCCTTGTTGTTCTCAGTCTTTGAAACATGAAGCCAACCCTGTCTCTCAAGTGGTCCAGAGACCATCAGCTTAGAGGTTCTCACCTGGGAAGGGGTGGTGATTTTTGACCAGGGGTCTAGAGACACTTGTGGTTGTCACATTTGGGGAAAGTGGGCAGACTGCTGTTGGCAGCTAGTGGATAGGAACACTGCTAACCAACTTACAATGCACCAGCACAGTCCTCTTTCCCACAAGAATTATGCAGCCCAAAACATCAACAGTGCTGACATTGATAAGTCACCAGAGTGCCCTAGCTAGTAGCGAAGAGAATTCAAGTCCAGGAAAGATTGGATGACAGGCCTTGCTGCCATACAGGTCACTGGGGCTGGGCCACTTCCTTGGCCTCCTGATGCCCAAGGCATCATGCTGGTTCTAGATTTTTAAATGTGTCATTTTACCAGTCCTCAAACTAGATCCACTTTATTGTCTGTCTCCTGTATTTATTTAATGAAAATATATAGAGACACAGATCTTAAAGGAGAAAAATTCACACCCCCTATATAGTGTCCACATGTTTTGTCACCAAACTTAAATTTCTTTTTAATTTGCTTACTTTCATTTTATTCGGAAGGCAGAGAGACACAGATCTTTCATCTGCTGGTTCACTCTTCAAAGACCCACAACAACCAGGAATTAGCCAGGTCAAAGCTGGGAGCCTAGAACTTCATCCTGGTCTCCCACATGGATGGCAGAGATCCAAGTACTTGAGACATCATCTGCTACCTCCCAGGAGGCACATTAGTAGGAAACTGGATTGGAAGCAGAGTAGCCAGGACTTAAACCAGGCATTTCAATATGTAATATGGGCATATTAACTGCTGACCCAAATGCCTTCCCCATCACCAAACTTTCATTGAGCATCTATTTAATATAAATCTCTCCATAAAGCAAGTCTCAGCAAATTCAAAAGAATTAGAATCATACCATGCAGCTTCTCAGACCATAAGGGAATGAAGTTGGAAATTAGCAACTCAGGAATCCCTAGAGCATATGCAAACACATAGAAATGAACAACATGCTCCTGAATGAACAATGGGTCACTGAAGAAATCAAAAGAGAAATCAAAAATTTTCTGGAAGTAAATGAGGATAACAGCACAACATACCAAAACTTATGGGATACAGCAAAAGCAGTGTTAAGAGGAAAGTTTATATTAATAGGTGCCTACATCAAGAAACTGGAAAGGCACCAAATAGATGAGCTTTCAATGCATCTCAAGGATCTAGAAAATTTGCAGCAAACTAGACCCAAATCTAGTAGAAAAAGAGAAATAATCAAAATCAGAGAAGAAATCAACAGGATTGAATCCAAAAAATCATTACAAAAAATCAGCCAAACGAGGAGCTGGTTTTTTGAAAAAATAAACAAAATTGACACCCCATTGGCCCAACTAACTAAAAAAAGAAGAGAAAAGAACAAATCAGTAAAATCAGAGATGAAAAAGGAAATGTAACAACAGACACCACAGAAATCAAAAGAATCATCAGAAATTACTACAAGGACTTGTATGCCAGTAAACAGGGAAACCTATCAGAAATGGATAGATTCCCGGACACATGCAACCTACCTAAATTGAACCAGGAAGACATAGAAAACCTAAACAGACCCATAAGTGAGTCAGAAATTGAATCAGTAATAAAGGCCCTCCCAACAAAGAAAAGCCCAGGACCAGATGGATTCACTGTCTACCAGACATTTAAAGAAGAACTAACCCCAATTCTTCTCAAACTATTCAGAACAATTGAAAAAGAGGGAATTCTCCCAAATTCTTTCAATGAAGCCAGCATCACCTTAATTCCTAAGCCAGAAAAAGATGCAGCATTGAAAGAGAATTACAGACCAATATCCCTCATGAACATAGATGCAAAAATCCTCAATAAAATTCTGGCCAATAGACTGCAACAACACATCAGAAAGATCATCCACCCAGACCAAGTGGGATTCATCCCTAGTATGCAGGGATGGTTCAATATTCGCAAAACAATCAACGTGATACACCACATTAACAGTCTGCAGAAGAAAAACCATATGATTATCTCACTAGACGCAGAAAAAGCATTCGATAAAATTCAACACCCTTTCATGATGAAAACCCTAAGCAAACTGGGTATAAAAGGCACATTCCTCAATAAAATCAAAGCAATTTATGAAAAACCCACGGCCAATATCCTATTGAATGGGGAAAAGTTGGAAGCATTTCCACTGAGATCTGGTACCAGACAGGGATGCCCACTCTCACCACTGCTATTCAATATAGTGCTGGAAGTCTTAGCCAGAGCTATTAGGCAAGAAAAAGAAATTAAAGGGATACAAATTGGGAAGGAAGAACTCAAACTAACCCTCTTTGCAGACGACATGATTCTTTATTTAGGGGACCCAAAGAACTCTACTAAGAGACTATTGGAACTCATAGAAGAGTTTGGCAAAGTAGCAGGATATAAAATCAATGCACAAAAATCAATAGCCTTTGTATACACAGGCAATGCCACAGCTCAGGAAGAACTGCTAAGATCAATCCCATTCACAATAGCTACAAAAACAATCAAATACCTTGGAATAAACTTAACCAAGGACATTAAAGATCTCTACAATGAAAATTACAAAACTTTAAAGAAAGAGATAGAAGAGGATACCAAAAAATGGAGAAATCTTCCATGCTCATGGATTGGAAGAATCAATATCATCAAAATGTCCATTCTGCCAAAAGCAATTTACAGATTCAATGCAATACCAATCAAGATACCAAGGACATTCTTCTCAGATCCGGAAAAAATGATGCTGAAATTCATATGGAGACACAGGAGACCTCGAATAGCTAAAGCAATCTTGTACAACAAAAACAAAGCCGGAGGCATCACAATACCAGATTTCAGGACATACTACAGGGCAATTGTTATCAAAACAGCATGGTACTGGTATAGAAACAGATGGATAGACCAATGGAACAGAATAGAAACACCAGAAGTCAATCCAAACATCTACAGCCAACTTATATTTGATCAACGATCCAAAACCAATCCCTGGAGTAAGGACAGTCTGTTTAATAAATGGTGCTGGGAAAACTGGATTTCCACGTGCAGAATCATGAAGCAAGATCCCTACCTTTCACCTTACACAAAAATTCATTCAACATGGATTAAAAATTTAAACCTACGACCCGACACCATCAAATTATTAGAGAGCATAGGAGAAACCCTGGAAGACATAGGTACTGGCAAAGACTTCTTGGAAAAGACCCCAGAAGCACAGGCACTGAAAACCAAAATTAACTACTGGGATTGCATCAAATTGAAAAGTTTCTGTACTGCAAAAGAAACAGTCAGGAAAGTGAATAGGAAACCGACAGAATGGGAAAATATATTTGCAAGCTATGCAACAGATAAAGGGTTGATAACCAGAATCTACAAAGAAATTAAGAAACTCCACAACATCAAAACAAACAACCCACTTAAGAGATGGGCCAAGGACCTCAATAGACATTTTTCAAAAGAGGAAATCCAAATGGCCAACAGACACATGAAAAAATGTTCAAGATCCCTCGCAATCAGGGAAATGCAAATCAAAACCACAATGAGGTTTCACCTCACCCCGGTGAGAATGGCTCACATTCAGAAATCCACCAACAATAGATGCTGGAGAGGATGTGGGGAAAAAGGGACACTAATCCACTGTTGGTGGGAATGCAAACTGGTGAAGCCACTATGGAAGTCAGTCTGGAGATTCCTCAGAAACCTGAATATAACCCTACCATACAACCCAGCCATCCCACTCCTTGGAATTTACCCAAAGGAAATTAAATTGGCAAACAAAAAAGCCGTCTGCACAGTAATGTTTATTGCGGCTCAATTCACAATAGCTAAGACTTGGAACCAACCCAAATGCCCATCAACAGTAGACTGGATTAGGAAATTATGGGACATGTACTCTACAGAATACTATACAGCAGTCAAAAACAATGAAATCCGGTCATTTGCAACAAAATGGAGGAATCTGGAAAACATCATGCTGAGTGAATTAAGCCAGTCCCAAAGAGACAAATATCATTTGTTTCCCTTGATTGGCGACGACTAACTGAGCACCAAAGGGGAAACCTGTTGAAGTGAAATGGACACTATGAGAAACAGTGACTTGATCAGCTCTTGTGCTGACTGTTGTTGTACAATGTAATACTTTATCCATGGTAGTATTTTTTTTTTATCCTAGTACTAGTGGTTGAACTCTGTAATTAACAAACAATTATTCTTAGGTGTTTAAATTTTAACTGAAAAGTGACCCCTGTGAAATATAAGAGTGGGAATAAGAGAGGGAGGAGATGTACAATTTGGGACATGCTCAATCGGAACTGCCCCAAATGATGGAGTTAGAATTGTGCCAGGGGATTCCAATACAATCCCATCAAGGTGGCATGTACCAAGGCCATCTCATTAGTCTAAGTGATCAATTTCAGCTCACAATTGATCACACTGATAGGTCTAAGAGTCAAAGGGATCACACAAACAAGACTAGTAAGACTGCTAATACTAACTGATAGAATCAAAAAGGGAGAGAATGATCCAACATGGGAAGCAGGATACACAGCAGACTCATAGAATGGCAGATGTCCTAAATAGCACTCTGGCCTCAGAATCAGCCCTTAAAGCATTCAGATCTGGCTCAAGAGCCCATGAGAGTATTTTAGGCATGGAAAGCCAAGATACTCTGGAAAAAAAAGAAGACCTAAATGAAAGATCTCTGCGAGTGAGATCCCAGTGGAACGAATGGGGCCATCAAAGAAGGAGGTACCTTTCTCTGAAGGGAGGAGAGAACTTCCACTTTGACTATGACCCTGTCGGAATAAGATCAAAGTCAGCAAACTCAAAAGGCTTCCATAGCCTTGGCAACTCATGACTACACCCTAGGGAGATTACTGACACCATAAACAAGAGTGTCAAATTGTTAAATCAACTTCAGGAGTCACTGTGTACTTATGTCTCATGAGGGATCTGTCCTTAATGTGTTATCCAATGTGAAATAATGCTATTACTAGTACTGAAACAGTATTTTTACACTTTGTGTTTCTGTGTGGGTGCAAACTGATGAAATCTTTACATAGTATATATTGAATCGATCTTCTGTATATAAAGATAATTGCAAATGATTAAAAAATCTTGGTGTTAAACTGGAAATTGCATAGATAATTAATCAATTCTTTAAAAAAATCATGTAGGATCTCTGTCCTTAATGTGCTGTACATTGTGAATTAATACTATAACTAGTACTCCAACAGTATTTTCATTTTGTGTCTCTATGTGAGGGCAAACTGTTGAAATCTATACGTAATATGTACTAAACTGATCTTCTGTGTATAAAGAGAATGGAAAATGAATCTTGATGTGAACAGAAGGGGAGAGGGAGCGGGAAAGGGGAGGGTAGCGGGAGGGAGGGAAGTTGTGTGTGGGGGAGCCATTGTAATCCATAAGCTGTACTTTGGAAATTTATATTCTTTAAATAAAAGCTTTATATAAAAATATATATATATATATATATATATATATATATATATATAAATCTCTAGGCTAGAGACCAGTTTCAAATACAGTTGTGGATTTAAGATACATACAAATAAGATACATACGATAAAGACAGCAATGCATGGAGAAAATGGCAGTGTGTAGAGGTTCCTGCAAGGAGTGGGTGGCCATTGAAAGGAGAGAGACCTTGGTTGGCTATGAAGGATCAAGTATGGTAACAGAGCCAGGTCTCCTGGTCCTGTGGATGTCTGCCCGACTGTGATGGGGTTTGGACACCAAAGCTTTCACTCAGCTTTCATAGCTTATCTTTCATAGCCCCTGGGCACAGGCTCCTTCCCTCAGCACCCATAACAGACTTTTGCTATGTTGCAATGCTCAGCACCACTTCTCTGCTGTTGTATGGTGGCAGTGACCTACTTTTCCTCAGCAAGGCTTAACTTCCAGAATCTAGATGGTCATGTTGGGGTGCCAGTCGTAGGCCTGTATTCTAGATTCCACCCTTCCAGACACTTTTTTTTACCTGCCTGGCTTGCATGGTTGCATCTAGAGGTCCCATTTCTTTTGGTTTCCATCTTTGGTTTGGCTATGGTGGGGATGGGTGGAGATAGGAGGGATGAAGGAGATTGAGGTAGGGATCTTTTTCCCTGGGCGCCATCTCTACCAGCTTTGGGACAGCTGACTGTGTTCTCCCATTGAAGAGCACATCCTCCATCAGGAAGGCTTTAAATGTGGCTACTGTTCCTCTCCCTCTTCTCCTACACCCTTCTGGCTTCAAGGTGGTAAGGATTCCTTACTAATGTTATCCACTCCAGGTTAGCTTCCATAAACACTGTCAGGCTACTGTAAGTAGTCCTGTTAATGAGCTATACTGAAAGTCCCCAGTCTGTGTGTACTTGCTGCTAGAAATTCGACTGCTGTAAACATCTACATTCCAATAAGCAAGCATACCTCCCAAGTCTGGCCCATGGAACTGGTTGTGGTGATTGGTTCACAGGCTGGGTATCTAACCTAAAACAGAGCCAGTCAATTCCCTTTCATGAGGTTTGGAGTAAGACACTGGAGGATGGTGGCTCTCCCTTTGCTCCTTCAATAAATCTGCAACGGTCTGTGGAGGCTTTCTCCTATCCTGCCAGTAGAGGGAGTCCGTGTTTGGTAGGAGAGAATGAGACTGATACAGACAGAAACAGAGCAGAGAGGTGAAAATATTGTCTGAATCCTTGGTCCACTCATTTTTGAGGCCCTTCTTTGCAGTTGAGTGTATCAATAAACCCCTTTTGTGCTAATTCTGGTTTGATTGAGGTTTCTATCACCAGCAGAAATAATCTTGATATGGAGTGCACTGATCCATATCCATGCTAAATGCGGCTTTTGTAAAATTGGTTATGACATTGGTGTTAAAGTGTTTCTGGAGAGTTTGGGATCACCAAAATGTCCAGTTTCCTTCAGAAACACCCTCTAAGGGGAATTCCTTCAGGAAAAACAGGCTATCAGGAGGCAAATAATTTTTGTTTTGCTGTAACCGACTATTGCTTGGGCTGAAATACTTTTTCTAATGCTCCAATGACAAAAAATTGTCCCTGCTTTGTCCAGCCACAGACATCTCTCTCCTCTCTTCACCCACAAGGGCTGACCTAATAGACTCTTTCCTGAAGGCTAAGAACTACTCTGGGGGACAGAAACAAAACAACGTAAAACAAAAACAAGAAAAAAATATACAAAAACACTCACATCCAGGTTAAAAATCCACACCCTAATACTGACTCTTTCACTTAGTCACCTCACCTCTCTGAGCGTCAGTTTTTCCCTGGACATTTGAGATGAACTTGGGTGCAGGAGGTAAGTCTATGATGAGAGGTATCCTGGGAGGGTGGGGGAGAGCAGTTATTTTTTCTTCGGTAGTGAGAAGAGACCTGGGAAGATCTTGAAAAAGTCCCTACACAGATCTACGGACAATTCCAGATCTGAGCCATTTTCTGCTAGTCAGCTGATAATCCTGACTTGATTTGGAGGGAAGCAGGAATGCTGGTGGTGACAGATGGAATCTTAGCACTCTGCCAGGGTCTGCTTCCTGCTCCTCACCCTGGAATAACGATCTAGAATGTGCTTCCAGCAGGGTCTGTGCACTGCCCTTGCAAGGCTGGCCCTGAAAAGCCCCTACCAGGAAAGCTGGCCTCCTCTGTAAGTGCAGGGAGCCACATTCCCAGGGCAATGTGAAAAGGCCCAGAAGATAGTTTGTATAGTAATTCCCTAGAAAGGAAAGGATAAAAGTCTTCTGACACTTAAAGAAATCCCCCAGCGGTACCAGCATATAAAGCAGGCACCTTTTGCCTCTCTTCCTATATAATTCTTTCCCCTTTGACCACACTTTTCTCCACAGTTTGGACTGGGAATGCCAGGGTGCATATTTTCCCACTCTTGGTCCCACCACATCAGTTGGAACCCTGCCAGGATATGCATGTTCCTAAGGCAAAAGCAGATCTACCCTTTGATATTTAAATTCTGCACTGTTTACTTTAGTGGCTCTGCTTCACAAATTGCATTTAAATATACCATGTTGTAATTTTTGTTCCCCAAATATGACTCCCTAAAGAAAAGGCCTGTGCTGTGTAGTAACTTGCAGGCCATGACTACAGTGGGTAACTGCTTTATTTCTATCCTTTATGTAGCTGACCATACATTTTTAGCCTTGAAACCAAACTTTCAAACCACCTTTGGGACTTTGGAAACATTGCTTTCTTCTCTATGCTTCAATTTCATGAAGTATAATTTTTTTAAAAAAGTGCTATCTAGGGTCTCTAAGGATTTAAACTTCTATCATTCTCCATAAATTGTCCAATGAACTTTTTACACAAGTCAATATCTATTTTTATTGTGCTTTTCTAAACAGCTGTTTCATCAACAAATATCAATAATGCTTTTGCAGCAGGGATATTAGTAGGTCAAATAGTGGGAAGAGGGCCATGTAGAGAGGGCAGAACATTGATTATACAATAAACAAGCCAGGAGAGAGCTCCCTGGTGTTTCTAGAGAATTCTGAAGACAAAGAAAGCTGGAAGGAAAACAGAACATGACACAGCATTGCAGCACACACATACATACATACACACACACACACACACACACTCCCCCCCCCCACCACTTTCCTGCTGCCTAACTCTTTTCACAGCATAGCAAGCAATGGAAATTTCCAGTTCTACTGACAGCAATTTCCAGTTGTTAACTCTCTGCTTCCTGAACTTTAGTGAGGCTTTATGATGTTTGCAGTCTATCTATAAAATTTGCCTAAGAAATTGTAAAATTCCCATCTTCTTGTCATCTGAGTCCTCCTATTTGCTTCATGTTGGAAGACTTCTCTTACTAATATTTTAGCTCAATTGCCCATTGAGATAATTGGTCAAATTTTTAAAATTACACTAAAATTTTTATTAAAACATTCAACATATAAAAATTGTACAGATTTATGGGGCATTAAGTGCTGTTTCATTACATGTATACATCATGTAATATCCAATCAGGATAAATACATTTTGGTAGCTTTGGGATCCGCAAGGAGGAAGGCCTATACTTCCGGGAATGGAGAAGTCCCTACCTGTACTTGCGGGGAAGAAAAGTCCTTGTCAAGGTCCCTGAAGGTGCCTAAAGGTCAACCAATGAGGATCAGACCCGCCTCAACCTTTAACCCCCATGCCCTGAATCTATAAAAGGAGCTCTCCCAAACTCTGATGAGTGACTTCCCTGGACCCTGCTCTGTTGCTCCATTGGGACCAGTGAACCTCACCCGGGAGCGGAACCCTAATAAAAGCCTGTGAATTAATTGATTCGTCTGCCTGGGAAGATCTGTTCTGCGCCGGACACCTTGCACATTTATCCTCCTAAGCATTCAACATTTCTTTATAGTGAAAACATAAAAAAAAAAACCTGTCATCTAGCTTTTTATCTTTTTCTTAAAGATTTATTTTATTTATTTGAAAGACAGAATTACAGAGAGAGGTAGAGACAGAGAAAGAGGTTTTCCACCTGCTGGTTCACTCCCCAGATGGTCGCAACGGCTGGAGCTGCACCAATCTGAAGCCAGGAGCCAGGAGCTTCTTCTGGGTCTCCCATGCAGGTTCAGGGGCCGAAGGACTTGAGCCATCTTCTACTGTTTACCCAGGCCACAGCAGAGAGCTGGATTGGAAGAGGAGCAGCCAGAACTAGAATCGGCACCCATGTGGGATACCAGCGCTTCAGGCCAGGGCTTTAACCACTACGCCACAGTGCCAGCCCCCATCTAGCTTTTTAAATAGAAAAATATGTGCTAAATTAACATCATCTATCTTCACCCTACTGTGCAATAGAATCCCAGAACTTCTCTCTCTAGCTATCACCTACTGCCTGTCAGTCAACCTTTCTCAATCTCTCCATTTCCTTTTCCTTTCCCCATCCTCTGGTAATCCACACTTATATTTTTAACATCTATGATATAACCTATTTTTTTTTGTTTAGACTCCACAAATCAGTGAGATTACATGATAATTTTCTTCCTATGTTTGGCTTATTTCATGTAACATGATGATCTCTAGTTCCATCCATGTTGCTGCAAACTGACAAAATTTCATTCTTTTCATGGCTGATAAAATTCCATCGTGGGGCCGGCGCCGTGGCTCAACAGGCTAATCCTCCGCCTTGCGGCGCCGGCACCCTGGGTTCTAGTCCCGGTTGGGGCGCTGGATTCTGTCCCGGTTGCCCCTCTTCCAGGCCAGCCCTCTGCTGTGGCCCGGGAGTGCAGTGGAGGATGGCCCAGGTGCTTGAGCCCTGCACCCGCATGGGAGACCAGGGAAAAGCACCTAGCACCTGGCTCCTGCCATCGGATGAGCGCGGTGCGCTGGCCGCAGCGCGCCATCCGTGGCAGCCATTGGAGGGTGAACCAACGGCAAAGGAAGACCTTTCTCTCTGTCTCTCTCTCTCACTGTCCACTCTCCCTGTCAAAAAAAAAAAAAAAATTCCATTGTGTATTTGTGCCACATTTTATTTATCCACCTATCAGTTGATGGACATTTAAGCTGTGTCCATTTCTTGGCTTTTATGAATAGTGAAATAATAAACATGGGAGTACAGATGTTTCTTTGATGGAAGGACTTCATTTATCTTGGATATAGGTACAGAGGGGGATGGCTAGATTATATGGTAGTTCTATTTTTAGTCTTTCGAGGAACCTCCATCCTGTTTTCCATAATGGTTCCACTAATTACATGCTTACCAACCCTGTGCAAGGATTCTCTTTCCTCCACATCCTTACCAACACTTGTGGTCTTTTGTCTTTTTGATCATCTCTAATCTTACTGGAATGAGGTGCTATCTCATTGCAGTTTTGAATTGTATTTTCCTGATAATTAGTGATTTGGAGCAATTATCATGGGCCTGTTGGACACTCGTATGCCTTCCTTTAAGAAACATGTTTAGATCTGTTGTTCGTTTTTCAATTGGATTTTTTCCTTTTTTACTATTGAGTTGTTTTTGTTTATGTATTAATCACCTATTAGATGTATAGCTTGCAGACATTCTATCCCATTCTGTAGATTGTCTCTTCACTCTGTTGATTGTTTCCTTTGCTGTACAACAGCTGTTTAGCTTGATGATATCCCATTTGCCTATTTTTGCTTTTATTTCCTGTGTTTTGGGGGGTCCAATCCAGAAAGTACCTGCTATTCCAGGGACCTGGTGTGTTTTCCTGATGTTTTATTCTAATAGTCTCAAAATTTAGTCTCACATTTAGATCTTTAATCCTTTTGAGCTGATTTTTTAAATGGCACAAGAAAGAGGTCTAGTTTCATTGTACTGTGTATGTATATATAAGTTTCCCAGAACCATTTATTAAAATGACTATCTCTTTTCCAGTGCATGTTCTTAGCACCTTTGTCAAAAATCAGTTGGCTGTAGATAAACATATTCACTTCTATCATCTCTAACCTGTTCCATTGATCTCTGGATATGCTTTTATGCCAAAATCATGCTGTTTTAACTACTGTAGGTTTGTAACATATATTAAAATCAAGTACTGTAATGCTTCCTGCTTTGTTATTTTTGCTCAAGATTGCTTTGGCTATTCAGGATCTTTTGTGGTTCCACACAAATTTTAGTAGTAGGGGCCGGTGCTGTGGTGCAGTGGGTTAACGTCTTGGCCTGAAGCACCAGCATCCCACATGGGCACTGGTTCGAGACTCGCTGCTCCACTTCCAATCCAGCTCTCTGCTATGGCCTGGGAAAGCAGTGGATGATGGCCCAAGTCCTTGGGCCCCTACACGCGTGTGAGAGACCTGGAAGAATCACCTGGCTACTGGCTTTGGATTGGCCCAGCTCCGGCCATTGTGGCCATTTGGGGAGTGAGCAAGTGAATGGAAGACCTCTCTCTTTCTGTCTCCGCCTCTGGCTCTCTGTAGCTCTGCCTTTCAAAAAAATAAATAAATCTTCATAAAAAACAAAAGACTCACTGGGGTTTTGAAATGACTTCTGTATTTCCCTCCTTCCAAGCAATATTGGGAGTTGAAACAGTCTGGGCCTTGGTTGGAAGAGCTCTTGGTTGCAGCTGCTCTTGTGTAAACAGGGATGGAAGATAGTGAGATGCTCTAATATAAACTATTAGAATTAATTATGATGGAATATGCACCTCTGCCAGCTACTAGCTAAGCATAAAGTAGGCACTAGTATTCTTTTTTTTTTTTTTTAAGATTTATTTATGTTATTTGAAAGTCAGAATTACACAGAGAGGAGAGGCAGAGAGAGAGAGAGAGAGAGGTCTTCCATCCAATGGTTCACTCCCCAATTGGCCACAACAGCCAGAAATATGCCGATCCGAAGCCAGGAGCCAGGGGCCTCCTCCGGGTCTCTCATGTGGGTGCAAGGGCCCAAGGACTTGGGCCATCTTCCACTGCCCTCCCAGGCCACAGCAGAGAGCTGGATTGGAAGTGGAGCAGCCAGGACTAGAACCAGTGCCCATATGAGATGTTGGCGCTTTAGGCCAAGGCGTTATCCCGCTGAGCCACAGCGCCGGCCCCAGCACTAGTATTCTAATCCCTATGGTACATTTGGGAAAACTGGAGTAGCTTGTCTGAGATCATAGTAATACAAGTGAAGACTCTGGAATTGAATCCTGGTCATGTTATGGTCGGAGACTGGGTTCTTTTTTTTTTTTTTTTTTTAATTTGACAGGCAGAGTTAGACAGAGACAGAGTAGAGAGAGAAAGGTCTTCCTTCCATTGGTTCACCCCTCAAAGGGTTGCTATGGCTGGCGCAACACTGATCTGAAGCCTGAAGCCAGGTGCTTCCTCCTGGTCTCCATGTGGGTACAGGGGCCCAAGCATCTGGGTCATCCTCCACTGCCTTCCTGGGCCACAGCAGAGAGCTAGACTGGAAGAGAAGCAACTGGGACAGAATCCGGTGCCCATATGGGATGCCGGTGCTGCAGGTGGAGGATTAACCAAGTGAGCCACAGTGCTGGCCCCCAGAGACTGGGTTCTTAACCATCTTGCTGCTCTTTCCATAGGGAAAGTTTTCCCTTCCTTTCCCTTTCATTCTCTTCCCTGGTCTTCCTTTCCCTTTCTTTCTTTTCTTTTCTCCTTTCCTTCTTTCTTTCCTTCATACCTTGACTCATGATGTAAGAGATTTTCAGTACCCTTTTTCATCCCATATATCTCATATCACCAATTGGACAAGGATTAAATAAAACAATCAATTTTGTTTAAAAATAATTATTGGGATCCTACTGTTGTATTCAAGGCAGCCTGCTAACTATGCCATGGAACTTTATAGATAAATAACCAAGGTCACAAAATTTATAGTCTTATGGTAGAAAAAATGTATATATAATTATAGCTGGAATATAACAGTGAGTGGACTGTGATGGTATAATATAAACAGCAGTAAATGGTTGAATCAAGGAGGAAATACACTCAAGTGCAAGATCTGAGTTATTTTCACAGAACACTTAGATTAGGTTTGAAAGGAAGAGCAGTACTTTGACATTTAGGGTTGCACAGAGAGGGTAGAGCATAGGGAAGAAAAATGGAACCCAAAGAAGCTGAGGCATGGCTCCAGATTGGTCTCCCAAATACCTAAGCTGGGCAGTAACCTACAAGGCATAGTGTATGGGCTAGCATGGCCCGTCCATGAGAGAAAGAACAATGGTTACATAAAACCCAGGCTGCTGAAGCCAGGGAGGTTGCAGGGAACCTTCTAAAGAAAGGTGCCTTCAAAATGATAGCACTTGGGGTAGAAGTTCCTTCTTCCCATCAAAGCCACCATAATCTACAAGCACCACCCTTGTGCATGGCAAGCAGAACCTCAGGGTCAAATAGATGGTAAATCACCTTGACCCAGAATTTCATAGTCTGACCCAGGTCAACAGGCCTGATACCTGTACCATGTACTAGGTACAACAAGTACATCTATATGGTATATAGTTGGCGATTATTCTGATTGGTTGGGTTTTTGTCCTGACTTGTAGGGGTCCTGGTGGTATTGACTTTTAAATACTCTGGAAGAGGAGCTACCTTTCAGGGAATTACAACATCCTGATGAAAAGAAACCTTACACAGTTAAATTTTATTATCTTGAAGTTTGTTATATATGCATTTGCCTAAGTTAACTGCTTCATAAACCACATGTAATTAATTTTATCAATGCATATTTTACTTTTGCAAATAATTCTTTGTTTTCTTTATAGAATCCCAAACTGAAGAACCACTTTGTGTTGTGAGGCTGCAGCAGGGGAGATATGGTATTTGATTGTATGGGCCTTTAAAAAGTCTGGGATAATTCACACGAATGTAACACAAGTGGCTCCTGATGGCATGTGGGGAAGGGTGGTATAGAGAGTGGAAGCTCAGAAGGTGGGGAAGGGACAGGTGTGTGACTTTTCATTTGTTATCTTTCAAATTTGTTAATTTTTGGTCCATGTTAATGTGATACTTCCTTGAAAAAATAAGCAAATGAACCATTAAGTGCTCTTCAAATAACACTAACTCTATTTTTGAAAATGCAGAGACTATTTTGAGAAAGAGAACATTTGAGATATTGATCACAGAGTCCCATCCAGGGAGAAACAGGGTCTCCAGGAGAGGCTTACTTTTTATTCAGTCACCTGTTTAAGAGTTTGAATTCTGTGCTTTGTGCATATATTATCTGTTCATGGAAAGATGACATTAACGTTAAACTATATTGACCTTTCTGATGACTACAGTGAATGGTCAGCAGTGGAAGGACCATGCGAGTTACATCCTGGCCCTTAGCAAAGCCTGGTATTCATCTTGCAAAACTCCCTCTGGCCTGAAGCTTGAGGGATCCTCAAAAGCTCATGGAAAATGGGTATTATAAAAAGTGTGTAGATTTCAAAATTTCTTTACCCAAAGTTATCTTTTAATTTTGTTTTCCACAAACTTTTTGAAGCATCATGTACAGGGCTTCCTCTGAACAACTGATGTTCAAACCCCACATTATTTGAACTTCACTTAGTTTAGAAATAATTTCTTACCTGTTTTCTTAGGAAGGATCACATATTAACTTTTAGTGACCATGTATAATCTAGTAGACATTTAATTGTTACAATGCAAAAATTCCAAGTAAAAGAGAAGAAAAAAGAGTCCCCCCTTAACTGCACCCCACCTCCTGAGTGTTGGGTTGAAGGGAGAAAAAAAGGTCTTAGAAAAGAGGGTATTGCATTCTTTTGCATCTCAGTTTCCTAGGTTTCCCTTCATCCTCACACGAACATATCCAAGCATTCATGTGAAACAGTTCATCCAATCCTTTCAGGACAGGGCTTAAAGCAGGATGGAGGGGACAGAGGTCACTGAACCCCCTGAGTGGGGAAGGAGCCATTAAGATGGACAAAGTACAAAAGAGGAGAGAAATTACCCTGGGCCAGATCAGTTGTACTGTCCTCAGAACTGTGTAATCAGAAAACAGGTGCACCCAATCCTTCAGATAATAGTGCAAGGAGATTTTGTGGGTGTCGTGGAGAGTCACTGGGTGAAGTTATTAACAGGTGGGGAAAGAGCACACACCCCAAACCTCTCTTATAAACCAGCTCCCAGCCTAGGAGCAAGGAAGTAACTATCTACAAATTAGTAATAATCAATGTGGCGCTGGAACAACCTTGAAGTTGACATTCATCTGAGTACCTCAGAATAAAATAGGTTTTTCTAAAATACTAGGTGATCATATTGTTTAGTTCAAGAACTGAAGAATTGAGTTAGAAATGGTGAATTCTTTTAAAGGCTGACTTCCTAACTGGCCGAAGAGTGTACACTTTCAGTAAGATGTACTGGGATTCTCTTTAAATGACCTAATTTTACTCTGGAGAATAATGAGGAAAAGTGTAAAACACAAGCATAGATTGGGTGATCTGAAAATATTTCCTTCTATTCATCTGTAAGTGTGCTCTAATTCCTACTAAATCAAATGTACTATCCTTCAATTACAGCATCTCCTGTCATATGGCCCTGAATTTACTCAATCCCATATTCCATGACTTCATAGAAAATAACCCCAGCTCCAGTCTCAAAAACTAAAAGCACACTTAGTACTGTTTGCCATCAACGCCCTTTCCTTTTTTTCTGACAGGCAGAGTGGACAGTGAGAGAGAGAGAGAGACAGAAAGGTCTTCCTTTGCCATTGGTTCACCCTCCAATGGCCGCCACAGCTGGCGTGCTGCGGCCGGCACACTGCGCTGATCTGAAGACAGGAGTCAGGTGCTTCTCTTGGTATCACCATGGGGTGCAGGGCCCAAGCACTTGGGCCATCCTCCACTGCATTCCCGGGCCACAGCAGAGAGCTGGCCTGGAAGAGGGGCAACCGGGACAGAATCTGGTGCCTCAACTGAGACTAGAACCCAGGGTGCTGGCACCACAGGCAGAAGATTAGCCACGGTGCCAGCCCTTTCCTTGTCTTCTGACCTGTTTAGCCCCTTCCTCCAAGGAGCAGGTCAAATCCTAGCTCCCAGGAAGCCTGCCTCAAGGTACGAAGCCTCTTTTGGTCTCTCCTATGACTATCACACTATTTGTGCAACACACTTATGTGACTAAGGCATGTCTTCTTCTAGGATTCTGCCATCTCTGTGGACAAGTGAGTATGTCTATTTGTGTAAACCAAAAACATATTGTCCCAGAACTCCTGGTAAAACACATCTCCAGGTTAGAGACCAAGCAGACTTCAAGGTTGGTGGACCTTGGCCTCCAGAAGATAGAAGTGAGTTTGAGTACATATTAGTGTACTCACACTGAGTACATGTTAGTATACTCTATTGGTAATCTGGCTTAACTTTACCATCAGAACTCAGGGCCAAATCTTTAGGAAGAGTGGCTGTAATGACGAGATGTCTTGTTAGAAGCATATAATGACAATGAGGCATAAGTGATTTTTCTTTAAGATTCCATGAATAGAGTGTAAAACAGAATATGAAGATAGACAATCAGGACAAGCTTCTCATTTAACATCCCAGTGCTGTGGCACTTTGAGGACCTGAGGCCATTTTTGGAGGAATTCTTGGGGAGACAGTGATACCTGGGGAAAGCTGTGACAGTGCCCATTACAAAAGGTCACCAGATAAGATACAGGGTGCTCAGCCAAAAAGAGAATTTCAGATAAATGACAAATAACTTATTAACACACATCATAGAACCTTTGGACACATTAATACTAAAAAACCTGTTGTTTATCTGAAATTCACATTCAACTGGGTATCTTGATGTTTGATTTGTAAATCTGGCAGTTCAACCATAGGAAACAGTGGTAGCTGATGGAGGATAGAATGTTCAGTAGGGCTCAGCAGTAGCTTATCAGGGAGCTCCAGTATAATGGTTGGAAATTGGCAGCTCCCATTTCTGAATAAAAACCTGATGCACTGAAAAGATAAAAGCTTTGGACCCTTCTACTTTATGTCTTTGTGTCATGAGAGTATGAAAAGCCAAGATACTAAGGATGGGGAAGCAAAACATTGGAAAGAGCCCATGCCCTAAAGATATTGTTGACCTCCATCAAGAAAAGTTCAAATCTCCACTACCATCCCACCCATCAACCTAACACTGAATCACACAATTGCAAGGAGCTGCCTCAATCTCTAAATGAAATTTAAGTTCTACTGGGAATAAAGGAGTGAATAAGGAGTTTAGGTGGCTCCATAAGCCATCTACAATGTCATTGACAATTTTACCAGAACCACACAGGTAAATAGTCCAAGTGTGGACATGATTTCATTAAAAACTCAGTGACTGACCATAGATCCTTGAGTTTGTTTTTTAAATATATATATATGGATATTACACGTCTAGTACATGTTATAGTACAATAAAGGTGCTAATATTCACTTTTCCTTACTGGTTGTTTTCAACTGGCTATAATATGGTAGGATGTCAAGCATAGCACACATGTTAAAAAATAGTTTACTTATTCCCTGTAAGATCCCTGCCCCTATAAACTTCCTTACCTATAAATGGGTCACTCGATACCTTCTCTCCCACCATCTTCTACATGTACATTCCTGCCTCAACTGCTGGGATATGTCCTTCCAATAGTCAGAGAGAATGTAAGGCCTCATATCCCAATAGTGCAAGGGTAGGCAACCTTGGCATTTATCATTCTCTGAACCCATAGTAAGCTTTACATCTACTTATCACCAGATTTCTCACGCTGTGAAACATTTAAGGTTTTTGATGTTTCAGTCCCTGTTAGGTGTGCTATTATTCATATCCCCAAACATCCCTCACTGATAGAGAAACTATCAGGAGTTGTTCATAAACTCATGTGGGGGGCTAGCATTGTGGTGCAGCAAGGGTAGAAGCTTCTCTCTCTCTCTCTCTCTCTCTCTCTCTCTCTCTCTCTGTCACTGTGCCTTTCAAATAAATTTTTTTTAAAAAAACCCCACCTATTATGAAATACTCTGTATCAACTTCCAGAAATACCAATGGGGATCTTTCCAGGAAACTGGAGTCCTAAAGAGAGCCAAACACAGGCTACACTTAGCATCTATCATAAAAAGCTAATGATATTGCATGTGACTGAACTTTGAGCGCCCATATGACCTTCAGCTCTTGACAGCTTGTTTATGTTCCACCACTGCACTACTAAAACTTATTTATTAGTTGACTACTTAAAGGATGCTATTGAGTCACGGAGGATATCCAATGAAGCTAATCTTGCAAGGGAGGATTTTAAGGTGGCAGGGAGTAAGAAGATGGATATAAGAACTGAGATCCTGGGGCCGGCGCCATGGCCCACTAGGTTAATCCTCCACCTGTGGCGCTGGCATTCGCTATGGGTGCCAGTTCTAGTCCCGGTTGCTCCTCTTGCAGTCCAGCTCTCTGCTGTGGCCTGGGAAAGCAGTAGAAAATGGCCCAAGTGCTTGGGCCCCTGAACCCATGTGGAAGACCAGGAAGAAGCTCCTGGCTTCAGATCACCATAGCTCCAGCCATGCGGCCATTTTGGGAGTGAGACAATGGAAAAAAGACCTCTCTCTCTGTTTCTCCCTCTCACTGTCTGTAACTCTAACTGTCAAATAAATAAATAAAATATTAAAAAAAAAAAACTGAGATCCTGGAGCAAGTCATTAGCACAGCATGCATGGTGTGTAGGGGCTGGATCACCTGGGAAGCATTGCTGAGGGCTTTGGTGTGGTAGAACCATAGTCTGCTGGACCACTGCGAACTCCTGAGGCTTTAAGTAGTCCAATAGCACAAAGACAGAAATGTAGGGAAATTCATGAGTCAGCAGCCTATAAGTCCTGTGAGTGTTAAAAGAAAGATATTGGAGACAAAGATGGCAGTGGGGAAGACCAAGTCATAGAGGATTAGATTAAGGTGGTGCTGCAGAAGTAGGAGGGGAAAGAAGCAAATCCTAGAAATGGTTCAACTGAAGAATTGACAGTGGGCAATGGAAAAGAAATGCTAACTCTTGCTTGCCAAGTATATTACATATATTGCCCCATTTATTTCATAGGGGTTTTGCTATTGTATACACCATTCATGTGGGACACAAAGCTGTAAACTTATAACATGATAGAGCTCTTATAGAGGTATGTAATACAGTTTTAGGGTTTTTTTCAGGAAAAAAGACAGAGGTTTGAAGAGGGTCTTGAGAGATGATTGGAAATATAACAGTGAGAAAGTCAGGGGAAAATATTCCAGACACATGGGTGGCATGCACATAAGCACTTCTTTGTCAAACCCTTGCATGTAGTGTTTTCCAGAGCATAGAGCAGTATGAGAGTCCCTCTAAAGGTGAGACATTTGAGAAATGTGGTGTGGAGAGCACTTTTGATATTCTTAAATAATACTATGTAGTTAGCTACCAATTTGGATTCTTAGAAAAATTACTGCTGTAGACAGAAGTGAAATATTATCCAGAGAATTCTGTAGAAGCAATACACTATGGTGTGGTGAGGTGAGACGGTCAAAGAAGTTTGAAGTTCTTCCTGTGACCCTCATCTCTCACTCCTTCCCAGGATCTTCCAGGGCCACCTGACTCCCCTCCACCCTCACCTCTGTTTCTGCCTCTCACGTTGCCCTGTCCCTGTCCATGGAAAGGGCTACATATGTTCTGAGCACAAAGGGCTAGGCAGCATTCCCTGTATCCTTTGTTCCCTCTGGAGGCTGAGGTTGACCTTGCTCTAATTCCAAGAATGATTAGAAGACACAGCCTTCTCTTCTGACAACTTCCTGAATAGCACAGACAACCCTTCTCATAACTCTTGCTGTGGCCTTCTGACATTGAGTCTGGGGCCCTAGAATGACAGCAGGTTCTTACTGTCCAAAACCCACCCATGTTCAGAATGATGTTTGCTTCCTTGTTTGCCTTATTCACAGCCTTCAGACACAGCCATGATACATCAGACAACTCTGATATTGGGAGAGGTCATCTTGATCTCAGAGAACAAGTAGTCAAGTTCCAGGAGGGGTAGGCTCTCTGCCAGTGTACTCCCTGCCATGTCCCCCTGCTTTGATCTATTGATAAGGAGTCTATCAAATTTTCCTTTTCTACTACTTGTTCCAAAAGTCAAAACAGATTTCATGCTTTTACTCTGATTCTAACGCCACTTCAAGCCTTTCTTACAGGCATCACAAATGCTAACGTTCTATATTATATCACTTTTCCTTCACATAATTCCTAAGGCATGTGTCTAAACAGTCCAAGAATCAAGAAGGCCAGGACCCTATACATCTGCCTTTTGGTTGGGGTTGAGCCTCCATTCAGCCATTGTGTGCTCTGGAACAGGACACCACTTTTCTGAGCTTCTGTTCCTCTATTTGCTAATGGGTATGTCAAATTCCATACCCCTGTGGCATACAGCATTTCTGTGAACACTGGGTAAGGTTACATATATTACACTGGCGTGGGACAGATGCAAAATGCATATGACTGATGGACATTAACGCTGGAATCTGGCCTGTAGACCAAAGGATCCTGACAGTGATGAAAGGATCTGATGGGGAGAGGATGGATTTTGAGGAGTGACTGGAGTTCTAGTTCAGGAAGTAAGGGAGGGGGATAGGAGAGACGAAGCCAAACAGAAGCCTGAGGTTGTGGATTGGACCACCCAGTGGTGGGAGGAAACATAAAGATCCTAAAACTATGGCTCCTAGGGCTTAGTCCTGGATCACTGCATGCTGCCAGGCTGTGACAAGACCTTATTATATGCCAATCTCACCATCTCTAACTTTAGGAATAGGACCTCAATCTTGTTTTAGAAATTATTTAACTGATTAATAACACTATGCCCACAGAGTCCCAGATGCACTTAATAAGATCCTATTCAGACACCGGTGAGAGGGCATACAAGAAAATTTATTACAAGGTTGATTCAGTTGGCATAGGCCTCATTCTTTATCTTTTCTCAATTATTCTTTCAGAAATTTATACAGGATGTTGAAAGGGAAACCAGTAACCAGGAACATAAAGCCAAAAGTCACAAGCTAAGCTTGAAGGGTCTGAAAATCTCAAAGAAGGCAAAGGCCCTGGTGGCATGAGGGAGCCACAGGGCCAGCCCTGAATGCTAATGTGGCTTCTTGTCATGTAAGGAAGGTAATTCTTCCCTGGTTGCTCTCTCACGGTTGGGTTTCTGCTTTATGCACATAAATCTAATCCAAACAGGCACACATAACCACTGTGCAAGATTGGTGTGAAAAGTAGCTGCATTTGGAGACTCTGTGGGTTGAGGAGAACCCAGGAGACATAGCTGAGTACCTGAAATCCTGCTTGGAGGACCTTGTCCTATCTTAAGCCTTTGTAGGTGGTAGAGATTAAGTTCCTGTGTGCTTCCTGTCTCAAGCTCGTTTAACTCAAGATTTAGCGGGGGTGAGGGTAATCTTGGGACCACAATGGGAATGTGTCAGTAAATCCAGCTAAAAGGAAGCAGTTTAGGGAAAAGGCAGAATAAGCAAGGTTGAAGATGACATGGTGGCTTCCTGAATTCCACCTGCACTTCCAGAAAAATGTCTCTGCTTATGTCCTACCAATGGTGAATCACTCTTACTTCTTTACTTCTTTTACATTCTAAGCACACACTTCCCTCATTCATTCATTCATTCATTCATCCATCAGAATTCCTGGATGTCTGCAGTGTGTCAGGTGCTACAGAAACAAAGATGTATAAGATATGGTCACTGAGATCAAATACCTACCTGGCTCTCACATTTTTGGGGAAAATTGTGGCTAAAAGATGAAGGATATAATTGGGTTAAATAGGAGGAAGAGAAAACACTTTGAACAGTGAAATTGCTGTTATTTTGCATCCTATGACTAATGCTGCAAAAATACTATATATCACATTTTGGGAGATGAGGGAGATATTTCCAATCTAGACTGTAGTGGAAAATTACTAGAATGCTCAGAAATAAGCTTACATAATTATGGGCTAAGGTCAGACAAATTATAGAGAGTTCTTAATTTCTAGCATTTCCTTGGGCTGTGAGCTAACTACCATTTGACCCAGGTAAAACATACTGCCTTTTTAAATGGAAAAATACCCAGATGGTGGAAATTTTATATTATTGACCAACAGGGAGCTGTTGAGCTGTTAGTGATACCAGTTGCACTGCACTCTGGCCATCTGACTAGGACGGCTGCTCCAGCCCACCATTCCCGAGACGGCTGTTCCTGATGGGACACATTAGAGGATGCAGTATAGCCTGTGTTTTGGAGCTCAGGTTGTGGAGTAAGAACACTTGATTTTGAATCCTAACTCTGCTGTTTACCAGTTTATGAGAAATCAGGTAACGACTTGGCATCACTGAGTCTCAGGTTTATCAAGAGTTAATACAATAATTTCTACCATATAGAGTTGTTAGGAAAATTAAGCATAATATACTACCCAAAGGATGTTCAGAGCTTGGCACATAGCTAGAGATCAAAATATGTTACCTGTGGTGCAAATGAAGGGAGGAAGCAAAAAAGAGGGACTGACAAATCCTTTCTCAGAGGGATAATCAGAGTCATGAGCCCATTTACCCCAAATAGACCTCTGTAGGCTTTCTCTGTCCAGACCCAGCCACACCCTCAACAGACCCTAGAGCCAGCTCAACCTCTGTACCCCTTCAATCTGACACAGTCACCTGAAAATGTAGCTCTCCAATTATGGAGTCCAAGAGCTGCATTTTGGTGGTGCCGAATGCTCACTGATCGTATGTGCAGAGAGTTCTGTAGGATCTGTAGAATCAGCAGGACCTATGTCCCAACAGAGAACTCGAGTTTGTGAGACTGTTGAAGGTTTTCATGAAAGGCCTCCCTACCTTTCTTCATCTCTTCAATAGAGGAGATAATACAGACTACAAATAACAATTGTGGGAATTCAACCAAATTCACCTAGCATGATGACAGACAGGAAGTAGGAGCTCTGTAAATACTGCTTCATTTTTTCCCATGATCCTGCCCTGGCGTCATGCTGCCCTGAATCACTGTCAAAGTGCTGACTGCACATGGCAGGAGAACCACAGGAATCCACTCTTCATCATTTTCTCTTAGTGTGCAATTGTTTTATCAGGTCACAGGTCATCGTTTCCTAGCACAGCTCTTTGCAACCCTGGTTACAAAATCATTGGAATGGGCAAAATATCCAGTGTCCAGCATAAATATCTCCCCTGCAAGACAATCTGATTTAATTAATAGCTTCGTGAAGGAGTGAACTCCTTTCTGGGTTTCAGTTTGTTCCGCTGAAACAATTGAGAGACAGAGAAGTAGAGAAACCTGCCAGGTATTGCACATCAAGAGATGGCCCCACAACTGCTGAAGCCCAGACAAGGACATACACCCCAAAGGATACTGTGTTTAGTTAAAAAGAATGTTTTGTTCATCATATGTTTTGGCATTAATTTTGAGTTTTAGGATATTGCATAAAATATTATTTATCTTGATTACTGAGTTTCTGGCATTCCCTTAAATTTTGCACTTCTGGCCATAGCCAAATTGTGAAGGAAGCTTTGGAGAAAACATCACTATTTGCTGGTCTAGGAATTGCAACTGAAATGGACCAGACGTTCTATCCTTTTTTTATTGAAGGTTTTCCTAAATCTTCTCTTTGGTTCTGCATGGTGTTTCTAGGAGTGGTGACGGCCTGGTGATGGCATCAGGCTGAGGATGGTTGTTGGCCTCTGACACAGTTGGCCACGGGCCCGGTGAAGTTCTGAGGCTTCTCTATAAGAGATTAGTTGAGTGTAAATTCGAGCCTGGCTAGACTCTGGCTGTGTCTCTTTAGCAGCTTATGCAGCAGAGGAAGTTCCACTTGGAAAGAGTATTTGTTCTTTAACCAACACTTGCCTACAGTTAAGCTTTCGGCTTTGACTAGCTTGAAATTCTCAGACCATTCTAATCTGACCTGGGGAGCAAATAAATAGCAACACCAGAAACACATCCTCAGATATCTTCAGATCACTAGCTGGTTCCTTTGCCTGGAAGGAATGCCAAGCTTATCTGGCCAGGAAAGAAGTGAATGGTTTGCAAAGAGACATTTAGACAAAGTGGAACCAGATAGCCAGGGGAGGCCTCTTCCTGGGAGGATAGACCGACTCCAGGGCTTGCAGGAAGAGTCTGTCTGACCATCTGTTCAGGGACTATTTCCAGTCATCTCAGGGGTACCACTGAATTCCAGGCATCTCTCTAAACTTAGCTCTCCTCTTGTTTCAGTTCCCATGAAAACACAGGCTCTAGGGCTGGCACTGTGGTGAGGTATGTGATGACAGCATCCAGTATGGATACCAGTTTGTTTCCTGGATACTCCCCTTCCAATCCAGCTCCCTGTTAATGCACCTGGGAAAGCAGTGGAAGATGTCCTAAGTGCTTGGGCCCTGCACACACGTGGCTCCTAGCTTTGACATGGTCCAGCCCTGGTTGGTGTGGCCATCTGGGGAGTGAACCATCAGATGGAAGACCTCTCTGTCTTTGTCTGTCTAACTCTGCCTTTCAAATAAGTAAAATAAATCTTAAAAACCCACAGGCTCCTTAAAGACAAGGAAGTTTGTGGATTTTGTTCACATCAGTGTCTAGAATGGTGCTTCACCAAAAATATGTGCTAAGGATTGGGTTACCTTCCTGATTAAAACTGTTTCACATCTTTCCATTACCCTCAGAATGAACAATGAAGTTCCACGTGCTTTACCCCATGCTTATTAATGAAGCTTCAAGTCAAATCACCTTTTTTCATTCACTAAGCTCCAAGCTCTGCCATCCTAGGCCTTCACAATGTCTTCTCCAGCCTGAATTCCACCCCTCTCTACAAACATGTGCATGTTGTGTGTAGCAAATATGTACACACAAGCACAACGGGACTAGCTCCTTTCCAACTTGACACTCATTTAAAGGTCTGTTCTTCACAGAAGACTTCACTGGCTTCCTAAGCCATGATTTTCCTTTTCTTTTCCCTCATCTCTGCCTTCATCTACTATTTTCTTCATATCACTTTTCTCAACTTCGCATTGAATATTTTTTTTTTTGACAGGCAGAGTGGACAGTGAGAGAGAGAGAGACAGAGAGAAAGGTCTTCCTTTTGCCGTTGGTTCACCCTCCAATGGCCGCCGCGGACGGCGCGCTGCAGCCAGCGAACCGCGATCGTCCGATGGCAGGAGCCAGGAGCCAGGTGCTTTTCCTGGTCTCCCCATGGGGTGCAGGGCCCAAGCACCTGGGCCATCCTCCACTGCACTCCCGGGCCATAGCAGAGGGCTGGCCTGGAAGAGGAGCAACCGGGCGCATTGAATATTTTTAGGGAATCTATTAATACATTACCTGATGGTTTACACAGTGCCTCACAATGAGCCAAAAGCTGAAATGTGAGGTGCCATGCATGATACTCGGAGTTTATGAGAAATGCATCAGTCTAAATACTATGCAAATTTAGAATATTATATACAGTTGATAAGGACAAGATTTAAGTGAGGAGAGAGGCACACACTCACTCTGCAGAGGCAGTCACCTGATCTGTCATCTATGGGAGACAGATCCTGGCATATCTCTTAAAACAAGTTCATCTGAGATTTTCATCCAATATTCTCTTGCTCATTTTAACCATAGATTAGCTGTTTGTACTATTTTCCTTCTTACACACAATGGAAGAGAATTGATTGACATAGCATCCACAATATTAACAGTATATACTTATATTTAGGTGTTGAGATATGAATGTTTTTATATCTGTCCTCCTACATTTATATATCTAACATTTTTATTGATAGCAAACAGTATTTCATAATTTTAGAATACTTGCAAGATTACTTCACATGTCCACCTTTGTGTATATATATATATTTCAATTGTATGGAACAGTGCTGTCCAATAAGGTAGCCCTTAATGTCATGTGAATACATAAATTTAAATTAATTAAGATTCAGTTCAATTATACATTCACTTCCTTAGTTACAATAGCCATATTTCAAGTTCTCTTAGTCACAGAGGCTAGTGGCTACCATTTCATACAGTGTAGAATGGAACATTTCTACTACTACAGAAAGTTCCATTGGATAACACAGATGTAGACTGTGTAGGTTTTAAACATTTGAATATATAAAAATACAGACTTGCAGGTATTGAAGGGTTCTATTGATGCAAACAAAGATTTAAAAGGAGCTACTATTCTGTGTGACCAAAATGCAATGGTATTTATTCCTACCTAAGGGAGCAGCTTGTATGCTCACCAGGTCTTTGGAGGGCAGGTGATGAGAGAAATGTGTCCTTGAAATGGCACAGCAGTGGAGGCTGATAACTGAGTTGAGCCACCTGAGCACTTTTACAAAGCAATCTAAAAAGATAGGGCAAGATGCCCACCACGACCTGTCAGTCTCTGGGACTTCTCCTAGGACCCACCTTCCTTGGGAAATTTCCACAAGCTTACCTGAAACCAGATTCCCCATTTCCTAATTTCTATTCCTATTGAGACCATTGTAGAGTCAGTTCTTGGATGACTCCACTTTGATGAACTACACGATATCCTAATGCTAAAACAAACTTCTTATGCAACCAGCGCAGGAAGTGGTGCTCAGCAAGTGGGCAAACTCTTCCTTGAAATACTATGATCTTTGCCCTAACAAGGCAGGTATGAGCAGCTACACCAGCTCTGTGGTTAGATGTTGTCTGGTATCATGATGAATTCTGAAGCCCATGTTATTGTTGGCCTAAGGAACCAGTCATATCTGCCTCAGCCATCAGGACCAAAGGGGACCTAGGGTATTAGCTGAGAAGTGTAAGGAAATAGTCATTCATGGATGTTTTTCAACAAAAGAGCATCTACCATGTACTAGGTTCCAGGGATAGGGCAGTGGTAGACAGACATAGATACTGCCTTATGAAATAGCACCTCAAATTATATTGGCAAAATTATCAAGGTTAATGATGGCCTTAAATAACCAGGAGTGAGTTGACACTAAAGCATATTCCATAGTCAAGAGTCAAGACTGTCTCTGAGGTGCAGTAAAATAAAACTCTAACTATATAGTGAAAGCAGGAATGATAAGAACAAAAGGTCACTTTATATCAATTTGAGCTTCTCAAGAGAGTCCTAAATGTCACCTGGGTCTGTGTAAGAGAAAAGAGACAAAACATCTCTGTAACGGGAGTCTTGTGGGGGCGTTATTACCATGTGCAACAATGTTGTGGAGTGAAAGGCCAAAATTTGTGGTGAATAGCACTGCCCTTTCTCTGAATACCTAAGCTAAAATGGCACAGGGAAGTTCTAATTTGAGGAGACTTGCCTTGTTGTTCACAATCATTATCAACATTTTGGTAAAACTTCCCTGTGGCCATCTGGAGAGTGAACCAGTGATGGAAAAATTGATCTCTTACTCTCTCCCTTTCAAATAAATAAGTAAATAATCAAAAGAGAGAGAGCGAGAGAGAAGTATTTGGGGCTGGCAATGTTGCATAACAGGCTGTTGTAGAAATTTGGGGAGTGACCCAGTGGATGGAAGATCTCTCTCTCTCTCTCTGTCTCTCCCTCTCTCTCTGTAACTCTGGCCTTCAAAAATTAAATAAATCATTAAAGAAGAATTGGCATCCAAGTTTTGGCTTCTCATTTTTATATACAAGGCAATACTTTAATAAGGCATTTTTGTTGTTGATTTGCTCTGTCATTCTAAGCAACTGAGAAGTACAGTCAGCTAAGGACTTTAAATTGTCCATTGGTTCGGCAGTGTCAGACAACTTCGAGTGGAATGGTGAGGATAGAGCCCAGACTACAAGAGGCTGAGAGTGACAGGGAAGTCAGGAGATGTAGATAAGACCCAAATTTTGTTTATGTGACCTCTAAACTGAAGCTCTATGTGGACCTTGGTAGTAAGATTTTATTCCTAAAGATCCCAACTTGCTAAATTGTAAATGCTGATCTTTAGTACCGACCCACCTGGGCTATAACAGCAGGAAATAGCCACATCTGACTCTCTACCTGCGGAAGAGTTCAGATAATAAAGCATCCTAACCTCGACTCTTCTCACCTGTGAAAAACATTGTTTATCCCTAGGGAAATGATGTTTTAGAAAACTTTTCCATAGCAGTCTTTGCCCTTCTCCTTGGTGTAAAAGGTCTCCACAAGAATTAGCTCTGTACAATTCCACAAAAGGAGTTGGCATCTCTTCCTTAGAAAAGAAACCTTTGGAGCTAGTCAGGCATTGGGCTTTGCAAATCATCTGCCATGGAGGCACAGAATATCTTGAGCTGCCACACAAGGATGCCAATGCCTGCCCTTCAGGACATAGAGAAGATGATCAACAAGCTTCAGCTTGGCAACACAGCTGGAAGCCAGTGCACATCAATTTAGTACATACTAAGTAAAGATTTCAACAGTTTGCACCCACACAGAAACACAAAGTATAAAGTACTGTTTGAGTACTAGTTATACTGTTAATTCACATAGTACAACACATTAAGGACAGAGATCCTACATGGGGAGTAAGTGCACAGTAACTCCTGTTGTTGATTTAACAATTGACACTCTTATTTATGACGTCAGTAATCACCCTAGGCTCTTGTCATGAGCTGCCAAGGCTATGGAAGCCTCTTGAGTTTGCCAACTCTGATCTTATTTAGGTAAGGCCATAGTCAAAGTGGAAGTTCTCTCCTCCTTCAGAGAAAGGTAACTCCTTCTTTGATGGCCCCGTTCTTTCCACTGGGATCTCACTCACAGAGATCTTTCATTTAGGTCATTTTTTTTTTTTGCCAGTGTCTTGGCTTTCCATGCCTGAAAAACTCTCATGGGCTTTTTAGCTGGATCCAAATGCCTTAAGGGCTGATTCTGAGGCCATAGTGCTGTTTAGGACATCTGCCATTCTATGAGTCTGCTGTTGTAACCCATGTTTATTGCAGCTCAGTTCACAATAGCTAAGATATGGAATCAACCCAGGTATCTATCAACTGATGAGTGGATAAAGAAAATATGGTGTGTATACATATAAATACATATATACACTATGGAATACTACTCAGTAATAACAAAGAAATCCTGGTTTTTGCAATAAAAATGGATACAACTGGAAACCATTATGTTTAGTGAAATAAACTAGTCTCAAAAAGACAAATATCATGTTTCCTCTGATATGTGACAATTAATATAGCATACAAAAAGTATATAGGAATGAAGTGGACGTTCTATGCTATAGTTGTTATTTTTAGCCCTTGTCTATACTTCTGTGGAACTATGGTATTCCTACTTTTTACTTGTTGGATATTATAGTTATTGGTAAATTAAGCCTGTGATCATAGAGCAGAATAACTTACATTTTTGCAAAAATTAATGAAAAGAATGGAGTGGAGAGGAAGGAAAGTATGGTTATCTTCTTAGTACTTTACCTACGAAATACATGAGATCTGTTCTATTTATATCAAAATAATTCAGACAGGTGAAGGTAAAAAAAAACTGTACCAATGATAAGCTTATCTTTGAATTCCATTTTCTATGAAAAAATTATTATGAACTAGGACTGCTATGAGCTTCATTTTCCTCTCATTTTGAGTGCTCTCACCCTGAATCACCTTTATATGTTAGGTGTTTGGAGAGACAGAGAACTTGTCTTCATTTAGAGATCTTTGGACACAAGGGCGCCACACCCAGGGACCTGCAGCATAGGTGCTTCATTCATATCTACACCTGATTTAGAGGACAGAATTCTATTGTCCTAAGTCTGAGTTTTGAGAGCATTATGTGAGGAAGCCCAAGTTAGCCATATGGGGAGGCCACAGGAGAATTAAAGTGTTGCATCTGATATCCCTAGACTGGCTGCCAACTCCATGCAGTTATAGCACTGATTCCAGACAAGAGTAGATCCATTTGCTGAACCCACAAAATCAAAAGAAATACATTGCTGCTTTAAGGCACTAAGTTTTTGGGAGCTTTATTTTATGGAAATGGATCACTGAAATTATTGTAGACCACTGGTGCAGAACTTTGAAATAGAGAATCCTAGTTGACAAGGCAATTAAACTAACTTTTCTGTATTAGCATGTTTTTAAAAATTACATCCCAAGTTGACATCAACAAAAACAATCTAGAATGCTTGTGAATAAGCAGACAATAATGCAACCTAGAGAGATGGCTTTGATTCCACTTACTCTGTAATAATGTCTAAACTCTGAAATTTATGCCTAGTTTTTTCACAAAATGCATCTCTGTGAGCTTTTTGATATCCCTCATATATATTATATATTATCTAATAATTAAGATGATAGTTTTCTAATAAGTATATAATTTCATATAACATGGTTCCCCTGTATTCATATGAAGCCATCTGATTACATGTGAAAACAATAAAACTCATCTAATGTGTGGATAAAAAAAAATCAAATCATTCCTAGCTGATGTGTCCCCACTGTGGTTAGATACACCAATCAACATGATTTATACCAGTAATAGGAGCAGATCATCAATGCTGTTTCCAGCTGCTCTAAAAATTTTCCCCTAAGCAGTAACCAAGCAGTGGAAAATCCCCAGCATGAAGGTTCGTAGAGGAAGTGTGGCAACCATGTGCCATCACTAACTAGATTTATCTTGCAATGGTGTGTTTCCAATAATAAGTGGCTTCCAGAGCAACAAAGAATCTCGAGTGTGAAAAGGCTCAGGTTAGCAGCCCAGCTGCATCAGAACAAAGTAGGACTCAAAAGAGATCATTGGCATATTTTCTTCTTGTGTCTGTATTGGTCTTCATTTGAAATTATCTGGTATATAACAGGCAAACAATAAACCCCACCCAACTGAATTTTAAAGGAATTTTCAAAAGATATGTATAGGGTAATTCAGAAAGTCCACAGAAAATAGAATTGTATTTAGTTGCAAAAATTTTTTTTGAAATTCGTATGTAGTTTTTTCATAACATATTTCAATGAACCTTTAGAAAATATATCATCTTCATGGAATTCAAAATTGTTTTACAGAAAAATAAACTTTTAGTTGCATTTTTCATGATTTTTAAAATTAAAATTTTACTTATTTAGTTAAGAGACAGAGTTCCCATCTATTGGTTCACTCCTCAATCTCAAGCAATGGTTGGCTGAAGGATTGGCTGAAGCTGGGAGCTGGAAACCCAATTATTTGCGTCATTGGGATCTGTATTGGCAGGAAGCTGGAGTCAGGAACCTGAGCTGATAACTGAACCTAGGAACTCAGATGTGGAATGTGGATGTCTTAGCCCCTAAGCTAAACACCCACTTTTCTGTGAACTTTTTGAAGCACACACATACAAAACCCAAGAGGAAACTAGGCACCCAGAGTGAAGAAATGATTTAACACAAAGTCTCTTACCTTAGTCTTGGCACAAGCTGAGCTTAAACTGCTGATTCTACACTACAATGTGTCAGGAAGTATTTCAGGTGCTAGGATGCAAAGAAAAAAAAAAACTCTTTGAATCATGAAGCAATCAGAGAAGGAGACATAAAAGACAATGAATGAGGGCTGGCATTGTGGCAAAGCATGTAAAGCCTCCGCCTGCTATGCTGGCATCTCATATGGGTGCTGATTGTAGTCCCAGCTGCTCCACTTCCAATCCAGCTCCCTGATAATGTGCCTGGGGAAGCAATGGAAGATGGCCCAAGTGCCTGGGCCCCTGCACCAGCTGGGAGACCCAGAGGAAGCTCCTGGCTTCAGTCCAGCCCAGCCCTGGCTGTTGCAGCCACTTCAGGAGTGAATCAGTCGATGGAAGATTTCTCTCCCTCGCTCGCTCACTCTCTCCTTTTTTCTTTATAACTCTGATCTTAAACAAAATAACTTTTTTTAAAAAAAAGAGTGAATTAAAGAAAAAAATTACATGACAGGACAGAGTTTTATGAATAAAGCAGGTAGAGCAGAGGAAGAAGAATCAGAAGTCTGCCAGGGGTGAGTACAGCATGAATTCTAGCTGGGGTGGCCTGGACTGACGCCTTTGAAAAGGTTTGAAGGTCAACAAATTGGGAATTGTGCGGGACAGCACTTTTCAGCCGAGGTTAGAGCCAGTGCAAGGCCTTAAGGCAGGAGTGGGCCTAGAACAGCTTCTGAGACATGCCTAGCACAGCTGAAGAGCAAAAATCACCTGCTACAGCATGTCTTCTAAAAACCATGGAACAATCTGGAAACTTGTTCAGTCTGGTCTTCCAGTTGAAGCAGGAATTTCAGCACAGTGGCCCTGACCCATGCTTGTCCAGGAATCCAGTTAATACCCAAGGGTTCACTGGCTCAAAAAGCAGCTTATCCTATTGCAAAGGAGTGGGGGTGGGGCATTCCCTATGGTTAAAAAACTGTCATTTGTGGCCTTCAGTTCACCCTGTGATTCCACCTCTACCCTGAAACAATTCAAAGCCCCTCCTTTCAGCCAGTGTGCACTATCCTTCAGCCAAGGACACTTGTGAGGCAGTTTGGCACAGAGGCAAGATTAAGACTCCAAAGTCAGGCTGGTGCCGCAGCTCACTGGGCTAATCCTCTGCCTGTGGCAACGGCATTCTGGGTTCTAGTTCCAGTTGGGGCACCGGTTCTGTCCCGGTTGCTCCTCTTCCAGTCCAGCTCTCTGCTGTGGCCCAGGAGTGCAGTGGAGGATGGCCCAAGTGCTTGGGCCCTGCACCCCATGGGAGACCAGGAGGAAGCACCTGGCTCCTGGCTTTGGATCGGTGCAGCACCGGCCGTAGCGGCCATTTGGTGGGTGAGCCAACGGAAGGAAGACCTTTCTCTCTGTCTCTCTCTAACTCTGCCTGTCAAAAAAAAAAAAAAGTCAGACAGGACTGGGTTCAAATCTACTTACCAACTGTGTGGCTTTAAGCAAGTCACTCATCTCCTCATGCTTTGGAACAGAATTGGAGGAAATGATCTCATCACAGAGGACTTCTGGGGGCACTGGAGACTTACATGTGTTGTTGATATCTATTTTATCTGTAGGATTACTTATCTTCACTTAGAAGCTCTTTCTACTGCTGAAAAGGCTTAGAGTCTCTGGTGCTGCAAGCAAAGCTTATTTATACTCAGAAAGCCCTCAACTCTTCCCACCTGTTCTTGATACAATGGTTGACACCTAGACAAGCAACTTATCCATGGTAGATCATCTGTGATGGGAAGTGTGTAAAACTAGGAGGCAACTAGCCACATATACTACTAGCTTCTTGGTGCAGGGGGTCTGAAATCAGGAATCCAAAATCACTGAAGAAGAAAACAGTCTCTTCAGTGCACATGCTACAGAGTAAACTACTCTTTTACTAGTGCGTTCTAGGGATTTCTTAGGGGAAAGGATACAGGCAGCACAACTGGACGTCCCCAAACACAGGAAATGAGTCAGAAGCACAGGTTGTCTCCCAGAGTCCCAGAACATCCTGCATACTGGCAAGTCTTGGGGCCACCACTGCTGCCTAGCTTCTTCTTGAAGTCTGCAGAGCAGTAATGATGCAATGAAAAAAACAGGTAATTACCATTTACTGGGTATCACCTGTGTGCCAGACACAACACAGATTGATTCTATCTATCTATATCTATCTATCTATCTAAACATTATCTCTCGGGGGCGGAGCCAAGATGGCGGAATAGTGAGGATGCGCACTAGCAGTCCGCAAAAAGATAGTTTAATAAAAACAGAGTTACTGTAGCCTCAGGAAAAATCTCACGGAAAAAAATGCAGTGGAAATTCTTCCGGACCCAGTGAATGAGACGCAGAGGACCTAGGGGAAAGTAAGTTTGCGAACGGCAAATCGTGCCTTAGTGGCACGGGAGCTGCCGGGAGGGACGGGAACCGGACGGAACACAGTCGCCATTGGATTCGAGCGCTTAAACGGGAGCCGATACAGGGATCCCGAGACACTGGCGGGGGGAAGCAGACGCCACGGGGGAAACAGCACAATTGAGGCAAGCCCACATGGACACTAGCCTCTTTCGTTGCCCACCCTGCTAATTCTAGCTGGACTGAACGCAGTGGGACGGCGCGCGCCCGCCGGCTGAACCGGAAGCCGGGCGGAACACAGTCGCCATTGGAACTGAGCGCTTGAACGGGTGCCGATACAGGGATCCCGAGACACTGGTGGGGGGAAGCAGACCCCCCACGGGGGAAACAGCACAATTGAGGCGAGCCCACACGGACACTAGCCTCTTTCATTGCCCACCCTGCTCACTCAAGCTAGACTGAACACAGTGGGACGGCGCGCGCCCGCCGGCTGAACCGGAAGCCGGGCGGAACACAGTCGCCATTGGAACTGAGCGCTTGAACGGGTGCCGATACAGGGATCCCGAGACACTGGCGGGGGGAAGCAGACCCCCCACGGGGGAAACAGCACAATTGAGGCGAGCCTGCACGGACACTAGTCTCTCTCGTCACCCACCCTGCTAATTCGAGCTAGATTAAACGCAGTGGGACAAGGCGCGCCCGCCCGCCCATCACTGAGGCAGACGGAACCAAAAACCCGAGGCTGTAGAAACCTGAAGGGGATCCAAAAACTGGGAACACACCGCGCACACAAACTCCGTTACCTTGACAACCCAGAGAAAGAGTGTGGGGAAAAAAAAAATGCCAAATAAAAACAGATTCCGAGGGAGCAAGATCAAGGAAGACGCTATGATGACCCCAAACGGAAAAGACACCCCAAGTCAGGATTGTGAAGATAATGAGATAGAAGAAATGCAAGAAGCAGATCTCAAAGAATTGATAAGAACATTAAGAAGTTCTCAAAAACAAATTCTTGAACTACAGAAATCCTTAATGGATAAGATAGAAAATCTCTCTCGCGAGAATGAAGTACTACGGAGAAATCAAAACGAAATGAAACAACTAGTAGAACAAGAAGCTACGATAGTGACAAAAAATCTTAATGAATTGAAGAATTCAATAGATCACGTGACAAGCAATCTTGAGGGCCTTAAAACCAGAATGGGTGAAGCAGAAGAGAGAATATCGGACCTAGAAGACAGAGAACAGGAGAGGAAACAGTCAAACCAAAGACAAGAAGAGGAAATTAGAAAACTAAAAGATATTGTCGGGAATTTACAGGATACTATTAAAAAACCCAACATTCGGGTTCTAGGTGTTCCTGAAGGTATGGAGAGGGAGAAAGGATTAGAAGGCCTTTTTAGGGAGATACTAGCAGAAAACTTTCCAGGCTTGGAGAAAGACAGAGAAATCCTAATCCAGGAAGCTCATAGAACCCCTAATAAACATGACCAAAAGAGATCCTCTGCACGACATATTGTAATTAAACTCACCACAGTGAAGCAAAAAGAAAAGATCCTAAAATGTGCAAGAGAGAAACGTCAGATTACTCTCAGAGGATCTCCAATTAGACTTACAGCTGACTTCTCAACAGAAACCCTACAAGCTAGAAGGGAATGGCGAGACATAGCCCAGGTACTTAGAGAGAAAAACTGCCAGCCCAGAATATTATACCCTGCAAAGCTCTCATTTGTGAATGAAGGTGAAATAAAGACCTTTCATAACAAACAAAAATTGAAAGAATTTGTTGCCACTCGTCCAGCCCTGCAAAAGATACTTAAAGACGTGTTACACACAGAAACACAGAAACACGACCATCAACATGAAAGAAGGTAAACGAAGGGAACCTCACGGCAAAAGATCACAGGGAATTCAAAGCATACATTAGAAAATATCTGGCAAATGGCAGGGCAAACTTACCACTTATCAATAGTCACATTGAACGTTAAAGGTCTAAACTGTCCTGTTAAAAGACAGAGATTGGCTGATTGGGTTAAGGAACAAAAACCATCTATTTGCTGCCTACAAGAAACACATCTTTCCAACGAAGATCCATACAGACTGAAAATAAAAGGATGGAACAAGATATACCATGCCAACAGAAATGAAAAAAGAGCGGGTGTAACCATCTTAATATCGGACTACATAAACTTTAACACAAAAACTGTTAAGAGAGACAAAGAGGGGCACTATATAATGATTAAGGGATCAATACTACAGGAAGATATAACAATTCTCAATGTATATGCACCTAATTACAGGCCACAGGTTTATTTAAAAAATTTGTTAAGAAACTTAAAGGGAGACTTAGACCCCAACACAATAGTACTGGGGGACTTCAATACTTCACTCACAGATATTGACAGATCGACAGGACAGAAGATCAACAAGGAGACAGTAGATTTAAACAACACTATAGCCCAAATGGATCTAACAGATATCTACAGAACTTTTCATCCTACAAGTAATGCATTCACATTCTTCTCAGCAGTACATGGAACCTACTCTAGGATTGATCACATATTAGGCCATAAAGCAAGTCTCAGCAAATTCAAAAGAATTAGAATCATACCATGCAACTTCTCAGACCATGAGGGAGTGAAGTTGGAAATTAGCAACTCAGGAATCTCTAGAGCATATGCAAACACATGGAGATTGAACAACATGCTCCTGAATGAACAATGGGTCACTGAAGAAATCAAAAGAGAAATCAAAAATTTTCTGGAAGTAAATGAGGATAACAGCACAACATACCAAAACTTATGGGATACAGCAAAAGCAGTGTTAAGAGGAAAGCTTATATCAATAGGTGCCTACATCAAGAAACTGGAAAGGCACCAAATAGATGAGCTTTCAATGCATCTCAAGAATCTAGAAAATTTGCAGCAAACTAGACCCAAATCTAGTAGAAAAAGAGAAATAATCAAAATCAGAGAAGAAATCAACAGGATTGAATCCAAAAAAACATTACAAAAAATCAGCCAAACGAGGAGCTGGTTTTTTGAAAAAATAAACAAGATTGACACCCCATTGGCCCAACTAACTAAAAAAAGAAGAGAAAAGACCCAAATCAGTAAAATCAGAGATGAAAAAGGAAATATAACAACAGACACCACAGAAATCAAAAGAATCATCAGAAATTACTACAAGGACTTGTATGCCAGCAAACAGGGAAACCTATCAGAAATGGATAGATTCCTGGACACATGCAACCTACCTAAATTGAACCAGGAAGACATAGAAAACCTAAACAGACCCATAAGTGAGTCAGAAATTGAATCAGTAATAAAGGCCCTCCCAACAAAGAAAAGCCCAGGACCAGATGGATTCACTGCTGAATTCTACCAGACATTTAAAGAAGAACTAACCCCAATTCTTCTCAAACTATTCAGAACAATCGAAAAAGAGGGAATTCTCCCAAATTCCTTCTATGAAGCCAGCATCACCTTAATTCCTAAGCCAGAAAAAGATGCAGCATTGAAAGAGAATTACAGACCAATATCCCTCATGAACATAGATGCAAAAATCCTCAACAAAATTCTGGCCAATAGACTGCAACAACACATCAGAAAGATCATCCACCCAGACCAAGTGGGATTCATCCCTGGTATGCAGGGATGGTTCAATATTCGCAAAACAATCAACGTGATACACCACATTAACAGGCTGCAGAAGAAAAACCATATGATTATCTCACTAGACGCAGAGAAAGCATTCGATAAAATTCAACACCCTTTCATGATGAAAACCCTAAGCAAACTGGGTATAGAAGGCACATTCCTCAATACAATCAAAGCAATTTATGAAAAACCCACGGCCAATATCCTATTGAATGGGGAAAAGTTGGAAGCATTTCCACTGAGATCTGGTACCAGACAGGGATGCCCACTCTCACCACTGCTATTCAATATAGTGCTGGAAGTCTTAGCCAGAGCTATTAGGCAAGAAAAAGAAATTAAAGGGATACAAGTTGGGAAGGAAGAACTCAAACTATCCCTCTTTGCAGACGACATGATTCTTTATTTAGGGGACCCAAAGAACTCTACTAAGAGACTATTGGAACTCATAGAAGAGTTTGGCAAAGTAGCAGGATATAAAATCAATGCACAAAAATCAACAGCCTTTGTATACACAGACAATGCCACGGCTGAGGAAGAACTGCTAAGATCAATCCCATTCACAATAGCTACAAAAACAATCAAATACCTTGGAATAAATTTAACTAAGGACATTAAAGATCTCTACAATGAAAATTACAAAACCTTAAAGAAAGAAATAGAAGAGGATACCAAAAAATGGAGAAATCTCCCATGCTCATGGATTGGAAGAATCAATATCATCAAAATGTCCATTCTCCCAAAAGCAATTTACAGATTCAACGCAATACCAATCAAGATACCGAGGACATTCTTCTCAGATCTGGAAAAAATGATGGTGAAATTCATATGGAGGCACAGGAGACCTCGAATAGCTAAAGCAATCTTGTACAACAAACACAAAGCCGGAGGCATAACAATACCAGATTTCAGGACATACTACAGGGCAGTTGTTATCAAAACAGCATGGTACTGGTACAGAAACAGATGGATAGACCAATGGAACAGAATAGAAACTCCAGAAATCAATCCAAACACCTACAGCCAACTTATATTTGATCAACGATCCAAAACCAGTCCCTGGAGTAAGGTCAGTCTGTTTAATAAATGGTGCTGGGAAAACTGGATTTCCACGTGCAGAACCATGAAGCAAGACCCCTACCTTTCACCTTACACAAAAATTCATTCAACATGGATTAAAAATTTAAACCTACGACCCGACACCATCAAATTACTGGAGAGCATAGGAGAAACCCTGCAAGACATAGGTACTGGCAAAGACTTCTTGGAAAAGACCCCAGAAGCACAGGCACTGAAAACCAAAATTAACTACTGGGATTGCATCAAATTGAAAAGTTTCTGTACTGCAAAAGAAACAGTCAGGAAAGTGAATAGGAAACCGACAGAATGGGAAAATATATTTGCAAACTATGCAACAGATAAAGGGTTGATAACCAGAATCTACAAAGAAATTAAGAAACTCCACAACATCAAAACAAACAACCCACTTAAGAGATGGGCCAAGGACCTCAACAGACATTTTTCCAAAGAGGAAATCCAAATGGCCAACAGACACATGAAAAAATGTTCAAGATCCCTCGCAATCAGGGAAATGCAAATCAAAACCACAATGAGGTTTCACCTCACCCCGGTGAGAATGGCTCACATTCAGAAATCCACCAACAATAGATGCTGGAGAGGATGTGGGGAAAAAGGGACACTAATCCACTGTTGGTGGGAATGCAAACTGGTGAAGCCACTATGGAAGTCAGTCTGGAGATTCCTCAGAAACATGAATATAACCCTACCATTCAACCCAGCCATCCCACTCCTTGGAATTTACCCAAAGGAAATTAAATTGGCAAACAAAAAAGCCATCTGCACAGCAATGTTTATTGCGGCTCAATTCACAATAGCTAAGACTTGGAACCAACCCAAATGCCCTTCAACAGTAGACTGGATTAGGAAATTATGGGACATGTACTCTACAGAATACTATACAGCAGTCAAAAACAATGAAATCCGGTCACTTGCAACAAAATGGAGGAATCTGGAAAACATCATGCTGAGTGAATTAAGCCAGTCCCAAAGAGACAAATATCATTTGTCTCCCTTGATTGGCGATGACTAACTGAGCACCAAAGGGGAAACCTGTAGAAGTGAAATGGACACTATGAGAAACAGTGACTCGATCAGCTCTTGTGCTGACTGTTGTTGTACAATGTAATACTTTATCCATGGTAGTATTTTTTTTTTCTCTTTATCCTAGTACTAGTGGTTGAACTCTGTAATTAACACACAATTATTCTTAGGTGTTTAAATTTTAACTGAAAATTGATCTCTGTGAAATATAAGAGTGGGAATAAGAGAGGGAGGAGATGTAAAATTTGGGACATGCTCAATCGGAACGGCCCCAAATGATGGAGTTAGAATTGTGCCAGGGGTTTCCAATACAATCCCATCAAAGTGGCATGTACCAAGGCCATCTCATTAGTCCAAGTGATCAATTTCAGCTCACAATTGATCACACTGATAGGTCTAAGAGTCAAAGGGATCACACAAACAAGACTAGTGTCTGCTAATACTAACTGATAGAATGAAAAAGGGAGAGAATGATCCAACATGGGAAGCAGGATACACAGCAGACTCATAGAATGGCAGATGTCCTAAATAGCACTCTGGCCTCAGAATCAGCCCTTAAGGCATTCGGATCTGGCTCAAGAGCCCATGAGAATATTTTAGGCATGGAAAGCTAAGACACTCTGGAAAAAACAGAAGACCTAAATGAAAGATCTCTACGAGTGAGATCCCAGTGGAAAGAACGGGGCCATCAAAGAAGGAGGTACCTTTCTCTGAAGGGAGGAGGGAACTTCCACTTTGACTATGGCCCTGTGGGAATAAGATCGAAGTCGGCGAACCCTAAAGGCTTCCATAGCCTCGGCAACTCATGACCAGAGCCTAGGGAGATTACTGACGCCATAAACAAGAGTGTCAAATTGTTAAATCAACATCAGGAGTCACTGTGTACTTACGTCTCATGAGGGATCTGTCCTTAATGTGTTATCCAATGTGAAGTGATGCTATTACTAGTACTGAAACAGTATTTTTACACTTTGTGTTTCTGAGTGGGTGCAAACTGATGAAATCCTTACATAGTATATATTGAATCGATCTTCTTTATATAAAGAGAATTGCAAATGATTAAAAAATCTTGGTGTTAAATTGGAAATTGCATAGACAATTAATCAATTTTTTAAAAAAAAAATCATGTAGGATCTCTGTCCTTAATGTGCTGTACATTGTGAATTAATACTATAACTAGTACTCCAACAGTATTATCATTTTGTGTCTCTATGCGAGGGCAAACCGTTGAAATCTTTACGTAATATGTACTAAATTGATCTTCTGTGTATAAAGAGAATTGAAAATGAATCTTGATGTGAACAGAAGGGGAGAGGGAGCGGGAAAGGGGAGGGTGGGGGGAGGGAGGGAAGTTGTGTGGGGGGGGAGCCATTGTGGTCCATGAGCTGTTCTTTGGAAATTTATATTCTTTAAATAAAAGCTTTATAAAAAAAAAAAAAAGAAAAAAAAAATAAACATTATCTCTCCAGAAAATATAAAGTGCCTGATAGAGGACAGTCTTGGTCAAATTGTCCCCCTAAGAAGCATCACAGCCAGTCGTATGAAGTCAGAATTACTAATGACCGTACTATTCTCCCTTTCCCTTGCTTCCCTTCTGTCCAAATGCTCGCTAGTCATCACAGCTGTTCTTTCTATTGGGAAGGTCATGAAATTAGAGCAAGGTTGACTTCAGGCAGAATTAAATCAACCCATACACAACCACCTGGTATGAACAGACTTATCCATCCTCTGTGAAAGGTAATGCTGAGTTGAAAAGAATCATTCTAGACATTTCCACGAAGCATGTATCAATTGCAAAGTCACCAAACAGTGATATGCAAGCCTGAATCTTATTTTTTTCCCTCTCTGAATGTATTTTCCTTTGACTAACCTCTATGCCTGCCCAGCAATAGGAAAACCAAATTCAGAACAATTTAGAAAACTGAGACCAACACTGTAACAATTTTCACCCCTTTTGAACTGAACCATAATCTCTCCAATATTTATTAAGTCAAGCATAGGTATTGTTATTATTATCATTACCAGTTCTTATCACTTTAATACTTCCTCCAAGCTTTTACCCAGCCATTCTTCCTTTCTGACCTTTAAGATCCCAGGGACTCTTACTCTGTACCTAACAACTTCAGCATCAGAAAACAAAGGGCAAGATCTCAGGGAACCTGCTGAACGTTGGTGATGGGAAGATTCTGAATCTGGCTATGGTCACTCCTTAGCTGGCTACATCCTCCGTGTCCTTATCTGATGTGAGCTGTAAGGTGTGGTGTACATGAGGTGACTCTCCATAGTTTGGGCATGTACACCCCCATGGGAACATACTGGTTTTCTTTTACCCCAAGAACCCTAGTCTGTAGTCAGCTCATGACCTTGATCCTTTGTCAGGCCACACTGGTGTGGGTATCAGGTGAGCTTCTATGTCCCACCAACTTTCATAGTTCATTGAGAGCTGAAAGAAAGTTTACTTGACTCTGTCTCACTGCATAGTGAGAGATGGGCAGTCCCCAGGCTCTTTCTCCCATTCTTGCAACTGTACTGGGACATGGAGCACTTCTGGGGATCCTGGGTCCTACAGAGTGCTCCAGATGAGAGGCACACACAGACACATGACTCAACAGGTAATTTCTCTGGGTGCCCCTATCTCCAAGCTTGAGTGGGTTGAGTACCACGTTCTTCCACAAGGCTGGGAGCTCTACAAACTCTCACCTCTTGAAAAAGAGCTTGCCTCATCGCCCCTAGTCTCCTTTTTTTTTAATATTGGTGGCAAAGGTCACAAATCAGGTCTCTGTTTTGCTCAAATCATTGTTGTACAACATCTGGCAATATCTGTACTGAGTCTGGCCATTGATAACCTAGATTCTTTGATCCTGGCAGATGTGATGGAATGGTGAGGGAGAGGTGAGGTGTGATGACAGGGAAGGAAAAAGAACAGACCCCATGCTTTTGTGTGGTTAGTCATTGCCAGATGGAAATACTTAGTATGCACCTTCATTCACACACCTGCACTCTCTTGTCCACAGGACAGATGGCTATGCTGCTCATCAGTTATAGACTCCAAAAAAATTGCAGCTGAAAAGACTTCAGAGCTAATTTTGTCAAACTCCCTCAAGGTTCAGGTGAGGAAATGGAAGCTTATATGCAGACAAATAAAAAAGCTTAATTTTCTTCCGCATCTTATTTCTTTATGCCAGAAATTCTGGAGCATTTTAAACAGAAGGAAATAAATACCAGATATTTTACTACAAACTATGTATGTAAGATGATGAGAATTACAGACTGAAATATTTTAAGCTTTGCTGATAAACTGATTATTTCTAGGCTTCTAAAAAAATACTGCTAAATTAAAAGAATTTTTCTTAGTGCTACATTTCCTTCTGAGTAAAATCTGGATTAAGCTGACAAAGTAGAAATAAGTAAAGATGCTTTAGACTCATGAGAGGGTCACATCCACATAAAGCCATTGTGAATTGAAAATATGGTTGTTGAAAATGCATTTAAGGTACCTACTTTATGTTGCAGCTTAGCAACACAGTACACTGTAAAGAATCAGTTGGAAACCCTCATGATTGCATGCCTGACTGGGAGTTACAACTACCTGGCCCTGCTCAGCACTGCAAGAGAGTATCATGGGGAAGGTGTATCACTAGCCTGGGAAAAGATCAAAATTCAAAGTAGAGTGTCTACTGAATGCACATTGCTTTCACACCATCATGAAGTCAAAACATTACAAGTTGAACCATAAGTGGAGATTGTCTGTACTTGGAACAACAGACAGCTCCATAGGAACACCTCTATTTCCTAGTTGGAAAGTGTTACAAAAGGGAAGATATAGTTAATTGGTAAGGTGCACAATGATTAACTTTATGTGTTGCCTTGACTCAGCTACAGAACACAAGCACGTAGTGCATAATTCTATTTGGCCACCCATGACCCACATTTATGGAAGCTAGCCCTTAAAATTTTATTGCCTTGTGACATTACACCTTTCTTGATTTGTGTAAGTTCATTCTATGATGTTTGCACAATAACAAAACAACTGTACAGAATACATTCCTGAATGTATTCCTGTTACTAAGGAACACATGTCTGTGTATATGAACACATATATCCATAGTGGTTTTGTTTCACTGTAGAACCCTGACTAATGTTAAGGTGCTGTAGTAACTTGATCATACTGAGCCTGAAAATGGCCCAAAGAATGGTTCAGTCCTGTCTGCTCTCTAAACCTGGAAAGACTCTCATATTCTCGCTAAGGCTCTCAACAGAAGATGCAAATGACCAAGACTGAGCCTTGCTCCCTGGCTAGCATACCTTAGTGTAGATTCCCAGGGAAACCTGAACACTTAACTTGTCTGCCTCCCTTTGACTGATGGAACCTTCAATCCACAAATTCTGAGAGGGAGAAGCCAGGGATGCAACAGTGATAGGCCCAGGGTTAGAATCTTCTCTGTTCAGTGTCCATTAATCCTCTCAAGACTTGAAATAAACTAAAACACTTCAAATGAGGACCCTAAATTCTTATGGAAACAAATGTGAATTTAATGGTCATTGGAAACCTCTTGGCAACAAGGAATTTTGTGCATAATCCCACGTTCTCCGGTTTTTGAGCTGCAGTATTGAAGCCCTGGTCTTCTCTGTAAGGCAGGAAGATGGTCTGAGCCTGCCTGGGATCTCCAGGTCTAATGGCAGGAAGGTAAACGTGTGAGTGAGGGATAGGCATGGAGTTATCCTTGGGTTCATTTTGTTTCCAACTTTATTTTAGTGACCTAGAAAGTGCCAAAAAAATTAGGTCAAGTGTCCTTGTGATTCTTTTGACCTTTCACCCATAGTCATAATGTGGCTGTTTCCACTTTGGACATGACACAATTTCAGAGCAGGGAGGAGAGGCACAGAACCACAGCAGCAGGAAACAAATGCTTTCCAGTGTCCCCAGCAGGCAGATGTCTGTATCTCATTGGCTAGAAGTTGGACACCTGATCACCTCTAGTGCATAGCTGCAAAGGAGGCTGAGAAAATTAATTTGGCTCTTCCAGTCTTTGAAGTAGAAGGAAGAAGATTTATGGTATAGTAGAGTTTGGTATGGATAGGAAGTAAACATTTTCTAAAGCAGTGTGATAAAATGTTTTCATATTGTGGGGGATTTTGATATATTGTAACTCCTCTTCTCCTCAAAATACATGTTGTTTTTAGGGGTACTTTGGGTATCTGAATTTTCCAAACTGTAGGTTATGAAATTTATTTAGTGGAACTCAATCATAAGAAGGCAGAAGAGAAGAATGGGATGAGGAAGAGGAGCAGGAAAAAGAGGAGTGGGATGAAAAATGGAAAATTAATAGAAAATACCAAGGTGAAATTTTGTTTCAGTTAGATATTTTCTTCTCATACTTGGCCAGTGTCAGAAAAGTTTGAAAGCTATTGCTGTAGAGCACGTGTTAACAGACATTTTAAGAGACTTTTGCATATGTGTGTTGGTGATCCTGTGGGACTGCCTGCCCTGCGCATGTGGGAGGTTGGGAGGGACCCCAGAGCCAGGCTGCTGGCAGGCAGCAGGAGCTCCAGGCCCATTTCCCCCATCTCCCGTTCCTATTAGAAGCCTTGTGGCTGTGCCTTTACAATTCATAAACAGAGAGCCGATAAGCAACTCCTACATTCCAGATGTGGGCAGGTTGCACAAAGGGGCCTACGTGGCTTATGTGGCCTGTAAGTCGATTGGTTAGGGGTCTTTTGGCACGCTGCCCCTTCTGCCCTATGGAATTGCTGTTACTACCCCAGGTTTTTTCTTCCCCTCTTCCCCTATAAAAGTCTGTGCCTAACTGTTAATAAACGAACATGCTCATCAGGCCTGTCTCTGGTGTATCTTGTCGAGAGACACCATCACTCTTCCAGATTTATTTTATTTATTTGAAAGACAGAGTTACAGAGAGAAGCAGAAGTCTTCCATTCACTGGTTCACTCCCCAAATGACTGCAATAGCCAAAGCTGAGCTGATCTGAAGCCAGGAGCCAAGAGCTTCTTCTGGGTCTCCCACGTGGGTACAGAGGCCCAAGGACCTGGGCCATCCTCTACCACCTTCCCAGGCCATAACAGAGAGCCAGATGGGAAGTGGAGCAGCTGGGACTGGAAGCAGCGGCCGTATGGGATGCCAGTGCTACAGAGGCTCCAACCCTCTGCGCCACAGTGCCAGCCCCACATATGTGATTTTGCATAGCTCTGACTATGGTGAGCTTATGCATAACAAACTTGCTATGCCCACTCTTTTATATTTTTTGTGTCTTCCCTGGCCCCTTCTTCCCAGTCTTCAAGAATACGTCTCGGGCTTGATAAACTGCTTGATCCTGCTGTTCCCTCTCCACTTTACTCCGAGTAGCCTACTTCACAGCATCTAACTTTTCACTGACATTCCCAAAACATCAGCTTCTACTCCCCCTACCCTGATCTCTCAGGCACTCTCAAAGCATCAAAACTGATATCCTTATTGCCACAGGTAGCCATCACAGGCCAGACCAAAGTCCTCACTTTGCCGAGTGTGTGTTTTTGCCGGCATGTGCTCCTTGAAACCCTTTCCTGTCTTCCTCCTCAGGTTGCCTTGTTCCCTTTCCTTCACCCACTCTGGTTCTTCCTGTCCCTTGAACCTGGGAAAACAGCCACAGAATACAGTCCTCTGCCCTCTGCTCTCTTGTGATCTGTGACGCTCTGTCTCTTGGTGTCTCTCTCTCATAGTTAAAATAGATAACGTTATCATCATATTTATGCTAATGATTATACTTATTATAATTTTGTTAATGATTATATAACATATTTTCAATTCTGACCTCTCACTCCACATTGTCCTCCACTCCTAGGAGTCTTGAACTTAATGTACCTGAAATGTGATGAGTCACTTCCTCTCTTAACTGGTTTTCCCTGCCAATTACTCAGTCTCTGAAAACAGGATCACAACTCTGGATCCAGGTAAGTATTATCAAAGACATCTTCACCTCTTTGCTTTCTTTTTTCTTTAAGTCTTCCTCAAAGAGTAGTCCCTGAACATGGACATAGGGCAACTTTTACCTGTGACTTGTCCTGCCCTCTGGTAATTGGAATCAACTGAAAGCAGGGATCCATCATTGGACATTTTTCTCAGCCAGGTTGAAATTTAATTCCTGGCATTTGCTTATGTGAAGGTAATCATTATTTTTGAAGTTTCATGTATAGGATGCATTATTTTATTAATGAGAAAAGCATAAACTTTTTGTTCCTATAAGCATGTATTTTCTGATTTTAAAAAGCTTCTGAGAGACATTGGACACATAAATTATTACTTTATATTTAAGAAATTTGGCAATGCATCTCAAAAACCATGAAAAAAACTATACCATTTGATATAATAAAATTCTAAAAAAAGAAAAGGATAGCATCCAAAAGGTGTTCATTAAATATCCATGGAAAAATAGAAATCAACCTAACACTTAAATAATATGAAATGGCCCTGCACATTATGCTTAAGAAATGATCAGTTTTGCTAGAGTATTATGGAACCACTAAAAATTAGCATTATTAAAATTAGGTAGCAACATGGAAATATACAGAAAAAAGCATAAATTGAATTTCTGTTATGATTATAGATATTTTAAAAACAGACACAAATTTTGCAAGAATGAAAAATATGGAAAAATAATTTATTTTAGGATAGTAGAATCTGAATAATTTAAAAAGTGTATTTTCATCTCTTCATTATTTCAAAAGGCTGCATGGTAAGGTCAGTGGCTTTTAAAATTTTTTGGCTATGTCCATGGTGGAAGACATATTTTATATCATCAATTAGTATACATGTATACCCACACAGACTCAGGTATATAAACCACATTATATATCTGTAATTTTCCACATTTAACATTGCTAACATCTCTAAATTGGGATGCATATTACAATCGATGGACCCTTGTAACAGTGTTTTTTTCTTAATGTTATATAAATTAATGGTGCATCTCATGATCAATGATTTGATTTGATTAAATATGGTAACAACGTTTCATAACACAATTACCACAGGTAATGCACTGTAATATTTTCTCTCTCCATCTTTTACGCTCTATTTTGTATCTTTTTTTAGTTTTTGAATGTTGAAAGTGACACAGTAAATTGAGTTTTATAATTCACTCATGTAGAGGTTGGAAAATTATCACTATGTTTTTGTATGGCTCATGAGTTAAGAATTTCTTTTACATTTTTAAGCATTTGAAAAACGAAAAAGACTATTTCCTCATAGGTGACAATTTTAAACATTCTAATTATTATTTATTTATTGAATGTTTTATTTTATTTTATTTTAGCTTATTTTTACTTATTTACTTATTTTTTTTTTTTTTTTTTTTTTACAGGCAGAGTGGACAGTGAGAGAGAGAGACAGAGAGAAAGGTCTTCCTTTTGCCGTTGGATCACCCTCCAATGGCCGCCGCGGTCGGCGCGCTGCGGCCGGCGCACCGCGCTCGTCCGATGGCAGGAGCCAGGAGCCAGGTGCTTTTCCTGGTCTCCCCATGGGGTGCAGGGCCCAAGCACCTGGGCCATCCTCCACTGCACTCCTGGGCCACAGCAGAGGGCTGGCCTGGAAGAGGGGCAACCGGGACAGAATCCGGTGCCCCGACCGGGACTAGAACCCGGTGTGCCGGCGCCGCAAGGCGGAGGATTAGCCTGTTGAGCCACGGCGCCGGCCATTATTTACTTATTTTTAAAAGGAATTTATTAATACATTAGATTCTCAGGGTCACAACAAATACATGATATAATTTTCATCAAATCTCATGTTAATGTGGTATTAATACAAACAGAACAGTTTCAATGTAGTTTCCAGATACAATTCTAAGAATATATGATACTCCACTTCCTCCTTCTTCCTCCCTCTTCCCCTTCCTCCCTCCCTTGCTTTCTTCTTTCCTTTTCTTTTTCCCTTCTAATTTTAGTGTCATGAAATTTTATTGGAATCCATTCATTGACTCATTTATATATTTTCTGTATCTGTTTAGGTCATCATTTATATACTGACTATTCACTGTTGTGAATAAATGAATATGAGGAGTCTTCAAAAAGTTTATGAAGTGCCCATTATCCTTTAATTCCATTTACTATGGACTTTTTAAAGCACTCTCATATATATTCATTCTACTCCCATGCTCTGTGGCAGACTTAAGCTTTGTGATAGAGACCATAAGGCTACAAAGCCTAAAATGCTTGCTCTTTGGCCCTTTACAGAAAATGTTTGCAGACCCCTGCACTAAAAGAGTACAATTCACTATTTAAGCACATCAGATGTAGTAGCAGGAGCACAGAAATGGAAGATCTGGATGTGAATTCTAGCATCACTGTTGATATTATCTTTGCATTGATAAAACAGATATAGTGACCACCTCATAGGGTAGCTGTGAGCTTTGTGTGATCATTGGCCTATGGTAGGTGCTCAGTGAATGTTTTTTAGCTCTTTCCTTTTAAATTTTACTTAAAGGATGGCTGTCATGCTTCTCCATATGGTCAGTAATGATGACTACCATGCTACCACCCCCTGCCCAGGGCAATATTGAAGACAAAGCATGAAGTGGTCTTCTGTGACTGTGACATTTTTGACATTTCACATCTTATTCTAAAAATTCAGGAAGATTTTCATTTTATTCCCAAGTATACTCATGTCTGTTTGCTTCAGTATAAAAGTAAATTTTTAGGGGCCAGCATTGTGCATAGTGGGTAAAGCAACTGCCTGCAATGCCTGCAGCCCATATGGGCACTGGTTCGAGTTCTAGCTGTTCTACTTCCAATCCAGTTACCTGCTAATGGCCTGGGAAAAGCAATGGAGGATGGCCCAAGTGCTTGAGCCCCTGCTAACTAAGTGGGAGGCCTGGAGGAAGCTCCTGGGTCTTGGCTTTGGCCTGGCCCAGCCGTGGACTTTGTGGCTATATCGGTAGTGAATCAGCAGATGGAAGATCTCTCTCTGTCTCTCTTTTTCTGTAACTCTGACTTTCTTTCTTTCTTTCTTTCTTTCTTTCTTTCTTTCTTTCTTTCTTTCTTTCTTATTTATTTATTTATTGACAGGCAGAGTGGACAGTGAGAGAGAGAGAGAGAGACAGAGAGAAAGGTCTTCCTTTTTGCCATTGGTTCACCCTCCAATGGCTGCCGCGCTGGTATGCTGCGGCCGGCGCACCACGCTGATCCAATGGCACAAGCCAGGTGTTTATCCTGGTCTCCCATGGGGAGCAGGGCCCAAGCACTTGGGCCATCCTCCCCTGCACTCCTGGGCCACAGCAGAGAGCTGGCCTGGAAGGGGGGCAACTGGGATAGAATCCGGTGCCCCAACCGGGACTAGAACCCGGTGTGGCAGCACCGCAAGGCGGAGGATTAGCCTATTGAGCCACGGTGCCAGCCCCTGACTTTCAAATAAATAAATAAATCTTTTACTTAAAAAAAGTAATTATTAGATTGAGTCAAATCAATTCTCCTTTAAGATTTACCACTTTTGTATAAGATTTACTGTCTTGCTCACTGCGTCATGTCATGTTTCCCAGCTTGAGAAGCGCTGGGCTTTGTGATGAGATTTGTTGTTGTCATTGTCATCATTGTTTTAAAGTCCTTCTTTTCCAGAGCCCACCTTTCTTGTATGGGTGCAATTAAATAGGAATGAAGAATGATCTCCATAGCTATTGTCATTAAGGGTCTGGCATATCCAGCACATCCCAGGTGTGTGTCTACCAATAAAAACCAAATACTCATCTTCATCAGTCAGAACCTTTCCTAGCCAGCCTAAAGGTGACTGATACAATCATGGAGTTCTTTCCTTTTCTTCATTCCATGCCAAGGTTTTCCTTCTCTTCATTCAAATTAAAAGTTTTTACTAATTTTTTCATCTGATGTTAAAACCGTCGATTGGCCTACAGCTATGTTTTTCAAAGTGTATCCCATAAATGACAAGTGATTTTGAAAAATCTTGGGCTAAGCAGAGTTAAACTGTTTACTCTTGCAGACTTCTCAGAGTCTGTGTGCTTTGATGTGCATCATGAACCTCTATAAGGTGAACCTGCTACGTGTCTTAAACTTAGTGAATGCCTTTTATTTCTCAGGGAATCTCTCAGGACTCACAGAGGTAGCAATGCTAGGCTCCAGTCCTCTTGTCTTCATGTCCATTAAGTCTTGATTACATTATAGTTCCTATCCCTAAAATCTGCCTGAGATGAGGAAATCCCATTTTGTTAAAGTGACTTATATAATAAAGATAATCTCATGTGCTTTATATTGAATTCACTTATTTCTTATTTATTAATTTTATTTATTAATTAAAAATATTTTATTTTAAATTTTATTTTATTTTAAATTTAAAATAAAATAATTATTAATTAAAATTATTAAATAAAATATTTTATTAATATTTATTAATTTAAATGATTTTATTTATTTATTTGAGAGGTAGAGTTAGAGAAAGAGAGAAGAAGAGACAGAAAGAAAGGTGTTCCATCACCGGTTCACTCCCCAAGTGGCTGCAATGGCCAGAGCTGAGCTGACCCAAAGCCAGGAGCCAGGAGCTTCTTCTGAGTCTCTCATGTAGGTAGAAGGGCCCAAGTACTTGGATCATCTGCTGCTTTCTCAGATGCATTAGCAGAGAGCTGGATCAGAAGTGGAGCAGCTGGGACATGAACCAGTGCCCAAATGGGATGCCAGCGCTATAGGTGGAGGCTTAGTCTCCTATGCCACAGTGCTGGCCCCTCTTATTTCTTAATTTAATTTACTTTCTTAATTCTGATGAGATCACATGTGTGTGTGTGTGTGTACACAAACATACATATACATTTAAAACTAAAACGTAATGTGCATATTGGAGGGGAAAAAATAACAACAACAAAAAAAGGGTTAGCCATATCTTCACCATCTCAATGCAACCATGAGTAAAAGATGTAAGAATTTATTTTGTATACTCTTATTGTTTCTCTTTAAGAACTTAACAATAAAGAAAACAACATCTTACCTGAATCACTACTTGTGCTTGGTTTTCATTGTTTTAGCATTCATGCCTTGCTTTAAAGTCATCAATGTAGAAATAAATGCTGAGAGGTTGTGTAATCCTTCCTCATACATCCAGAAAACAGGTGCCCCATGCTTCTGAAATGTGATCACTCATTACTGTATTCAAAGCATCTGTAGGAAAGAGAAAGACATGAGACACAAATTATTCCCACTGGTAATTCTTTCTTGCATACACCTACATCCTCTCCCACAATGGTCGCCTCTTTCAGTATTTGGGGAAAGAGGATCATGCCTTAAGTCTTGATCTAAGTCAGTCTTTGTGGCCTCTCTCTTGCTCCCTGACTGCTATCCAAAGCTCCCAGGGTGCTCCCGGGCTTCTGCTCATTTCACTGTTGGTCACTGGATAGAATTCTGGTCACTGCAGTGACAACTGGCTTCACCAGGGGGTCATATTAGAGAGTCCTTAGTGTTCTACTGGGTATTTTCAGGTTTTGACTTTTTAAAGACACTTCAACATAAACAGGAAGCAATGTGAAATTTAAAATTTTGTTAGACATAACTTTCTCATAAAATCAACAACTTCCCCATCACTGGGAACTTCTCAAGCCAGGCTTGCTTCTCATTCTGTAGATGCCAGCTTAACACTGACAAATGATTGCTGTTTTTAGTACAAAGCAGTTTATCCATCTAACCCAGTGATTCTCAACTGGGAAATGCTGCCTCTCCCCTAGCACATCTGTCAATACCTGGAGACATTTTGAGTGATCATGGCCGGGGCAGAGAGGTTCTCCTGGCATCCAGTGGATGGAGCCAGGGATGCTGCTAAACATTCTACAATGCACAGGGCAATCTCCCACGACAAAGACTTTTTTCTTGTCTGTAGAAACTGGTGTTTATTTTCCATCAACTTCATTTCCATGTTTGTGTGAAAGACCGTGACAAGCAGCCTAAGACCACTCAGTGGTTGTTCCCACCCACTCAGTGGCCTGAGCAGTGGGAGCTGCAGACCAGTTTTCAGTGACAGGCTGAGCACTCCAGTCTTCAGTGGGGAACTGCTGAATAGGCACAGAGGGCACCTGCACACCTTCAGACCAGTCAGCAACCTCAGGCTGAGTAGCAGTGAACTCGGGCGCTGGGGCCGTCCATTCGCCCTGGAACCCCTCCTTGGTCACAGCTTTTTCAGCAGCGGCCTGCTCTTCTTTCTCAGTCTCTTCAGGACCTCTGTAGAAGTCGAGATCAGGCATGACTTCCCAGGGGTGTTCATGGGAGATGGTACCACGCATGCGCAGAACCTCCCGGGCCAGCATCCATCACATCAGACCCACTGAGTGGGCTCCCTTGTTGTTGCATGGGATGGCAATGTCCACGTAGCACTGAGGAGAGTCTGTGTTACACAGAGCAATGGTAGGCAGGTTCACGTAAGATGCCTCCGTGAGAGGCTGGTGATCAGCCTGAGGATCGGTAACCAACAGAAGCCGTGGTTCCCGGCAGGCTGCCTGGATCTGGTTAGTGAATGTTCCAGGTGTGAAGCGGCCAGCAATGGGAGTAGCTCCAGTGGCAGCAGCAAACTTCAGCACAGCTCTCTGGCCAGTGTTCCTGGAGGGTATCACGCAGACATCAGCAGGGTTTTCAACGGCCACAATAGCACAAGCCACCAACAGAAGCTTCTCCCAGGTCCTCTTCAGATTGATGGTGTAGATGCCGTCACTTTTCCTTCTGTATCTGTACTCTTCCATCTGGAAGTCAAGGTTGGTGCCACCTAGGTGGGTTCCTGCTGCAAGGAACTTGAGGACGTCCTCCTCCTTCATTTGCAGGACATCAAGGGCTCCGGACATTGTGACCGCTTCCCCTTAAGTTACATTGGGAATCAAAAACAACGCTGTATGGACCCATGGACCCCTTGCCGGGTAGCGCGGAAAAGCCCACAACAAAGACTTAATCAGCTCAAAATGTCAATAGTGTGGAGTTTAGAAACCCTGCTCTGACTCTAACTCACTCCAACCAAGCTAGAAGATCAGGGCAATGTGTCTCCAAATCCAGAGATTTGGAGCAAACCTTTTGAAATGATTGCTCTTTTGCAAGCATATTCTGATTCATTCTTGAGAAAGGTTACTATGCCTACCAATTTTTTCAAAAGTTAAAGGAGAAGAAGAGAAAGATCCATTCTTCCCCTATTCAGGAAAAGTCTCTTAAGGGTGAGGATATTTTATTCCAGTTACCGATATATCTTAAGTTCTTGTAAACATTTCTTCTTCTAAAGCCTTATTGACAGGGACACTGTACGAGTTGGAAAACCATGGGTTGTGCCTGTTACTGGGTGACTATAGCTGCAGATGTCAGAGGATTAGTGCTACGGTTAGAAGATGGCTCATCTTTGTAGGTATTTCTTTAGGGTGTTGTGCACAGCACAGCATGAGGCTTGTCCTATTCCCTTGTAATTTCCTAGTCATCTGTGGGATTCCAACACTCCCTCCACCACACCTCTCAATTTATAAATTCCTCATATGCATCTCTAATCCCAACACAAAGCCTAGACCATAGAGGAGGTCTAGCGGTTAACTAAATAAACACATGAATCATTGCTCAGTAAAATTATGTAGAAATGAAAGAGCATAATCCAAGTTGAGGATGAGGGTAGAGGATAAAAAATGACTTGCATTAATATGCAAATGTGGGAAAGAAATCTGGAAAACAAACAGTAAAAGTCACATGAACATAGTTTCATGTCACATGAACATAGTTTCATAATATTCCTTCCTTTAGAGTGATTTTTATTTTTATTTTTAGAATTTTTGTTTGTTTTCATTTTATTTGAAATAGAGAGAGAGAGATCTTGCATTCACAGGTTTACCCCCAAATATCCACAACAGCCAGGGCTAGGCCAGGTTAAGGCCAGGAGCCTGGAACTCAATCCAGATCTCACATGTGGGTGGCAGAGATTCATCACCAGCTGCCTCCAAGGGTCCCATTGGCAGTAAGCAAGAATCAGAAATGGAGCCAGGAGTCTAACCCAGGTACTCCAATATAGGATATAGGCATCAAAAGTAATGTCTTAACTTGTGCCAGACACCCACCTCATGAAAGTAATTTTACAAAAAGTATTTTTTAAAAAAGAACCCTTTTTAAAAAGTAATTTTTAAATCTATATCCATTGTTCCATTTACTCAGAGACACAAAATGAGAATTCTAAAAGATACACATGTAGGGGCTGGCGCTGTGGCATAGCAGGTGAGGCTGTCACCTGCAGTGCTGGCATCCCATATGGGCACCGGTTCTAGTCCCGGCTGCTCCTCTTCCAATCCTGCTCTCTGCTATGGCCTGGGAAAGCAGTAGAAGATGGCCCAAACCCTTGGGCCCCTGCACCGGCATGGGAGACCTGGAAGAAGATCCAGGCTCCTGGCTTCAGAATGGCACAGCTCCGGCCATTCTCTCCCTCTTTCTCTCCCTCTCTCTTTGCCTCTGCCTCTCTGTAACTCTGCCTTTCAAATAAATAAATAAATAAATAAATCTTTTTTTAAAGTACGTGTACAGCTACCAATATATTTTAATTGTATTTGGGACCTGTAAGGATCTCAAACTTGAGTATGTATCAGAAATGTGTGGGGAATTATTAAAATACAGAGTTCCAGGTCTCAAACCCAGAGATTTTGAACAATATAATGTGAAGCCCAGAACATAGCATTCGAAAGAAACACCAGATATTTCTGATGAAGTTCATTTGGAGTCTCCTTTTCAAAAATATTCTTTGATATTCATACACTGGGGTATGTTATCTAAAGAGAGAGTTATCTAAAAGTAAGAACAGTGATGATATTAATACACATTTCCAGATCTCAGCCTTGTGCTATTTATTCTTTTTTTTTTTTTTTTTTTACAGGCAGAGTGGACAGAGAGAGGGAGAGACAGAGAGAAAGGTCTTCCTTTTTGCCGTTGGTTCACCCTCCCTCCAATGGCCGCCGCGGACGGCGTGCTGCGGCCGGCGCACCGCGCTCGACCGATGGCAGGAGCCAGGTGCTAGGTGCTTTTCCTGGTCTCCCCATGGGGTGCAGGGCCCAAGCACCTGGGCCATCCTCCACTGCACTCCTGGGCCACAGCAGAGGGCTGGCCTGGAAGAAGGGCAACCAGGACAGAATCCGGTGCCCTGACCGGGACTAGAACCCGGTGTGCCGGCGCCGCAAGGCAGAGGATTAGCCTGTTGAGCCACGGCGCCGGCACTATTTATTCTTATTTGCTAGTAAAATGTGAAGTAGTAATGCTGAGCCCTGGAGTGGTCCGAAATATTATGGACTGGAGAGGGGATAAGTGTACAGATTGATCTACTTCCGTTTAGGGGAAAGAAAGAGTTAATTAAAAATGGATGAGAAGGCAAATGGAAACTTCTTAATGGAGAATTTTGAGTGCTGAAAGAGATTTTAAGGGGAATTGCTGCCATTGTGAATTTTACCTAATTTTACGTCACAACACAAGATTTTACATGTCCTTTAAAGTGCTTTATTTATACTACTCTTAGTTCAAAAGTCATCAATTGATCTAATGAAGCAAAATAAAGAAGGAAAGAATAAGAATAAAAGAGTGTGGAGAGAAGTCTTCTTCCCTCCTATACCCCCAATAAACAGCAAAGGCTGGTATTTAAAAAAAGGAAAAATAAAACACAATTAAAGAAAGCCAACTTAGAATTCATTTGTGAGAGCAGGAGCCCAAACTGTCTATGTGTAATCTTTCCCTGTAAGGTGAAAACAATGGAGAGGAAAGTGGAACACCAACAAAAAGTCCAGTTCAACAGGAGTTTATGTGCCAGACTCCTAAGAGACCTGAATCCTTTCACCTTGCAAGGCCCCCTGCTATGGACTGAATATTTGTCCCAAGCCTTCCTCCCCAAAATTCATGTTGAAGCCATATCTCTAAGACAATGGTGTTTGGAGGTGGGGTCTTTGGGTTAAGTCGTAAGGGTGAAGCCCTCATAAATGGGATTAGTGCTCTTAGAAGAAGAGGCAGGGAGAACTTGTTTCCTCTCTAAGAGGACACATAGAACTGAAGGCACAAGGACCATTTCTGAACCCATGGCTCATTTTCCATACTTCTCACTCAACATCTATATAAGCTCCAGAGAGAGCATGGACTTTGTTTTGCTCATTGCTCCATCTTCAATTTTTTCTAATTGCTTAGAAATTAATTGCTTGATGTTTTGAATAAAAGATTATATAAACAAACACCAAATCCAACATCTTGGGATCTCATAGCCAGGAAGGAAGATGTTGATCTAAGCAACAGGCAGTGAATTCTGAGAGAGGCAGCTGGAAAAATATGAAGACCACAGCCTTATGGTAAGCTTTGTTTTTCTTAATTTCTGTTATAAACACACTTGATCTGATAAAAACTGAGTTCTGGTAGCTCTTGGTATATTATATGCATGCATGCATGTAGAAGTTTAAAGGAACAAAGGTCAGTGATCTATATGTTAAGGACAAAGAAAAATAGTAAGTAGCTTTATTATAATGTTTTCATCCCTTTTAATTTGGTAAATATGAAGGTAATAATATTTACAGAAAAGTTAACCTCATAAATGACAAAAAGCATGAATCATGTAAAATTTTTTGTCTTCAGAGATTATTTGTAATGGAGTATGTTGATATTATCTCTCCTGGAGTGGATTTTAGGAATTCTTTGAAGTGTGTGAGAAACTTTTTCAGATGACATGAGTATTTATTTGGTCAGAAATATTTTTAAGCCTTGAAGTCACCACTAGTGTAGCCCTTTTTATCACTAAAAATTGCCATTGTTACTTTATTGTCTTGTTTACATGTGCTTTGTGGTTCTGTTCAACAGCTAGAGATGGGAAAGGAGGCCTGGCCCCAGTCCAGGCACAGGTCAGTGAGTGCAGAGTTGTCCAAAATTCACACCCTGCCTTGTAGTCTTTCGTAATTCACTATTTAGAAACTAGTTCATTGCATTTTCCTGATAACATTGGCACAACTGGCATTGTATAAATGCTCACAGCCAATCTTTTTAAAATTACTTAAAGGCAAACATTATACTTATTTTTCAAGGAAAAGAAAGTATCTGGACAAAGTGTAATTAAAGATAGTAAAGGTGTAATGAAAAAACATTAAATGAAACTGTTTGGCTATCAACATTTAGCTGATAACATTAAGGTATGAATATATATATTTGGTGTTTTTTTAAAAGGGCAAAAAACTTTAAGTATATTTACAAAGTGTTATTTCCAGTAGTTCATAATATAGATTTCCTACCTTCCTGGGTTTGTTATTGCTATGTCATACAAACTTACCATCTGAAAGTTGTGGTTTGCTTCTGGGACTTATAAAGTTTCCATTCCTTCTGTTGGGAGAATGTAGCCCTGGTTTGAGCAATGAAGCTTTAAACCTCAATCTAATACCTGCATTCAAGTAGCTCCCACTGAAATCTACAAGTGCAATGTGTATGAATCCCCAGAAGCATTGTCAATAAGACATTGGATGGGAGGCTTAATTGGTTCTTGGGTTATTTAAGACCATAGGTGGAACAGGACCCCCAGACTACTTTGCCCATTCATTGAAGATTACAACTCATTGTGGATGATTCCAAACAGCTAGAAAAGAAGACTAGAGCTTCTTGCCTCATAGCATTGTTTTTACATTTCTTGGAAGTTTCATCTTAATATCTTTGATCATCATAAGTAAAGTAATCTAGAATACAAGGAGTGTGTGATTAGAATAAACATATTCTCCACATAGATTTGCCCATAAAGCTATTGCTTTCTAAATTTCCAAGTATACTTTTTTACTGTCTTGAGGATGACTTAGCTATGGTAAACACATGCTTCTCCCTCCCACAAGAGAAAGTGAGAAAGGAAGAGCAACAGTGAAAGTGAGATAGAGAATACTAGTTCAGCAAATATTTTTACCTCATTTCTTGACTCAGAAGGTTACTTGGAAGACATAATTTAGATGTCAGAAAGTGCAATTTTAAAAATATTTTCATTGAATAGGACGGTCAAAGTTTCTTACTTTGGATTTACTAGTAATTTCTGAATGCATATTGAATGATGTATTATGCAGATTATGACTCCCATCTTCTCTTTGTCTTCTGCATCCCATAGAAAACTGACATCACCCCCACTTTTCCACTCTCAAGAGATAGCTTTCATGTCTGCATCAGTAATAAATAATAGCACTATTACTTATTTTTCATTCACCTTTTTCTAGTCATCAAAAACATTTTTTTGTATCAAGTTATTAAACAACCTGTAAAACATACAATGTTGTTGAACATGTGTTAAGACCCAACTCATCCTATAAGTAATCTGCATATTACTTTACAACTGATTGGCTAAAAGTATTTGTTCTTAATCTCTCTAGAATGTCTTTTAAGGAGCAGAAATTTTTAATTTTGGAGTTCAATATATCACATTTTCTTTCATAGCTTATGCTATCTATCATATCTATGAATTATTTGCTTAGCCTAAGGTCACAAAGATTTTTTTCCTACATTTTTTTATCCAGAAATTCTACAATTTGAAGTGTTACATGTATATGCACGACCCACTAGAGTTATTATTTTTGTAAGGTAGGAGGTACACATCCAAGTTAAAATTTTCTGCCTTTGAATTTCCAAATGTCCTAGCATCATTGTTGAAAAGACTATCTGTAATGAACTGAGTGTCTGTGTTCTCCCCAAATGGTATTAAAGATTAGGACTTTGGTAGGTATAATTAGGTCATGAAGGTAGAGCCCTCATGAATGGGCTCTAGAGACTTTTCTCGCCCTCTTTCTACCACATGAAGATACAATGAGAAGATGGCAATCTATAGACTGAAAGATGGCACTGACCAGAATCCAATCATTTTGGCACCCTGATCTCAGACTGAGAAAAAAAAAATTTAAGCCAGCCAATCTATGGTAATTTGTTATAGGAACCCTTACTAAGACACTTTCCTTTCCCCTACCAAATTGGCTTTTTACTTTTGTCTATTTCTTTTATTCTATTCCATTTATGTATTGTGTATATTGATGTCAGTATCTTACTGTCTTGATTTTGGTAAATTTATTATGTTATTCTCCTAATTGTTCTTTCTCAAAATTATTTTGGCTACTCCATATAGGTCCTTTGCATAGCCATATGATTTTAGACTCAATATGTCCATTTCTATTATGCCTGCTGAAATTTTGATTGGAATTATTTTGTACTTATAGATTAATTTGTAGAGAAATGAGAACATAACAATATTGAGTCTCCCAACCTATGAACACAGTATATATCACCATTAATTTAGATTTTTATTTTTTTATTTATTTGGGGATGAGAGAGAGAGAGAGAGAGAGAGAGACTCCCATCTTGCTGACTCACTCTCTGAATGTCTGCAATGCTTGGGTTGCGCTGGGCTGAGGCTAGGAGCCTAGAACTCAATCCAGGTTTCTCACATGGGTGGCAGAGGCCTAATCACTTGATTCACACCACTTTCTGTCACCCAGGTTGCAGGGTGCACATTAACAGGAAGCTAGCATGAGAAGTGCAGCCAGGACTAGAACCAGGCATATTGATATGGGATACAGGCATTTCAATTGATGGCTTACCTACTAGGCCAGATGCTTGTCCCTATGTCTTTAATTTTTCTAAGCAATATTTTGTGGTTTTTCCATGTGAGGTTTTTCATTCTTTTCTATCATATTTATCCCATAATATTTCTTATTTCCTCATGCTCATGGTATTATCTTCAAATTCTGATTGTTTGTTGCTGCTATATATAGAAATAAAATTTAACTTGTGTATCGGTCTTATATTCTGTCACCTTATTATACTACTTATTCATTCCAGTAGCTTTTTTTTTTTGTGGGTTCTATTTGTGTTTATTATTTTGAAAAAAAGTTTAATTTTACCTTTTCAATCGGGATGGATTTTATTCCTTTTTCTTTTCTCTTTCTTTTTTTTTTTTTTTTTGTGACAGACAGAGTGGACAGTGAGAGAGAGAGACAGAGAGAAGGGTCTTCCTTTGCCGTTGGTTCACCCTCCAATGGCTGCCGCGGACGGCGTGCTGCGGCCGGCACACCGCGCTCATCCGATGGCAGGAGCCAGGTGCTAGGTGCTTCTCCTGGTCTCCCATGGGGTGCAGGGCCCAAGCACTTGGGCCGTCCCCGGGCCACAGCAGAGGGCTGGCCTGGAAGAGGGGCAACCGGGGCAGAATCCGGCGCCCCAACTGGGATTAGAACCCGGTTTGCCGGCGCCGCAAGGCAGAGGATTAGCCTGTTGAGCCACGGCGCCGGCCTCCTTTTTCTTACCTTACTGCATTAACTAGAATATCCAGGACAATGTTGAGCTGAACTGGTAAGAATCGGCGACATCTTCATGTTCCTGATCTTTAAGGGAAATAAACTTGTCTTTCATTATTAAGAATGAGTTCAGGGGCGGAGCCAAGATGGCGGAATAGTGAGGACGCGCACTAGCAGTCCGCAAAAAGATAGTTTAATAAAAACAGAGTTACTGTAGCCTCAGGAAAAATCTCACGGAAAAAAATGCAGTGGAAATTCTTCCGGACCCAGTGAATGAGACGCAGAGGACCTAGGGGAAAGTAAGTTTGCGAACGGCAAATCGTGCCTTAGTGGCACGGGAGCTGCCGGGAGGGACGGGAACCGGACGGAACACAGTCGCCATTGGATTCGAGCGCTTAAACGGGAGCCGATACAGGGATCCCGAGACACTGGCGGGGGGAAGCAGACGCCACGGGGGAAACAGCACAATTGAGGCGAGCCCACACGGACACTAGCCTCTTTCGTTGCCCACCCTGCTAATTCTAGCTGGACTGAACGCAGTGGGACGGCGCGCGCCCGCCGGCTGAACCGGAAGCCGGGCGGAACACAGTCGCCATTGGAACTGAGCGCTTGAACGGGGGCCGATACAGGGATCCCGAGACACTGGTGGGGGGAAGCAGACCCCCCACGGGGGAAACAGCACAATTGAGGCGAGCCCACACGGACACTAGCCTCTTTCATTGCCCACCCTGCTCACTCGAGCTAGACTGAACACAGTGGGACGGCGCGCGCCCGCCGGCTGAACCGGAAGCCGGGCGGAACACAGTCGCCATTGGAACTGAGCGCTTGAACGGGGGCCGATACAGGGATCCCGAGACACTGGAGGGGGGAAGCAGACCCCCCACGGGGGAAACAGCACAATTGAGGCGAGCCTGCACGGACACTAGTCTCTCTCGTCACCCACACTGCTAATTCGAGCTAGATTAAACGCAGTGGGACAAGGCGCGCCCGCCCGCCCGCCCGCCCATCACTGAGGCAGACGGAACCAAAAACCCGAGGCTGTAGAAACCTGAAGGGGATCCAAAAACTGGGAACACACCGCGCACACAAACTCCGTTACCTTGACAACCCAGAGAAAGAGTGTGGGGAAAAAAAAAAAATGCCAAATAAAAACAGATTCCGAGGGAGCAAGATCAAGGAAGACGCTATGATGACCCCAAACGGAAAAGACACCCCAAGTCAGGATTATGAAGATAATGAGATAGAAGAAATGCAAGAAGCAGATCTCAAAGAATTGATAAGAACATTAAGAAGTTCTCAAAAACAAATTCTTGAACTACAGAAATCTTTAATGGATAAGATAGAAAATCTCTCTCGCGAGAATGAAGTACTACGGAGAAATCAAAACGAAATGAAACAACTAGTAGAACAAGAAGCTACGATAGTGACAAAAAATCTTAATGAATTGAAGAATTCAATAGATCAAGTGACAAGCAATCTTGAGGGCCTTAAAACCAGAATGGGTGAAGCAGAAGAGAGAATATCGGACCTAGAAGACAGAGAACAGGAGAGGAAACAGTCAAACCAAAGACAAGAAGAGGAAATTAGAAAACTAAAAGATATTGTCGGGAATTTACAGGATACTATTAAAAAACCCAACATTCGGGTTCTAGGTGTTCCTGAAGGTATGGAGAGGGAGAAAGGATTAGAAGGCCTTTTTAGGGAGATACTAGCAGAAAACTTTCCAGGCTTGGAGAAAGACAGAGAAATCCTAATCCAGGAAGCTCATCGAACCCCTAATAAACATGACCAAAAGAGATCCTCTGCACGACATATTGTAATTAAACTCACCACAGTGAAGCAAAAAGAAAAGATCCTAAAATGTGCAAGAGAGAAACGTCAGATTACTCTCAGAGGATCTCCAATTAGACTTACAGCTGACTTCTCAACAGAAACCCTACAAGCTAGAAGGGAATGGCGAGACATAGCCCAGGTACTTAGAGAGAAAAACTGCCAGCCCAGAATATTATACCCTGCAAAGCTCTCATTTGTGAATGAAGGTGAAATAAAGACCTTTCATAACAAACAAAAATTGAAAGAATTTGTTGCCACTCGTCCAGCCCTGCAAAAGATACTTAAAGACGTGTTACACACAGAAACACAGAAACACGACCATCAACATGAAAGAAGGTAAACGAAGGGAACCTCACGGCAAAAGATCACAGGGAATTCAAAGCATACATTAGAAAATATCTGGCAAATGGCAGGGCAAACTTACCACTTATCAATAGTCACATTGAACGTTAAAGGTCTAAACTGTCCTGTTAAAAGACAGAGATTGGCTGATTGGGTTAAGGAACAAAAACCATCTATTTGCTGCCTACAAGAAACACATCTTTCCAACGAAGATCCATACAGACTGAAAATAAAAGGATGGAACAAGATATACCATGCCAACAGAAATGAAAAAAAGAGCGGGTGTAACCATCTTAATATCGGACTACATAAACTTTAACACAAAAACTGTTAAGAGAGACAAAGAGGGGCACTATATAATGATTAAGGGATCAATACTACAGGAAGATATAACAATTCTCAATGTATATGCACCTAATTACAGGCCACAGGTTTATTTAAAAAATTTGTTAAGAAATTTAAAGGGAGACTTAGACCCCAACACAATAGTACTGGGGGACTTCAATACTTCACTCACAGATATTGACAGATCGACAGGACAGAAGATCAACAAGGAGACAGTAGATTTAAACAACACTATAGCCCAAATGGATCTAACAGATATCTACAGAACTTTTCATCCTACAAGTAATGCATTCACATTCTTCTCAGCAGTACATGGAACCTACTCTAGGATTGATCACATATTAGGCCATAAAGCAAGTCTCAGCAAATTCAAAAGAATTAGAATCATACCATGCAACTTCTCAGACCATGAGGGAGTGAAGTTGGAAATTAGCAACTCAGGAATCTCTAGAGCATATGCAAACACATGGAGATTGAACAACATGCTCCTGAATGAACAATGGGTCACTGAAGAAATCAAAAGAGAAATCAAAAATTTTCTGGAAGTAAATGAGGATAACAGCACAACATACCAAAACTTATGGGATACAGCAAAAGCAGTGTTAAGAGGAAAGTTTATATCAATAGGTGCCTACATCAAGAAACTGGAAAGGCACCAAATAGATGAGCTTTCAATGCATCTCAAGGATCTAGAAAATTTGCAGCAAACTAGACCCAAATCTAGTAGAAAAAGAGAAATAATCAAAATCAGAGAAGAAATCAATAGGATTGAATCCAAAAAAACATTACAAAAAATCAGCCAAACGAGGAGCTGGTTTTTTGAAAAAATAAACAAGATTGACACCCCATTGGCCCAACTAACTAAAAAAAGAAGAGAAAAGACCCAAATCAGTAAAATCAGAGATGAAAAAGGAAATATAACAACAGACACCACAGAAATCAAAAGAATCATCAGAAACTACTACAAGGACTTGTATGCCAGCAAACAGGGAAACCTATCAGAAATGGATAGATTCCTGGACACATGCAACCTACCTAAATTGAACCAGGAAGACATAGAAAACCTAAAAAGACCCATAAGTGAGTCAGAAATTGAATCAGTAATAAAGGCCCTCCCAACAAAGAAAAGCCCAGGACCAGATGGATTCACTGCTGAATTCTACCAGACATTTAAAGAAGAACTAACCCCAATTCTTCTCAAACTATTCAGAACAATCGAAAAAGAGGGAATTCTCCCAAATTCCTTCTATGAAGCCAGCATCACCTTAATTCCTAAGCCAGAAAAAGATGCAGCATTGAAAGAGAATTACAGACCAATATCCCTCATGAACATAGATGCAAAAATCCTCAACAAAATTCTGGCCAATAGACTGCAACAACACATCAGAAAGATCATCCACCCAGACCAAGTGGGATTCATCCCTGGTATGCAGGGATGGTTCAATATTCGCAAAACAATCAACGTGATACACCACATTAACAGGCTGCAGAAGAAAAACCATATGATTATCTCACTAGACGCAGAGAAAGCATTCGATAAAATTCAACACCCTTTCATGATGAAAACCCTAAGCAAACTGGGTATAGAAGGCACATTCCTCAATACAATCAAAGCAATTTATGAAAAACCCACGGCCAATATCCTATTGAATGGGGAAAAGTTGGAAGCATTTCCACTGAGATCTGGTACCAGACAGGGATGCCCACTCTCACCACTGCTATTCAATATAGTGCTGGAAGTCTTAGCCAGAGCTATTAGGCAAGAAAAAGAAATTAAAGGGATACAAGTTGGGAAGGAAGAACTCAAACTATCCCTCTTTGCAGACGACATGATTCTTTATTTAGGGGACCCAAAGAACTCTACTAAGAGACTATTGGAACTCATAGAAGAGTTTGGCAAAGTAGCAGGATATAAAATCAATGCACAAAAATCAACAGCCTTTGTATACACAGACAATGCCACGGCTGAGGAAGAACTGCTAAGATCAATCCCATTCACAATAGCTACAAAAACAATCAAATACCTTGGAATAAATTTAACTAAGGACACTAAAGATCTCTACAATGAAAATTACAAAACCTTAAAGAAAGAAATAGAAGAGGATACCAAAAAATGGAGAAATCTCCCATGCTCATGGATTGGAAGAATCAATATCATCAAAATGTCCATTCTCCCAAAAGCAATTTACAGATTCAACGCAATACCAATCAAGATACCGAGGACATTCTTCTCAGATCTGGAAAAAATGATGGTGAAATTCATATGGAGACACAGGAGACCTCGAATAGCTAAAGCAATCTTGTACAACAAAAACAAAGCCGGAGGCATCACAATACCAGATTTCAGGACATACTACAGGGCAGTTGTTATCAAAACAGCATGGTACTGGTACAGAAACAGATGGATAGACCAATGGAACAGAATAGAAACTCCAGAAATCAATCCAAACACCTACAGCCAACTTATATTTGATCAACGATCCAAAACCAGTCCCTGGAGTAAGGTCAGTCTGTTTAATAAATGGTGCTGGGAAAACTGGATTTCCACGTGCAGAACCATGAAGCAAGACCCCTACCTTTCACCTTACACAAAAATTCATTCAACATGGATTAAAAATTTAAACCTACGACCCGACACCATCAAATTACTGGAGAGCATAGGAGAAACCCTGCAAGACATAGGTACTGGCAAAGACTTCTTGGAAAAGACCCCAGAAGCACAGGCACTGAAAACCAAAATTAACTACTGGGATTGCATCAAATTGAAAAGTTTCTGTACTGCAAAAGAAACAGTCAGGAAAGTGAATAGGAAACCGACAGAATGGGAAAATATATTTGCAAACTATGCAACAGATAAAGGGTTGATAACCAGAATCTACAAAGAAATTAAGAAACTCCACAACATCAAAACAAACAACCCACTTAAGAGATGGGCCAAGGACCTCAACAGACATTTTTCCAAAGAGGAAATCCAAATGGCCAACAGACACATGAAAAAATGTTCAAGATCCCTAGCAATCAGGGAAATGCAAATCAAAACCACAATGAGGTTTCACCTCACCCCGGTGAGAATGGCTCACATTCAGAAATCCACCAACAATAGATGCTGGAGAGGATGTGGGGAAAAAGGGACACTAATCCACTGTTGGTGGGAATGCAAACTGGTGAAGCCACTATGGAAGTCAGTCTGGAGATTCCTCAGAAACCTGAATATAACCCTACCATTCAACCCAGCCATCCCACTCCTTGGAATTTACCCAAAGGAAATTAAATTGGCAAACAAAAAAGCCGTCTGCACAGCAATGTTTATTGCGGCTCAATTCACAATAGCTAAGACTTGGAACCAACCCAAATGCCCTTCAACAGTAGACTGGATTAGGAAATTATGGGACATGTACTCTACAGAATACTATACAGCAGTCAAAAACAATGAAATCCGGTCACTTGCAACAAAATGGAGGAATCTAGAAAACATCATGCTGAGTGAATTAAGTCAGTCCCAAAGAGACAAATATCATTTGTTTCCCTTGATTGGCGATGACTAACTGAGCACCAAAGGGGAAACCTGTAGAAGTGAAATGGACACTATGAGAAACAGTGACTCGATCAGCTCTTGTGCTGACTGTTGTTGTACAATGTAATACTTTATCCATGGTAGTATTTTTTTTTCTCTTTATCCTAGTACTAGTGGTTGAACTCTGTAATTAACACACAATTATTCTTAGGTGTTTAAATTTTAACTGAAAAGTGATCTCTGTGAAATATAAGAGTGGGAATAAGAGAGGGAGGAGATGTAAAATTTGGGACATGCTCAATCGGAACTGCCCCAAATGATGGAGTTAGAATTGTGCCAGGGGTTTCCAATACAATCCCATCAAGGTGGCATGTACCAAGGCCATCTCATTAGTCCAAGTGATCAATTTCAGCTCACAATTGATCACACTGATAGGTCTAAGAGTCAAAGGGATCACACAAACAAGACTAGTGTCTGCTAATACTAACTGATAGAATGAAAAAGGGAGAGAATGATCCAACATGGGAAGCAGGATACACAGCAGACTCATAGAATGGCAGATGTCCTAAATAGCACTCTGGCCTCAGAATCAGCCCTTAAGGCATTCGGATCTGGCTCAAGAGCCCATGAGAATATTTTAGGCATGGAAAGCTAAGACACTCTGGAAAAAACAGAAGACCTAAATGAAAGATCTCTGCGAGTGAGATCCCAGTGGAAAGAACGGGGCCATCAAAGAAGGAGGTACCTTTCTCTGAAGGGAGGAGGGAACTTCCACTTTGACTATGGCCCTGTGGGAATAAGATCGAAGTCGGCGAACCCTAAAGGCTTCCATAGCCTCGGCAACTCATGACCAGAGCCTAGGGAGATTACTGACGCCATAAACAAGAGTGTCAAATTGTTAAATCAACATCAGGAGTCACTGTGTACTTACGTCTCATGAGGGATCTGTCCTTAATGTGTTATCCAATGTGAAGTGATGCTATTACTAGTACTGAAACAGTATTTTTACACTTTGTGTTTCTGAGTGGGTGCAAACTGATGAAATCCTTACATAGTATATATTGAATCGATCTTCTTTATATAAAGATAATTGCAAATGATTAAAAAATCTTGGTGTTAAACTGGAAATTGCATAGACAATTAATCAATTTTTTTAAAAAAAATCATGTAGGATCTCTGTCCTTAATGTGCTGTACATTGTGAATTAATACTATAACTAGTACTCCAACAGTATTATCATTTTGTGTCTCTATGTGAGGGCAAACCGTTGAAATCTTTATGTAATATGTACTAAATTGATCTTCTGTGTATAAAGAGAATTGAAAATGAATCTTGATGTGAACAGAAGGGGAGAGGGAGCGGGAAAGGGGAGGGTGGGGGGAGGGAGGGAAGTTGTGTGGGGGGGGAGCCATTGTGGTCCATGAGCTGTTCTTTGGAAATTTATATTCTTTAAATAAAAGCTTTATAAAAAAAAAAAAAAAAAAAAAAAAAAAAAAAAAAAAGAATGAGTTCAGAGGCCGGCACTGTGGGTTAAGTCTCTGCTTGTGGTGCTGGCATCCCATAGGGGCGCTAGTCTAGATCTCTGCTTGTGGCCTGGGAAGGCAATGGAAGATGGCCCATGTGGTTGGACACCTGCACTCACATGGGAGATCTGTAAGAATCTCCTGGCTCCTTGCTTTGGATCGGCTTAGCTGTGGTAGTTGTGACCATTTGGGGAACGAACCAATGGTTGGAGCATCCTTCTCTCTCTCTCCCTCTCTCTGTCTGTGACTCTCTCAAATAAATAAATAAAATCTTAAAAAAAAGAAAGTGAGTTTATATATAGTGTTTATTGGTGCTCTTTAGAGGCTTGAAAAAATTATTCCTGTATTTAATTTGCAGTTTTTAAAATCATCGTAAATGAAATTTGTCTTCTCATTTGCATTTTTCTTTTTTTCTTTTCTTTTCTTTCTTTCTTTTTTTTTTTGACAGGCAGAGTGAACAGTGAGAGAGAGAGACAGAGAGAAAGGTCTTCCTTTGCCGTTGGTTCACCCTCCAATGGCTGCCGCGGACGGCACTCCTGGGCCACAGCAGAGGGCTGGCCTGGAAGGGGGGCAACCGGGACAGAATCCGGTACCCTGACCGGGACCTGAACCCGGTGTGCCGGCGCCGCAAGGCAGAGGATTAGCCTGTTGAGCCACGGCGCCGGCTCATTTGCATTTTTCATATGAAATATATTGTCTCCTTTTTCACTCTGTATAATAACTGTTTTCACTCTGACTGCTTTTAAGATTTTCTCTTTATACCTATTTTGGACAATTTTATTATAATGAGTTTTGGTATAGTTTTTTTTGTTTTTTGGTTTCTTGTGCTTGAATTTCTGGGTTTTTCAGCAAACTTGAAAAATTTTGGTCATTATTTCTTCAAATATTTTTTCTGCCCCTTTCACTCTTCTTTCTTAGTGTCTCCAATTAAGCACATATAAGTCTACTTGAGGGTGTCTGGCAGCCCACTGTTCATTTTTAAGAAGATTCATTTTATTTATACATTTGATAGAGTGTCTATAACTCTCCTTGATCCTTATTTTTTCTTCTCCTGTGTTTAACATGCTGCAAATCCCATACAGTGTATTTTTCATCACAGACATTATAGTTCTCATCTCTTGCTGTTCTATTTGGTTTTACATATATATTTCATGTCTCTGTTTAACTTTTTAAATGTATGAAATACTGTTTTAGTATCTTTGTCTTTCTGCTAATTCTAACATCTATTTAGTTCTGAGTTTATTTTGATTGATTGACTTTTTCCCCTTATTGTGGGTGGTACTTTTCTTTTTGTCTGCCTGGTAATTTTTTATTGGATGCCAGTTGTGAGTTTTATCTTGTCATTTGTTTTATAGTTTATAAATATCCTTGTGCTTTGTTCTGGACCACAGTTAAGACATATGGGAATGGTTTGATCCTTTTAGGCCTTGCTTTTTATCTGTTATCAAGTGGAACCAGAACAGTCCTCAGTATAGTACTAATTACCACCCCCCCCCCCCAACACACACACTACCAAGGCAAGAGTTAGCTGAGGATTCTTCCAAATACTCCATGCCTCACAAACTCTTCCAGTATGATTTCTGAGTACAGGAAATATTGTGGCTCTATGTATAAAGAACTTTGCTTAGCTCCTTCTTGCCCAGTATTCTCTTCTATGAACTCTAGCCATCGTGTTCACTCCAGACTTTTAGCTCCATCTCATGTCAGGGAACTTTTCAGGCTCTGTTTGGGATCCCCCTCCCAATGATACAGACTAGAATCTCTTAAGAGATTAACCTGGGGGTTATGATAGGGTTCACTTCATTGATCTCCTGTCTTTTGGGGATTTCATTGCTTAATACTCAGTGTCATAAAACCTATTGTTTCATATATTTTCTTCATTTACTGGTTATATAAGGTGGCAAAGTCAATCTAGCCTGGAGCTAGGAGCTTCTTCCAGGTCTCCTATGTGGGTGCAGGAGCCCAAGGACTTGGGCCATCTTCTACTGCTTTTTCCAGGCACATTATCAGGGAGCTGAATCAGAAGTGGAGCAGTTGAGACTCAAGCTAGCACTCACATGGAATGCAGATGTCGCAGGCAGCAGCTTTACCTACTACACCACAATGCCAGACCCTGTATTGAGTTTTTGTAAAACTAAATTTATTTCACTTAAATGGCAATTCCTTATAGTGAGATGAACTACTTGACACTTTTTGTATATTTAAAATTTCCAAATCTGGAGAAAAGAGGATGCAATTTTGAGGCTAAGAACTGATTCACTGTAGATGACTATGAAATTAGTGGTTTATGCTGAGACAAAAAAAAAAAACAGCAAAAAACTGAGAACTCTTTGAAGGTTAGCATTGTGCTTCCATTCATTTTATTTTCAGTGTCCTGGACATAGTTGGTGCCCAACAGATGCTTGTTGAATGAGTGAATGAATTTTGTGTCTAATCACATAATATCCTAACACTGCTGGTCTGGCAGCCCCCAGAATTTTCTAGTATAAACACCCCCCCCATTAATTGATCTACTTCATTAAAGTGGAAACAGTGCAACTAATTGGCTTTGACAGAGGCTAATTTCCCCAGGTCACTGATATGACTGTCACACACTCCTCAATAAACAAGCTGTTGCGCAAAGCACCTGAGGCCAAGAGCCTAATCACCTTTCAAAGTCTTTGACCATGATGACACAACTAGGGAAAGAAGAGAGTTCAGCATTTGCCAGTGAATCTGCCTGTATCTGAAAACAGACACAAATTGGCAAAGAACTGACCGAGCAGCCATCTGCCCTTTAGTTATAATCCTAGATGTTCATTAGAGATGCTGAGCTTATATCCAGATTCTGATTCAATTAGTCTGGGATGGGGCAAGGAAACTGATATTTCCAAAGCTCTCAGGTAATTCTATTGTGCAGCTAAAATTGAAATTCACTACATCAAGTCAACAAGTTAATAATTTGCAGTCCGACTTTTGCTGATCTTTTCAATATAAAGGTGTTCTCTTTTCTAGTAAGGTGTTACCAGTTAGAGTAAAATGAGGAACAAAAACCATATGGTCATCTCAATAGATACAGAGAAACCATTTGATAAGATTCAAAACCCCTTTATGATAAAAACCCTCCACAAAAATAGGTATAGAAAGAACATTCCTCAAAAGTATAAAAGTTATATACCACAAACTTACAGCCAATATCTTACTAAATGGGGAAAAGCTGAAAGTATTTCCCCTCAGATCTAGAACAAGACAAGGCAGTCCACTTTTGCCACTCTCATTCATCACAGTACTGGAAGGGAGAAGAAAGAAATAAAGGGCATCAAAATTGGAAAAGAGAAAGTCAAATTATCCATGTTTTCAAATGACAAGATGTTGTGCATGGAAAAACCTAAACCCTCCACCAAAAGGCCATTGGAATTGATAAACCGGCCGGCGCCGTGGCTCAACAGGCTAATCCTCCGCCTTGCGGCGCCGGCACACCGGGTTCTAGTCCCGGTCGGGGCACCGGATTCTGTCCCGGTTGTCCCTCTTCCAGGCCAGCCCTCTGCTGTGGCCCGGGGAGTGCAGTGGAGGATGGCCCAGGTGCTTGGGCCCTGCACCCCATGGGAGACCAGGAAAAAGCACCTAGCACCTGGCTCCTGCCATCGGATGAGCGTGGTGCGCCGGCCGCAGCACGCCGTCCGCGGCAGCCATTGGAGGGTGAACCAACGGCAAAGGAAGACCCTTCTCTCTGTCTCTCTCTCTCACTGTCCACTCTGCCTGTCAAAAAAAAAAAAAAGAATTGATAAACCAATTCAGTAAAGTTGCAGATTACAAAATAAACATACATCAGATAGTACCTTTCTTGCATGCTAATTATGAACTCACAGAAAGGGAAAACAAGAAAGAAATCCCATTCATAATAACCTCAAAAATAAAATATTTGGGAATAAATTTAAGCAAAGAAATCACTACAATGCAAATCATCAAACACTGATGAAAGAAATTATCAATGACACAACAAAATGGAAAAATATTCCTTGTTCATGGATTGAAAGAATCAATATCATCTACATAGTCAATGCAATCTCTATCAAAATACCAATGACATACTTTATAGAATTAGAAAAAACAATCCTAAAATTCATATGGAATCACAAAAGACACAAAATAGCTAAAGTGATCTTGAACAAGAAAAATCAAGCTGGAGACATCACAATAACTGACTTCAAAGCATACTACAAAGGTATAGTAATTAAAACAACATAGTACTGGCATAAAACTGATACATAGATCAATGGAACAGAATAGAGAGCTCAGAAATTAATAAACGCATATAAAGCCAACTGATTTTTAACAGAAGTGCTCAGACCATACAGTAGAGTAAGGATAATCTCTTCAACAAATGGTGCTGACAAAACTTTATATATAGATATAGATATAGATATAGATATAGATATAGATATAGGAGGTAACACATGTTAGCTCAAGTACTTGGGTCCCTGCCAGCCATGTGGGAGACCTGAAATTTGTTCTAGGCCTCTGGTTTCAGTCTGGCCCAGAAAAAAAGTTGCAGGGCATGGAGGAGTGAACCACTAGATGGAAGATTCTCTCTCTCTCTCTCTCTCTCTCTCTCTCTCTCTCTCTGTGTGTGTGTGTGTGTGTGTGTGTATCTTTGTACCTTTAAAATGAATGAATGAATAAATAAGTAAATGAGTTCATGGAAAATGGAATTAAAAGAGATTTTGAAGATGTTTTAAAAAAAACTTGTCCTATATGCTGAGCTTAAAATATACAATTTCAGATAATGAAAGCCATACAAAGCATATTCTCTGATCACAGAATTAAACTAGAGACAGACAACACAAAGATACTGTGAAAATTTCCAACTATTTGAAAATTAAGTAATATATTTCTAAGTAAGTGATGAATCAAAAAGATATCATAGCACTTTAAAGCCCACAATGATATGAAAGAATACTAAGTTCTCAAATCCTTTTACACTAAATAATTTATCATATCCTGGCTGTGTGTGTGCCTATGTATGCATGTATGTTTCTTGGGAGGGCCCGGAGGCAAGAAATAGCTGTAGTTCTACAATAAGAAGTTGGACAATATTTACTAAACATTGTGGGTAGGCCTCTGAAATAATGTATATGGAAATACAAAGAGTTCACAGATATTTTTTCTTCCATGCCCCACCATGAATTCAGGCTAAAAACTTTCTTCTGTTCTTGAAAAGACAAGGATATTGTTATGTAACAAATATTTGTATCTTCCCCAAATTCATATGCTGAAATCCTTTCCCAGAACTTGACTGTGCTGGCACTCTAATCTTGGACTTCAAGACTCCCTGCTGTGAGAAATTTACATTGTTTATGACCTACTTAGATCATAGCAATTTGTTAGAGTAGCCCAAACCAATTAAGACACTAAATAATCATCTTTTAGAAAAAGAATTGATAAAATAGTACATCCAGATACAACTGAGAAGTAATACATTAAATGTCTGATTCTGCTCAGAGTAGTGCACCATCTTCATGTAAGTTCCAGCCTTTTTCCTCTGCTGTGGAGGTCTCTGGACTTGGTCATGTATCCTTGACAAGAACAAATGTTTGAGAATGTAGCCCACACATGGGCTTGCTTGTTTATAAATTATATTCATGTAAACATTATCTCTCTTTGCAGGAATTATATATTATATGGAATAAAAACCTAAATAGGAAAATAAATTTTAAGAATTTTTCTCCATACTCTAATACAACTAGGACATTGCCTGCTCTCAATCAGATTCATTAAGAATTATATTTAATCGTGCCAGGGGATTCCAATACAATCCCATCAACGTGGCATGTACCAATGCCATCTCACTAGTCCAAGTGATCAATTTCAGTTCACAATTGATCACATTGATAGGTCTAAGAGTCAAAGGGATCACACAAACAAGACTAGTGTCTGCTAATACTAACTGATAGAATCAAAAAGGGAGAGAACGATCCATCATGGGAAGGGGGATACACAGCAGACTCATAGAATGGCAGATGTCCTAAATAGCACTCTGGCCTCAGAATCAGCCCTTAAAGCATTTGGATATGGCTGAAGAGCCCTTGAGAGTATTTTAGGCATGGAAAGCCAAGACACTCTGGGGAAAAAAAAAGACCTAAATGAAAGATCTCTGCGAGTGAGATCCCAGTGGAAAGAACGGGGCCATCAAAGAAGTAGGTACCTTTCTCTGAAGGGAGGAGAGAACTTCCACTTTGACTATGACCCTGTTGGAATAAGATCGAAGTCGGCAAACCCTAAAGGCTTCCATAGCCATGGCAACTCATGACTAGAGCCTAGGGAGATTACTGACACCATAAACAAGAGTGTCAAATTGTTAAGTCAACAACAGGGGTCAGTCACTGTGTACTTACTTCTCATGTGGGATCTGTCCTTAATGTGTTATCCAATGTGAAGTAATGCTATAACTAGTACTGAAACAGTATTTTATACTCTGTGTTTCTGTGTAGGTGCAAACTGATGAAATCTTTACTTAATATATACTGAATCAATCTTCTGTATATAAAGATAATGGAAAATGAATCTTGATGTGAATGGGATGGGAGAGGGAGTAGGAGATGGGAGGGGTGCGAGTGGGAGGGAAATTATGGGGGGGGGGAAGCCATTGTAATCCATAAACTGTACTTTGGAAATTTATATTTACTAAATAAAAATAAAGAAAAAAACCAAAAAAATAAATATTTTAAAACATAAAAAAATTATATTTAAGACCCTTTTATGGGGAGAAGGGGGGTTGGAGGGAGCGCTACGTCCATGGAAGTCCATGAGATAGCCTCTGCAGAGAAGAAGGAAATGGAAGATAAAGTGACTAGTCCAGAGAAGGCTGAAGAAGCAAAATTAAAAGCAAGGTATCCTCATCTGGGACAAAAGCCTGGAGGTTCAGGTTTTTTAAGGAACCGATTGCGGAAAGGGCCAAAATACTTTTATTCTTTGGATTACAACACGGCAAAAGCAAAAGTGAATAACAAGCAACTTCCTACTGCAGCCCTGGACAAAATGATGGAAAGAGCCGAACTACACGAATCTTCTGTCTCCCATTATTTCTCTTTACTATGTTACCTATCCACTTCTTACTTCCTTTCATTCTCTAAGTCATTTCAGACTGACAGCTTTGCAGTTGGAGTAGTGTGTGTGCTGCTATCGTAAGGGATTAGACAGGTGTAGAATTTTTGATTTAGTTAGTGCACTTTAAAAAAAGACACGTTAGAGCAACATAATCTACTTGAAAATAATTGTATATATTACCTAACTCCTATTGTAGGTTCCAACAAGTAACAAGTTTCACAATTATAATCATTTAGCTTTACTTACTTCATTTAATTATAGCTTTGTATGTTACTCTTATTTAACATAACCTCTGTTGTATTGATTTTTTTTCTGTATTTTCCTTTTGGATTTTGTAGAACAGAAGTTTAAGACCACACGTTGTAAGAAAAGTCACATAATTCAAAACACAACTAGATAGGATTGAAAGATTGTATTTCTGTGCTTGAAACTGAATGGACTTAAACCTGTTTCAGCTTTAACAGTAGAATTTTACTTGGGCAAAATTTGCCCACTCTGGCGTAACTCATGTGACTCTAGTACTTAACAGCTGCCATTGAAGCTAGTATTCTTACTCAAGTCTATAATGTTAGAATACCTTCTGTTGTTGAAGATGTGAATGACATATGTATGTGCATTGATTATTGAGTTCAATTTTGTGCCATTTTTGTAAATACAATAGTTTTACAAAACCTTTCAAAAAATCATTTCATCATAGAAATTTTAAAAATATATAAAAGTAATCATGAAAGCCTAATGAATTCCCATGTACCTATTACTTGAGTATAATAATGATCAATTTGTGGCCAATGTTATCTCATCCATACCCTCCCTGTATCTCTCTTGATTGTATTATTTTGAAGCAAATTCCTGTTATAGTTTTATTTTTAATACATCAAAATTATATTACACTGTTCTTAATTAACAAAATAAAATGAGTAAAAGAAGAAATAGTAAAAGAGAGAGGAAAGAAGGGAAGGAGAAGAGAGGGAGAGACCAACAAACCAACTAAGAAGGAAGAAGGAAGGAAAGAAAGGAAGGAGGGAAGAACATATTTTTATTATTTTTTCCTGTGAAAGTAAATTCAAATAAAGTAACAAGTTTGTTGCAAGTTAATTTGCTTTATTTTTAAAATGATCTTAGCTAGTACATATTTACCTTCAAAGACGTCAGCCATCCTCCAAAACCATTGGTTTGCATCTCTATGTACTTGAAACGTTTTCAGATAATGTTTAGACTCTGTAGGATCATTGGGTGCTACTCAACTAGTGGACATTGTGGAACCAGAACCATTTTACTCTGGCTTTCCCTGACATTTAAAATAAATAAATACTGTAAAACTTGGCATTTTTCTGAAATTTGGTTTTCTTTTGTTTTCACTTTGGCTGAAAGACTTCAATAAATAGAGAAAACGGGTAAGTACAAAAGATTAAGTATTAACACATAGAAATGATGAAAATTCACCCATAGGAGGAAAATCAGCTACTTTCCTACAACTTCAGATACAGATAATCATTTCCTAAGCTTACAAATACAGGACCTCATTCTTGTAGGAGCTGTATGAAAAAAACATTTTATCTTGTGCTAAGGCTAAAGCTGTTTTCTTAATGACCTTGGGCTCTGCTGACCTCCAGAGGGAGCCCTGTAGCAGTCAAATCTAAGGCATGTCAGTGAAAGGACCAATATTTGAATGGCCAACGCAATGTTTATGGAGTGAGGTAACTAAGACCAAATGCTGCTGTCCAATTTATTAAAGATCAGTTGTAACAATTTCAGAATAATGAGCACCTGTGATAAGTAAGCATTCTAGTGCCTTGCCAGTACAGTCTCATGATTTCATGGATGGGAGCAAGTATTCAGCAAAACAGTCTCTAATACAACCATGTGCATCTCCTTTGTTATTATAAATGGCAATTATAGGAATTCAGTCAACTCTGCTAGCTGACAAACCCTATATGCTTAGAATAGTAGCACACCTTTGGACAGCTACAAAAGCCCACTTTTACAGGTTTCTATGTTATAAATGTAACATGAGCCAATATGAGATCTTGAAATTGAACATTTTCATCCTCAGTGTCTTTGGTACAGGTATTAAGAAGGAGTGATCTGGGGGAAAAAAATCTAATACTGGTTGATACAAAGACCAGAGGATTCGTTATTTCAAATCAACAGAAAATCTAAGTTCATTAACCTTCCATCCCAATGTCCTTTTAATAATTCTATAGACCATAGTGAGGCTCAGCACAGGGCTCATAATTTTCAGGTTTACATTCTTGTAAGGGTCTTTTATCCTATCCTTTGAGGATGAAAGTGATGAATACAAAGCTATTGCTTTTTATTTATATAACATCTGTCATTCCATGCAATCCAAAGAACTTCAGAGAATAGATAATGCTTATAGACATCTTAAACACTTTTTAAACAAGGCAGGTTACTAATTAAATCATCAACTCTCTTGCGAACTATGTGTTCCTATTTTTAAAATATGGTTCAACTTTGAAAAAAATTTATAAAGATAATACTATTTAGGTTATTCAACCAAGAGCTATGATTGCTGAGTTATGAATTCTAACAAATTTTTCCAGTATCCATCCCCAACTGATAAAAACTGATTTTTTTAATCAATGATGTGCACTCACTCTACTCTTCTGGGAGTATAAAAACATAAGTGAAACAGAGAAGAAAATAGCAGAAAAAGAAAAATCCAAACTAAGGAAACAAGTGGCATTCTTTTTTTTTTCAAAAGATTTATTTATTTATTTGAAAGGCAGAGACACAGAAACTGGGGGGTGGGGGTGGGAGTGAGAGAAAGAGACAGAGAGAGAGAGAGAGAAAGTGGAGAGAGAGAGAAAGTGGAGAGAGAGAGAGAATTGATCTTTCATCCACTGGTTCACTCCTCAAATGGTTGCAATGGCCAAGACTGGGCCAGGCTGAAACCAGGAGCCAGAAGCTTCTTTCAGGTCTCCCACATGGGTACAAAGATCCAAGCACTTGGGTCACCCTGCACTGCTTTCCCAGGATCATTAGCAGGGAGCTACATCAGAGGTGCAGCACCTGGGACTTGAACCAGTGTCCATATGGGATGCTGGCACTGCAGGTGGAGGCTTAACCTATGCCACAGTGCCAGCCATGGTGGTATGCTTTTGTAGGGAGTCTCAGAGAGTTAATAAAGGGAGAAGCTTGACTTTTATGGAATTCAAAAATTTTTTTAAAGATTTATTTATTTATTTGAAAGTCAGAGTTACTCGTAGAGAGGAGAGGCAGAGAGAGAAAGAGAGAGAGAGGTCTTCCATCTGATGGTTCACTTTTCAGATGGCCGCAATGGCCGGAGCTGTGCCGATCTGAAGCCAGGAGTCGGGAGCTTCTTTCGGGGCTCCCATACGGGTGCAGGGGCCCAAGGAGTTGGGCCATCTTCTACTGTTTCCCAGACCACAGCAGAGAGCTGGATTGGAAGCAGAGCAGTCAGATCTTGAACCGGTGCCCATATGGGATGCCAGCACTTCAGGCCAGGGCGTTAACCCTCTGCGCCATAGCACCAGCCCCTCAAATTCAATTTAAGGGGCAAGCATTAGAGCACAGTAGTTAAGCTGCCTGGAAGCTTATATACCATATCAGGGTACCTAGGTTTGAATCCCTGCTCTGCTTCTGACTCAGCTCCTGCTAATGCACATGACTCTGGGAGGCAGAGGATAATTGCTCAAGTACTTGGGTTTCTGTAATCCATGTAAGAGACTCCAGTTGTGTTCCTCACTCCTGGTTCCTGGTTTTGGCCTGACTCAGCCCCAGCTGTTGTGGACTTCTGGGGACTGAATCATCATGTGAGAGATATCTCTTTGTCTCTGCCTCTGTCTCTCCCTTCTTTCTCTGTTGCTCTTTCTTTTTTTAATTTGAAAGTTAGAGTTACAGGGAGAGAGGGAGAGACAAAAAGATTGCTCTTCCACCTGCTGGTTCACTCCCCAAATGGCCTCAATGGCCGGAGCTGCGCCAGGCTGAAGCCAGGAGCCAGGAGCTTCTTTTGCCACATGGGTGAAGAGGCCCAAAGACTTGGGTCATCCTCTGCTGCTTTCCCAGATGCATTAGCAGGGAGCTAGATCAGAAGTGGAACAGCTGGGAATTGAACCAGCACCCATATGAGATGCCCACACTGCTGGTAGCGGCTTAACCCACTATGCCACTATGCCACTATGCTCCCTGATCTTTCAAATAAATAAAAATAAATTTTAAAAAGTATATAAACAAACTTTAAAAATTCAATTACAATCAATTTGTAAGTAAAAATACTAAAGGTTGTTAGTTTCTTGACTACATCCCTACTTTCTGCTTTTATTACAAGCAAAGAATAAAATGCAATAGGCCCATTGTGAACTAGCTTTATGCTTCTGAAAAGTAACTGGGGGAATAAAGAGGAAGCACAATAGCCACACAGTGCACTATGACTGATTCATCAGAAGTCACTTTACTTGCCTCTGTAACATATTGGTTTCAGCTATTTCCTGTGGAAACGTGCAGATTGAACAAAAGACTCCCACAAGAGCAGCAGTATAACTCAACACACAGTATGAGAGCCCAGGAGTCCCCTTCACTTAAGTGATCAAACACAGGGCCACGGAGGTCCAGCACTGCCTCAGTGATGCACAAAAGAGGAACCACAGGTATTATCCACTGTCATCCTAGCCCTTTACATTGTGCCAACTCAAAGTACCGTGTTTAAGGAGTGCTTTGATTTCTGTAGTCCTCAGGAAAGCTATAATGAGAGAAACAGTGGAGCAAACCAACTCTGTGCAAGCAAGTTATGCTGTTTATCTGAACCAGAGGATTTTAAAAATATATTCTAGACGGCCGGTGATGCGGCTCACTAGGCTAATCCTCCACCTGCGGCCCTGGCACTCCGGGTTCTAGTCCCAGTTGGGGCGCCGGTTCTGTCCGGGTTGCTCCTCTTCCAGTCCAGCTCTCTGCTGTGGCCCGGAAAGGCAGTAGAGGATGGCCCAAGTCCTTGGGCCCTGCACCCGCATGGAAGACCAGGAGGAAGCACCTGGCTCCTGGCTTCGGATCGGCACAGCGCACCGGCTGTAGCAGCCATTTGGGGGGTGAACCAACAGAAGGAAGACCTTTCTCTCTCTCTAACTCTGCCTCTCTCTCTCTCTCTCTCTCTCTCTCTCTCTCTCTCTCTATATATATATATATATATATATATATATATATATATATATTCTAGACCTCACCCCAGACCTCAGACCATGGCAGTTGGGGCTCCAGGAATCTCCAACATTCCTGATGTTCCCAGAGTGATTACCATGCTTAGCTAAATTTAAGAATTGGTTGTCCACATTTTCAAATATATCTCCAAATTCTACTCAAATTTTTAGTTTTAAATCTTTCTCCCCAGGATCCAGCCAAAGACAAAATGGGATACTCCTTCCTTTCCCCAACCTTTATATTCACAGAATGTGTATAGAGTGCTTTTTTTGCATCACTTTCCAAGCATTTGTTGCATTTGATAAATGAAGACAGAAATCCAGAGGTGTCCAGTACCTGGCTCAAGTTTGCACAGTGCATTAGTGGGAACACCATGGCAAGACAGCCTGGTATTTTAGCCTGGTTCACTCCCCCAAATGGCCTCAATGGCTGGAGCTGGGCCAGGTTGAAGCCAGGAGCCAGGAGCTTCTTTTGCCACATGGGTGAAGGGGCCCAAACTCTTGGGTCATCATCCGCTGCTTTCCCAGATGCATTAGCAGTGGCCAACTGACATCACCACTTCCTCTTGTTTTTCCCCAGCTCCACATCCTTGCCTGAGTAAGAAAAATGGAGGCTTCCAGGGGGCTTCCCAGAAAAGTCAGATACATGGAGCTGGCACTGTGGCGTGGCAGGTAAAGCTGTCACCTCCAATGCAGGCATCCCATATGGGCGCTGGTTCAAGTCCCAGCTGCTCCACTTCTGATCCAGTTCTCTGCTATGGCTTGGGAAAGCAGTAGAAGATGGCCCAAGTCCTTGCACCCCTGCACCTGTGTGGGAGACCTGGAAGAACTTGAAGACTCCTGGCTTTGGATGGGCATAGCTCCAGTCATTGCAGCCAGTTGGGGAGTGGACCAGTGGATGGAAGCCTCTTTCTCTCTTTGCCTCTCCTTCTCTCTCTGTAACTCTTTCAAATAAAAAATACATAAATAAATTAATTAATTAAAATAAATTAAAAAAAAGAAATAGCAAGCAGGAAAAGCTATAGAAATAGCCTTTTCTTATGTTCCAAAATAGCAAGAGAGAACACAAGTGGGAAACAGAAATAGGTCTCTGGAAAGATACTTTTTTGTCCGTTTATTTTTCTTCCCGAGCTCCAAATAGTTGTGTTGGCAGGGATGCTGCCCTGTAACTGCTCCCTTCTGAAGACTCGGAGGTGTTTACAGAAATCCAAAGTCCCAGCAGTATATTTCCATGAGCTCATGACCAGTTCCAGCTGTACCTTTTAGAATTCATGTGGACAAGTGAGAATCCATGCAGGTCAAACCCCAGCTCTCAGTTTGTGTTTTAATTACAAACGGAGGCGCAGAGGTCAGATATTTAATTACTGCAGCTGCAGTCTACCTTTAGAATCCCTGCTTTGGTCACTGTTATTCAAATCAACTCCACTGCCATTTCTTGCCTGCTTCTTTATGCTAATCAGCCTAGTCCACTTGGCCCCTCCTCCTTCCAGCCTCCTTTAAGAACTGTACACTTCCAGCTGTCACCGAGGGTAACTCAGAGCAGACTTAGAAAGAGGTTGATTTAAATCAGCACGACATTCCCCCAACCTTGTGTATGCATTATTTTAGCAATCCTCTCTGAATACTGGCGGGATTGGACTTCATGTCAGCAGAGGGAGTCAAAATTGCCAAAACTGTAATCTGTTAGAAACAGCTACTCTGTAGGATTTGAATTTTTAAGAAGGCAAGTTTCAGTTTGCTTTAAAGAGAAATTAAGTGATGTTTGTAGCCAAATGAATTGACATTTTAAATGCAGAAGAAAACACTGGCAAATATTTATTTCAAGAGTTATGAGTAGGGAAAATATGGACGTTTATTAGAGGGTAAATGCTTTCCACACAAGAACAGGATCTGCAAGTACCTGTGTGCTGCTGGGTGTTTTGTGAAGATCATTTTAGGTGATTGGCCCAGGGAAGGAAATGCCCCAGTGATCCTGACACCACAGCCGCACTGCTAGTACCATGTCGACCATGCAAACAACAGCCAGCTGCCACCTGTTCTGCAGTTTGCGCACGTGTAAGCAGAAGCTGCAGGAGGACCGGCCACAGCAAGGTGAGTCCTTTGGGATAGTGAGTGGTGTGTTTGGTCACTGTCTGTCCATTTGCATTCCCGGAAGAATAGTGGGCTGGCAAAGTACCTGGGGAGGTGCTAGTTGCAAAATGCTTTGTAGTCTTCCATATTTCAGCTCTGAAAACAGACCTAACAGTGATATACAAGAAAGGATTAACTTGGACTCACTATTGATTTTTAAAGGACTATCAACACTCAGATGACTACCAAGAATGCATATGCCTTGGAGCTGTCACCCTGAAACTTACATGCTTAAACTTCTTAAACCTCTGTCAGTACTTTAGATGATGGTACATTTTGTGTAATTTGAAACACCCATCTAGAAATGATTGAATCAGCTACAGGGAAAATTCAACTGAGAGCCGCTTTACTTTAGCTTTTAGCTTGGTTCTTGTGAATTAGTGGTACCTCTGGACTTTGCCTAACCCTAATTTTGTCTGATCTCTGGCTCATTCATCTATGAGAAAACAAAATATATTGTTGGCTGTTTCCCTTTTATGGTCCAGGAACAGCCGAAGAAAAACGCCACAGGGAAAAGAGCCACACTTTGCTTACCGGGCATTCAATCAGGCTGACCTACCAGCCATTCTCACTATCAGTCTTGTAAAACTTTCAAATCTACTACACGGCCAACTGCGTCAGTGGCAGCTGGTTAACATGAGTAGACAAGATCATCCCTCTGATCCACGCTGTCAGGGACAGCAAAGTCCCCATCGTGGGAACGGCTGGGTGCTCCCATGGATAATGTAATCTCCCCCAACTCTATTAGGTCAGAGAATTACTATACATTTCTAGTATCTCCTCTAGCACCTAGCATGGATCTGTTTATTACGAGTCTAGGTTATAAGCTCTTTTTTTTTTCTAGAGGAAGAGTTTTAGATGTCAGTGGCAGGAAGTGTGTTGGCTAAATGACATCTTTTCCCATTTCCAAAGTGACTTCTGTGCCCTTACATGTGTATGAATGTGGCATGCTACCTTCCTATATGAGCTCCCAGAGCTATGCGAAGTGACTTCATGCTATACAAAGGGTGGTACAGCATGAGCACAAAATACTTTATGTTAAATGAGAACAGCCTTTTAGAGCATGTTGTACCATCAAGGCTCAAATAATTTTCAATCAGTTGCCTAAGAAAGTAAAGTCCTGGAATGTGCCAGGGTTTAGGCCTAGCCCTGTAAAAAGTTCTTGTGCCTCTATAACCTGGAAATTCTAGCTTATTGTAGGATTTTTGTTTGCTGTTCATTTTGTTTAACACATTTAAAGGTATCTCCCTACCAACACACATATACCACCAATTACTGATGTGATATTTATTACAGAAAATCTGGTGAAGGGAGCATAAAAGAGGTAACAAAGACAAAAAAAAAAACACTCACCACCCAAATACAGTTGTTACTAACCTTTTATTGTATATCTTCCAGGCTTTTCTTCCATGCACATGTGTTGATGACTCTTTTACTTCATTTTAAATAAAAATAGATTTATTCTGTACATAGTATTTTAAAAACTGCTTTTTAGCTTAACAACATATGATGAACAGATTTCCATATATTCTACAACTGTATTTTTTTTTTTTTTACAGGCAGAGTGGACAGTGAGAGAGAGAGACAGAGAGAAAGGTCTTCCTTTGCCGTTGGTTCACCCTCCAATGGCCGCCGCGGTCGGCGCGCTGCGGCCAGCGCACCGCGCTCGTCCAATGGCAGGAGCCAGGAGCCAGGTGCTTTTCCTGGTCTCCCCATGGGGTGCAGGGCCCAAGCACCTGGGCCATCCTCCACTGCACTCCTGGGCCACAGCAGAGGGCTGGCCTGGAAGAGGGGCAACCGGGACAGAATCCGGTGCCCCGACCGGGACTAGAACCCGGTGTGCCAGCGCCGCAAGGCGGAGGATTAGCCTGTTGAGCCACGGCGCCGGCTTACAACTGTATTTTTAAAGGTTGTATACTTCCCCTTCACATGGACAAGCAAGATTTCCTTAAGTGATTTCCTACTGTTGCACAGATGACGTATATCTAATTTTTCATTATTAGAAGTAGCTAGTGAATAGAACTTTGTATATGTACAGAAATATTTTCTCAAAATAAATTCTTAAGAGATAGAATTGTAGGGGCAAATGATTATGCATCTTTTTAAAATCTTTTATTTATTTATTTGAGAGGTAGAGTTACAGACAGTGAGAGGGAGAGACAGAGAGAAAGGTCTTCCATCCCTTGGTTCACTCCCCAGTTGGCTGCAATGGCCAGAGCTGCACTGATCTGAAGCCAGGAGCCAGGTACTTTGTCCTGGTCTCCCATGTGCGTGCAAGGGCCTAAGGACTTGGGCCATCTTCTACTGCTTTTCCAGGCCATAGCAGAGAGCTGGACTGGAAGAGGAGTATCCGGGACTAGAACCGGCGCCCTTATGGGATGCCAGCGCTGCAGGTGGAGGATTAACCTACTATGCCATGGTGCCAGCCCCAAGATTATGCATCTTTTAAAAAGTTTTTCTGAGGGCCGGCACCAGTTCTGGGTTCTAGTCCTGGTCAGGGCGCCGGATTCTGTCCCGGTTGCCCCTCTTCCAGGCCAGCTCTCTGCTGTGGCCCAGGAGTGCAGTGGAGGATGGCCCAAGTGCTTGGGCCCTGCACCCCATGGGAGACCAGGAAAAAGCACCTGGCACCTGGCTCCTGCCATCGGATGAGTGTGGTGCGCCGGCCGCAGCGCGCCGGCCGCGGCAGCCATTGGAGGGTGAACCAACGGCAAAGGAAGACCTTTCTCTCTGTCTCTCTCTCTCACTGTCCACTCTGCCTTTCAAAAATAAAAACAAAACAAAACGAAAAACAAAAAAAGTTTTTCTGATCAAATGACCCTCCAGCAGGCAGTGCAAGGATATGTTCTCAGTAAAATTGAGCATTACTTTTGAATTTCTTTCCCAATTTTGTGAGTAGAAAATAACATCTCACTGTAGTTTTAATTTAAGGCAGGCTAACTTGATGGTCTCTCCCTTACTGGCAATATCCATAGAATCTGTAAATATCATTATGATGACATACTTCCTAAAATACCAACAAGACTAGGAGTCTGGTCTTCTTTCTCAGACTGAAACTTTTTGCCTGGAATGTTTTGAAAGCAGCCACATTTTTTCACAACCATATCTCAAAATATCTGTCCACATAAACCACAATCCATGGAGTTGTAAAGCATGCTAATGCACTGCAGACTGGCCATTGACTAAAACTAGAAGTATCATCTGGAGATTTGAGCTGACAAATGAGACTGTGTTGTATTTGCTATGTTATTAAATAGCATTCCAGTTACTGGAATTTAAAAGTTTAAATTTACTCCAGTCCTGGAGTTTAAAAATATTCATTCAGTGAAGGGGCCTTGACTTCTTTTCCAAGCTATATTTACACCTTGCTATTATGCAAAGTTCAGCAAAAATATAAGGAAGCAATGCCGCTGGTTTTAGAGAATGAGGTCTGACTGTGGATTTATTCACTGAAGCAACCTGGGTGAGTGGTTTTGGACTTCTCCTAGTCAGACTAATTTTCCAGTTCTCATATTTAGTGTATGGACTGTGATTGATGGACATTTGCCCCCTCTGAAGATATGGTCAGCTTTAGCACATGCATATTTCCTAATCCTCCATGTTCTATTCCAGAATGCTTTATGCTAACTTCATGCTAACTCTTCCCACTTAATCATTCATAAAATCGTACTTTTTGTGGTGACCATATAGATAAAAATCATCTATCATTCAGCAATCAACTGGACTACCACTGTGTGCAAAGTATTGGACCGAATGCTCTGTGTGAATTGGACTAAGTCAACTAAGCCATGGTTTCCTGTCCAAGGGCAGTTTATGCTTTACATGCCATGTGTATACATTGATGCCTTGTCAGTCCAGAACAGAGGCCCAGGAGGTTCTCTGGCCCACTTGTTGCTACCTTGTAGATCCTCTGTGACCAATTTGTAAATATTAATTTATATAGGTCTATAAGGCATCAGCAAAACTCCTTATATGAGCTAGACAGACAGCTATTTTTATGTTTAATAATGCTTAAAAATTTACAGATGTTTTCACATATATTATCTCATTTAATTTTGACAACAACCAGCTGAAGTAGCATACCAGCATTCTCCAGAGAAACAACCACTATGGTATGTCTGCATGTGTGAATGACTTAATCAAGCAGCTGTATGTAATGAAGTTCAATTATATACATATTTGTGTATGAATAGAGAAAGATTTATTTGAAGGAACTGACTCACACAATTATGAGAGCTGATAGGTCCAAAGTCTGCTGTGTGGGCCTGAGGGCTGAAGACACCAGCAATGAGCCATTCAAGTCCATTTCTTGTTGTTCTGGGGCTCAGGCTTTCAGCTGATTGGTTGAGGCCCACTCATACTGTATAGGGCACTTGATTCACAGTCTACCAGTTAAAAGGTAAATCTTATCCAAAAACAACCTAACGGAAACATTCACAATGTTGACCAAATATCTGGGTACTGTGGCTTACCCAAGGAGACATAACCATTACAGGTAGGTATTATAAGCCTTATTAATTATTATTTTAAATTTTATTTGTTTGAAAGGCAGAGAGAATGAGAGAAGGAAGGAGGGGGAGAGAGAGGTGGACAGTGGGCAAGCTCCCATTCACTAGTTCACTCTGCAAATGCCCTGAACAGCTGGAACTAGGCCAGACGAAAGCCAGCAGCCAGGAACTCAATCCAGGTTTCCCACATGGATGGCAGGAACCCCGCTACTGAAGCTGTCAGCTGGCGCCTTTCAGGATGCACAGTAGCAAGAAGCTGGGATCAGGAACTGAGTTGGGATGCAGACCTTATCAAACTCTGATAAGTGTTGTGGGTGTCCCAATCAGTGTTTTAACTTCTAGGCCAAGTGCCCACTCTGTTCTCATTTTTAAAAGATGTAGAAACTGGGACTTCTCAAGGTCAAATGACTTTCTCAAGGTCATGCAGGATTGCTTTTAACATACTTTCTATTATACACACACACACACACTCACACATACATATATCTGTTTCTTAAAATCTGTGATTTCTCATTTTATAGCATTTAATTTTTTTTCATTGATCCACATTAGAGTAACTTCTCTATAGATACCCAAGATACCTTGGGATTCCTCCTGATATTCTTATGTGGTATTTTTTTTCTCAAAGATTAATTTATTATTTGAAAGGCAGAATTACAGAGAGAGGTGGACAGACACAGATCTTCCATCCACTGATATATTCCTGAAATGGCTGCAATGGATAGGGCAGGGCCAGGCCAAAGCCAGGAGCCCAGAACTCCATGTGGATCTCCTACATGGGTGGCAGGGGTCCAAGCACTTAGACCATCTTCTTTTTTCCCAGGTGCATTAGCAGGGAGCTGGATTGGAAGTGGAGCAGCTGGGACTTGAACTGGCGCTATATGGGATGCTGGCATCACAGGTAGCAGTTGACCCATGTACTACAATGCCAGCCCCTCTCACCAATTCTCTGGGTGCCCCATGATTCAATTAAATTCTGACACTACCCAGAGATAGTGAAGACCCCACAAGTTAAAGACTGGCCCATTTTACAGATCAGCCAAAACTTTCAGGTGTCTGTAAGCAATTTGCATATCTGCCAGGCCAACTACAAATCCAAGGAATCCCATAAGCCTCTTGTATTTGATAATTCACTAGTACAACTCACAGAATTCAAGAAAGCTTTGTCCTTAAAATGACCATTTTATTAGAAAGGAAACAATTACATTTTATTAGAAAGGAGGTGAGGATATACATAGGTAAGTTTCAAGAGGATAAGGAACATGGGATTTCTGTCTCCAAGGAGTCAGAATGCACAACCCTCCCAGTTGATGTATTCAGCAGCCAGGAAGCTCCAATGAGCACAGTGTCCAGAGACGGTATATGGGGTTTCACTACATACACATGATTGATTAAAACATAAGTCCTGTGATCGAACTCAATCTCCAGTCCTTCTTCCCTACCAGGAAGGTGAGAGGATGGGGTGAGAGTTCCAACTTCTCATAACATACTTGCTCTTTTTGGTGTGGCCAGCTTTTCCCTTGAAACTATGTATGGGCCCAATGTAGGCCACCTCATTAGCATAACAAAGTATAGGAAACAGTTTTTGAAGTGCTGTGCAAGGAATGGCAGCAAAAAACAAACATTATTTATTATATCACACTTTTGCTATGGGGTTCTGGACTCCATCTGGGTCTTCCACATGGGTGGTCCAAGCACTTGAGCCATCATCTGCTGCCTCACAGGATGCATTAACAGGAAGGTGAGTTGGAAGTGAATGGTGGGACTGACTGGCAGTCTGATATGGGGTACAGGCATCCCAAGTGGCAGCTTAACCTGTGCACTAGAACTCTCACCCCAGTAAGGCAATTTTTATTCATAAATTATTGAGAGTCTATGTAGGAAAATCCTAAGGATTCTACCAAACAAAAATACTACAACTAATAAATGCATTTACTGAGATCACAGGATACAAAATCAAGATACAAAAAAGCAACAAAATATATTTCTACATATTAGCAAAAAAACCCAAAAGCTAAAAACTTTAGAGCGCTCTTTTATTCATCTGAAAAAGGAAACACTTGTGGATTAATGTGGCAAAATACGTGTAAGACCCACACAATTAAAACAGACTTTGCAGGGAGAGGCTAAAGAAGACTGAGTTATAAGAAGATATACATACCAAACTCATGAATTAAGACATCCATCCTCCTGAAATTGATATAGAGTCAGGGCCATCCCAATAAAAATTCCAACAGAGTTTTTTTTTTCTTTTGAAATTGATAAGCTGATTTAAAATTTATAAGAAAATGAAAAGCGCTTAGAATAACTCAATCAACATTGTCAAAGAACAAAGCTGATGTCTTACACTTTTTGGTTTCAAGCTATGATAATCAAAGATAGTATAATATTAGTGTAAGAAGAACAGTTATCACTGAAACAGAACAGAGAGCCCAGAAATTGATATAGTCCTACAGTGTCAACTGGTTTTTGGCAAAGATAAGCAAAGAGGTCGAGGACAATCTATTTTATAATAAACCTGGAACAAATGGGCAAATATAATACTGAATCTCAGTACCTACTTCACACAAACATTAGTATGAGGGGCAGCACTGTGGTGTAGTGGGTAAAGCCACCGCCTGCAGTGCCGGCATCCCATATGAGTGCCGGTTTGAGTCTGGCTGCTCCAGTTGGGAGATGGCCCAAGTCCTCGGGCCCCTGAACCCATGTGAGAGACCTGGGAGAAGCTCCTGGCTCCTGGCTTCGGATCGGCATAGCTCTGGCCATCGTGGCCAATTGGGGAGTGAATCAGCAGATGGAAGACCTCTCTCTCTGCCTCTCCTTCTCTCTCTGTGTAACTCTGACTTTCAAATAAATAAATAAATAAATCTTTAAAAAGAATTGAGATGGAATGTGACAGAAGTACAAAAGCTAGACAAATGAAATGTCTAGAAGAAAATACAGGAAAGTGTCTTCACCATTAGACTAGGCAGTATTTTAGACAAAAACAAAGAATACTAACCACTAAAAATGCCTGTTTAAAAAAAAAAAGATACCAATAAGGAAAAAGAAGACTAGGTACAAATATTTGAAGACTAGGACTTGCAACAAGACTATGTAGACAGTTAGAAGACAATTTGCTTAAAAGATAGGCAAATGACCTAGCAGACACCCCAAAAAGAATACATATGAGTACAAATGGCAAATAAACACATCAAAAGATGCTTAATATCATTAGTCATTTGGAAATTGCAAAAAAAAAAAATCATTGGGAGCTATCACTTCACATCTACTGAAATGGCTGATAATATGTTTGGGGAAGATGTGGCACAATCAGAACTCTCATTCATTACTGTGGCTGCTCATTCATAACCACTTTGGAAAATGGTTGGACAGTTTCTATTAGAGTTAAACCTAGACCTGTTCTCTGTGATCCAGCAGCCCCCATTCTTTGGTATTTTCCCAGGAGAAATGAATGTCCACAAAAAGCTTACCCCCACAATTCGTTTCTATGGGGCAGATATCAGACACAGGGGTCAGACCCTTCGTGGCGGGGTTTGAGTACCAGCTGTGCTTCTGATTCCAGTTTCCTGCTAACGTGCACCTTCAGAGGCAGCGGGGGAGGACTTGAGTGGTTGCATCTCTGCCACCCATGAGGAAAACACGGATTGAGTTTCTGGCTCCTGGCTTTAGCCTGGCCCAAATCCAGCTGTTGCAGTCTTTTGGAAAGTGAACAAGAAGATAGGGAAATATCTTTGTGTCTTTCAAATAAACAAATTAAAATTAAAAGAAAATTCATCTCTAAAGTTGATTATGCTAATTCTCACAATATCTGTTTTTAATTGAGGTACAAAAATTATGAATCTGTAATGGGAAGTCTTTGAGATGTGATTTTCTGGTTGCTGGCAATCACCCCTGGCCTGTGAATTCTCCTAAAGTGGTGTGATTTAATCTAACATTCACATACAAATCATGCTTTCTTAGTTGTCTTCTGAAGCTGAGTACAGTTGTCATAAAAAGCAGCAGTGTGTCCCCACATATTTTACATTAGTACATACATTTAAAAATGATAAAAATGAGTATAGCAGTTTGAGGTAAAGTCAGGAAGCTGACTCCGTAAGATGAAGAAGGGCCAATATCCTGGTCCGCAGATAGCCCATACACCAGTGTGCTGCCTCACACAGTAATAGCATGTATTCTCACGCTTATTGATATTCTGTGTTATGGAAGGCCATCTAAGCACATTTTAGATGCCATAGATGATAAGTTCCTAAGGGGACCTATAAAACACCTTTCAAAACAAATGTCCTGTGATTTTCTCATAAATATTTCATTCATACTGATGTTGTCTCTTCAGCTATGTTGTGCAAAACTCTTTGAGAACAAAAAAATTGTATTTATAACCTAGACTGTATCATAATACTAACATATCACTTACAAATCACATTCATGAAGTTTTCATTGTATGCAACTGTTTTATGTACTTTTCATATACTTGTACATTACTTTACAAAAGTCCCTGGATGTAGGTAATGTTGAGGCCTCAGAGTTCTTGAGCCAAGCTCCTAACCCAAGAACCCTAACCTCAGAGACTTGCATTAACTCATGTTCACTACCTCCTAGGCTGGCATAAAATAGCTAAGCAGCTGTGAACCATGGCAGACCAAATTGGCTGAATTCATCTGTGGTTCAGTTGTTTAAAATAAGTTGTTATTAAATCATCAGTGCATTGTAGTATGAATACTAGCCATCTGTCTTCCAAAAAGAGATAAATGACTCTAAAAGAAACAGGTAGAAAATAAAGATATTACCAGTGCAAATCTATTAGCTCAGAGCAAGTGGCTTGCTCATCAGACTGGTAGTTTCTGCTTAAGTCTAAATAATGCACAGTCTATCTCTCTTACACTGCATTAAATGTAGAAGATAGCACTGTACCAGTTTTACAACTAAACTGGTAAGAGGTTTGGGTTTTTGACAAAATGAGCAGTATACAAAATGTGAAATTGTGGAGAAACTAAGTAATAGTCATTGTTATAATTTACTTTTTAATGTAAAACTGAGTACTCTATTACAAGTGTTGGCTCAGCTATAACATTAAATCATTAACGTGACTTGAAATTTCAATCAACATTTAGGCAAAGTAAGTTTCACACCTGAGTTGCTTTTTAATGACATCTGTGGGCAAATCTAGAAAAATATTTAAAAGTCAGGATTTAAAATGCAATAAATACCTGTAATTCAGTAAGAAACCGCATTCCTTCTACCCAATGATCAGATACCTCACCCTAGCTGGACAGCAAGAAACAAGCCAAAGGTCATGGAATGAGATCTGGATTTTTACAAGGGCTGATAGTCTGAAGCTCTTTTGAGCCTAGTGAAAACAACATCAGAGAAACATAAATCATGCACCTGTGAGTTGAGCCAGAAGGAGGAAACAGGTTAAAATCAGAATTGAGCAGAAGGGACCTGTCTTTAACACTCAAGCATCAGTGATAAGGAAGAGAGTTCGAAGCAAGGCCCTACTAGAGCACCACAGGGTGGGTTTCAGGTCCTGAAAGAACTAATTGCTTGGAGGTTACAGATGTCTTTCCTTCATCAGATTTAGGGAAATTTCCATTCCAGTTACAGCTCAATAACATGAGCATCTCCCTAAAGCTTGGATCCCCATGGGTGGGAAAACCACCCTTCAGACCTATCTGTAATGAAGGCTTAGTAAATTGCCACCAAATCTTACCTTGTTCTAACAGAATCTGTAAGAAGGAGAGGAATTTTCTATCTATAAAGAAAGAGTAAAGCAGGCCAGTAGCCTGTGAATGTTGGAAATAGACCATGTTGGTCTAGAATTGGCTGTGTTAAAATGTAGGTGTCTGAAGATAAATGAAGCTGCAGATAAAGATTACTTTGTGTGTGTATTTTTATAAGCTGAAGATGGGCAAGAAACAGATGATGAGGCTTTGTTCATTTAACAAGACCAATTTTTCTTTACAAGGAGATTCACTCTCAAATATGCTTAAAGTTCTGGTGTTTTTCATCACTTTTCTTTTTGAAAATTGAATAAGCTCAAGTCTGATTAATGGAAATGGTTGTTATAGTTGGGTTGGAGCAAAATAAGTTTAGAGGAACTTTTTTTTTTTTTGACAGGCAGAATGGACAGTGACAGAGAGAAAGGTCTTCCTTTTGCCGTTGGTTCACCCTCCAATGGCCGCCACAGCCGGCGCATCACGCTGATCCGAAGGCAGGAGCCAGGTGCTTCTCCTGGTCTCCCATGGGGTGCAGGGCCCAACCACTTGGGCCATCCTCCACTGCACTCCCGGGCCACAGCAAAGAGCTGGCCTGGAAGAGGGGCAACTGGGACAGAATCCGGCACCCTGACCGGGACTAGAACCTGGTGTGCCGGTGCTGCAGGAGGAGGATTAGCCTATTGAGCCTAGAGGAACTTTTATACAACAATCTCAGTTACAAATTTAAAGATGAGAAAAAACAAAGATATAGAAAACAAATCTAAAATACATCATGAAAGAATGTGCCAAATTGCTTTTTTAATTTTGTGAATAGTTCTCATATTTTAAACCTTATACTCACAATATTGTGAGTTTAATTATGATCTATTACCTTGCTCATAGTAACAAATGTTAATTAAATGAATCAATATTTTTCCCCAAATAGTTCAAGTTGTTGATATTGGTAAGTTACTGAATGTTAGAGCTTCAAAGGTCACTTGCTTTTATGTATTGCGAAACTGAAACCAGAAGAGAGATGTAATTTGATCGGAGTAGTTGGTACAAAGAGCAGGGACTACACTTCCACCTACATCCAAACATCTCATAAGTGTCATCATAATAAAGTACATCTGAAATTGACAGAAAAATTCAGGAGGTAATTTGAAACTCATAGAAAGAGTATTTACTTGATGTATTGAACATGTAGAGAAAATCATGAGTATGTAAGTAAATAGGGAAGAAGAGGAGAAATGTGAAGGAAGGGTGGGAAATGTGTGTGAGGAGAAAAGGGAGGTGAATATCAGAATAGGGAGTCAGGAAGAAAAGAAAGAATGACAAGGAAAAGGGAGAAAAATCTATTTTTTTAAAAAAAAATCTCATCAGTGGACAAATAGAGTTTTAAAATGTTGTGTACATATACAATTGAATATTATTCAACCTTAAAAATGAATGAAAGTCTGACATGTTGCAACACGGGTGAAGATATGCTAAGTGAAATAAGCCAGACACAAAAAGACAAATCTGGTATGATTCCACATATCTGAGTACTCAGAACAGTCAGGTTCAGCATTAGAAAATTTAATAGTGGTCAACCAGTGCTGGGGAGAGGGTAGAACGGGGAGTTATTGTTTAATAGGTAAAGAATATCAGTTTGAGATGATGAAAAATTTCTGAAATTAAATTTCACAGCAAGGTAAATGTACCAATGTCACTGAACTGTGCATTCTAAGTGGTAAATTCTTTGTTATGCTTATCTTACCATAATTAAAAATAATTTAAGGAGGCATCATATAATTAGAACATGTTCAATACTTTAACCTTAATTTGTCACAGTGCTTCAATGATCAGGAAAGTGTGAAGGTAGGAATAAATGAAAAGGGTGTTGCTCATTTTCCTGAGAATTTTTCAAGATATATAAATTTTTAAAGTAAAATTTTTTCTCTTATAATTTTCTTTAGCATAATGAGAAAAATGCTTCTTGTAAGTTTACAAATTGCTCCCTGGCCTTTCCTTCTCCCATCCTATTTCTAATGCAATGCAATCAAATCTGTGCAAAGCTACCTGCAGCAAGCCTCACATTAGTCCTGCTTCATTCCTGTGCTCTGGGGTCAGTAGGGCAATTCAGTCCTCAACTGCCAGGGGAAGACTGGCCTCTCAGAGTTGCTGAGTTCCCAGGAGGAGAAAGGGGCTTGGGTTGTGAGGCCTTGTAAGCCAGCTTGGCTCCTTTCTTCCCCACTAGGCCTGCAAGGACTTGTTCACGGTGGAAACAGCATCCATTTATTCCTGTGGTAACAGGAACAAGGAGCTTTTTCTCCTGCTTGCTCAAAGGCTCAAAGAGCAGTATGTTCAAGGGCGAGAGTTTTGGAATTGGAAGATGTTGTAATCAAGCATCTCCATCCAGTCTGTGTCCTTGGAATCATGAAGAAATTTCAAAATAGTGTGTTTCCACACTGAAGGGCAATTAAATGCATTAAAAATTAAATTTTATTTATTATGCTTAAAAATAAAATTATTTTAACTCAATATATAAAGCTGCATTGATAATAGTCACCTTTTTGAATAATGATTTAGTCCTTAGGTTATTTTGTGTCAAAATAACCTCTTTAATTTTAGCAGTAAGGATAATTCTTTAAAATTAACTTTAAAAAGATCTCATTTTTACTTTGTGCATCTGCCTGTATCTTCAACATCCCATGAAACCTAGACTTTGTCTATTCCTGCCTCCCTCAGCAAAGTGAAGAGACTCATTGCTAACATATGGAAGCATTTTCACACTGCAAGTTATTCTGAGGGCAAAACATGTGATTTACAAATACTGTCAAGTGAACTATGTATTTCCAAATGGCACCAGCCTGACCATGCTGCTTCTTTGTTAGCCCTGGAGCCTAAACGAACAAAAGAGCAAGCAGCTGTCTCTGCCACACTCAATCCCGAGGTCTCACATGTGCTGTGGATATTCCAGTAAAGATAGCAAGTTATCACAAAAGAATGCAATAGTCTTTATCTGTGGACAAAATAGCACATTCAAATCATGGAGAAATCAGTGTGTTCTGTCAAGGTAATACAATATCCTGTCATTTTTGCCAGCAGCTGAAAATAAATATTGACGGAGATTTTAAATTGCTAGGATCACCATACCATTGGTCTGTAACCATCAGACTGAGCCAGCACTGGACCGGCCTGGCCCACCCCTTCTGTACTTGCGGTTCCGGCATGGACAATGGACAGGGGAGTGGGGGTGGGGGTCCCAGGAGCTCAGTGAGGCTCTCCACATTCTTGAACAAACTTCTTTAGAGTCTATAATTTGAGCAAATAATGGGAAGGACAAGAGAAGCCTGTTGCAGTGTTTAGTGATTAGAAAACATAAGTGCCTGAGGATTCTCATGGTGAAGTCACCTCTCAGTCAGGTCTGTGTAGAACTATGGAAGCAGGGGACAGCCATCGTAGCCCAGGCATGACACCCTTCAGAAAACAAGATGCTGTCAAATAGTCATGTAACTCAAGGTAGAAATCAGGATGAAGGCTGATGAAGGTAGAAAGCAGGATGAAGCATGAGATTTGGTCAGCTCTCATGTGTTTCAGTCCTAAGTCCCCAAGTGCTATCTGTGTGACCTTGGGTGTGTCCTCTAATTTTAGAGTTTCAGTTCTTTTATGAGCAAAAGGGTTTACTAGCTTACCTCTTGACAATCATATCATGGAATAAGAGTTGCGGTTTACTGAGCATTTCTTACGAGCCAGGCACTGTACAAAATGCTTTACATATATGACCTTGCTTATTCATTGCACTAACTCTGTGAGGCAGGTTTTATAACCCACATTTTACAGATCAGGATGCTTGGGATCAGAGGGTTAAAGATCTGCTCTGTATCACACAATAAATTGAGGAGATGCAATTTGAATTCAGGTCTGTTTTTCTCCAAAGCTTAGATTTTTACAACCATGCATTCTGGCTCGTTGGAGTCATTTACTTATTCTCCAAATATTAATATATTTAAATATGTTTATAATAGATAAAGTATGACACAAATATAAGCTTTTATTTTACATCCATGCATAAGATAAGCATCCTAGGATATCAGCCTGGCCTACATTTTCATAGTAGTTATTCAGGTTACAGTAGGTGAATATTTCAAAAGGTAACAGGGTAAAGACAAGTCGTGACATGCATGAGCATTTCATGTGGCAGCCACTGTCTTTAAGAAAAAAGAACCCATAGAGTTATGCTTTCACATTGAAACAATAGTAAAACTTAATGGAAAATTGAAAAAGGTCTATTAAAAAACAAATAAGGCTTTTACTCCTTGAACATTTTGGACCACTCTGTTCTCTGATCATCTGCAATTAGCACACTGTGTGTGAGCACATCTTTGGGGATTAATTACAGAATCTTCTCAAGAAATATAAAATCAGGGACAGGTTTTGTGGCACAGTGGCTGGTTAAACCACTGCTTGGGATGCCCACATTCCATATTGGAGTGTTGGTTCAAGTCCCACTCTAATCCAGCTTCCCACTAATGCCCCTGTGAAGTAGCAGATGATGGCTAAAGTTCCTGCCAGCCATGTGGGAGACCCTTATGGAGTTCCAGGCTCCTGGATTCAGCTTGGAAGCCAGAGCCTTCTGGCTATTGTAACCATTTGGAGAGTGAGCCAGCAGATGGAAGATATTCTCCCATCTCTTTCTGTCTCTGTGTCTGTGTGTATGTTGCGTGTCACCTGCCTTTAAAATATCTCCAGCTTCTTCAGTCATCACTATATTTGATTATCAGAGTCATTTTAGCAGATATTCTATATGGAATAATTTAATAAAATCTCATTTTTAGGAATCTGTGAACTTCTCCATGAAGACAGTATTGAAGTAAATTACTTTTTTAAAGAAATTAGAATGATTATCTCTTCAGTTGAATTATTACTGCTGCAAATCTTTAAAGTACAAATGAAATTAAGTCACTGGCTGCAACCTACTACCACATTTATCTAGATTATAAATGGAACAACAGTTTGGAATTCAGGGTGGGAGTGGTGGTGAGAATGCATTTAAACACAGGATTTTCAAGTGTATGGTCCTACTTCCAGAAAGGCAGTGAAATTTGTATTTGACAGAACCTCTGGTTCCTCTTACTTCTTGCTTCCATTAGATATTGTACTTCTTCACTTTGGCTTTTAAAAATCAGCCTGTGTCTAGATCTAAATAAGTGAAGAAAGAGTTTAGAGCTCTTAAAACTTAACAATGGATGGATCCCTTGAAGCTGATGAGTTCATATGCTGATGGCTGTGCTCAGTGAGGCTGAAAGGTAGTTTTCTCATTTTCTCCAACTTCCTATTGTGAAATGATTCCCATTCTGAACAAGAGTGAGAAGAGGGATAACTTTCCTCATTTTATTCTCATGATGATTCTAATTGGCTCCAGTGTGTGCTTCTCATAAATGAATCCAAACTAAGAAATGCTAGATTTCCTAGAGTTGACAGTTTATAACTTCATTTTCCATACAAACTTAAAGCAGTTTTTAAAAACTGCAAGATAAGATGGAAAGGAGTAAGGACTTCCCTCATTTTATTTTGTATACTTCTGTATTTCTTACAATCAGCTGGTATTTAAGTCCACAGAATTGGTTACTACTTCGGCAGGGGATAACTGTGATCCTTCCAGGAGGTGAGACCATTCATCCTCCCTTTCAAGCTGGGCCGGTGCTTTGAGTCAGCCTGGAAACTATCTGGGTAAACTGCCTCTGCTTCTTCAAGTCAGTACAGAGCATCTCAGAGCCAAGAGTGTCCACCACAATTAATAATGTTATTCCATGGTTCTACCACCTCCTTCACTAAAGGAGGACTGTTTCATATTTTGATGGGTAATTTGTTGCTTATTTTTGCATGTTTACAGTTTCCCCCACCTATGGCTAGAAATAAGTATACAATGTCTCAATCTTGTGGTTCCTTTGTGAACTGGCACAGATTCTTTTCTTCTGAGGCTACAATTTGTCCTTTTTAAAACTGTCTGACAAGATTTTAATGTGGTTTTGATTTCTTTCTTTTTTATTTATTTATTTATTTTGGTCAAAATCAAGATTGTGATTCACAGCTTTGGTGTCTCCTCTCCCTGGGGTTCTACAGAGATGGAGATAAGTTGTGATAATATGTCTATTTCTTCTACAGATGATGTAATGTTTTACAGCCCTTCAGATGATTCAAATACATGTTGAAGAATCCTAAAATTATGACAAATGCTTTGGAGGTAGTTTGTGCTTCCAGGCTAAATTTTTGCTTTATAAAAGTGAACACTTTAATTAATATTTAACCATCTCAAGAAGTGGCATTTTCTCACGTGTTTTTCTTTGAAAAAAAGTCAGATTTCAGACATGTTGTGAAAACAAAAAACAAACTTTTCCATTGGAGTAGATATAATTAGTTGTTTCAAGCAGAATAAAGGGTGACAAAGTTGAATATAAAGATATTTTCAAATCCTTACTACAGGTATTTCCTTTTAAGTCATCAGAGTAACCCTTGGCTTCACCTTATACCAAATCATGACAATCATAGTAAATGGTTTGAATAGTCATTATTTTCTCATTACTTACCAAGTTCCTCAAAACACCCTGCAGGTTCTGTTATTGACTTGAGGTGTGTGCAATACTGCCTTCCCAATTTTGATCTGAGTTCACAGAAACCTAGAGGTTCTCTAGTGGACGGCTTCTCAGACGCTAACTTTAACAAATCACTTGCAGAATCTGTCAACTGGAGACTGACCCTAGTCTCAGAGAGGCCTGAGATTCTGCATTTCTGACAAGCTCCCTGTCAATATACTGGTCTGTCGACCACACACTGAAGAGCAAAGATCTCTAAGACTAAAGAGGGGCCACAGTCTGAATTCAGAAACTTGCTGACATTAAAAAATAAAAAGAATAAGAAAGAGAGGAGAATGACAGCAAGAAGAAAATTAGAGGTAAGAATGAGGTCATGAGTGGAAAGCAAAACTTTTGAGGAATAATGAGGCAATTCCTTGAGAGCTAACAGAGTAGCAGGCGAGTGCAAGTACCACAGGACTGGAGAGGAAGAGGGGGTGAATGCAAGCTTCATGAGGGTCTTCTATGCAACCTGTGGCCTGATAAATTGCTGAATGTTTATGGGTGTGTACACCTATAGATGTCCTTATATGCATAAACAGATATATATATATATATATATATATATATATATATGGGATGGAAAGAAAGAGAAAGACAGATAAGGGTAGAAAGATACTTTATACTAGGGGCTATCACAGGCATATATTGCTTCAATCCCATTACAACCCATTAAATATATATGAAGTTTCAAAAAGTTAACAAAAATGAAACTATAAGATGAGTCTATTTTGTTACCAAAAATTTTTGAAATCCATGCATGGATTTTTCCTAATACTCATTTTTTATGAACTTTGTAAATATTCCTCTTCTTTATGGATTTCAAAAATCCTCTGCCCCAAATAAACATCTTTCAACTTTTTTTTCCATGAACTGTTGGAAATACTCTCATGTATGAGTGTGTGATGTGTGTGAGTTGTATATATGTGTGTGTGCTGTGTTATTTGTGTGTGTGAGAGAGAGATGAAAAAGCTGAGGCTGCAGTAATTTTTTTAAAAACATAGCTCTAGGCTCAAACTTCAAAGATCTAAAACCTAAGTTTGTCTAGCCAGAGAGCCAGACCCAGGTGAAAGAGGGTGAAGAGGACAGGGTCGTAAGGCAAACTGCTACTGAGATGAGTCAGGGCACAGGGAGAAGATCTGAGCAAAGAGGATGTGGAAGAGACATGTGGAAAGGCCCAGGATGAAAGGCAGGGCAAAGTGTGCAGCCACCAGGGCCACTGTCCAAGTGGATAATTTCCCTTCCTGGTAGCAATTAGTGGTGACCCATTTGGCAGCATCTGCCCCTTTGAAGGGGGATGGTTGCCGCTCTCTGTCTTCCACAACCCTTCTCTGCCCTTGTTAGAGTGACCTGTTCCTATCCAATGTGGAGAACTCAGTTCCCACAGTCTGTAAACTACCAGTCAGCAAGAAGTCTGCTGTGTTCCAGGTGAGAAAGGCTGTGGAGCAGAAACTCTAGAAGCTGCCTATCCTCTGCCCACTGGGACCCACTGCCACTGTCTTGGCTCAGTAGATCCTTTTACAAAACCTCTCCTCCGAGATGATCCAGCAATGAAGTTGAAATTTATCTGTCAAGGGTTGGGTGTCAGTTAAACATATGGAAATAAAAGATAATGACAACACTTTACAATTCACCTAAAACTTTCTGGAGAAAATTGTGCTACATATTAGAATAGGAAAAAAGGAGTTTGTTTGTCTATCTATCTATCTAACAGAGAGAGATCAAGCTCATCCACTGGCTCATTCTCCAAATGCTCAAAATGGTTAGGGCCAAAGCCAGCAGTGGGGAACACAATCCAGGTCTCCCCACGGATGACAGAAACCCAGTAACTTGAGCCACCATTGCTGACCCCCAGGGCCTGCATTAGCAGGAAGCCAGCCAGATTCAGGAGCCAGAGCCTGGAATCCAAATCTAGCATTCTTTGTGGCACACAGGGGTCTACATTGTTAGGCTAAATACCTGCTCCCTATTTCCATATATTTTAAGGCAAAGAATTCCGCCCAAGAATTGAGACATTGCCCCCTTTTCACCCTTATTGCCCTTTGTTGCCCTTGCTGCCCATGCCTTTGGGCCGCCTGCTCCCTGCTTTCCCGCCTGCATGCTTGCTGCATGTGGCTTGCTCCTGGCCTGCTCTCTGCTTGGTATGGACCCCAACTTAGCCTCTAGACTTTTCTTCCTCCCCTGAATAAAGCCCTCACTCTCCTATGTATTTCTATCACTGAACAAAATCCTTAAAAACTAAACTAAAATTGTATATATATATATATATATATATATAGAGAGAGAGAGAGAGAGAGAGAGAGAGAGAGAGAGAGAGAGAGAGATTGGAGGTTTGTTAGACCATGTAAGTCAATAACATGTCATGCATGAGGTTTGTGCTTTAATTATGGGTGGCTAACACCATGGTAGACAAGGAATTATTTTTTCATAATTATACATACTATGTGGTTTAAGCAATCCGATGCTTTTACAAGGATTTTCTGGAAAACCAGTAGTCTCCTTCCAGTCTTGCTGCTGTACAGATAAAACATTTTCCCTTTTCCAGCCAGACTTTATCTCCACTTCCAGAAATCATTAGTGGTACTGGACTTTTGGTTTTTCTGTAGGGGTTTAAACCAGGTTGCTTTCTAGCATCTATGCTGCTAACTAATGCTTGAAGTTCAGGTTCCCTGCTCTGCTTAATCAGTTACTTCTTATCCTTCCACTTTCCTTCCCAGCTCTTAGAATTTGTTGCTATTATTTTTCTTCAGTTTTTCTTGTCTAATTAAAAAAAAAACTTTATCATTGTGTAAGTTCTGCTTGGGGATGTATAGAAATACCTGTGTATGGTCAATCAATTTTGATAAAGTTGAGAATGCTAAAGTGGCATTAATTTATGCTGATTTTTCCCTGGCATGGTGCTGAATTCAATGTTTTATACACATAGAACGTGAGCTGTGCCAGGAGAGCTGTATGTGGTATGCTAGTGTGATGCGTGGGAGTTGAGATTCATAGTTTGGAGGAGGGAGGCTTGAGTGTAATTCAAGGCTTTGACACTCACTAGGGCATAACTTTGAGCGAGTCACTGAACTGAGCCTTCATTTCCTCATCCATAAATGGTGGAGACTGTATTCAACCCACAACAGGATGGAAATGATTGAGTTAGACAAAGTGATGGATAAGAGCGATGGACAGGGTGATCCTTGTGGCAGGGTGATCTCTGAAGAAGAAAAAAAAAAAGCCTATCAGAGCACACAACTAACTTTCCTAAACCCCTCACGGCTTTTAATGTTTCTTGGATTGAAAACAAACCCCTTAGCAGAACGTCAAGGCTTTGCAAAACTCAAACTTCATCTTTAGCCCCGTTTCCTGTCATGCATCCTCTCTTCTGATAGATGTCAGCCACACTGGATCCTTTTGTTGTTGGAATTTCCCAAGCTTCCTCCTTCATCAGAGACTCTTGCTTTTCTCTCTGCTTGGAATACTCTTCTCTTCACACTTGCCTGGATGTCACGTCTCCTGGGAAACCTGAAATCCTGATCTCAGAGACCAAAAAAGTTTCACTGTTGGTCACTTACTGAGAAGTTGGCACTTGTCTTTTGTAACTCTCATCTCAACAGAAGTTAAATAATTGTGCCATTGTCTAGGTCTGTTTCACTCCCAATGAACACTGAATAAGGGCAAGGACTACAATTATTTGCTTTACTGCTTTATCCACAATCTTGCAAAATGTCTTATACATAGTCATCTCTCCATAAATACTTGTTGAATAAATGGTTTAATGAATGTATTAGAAAGAGAAGAGACTAAGGTTTTTTTTTTTTTTTTTTGACAAGCAGAGTGGACAGTAAAAGAGAGAGAGACAGAGAGAAAGGTCTTCCTTTTGCCGTTGGTTCACCCTCTGATGGCCGCCGCGGCCAGCGCACCATGCTGATCCGAAGCCAGGAGCCAGGTGCTTTTCCTGGTCTCCCATGGGGTGCAGGGCCCAAGCACTTGGGCCATCCTCCACTGCACTCCCAGGCCACAGCAGAGAGCTGGCCTGGAAGAGGGACAACCGGGACAGAATCCAGTGCCCTGACCGGGACTAGAACCCGGTGTGCTGGCGCTGCAAGGCGGAGGATTAGCCCATTGAGCCGTGGCGCTGGCCGAAACTAAGTTTTAACACATAATTTTTAAAAGAAGATTATTTATTTATTTGAAAGTCAGAGTCACACACAGAGAGAAGGAGAGGCAGAGAGAGAGAGAGAGAGGAAGAGAGAGAGAGAGAGAGGTCTTCGATCCGCTGGTTCACTCCCCAATTTGCCACAATGGCAGAACTGAGCTGATCCGAAGCCAGAAGCCAGGAGCTTTTTCTGAGTCTCCCACGCAGGTGCAGGGGCCCAAGGACATGAGTCATCTTCTACTGCTTTCCCAGATACATTAGCAGGGATCTGGATAAGAAGTGGAGCTACTGGGATGAGAACTGGCTCTCATATGGGATGCAGGCACTGCAGGCAGCAGCTTTACCCACTACACAACAGTGCTGGCCCCAAAACATATAATCTTAAGGATTTTGTTTTTACTTTCGAATTCTCCTATTGGATCAGGTAAGAATAAGGCTTGATAAGTGCTTACTTTTGACTCTGTCCTTGGAGTCAAGAGAATTACTTGGGAGAATGGAAGAGAATCTAGTGGAGAAGAAGATATGGACATTATCTGCTTTCTCAATAATGTGCTGGGCAGTGTCAAGGAGAGAAAGTGGCTGCACAAACATTAACACACCTTCAATCAGATCATGTATTCCTCACTCCTATCACAGTGTTTGCACAAAAGGGATGCGTGCTTGATACATATTTGTTGAATCAATGAATAAGGGACACTTTCTCAGTTGACTGTATGCCCTCCAAGCCGCAAGTATCCTTTTTGATTTCCACCTTAATACTGCCATTGACAATATCTTTTGTATATTTTAGCTGTATTTTAAAAAATATTTATTTATTTATTTTATTTGAAAGGCAGAGTTACAAAGAGAGAGACAAAGACACAGAGAGAGATCTTCCATCTGTTAGTTCACCCCCAAAACGGCCGCAACGGCCAGAGTTTGGATGATTTGAAGTCAGGAGCCAGGAGCCTCTTCCAGGTCTCTCATGTGGGTGCAGGGGCAGGCACATTAGCAAGGAGCTGAATATGAATTGGAGCAGCTGGATCTGGAACTGACACCTATATGAGATCCCCCAACTGCAAGCAGTGGCTTTACCTACTATGTCATAGCATCAGCTCCTAGCTGTGTTTTGACAGAGGGAAAGTCAAGATGTTATTTGTCTGGGTTTTGGCCAAATCATGTTATTTTAAGGATGGCTGTCTCAAGACTCATTCAGAAGAGCCTCATTTATTATTCTAATTCATTAGTATTCCCACTGCATGTTCACCAAAACTATTTATTTTCAAAAGTCACTAGGAATCTCATTGCTTAAATCTAACATAAATGATGCAAAAGGAGTTTGTTCTGAGAAAAAATTATAGAACTGAATGTAGTTTCCTATGGATGAGAATGTCAATTTGTTACTGAGCATTTTCTGCTGGGCTCACTTGGCTCTAAGGGCAGATAGTCTGCTAAGAGCTTGCATAAAAACGGAATAGTATCTTGATCTTACTGGAGAAGCACCTAAGTTCTCATGGCTGTAGGATATACACAAAAAGGGTAATATGGCAGACTGTATGACATTCTCTCAGGGGATAAGGTGGTGGGGAATTGGAGAAGACCTTTCTGGTGCATAAAAAATGTAACTGATAGTTTCCTGAAATTCCTCAGCTATAATTTATTTATTCAGCTCAGGGATAGCAAATTACCTCATTTGATGTCAAAACAATGCATTGGTAATGGATGCTATAATGAGAAAAGTTCTGAGTCCTTATGTGGACTCACCAAGAATGTGTCACCAGTTAGCAATATCAGCTATGAGTTTTAGAATGGCAATTGGTGGTATGCCATGTATTTAATATCTATTCTCAAAGCTTTTGTTTTATCTTGTTAAAATCTATATATCTATACATTTTATATCTTAAAAAGTCATTTAATCTTCACATAAACTCTATGAGCTAAATATTGTTATAATATTCATTTTTGTTCACATGAGGAAACCAAGGTACAGTTATATTACATTTCTCAAAAGTATATGGCCAATTAGTGGTGGAACTTATATGTGAACACATGCTTATCTAACTCCAGCGCCCAAGTCATAACTGCCCCGAAAAAACAGTTCTTAAGAATTCTGGAGTGCTGATATTTAAAGCTGTAATCATCAAAGTGTATCTATTGGCTTTCCTAAGATAGGAAAATATGAAAGGATAATAAGGCTGGCAGGGTTGAAGAAGAATTTTATCTACTTTGCAATACTGTATAAGACCGATCTTTAAATATTGAAAATATAGTTTAGTATATGATTATTGGAGTGAAGAAAATATGAATTCTACTTGGATAATTTTAAGAATGGAATGAAGCACACCTATGCCATTTGCATTTTAAGATTCAAATCATTTAGAAGTACTATTCTCAGATGAGATTTGTTTTACTCAATATCTTTATGCTTTAAAAAAGTTATTTAGGCCAGCGCCGTGGCTCAACAGGCTAATCCTCTGCCTTGCGGCGCTGGCACACCGGGTTCTAGTCCTGGTTGGGGCGCCGGATTCTGTCCCGGTTGTCCCTCTTCCAGGCCAGCTCTCTGCTGTGGCCCGGGAGTGCAGTGGAGGATGGCCCAAGTGCTTGGGCCCTGCACCCCATGGGAGACCAGGAAAAGCACCTGGCACCTGGCTCCTGCCATCGGATCAGCGTGGTGCGCCGGCCGCAGCGTGCCGGCCGCGGCGGCCATTGGAGGGTGAACCAACGGCAAAGGAAGACCTTTCTCTCTCTCTCTCTCTCTCTCTCACTGTCCACTCTGCCTGTCAAAAATTAAAAAAAAAAGAAGATTTAATAAAAAAAAGTTATTTATTGATTGGTTTTAATTTCACTTGAAAGATGAAGAGACAAAAAAACAGAGATATTTTCTGCCTACTAGTTCACTCCCCAAATGCTAGCAACAGCCAAAGCTGTGCCAGATTGAAGCCAGGAGCCCAGAACTCCATCCACATCTTCCACGTGGGTTTCAAGCACTTGAGCCAGGGTGTACATTAGCAAAAAGCTTGGAAGTGGAACCAAGGCCTGGACTTGAACCTAGGAACCCTGATATTGAACATGTGTCCCATGCAGCTTCTTTTTTTTTTGACAGGCAGAGTGGACAATGAGAAAGAGAGACACACAGAGAAAGGTCTTCCTTTGCCTTTGGTTCACCCTCCAATGGCCGCTATGGCCAGCGCACTGTGGCCAGCGCACTGCAGCCGGCGCACCGCGTTGATCCGAAGCCAGGAGCCAGGTGCTTCTCCTGGTCTCCCATGCGGTGCAGGACCCAAGCACTTGGGCCATCCTCCACTGTACTCCCTGACCACAGCAGAGAGCTGGCCTGGAAGAGGGGCAACTGGGACAGAATCCAGTGCCCTGACCAGGATTAGAACCCGGTATGCCGGCGACGCAGGTGGAAAATTAGCCTATTGAGCCATGGCGCCGGCCTCCATGCAGCTTCTTAACCACTGCACCAAATGCCCAATCTAAAACTTTTTATTTTTAAAGATGTTAATCACTGTGTCCTGAAAATAGTCTAAAGGCAAGTGCTTATACTTTATTTTCCTTAAACACTTAATGAATGTTCTTTTAATGGGATTGCCTGTTTATGAAAGCCAACTACTGTCACTTTCTCCAAACATTTATTTTTTTTAAAGATTTATTTATTTACTTGAGAGGCAGAGTTACAGATAGAGGGAGAGACAGAAAGATCTTCCATCTGTTGGTTCACTCCCCAAATAGCTGCAACTGCTGGAGCTGGGTGGATCTGAAGCCAGGAGCCAGGAGCCAGGAGCTTCTTCCTGGCCTCCCATGTGGGTACAGAGGCCCAAGCACTTGGGCCATCTTCCACTGCTTTTCCCGGGTCATTAACAGAGAGCTGGGTCAGAAGAGAAGCAGCCAGGGCTTGAACTGGCACGATTATGGGTTGTCTATGCCACAGGCAGAAGCTTAACCTACTACGCAACAGTACTGGCCCCCAAGCATTTACTTCTATACCTAACTGTTAAATTATTCACAAATATGCATTATGTAGTGTACAAGTAAAATAATTTGGATTTTACCAAAAGGCATGGAAAATACAAATAAAAATTTTTCTTCTAATATGAAGATATTTTTGGTGCTTTCTCTTAGTGTTAGAAATACCAGTATAAGCTTCGATTTCTTGCCTGCTATTTCTCTTACAGAAAAATCTGTCATTGCTCAACCAGTATTTATTTTTGAAAAGGAAGAACAAACTTCTAAGGTAAGGTTAAACTATTTTGTTAGTTTGATTCTGACAAAAAAAGATACATTTCAAGAAGCTAGCTATACTGAAAGATGTCACTACAGCAAAGGTTTATCTTGTTCCTCCCTAGTAGAGTAGAACCTTTATACAGTTAAGATTTATGGACATAAATTCGATTGAAATGGGAAACAAAAGGTCTTGTCTTAAAGCTCTGGATAATTTGGAAATTTTGCTAAAATAATATTTGCAAATTTGGAGTGACTTGAAAAGGGGAAGAACCTAAAGAGATCAAGAGGGCTCCAGCTCCTCTTGGGTCCCCAAGACTAGCCTAGTCTACAACTGGGTATAAAATAAACCCTAAGCTGTTGACTTAAAAGGGCTCTTATGGCCCACATCTGTTTTTCAGCATCATACTAACATGTCCTACTTCAAAAGACAAACAATAAGATTAGAAGCATTCTCACTTTAGCTAATTAGCATGTTCTTGATATTCATTCTTACTTATGCAGGTCATTTACTCTACTACCCATAAAACAAATTAAAGAGAAACTCAACCTCTAAGCCCTTGTTAAAAAAGATCAGATTCTTGGGCTCTACCCTAGAATAAACACTTCAGAATCTTGAAAGGGCCTCAAAATTCATATGCTAAAAGGTTTATTTGAAAGGCAGAGTGACAAGTGACACAGAAAAAAAAGACAATGCTCATGACAGCCAGACCTGGACCAGACTAAAGCCAGGAGCCCAGAATTCTATCCATGCAGGGTCCGTTGCCCTCTAGCCATCCTCTGTTGCCTTCCCAGGTGCATTAGCAGGAAGCTGGACTGGAAGCAGAACAGCCAGGACTTGAATAGGTAGTACTTGATGTGGGCCTCCCAAGCAGAAGGCTTAATCTCCTTAGCCTGCCCCCAAAATCTGCATTTAAAACAAATTCCCACAAATGTTCTGTAGTCATAGAAAACCAATGGCTTGATTTGGCTATTTCTTGACTCCTTGGCTGGGAAATAAAGGTGAGCTGCCTTGCCTTGGAGGGGCTCCCTGGCCCTAGTTCTGGGAATTATCTTCTCAAGTGGCAGGGTGGAAAACTGACACTAAAACAGCAAATACTTCACTCTCTCTCATGGGCAACTTTATGTCCTTTCAGAGACCAGCCGAAGACACCTTGTATGAAGCAGCAGAACATGGTAACTATTTACATCTTGTATTTAAAAATCCATCATTATACAAAGAAAACAAGCAGGGACAAACGCTGTGGCCTGTGACACAGACTCTGTAAATCTGAATGGTTTTTCTGGCATGCAAGTCCCTGAGAACAGAGAGGACTAACTGTCCATGAGTTTCCACCACCTGTCCCCTAATCTACCAAACACCTTCTTTGTAAAACCTCAGACTACGTATACAATTTCTTGCTGAAGTCACTTGTTTCAATTGTTTCATTCCACATATAGGCCTATAGGTTTATGATCACCAACCTATTAATACCAATATTTAAAATTGTACTTCAGGAGTTAACACATCATCAAATGATGACCTATGTAGACAAAAGGAAATTCTGTTTAGCCTCCAATGTTACGGAGTGTGGATAATTTGCTATTGCAAGCAATTTTACCCTTCTTATTGCCTGTCTTTCAGAATATAATGATCATTCAAGAAAGCGTGTACGATCTTCGTCTTTCACTCTGCACACTGCAGATACTCAGGCCCAGGGAGGTAGGTGTAGCCTTGACTGTTCACTGTTACAGCTATTCTGAATGTAAAGTTACTAAGAAACTTTCCAAAATGGTAACACTAAAAGTCTACTCATAGGAGAATGTTTATAATATATCATGTAATGTGTTATATAATATATAAAATAGATTGTACAATGAGTCAGTATTTGAAAACATACTTTATCAGTATTGGGAAAAGTACTGACCAGACGTAAGCCACAAGGTTAGTAGTGGTTATCCTCAGCAATGGCATTCCAATGACTTCATGCTCCCTACCCTTACTACCACTTTCATATTTTGCTATTTCCAAAGTTTCTGCATTAAGTGTGTATTAACTTTTTAATTAGGGACACTTTTTTTTAAACATTCTTATTTATTTTACTTGAAAGTCAGAGAGAGAGAGGGAGAGGGAGAGGGAGAGGCAGAGAGAGAGAGGATTTCCATCCACTGGTTCACTCCCCAATTGGCTGCAACGACCGGAGCTGCACCAATCCGAAGCCAGGAGCCAGGAGCTTCTTCCTGGCCTCCCATGTGGGTGCAGAGGCCCAAGCACTTGGGCCATCTTCCACTGCTTTCCCAGGCCATAGCAGAGAGCTGGATCGGAAGCGGAGCAGCCGGGACTCGAACCAGTGCCCCAATGGGATGCCAGCATTGAAGGCAGTGGCTTTACCTGCTACGCCACAGTGCTGGCCCCAGGACACTTTTTTAAAACAAGATTTATTTATTTACTTGAAAGGCAGAGTTACAGAGGGAGAGAGAGACAGACAGACAGAGATATCTTCCATTCCATTTGCTGATTCAGTCCTCAAATGGCCTCAATGGCCAGACCTGGGCCAGACCAAAGCCAGGAGCCAGGAGCTTCTTCCAGGTCTCACATGTGGGTGCAGGAGCCCAAGTACTTGGGCCATATTCTGCTGCTTCCCTAGGTGCATTAGCAGGGAAATGGATAGGAAGTGGAGCAGTCCATATGGGATGCCTACACTGCAGGTGGCTGCTTTAACAGCTATGCCACAGCACTGGCCCTGGGAAAGCCAATTTAAAGTGACCAGCTACTTAAGCAAATGGATGCCTGACTTTTAAAAAGAATTTTATCATATACTGTACTGTGAGTTCATCAATAACTTAGTTTGCCCTTTTTCCATATTCAAAGCACTCCAAATTCCTTTTATATGGGTCATATTGCCTTTTGTAATGCAACTATTCATGTCTATGTCTTTCTTCTCCACTGTGAGTTATGTGAAGTCATCTTCATGCTTGATAGAGTTTCTTACACTTGATGAGCCCTCAGGAAATATTTATTTATTTATTTGAGAGGCACGGGACTCCGATCTACTGGTTTACTCCCCAAATGTCTGCAAAAGCAGGGGAAGCAGAGAGCTGGGAACTCAATCTAGATCTCCCTTGTCTCCCACGGGGGTAGCATGAACCCAGCCACTTGAGCCATCATCACTGTCTCCCTGAGTCTACACCAGTGGGAAGTCAGTCAGAGGCCAGCCAGGCATCGAAACCGGGAAACTCCACATAGGACGTGTGTGTCTTAACTGGTGTCCTAACTGCCAGGCCCAGTGCCCATCCCAAAAAATATTTGGTGAATCGAATAAAATTTAATTTATAATCCTCACCAGATGCACTCTTTATTTTTATTGATAACAATACAAAAATTTTCCTAAATTAGTGATATAAACATTTTTTCAAACAGCAAAAATCCCAATAAAAATCAACAAAACCCCCACGTCCTTATTGACATTAGTCTGCAATCTGCGTTTAGTGTCAACCTTCTCTCAGAAGCGAATGAGATCTTCATCCTTCACTGGCCTCCCAACCTTCCCCCCTTCTGGGCCAGGTAATAAAGTGCTTTTACAATCTCAAGCCTGACACCCTGACTTCTCAAAATCACTCATTTTAACAATGAATCTTCTATCTCAATTATCATGAAATGCTAACATTAAGGCAGCAAATCAAATAGAGGGCTTAGCAAAGTATGTGTGGAAGAATACCTTGTGAATTCTACCTCCACAAATCCAGACAGCACATGTCTTTATTTTTAGTAGTAGAAAGTTGGAGCGCATCAATTATTTTAGAATTTCATGTTTATGATAGTATTATTTTATATGAGGCATCCGCATAAAATAAAGGCAGCTTTCTTTATTTACTTATTATTACCATATACTTTATAGTACATAAAGGTACCAAAGGTAAATTTATTTTGGTGCAAATATTTTTTTTTTTTGACAGGCAGAGTGGACAGAGAGAGAGAGACAGAGAGAAAGGTCTTCCTTTGCCATTGGTTCACCCTCCAATGGCCGCCGCGGCCAGCACGCTGCAGCCAGCGCACCACGATGATCCAAAGGCAGGAGCCAGGTGCTTTTCCTGGTCTCCCATGGGGTGCAGGGCCCAAGCACTTGGGCCATCCTCCACTGCACTCCCTGACCACAGCAGAGAGCTGGCCTGGAAGAGGGGCAACTGGGACAGAATCCGGTGCCCCGACCGGGACTAGAACCCGGTGTGCCGGAGCCGCAAGGTGGAGGATTAGCCTAGTGAGCCATGGTGCTGGCCGCAAATATGTTTTGAAATGCATGCACAATGAGGTGTCTCCAAAGAGTTCATAAAAAGCAAGGAGGTAGCCTTAAGTTATGTAGATATGTACTTTTATTTATTTTAATTAAGAAAGTATTTGAAAGGCTAAAAGAGAGAGAGGGAAAGAGAAAAAGCTCCCATCTGCTGGCTCATTACCTAAATGTTGGCCATGGCTGGGGCTGGGCCAGGCTGAAACCAGAAATTCAACTCGGGTCTCCCACATGGGTGGTGGGGATCCAACCACCTGAACCATTACTTACTGCCTCTCAGAGTTCCCATTAGTAGGAATATGGAATTGGTAGTGGAGCTGGAACTCCAACCAAGTGCTCTGATAATGGGATGCAGGTGTATTATTTTATAAATCAGACACACATAGAAAGAAAAACAAATAAAGAAACATGGATAGCAGCAAGTACCATTTTATCTTATTTTGAGCGTAATGTCAGTGTTTGCAGGACAGGTAAACAATTGTACAGCTTTCTATGACCTATTCGTGGTTTTCATTAATAAAGACTGCAATAATCATTCAATTTAAATTTGAATTAGAGAAGCAACTCCACCTGGACTTTTATAATACTTGGAACACTTCTTTGTGGAAACAATTCTTACTTTTTTTGTCTCTGTTAATTAAATGTCCGAAGGCTGTGGTTTATGCAATTTGCAATCACCAGGAGATCTTTTGAAAATGTATAGAAATTCTATCCTTACTTGTAGTCACCACTGCAGGCTTACTCTACCACATGATATAGAAAAATAACCCAGCATAAGGTCTTCTTTATTCCTCTGTTCAAGTTTTGTTAAAGAATAGGGTGATGGGGCACAGACTTAGTTAATGGTTTTATAATACTCCATAAATTTTAAAGCATAGAGGGTCCATTATCAATTCAGCTTTTATAATCTGTAGAATTTCTCACAGTACATTCTTTCATGATTCTAAAGAATTTGCTGTCAGTGACCTAATTTTCTCTTATATTTCTGAGAATAAACGGAATTACCTAGCAAAACTCATGTGGCAATCCCATTTTTAACCAAACCAGTGCACTAAAGGGCATGGCCGACTACTGTTAGTGCCAACAGCGACACCTACTGGTCACTTCAGAACAGTACTGTCAAACCTTCAATGTTCACTCTCACAGATTTTAAAAATTCTTTCTTACAGTGAAGGAAAACAATATTTTTATGAAATCAACTCTTGTGAAAATTAATATTGACATGAACAGTGAAGAACAAGGTTTGTAATTTCTACTTAAAGAACCACAAAAATTTTTACTTTTTGTCATTTATGAGAGTGATAGAAAAAGTTCACGAAAAATTAAATTAAAAGATAAGTTTATTTTGCTGTAAAACATGTTGAAAGCCACATATAATTTTTATAACATGAATTTTATATGAAATTTTAAAAATCCTTCCTATATATTTATGTGTGTGTGTGTGTGACTGTGTGTGTTAGGTATATGGAAATAGGGCAGAGTAACAAAACATGAGTAATAAAAATATTTGGTAAGCCAGTTACCATGGTCAAAATGGGTACTTATTGGGCAAAATCTAGATAGGGAATGAAAAGTAAGCAATTCACTGGTTATTTTGTCTTTAATTAGTTATCATTAGTCCCCCATGTCTTTAATTAGTTAACATTAGTCCCCCACCTCATCACTACTTTAGAAATGAAGTTAAAAAAAGAACAGGGAAGAAAAACTATTTCGCTAAAAATATATTTATCTTTTTATTCTATTCTTCTAAGGTAACGTGAAACATTCTGAACATGTTCTAAGACCTGCTATTTTGCAGCCACCTCAATCTCAAATCTGTGAAAAAGCAAGTGAGCACAACACACTGGAATCCAGCAAGATGAGAGAAAAAATAAAGTACAGGGTAAGGACATGTCCATTGGTAGGATCGACCTCAAGCGCATATCCTTCTTTGCATGTGTTGTTTTGAGACCCTGCAACCCGAGCTGAGGGCTGTGTGAGCTTGGCTTTGTTGCTGAAGCAGCAGCCAGGCTTGAGAAACATTCAGGCTGGATACAAACTGGTGTTGGTGATCTTACTACATTTGTAGTAGAGGCATGCATTTGGCATAGTGGTTAGGATGCTTGCATTCCATGTTGAAGTGCATTTTTTTTGAGACCTGGCTCCTGATTCCAGATTCCTGCTAATAATCTACTTTCTGGGAGGCAGCAGGAGATGGCTCAAGTAGTTGGGCTCCTGCTACCCAAAAGGAAGACCTGAACTTGGATTGAGTTCCTGGGTCGCAGTCCTCTGCCATATGAGCATTTGCAGAGTGAACACGTGAATGGGAGTCCACTCTCTTCTTGTCCCTCAAATAAATTTTTAAAAACAAATACATAATCTTGTCCTAGAGCCAAAATTGTAAACCTGAGCACCAGGGCAGTGGTAACCTGGAGGGTCTTGTTGCAGAGCAGTGAGGCAGGTGGGAACTGGAGTCAGCAGCCAAAAAAGGAACAGGGATTTTCTGCATATCCAACTGGTCAACATCATAGTTAATCACTGTGCTGCCAGTGTAGGTCACATCAGGAATCCACTCTAGACGCATCTTTACAAATAACAGGAGCAAAGAAACTACTTAAGACAGTGTGGCACAAGGCCTGGGCAGCCTGCAGAGACAGATATGAATTTTCTCTTCCAACTGCTGCAGTGGCTAAATCACTCACTGGAGGCCTTTCTTAGCAGACATTAATGTGTTCAGGTCATGCAAATATGGGCTGGAGGATATTCTGTTTCTACAGTTTTAGCTGATACTAGAACACAAGATAAGAAGGCTGCAATTCGGAGTTATTCCATTGATCATTTGTTTTCAGCTTTTTAGGGTTAGTCCATATCTTTGCTTGGTTCCCCCCACCCTCCATGGAAGTGTAAACACTACCAGCCATTTCATTCAATGAAAAAAAAAATCAGGTGGGTACTAGTCCTAACTAGTCCTAACTCTGCCACTATCTATATTTTTGGGGGACAAAGCACCCAATATTATCTTTTTGTCAGCAAAATAAAGGAGTTAAAAGTAAAGTCAGCATTTGTCAACATTTTTATATTTCCAAACACTTTTCTTTGTGAGATACGATTTTGTGAGACATTATGAATTTAACATTTTTATTTATTTATCTATTTATGAGATAGAGATGAGAGACAGAAGTCAGATAGGCATACCAATACACACACACACACACACACAAATACACACACAGGTTCTATCTGGTGGTTCATTCCCTAAACACTGGCAATGGCCAGGGCTGGGCAAGGGTGAAGCTGGGAGTCAAAAACTCAGTCCAGGTCTACCAAGAGGGTGGCAGTTACTCAAGCCATCTCTGCTGCCTCCCACAGTGTGCATTATCAGGATGCTGGGATTGGAAGCAGAGCCAGGAGGCAAATAGGAATTCTGACATAGGATGAGGGCATCCTAAACAGTACCTTGGCCACTATGTCAAATGCTCATCCCAGTATTATGAATTTTAAAAAAGTCATTGTTTATGTATAGTATGTAAATGATTTTTAAAATAAAACATGGCTTCAATTTTAGATAAGTACATTATTAAAATTTTTAGTTTCAATATAATCTATTAGTCATCATCACATTATATAAATTATTTTACTGATTTCAGAAATGATACATGCTGTTTAATTAACTTTAAATGATGTAAAAAAGAGCATGATGTGCTCATTAACTTAAAAAATGTCATCATATTGCATTTGATTTTGGAATGACACATACTATAAAGAATATATAAATATTTTATTTCATATTGTAACATCCAAAGTACATCAATACTTCTTTCTTGGCATGACTTTATAAATGTTACATTGCATATTTAAAAAGTAAAACGTATTTATGTATTTGTTGAATTTTGTTCCTAAGTGATAAAGCATAAGAGAAAATTTTAAGTGTTTGTTTGCAATTGTTTCTTCTTGACTAATTTATAAGTTCTAACGAATAGGTCTTATTTCTAAGGACTGAAAAACTCAATTGAGTAAGCCCATTATTGAATTTTCTGTGTGATGATGACCTTTGAAGAACTGAAAACTAAAGATGCAAGTACATGTAAGGTGCTATGTAAGGATTTTTCACCAATGCATGTAATTTACAGATCTGGTGAAAATTATCCCCAGGGGAATTTTATAGTCATTATTTTTATGTTCCTTAATAATTTGTATGTCAAACTCAAGAGACATTATTACTTATTCTTTCATTAATCAAGTCACAAACAATGAAGAAATTAAATAATATATGTCTAGGGCTGACGCTGTGGCACAGAGGGTAAAGCAGCCGCCTGCAGTGCTGGCATCTGATATGGACACCGGTTCATGTCCCAGGTGCTCCACTTCTGATCCAGCTTTCTCTATAGCCTGGGAAAGCAGTAGAAGATGGCCCAAGTCCTTGGGCCCCTGCACCAACGTGGGAGAACTGGGAGAAGTTCCTGGCTCCTGACTTCAGATCTGGACAGCTCTGACCATTGAGGCCAACTGAGGAGTGAACCAGTGGATGGAAGACCTCTCTCTTTGCCTTTCCTTCTTTGTGTAACTTTTTCAAATGAATAAATAAATCATTATACACAGACACACACACACACACACACACGTCTGAAAAACCTATTTCAGGCAACCTAGGAGTAAAAACTACCATTTTGTCTGAGAGATAAAACATTTGAGAGACTGGGTCATGAGCATATCCTTTGATTTTTTTTAAAAGATTTATTTATTTATTTATTTGAAAGCCAGAGTTACACAGAGAAGAGAGAGAGAGAGAGAGAGAGAGAGAGAGAGAACGGTCTTCCGTTCAATGGTTCATTCCCCAGATGGCCACAGTGGCTGGAACTGAGCTGATCCGAAGCCAGGAGCCAGGAGCTTCTTCTGGGTCTCCCACGTGGGTGCAGGGGCCCAAGGACTTGAGCCATCCTCTACTGCTTTCCCAGGCCATAGCAGAGAGCTGGATCGGAAGTGGAGCAGCCAGGTCTTGAACCGGCGCCCATATGGGACGCCAGGTCATTAACCTGCTGCACCACAGCGCTGGCCCCCATATCCTTTGATTTTTGCTAAAAATGAAACATGCTCTCTTTCTTTTTTAAAAGGTGTATTTATTTATTTGGAAGGCAGAGATACAGAGAGAAGGACACACACACACACACAGAGCAAGCGAGTGAGAGAGAGAGAGAGAGAGAGAGAGAGAGATCTTCTATCCACTGGTTCACTCCCCAAATGGCCTCAAAGACCAGGGCTGGCCCAGGCCAAAGCCAGCAGCTAGGAGTTCTTCTGGGTCTCCCATGTGGGTGGCAGTGGACTAGGGACTTGGGCCATCTTCTGCTGCTTTCCCAGGAGCATTAGCAGGGGTTGAGTTGGAAGAGGCGCAGCTGGGACTTGAATTTATGTCCATACAGGATGCCAGCACTGCAGGCCATGGTTTAACTCGCTGTGCTCCAGTGCCAGCCCTGACACATGCTCTCTTGATAATTTGAGTGAATACCAAAGTGGGCATAAAAACATGGAATTAAAATGTAAGTTTATTTTTGTACAAAACAATCCATGTGTAATTTTTCCATACTACATATTTCCCATGAACTTTTTGGAGACCCCTTAGATGCATGGATTTCAAACATTTTTGTAACAAATAAACAACTTTTAGTTCCATTTTCCATGACCTTGTGAAGTTCCCTCATATTTGCCAGCTCTCAAGCTCTTGTTATAAAAAGAAAAAACTCAAATTTATTTTTATTGATTGACATAAAAATTTACATAGAAACACATCCTGTCTGGGTGCCTGGGTTTAATCCTGGCTCCACTACCTTGCTCTCTGTCAGTGCAAGTACTTGGGTTCTTGCTATCCATGTATGGGACCCAGATTGAGTTCTAGGCTCCTGGCTTCAGCCTGATCCAGCCATAACTGTTGTGGGCATTTGGGGAATGAACCATTGGATGGAAGATCTCTCTTTGTCTTGGATATGGAAAGCTTTCAATACACTTAATTATAGCTATTGTTTCCTCATCTCATACTCCTTTAGTAAGGCAATTTTAATGAGCTTTTTGATGGATTTATTTTCTTTCAGATTTCTGAGAGAAGCTCCTATTTATTAAGTGAGAATTTACCAAGTGCCCAGATTTCTGTCCAGCTGTCTATTGACCAACCTTTTCTAGGTATAACAACAGTAGGGTAAGTTAATACTGCTTGAGTAGCCCTTCCCAAAATGTTTGGCACCTAAAGCATTCTGAATTTTGGATTTGTTAAAATTTTGGGATATTTGCATATATATATTTGCTAGGACCCAAGTCTAAAGATGAAATGCAGTTATCTTGCATATATACATAAGATGCCCATATATCTTAGACATATAACCTAAAAGTAATCTTATACAATTTTTAAGTAATCATGCATTTTGACTGCAATCCATTACATGAAGTTAGGTGTGGAATTTTCCACTTATAGTATAACATTTGCACTCAGAAAGCTTGAGATTTTGGAGTATTTTGGATTTCAGATTTTTGGATTAGGCATGTTCAACACATAATGAGAAGACAGAAATGTTGTCCCTTCATTCGTGTTTTATCATTATAACCATTCATGAAAAATAATTTTCCGACATTGTATGGATAACTTGCCAAGATTTCCAAGTGAAAGGAGATTTTATAAGAACACAGTTTAAAATACTTTTCAAAAAATTTATATTTCAATATTTTCATATTAATACTAGATTATCTTCATTGTCTTGTAGACTTGGTGAGAATGTTTTGAAAAGATATGACTAAACTTATTTAGTTAGGTATTAATTATATGGTTACTGGATTAATCTTTTCCTTTTGCTGACATGCTTTAAAATATTTTTTGTTATTTTACATGATTTATCAGAGTAAGTTGGAGTGAAAAGGAATGCAGTATAAACCCACAAAATGAAAAGTTAATATTTTTTAGTATTGCCGATGATGAAGGAATGTTTAACCCAAGAAATAGTAGAACTAACTTTGGATGTAAATTGGCTCACATGATTAGGTCCTGGGCAGGTACATTAGTTAGCACTTGCCTAATGTGTACATCAGGAATGCAATGAAGAACCTTGAGCACAGCTGCTTACATAGAGAGGGCTGGATGTTTTTGAGTTTTTCATCATGGAAAATATTTTTTTTTGACAGGCAGAGTGGACAGTGAGAGAGAGAGACAGAGAGAAAGGTCTTCCTTTGCCGTTGGTTCACCCTCCAATGGCTGCCGCGGCCGGCGCGCTGCGGCCGGCGCACCGCGCTCGTCCGATGGCAGGAGCCAGGTGCTAGGTGCTTTTTCCTGGTCTCCCATGGGGTGCAGGGCCCAAGCACCTGGGCCATCCTCCACTGCACTCCTGGGCCACAGCAGAGGGCTGGCCTGGAAGAGGGGCAACCAGGACAGAATCCGGTGCCCCGACCGGGACTAGAACCTGGTGTGCTGGCGCCGCAAGGCGGAGGATTAGCCTGTTGAGCCACGGCGCCGGCCAATGTTTTTAACATCAAAAAAGTTTCAGGGAGGAAAAAATTAAGTCAAGGCACACTCAAGTATAACTGGCAAGGTATATTGGCTTTGCTTTTCTCCTGAAGATCTCTGGGTGCTAAAAGCTTGGGCCACTCAGGAAAGACAAGAGTGGATATTAGAGATTAAAGAGGTTGTGCTTAAAGAGCAAAAAGATAAGGCCTGAGCAGCTTTCTTGGCTAACCACATAGCAGTGCAGGGACTTGTTTGGTCTCTGTCAGTGCCATAACTGCTGGCAAATATTTTGACTATCAACTTAGGAAGCATTCATCTCAGTTTTTCATTCCTTTCCCATTAATTTCAGATAAATTGGCAATGTTTATGCTTTGGAAATATCAAATCATCTGATTATTTCACCTGTTAAGATGTAAAATTTTTTATCTAGACATTTAAAATAGCAAATGCTGATTTTTTTTTTAGATGTCAATCAAGTGAAGATAAGTGTTCTTTTAAAAGTTGCAGTCCTGACTTCGTTTTTGGAGAAAACATGGTAGAAAGAGTTTTGGTAAGAGTTTGGTAAATGTTTCTATTATCATTTTAAGAGGTGTTACTTCATATTTCTGAAGGAAAATTAGCTGAAAGTAAGGCTAAATTGGTGTGTACCTATTAATTTCTGGGTTCAAAGGCAAATTTTCTTTCTTTAACTGCAAACCATCTCCTGGGAGCATACCTTAATTGTCAGAATAATCGATAGGAATCCACTGAGGAAGGGAACTGCTTAATTATAACATTACTGATGTGAAATATTAAACAGTTCTTTGACTTGTGTTCTATCAAAGATACCCAAGGAAACCTCAGAATTACCTGTAATAGTAAGATAAGCCCAACTGGTGATAATATTTTAATGAAGTTTTCCAATACCATTTTTCATAACAAGATGGATAAATCCTCCAATTAGTCTTACTAGTTAACCACAACCTTATTCGTCAAGCTCTTACATCAAGAAAGTATTATTATAATGTTTTTTGCTACTTCTAAGTGGAAAATCAGAGTGCTTAATTTGCCCAGAGGAATCGGTACCTTCCAATTGAGAACAATAAGCAAATTATTACTATTGTCCATGTTTAATACTGAGTATCCTTCAGCTGCCATTTGGCCTGCCACAGAGCTCTGATTTTCTTCTGATCTCTAAACTGGTACCGTTCCAGTGTATCCAATTGCCTATCTGACATCTCTATTTGAATGTCTAACAATCATCTCAAATTTGAATATTTTCAAAATAAGCCCCTATAATGTTCTTCACACCAGCTTCCACTGCAATACTGTCCCATTTTGAATAAAGACAACTTATTCCTTCAGTTGCTCTGGTAAAAAATTTTGGTATTATCCTTGATTCCCATCTTTCTTAGCCCAGTTCTGTATCATGTGCCTCTACCTTCAAAATATATTGGGAATTTGAACATGGCAGAGGCTCCATCGTCCTTCACAGCTCCTAATTTATCTTTTAGTATATAAAGTACTGGTCTTTGGCTGCATGTTAGCATCAACATTCCTAAGCTTCCCCCTGGAATAATTAGGCCAGAATCTGTCAGTGAGGCCAAGTGTCAAGAGATTGAAATGTATAACCAGATTTGAAAAGCATGTGAGCAAGCAAAGCTAAAGGCCATACCGAGTTCAAGAGATACTTATTACTTAATAAAGGGGACAGAAAGATGCCTGTGCAAACGAACTACAGTTGGGTCTATAGGTTTTGTTTGAGAATGTGCTTGTGCAACTTCCCCATGGGTATTTCAAATTTGGCTTATAAAGGAACTGTGCTTCCTATTTCATTAAGTTGGTAATACACTAAAGATATAAGATAATTTGTATTTGCCCTCAAATTAGTTTTGAAAACATCTGGTCCTGGGATTTAAGAGCCATGATGCACCCCTGGCTTGATGGCTGACCATATGCTTTTAAAGTGAGTCACAAAAGTTCCCTTTTGTGACAAACTTTTGTGACAAAAGTTTCCATCTGATTAAAATTGAAATAATTACTCTCATCTCTACTAATTTTAAGGGAATATCTTGATGCTCAATTAAATAAAAAGAATCTGGCCGGCGCCGTGGCTCAACAGGCTAATCCTCCGCCTTGCGGTGGCGGCACACCGGGTTCTAGTCCCGGTTGGGGCACCGGATTCTGTCCCGGTTGCCCCTCTTCCAGGCCAGCCCTCTGCTGTGGCCCCGGAGTGCAGTGGAGGATGGCCCAAGTGCTTGGGCCCTGCACCCCATGGGAGACCAGGAAAAAGCACCTAGCACCTGGCTCCTGCCATCGGATGAGCGCAGCACGCCGGCCGCGGCAGCCATTGGAGGGTGAACCAACGGCAAAGGAAGACCTTTCTCTCTGTCTCTCTCTCTCACTGTCCACTCTGCCTGTCAAGAAAAAAAAAATAAAATAAAATAAAAAAAAATAAATAAAAAGAATCTGAGTTCATAAGGAAAAGATGAAAACACAGGGTCTAGGGCAGGTGTTTGGCACAGTGGTTAAGATGCTGCTTGGGGTGCCGGCGCAGTGGCTCACTTGGTTAATCCTCCGCCTGTGGCGCAGGCATCCCACATGTATGCCGAGCTCTAGTCCCAGCTGCTCCTCTTCCACTCCAGCTCTCTGCTATAGCCCGGGAGGGCAGTGGAGGATGGCCCAAGTGCTTGGGCCCTTGCACCTGCATGGGAGACCAGGAGGAGGCACCTGGCTCCTGGCTCCTGGCTTCGGATTGGCGCAGCGCCAGCCATAGTGGCCATTTGGGGAGTGAACCAAGAAGGAAGACCTTTCTCTCTGTCTCTCTCTCTCTCACTGTCTATAACTCTACCTGTCAAAAAAAAAAAAAAAAAAAAAAGATGCTGCTTAGGACACACCCGAAACCACTTTTTGAGTGTGTGGGTTTGAGTCCTGGCTCTGTTCCCAATTTCAGCTTCCTGCTAATACATACCATAAGAGGCAGAAGGTAATAGGTCAAGTACTCCGATCCCTGCCACCCACGTGAAAGAACCAGGTTGAGGTCCTGGTTCCTGGCTTTCGCCTGGCCCAGCACTAGCTGCTACAGGCATTTGGAGAGTGAACCAGTGTATGGAAGAACTCCCTCTCTCACTCTTTCTCTATCTCTCTATCTTTCAAATATGATGGAATATATAAATAAAAAATATAAACACACGTTCTTAACTATCCCTGCTGGTCTGTACATTATCATAAATGACATGGCAATGACTCAGTTTTTTTCCAAGCAGGCTTTGATTACAACAGATGTACAGAGCCCCAAGCAAGTTAGAATTCTTTCCATAAAGTTGTTCTCTGAGACATCTAGTGAGGTCTCTGGATAATTTTTGTTTCCATTAAGTGGATAGCCAGTGTGAATTACTAGGAATACTGAAATACATTGACAGAGAGGACAGTTCGGTCCAGTGGGATCAGAGAACAGCTGCTACCTTCTTTGGTGTCACTAGAACTTTCCCCATTGTTTCTGGGACTAAATCCTGCCTGAAGTAGACTACTGGTAACTAGATTACATTTTTTGAGGATTAGAACTAAGCCTCTCTAACAATAAGGAAAAATTTCCTCTTTAACCACAAGGACCCCTAAACAAAAACAGCAGGTAGGTTTGTTTATGATGTTGAAGTAGAACAAAAATATTTTATAGCTTACAGCAAATATATAGGAAGAAAGTTAGATAATATTTTTCCTCATACAGGGTACTCAAAAACTCATCCAGCCTCAATTTGAAAATGATTCATATGTCAAGGAAAAAACATTCAAGTCCACGCTGAAGTTTCCCATCAACTCTCCAAATTCAAGTAAGAATTACTTCATTTGTAAAACATTTGATTCAACTAGTTTTTCTCCTGTTTTTCATGTCATTGCTATATAAAAATAATCCAATAATCTGGTATTTTATAATTTTTGTAAAAATTGAAGATTAGAAATATGATTACCCAGTAACCATATTTTGGAGAATCAATAAGGATATTTTGTGCAAACTCAAACAGCTTGATTTTATTTGGCAACATTTATTACTACAGAAAGGTAAGGAGATGTGTCAACTAGAGCTACCAAGAACTTTCATAGTAGAGAAAATGGTTATTTTTTGTGTTCTTTCTCCCATTTTCTCTTAGGAACAGACTCTGTTAAAAACAAATCACTAATTGAATCAGCAGCTGCTTTCTCTTCCCAACCATCACAAAAATGCTTGCTTGAGAAAGTTGATGTTATAACAGGGGAGGAAGCAGAACATAATGTGTTAAAGGTTTGTATGCCATATATTGCACTTTCTGGTGGCATTTACATATTTGGAATAAAGTTACCATAAGCAGGGACATTTTAAAAATGTAAAGTGAAATATAGTTTTCATGAAGACTAAGTTGCTTAAGTAAAAATGTTGGAGGCTTCCAAAGATGAAACCAATATTTTCTTTTCTTACATTTATATGAATAATTTTCAGCGAGATGGGTTGGATATATCATCATTCACATTAATCCCTTAGAAAGAAGACAGCCAAGGGTCCTGTCTTTATACTCATCACACTTGCTTTTATGATGAAGTCCATTATCCTATGATGGATTAATTCCACTAAAACTGAAGGTTTTTAGATGCTGATATAACTTGATTTCAGTTTAAGATAATAAAAAATAGGGCTTGTGCCGCAGCTCACTAGGCTAATCCTCCGCCTGTGGCGCTGGCACACTGGGTTCTAGTCCCGGTTAGGGCACCGCATTCTGTCCTGGTTGCCCCTCTTCCAGAACAGCTCTCTGCTGTGGCTCAGGAGTGCAGTGGAGGATAGCCCAAGTACTTGAGCCCTGCACCCGCATGGGAGACCAGGAGGAAACACCTGGCTCCTGGCTTCAGATCCGCACAGCGTACAGGCTGCAACACGCCGGCTGTAGCGGCCACTTGGGTGGTGAACCAACTGAAAAAGGAAGACCTTTCTCTTTATGTTTCTCTCTCTCACTGTCTAACTCTGCCTGCCAAAAAAATTAATTTTATTTTCCTTTTAAAAAGTTTAGAATTTCATATGAATCAACAATTTCATGGATGCATCCTCCAGCAGCACACATAGGATCTGATTGTTGAGGGGTATCACTATCAGGATATGTTTATGAAATGTATTCCCTGCAACTTCATCATCAATTTACCTTTGTCTTTCTCGATCTACTTTTATTTTTTAAAAAAGATTTATTTATTTTTTTGAAAGTCAGAGTTACACAGAGAGAGAGAGAGAGGTCTTCCATCCTCTGGTTCACTCCCTAATTGGCTGCAACGGATTGGCTATGCTGATCCAAAGCCAGGAGCCAGGAGCTTCTTCTAGGTCTCCCACTCAGGTGCAGGGGCACAAAGACTTGGGCCATCTTCTACTGTTTTCCCAGGCAATAGCAGAGAGCTGAATCAGAAGTGGAGCAGCTGGGACTCAAACTGGCACCCATACGGGATACTGGCACTGCAGGCAGCAGCTTTATCCACTGTGCCACAGTGTCGGTCCCTATCCATCTACTTCCCTCCCAAACAGTCCCCATTCCTCTTTATTTCCCGGTGTCAGTGTGTCTCTAAGCACAACTTTCTGATTATATTAACTAAGGGCCTTCTTGAATCAAGGCCCTGGCATGCTAGTTTAGGTGCTTCTTGTACACAATAGTATTTGAGAACCACTGGTAATCATTAATTTATACTGGGGTGCCCTGTGGTATCCCATCATAGTTCTCCAAGTTCTCATATTAATTTTGAAAAATTTTAAGCAGGCAAAGAGGTCCCTGATTCTTTTACTTTCAAACAACATAATATAGGTCAAAATAATGCTGTATAATATAAAATTGTTTATTGTTAAAGTAGAACATCAGAAAGTAGGTATGGTATTCTACTTATAGAAAAAAAAAAGATGGAGTACAAACATGAGGGTTCTCAGAAGGGTTATAGAAAATGCATATTATGAAAAACTATGCAAGGATTTCAAAATTTTGTGCCAGAATAAATTTACCTTTTAATTCCATTTGTCCATGAACTTTTTGAAGTAACCTTGTACATATATTAGCATGTATTTACATACAAATATTTCTAGAAAAATAAAATATTAGCGATGGTTATTACCTGTTACAGGAAGTTGACAGATGGGGAAAAGGTTGGGTGGGACTTTTTACTTTGTATGCTTTTTTTTTTACTTTTTGATGTTTGTGCCACTTGGAAACGTCATATTTTAAAAGTTAATTAAGTTTTAAAAGCTGGTTTACAAATCATTAGCAAAGGTTATTCTGACAGAAGATCAGACAGATATAAAAGTAGAACAGCATAGGAAATAATTTACTTTGAAAAATTGTATATATTTGACCTTTTAAAAAATTGTCGTTTAGATCAACTGCAAGCTTTTTCTATTCAACAAAACAACACAATCTTGGACTGAAAGGGGCAGAGGAACTTTGAGACTGAATGACACAGCAAGCAGTGACTGTGGAACATTACAGTCAAGACTAAGTAAGGAATCGCTTTGTACAGCAAGCCTTTTCTCAGGGTAAAATTCCTAATATAAGCATGTACAATATTCTGGTGATGTTATAAAACACATCAATCAATCAGACTGTTGAAAACAATATTATTCCTAATGGGAGCTTCCCATTTCAAGGAGGCTTTTCTGTCAAACTGCATGGGCTCCAGTGCTGGCTGGATCACTGACTAACTGGTGACCTTGGATAAGTGACTTAATCTCTCCCTGCCCTAGTTCCATTCATTTAAAATAGGGATAACTGAAGTTCATGACTTTAGGGGTGATTGTGAGAATTCAATGAGATAACGCACAAAAAACACCTATGTGAGAGCCCAGGCACACACCTAAACAGTAAAATCATTATTAGTTGAAGGAATACAATACAAATTATTTTGTAAAGTTAAGCGCTTTTCTTAAAGAAAATACTTGACCTCTATTTTATCCCTAGTATTTTAAACGTTGTGTGGGGGTTGGGATAAGAGTCAGTTGCCAGAGAAACAAGGTAAATAGGTTTTGAATCTGCAGGCAGAGTGATGATCAGAAGCTGGAGTCATTCAAGCTAAAAGACATAAGGGGTTTGGCATCCAAAAAGACATACTGGGCATTGTTCAGAGAAATGAACAGAAAGTGAGCATAGGCGGAGAGCTGGGCGAGGTGAGTGGGTTTACTGGTTAATTAGAGAGGTCAAAGTATTGGAGAAAACCACAGGTAAAAAGATATCTGTTGAGTTTCACACTATCAAGCTCAAGAAGTAGGTAAGGAGTAGAATTCAGATGAAAAGAACAGGAACAGTGTCTTCAGTTCTATAACTAACATGGTTTCTAAATAATGCAACCAAGAAATAGTCCTAAGGCTGCCATTAGTTGTTCTTTATCTGGTTTAATTCCAATGCCAGCCAAATACAAAAACAAAACGTGAGACTCCAAAACAATTTTTTTATTATGCAGGTAACACATGTTCCTTACAGAAAACAGAAATATAGATCAACAAAAAGAAAAAAATAAAATCACTCAAAGCTATAACTTCCTGAAATAGCCCCTGTCAACAGAATATACTCCTCTGCACCTTATTCTCTGTAGTACATCTGTGTACACGTAGATTGTAGGTCATGTGATTCATGGTATTTATATTGCTTTTGAACCTGACTTATTTTTATATAGTATACCATGATACACATTTTTTCTAAAGACTTATTCATTTATTTGAAAGTCAGCATTACAACGAGAAGGAGAGAGAGCAAGAGCGAGAGCAAGAGCGAGAGAATCCATCTGCTGGTTCACTCCCCAAATGGCTGCAATGGCCAGAGATGGGCAGAACCAGAGACAGCAGCTTCTCCTGGGTGTCCCACATGGGTGTAGGGACCCAAGTACTTGGGCCATCCTCTGCTGCTTTCCTAGGTGTATTAGCAGGGAGTTGGATCAGAAGTGGAGAAGCCTACCCACAGACCTAGAAGCAACTCTGGGCTTCTGGCTTTGGCCTGGCACAGCACTGGCTGTTGCAGCCACCTGGGGAGTGAGCCAGTGGATGGAAGATCTCTCTCACTGTCTTTCCCTCTTTCTATATAACTCTGCTTTCAAACAATAAATAAATCTTAAAATAAAAAAAATGAAGGGGGCAGCAGGGACTCCAACTGGCATCCATATGGTATGATGGTTCTGCAGGAGGTGGCTTTGCCTGCTATGCCACAGTGCCGGCCCCTACTTTTTTTTTAATTTACATAGTAACCATGTTCATCTTTCAATACCAATAAATATCTTTCTTCAATATTCTTAGTGGGTTCACAAAATTTTCCTGAATGACTAAACTTTAATTTATTTAATTGTACTTTTTGGACACCTAAGGTTTTTGTTTTAGTTTTTGCTGTTGCAAAAATATTTGAATAAATAGCCTTTAGATATTTATATCTCAAACATAACAAAGCCCCCAAAAATTTGAAAACCAAGTTATAATCTAGTCAAATTACAACTTTATTGTGGAAATACAGTCTAAAAAACAACTGCAAGGTTTGCTTTGCTTCCAAAAATGACAAATTCCCCTGGAAGGCTAAGGAATCAACTGTTTTGGGGTCTGATATATTCACCTTCCTGTTTCAGTTATGCGCAGCCAAGGCAGTCTGAGGCTGATCCTCAATAGCAAACTCTGGGCTCAAATGAAGATTCAGAGAGCAAATCACAAAAATTTACAAGTAACAGCTACCGATTTTGAGGACTATAGCATTAAAGTATTTTTAATTCAGGTAAGTTAGAAATTTGAATAATAAATGATTATTCTATTAATAGATCTCTAATTACCAACTTATTTTTCACTTTGTTATAATAACCTGTACCACTGGCAAAAATCATCTATTTATTATGAAATTCAGAAATCTATATCAACGTCTGTGGTGATCAATTGGTTCCTGTTTCAAGACATTTATATGATATATGCCACCAAACCTCTACCATTTTCTTTCCTACTGATATTATGTTAACAATTTTGCTGTTACCAAAGTGACAATTGTCAGGGATGGCTTGCCAGAGAAGCACAGCAGAATCCAAAGCCTGATGCTTACACTGCAAGCTGAGATGGAGAAGGTTTTGAGATCATTGGAAAGGAATCAGTGAGAAATGGAAAAACACAGGGCTACCAAGTTAAAACAACCAGTCCAACAGCAAATTCCAATTCTGGACAAAAGTAAATCTCCAAGGTTACAGAATGGGAGCACAGCTTTAGTTGTTCCTGGCAGCAAGAATGCTTGACCTCAAGGACAAGATCTAGACACGGAGAGCTGGCTAGAGTAAAGTCCCTCCCCTCTCCTACTGTCTCCCTCCACCTCCCCTCCTCTGCCAAAAAAAAGGAGCAATTGGGTTTCCCCCATGGCCTGAGCCAGAAGACCAGGGAAGACAGAGTACCTTAGTGACAGGCAGAAGGTGACAATACTAGTAAATTGGCTTTTGTATAGTAATGGAAAAAACAATGTTGGTAAGTGCCCAGTGATGAAATGTCAAAAGATTTCACCACAATAAGTACACTGTTAGGTGGAAGTGATGTGAGTATTACAATGTCAGGGTAAGATGATGTTCAGATATGTTTACCACTTAGGAAGATAATACTTGTTACTCTGCCAGACCAGGTCACCTCTAGTTTTGAGGGGGTGAAGCAGCTTATCAAAGACTGAGATGGAGGCTGTCAACTATGATTAATACCTTAATTCCGAATCCATGCTGGAGTTCTAAAGTATAGGATATTTATTAGTGATAAGCCAAACAAATGCAATAAAAAATTACTAAAAATTCCACCCTCATAGATGGTCACTATTAACATTTTGGCCTTGTACTATATTTTAGTCCATACATGAGTATGTATACACATATATACATGTGTACCATACCACACATACTGTATGACCGTTAGACAAGTTAGTCTTCCTTAAACTAGTTTTACTCACTTGCAAAATGAAGGTAACAATAACATAAATTTATAAAGCTGTGAGAAGGTTAAATAGCTAATATGGTTATGAAGGCCACATATCTCACTTCATCTATTATTGTAAATGACTATCTTCATAACTTTAAACAATAGCTTATTTTTCAAAAATTCTTTTAGTAGGTGAAATAATTCCATTATGCATCATAATTTATTTCATTAATCCCACAAATCTGAATGGCAAAAACCTGGGAATCAAGTCTCAGCAGTTTGTCTTTTACATTTCTGAGTCATAATTTCAATTGTAAAGAGAAGAAGGAAATGAGTATATACCTGTGCTTTTTCTAATATAAACAGAATCAATAATGTACTCATGGTATTATCTTGAGGACTGAATAAAAGAAATGATAACAGTAAATATTATGCAAATGTTAGTTACTGTTACCATATTCTTTATGTTATTAGAAACCATTAAAAAAAAGTATGGAAAAGCAAGAACTTGAGATGTGTTTTTGCAACAGCATCATAGATTTCACAAGCTCTGCCTCTCCACAAAGCCATGAGGTTTGCAGGGGATGTCTAAGAAAGTGATAGAAAGAACTCTATGCCTGCAACAGCCAAAGTTGGGCCAGGTTGAAGCCAAGAGTCTGGAACTGCATATAACTTTCTGGAACTCCCAATAACTTTTTATAGTATAGCATAGTGGAGGAAGAATGGTTTTAACACACTGAAATTCAAATATAAAATTTAAATCATAAAATTTTGCTTTCTCAGGTTAGTATGTACTAATTGAGATCTCATAAAATTGTTCACTTTAGGATGGAATTTGCTTCAACATTAGCTTTTTACTCCTTCCTTTTTAGTGTTGTAAGCATTTATTTGAAACCTAGATTTAGATCATTTAATTCCTTCCTTAGTAACAGTCAAAGATTAAAAATCTATAAAATATGGCTTATGTTCTAAATTCAATGTCCTTCATGTAGGCCAGTGTCAAAGATACAGGATACCTGTATGCAGCAATACATCATCGTCTTGTCGCACTTCGAAGCTCCAATAAGCAAAAAGATGTCAATCAAGCTGAGATACAGTCAGAAACAGTCCTCCAGCAAGTAAACTTCGATAGCTGTGATGAGGATGAGGATGAGGATGAGGATGACTTCATACATGTCACCAAAAATGGATCAGGTAAATAATTTTCATTCTGTTAGGGCAGAGGTTTAAAAAAAATAAGCACAATCCTCACATGCTACATTGATTTTTTTTAAAAAATGGAGCTGATCTGTTTAAGGTGTGTTATGGTTAAGAGACCTGGCTGTTTGGATCTGAGGAGTGTGTTTGAAAATCAATCTTCTGCAAGTGGTCTTCACTGAGATGAGAACAAGTCAGCTGCATAATGATACCTTGCAGATCAGTTGCCTATAAATTGCATTAGAACACACTGATAATTTAAACTATTATATTGCTAACCTGAAACTATCCATTTATTCATATTCTTCTTCACTTGTTCTCATTAAATTATAAATAAATGTAATGGGATCACCAAGTAAATTTAGCTTGAAACCTGGAAAGTCTTGTGTATTCCCATTTTAGAGCTTGACCATTTATGAGAAATTGTATAAATGTATACATGATATTTTCAAGGACCTCCTTTGCCTAAGGCAAAAGTATTTTTTTTTGTTATGTAAGGATTCACAAATAAAGGGAAGCTGAAGTAGAGCCAGTAGTAAACAGATTTTTTAAGTTTTAGTGCTTGACCAGGTGTGTGAATTTTAAATTAATATTCATCATTATTTCTGGGAAAAATTGTCAAAAAAAAGTAAGCTCAACTTTGTTACACAGATGTGGCTATTCTAATGATGTTTTCCAAGTATTTTCAGTAAGTTTCATTCAGCCTGAATTCTATTCTATGGAGGACTGAGTGACAGTGTTTGAAAGACAGTGTGGTAGCAAGTATAATTTTCCATTTTTAACCATTTTAAAATTCTAAAGGTATTTTAATCACATATAATTTAAGGATCTATCAAGGAACATGTGTATAACTAGATAAAATGTCTCTCTTTGCTTATTACTAAAAATATAATCAGGGGTCAGTGTCGTGACACAGTGGGTAAGCCACCACCTGTGACACTGGCATAACGTGTCAGAATGCCAGTGCTGCTTTACTTCCAATTCAGCTCCCTGCTAATGTGCCTGGGAATCAGTAGATGATGGTTCAAACAATTGGGTTCTTCCTACCTTTGTGGGAGTAGATGGAGTTCCTGGCTCCTGACTTTGACCTGGCCCAGCCTCTGCTGTTGTGACCATTTAGGAGTGAACCAGAAGTTAGAAGATAACTTTCTCTCTGCTTTGCCATTCAAATACAAATAAATAAATCTATAATCTCGCTATACATACAAATATATATTCAAAAGGAAAAATTCACATTCGGACCAGGGTCATAACCTGTTTCATTTAGTGAGCCAGAGAACTCAGTGAGTAAGATTTTTCTTGCTACTTTACTTTTTAAATTTATTCCTTGTTACTTTAAACAAAGGGTTAATTATTATTTAAACCATGAAATGAATAAATGAAATTATTTTCTATTATTATAATGTTTATGTTCTTAACAATGAGTCTATTAAAAATTACTAGAAAGTCTATTAGAAAAGGAGTCAATTAGAAAAATACCAACTCACTAAAATAGTCAATTTGAAATGAGGATTAAATGTCAAAATTATCTCATCAGCCATGCTTATGAGATCTATATTTTATTAGATTCCATTTTAGGAAAGGAGTGATATGTAACTATCTTAATGCAAAACAGTGGAAATAATACAGAGCAAATGTGAATAATATGAACCTTTTCCCGTTTTTTTTTCCCCTCCTTTTCACTTAGTATCTTTTCCAGGCAAATGCTAAAATGTTATGGAAGTAATAAAAAGTGTTTTTACTTTGTTGGTCATGAATCAAGGAACTTCTTAATTAACTGAAAATGTCATATTTGAAATTATTAGAAACATTTCTAAATGTTGCCAGTGAGAATGTTGATTCTGGATGTTTCATTTTATTATCAGTTATTATATTCATGAATGTTCATGTTCATTACATTCAATATTAAATCTAGTTTTAGTATTATATTGTATAACAAAATATTTTAAATTTGTATCACAGATCCTTCTAGGTGGACCCACAGACAGTCCGTTGCTTGTTCATGAGCACTACGTACTATAAATACGACAACATCTACAAAACGATCAGCCACCCTACTGAAAAAAATGAAACCATCCTAACTAAATGAAAGATTCTATTCATTTCCTGAAGAGTTTTTATAGAAAAGTTTAAGAAACACACTTTGTTGCAATTAAATTTTTTCTCTTATGTTTTGCATGTCACATTTTTATTGTGTGGAGAAATGATAGAATTTAAGAAATAAATGGACTTCAGAAGTTCAAAATTTAATCATTTTTGAAGAATCTAGGGTAAGACTTGATAACTAATTTGAACTATTCATCACATTGATGGATATAATACTAAATTGTGAGTTGTGAATTTCTGGATTTGATAAATATCTAAAATATTTATTTTTTCAGTCATACATTGTCTGGCCATAAAAGAAATATTTTACTAGATTTCCAGAGTCATTTAAAAAAAAAAAACCCTTAATTGCATAATATTTTTATCACATCACATTTATCTTCTAGGAAATGTGTATTTTCTTTTAGCCTTTGGATTTCCTGACTCCAAAAGTGTCTATATTCCTGGTATTAATTCCTTAAAAATAAATATCTGCTCTTGGACTTGTATTCATGGCATCTTGTAAATGCTTGACTCTCAGCACTGACTAGTTGTTGAATGAATGAACAAAATATAATACATTACCTATGTATCAAAAAAAGTTAAGCTTACAAAAAGTCAAATATGTTAACTTGTCATTCTTTGCTTCTATAAGTAAATTATTTTTAATATTCTAGTAGATGTGGGTATATAGAAAGCTTTCTTAAATGTGACAGAAAATATAATTTTATGTTTCAAAGACTACTTAACCACTTGTTTAAAGTAGCAAGAAAAATCATATTCACTTAGTTCTCTGGCTCACTGAGTCAAGCAGATTACGAGCCTGATCTTGTCCCCAAACTAGGGTGGAGATGAAGAAATATTTTCTCAATGTCCCACTTTTTTTCCTATTCTCAGACAACTCTTAGATGTATGTTTTTCCATGGAGCAGAGCTGGGACTCATTTCTTACATCAGGAACATACTATCAGTCTTCCATCCACCCCCTCACTTCTGTTTCCATTTACTGTGCTCACTTCCTTCTCAGTCTGCACTTCCAAACATATTTTAAAAATTGAATTCAGTCTATATTTTCTTTGGACTTTTCAACATGTGTCAAAGGAAAAAAAATTACGCTACCTTAATTCCTGATCTATATATTAAAGTCAGTGCAACAGAACCAGAAATAGGGTTAAAATATCAGGAAGGCAGAGAAAGGTGGTGAACATTTCTATATTCTGAAGAGGATATGAAGAACAGAAACAGGATGTTTAGCTCTTGAGTCTTTCAACCCATTTCCTGTTTTCTATGTAATTCTTGGGATTTTTATGCAAATATTTAGTAAAGATGGAGGGGCAATAGAGATCTTTTATAATTTTCCTTGTCTGATTTCTTAATCTAGCATCTTTTTTGAATTTTCTATGTCTTTTGTTCCCCTTTAATGTGAAAGGGATCAATTGTACAATCATATTCATTTTTTAATGTTACTTAGGTAGTTGGCTTCAAAGCCTACATTTTGGATTTCCATAAAAGCTGTTTTTATTAAAATTTACTTATCTAGTCTATAAATTTATTAGATATATAGCTAACAGTATATCTAATTGTATCTTACATTAATATAAACCATGTTCAGCTTAATTATGGACCATTAAAATATTCTCTCTTAAAAATGTTACTTTATTTGCATTACTGCCAAAGCAAAGTATCCTTGGTCCTCGGGAGAATACATCTTATCCAGGTGTTGGTGTACCTACATGTCATAAAAAAGAGGGATCCCTCTTTCACAGTCAGAATGTAGATGAGTGCAAAGGAAGGTTTGTAATGGTTATAGGCACAGAAAAGGATATTTCTTAAGATTTCTGTAAATCTCCAAATTGCATATATCACATTATTGAGAAGAATTAAGCTGACTTGAGATGTGGCTATCATGTGATTGGCCAAGCTCATTCTCTAGAAAGGCATACCAGCTGTATCCCAGGCAGGGTAGCAGTTTAACAGTAGCTGAAACTGAAATTAAATCATGAATGTTCAGAGTGGTTTTTATTTTTTTATTTTTGGCAATGGTCAGATTATATCCATAGGACTACTTAATTGTTGACATGAGACTTGGAGTTGATGAAGTGGGATATCCAAACATATTTGAAATTTCTAAGATACCTGCAAACTATAGCACTGGAGGAGTTATTGAAATGACTGATGAATGCTTAGCCCAATAAAGACTTCATAATAATTTTCTAACCAAGTTCTAAGATTTTAAAATTTCTACTAATCTAGTTGATATAAACTTAATTTGATTTTTCTGATTTCTAATAAGGTTGAGTATCTTTTCAGATATTTATTTACTGCTTGTGCTTCTTCTAAGAGATGCCAGCACATAATTTTTGCATGACAAATTGTGTCATTTTAGTCTTTTAGTTGCTTCCTACCTAGCATATCCAAAATAAAAGCCTAGTTCCTAAGGCATGGATATTACATTTTCCATTGTTTTTTCCACTGTCTACTACTCTAGCCTCACCTTCCAATGTTGTTTACCTCTAAGTTCTGTAGGAATTCAGAACTGCTATTTTGTTGCCTCTATACTTTTGCTTATCCAGAATTCCTTTCTCATTCTTGTTGGTTCTGGTTAACACCTTACTCATTCTTTAAGACTTAGACCATGCCATTTCTAAAAAGTCTTCCCTAACTTTTGTTAGGCTGTGTTTAGACCTACTCTCCAAATTCCTATGGGACTCTGTATAACTGTATCATTCATTACATGAATTTTTACACTCCTTAAGGTACAGGACTCTTTTTATCACTTAATCTCCAGCATGTAGCAGTGTTCCTGGTCTATGGCAGACACTAAATAAAACTTGAACTCTGCTGATGTGTGTTACATGAGTATTTGTAAAAGTCAAGACATTATCAAAGCTAGAAATAAGGAGTTTCAAGTCAGGAGAAAGATTTGGGTTAAAGATGTTGGTAGCAGCTAGGTTATGAGAGGGGAAAGTCACTAATAATTGCTAATGGTCACTCTGGAATGGGCACAGGGATTAGCATTTGTGCATGTACTTCCAACTTTACAAGGTAGCCATACTATTTTATAAATGAAGAATTAGACACAGAAAGGTTAAGCAACCAAAGTTCACATAGCTAATAAATGCTAAAACTGGGATTTGAACCAGTCTTTCTAATTTCAAGGCCCAAGTTCTTTCGGTTACACAACACTAGAGAGAGTGGAGCCTAGAGAAACAGGGATGGGGAGAGGAAAGAGGGAGAGAACAGACAAGGAGAGAAGACAGATTCCAGAAATGGGCTTAGGAAGAACCCACCTCCCCAAAGTGGACAGAGGTATGAAGGGAAGACCATTAGGGACAGGGGTGCTGGTAGATAGATTTCAGGACCAAATGACAGTCATTCCAAATGCTGCAGAAAGATCAGGTAACTTAAGGGTTGAAAAATGTCTTCTGAGCTTTAATCAGATCATTTGGTAACCTTGGAAACAGTAGTAATTAGTACAGTGGCAGGGATAAGCTGGTGAACAAGTTGAGAGAGAAACAGGAGGCAGGTATATAGCGATGACGAACAAACCACTCTTCTAAGAATCTTAGCTGTAAAGGGAAGATAGGCAATATTTAAAACTGGGGATTAGACAGTTCTAAACGCGGGCTTGTTTAAATACTGAAAAAGAAAACCCAGTAGGGAAGGGGAACTCAGAGATGTATGAGATGACAACATGATGAAGCAACATTTTAAAGGAAATTTTGTAAAGAGATGGGATCCAAAATAACAATGGATAACGGGACCTCCTATCTGAAATGTCAACGTATGTGGTATGTTTGGAGATGGAAAAAAAAGCCAAAAATTTAAGTTCTTATATATGAAGAGAGGAGAAAATGTGTCTGCAATTGCAAACATGCACACAAAACTCAGACTTTAAGCAAGCTCTTTCTATTCATCTATTGTGTCAAACGTATCAGTGAACACTGTCTACCTCAGTGTCTCCTGTGACTGCTCCCTTTCTTTCTGGTATGTAATAACAAAGGAGGAAGCATGTCCCTTACCACAGATTACCTCCCACTGGAGAGGCTACTTGAACGCTTGTTACACTGCAGGTCCTAGTCGGTAGGGGTCAGTGACTGAACTGGGAAAGGAAACACCAGGCTACTCACGGTGTTGTCCATCTAATATGCTACCTGGCACACAGCGGGCACTCAGTCATTGGAGTGAACCGTGAACGACTGTGGCACCGTCACCGAGTCTCTGCATCGGCCGGGCTGCGACAGAACCTTGGGGTCACTGGACTCTAACCTCCCCCATCTTCCAAGGGAGGATTCTGAGGCCTATGAAGATGAAGAAACCTGCCCAAAGTCCAAACCTACTTAGCGGCAGTGCCCGGACTACAATGGGCGCCACGCAGGAGGGCAGGAGGAATTCAACAGGAGGCTGCGCACGGCCCTCTGGCTCCCTTCCTCTAACCCTTATCCTACTATTGCCGTTGCTAGTCCCCTAGCCGGGGCCGTTATCTCCTGCAAGGATTCCTACAGCCTCTAACGGTCTCCCGTCCCCCCAGGCTGCCCAGTCAGGTCCAGAGTGGTCAAACATTGCTTTCAACTGCTTTCTGGCTAAGAGCCTCCAGAGCACTAGTGCCTACAGGATAAAGTCCAGACGACCAGCATTCCGAACTCCTCACCTCCTCCTTCTCACACGCCTTTTTTTCCTTTTCCACTTTATCTGCACACTAGAAATGAGCCACTCGGCCAGACCCCTCTACCCATTATTCTCCAATCCCTCAAAAGGCCGTGCCTTTCTCCCTCCTGGCTGACGCCTCTTCGGTGGCCAGCAGCAGCAGGGCCCGGGGTCCCCAGGCCAGGCTTAATCTCTGCAGCCCGTCTTGACCCTCTGCATTTTGCACTGGACCTGTTTCGGCACCAGTCTCCTCGGCCAACGGCCCAGCGCTGGCCCCATCACTTACTCAGCATCAGTGGTTCAATGAATAAAAAAGGGCATTGGTCTGGTTTCACGCGGCACTAGCGTAAAAGTAGGGAACCCGGGCGAGCAGGCGCCACGTACCTGCCTTCCCGCCGGGCGCTCAAAACCCCACCCCCGGCCCCTGGGTCTCCTCAGACCGGTTCCAGCTGGATTCCTTGCGGCAGCCCCAACGCCAAATAGAAGTTCAGCCCTGCCCCAGAAAGCAGCCAATCCCCGCAGTCCTTCGAGCGCCAAAACCGCAGCGGGGTCTGACTGGCTAATTTGTTAGCATGGGGGCGGGCCAGCAGCGACCGCAGGGTAAGGGGCGGAGCCGGAGAGCGGCACCCGGCCGCCGAGCGGCCACTGCGCAGGCGTGAATGGAGAGGGGTAAACAAACAAACAAAACCCACCACCCCGAGGCCTCCAGCTCCTCCCCGCCCACCTGCCCCTCGCGTGGGCTCCCCCGCCTCCTAGCCGACCCGCTTTCCCCGCCCCCGTCAACGTCTGGGCACGTCCCCCTCGCGGCGCGGGCCACGCACGTCCCCGCTCTTAACCTCTGCCCACCCGGCGCGAAGGGAAAGGCCCGGGCTGCGCGCGCTCCTGGAGGCGGGGAGCGCAGGCAGGAGCCCGAGCCTGCGGCCGCGGCCCTGCGGACCATGACTTGCTACCGAGGCTTCCTGCTGGGCAGCTGTCGGCGCGTGGCGGGCGGCCGGGCGGCGGCGCTTCGGGGGCCGGGCGCGGGAGGCCCTGCCGCGCGGGCCCGGCTGGGCGGCGACGGCGGCGGCCGGCGGCCCCTGGGGCAGGGGCAGCCGCACGAGCTGGCGGGCTGTGGCAGCCGCCCCGACGGCGGCTTCCGCCCCTCCCGGGTGGTGGTGGTGGCCAAAACCACCCGGTACGAGTTCGAGCAGCAGCGGTACCGCTACGCGGAGCTCTCGGAGGAGGACCTGAAGCAGCTGGTGGGTCCGCGGCGCCGGGTTTCGGCCCGGGCCCCGGGGGGCGGCTGCGCGCCTCTTCTGACGAGACCCCCTGAGGCGAATGCCCGCCGGCGCTCGCCTGCCCAGCCCCCGGGAGTGCGTGTGGCGGGGAAGAGGAGGCTGCGTGCCTGTGTTCGCGTGGGCACCTCTGGGCAGGGGGCTCCCCGCGGAGAGGGGTCCTTCGTTGGGGCGGACGGAGCCGCATCGTGGCCCCGCGGGGCGGGAGCGGTTTGGGGGTTCACCTCTGCCGGCGCCCCCGCCTTGCTGGGGCCCCCCGAGAGGCGGGCGGGTGCCCCGAGGTGTGGACGCGCTGGGAACCGCTGCCCAGGCCGCCCCGGGGAAGTTGCTGGCCGCGGAAGAAAGGACGAAAGGTGCGGCGGACACACCCCCTTTTGCTCTCCGGGACGAGGCCTGCTCCGCGTTGGAACGTGGTGGGCAGGCAGGGTTCTAGTGCTGTGCTTTCGGGTCTGGTGCTGGGGAAATTGGACTTCATTATGTGTGAAAAGGTCCCCCAAGGGACAGGCCAGCAGAGTAATGTGGGAAACAGAGAGCCCGTGTCTCGTGTCGCAATAGCTCCCCAGTAGACTGTGTGGTTATGTGGTATGTTAATGTCTTTGCAGAAGGGGGAACAAGCCCGATTGGTACCCTCCTCCTCTAGTTGGGGAATTTCTGATCCCATGTCCCTGCCAGCTTGACCAACGCTGCCCTGAACAATGTTTTTGAAAAATCTCCCTCGGCAATCTCTTAATTGTTATCGGCTGTGTGCACAAATAAGCTTTGGAATTGCATTGAACCAAACCGTTTAATTCTGTGCAAGAGTAGACACCTATTTTAAACGTCTGTCTTAACATTTTCAGTAACAATATTTTGTAGAGGCTTCAGAGGTAATGAGCCGTCTTTGCTTAGGCACTGAGTTAGTGTCCACATGAAACATCTTTAATTTCCTTGACGTGTTCCTTGAAGGGCCCAACACTGAGCTGCGGGAATTTGGATGCAGATTCCTGTCCGTCTTTTTCCTGCTGGCAGCTATCAGCTTATAGAAAACACTGGTGCCACTTCAAGAGTAAACAGTTTGAACAGGAGGCTAGGGTAGTTGAGTTTATGTTAAAGAAATTAGGGGTGAGGCAGAAAATGGTGAAGTCAGACGAAATCATGTTGTTTGTGTTTTGGAAAAGGGGTGTGTCCTTTAGGTTATACTCCTGATCTTGCAAGGCTTACCTTTTAGACATTTTAGTAGCCCTGTATGCACAGATATACTCTTCATACAATTTTTAAGAAATATTTATTTATTTGAAAGTTAGAGTTACAGAGAGAAAGAGAGGCAGAGAGAGAGGAGAGTCTTCCATCTGATGGTTCACTCCCGAGATGGCCTCAAAGGTCGGGGCTGCACCAATCTGGAGCCAGGAGCCTCTTCCAGGTCACCCATGCAGGTGCAGGGACCCAAGGAGTTGGGCCATCCTCTACTGCTTTCCCAGGCCATAGCAGAGAGCTGGGTCGAAGGTGGAGCAGCTGGGACTCAACTGGCACCCAAATGAGATGCTGGCACTGCAGGTGGTCGCTTCACCGGTTATGCCACAGTGCCAGCTCGTCTTCATACCATTTTATTGAAGTCTCTCATGAGAATTCAAAATACTGTACACACTCAGTTGATTCTGTGTGATTAACCGCCTGTGTTTTAATTTCTTTGGGCCTCCTGGGTGGGAGGGATACTTTCTGATTATTACTGTGAGCTGTCAAGGTGCTTTCACTTAGTTCAGTGTGTGAAGGGCTAAGGTTGGATTAGATAGCCTCTAAGGTCTTCTCTAGTGGTGGAATTTTGAAACTTTGGATGACTTTTTTCAAGGCCTCAAGAAAATGGATGGCATCTGAGTTAGGATTAATTCTTAGGTCTCTGACCCAGAGTACTGTTAACAAAAACTTTGAAGATGTAGGAAAGATCCGTGTCTTTAAAAATCAAACTACCTGGTGTACCCATAGTGAGTGGAGAAATCTCTAGTAGGTAAATATTTGCCTATTGCTAGATAATGTTGTTTGGGATTTAAAAAAAAAAAAAAAAGCTTTGAAGTAAAGCCTCTGGACTGTTTTGTACACAGTTTTGTAATGGCCAGGCAGTGAAATCCGTTTTGTTAATGTTGTTTTCATTATAGAGTTTTATTGACCTCATATTTTTATAATACGAATTTGTTTTATCGTTGATATTAAGGTCAGTTCTCAGGATGCAGTAGTGTTAGATGTAGCTCCGACCAGAGATCAGGAGCAGGCTGGAGAATCCTGGACCTCGTGGAGTTGATGTGTAACAGGATTCTGTAGCAGGAATGGTAATAGTGGGGTATATGAATCTTGTGAATTGGATATAAAGGAGATGCTTCATTGGAGCCTCCAGGCACCAAGGCTCTAAGTCTGTAGTGTCATGGTAACTTGGTTTTGTGTCAAAGTATTCTGTTTTATTGTTGGGGTGGTGGTTTTCTGATGCAAAGTAGGTCTCTATTAGGTTACTTGTTAAAATGCAAATGGCAGATGAGGGACGGAGTGCCAGTATAGTTTTACACCCTGAAGCTTCGTGATGTTTTAACTGCACAAACATAAATAATGAGAGGAAATGTTTTTCAGTTGCTAAAGTATGTAGAGAATAGTAGAGAATAGGTTTACATCCTTTAAGCTGTCAAGAGTTTTGGCTTTGGGCTACTCTTTCCTAGTGATTACATTGCTTTATTTTGAAGTCTTGCCCTTTTTCCCACTGATAGACCAGTGACTTGCCTTGTGAATATAGAATTGCTAGTCAAGGATTTTTACCTCTCCTGTAACGTGACTTTGCAAAAGCTAGTGAAATGTGGCTTGTGTCACAGGAGATGTAGCTGCTCACAAATTTGGAACTTTTTAAAATTAAGATGTATAGCACTTAGAAATTAGATCTTTAGATGTGATTTGGAAAGGAGTTGACACCAGAAACATAACCTTGTTGGCTAATGCAAGGGTTTTATTTAAAATTTTAAAGACAGGTTGAGGATCCCTAATCTGAAAATCTGAAATCCAAAACACTCCAGAATCCTAAATTTTTGAGCACTGATGCCACAAGTGGAAAATTCCACACCTGACCTTATGTGATGAATCACTTAGAAAAGGCAGGTGCATAATAGTTTATTCAACCTCCAAGGGAAAAAAGACCCTCCCAGACCCCCTTCAGATACAGTATATCATTTCTGCTGCCATCCAGAGTCCCCCATACAAGCATACCCACAAAGAGTAATAAAATGGTAGGTGTGCAGGCTGTTAAGCATGCCAAAGGCAGGTTCCTCACAGTGGCCCCTGTGGAGCCAAGACCTCTGTGCAGTATTCACTTTTTTTTTTCTTGTTGTCCTATTTGCTGGGTAAAGATATTGTTGAAAAGAGTGGTAGGGCCTGGCATTGTGATGTGGCAAAGTAAGCCACTGCCTGCAATGCCAGCATCCCATATGGGTGCCCAGTCCTGGCTACTCCACCTTTGATCCAGCTCCCTGCTAATGCACCTGGGAAAGCAGCAGCAGAAGGCCCAAGTGTTGGGGCCTTGCCACCCATATGGAAGACTGGGGTGAAGCTCCTAGCTTCCGCTTGGCCCAGGCCTGGCCTTTGCAGCCGTATGGGGAATGAACCAGCTGATGGAAGATCTTTCTGTCTCTCCCTCTCTCTCTGTAACTCTACTTTTCAAATACATAAATAAATGTTAAAAAAAATTGGTAATACCAGACAACTGTGGATTGTCCACTTTGGTGACTGAGATGATACCTTTGCTTTCCTGGTGGTTCAGTGCACACAAAGTTAATATTATATAAAATCACCTTGAGGGCCGGTGCCGAGGCTCACTAGGCTAATCCTCCACCTGTGGCAGCGGCACCCCGGGTTCTAGTCCCGGTTGCTCCTCTTCCAGTCCAGCTCTCTGCTGTGGCCTGGGAAGGCAGTGGAGGATGGTCCAAGTGCTTGGGCCCTGTACCTGCATGAGAAAACCAGGAGGAAGCACCTGGCTCCTGGCTTCGAATTGGCGCAGTGCGCTGGCTGCAGTGACCATTTGGGGGGTGAACCAACGGAAAAGGAAGACCTTTCTGTCTCTCTCTAACTCTGTCAAAAATAAATAAGATAAAATAAAATCACCTTGAGCATATATGTGTAAGGTGTCTATGGAACAGAAATAAATTTTGTGTTTAGGCTGGGGTCTCACCCCGAAGAAACCTCTTTATGCACATGCAGGTATCCTCAAAATCCAAATCACGTGTGGCCCCAAGCATTTTGGATAATGATACTCAACCTGCATATACTGAAGAAGAAATGAACAGTTTCCATCCCTCTCCCCTCCATTTCACGTGTCACAACCTCAGAGGAGACTGTCTTTAATGGTTCCCAATTTTAGTTTCAGTGTTTATTTTTTAAAATTTACAATGAAATAGAATAATCGCACTTAACAATCCTGCCTATTATTAGGCCAAATTATTCCTATGTAGTGTTGCCTTTGCTGATTTGATAGGTAAAATGCCTTGGATTATGTTTTTTTTTTTTTTTTTTGTTTTCTGGAAAAGGTGGTAGGGCTTGGGTTTTAGATCTTGTGCACAGTAGCTTTTCTGCCACATGGTATGCAGTGAGTATATTCTATGCAATGTATTTATCAAATTAAAGACCTTGATCTGGAGTATGGTCAGAGCCTTCTAACCAAACCTTGCTCCTCTCACATCTTCCAGACTCAGGCATCAGAGGAGTGTCTATCTAAAGTGACTGTCTGGCCACTTGATGTGCTTAGCAGTCCCCAGAAGCTCCTCATAACTTGAGTCACCTAGGGAGTTTGTTAAGATGCAGATGTCTGACCCTTAGCCCCAAGATTGTGATTCAGGTTGAGGTGAATTCCCAGATTTGACTTCCCTGAACCACACCCTTAGAATGCCAGCTCTTTCCAGGGATCTGCATTTTCACCAGCACTCTAAGCCAGCCAGTAGCTCCCAGCTCACACTTTGAGAAACACTGTTGCAGGCTGAAGCTCAGGATTCTTAGTGAACGAGCTTCTGGCCCTCCTCTTGAGGCTTGTTTCTGATCATTCCTTGTCTTGAACTTCATATCCTGGCAATTTCAAGGTGCTTTAATTTCCATTATATGGTGTGCTGATTAATTTGATTCATTTATGAATTAGCATGTTGAAATGGCTCAACATATAAAAGGTACATAATATTATATAATTTAGTCTTTTTTTTTAAAAAAGATTTATTTTATTTATTTGAAAGACAGAGTTACAGAGAGGTCTTCCATCCACTGGTTCACTCCCCAGATAGCCGCAACGGCCAGAGCTGCACCGATCCGAAGCCAGAAGCCAGGTTCTTCTTCCCGGTCCCCTATGTGGGTGCAAGGGCCCAAGGACTTGGGCCATCTTCTGCTGCTTTCCTAGGCCATAGCAGAGAGCTGGATTGGAAGTGGAGCAGCCGGGACTAGAACTGGTGCCCATATGGGACGCTGGTGCCACAGGCGGAGGATTAACCTACTGCGCCACAGTGCCGGCCCAGGGATTATGGTTTGAAAATGTGTGAGAAATATGATTTTTATTTGATCATAGGATTTTAAAACATTCTAGATTTTTGGAGTACACCTTGTGAAATAGTGATTTAAGGTATATTCCCTTCCCTAAGATGAGATGTGAAAAGATTGAGTATAATAGTAGCTGAAATGTGGTCATCTTAGTAGCATTAACCATTTGCTAGAAAGTTCTGATTTTCAGCCTTCACTGTGTATCAGCATTACCAGGGAGAGGGTTTAAAACACTACAAATGTGTGGCCAGCTTTGAGATTGCAGATAACAATTTTTCACTGTTTTATCACTTTTTGTATATTTTTAATTATATGAATTAAGCGCTGAGAAAATAGAAGTGTTTATTGGTGCATGCTAAAGTAGTCTTAGCTAGAAAAATATAAGTTGATTTTCACCATTAGGGAACTTCGTAATATAGTTACATAATTTCAGAGTATCAGAAAGCTTGCTAATTATTTCATGTCTTAGGAAAATTATTGTAATATTTTGAGAAAGTTAAAATTTTGAAGCTTTGCCTTTCTTTAAGATATATTTTTGTAGTAGAGAAAATAATTTTAAAACTTATCTGCTTTAAAAATATTGCTGTAGTGTCACTGTACCATATCATCAGCATACAAAAAAGTTAGTTGAAGTGATTTGTTTGAAGTGTCATTTTTGAATATTTGCTTACAAAACCATTTATTAAACACCTAACAACCCTTGAGTATCCTGATAGGTCCTGGAGAATCAATGATGAACAGAGAATTTCCAAATGTATGGAAAAATATATTACATGGCATTTTAATGATTTATAAGTGATCTGTTGAAGTGCAGAGAAGGGAGAGAACTATTGGGAAGAAGAGGGATGAAGCAGAGGTCAAAAAGAGCTTTGTTTTTCTGTCTAGAATGTCTTTTTTACTGATCTTCTTAAGGTTTACAATTTTCAGTTATGAAAGATTTCTAGCCTGGAGAGAAGTTTCAGAAAGTAGTAGATTCCCATACTTAACAGTTATTAATATTTTCCTATATTTATATTTTTGTAAAAATGAAATGTTTTAGTTACAACTAAAGTCCTGTCCATTTAACTTTTTCCGTGTTTTAACTCTTCAGAGGTTACCACTGGTCTGAAGTTGTTATATAAATGATTTTCATGTACTGGTTCTAAATTTATTAATATGATTGTATCCATAAGAGGTATAAGATTATTTTGTACTAGTTATATTGGGACAGGCATTTAACGTAGTGGCTAAGACACCCCTTGATAAGCCCACATCCCACATTGGAGCATAGGGTTTGAGATCCAGCTCTGTTCCCAGTTCCAGCTTCTTGTTAGTGCACAACATGGGAGGCAGCAGATATTGGCCCAGAAGTTGAGTCTCAGCCACATGTTTGTGAGACCTGGATTGAGTTCCAGGATTTGGCCTGGCCTTGGCTGCTGTGGACATTTGGCGAGTGAAACAGTGGATGGGACTTCTCTGTCTTCCTGTCTGTCCTTCTGTTTAAAAAAAGAAAAAAGTTCTCTAATGATGTCATGTTCTTTAGAGTATGTGCCTGTTCTTTAGAAATTTGCTTTTCTTATTCATTGTTGGCTTTTAAACTTAGCTATGTTGATGTTAATTTGTTTTAACAACTAAATAGTATTTATTTGGATAATTTGATTGTTTTCAATCTTTCTACGGTTTTAGAAAAATGCTGCAGGTAGAAGTACAAGTAATTTTTCCATAAGGATTCCATGAATCCCATGTTCTCATCAGCAATTGGTAGATTTCTGCATTTTTCCCAATATGATGGTGGTGAAATGGTACTTTTAATTTTTAGGGGATTTGAACTAAGAATTGAAGAATATAGAATTTGAATAGCGAACAAAGATGGAAAAAAAGAATAGTGAGCAATTATGGCTAGATGAAAAATGTTCATCTTGTAGCCAGCAAAAACTCAGACTTTATTGTTATTATTTTTATTATTTCATTTACTTGCGAGGCAGAGAAAGAGAGCAAGCTCCCCCATCCACTTGTTCGTTCACCAGTGCCTTCAATGGCTGGGACTGGGCTGGGGCTGAAATCAGGAGCTGGGAGCACAATATAGGTCTCCCACGTGGGTGGCAGGAACCCAATTACTTGAGCTGTCACTGCTGTCTCCTAGGATCTGCATTGGTGGCAAGCTGGAGTCAGGAGCTGAGAATCAAACTCAAGCTCTTTGATGTGGGCATGTTAACCACTAGGCACATGCCTCCTCCCTCAGACTTTCTTGACCATCATCCACTGTCAGGAATGTTTTATAACTCAGTACTTATATTTGAAATAAAAGATAATAGGAAAGGATTTAGTCTTGTTACTTGTAGTATATTTTCTTGTATACTTAATAGAAATTGCTGGCATGATCATTGAAATTGACCAGCTTATGGGTTGTGAGAGTAGTTTGAAAATCATCACTCAAGAATAAATACAATGAGGGCAACAGGTAAAGCTGAATCTTAAAAGGTGTTTAACATCATCCTAAGGGGTTAGCTTTATCTCCTAGTTGTTTTCATTTTTTTAAAAGATTTATTTATTATTTGGAAGAGTTACACAGAGAGGGGAGAGGTCAGGGGGCAGAGGGGAGAGGTTTTTCATTCACTGGTTCACTCCCCAAATGGCCACATCGGCCGAAGCTGTGCAGAACTGAAGCCAGGAGTCAGGAGCTTCTTTGGGATCTCCCACATGGGTGCAGGGGCGAAAAGACGTGGGACATTTTCTACTGCTTTCCCAGGCCATAGCAGAGAGCTGGATTGGAAGTAGAGCAGCCAGGACTTGAACCAGCGCCCATGTGGGATGCTGGCACTGCAGATAGCGGCTTTCCCTGCTATACCACAGTGCTGGCCTCTTAAACTTGACTTTAACAGTAGAATGCAGCCCTTGCTTGGCTTGACCTCTCCGTCTTGCTCCATATAGGAGTGCTAATGAGAGTCAGTTTTTCTGGGACTTCAGCATTTTGGGAATAGTATGAAAACAGGCTTCTGGTGGTATGCTTCGTTTGGGTGGGGTTGTGACAGTTAGTCATAGACTTTTTTTTTTTTTTTTTGACAGGCAGAGTGGACAGTGAGAGAGAGAGACAGAGAGAAAGGTCTTCCTTTTGCCGTTGGTTCACCCTCCAATGGCTGCCGCGGACAGTGCGCTGCGGCCGGCGCACCATGCTCATCCGACGGCAGGAGCCAGGTGCTAGGTGCTTATCCTGGTCTCCCATGGGGTGCAGGGCCCAAGCACTTGGGCCATCCTCCACTGCACTCCTGGGCCACAGCAGAGGGCTGGCCTGGAAGAGGGGCAACCGGGACAGAATCCGGTGCTCCGACCGGGACTAGAACCCGGTTTGCCGGCGCCGCAAGGCGGAGGATTAGCCTGTTGAGCCACGGCGCCGGCCAGTCATAGACTTTTAAATATGGAACTAGTTATAAAAATTTGGAGGTGGGACATGCTTTTACAGTTATTAAGATGCTACTTGGGATGCCTGCATCCCATTTTGGAGTTCCTGGTTAAAGTCTTGGTCCCTTCTAATTACATCTTCTTGCTAATGCACATCCTTGGAGAGCAGTAGATGGTGGCTCAAGTAGTCCCTGGTGCCCACATGGGAGACTCAGATTGAGCTGCTGGCTCCTGGCTTCCACTTGGCTCAGCCCCAGCTGTTGCTTGCTTTTGAGGGGTGAATCAGTGGATGGAAGATCTGTCCCCCCCCCCCCCCCCGTCTGCCTTTCAAATAAAATGAAGATAAAATTAAAAAAATAATTTGGAGGCAAGCTTTTGCATTAGAGCACATAAGAGATGATATTGCCAAGAACTCAAACATGACCGGCGCCCTGGCTCAACAGGCTAATCCTCCGCCTTGCAGCACCGGCACACCGGGTTCTAGTCCCGGTTGGGGCGCCGGATTCTGTCCTGGTTGCCCCTCTTCCAGGCCAGCTCTCTGCTGTGTCCCGGGAGTGCAGTGGAGGATGGCCCAGGCGCTTGGGCCCTGCACCCCATGGGAGACCAGGAAAAAGCACCTGGCACCTGGCTCCTGCCATCGGATAAGCCGCAGTGCGCCGGCCGCAGCGCGGCAGCCATTGGAGGGTGAACCAACGGCAAAGGAAGACCTTTCTCTCCGTCTCTCTCTCTCTCACTGTCCACTCTGCCTTTCAAAAAAAAAAAAAAAAAAAAAACTCAAACAGTGAAAGCATGAATGTAAAGGACAAAGATTAGAGTTTACAGGGGGGCTGGTGCTGTGGTGTAGCGGGTAAAGCTACTGCCTGCAGTGCTGAAATCCCTTATGGGTGCCAGTTCCAAGTCCCAGCTGCTCCACTTTCGGTCCAACTCTGTGCTATGGCCTGGGAAAGCAGTAGAAGATGGCCCAACTGGCCGGCGCCGTGGCTGAATAGGCTAATCCTCTGCCTTGTGGCGCCAGCACACCGGGTTCTAGTCCTGGTTGGGGCGCCGGATTCTGTCCCGGTTGCCCCTCTTCCAGGCCAGCTCTCTACTATGGCCCGGGAGTGAGTGGAGGATGGCCCAAGTGCTTGGGCCCTGCACCCCATGGAAGACCAGGAGAAGCACCTGGCTCCTGGCTTCGGATCAGTGCGGTGCACCGGCCATTGGAGGGTGAACCAACGGCAAAAGGAAGACCTTTCTCTCTGTCTCTCTCTCACTGTCCACTATGCCTGTCAAAAAAAAAAAAAAATGATGGCCCAAGTGCTTGTGCCCCTGCACCCATGTGGGAGACTCCTAAGAAACTTTGGATTGGCTCAGCTGCAGCCATTGTGGCCATTTGGGTAGTGTACCAGCAGATGGAAGACCTTTCTCTCTGTATCTCCCTTTGTCTGTAACCCTACCTCTCAAATCAATAAATCTTTTAAAAAGTTTTTTTAAAAAAGTTTATGGGCTTAATTGTTGGACCTCACCACTAGCTGGCTGTGAAAATTAAGTGTGAGCGATGAATTAAAGGAAATATCTTGGTTTATTCTGTTGACTTAAGTAAATGGTGCTATTAATAATTGATATATGGGACTCACAAGAGCTTATTTAAAGGGGGATTATATGGTCAGGTTTAGACAATTTTGAGGCAAAATACCCAAACTACCCATGGGTAAATGGAAAGGTAGGCATTTGAAAATTTGAACCTGTAACTGCAGAGACATTTGGGCTGTCAGGATAGATTGCAAAGGTTCAGGGGCAAACTAGGTCAAGTACCTGAGTTGGGGAGATAACTCAGAGAAAATGAAGTGAGAGCAGCTAAGAAAGCCAAAGATGGCACCTTGAGCAGTATCAGCAAACAAAGGAAGAGGTAAGCAGCTTAACAAGGGAATTGCAGAAATAAAGAACAATGAGGAAAGTGAAGATGAGAGCCTTGGAAAAAGAGTAAGTGGAACAGAAGTGATCCAAGGTAAATAGCAAGTACATCTGAAGAAATCTTTAGGGCTCAGTGCATTAAGCCTGATCATGATAGGTGAATACTTGACTTTCTAGCTGTTAATTAGGTGCCACTAACAATTTTAAGGCAACTTGGAGTAATCTAGTATTCCATTAGTTAAGTGTGTATACTTTTAAGAGTGCTTAAATTATGCCTAGTAAGTTTACATACCAAATTGTCATTGTCCAAACAGTTTGTAGATTTCTTATGTGTTACATTTTAACAAGATTCCTTTCCTTTTTGAGCTTGCTTGGACATTAGAATTCAGAATTACAAGATTCAGCTGGCAACTAAAAAAAAAAAACTCTAGAAATTTGTAGTTGTAATAAATTCACTTTTGGTTAAGTAAAAATATGATAATTTAATACATGATTTAGATCATTTAGAAAACAGCATAACTATCACATCTGACCTTAAACTGTGCTAAATCAGCCTAATTAGAATCTTCCTCTTCTTTCAAGCTGTGTTGGGTTTTAATATTGAAATGATTTCTGGAAAACTGTTGTTGGTTTTGGGGGATTTTGCAGGAGAAACTCTTTTGCTTAGAGTAAAATGTTGTCTGTATAAATTGTAGAGTCACCTACTTTTTTCCAAGTATCTACTGGTGAGAAGAGTTAACAGAAGTTTTGAGAAAAAAAAACTAAAGACTGTTACTAGTCTTTAATAATGTATACCATTGCAGAATCAAGAATCCAGCTAAATTAATTTCTTTAATTTTTTTTATCAAAAGTATTTATATGAAAGGCAGAGTGATAGAGATGTATATTCCGTCTGCCGGTTTGATTCCCCAGATGCCCACAACAGCCATGGCTGGGTCAGGGTGGAGCCAGGGGCCACAAACTCCATATGTCTCTCCCATGTTGGTGGCATGTATTAAGTACTTGGGGCATCGTCTGCTGCCTTCTGAAGTGCATTAGTAGGAAGCTGGATCAGAAGTGGAGAAGCCAGGACTCCAACCAGCACTCTGATATGGGATGTGGGTATCCAAAGTAGTGTCTTGACTTACTGTTCCAAAATGCCCACCTCTCTTTACTATTTATTTATTTATTTATTTATTTTGACAGGCAGAGTGGACAGTGAGAGAGACAGAGAGAAAGGTCTTCCTTTGTCGTTGGTTCACCCTCCAATTGCCACTGTGGCCGACATGCTGTGGTCGGCGCACCGTGCTGATCCAAAGGCAGGAGCCAGGTGCTTCTCCTGGTCTCCCATGGGGTGCAGGGCCCAAGCACTTGGGCCATCCTCCACTGCACTCCCTGATCACAGCAGAGAGCTGGCCTGGAAGAGGGGCAACCAGGACAGAATCCGGCGCCCCGACCGGGACTAGAACCCGGTGTGCCGGTGCTGCAAGGTGGAGGATTAGCCTGTTGAGCCATGGCGCCGGCCCTCTCTTTACCTTTTAATTGAAAGATACTTTCCAGTACATCACATGTTCTTGTTTTTTGATTAAGGTATGTTTTTAGATGTTCGAAGTCATGTTATTTTTGGGAGTGAGCATGAGATTTCCAACTTTTGCATGCTATTTAAAAAAAAATGTAAGAGCCAGGGGATGACCATTTTGGCCTACTGGTTAAAAGTCCTGTATCCCACATTGGAGTGCTTCGGTTTGATTCCTGGCTCTGGCGCCCAGCTCCATTTTCCTGCCACTGCACACCCTGGGAGGCAGCAGATGAAGGCTTAAATAATTGAGTTGCCATCATCCATGTAGAAGACCTGGATTGCGTACCTGGCTGTGGGCTTTTGCAAGCATTTTGGTAGCGAGACAATGATTTGGTGAGCTGTCTGTCCCTGTCTATGCCTTTCTCATAAAAAAAAAAAAAAGCCTATCACATAGTAAGTTAAGACTTTCTCACTGATGCTGTTTATACAGTGCTTTTTATTTCCAAATAACTAAATAACTTTATCTGCCTAGTTTAGCCAGTCCTTGCTAATGGCTCTTAGTAGCCCAACCAACTAGAACTTTAAAGAAATAATGAATAACTTACATTCTCTTAATGTATGTTGAGCATGAGTAATAGAGTTCATGAGAAGAAATTTGAGGAAGAATAAGAATTTGACATTTCTTTTCCAATGTTAAGTATAGTGATACTAAATGAACTTTAGATTTAGAGTTTGAGGAACTTTAGTGTTGTTAACATTCATAGAAAATTTAGAGTTTTTGTTAGTGTTCTAATACTTCTCCCTCCTCCCCCAATTCAAACCCCTTCACCATCTAAACAAAGTTCCCTAACCCTCACCTGCTGCATACCTTGATATTTTGGAACTTGCTGAAAACTGGAAAGTAAGCACACACTTTCCTGAACCATCAGACTAGAATTTTTAGCGCTTATACAGTAAGGTTTATGTCTGTCATTCTTAGATACCTCTTTCATTTCATCTAACCCAAACATTTGAACATAACAATAAAAATCTGGATAGGGACTTGAAGTTCAAGCGTTTAGCTACTTTTTAGTTTTATTTATACCAGATTAGAAGCAGTTAATTTGATGGAACCGTTCTAATGGACTTACTATATAGTTGTCATCATCCTTGAGAGTTCTTTGTGCCCTGTTATTTGGTTGAGTTCACATATTTAAATGAACAGTAGTAGCCTCTCAAATATTTTAATACATTTTAATTTTCTTAGGGCTCAATTTCAAGGTTTGTAAAATGTTCAGTACTAAGGTGGTGGGATTAGTGAGGTAATTATTATAAGAAAATAATTGTTACTATGGTAACTAATCTGCCTCTGCTCAGTTATGACAGGCAAAGTTATCCTGCTTTGCCAACTGTGGTCGCTTGGTTGAGTTACCTTCTTCAGTGTCAGGTTCTGCACTGTTGCATGAATGAATCACTCAACACTTACCCAGTACCTGGAGATTATTGTGGTGGACGTGGTAAGATCACTGCTGTCTGGTACTTGTGTTCTAGTAAGGAGAAACAAGTAGATTAAAAAGGACCTGAGATGATTGTAGGTGTGTGCATGCTATGAGGAAAGGAATAGGGATGAGAGGGAGTGAAGTTGGTGGTGGTAGCTTTGCACTGTGTCAGCAGCACCCAGCAGTTGTGCAATTCTCACACCCCACAGTGGGGAAGAGCCAGGCTTGGGCTGAGGGAGGGGAGAGCTTTCCAACAAGTTCAGAGGAAAGAGCTCAGAATAGAATCACAAGATTGGAGTCAAGTAGAGAACATGGGGGGGAAGGAGCACAAGTTAGATCACAAAGGCCTTGGAGAGTTGCTGGGGAGGTCATACTCTGTTAAAACTTCGGTTTGAAAGTTAGCTTCAAACAAATAAATCTTTTAAAAAACAACAACAACTGTGATTTGCAGAAAGTGTTGAGCCTGAAGGACATATATGCTGTCAGTCTTTTGGTTGTGGTAGTGGGGAGTGGAGTCTAGGGAGCCTAGATTAGAGATTTGTGTAGTAGTCCAGGTATGGGATTATGTGTGGTACTATGAAGAGGAGCGAAGGGCATGGGTCAAACCTGGAATTCAGTAATTGGATATGGGAAAAGGGGGGAAGGAGGCATCAAGTATGACTTGGCTTGCAACACAGATGGGGAATCCCTGGGCTAGAAAATCAAGGATTAGATATCGAACGTGCCTGTTAGGTAGCCAACAAAGATACCAGATAGGTAATTGGGTAAATTCATTTTGAGCCCTAAATGTAGGTCAGGGTTAGGGATTCAGAATTATCAGCATGTAGCTCTCGTTTAAAGTTTGAAATTAGAGATTACGGAGGGAGGGAAGAAAAGCATTTTGATCCATATTCATTGAAATGTGGTTAGTGCAGTTTTAGTTAATCCATAACTAATTAATGGTAGTAATAACCTAAAAATGTAGATAGAAATTCTATTCTGTTTCTCAAACCTTATTTTTTTATTAAAGCAGATGAAAAGTTATCTAATTATTACCATGGACACTGCCTTCCTTAAAAATGAGTCTTGATGTTGGTCTGCTCTGACTAAATGAGATGAGGCTTTGGCTGGGCACTAAGCTGTTGTGTAGGCTGACCTCGTATGTCATTGTTGGATACACCTGTTAATTTTCGTAAGAGTCAGATGCTTCTTCAGCTGCTCTTTTGAGGAGTCTATGTTTGCCAGTAGATTATAGAGTGAGGACAACACTGTTTTAAAACTCTTCACCCAATAGTCTTAGACAAAAGACTGGGAAAATAAGTACTGAAATATTAACATTAATTATCTCTGGGTAATGAAATATATATTTTATTTTAATTTTCCTTAAATATGTATCTTCATGTTATTAATATTTATAATCATTACCAAAGTAAAATACATATTAAAATGTTATCTAAAATGCCTTTTACTTCATAATTTAATAAGCTTTTCACATTTTCTTTCAAAATGGTTTTAAATTAACTAAACAAATTGTGAGGTAGTAATACAAAGAGTTCTTACATACTTCTCTCTCCTTTCTCCTGTTAACATCTCATTATTAGCACATTTGTCACAGTAAATGAGCCACATCCAACTTCCTTTATTGTGTTTTATCCAAACTCAACAAGAAATGATTTAAAACAATATATTTAAGATTGCATATTGAGGCCGGCAATGCGGCTCACTTGGCTAATCCTCTACCTGCAGTGCCAGCACCCCGGGTTCTAGTCCTGGTTGGGGTACCAGATTCTGACCTGGGTGCTCCTCTTCCAGTCCAGCTCTCTGCTGTGGCCCAGGAAGGCAGTAGAGGATGGTCCAAGTGTGTGGGCCCGGCACCTGCATGGGAGACCAGGAGGAAGTACCTGGCTCCTGCCTTCAGATTGGCGCAGCGCGCCAGCCATAGCAACCATTTTGGGGGGTGAACCAACGGAAAAGGAAGACCTTTCTCTCTCTCTCTCTCTCTCTCTCTCACTCTCACTCTCACTCACTCACTCACTGTCTTAACTCTGCCTGTAAAAAATAATCGAAAGGAAAAAAAAAAGAAAAAAAAAGATTGCATATTGGATAAGTACCTGAAAAATTGATTCCCTATCATTGAAAGTAAGGATATAAAGGAATTTGGAAGAATGAAGAAAATGTGCTTTTGAATTCTATTAGCATTCACTTTAGTAGACAGATTTCCTACTCTTTCAACATTTTACTTTATGAATTAATTAGAAGACATATATTTTAAAAGGAAAACATTAATGGCAAGGTAGTTACATTACTCTAATCAACTAGGAGAAGTAATTCCTGTAGGATACATGTCTGTAAACCTTTTGTTTACATTGGGTAGGGTAAATTCCAAGTAGAGTTCATAAATCTGAACACAAGAGAGCAGCAAATCTAAGTGGAACAAAGGTCATCTAAGTACCTCTAAAAATATGCTTAAGGTATTCGTTTGTGATATATTAAAAGACAAAAATAAAAAAGCTGTTCAATGTTGAATTTAGATCCTACTGACTATATGATTCAGAAAGCAATACTGTATTTGGTATTTAACTGAAATTATGATTTTTCTGAAATCAGGCTTCTTAGTTTACTTCTAATTAGTAGGTTTCACAGGTAGTCATTAAAATGTGCCTTAAAAATGTTTTATTTGGGACTGGTGTGGCGTAGAGGGTGAAGCCACTGCCTGCAGTACCTGCATCCCATCAAGGTGCAGGTTTGAAACCCTGCTGCTCCACTTCCGATCCAGCTCCCTGCTAATGTACCTGGGATAATAGCAGAGGATGGCACAAGGGTTTGGGGCCATGCACCCACATGGGAGATCTGGAAGAGGCTCCTGATTCCTGGCTTTGGTCAGGCCCAACCCTGGCCATTGTGGCCATTTTGGGGGGGGTGAAACAGCAGATGGAAGATCTCTCTATCTCTTCCTCTCCCTATGTAGCTCTGACTTAAATAAATGGATGAAGCTACCAAAAAAAAAAAAAAAAAGTTTTGGGGCTGGCGCTGTGGCATAGCAGATTAAAGCCCTGGCCTAGCAACACTGGCATCCCATATGGGCGCTGGTGTGAGTCCTGACTGCTCCAGTTCTGATCCAGCTCTCTGATGTGGCCTGAGAAAGCAGTAGAAGATGGCCCAAATCCTTGGGTTCCTGCACCCACGTGGGAGACCCAGAAGAAGCTCCTGGCTTTGGATAGGTTCAGTTCTGGCTGTTTGGGGAGTGAACCAGTGGGTGGAAGACCTCTCTTTCTCAGTATCCACCTCTCTCTAACTCTGTCTTTCAAATAAATATTTAAAAAAAGTTTCATTGTATAAATAGCTTTTTAAAGGCTTAACTTTATAACATCATATGTATCAATAGTAAAACTTTTTTTTTTTTTTATTTTAGCTTGCACTGAAAGGCTCCAGCTACAGTGGACTGCTTGAACGACATCATATTCACACCAAAAATGTAGAGCATATTATAGATAGTTTACGGTAAGTCTACGAATGAGATCTTGACTAGGATTGTATATTCAGGACTTCCATTTTTTACTTGTATTAGCAGATAATGTTTAGATTTTAAATAAAGATTGTTATGAGACCATTTTACAAAAAGCATATCAAAGTTAATGGACCTGACCTTACAGATTTCTAAGGAGATTTTTATTGTTCTCCAAAAAATTTCATGGATGTTTTCAGTTATTATTTGGTCAGCCAGAGAAGTACCTTTGTTGCAGAGTTAATTCAGTACACAGTAGGCTTCAATGGTATGTGCAATGTTTCATTTCTCAGAATGGTGGATTGTATGGGTGTACTTTACTTTTTGAGTGACTAAATTATAGAAATTTCAGTTAATTTGGGACTCAGTGCAGTAGGAATAAACATATACACAAGAGAATCACTATGAGAAAATGAAGATTACAAAGTATTTTGGTCTGGCACTCAACAAATATTAAGTTTAAAAATAACAATAGTTTTATAGCAAAAGTTGTCTAAGTATTAGTCTTCTGGGCCATTATTATATTAACTTTAATATTACAAGAAGTGAAGGTAAGGCCGGCGCCGTGGCTCAACAGGCTAATCCTCCGCCTTGCGGTGCCGGCACACCGGGTTCTAGTCCTGGTCGGGGCGCCGGATTCTGTCCCGGTTGCCCCTCTTCCAGGCCAGCCCTCTGCTGTGGCCCAGGAGTGCAGTGGAGGATGGCCCAAGTGCTTGGGCCCTGCACCCCATGGGAGACCAGGAAAAAGCACCTAGCACCTGGCTCCTGCCATCGGATGAGCGCGGTGCGCCGGCCGCAGCGCACCGACCGCGGCAGCCATTGGAGGGTGAACCAACGGCAAAGGAAGACCTTTCTCTCTGTCTCTCTCTCACTGTCCACTCTGCCTGTCCAAAAAAGAAAGAAAAAAAAAAAGAAGTGAAGGTAATAAAATTATAACTATATATATAACTATATATTGCTATTTGTCAGTGATTATAAAATGTTTTTAAAGCACATGGAGATGATAATTCCTTTCAATTTATTCCTTTGCTTTTTGACCTCTCTTAGCTAATTGGCTATTATAATTAAGTATAAATGAAGCTAACTATACGAATTTGTTTATAAGACATTTATTTTATATTTATACATCCATTGTAATAATCTGCCTCTCAGAAAATAATACTATTATAGATGTTATTAATGGAATTTTATGTAACTTTTGCTTTTTTCTCTTAGGAATGAGGGAATTGAGGTTCGTCTGGTCAAGAGGAGAGAATATGATGAAGAGACTGTTCGATGGGCTGATGCTGTCATAGCTGCGGGAGGTAATAGTTTTAGAGAGTTATGAAAGTATTCTTTAATATAGATTATTTCCAAATATCCTGGGGCCTAGCTATATTAAAGCCTTCTGAATCCTACCATAAGACAAATTTTTGGATTAGGTTTAACATCTTGTTTTAAAAAAATATTTATTTACTTTGAAGGCAGAGCAAAAGATCCATACTATCCATCCACTGGTCCTCTCCCCAAATAACTGCAACAGCTGGGAATGAGAAAATGACAGTGGTACCTGTTAGTGTGGCCCATGGCAAAAAGAGCCTTCTTCCCCGCTCTCCACCTCTTTTTATCTGGTAGAGGTGTTACCCCAATTGAATATACAAACCAGATGGGGTCCTAGAATGTGCCCTACTCCCAGGTGAGACAGGTTCATCCTGGGAAGGTAGGTGTATCAAGCCGACAGTTTAAGGACAAATTTACTTTGCAGGGGTACAAGAATTTTAAATGCCTAGTTACACCATGTCAGAATTATGTAAATTCCGTTCCTGTTTGGCACCAATGTATGCTTATGTTTTTCCTGAGTTTTAATGTGCTCTTTCTAAAACTTTAAATCGACAGAGCTGTTCGTGGAAAAATCTAAAGTTAGACATTTTGGGGGTATGTTCTCATTAAAATGAGTGAATTTGGAGTAGTGTTATGGGAAAAGGAAAGAGAACTAATAAACGTTTTGGGATTTGAGCAGTGGTTCCTAAGAAGGGGAACACTACTGGCATCTAATGGGTAGTGATCAGGGATGCTACTTCACATTCTACAGCACACAGGGAAGCCCCTCACAGCAAGGAATTATTCTAAAATATCAGTCTTAGAAATTTAGGGGCAGTGTCGTGGCGCAGCAGGTTAAGCCACTATTTGCAGTGCTGGGATCCCATATCTGAACTCCAGTTTAAGTCCTAGCTGCTCTGCTTCTTATCCAGCTCCCCGTTAATGTGTCTGAGAAGGGAGCAGAACATGGCACTAGTGCTTGGGCTCCTGCTACCCTTTTGGAAACCTGAAGAGTTCCAGACCCTTGGTTTCAACCTGGCCCAAGCCCCAACCATTGCAGCCGTTTGGGTACTGAACTAATGGGTGAAAGGTTGATCTCTTTCTCTCTCTGTCTCTTTCTTTCTTTCTGTCACTCTGCCTTTTAAATAAATAAAAAGAAATCAAGATTTGATTTAAAATTTGTTAAATTCTTAGATTTTAGCAGTAGATATGATTTGAGGGTACTTGAAAAAGTTTGTGAAAAATGGAATTAAAATATGTTTATTTTGTTGCCTCAGAATTCTGAAATCTGCTCGTAGTGGAAATCTTCAAAAAGTTCATGGAAAATATGTATTATGAAAAAGCTGTGCATAGATTTCAAAAACTTTTTGTGTCCGAATAAACTTACCTTTTAATTCCGTTCTCCATGAATGTTTTGAAGTACTATGATGCAAAAATCCAGATGGTAGAAAAGAAGTGGAGTATGGGGCCAGAGCTGTGGCACAGCAGGTTAAAGCCCTGGCCTGAAGTGCTGGCATCACATGTGGGCGCTGGTTCTAGTCCCGGCTGCTCCTCTTCCTATCCAGCTCTCTATTATGGCCTAGGATAGCAGTAGAAGATGGCTCAAGAGCTTGGGCCCCTGCACCCACATGGGAGACCCAGAAGAAGCTCCTGGCTCTTGGCTTCGGATTGGCACAGCTCCAGCTGTTGCGGCCAATTGGGGAGTGAACCATCGGATGGAAGACCTCTCTCTCTGTCTCTTCCTCTCTCTGTAATTCTTTCAAATAAATAAATCTTAAAAAAAAAAAAAAGAAGTGGAGTGGTCTGTGGCTGGTCAACAGTGTAGGATGTAATGTAATTGTTACAATGAAAGTACTTGTTTTCGGGGTTGGCACTGTGGCATAGTGGGTAAAGCGGCTGCCTGCAGTGCTGACATCTTGGACGCCGGTTTGCATCCCGGCTGCTCCACTTCTGATCCAGCTCTCTGCTGTGGCCTGGGAAAGCAGTAGAAGATGGCCCAAGCCCTTGGACCCCTGCGCCCATGTGGGAGACCCAGAAGAAGCTCCTGGCTCCTGGCTTCGGATCTGCGCAACTCTGGCTGTTGTGGCTCGTTGGGGAATGAACCATTGGATGGAAGACCTCTTTATATCTCTCTCTGCCTCTCTTTCTCTCTCTCTGTAACTGACTTTCAAATAAATAAATCTTTTTTTTTTTTTAAAGAAAGTACTTGTTTTCAAAATGTTGTCAAAAACTTGTTTGTAACTCTGGTTGTCTTGTCTTTTGTCTTTTGTCCTTTAGGTGATGGCACAATGCTTCTAGCAGCAAGTAAAGTCTTGGACAGACTTAAACCAGTGATAGGGGTAAACACTGATCCAGAACGGTAAGGAAGAATGTTTCTGATTGGTTGGTTTGTGTTTATTTTGGCAGATTATGAATATAAACATTTCTGCTTCCTTTGTGTTGTATCTACTTGGTATAAATCTTAAAGTAGGAAACTCTTATTTTCTTTGTTACAGTCACATTGCTGGACCCTGTTGCAACAGGGACTTCAGTACATGTTTCAAGTAGAGGTACCCTTGTTCCTAGCTACCAGTAAAATCATGTTTCAAAAACATTCGAGTGATGGAATTTAGGCATGTAGGTGTTGTTTTCAAGGATAGTTCTAGTTTTTAGCTCAGGCATAAAAATATACATACATCTAGCTGGCGTTGGTGGTAGGATATTATGTTATAGGGTGGACCACTCCTCAGATTTGAGTATAGGCAGTTTGGAAGTAGGATCTGTGGCAGAAAAGATCTGAGCCCTTGACCTGGTAAGTGTTGGGACCTTTGGTATTGCGCAAGTATTGAGTTAATGTTCTTTTTTTGCTTTTCCTTATAGTTTTCATTTATATTCTGGTTATTGCCTCTACTGATTTTCTTGGTGACTTCATTGACTTAGTAGATTTCTCCCAATACTATTATTTTTTTTTCTTCCCTAGCTTCACTGATTACTTATTCTCCTTCTGTCCCAGTCACACGTAGCTGTGTTTATACCTGGACTGATCATCAGGAATTTCCCATCTATACAGTCCTGATTCCACTCTGATCAAAGCCTCCTGCCTTAACAACCTTTATCTCTCATCCCACTAAATTAATTCTTTAAGTATTTTGATCTCCTCTGTTTTCTTTGTTTAATTCTCCCTTACCTCATTTACTTTCTTGATAGTTTTTAAAATATTTTTAATCATTATCTTCCCATTCAATCCAAATCAGTCTGATCATCATCCTTTCCACTCCAACTACCAAGGCCATCTGGGAAAAAAAGTCATAAAAACTTGGGTGTCGTGGCACTTCTCCAACACTTAGAACTGGACCCAAAAGCCTTCTGCGTAGCCCTAGTCATCTCTCATTACCATTCTGTGTGGTGGCTACTTCAGGAGCGGCTGCTTGGCTTCATTATACTTCTTGCTTCTCCTGTTATTTTTTGTCAGTAGAATTTGTCTTTATCTCTTTAAGAATCTTTATTTATTTTGGTCACTGCTTGTTTAAACTACTGGTATTCTCTTTTCTTTTTTTAAAGATTTATTTATTTATTTGGAATTCAGAGTTACACAGAGAAAGAAGGAGAGGCAAAGAGAGAGAGAGAGAGGTCTTCTAACCTCTGGTTCACTCCCCAGATAGCTGCAACAGCCGGTGCTGTGCCGATCCAAAGCCAGGAGCCACCTTCGTGTCTCCCACGCGGGTGCAGAAACCCAAGGACTTGGGCCACCCTCTACTGCTTTCCCAGGCCATAGCAAAGAGCTGGACCAGAAGTGGAACAGGCATGAACAGGAAGTGGATCAGTTGGGACTTGAACCGGCGCCCATATGGGATGCCGGCGCTGCAGACAGCAGTTTTACCTGCTATGCCACAGCGCTGGCCCTACTACTGGTATTTTCAAATATTGTGCTCTAGGTCGTCTTTTTTTTCCCCCTTCATTCACTTTACTATTTCAATAATAGTTGATTAATACCTGTGCCTTTAATTCAGCTCCTGGTGACTCACAGATCTTCTTATCTAACACCAAACTTGATCATTGTCTTCTCTACTATGGCCAGTGGGATCTTTTTATAAAAGTTTGATATTATGTGACTTCTCTGCTGAGGGCATTATAGTGGTTCTCCCTCTAACTCAGAATAAGATCTAATTCTTTTCTGTATCTGGGGTGACCAGCTTTTCCTGGTTTGCCTGAGATTTTCCCAGTTTTAGGCCTAGAAGTGTTGTGTTCCATGAAATCGTCAGTCCAAGAAACAATTGATCAACTTAACTATGGCATAAGGCTTTATATTATCTGGCCTCTCTCTATTTTTTATCCTTATTCCTGGCTGTTTTCCCCTTTCCTCATACAGTTTTACCACACTGGCCTGTACTTGGGTGTTATCTAGTGCTATTAAAAATGTGACATCTTAATTAGTCTACAGATGAGCCTCTTCCCTTTCTTATCAACCATCATTCTTGAATGAAATCATCACCTGTGCTGAAGAGGTGACTAATTCTCCCTCACCCCATCATCACATTGGTCCTGAGTTCTAGGATACCACCTTTGAGTCCATCTCTTGCCATCTTCACTATCACTCAGCCTTTCATTATTTTTTTAATTACTGCAGTAGCTTTCAGTCTCTCCCATTCTAACCCATCCTTTACTCTGTGTCTTCTTCAACTCATTGTATCCACCCCTTAATTAAAATCTTTAGGGTTTCCCTATGACCTTCAAGTTACCTTGCAGATTCCTCAGCATAACAGAACCATCTCTTGTCTCTGCTTTTCTAGTTTCATCTATCTTACAAACTCACAGGTTTACACAATGCTCAGGGTAATCCTTCCTAAAGGCTGCTTGTAAGTGCAAATTATAGCTGTATGAGCATCTACTAACATACATGCTAGATGCTCGCATGGGGATGCTTTTTTCTTTGGAGGAGCTTTGTTGATATATAAGATAGTGTATGATATGAAAGAGTAAGTGAAAGTTATTGAGACAGCACATTTTTTTTCATGCCTTTATGCTTTTGCCGTTCTTGTTTATCCAAGACTTTTGGTTCCTTTCCTGGGCTCTGACAATACTTTTCCTGTAAAGAAAGCATTTATATTATTTTCTGCTTTTTTGTCTCTTCTCTTAGATTATAAATTCCTTGAATGTAGAACCTTGTATTTTGTCACTTTCATAGTTTTTGTTTTTTCTTAAAGCTTATTTATTTGAAAGGCAGAGTTACAGAGAGAGGGAGAGACAGAGAAAGAAGAGGTCTTCCACCCACTGGTTCACTCCCCAAATGGCCACGACATCTGGGCTGGGCCAGGCCAAAGTCAGGAGCCAGGATCTGCTTCTGGGTCTCCCACGTGGGTACAGGGACCAAGTACTTAGGTCATTTTCTGGTGCTTTACTAGGTGGTTTAGCAGGGAGCTGGTTGGGAAGTGGATCAGTTGGGACTCAAACCGGTACCTGTATGGGATGCTGGCATTGCAGGTGGTGGCTTAACCCACCATGCCACAGTGCCAGTCCCCACTATCATACATAGTTGGTAGGCAATAAGCAGTTGAAAAATGAATGATTAATTAAATGACCTTAGGGGGCAGGTCTAGGACTCCAGTGTAGCTGAGTAAATATTCCCTGAACATGAATAATTTGAGCTCATTCATTCAGTGATTAGCTTTGGATTGCCTTCAGTATTGATGAATATGGATGGGCTTAGAACTTCTTAATAGCATATTTTTATGTCATTAAGATATTCTTAACTTCAGTAATTATATTTTATACGCTTTATTGAATTATATTTTCCTTTAAAAAACAACTAGGTCAGTATGATTCTCTAACTCCCTCCAACTTTTAGTTGGTTGCCTGTATCCCTAACTGATAGCTGACTATAACCTCATCAGAGACCTTTCTCTACAGCATTCTAGACTTGCAGGTATTTTTCTATCAAATAACTGGTGATAGCTTTTACATACTTAACACTGTTAAATATTAGTGAGTATATGAATTAAAACTTAGGCCCTGGCATTTCTTAACCTCAGTCTTGACCCTCTCAGATAAAGAAATTGACTATTTATAACTTTGTAAAAAGTTTTTTCTCTACTCTTCACACTTACATAAGCTAATTGATATTTATTATTAGGAATTTATTTGCCAAGAGTCCAGCCTTAACTATTTCTTCAAGAATGAAGTATCAAATAAATGGTGATGATTGAACTTCCTGGATACCATGTTGTTATCTTCCTATAGCAGCCCATAGGCAATCTGACTAACTTGTAGTTTGCAGTTACTTGTTTTACTTTCTGTCTTTGACATCAGGCTATGAACTCCTTTGAATAAATGAAGTACTATAGTGAGTTAAGCTTTCCCAGTTCTCTTCTAGACTCTCAGGATATCTTAAATGATGTTAGAAAGGGATTATGATTCAAAACACTTTGACATAATTTGAGTCCTCAGAATAAGGAATGTCCTTGGTGGTTTTTGTCACAGTTTTTAAGATGAGGAAGCTTAAAGTGACTTGCCCAAAGTTAATAGTTGAATAATTTAAAGGTAAAATGCAAGCAACACTGTAATACTAGGTTACTTTATAGGGTCATCCATCAGTGGCAGATTTCTTATTATTTATAGATCTACTATAATGTGGGAGCTTGAATATTATTGTGTGTTATAACATTAAAACTGAATGTAGACTACTATTTCTATTTGGTATTTTTTGTTGATGTTGAAAATAAAGTTAGTTTTCTAGAAAAATGAAATAAAATCTAGAAACTTTCAGAATTTCATCTCATGTTTGTAGTTTGATACTTAACAAAAATTTTTTTTTCTCAATTCTTTTTCTTCTTTTCCTTACACCACCTCCAAAATGTCTTTTACAATAAAGGTCTGAGGGTCATTTATGCCTGCCTGTTCGATACACACATTCCTTCCCAGAAGCCTTGCAGAAGTTTTCTCGTGGTGAGTTCAGGTAGGAATTTCTTACTGTTATATTTAAATAAGCAAGTGCCACTAATAATGCTGTTAAAAATGAAACACACCAGATAATACTTGAATTGCTCCAGTTATAACAGTAGCCATATAAAGAATACATAACTGAGTTGCACAGATCTAACTTGCCTTCTAATTCCCCTGGAACCATGTAGAGAAACAATGACAGAATGTTAGCTGGCCAGTAATGTAATTGCCAAGTAGAGGTTTCTCTCCTTAGTGAGATAGAAGTGGTGACTCCACTTTCTTGTGCTTGGTAGAAAGAAAACTATTTGCTGCATTTGAATGTTCAGACTTTGAGATTTTTATATTCATTATCCTTAACTTGCCATTCAGTAATGACTAGGATTTAGATTTAATTCAGCCATACTGGGACTCTTGCTATCTCAGTCTTGCATATTAAGTATTTCTTAAACAGTATAGTTAGGATTTTAAAAAATGCTTCTTTTGGGGGCCGGCACTCTGGCGTAGCGGGTAAAGGCGCCGCCTGCAGTGCCGGCATCCCATATGGGCATCGGTTTGAGTCCTGGCTGCTCCACTTCCCATCCAGCTCTGCTATGGCCTGGAAAAGCAGTAGAGGATGGCCCTAGTCCTTGGGCCCCTGCACCCACGTGGGAGACTTGGAAGAAGCTGCTGGCTCCTGGCTTTGGATCGACGTAGCTCCAGCTGTTGTGGCCAGTTGGGGAGTAAACCAGCAAATGGAAGACCTCTCTCTCTCTGCCTTTCCTTCTCTCTGCGTAATTCTGACTTTCAAATAAATAAATCTTTTTAAAAATACTTCTTTTATATAATCTCTTCAGTGGTCAGATTAAAGAGGAGGCCAGAGGGAGAAGCTGAGCTGAAGTTAGCTGATTATATTTGAGAGTGCCAACCTAGATGCCTTTTGCTTTTTGACTTGTACCAGATGTACGGTTAAAGCTTTTTTCCTGGATGCTTTGTGAAATTGTGTGAAATCTTCTCTTGTGAGTAGTTTCTACTCATTCTACTCATTTTGGAAGCTTGGCATCTTTGGGAATGACTAATTTATAACCAAGTTGGATTCTATTTTAGTATAGTATACTTCCCTAACAGAATCTGTACCTTTGGCTTTTTTTAAAAAAGATTTATTTATTTTTTTTATTTTGAAAGTTAGAAACAGAGTGAGAATGAGAGAGAGAGAGAGAGAGAGAGAGAGAGAGAGAGATATCTTCCATCCACCAGTTCAATCCCCAGTTGGCAGAAGCAGCCGGTGCTGGGCTGGGGCCAAATTGAGGACTGAGGAGCTTCATCCAGATCTGCCACATGGGTGCAGGGACCCAAGCACTTGCGCCATCTTCTGCCTTCCCAGGCACATTGGCAGGGTTCTGGATTGGAAATGGAGCAGCTGAAACCCTATTTGGGATGCTGGTGTTGCAGGCAGTGGTTTAACCTGCTATGTTGCATTGTCAGCTCCTGTCCCATTGGCTTTTGATACATCAAATATTAGTCTTGAAATCAAATAATTCTGATTTTTTTCTTTTACCAAATGTCATTTAAAAATTGAGGTGTAATCAGAAAATTTATAATTGTTATTTCTTAATTCATTTTACTGTTATTAAATTTTGTGCTGTTCCACTTTTAACACTGTTATTTTAATTTCAGAATGCTTTCTTTTTTGTATAAGGTTTTTGCTGAACAAACATGAACTATTATTTAGTTCAATATTTGGAACTTCATGATCTCTTGAGTTTGATTTTAACTCAGATTACTTGGGAGATTTTGTACAAACGTGTTAGGTATTTCTGTTATAATGAAAAAGAGAACTAAACACCCAAATTTGTCTTTGAGCAGGAACCTTTGAGTTTTAGGTGTTTCTGGTATAATTCCTTCATGGGTAAATAGCTTTTTATTTTTAAATTTAAAAATGTTGTGAACTTAGTACGTCCGATCCTTAGTCGCATTTATTCTCTTTTAGTCTAAGTTGCTTTTGCTTCCTTCCCCTCAGATGGCTGTGGAGGCAGCGGATCCGCCTGTACCTTGAAGGGACCGGCATCAACCCGGTACCTGTGGACCTGCATGAGCAGCAGCTGAGCTTGAATCAGCACAGTAGAGCTTTCAACATTGAACGAGTTGACGATGAAAGTAGGTAGATGGAGAGTTGGATGTGTTGGGGGCAATATGGCACTTATAGTCTCTTTGACCTCAAGTTTTTCAAAGTAATAATTTATAAGCCATTTATTTTTAGTGCTACTAATGGCAGGTAAGTACAGTGGCTTACAGCAGCTGCAAAATTTATAATTAGAATCTGTTTATTTTATTTTATTTTTTGACAAGCAGAGTTAGTGAGAGAGAGAAAGGTCTTTCTTCCGTTGGTTCACCCCCCAAATGGCTGCTATGGCTGGCGCGCTGCGCCGAACTGAAGCCAGGAGCCAGGTGCTTCCCCTTGGTTTCCCATGCGGGTGCAGAGCCCAAGCACTTGGGCCATCCTCCACTGCCTTCCTGGGCCACAGCAGAGAGCTAGACTGGAAGAGGAGCAACTGGGACAGAACCGGCACCCTAAGCGGGACTAGAACCTGGGGTGCCGGTGCTGCAGGCGGAAGATTAGCCTAGTGACCACGGCGCCAGCCTATGATTAGAATAATTAGAATCTGACGAGAGAAATATAACATATTTCTAGAAGAAATGTTTCCTAGGACATGTTTGAAAACTACCTTATTAGAGAAGCGTTATATCTGATGGGATAGTTGATGTTTAAAGATTCTTGCCATTTTCAGCAACCCCAAAACAAATTCGTACTTATTAGCAGTTATTCCCAGTCCCTAATCCCCATCCTAGGAAACCCTTAATGTGCTTTACTATCTATAGAATTGCCTGTTAACATTTCATGTACATGAAGCCAGAGAACATTTTTTCTTCTGTATTGATTATTTCATTTAGCTGGATGTTTCCAAGTATCCATGCTATAGCCTGTCATTATCTATTGCTGAATGATATTTTGTTGTATGATATACACTCATCTTTCAATATCTGTGAGGGATTGTTTCCAGAAACCCAAGGGTACTAAAATCCATAAATGTTCAAATCCCAATAATTAGGAGTCATAGTATTTGTGTGTAACCTGTACACATTATCTTGTATATGTTAACTTATTCCTAGCTTGTTTAATACAATGCAGGTGCTGTGTAGGTAGCTATTTATTTTGTTGGCAATAGTGAGAAAATTCTGTACATGTCCAGTACAGTGTGAATTTTTTTTTCAATATTTCCACTCTGGTTAATAAAATCTACAAATGAGGAATCACAAGTATGGAGAGCTGACTTCTACACTTTGTTTATTTGTTCATCTGTTATGGACATTTGGTGATTTTATACTTTGGGCTACTAAAATAATGTTGCTATGTATGTTTGTGCACAAGTCATTTTGTGGACATTTGCTTTCATTTTTCTGGGCTACGCACCTAGGAGTATAATTACTGAATCTTACAGTAACTCTGTGTTTAACATTTTGAGGAGCTGCCAAAGTATTCCAGTCAAGTTTTGTTGTCCCTACTCCACTGAAAAACATCTTGTCAAGATCATCAGTGACTTTCGTTTTTCTGGATCTTGTGATAAATTGTCATCAGTCTTCTTATCTATCAGCAGAATGTAACTTAATCATTTCTTAGAAAAACATTTAAAAGCAATGTGTGCATATTGTAAACACATCGGAAAATACTGCTGACCAAAATATTAAAAATTAAAACTTTACAACTCCATCATCCAGAGTTCACCACTGGTAGCACCATTGTGTACATACTTTCTGTTCTTTCTCTGTGCTCCATGTGTGTGTATGTGTTGTGTTTTGTTTTGTTTTTTTTTTGGTGTGTGTATGTATTCGTACTATTCTGAATCCTGCTTTTAACGTTAACAGTTTTCAGCTTTTTCTTTCTGTAAGTTTTCAACTCATCTACTCAAGCCATACTCACCAACTTGTTCCCAGAATATCTTTCACAGCTAGTTTTAAAAGCAGTTATCAAATGTAGGAGTCTGCATTTATCTAGCTATTAGATCCTATAGAACTCTTTTAATTAAAAAAAGATACTAATTTATTTAAAAGACCAGCCAATTGTTCTTTTTTTAAAAAAATTTATTTGAAAAACAGAGTTACAGAGAGAGGTAGATACAGAGAGAGAGGTCTTTCATCTGCTGGTTCACTCCCCAGATGGCTGCAATGGCCGGAGCTGCGCCGATCCAAAGCCAGGAGCCAGGAGCTTCTTCCGGGTCTGTGACGCGGGTGCAGGGTCCCAAGGATTTGGGCCATCTTCTGCTATCTCAGGCCATAGCATAGAGCTGGATTGGAAGTGGAGCAGCCGGAACTAGAACTGGCGCCCATATGGGATGCCAGCACTACAGGCCAGGGCTTTAACCTGCTGTGCCACAGCACTGGCCCCAGCCAATTGTTCTGATGCTTTTATCCTTGATAATGTTTGGTTAGTGAAGACCATGTTTCTCCTGACTCACTATTCTCTTTCTTGTCTCCAATCATAGTATTTTTTTAAAAAGCACATTTTAACGTTTTGGTCCCTTTTTTTCTTTTTTAAGATTTATTTATTTATTTGAAAGTCAGAGTTACACAGAGAGAGGAGAGGCAGAGAGAGAGAGAGGTCTTCTGTCTGCTGGTTCACTCCCCAATTGGCCACAATGGCCGGAACTTCGTCAGTCCGAAGCCAGGAGCCAGGAGCTTCTTCTGGGTCTCCCACTTGGGTGCAGGGACCCAAGGACTTGGGCCATCTTCTGCTGCTTTCCCAGGCCATAGCAGAGAGCTGGATCAGAATAGGGGCAGCTGGGTCTTGAACTGGTGCCCATATGGTATGCCGGCGCTTCAGGCCAGGGTTTTAAGCCGCTGTGCCACAGCGCCAGCCCCCCATTCATAGTATTTTAAGTACCCCAAGACTCAGTCCTTGGTTTGCTTATCTACTTATATTCACTTTCTTGGTGATATCCAGTTTCACTGCTGTAGATACTATGTGCTGACAACTCATGATTTTTGTCTTTACTCCCAGACTTCTGTGCATTTCGTAACTCTGTTAGATATTCAAACAAACATGTAAAACTTACATCCAAAACTGAAATTATGTTCTTCCAAACTAGTTTGACACAGTATTCCTCATTTTAGCTCACGACAGCTCCATCCTACCAGCTGTTCAGGTCACTTCACTCCTGTCTTTGAAATTCCACACCCAGTAGAAATTCAGTTGGTCTTCTTTTCTTTTTCTTTTTTTTTTTTTTTAAGATTTATTTTATTTATTTGAAAGTCAGAATTACAGAGAGAGAGGAGAGACAGAGAGAGAGGTCTTCAATCCAATGGTTCACTCCCCAATTGGCTGCAATGGCCAGAGCTGCACTGATCCAAAGCCAGGAGCCAGGAGCTTCTTCTGGATCTCCCATGTGTGTGCAGGGGCCCAAGGACTTGGGCCATCTTCTACTGCTATCCTAGGCCATAGCAGAGAGCTGGATAGGAAGTGGAGCAGGCGGGACTTGAACCGGTGCTCGTATGGGATGCCGGCGCTTCATGCCAGGGCTTAACCCACTGCGCCACAGCGCCGGCCCTGTCTTATTTCCAAAATAACCTAAGTCTAACCACTTTTCATCTTCAGTGCTACCTTTAACCCTGAACTGGATTATTAGTAGCCTCATTAAGTGGTCTCTCTTCTACCTTTGTGCACCTTTGGCCTATTCTCAGTACAACAGCCAGAGATAAAACATACGCTAAGTCATACCTCACACAGATTGTAAAAGTGAGCAGTTCAGGAGCACTTTGCTGGCTAGTTCCGGTTTGACATCTTTCCAGAGCTGTTGTTGGTGACAGCAGTATCTGAAGACATAACATATTGGAGGATCCACTCCTCAGCTCATCACATGGCTGTTAGCACCATGTTGGCCACTTCACACTATGTGTGACATATTTTTCCCCACAAGTGATCTGAGAGAAAAAGCGTAAAGGAAGATCCCACAATGTCCTTTTTCTTGTCTAATCTCAGAAGTGATATACCATCATTTCTTCTGTATTCTGATCACATAGGGCAACCCTGGTATGAGAGAGTGTTTGTATTCACAAGGGAGTACCAGGAGGCAGGAATCACTGCCTGCCATAGCTGGGATAGACCTTTTAAGTACTGACTTAGAAAGAAATTGTGGAAGGTATAGAAAAGTAAACTTACCCACAGAGATACCTGAGTTCACTAAATCTGCTGTTGGCTTTGAGAGGATGAGGTTGTTATTGCCAGTTGGAAACTGATAAAAGATGTAAAAGGAGTCATTTCAAGTGACCATTGGGAGTTTGGTCCAAAAAGCACTGGGAATCTTTTTGGAGTAGTTTGAGTTAGTGATGTTTATAAGCATCAAGGAAGATAACTTAAACTGTGCACATACTTTACAGATCAAATAAAAGATGACACTTTTAGGAATCATGAAGGGAGATAAGGTAGTATTCCCCCAAAGCTGTTGTTGCTAAAACATTCTTTTTTGTTTGTTTTAAAGATTTATTTTTTATTTATTTGAAAAAGTTACAGAAAGAGAGAGGAGCAAGAGAAAGAGAGAGAGAGAGAGAGAGAGAGAGAGAGAGATTCCGTCTGCTGGTTCTCTCCCCAAATGGCTGCAATGGCTGAGGCTAGGCCAGTCTGAAGCCAGGACTTGGGAGTTTCTTCTGGGTCTCCCACATGAGTTCAGGGGCCCAAGTACTTGGGCCATAATCCACTGTTTTCCTGAGCACATTAGCAGGGAGCTGGATCGGAAGTGGAGCGGCCAGGATCGAACCAGTGCCCGTGTGGGATGCCAGCATCGCAGGCAGAGGCTTAGCCTGCTGTGCTACAACACCCACCCTGCTGAAGCACTCTTGAGGTTTTTTGTTTGGGAAAATAAAAACAACTGCTTATCTCTGTAACCAACCTAGTTTTGTTTCCAACATGAGCTGTGCATGTAATTTGCTGCTTAAATCCAAGATTGTTTTTCTTTAGAAGTACTAGGTCATTCTTCCTCTGAAGCTTCCAGGAGAAATCTAACTTGAGTGTGACAAGAATCTTATGAGATAGATAAATACATTTCATTACTCTTGGAAAATTGTTTCAAGAAGAATCAAGATTTATTTTTGAAGAGATAGAAGCTTTCTTGCTGATATGTTTAGGTGACTTTAATGTTTATATTATAGATACTTTAAATTAGAATTGTTTGTATGGTAGCTATAAAATCAAACATGTTTATCAAAACAAAATATGAATGTTTTAATGTTTAATAAAATTTTTATCATAACATTTCTGAAATTTGAGGAACTATGGATTTTTAAAATTTTTTCATTACCTGTAGGGTCTGAGGCTTCAGGACCCCAACTTTTGCCAGTGAGAGCACTAAATGAAGTCTTCATTGGGGAGAGTCTGTCATCCAGGTAACCTTTAAACCTGTGACATTGAGTATGGAATTTAATGTTTTGATCCTTTTTTTAATATTTATTCAATTTTTACGACTTGGTTAAGATTTTTGATTAGTACTATGTGGGTAATAAGAATTTATTACTTAAGAAAATATTTCCGTAATCTTTTATACATTAAGAGGTAAGAACATTCTGTGACTGAAAAGTGCTAGGTTAAACAAAGTACTCAAGTTTATCTACTGCACTACTTCTTAGAGCCTATAAGTTATTAGATAGGTGCTTTATCAATATTTATGAGGGTATACTAGCCATACATTTGTAACTGATGTAAAGCTTTTATAAAGACAGTCCACTTTAGCATTCATTCACTAATTGTCTTTATTGTCCTTTAAATCTAATTTGCATAGTTTGCTTATTTTAATTCAGAATTCAGTTAAGAATTGTATTACATTTGGCTGTTATGGCCCTTTAGAATTAAGAATGATTCCTTAGCCCCATTCGTGATAGTAATATTTTTGAATGCTCTAAGCCAGTTGATTTGCAGAATATCCCTTATTTTAGGTTTATATGTTCTTTCTTTTCTCTACAAGATTCAGACAAGGCATTTTTGACAGGTATGCTACATAGGTGATTTTGTATCCTTTTTAGTGTAACATAAAGCAAGTGTATTGACAGTTCAAGATTATAACCATTATTAGCAAACATTAAGGTTACTGTAGTTCATCATTAGGAGTATAAAAATGTGGTATGTATTTTATTACTTATAAAATCTGTTTTGTGGAACTTGAATATAACTTCAGTTTAATTGTCCACAAAATGTTTTTGCAGAATGTGTCTGTGTGACATAGTTACTAGCTAAGAATGAACACCATAATCTAAGTTAATTCAACTCTTGGTAGTATTTTAGAACTTGACTTCTCATTTTTGTAGATGTAAGTAAATTTGAGATAGAATATTAAAGATGAGTTTAATGTCCCACTTTCCTTACCAGAACCATGTAAACCTTTGAAGGCCATGTGACTTGATTTCTTAGTTTACTTGAGAGTTCCATAAATTCAGAAATTCTTTCTGTTGCATGTCTTGTTTTTTTCAAAAGAAGTTTTAATTATGGTGAAAGGAATTTGTCTTAACTAAAAAATATATCCAAGTTCTAGCCAGTAGTAAATAGCTTTATTACCAACTCTTGTAATGAAAAGGACAAAAACTAATTCAGAATGATTTGAACCGTTTTTTGACTTTTTGTAATTATTTTGTTGTATGTAATATTTATTCACTAAAAATATACTGTGTACCTGCTGCATGCAATAAGTAAGTCACTGTGGATGTAAAGATGTGTAAGATACAGGTAGTGGTATTGTAGTATCTTACTTTATGAAGGGTATGAAATATATAATTTTTAAAAGTTTATCATTTATTCTTTAAAGAAGTGAAATATTTAAAGGAAGCCAAAAATAAAGTAGCTTATTCTTTTGCTACTATTGAGTTTGAAGTAATAATAGAGATGAGTAATAGATGTGTGATAGAAGAGAGGAGAAAATTTAACTGTAGTGGTATCTAGTTATTTTTGCTAAAGATGTAAGACAAAGAAGAAAACAACAATACTAAAGATTCATTGAATTAATGACAAATGTAAACATGTTTTGTGAGTTTATGCTTGTTCTAGGCAAGCCATTTACTGTCTTATCCTGTTTGTATATTTTAAAGGTTGTATTGTTAACTGCTGAGAGCTTTTACTAGTGTTGCTTTATAATTTGTACTTACTAAAAAATTAAATAACTCATAAAAAGAGACCTGGGAATAGTTGATAGGTTTTTGAGGAGTGAACTCCTGTGAGGTTAATGTCTGATGCTGCTCTTTTTTTGTGTTCTCGATGTCTCACCTTATATTACCAAGATAAAGGCAGTAATGGGTTGACTTCTGACACTGTTGAACTTATTGAACATAGTTTACCCATTGGGGTTATTAGAACTTATTTTTAAAGATTCTGTAAAATACTTAGGCAAAAAGAAAATGAACATTTATTGGATGCCTGCTTTGTTTCAGGCATTGTGTAAATTGTGCTAGTGGGTCTCATTTAATCCTCATGGCAGTTTCAAGAGAGAGTAGTAGTTGTGTTTATCATTGAAAAAAATTGACATCTGGGGAGTTCAGATAAACGTGCCCAAGCCCATATGATTAGTAGCATCAGAATGATTACATAAACCCAGTATTTCTGATTCCAGACCCTGTATTAAGATTTCACCATGCCCTGAAAACCTAAGTGCTTTGCTTGAAAAAATACAAAGTGCAGCAATATTATTCCTGCCTCATTTATAATGTTCTTAGATTTAAGAACATTTTAAAAGCCCAATTTTTTTTTTCTTGTCTCCTATTTGTTCTAACCTAGAATGTCTTATTCTTGGGCTGTAGCAGTGGACAATTTAAGAAGAAGTGTACCCACTCTAAAGGGACTGTGAGTTTTATTGCTGCCTTAAAAAATAATTTCCCTGAAACAAAAATTCTGTGAATTGACTAATCTTGATAAACCTGCATGTGAGAATGACACTAAATTTGCTCATTGTTTTGGGCTCAACATCTCTGACTTGACTACATCTTTCTTCCTCTCTGTCTCTGCTTTTTCTCTACCCACCCTCACTTACCTCTAATGTCTTTTGTTTCTACTTGATTCTGCCATAGTAGCAGCCATTTTTACAATTTGGCTGGCTTGTCTGTTTATAATAGGTTCCTAATGTGCATTTTCTAGAAAGATATAACAGTTGTGAAATAGATTGAATGTGAATAGTAGACCTGCTGTCTTTTATTTTTATAAGGAATATGAACTTCAGAGAAAAATGGAAAAGAATTTTGTCTTGTAAAACCTTAACAAATTAAAAGCTTGAAAGAGAAATGGAAAAGGTTCCAATAATAGATTATCCATAGACTTTTACTGTTTGCAAGCATGTCTAATGATTGTCATAATTTTGAAAAGCTATATTTTATTAAGGGCTTACTTTAACTTTTTTTTGCTGGAGATGAAAAGCCAGTGTTGATCATTGACACCATTATTTTAAGGTAAAGTTTAAAAAATAAGCTTTCACATGTTCCAAAAGTTCTTTGTATAGTTGCAAATCATTTCCACATTCATGAAGTTGAAGAACAGTGTTGTTCTTGCTAGTGTCAGAAAATCCATTTGTATGAAATATTCCAAGAAATATATATAACTTTTAAAATTAATATAACTTAAAAATTAATTCTAGTTTTGTTCTCTAATTCAATATTTTTTGAAAATTGTTTTTAAAATTTTATCACCTTATCTCTCTTAGCTTACTACCAATTCCAGAGGAATATTAGTGTATAACATAAGGAACAGGAGTTTAGAGTAAATTATTGTTAACTCAACTGAACATAGATTTAGAAATATCAGGGACTAGTTACCAAGAAGAAACTCACTTCAGAGTGGTCTCTTGCTTTGAATTCTGAAATGAGGCTATGTACATGTCAGACTCTGTAATAGTAGTAGCAGCAATGCTAGCCAAGTTTATAAGAAGCCCCAATTTTAACTATTAAAGTATTCATAGAACAGAACATATAGTATATCAGAAAGAAATGCAGACATGCAGAGGTATTTTTTTTTCTTCTAACATTTCACTTAATCAACATTGGAATTAGCACCATGATGTGTGTGCCTACTAAGTCAGATATGTCTTGGTCAAGTGACTTACTTAGATTTCATCAATTCTTAAGAAAACGGTCTCATTTACTATGAACCCTAAGCTCAGCAAACATAGTTTTATCTTCTCAATTCACAGAGCCTCCTATTATGAGATTTCGGTTGATGATGGTCCATGGGAAAAACAGAAGAGTTCAGGGCTCAATTTGTGTACAGGAACAGGATCAAAGGCTTGGTGAGTCATTGGGATGTTACTTAACAATGTCTTGTGAAATATGCCAAGTAATATACATTGCTCGCTATCACATAATGGTGCATCTAGTAGTCTGTTGTTTTTACGTAGGTTGGCCCAGTTTCTGCTTCACTTGTTGATTGGGTCCAGTAGTCCCGCCTTGGCTTCCTGGAATACAGCCACAGCTTAGGTTTGGTCATTATTGAGCCTCCTGCTCTAGGTTTGTAAAGAAATTAAAGGAAATGAGTAGTGGAGATTACATTTTTTAATAATTAAAGAGTATTTTAAATAGTAAAGAAATGATTCAAAGTACAATAGAAAAGATAGGCTGGAAGTATGCACATTGTAGGCCTAACTAGAGGTAACTTGGGATATCCTACATCTTTTTACTTGATACTTTGTCCTAGGTAGTTTCTTCTGTTTCTTAGTACTGGTGAGGAGTACATGGGAAAATGGAATTAAAGTTTATTTTGATGCAAAAAATATTTTCAGATCTATGCTTATTTTGTCACAATATGCGTCTTCCATGAATTTTCTGAAAACACCTTGTACGTGCAGATGCCTTCCAGACCATAACTATAGCTGTCTTCTCTCCTGAATGCAAATTCGTATCTTAAACTTATCAGGATGGTAGGAGCACTTCATATTCACTACCTTGAAAACTGAACTCGTTGTGCTCAATTTTTTTTTCTGTGTACCCTGTAGTTCCTGATGCCATTGTCACTTACCTAGACACTCTGCTCTACAGTCAAAACATAAATTTTCTTTCTTTTTTTAAAAATATTTATTATTTATTTGAAAGGCAGAGGATGGAAGAAAGGTTCACTCCTCAAATGGCCATAACAGCCACAGCTAGGCCAATCTGAAGCCAGGAGCTAGGAGCTTCTTTCGGGTCTCCCACGTGGGTGCAGGGTCCCAAGCACTTGGGCCATTTTCTGCTGCTTTCCCAGGCCATAGCAGCGAGCAGCTGGGTCTCAAGTGGCTCCCATATGGGTGTCAGCACCACAGGTGGCAGCTTTATCCACTTTGCACAGCGCTGGCCTCCAAAACGTAACTTTTCAAAACCTTGCTCTTTCCTTTTGATCTTCCCATTCTTCATTCTCCCCTCTACCCATGCTCATCTCTACATCTTGTTAATTGCCCATCTCAGGATTTTGCCTACTTTTTCCAGTTCTTTCTAGTGTTTTTAGTCCAGGGTCCTAGTCTTTTCATGGGTATTCTTGTTGCTCACCTTGTGTTCGTCAGGTTGTCATGCACATACTACCAACAGAGTCATATTTCTGAATGGAAGAGTCTGTGCCTTCTCTGCTTTAATACTGTCATTGACCTCTATGTTCAGATTGCTTAGTTTGCCATTTAAGGCCAATTAAAATATGACATTAAGGTACCTTACTGGCCTTCTTCCTGCCATACACGTACCCCTTCCTTTCAGCACACTGGAGACACCACAGGCTGATTTAAATTCTCAGCACTCACCTTGTTCTCACTGGGCCTTTTGTTTTTGCTCAGTGCAACTTCTTCCTGCTTTGAATGCCTGACTACTTGCCACTTGCCATCCACTGGCTGAAAAAAATCAGTCTTGAAATGTCATTCTGCTTTGGAAATCTTCTTTAACACTTTTTCCAAAAGCACAATGAATTAATCCCTTTTTTGTCCTCCCCTGCACTTTTTCCTCACGGTACTATTATAGTCCCTATCACGTTATTAGTTATCTAATATGCTTAATACCCAGCTAATTTGAACAATGTGGAAGAATTGAGATGATTTAAGATGATGAGTAGTGGTGGCTTTTAAAAATTTTTTTTTCTCCTGCTGAATTGTGTGTGCATAGCATAGCAGCTAATACAAGGGTACTTTAAAAAGTTTGTAGAAAGTAGCATTAAAAGATAGATTTATTTTGGCACAAAAATTTTGGAATCCGTACTTACAAAGGGTCTTCAAAAAGTCCACGGAGGTACGTATTATGAAAGAACTATGTATGGATTTCAAAGCTTATTTTGTTTTTTGTTTATTTATTTAGCTATTTGAAAGAGTTACAGAGAGAGGAGAAGAGACAGAAGGAGATCTTCCATCTCCTGGTTTACCCCCCAAATGACTGCAATGGCTGGAGCTGGACCAAGCCAAAGCCAGGAGCCCAGACCTCCATCTGATGTCCCCCATGGTGTGGCTGAGGCCCAAATACTTGGGCCATCTTCCACTGCTTTCCCAGGAGCATTAGCAGGGAGTTGGATCAAAAGTGGGATGCTGGCGTCGCAGGCTGTGGCTTAACCTGTTGTACTATGACTCTGGCCCCAATTTCAAAGTTTTTTTTTTTTTTTAAAGATTTATTTATTTACTTTAAAGTCAGAGTTACACAGAAAGAAAAGGAGAGGCAGAAAGAGAGAGAGAGAGAGAGAGGCAGAGAGAGAGAGAGAGAGAGGCAGAGAGAGAGAGAGAGAGGCAGAGAGAGAGAGAGGCAGAGAGAGAGAGAGGCAGAGAGGGAGAGGTCGTCCATCCACTGCTTCCCTCCTTAGTTGGATGCAATGGCTGGAGCTGCACCTATCCGAAGCTAGGAGCCAGGAGCTTCTTCTGGGTATCCCATGTGGGTGTGCGGGCCCAAGAACTTGGGCCATCTTCTATTGCTTTCCCAGGCTATAGCAGAGAGTTGGATCATAAGTGCAGCAGCCAGGACTCGAAGTGGCGCCCATATGGGATACCAGCACTGCAGGCAGTGGCTTTATCTGCTGTGCCCCAGCGCCGGCCCCTCAAAGTTTTTCTAAACATTTTTTAATTCCATTTTGCATACTTTTTGAAGTACCCATATATGTATTCACTATTTTTTTTTGAATAAATAAATGCTCACAAGTATGGCTGAAATAGTACTTATCAAAGTACAATTTTAAATCTGGATAGTTTAATTTGAAGTTTTATTTTATACTTTTTTCAGCATGTCTATTTACAGTTTTTATTGCGGAAAATTTTAAATATACACAAAAGTAGACGAAAATAGGGTAATGAATCCCTCTGTACCCATTTGTTAGTTTCAGTAATTGATTCATGTCCAGTCTTCTCTCTCTGGACCATTACCTTACCTATCTGCTTTTGTCCTATGTTTTGAAGTAATTTTCAGGCATTTTATCATTTCATTCATAAGTATTCAATAACTTCTTAAAAAAAACTTAGCTTTAGTTCAACATATAATCTTTTGGAAAAAATAAATAGTATTTAAGAAGGTGAGTTAATATGCCTTTTTCCTGAGAGTGAGAGGAAAATTTCTTTCTTTCTTTTTTTTTTTTGACATGCAAAGTTAGAGACAGAGAAAGGTCTTCCTTTCCATTGGTTCACCCCCCAAATAGCCGCTACGGCCAGCATGCTGCAGTCGGCGCACTGCACTGATCCGAAGCCAGGTGCCAGGTGCTTCCTCCTGGTCTCCCATGGGTTGCAGGGCTCAAGCACTTGGGCCATCCTCCACTGCACTCGTTGGCCACAGCAGAGAGCTGGACTGGAGGAGGAGCAACCGGGACAGAATCTGGTGCCCCAACTGGGACTAGAACTCAGTGTGCCGGCGTCACAGGCGGAGGGTTAGCCAAATGAGCCACGGCGCCGGCTGAGAGGAAAATTTCTAAAATGACTTTTCTGATAATTATTTGAAAAAGTACATTTAATGCTATGAGATTATTTTCTCACTGTCCCCAAGATTTAATTGAAGAAATTAGAACTAACTCTTTGATTTATTATAGTAGCATCTTTTCTACTAAACATGGTATGCTCTTTGTTGAAAACTGACATGAGTTTTCCAGATTCTTTCTCCTTTCTTTTCCCAGCATTCTTATACATAAAACTGGACAAAGAGGTGTAAGTGCAAAGAGTTCTGGCTTGGAAGTTAAGAGGTCTGGCTAAACCACTAACTAGTTTTGCCACTGTATATGTTTCCTTATCTGCAGAATGAGGGAAATGAAACAGATACAATAACATTACTTTATCTTCTGAACTTCTGTGATTCTGTAAATTTATACTTTGTGCATTATGAGTTGTCATTTATTTAACCATTGTCACTTTGTACCATTCTAGGTACTTTTTATACATGAATCCCTATAGAAATCCTGAAAGTCAGTTGTATTATACTCATTTTATAAAGAAAGAAGTTGAAACTTAGCAAGGAAAAACATTTAAGCCAAAGTCACACTTGATAAGAACTTAAATATATATATATATACACACACACACACACACACACACACACACACACACACACACATATACACATACACTTACCTTAAAAACATAAGAACTTGCATCCAACACAGTGTGCTTGAGTGTAAATCCAGTGTTCCTTTGTTTTTTAGGAACAAAAACTTGTTCTGACTTGTTCTGCCTCACAAAGGAAAGTTAGGTTTAAAATGGGAAGAAGGAGGGGGGCTTCTGAACGATCTTTAGAGGTCACACAGTTGACAGATGAGTCCTTAGGTTGTTATCTTCCTCTGTTTCTTGTTGCTATAACAGGATACCGTAGACTAGATAATTTATAAAGAATAGAGCCTTATTTTTCACAGTTTTGGAGGCTGGGACGTCCAGTATCAAGGTGCTGACATCTGGTAAGGGCCCCCTTGGTGCATGATCCCATGGTGGAATGTGGAAAGGCAAGAAAGCATGCGGGGAGAGAGAGTGTGGGAGAGGGACTGGAGTGGGGGGGGTGGGCTGAAATCATCCTTTTATCAGAAACTCATTCATGGGATTGAGGTATTAACCCATTCATGAACTCAGAGCCCACATAACCCAATTACTTCTTAAAGGTACCATCTCTTAACACTGTTGCATTGAGGATTAACTTTATGACATGAACTTTGGAAAATACATTCAAACCATAGCAGTTGTATTGAAAAAAAATCAATATAAACTTCCTAATCTCAGTAAAATAGCTAATGGTAATAGGGCTTTGACTTTAGGAGAGAAAGAGAGAGATTGATTTGATAGTTTCTGTTTTCAAGCTCTCAGTAATGAGAAGGGCATAAAAGAATAATACTGCTATCACGCTTTTAAAGTATTCTTCATCCTTCCCCCTCATACACTGTAGTTGAGTCCTCTGTTGATGTTATATTTGAATAAATATGACTTAGATTAGAATTTCAAGCCCATCTGTTGCTTATACAAGTTTTTATTAGGATAGGCACTGTTTTGCAGCAGGTTAAGCCACTGCTTGGAAGATCAGCATTCCATATTGGATTGTCTGGGATAGAGTCCCATCTCTGCTTCTGATCCAGCTTCCTGCTGTAATGTGTACCCATGGGAGGCTCAAGTACTTGGGTCCCAGCTACTCAGTCATAGAACTGAATTGAGTTCTGGATCCTGGCCTTGGCCTGGCCCAGACCCATTGCGGCATTTGGGGAGTGAGCCAGCAAATGAGAGCCCCCACCCCACCCTGCCAACCCCCGCCAATCACCCTGCCTTTCAAATAAATGAAGTAAATCTTAAAAAAAAGTTCATTTTAAGTTTAGACAATGTATAATTGCTCTCCAACTTTTTAGAATTAAGGAATTATGTTTTTTTTTTCTTGTAGGTCATTTAATATAAATAGGGTTGCAACTCAAGCTGTGGAAGATGTTTTAAATATTGGTGAGTACCAAAATAGCTATTATATGTTTCACAATTATAATATGCTATTTAATGGGTATATATTATTTTATCTTGGCTGTTATATACTTAATTAAAGTACTTTCCCCCTTCTCTTTAATAGCGAAACGGCAAGGAAATTTGAATCTTCCATTGAACAGAGAATTGGTAGAGAAAGGTCAGTGACATGATATTAATTTCACTAACTGTTTATAATTATCTTCAGTACCAATTTTGAGAATGGTGTTGTGAAGTTGTTTTGTTAGTAAACAAAATATTTCTTGGATATGATCTTGATTTAATTCTTTTTAAATATATTTAAATAATATAAAGCTTAAAGCTGACTTTTATATTGTAACTTTTATCAACTATGAAAATAACCCTTATGTCAAAACAGTGTAACTGCAAACATGTCTTGGAGGATAGGAAAATTTATCTGTATCTTGCGGGTAGTTTTATTAAAGAGGGTGCAGGTTCCTCCAGTATTGGCAGTTAGGACATCATTTGAATGCTTGTTTTGACAGCCAGTATCCACATAGGCCAGGAAAGTTCCCTAAGAATTGACTAGCCCAGAACTGTATGTTCTAAGACCTTGTTTGCTGCAAGGATCCCAAAGTTGAGGATGTCAGGGAGACATGGAATGGTGGATCACTTTTGGTCTGGGATTTTCCAGGAATGACCCCAGATTGGTGAAGGAAGTGGAGGAAAGAAAATTGGACACATTGTGGCTTGAAACATAAGGGATGGCAGTTACTGTTGTAGAGCATCTTCTGCACAGGAGATGAAGGATCAAATAGAGTTGAGAGCTGCATTAGAAAGAAATATCCTGTCCCTTTTAAGCTAATTCCACTTGTCCAGCATCAAAGCCAGCTGAATGCATGGCTTGTAGTGAGCAACGATTGGCTAGTATGCTTTTGTCCCAGGAGCCCCAGGGGTTGAATGAGGAAGGGCATATAAAGAAGTGGAGAGAGTAACAGGAAAGGGTAACTTTTGGGGAAAGACAACAAGGAGGCATACTTGCAGCTATAGTATCTAACAAAAGATTCACATTTTAGAGGTATTAAGTAGGGTGGAAGAGGTGAACATTTCCATCTCTTCACAAGATTACATTTTATCAAAGCAATGTAAATGGTAGAAAACAGGGTGGACATTGTAGCACAGTGGGTAAACCTGCCACCTACAATGCTGGCATCCCATATGGGTGCTGGTTCAAGTCCCAGCTACTCCACCTCTGATCCAGATCACTGCTAATACATCTGGGAAACTAGTGGAAGATGGCCCAAGTGTTTAGACCCCTGCACCCACATGGGAGACCCAGATGAAGCTTTTGGCTTTGGCCTGGCCCAGCCCTGGCTTTACTGGCTTTTTTGGGATTGAACCAGCAGGTGGAAGACCTGTCTCTCTGTTTCTCCTTCTTTCTGTCTCTGTAATTCTGCCTTTCAAATAAGTAAATCTTTATTGAAAAATAGATATCAGAAAAGCTTCCCTGAATCTAGAAGATGAAACATTTAAATATAGAACCAACAATATTTTAAATAAAAGACATAGAAATTCACAAGTTTCATTAATTGATTCAGTCTCAAGTAACTAATTTTTGTCTTGTTTGATCTCTGTTCTTTAAGCAGTCAGAAAGCTGTTTTCAAGAATGTTTATTAGATTCTTTTCCATGAATTGAATTGCAAATGTTTTCGAGAAGAATCAGAACTATGGATGACAAAAGACTTAAAAATGGTTGTGGTTAAAATTATAACAATGACAAATAGAGTCAGTTATGTTCATTGCATACAGCATTATAGAAAGCACCTGTGGAATAGCAGGTAAAGCCACTGCCTGCTATGCTGGCATCTCATATGGGCACCGGTTCAAGTCCCTGCTGCTTCACTTCCAGTCCAGCTCCCTGCTGATGGCCTTGGAATAGCAACGGAAGATGGCTCAAATGTTTGGACCCTGCCATCCACATGGAAGACCAGGAAGATGTTCGTGGCTCCTGGCTTTGGCCTGGCCCAGCCCTGGCCATTTTGGCCATCTGGGGAGTGAGCCAGTGGAAGGAAGATCTCTCTCTTTATCTGTCTTTCCCTTTCTCTCTGTATCTCTGACTTTCAAATAATAAATAAATCTTAAAAAAAAAAAAAAGATATTATTTAAGGAGAGGTGAAGTGGCTGGGCTTGGGCTGACCATCACTGCTGGCAAGGAGGATTGAGGACTGACAGGTAGATTCTGAGAAAGCCAAAGGGCAGAGTGAATATGTGACCCCATGTCTACCAAGAACTCCATTTTGTTACATGCCACACCCTTGGTGACCAGAGGCTCAGCCATGAAGATGGGGGAGGTAGCAGCCGCTGGGCTCTTTTCAAGATAACAATCTTAACTCTTCTAGGATTCAGCTTTCCCAAGTAGTCAGAACTTAAAGACAGCAGAGAGCACAAGAAATTACCTACAAGATAGTGACCGAGAGGTCAAGCTGGAAGACAGTGCTATAGCTCTGTTAAAGGGCCAAGCCTCCCATTTTATACTGGGGCTAGACAGAAGAAACTGGATACTCCTTTTTCAGGGTCTGGGCATCAAACAGAACCCAGTTAGGTGAGTGTACTCACTCCTGACATGTCAGGTCTTTTAGCCTGACAGTTCTGAACAGAGTTGTTAGCTGAAAAGGAGGGAAAGTGGTAGGCTTTCCACTTTTGTTAAGGACAAAGGGAACCTGTTAAGATGGACTGGAGTGAGTCCTCACCCCTAAGGTTGACAAGTCCCAAGCATCCAGGCATGAGGTCATTTCGATTCTACCAGGAAATGGCCCTGGCCAGACACTATCAGTTGTCCTCATTCTGGTAAGCTGTCCCCCGAGGAACAGTCAGAACACACAGAAGTGTAGTCCTCACCCTTAAGGGCAATAGGTACTAAGTATCTTAGAATGGGGGCCTTTCCGTTGCACCAGAGACTAGCCCTGGGAGAATCGGCCTGATTGGGAATTGTCAGTTGTCCTCCCTGTGCAGTCAAGCTGTTCCCTGAGAACCAGAGACAGAGAAATGAGGACTAAGAATGGTCAAGGGGCTTACAGTGTGTGGATTTGTCTGGAAGAATTGCTGCTGCCTATTGCATCATACGTGGAACACTGGCTCCAGTTCCTGTGCTGACCATCAGGTGCCATGGGAAGCACCGATCAAGGCCAGTGTTGTGGGTGGTGACAGAGTTTGTCAGAGCAGAGTGAGCAGAGTTAGGTTTACCCACTGCAAGGCAGGCCAGCTAGAAATTGTCTGTTGCAACATGTTCTGCAATCTAAGAGGCATACTTAACAGTGTTCTGAGTCATGGCATCAAAGATGTCATGGGTAATGGCTGGCTTGCCTGAGTGATGAATGACTAGACAAAAGTAGGGATAGTTAGGTGAAGTTTATTAAAGTGCTTTCCAAGAGGGGAATAGGCTGATTGGGAGAGAATCTGACCTGGACCATATTTGCTTTTAAGTTGGGGATAGCATCTAACTTATTTTGCACTTCTCAGAAGTGATTGTCCTTAATTGAATGTGCTAATTCTGGTGTTTTTTTCTTTATAGTAACAAATGAATATAATGAATCCCTGCTCTACAGTCCAGAAGAACCAAAAATACTTTTCAGTATTCGAGAACCAATAGCAAACAGGGTTTTCTCAAGCAGTCGTCAGCGTTGTTTCTCCTCAAAGTAAGCATCCAGAGTCCTACTTGTGACTGTCCTTAGCAACCCTCCTTTTAAGATTTTATTTATTTGAGAGGCAGAGTTAAAGACAGAGAGGGAAAGACAGAACTGTCTTCCATCCAAAGGTTCACTCCCCAAATAACTGCAGAGGCCAGAGCTGGGCTGATCTGAAGCCAGGAGCAAGGAGCTTCTTCCAGGTCTCCCACGTGGGTATAGGGGCCCAAGCACTTGGGCATCCTCTGCTGCTTTCCCGGGCACATTAGCAGGGAGCTGAGTTGGAAGAGGAGCAGCCAGGATACAAACCAGTGCCCAGATGATACGCTGGCATGGCAGGCAGAGGTGTAGCCTACTCACCACAGTGCTGGCCCCATCCTCAGCCCTTTTACTCATTGAAAAGCACACTTGGTTTTAAGACCATTTAATTTTATTAAATTCACTCTCAAACTTAATCCGTCAGGAAAAGTAGAAACTGTTGAACTAATGAGGTATCATGCTAATCTGGCAAAGATGCCGTTCTCTTTTTACTATGCCATTTTAGATAAACTTTTAAGTGAAAAGAAGGGATATAGCTATTTAATTGAGTGATGTTAACTAGTGATGTTAACAAGTGATGTTAACTTGTTTTTTATTTAAAAAAATGTTTTTTGGTTCTATTTGAAAGGACAAGTTACAAAGAGAGACGGGTAGAGACAGATAGATATCTTCTATCCACTGGTTCACTACCCAGATGGCCACAAAAGCCAGGGCTGACCAGGCTGAAATTAGGAGCCTGGAACTTTATGTGGTGACGTGAGTGCGGGGACCCAAGAACTTGAGCTATCTTCTTTGCTTTTCCCAGCTGTTAGCAGGGAGTTGGATTAGAAATAGAGCAGCTAAGCTCCAACTTGCACTCTTAAGGAATGCCAGCAGGGGGCCGGTGCTGTGGCACAGCAGGTTAACACCTTGGCCTGAAAGTGCCAGCGTCCCTTATGGGCACGGGTGCTGGTTAGAGACCCGGCTGCTTCACTTCCAATCCAGCTCTCTGCCATGGCCTGGGAAAGCAGTAGATGATGGTCCAAGTCCTTGAGCCCCTGCACCTGCGTGGGAGACCCGGAAGAAGCTCCTGGCTCCTGGCTTCTGATAGGTGCAGCTCCTGCTGTTGCAGCCAACTGGGGAGTGAACCATCGGATGGAAGACCCCCCCCCCCCATCTCTGCCTCTCCTCCCTCTGCGTAACTCTGACTTTTCAAATAAAAAATAAATAAATCTTTAAAAAAAAAAAAAAGAATGCCAGCATTGCATGAAGTGGCTTAGCCTACCTGTCCACAATGCTGGCCCTTTAACTTGTTTTTTTTTTTTTTTTTAAAGTGTCAAGACACTGTAAGATCAAATTAATCATTTTAATAGAAAACAGCTTTTTTTTTTAAAGATTTATTTATTTATTTGAAAGTCAGAGTTATACAGAGAAGAGAGGCAGAGAGAGGTCTTCCATCCACTGGTTCACTCTCCAATTGGATGCAATGGCCGAGCTGTGCTGATGCAAAGCCAGGAGCCAGGAGCATCTTCCAGGTCTCCCATGTGGGTGCAGGGGCCCAAGGACTTGGGTCATCTTCTGCTGCTTTCCTGGGCCATAGCAGAGAGCTGGATGGGAAGTGAGCAGCTGGGTCTTGAACTGGCGCCCATATGGGATGCTGGTGTTTCAGGCCAGGGTGTTAACCCGTTGCACCACAGCACTGGCCCCAGAAAGCAGCTTTTCACATCAAGTATGGAATAACTGCAGGATAAATATTTCTACAAAACTTAAGTTGTGAGGTATATATTTAGCTTAGCATTTAAGATGCTCTTGGCTCATATCAAAATAGGTGAGTTTCATCCCATCTGTGGCTCCTGTCTCCAGCTTGTTGCTAATGCCAACCCTGGGAGGAAGCAGTGATGGCACCAGTGATTGGGTTCCTGCTAACCACAAAGTGGATTCAGTTCCTAGCTCCTGGCCTAGTCTTGGCCACTGAAGGCCTTACGGGGAGTGAACCAACAGATAGGAGCATCCTCTTTCTGTTTCTTTCTGCCTTTCAAGTACATAAATGAAAATAAAAAACAGACTTAAGTTGTTTAGCAATAAAATAAACCTTACAGTAGGATTCATTTATTTTTATTTTTCCCTAAAAGTGACCTGCCCCTTCTGTTGAATTTTCTTCAGCCTGTTTTTTTCAGAATTTCTAATAATTAAAAAATTCTTTAAGTAAACAAAAAAGGTAAAATGAGATTTACAATACCTGTATCCAGCAATGGGCTGATAAAATATATTATACATGTTGAGTACCCCTAATCTGAAAATCTAAAATACTAAATGCTCCAGTATTCAAAATTTTGTGAGCTTTACGTGAAGCTACAAGTCGAAAATTCCATTACCTGACCTTATAACAGGTTATAGTCAAAATGCAGGCCCACTAAAAATATTGTATAGTGCTAGGTATTTAGCATAGTTGTTAAAGTGATGGTGGAAATGTTTTGTGTTCCGCATTGAAGTGTGTGGGTTTAATGCCTGGCTGCAGCTCCTGACTGTCTTGCTGCTGATCCAGACACTGGGAGGCAGCTATGATGGCTTAGATGATTGGGTTCCTGACTTCTGGCTTTGCCTTGGCCCAGCCGCAGCTCCAGATGTTGTGGGTGTTTGGGAATGAACCAGTGGGTGGGAGCTGTCTTTCTCTATCTCTGTCCTTCTACCTCTCAATTATATAGATTAAGATTAAAAGAAAATAAAAATGATGTAAAATTATCTTTTGGCTATATGTTAACATATAAATGAAACATAAATGAATTTTACATTTATACTTAGGTCCTATCCAAGATAACCCATGATGTTTATGCATATATTCCAAAATTAGGAAAAATTTGAAATCTAAAACAATTCTTGTCCCAAGAGTTTTGGGTAAGGCATACTCAACTTGTACATAAACATTCCTACAAATCATCAAAAAAAAAAAAAAAAAAAAGAGCACAAGTAACCCAATAGAAAAATGGTCAGAAGTCTTAGGCATTTCACAAAAGAGGATATCCTATCCAGATGGTCAGTAATCACAGGAAAGAGGAACTCAGCCTTCTGTTTTCTGGGAAATAAAAAAGCTATAAAATGTGATATCATATATAACCATTAGAATAGTTAGAATGCCACTTGTTGGCAAGGAGGAGTGTCTGGAACTTTCATATACTACTGTTTGAGATGTATAGCTGGGAAAATTGTGAGCCAGTTACCTACCAGATCTGAACATAGCATACACGGTGAACCAATGATTCCATTCCAAGGTATAGGTCCAATAGAAATTAGTGCATCAAAGACATACTCAAGAATTTGATAGCAGTGCTGTCCCACAATAGCCTAAACTCCAAATGTCCACTAATAGAAGACATGTCAATTTTGGTGTTTTTAAACAATGGAAGTATTTTCACTCAGCAGTGGAAATGAACACAGTACTACTACATACAATATTGTGGATGAATTTGACAAACATACTATTGCACAAAAGTCACACAGTGCTGTACATATTCTTACATTTACATAAAGTTCAAGAACAGACAAACCTGTCACTCCTGTGGTACTAGAAATCAGGATATTGTATGTGCTTGGGAAGTCCAGAGCAGAGGTAGCAACTGGGAAAGGGCAGTGAGAGGGCTTCTGGTCATCTGTGTAACACTGACTTGGGTGACACTTAGGAAGGTGTTCTCTGAGCTTTACACTCATCATTTGTGCCTCTTCTGTGTATGTGCTGTTCTTAAGTAAAAATTTTACATGAAAATCATAGTCTTGGGGCAGGAGTTGTGTGCAATGGGTTGAGCCTCTGCTTGGGATACCTGCATTCCATATTGAGGTACCTGAGATTGAGTCACACTTTCTGTTCTGATCCAGCTTTCTGCTAATGTGGAACTTGGGAGGCAACAGAGGATGGCTCAAATACTTGAGCCCTTGCCACTCATGTCAGAGACTTAGATTGAGTTATGGGCTCCTGGCTTTAGCCTAGCCCAGCTCTAGGTGTTGTGAGCCTTTGGAGAGTAAGCCAGTGAATGGGAGCTAGCTGTCTGTATCTCTATGACTCTGCCTTTCAAAAATAAACAAGTTATTTTTTTTTTTGGATAGGCAGAGTTAGTGAGAGACAGAGAGACAGAGAGAAAGGTCTTCCTTCCGTTGTTTCACCCCCAAATGGCCTCTACGGCTAGCTCACTGTGCCAATCTGAAGCCAGGAGCCAGGTGCTTCCTCCTGGTCTCCTGTGTGGGTGCAGGGCCCAAGCACCTGGGCCATCCTCCCCTGCCTTCCCAGGCCACAGCAGAGAGCTGGACTGGAAGAGGAGCAACCGGGACAGAACTGGCGCACCAACTGGGACGACTAGAACCCAGGGTGCCAGCGCCGCAGGTGGAGGAATAGCCTAGTGAGCCACGGCGCCGACCAAAAAAAATAAGATTTTTTTTTTAAGTTAAGGAAAACATTCTTGCTCAATACTTAAAATACTTGTAAGGGTTATAACTCAACAGTCAAATGAAAATAGCTTGTGAGTTCCATCAAGTCTGTGCTTATTAACTGATAGATATTTGAATGATGCTATTCTGCATATTTAAATTGAGACTTTTATAATGTACCCAGTGTTTTCATAGTCACTGATTCTCATACTACAGAGGAACTTGATTTTAAAATTCAAGGCTAAATGGCCTGTCAATTTAGATACAAATCCAAGATATTAAACTATTAAGTATGGCTAATAGAAAACTACTCATATTTAAAGAGATATTTCCTTCTGCTTAGGGTTTGTGTTCGTTCTCGTTGTTGGGATGCCTGTATGGTGGTGGATGGAGGAACTTCTTTTGAGTTTAATGATGGCGCAATTGCTTCAATGACAATCAATAAAGAAGATGAACTTCGGACTGTGCTTCTAGAACAATGAAGGATTTCCTTGGATGGCAGATTTTGATTACTGGAAAAGTATTTTTACTGCAGAAAGACTACTAGTCAGAAAGTACATTTTTGGTTTTAGTTGAGACTGGTTGCCCCTCTGCTCAAAGATAACAAAAAAATTGAGATTTGCATTATTCTTCGGTTGAATTCTGATGGAAAAGATGTTCATAGTGTAAGAAAATGGATGGACTAAATGGATTAGAATTGATAACAGTGAAATTTCTATATTGCTTATATTTGGTAACCAAGAGGATTGATCTCTCTGAAATTTAGAGGCAGGCTTAAATAAAGTATTGAACATTTAGGATTTGAAATTTAAATGTCCAAGTGGTTTTTCCTTCCCTTTCTTCCTTTGTGGAATTGGTCAGCTGAAATGCATATCACTTGCTTAGTGCTTATTTTTTATGATACCTAAAAATCAAGTTTTTAAAAAGTTTTATGGTGATGGAGAATTTTGATAAAACCTGACATTGACCTAATTGAAATAGGTAAATGTGTTTTTATATGTGCTGAGAATTTTCTAATTTCAAAACATATTGATGTTGGTACAAGTCTAATGATTTGAAAATTACAGTCACTTTTGAAATTATTTACAAGTGAATATTTAATTTGACTCTCATTCTGGTGAATTTCAACAATCTGGGTGAAATGAATTAGGACAAAATCATGATGCTACAGATATATTTCTTATCCAATAGCTGTTTAAGGTCAGACACGTTTTATAAAAAATGGCTTGAGTCCAGTAGGTTTCTTCCATCTTTAAAACTCCCTAACATGGATTCAAGGATGAACTAATTGTATTTAGACCTATTCTATTAGGAGTTTATAAATTCTTTTAAAAAGTATTTTCAGCTAGTTTTAGGAGTCAGAATGAGACTTTTTAGTAAACATGTAAAACAGTAGACTTGGAATTGTCCTACTTAGTGAGGTGGTTTTCACTTAGCTAATATTCTAAATTTTCACATAATAGCTTTGTAAGATAAAATGTTATAGCTTTCATTTTCCCACCATTGTAAGAATTCCTTTATTTTTTGAGGAAATTATTTTTATTGAATTACTGATCGACTTATAATAAGTAATCCTAGAATCTTCACAGAAAGCCCCTAGAAGTATTGCTGCATAATGAAACAGTTGATATCCTCATGCCATTTCTCAGAGTTGAATGCTTTTCTCATTTGCTGGTGACAATTCTGTTCAGTTATTGACACATTGCACAACCCCTATGTGCCATGTACTACAAATGTAAGGTGCTGGATATACAGTGATGAATGAAACAGACTATCCTTGTAGAATTTGAGTGTAGTTAAGCTTAGAAGTAAATTCTGTGAAAGCTAGAATGTATAGTCAAATTGACTATGTTGAGTTTGCAGACATTTATTGTATTGCTCTTATCAAAAACTTTTAAAATGAATGTTAATGTAGAAAGGTAATTTGGGTTCAGATGTATATCCAGAATTTTTCTTAATTAAAAGTATCTACATAGACACTCGTTGCAAAGTATTTACCTGGTGCATCAGACAGAAGTAAAAACAGTGTTTTCCCAAGCTGGTTCAAATTTCTGGTTTGACTTTTAAGTGATATATCTATGTAAGATACGTTTTTTTTTTTAACAAAGTAGTTAAGTTCCACATAAAAGAAACAGGTTTAAAGTACTTTCTTGGAAAAAAAAATGCCACCTGCATCTTGAATATCTGAAGGCAATCTGATTGTTCAGATGCTACCATAGTGCTGTTAATATGTAACATATTAATAGGTAACCTGCTGTGTAAAGTTTTTCATCAGCCAAATTCTGAAGGGTTTTAAAAGTACTGAATATGTTCCATTTGCAGTCTAACATTTCTTCCACTCTGGCGGGGATTTGTTTATAAGAGAAGAGTTGCAAAAGATTTAGAATAGCAAAAATGTTTTTATGAATGAGTTAACCTTTTTAATGGCAACTGTATGTGAATAAAATTAAACTATTGTTATCTTTTTTCATTTTTTTATTTCCTTAACTCTTGAGGGGTCATATTTGAAAACAAACGTTTCCCAAAATGTTCTTTGTCAAAAGTCTTGATGTATTGCTCTGTGCTCAGTTAAGTTCACTCACTGCTAATACATGACACAGAATAGAATGATGGTTTGCTATTTTAATCAGAGGGTAAAGTGTTTATCTGGTAAATGTATTTATATTTATGGCCCCAACACATCATGCATATATCACATTTTACTAAATATTTAGCCTTCATGTGCAATTTTCATGACTTCATTTTAAAGTAAGCAGATAAAGCCAGTTAAAATTTTTATTACAAAATATTCGAGTTGAAAAAGGTATCTAACATAAATCTAAGGTATATTATTGCTCATCTATGAAAGGAATGTCAATTTACAATATAATCACTAAAAATTCATTTTAGTTTGCTGATACATTATTTGCATCCTTAAGCTTAAGGATATTGTCTATGAAGACAGTTGTACAAAAAAAATCTCAGGAATAATTGATAACACCTACATAAAGTATGTCAGTATATAGTAACGGGATAAGATCAAATGTACTGCTGAACTGAAGAATTATTTTTTTCAAAGATTTTATTCACTTTAACAAATATTCATGAACGATTAGGGGTATAACTTGGTGGTGACAAGGTTTATTAAGTTTTCTACATTAAAGAAGTTACAACTTTTAAATTTTATGGCTTTAAGACACATTTTTAAGAAAAAAATACTGACTAAACAGGAGCTAGAGATAGAATATAAGATTGACAGTGTTCATCTGAATATCTTAACTATGGTGATTTTAATGCTGAAAAAGTATAATTCAGATATCTTGGTATTCATTTTGAAAAATGGAAAAATTTCAGCATTTAATATTTAGACTCACTAAAATGTAAAACCTCATATTAAAACAAGCCTATAATGTAAGCTTAGTATAGGCTGTTTGGGCTTTGGCCTGTGTTGAGTTAGCCTCTTGAAGACAACGTTGTGCCTTTCGGTGATGTTTGGCCAGGTGGGGCGGCAAAGAAGAGTGGTAAGGAAAAAGGAGGGTTGGTGTCTTTTTGCTTATTCCAGGGGTAGGGTACCCAGTGACAAGGGATTTATTTCTAGTCGCCCGGTTCCTGAACTGCTTCTCTTCCTCATGTGTTCTGTACCTGCCTATCTGCTATTACTCAAACACAGAATCTTCTACTTTGTAGATGATCTGTTAAGTGATGAATTACAATTGCAAGCACAATATCCATGAATAAAAACATTTGTAAAATTTATACTTGACCAGAGTGTCCCTACATGTTTCCAGCTTTTATTTAGGGTGTGGGAAAGGAGGGAATCAAAATCCTAAGACAGAGAAGTCATAAGAGATAGTAAAGTGACATCAGTGAAAATGAAAAAGGAGACAGTTGCTATATACCTCTTATCCAAAGAACTTAATACTACTTATCAAGTGTCTGATAATACAAGCTTCTCAAGCAGGGTTTCTCGACAGTGAGACTACTGACATTTTGGCCTACACAATTCTTTGGTGGGGGTGTCAGGACAGTCCTGTCTTCGGATGGTTAGCAGCATCCTTAGCCTTTACCAGCCAGATGCCAGCCAGCAACAGTTCTTTGTTACAATCAAAATGGTCTTCAGATGTCACTTGGGGGGGCAGAAGTCACCCCTGGTATGGTTTTGGCTGTTAGAACTAACAGATTATGGAAATAGGGACCTGTTAAACATCACTCCAGGGATGATATCAGCAAACTCCAGAAAGTGGAACATAGAACAAAGGATCTAATTTATTCAGTAAATAAATTGCAAAGAAAGTGAATCTCAAGATTAGTAGAGAATGTCAAGTGCAATGTGTGGACCACGTTCGAAGCTTGATGGAAAAATACATTCTTTGAAGTTCATAGACACAATTCTATCTGTTCTCTTTATATTACTATCATATTAACAAAAGAACTGTGTTGTTTTGCACTTTTTGTGACTGAGAATCTAATGTATTAATTCCTTAAAAAACAAACCCATGATAGAAAATACTTGAGACAACTAGTCAGTTTTCAACACAAACCTAACAAAGCTTCAGAGTTAATTTAGGATTCTTAGCTCTTAGAGCTAGATACAGAAACATGTAGGTAATTGTAATCTTGGTTTGCTTCACAACAAATACCCTGCATGTGGGGGAAAGGTGGTTGGAAGATCTTGGATAAAAGGAAACTGGCCATGAATTAATGACTGTTGAAACCAGATTATGAGCCTATACCTGTATTTCACATTTTTCATCCTTGAAAACAAAAGGCATAGTTGTAATAAGGGAAAAGAATCAAAAACTTGATAAGTTCAAAAGGAATTCCTGGAAGACTTCTGGGCATTATAAAAAACTATTCAAATAACTGAGTAACAGTAAAATACATGGGATAAGCTGATGAAGTCTATTTAAAACGTATTACTAGTTAGGGCCACTGCTTATGTTGTCATCCCATATCCAAGTGCCAGTTCAAGTCCTAGCTACTCTGCTTCTGATAGAACTCCCTGTTAATGTGCCTGGGATGTTCACAAGATAGCCCAAGTGCTTCAACCCCCGCTACTCACGTGGGAGACCCCAGAAGAAGTTCCAGGCTTTGGCTTCAGCCTGTCCCAGCCCCTGCATTGCCGTCATCTTGGGAGTGAACCAGCAGCTGGAAGATCTGTTTCTGTCCCAACCCCTTTCTGCCATTCTTTAAAACAAGCAAAACCTTAAAAACAAGTGTTATTAGCTGAGAGTACTTGACTATTACATTAATCACTGAAATTGACATTTCATAAATGTTACTTTTAGAATTTTAAAAGGATAAGCATGTATATGGTTACTTCAAGAAATTCATGGAAAATGCACACCATGAATTATACATAGATCAATATTTTTTGCATCAAAATAAAATCCTTGAATCTCATTTCCCATGGACTTTTGAAGTGCCCTCATATCACTTTTCAAAGTGCACTGTAATCCATCAGTATGACAAGCATACAAAGTATATGGGTCAAGAGGATTATCTCAGGCTCCCTTTGGAAGGGTCCATTCAGAGGCCGCTGAGCACAGGGCAAACCACTGAATGCTGGCTGATTTTAACCACACTCTTCAGGAAAAAGGATACGACTCAACACTGACTTTTATAAAAATGTGTTTTATTTTAATACAAGTCTATAAAAGTAGAAATCACATACAAAAATACAGATTACTCTGACATGTTGGCAAACTAGCTTGTGGCTGGACTTGAGTTTGAAGTATAGGCACTGTTACTGGGGGCATCTGGAAGTCAACGTCCAACCAGATCCTGTCACCAGTCCTTGTCACTAATCTGTAAACAATAATTTCAAGTAATATTTAGCACTTTGGAACTACTAAGAAATTGAAGCATACTCATTTCCTGTGTAACGCTACTTTAAAATGTTTGAGCAGATAAGGGCACTTCATACTACTATTTCTAACATTTAAAAAGCTGGATTTAAAAAAGCTAACAGAAATGATGGTTTTTGGCACTTCCATTGCATTTTCACATATGGGGAGGTCATCTGTTAATTTTTTTGTGATTTTCAAGAAGCAGAATTTGATCTTTTTGTTTCCTTGTACCTGTTTTTCAATTTTTGAAATCACTGATTTTTTTTTCCAACACCTGAGTCTTAACTCTTACATAGGTGCAAGCAGTGCTTACTGCTCTGAAACGGTATGGCACGTTTCTGCTCTAGTGTGTATTTCTGACTTACAGGAACATGCAGTTCTTACGGAACTTTAGGTCCAATAACCTTATAAAGTAGATAATTTCAAACAAATACTACAAAGGACCATTAGAAAAAAAGACAAATACGTGATTCCAGAGTAATATAAAAATAATCTCAAGAACCTCAACACTAAAGGAAAACAGCAGACAACTTCCGAATTCTTCCATTGAGCTTTTCAAGAATAGAGACTGGTTAATACCGTTCTAAAAGCAAGTCATTTTAAAAGCAGAAAACTCATATTCACATAATCTGATTACAAAGTTAGAAAACCACAATTATATTTCCTTACCTAATTTAGAATTCTGGGAATTTAGTATCTTAATGAACATTAAAGGATACTTCAAATTAATCTGATGTAGAAAATGTCTCTTGAGCTTTCAAATCCTATATTGGTTCTGCATTTCTGGTGAGTTCTATTTGTTTTTTAATTTAAGTTTTAAGGTGAATTACATGGGGCTTTTTTTTTTTTTTGGTATTAACCTAATTTCCAATCTAAAGGCTGAGTTGAAATGCATTCTTTTTCTTTTCTTTTTTTTTTTTTTTTTAATCCCTAGAAGAGATTGCCTCAAAGGCTACCATCCCGATTCTGGTCAGCCCAAAATACAATTAGCTTATTGTTCTTTCAAGCTACATCTTATAAAGCAATGCTGAAAATTAAATAGATAAAAAGTTTACCATGTAGACTATAAAAACTGCCGATAGTAATTTTAAAACTTGCTTCTAAATAGACTAACACAAGGGCACTTGAAGAGGTGGCTCAAATTTTGCTCTTTTCAGGTATCTTGAAATTATAGGCTCATTTTCCTAACATTTCAAAGGCCTACAACTTAGGCTCAGAAGAGCACAGCACTAACAAGCTTCTACATTCCTTTCAGGAAAGCAGTACTTCCCATTTCCCTCTCACATCGCTCTCTAATATACTTGCAGAATGAAGCAAAGGGGAAGCCAAGACTAAAACTAGCTGAGTGCCCCTGCGATTGGGCGTCCTTCCTATTTTCCCTGTTCCAAAGAAGATACTGTATCCTGCAATAAATACTTCATAGACAACTGGGTTTCTGCAGTGTCAGTCGGCATTTGATGCCCCATATCTCCTGGTTCTTTTTGTTGCCAATAGTTGGCCTGGCAATGGTGGTAAAATGGGAGCAATTAATCTGTAGATGAGGAAGGGCTTCCCTTAGCAGTTGGAGGGTTCCATCTGGCACGATTCCGAAAACTTGTAGTGTTTTTAGCGTGGGAATTTCTCCAAGTTCACTGGAAAGGAAGAAAGAGAAGTTCAGAGTAGCAGTATCTAAGGAGCCACTTTGACTAGACATGTGACCCAATTTTTAAAATTTGTATCACAAAGTACAACCTGAAACTATTTGCAATAAATGACTTGAGAGGAGAACACGGAAATGGCACTGCAAAGCGCAGGCTGTACGGCCTCAGCAGCCTGGCCCGGGGAGACGCAGCAGCGCACTTGCTTCAGTGAGCTCCTGCAGCCTTAGAAACTGAGGATTACTGAAAATCTGACTGCATTTGCTTCCAGTCTCCATTCTTACAGTTACAGGGATCTGTGCTTGGGTAACTGTGCTGTGGGAAAAGACTAACAAGCTCTTGAGGGTTAAAGTCAATGTTTTCCTGTTGGCAACACTGAAATGACCCTGGGGTTACATGCAGTCTGAGCATATGGACATGAGCTTCATTGAAACCAGGCTCTGTCTCTTAACAAGGAGTTGTCAGTGGGTTGATAACTTCTTAGTAAGCTCACCGTCACTAAGGCCATCACGTGTGAAAGAAGCTACCAGTGACTCCCCTAAGATATTTTAGGGTTATATACTTGGGTGCACGTGGAGAAAAGGGGAGACCAACACGAGTTTGTGGGTGGCAATCTAAATCACTTCTTTTTTTGTCACAGCCAGTCCTCTTTTTGATATTTCACTTTAGGAAAAATAACACTGTCAACTGTGAGATTCTCGTTTACCAAAAAAGGGAGGCTTTCTGCTAGAAATGAATACTTTTTGGTTTTGGTAATGATTCCTCTGAACCCAGATCTATGCGCCTAGAAATTCATCTCTCTGATCTGTATTTGCTCCAGGTTGGGACACTCAGTCCAAAGTCTAGGAAAGGGAACATTTATTCTAGAATGTCAACAAAATCCCAAGAAACACATCCATGACCTAAGAATTAAAAGTATATTTTCATTGTCAATAATCACTTACTAAATTGATCTTTTGTATATAAAGATAATTGAAAATGAGTCTTGATGCGAATGGAATGGGAGAGGGAGCAGGAGATGGGAGGGTTGCAGGTGGGAGGGAAGTTATGGGGGGGCAAAAGCCACTGTAATCCATAAGCTGTACTTTGGAAATTTATATTTATTAAATAAAAGTTAAAAAAATTACTTAAAAAAACCCTTTCTTTATAATAACTGTCACCTGGCCTCCAATCAGTCTCCCTTCCAAGCTTATCTCAGATTATGTGATTCACTGGGCCCAAAACCTTTGATGTTCAACTGACCTTAACATTTTTTATGTTTACTCTGTACTCCTAGTCTTCCTACTCAAAGATTTACTCTACATTTCACAAAATCTCAGAAAATACCCAAGCTGTCTGATATATGTCACCCAGTACAAAATGATGGATAATTTACAGGACAAAAACACTATCAAAATACATATTCTTGTTATTCACAGGACAAAAGGATCTGGAAGTCAGAACAGAGGAAAGGAAAACTGAATCGTTTCTGTCCTTAAACTAATATATTTGGAATGTGGAAACAAAGAGTATAAGAGAAAGTTTACAATACAAAGATTGTAAGATGACAGCAATCCTGCTCCAACCTCAAATCCCTCTTATGTGAAATTTGAGTAGAGGAGAACCATGGAATAACTGAGAATTCGCGTTCTGAGATATCCAATCCAGCCAGATAGTGAGTCACTCTGCAGTGGAGAATATTTAGAAGGAGAAACGAAGTGGGATAAGAAAAGGAGGGATGGCAGATGGCAGAGGAGGAAGTGTTCTCGCAAGTGCATCGGCAACGAGATCTATGAGGAAGGAAACCACAGCTGACTCAGAGCACACGGGTGTGAAATGGCAGTGAGGAGCTGTGTAAGATGGGTGATGGATAAAGGAGTGGTTACCCAGCCAAAAATCCAGAAAGCCTTCAAAATTTGAAGGCGACAACACGACCAAAATGCCACTTGGTATGTACATTATCTAATGACCCAGCAGCCTTTGCAAGCATGTCTGAAACTCCAATGGAAGAGAGTAAAAAAGAAGTAAATAGTTTAGGGCAGTTATTTCTCATTTAAGAAGTATAAATTGATTCAAATGCATTACTTTTAACAAAGATATTTGTAAACTTACAGCTCTACTTCCTACTTCATCTACATGAGCCCATTTCTTTATAAAATCTGAAATGCCTCAACGACAGGTTTTCCTATCAAGGCATTTTTAAGTTTCTCCTTAAAGTCCTGATCAGGTTACTGTCTCAGCTTAGGTTTCTTACTTGCATGAGAAACAGAATAATTAGAAGAAATTTTAGACGTGAAGAATAGGACCAGTTTAGGAGTAAGAGGCTTAACAGAAGGGATAGGTCTCGGGAAGAAAAGCCTACTTTCTCAAGTACTTTAAAATACTAATACAGGAGACAGATACTCAAATTCTGTTTTCCTACTTCTAAAGGTGATCAACAGCCTTGAGTTCTTTAGCATAGATGGCTCTCTGGAAATTGCTGTTGAGACATCCTGGAATTTTTACTATGAATTTTTAATGTATCAGCCAGAATGACTTAAGGATAAGCCTCCAAGAAACTCAAATCAAGGATTCACAATTAAATCGTTATACTACTAACATAATGGCTAAAAAAAACACAGCTTTAAGTTCAAAGACAGCATTTTCTTATTCTCACTTTATTCTGATGGTCTGACTTGTAACTAGCTGGACTCCTAATGCTCCTGTTTTTCTTAAGACTTTCAATAATAATAATGCAATGAAGATTCCCACCCAGGTCTGTAACTTCAGACCCACACTCTTCATCACCAATGCACACTGCCTTCAGGGAATACTACTATTATCCCACTGGATAAAAAAATAAACGTGGGGGCTGGTGCTGTGGTGTAGTAGATTAAGCATCCACCTGCAGTGCTGGCATCCCATATGGGTACTGGTTTGAGTCCCAGCTGCTCCACTTCCAATCCAGCTCCCTACTGATGGCCTGGGAAAGCAATGGAAGATGGCCCAAGTCCTTGGGCCCCTGCACCAGGTGGGAGACCTGGAAGAAGCTCCTGGCTCCTGGCTTCAGCTTGCTGGAGCTCCAGCCATTGTGGCCATTTCAGGAGTGAAACAGCGGTTGGAAGACCTCTCGCTCTGTCTGCATCTATGCCTCTCAAGTAAATGACTAAATCTTTAAAAAAATTAATGTGAGGGCTCACAGCATTTCCCCTTTACCTCTGCTTGAGAAAAAGCATTTGGGGGATTACCTGCTTAGCCTCTTTCTTTCTGCAGAGAAGGAGAGAAAGCACACCTGGGTAGATTCTCTTGAGAAAAGCAACCACAGAATTATCACCACAGTCTCCAGGGGGCTGCAGTGGCAAAGACACTGGTGCCCAGATGGCAAGGACTAGAAGAATGGATAACAGAAAAACCTTTTTGGGCAGACACTAGAAGACTCCTATGAGTTTTGCATGCTACAAAATGCTGCAGGCATTTTAATAAGAGATCCATGTCTATGAATTTATATCCCAAAATTTGAGAACCATGCAAGGAAAGACTGGCAGGCCCTGAGTTCCAATGATTAAGTAAAACAGAATTGTTAAGATTTTTTTTATTTTACCAGTTGACCTTCTGCAGCTGATATATTTGATTTATATATTAATTCAATAACTAAATTCATTCTTTGTTCAGATTCACCACCATTGGGTATGAAACTGAAGTGAAATTGCTTTCATTTGGGCAGTAAATTAAATGAGTTCTGCAGCCACCTGGCCAAGTCTAAGCTACTGACCTCTTGTGGCTCTTAGTAAAACTGCGATATTTGGCATTAGGAAGCCTTTTCAGCTTTCTGGGATGAAATAAGGGAAACTTAAAAAAAAACAAAACAAAACAAAACAAAAAACAGGCAGATGATATACCCCAGATGATTTCTGCATCTGTCCAGGAGATCTAGGATCTAAACTGAGCTCCCTAATTCACCACTGCATCTGGATAAGGCACTTAACCCGCCCCCCTCCTCCACAACCTCATTCAAAAAAGCATCCGATTCTTAGGATCCAGTCCACCAATATCTTTTATTCTAGCAACACCTGACCATCCCAGACATTCATCACCAGATTACAGAACTTTTTTTCTAAACACAGCTTCTGGAATCAACTAAGATTGATTTGAAAAATTAGGAAATAAAAATAATAAGAAACCCATCCATACTGAGTTTGTCTTCCTAACTACACTGAATACCTCAGAGAAGACTCACCTCTTTTGTGAGTCTTCTCAGGCACAAGCATGTGATTTCTAGTACACAAAACTGTTGAAAGCTAAATTTAAATATGCGTTTAGTGACAACTTTACCAAACATTTTAAGGAGGAAGTCTGCCCTGGTCTTTTCATTTTCCTGATCACTCTTAGCCAATTTGTGGTATACTACTATGAGTGTTTAAGTTTTCAATCTCTGCTACTTCTGAAACAGATTTCCCACCAACTAGTATCTCTGTTGGGGGCTGCCTTCTCTTAGCAATACAAACAAAATACACTTACAGTAAAGTTTCAGGAATTATATCATAGCATCGACTGAGTGAGAGGTGTTGGAGGTAGTTGAGCTGGTAAAATTCCGGAAAGCAGTCATTCTTTAGCATGATGCTGTCACTGAAACACAGCAAAAGAAAAAGTAATCAGAACCTCCCATCCGTCTTAGATGGAGACAGGAACAGTTCACTGCTTCGTTCCTTCAATTCAGCATTAAGATCCTTTCCCCCACTCAATAAGCAATGAAGATCTTCCAATTTTGATCTCGAATAAGCAAACAAAACAATACCTTAAGTCTAGGTGGACAAGATTGGGGCATCTTCTAACTAGGGTAGAGACATCTAGGAAAAACAAACATACACGATGGTCACTATTACGAGAGAAATAAGACCAGGATATTTGCCATGACTGCTCTCCTTTGCTACTGCGCAGGGAGTTTGAGACAACACACCTACGGTCATGCACTATTAGAAAACAAATGAGCATCCAGGCACACAAAATGTTCTACCAAGAAAATCTGAGAGAATCACCTGGAAAACTACTTGAAGTGAAAAGAGACCCATGTAAAATGCTAACACAATCCAGTGTTTATGCATTTATCAGCAATGGCTGGCTGGAAAAACAAAAGGAAAAAGAATCCCACTCACAATGGCAAAAGTCAAAACCACACAACCGTATACATGAACATACAATGATGATAAAGGTGGCTCTTCAAGTTAATGAAGGAAATCAGATTACTAAAAAATCAACATTGCTACAACTGGAAAAAATTGCTTCTCCAACTGTAGTAACATATCCAAATAGAAGTTATAAATGCAAAAAAAAGGGTAATACTTTAATAAATTCTGGGAAATGTAGGGTGTTTCTAAACCTAGATGAAAATACAGAAAGAACAACACTTACAATTGTCTACATAAAATTTTTAAAACTCAGGGCCAGTGTTGTGGCGTAGTGGGTAAAGCTGCTGCCTACGATGCCAGCATCTCATATGGGGTAATGGTTTGTGTCCTGGCTGCTCTACTTCCAATCCTGCTCCCAGCTGACTGTGCCTAGGAGGGCGGTGGATGACCCAGGTCCGTGGGCTCCTGCCACCCACATGGGAGACCCAGAAGATGCTCCTGGCTTCAGACCAGCCCAGCTCTGGCAATTGAGGCCATTTGGGAAGTGAACTAGAGGGTGGAGGATTTCTCTCTCTCTGTCTCTCCCTCTCTCTACCTTTTGAATAAACAAATAAGTAAATCTTGCCGGCGCCGTGGCTCAACAGGCTAATCCTCCGCCTTGCGGCGCCGGCACACCGGGTTCTAGTCCCGGTCGGGGCGCCGGATTCTGTCCCGGTTGCCCCTCTTCCAAGCCAGCCCTCTGCTGTGGCCCGGGAGTGCAGTGGAGGATGGCCCAAGTGCTTGGGCCCTGCACCCCATGGGAGACCAGGATAAGCACCTAGCACCTGGCTCCTGCCTTCGGATGAGCGCGGTGCGCCGGCCGCGGCGGCCATTGGAGGGTGAACCAACGGCAAAAGGAAGACCTTTCTCTCTGTCTCTCTCTTTCACTGTCCACTCTGCCTGTCAAAAAAAAAAAAGTAAATTTTTAAAAAATTGTTTTTAAAACTAGCATGTTAAAGCAAATTACAAAAGTATCAGAAAACTGAGAAGTAATGTTTTCAACATACACTAAACAGAATTTAATAGTCATTTACTTACAAAGAGGAAAAAATATGCAAAGAATATAAACAGGTAATTTGTAAAACAAAAATGGAGCAATAAATACTAAACAAAATTAGAAATATTGCTTTTTTTGTGGTGAAATAAAAAATATACTATAATATCCCACATTGAGGAAATATAATAGAGCAGGCTCCCTCGCATGCTATCAGCAGACACTTAAGTTTATGTGCAGCCTTTCAGGCGGCTGAACTATTTAAAACTTGAGTGGCAGAGTGATAGAAACAAACAAAGCCGGAGAGAGCTCTCATCCCTTGGTTAACTTTCTAAATGCCTATAGTGAAGCCAGAAGCTAGGAACCTAACCCAGGTATCCCACACGGTGACAGGGAGCCAATTATCTGAGTCACTACCTGTTGTCTCCCAAGGTCTGCACTACCAGCAAGCAGGGTCAAGGAGCTGGAACTGAGACTCGAACCCAGGTACTCCAGTATGAGATGAAGGCTTCTTAACTGGTGTTTTAACCATTAGGCCTTATAATATCTCCTAATTTTATATTTTTAATAGTGATCTGATTTTTTTTAAGCTTTCAAGTATTACACACTTTGCTCTCTGGTTCAATAATTCTATTTTTAGAAAAATACAGAGGTACATGAACATATTCTTCACAGCACCAGTTTTAATAGCCCTTCTCCAATTAGCTTAATATGTTAACCCTATCCATTACATAGAATACAATGGTAACAGTTGTTAGTAAAAAGCTTTTCAATATTTTTTCAATAACATGACATAAAAATATATAATATCATATAATAATAAATATCACAGTAATATTTATATCACTAATATATATACAAATATAATAAATCACATAGTGAGACTGGAACAAAATAATTACAATGTATCATAATCTCAGTTTAGTCAAAACATATGTACATAAATCCACATTTACAAACCAGGTCACATACAAAAAGAAAGGGAGAAAATGGGCTGGTGAGGTGCAGTGGCTTAAGCAACCACTTGCAACACTGGCATCCCATTTCAGAGTGTGGGTTCCCATCCAGCTTCCTGCTTATTCATTTAAACAATGGAACATGGCCTAAGTACTTGAGCCCTGCTACCCAACTGAGAGAACTTGATGGAGTTCCCAGTTCCTGGTTTCGGTATGGATCTCAAATGGCTATAGAAGCCATCTGAAGAGAGAACCAGTGAATGGATCTGTTACTGTACCACTCTGCTTTTCAAATAAACAAACAAATCTTAAAAAAAAAAAAAAAAAAGAAAAAAAAGGCAAAAAGGAAATATACCAAAATGACAATCACTATATCATGAGTTTGGAAATTATAGATAACTTTTCAGCATTTGGATGTCACATGAGCTACTCTGTCATCAGAAAATCAATCAATAAATGTTATTTACTTAAAACAGATATATCTCATTAACACTTGAGGTTTTATTTTTCCTTCTTATAGCTCTAACTCTGCTGTAACTTCTCCTCTAACTTGTAGATCTGCAATTTCAACTCTCTCTACAACATACCTACTTGGATACAAGATTGACATCCAAACTGCTGTCTAAAATCAACTCATACTCAACTTCGCTGCTATATCTGCTCCTTCCCTAATGTCTTTCCTATCTGAGAAAGTGGTAACTCGTGGATCCAGTTGCTTAGGCCCAAACTCTCAGAAGCACATTTGGCTGTTTTTCTCACCTCCCACATCCAATCTGCCACCAAACCCCATTAGGTCGGTTTTCCAAATATGCCCCAAATCTCATCATTTCTTAGCACCTCAAATGTTACCACCCCAGTCTCCCGACTGGCCTCCCTGCTTCATACTTTCCCAGCATAGCATCACAGTGAGCCTTTTAGGTGCTAAATCACATAAGGTCATTGCTCTATTCAAAGTATTCCGGTGGCTTCCCATCTCAGAAAAAACCCAAAACTTTGGCCTTGGTTTAGGAAGCTTGGCCGTTTCACCTCCCCTTATTATGCTCCCTGTTCCCACTCACACACTGGTTTCCATATGAAGGCCTTTGCTTTTGCACTTTTGTTCTGGAATATTCTGACATGCCTATATGGATTCTTCCTTTACTGTATCAGGTCTCTCCTCAAGGATCACCACCTTACAGAGGACTTCTCTCTGACCATTCCCTCTAAACCCAAGTTCTCTGTGTGCTACATTCTACCGCTCACTCTGCTTTCTTTTTCCTCCTTGCAGTTTCACCTCTTCTTTTATAACATTTAGGACATTTGTTCATTGTCTGGCTCCCCCACTGGAGTGTCAGCTTTGCAAGGTTGACTTTCTCTGTTCTGGTCAAGGCCACATCTCCCAAGTCTGGAACGGAGGTTCATGCATTTTAAGAACACAATAAACATCTGTTCAATGATTGACCAAAAAGTGAAGGCCAGCACCATGTAATCTTGAGTGGTTTTAATCATCTAGCCAGCCAGCTAGCCATCAGTAAAAGTGGACACAATCTCACTCTGACTCCACTGCAGAAAGAACTAATCTCTGGGGGATAAAACTGGTTAAACCTCCTCCTCCAGCCCTGATTTAGGCCCCATCCCCCCTTGGTGTTAGCAGGCTGTGGTCCCTGCTGATATTCCCTCTTCATGACCTCCGCCCTAACTCCCCCAACACACACACACAAACCTTCATTTCACCTAACAATAGATCCAATTTAGGGAGAAGGAATCTTACAACCCAAGTAATCCAACCTTCACTTCAGAGGAGAGGCAATTTCTGCTGGAGAAATTGAGGTCAAATCTAATACCAAAGCCAATGCCACTAAGACCTGGCTCAGTGCTCAGTGCTTATCTACTGATGAGGGGAGAGCCAGTAATAGTAACAGCCAACAAGAAATAAAACTCTCTTCTTACTATGCTGTCAAGAACTGTTCAGGGGCGGGTGCTGTGGCGCAGCAGGTAAAGCTGTCACCTGCAGTGCTGGCATCCCATATGGGTGCCGATTTGATCCCAGCTGCTCCACTTCTGATCCAGCTCTCTGCTATGGCCTGGGAAAGCAACAGAAGACAGCCCAAGTGCTTTGCCTCTGCACTCTCGTTGGAGACCCCGAACAAGCTCCTGACTCCTGGCTCTGTTCGGTTCAGCTCTGACCATTGTGGCCATTTGGGGAGTGAACCAGTGGATGGAAGACCTTTTCTCTCTGTCTCTTCTCTGTCTATAACTCTACCTCTCATACAAATAAATAAAATCTTTTTAAAAATAATACTTTTGTATAAAAAATGACAAAAAATGGCAAGATGTTAACTTACTAGTAATTTGTTTTCCTTTGCATTTTTTCTATGTTCTACCTAGCACTGGTGAATAATACTACAGTCAAAATTAAAACAATATTAAAAGGGTAAAGAAAAAACATAGAACAGAGATACTGTGCAAAGAGGGAGTGATAAGAAATCAAGATACGAATGTTACTTTTACAGATCTCTAAAGAAAATATTCCCTTTATCTGAAAACGCCGGCCTTTGAAGTGGTAATAATCCTGCCACTCATGAAAGTCTATTTATTATCTATAGCCTGATATATCTTATCAGAGGACACATGTCCTGGAGAAGTTTCTTTTTGATTAATTTTTTTTGAAAGAGTGTTAGAGGTAGAGATAGAGAGAGGTCTTCCATCCACTGGTTCACTCGCTAAATGGCTGCAATGGCTGGAGCTGAGTGAATCCGAAGCAAGGAGCTTCTTCTGGGTCTCCCATGTGGGTGTAGGGGCCCAAGGACTTAGGGCATCCTCCACTGATTTCCCAAGCCATGGCAGAGAGCTGGAGTGGAAGTGGTACAGCCAGGACTCAAACCAGTGCCCATATGGGATGCTGGCACTACAGGCCAGGGCTTTAACACTCTGTGCCAAAGCACCAGCCCTGAGAAGTGTTTTTCAAATACTAATTACATTTTCAGAGTTCTGTTGTGGTTTAGCCTAGCGTTAAGACAACTTATGTTCCACATCAGAGAGCCTGGGTTTGGTCCCTAATTCCAGCTCCTGACTCCAGCTTCCTGCTAATGCAGACCCTGGGAGGCAGCAGTGACTGCATTCTGCTACCCACGTGGGAAATCCAGACTGAGTTCCTGATTGCCAGCTCTGGCCCCAGTGAGGGGCCTTTGTGGGCATTTGGGAGAATAAACTGGCAGACAGGAGCTCTATCTGCCTCTATCTTTCTGTTTCCCTTTGTCTCTTGAATATCAATTTTTAAAAGTTAAAAAAAACTAAAGATAATTCTGTAATTTTGATTCAAATGTTTTTAAGAATAAAAATCATAATAAATAAAAAATGTACACTCAACTGAGCTGGAACCAACATTAAGACATCAAGGTATGGCTGATGTCTATTGCCAGTTTAACCTAGTTTTCGTGCAAGCCACAGACTGCAGGTGAGCCTGAGACTGCAGTTGAAGTTGTTAAAAAATCACTTATCTTTGCAAATCAAGATTTTCTTGCGATTATGCAAATAAAACAAAGCATAATCAAATGTTTATGAGGACTACAAATGTTAGCCACTGCCTTTGACTTTAAATGTCTGTTCATTCACACAGCCTCAGTGCTCTCAGACTGAATTCAAAAGTAAAGTTATGCATATGAACTTACTTATTGCCACTATGACATTTGGACCAGGTGTGTGTGTGTGTGTGTGTGTGTTTCTGCTATCCTGCGCATTGTTCTGCAATACCCCTGGCTTCTACTCACTACATGTCCCCAGCACCCCTTTAGCCATCTCCATCAAAATGTCTCCAGGGGCAGGTGTTTATCCTAGTGGTCGACACCCACGGTCACATCAGAGTACACGGGTTTGAGTCCCAGCACCAATTCCTGATTCCACCCGGGGAGTCAGCAGTGAAGTCTCCAGTAATAGGACTGCTGCCACCCATGCGGGAGAGCTAGATGAGTTCCCAGCCCGTGGCTTCAGCCTGGTCAGGCTTGGCTTTACCTAACACTGGTGATCAGCAGCTACCTCATCTAAACAAGGGAACCGTATGTGCATGGGATTAAATGAGGCGACGTATGTAGAACGCATAGGAGAGGCTCAGCAAATCAGATCGACTGCTCTTGTTGTTGAGGCCCCAAGAGGCGCAGGCCTGGGAGTTCTAACCTGACTTTTGGAGATTCTTCCGGTAGCCACTAAGATTCAGCTGGGTGATGGTCTCTGAGACATGCGCCACAGCCACCTGCACGTGCTTCTCAGTGAAGTCATAGCACCAGGAGAGGTTCAGCTCATCCAGTCTGCACAGAAGATGGGGGAGAAGGAGGATAAGAAAGCATCACACAGCAATGAGTTCTTTGCAGGCTGCACATAAAATACAAAGCCAGAGATCCCCTACCGTTCTGTGCAGCAGCTATCTGCCTTTTCCCTCTTCACATACACCCCTGCCCCATTGGCTCCCCAAAGTTGTCAGGGGACCTGAGCACAGGCCTTAGTGGATGCTGCCCCCTTCTGGAGATTGAGGGGAGAACTCTCTTCTCCTAATGGTTCATACCTCCTTCCAAGAATGCAGGTAGAAATTCTAGCCTGTAAGTTTTATCACCTGAGAGGTTTTAAAACAAATGCATTCCATATCAAAATCAAGTCCCACTTCTGTTTTTGATCCAGCTTCCTACTATTGCATACTGGAAGGCAGCAGGTGATGGCTCAACTATACATACCATCCACATGGGAGACCCAGAAGGAGTTCTGAGTTCCTGGCTTCCGGCTTTGGCCCGGCCCAAACATGGCTGTTGCAGGCATTTGGGGTGTGAGCCAGTGGATGGAAATAATCTCCCCCAACCCCTCGCACTTGGTCTTGCTCCGTCTGTCTCTCTCTGTACCTCTCTACCTTTCAAATAAATATAAACTTTAAAAAAAAAAATGATGGATTGCACTGGGGATTCCTAATCGATGCAGACACTGGGAAAAAAAAAAAAAAACAGTTCATCTAATTCTTCCCCCACTAAGTAGAGATACCCATTTTATCCCATCAGGAGCCTTCTTACCCACAGGTGAAAAGTCTACTTTTAACAGATTATTGACGAGACACAGTACAGATGATAGGCCATAGTGCAGTGCATTCTGTAAACCATGTATCCCTTCACTTAGTGATAGCTGTACCCTTTGTGTACTGACATTTTTATAAAGATGCTGTTTAATAGAAGAGCCCACATTTATGGTTGATATTTAGAATGTGCCCAATTTGATCAAAAACTGTAAGTCAGGTCTACAGGTATAATGGGAAAACACTTGACTGTATAGTAAAGTGAAAAACATTTGTTTCAACTACACTACTGACAAACACTCTTACACTATTCTTATTTTAATAGCAAAAAATAAGCAGAAGAGGGGTTGTTAGATAAGTCTTTTTTATAAACTGAAATGATTTGGCTCCAGAAAGTTTAGAGTTCAGGTAGGTATTTGGCATAGCAGTGAGGACGCCACATGAGATGCTTGTATCTCAGAGCACCGTCTCTGAATCTCAGCTCCATTCCTGATTCTACCTTCCCGCTAATGCACACCCTGGGACACAGCCGGTGATAGCTCAACTATACTATCCACGTGGGAGATCTGGAAGGAGTCTTGAGTTCCTGGCTTCTGGCTTTGGCTCAAGAAGTTGAGTCATTACCTTGACAAGGAAGACTGGGACTGAATTCCTAGCTCCTTGCTTTGGCCTGACCCAGTCTGGCTACTGAAGGCATTTGCAGAGTGAACCAGTAGGGGAGAGATCTCTATATGTCTGCCTACCCCCACACCCCTCTGTCTCACTGCTTTTCAAATTAATTAATGCATCAAATCCCAAATTTCCTACCTGGAGCAGCCGCTTAGCAAAGTCTTCAGGGCAGATTCAGAGAATCCAGAACACCCACAAAGGTTTAGTCGCATTAAATTTGAGTTCTGTGCAAGATTACTGGAAAAAGAGAAAAAAGACAGAGGAACAGCGGTAAGGTGCTCACATCTGATCAATGGTGTTCAGAGGAAAGCAGTTGGTATAGTCAGTGCAAAGACCTTTGAGTCAGAAGTGAGTTTAGAGTTCACATTTCATTATCTGTGACACTAAGCAGGTGGCTTTTGTCTGTTTACTCATCTGTGAGATGGCAATATCAGTGCCTTCCAGGTAAGGTTATTAAATGTATAATGTAATAAAGGATTTAGCACAGTGTCTGGCACTGAGTAAATCACAGGAAACATTGATCCGTGTACTTGTTAAATAAAGAAAAAAATCAATGTGATAAACATATCCATTTCACTTCCACGTGGAATCAGCTTATAGGCAAATTTGTACCCATAAAGCCACCAGTTTCTTTCAATTAAATGTCTCTTAAATTTGTCCTCTTCTACATTCCCAAACACCCTATATTAGTGGAACTTCATGATTGGGGTCAGAATTCTGGAATCGTATTGCCAGATTCAAATCTCGGTTTAGCCACCTACTAGCTATGTGATCTTGTTATTCAGCCTGTGACTCAGTTTCCATATCTATAAAGAGGAAACATCCACAACACACGTCAGGGGTTAGAATTAAATGAGAATGCATTTAAAGAACCTAGTGGAGGGGCCTGTGCTGTGGTGTAGGGAGTAATGCCACCATCTGCGACCCACATGGCTGCCAGTTCCACTCCTTTGCCTTTTCCACTTCTGATCCAGCTCCCTGCTGACGGTGCCTGGAAAAAGCAACAGAGAATGGCCCAGGTGTTTGGGCCCCTGCCACCCACACGGGAGACCTGGACAAAGTTCCTGGCTCTCAGCTTCAGCCTGGCCCAGCCCTGGCTGTTGTGGCCATTTGGAGAGTGAACCAGCAGATGGAAGATCCTTCTCTCTCTGTAACTCTGGCTTTCAAAATAAATAAATAAATCTTTTAAAAAACAAAATAAAAAAGAACTTAGTGGAGGGGGTGTTTGAAAGTTAAAATGCACTTGGGATGCCCCGTTCCACATCAGAGTGCCTAGGTTCAAGTCCCAGTTCCACTCCTAATCCCAGCTTCCAACTAATTTACATACTGGGAGGCAGCAGGGGATGGCTCAGTTAGCTGCGTCTCTGCCACCTATCAGAGATCTGGATTGAGTTCCTGGCTCCTGGGCATTTGAGGAGTGAACCAGTGGGTAGGAGGTCTCTCTTAAAATAATTGGAGGGTGAACCAACGCCAAAGGAAGACCTTTCTCTCTGTCTCTCTCTCTCACTGTCCACTCTGCCTGTCAAAAATAAATAAAAAATAAAATAAAATAAAATAAAAAAGTAGTCAATGTTAGTTGCTCTTGTTATACTTTTGCATATCAGGCTTCATCTTTCTTACCTGAATGAACAGTGTCATAACTAGTCTAGTTTCTTCCATGTCTGTCACCCCACACTGCCTACCAGGTTAAGTTCCTAAATTCACACTCTGACACAGCCCTCCCATTCTCACCATGCTTCCCTCTTCACAGCCCAGTCTGAGTGTGGTCCATACGTCCATTCTAATCACGCCGCCAACTCTGCACCTCTTGTCACTCCGAGCCCTGAGCACTGGGCTCCAGCAACTTCCAGCTACTAGACAGAGTTCTGAGTCACACAGCCAGCTTTGCCTAGGCTGCTTCCTTTGTCCTATTACTGGGGGATCTCCTCCCCGAGTATCTTCAATCCTGAGTTGCAGAGTCACTTCCTCTGAGAAGGATGCCCTCCTAAATTTAATTAGGTCTCTCTGTGGAGGCTGCTACATCATCACCAACGCATTTAGTGAACACACTGCACTTGTAATTATGTCCCTTTTAGGAATGAGTCAAGGCCCATGCCTTGTTCATCCTTGTATCTCTACAACTTAGGCCTGGCAGATAACTAGCAGTTCAACTTTTGTTGCCTCGATGAGTCCTGTGAAGTTTTGCAGAAGCTGAAGTACTGCATAAGGTGTTTTCTGTGTCCATCTGGATATGGGTAGATGGGCACTCAAGTCATATTCAAGGAACATTAATACACATAAAAAACGACTGCCTTTGTGACATGCTCTGGCTACCACTCACTTGACGATGAGATCCGAAAGCTGTAGGCCTTCCAGGCTTAGGTTTTGCAACTTGGAGCACTGAGACAGAATGCCGTGAAGTGTAGACACGTTTATTACTGAGTTCGACAGGTCCATGTGCTGTACACGGAAAGAGCTGGACAACGAGAAGAAAGAGGCTCAATAAGGCTGCTCACGCAAGCACATTCCGACCAGATCTGGTCCCACAGCTCATCAAATGAGCAGCCAATCAGACAGGACCCTAAATATGACAGCATTTCAACAAATCCATGGACAATGGAATCAAAAGATAAGTTTAGGGGCAGGTGTTTGGCACGGCAGTGGAGACGCTGCTCCAGATGCCCATGTCCCCTCTCAGATGCCTGTGTTTGAGTGCTGGCTCCACTCCCAATTCCAGCTTCCTATCAATATGCATCCCGGGAGGCAGCTCAAGTGGTTGGGGCCATGCCATCCATGTCAAAGACTTGGATGCAATTCCTGGCTTCTGGCGTTGGTTTAGCCCAGCTCCAGCTAATGGCAATATTTGGGGAGTATACCAACAAACAGAAGACCTCTGTCTTATCTCTTATATAAATTAAACAACACTTAATGTAAGTTTATTTTGGTGCAAATAATTTTGAGACCCATGCATATAAATGATCTACAAAAAGTTCACTGAAAGGCAGGCATTTAGCCTAGCAGCTAAGATGCTATGTCCCTAATTGAGGTACCTAGGTTTGATACCAGGCTCTGGTTTCTAACTCCAGCTTCCTGCTAATGTGGACACCGGGAGGCAGTGTTGATGGCTCAAGGTATTAATAGAGTTCTTGTCACTCGCCTGGGAAACCTGGACTGTTTCAGCCCAGTCCCAGATGGTGTATGAACCAGTGGATGGGAACGCTCTGTCTCTGTTCTCTGCATTTTAAATAAACATTTAAATAATGATGGAGGGGCCAGTGTTGTGGCATAATGGGTTAAGCCACTGCCTGCAATGCTAGCATCCCATATGAGCACCAGTTCAAGTCTTGGTTGCTCCACTTCTGTGGAGACCTGGGAAAGCAGTGGAAGATGGCCCAAGTCCTCAGGCCCCTGCGCGCACATGGGAGACTTGAATGAAGCTCCTGGCTCCTGGCTTCAGTTTGGCCCAGTCCAATCTGTTGAGGTGATCTGGCAAGTCAAGCAGTGGATGCAAAATCTCTGTCTCTCCCTCTCACTCTCTAAGTCTGCCTTTCAAATAAATAAAAATAAACCTTAAAAAAATATGATTCTCATCTTTTAAAAAAAAATCATGTAAAGTGCTTATTATGAAAAAATCAATTTCAAAAAAAAAATTTCTATACCTATAGTTTAATTTTTCCATGAACTTTTTGAAATACTCTTGCACACATTTTAAGTAGTAACTGTAACTTTCATTATATTTAACTATAAAACAAATTCCTACTAGCTAACTGCCATCCTCATTCATGTTAAAATTCAAGAGGGTTTTCACCAAGTACAGATGTGGCTGCCAATACAGTCCCACTTAGAACATCAGTGGGCATCAGAACGAGCTGGATGTGCCCAACAGGAGATCACAGCTATAATGACTCCCAGCTCCTGGCAAGGGTGAGTGGGTGAGCGGCAGTGATTGTTTACTGAAACAAGGAAGAGGGTGGAAGAAGTTCTAAAAGGAGGCTCAGCTTAATTTTAGATATGCTAATATTGAGGTCCTTGGAAGAAATTCAGGTGTGGAAGTTTTTAGGTGCTTAGAAATAAGAGTTTGAAAGGGCTAAGTGAATACAGATGAGGATTTGAGTGTTGGGCATCAGTATAAGTGTTCAGGACACAGCTCGTCCCAGGAAGGTTCACCCAGGGCCAGACCTGGGATGAACAAAGAAAATCTCATGCATGAAGGAGACCCAGAGGAGCAGGACGAATGGCAGCAGGGAGTGACTTTGACTATGGAAAGAACAGGCTGCAGACACACTTCATCTTTAGCTCTGTGTCTTGGGCTTCTTTCTCACTTCAGGGTCTAGTTATTCAACTCAAGTATGAGAATGCCTTACACCTTAATATTGCAAAACTGTCGGTAACAGAAATATTTTTTCAAAATATTCTATAAAAAAGACAAAAACAAGGCGTCCCCCCCAGGTTGCTAATCTGTTAGGATAGGACAGAAATCCCAAGCTACAAATTTAGAAAGTCTCCCCCCACTTGTCAGTGACCACAAATGGACAGCGAAGGGGTTATGAGGCAGCCTTGTATCTGCCAGTGATCCTGAGCACACTCCTGTTCTGCAGGTCTCACAGTCCCCACCTGCTGAGGACCCGCCTGGAGTGGAGACACTAACTGTGCATCTCTGTCTCTGGGGAGAGTCCACCAGAGGCCCCAAGTTAAAACGGGAACAGTGTCAAGGAAACCTGTGCTGTGTTTCCACACATAGCAAAATATGCAATTAACATCCCATATTGCAGATGACCCGTCATAAGCTTAAAAGTGAAGAAAGAGAAAATGAAGTTAGGATCTGTTTCCACCTCAAGATTTGCAAAGTTCTTCATTTCCAGGAATTTTTCTTTTTTACCTGAAATGTTCAACCAATGGTTGGTCCATAAATGATCGCGGGCAGCGGAAGGCAATCACCCCTCGAGACAGCAACCGGCCAATCACATCAGGGTGCAGATTTTTACCTGTGAGGTCTAATGTCTGCCACAGAGACTCGTCAAACCTAGGAGAGAGGAGGTGCTTGACTTGATAAGTCTGTCATAGAGATGTAACTAACAAGGAGGCCACTAAACCCCCGTGATGCAAATTCTGAAGGAACTTTTGATTTAAAGTTGACTACATGGAGTGATCATTTAGTCTGTGGGTTAAGATGCTGCCTAAGACAACCACAGCCTGCCTTGGAGTACCTGGCTCCGGCTCCTGATTCCAGCTTCCTGCTAATGTACACCCCGGGAGGCAGCAGTGATGGCTCAAGTCCTTGCGTCCCAGCCATCCATGTGGAAACCTGGATTGAGTGCTCAGCTCCCGGCTTCAATCCCTCAGCTTCTGAAGGCATTGGGGAGTGAACTAGCAGGTGGGAACTCTGTCTCTGTCTCTCAAATAAATTAATTTTTAAAAAGCTGACTATACAATTAGCTATGATACTTGGGGCTGGTGTGATGGTGCAGGGTTAAGCTGCCACCTTTGGCACTGGCTTCCATATCAGAGAACCCTTTCAAGTCCCAGCTACTCTACTTCTAATCCAGCTGCCTGCTAATGCACTGGGAAGACAGTGGTAGACACCACCCACATAAGTGAGTCAGATGGAGTTCTTGGTCCCTGACTTCAGCCTGCTCCAGACCTCGCTGTTGTGGCCTTTTTGGGAGTGAACCAGTGGATATAAGATCTCTCGCTCCAACTCTGACTTTCGAAATAGATAAATCTTAAAAAAAAAAAGTTCCAAGTGAAAAACAGTTTTTTTCTGGTCTGATTTTTGCCTTCCCAACTCAGCAAGACTTTCCACAGGTCAACTTCCACACCTGGTAAATGTGGTGGCAAAACACCCACTGTGGTGACCCGTGCTGAACACATCCATGAGCCAGGCACTGCGCCAGCGTCTTTACGTTCCATCCTCACAGCCACCCTGCATGGAAGGTACTACCACCCCCATTTTACATACGGGAAGACTGAGGCTCAGTGTATGTGGCAGAGACTGGGTTCACACTGTGGTCTAATGCCAGAGCCCCTGTCCTCCCTCCACACTGGGCTTGCTGCTCAGCCCAGCCAGGTAAGGAAAGGCAGGCTTCATGCATCTCCATAACTCCCTTTGCCCTTACTTGGCCCACAATTAGCACCTGGTAACGTGTGTCAAGCTGAATACAAGGCCAAGAGGCTGTCAGAAACAGGTACGCTGACACACCCCCAGGGGTCCCCTGTCTCCCAGTGTGACACAGGACACTGACTATTCACAACAGCACAAAGATGGCTGGTTTGCCTGGAGCATCTCAGTTTTGGGTTGCTCTAGACCAACATGAATAAACGATCTTGCTCTGCTCCTCCTCCCCCACAACCACCAAAAGTAAGCGATACTTACGCTAGGCAGTACCATCTCTTACAAACCCCGGAGACTTTCAGCAGCTCGGGGAGGCACAGACAGGAAAAGATTCCCAGGAGCAGCTCATCAGGAAGGGAATCCCACGAAACACCTGTGAGGAGACAGAAAGCGCGTGGATTTGTCCATCACCATTCATTCTTTGCCCATCAAGCCTGTGGAATCTTTTCAGGCACGTAAAAGACACACAAAAGGAGAACTGGACACGAACTGAATTGTGCCCCCTCACAATTCTTCTTTCCACCTGCTGTCTGTGTACAGTAAGGTGAGCATCACATTCTCAGCCCAGTGAGAAAGAGAAGACCAAGAGTATTTCTGCTGTCATTCTACTGTTCAGCCGTGGCTACTGTGGGCAAAGGTGCCAGCACTGGCAGCAGAGAGCAAGCCTCCACGCCTCCTAAATGTCACACAGCAATGTCTAAGCTACTTGATGCTTTGGGTCACCGAGGGAGGCCTCCTTTCTCCTAGGTGTGGCCTCAGTGGTGACCTTACTTAAAAGCCAAATGAGCTTTCATCCCTCGTCATTCAGGTTCACAGAAAGCACACTGCAGTCCATGTACCTAAAGAGCAATAGCAAAGGGGGCTCTTGTTGCATCATTCAACAAAAATCTGCCAAGTGCCTGCTGCAGTGCCAGGTATTGGTTCATATTAGGGAAGGAGCAATAAATTAGACAAACATATGTCACTTCCCTGGAGGTTCCATGCTCGTGAGGGGGACGAGACAATCACAAATATCAAGTAAGTACCCCCTATGTTACAACTGGTAAGTGCGATGCAGGAAAATGCAGCAGGGTAAGGGAGAGTGGGCAGTTCAGAGGCAAACTGTGAGTCTGAGCACAGTGGTCAGGAGCAAAGGCTTGAACCAGTCCTGTGTGTTCACGATGTGCAGAGCAGCAAGGAGGCCAGTGTAGGAGGGAGTGGGCAAGGGAGTGGGAGAAGATGAAGTCACCAAGGTGCAAGAGGCAGTCATGCAGGCGTTGTGGGTCATGGCTTTGACTCTGAATGCCATGAGGAGTCCCTGGAATGTTCTGACCATGGGAAAGACAGGATCTCATTTTAAAAGGATCACTCTGGCTGCTGTGTTCAGAACAGAGGGGAGAAAAGTTGATGTAGGAAGAATAGTTTTCTTTGTTTTATAGAAGCATTGTCTAAATAGCTGTTCAATAAGTAGTAAACTCTTACAAATGGGTATATGGAATAAGCCTACCAGCTCAGAATAATATGACAATGGACAAGGGAACAAGTATGCACCAAAGAAATGTTGAAAGGAGTGTCTTCCTAGTCTGTACTTTCAACTCATCTCGGGATATCTTATCCTTCGTTTAAAAGATGCCAGTATTTATTGAACATAGGTGGATAATTCAAAAGTTACATGAAAAATGGAATTAAAATGAATTTTAGTCCAAAAATTTTGAAATCCATGCACAGTTTTTTCATAATACCCATTTTCCATAAACTTTTAAAGGATCCTTATAATTTTCTACCAAAATATGTTTTTCTTATTAAATTTTTAAATTTATTTAAGAGGCAGGGAGACAGACCACTCCCATTCTTTGGTTAACTCCATAAATGCCTGCCGTAGCCACATTCCACAGCCAGGAGCCGGGAATTCAATCCAGGTCTCCCACTGGGTGGCTGGGACCCAACCGCCTGAGTTATCCCTGAGGCTTCCCCAGATCTGCACTGACAGAAACTGGAATCAGGAGACAGAGTCAGGTATCAAATCCAGGCACTCTGAGATGGAACACAGGCATCTCCACCAGTGTCTTAACCACAGGACAAAAACAACTTCTCTTTTAAGTCCATTTTCCATGAACCTTTGGGAGTGCTCTCCCTTTTATCTTATCGGGCATTGTGTAAGCGGTAGGAGGCCATGTGGAGAAGAGCACCAAGGTGGATAACAAACATCACAGCACTGAGGTGGATGGCAAACATCACAGCTATTGCCTCTAGGCACTATCTGTGCTCAGTCAGGCCCTTCTCTCAATTAGAACCCTTCAGCGGTACCCATCAAATATTTAGCCCGAGGTACACACTATTTAGCACACAGTTCAAAGTTTTCAAGCCAGGACCCAGCTCGTTTTACTAGGCTGTTATCTGGAAATGCATTCCAGTCATTTGAAACTCCCTGTAATTCCTAGAATGAGTCATTCTGTGTCACGTCTCAATGCCTCTGTACATGCTGTGGCCTCCCACACACAACTGCCATTCAAGTAAGATCAAACTACTATTAAAGCCCCAACTCCTATGGAAGACCTCCTGTGACTCCATCAGTGGCAGGTCACTTATGGTCTTTTTTTTTTTTTTTAAAGATTTATTTATTTGAAAGAGAGTTACAGAGAGAGGGGACAGAGAGTGAGCGTCTATCTGCTGGTATACTCCCCAAATGGCCACAATGGCCAGGGCTATACCAGGCAGAAGCCAGGAGTTTCATTCAGATTTCCCATGTGGGTACAGGATCCAAGAACTTGGGCCATCTTCCGCTGCTTTAGCAGGCAGCTGGGCTGGAAGCGGAGCAGCCAGGACGTGAACGGCACCCATGTAGGATGCTGTATCACAGGCAGCAGCTTAACCCACTACACCACAACGCTGGCCCCTATGATTTCATTCTTTATTTACTCATATGTCTAAGCCTAGGCCAGGCCTCAAGTTCTTGAGAACAAGAACTTGATTTTTGTTTTTATAGTCTATGTATTTCCAGGAATCAGCACAAAATCTGATACATTCATCCATTCACATATTTATTGAAGAGCATCACGTGCTGGGGCTTAGATTAGTTTTTTTTTTTTTTTTTTGCCAGGCAGAGTTAGACAGAGAGAGAGAGACAGAGAGAAAGGTCTCCCTTTTTCCGTTGGTTCACCCCTCAAGTGGCCACTATGGCCGATGCGTTGCGGCCGGCGCGCTGTGCCAATCCGAAGCCAGGAGCCAGGAGCTTCTCCTGGTCTTCCATGCGGGTGCAGGCCCTAGGACCTGGGCCATCCTCCACTGCACTCCTGGGCAATAGCAGAGAGCTGGACTGGAAGAGGGGCAACCGGGACAGAATCCGCACCCCAACCAGGACTAGAATCCAGGGTGCTGGTGCTGTAGGTGGAGGATTAGCCTAGTGAGCCACGGCGCCAGCCATGGGGTTTAGTTTAGATTCCAGGGACACAAAGAAAAGCAAGGCATGACCCTGAATCTCATTCTGTTCAGAGTTTGAGATACAAATACATAGAAAATTTTGATTATGATAGTCTGTAACAGGGTTCAGGGTTCATGGACAACATGAGAATGGAGTGGTCAAGAAAGCCTTTCAGGAGGAAGTGCCCTATTGAAGGAGGAGGAGACACACTTGCTCAATTAATGTCTCTCCTTCTCTCTTTAGGAGACACAATGAAAGGACTGAGAGTCCCTAAAAGCTAGGGTAGAAGACAAAGGCAGATCATCCATGCTGACCCTACACCATGACCTGGGGAGGCTCCTCAGTGCAACACCCCTTCTGTCATAGTCACAAAGTTCCTCCAAAGTCAATGAGGGCAGAGAACACAGGCTCTCACACCAGGCTGCTGTTTTGCTCCCCAAATTGGAGAATAGTTGGAAGACAGACTTTGCTCAAGTTTTTCTCCCATCAATTCTTCATTCTCTGACCCTGTAGATCAGCTTCTAGCATCTGATCTGATAAAATGCTACCTACTCAGTTGCAATATGCAATGCTGAGATTTTACTATGACCTATAACAACCATCCTGATGCAAGGTTTCTGGCCTTCCCAGAAAGTCCAAGAATTTCCAGACAGAGGAAGAAACACAGCGTTGATCAGCATCCCAGTGAGGATGCCCTCAGATTTGTGAACTGGAGCGTGTATTGTAATGTCTGGAACTTGCTTTCTGCATTGGTAGGACTGGGAATAAAGACTTATCGTGCACAGTTGTTCACTGTGAAGATTAAATGATGGATGAGTAAAAGGGAAGATCAAGTCATCAGCAAAGTGGTTCTTTCTTGCCTTTAGTTCCATCTTTTCACCACTAAATCCCTTCTGTGATGGCTTGTTTCAGTGCCGCTCTGAATTTTCACATATGGGCAAACGTGCAGGAGCTGCGGAGGGCTTGCACCACAGCTGCACAGTATGGTTTATGAAAACCCTTTCCGCCCTCCATCTAAGTTTGGGATCCCCAGAAGCAGATCCTGAGGATCTAAGTGATTGGTTTGGGAAGTGATGCCAGAAAACATAGAAAAGAGTTGAAAAGAAAGCCAGCCCAGGGCATGGTAAGGGGCAGGCTAGCACTACGGGGAACAGTTCAAATCTTCCGAGGAGGGGCTGGTGTTGTGGCACAACAGGTTAAGCTTCTACCTGTGATGCCTGCATCCCACATCGGAATGCTGGTTCTAGTTGTAGCTGGTAATCACAGTACTAGGAGAACAATTTGATACAGCAACGAACGCACTGGGAAGCAAAGCGAGGCAACGAAGCCATGTAAACACGAGAACAGTCCAGAGTTGGGATGGCTTTGTGCTGCACTTTTATCTTCACCTGCCCAACTCCTAGTCATCCTCCAGATTTCAGCTTAAATGGCCCTTGCTCAAAGAACTGCCCCCTATTCCACAACCAGGTCAATACCACAGCCCCGTGTCCAGATCTGTATTCAGCACCTAACACAATGTCTGCCATAGGACAGGCATTTGATAAATGCATCTTACCTTCTATTCCCCTTTCATGCAAACAGCCCAAGTGCTAACTGTGTATTAGCATGACTGATTAACTCTCATTAACTAATGAGCTAATACTTGCCCAATGCCTAGATCAGAGCCTGGCACTGAATGTTAGAAGATGCTCAACTGGGTCACCCAGGAATGACTGCCAGCCCCAGACTATGAAAGCTTCATTTCCTACACAGGCAACACCGTTGGCCTCTTAGGGCCAGAGTCTTCATTTGTAAAGTGATAAGCATGGCCTATCACTCTACTTTCAGCAACCATTTTGTGGGTGTCTAGTGGATGTACTAGTTCTGGGAGCTGAGTTTAGGTCACAGCCTCTGCCTGGTGGCCTCATTTGGACATATACTAATAAACAAATAACCTAACAAAGAAATGTGTTGTTCACTGGCAGCCTTAAAAAGCCTCAGACATTTAATACAGCTAATCTCTACAGAAACCCTGGGTATGAATGAGGAAATTTATCTTGGAGTAAATAACTTCACTAAGGTGATATCAACTATCAGATGGCAGAGCCAAGAGGCAAACTTGGTCTGGGCTGTTTCCAAATTTTCATGCCCCAGACTGAAGGCAGAGATGCAAGAGATTGAAATCTGATGGACTGTCAGGTAGCAGAAGGCAATGCAGGCGGGGGTGCAGGACACACAAAGGGGTGGCATGACAGCGGTGACACAGGACAGGGAGGAGGCTGAGTCCCAGAGCACACAGATCGTGTCCTCCAACAGTGAACAGCAGTCCCTCCTAGTCTGTAGTTCTGCTTCCTAGGTTTATAACCTTTGGTCAACTGTGGTCTGAACACATTAGATAGGAAATTCCAGAAATAAACATCTCATGTGTTTTAAACGACTTTTTTTTAGTTTATTGTATTGTCCTATTTTGTTATTAGGTATCGTTATTGATCTCTAACTGTACCTAATTTATAAATTACTTATCATAGGTATGTATGTTAGGAAAAAATTATACATGTGAGGTTTGGTACCAGCCAAGGTTTCAGGCATCCATGGAATGTCTTAGAACATACCCTTCATGGATAAGGGGGATTACTGTGCCAGTCTCTGGGAGGAGGGGGGTGGGGCTTCAGAAGATGCAACTATGATAAAGGGACAAGATTACACAACCAGTAAACAGCACAGTGGGAGTCCAATCTCAGGTCTGATTTCAAATCATGCCGTCTTTCTATCCTAGCATGTCCCAAGAGTCTATAGATATCTCTGTTCTTAGTACTTGATTCTCCTATGAATTTAGCGAAGATGAGAATTAAACCTCACTTGCTATGGGAAAAGAAATCACCAAAGACTAGGGAGTGAACAGTGGAGGGGAAGAGTAAAATAAAGGTGCTAAGAGATATTAATGGGTTCATCACCAAATGCAAGGCTCCATGGCCAAGAAAAAGCTCAGCTCACCTAGCACAGCAGTACCTGAGGTCCACTCAGCTGACCACAGGGCTCTCCACTCCAAGGCCCCCAAAACTGGCTCCTGTCCCAGCAGATGTGGCGGAAGTTTGTCTTCAGTAGCTGCTGAAGACAGTAGCTGGCTGACATCCAGGCTGTGATATGCTTAATCTAATTTTACTTGCCATATTTAAATCTCAAAACAGCAGCCATCTGTTTCCTGGATTCTTGACTACACTGTGGCCTGGTCTATTTGCTGAGAACAGAAGAGTAATTCAGAGGTCTTTACTTCACTTGCCTCTGCTAAATCCACAAGGCTGCACATCAGCCCCAGATGAAGGAAAATGATTAGGCCCAGGCCACCCAGTCTTCAAGGACACGGACAGTGCATAGTTCAGATCATCAAGCCCGCTAGTGTTGACCCTCACCCTTCATTGCTGCCAAATACTCCTCAGCTGCAACCAGTTTCCCACTCCTGCAACCTCATCACTGCTCAGGCTTCTCACACTCCTCCGGGAAGAGGAGCTTGCTCGAGAGTTTCTTACGCATCTGATATCTACAGCAGAGGTAACGAATTTTACTTGACACATTTCTTTCTCAGAACATCACCTACACTCAGATTCAAGCTGAAAATCCAAACTAATCCTAATCACATACAAAATGTTGACATTCAAAATGGTTCCTCGGGGCCAGCGCAGTGGCAGGTAAAGCCGCCACCTGCAGTGCCGGCATCCCATATGGGCACTAGTTTGAGTCCTGGCTGCTTCTGATTCTGCTCTCTGCTATGGCCTGGGAAAGCAGTGGAGGACAGGCCAAGTGCTTGGGCCCCTGCACCCACATGGGAGACCAGGAGGAAGCTCCTGTCTCCTTACTTCGGATCAGCCTAGCTCCGGCTGTTGCGGCCATCTGGGGAGTGAACCAGTAGATGGAAGACTTCTCTCCCTCCCTCCCTCCCTCTGCCTCTCTGTAATTCTGCCTTCCAAATCAATAAATCTTTAAAAGACAATGCTTCCCCTCTTTAAGCATAGATAATCAAATAATACAAGGGTACTTTAAAACGTTCATGGAAAACAGAACTAAAAGATGTTTAGTTGGTGCAAAAATCGTGAAATCCACATAATGTTTTCATGAAAAGTATCAGGGAAAATCCAAATTATGAATTGATCTCAAAATTTTTGCAACCAAATAAACTTACCTTTAATTTCATTTCCATGAACATTTTGAAATACCACCATATGTGCAGAAGCAGGAACAAAAGCCCTGGTATTCACACCTACTATTTATTTTCAAGGTGGGGCTCATTTCATGACTGCTTTTGCTGGCTTGTTTTAGATAGCAATATCCCATGCTTCCTTTCCAGAGAACTATAAATTTTGTTATCCCGGATAAGTAAGCTCTCCTTCCTCTTTCCACAAATCATAATGAGAAAACATGAGACCATGCTTCCTTTTGGTACTTTTTTTTGGGGGGGCGGGGGGAGGTAAGTGAGCAAAAATGACAAAAGCAAAATCCAGCAAAACTAAGCAGGGGTCCCCAAGGCTCCCCTCAGCACCATAACCCTTAACTTCAAGGGCAGACTTACTTGTTCCCACACCTGGGATGTGGGAAGTGACAAAGAAACCATGGAAACTGGAACTTGGGGGATGAGGTACAGTTAAGGACATAAGCTCCATGCAGCTAGGTCTTTCTCTCCTGTTACATGCAGTGCTGTACTCCCAACCCCTAGAATGGCACTGCCCAGTAAGTTCTTGCTGAATGAATGGAAGGGAGCTATGGAACACAGATGACTGCGGAGCGTCCCACCAAGACTCTTACAGGGCTGAAATTTGGGAACTGCAGGCTGATAATGATTAACGGGTCATGAAATCAACTTGGTGAGTTTAACGTCATGTCTTTTTAAAGAATATATTTGAACAGAAAATATCTTAGAGGAAATTTTTGTGTAACTTTTGTTTAAGATACACACCCAGGATCACAATGTAAATTATATTTCTTGCTGGTTAAAAAAAGTTGGGCTAGTGGTCAAGATGCCCACAGCGCACATCCGAGTGCCTGTGTTTAATTCCCAGCTCCAGCTCCTGATTCAGCTTCCTGCCAAAGCAGACCCCAGGAAGCAGCAGTGATGGCTCAAGTGATCAGGTCCCTGCCACCCACATGGGAAACCTGGGTTGAGTTCTCAGCTCGTACCTTTGGCTTGGCCTAGCTTTGGCCACTTTGGGAGTGAGTTAGCAGATGGGCAGATGGGGAGCTCTCTGTCTCTCAAAAAAACAAAAAAGAGAGAAAGGAAGAAAAAGTTGGGAGAAAAAACTTTTGCCTGGGGTAATACAACAGAGTTTCAGGCTCCAGAACTTCTTGGACTAGAATCTCAGGAATTTTGCACTTTGAACAAGCTCTCTTGGGGTTTCTGATATATTCTGAACTTTAGAGCCTCCACTTTGAGAACCGTGGTGGGGTGTGGAATTTCAAGCAGTTTAACAGCCATGGAAAAGCCGATCAACAAATTAGTTCAGCAGCGTTTACATGGCCATCGCTTGTTTAAAAGGTGGGACCAGGCTTTTAAGGAGCACAGACAGAATGTGATTGTCCTCTTGCTGCCTGTGACTGACCTCACCACTGTCTGCCCTTCCAACTCCTTCCACACACTCACCCTCAGGACCAATCAGACCTGTTCTGGTACAGGTCACCCACATAATTTTTATCTTTCAAAACAGATAACGAAGATGATTCAGTCACCAGATGTGGGGCTGGACGGGGGCCTGCAAGGGGACTGCTCAGCAAGGAACCAGCAACAACTCACAGCCCAGGGCCAGTCATTAGATATTCATGCACAGCAGGTGTAGCCTCTCTGCCCTAATCCTGGCAGAGCCATAAGCCACCTGTCCTGACAACTGCCCACAAAACTCCCTGGAATGACAATCCAGCCACACTGGAGGGCCAGGCTTCGGCAGGCCCACTGGGAATCCTCCACACCAGCTGTTCCTGCCCCTGCATCAGAGCCCACCCTCCCCACCAATCTCTCCAGGGCCCAAGCCCATGCAGCAGCAGATGCCTGGGCTGTGGGGAGCCAAGAGGGAGGGAGCCCCTTGTGCAGAAGTGAACCCAAAGCTACTCAGAGGCAGAAGGGCCCTGTGGGGATTCTCATTAAGTGGACACAGATGATTCTTCCATTCAGCGAGAGCAGAGGTTCTAAGAAAGGGGCCAAGCATCCTGGAATGGTCCCATCAGTGAGACTAAGTTGCTGAAACTGACCTCAAAAATGTATACATGAAATGAGAGAGAAAAAGATAACGACTTTTTTGTTGCCGCCACCACCTGTTGCTGCGGTGAGCTGCTCTTACTGTCTTTCTCCTCAACCTGACTTGCCAATTCCCAGGTAGAGAGAAGCCATCCTTTAAAGCTGTCTTGGTCCCATAGTGCCTTCCTTTACAAATGTCTTTTTCACTTATATCTGTGTAGGTAAATGTGGAAGGACACAAAGCAATCATCCTTTATGTTGAAAGTCATTGGCCCCTGACAAGTTAAGTCCGTTTGCCTTAGCAGGGAGTATCTTTCACCACATTTGGGTGGTCAAGCATCAAACTGCTGGTGCTGCATTCCAGACTAAGGGCACGGGCACTGTGGCGCAGTGGGTTAAAGCCCCAGCCTATAGCTCTGGCATCCTATATGGGTGCTGGTTCGAGTCCCAGCTGCTCCACTTCTGATCCAGCTTTCTGCTATGGCCTGGGAAAACAGTGGAGGATGGCCCAAGTCCTTGGGCCCCTGAACCTTCATGGGAGACCAGGCCTTAGCTGTTGTGGTCATCTGGTGAGTGAACCAGCAGATGGAAACTTCTCTAACTCTTTCAAATAAAATAAATTTTTAAAAAAGCACTAAGTTTTGAAGAAGTAAAATTCTACACTAACAGGGTCAAACTAACAGTATTAAGAACAAAAGACAAAGTCGACTAGCTTCCCAAACAGGTGTTGGAAATTTTGTTAACCAGTATTAATTGGGTTTCCTTATTCAGTGTGATTGTCAGCAGGATGCTAAGGGCTTTACAGGCACTCTCATCTTGTCTTCAGAACAACCTATGAAGTAAATATCACTCCATTACACAGGTAAAGAAACTAAGGCACACATGGCTTAAATAACTTTCAAGGTTGGCACACCGCAGCAAAAGGACTGAACCCAGCTTTGTCTGACTTCACCAGCACCCTCTACTGCCCCTCTAAGTCATCCAGTTCCTCTTGAGGATCTCTGGGCCACAACATGGACAAGGCTCTTTTTCCCAAACAAAGCATGGAAAACAAAACAAATTTTAAAAGCAAGTAAGAAACTAACCAACCAACCAACTCAGCCAAGTTTTTTGCAAAGAAAACCAGATGGGAGATTTTAGGAACATATTTACCAACTTGGCTCTACCAAGACTTTATCTTGATTTTTAATTTGTCTTTTCTCCATCACTCACCCAATTTCAGAGAAAGCTGATTACCTCTTCTACATTTTCAACAGCCTACTAATCCTGTTGATTCCAACATCAGAGTAAACCCAGAATCTGAGCGCTGCCGATCACTCCACCCACAGCGTTTACCAGGTCTCCAAGTTTCTGCTCTCCACTCCCCCCAGTTCAGTTTCAACATTTTCAGTGCGTGCTTTTAAAAAGTTAAATCAGGTCACATCATAGCCTCTAGCATGACCTCCCGCTAGCTCATTCCACTTTTGGAATAGGACTTCCTTGTTCTCCCTTGAACAAGTATGTCATGCTTCTGCCTCATGGCCTTTGCACTAGTCATTCCTTATCCAAGCTGTCTGCCTGGCACATTCGCCTGCCCCACTTATGCCTTTGTTTAAATGCCACTGTCCAACTGAGGTCTTCCCTTAACATCCAGTTTCAAACTGTAATCTATTTTCCCACTCTAGGGTTTCTACTCCCTCCTGGTTTGCTCTATTTTTTAGACATAGCCCTTATCCCTTTCTAACAAACTACATTAAGTATTTATTATGTTCACTGTGATCCCTCATTAGAATGGAAGTTTCATGTGGTAGAGAGGTTTATTTCTGCCTTAAGGCGGCATCCCCGACACCTACAACAATGCCTAGCACACAGTATGTACTCAGCAAGTATGTGCGAATTAGTGCTTAAATGACTTAGGAGTAAGAAAAACTGATAATCCCCCATGTCAATGCACTGTGCTTACTCTACGGTTTGGAAGACTCCAGGGTTCTGATCCAATCTCGAGGCAGTCATTCACCTGCCTGAGAAATCAGGGAACAAGGTGCTAGTAGAAGAGGAACACTATGGTGTGTTACATTCAATCAACCCACTCCAGCTCAGGGGGATGCATCTGGGGAAGAGAAGGCCTGAATTAGGAATCCATTCCAATGGCTCAGGGAAGAGAGGATGAGAGCGTGAAAAATATTTACCACACAAGAGGGAAAGATGAAATGACTAATTGGATGTTGGGGACGGCGGAGATTTGACTCTTAGGTTTGTGGGTTCGGTAGTTGAACACATGGAGCTGGTTACAGACACAGAACACTGGGAGACGCCTGCTTGGGAGTGCACCTAGGGAGATGAGTCTTCTCCGCTTAGTTTAACACTCGCTTTGGCAGTTCATTAACAAACAGCTAACATGAGTAAGGCAAAAAGCTTACTTAGGGGTACAGAGCAGTGGATTATAAACAAAAAGAATCCTAAAAGCAGATCATTGTTTATATTCCCATTTATCAGCAGCGCTGAGCTGCACTTTGAATAGCCCGATTCCCTTCTAAGGAAGAAGGTAGGGACATCTTCTCTGGGGTTAACATTTCGAAATCCATGGAGGACCAGAAGATACATATCTACAAAGATTCCTATGGACTTCAACAACTTGCCCCATTTCAGTGGAAAATAACTTCGGTTTTAGGCACTTTTAAAAGAGACCTATCTTAAAGATCCCTAACAAAGGCTTAGCGACCAAATATTCGTTCACGCCAGCCTTTACCGAACTGGCAGTTTCATCTGCACACCTTCACACCTTACCTGGGACATTTTCTCTATTGAGCTTCGGTCTGCGGATGATCACGAAGTCTTTCTCATTCCCTTTGCTCTTCAGTCGTTTCCGCGGGGGGCTCTGTGGGTGGCCCACGTTGGAGAGCAGTTCCTCCGGGATGTTTTCACTGTCCACTTCCTCCTTCTCCAGGGCGGAGACCCCCATGCCTGACAGCAGTTCAGAAGTCTTGCTGGAATCCCATCCCCACGTGAAGCTAGTGGTGACGTTGCCACTCTGGTCTGGAATCTCCTGGAGGTGTTTCCTGCAGAAGCGCACAATACCCTCGGTGCCTTTCTGAAGTGCACCCGTGAAGACTTCCAAGGTGGGCACAAAGCAAGCTACAGGTTACACACGGTAGGAAACCGTCGCCGCGGCTAACAGAACGGCACTTTTTACGTGCCTGCGGCGAGTTCCCCGGGAACGAAGGAGAAAATAACCGGAAAAAAAAAAAATCGAAAAGGCTTTTCGCTTTGCGGTCAAGCAGAAGGCCCCGAGAATTTCTTCCAGAGAACAAGGAAAGTACAAGGGCGATCTCACAGTGATTGAAACCGGCCGCAGGGAAGCCAAATAAACCGGGACACCGATTCCCGCACCAAGGCGGCCATCCACCCGCACTTCCCCCAAGAAGGGTCTATTCTACAACGGCATTAATAACAGTAATAGTTAAGCAGCAGTATCTGCGGCCTAAAAGAATTAAGACGGTCCATTCATGCTCTCCTCCTTTTTGCAAACGGCTTACCTGTGCATGGCGTCCACAGGTTCGGATGTTTTAAATTACCTGCATTAACTGCAGAGCTGCCCGCCTCCTAGATTCCCGCTTTGGCGCGCAGCGGCTCGAAGCGTGCGGCTCCGGCCCCCGGCGCCAGACCCGCGAACTCTAGTAACGTTCCATCCTCGCCGCGCGCGCAGGGTTCTTCTGCCCGCTCGCCTCGCCGGCGGCCGTCTGCAGCCCCGCAGCCTGCTGGGAATTGTAGTCCCGCCTCGTAGTCTGACTGGCTCTTGCTACTTCCTTTTCTTCCAGCTCTGCCCGCCCTCTGGATACCCACAACCCCACGCGCTGCGGGGATGCTCCGCCCACGGGGTAGGCGGGGAAGCGGAAGCGGGCGGTGCTTCGGCTGACTGGGAAATGTCAGCCGCCTAACTGCTGACGGGTTTTCATCCCCAGACAGCCCTGGGGCCTGCTGGTGACCGCCACCGCCGTCGCGTCCGAGCGTGGGTCCCAGAGCCTGGACAGCCGTGGCGGACACGGAGTTTCCCGTCCCTTCCAGACGCTGTCGAGCGAGATCGGACGGTGAGCCTGAAGGAAAGCGCGTGAGACTCCCTGGGGTCTGGGCTCGGGGATCGAGCGCAGCGGGAGATGGAGAGGGGATCCGGGCGACCCCGAGTAGCCGCCACCACGGGGCCCACGGCCCTCGCCACTGAGGGAGGACAGTAGCGCGGACCACCGGCCGGGCGGGAGGCGGCGAGCTGCGGGCGACCCACCTGCGCGTTCCTCAGACCGGGACGATCTGCACCTGGGAGCAGGCGGCCCCTAGACTGGGTCAGTGGACAGGATCCTTGCCTCGTTAGTAAAGCAGCCACGACAACAATGACGCACATCGGAGAGAGAACGCGTTTTGTCCACGGAAGGGCACTTCCAAGTCGAAGCCGTGGTTTAATTTTGGGGGGCGGCGACCACAGGTTCCAGGGTGCCTCAGGGAAGACGCGCATCCCCCTGGCGGCCTCGACAGGTCTCTTAAGTACTAGCATGGCAGTGGGTGAGAGGACTGTTAGGTTTGCAGAGAGCTTGACCGGTGCAACGCAAGGGGCCACCGGCGAAGCCTTTCGGTTGCATCCGTTTGTGTCGCCGCCTCAAAGCGAGCTGCTTTTTTAGCCTATCTCTGAGGAGACGAGATTGGAGGCGGTTGGAGTAGAGAACGTGCCATAATCCAGGTCGGATGACCAGGCGAAATCCATTGTGCAACCCTACTACTGAGTGTGACCCCGGGCAGACAGTGGAAGAGGGGAGGGGGATGGATTCCAACCCTAACACAAATGAAGAGCATTTGTAAATTTCAGAAGTAAGCAGGCCAGCTTGATCAAACGACATACCCTCGCGGTTTTCTGGAAAAACGTTAAAAGATTCTCTTTATGCTGGAATTAAACCTCCCTTGCCCCGGCTGGTGCTTGTGCCAGACTTGGTGCTTAGTTTGAAAAGGCACTGCCTCTTGATGGAGGCAGGTGTTTATGAAATTTTAATCTGTTCTAGAAAGTGGGACTGTTGTAAAGAAGGGGTCTGTTCATGGATCGTTTGGTCCTAGGTGAAGAATACTAGACTGAGTGTTCACAATTCATTACGATAATGTTCTATATAGTATATTTTAAAATGCGATATCTTTTTTTTTTTTTTACATAAAGTTGCCTTTATGTTGCTTTGGCTTAAGAAGAAACTTTAAGATTGCCAACTCACTGAAGAGACTTTTTAATAAAACTGAGAAAATCTTTTAAACAAGGTTATAATATCCTTCAATAAAATAAATAAGAGGGAGCTTGTAAATTAAGGAGGAGGAGAAAAGAATAAACAAGGAAAAGCAATTAAACACCGTGATGATGAGATACGAAGTAGCTGGGAGAGACCACTTCAGATATAGATCTCATAAGGAAGGGGGGTTGGATAGACTGCATGATTCTAATTTACAGACAAGAAATGTCCTCATTCATGCTTGGGTTTAGCTAGGAGTTCCCTGAGAACTAGAATATGTGCAGTGTCTGAATTAACTGGACACTAGGATTTCAGGGAGAGCCTGTCAGTTATGAAAATCAGTCTTTCAGCCAGCGCGGCGGCTCACTAGGCTAATCCTCCGCCTGCGGCGCCAGCACCCCGGGTTCTAGTCCCTGTCGGGGCACCAGATTCTGTCCCGGTTGCTCCTCTTCCAGTCCAGCTCTCTGCTGTGGCCCGGGAGTGCAGTGGAGGATGGCCCAAGTGCTTGGGCCCTGCACCCCATGGGAGATCAGGAAAAGCACCTGGCTCCTGCCTTTGGATTGGCGCAGTCTTTTACCACAATAATAGATATTTTCCTATCTGTCCTGATAACAGAAATACAACTTGTTAATATGGGAATTTTTTCACATTCCTTTTTAATCACAGCTTTTATTTTATTTTATTTATTTTATTTTTGACAGGCAGAGTGGACAGTGAGAGAGAGAGACAGAGAGAAAGGTCTTCCTTCGCCGTTGGTTCACCCTCCAATGGCCGCCGCAGCCGGCGCGCTGCAGCCGGCGCACCGCGCTCATCCGATGGCAGGAGCCAGGAGCCAGGTGCTTTTCCTGGTCTCCCATGGGGTGCAGGGCCCAAGCACCTGGGCCATCCTCCACTGCACTCCCGGGCCACAGCAGAGGGCTTGCCTGGAAGAGGGGCAACCGGGACAGAATCCGGTGCCCCAACCGGGACTAGAACCCGGAATGCTGGCGCCGCAAGGCAGAGGATTAGCCTGTTGAGCCACGGCGCCGGCCAAGCTTTTATTTTAATATAGTAAATAAAAGTTTAAGTTGGTATGTGCAGTTCTTTTGAATATATGTGGCAAGGAATTGTTTCCCCTGAAGACTCCAGTTTACTAGCTACATAGAAATGGCCCTCATTTTTTTTTTTTTTTTAAAGGTTTATTTATTTGAAAGGCAGAGTTACAGAAAGACAGAGAGAAGTCCTCCATTTGCTGGTTCAATTGCCAAATGGCCACAATGGAGCTTCACCCAACCGAAGCCAGGAGCTTCCTCCGGGTCTTCTCACGCTGATGCAGGGGCCCAAGGACTTGGGCCATCTTCTACTGCTTTTCCAGACCACAGCAGAGAGCTGGATCGGAAGAGGAACAGCCAGGACTAGAACCGGCGCCCATATAGGATGCCGGCGCTTCAGACCAGGGCTTTAACATGTTGTGCCACAGTGCCGGCCCCAGACATTCCTTTTTATTTTTTAGAAATATCTATTTTATTCATTTGAATGGCAAAGTCAGAGAGAGAGAGGGAGAGACAGCAGAGAGAGAGAGCGAGCAAGGGAGCGAGCTTCTGTCTGCTGGTTCAGTCCCTAAATGGCCGCAACAGCTGGGGCTGGGCCAAGTTGAAGCCAGGAGCCAGGAGATTCATCCACGTCTCCCATGTGGGTAAAGGGACGCAAGGACTTGGACTACCGTCTGCTTCTTTCTCAAGCAGCTTAGCAGGGAGCTGGATCAGAAGTGGAGTAGCTGGGACTTGAATTGGCTCCCATTTGGGATGCCAGCATTGCAGGCGGAGGCTTAACCCATTATGACACAATGCAGGCCCCACCATTCCTTTTTTGAAAAAAAAAAAATTATTAGAAAGAATTCTAAGTATTATTCCCTATCAAAATAAGTCTTGTAGTTTCTAAACCTGTGATGCTTAACAATTTATTAAAATTTTAGTTGTCTTTATCTGCCCACATGGTTGCTATCTCTCTCCTTTGTGTCTTGGCCAAGGTGAAATAATTTCTATTTCCCCCTCTTAGAGGGGCTTTTTACACTTTGGAATACAGGTTATCTGGTTAATTTGTCAACTCAGATTGTAGATGGCTTAAAAAAAAAAAAAGACTTTTTCTCATTTTTACATTGGGACCTGTGGTATTTTACATCCTAAACTGAACTCTGCATGCCTGGAATCTTTGAATATAAAAATAATGATTATGTCTGGAAAATTGAAATTTTGATTGGAAATAGTTAATTGTCGATTTTTTATCATTCATTTCTAGTAATGGTTCCTTTGATTTTCCATCATTAGGATCTTGAATTGTTTCCTAGTTTTTATTATGTTATATAACTGAGTAAAGATAATTATTTAATGCTTTCTGAGTCTGGAGAACTTACTAGGTTCTAATCAGATTTTTCATTCAGTTTCAGAATCTTTGATTTTGATAAAATTTTTCACAGTTTTTTGTTTGTGTTCTCATCAGTTGTACCATTTTTCTCTTATTTTATTGTTTCAACCAATTTTCATTTATAGAATATAAATCTCTTCAAAAAGATGCATTCCTTCATTTAATAAATAGTAAACAGCCTTATTAAACAGAAACAAAGCCTTATTAAACAGCCCACACATCATCACTTATATTTCAACAGAAATATAGATCATTAAAAGTATATGAACATAGAACACAAAATGTATTTTTTCCTTAAGCAGTTACATGAATGAGGCTGTTTTTAAGTTTCTTCGCTGACAACCCCATTGTAACCATTGAACAAATTGTACTTAAAGTGATAGTAGGCCGGCGCCGCGACTCACTTGGCTGATCCTCTGCCTGCAGTGCCGGCACCCCGGGTTCTAGTCCCGGTTCGGATGCTGGATTCTGTCTCAGTTGCTCCTCTTCCAGTCCAGCTCTCTGCTGTGGCCCGGGAGTGCAGTGGAGGATGGCCCATATCATTGGGCCCTGCACCCGCATGGGAGACCTGGAGGAAGCACCTGGCTCCTGGCTTCAGATCAGCACAGCTCACCGGCAGTGGCAGCCATTTGGGGGGGTGAACCAACGCAAAAAGGAAGACCTTTCTCTCTGTCTGTCTCTCTCTCACTGTCTAACTCTGCCTGTCAAAATAAATAAATAGTAATAAAAATGTAAATATTCAAATTTAAACATGAAAATATGGAACAACAACAAAAACAACAGGAAGTATCTTCATTATCAAATAGATTAACAAATTTGCAGACATTCAGATACTTTCTGAGGCATATCAAGACATTTACATCAAAGATTGCAGTCATTTGAGAGCTATCAATACATGTTCAGTGCTGAGACTATTTGTAGCACGTACATATATACAGAGCAGCATTAGACTACTGTGGTTCACGTTTGAGAAACACAGATTTAAGTTTTATGCTATAATTTGCCACTTTAACATTATAACTAATCCAGTGACAATTACTCATTTCATATTTTTTCTTTTTCTGAAACTCAGTAAGCAAGTTATCATTTAAGCACATGGAATAATGACATGTCTTCTTCCTTATGATAGTAAATTTTAAAATCCAACTATTTTGTATCATGGAAACTTTACCTAGCTGTACAAAGGCTCCCAAATACAGTGCAGTCATAAAGTTTCTTCTTTGTAGATTCCATGAATTGATAGTTATTTTAGTACAGATAAATGCAGGAGACTACTCCAGATTATTGGGCATCAAATGTCACTACTTGTATTTAAGTATGAGCACACCACAACCACAACCATGGCAAGTAAATGCGCTTACACGTCCTCCACTACTTCTGGGGTTCCTTTCCATGTCACAGTCTCAACCTATCTCTGAAAGTTTCTTTGTTAATAATTTTGAAGTTTAACTAGTGGAACATCTACAGTCTCAATGAGCTAGGTTTTTTTCCTTACTCTTCAGTAGCTAGTTCAAATACAATATGTAATGTTTCAAATTTTTATAGACACCTTATTAAAATGATTAAGGGTATCTAAAACCATTACTGGGTAAAATACTAACCAAAAAATGACACTAAGAATATTTTTTTTACTTTTTTAAAAATTTTATTTATTTATTTGAGAGGTAGAGCTACAGACAGAGGGAGAAACAGAGAGAAAGGTGTTCCTTCTGTTGGTTCACTCCCGAAATGGCCACAACGGTTGGCGCTGCGCTGATCCAAAGCCAGGAGCCAAGAGCTTCTTCCAGGTCTCCCATGTGGGTGCAAGGGCCCAAGGACTTGGGCCATCTTCTACTGATTTCCCAGGCCACAGCAGAGAGCTGGATTGGAAGAGGAGCAGCCAGGACTAGAACCGGCGCCCACATGGGATGCTGGAGCCATAGCCAGAGGATTGACCTGCACCATGGCACCCATCTCCCTAAAAGAATTTTTGAGACTATTTTTTTCCTAACTAGAAAAGCTATGGGATTCATAATGAACACACACATAATGATACTTCAACCCTGCTGTTTTGCAACATCAATAATAAGAGTAAATACATGCAGCACAGAAAAGAAGAGCAGGATTTCAAGAGAAAAAATCTAGTAAATACTTGAATTTTGGATGCCTCAAATACAAAAGGGTTCACAGTGCTTATAAGCACTATCACATTTTCATCCTTTAAGTAGCTCAAATATTTATTTCACTTCTAATTTTATCCAGAAATAACCTAAATCATTATATAATGTATCTTACAATTTCAGTTTTCAAGTATTCAAGTAATGAAAACCCAAGTATTTTCTTTTGCAGCAACAAAGTATTTATGGACTGAGCTTCAAAGACAGGGAAAAATTCATTTAAAATAACCACTACACTCTTCTGCCCAAAGACATAATAACTAAGACTTAATACTGTAATCACACAAATGGTATGCAATAAAAGGAGGGAAAAAATAAGTGGTCAAACAATCAATGTCTTTTTTTTAATGATTCAAAAAAAGATTTCCTTAATATATGGCTAGATTCCCAGTAACAGGATATTCTGAAATCTAAGGAACTACAGAAGAAAAACCAGAGTAATTTCAATTCCCCTGTCATTTTTCCGTAAATATTACTATTACTTACTTTGGATTTCCTTTGTACTTTTACTGGGAGATTTTCTGCCTTCACCTTCTTTCATAGTGATGACCATGTTTCTATGTGTGTACGCACATCCTTAAGCATCTTTTGTAACACTGGATGAGTGGTGACAAATTCCTTCAATTTGTTGGTTACAGAAGGTCTTTATTTCACCTTCATTCATAAATGAGAGCTTTGCAGAGTACAGTATTCTGGGCTGACAGTTTTTCTTCTCTTAAGAATTAGAATATATCTTGCTCTCCTAGCCTGTAGGGTTTCTGATATGAAGAACGCTATGAATAATTGGAGATCCTCTGAAAGTAATCTGGAGTTTCTCTAGTGCACATGTTAGAATCTTTTCTTTATGTTTTACTATAGAGAGTTTTACTACAGTGTGTTGTGGTGAAGACCTTTTCTTTTTTTAAAAGATTTATTTTATTTATTTGAAAGACAGTTACAGAGAGAGGTAGAGCCAGAAAGAGGTCTTCCATCCGCTGGTTCACTCCCCAAATGACCACAATGGCCAGAGCTGAGCTGATCAGGAGCCAGGAGCTTCTTCTGGGTTTCCCACGTGGGTGCAGGGGCCCAAGGACTTAGGCCGTTTTCTACTGCTTTCCCAGGCCATAGCAGAGAGCTGGATCGGAAGTGGAGCATCCACGACTTAACTGGTGCCCATGTGGGATGCCGGCACTATAGGCCAGGACTTCAGCCCACTGTGCCACAGTGCTGGCCCTGAAGATCTTTTCTAGTCATGTCTATTAGGAGTTCTATGTGTACTTGAACATCCCTTTCTTTCACAGTCCCAGCACACAAAACTCCCCAGTCAGGAGCACCCACCCCCCTGTCAATTCTCCCAGCCAGACTCAGAAGTCTCTGATTGGCTGGTTGCTGGGCACGCAGACCCGGGATGGCACAGCTGTTATGTATGTCCAAAATGGGGCCTGCCTTCTCTCTCAGCTAGTTACAGGATGCCTGTTTCATGTGCACCAAGAGAGAGAAACATGCCCCCGCCCCGCTTTTCCTCTAGGTTGGTAGGTACACTGTCCCCCACAGGGCTCCAAACTATACTCAAGCCAGGCTCTTCCTGCAGCTTTATCACAGTGGCTTGGGCTGCTACAGTTTGGCCTCACTTCACTCTCCAAAGCTGATCCCAAGGCTCTTGGCTGCTGGGGTCCTGAGTTGTGTGCGTCCACACCTTCCGTATAGATCCACAGTGTCTCTCTAATTTGCCTGGAATTTCCTCTGCTGTTTTCTCCCCAACTCTTTCCAGGGATTGAACTCTCTCCATGGTTTTTTGTTTTTTTAAACTATCCTCCCCTAGACTAGAGCAGTAAGCTCCCTCCCTATTCTGCTGTCTTGGTGTCTCTGCTTTTCTCTTTTTCTTACTTTTTAAACATTTGGGATTCTTCAAATTACAAAATTATCTTAACCTCCAAAGTTCACATTCAGACCATGTTTAACCTAAAGAACCATCATTAGCCATAAAGTCCTCAGGAAACAGTACTGCAAGTCAGTAACTTTAGCATGCTGATTATGAAACCATTTTAAACACATTTGGAAATAATATTAAATGCTATCCTGATGATTGGGAAAAGATTGAGTTGGATTTTAAATATTTAAGAGTTTTGGAACTGATATTTTGTAAGATATGATATACCTCTACTTAAGGCACTAAAACTTGATAGAAGGGATGGATTGGCATTTTGATTTTTAGTAAACTCTTAGTGCAGTGGTACTAAAGCACAAAGAAGAAAATAGGATAATCTTCACTGCATGGTGATAGCCAGTGTAAGCATTTGGTTATATATCTGTTCATACATATATGTATATTTCTTGTATATAGTCCCTCACATCCAATCTCTTTACCTTTTGACATCTTTTAAAGATGTCTACTTCTAGACTAAGAGAACCATTTTAGCCATTGTCTGCAATAGAGAGTTGCTGTTAGTTAGCCTTTAACTTGGGTGTAGATCCCTGCTCCCATCAGACTGCCCATAGTAGCAGGATTAATGATTTATGAAACTCTTGATGTTTTTCTCAAAAGGGCAGTGGGCAGTGATGAACCTGGTAGACTTTCTGGACTGTTGAGTACCAACATTTGAGTTGTTCTCTAATGTTGTAGTGAAAACTAACATAGTGGATAAATTTTTGTTCGCATTTTGGTTTCTCTTGAAAGCAAGTATTTGAAGAGGAAATACTAGGACAAAAAGTATGTACTTTTTTTTAAATTTTTAAAAAATTTTTTTTTATTTTTTGACAGGCAGAGTGGACAGTGAGAGAGAGAGACAGAGAGAAAGGTCTTCCGTTGCCGTTGGTTCACCCTCCAATGGCTGCCGCGGTCAGCGCGCTGCGGCCGGCGCACCGCGCTCATCCGATGGCAGGAGCCAGGTGCTAGGTGCTTTTTCCTGGTCTCCCATGGGGTGCAGGGCCCAAGCACTTGGGCCATCCTCCACTGCACTCCTGGGCCACAGCAGAGGGCTGGCCTGGAAGAGGGCAACCGGGACAGAATCCAGCGCCCCGACCGGGACTAGAACCCGGTGTGCCAGCGCCGCAAGGTGGAGGATTAGCCTGTTGAGCCACGGCGCCGGCCCAAAAAGTATGTACTTTTTAAAAAATTTTTGCTGCATATTGCCAGATTGCTATCCCCCTAGCAATGAGGTTTTTTTTTTTTTGATAAGCCAAGCTTGAGTTATCCAGTCTTTATTATCGTTAGACTTTAATTAACAATTGTTTTATGAATTATAATTATGAATTTATATATGAATAAATAAATCTGATCGAGAATAGGGTGCTCTTTGATTTCAACAGATAATTATCCAGTTCAAATAACCAAAGCTGGCTCTAGAAGTTTATAAGGAATCTCAAAGTGTTATTCTTTTGGACTATAAAACACAACTCCTCTGTTGAATGTAGGTACAAAGTCAAAGATGAACTTTAAAGTTATTATATTCACATCTTAGGTTAGGGAAACTCCAATTTTTATTTTATTTTTTAAAGAATTATTTTATTTGAAAGTCAGAGTTACATAGAGAAGGAGAGACAAAGAGAGAGAGAGATCGATCGATCGATCTTCTATCTGCTGGTTCATTCCTCAATTGGCTGTAATGGCTGGAGCTGTGCTGATCCGAAGCCAGGAGCCAGGAGCCTCTTCCAGGTCTCCATGTGGGTGCAGGGACCCAAAGACTTGGGCCATCCTCCACTGCTTTCCCAGGCCATAGCAGAGAGCTGGATTGGAAGTGGAACAGCTGGGACTCGAACCAGCACCCATATGGGATGCCAGCACTGCAGGCGGTAGCCCTACCCGCTATGCCACAGTACCGGCCCCTCCAATTTTTATATCCAGCTTTATGGAACTGCTAGGTTTAACTTGTGTCATAACAACCAGACTTCAGCCTGAACAAAATAGATGGTATGGAAAGCAGAAAAATAGACCCTCTCCCCTACCCCAAAAAACACCTACACCCTAATCTCTAGAATCAGTAACCATTAGATTATCTAGGTGGGCCCACTATGATCAGGTGAGTCCTGAAAAGTAGAGCGTTTTTCTACCTGAGGATGGAAGAGGCAGTCCGAGAAACTGACTAAGCAAGCCATTGTTGCCTCTAAGGTATACAGGAATACACACACAGAAAGGAAGAGAGGGAGCGAGGAAAAAAGGAGAAAAACCTAACTAAGTGAAGTAGGTAAGTTAATTTACTTGACCATGGTAATAATTCCACTCTATTTGAATTTTAAAACATCATGTTTACAATTAAAAGATAAATTAAAAAAACCCTATAAATATATTTATTTGAAATGCAAAGTTACACACAGAGAGAGGGAGAGACATAGAGAAAGAGATCTTCCATCTGCTGGTTCACTCTTTAAATGGCCACAACTGCTGAAGCCAGGAGTTCCATCCAGGTTTCCGTCATCTGTGGCAGGGGTTCAAGTACTTGGTCTATCCTCAGCCACTTTCTCAGGCATATTAGCAGGGAGCTGGATAGGACCTGGAGCAGCTGGGACCTAAACGCACGCTCTCATGTGAGATGTCCATGTCACATGGCTTAAGCTGCTTTGCCACAAAACCACCCAAAATCTATACAGTTTAAAAAATACACACATGCAAAGCTGGAGAAAGGCATATAGCGCTAGGGCAAGTACCAGCTGGTAGCTACCAAAAAACAGGGATCTCAAGCCTGAAGCTGAACTTTGCCAGCAGCTTGAATGACTTGAGAAATTGGTTGTTCTGGGACTAGCCCTGTGACGTAGCAGATAAAGCCACTCCCTGCAGTGCTAGTATCCCATATGGGCGCTGGTTCAAGTCCCAGCTGTTCTACTTCCCATCCAGCTCTCTGCTATGGCCTGGGAAAGCAGTACAGATGGCCCAAGTCCTTGGGCCTCTGCACCACATGGGAGACCCAGAAGAAGCTCTTGGTTCCTGCCTTCAGATCGGCACAGCCTCAGCTTTTGTGGCCAATTGGAAAGTGAACCAGTGGATGGAAGACCTTTCTTTCTCCTATCTCTTTGTAACTCTTGAATTTCAAATAAATAAGTAAATCTAAAAAAAAAAAAAAAAAGAAAAAGAAATTGATTGTTCTCCAGAGAGGAATGCAGACCTACTAACACCTTGATTTTAATTTTGTGAGACCATAAGCAGAGAACTTAGTTGAGCCACACTGTGCTTAGATTTCTGACACGTAATAATTATGAGATAATAAATGGGTGGTGTTATAAGTTATTAAGTATATAGTAATTTGTTATAGCAGCAGTAGGAAACTAACACTGAGTATGGAAAAAGGTGTAACCAAATCATTTCTTTAGGACTAGAATAAAGGATGCATAATTGTATTCTTCTACAGCATTGTATATCATACTGAAATGTTGAGAGTCATAATAAAAAAAAATAGTGTGGCAAGTTCAAAACTATAGTTTTATTGTTTGCTTATGCCCATAATCTTAGCACCTATGTTTTCATATATTTTATTGTTTGTACTCTTTCTTAGGTACTATGTAAATATATATATATATATGTATGTATATATATATATATATATATATATATATATATATATAAATTGTTTGAGAGGTAGAGTTACAGATAGAGAAAGGGAGAGACAGAGAAAGGTCTTCCATCCCCTGGTTCACTCCCCAAATGGCCACACAGCTGGAGCTAGAGACATCTGAAGCCAGTAGCCAAGAGTTTCTTCCATGTCTCCCACATGGGTACAGAAGCCCAAACACTTGAGTCATCTTCTACTGCTTTTCCAAGCCGTAGCAGAGAGCTGGATCAGAAGAAGAGCAGCTGGGACGTGAACTGGTACCCATATGGGATGCTGGCACTGCAGGTAGAGGCTTAGCCTGCTATGCCATAGTGCTGACCCCAGTATGTATATCTTGTTTTTCAATTGATGTTGGAATAACTTTATGTTATTAAATAATCTTAATCTTCATTTCTTATACTTCAATAATATTCCAACATTTGACTCTGTTATGCTTTGGAATTTCTTTGGTAATATTCTAGTATTCATTCTTTGTTTCCCCTATGATTATCATTTTCTTTGCACTGGACAATTGCAAGTAAAGAGATATGTGTCAATCTGTAAAGGGATTTTTGGATAATAATTATGTGCCATTTAAACTCACATTGTATGATTTTTTTAAAAAAAGATGAATCTTGAAGGTGACAACCATTTTCATCAGCACATTCTATTTTGAACCTTCAGCTAACACTTAAACTATGCTTGGCTTAAAAATAAAATTTACTTATAAATTTTTATATAAAATGGAATTTGAAACTTTGGGTATAGTTGGTAGTATGTAGAGTTTTAAGCCCTTTGAGTTGTAATAAGTACAAGAGTTTTACACTGCTTTTGACTGAAGCAATAATAGAAAAATAGTGCATATACTAAAGTATACCATAGTACTTTAATTCATTATTTATTCAAAAATATTTCTTGAATATATATCTTATGCCATGTACTACATTAGAGACCTTGAATAAAATGCTGAATAAAAGAGTCAAGTCTGAGCTTTCAAGGAGTCATTGTAGAGTAGAGAGAGATGCAGGGTACAGTTTATAAAGAATTAACATTGTATCAGATGAGTAAGTGCATTGAAGAAAAATATAGCAGGATAAGAAATTAGAGAGTGATAAAACATTCAATTTTAGACACAAAAATGAAAAATTTGTAAAAGATTTTATTTATTTGAGAGGTAGAGTTACAGAGAGAGGAGAAACAGAGAGAAAGATTTTCCATCTGCTGGTTAACTCCCTAAATGGTCACAATGGCTGGAGATGAACCAATCCGAAGACAGGAGCCAGGTGCTTCCTCTGGGTCTCCCACATGGGTGCAGGGACCCAAGCACTTGGGCCATCTTCTACCGCTTTCCCTGGCCAAAAGCAGAGACCTGGAGAAGAAGAGAAGCAACTGGGACACAAACTGGTGCTCATATAGGATGCTGGCAGTGCAGGTGGAGGCTTAGCCCACTATGCCACAGCATCGGCCCCAAAAATGAAAATACTGATGGCTGAAATATAAAGAAGAGGAAAGAAAATTTAATAATGTAAAGACATAGTGGATAAAAATAGCTGTTTAAATGTGATTTTTGTGATATTTCATGTAGGGATATATCATATAAATTTAAATTTAGTGTTAAGTTACTCAGACTTTCTGTGTTCTTTTTATAACTCAGTTTTGTTGGAGTGTTTATTGATTTGAAGTATTTCATTGATTCTACCTTATTTTCTTTTGTTGGGTTGCATCACAATCTTTATTTTTAAAATTTTATTTATTATTTATTTTAAAGGCAGAGTGACACAGGAAGGGAAAGAGAGAGATCTTCCATCACTGGTTTACTCCCGAAATGGCTGCAACAGCCAAGGTTATGCTAGTCTAGGCCAGGAACCAGAAACTCCTAATCCAAGTTTCCCACAGCAGGAGTTCAAGTACTTCAGCCATCATCTGATGCCTCCTAGGCACATTAGCAGGAAGCTGGATCAGGGGTGTAATTGCCAGAACACAGATGGCAACTTAACCCACTGTGCCACAATGCTCTCCTCCCATCACAGTCTTGATTCTCTGTTAGGTTATTAATTTTTTAATATGTTGTACTTCATAGACAACAATGATTAGCATTGATTTCACAAGGATTAAAATTACGTATTCAGTTAATAAAGGTATATTATTTAAGAGTAGAGAAATATCAAATTAGCTCTGTATTGATGTCTACATCATTGACATTTATAATTAAAACTTTTTGAATAAATGACTACTTAATATGATAAATTTTATTTGTATCAAAAAGCTAAAGTAACTTTCTTCAATGAAAATAAGATTTATGTAGATAATGGAAAATGCTAAATATGTTGTTTGAACAGTAAATGAGAATTTCAACCCTGAGAAGTTGAGTTGGTTAGACAGAATTAATGTGAAAGAAAAACATTGCTTCAAACAAAGGAAAGGTATGAATAACCTCTACCTTTCTGTCTCTTTTCCACTTTATTTTAGAATATCTTAAATTGTGGGCTATGGATGACCTTAGAAAACTATTTTACTAACTATTTTTTTCCTAGGATCTAGTCAATAGCATATGTGTTTAAAATATACTATTAGGATTCATAACATTAAGAAACAAACTCCAAAGGAAATATATTGAAACTGTTCATATCTATATTTAGAATTTCTTATTTTGTAATTTTTTTTTTTGACAGGCAGAGTGGACAGTGAGAGAGAGAGAGAGAAAGGTCTTCCGTTGCCGTTGGTTCACCCTCCAATGGCTGCCGCGGTCAGCGCGCTGCGGCCGGCGCACCGCGCTCATCCGATGGCAGGAGCCAGGTGCTAGGTGCTTCTCCTGGTATCCCATGGGGTGCAGGGCCTAAGCACTTGGGCCATCCTGCACTGCACTCCCCGGCCACAGCAGAGAGCTAGCCTGGAACAGGGGCAACTGGGACAGAATCCGGCGCCCTGACCGGAACTAGAACCTGGTGTGCTGGCACCGCATGCAGAGGATTAGCCTATTGAGCTGCGGCACTGGCCATATTTTGTAATATTTTAAGAAAAAATGTAGTTTTTGTTCAAATAACTTCCTTTTGAAGATATTATGTATGTGAAATTTTTAAGATGTGTTTTAAAAAGTTGAGAAATAAGGACTTGAGGGAAGGAATTATCCTTTTTATCTTATTTGTAGTCTAATATAAAGCATGATAGTTTTCAGTTATTAATACATTTGTAAATAGGAAATCCTCAGATGGTCATTTCCTGTGTTAAAGTTGCATTTTTATTTTATTTTTTTTCAGTGTACAATTATGATCCAGATGTGGATGTGAACGAGTGTGGTTAGACTGAATATTCAATAATGAGTGGTGCAGCTTTGGGACTCGAGATTGTTTTTGTCTTTTTTCTGGCACTATTTCTACTTCATCGATATGGAGACTTTAAGAAACAGCATAGACTTGTAATTGTTGGAACTCTGCTTGCTTGGTATCTCTGCTTTCTTATTGTCTTCATACTGCCTCTGGATGTCAGTACGGTAAGAGGTGAAACTGATTTTCACATTTAAAAAGGCACTTGTAATCCTTCTACATGTTTGAGATACATTAGTTGTTTTTTTTTTTAAAGACTTTTTTTTTTTTAATTTATTTGACAGGTAGAGTTATAGATAGTGAGAGAGACAGAGAGAAAGGTCTTCCTTCTGTTGGTTCACCCCTCAAATGGCCGCCACAGCCAGAGCTGCACCAATCCAAAGCCAGGAGCCAGGTGCTTCCTCCTGGTCTCCCTTGCAGGTGCAGGAGCCCAAGCACTTGGGCCATTCTCCACTGCCTTCCTGGGCCACAGCAGAGAGCTGGAGTGGAAGAGAAGCAACCGGGACTAGAACCAGCGCCCATATGGGCTGCCTGCGCTGCAGGTGGAGGATTAGCCAAATGAGCCATGGTGCTGGCCCCAGAGATCCATTAGTTTTTAAGATAGCTAAGTTGTATAAAGATATGCTTATATTTTGAATTTAAACACTAATTTCAGAATTGATCATAAGAAAGCATAGTCAGGAAGGTAACTTTAAGAAGATAGATTTATAAACTCCAGTGTTCCTTGATATTGGTTTGATTCTTATTTGGTTTTGATATTATTTGGTATTTGATATTGGTTTGATTCTTGATAACAATTTGATTCTTATTTTTAACCATGCATCCTTTCATGTAGACGATATACAACCGATGCAAGCATGCTGCTGCAAACTCCAGCCCTCCTGAGAACAACAACACTACAAGATTACATGCAACTGCTAACCCAGCTCCAAGGTATTTCTTTCTTTCTAAATATTAATATTATGGGAGATGAATTATTTTTCTTTGTTTTATTTATTTGAGAGGCATAGAGAAGCAGATAGCTGTCATCCACTAGTTCACTCTCCAAGTGCATATAATGTCTGGGGGTTAGCCATGCCAAAGTCAGGAGCTGGGAACCCAATCCAGATATCCCACAAAGATGCTAGGGACTCAGGCATTTGAACCATCATGCTAACTCCCAGGGCACACATTAGCAGGAAGCTGGAATTGAAAATGAGGCTGAGACTTGAACCCATGTGTTCTCATAAGGGATGTGGGGTTATTAATTGATATCTTAACTGTTATACCTAATGTCTTCTCTGGTAAGTCATTTTGAAATAGTCATATTTTACCAACTGTTCCTCCCACTTCTGTACTGGTAGACTTCATTAGATTGTATTCTATTTAAATTGGTATTTTAAATATTTATTGGTATACAACACCTTTCAGTAGACTATAGTGAGAAGTTTGAAGATCTGATTTTTTAGTACAGTTCTTCTTCCTACTAAATATGTTACTTCCAAAACGTATGTTTTTTCTCAGCTTGTCTCAGATCTAAGAAAATGGAGCATGCATTTTCTCTTTTGCCTAATTTACAAAGTTGTGATAAAGGACAAGCAAGTTATTCTGTACATTGGATATTTCTTTCTTATTACATATCTTTTGAAATTATTTTTCATAAAGAGTGAACAAAATTAAAATTGTCAAAGATTATATTGAGTGCAAATGAAATTTCCAAGTTAAAAAATGAATGTTGACTTAGCTTTTACCAATGGTTTAAGTAGTATTTGTGTGCAGCTTTAAAAACAAAAAAAAACTAGTTTGAGTAAAGGTAAATTTGCAATGTGTTACCACCCTCTTGAAACAATGCTCAAAACTGAATGTAGGGGTGAATATTTAGCAGTTTTTTAAAAGGTTGATTGATTGATTGATTGATTGATTTGAAGGTCAGAGTTACACAGAGAGACGAGAGGCAGAGAGAGAGGTCTTCCATTCACTGGTTTACTCTCCAATTGGCCACAATGGCGGAGCTGCGCTGCTCCAAAGCCAGGAGCCAGGAGCTTCTTCCGGGTCTCTCATGCAGGTGCAGGGGCCCAAGGACTTGGGCTATCTGTAATGCTTTCCCAGGCCATAGCAGAGAGCTGGATTGGAAGTGGAGCGTCTGGGACTTGAACCAGTGCCCATATGGGATGCCGGCACCGCAGGTGGCAGCTTTACCTGCTACGCCACAGCACTGGCCCCTTAACTTAGCAATTAAGATGCAAGTTAAGATGCCTAGGTTCTGTGTCGAAGTACCTACAATGGGTATTTGTCTATGGCTCCTAATTCCAGCTTCCTGCTACTGCAGACCTTTGGAGGCAAGAGTGATGGATCAAGTGATTGGGTTCTTGCTGCCCACATGAGAAACCTTGATTAAGTTACCAGCTCCTGGCTTGAGTGCCAGCCAGGGCATTGCAGGCATTTGTGGGAGAGAATCAGTGGATTGGGAGTTCTCTCTCTCTGCCTCAAATAAATAGTAAAAATTAAATGTTAAGGAAAAAAAAAAAAAAAAAACCTGGACGAAAATCAGCAGCAATTGCAGGTTGTTGGAAGCCCTTGAATTAAAGGATATCCTTATAGTCTAGGAAGACTATTAGTAAATGAAAGTCTCTATGATCAGAGACTCATCATATCTTTAAAAAATTCGGAAAGAATTTTGTGTAGGTGATAGTTAGCATGGACTTCTATTAGAGCTATGCTATTGTTACTGATTTAATTAGCATTCCTATGTCCAGGAATTAATTACCTAATATCTTCCCTTTCCCATAACCCAACTCCATGCAGACAATAAATAAAACAAAAAAACCCAACCCTACAAATGAGGTGAGTGTGTATTTCAAAGGTAATCATTAGAGTTTGGATTTCAAGATACCTTTACTTTTAAAGGCTGCTGCATTCTATTAGTTGAGCATTATGCCCTATTTTTACCCAATGACTGAAAATACACTGAAAGCTGAAAACCTAAATTGCATTCATCTCTAAAACTGTCTTATTCCCTTTCTGTGTGCTTCTTTTCAGTTTTGTAATCAGCTTCAAATTTTAAGAATTCTATGAAACATTATGAGTGAGAGTCAGTAACTTAAAATTTGACTGTAAATGAACTTTGCTATGTGCAAATTAGTTGTAAGATTCATTTAGTCATTATTTATGATTAATTGGCTTTCCCTTGTTACTAAACAGCCAACACCCATGTTTTAAGCCATGGAGTTACATTCCTGATGGAATCATGCCAATTTTCTGGAGGGTAGTATATTGGACATCACAGTTTTTAACATGGTAAGTTAATTTTTTACATTAAATTTTTAAAATTATAGGGGCTGGTGTTGTGGTGCAGGAAGTTAAATCCCCCCACTTGTGACTTCAGCAACCCTTATCAGAGTGCCAGTTTGAGTCCCAGCGGCTCTGCTTGCAAACCTATTTCCGGCTAATGTGCCTGGGAAGGCAGTAGATGATGGCCCAGGTGCCATCTACTGCCATCCACATGGGAGACCCAGGTGGAACACCTGGCTTTGGCCTGTCCCAGCCGTAGCTGTTGGAACCATTTGAGGAGTTGAACCAGCTAATGAAATATCTCCCTTTCCCCCACCCCTCCTCAAGTGTGTCCCATCTTAAAAAAAAATAAAAAGAAAAAAGCTAAAGGGAAAACACATAAACTGTCACTATTTCCTTCCAGATACTTATTTCTCTTGACCTTCAAACCGGTCTTCTTTCAGCCCCATTATTATGTGAAACTGCACTTGATAAGATCATCATTATTCCCCGATTTCCTTTCTTTTTTCTTAGGCCAACCTTCTAAATTTCCTTCCTGGAAATTGCCTTCAGTTCTGTGGCTCATTTCCTTAGAAGCTGGTCTTCCCTAGAGTCTCACCTCTAATCATTCTGATTCTCCCTGTACAGTCGATGACCATGGTTTCATTGATTAATAATTAATTCCAAGTCTTTATTTTTACCCATTATGGCTTTGTCTTTCTATTGTGTTCCACTGCAGTCTTTTATTCTGCCGGCAACAAAGTTCTAAAACTGGTGATAGAGAACACTGCAGGAGAAAAATCACACTATAGAAAAATCTCCTATAGACTCATGTTCTTAAACTTAGCTGGGCTCTCAACCTTGCCAGACTTCCCTTCTTTGTTTCATTAATCTGCTTGCTTGCCATTCAATACAACAAATATATCCAGTCATTCTACTATTGATATCCTCTTTGTGGCTCTTTCCTGCTCCTCCCAAAAATCACATCGACTCTTACCAGGTGACTTTACCTTCTTCTACCTTACTGTGAAAATGGAAGTCATCAGATAGCAATCTTTCAGTTTCTTCCCAGCAAACCTACCTACCTACCCATTCTGTCTGCCTTCCTCTCCACAGTGGAAGAATCACTCTTGCTAAAGCTTATGCTTCTTCCTACACTATGGGCTTACCCACCTTCAACTCTTGGTGCCTACTTAGAGCTTCCAGTTTCCACAAAGCATGCAATTTCCTCATCCTTTAAACAAAAAAGAAAGAAATGAAAAGTCTGTGAACTCAAATCCTTTTCCAAATCATTTTTTTTTCTTTTCTTTTTTTTTTTTTTTTTAATTTTTGACAGGCAGAGTGGACAGTGAGAGAGAGAGACAGACAGAAAGGTCTTCCGTTGCCGTTGGTTCACCCTCCAATGGCCGCCGCTGATGGCGCGCTGCGGCCGGCGCACCGCGCTCATCTGATGGCAGGAGCCAGGAGCCAGGTGCTTTTCCTGGTCTCCCCATGGGGTGCAGGGCCCAAGCACCTGGGCCATCCTCCACTGCACTCCCGGGCCACAGCAGAGGGCTGGCCTGGAAGAGGGGCAACCGGGACAGAATCCGGCGCCCCGACCGGGACTAGAACCTGGTGTGCCAGCGCCGCAAGGCGGAGGATTAGCCTGTTGAGCCACGGCGCCGGCCCAAATCATTGAACTCATTACAGCTACGTTTGAGTAGAGACATATTTAAACATTTTTTGTTTATTATGATCTTTTAGTTTTATTTTTAATTAACATAATTTTACAAATTTACAGTATAGTGTGTGGTATTTCAATTTATGAATACTTTTTGTAATTACCAAATCAGGATAATTAGCATATCTATCACCTCAACTATGTATCAAGAATTTGGTGAGACATTCTATATCTTCTCTTCTAGTTATTTTGAAATATACGATAGAACATGAGAACTTATTTCTGTTGCTTTAATGTAACTTTATACCTGTTAACCAGTGACTGTTCATCTCCCTCTTCCTAGTACTATTTCCAACTTTTAGTTAGTCATATCATTCTATAGATACTTTTTCCTTTACATTGAGGTATAAATCTGTCCCCCAAAATGCACTACTTATGTTTAGCTTAAGGTTTTTCAAAATGAATACTCCTATATACCAGAAATCAGCAGATTATATGGAAAGTTAACCATGTCCCCCGTAGCCTTGTTTGTGGCCCCTTCAAGTTAGCCCCCGCCCACAAAGGTTACCATGATTCTAACCTCCATCACCATGAGTGGGATTTACCTGTTTGTGAACTTTATAAATGTGGAGTTTTATAATAGTAACTTTTGCGTCTCTCTTGCTTTGTTCACATACTTTGGAGATACATCAATGCTGTGTTTTATGTATCAGCATTCTGTTTTTTTTTTTTTCATTTCTGTAAAATATCCCATTTAATATATATACTACAGTTTCTAGATTGCTTAAATGAATTATCTACATTTGATGTCTTCAATTGCTTATTCTTTAGTTATTCCTCAACTCATAGTAACCTTCTTTCTACATTCATTTTTTTTTTTTCCATCCCACATATAGGTCCTTAATTTACTTGACTTCTTGGCAGCATTGGATAGTATTTCCATCTCCACTTTCAAACACTTTGTTCTACTTTCTTCCCCCCCTTTCTTCCTTCTTCCTTACCTCTCTACTGTCTGGATTCAGTCTCCTTTTCTAACTCCTTTTCCTTATATTTCTGGACCTCTCTCCCAACAGTTAGTATTTGTTAGAGTTAGTCTCAGTTTCTTTTGCTTTCTGCATAGTCACCCTTCCAGCTCTCATTTATTGATTTTATTTCAGTACTGGAATCCACATATTTGTATCTGAATCTGGATAGCCAGCTTCTTCTTGTGCAGCAATTTTTAGGTGTCTTCTGGGTACTTCAAAGTCAATGTATTAACCCAGTCTTCTCTCCTCCTTCTTACCAATACCATCACTCTTAGCCCTGTGATCTGGTTTCAGTATTCTCTTTCAATCCATTCTCTGTGATGAAATATTAGTAAAGTGCAATGTGATCATGTCTCTTTTCTGATAAAGAAAATATTTCCTCATTGGGTTGCAATCCAAACTCTTCATAAAGGTTTTAATGTCCACTTTTAGACTCATCTTAAGTCACTTACACTGTCACATTCTCTGCTGTTTATTGTTACCTCCCCAGAATGTGCCTTGCATGAGCCTTCGCATTTTGCAAGGTTTATTATTACAAAAATATTCATCTTTTATGGCTTTTTCAATAATAAAACATAATTACTCATAATCATTTCATTTAAAAAATATTGGCTTGAAAGGCAGTGTCAGAGAGGAATTAGAAAAGGAGGGGGGAGACAGAGAGAGATCTCTCATCTGTTAGTTTACTCCCCAAATGCCCACAAAAGCCAGGGCTGGGCCAGACCAAAGCTAGGAGCTAGGAGTTCCATCTGGGTCTCCCACGTGGGTAATAGGAACCCATGTATTTAGGTCAATACCTACTGCTTCCCAGCCATGGTAGCAGGAAGCTGTAACAGAACTGGGTGCAGGACTCCTTCCCAGGCAGTTCAATATAGGATGCAGGTGTCTCAAGTGACATCTTAACCTGCTGCACCATAATGCCTGCCCCTTGTAATTTCTTAGTGAGGAAAATTACACATTAAATTTGAGATTCATATATTTCTTGTATTTTGAGATTATACACATATATAAATTCTTTGTTATTTACTCATATTTTGTCTACCCATACAGGATTCTGTTACCTTTTATGCAGTCATATGCAAGATCAGGAGGATTTTCCATCACTGGAAAGATTAAAACTGCTCTGATAGAGAATGCAATATACTATGGCACTTACTTACTGATATTTGGAGCATTTCTAATTTATGTAGCTGTAAACCCACGTTTGCATTTAGAATGGTAAGAAAACATTATCATTGTTCTTTTTAAAGTTAATTTTCAGGGGCTGAGTTGCAGTGTAGCAGGCTGACATCCCATATGAATGCCAGTTTGAATACTGGATACTCACTTCTGATCTGGCTCCCTGCTGAGCTCTGGGAAAGCTGTGGAAGATGGCGCAAGTACTTGGGCCCCTGCCACCCATATGGCAGACCCAGATGAAGCTCCAGAGAGAGCCATCTCTCTCTGTCTCTACATCTCTCTGTACTTCTACCTTTCAAATAAATAAATCTTAAAAAAGCAAAATTGATTTTACCTCTTATGTGTAAACACATATTTTATCAAGAAATCTGTACCAATCTGTATGTTTTATCAATTCTCCAAAATAGTATCTGAATCATCCTTATTACTAAGAAAGAAAATATGGAATAACGTCTTTAAAAATAGCTTGCTGGCAATGGGTTGGTACTTTGTCTATAGCTATATGTTTAAAGTAATAACATTATTTTTGGATAGAATTTCAAATTTTGTAAATGAGCAAGTGCCTGGTTTTCTTTTTCACTGGAATTTATGAATACTTTTCTTTCTGTTTTAACTTTAGTTTGAAGTTATATTTGTCCATAGTATCATTTTAGGTTTATACCCACAAAATTGAAAACTATTTTATACTTAATATCTTATTAAGAGTACAGGCTGAAAATTTAGGAATAGAACAGTAGTGATGGGCCTCCCTGTATTTTTTCTTGCTATGAATTATCCTGTATTCTAATTTTAACTGTAATAAAAAAAGTGTTTCCTGTGTTAAAATCTATTTTTGCAGTCATACTTGATCTTTCCATCAAAATGCATAGATTATATGCTGTTAATAAAAGAGCTGAGGATTTGAAGGTCTAATTTTTTCTTCTAAATTCCTATTTATCCTTAGGGCAGTTGTTTTCTGACCAAACATTTGGTAGTATTTACTTTCATCTTAGATTTTTATAGGAAAATGTACTTATCACAGCTGCCTGCTTTTGTTTTCTGGTTCTTAGGAACCAGCTTCAAACGATTGGGATTGCTGCAGCAAATACATGGGGTCTGTTTCTTCTTGTGTTGTTGTTGGGATATGGCTTGGTGGAAATACCTCGATCATACTGGAATGGAGCAAAAAGAGGTTATCTACTTATGAAGACTTATTTTAAGGCAGCCAAACTCATGACAGAGAAAGCAGATGCAGAAGAAAATTTAGAAGATGTTATGGAGGTAAGCAAATTTAAACCTCATAAAAAACAGTCACCAAGTTGAATGCATCTCCTTTTAGTCACTGTTGGTTTCTGTTGTTTTGGGCACACTGATGGGTTTCAGGCTGCAGTTTCAGCAATGTGTCATCTTAGATGAATTCTTATTGCCCGTTCAGGGCTATGCTTGTTGACTTGGGGTAACATTTAATAGTGTTACTATCAAAAGTGTCGCAGATCAGATGATAAGTTACAAGGTTATCAAACATAGAAGTGAAAATGACGATCAGAGGACACTTCTTGAAAGCTTAACCCAAGGTTATATCTATAAACCTCTTTAGAGAACCGTTGCATAGGAGTTTGAATCAATAATTTTGCTTTCTATCTATAGTCTCAATGAACCACTTTATTTACACCTGAGATGCAGATAACTTAAAACAATTTTACATACACAACACATTATACAATTTTACTGTGAAGAAATATTTTGGGGGCCGACACTGTGGCATAGTAGGTAAAGCCACCTACCTGCAGTGCCAGCATCCCATAAGAGTGCCAGTTTGACTGCTCCGCTTCCCATCCAACTCTCTGCTATGGCCTGGAAAAGCAGTGGAAGATGACCCAAGTCCATCAGCTCCTGCACCTGCATGGGGGACCCAGAAGCTCCTGGCTGCTGGCTCCTCGCTTCAGATTGGTCCAGCTTTGGCCGATGTGGCCATCTGGGGAGTGAACCAGCAGATTGAAGACCCCACCACCATCACCTTTTCTTTGCCTTTGCCTCTCTGTAACTCTGCCTTTCAAATAAATAGATAAATCTTTAAAAATAAAAAAAGAAATACTTTGGCTATGGATTTAAAGAGATTATTGTAGTCACTTCACATTTTTTACTTCACTAAGAAAATGCACCATTCTAATGACGTTAAATGTCCAACTTAAAATTTCACTTTTTTTTTTTAGGTTTTTTTTTTTTTAAAGATTTATTTCTTTATTTGAAAATCAGAGTTACACAGAGAGAGAAGGAGAGGTAGAGAGAGAGAGGTCTTCTATACGCTGGTTCACTCCTCAGATGGCTGCAATGGCCAGAGCTGTGCTGATCAGAAGCCAGGAGCCAGGAGCTTCCTCCAGTTCTCCCATGTGGGTGCAGGGGCCCAAGGACTTGGGCCATCTTCTACTGCTTTCCCAGGCCATAGTGGAAAGCTGGCTTGGAAGTGGAGTAGCTGGGACAAACAGGTGCCCATATGGGATGCAGGCACTACAGACAGTGGCTTTACCTATCATGCCACACTGCTGACCCCTGAAAGCTTTTCATTCATATTAAACACCAAAATGTTTTAATATGGCCTACAAAAATTAGTTTTACCCATTTTAGCTCTCTAGACTCATCCCAAGCCTCTAACTTTCTCATTTTGGTTACTTTTTTTTCCTATAATTTGTTAATGATAATGAAATAATAAACAGTTATTTAGACTTACTATTTGCCTAACACTCAACTTTTTTTTTAAACTTTTATTTAGTAAATATAATTTTCCAAAGTAGAGTTTATGAATTACAATGGCTTTTTCCTCCCCATAACTTCCCTCCCACCCACAACCATCCCATCTCCCGCTCCCTCTCCATTCCATTCACATCAAGATTCATTTTCAATTATCTTAATATATAGAAGATCGATTTAGTATATATTAAGTAAAGATTTCATCAGTTTGCACCCACACAGAACATAAAGTATAAAATACTGTTTCAGTACTAGTTATAGCATTAATTCACATTGAACAACACATTAAGGACAGAGATCCCACATGAGGAGTAAGTACACAGTGACTCCTGTTGTTGACTTAACAATTTGACACTCTTGTTTATGGTGTCAGAAATCTCCCTAGGCTCTAGGGAGATGGAAGCCTCTTGAGTTCTGACTTCGATCTTATTTAGACAAGGTCATAGTCAAAGTGGAAGTTCTCTCCTCCCTTCAGAGAAAGGCACCTCTCTCTTTGATGGTCCATTCTTTCTACTGGGATCTCACTTGCAGAGATCTTTCAGTTAGGTTTTTTTTTTTTTTTTTTGCCAGAGTGTCTTGGCTTTCCATGCCTAAAATACTCTCATGGGCTCTTCAGCCAGACCCGAATGCCTTAAGGGCTGATTCTGAGGCCAGAGTGCTGTTTAGGACATCTGCCATTCTATGAGTCTGCTGTGTATCCCACTTCCCATGTTGGATCATTCTAACACTCAGCTTTGATTCCTCAAATTTAATATTGGTGAGGATAGCAACAATTATATAGACTTACTATTTGCTGAAGACTTTTAACCTCTTTACATATATTATTACATTCAATTTGCACACAACTTTAGGGAAAAATTTTTTATCTGCATTTTATAAATGCAGAAAACAAGGTACAGAGACATTAAACAGCTTTCCCATGTTCATACAGCTAATAAGTTAGAGAGCTAAATGGTCTAACATTAGTTCATGCATTATATGGCTGACAAATTTTTTCAGTAAAGGACCAGATGGTAAATATGGTTTTGTGTGCCATATCATCTCTGTTGGAACCACTGTGTCATTGCAGTGTGAAAACAGCCATAGGCAATACATAAATGAATGAGCCTGGATGTAGTCCAGGTTGAGAACAGGTGGTGAGCTGGATTTGATTTGCCTTAATGATCCCTACTCTTAACCATTGTACTCATTGCCTCTTTTCTGTCTTTGAGTGTTCTATTCTGAACCCCTTGGGATGCTATCTTCTCTGATCTCCAGCTAATTCTTACTTCACTTTCAGTTCTTAACATTATGAGTTCTTCAGGGAAGGCTACTGTATTAGCTTCCTAGAGCTACAAGACACGAGCAACAAACTGGGTGGCTTAAGCAGAAATTTATTGTCTCACAGATCTGGGGCTTAACTGTCCAAGTAAAGGCCAAATTCTATTTCCATGTAAAAAAAAAAAAAGCCAAACTTTCTAATGAATGTTTTGAAAATAGAAGCAGGGCTGGCATTGTGGCATTGCGGTGCTGGCATCCCTTATAAGCTCCAGTTTGAGTCCCAGCTGCTCCATTTCCTATGCAGCTGCCTGCTAATGCACCTGAGAGAGCAGCCAAAGATGGCCTAAATGTTTGGACCCCCGCACCCATGTGAGAGACCTATAAGAAGCTCCAGGCTCTCCTGGCCTAGCTCTGGCCATTGCAGACATTTGGGGAGTTAGCCAGTGGAGGGAAGATCTCTCTCTCTCTCTCTCTCTCTCTCTCTCTCTCTCTCTCCCTGTCTCCCTTCTTCTCGCTATAACTCTGCCTTTCACATAAATAATGAAAAGAAAAAGAGGAAGTCAATATAGATAGCAGGATGCTGCTACCCCTCATACACACTCTCACACACACAAAAGAAAAAAGCATGGTTTCTCTGTATGAATCTCTGTCTCTTTACATTTAAAAGTAACTTGGGATTCTTTATATTTTTCTAAATATCTGAGAACATACAAATTTGAGGAGAAAGATTTATCATTTAGCAAATATTTAATGTATTTATGCCAAATTAAGTGCTATGCAGAACTGGCTGTTCAGATCCTACCTATCTATAGTATCAATTGTATAAGCAGTCCTCTATAGTATATGGTAAATGTGATGTGGGTGACACAAAGGAGAGATAGTAATATAGAGAAGTTTCACTTCTGGATAATGATCACAGCAGATGATGAAATACAACCTGTGGGAGACCAGGAAGAAGCACCTGGCTCCTGGCTTTGGATCAGCACAGTGACGGCCTTAGCAGCCATTTCAGGGGTGAACCAATGCAAGGAAGACCTTTCTCTCTGTCTCTCTGCTTATAACTCTACCTGTCAAATAAAAAAAAAAAAAATACAACCTGGACCTTCTAGGATGAGTTGGAATTTTGACAGTATTCCAATCAGACATCAGGAAGTTTAGAATAAATTAATGTGAACATATAATTTATGTTGGGAAGATAAAGCAAAGTAGGGCCTTGAATGCCATACTGAAAAGTCAAGACTGTCTTTTGAAAGTGGCGAGGAATCATTGTGGTGAGGAAACATTGATGCTTTTAGGTAGGCAAGGCATGATCCTATATGTGGTTTTGGTTGATCAGTCTGATAGAAGTGTACAGAATGTAATGTAGAAAGAAATTGTGATGAATTACTTGACTTGAGAGTAAAAGTGCTAATTCTCATTACATCTTTTAACAGATCACAAATTCTATTATTGTTTCTTGGTAATTATTTTTTCAGCTATCCATATAACCCCCTACAGCTTTATAAAAAATGGTTTAGTACTTTGTGATGCTTTTCACTGAGATGAATATATTCATCTGTGTGTTATTTTCTTTAGATGTTAGTAAACTTACAAGCTACGTCCAGCCATTTCAAGGTATTTGCCACATGATCTGAAAGGTTGCAGCTACCTTTTGTTATTTTTCTAGGCAGAGAATTTGGAGAAGGGAGAAGCAGCTACTTATTTCCACTGAAAACTACCTATTAGCAAGCCTGCAAGGATGTTATCTGGCATTCTTAGGATGAATTGATTAAGCATAGTAGCAAAAGAACCAAAGGTTATGATGTTTCGTGTGAAGAAAACAAAGTTAATATTTTAAATAATTTTATAAAAATTACAGTTTTTGAAGAAAACAAATTCATAACATATAGCAAATGCTAACAATTAACTGTTTCAGTAGTTTTGCTTGGTATGACTAAATAATTTCCAGAAAAATAAGATATTTCATGTATAATATATAGCCAGATTATATAATTCATATCCAAAGTAGGATAAATTTATACTAATAGTCAACAAACTTTAAGTAAATGATGCTTCAAGGTGACAATTTGAAAATTCAAGTCTGGCAGCCGGCGCCATGTCTCAGTAGGTTAATCCTCTCCCTATGGTGCCAGCATCCCATATGGGCGCCAGTTCTAGCTGTTCCTCTTCCAATCCAGCTCTCTGTTATGGCATGGAAAAGCAATGGAGGATGGCCCAAGTCCTTGGGCCCCTGCACCTGCATGGGAGATCAGGAAAAAGCACCTGGCTTCTGGCTTCAGATCCGCACAGCTCCAACCGTTGTGGCCATTTGGGGAGTGAACCAATGAAAGGAAGACCTTTCTCTCTGTCTCTCCCTCTCACTGTCTGTAACTCTACCTCTCAAATAAATAAATAAAATATTTTAAAAAAAATTTCAAGTCTGTTTTTGTCACTGTTGTATTTAGACCTTACACATTGAACTAAAAACTCATAAACTATTATTAAAGCCTTCAAGGAATGATTTTATTTTGCCTCTTTACAGAGGAATGTGTGTTAGTATGGATTATTCACAGAGTGCATATATTCTAAGTTTTGACAGATATTGTTAAAGTACCTTCCAAGTAGATTTTATCACTTTTTATTGTGCATAAATTCTGTTTTCTCATGGTCTTTCATCATTACATTCATCAAGTATATAATTTTTAAATAGTTTTACAAGAAAGCTGTTCTCATTTTGTAAATTTGTAATTTTAAAAAAGATTTATTTGAAGGACAGAGCAGCAGAGAGGAGAGAGAGTGATGTTTTCCCATCAGCTGTTTCAATTCTCCAAATGGCTGCAATAGCCAGAGCTGGGCCAGGCCAAATCCAGGAACCAAGAATTCCAACTGGGTCTCCCTTGTGGATGGCAGGGACCTGAGTACCTGGGCCATTTTTATGCTGTCTTTGCAGTTACATTAGCAGGGATCTGGGTTGTAAACAGAATAGCCAGGACTCAAACCAGCACTCTGATATGGAATACCACCATCACAAGTGGTCGCTTCACCAGCTGTGCCACCACACAGCCCCTGTAATTGTTTTTAGTGTGCTTGAGCATCTTTAGATGTTGATTAGCCAATGGTATTTCTTCTGTATTCCTTTTTTTCTGTTTGTAACAGCACTCTACATACTAAAATTATTGATTTTTTCATGTAAATTAGATTCTTTCACAATTTTGTTTGTCAGGTGATCTTTCTGCCTCTAGTTTTATATTCTTGAAAGCCCTTCTCTACCCTACAGTCATAAGTTATTTTCAATATCTTGCTCAGTTGTCTCTTGCTGCCCAGTTGTGAACCTGCTGTTCCTTCTTGCTGTTCCTTCTGTTTAAACAGTGGCTCTAACTTTTTTTTTTTTAAAAAAGTCATGAATATTATAGAATATTGTGATTCCTTAGCAACTAATGGCTCTAGAGATTCTTCTCCCTTCCCTTTTATGCATTTTATGTTCATCAAATTACTTATTCATTACCACAAAACTATAATTTTGGGGAAAGACTGCTAATACCATATTTTCCTACCCTATCCTTGAGTATAGATTATGGTGGCTTCCAACATAGTGCTGGCATATAGTATGCTCTTAAAATAGGCAAGTGTACAATGAATCAGTCAATTGAAATTGTGCTATAGTGTTCTGTTGGAAAAGAGCCTGCACTTTGGGACATGTTGCCTTTTTTGCTTCCTCTAATTTCTTCACTTTGTTTTAGATAATGAGATAATTGATCTTGATCTTGATGAGCAAGGTGGAGGAATACAATCCTGTTCTTTGAGGATCACCAAGTTTGTCTGATCCTTTGTGGACTTATTTATAATGTTTATTCATCTTTGTGTACCAAGTAAGCAAATGATAATGGAATAAATCTGGAAAGTAATAAAAATGTGAGGGTCTAGATAAGGACTATTTGTTGACCTTGTTATTTTACTTAAGAACCTTTATTCAGTGAAAAGGACATGTAATGCTAAGTAATATGAATTGAAATTACACTTGTGAGAATGTATATAGTACTTAGTACATACTTACGTGAAATGTATAATCTATAGAAGTTGAAAATAGTATTATTTCTCTTACTATTTTTATAGGAGGTTCGTAAAGTGAATGAAAGCATCAAGTATAACCACCCACTGAGAAAATGTGTTGACACAATACTTAAAAAGGTAATTAAATTATATTACCTCATTTATTTCCATTTAAAGTATAAGTTTCTACTTATAACCAAAGCATCAGAAAAGTATGAAAAAAAAACCTATAGCTCAGGTTTTCCCAACTTATTTTTATGGAAATATTAAGCATAAATCAGTAGTAATTTGAATTTTTTCCTTTATGATTACAAGTTTAGCATTAATTATTGGCGGTATTTCCCATTGAAATATGAAGCTAGATGTGATGTTGAATAATGTCTAATGATTTCCGTGACACAGTGATGGAGATAACTGCAAGAGTTGCTGTATGTGATCACTAAAAGCATATCTCCTATAAGAAAATTAACTAGTGTTTAATAATATCATTCAGTCAGCTTCCTACATATTATTTTACAATACACAGAGTTCAGGTATTATAAAGTAGATGACATTATGAAATGCTTAACAGATATTTAATAGGAAGACATACAGTTATGGTTTTGATGCATTAGTTTTGAATTATGGCTATTCATATAATGCTAAAGATTATTTTTTACAGAGTTCCCTAGTTGTCTTATATGTACCCACAGAACTACTGCAAATTTCCATTTCTAAATTTTAAACTATGGTATTCCTTTTGACTATAATGACAGTCATAAGAATAAATTTTCTAACCATTTCTCTCAAATTTGCTACTTCAAAAGAACTTTTCAGGGAGACTAACTTACCCTAGTCCATATAGACAATAAATGACTAAAGGTACAGCAGTAACTCTAAACTATATATTTGTTTCTCTTTACTATACATTTCAAAAATTTAGCATCTTGGATTTGTCATGATTCTTCTGCATTATTTAGCTAGAAAGATAATTGATAGTTTCATCACGTACCTACTTGGAATGATCCTCTCAAATATTAGATGCTTTATGTAAGTAAACTTCCCTTCCTCTATCCATACCTAGCTAGGAGCATAGTGATTAATAGAGGTAAGAAGAAATTCAATGCAACTTTTAAAGTTTTCACAAAAATGTCAGCAAGTCAGAATCTAACTACTTGATGATGCCAACAAAGGAAAATGTTGAGAAAATTAGAAATGCTGAAGACTGAAAGATTTTTAATAAAAATGATTTTTTTATCTTTTTACAATTAAGATTTTTAAAAATCTACTTATTCCTTTTAGTGTCCTACAGAATATCAGGAAAAAATGGGTAGGAACATGGATGATTATGAAGATTTTGATGAAAAGCGTAATACTTATCCAAGTGAAAAAAATCTGGTAAAATTGCATAAACAGGTAACTTTAATTATTAATTAATAGCTATTTTACATGCTGATAATTTGTTAGATTTATAATTATTGCCACACAAAGGAGTTTTCAGTGAGTGTATCTATAACTTCCTTTGATTCTGTCCTTATACCTCTTTGAAGTGTTGCAACTTTATATTTCTCAACAGTGGTAGCATTGATGTCTGGGGAGGGAGAGCTATTCATTGCGCATAACTGTTAAATTATGTGGAAAAGTTTTTGCTTTTAATATCTTAGTCCCACCCAATAAGTGCCTCTAGCATTTCATTTTCTTTTGACAATGAAATCATGCTTCCAAGTGGGAAGTTGAGCCACTTTTGGATCAGAACAGTGATAGTTCTACCCATATTCCTTTTCTTAGGTGATTTATTCAGTTCAGAGGCATCGTCGAACTCAAGTACAATGGCAGATTCTTTTGGAACAAGCATTTTATTTAGAAGATGTAGCAAAAAATGAAACTACTGCTACTCGTCAGTTTATTCACACCTTTCAATCACCAGAGCCAGAAAATCGATTTATCCAATATTTTTATAATCCTACAGTTGGTATGTAATTTGATATAAATTTCAAAGTTTAATGATAATTTTTCTGCAGAAAAAATTACATTTTCACCAATATAGAGGTGAATTTATCTTGTGTTATTTTATATATACCATATGGTAGTACTAAGTAGCTGATAAGCTTCCCCCCAAAATAACTGTTTAATTATCTTATAATATGTAATCCATCAATTCCACTGTTACTTCATAAATAATCAGAATTCTATGCAAAAATATATGTAATACATCAAGGATATTTTTATTTGAATGGCAAAAAGACTAAGATCTTCCATCTTTCCCGCCAGCAGTGACCTGGGGCCAGCCCTTTGGTTCTGGCTGCGGCATGTGGTCCACAATCCAAGCTCCCCGGGCCTATGGCGAGTGTCCCAGGGCATGCCCAACATCCACAGTCACACGTGTAGGAGCTCGGGACCGGGGTTCTACGTGGCCAGAAGTGCCCCCAGTGGCTGTCTCAGTGTCCCATTTGCGGCCTGGCTACACTCAGGGCCAGCATGACGGGTGGCCAGAGTCCATCCTAGAGCAGTGAGGTCTTCCGTCTGGGCAGCAGGGACTCCTTCATGGCTTCCAGCAGCCCCGGCAGGGGCACATGCCCCTGGGCTCTGTGTGCCACATTCTAGGCCAAATGCCCACAACAGCTAAGATTAGGCCAGGCTGAACAAAACAGTTAGGAACTTAAATTGGGCTTCTGTTTGAGCAATATAGACTCAAAATACTTGAGCCATCACTTGCTTCCCAGAGTTACTTTATCAAGAAGCTGGAGTTGAAAGCAGAGCCAAGACTCAAACCCAGGCACTCTGATTTGGGATGCAGTTGTCCCAAGTGATGTCTTAACTGCTGTACCAAGTGCTTGTCCCTAATATGTTTCAAAATAATTAGAATTTTGAGCAATTTTATGTCACAAGCTTGGATCCTTTTGTTTTTGTCTTGACATACTGCTAAAATACTCCCCTAAGAAGACCTCTTTGTTTATTTACATTCATTAATCTTACTTATAAAACTTACACTCTCTAGTCATCATCATTCTTTATTTCTGATAATTATTATGACACTCCTTTCAAATGTTATTAACTTTATTGTGAAGAAACTTAAGGCCAGCACCAAAGTGTCAGTGTTAGCACTTCTATTTATTTATTCAAATAATGGTTATAGTTACTTGATTCTGTTTTTCCTATTTGATCTTCAATATGAAGATTTAAGGACAAAAAAAAAACCCACAAACCCTCAAATAGCTTTGTCAGAGAAGATTCTTTCAACTAAAATGAAGGGATAATGTAATACATGTTTTTCATTCATTAAACAAATGTTTGAGCATATTAGTGCTGTTTATTGTTGGGTGCTTCATATATATCAATTTAAGAAGACAAAAATTTCTGCCCTTGTGGAGTGAGAAAAACACACAGTAAACACATTAACATATAAGTACCTTTAGTAGATATTTGGTTATAAAAACTGGGATTTGGAGAAACGTCTTGGCTACAGATATAAATGAGGGTGCCATTAATGTTCAATGATTGGGATAGAGAAGAATATCTTGAGGACTAAGCCTAAGACAATCCAGAATTTAGAAATAAGATTTGTCAGGAAGAATCAGCAGAAAAGACAGGAAAACCGGTGGCCAGTGAGGTAGGAAGAAAACCAAGATAATGAAATGTTTTGAGGAAGGTGATATGTAAAGACGTACCTTTTCGAATGTTGGATATATGGATATATGTCAAGGATGCATACTAAGATATGATCATTGGATTTTAGAGAAGTAAAGTGAGGTAAGACTAAAATTTAAAAGCCTGATTGGAATTTAAAAGAAGAATAGAGAATAATTAGAATCAGTGAGAATAGAAAACTCAAAATGTTCTTACATAAGGGAACAGAGAAAAGTGGCAATGGTTGACAGAGAATTGTGGGGGCTCGGGGTAGAGGGTCAAGAGAAGTTCTAGCCTGTAATTTAGTAATGATATCATAGAGGAAATTTGATGAGGAGAGTAAAAAATTTCTGAGATAGTATTTATGACTAGAAGTGAGACAGGAAATAGGGAACAATGAAGAGAATATCCTTAGATTAAGAGGTAAGACATAGGTGCAGATGACATGCAGTGGTGGAAACTAGGGGAAGTTCTCTTTGGATCCCTTTTTTTTCTTCAGTGGATATAGAAAAGCTGATTTTGAGATTTGAGGAGGGAAGAGAAGATACAAAGTAGTTGCCTAGGAAAGTGAACATGCAAAAAGATTGAAGAACTATAATAGGCTAGCCAGGCAAAGCTGGTGAGCCACTTGAAGCTAGTGATTAAAAATTTAAAGTAGGATGGGTCAACAAAGTTGTGTGTTTTTCTCCTGCAATGTGTGACTATATACACATGCTCACAGTGGTCAAGGAGGTGGGTCTAACAAGGGTGTGGTTGAGTAAAGCAGTGGTGAACTAAAATGGCACAAGGAAACTGAGATACCAGAGAGTGGTTTTCCTCAAAAACAGTGGAATCTGAGCTGGGTAAGAAACCAAATAGGATACTATTAAATAATAATAATAATAATAATAATAATAAGTGGTGGAATAAATGGATTGTAGGTCCAGATATAGTCAGTGGAGTTGATTGCCAAACAAATGTATTGCTTAGAGACAAAGATGGTAGAATGAAATTATGTGGAAGGATTGGAGTTATTGGCAATGGAAGGTACAGATAGGTATGGAGATGGGTTATTTAGGAAGGATGGAGATAGAAGACAACATCACTGTAGGAAGGAACTAAAGAAAATGAGAGATCCTCCTTTTGAGGAGGATCACACATGTAGATATTAAAACCACCAGGAATTATGCTGAGAGTAGGGTTGAAAATACTGAGCCAGGAGCCCAGCTCTTCAATCAGTAAAGTGAAAGTATAACCTTTACAATTTATTGTATTTTCCTTTTTTTCCCTTTATTTTTACCTAAATTCGTACTTAAAACCAGAATCCTATAAAGTATTCCCATACACCCTTCACTTGTCATCTCCAAATGTTAACATTTCACCATACTCATTTGCTTTATCTTTCTCAACATTTAGTCTTGGATTTTTCCTTAATCTCTCAGAGTGTTATCCAGATATGAGGCCTCTTTGCCCATAAACATTTCAGTGTGCATTTTCTAAAAATAAAGACGTTTTCTTACAAACTAGGTGCAACTATCAAAATCAGGAAATTAATATTGATAATATACCATTATTTACAGACCTTATTCAGGTTTTTCTAATTATTGCAATAGTATTTGTTAAAAAATAATCTCAGCTGTTGTAGTGCATTCTGTTGTCAGGTATTCTTAGTCTCCTTTAACCTGGAACAGTTTCTTAGTCTTTATTTATAGGTTATGACAAGGAAGTTTCTGGAGAGCACACATCAGTTTTTTATTGAATGCCCCTGATTTGAGTTTGATGTTTCTTCAAATTAGACACAGTCTACATTTTTGGAAGGAAAACCACAGTCGTGGTGGTTTCAGTACATCATAGCAGGAGGCACATAGTGTAGATTTGTCTCGTGATTGATGATCATTTGGTTAGGGTGGTGTCTTCTTGGTTTTGCCTCTGTAGAATTGATATTTTTTATCTTTGTAATTAAATATCTTGTTGGGAGATTTTTTTAGAACAGTTAAATACCATGTTATATTTTCATAGTCTTACTAATTGATTTGTTTCTTTTATCTTCCAGAATGGTATTGGGAATGTCTTTTGCGGCCGTGGTTTTACAGAGTCCTTGCTGTGGTTTTGTCCATCTTTTCTGTGATTGTTGTGTGGTCGGAGTGCACATTCTTTAGCACTACTCCTGTATTATCCCTCTTTGCAGTCTTCATACAGCTGGCAGAAAGAACATACAATTATATTTATATTGAGGTCAGTTTATTTTATATTTCTCATAAATATATGTCAGCTCATAGTATGATCTTTAACTGTTATATCTTTTATCCCTGTAGTTCTCCTGCTATTAATGAAAGCATTGAAGTTTCCTACACAGTTATTATTCATACTTCTAAAAATAAGCTTCATCAGCTTACAGACTATAAAAACTAAGAATGGTATTTGAGCAGTGATGAAAAGGTGTAAGATAGTGTAGAATTCTTTTATGGGAGTACTTTGATCCTCTATGCCAGTGGCACTACATAACTTAATAGTTCATTTGAAGAGTTGCCAAGCAAATGGGAGAACAGACTCACTTCAAGATGTAGATTTGGAACTTAAGGACTTAGGAGGTTTAACTCATTGGAATGTAGATTGTTTACATAATTTTATTTTCTTGGTGTGATTTTAAAAATCTCTATTACTCTATTTAAAATTTAAATCAATAAATGTTAGCTGGAAATAAAAGATAATGCTTGAGATAGTTTATAAAGTGCTAGTTTAAGGTCTATTAGTCTTACACTGTTTTGCTTTTGTTTTTTCTAGATTGCTTGTTTTCTTTCCATCTTCTTCCTAAGTATCTGTGTTTATTCTACCGTGTTCAGGATTCGTGTATTTAACTATTATTACCTGGCTTCACATCACCAGACTGATGCTTACAGTCTTCTTTTCAGTGGCATGTAAGTAGGGTTGTGTTTTAAACAATGAGAGAAATGTATTATTATGGACATCTCCATTTCTTGAGTTTGTGAGTGTTCCACCAACACCTATATTTCTATGAGCTGGCTGATTAGGTTTAAACATTAAATAGATAGCTTTTGATAGGCAGCTAAATCCTGCTTGAGATTTAAGATTAATATAAGTGAGCTAGGTTAGGAGGAAAAAGAAAGACGTAGTAAGCCTGAATTTATTAATTAGAGCTGCAGAAGATAGATTAGTAAATAGTAGCAACGTTCAGAGTTTATAGACTAAAATAGAACCTAGAAAGTATTTAGAGATTCAGTGGCCTCAAACTGAATTAAGCAGGATTGAGAAAACCAACAGGAATAAATTTTCCTCAAGAAGTTCTGTTTGAGAGAGCTGATTGTGGGGCTGGCGCCATGGCTCACTTGGTTAATCCTCCACCTGCAGCGCCAACATCCCATATGGGTACTGGGTTCTAGTCCCGGTTGCTCCTCTTCCTCCAGCTCTCTGCTGTGGCCTGGGAAGGCAGTGGAATATGGCCCAAGTGCTTGGGCCCTGCACCCGCATGGGAGACCAGGAGGAAGCACCTGGCTCCTGGCTTCAGATCGGCAAAGCTCTGGCCGTAGCGGCCATTTGAGGGGTGAACCAAAGGAAGGAAGACCTATCTCTCTCTCTCTCTCTCACTGTCTAACTCTATCTGTCAAAAAAAAAAAAAAAAGCTGATTGTAGTTTGGACTGGGTTGCACAATTTTGGATATTACAAAGGCTGGACTTAGGGAAGTTCACAGAGGAATTGATATCTGAAACATCTTCAGGACGTTTGTTTTAAATCTAATTTTAGACTCAAAGGAAGTAGTGCAAAAATTTTGTTATTCTATGTAACCTTATATAACTGCTGTACGGTATCAAAACCAGGAAATTTACATTGGAACATTACTGTTAATTACACTATAGACTTAATTTATTTTTGTTTTATCCTTCATTCATTTGTGGATTTCCTATGTGTGTGTGTGTTTCCTGTATCCGCCCAACAGTCAAGATACAGAACTGGTCTATGACCACAAAAGAACTCCCTCATTCTATTTCCTTGTATTTGCACCCCCATTCCTATTCCTTCTGCTTCCAGGTATAAAACTTTCCAGTTTTGTAAGTTACTCTTTTTATCTGAACAAAACTGAGCAATTTTTTTATAGGTATAACTGTCAAACTGATACTTTTTTTTTTTTTTTTTTTGACAAGCAGAGTGAACAGTGAGAGAGAGAGAGACAGACAGAAAGGTCTTCCTTTGCCGTTGGTTCACCCTCCAATGGCCGCTGCTGCCGGCGCGGTGCAGCTGGCGCACCGCGCTGATCTGATGACAGAAGCCAGGTGCTTTTCCTGGTCTCCCATGGGGTGCAGGGCCCAAGCACTTGGGCCATCCTCCACTGCACTCCGGGCCGTAGCAGAGAGCTGGCCTGGAAGAGGGGCAACTGGGACAGAATCTGGCACCCTGACCGGGACTAGAACCCAGTGTGCTGGCGCCTCAAGGCGGAGGATTAGCCTAGTGAGCCGCGGCACCGGCCTAAAACTGATACATTTTAATACAACTTCAGATTGTTATGTACTGAGTATAGATTACGTTAAGGATGCTACTGTCTGTTGTGCTGTGAAATGAATTGCCCAAGTGGCAAAGCTGAAAGAAGTACATGCAAGGATGTTTTGCAAATTGCAGGAATAAAGCAGTGGCACCAAAACAGGCAGGCTGAGGCTGTAGTGTTGCCATGTAGGTGTTGGTGTTCTTAAGTGGTTGTGATTAAAAATTTCGGCATGTCTCCAAATATATAAGAGCAGTTCACATTAAGAATTCAAGCTATATATGATGACTTCAATAAATTCACAGAAAAATGGAATTAAAAGTTAAAATTAAAAAATATCAACTTTATTTTATCAATTTCAAGACCCTAAAGAACTGGGCCGGGGGGGGGGGGGGGGGAGTGTCCTGGGAATTTAGTCATGTCCAAAAAAAACCAAAATGGATTCCTATCAAAGACTTTTTAAAACTAGGAAACAGAAAGAAGTCAGGATGAGCCAAATCAGGATTGTGTCATGGACAACCAATGATTTCCCATCAACACTCCAGCAAAGTTGCCCTTGTTTAATGAGAAGAATAAGCAGGAGTATTGTCATGATGGAGGACTCTCTGGTGAAGCTTTCCCGGGTGTTTCTGCGCTAGAACTGTAGCTAACTTTCTCAAAACACTCTTAATAAGCAGATGTTGTTATTCTTTGGCCTTCCAGAAAATCGATAAGCAAAATGTCTTGAACATCCCAAAGTACTGTTGTCATGACCATTGCTTTTGACCCTACTTTTGCTTTTTTTTTTTTAAGATTTATTTATTTATTTGCAATCAGAGTTACACAGAAAGAGGAGAGGCAGAAAGAGAGAGAGAGAGAGAGAGGTTTTCCATCCAATGGTTCACCCCCCAGGTGGCTGCAAAGGTCAGAACTGTGCCGATCCGAAGCCAGGTGCCAGGAGCTTCCTCCATGTCTCCCACGTGGGTGCAGGGGCCCAAAGACTTGGGCCATCTTCTGCTGCTTTCCCAGGCCACAGCAGAGAGCTGGATCAGAAGTGGAGAAGCCGGGCCTCAAACCAGTGCCCACATGGGATGCTAGTGCTTCAGGCCAGGGGTTAACCCACTGCACCACAGTGCCAGCACTGACCCTGCTTTTGCTTTGACTAGACCACTTCCACCTCTTGGTAGCCACTGATTTTGTTTGTACTTTGTCTTCAGGATCACACCCGTATAGCCGTGTTTCATCTTCTGTTAGAGTTCTTCAAAGAAATGCTTCAGGCTCTTGACCCTACTTAAAATTGGCCCTGCCACTCATGTGCCACTCTTTCCCCCGCCCCTTACGTTTTCCCTTCCCTTTCTCCCTCCCCCATCTCTCAAGTGAAATAATAAAATATCTCTACTTGTGTCTTTTGCTGATCTTGGCAGAATAGTTTTAGCACTCATCTTGTAGAAGATTTGCTACACTTTAATTTTTCTTCGGAATATGTAAGCTGAACCAGTTGAGATGTCTGTGGTATTGGCTGTTGTATCTGCTATTCCTCATTAGTCTTTTTCAGTTACAACGTGAGCAAGATTGATTTTTTTCCTACCAAACTAATGTGAATTGTCCACCACTGTGGGCTTCAATTTAACATTATTTTGTCCCTTCCAGTTTTAAATTGCTGATTTCTTGGGATTGTCCCTATAAACTTTTTTTTTTTTTTGACAGGCAGAGTGGACAGTGAGAGAGAGAGAGACAGACAGAAAGGTCTTCCTTTGCCGTTGGTTCACCCTCCAATGGCCGCTGTGGCTGGTGCGCTGCGGCCGGCACACCGCGCTGATCCGAAGGCAGGAGCCAGGTGCTTCTTCTGGTCTCCCATGGGGTGCAGGGCCCAAGCACTTGGGCCATCCTCCACTGCACTCCGGGCCGTAGCAGAGAGCTGGCCTGGAAGAGGGGCAACCCGGGACAGAATTCGGCGCCCCGACCGGGACTAGAACCCTGTGTGCCGGCGCCACTAGGCAGAGGATTAACCTGTTGAGCCATGGCGCCAGCCCCCTATAAACTTTTAATAAAATGACAGCGCTTTTATCATTCTTTACCCAAGCTTCACCAAAAATTTGGTATTTGTTCTTGCTTCTTTTAGCAGAATTTTTTTGCTCTGATAAGGGCTCTTTTAAAACTGATTTCTTACTCTGTTTTGGTGCCTCAAATTAAATCCTGTTTAGACATGTTTTTAACAAGTTAATACCAGTTTATTTCAGTGCAAAAATTTTTGAAATTCATATATAGTTTTTTCATAATGCACATGTTCAATGAACTCTTTGAGGATTTCTCATATATTACACAAATGGATTGAAGTTTAACTACAATGATATGAAATGTTCCTAATATATTTAACATCATATAAAATGTATTTTTCTTCTTTATATATTCTTCTTTTGTAAATATTTACTGCAGGTTATTTTGCCGTTTGACTCCTCCATTATGTCTTAACTTCTTGGGTTTGACCCATATGGATTCATCCATCTCTCACCAGAATACTCAGCCAACTGCTTATACATCTGTAAGTGTGGTCAAAAAACAGTTATTTAGATTCTTTTATTTTATTTCAGAGGTAGAGAGAGAGAACTCCCTTCTGCTGGTTCATTCCCAAAATGTCTATAACAGATGTTCAGCTTGGCTGAGGCCAAAGCTGGGAGCTGGGAAATGGTACCCAATCCTGGGCTACCACATTGGTAACAGGGACCTAACTATTTGAGCCTTCATTGCTGCTTCCCAGAGTTGCATTAGCATGAAGCTGGAATTGGGAGCAGAGCTGAGACTTGAACCCAGCCACTCTGATATGGGATACAGGTGTCCCAACTGACATCTTAACTGCTAAACCTAACATCTGCCTCTAGATTCTTTATCTATATGCAATGTTGTTATTGTAAATGTATTTTTTAATGCTGGCGGAAAAATCTAGTGTTTTTTTTAATAGTTAAATCTTTCTTTTAATGGTTGTATATGTAATTACTAATGACAAGATAAAAGTGATTTTGCTTTTATCAAAAAAAGTTTTGTGGGTCATATAGATTGAGTGGTTTAAAAAGAACTGATGATAATATTGATTTTTCTATTTATAATCATAATGTATATGATAATTTTAGTAATATTCATGAGATACTAATTTTCTTTAGAAAACTTTAATGAAGAGCAAACTTTTAAAAGTCAGTCCATTTATTTTATTGTTTCTGCTTTTTGATTAGTCCAGGTTTATTGATGTAACTGGTTAATGACAAACTTTCTAATGATGGAAAGGAATTAAAAATACAGAATTATGCTAATTTAACTTACTTTTTTCTTGCTCTTCAGATTATGGGTTCCATGAAAGTTTTATCCTTTATTGCAGATGGATTCTATATATATTATCCTATGTTGGTGGTAATTCTCTGCATTGCTACTTATTTTAGGTAAGAACTTTGACATTTTTTCTAAATATTCTTGATTGGATATGGATATACCTTCTTCTTGAAGCTCTTTCAAGTATTTACTTGTTGGTTTTTATTCTTTGTTTTCTGTGACTTTGTGGAACTGGGGATAGTTTTTTTTTTTTTTTTTTAGATTTATTTATTTATTTGAAAGTCAGAATTACAGAGAGGGAGAAGGAGGGAGAGAGAGAGGTCTTCCATTTGCTGATTCACTCCCCAGTTGGCTGCAACAGCCAGAGCTGCGCTGATCCGAAGTCAGGAGCCAGGTGCTTCTTTTGGGTCTCCCTCGTGGATGCAGGGGCCCAAGGACTTGGGACATAATCTACTGCTTTCCCAGGCCACAGCAGAGAGCTGGATTGGAAATGGAGCAGCCAGGACTAGAACCGGCAACCATATGGGATGCTGGGACTGCAGGCAGTGGCTTTACCCACTACACCACCATGCCAGCCCCTGGGAATAGTTTGAAGGAACTGCTTGAGTAATTAGATCAGGTTCTGCCTTTGAAGATATTTTAAAGAAAAGAGAAGTAGAGTTATTCTATGAGGATTATTTAGGCTATAAAGTGATAAAATTAATCACAGAATGTTAATTCTGAGTCCCAGCCTTTGCCAGCGATAGTCAATGGAACTTGCAAAACATCCTTATGCCCAAGTTCTCTTTAATAGGGCTCTCCAAATGTCTTAGGGCTTTCCTCATTATTATTGCTGGGTTTCTAAATGACTGTGGCCAGCAAAAAGGGTCAGGTGAGGAGTAATTGTAATCAAGCCACACGTACAGAACTGAAAGAGAAATTCTCTGATTTTGGAAAGTACTTGGGTTACTCTCTTTGTGGAATTAAAAAGAATGGCAGTAGAGGGCATTTGGTGTAGCATTTAATCATCCCGTGCCTCAGTGGCTGGGTTTACATCTCGACTGCAGCTTCCTCTTGATATGTACTGTGGGGGGCAGCAGATGATAGCTCAAGTAGTTGAGTCACTGCCACCCATGTGGAAGACCAGGATTGAATCCCCTGCTCCTCGCTTTGGCCTGGTCCAGCTCCAGCTGTTATGGGCAGCTGGAGAGTAAACAATCAGGTAGGAGCTCTATATGTCTTTTCCTCTCTGCCTTTCAAATTTTGTTTTTAAAGAATGGCAGAATTTTAACAGGTAAAATTCAAAAGGAGTTAGAGAGCTGCCTGGCTTTTGAAATACTGACTTTCCCCTTCACACATCATGTATCCCTACCCTGTTCTGCTTTCACTGCTTGAGCACTCCATGACGTAGTAAGCATGCTACTCTGTCAAGAATTTAATATTAATCACTTTGCTTTTCTGTTGAAAATTGTTTATCTGTTTACTTTTAAATCTTCCAATATAACTATATAATTATTACAGATATATGTACTATTATTAGGGTAATAAGTAAAGAGATAGTGATTAAAATAAATTATAGAAAATGTAAAAATTATTTATGTTTTACCTCCTCTTAAATAGAATAGCTAAGAAATTATATTTTAGGGGGCCAGTGCTGTGGTGCAGAAGATTAATCCTTCGCCTGTGACACTGGCATCCCATATGGGTGCAGGTTATAGTCCCAGCTGCTTCTCTTCTGATCCAGCTCTCTGCTAATGGCCAGGGACAGCAGTGGAAGATGGTCCAAGTGCTTGGGACCCTGAATCCATGGAGAAAGCCCAGAGGAGGCTTCTGGCTCTTGGTTCCTGGCTTCAGATTGGCCTATTTCTGGCCATTGTGACCATTTGGGCAGTGACCCAATGGATGGAAGACCTTTCTTTCTATCTCTCCCTCTCACTGTCTGTAACTCTGCTCTGAAATAAATAAATAAAAATCTTTAAAAAAAGAAATTATATTTTAATTATCAGTTTTTAAATTTTTAATTTTATTTCAACAGCACAGAGGGAGAGAGGGAGTCAGAGACAGAGAGATAATGCTGTTAATATGAACAGATAGCAAATCTAATGTTTTGAATTGTTTTCTTTAAGGCAGGAAAGACAATAACAGATTTATATTGTGAAGTGATGTATTAAAAATTAAGTAGGGGGCCGGCGCCATGGCTCACTTGGTTAATCCTCCGCCAGAGGCACCGGCATCTCATATGGGTGCCAGGTTCTAGTCCTGGGTGCTCCTCTTCCAGTCCAGCTCTCTGCTGTGGCCCAGGAAGGCAGTGGAGGGTGGCCCAACGGCTTGGGCCCCTGCACCCGCATGGAAGACCAGGAGGAAGCACCTGGCTCCTGGCTTCGGATCAGCGCAGCACCGGCCGTAGCAACCATTTGGGGGATGAACCAATGGAAGGAAGACCTTTCTCTCTGTCTGTCTCTCTCACTATCTATAACTCTACCTGTCAAGTAAATTAAAAAAAAAAATTAAGTATACTTTATATGTCCAAAACTAAGTTTTTACTATATGCATATTCATTTAAAAAGTTTATAAAACTGTTAATAGAACATTAAAAGGTTGTGATCTATAATTTATGTGTTTTCATATTAGTAGTTATCTTGACAATATTATCATTTCTTCCTTTCCTACTAGATGGTTATATGGATCAAGTGATATGCAGTAGGGTAGTGCTTTGTTGCTTACAAAATCTTAAATATAAGGCATCTATATATCTAAAAGGAAATTTATTAAATTTAAAAATAATCAGTAAAAGGAGTTTTTGAGTTAATTTTGATAAGCCTTGCCATTTTATCTTTAAAGAGAAAAAATTGGGGTGGATCATTTTTAAATTATCACACAAAATGGATATTCTATCACAGAAAAGTAGGAAACAATCCCTTACTGACTTTCCTTGGTAGCTTGACTTTATAGGTCCGTTTTCATTTGAAATGCTGCCATCGTAGTGTTACCAGTTCCTGTATTAGGAGTAACATAGCCATACCCTGAGCTCCTATTCAGACTTGTCCCTGTGCCTTTGAAATACATAATTAAAAAAAAAGAGAGAGAATGATAGAATCTTGACAGGGGTAGGATTCAAAAGCAGTTAAAGGATACATGTGCATGGTTTCTGGAAAACGGTCTTTCTTCTCACTACTGCTGATTTATTTCCCAAATGCCCATGATACCCTGGCTGGGTCAGGCCAAAGCTAGGAGCCAGGAATTCAAAACATGGCTTCCAGGTGGGCTACAGGGACCCAACTACCTTCCCAGAGACAGTGATCTATTTCAGGGCTTCTCATCCTACAGCATTCTCACAAAGATATGAAGGTGGTTAAGGGATGTTTAAAGTCTCAGAATTAACATTAGCTTATTTACCTGAAACCCCAATTTTACTCAGTGGTAATTCATATAAAACATTCCTTTTATATTAAAACAGACATGAGTATATTATGAATCAGTCATGTGCTTATATATTTTTAATATAAAATGCAGGATCTTCTTTTAACTGCCTCTCTGTTCTCCCTTCCTGGCACTTGCATGCACACACTTACTCTTTTTTTTTTTTTTTTTGAGATTATTTATTTGAAAGGCAGAGTTGCAGAGAGACAGAGGCAGAGAGAAAGAAAGGGGTCTTCCATCGGCTGGTTCACTCCCCAGTGGTCACAATGGCTGGAGCTGAGCCAATCTGAAGCTAGGAACCAAGAGTTTCTCTGGGTCTCCCACCTGAGTACAGGGGCCCAAGGACTTGGGCCATCCTCTACTGCTATCCCAGGCCATAGCAGAGAGCTGGATCAGACGTGAAACAGCCGGGACTCAAACTGGTGCCCATGTGGGATGCCGGCACTGCATCCGGCTTTACCTACTTCGCCACAGCACTGGCCCCCACACATGCTGTTTCATCCCTTTTTTTTCTCTCTTTTTGTATCTCTCTACATATGTTTTCTGCTGTTAGAAGTAATGAGTCAAAAGTTTGAAAATTAATATAATAAAAGAATCTTTTTTCTGTCTCAAATTTAAATTCTATTTCAGCAGCTTACTAAGAGATGTTTAGCAAAATATTTAACCCCTGTGGGCCTATGTCCATATCTGTAAATTTATGTTCATTTCTTAGGATTATTTTAAGAATTAAATAAGAGTATCTGTGATTGTCTCATGCATAGTAGGATCTTAGCAAATACTAATGTGACCTCATGATATTTCCTTCCTGTGTGCCATATTTTCATTTTACTCTTGTCCCTTTATATTGACAATCACATTTTAAGTAAATAGCAAATAAGATAAAAGGTAGTAGCCACCAAGTAAACAGAGTAGTCACTTTACAATGTATCTTAAAGGCTATACAGTTGACTGCGGCAAACATTTGGGGTAAGAATTGGGACACCTAGGTTCAAGTCCCTACTCTGTGCCTGCTCCCTGCTTCCTGCAGTGCACACTTTTTGAGGCAGCAGGTGATGGCTGAAGTAGCCTGCCACCCAACTGAGAGACTTGGCCTGAGTCCCTGGTTGCTGGCTTCAGCCTGACACAGCTCAGCTTTTGTGGGTATTTGAGCATTGAAACAGCCAATGGGAATCTATTCTTTCTTTCTGCCTGTCAAATAAATTAAATAATAAATGTTTTAAAGTTTAAATGGAGTTGACTGGTTTTCTGGTAAAAAAAAATGGAACATCAAAATAAATTTGCATAAGTAAGCCTTTCTAAACCAGAATATTCTATTCTTGCAAAAATCTGGGTTTATATGTGTATTTCAGTATTAAAACTGCTTGCTATGTGAATATAAGAAAAGAATAAGTTGCTCTTGTATTACAGCCATTACTTAGCATCCTCATATAATTATATTCTGAAGGCATGCTAATGAACAGACTTAACTTACTTCCATAAGAAATCTGATGATAAATTTTACTTAGAGAAGTCCTGGGGATAAGCTTTTTAGACAGTTTCTTAAAGAACAACAGGGGTGGGGCATTTGATGTAGTGCTTAAAACACTACTTAGGTTCCCACATCATAAACTGAAGTGCCCTGGCTAACTTTACGTTCCAGATTCCTCCATGGGAGGAGGAAGCCTGAGAAGAAGCAACTGCTGGTCAAGTAATTGGGTTCTTTTCATCCAGGTGGGGGATCTAGATTGGATTCCTAGCTTCTGGTTTGACCTGGCCCACTCCTAACCCCAACCTGTTTGGCTATTGCAGCCTTTAGGGAATGAACCAGTGAATGGAAGATTTCTGCCTGTCTCTCTGCCTTTCAAGTAAATAAAATAAGTTTTCAAAAATTCTAAATTAGTTTAAAGAATGACAAATACAACTCTGTCAGTGGCCAACATAAGTACTAATGAAAAGGGACTTCTTTAGGGGGGAGGGGTGGGGGTGAGTAACAATGCCAAAGAACATTTATGTAAGTATTTACAATGTGAAATAATGCTTCCTTTTTGAAAATCTGTTTTTATTAGTTTGGGGACCCGTTGTTTGAATCTGCTTGGTTTCCAGCAGTTCATGGGAGATAATGATATGACCTCAGACTTAATCGATGAAGGAAAAGAATTAATTAAACGAGGTAAGATTCGGCTTCTAAAATGAAGAGAGAATACTAAGTGTTAAGGTTCAAAATACAAAATGTTTATATAATTAGTAAATTATTTTGACCTATTTTAAGAAACTATAAATACCATTTTTAAGCTAAATATTTTCAGACACCCTTCTTATCAAAAATAGTTTGAAAACATAAATAGTTCTTTCATCAGTTTTTAAGAAATTCTGGGACAAACTATTAGTATGATTGCAACTAGATAAAGCCCTTGTGTAGTGTAGGAGTCTTTTTTATGTTTTCTTTGAAACATATTTGCCAAGTTCTATACAACCATAAACCTCATGAATTTAAGGAATTATCAGTTTGATACTGCCTGGGAAGTCAAGCTAAACCTGTTTAGAATGTAATGATCATCAGCAACCTATTAGAATGCATAGCACTCTACTAGGCTATAATCACAAACCAAGTGTATTAAATTTACTGATATTTAAGTGAGATAGAATAGGGAGAAAATACCTGGGGACATTGGCTCTTAGACATTCTTTACAAAAGCAGGTTTAGCCTTCTTGCACTGTCATGGGAAAATAGTGTTCAGTGGATGTATTTTTGTTTTGCACTAATTAGTCCTCATCTGTCCTGAGTAAGATTTTATCACATCAAGTCCTGGTTAAGATTTGATGAGAATAAGACTAATAAATAGAATATATTTAGAGGGAGTAGCCAGAATTACACATTTGTAGAATATATCTTATGGGAAAAAAGGGTGGAGGAGAACACTGAATGTGTAACCTGAAGAGACTAACAGGTGAAAAGACTTTTATACAGAAAAAAAAATATATATATAGATACATATCTATATTTATCCATATATATATACTAATATATACAAATATACTAATACTAATATATATAATAATACTATATACTAATATACTAATATATATGGATATATATATCCATATATATATATGCTTGAGTTTAATTTAGAAGGTGGATCTAAAAAATAATAGAAATTACAGAGAAACAAATCTTGCTTTACCATAAGGAATAAACTTCTTTTACTAAAGCTATTTATATAGAGATTATAGAGCCATCTCTAACAAACTTAGAGTATGTCTATCCCCTGTAGGCGAGGTGTTCTCTCAACTCTTTTTCCAACAGTAGCCTGTTGCATTTGATTTTGTGGTAATTTATAAAAACATCACTCATAGCCTGATATTTTTACTTCAATTATTCAATGTCTTATTAAGCCATGTTACACCAAATTTGAGGCCACTTTTCTGTCTCTAGAAAAGAGAAAGCGGCAAAGGCAAGAAGAAGGTGAAAATCGAAGAAGAGTAAGTGCAGTATTTTTTAAATTGCCATAACCTCAAAATAAATATGGAATATGTGAATCTTACTTATTTAGAATGATTGGCTAAAGAAAGAAAACAGTGAGAAAATGCATAGGATATATGTTATTTGAATTGTTATTAATATAAAGAGATTTCATGTATTTCATAGATATGATTCTAGTGTATGTGCTACCAAAGTGAGCACTCACAGATATGATTCCAAGAAGATAACTGTGCTCCCCACCCTCTCTCCTTCCCTCAGTACTCCCTCCTTTCTTTCTTTCCTTTAATATTTGCAATAGGATAATTTCCATTTATAATGTGCCAGTAACCATAATGTTCAAAAAGTAGAAAGACAGGTATTCCACAGGATATTAACTACCACATATCAGAGAAAACATCATGTTTGATTTTGGGGGGAATGGCTTATTTCACTAAACAAAAAGGTACCTTATTACATTGTTGGTGGGAATGTAAACTAGTATAACCATTATGGAAGACAGTGTGGAGATTCCTCAGAAATCTGAAAATAATCTACCATATGACCCAGCCATCCCACTCCTGGAAATTTACCCAAAGGATATGAAATCAGCATATGAAAGAATTGTTTGTGTCCCCATATTTATAGCACCTCAATTCATAATAGCTAAGATATAGAATCAATGCAAATGTCCTTGTTGACTGGATAAAGAAAATATGAGTGTATATATTTGTACACACACATACATGTTAGACAGTGAGACAGCGTTAGACAGTGAGAGAGAGAGACAGCAAGGTCTTCCTTCCGTTGGTTCACTCCCCAAATGGCCGCCACGGCTGGCATGCTGCGCTGATCAGGAGCCAGGTGCTTCCTTCTGGTCTCCCATGCGGGTGCAGGGCCCAAGCACTTAGGCCATCCTCCACTGCCTTCCCGGGACACAGCAGAGAGCTGGACTGGAAGAGGAGCAACTCTGGCAGAACTGGGGACAGACCAGGACTAGAACCCAGGGTGCTGGAGCCGCAGGCAGAGGATTAGCCAAGTGAGCCATGGCGCCGGCCAAATCCTGTCTTTTGTAACAAAATAGATGTGACAGGATATATTTTTTAAAAAGGAAATTTTAACATTTTCAGATATATATGCTAGATGTTGTCAGACCAGTTCTAAAATGTCATAATAATAAATTATTTGTGCCCAACATCAAGCATTTTTTGCATAAGGTGGATATTCAGTAGATGTTTGTTGAATGAGCGAATGAATTTATGTACTCTTACTATTAAAGTCGTTTTGATTACTTTGAAATTATACTTTTTTGTAATTTGACATTAATTTACTCTTAGTTTTTCTTTGGTCCTCCATTTGCTGAAGCAAACCTCCTCCTAGACAGAGAGAAGGCAAAAAATTAGACAAATCTAGTCATAATTACCACAAATTTCTAAAACTTGTGCTTACCGGGGAAGTGAAGACTAATGGGAAACTTCACACTCGTCTTCATATAGTGTAGCCTATGTCATGTGAATGGGAGTCTTGCTCTTTATTTCAGAAAGCATAGCTGAAACCAGAGTTGAAGGTGCTGCCAATAGATTGCAGTTCTCTGAAAATGTCTAACTTCCACAATTTATCAAAATTGCAGTAGGGTGCTCAGACAGAAAATTCAAAGCCCTCTAGTCAGTTGAGACCCTGCTAAGCATGAAAGGTTGAATTAGGTGACCTCATGACCCTTTGATTCTAAGAATATAATGAGTAGAATCCCTGTTAATGTAGTTTTGCTACATTTAAGGTAGTTTGTAATTCCATGTGAGTCATAGTCTAATTGTGCTTGTAAATAACTTTAGTTTTGTTGTTAAAAATGACTTTTCAGATTTCCAGTATATTTGTAGTTGATTCGAGTGAAAGAAAATTTTGTTTGCATCTTGTTCAGCATTATGGGTTTTCATAATTTTTATATAGTGTGGTAAGCTTGTAATTTTAATATTGTTATTTTAGATAGAATAATAGTTTTTGTATAACAATGGCTAGGAAAAAGTCTATAAATGTCTTCATTAAAAATTTAAAACTTACAGAGGCTAATTTTAATAACTCATGTAAAGATAGAGACCATGATATATTATTTTAAATGCACTTTAACTATATTCATTGCTAATAAATTTCAGATGAAAAAGAAATTATACTATCCTATATATAATCTTTTGGCATTTATGATTTATTTTCAGTTCTTTTGTTTTTATTTCTATTTCCTTCCTAGGAGTGGAAAGAACGTTATGGACACAATAGAGAAGATTCCACAAGGAACAGAAATACATATATGGATCTAAAAGAGTCAAACTTCTCAGATGTTAGTACTAACCGGTGTAAGTAGATTATTTTCTAGTTTTCTTATGCTTGCTTGCAAAGAGACTGAAAGTTGGGATACCCAGTGAGAAATGGCTTCATAGAATTGTGAGTATGCATCTGCAGTGACTTTCCTCTCTCACATCCTTCGATACTAGGGGAGGTAGAAACTGGGAAATCTAATGAATAGTTGTAAGAACACTAACCTAAAAAAAATAAGCACTTATTCCAGACATGTTCTAGCTAGGTGCTTATTTCTACAATTTACCTTGATGTTTTTCTTTACTTTTATCTTAGTAGAATAAGTTATTTGGTCATTTCTATACTGATTTCTGACTGTCCCATGTATGGCAGGCACTTTCCTAGCTATACAGAAATATAGAGAAGAGATATTTCTTGTCCTCAGGATGCTCATAATTTGTTGAGGAACTAATACCAGGCAGAAGCCATCTGCCCAGGAATGGGCTAGAAAACCTTCATATCACTGACCTTGCACTGAAATGAGAATGATGCCATTTGTTCTGATACCAAGAAACCTGTATTTGTCTTGGACATTGCAACAAGTAGAAAGAAGACAATTGTTGCTTGTCTTTGGAGTGATGTAATATTCTGTAGAGAGCCCCACCGCCGAGGTTTCAGTGCATCGAGGCCACCCAAGACTAGGAGTGGAGCAGGAAAACTGAGCACTCTCTCCCACTCAGCTACAGTTTTGCACAGAGTACCGAACATCAGTGATCTACTGTTGGAGGCAGGGGTAGATATGGAGACAGACCCCCTCTGCAGCATAGGCATGCAGAGACCACTGAAGTCTGAGATTGGAAAAAACATAGTGAGAGAAGCCGTCTGACACTTGAGGCCCTTTTAAGCTCAAGGAATAGCATTGCTGGAGAAGTGTGAAATTTGTGGGAACATAAAGGAAACTAAAGCAACAACAGTCCAAATCCGGATTAGTTTGATTCACTCCCTCAACACTAATAGAACAGAAGAGGCATGCCAATTCTGGACATATTATTGATGTTAGCCTATACTTCCTTTTACACACAACCCCATTTAACCAAAATTGATGAGATGCACAAAAGAAAATATATGTATGCATCTTCAAAATATGAAATAGTCACATACTAGACCTGAAGGCGGCTCATATGTTGAAATTATCAGACAATGATGTGACTTTAATACAACTAATTACTGTTAATATAACTGCTAATAGAGTTAATATATAACAAGTGACTAAAATGTTTAATGGAAAGCTTAGACAATGTACATGAACAGATGGGGCAGTCTTACCAGAGATACAGAAACTATATAAAAGGGATAAATGGAAATATTAGAAATATTTTAATGACAGATTATTTACAATATTATAAATTTGTCATGTGAGCTGTGATAAAAGAGTATATATCTGATGCTAAAGTTTGGAAATAGAAAAAAATTTCTGTCTTAGGAATGATTGTTACAATAAATACTTTTATTAGCTGAGTGTTTAGGAATTACTAATGCTTATCCAGTGAAGGGTGTTTTAATTAGAAGGAAGAGTGAGTGTAGAATATAGTTAAATGAGAAAACTTTTGAGGAAATCCACGTTTTCCTTTGTGACTAGAACTTGACTGGGGCCGACGCTGTGACATAGCCGGTGAGGCTGCCAACTGCAGTGCCAGCATCCAGTATGGGCACCGGTTTGAGTCCCAGCTGCTCCACTTCTGAGCCAACTTTCTGCTATAGCCTAGGAAAGCAGTAGAAGATGGCCAAGTTCTTGGGCCCCTGCACCTGCATGGGAGACCAGGAAGAAGCTTCTGGCTCGTGGCTCCTTGCTTTGAATTGGCTCAGCTCTGGCTGTTGCAGCCATTTGGAGAGTGAACCAGTGGCTGGAAGACCTCTCTCTCTCTCTCTCTCTCTCTCTCTCTCTCTCTCTCTGCCTCTCTGTAATTTAAAAAAAAAAAAAAAGAATTTCAGCATTAAGTATTGATAAGAGGCCCTAGATAGCCAGGGAACAGATATCATCATGCTCAAAAGTTTTTATTTAATCCTGGACATATAATTTTAGTCTAGGGAGAAGCATGAAAAGATTTTTGGTTTAGAAAGAGGGATTTGATGGCCATATAAAGCACAACTTTCAGAGAAGTAAGACATAGAGCCCATTTTAGAGTCTTTTTGGCAATGATGTAAAAAAATGCCAAGAACGAAAAATGAGGCAGTGATTTGGAGATTAAAAGGATTTTTTTGGAATGACATTTAGGGTACAATGAATAAGAGAGAGCTAAAGCTTTAGATAAAGTTGAAAAACAGAGGGAATATTCACTGAAGGATTGCGGATGGTTGATTACCACAGAGTAGAAGATTATAGGATGGAAGTAATCTGGGTAAGAAGCACAAAAACCTGAGGATGATGAGTTAGAGAGAACCTGGTGTGATAGGCAGCCTCCACCTGCTGGATAACGAGAGGAAAATGAAAAGGCTTGCATTTAGGGCTAAGCTAAGATGATAACGTAAGAATATGGATTACTTAAGTTTTTAAAAAGCTGTATCATAAAGTTGTTTTAAAGACAATTGGATTTGTTATAATTAGATTATTTGAAACAATATTATAAGAATTTAGGTTGTTCATGAAGAGATTAAAAAGGGACAATTGGTTCTAGATCTGTTCTCACCCATTATAGTAACCATTTAGCTACATGTAGCTGTTGAGCACCTGCAATGTAACCAGTACCCTAGCTTGGAATGATAATATTTTGGATATATTGCATAAAAGATATTAAAATTAATTTTATATATTTTTACTGTATAATACAGCTACTGGAAAATTTTAAATTACATTTGGGGCTTGCATTTTATTTCTGTTAGATCTTTCTGCAGGAGCTTGAGTTGATTACACCTTCTAGTCCTAGCCCCCAAAATAAGATTCTGTGTGTAACAAACTGAAAATTGATTTGATAGTGAACAATTTAATACCATAATTATATTTTCTATCTCAATTAAGTCTTTGCATGTATCTGCTTCTGAGCTTAGAATAGCTACAAGGCTAGAGAAATTTTCTTTCTTATTTTCTATTATGTTGTTTATAATATTAATCTGACTTTTAAGGAGCCATATAGTTGTATTTTCTTATGTTATTTGTCTTCACAAAGTTCAAGTCTTTTATATTATTGATTTTTCTGTGAGTCCATAGACTGTGACCCATAAATTAAAAGAAGACAAAAGAGTAGATAGTTTTTATTCCTCTCTTTGCAGCGGTATCCAAATATACCAGGGCCAATAATAAGGCTGAAAGGGACCGAATAGAACTTCTCCAAGATGCAGAACCTTTGGATTTTAATGCAGAAACATTCACTGATGACCCTCTTGAATCTGAATCTGGGAGGTAAGTTCCTGCTGTGTCGTTTTGGCTCTTCCAAAATGCTAATAACATACTGACACCACAAGGCTAAAAACAAGCAATACAAAAAATAAAAAATAAAAAAAGAAGAAGAAAAACTACTATCTGTGCTACTAGTAAAAAAAAATGTATTCAGTAACCTTTGGGGGTCGGGGCTGTGGCTTAGCGGGTAGGGCTCCTGCAGAGCCGGCATCTGCATCCCGTGTGAGCGCCAGTCGTGACTGCTCTGCTTCCAATCCGGCTCTCTGCATTGGCCTGGGAAAGCTGGGGAGGATGGCCTTGGGAGTCCCTGGGCCCCTGCACTCTTGTGGGGGACCCATAGGAGGCTCTTGGCTTCCCATCAGGGCTGTTATGGCCATTGAGGCCAGTTGGGGAGTGAACCAGTAGATGGAGGACCTCTCTCTCTCTCTCTGCCTCTTTCTCTTGTGTAACTCTGACTTTCAAATAAATAAATAAATCTTTTTAAAAAATTAACATTTGATAACTTTTTTATCTCTAATGCTTTTATTTTTGAGAAATTGTAACATTCAGTAGTGGTAATTGAAACTGGTATCTTCGTACAACATTAGTGGCATAAATAAGAAAGAAGGGCTTGAACTATAATAGGAAAGAATCACAGCAATATTTTTATGCCTGTTCCTGAAAATCCTATGTATGAAATGTATTATATTTGGCAACAGCTGCTTGTCTGGATGTTGGACACCATTCTAAGCACTTTAACAATAATATCTTATTTTACATTTGTAAACCCAAATGAGTTTCAGTCCATAGATTAACTTTTTTCTAGAGTCACACAACTCATAAATGAAGTCAAGCATTTAAGCCCTCATGCTCTGGCTGCATAGTATGAGTTATACTATGAGGAAGTAATTAAAAGCAAAATATTTGCAAGAAGATATTTACCATGTTGTTGCCTATAGATAGAAAAATCCTAGAACATTCTGTTTATATCAAACAATTGAGAGTGGTTATTAAATCGATCTCCTGGATATGTCTTTCATCTCCCTTTCTTTTTATATCCCTCATTCAATTGTACATGTACTCTAGCCTCTAGAACAGTTGCTGATTAATTTGTAATTAATAGTTATCCTTTTGGATAATATCTGTGATGGATAAATTTGGGCTCTCAGCTACTGGATGGCTTTACAATGTTAACAAATTATTTTGCCAGTTCTTTTTAATGAGTTAGTGATTTTCTGTGCTCCTTTATTATTTTTTGATGCCTCAGACCATTTCTTTATGTTCATCTTCTAGGTATCAGCCTGGTGGACGGTATCTTTCAATGTCTCACAATGGAATGTTTGATGATGTCTAAAGTTTGAACAAATTTTATAGAACAACTAACCAAGATTGACACAGCAGTTCAGTCTTTATGAACATCTGTGTGCCGGATGGTTTCCTTTGTACTCTCAGTGTAAAGTGTCAAGATTGGAAAATAAAAAAAGGCACTGAGAATTAATTACATCCTAGAGTGATAGTTGATTATTCTCTGAATACAGTTATTATCTTTGCTAATAGGACTTATTACCATACGATTTCCTAGGTGTCTGCCTTAGCAGTACAGTTAACAGTGGAAGTATTTAATTCAAGGTAAACATCAGTATATGTTGAGAACAGGTATTTCAGTTTGTTTCAGATTAATTTTTTCAGGAGAGTTATTTTAAGTGTCCAAGGAAGCCATAAGTCATATTAAATAATATTATATAGTTTTATTATTGTGATTTATATTTTTGATGTTTCTAAAAATGTGTTCAATCTGTATTTCCCAAAGAAATATAAGTGAATGGAGACCTCAACAAATAACCATATTCACAATACCCATGTCTTAAACCAAGGCTTACTTACCTAGACATAACTGAATGTAAAAAGCTATTTTTCAAATCTGTTTGCAAATTAATGTGGTTTCTTGCATGCATAATTAAGATTATACTTCAGCTGAAAGTGTCTTTAGCATGTGTATTAAAATCAGGTGATATATTCTTCTTCCAGCCTTCATAGGAACTGCATTTTGTGCTTTGGTATTGCTTTGTAAGATTTTCATTTCAGAGAGAATTATTCACCTTAATCATATAGCCTATTTATTTCAATGTTGATCATTCCACTCAAGAAGAAATCTTTTTTTTTTTTTTAAAAAAAAAAAAAAAAAAAGAAATCTTAAGCATTAATGATTGTTTTATCTTGTTTCATTTTTAAAAAATAGCCAAATAGCCCTAGAAAATGCTCTTAAAGATAGGTGGCTGTTTGGACTTTTGGGGAAAAGTATCTTATATTCAATGGTAAAAAGTAAATCCACTTATTATTAACACTTTATGTTTTTTAGAAAACAACACTAAAAATAGAAACATGTAACAATAGCCTATTCATTAAACATGCTTATTATTTTTAATTTATTGTTTTACTGTTGTGTTCAAGCCAAAGTTAGATATTATTTTCAAACACCATTGTTTTATTACAAAGTAAACATAGTTGAGTACAACATGCTTGGAGAGAGTTTTTTCTGTCCCTAAAGTATTTGCAACTCTTATAGAAACCATCCTATGCTGAGTGACTCTACTTGAGCTTGCCAAAGGTAGTCTCAGCTTAACACCTCTTATCCTGCAAGTACCAGTGCTTTCACTCTCAAGTGTCACCCTAACTACGTGATTGTATATTTCTTGAAAGTAATCTTACCATGAGTCATATGTTTAAATTTTTTATTTTCCTCTTAATTTAATGAGTACTTTCAGGTAAATCTTTTAAAGCCACAATTCTATGCAGGTACTGAAAATTATCTAACTTTCTTGACCTTTTAGTTTTTATTATTTTTAAGATTAGATCCCCTTTAAAATAATTAGAAGTGTATAGATTACTCTCAATAAGGTTGTAGAACATGCTTATTTGAGGATACACACACACACCCACACACACACACACCCTTTTGTATTGTGAAGTGTGATCAGAGAGCAATAGACCAGGCAGAGGAATTTCATACTGCTGTTAATTTTGTGATCAACTCATAGAATGCTTTGGGCAAATTGTGTAACCCTTTGGTGCCTCGGTTTCTTCATTTGCAGAATGAAGATGACACTTGCCATTTACCTACTGATCTACCTCACAAAAGTGTTGTGAGGGATTAGAGTTATGTATAGGCACTGGAGATTAAAAAGACAAAACAAATCCTTAGCTGTGCTGTGTTATTTTCCTAATAGTACTTGAAGGTATTAGAAGAGGGAAATGATCATCCCAGAAAGGGGTACAGTTTCTTATAATTGCAGAAAATCTTAGAAATCCCCAAAGCAAAAACTTTTTTTAGCTAATTCATCAAAGTCTTGTGAAAATAGTGTCGTTTTATTTAGTCTGTGGGTTTACTTTGGAATATTTTTTGTAACTATAATGTTTCTTACCAATTGTGTCATGACAAATGCTGTTATAGAAGAAGCAGAAAAAAAATTACCCAATTTTATAACAAATTTTATAGTGTCTTATAATAAATTGATAGGAATGTGTAAAAGAATGTTATTTTCCTTTATTATTTTTATGGTTATAATAATTGAATTTTATATGTACATGTACTTAACAAATAGTATAGATCCCTTTTTGATTTATGAGTTATTTCCAAAATAATTTTTGGTTGTTTCTATGATCCAGAATATTCAAGTTTTTAAGTAAGACTTGTCTTGTAGAATTTTATATATGATCACATAGGAAGGCTACTTCACTGGGTAAGTCTGAGTTCAGAAGGCAATGATTTAACCCCTAGTAGAGTAAGAGTTTATTGTTTGGGAACTAAGTTAATATTTGTTAAGCTACCTGGAGTAAGAAACGGTGGAAGGTACAAGTTTTCTGTTTTTAAGAAGCTTATTGTCATGTAACTTCAGGTAATTTACGTACAAAGTACATACTTTGAATAATTATTTCTGGCAGCTTCTTTTTGATGTCTTGCTTACATGGTAATAAATATCTGATTAGAATTTTCTAAATTATTTTTCTAAATAGTTGTGTAGGTAAGGATATTCAGTAAGCTAATAATTTAAATTAACTACTGCAGACAATAATAGTAACCAGTTAATTTCATGCATCATCTGTAAGTTGCTAATTAACTTTTTTATCCCATAACTAACAGATAACTTTTATAAAAAATTCTTAAAATATGAAGTAAATTGTAAGTCTAATTATTAAACTTTGCTCTTAGCAAATAATTAACAAGGGCTTTAGGATAATTTCATCAGAAAATTTCATTTCAAAAAAAGTGGTTAGAGCTAAATCAAAACCTTCAAAGGTTTTTCTCTTATAAATGATTAGAAACTTTGACAATCTAAATGTTCAGAAAGAAATGCTGCCAATTGATTTGCCTTTAGATTTTATCATTTGATAATATTGGTTCTTAAATTTAAGCTAAATATACAGTCTAATGTGGATAGGAAGGACAGCTTTTGTGGTTTTCCCAAATATCTTTTAGCATATTAATGAAGGAATTTCATTTATGTTCAACAGCAAACTTCATTTTTAATAGCTTCAGTAAATTTGAGACTATTCTTGTTGGTACTGCTTACCATGTTAAAGGAAAAATAAATTCTCAATATTATAATTCGTTGTTTAGTAAGGTGAGTTTTGTCCTTGTGATTTGAGTGAACCATGCCTTTAAATCACACGTATAAAAGTATATTTGCACTAAGAGGCAAATGTCCTTGAAAAACCTTAGTATACTTGAATCTCCAAGTGTAATGGAGTGTATTATATTAAATTCTAAATATTAAGAAGTAAATAGATTTAGGGTTTGTCTTTTTTTTTTTACCTCACTCCTTTTTATATCATTTTTCTGATGATATTCTTTGTAATATGACTTTAAATGTGTTAGCAGATTTTTTTTCTTTTGTTTGTTTTGTGTACCCAATTGTTTTTGAAGGGCAGCACACTCAAAAGCAACTACTTCTAGCTAAAATCTCACTACTTGAAATTGTAGTATTATACGTAAAATAGGGAAACAGATTATGCTGAACAACTAAGCAACATCTAAATGTATGTGTGTGTATATATATATATATATACATATATATATACATAATATGCTGGCTCAGTGTGCTGTCTTTTAGGTGACTAAGGAGGGCACGTCAGTAAAAAAAAAATCAAGATATTAACAACCTTGAAACCTCTTATGAAAAGGAATTCATGAATAACGTTTTTCATCAACATTTTTTAAAAGAGTCAGAACAATATATTGGGGTGTCAGGAGGGCTCCTAAATTCAATTCCCCTCAATTCTTCCTAACTCATTACCTCTTTCCTGCCCCACAAAGATTTGAAAGATCAGGCAGATTTATCTTCTTTCCCAACTGCAGCAGCACAGGTACTAGTTGCATCCTATTCTATTTCCTGTTGCATTGGAAACATATGTCCTCACTTCTAGTTTATTCCATGATCAACCTCATTTAGCTAAAATTTAACTTCCTTTTTCAAAAAGGTTGTCTGTTGAGGTCAACTGAGGCCTTCCTATAATTTAAAAATTTGTTTATACAGCAAGACTATTGCATATTTATCTTCTCTTGGATATCCTAAATGACGCATGCTTTCAAAATACTCCTTGAGGGAAATGAACTTTTTTTCCCCCTGAAAATTCTTTTGAGATTATCTTAATCTCACATCTTTTTTTAAAAAAGAATTTTACTGTACATAGTGCAGAAGAATAGAAAAAGTGGCTTACTGTGGCAGACGTATGTAGGGTAGTCATAATTTATGAAACTGTACAACACAATTTAGAGTTGGTATTATTGGCATAACTCTGATCAGCCTACTCAACTAGCACTGGATTTCTCTAAAGAATTCTGGCTAGCATCTTCCCTACTTACTATACCAAGTTTTAGGGGAGAGATTGTGTATTCATGTTTTTAAAAGCAATCCAATGGATTTGTTTTTGTCCATATTTTGAAAGCAGCCTGAAGAATTTTTCTCATTTTAGAAAGTAGAGAATATGTGGACTGTCCTTAAATTGCTATAATCTTATATATATTTATAAATTATAGCATTGAAAAGTACAAAAGAGCTCTAGTGTTGATGATGGTCCTATCTGATATTTAGTTTTTATAAATGTTTTTTAAGTAGCTAATTATAATATTGCTTAATATAGTTTAAAAATCTTTCTCAAATAAGTCTTCACAAGATCTGTTTACTTAGGACAATATTCTAAAGTTCAGTATTCCAGTGTGACTTGAAATATTCCCACATTCCTTCAGTATGGTTTTATGTATACCAGTACCCAAGCAAAGTATACCAAAAGCCTAATTTCTGTGTTGCATTAATAAACTATTTGTTATTTGCCTTTATCTAATTCAGTTGATTAGATGAAGTAGAAAATAAGGCTTTCAAGTGTGTATCTGATCATGATTTTTCAAACTGTTAATTACGTTCAGTTTTGGTGCATGATGCCAAAATTACCTTTCATCCCTCATTATTACCTGATGTATAATGACAGATGTTTTCCTATCTGATGGGTGGGTTATAATTTGACTGTTTTTCTCTGAAGATTCTCACTACATTTTCAAATACATGTTTATAAGAAGTGGCAAAGTGCTATTTATAAGTTAGCATTTTTGGCTTTATGCATAATGTTGTCTCTGATTTTGACAAACTCATTGAGTTGCAGTTCTTGCAGTTTCTTTGTAGTATTTTAACTTATTGTGATGTAAAGAATCTTGAAATGTTTATATGATTGGTTGTTAAAATATAGAAAAGTACATAGCTTTGCATGAAATAAACTACATTTCTACAAATTACTAAGAGATTTGCTGATTATGCATTTTATTTCATTTGAGAATAAGCTCTTTTAAGTATAGTTATGCTTTCTTTGTTCCTCAAAAATTTATTAGCAATGATTACAAAAGAACTGTTTTAAGGTAAGTAATGAATTGCATGTAGTTTAGGTTCCACATTTTTTACCTTGTATTTATAAGTAAAATAAAAGTAATTATAAAAATTAGAACAGAAATCATTGAAATTCAAAGTGGGTAGACAGAGAAAAATCAACAAAACCAAAATCTTTGAAAAGATCAGTAAAATTGATGAAATTCTAGTCAGACTAACCAAGAAAAGAGTGACTTTCTTACATATCAAGGATGAGCAATTGGAATTTGAAATTAAAACATTGTAACATTTGCATTAGCATCCTTTCCCCAAAATGAAATACTTAGGTATAAATCTAACAAAATGTGTACAAGATCTATATGAGAACAACTCTAAAACTGATTAAAGGAGTCAAATAATTTAATCAATAGAGAGAGATTCTATGTTCATTACTAAGAAAACTCAATATTGTCAAGATGCCATTTTTCTTAACCTGAGCTGTAGATTTAGCACATTCTCATTCAAAATCCCAGAAAGTTATTTTCTGGATATTAGCTAACATTCTAAAGTTGATATGAAGAGCCTAAATACCCAGAAGTGTTGATATAATAATGAAGAAGAACTAAGTCGAAGGAGACTTACATAAACTACATTAAGACATTGTGATCACAATTACATAAAAGAAAAGTCAGTAAAATAGAGCAGAGAGCTAAAAAATATATCCACATAAATATATTCAGTAGATCTTTGACAAAGGAACAAAGTCAATTCCATCAAAAGTTGACAATCTTTTCAAAAAATGATCCTGGAAAAACTGAACATCTATATGCAAAGAAGTGGTTATAGACATTGGTCTTAAACCTTTCACAAAAATTAACTAAAAATTAATTATAGATCTAAAAACAGAAAGCTCAAGACTAAGAAATACTATTAACTTGAGTTTGACAATGAGTTTTTAGGTAACACCAAAACCCCAGTCCATGGGACAAAAATTTTAAAGTTGGACTTCATGAAAGTTAAAATTTCTCATCTGCAAAAGACATTGTTAGAAGAATGAAAAAACAGCCATAGACCAGGAGAAAAATATTTGCAACAGAGCTATGATTAAAAAAAAAACAACTTGTATCCAAAATATACAAAACTCAAAAAGTGGGCAAAAGATCTGAACGGACACCTCATAGAGAAAATATACAGATTACAAGCATATGAAAGCATGCTTAGCATGTCATTATAGAAATGCAAATTAAAGCAATAAAATACCACTCTACACTTACTACAATGGCTAAGATCCAAAATGCTAATAACACCAAATGCTGAAAAGAAGGTGGAACAACAGGTACTGTCATTTATGGCCAGCCATTTTAGAAGACAGTTTGGCAATTTCAAACAAAGCTAACATAGTCTTTACCATTTGATTTAGCAATCATGCTGAATTTAACCAAAATGAGTTGAGAATTTAGTGACAGAAAAGTTTTAACAGCTTTATTCATAGTTGCCAGAAATTGGAAGCAATCAAGATCATTCAATAAGTGAGCAGGAAGGCAAACTATGATACATCCATAGAATGTAATATTACTCAATGATGAAATGAGTAGTCAAACTATGGAAAGACAGGTAGGAACCTTAAATGCATATTACTAAGTAAAAGAAGAAAGTCTGAAGTCTGTACACTATTTGACTTCAACAATATGATATTCTGGAAAAGACAAAGATGACAGACAGTAAAAATGATCAGACTTCTGGTGTGGGGAAGAGGGATAAGTAGGTGGAGCTTGGGAGATATTTGGGGCAATGAAACTATTCTATATGATACTGTAGTGGTTGACAAGTTATGTGCTTTAGTTAATAATGTATCAATATGTACATAATTTCAAATATACTATGCTAATGCAAGATATTAACATCAGGGAAAACTGAGTTAGCTTTCTGCTCAGTTTTTTTATAAACCTAAAACTGCTCTGAAAAATACTTTTTAAAAAAAAAATAGCAAATCTCAAACACAAAATGCACATTACCATGAACTTTTTGAAGCCCCTCATATATTACCTTGTGAAGTAACACCCCAAGCTCAAGAAAACATCCTAAAATAGTTTTTCCTACAGAATTCTTAGCTCTTTCCCTACTTCTCGTAAATACTTCCTCAAAGGAGAACCAGATATTCAATTCCCTCCTCCTGATTTCAACCTGCTCGCTCTCTGTCTCTCTGTCTCTCTCTCTATGTGTGTGTGTGTTTCTCTGTGCCTCTCTGCCTTTCAAATAAAATTAAATAAATGCTTCTAGGAGATACAATTGAGAAAGAGATGCCTGAGTGAGATGGAGGACCAGCTGTCATCTCTGTCTCTGAGAAAGCTGACTGGCAACCTTGGCTTTGGACCTGCAGTGGCATGGGTTTGTGACCTTCTTCCTCTGAGCAGAGTGCTCAGCTGGACTCCCTGCACCCCTCAAAGCCAGGTGACTTCCCAATCCCACTCCCTACATGAGTCAGAGATCTTCAGAGAAATTAAACCAGAGAGACTTCCACAGGGAAACCAAGCAGTGGGCAAGGATAACACCCCAGAGGGGCTTCCCAGTCACACTACTAAGGTTCAGAATTGTGTGTTAGTAAAGCCATTGATTGCATGTAGGAGGTGATAGAAATCTTTTCTGGAGGAATTGAACATCCCGGGGTAAAGACCTTCAGATATTACCATTCAGAGATGGCCTGTATAAGCCAGTTTTCTGCCCATCTAAGAAGCTCACATTTCCACAAACCCCACCATCATGTTCAAACTGACAGTCAATGTTTAAATATAAATGAACACCTAGGATAAGGCAAGCATTTGGGGAAAGCTTCCAGTGAGGAATGGGCAAATGCAGGGATAAAGGAGGGAAGAGTGATAACACATGGAGCGCAGAACAGCTTCCACAGAAACAGAAACCCCTATGTTACAAGAAAAACCTTAGACCAGTGAAACTTCACAGAGTGAAAGATTTGGGAATCAGGTAGTCCTCAGAACCCTGGGCAGATTCAGGAAAACTCCACTTGCAATATGTTCTGGGAAGCGCTGAAGAGAGAGCAAAGTGATGTTCAGAACATGGAAATGAGGTGCAGAGAAAGCCTCATCAGTTCCAGTGTGGTATTTGCTTTATTTGAACATGATTTGAACCGCTGGTCACCTGCAATTGACAAAAGTTTAGCTGCTCTTTGCTACAAGAGCAAATTACTAAGTTATATACAAAAGTGAGTTTGCTTATATACAAAGGTTAGTTCTTTGCATAAAGACTCAAGTATATGAGAATGGAGGCCCTCTTGGGATAATTTACCTTAACACCTATGGTTAATATTCTCAGAGAGAAAGGAGAAGATACCCTGTCCATGAAACAAAAATAGGATGCCATTTGCAGAAACCATAGAGATGGCCGGTGCCATGGCTCACTTGGTTAATGGTCCGCCTGTGGCGCCAGCATCCCATATGGGCGCCGGGTTCTAGTCCCGGTTGCTCCTCTTCCTCCAGCTCTCTGTTGTGGCCCAGGAAGGCAGTAGAGAGTGGACCAAGTGCTTGTGCTCCTGCACCCGCATGGGAGACCAGGAGAAAGCACCTGGCTCCTGGCTTTGGATTAGCACAGCTCCAGCCATAGCGACCATTTGGGGGGTGAATCAACAGAGGGAAGACCTTTCTCTCTGTCTCTCTCTCTCACTGTCTAACTCTGCCTGTCTAATAAAAAAAAACAAACAAACAAAAACATAGAGATCAGAGAGGAGTTCTTGGGAAGAAAAATAAATGAGTTGGAAGATAAAATTGAAGAAATACCCCTGAAAACATAAAAAAAGAAGTGAACAAGAGTAGAGAAAAGATAAGGCATAGAAAGGAATTCCAGAAAAAGGAAATAGCATAAGATTGTGGGAGAAAATTATCAAAGAACTAATATAAGAAAAATTCCCCAAATTAAGATACCGCACAAGAATGTAATTATTGAAAGTTTCCACTTCATACCTAAAAGAATAAAAAATTACCTACAGCAAAGTAAATAATCATGAAATTTCAGAATACCAGTTATTCATAAATGTCAAAGTTTTCATGAATTTCAATGATAAATAATATTCAGGCATGAACTTTAATGAATGCTGCAGAAAGGTACACAGTAAACCAACAAGATTTGAAGGTCAAACAGTCTCAAAGCTTTTCCTTTCCATGTACTATTTCTCAGAAAATTATTATAGGATTCAATCCCACCAGAACAATAGGTTAACCAAGAAGAGAATGACAATCAATCAGGAAATGGAATGGCCAAAATGATAGAGTGGAAGATTTGTCCTAAGATACCAGTTGTGCAGTTAGCCTGGAGAGCAGTCAGTCTAGATTGGATCAATGGAAGGATCGAGAAGGAACACCTGGGGAAAAAAACTTGTGCAATAAATAGATATTATTGAAAATTATATTTTATTATGTATTACCTTGAAAATAGTCTACTGGAGGGATTTGGGTCCTGATAGGCACAGAAACAAACAACACATACACACACACACAAACCACATTTAACCAAATGAAAAATGAACAGAAATGTGAAGTCGAGAGAGAAAAAAGTGCATGAATTGAAATCATGCTCAAACTGGCCTTTACGTGGGATGCCTGTGTCCCAGGCTATGGCTTAACCCACTCCTCTACAAGGCCAGCCCCATAATTGGGTATCTTAACATTCCTTTGTATCTAGGGATTGGACGTGTTTCATTATTTTTTCTCTTCTGCCTCTTAGATTTTCAAAAGAAGGGGAAAAATACAAATTGTGAGTTGTTCTCCACTTGAAGTCTCAACAAGAATACAGGAAACATTCAGATTTCTTTTTAAAGGGAGCTTTTCTAGGGAGGTGAGTTTTTTTTTTTTAACAAGATGAAGTAATTATTATTTAAGAAACATGAATGAGTGAATTGGTAATATGTTTTTATCATCTCTGACCCAGGCACTTCAGACAGTTGCAGAGATGCAACCTCTCTGGTCAACATTCCCAGCTTGCCCAGCTTCCGAGTCTGAATCAGCGAATATTACCTTTCAATTGTGGGGAATTCTACCTCCTCAGACCTACCCGCTTCTCTGGTTGCATTCACTTGTTCCAACAGTAATAGTGAATAGAATCATTATTGCATTGTTAGATAAAGTCACAGCCACTCAAATGTATTGATTTTATTCCCTTCTCATCACATGAATCATCTGGTTATAGGGCCACTTACAAATATTAATTTTTGCAGAACTTGAACCTGTCCACTTGAGATCCATTCTTCCCAGTCCTAAAAGCAATCAGCCTTGCAGAGAGCGAGACCTGAAGCTGACTCCTGGAAATGCCCCTCACCTGAAACTCAAAATAACTCAAACCACTCCTCTCCAGCATGTAATCGCTGGAGGGAAAGCACGCCTGTCTATGCTCACGAGGATGTCCTTGCTCCTCTTTCATCCCTATTGGAAGATACTGCTACTAGTCAAGGCACTTCTCAAATCTGCCCTCTTGCATAAAATCCTTTTTTATTTCTCTAAGCTGGTTGGCCTAATTTCATTCTCTAAACTTATCGTCATCAATGACTTAACAATTAATTTTGTGCTTTATTTTTTTTTTAAAAGACTTACAAGGTTGGGGTTGGCATTGTGGCATAGTGGGTAAAGGGAGTGAAGCAGCAGATGGAAGATTCCTCTCCCTCTTATTATACCCTCTCCCTCTCCCCCTCCCTCTCCCCTCCCCCTCCTCTCTCTCCCTCTCCCCTCTCCCCCTCCCCTCCTCTCCCTCTTCCTTCTCTCCCTCCCCCTCCTCCCTCTCCTCTCCCTCTCCCCTCCCCCTCCCTCTCTCCCCTCCCTCTCCTCTCTCTCTCCCCTCCCCTTCTCCCTCTCTCTCAATTCTGGCTGGATATTACAATCACCAGAAAAACTTGCAAATCATACTGATGCCTCTCCCTCTCCCCTCTCCCCCTCCCCCTCCCCTCCTCTCCCTCTTCCCTCTCCCCCTCCCCCTCCCCCCTCTCCCCTCCCCCCTCTCTCCCTCCCCCTCCTCCTTCTCCCTCTCCCTTCCTCTCCCCTACCCTCCTCCTTCTCCCTCCCTCTCCCTCCCTCTCCCCTGCCTCTCCCCCTCCCCTCCCTCTCCCATCCCTCTCCCCTTCCTCTCTCCTCCCTCTCCCCCTCCTCCCCCTTCCTCTCCCCCTCCCCTGCCTCTCCCCCTCCCTCTCACTCTCCCCTCCCCCTCTCCCTCTCTCTCAACTCTGGCTGGATATTACAATCACCAGAAAAGCTTGAAAATCATACTGATGCCTGTCCTCCCCCTCAGAATGTCTCATATAAATCGTTTATGGTGAAACCCTAGCACTGACGCATTTGTGAGTCTCTGCAGGAATTATGGCACACAGAACACCTATCCCTGGAGCCAGGTCTTTTCACCACCATGCCCTTTTTTCTAGGAAGCTGTGAAGGGCTGTAGCCCCAAGATGCTGAAAGTTAGGAATTCACTGTGGCAAAAGGAGGTCATAGGGCTGACTGCTGGTCTTTAGGATCATGGAGTTGACTGTCTGACTACCGTGGGTGGGAAGTAAAAATCTCACCTTTCAGCAAGTGCTATATGTCTTGAAGTTACAATACAGAAACCTACAGGTGAGATACTTGTCAACCACTGTATAAACTGTAGCAAATGTTTAAACATTATTAGAGGAAAAGTTAATGATTCCCCAGGGAAATTAAATGAAACCTCCAGAAAAAGCTGACCCAGGGTGTTCATTCTTAGCAGGGTTTTATGAACTCTTATCCTAGAAGAGCCCCTTCAGGGGGCATCCTTTGTCCTCATTCTTTGTCTCTTAGGGGGGATACCAGGTGACAGCAACTTTTTGAAGGATTTGCAGCCAGTGTGGTAACGTCTTTTGGTGCAATAGTTGAATGTCAGAGGCCAACAAATGTTACTTGCATACAACATTTAGAGCAGTTTTTCCTATGAAAAATCCTTTTGCTCCAGTTGTGTTTATGAGGCTCTGTCATCAAGATGCTTACAGATCCCCAGAAAAGTAAGTCCTACTTATGGGTACATTTGTGAGCAAAGTTAACCTGTCACTGAAGGCCAAACAGAACATCACGGGTGAGCTCTGCCTTTCAGCCAGGAGAGAGAGATTAGCGCTGCTCCCATTTGTGTCTCAGGGCATAAAGAGCCTGGAAGGAAGGGTAAGATTTATAGAAGGGGTGAAAAAGAAGAGAGAGGAAGGCAGGAAGATTGGAAGCGTCAGAAAAAAAGTTAGCAAAGACAAAATCAAGAAAATGGCACATGAGATGGGAGGTTGTGAAAAGACCACTCTCTGAGTCAGAAAGTCGTTAGAAGAGAGCAACAGAACCAGAGTTGCTAGAAGATGTGTTTTCTAGATGTTTCCTGGTGTCAAGATTCTTTCCTGTGTTTTAAAGTTAATGGTTTCCATGACTATTTCTCTTTTTTTCTCTTCCTTCTTCCTCCCCTTTTTACTTTTTTTTCTTTTCAGAAACTCACAAGTTTTTTTTTAATTTTTTTTTAGCTATGGTGAATGGGATTGATCTTAAAAGTTCTTTCTCAGCCATGGCATTGTCTGTGCATACAAAAGCTATTGGTTTTTTTGTGTTAGTTTTTATCCTGCTGGCAGGCACCATCACTCTGGCTCATTTGGCTAATCCTCCACCTGCGGCACCGGCACCCTGGGTTCTAGTCCTGGTCGGGGCACCGGATTCTGTCCCGGTTACTCCTCTTCCAGTCCAGCTCTCTGCTGTGGCCCAGGAGTGCAGTGGAGGATGGCCCAAGTGCTTGGGCCCTGCACCCCATGGGAGACCAGGAGAAGCACCTGGCTGAGGAAGCACCTGGCTCCGTGGCGGCCATTTTGGGGGTGAACCAACGGAAGGAAGGAAGACCTTTCTCTCTGTCTCTCTCTCTCTCACTGTCTAACTCTGCCTGTCAAAAAGAAAATTTTTATCCTGCCACTTTATCAAACTCTTCTGAGTTCCAATGGTCTCTTGGTGGAATCTTTTGGGTCCCCTATATATAGAATCATGTCATGTCATCTGTAAATAGGGATAGTTTGACTTCCTCCTTTCTAATTTGTATCCCTTTGATTGCCTTTTCTTGCCTAATGGCTCTGCCTAAAACTTCCAGGACTAAATTGACTAGCAATGGTGAGAGTGGGCATTAAGATACATAGTTCTCTTTCTCTTCTGTATCGTTTTCTGGTTCATAAAATAAGGTGATGCTGGCTTCATAGAAGGAGTTTGAGAGGATTCCCTCCCATTTGGTTGTTTTTGAATAGCTTGAGAAGAATTGGAGTTAGTTCTTCAAATATGTGGTAGAATTTAGCAGTGAAGCTACCTGGTCCTGGACGTTTCTTTGTTGGGAGTGTCTTTATTGCTGATTCAATTTCTGTCTTGGTTATTGGCCTGTTTAGGTGTTCTGTGTCAACATAACTCAATTTTGATAGATTGTATTTGTCCAGGAATCTAGCCATTTCTTCTGGATTTCCAGTTTATTGGCATATAGCTGTTTGTAGTAATGCCTAGATGATTCTTTTTATTCCTGTGGTATCTTTTGTTACATTTCTTTTTTGGTTTTATTAATTTGTGTCTTTTTTGTTGTTGTTTAGAGGTTCAGATCTGAAATCCTTTTTTTGTTGTTGTTGTTAGTTGGGCCAATGGAGTATCAATTTTGTTTATTTTTTCAAAAAGACTACTCTTCATTTCACTGATCTGAATAATGCTGTAATGCGTTGGAGCCAAAATGCATGTCTGGCCTTTTTGGTTCCTATTGCCTGATCACGGTAAGATGTAACAATAGTAATGATGACCAGATATTTCTTCCCACAGGTGTTTGTGCCTCAGGAGATCTCGCTGACTTTCCTGTCCTCCCCTCATGTCAGCAGAGCACCTTCAGCTACCCAGTGAAGGCAGCTTGGAGGGAGATCTCTCTCAAACTCTCCAGTCTCAGCCCAAACTTCAGTGAATCTCTCTCCACTTTCTTGCCATCAAGGAAGGCTGTGTGACCGTTTAGGGTATTCCTCTCAGCTTTACTGCCTCACCACAAGCCATTAACTGGTTTACCCAGGGATTGAAGGTCTGGGTGGGGATTGTTTGGCTGTTGGGTGCAAGGAGAAACCCACATGACCCCTCCCTGGAATATGGTGAAAGGAATGAACATGAAAAGTATGAGCGCTAAGTCAAAGAGCAAGGGAAAGCTCGTGTGAACTGTAGGCACAGGTTGGAAATTGAGCTGTTTCTTACACAAGCAGCTCTATGGAGCATACTACAGATGGCACCACCTGGGCTGCCTGGGCTTCCTGAATGGTATCAGGAATTCCTTCCTGTGGGGATTAAAATGTGAAACCCAAAAGAAGACAGTTTCAGCAAAAGTAGCATACTTTCTGTGCTTGATCATTGTCCAATACCTCTTTTATTTCTCGACATCTAAGGTTGGCTTGCCTAATCAAATAGAACGGAGGTCATTCCGGAACGTTGCATTCACTGTTGAAGGGTGATTCTTCATATACTGCCAGATTTTCAAGGTTCTGAACAAAAGCTGTTCTGTCAGTTTGACAAACAAGTTTAATATGTAAACTATATCACCATGTTAACCAAAAAGGATTTCAGATTTGAACCTCTAAAGAAGAGATGGTTCTAATTCTGTGTCCATATCCTTTGCTCACTTTTTTTCTTCGTTTCCTTTTTCAGACCAACAGATTAAGATAAAAACCATATTTTGCCAGTGAAAGATTTTCTGAAAACAATTGTTTGAAACTGAGACCAACAAGATTTTGATCTCAGGGAGCTGTTCTCAGCCAAAGATCTGCCTTGAGAGCCTGTGATTGCTATGGAGGAGAGGGGGGGAAATAGAATAAGCATGTCCAGGGTTGATAACCTGCTTGGACAGACAAAATAAACTTATGTTACATGGGAAAAAGAGCCCTACTGTGTCAGTCACTGTAGTGTACACAATGCATTGTTAATAGCTGTAGTCATAGTGCTGCACAATAGCTCTGTTGTGCATCTTTCTCCAACACAACTAAAATTCCCTATCCTTTCACCAACATCTCCCCACTCCTACTGCTCACCCTGCATGTTCAATGTGTCTCTGCCAGCAGGTGCAAATCCCCACAGCAGCTGCCAGTGTCTTCAGGTGCTCCCACTCCTCTGTTCCCCTACCAGGCTGCTGAGGGGCTAGACTGACCACATCCTCCAGAGGGGGGTGGAGTGGCGCACCCCAAGCCTTCTACTTTCCAATAGCCATGGCACCGTGGGGCTTAGTGGGAAGCTGCTGGGCATGGTGGCCAGGTGACTGTGTGCAGCCAGAAAGCTGAAGGAGACATGATGCCAAGTACAGCCTCGGGGTGGGTGGGTTTGGTGGGCAGTATCACCATTTCTTGGGAGTTTCCCACCAATTCTGGACACTCTTGTTCTCTGCAACATATTGACATGCTAATTTTGCTACAAATTCCTTTCTCACTTGCTTCCTTTTTATCCAGTCCTCTCATCCTTCTTTAGCTCACCACAGCAAGACCTCTGCTGTGAATGTCTGCTTTGCATCACTGACCCTCAGCCCTCATCCTTCTCACGCCCCTCTCCAAATCGCTAAGCATGACCATTCCAGCTACCTCCATCATGTAACATCTGAGAATAATAATACCTAAGAAGAACACTAGGGAAATTCTTTCCTTTTATTTTTAAAATTCATATGTTTATTTATTTGAAAAAAAGAGTGAGAGAAAGAGTGATTCCCATCCTTTGGTTCACTTCCAAAATGCCTGTACCTGTCAAGGTTGGGCCAGGCTGAAGCTAGGAGTCAGGTACTCGATCTGGGTCTCCCATGTTGATAGATGGATTCACGTATTTGAGTCATCATTTGCTGCCTCCCAGGATGTACATCAGAAGGAAGTTGGAATCGGAAGTGGAGCTAGGATTTGAACAAGGCACTATGATATGGGATGTGAAGTTTCCCAGAAATGTCTTATCTGCTACATCAAACACTTACCCCAATTCTTTCATTTTTCTGTTTGCTTCTCCTGCACATTCTCAGCAATGTTCAGGATGCTGTGCCACGCATGTGCATTCAAGACTGAACATGCCTTGGTGAGTTGCCTCCCCATAGAGAGCTGCTTTGCTGATCAGGCATGGAGAGTGTACACTTTCAGATTTTGTGGAAAGCAAAATCACTCCACCATTGGCTAGGAGAATTCTGTCCAAATTTCTCTGAATTCTGTCAGCTGGCTACTCAAGACTGAAAGGGAGGGAGGGACGGTAGGTTGGGAAGTATCACTATGTTCCAGAATCTGCATATAGATAATACATGAAACTCGTATAACTTAAATAAAAATTTTAGGAAAGTTACATAAAAAAAGACTGAAAGGGAAGCCGAGTCTCTTCATTGGCAAATGGCAAGGACTAAGGGAGCTGGAAGTGGGCATTGGCTTAACCTACCTGTAGTGTCTGAAGAACATGGAAAAATGTCCAAAAATGTTCCAGAATGTTCAACCAGTTGAGGCAAAATTTTCTGTGTTTTGATAGTGTATCTTGGCCTATAGTGATATGCCAAAGCAGCAAGCACTCCTGGAAATACTGAGACACTAAAGACTCTTCTTGGTTACAGACTCTGGCTGGGCCTGATGAAACACCTGGCACTAAGCTAGCCTCAGCGACTTTCTATGTGTGGTGGGAGCTGTGAAGTAGGGAGAGGAAGCACATAGTCTCCGTCATGGAGTGCCAACCCCTAATTCTTGTGCAGATGAGAAGAAGCAATGAAATTGTGGCTGTTGATTCAAGGACATCACAGAGAGGGTTGCATGTTGTCTTTCCAGAGAGTGTTGCCACAAACCAGTGGTCACTGAACCTTAAGTAATACAAGAAGGGTGAAAGTTACCCTACTTGGGATTCTGTAGAAACTGTGATTCACAGATGGATTTTCTTTTCGATATGGACGTGGCTCTGAAATCCTGTGCAAAACTCTTTGTACGAATGAGTAGGAGGAATGTGTCCACACCAACATGTTCCCACAGAGGTGGAGAACAGCGACTTTGGACTTCCTAATGAGAGCTGGCATTAACCTGCACACTCATGCATACTGTTCCCATATCAAGGTTACCTTGCTCTTTGATAACTCGTGTCCCTTTTTCTGACATTAAGGTTTCTAAAATGCTGAGGTAGGCATCAGGAAGGAGGAAATGGGACACGTCGTAGGAGCTTTTCCTCCTTCTCCACTCTCCACAACCTCTGAGTAATTCTGTGCCACCTGCACTGTAAAGATAAATAGGAAGGGGAACAAACCACATAATCCATCCATTCCTCCCATAAAAAGAAAATAAACACCAGATGGTAACAGAGCTTTGTCTTGAACTCCTGCTACATGTCTTTGAGACAAGTGAGTGGGTCTGTGAAAACAGTTCACGTGAAGTAGAGTCACTCTGCACAGGTCCAATGTGTGAGTCCTGTGAGAAAGAACACCCGCAAACTCAAGTTATACAAAGTGGGTTTATTATTGGTGATAGGCATCTAGGGAAAACAGTGGTGGTGGTGGTTCATCCCCCAGGCTCAGGAAAGCTGCCTAGGAAAGATGGAGTCTCCTCTGCCCTTGTCCCACTTACTCCACAGCAGAGGCATCTGAGAAGCAGCTTGTAGCCAGCTTTCCATGACTAGAAAGCAATACCTGAGACGCCCAACCTACAAAGAGGTCCACTGTTCCAAGATCTGGTGGGCTCGATTGATTTGATTTCTGGTGATGACATTCTGCTGGCAGAGTGCCAAAGCAGTACAGAAAACCACAAGGCAAGATAGAGGGAGCACACTTGCTGTAACTATGGGATCTCTTGTAAAGTCACCAGGATTTAATTACGGGGGATCTACTGTAATGACTCAATCCAACTCAATCACCTCACAGAGTCCACACATCTAAACTATAAGCAGATTAGATGCCACCCTCTTAGTACCATTAACATAAGTCTTTGGGGACCGAGCCTTTACACATGAGCCCACAGGTCTATAAACATGGGAAAATATATAGCACAGCCATCACCACAGCATTTGGTTAGGCCCACTGGGAAGAACATCAATGTCCAGTCTTGGTCAGACTTTGGTTGTATGGCAGGAGCAGCCCAGTGGACTCCATATGCTTACAGTTTTCCAGAGCCATCAGAAAAGCAGCGAAATGGTCAATAGCCACAGTGGACTGGAAGTTGTCAGTGCAAGGTAGTCACAGTAAGGGCTAAATTATTCCCTACAGGTTGCTTCGTCCCTTCTAGCAAACTGTCCTTTGTTTTTGGAGGCTATTGGTCCTTTGGCAATCCAGTCTGGCCCCTCTCTTAGATGTACCATTCCATGTGATAATTGGGCTCCATTGAGTTTGTTCACATTCATTTCTAGGGGTTTATAAGCACCCAAGTAAGAATGGGCAGTTCATGTCACAGGGTAATGTAGCATTACAGCCATAAAACATTCATTCTCTACCAGTATCCAGTATCAAGCAAGGAGCTGCCATTCGAAAGAAGTGCATCTGGTGGCTGCCTTAGGAAACAAAGGCTTCTAGAATCTAAGAGTCTGGTTCATTTGTGTGGAAACTTTCAGCTTTTACAAACTCTAATCAGCAGGCCTGGTGGGTGCAGACATTTGTAATCCTATCAGGCTAGTAGGCGCTAGATTTCAAAGGCTGTGCATGGGTCATGGCATGTTGAATGGCATCCAAGTCTTGATGCTGCCAAAGAGTCCCATTTAAAGTTGGCAGCTTTGTGGATCATCTTGACTAGGGGGGCAGAAAGAACACCCAGGTTGGGTACATGCTGTTTTTAGAACCTAAAGGGGCCTACCAGCCTTTGGGTCTCCTTTTTGTTAGTAGGTATTTTCAAGAGCAGGAATTTTGTTTGACTGTATCTGGAGTTCTTTTTGGAATCTCACCTAGGTGGCCTTGGCATTCAGCCTATAATAGTTTATCATTAGCCTTCATGCCTAACAGACTTTTTTGATTAGCCAAACTGAGTTCTTACATTGTAACAGGGTGCTGTGTATCCTGAATTAACAAAGCAATGTGCAGTTCTCTACTCAGTACCGGTTACTGCTTTTGCCAAATAACTCCTGGTGCTCGGGTAGCTAAGGTGTCAGGAAGGAGTGAATGTGCCCCATTGCTATGGCAAAGCCCCTCAAGCAGCAGTGATGTTCAAAATTGTCATGCCTATAATGAACTCCATGATTGGAAAAAGCATGGTCGCTGACACACAAAATGAACTATAAGGGCCTACTCCATGAACAGATAAACACGCTGGGTCACCATGTTTATCCCCAAATTTCCTGATGTCATCAGTTTAATTCTCCTCTTTTCTACTTTTATCTTATTAACAGTACAGAGTCATTGGCCTCAGGTGAGACCTGATAACCTTGGCACCATCCCTAACTGCACCATTCAACCAGAGACATGTGGATCTGCAATGTTCTTTTGTCAAACAAGCACACCTGCCAGGCTACATGAGCCTCCCTGGACTTTCTCCATATCTTTCTTTTGTGTAGTGAGTGAAAAGCATGCTCACAAGAGAAAATCTACATTACAGTTGAAAATTCTGAGAAAAAGCTCTAGCAGATCAATATTTTGACAAAAGCAAAGGTGCAAGTGAACATGTTATGGGCTCCAGCTAATGTTCCAGGGAAGGCTTTATTTCTGAGGGAAAAAGAGTAAAAGGGGAGGAGGAAGACACTGTTTATTTTGTTGAGGGAACTGGCTCTGTGGTGTAGAGTCGCCGCCTGCATCCCGTATGGGCGCAAGTTTGAGTCCCGGCTGCTCCACTTCTGATCCTGCTCTCTGCTTTGGCCTGGGAAAGCAGTGAAGGATGGGCCACATCCTCGGGCCCCTGTGCCCGCATGGGAGACCTGGAAGAAGCTCCTGGCTCCTGGCTTCAGATCAGCTCAGTTCCCGCCATTGCCACCATCTGAGGATTGAACCAGCAGATGGAAGACCTCTCTCTTTCTCTCTCTGCTTCTGGATATTCTGTTTAAAGAAAATATAAGTAACAGGGAGAATATCCCATAGACAACAGTAGGAAGATGGATGATACAACCCCCAACCCTATCACCAAGCAAAAAAATCTATTCATGATTGATATTACCATACAAAACTCCACTCTATTATATAATACATTCTTAAAATTGAGGTGAAAAATATCACCAGAAAACTCAATGGAAAAATGGACTAAAGTTAAGAGTATAAAATCTACACACACATTCATGTGTATACATACAAATTGTATAAATGACTCTAAAACACATGAAAAGTTGCTTGTCCATTTATATGCATATAAATGCAAATTAAAACCACTGTTATGTCACTTGTCACCTATAAGATTGTCAACAGTTACAAAGGTTTATAGCTATTCATTTTTTTGTAGTGGTAAGAATGGTAGCAAAGTTTAATGAAGAGAAATAATGAAGAGAGTACACCTGACAGACCAGGCAGGCATCTCAGTAAAGAACTGAGGGCCTAAAATTTATTTATTTATTTATTTATTTGAGAGGCAGAGGGAGGGAGAGAAGGAGCGCTCCTACCTGCTGGATCACTTCCTAAATACCCATACTGGCTGGCAGAGGATGGGGTTGGAGTTTGAAGCTGGGAGCTGAAATTCAATCTAGGTCATGCGTGTGGATAGTACAAACACAACTACTTGAACCTTCATCACTGTCGAAGCTGGAATTAGAATATTGATCTGGTTATAGGATTGAGGTACTCTGATATGGGATGCAGCCATCCTAATTGACATCTGAATGCCTAGGCCAAAAGTCCACCTAACCACTGCAGAGCTTGAACACACATTCTGTGCTGAGGCTGTAGGAATACAGGTTCTGACAGCATTAGTCACAGAGGAATTTGGCAGGAATTGACAAAACTGCACATGCATTTATTTTTTTTTGTCCCAGTATTCCCAAATTGAAGACAGTACCCTGAAGATACACTTCCAACAACATTAAAGCCCATCTGCTCATTGCAGCATTTCTTATAATAAATTGCAAAATATTAGAAACAACCTAATCACCCATACCTAGGGGATTAGCTGAAGAAACTACGCTACAGCCATGTAATGGGATACTATATGGCTTTCTAGAAATCAGTGTGGTATAAGTTCTAGAGTACATCTGTAGTCTGTGCATCTGAATATTTGCCAAAAGATAATAAGGATAATGAGGAATAAAACAGAAAAGAATGGGTCTGTTTATCCATAGTAGGTAGATGGGGATGGGGAAAGGCCTGGAAAGGAAGTGGCTGTTGCTTTCTAGAGAGTTTTGACATTCAGAATCAATTTGCTAATGAAATAACCATTTCAAATTAAGTGACATAATCATACCGAAGGGGAAGATAACCCAGGTAAATTTTGGACAGATCTATATCCTCAATCTAAAGATAGAAACAGCCATGACAGATCTTGAATTCCAATCGCTGTTCTTTTAATCACAGTAAAATATACATTACATAGAATTCATTGTCCCAACAACTTTTAAGTGTACAGTGCATTAAGTATACTCACATTGTTGAAGAACCATCTTCAAACCTATCTCTGGAACTTTTCCATTATCCCAAACTGATACTCTGTGTCCACTAAACCCCCCATCATGTCTTCTTCCCCTCAGTAATCAGTTTGGTAAGCCATAATCTCAAAATATCTCTTTACTCAATAATTGTAAGAATAAACATATTAACTATGATGGAGAAACCTGATGGACACTCACCACCTCATTTTAACACAGCCTCGCCAACAATGGGACAGGGAGACATCACGTGCTTGGTGTGTTGAATGAGGGCTCCTCACTCTGGCTCTTGGAACTCCTATGTCTGCTAGTGTTAAGATCCTTGGGATCTTATTTCCACCAGAGCTCATAGAGAATGCTATGGTTTGTACTTGGTTTGTCCCTAACAAAACTCGTGTTGAGATTTGGTTGTCAACGTAGCAGCAAGAGGTATCAAAGTCTTTTTCAGGAGACTGGATTTGTTTTTGCAGGAATGGAGTATTTCTCCCAGGGCAGGTTGTCATAAAATGGCTCTGTTCTTTTGTCCACTCCCGGTCTTCTGCACGTACTTGCTTGCCACTCACACACACCTGCCATGTTACCATGCTGCCTGAAGTCTTTCCCAGATGTGGCTGCTGGATCTGGGACCTGAGACTTCCAATACTGTGAGCCCAAATAAACTTCTTTTCTTTAAAAATTCCCCAGTCCCTGGTATTCTGCGGTAACAACAGAGAACAGAGGAAATCTTGTCCCACACTCTCTAGGATTTGGCCAAAGACCTCTGGGAACTTGTAGGCAAATCTCTGAATCCCTTTATCTGCGTAGCTGCTTTCTCACTGGCTCTTTGCCTGCTTTAGGAATGCATTGAGGCCGCCTCGGTGGCTCAATAGGCTAATCCTTCGCCTTGCGGCGTTGGCACACCGGGTTCTAGTCCTGGTCGGGGCACCAGATTCTGTCCCGGTTGCCCCTCTTCCAGGCCAGCTCTCTGCTATGGCCCAGGAGTGCAGTGGAGGATGGCCCAAGTGCTTGGGCCCTGCACCCCATGGGAGACCAGGAGAAGCACCTGGCTCCTGCCATCGGATGAGCGTGGTGCGCTGGCTGCAGCGGCCATTGGAGGGTGAACCAACGGTAAAGGAAGACCTTTCTCTCTGTCTCTCTCTCTCACTGTCCACTCTGCATAGAAAGCCTTCCCTAAAGCAGGCAGGTCTTGGTCTGAGGGCAGAGTGCAAAGGTGACTTCCAGGGATGGTGCTCCCTGCCCTTCCCCAGCTTACAAGTTGTTCTTAACTCGTGCTTGGGATATAGGGAAAAATCCTCAGTCCATATAACGCTACTCCGTTGGAATTAGTCTTGTCTTTGAAAGTTCAGCCCTCCAGGTAGAGATGCGGACTTCTAAGGTTAGGACGCTACAGCATCACATCTGTTGCAGTCTACAGAGGCCGTCACAGACAGCAGCCAGGGATGGGAGACAGAGTTCCCTTGGTGGTTCGCTTCCAGGGAGGTTCAGAGCTCGAGACCGGCTAGAGTTTTTAATCAGGTCCCTGGGAAAACAGGGCACCGAGATGGCGATATATGATGTCATAGAGGCAGGTGGAAGAGAGGCAGAGGACCACAAATTCAAGACAGCATCCCTTAAAGAGAATTGGGTGGAGATTTCCTAAGGTTTCTGCCACCCTGATTCCTGGTGTTTTTCAGGCGGGAGGAAAGGGATTCCAAGGCTAGAGCAGGTTACGGATCCACTCAGCAGCCCCTCCTGTCCACTGCCCCGTGGACGAGGAGAGCACATCCAATGGACGCGCGCCGAGGGAGGAGGGGGGAAGGGAGAGGGGCCAGATGCAAAGCCAGCTGGATCCTGTTCCTCTCTTACCTCTTCCCAGCTTCGCGTCCAGTGCCTTTGGCGCCGAAGGACGCAAGTCCCTCCGCGGGCTCAGGGCGCGCATCTGGGGGCTCGGCTCCGTGACTTCCGCGGGAGTGAACATGGCTGGGCAGCGGGCGCTGCTTCTAGGGGGCTTCCTTCTCTCCGGGACCCTGCTCTCAGAGGCCGCCAAAATCCTAACTGTGTCAACGATGGGTGAGTGAGCGCTGGAGAAATCCGGGGCGGCTCCGGGGTTCGCGCGCTCCCGGGGCATCAGGGGGGTCATCCACGAGGCTTTCACGCTGGGCTGGTGTCGGGGCTGGAGATGGAGGAGCTGGCCCGGCTGGGGGACAGGCAGGGACCCCTTCCGCTGAAGTGGAGAAGTTAGTTTTGGAGCAAACAGAGCTCTCCTGTGCCCTCTCTCCCTGCTCCGGACGCACTCCTCGAGTGAGAAGAGCATCCCCGAGCATTAGCCAGAGGCTGGGTACCTTTCCCCGAGGGCGCGGCAGGACTCACCCAGGCTCACCTGAAGCTTCAGGGAGAGAGAGACGCGCAGTAGCCTCGGGTAGAAAGCGTGGCGAGAGTTTTCCGAGTCCGGGAGGCCGCGAGAAAGTGCTCCCGAGGGCTGGAGCGCAGATTTCCCGGTGGAGATCCAGAGCCAGGGAGCAGCAGGGTGGCTGTCTGACTACGGAGACGGGAGTCTGGCTCCATCCTGAGCAAACCCTGAGAACCGGCCGGAGCTGAAGTGCAGCAGACCCAGGTCATCTTCCTTTGACCTGTACTGCTGGAAGTTTTTCAGAATCGCGTGGGACCGTGAATTCTGCGTCTGGTGGCTTCGGTGTTATCTTCTTTTGCCCCAAAGTGGATAGGAAATGAAAGAGGGGCATATGACAGGATAGAGGTCGTCCTCGGTCGTCCTTGTCATTCACTCCGTTCAACTCGTCGTGGGCTGAATTGGATCACGTTCAGATCCTCTGGGAGCTGGAAGGAACCCTAGATCAGCTAGGTCAGCCCTAATCTGGACTTTTCAGAGAGGAAACCTCAGGGTCGAGGGGTGCAACTTGTTTTTCAGGAGCACGGAGAATTCACTCGCGGTTTCTAACCCCAGGACTGCCCTCTCCACACCTTTCTCTCTCAAGTCCCTTACAGTGAGGATGTAGTTTTTTTAAATCACAGTTTAAGAAACTGCTATTCCACCTGAAACCTATATGTATTTTTTCTGCCTCAATATGAGTAGCAATGAAGTGAAAGAGTTTCCACCCTTGTAGAAAATACACTGATCCTTTTCCTCACATTCCAAGAGGGAGCTGGTGTGGTTTCTGAGGTTCTGGAATTCTACCCCAGAATGCACCTGACTCACCCAGACCTGTGGTGAATGGCTGCCTTTGTGGCATCTCCATGGTACCAAGTGCTAACATGAGTAAGCATGTAGAGGGTTTGCACTTAAATACCTCCTGTTACTTCAAACTATGCAAGTCTGGGTGTAAAAATACTGAGTCATTTCCAGGGCCATGCACTGCTTCTGTAGCTCCACAACCCTCTCAACCACATCCTCAAACACTTGGCTTTGGCGTTCACTTCTCCATTACTTTCTCTGTTGCTGAGTCCCTTGGGTTCAAGCAGAGGCTCCGTGTTGGGGCGTGGTGTAAGAACAAATGTTGATGTGGTGGCACTCACACCTCCCCTGAGTATCAGGCTTCCCTCTCCTTAGTATCTCAGGGCTGTGCTAGGATCAGGGATTTCTTAGTCTCTGCTGCAGCTGGGACCCAGCAGTTTTGCCTCATGGGCCATGCAGTTGTCGTGAGTGTCGTAATCCTAAGCTGAGTAACTCTAAGGCTAAAATTGGGAAACTTCTTGCCAAATACTTTTGGACCTCAAGGATTTGGGCTGTAAGTGATAGATACACATCTTTTGCTCCAAGAGCTGTTTCTTGGATTCACTTTTAGCTTCTATATCTCTATCTCCTACAGCAGCATTAATTTCCAAAGAGGAAGAGTTCAGAAATAGCTTTGATTGATTGGTTGTTAGGAATCCTTCAAAAACACATGACCAACTCTGTGCCTAACTTTCCACTGTGTAGTTATTTCTTTAGGACACGGTTGTTTCTGTAAGGCCCTGGAGGAAATACAGCATGTACCCCAGGATCAGAAACTCCTCAGATCTAAGCACAGAGAAACTCATGTCACTGACATGGAGACCAGGAGCCACAAGAGGAACTCTTCGATGAAGGTCTGCCATAGGTCAAGGGTTTGGACACTCAGGCTTTGGTATGTGGGGATTACCCAGAGGGAGACAGAAGGACAGACAAAGCTCATCTTCCTTTCCTTACTGTCAACTCCAACTTTCTGCTCCCCTACCCCTCCTCTCCTGAACTTACCACCCTATGAACCTCAGCCCCTCTGTTCTCATCTTTAAGAAGCTGACCTTGTACCTTGCTCCTAGGTGGAAGCCATTACCTACTGGTGGACCGGGTGTCCCAGATTCTTCAAGATCACGGTCATAATGTCACCTTGCTTCACCAGCAAGGAAATTCTTTGATGTCAGGTATCGTTTCTAATTCTTGATTTGTTTTTACTCTAAGCAAAAAGTAAAATACATTTTGTATGGAAAAACTTAGCAAAATGTTTTCAAAATATCTAGTCAGACTGAGGAGAAGCAAAAGGTGTGTGTACAGTCTGTGTGTGTGTGTGTGTAAAGAGTTGGAAAATGTCTTAGGTTCTATCAACCAAGACTCTATACTCCATATTCCCAAATTTTTCTCCCTTATCTGGATTCTACACCATTTGAAGCATCCCTCTACATGTTGTTACAGATTATTTTGATAAGTGCCACTTTATATGACTTGAAAGTATGGGCAGAAGTAGTCAACCATATTGAACAATTTTAATCTGTGAAAATCAGTTTTCTTTCTATTTGTCGCAGGCTACTTTTTCCTTTTATGATATTTGAAAGGGAGCTCAGGGAGCCCCCTTTTTGTGCAGCTAAGTTAAGAATCTACCACTGAGGTAATTTCCTATTTTGGAAAAATTGGTGGCCACCAGTGAGTTTGTGTATAATGATGTCAAAAGTTCTTAACCGAGTTATTGGATCCAGCAAATTTTAGCTAAAACAAAGCTTATAAATCATATCAACTCGTCCCTGCTAACAGATAAGGAAACAACTTCAGTCAAGAAAATCTAAAAGGTTTGCTTGGGTGAAATGACAGATTAATAACAGAATTGGGTGTATTTAGAACTGCAAATTCTGGATTGTTCAGTATGAAGTATTGTGCAGGAGTGGATTTTTTTTTAAATTTCCAATCAAGAATGTTTGGAGCAGATATTAGGTGCAGTGGTTAAAATGGGGCTTGGGGCTCCCACATCCCATACTGGAGCATTTGAGTTTGAGTCCTGACTCTGCTTCCAAGTCCAGCTTCCTGCTAATACACATCTGGGAAAGCAGCAGGTGGGAGCTCACATGATTTGGTCCCTGCCACCCACGTGGGACAGCTCATTGAGTTCTGGGCTCCTGGCTTCCACCTGGCTTAGCCCTGGCTGTTGTGGGCATTTGAGGAGTCAATCAGTGGATGGAAGATTTGTTTGTCAATCTGCTTCTCTCTCTCTCTCTCTCTCTCTCTCTCTCTCTCTCTCTCTCTCTTTCTCTCTCTCTCTCTCTGTCTCTCTGCCTTTCAAATACATAAAAATAGATAAGTGAATAAAAATTTTTAAAAAAAATCAATACTCTCTGAGGAACAAAATTCTAAGATAGTATAAAATTGTGAAGGTGACTGCAGGCTTGTAAATATTGATCAGAATGTATTAAAACAGTATTTTTCTGTGGAAAATGTTCACTTAATTCTAAAATCAATTTTTTCTAATATGGTAAAATATCCATAACATGTAATATGCCCATTCTAAACCATTTTAAGTGTATAGTTTAGTGACTTTAAGGACATTTATGTTTCTACACAATCATCACCATCATCTATCTCATCATTACAAACCAGAAATCTACCATTAATTAATAACTGCCTGTTAGCTCTATCTATAGCCTCTGGTAACCATTGTTTCACTGTGACCCTATTAATTTGACAACATTAGGTAGCTCATATAATTAGAATGATACTACATTTTTCTTTTTGTGTGTGGCTTATTTCAATTACTGTAATGTCTTCAAGGTTCATCCATGGTGTAGCAGGTGTCAGACTTTCTTTCCTTTTGTGGGTTGAATAATACTCCCTTCCAAGTATGTTTAACATTCTCTGCACTCGTTCTTCTGTTGATGGACATTTGGGCTATTTACATCTTTTGATTATTGTAAATATTGTTGCTGTGAACGCTGGTGTATAAATATCTTTTTGAGTCCCAGCTTGAAACTATTTTAATCACCATTTTTATTAGATTCCATATTCTTCACTGAACACAATTTAAATCCCTTTGAACCTACCTTGAATGGAGATCTGACTAAATAACTAGTATATTACCTTAAATTTTTTATTTTTAAAATTTATTTGAAAGAGTTACAGAAAGAGGGAGAGACAGAGAGAAAAAGAAGAAAAGAAAAAGAAAATAATGGGTTGCTCCCTATAGTCTTTGGCAGGAATGTGGCCATGCTAATTTTGAGATGCTTTTTGTACTTCTGACACCCAGTACTGTAAGATAACAGATGTGTTGTGTGAATTTACTAGGTTTATAGTAGCTTGTCACAGCAGAAATAGGGAATTATACACATGATAGGTGGTTAGAGAGCTCCTGGGAAATTGCTAAAGCCTTAATAGTCGAAGAGCCTCTGGGGAGCACTTCTGGTAGTACCTGTTGTATTGCAAAGCAGACATATTCCAGAGCATTTTTAAAATAAGGGGCTTTATTAAAAGTGGACTGATTTCTAAGTTACAAGCATGAATGGGCTCTACTAAATATATATATTATATTATTTATTATTTTATATTATGATATATAATATATAATATTTTATATTATTTCAATATTATAATATATTTTATATTATATTCTTTAATATATATTATATATATATATATATATATATATATATATATATATATAAAAGAAATATGTTGTCTCCGGAGTGCAAAATGGCCTACAAGATGTTGGACTTGTAATATTGTAGGTTCAGGGAGGGTCAATAGTTGTTTCGTGATAGAGTCAGAAATGGAGAGACCTTCAGCTGAACAAGTGACTACTAGGAATTTTGCTGGGGTACCAGACCTTGTGCCTTGCATGGGGCAATGGTTCATCCATTTTGTGAGCTCCTTTGTGAATGTCTGTCTTGAATAAGTATATCAAATGAATCTTCTCAGAGGAGGACGTCCTCAAGGTAATGCTATATTTGGACCCCTGAACAAAGCTGGAAGCAGTAAAGATCTTTCTGACAAGATTCTGGATAATATACCCCGTGGGTAGACATTTAAACATGTATTACAGCCCTTCCACATTGTGGGTAAACTCTGGATGAGGGCCTGTTGAAATAGGCTCTGGAGGTAACGCATAACCAAATCTGTCTGCAAAGTGTTTTCTCAGGGATCCTTGGATAGAGTGTGATTTCAGTCAGACTGGTTATAAGGCCTTAGTACATGGAATAATGCATCATGAGGCCTTAATGTGTGGGGTCATGCATTAATCTACCTTTAATCCCTACACAACGTTTGATTTGGTTGTCATGACTGATGAAGAGTGCATGAGCAATTCAAACTCTTATAATAGGGTTCTTTTAGAAGATTAAGGCAGGCTCCCAAGAAAATCTGTAAAATGGCTTTGAGATCAAAGCTGGATGACTGGCTTGAGATTTTATGTGAGCAGCAGTTGTTTAAATATTCCCCATTGGCTTGACTTGCATGATTTGAAACTCCTGCCAGGACCAAAGGAGGGAACATGTGGGTTTTCTTACCAGTCACCCCAGAAGAGGCGGGAAGGGAAGGGGAGATAGGCTTGAAACCCATCAATAGTCAAGCATCAAGAATGGAGTTGGGTTGTTTTACTGAGTAATGAAAAAGGGGCCAAGTTAATAAATAAGGATGCATGGAAGTTCTATTTTAATGAGGCATTTTAGTACTTTTTGACTGAGCAAAAATGTATTTTTGCATGTCACTTTTAACAATGAAAAAAAAATTTCCCCCTACAATCAGTGAAGTGCTCAGAGCTTCTATAATCAAGCAGACCTGTATTTAAGTACTAACTTTTCTATTTGTGTGTAGAACCTTGACAGAACGTCAAAACTAGGCTAGCCTTTGTTGTATTACCTGTAAAATGAGACATAGAATAGCTATACTTTTAAATGTTTTCATTTAAAACTCCTATAACTTTAAAATGAGAAAAAATCCTGAATCATTGTAGGGGTTTCAGTAAATGTTGTCAGTTTATAGGCCAGAGTAAATGAAGAAGCAACAAAAGATAAAGATGCTTCAAAAGGCGTATATTTACATAGTTATAAAATAATTAGAATTAAAAATTTGATATGATATGACAATGTTACCATGTTGTATGGTGTAATTAACATTTTTAGTCTATTGGTATATTTTTAGATTTTAAAGAGGAGCCCAAATCATACCAAGTTATTACTTGGCTTCCACCCCAAGATCATCAAAAAGAATTTAAGAAGTGCTTTGATTTCTTTATGGAAGAAGCCCTGCATGGCAGGTAATTTGTCTTTACTCTTTGAGCCAAAAAGTCACTATTTTGCTCAGTGCTAATGGATGGATGGCTACATGGACAACTGAAGCCGGCTAAGAGCAAGACCTGGACGGATGGTTGGAGACAGGCGATGCGTGAATAAATGAGAACCACACACAATCATCCAGCACAGTCCCTGGGAATCCTTCCTTTCTCTTGTTGTCCTCACATTGCAAGCCTGCACACATTTCTATGGAAATCAGGAAGCGTTGTTCCTTCAGGGGCCTCCCCGCAACACTTTGCCTATAATTTCCCAACAGAGAAACAGGACTAGATCCCTCAACTTTTCATCGTTGATAGGGTAATGAGAGCCACCTTTTCCTACTTCTTTTTCCTCCCTTCATGAAAACTGCATGTGATACAAAAACTAAGCATGGATGTTCATTTTTTTTTATACCAAAATAACCATAACTTTAAATTCTGTTTTTACATGAATGCTTTTAAGTATTCTTGATTTATAAATGGAGAGAAGACATATAAACCTTGATTTTGTATAAGTTGAATGGTCATGAAAAGTTTTTTTTTTTTTTTAAAGCAATCAACCAAGTACAAAATGAGACATGAAGTGGACTCCTTTTGCTTTATCTGGAATGGAAAGGAGCACAGAACTCCTTAATGCTAGAATTGCCTGACTTGGTTAACTGTCATGGCTCACTTCCACTCCCTTTTCTTTCTTGAAAATTCTACTCAGTTGTCAAGGTGTGGTCAAGTCTTCTTCCATTAAGTCTTCTTCCCCAACCATGCTAGAAGACCACATTCCCTCCCCTGTAGGTCTGTTCTAACCCGCACACTTGGCACTGAATTTGAATTTGTGCCTTGTCTCTTCTACCTAGCTTAACATATTTTCAAAGATAGGTATAGCCAATGATACATTTTTGAAATTTTTTCATTCATTAGCTTATTCTAAATATGTTAATGAACTATGTTTTTACTACATTAATGAAGTTATCTAAAAAGAGTTGGTAACTGTTCCTTTACTTATGTGAAATCTTTAAAGATGCACAGCAAAGGATGATTTCAATCAGTCACTTCCATTGAATGACTTGAAGCTGATTCTCAAGACCAAGCAGAGTTCTAGGCCGTGCATCTTCTCTGACGGGAGGGCAGTGTGCAGTGGTGTTCAGGTTACAAGTGTGCCAAGGTATTGGCACCACAGTTCTTCCTGTAGCCAGCATGCTCTAGGGTCTAGAGCCTTGTGCCTATCACCTGTGGCTGGGTGTCCTCATCTACTTCCCCCACATGTTGTGCAGCAGGACATTGAATGCAGGCAGTGATGGAAAAGCATTTCAAGAAACCTCCCCAGAATAGATGCATAGGCTAAATCTTATTGTAAAGATTTGGTATCATTTTGTCTGAATATTCCAGCCTGCATTGTAACAGAAAGGCTAAAAATGTGTTTCAGAATTAGTTTTGCTTCCCCTCCCCCCCTTGCTTAACTGTCAACAAAAATTCACTGGAGAATAATTTATCATAAAAGGCAGGCTATATTTTGGGCAGCAGTTTGTCAACAGGGAAAGGTAGCCTGCAGTACAGAATGATAGGGACAATGTGCTCCAAGGAACAAAAGAGAGGATTGTCTTCTAATTTTTTAATTTATTTTGAAAGGCAGAAAGACAGAGAGAAGGAGACAGAGAAACAGATTGAGAGAGATCTTCCATCTACTAATTCATTCCCAAAATGCCTGCAATACCCAGGGTTGGGTCAGGCCTAACTCAGGAGTCTGGAAGTCAGTCTGGGTCTCTCATGTGGGTGGCAGACAGGGAGCTGGATCAGAAGTGGAGCAGCTAGTCTTAAACTGGTGCTCTGATATGGGATGTTGGCATCACAGGTGGGCTTATCCTGCTGGGCCATAATGCTGGCCCCATAATTCCTATTTTTAATTCAGGTTTTGTGTTTGAGTATGATCAAAGAGTTTCTTGAGAAAGGCAATCTCTCATATGCAAACACACAATGACTAAAGAAAATAACCTATATCATATATTGATGGACTCTCTCATCAAGTTTCTTCTACAGAAAACAAGAAAATCACTAACCATACAACCAATGTGTTAATGAGAGGTAAATAGAGAATTTCAAAATTTATTAAGTAGACATAGAACTCTGAGATCTGCCACAATGGTTGACAGCTTCCAGAGCAGCAGTACCTTGAGCTGACACTGATGGTGGGTGGGATTTGGATCAGAAGAAGAAAGGGGAGGGGAGAGGAAAGCGCTCTAGGGAGCAGGAATAACTAGACGAGGTTGACCATGGCAGAGGTTATGTGTGGGAAAATGATTGAGTCTGTGGGCTGTTGCTAGATGTCCTTTTGTTTACCTGGGATATTTTCTCTGTATCTCAAGATATTTTTAGCCATTATAAATTTACCACCTGCCATGACTACCATTTAATTTCTTTCTTACAGAGGAAGTTTTGAAAACTTCTTAAACTTAATGGAACAGCTGGGGTTTCAGTGCAGTCACTTGCTGAGCAGAAGGGATATTGTGGAGTCCCTAAAGAGTGAGAACTTTGACCTGGTGATAGTTGAAATTTTTGATTACTGTCCTCTCCTGATTGCTGAGAAGCTCGGGAAGCCGTTTGTGTCTCTTCTTGTCTCCTCATTTGGCACTTTGGACTTTGGGCTCCCTAGTCCCCTGTCTTACGTTCCAGTATTCAGTTCTTTGCTGACTGACCACATGAGCTTCTGGGGCCGGATGAAGAATTTCCTAATGTTCTTTGATTTTTCCATGAAGCAACGGCAAATACAGTCTAAGTTTGACAACAGCATCAAGGAGCATTTCCAGGAGGGCTCTAGGCCAGTTCTGTCTCATCTTCTACAGAAAGCCGAGCTCTGGTTTGTTAACTCTGACTTTGCCTTTGAATTTGCTCGGCCCCTGAATCCCAACACTGTTTATATTGGAGGATTAATGGTCAAACCCATTAAGCCAGTACCACAAGTAAGTAAAATATTGTCTTCCATTTGAGCTTTATATAGAGGTCGCCAGTGCATTGTTGATGGCTGTCACTGGCCAGAGGGATCCTGAGAATGAAGTATGGTTAGGCAAGGGAGGTACCTGGGCCATGCTTTCTGAAGAACTTCTCACTTCCAGTACACCTTGGCCTCCTCTCACCTTCCTCCAGTCCTGGCCTCAGTGGGATAAACTCTTTTTACTAAGGTTGATGTTTTCATTTGCATTTTATGTGACCATGTGTATGAAAGTTATGTAACAAGTGCTCATTATGTGCAATCATTGTTAAGGAAATGAATTATTCCCAGTGAATCAGAGAACACTACCAGGGTCTGACAGCAAGAACTGCATATATTGTCTCCAGTGTCTCCTTCTTATGGACCCTTGACACCTAGTTCTATCTGGACCTTCTAATTTGAATTGCTCAGGGTGGGCTGCATCTAATATCAGCTATGAACATGGTGATTTGAATGCACAGTCTGGCCTCAGAATCACTGTCATGGAAGTTTTCAACAGGGAGAAGAGCTAGTTAGATTAGTTGGCTGCCCATTGCATATCAACACTGGGTTGCTGTTATATGCAAATTATCATGGGTAATATGTTGCTTACTTTAGGGAGGCATGATCATTTTCATGAATAGAAGACAGAATCTCCGATAATGCAGATGGCTTTCTCAGTTTAGTTAAACTCTGAGTCAGGGTCAGCCAGGGTTTGTTCTGGGTCTTTCCTGCACCACAGTGTCTACTTTTCTTCCCCTCACCTTGCATTGAGCGAGCAGGAGGAATTGGGGAATGACCCCTGGTGAGAAGGACTTTGTGTTGGTGGTCGAAGTGTTAAGGAATGGGCCTGGGAGGAAAGGTCTCTCAGGCAGGGAGAGCTGGGCTCCAGCAGAGGTGGAAGTGAGATGGCCATGAGATTGGTTCCCTGGTAATATGGCTGAACTAGAGCAGTGGAAGACTCAGTTGCACAGATAAAGCTAGGTGGGATTTTGAGAGGCCTTACCTAACAAGGAAGTGTCAGGCCTTGCCCCTGGGACAGATGTGGAATTGTTAGGAGGGTAATAATATGAATTAGGGTGTGATGGCTAAGAGATAACAGATGCTGTTCTCAAAAAATCTTTTCCTCAGTGCCTTTTCCAATTTTTATATGTTAATGATCTTATTTCACTTTTATAATTAAGAAAAGTTGAAAGGCTATGTTAAAATGGTCATTTGGGACATTATATTACACAATGGTATGCTGGAGGGAATCCCATAGGGCAAAGCACCCTAATAGGGTGAGGTTTGAGAAGCTGGGGGCAGGTTTACAAAAAAGTAAAGAAATATTGAGAAGCAAAAATTGACAGTGCTATATTAATGTGAATATGAAGATATTATATCAGAAACCTCCTTAAAAAGAACTGCCTGGAGGACTTGAAGAAAGCAGTGTCCAAGGTCTGCCCCTGGGAATGGACAATGTGAATTAAAAAAATTCTCCCACGAGGGTATAATTTGGAGCTATGTGAGTGAATCACTGAGGTAGGGATGAAGTACAGAGATTAGTGACTGGGGCCGCCACCGTGGCTCACTTGGTTAATCCTCCGCCTGCGGCGCCGGCATCCCATATGGGTGCCAGATTCTGGTCCTGGTTGCTCCTCTTCCGGGCCAGCTCTCTGCTGTGGCCCGGGAAGACAGTGTAGGATGGCCCAAGTTCTTGGGCCCTGCACCCTATGGGAGACCAGGAGGAAGCACCTGGCTCCTGGCTTTGGACTGGCACAGCCCTGGCTGTAGTGGCCATTTGGGGGGTGAACCAACGGAAGGAAGACTTTTCTCTCTGTCTTTCTCTCACTGTCTATAACTCTATCTGTCAAATAAATAAATAAAAAGAGATCAGTGGCTGAGAATATTATGGAATACTGTAGACATACACGCTGAATGGTGCATTGTGTGTAGGCAGCAAGGAACTTCACCCTATGCTGCCTCCATTTCTTTTTACTACCCAGGTGTTTTCCCAGCTTCTCCATTCCAGCTTCTAGAAGTCCCACTCACTGCTGGACCTTGATTTCCCACTGGTGGTCTTTCAGATACTGCTCCATCTACAATGCCCTTGGAAAATTGGCAGCTGACCTTGACACCTGGAGGGACAGAGATGGCCTGAGAGTGGGGCCAAGGTTTCAAAGAAGAAAGAAGTTCTCCCCATCACAATGGACATGAACACAATGCACAGGGCACTGAGCTATACCAGGGGTTATAATAGTTTCAGGACAGTGAGCACAAGGCACAGATAAAAAGGTGTATTTTTAGCATAGTCTGACTTGCCTCAGACAAGTCAATGGCCTCCTCAGCTTTCATTAAAACTTGTCACCCCCTTTCCTATGTTGTCTCTCTCTAGGACTTAGAGAACTTCATTGCTAAGTATGGGGACTCTGGTTTTGTCCTTGTGGCCCTTGGTTCCATGGTGAGCGCCTACCAGACCTGGGAAGTCCTCCAGGAGATGAACAGTGCCTTTGCCCAGCTCTCACAAGGGGTAATATGGAAGTGTAAGCATTCTCATTGGACCAAAGGTGTCAAGTTGGCTGAAAATGTGAAAATTATGGACTGGCTTCCTCAGAATGACCTCCTAGGTAAGTGTTGCTCAAATCTGCTCCTCTATTTTCATTTACCTATCTTTGGGTGTCTTCAGTGTTTTGACATCTTGCTAGCATTTGTACCAGCTTAGAAAGAACTCTTGGTAGATGAACACAAGGCTACACAGGATAAGAAAGGATCAGCCAGCTGGAAATCTTGGAGAACCAGGCTATACCTCCAATGAGGTCAGATGCCAAAACAGCCATAGTGCCCTCATTCTTTTCTACTCTAGGCCTATAGTCTGATTTGGTATTCTTGTAACATCCTCTGTATACTCTTGCATTTGGTCCTGAACAAGGTAACCAAAACAAAAATCCATGGCAACCTATGAACTCTGAGAGCACTTACCAACAGGGGATTGGTCCTATTTTTTATATTTAAAAAATTCATTTATTTATTTGAGAGGTAGAGTTACAGTCAGAGAGAGAGAGAGAGAGAGAGAGAGAGAAGAGAGAGAGATAAGCACAGCCATTATTTACAGTGGTTTTAACACACGTTTAGTTCTTTAACACATGTCATATTTTCTTATGCTCTTCCTGCTGTGTCTGGTGTTCTGAAACGTTCCATCCTGATATATTCCATTTTCCCCCCTTATTTTCAACAGCTCATCCTAACATTCGTCTGTTTGTCACTCATGGAGGGCAGAACAGCATAATGGAGGCCATCCAGTATGGCGTGCCCATGGTGGGGATTCCTCTCTTTGGAGACCAGCCTGAAAACATTGTCAGAGTAGAAGCCAAGAAACTCGGTGTCTCTATTCAGTTACATAACCTCAAAGCAGAGACACTGGCACTTACAATGAAACAAGTCATTGAAGACAAGAGGTATGCAGCTTTCTTGAGTGGTGGTCATGTAGGCTGAACAAAGACCTTAACACGCAGGCACTGTGTGAGGCTGTTTTCCAATAAAAAGTGAATTTATCAAGGCATGGAATATTTGTCAAGCCAGCAATGCTAACAGCTGACTTGTGCCCTCCCGGGGTAAGACTAGAGCAATTTGGTGAGATGCTGAGAATTATTGTCTACGTTATGGGCTTTGAGGAACTCCAACTACCTACAGAGTCTCCACGAGAGCTCTGGTGTTCAGGGTTCTTACAGTAGACTCCCACTGAGGCAGGAGCTTTCCTTTCTGTTCTCCAAATACACTACACTGGTCCATCCTTGGCCTTTTGCCCATGCTACTGCCCCAACACTCCTTCCCTTCCTTTCGTGGGATGAGTCTTCCAAGACAGTCAGGTCTCATCTCCTCTCCTGCCCACCCAATTATATTGTTTGCTGGGTCACAATACTTACCATCTGGGATTACACCACTTTTAATGCTTTTGTTTATTACCTGTCTCCCCTCACCAGTGAGGATAGCAACCTGTGCCTGGTATTTTCCACTGTGTTATCAGTGTTTAACGTAGTACTTGTCACAAAAGTGAGTGGCTAATCAATTTTGGTTAAATGAGGAAATAAAAGGGGTCTGGTGACCTCAAGGTCAGTAACTGCTCATTCAGCACAGTGGCCTCATGTGAAACAAAAACAAAACAAAACAAAAAAAAAAACTTTCCTGTGCTTAAGAAGTACTGCATAGGATATTAGAGCTTCAAGGGCACCAATCTGAATCAATTCTGAGGGCTTAACATATTGCCTTGTATGTAGGAGATGGTCTGGCAATCCTTGTTAGATGACTGAAAAACAAACACACTGCTTGTGATTTTTAGCCACAGAAAAGTTGTCAAGCCCAGGGGCCAGATCATTCCAGAACAATTGTATGTATTTGCAACTTCATTTGTGGTGGATGCTTATTTTTCTGAAGTAGTCCATTTTCTGCTGGTATAAAAAAATCACCTGGGACTGGACTTTATAAATAAAAGAGGTTTCTTTAGCTCACAGTTTTGGAGGCTGAAAATTCAAGATCAGGAGGTCTCACTGATTCAGCCTTTGGTGATGTGGCTGGGTCACATCACAGCGAATGGCATCATGGAGGGCACACATGTGGGAAGAAGGGATTGCATGGAGAGACAGGAAGACAGAGACCGGGGATGGGCCAACAGTAACTGCGCTCTAGGTCCCTCCTCTTCAAGGTTTCACCATCTGTTCACATCACTAAACTTTGGACCAAGATCCCAACATGTGAACTCTTGGGGGCCACTCAAACTGCATCCGAACATCAGCAAGTGAGTTTATAGTTTTCACTGGATTTTCAAAGGCCGAGACCCCTAATGGCCATGATCTACTGGCCCCTTTGATGGAGTCATTCTGGGATGGGGTGATCCTCAGATACTGTGCAGCACCAGAACCAGCCACATAGTTCAGTGTGAACTGAAAATGCATAGTCTATTGTTATAAATATAAAAATTAAGACAATGACAGCAGAGACTTAAGGAAAGCAGAAGATGCTATCAAGTGTGTTGTGTAAATATACAGGCTGTAGCTCAGGAAGCCAGCTCTGGTCGACAGGATACACGGATGGTTAAAGAAAGCACAGACCTCATCCTGCGCCTGGCAGTCCTTGGAGTGTGGTTTGTCATTTAGTCTGGAGGCTGGCACAAAGCTTGTGCTCTGTGTATATGTACAGCTGCACCATACATACTCTTCTTATAGTATATCATAAGCTTCCTTGGCATAGGGACTAGTCCTCCCAAACTTGATCTTGTAGATTAAACGTGTAGTTTAGGGTTTGTAGCATTAAGCATGGATGTTTGTGTGTAGGCATCATGATTGATGTTTAAAGGTGGCCCTAGTAAACTATTAGAAAGCCAAAGTTTCCTTAAAACTCAGTTATTGTTGCATAAGATGGAAAAGGAGAACACATCCTAGGTTTTGTGAGGCCACAAAAAGAAACAACCTGTCTATTTCTTCCAACAGGTACAAGGCTGCAGCTGTGTCTGCCAGTGTCATCAGGTGCTCCCACCCCCTGAGCCCATCCCAGAGGCTGGTGGGCTGGGTCGACCACATCCTTCAGACCAGGGGGGCAGCGCACCTCAAGCCCTATGCCTTCCAGCAGTGGTGGCATGAGCAGTACCTACTTGACGTCTTCTTGTTCCTGCTGGGGCTCACTCTGGGCTCTGTATGGCTTGGTGGGAAGCTGCTGGGCATAGTGGTCAGGTGGCTGTGTGGGGCCAAGAAGCTGAAAGAGATGTGATGCCAAGTGTGGCACTGGAGTGGAGGTATCTAGGAGTCCCTGGTTCTTTGGAGTCTCCCCTGACCTGGACAAGCTCTGCGTGGGTCTCCTTTTTCTCTCTACCTGCTGATGGTCCTGCAATTGACTCCTTCCTGTTATCTACCTTGGTTTAGAAATCCTATGTACCACTCAAAGGTTTCTTGACTTGTTCCTTATGACCCAGACCTCTAGCAGATACCGAATTTCATAACTGCTTTGCCCCCTCCTCACTCCCTTTCCCAAGAAACAGTGCTCTGATAATTTCATCCTCCCTGCCATGATGACTTCTCATTCTCTGTCCCCTACGTTTCTTTCTATCACTTTACTAAAAAATATACAAGATATTTGGCACATTCTTCCATTTTAGTCCAGGCTCTTGCATCTTCTGTAAGCTCTCTTCAAAGCTCAGGAAGCCTGGACTACTTCCTTGCATTTAGGCAGGAACAGACACTCTCAGCAAAGAAAAAAAAAAGTTAACTGATTTCAAAATATAAGAAAGCCAATCATTCTTTGTATTGTAAAATCAGAAGCAAAGACATTCTGGGAAAAAAGATTTCACTATGCATGACAAATGAAACACACAGTTTCTGAAAATTTAAGCAAGTTAAAATAGGGACAAAATGATGGAACATCTATATAGTCAGTGGAATGAACCGCAAGCTAGATGGAGCAAGAGCACTGTGAATTGTCGTGAGTAAATTCTAACATCGCCAACTAAAACAGAGGGAAGCGAAAGTGTTACTTTTTTTGCAAGACAAAGAAAGTTGAGAAGAAATTGAAACATGCGCATTTATTCTTCATGGAATATACACCTATTCTTCACCAGAGAATAAACCAGAGAATCCTGTGATAGGGTGTAAGCATTTGCTAGAGTAGGTGGAGGTAGGAAGAGGATGGCACATCTCTGAGTTTATCTTTCTATGCAGCTTTGGATTTTTAATGAACGCTAATATTTACATAATAAATATATATTTAAATCAACCACAGGTTAAACCTTTACTGCAAAATATAGACAGAAATAAATGAACTTTATCTATTTTCAGATGAACAACACAACCATGCTGTTATGGCAAAACAAAAAAGTTTTAACACATGAACTGCTGAACAAAGTACTTTGACCATAAGATTCTCACTTTAAAGACAAATAGAACTTCAAAAAATCTTGTTATGTAGAGTTTAGATTTGTAATTTTCAATTGTGTGACCTGTTGTATTAGAATCCACTTAGACTTGCACAAGTGAGAAAATATATCAGTAATTTTGACAGTCAATTTTCTTAGTTTGAGAAGGGGAATTAGAAATGTGAGAATGTGTAGACTAGAAGAACCCATGTAGATTGTAGTGCAGTTGTATAAATTTGTAATCTTATATAATAATGTAGGCATGATTTGAGCTAGAGATATAGATATGAAATCTTTATATCCATATGTATATTTTTATATTTCCTAGCTTTTTTCAATGAAAGGATTAAAAACAATGGTGATTCATGAGCAATGGACACACCATATCCTGGTTTCTAAATCCCCATTCAAACTGCCTTGGAAAATGCATGATTTTAAGACGAGGACAAGGAATGCTCAAGATGAGCATCCTGTACTAGGAATAAAGAAAATATCCCAAAAAGATGGAGCATACACAGGAGTAACACAGTAAATAATGATAATAATAAATAATATATCATTGAAAATACGAATACATGCTTCAAAATTGCTAATAAAGAAACATAGATTGGGGGCTGGTGCTGTGGCATAGTGGGTAAAGCCACCGCCTGCAGCGCTGTCATCCTTTATGGGCACCGGTTTGAGTCCCGGCTGCTCCACTTCCAATCCAGCTCTCTGCTATGGCCTGGGAAAGCAGTAGAAGATCCCTCAAGTGCTTGGGACCCCTGCACCCCCATGGGAGACCGGAGGAAGCTCCTGGCTCTTGGCTTTGGATCCGCACAGTTTCAGCCATTGGAGCCATCTGGGAAGTGAACCAGCAGATGGAAGACTTCTCTCTTTCTCTGCCTCTCTCTGTAACTCTGCCTTTCAAATAAATAAATCTTAAAAAAAGAAAACAGATTGATGAATGAGCAGAAAGAAAAACTTTTTATAACAAAATACCTTATGATTAATGTAGGATGAATAATGGAGCTAAATTGATTCAATAAATCACAAAAGATGATGAAATGATTGTGTGAAAGCTTGATAAAGAACAGTTGATGCACGCCAGCGCTGTGGCATAGTGGGTAAAGCTGTTGCCTGCAGTGCCGGCATCCCGTATGGGCGCTGGTTTGAGTTCTGGCTGCTCCACTTCCAATCCAGCTCTCTGCTATGGCCTGAGAAAATAGTAGAAAATGGCCCAAGCCCTTGGGCCCCTGCATCTGCTTGGTAGACCTGGAGGAAGCTCCTGGCTCCTGGCTTCGGATCGGCACAACTCCAGCTGTTGCAGCCAACTGGAGAGTGAACCAGTGGATGGAAACCCTCCCTCTCTTTCTGCCTCGCCTTCTCTGTGTAACTCTTTCAACTAAATAAATAAATCCTTTTTTTTTTTTAAAGCCAGTTGATACAGAACATTTTAAGGTAGATTAAAAATATTTGCATGGAAATTATTTAGTAATTATAGATAGAAAAACAGTAACTTTATAGCCAAGAATCCTAGTGGCTATCATCTTAATCAATGATCAAAGTTATGATCACTAATACAACATAAGGACAAATGCCTTCTACTGTGAACATGAAAATGGAAAGTCACTTTTGTGAACATGAAAATGGTTTCTTCCCCTACAAGTTAGCTTTTCTTTGCTGTAATGAAATACCTAAGATCAGCTAACTTTGTAAAGTTAAGAGGGTTATTTAGTTCACAGTTCTAGAAGCGCAAGGATGAGACATCTGGGGGCAGGCTCTGTGGCATAGTGGGTAAAGCTGCCACCTGCAGTGCCTGATCTGTGGTACTTGTAGAGTACCTAAAATGTAATGTATTGGAGTAAAATTGACATTTTGAGCTTTGATGATTATTTACAGCCTTGAATAGTTTTTTTTCCTTCTTCTTTTATTTATTGAACTCTTTGGTGTAGGGTTAGTCTTATAAATATAAAGTAAACTGAAAGTAGCCAATCATAAAATTAAGCGGGGGATTAGGAGAGGAAGGAAGAGGAAGGGTGGGAGCGTGGGGAGTATCACTAGGTTCCTAAATAAAATTTGTATACCTTATAAAAAAATCCCCAGTTGCTTCACTCAGAAGTGAAGGCTATTGGCCTGGAATAAGCAGTGGAAGATGGTCCAAGTAATTGGGTTCCTGCACACACATGGGAGACCTGGAGGAAACTCCTGTATCCCGGCTTCTGCATGGCCCAGTCCTGGCAATTGCAGCCTTTTGGGGAGTGAACTACTGGATGGAGGACTCTCTTTCTCTGTCTCTCCCTTTCTCTCTCTGTAACTCTGCCTTTCTTTTTAAATTTTGAAAATTTTATTTAAGTTATACAAGTTTCATATATACATATTTAGAAATGTAGTGATATTCCCCACCTCCCACCCTCAGTCCTGCCCACACTCCCACCCTTCTTCCTCCTCCCTCTCACATTCCCACTTTTAATTTTTTACAAAGATCTTTAAAAAGGTCTATTTTCAGCTTATTTAATGACAGTATAGTTAATCCTACACTAAGTAAAAGAGTTTAACAAATAGTATGAAGAAAAAAAACCTGTTTCTTAATGGAAGAGACAAGCTGTAAACAATTATCAAATCTCAAAACATCCATTTCACTCCAATACATGACATTTTAGGTGCTCTATTAGTTACCTCAGATCAGGGAAAACGTGATATCTGTCTTTTTGGGACTGGCTTATTTCACTAAGTACAATGGTTTCCAATTGTGTCTATCTTGTTGCAAATGACAGGATTTCATTTTTTTTTTTTTTACAGCAGAAAATAGCACTCTGTAGTGTATACATATCATAATTTCTTTGTCCAGTCAATAGTTGATGGACATATATTAGCTATTGTGAATTGTGCTGCAATGAACATGGGGGTACAGAAAATTTTCATGTGCTGATTTCTTTTGGTTTGGGTAAATACCCAGGAGTGGAATGGCTGAGTCATGTGGTAGGTCTATATTCAGATTTTTGAGCTGTCTCCAATCTTTCTTTTTCTTTTCTTTTCTTTATTTTTTTTAGAAAACTTTTATTCAATAATTATAAATTTCAAAAGTACAACTTTTGGATTATAGTAGCTTTTCCCCCTATAACCTCCCTCCTACCTACAAACCATCTCATCTCCTGCTCCCTCTCCATCCCATTCTTCATTAAGGTTCATTTTTAATTATCTTTATATATGGAAGATCAATTTAGTATATACTAAGTAAAGATTTCAACAGATTGCACCCACACAGACACACATTTGCTACCCTCCAGGGTGCACATTGGCAGGAAGCTGGAGTGGAGAGCAGAGTGGAGCCTGGTCTCAAACCCAGGCATTCCAGTATGGGATGCAGGCATCTCAAGTGGCAGCTTAGTAGCTGAACCAAGTGTCCACTCAAAATTTCATATTTCATATTTCAATGTCTATAGTATGAATGTATTTTGCTCAGATCAATAGCTTGACTCAGCCAACAGTGATTGATTTCATGTCTGTGCAGAACCTGTGCAGGGCACCTTGGAAGATGCAAAGATAACCAGATACCCTCTTGGTCCTCCCTGTTGAGCACTCTTTTGGCTTCCCAGGTGTTATTGATTAATTAAAATTTGGATTTATTGGTTGCTGGAAGTTCATATTACTAAATTGATCAATTGATCAATTACTAAATTGTTGCTCCTCAACAGCTAAGTAGTTTAGCTTCACAATTTCACTTGCTGAAAGTGACGTGACACAGCTTAACAAAACTAGGCCAAGCAGAGCTGAACTACCTTAGCGAGGCAATGAGAGGTACATTTAATCCCTGCCAACTCAGCAACTTCTTGTTGCCTGGCAGGTGTCATGCACCACAGGCAAGGGCCTTCTAGAAACAGCATCTAACCCCAGGAGAGACACAGGAAATACTTTTGAACACGTGGGCTTTTCTTGCCCCACAAATCACATTGTCAGAAATCTCCATAACTGATTTCAGTGTTTATTACAATTGATAGAGAATATTAAAATCCACCTCCTTGCGCTCTTAGGCAAGTCTGAGAAATTGAAAAGAAGACACATTGTCTAATTTAGAGATCCTGGAAACCAACACTGGCCTGGGAACACTCATCCTGTATGCTGTGGAGTAGAAAGTGGGACTCCAGCCCTCATAGTTCCAGTGCTGGGTTGTTTATGTCACTCCATGATGTAAGGATGCACAGGGGTGAGACTGGCAAGGGTAGAGTGAATGCCATACTCAACAAAAGGCAAGATTATTTAGATAATCACTAGGCTGCTTCTTGTTTGGCAATCTTAGTGCCAAGGAATAAGTGAAAGAAAAGTAAAACAGAGAAGAAAAAAGGAGGGAAGAAACCAAGGATGGAAAAAGCAGAAATGGCACCATGCCAGTGTGTCAATGCAGAGAAGCAGGAGAAACCTTGAAGCACCTATAATTACATCTGCGTGCTCCCGAGAGTCATGATTTAAGTCTCACCTGGTAATAAAGTACCCTAGCAATAAGTCTTGTGGAGACAACAGAAGGCAGGGAGGGGCTGCCTAAAAGACATAAGACACGTTGCTAAATATTAGCAGATAAAACACGGGTGATAAGTTTTAATACCATTCTAGAAACCAAACAATTTCCAGCAAGGCTTCCGGCTGGCTTCTCTCCCAGGGTAAACAGCTTGAGCTTTCAGAGTCACTGGGATTTCCTAGGCAACAGGAGTGTAAACTTGAGAAAAGGCCAGCCCAGAATAGGGACTGACTGTGATCTGGGCCAATAAGGCTGTGAGTCTGCAGCAGTTCTTCCCAGGCTGACCAGTTAGCACTAAGAGGGTGGACCAGGCGATCTGAGGAAGACAGGTAAGAGGGAGGAGGCAAAAGGGCAGGGCAGGGGACCAGTTTCCCAGATGCAGGCAACAGGGTCCATAGTTTCAATTCCAAACAACTGGAGGCCACAGGTTGACATTTAAGGTAATTCAGTATTTTTGTTGATTTGATCACCTTTGTTCTATTTTAGCTAGGAAAAGAAGATAATACATGTTACTTTGTAAAAAGAGAATCTACAAGTTGATGAGAATTTTTGGACTGGAGAAGTCAGCACTAGCCTGTCTGTTCTTAGAGGAAATAGTTTGGTTCTAAGAGAGGCTTTTGTAATCTTTGTAAAGAAATGCTTGGTTCAAAAATACATCAGAATGAATGTCAGTAAATTTGAATGTGAAGTGTTTGGGGGAATTGCTGTCTCAATTCTGATGGTCATCGTAACACTGAGCTTCAGTATCACCAAGCCACAAAACAATGAGAAGACTGAGCTTTCATTCAGACGTTACCTTGTGTGATAGTCAAAGCTTGTGCTGAGTCTGCTATTCCCTGCTGAACCGATTACTTACAATCAGAATAATTATCAGAATCCAAACTAAGGTATATTGACACGGCTTGTTCAAAACTCTATCAACTACTTCATTTGATAAATCATGACTTGGGAAGGACCTTAGTAAATGGCAACATCATCTACCCAGGTGCAAGATCCAGGTCCTTTTCTCTAGACTGTAATTAACCCATATTAAGTAGATGGAATTATTTCCTGTTTTTGGAACTCTAATGTTTTCTGTAACTTCTTAACAACCACACAAATCCCCTTATTTTGCTATTGTGATTTTTAAATATTTGAGATTTAAATTGTAGGCATTCACTTGTCTTTATGTTCTGATAGCTATTATCTAATAACAATGGAACTCACCAATTTTAATAGCAATCTAATAGCATCATGTGAAATGCTGATGATATGGTGATAGGAAATGCCAAGGATAGAGCCCTTGCTCTAAAGGAGCTTTTAGTCTACCAGGGCAAGCAGTTCTGAACATAAGCACAGTGCTCAGGAGAGTGCATGTGTTGCAATAAAGATTTGGGAGTAAGAATTATAGAGATGGATATAGCTGATGTGTCATGGGACAATGTGAGAGTGAAAAGATAAAGATTTGAAAGAGTAGCATTAAAGAAATGAGCAGAAAACAAGGAAGAAACAAAATAGGACAGAACCAAGAGGAAGGTGGAGAGAGAGAATTTAGAAACACAGACATTGAAAGAAAAGAGTTTCAAAAAGGAAGCATGATCAATAGGATTGACTCTTTGGAGAAGTGAACTATGCATTAAGAATTGCTGTTGAAGCTGGCAATTGCGTTAGCAACAACTTACTGAGTTTACGTTCATTGGAGTGACGAAGTGGAGATCCCTGCAGAGGACTGAAGTATGAATGAGGCAGGGAGAAAATGGAGACTGTTTCAAGTAATTTGTCTTTGAATAGTGACATTCCCAGGGATTCTAGGATTGAGGGACCACCATGGATTCAGGAACTAAAGGAAGAAGCTAATGGAAACGAAAGAAACAGCATAAATGATGGCTACGGGTTCAAGAGGGATTGGGTTCTATGTTGCAGGTGGAAAGGTTTCCTCAAATGGGAGGAAGTCCAGCAATACTTAGGGGGATGGGTGACAAAGTCAGGATGAGCTCAGCCAGATACTGAGCTTCACAGACTTGGAGGAGGGTGGAGTGAGTTCATTCACATCTGGTGGCTCCGTTTTTTTTCTGTGACTTTCAAGACCAGCAAATGTTTGAATTAGCCTTTGAGAAGACTGTGAGAAGAATCTGGTCAGCATCACGGAAAGAAAATTGAGTATTTCTGAAGGTCCAGTGGTGCTTAAAGAATAAATGCAGTGTCCCCCATCCACCTTAACATGTGGGCTTGTTCAGCTGCACTTAACAGCTTGTCTTTCAGAAGAAGGGCATGGCCAAATTGGGCCAAGTTAGGCATTTATCAGTGAGGCTGTGGGAATGAAAACAAGGGGTATCTGGTGAGGAGTGGTTGGAATGATGGACATAGTGTGTAGAACAGTTACCAGAGGAAATGGGGGGAGTGAAAATCCAAGAGACTAGGGTTGCACAGGGTTGCAATCAAGTTAGAATAATGACCTGAATGCTGCAGAAACAGCAATGTTGAATTTTGAATTTTCTGAGGAGACCAGCAGGAGGTGGCATCATGCATATGAGATTCTTTAGAACTCAGAATGTGGGGTAAAAAATGCCTGCATTTAAGAAGGGTGTAGGAGAAGTATAGCACCTTATACAGAATCAGACCAGGCAGGACAAAGACATTTTAATCTGTGTCTTGGGAGGAAATGGGTGGCAAACAAGAGTTAATGATGGATCATTTGCAAGAAGCTAAGGGATATAGGTTGGGTCAGGGATACTGAGATCCCCATCCTGCCACAGAAAAGAGGGGGGACTTCCCAGAGTAGTGAAGGAGCAAGAAGTGGAGGAGTGACCAGACCTCAACAAGAGCCTTGCTGTAGGGAAGGAGGGCTGCCTTTGGTGAGTGCTTGTGGTGGCTGAAAAACTGCAGCTTGGCAGAGAGGAAACCAGGGAAATAAATAGCCAAACCTCCTGCTCCTCCTGCCCTCTGCTCTCCTTCTGTTGGTGGAACCAACTGGAAGTCAGGGGGCCAGGAAATCTGGTCAGTGTCGTTCTGGAGGTCAACCTTTTGCGACACGGTTGGGATGGAGAGTGGATTGGGAGAGGAATCTGGATAGTCCACATTCAGCTCAGTGTGAAGGTAGTTGTTGAGAAGCCCATCAAGACAAGAAGATTTACAATGGAATAAGGAGCCAACAAAAGTCCAAGTGGCTCTGCGGGGAAGGTCCCATGAGGGCCAACCTCTCACTGTGACTTACAGTGGTGATGAGGCGTGCAGGAGCAAGGAGAGGGGTGTTTAGTCCACAGAGTAACACTCTCGGCTTCAACTGTTGTTTAATTGGGTTAATTTATGAGTTTAGTACGGCTTTACCCTACCGAATTTCCCTTGTAATATTTTGCTTTTTATTCTCATCTCAGACACTTTTGTATAAAAGAAAAATTTCAAGGTCCAGAAGAGCAGTTTTCTATATTTCAGAAACAGGCTTGGTGGTTGGGTGGAGATAGCATCATATGACAGCAAACTGAAGAAAGGGTCACAGGTCGCCTTCCCTTGGTTGTCCTAATCTCATGAGTGTTGATCTGTGTGCAACAGGCTTGCAGGAGATCCTCCCACACATGGCTGGCCACCACTCCATGGCCATCCAGTATCTTGTCCCTGCCACCCCCCAGTCTCAGTATTGTTCCTTCCTAGTCTGAACATTGTCCCATCCCCACCCCATTTTACATCTCATCATCTGAAGTCAAACAGAAATAAAATTTCCCACATTCTGCAAACCGTATAGTGCAACCTGACAGAGCAGGGCCGTGCCTGTGGACTGAAGATGCCCTCACTTTCTTTGCAGGCTCTGCCTTTTACATGTCACACACGGGCTCTCCACACAGAGGAAGGTGAAGGCAAAGCTTCCCAGGAACTAACAACCCATAGTAGGAATAATGGACATTGTTGGATTCGATAGTTAATAAGCTTGTTCCCGTTTTTATGTATGAGTGCTCTGTGGCAACTACAGGGGCTCCTTGCTTACAAAGAATTCTTTTCCCTAAAATGGTATGGGTAAGGTTCCCTGGGGAAATGGTGTGTGTAAAAGATTGTGTGTGTGTGCTCAGAATCTTGGTTTGCTGCTTCAATATAAACTTGAGTGCAACCTTCTGGGAATCACATTGATTGATCTGGGAAGATCTCTTTCTCCTTGTCTTTTACCCCATTGGATTTTCTGCTGCCTGGAGTGTGGATACAATGACTGGAGCTGCTGTGGTTATTAGGCACGTTTAGGCATCTTTGGGGATAAAAGCCATGGTGGGATAGAACTTGAACTGCCTTAACATGAGAGAAAAGGCAAACCTCTATAATTTTCCAAGACAGTGACTTGTTTCTGTCTTCAGAAGTTGATATATGGACAATTTATAACTGATAGGGGTGGGAGGGTGGATACAGTGGGAAGAGTCACCAGGTTCCTATAGATGTAATTATGAAACATGTGAAGTTTGTATTTCTTAAATAAAAGATCTTTGGGGAAAAAAAGTAACTGGTAAACCAACCTACCCTGATGCTGGCACCGTGACACTGGATTTCTAGCCACAATTTAACATTTCTCAGTTTCCTGGAAACGTCTGTGGAGAGCACTTGGGATGCACAAATTGGCTGTATGTCTAAGTGGCTACAGAATAAAAATCAGGTAGACACATGACTCCACAAGAAGTATTGGAAGTGACTGCAGAATCCTTACTAAGAAAGTGGTTTTTGGTGAGTAGTAGCTACCAAAGCGTGAATGTGGCTCTCCCTGCATCTAAGAGAGTGATGGGGGGCCTTGACCTTGCAGTGGGTTTGAAATCACTTCAAGGCTTCATAACTCCTGAAAAACAGACAGTTTGGAAGTTGGCAGCAACTTCCCACTAGATGTCAGCTTGTGCCCACTAGATGTCAGGAACATACACCCCAGCTTCCACGGAACATGGAAAAATGTCTCCAGAGATAGGTAAATGTCTCCTGTGGGCCAAAATTGTGTCTAGTTGGGAGCCACTGCTCTGTCACATCACTGGGAGAGTGAGCAGGTGCCTGCAAAGTTAGTGCTAAGAACAGTTGTAGCTGAACTGAGCTCAGATGGGTCCAAGGAACTAACTCTCACCATGGCAGCATCGCTGACACGCAGCCTTTGCCAAAGACTCGGCTGCATGGATCAGGTTTGTCCTCACCTGCCTGGGTGAGAAGACAGAGAGGAGGCCATCACTAAGTGATTCGTTCTCTGGTCACCTGCTAGGCTGTTTGAAGTACCTGATGCTTTGTTTTGAGTGTTGTGTCACTCCAAACTTCATATTAAGACCTAATTCCTGGCGCAGTGTATGGACAGGTGGGGTCTGTAGGAGAGTAGGCTGCGAGAGTTCCTCTGTGTGAATGAGATTAGGCCGTCCAAAAGGAGGCCTCCACAGCACTCACCTCTTCTTGCCCTTCCATCTTGTTCACCATGCGAGGATGCTGTGTTTCCCTCATCTGGAGGGTGCAGTCTTTAAGACTCTGGAAGCAGAGAGAGCAACCCTTACCCAACACCAAGCATGCTCATGCCTTGATCTTGGAATTCCCAGCCTCCAGTGTTGTGAGAAAGAAATTTCTATTCTTTTTAAATTACCCAGGCTGTGAAAGTTTATTACAGTAGCATGAGTGAGCTAAGACTCTGGGAATTCATTGTTTATTTGAGAGGGGGCATTTTTAAAAAATATTTATTGTATTTATTTGAAAAGTAGAGTGACAGAAAGAGATGGGGCAGGGGAGAGCAAGGGAGAGGTCTTCCATTTCTGGTTTACTTCCCAAATGACTGCAATGGCTGGGGCGTGGGCAGGCTGAAGCCAGGAGCCAGGAACTCCATCCAGGTCTGCTGTGAGTGGCAGGGGCCCGAGAATTTGGGCCATCATCTGCTGGTTTCTCAGGTGCTTTAGCAGGGAGATGGGTGAGAAGTGGAGTGGCCAGGACTCAAACTAGTGCTCTGATATAGGATGCTGGCATTGTGAGTGATGGCTTAATCCACTGTGCACAACACTGGCTCCAAAAAGGATACTTTTTAACCTGAAACTTCCTGAGAAACTATGGATATTTTCCATTTTCCCTGTGGCAGTAACAGATAAAAGTCAGTGTGGATGGCCTAAATGTCCCCAACCATATCTTTCAAACATGGTCTGTTGTATCTTTCTCCCATTTGTAAATGACATTTCAAGTAGTAAAAGGTCTGCTGAGTCTAAAGCAAAATTTCTGCCTTACATCCAGCTCCCCAGTACAGAGAAAGCGCGTGAAAATCACATCATGTCCCTATTTTAAAAGGCAATTTTCTTCACAATTGGAGTTCCATTAGTGGCGTCGCTAGCGACTCTGCCCCAACAGGGCATGGAGGAGGACTGGGCGTGTGTGTCTGGAGTGTGCCTTTTTCAGGCACACTGCTTTTACCCAGCAGTCAGCCTCATGCCTAGTGTCCACCCTGCAGCAGTGGGTCCTCTGCATGGGAAACGTGATTAACCCAGCAGAGGCCCTGTGACTCTCGTCTGATGTATTAGCTTCCCGTTGCTGTAATGAACCACCTGAGGCAGGCTGCTTAGGAGGAAAAGAGGCTCATTCAGCTCCCAGCTTTGGAGGTTCAAGAGCGTGGCTCTGACGCTGCCTCAGCTCCTAGCAGGGCCCTCTAGGTTGCATCACATCAGGGCAAAGGGCAACAATGGAGTGAGTGCAAGAACATGGAATCACAGCTGGAACAAGAGGCATTGGGGCCAGGCTCGCTTCTCTGATAAAAAACCCTTGGCAAGAACTACCTTAGCCTTCACAAAGGCAGGGCCCCAATGATCTCCTGTGAGCCCCCGCTTCGAAAGGTTCCACCATGCCCCAATAGCGCCTCCATGAGGACCACAGCTCTGACACATGGACCCTTGGGGGACAAACCACAGCCAGACCATGGCATCTGGGGCATGTCCAGTTTATGCTTGCCTGACCTTGGCATTGGGGCTGGGATCCTGATCTTGCATACTCCCTGACATTCCCCAGAAAAAACCAGCCAGGGGAGCTCCAGGATCTTTTGTGTCTTTGGAAGATACAAATTAAAAAACAGCACCGCGATCAGAAACAAGCTCAAAGATCTTTACCTACAGATGCCTGGCAAGGAGGGTGGAATAAGACATGAGGGTGACCATCTGTTCCCAGGTCATGTGTGGCAGGAGTGAATAGTCAGGCAGAGGGAGGGAGAGAAAGAGAGAGAGAGAGAGAGAGAGAGAGAGAGAGAGAGAGAGAGAGAACTAGCAGCACATAGGAAGATCTTCCAAAAATTCAAGGAAAATATCTATGATGAAAAAAAATTGCATAGATCTCAATATTTTTGCACCAAAAACAAACTTAGTTTTTAATTTTATCCTTTTCCTGTGAACTATTTGAAGGATCTTCATATGAGGGAATGGAGTGTGGGTCACTTTATATTTATTGGCAAAGGCCTGAATGATCTGCTTACAGGAAGCCCCAGGGAGGCAGGGAGCCCGGTGTGCTACTGGGAGAGATGCCTGTAAGTCTGTATCTCCAGCCACGAGCCAGTTGAGTGGGTGTAGAACTGGAAACTGTGTCAAGCATGTCTGAACCCTACTTTTGGAAGGAGAAAGTTAAAAAGCTTAACTTGTTTTCAAAATGGATGCCAAAGCAGTATGAAACCTGAGAACTCACTGCTGTGCCCCCTAGAGACTGGTCTCAGTGCTCAGAATCAACCTTGAGCTGGCAGAGATGGGGAAAGTCTGGACTTGGGTAAGAACTTGAGAGCAGGCCAATGTGTTTTCTCAGTCCTGTGAGGTAGCTGGAAGTCCTACTGGCTTAATCAATAGCTACCTGCCATCTATATCGACTTTCTCCTGTATTCTCTCTGCATGGCAGAATGTTTTAAAATCACACGGAACTGTTAAAGCAACTCCAGTCTCTTGCTATCGAAAACGGCTAATGGAATGGCACAGGTATTTAACATTTACAAAAAAGACTGAAAATGTTCCTACAGCAAAAATCATTATAAGGTCTGGCTGTGGGGAAAATGGGTTCTGATGGCATCAGAGGTGGACTAGGTGCTTGGAATAATTGGACTGCTCTGCCTGGAGGCTGGGGCTGTGCAACTTCCTATGCACATGTCTCAGCACCCAAGCAGTGGGGCACAGAGAGAGACTGGAGAAAACCCAGGCCCGACCAGGCCCTATCCAACCATCGCGGTGAATGTCCTGCCAGCCAGAGAGGAGCTTTCCCTGCTCACCCCCCCCCCCCGGCTTTTGCTGAGCTCCCTGTCACCCAGTTCTGCCCTTCCCTCCACACATTAGCACAGCCTAGCTCGCCTTTTCTCCAGAGGTCATCTGAGCTGAGTAAACCTGTCGTTTCCTTGGCTCTTCCAAGCAAGCATGGCTCTTCTAAAAAGGGCAAACCAGGAGTGTAGCATCAGAGAAACCAAAGGCCATGCGAGTTTAGAGAGGAAGTGGGGTGGCTTGAGATTTTGCAAGAAAGTGGGTGTGGAAGATCTTGGTACTTTATGGTGTTTTTACCAACGATCCCTAAGGTTGACTCTTCGGCAAGGAGATCCACTTCTGTGATTTCACTACAGACACTTAACCCGGTGGGGGGACGGGTTGGGGAGGGGGTAGGTGGGAGGGGAGGAAGAAGAAAGGGAGAGGGAGAAAGAGGTGTGTAATTCAAGAAAGAAGGGGAGAGGGAGAAAGATGTGTGTAATTCAGTTTTCTGCCATCAGGTGGCACCAAAGACAACTCAATAAAATGAAGGCTGGCCTTTGCGCCTCTTTAAGGGTTGGCTTAAACCTGTCCTTAAATCCTATAGATAAGCATGAGGAGTCCATGCGCTCTCAGTTTTTGGCTTTCTATCCTGCAAAGATTCTCAAAGTCCAGATAGACAGATGGCATTGGCAGTGGCAGGGAAGCTGGGCACAGGGCAGTAGCAGGAGGCAGCCTGTACAGCCACAAGGTCTCCCTCACCTTTGCTTCCCAGTGGCTCCACTCAGCCAGTGCACCAGTCCTTGGGATTCGCATTTCATAGCTCTGTGCAAGTCCCTTCCCATCAGCCACTGGAGTGGGGTGGAGTGTGGAGCCAGCAGTCGAATGCCAGCCCTGAGACCTCCACAGTGAGTGTCCTCTCCTGTCTCTGTCCACACTGCCCATGGTTGAATGCAACAACAGTCTACTGGTTGGTCTGTCTCAGGAGTCCAGCGGCACCCTGCACCTCAACGGGCTCCCTGTAGTTCTCCCATTGTTCTCCAAACCCCACTGTGGCCTCACAGCTATTTGAGATGTGGTGCCTGCTTATTAGCCTGGTTCCATTCTCCCCCAGAGCTCCTCTCTCCATCTCCTTCTGATCTCCTCACTCTTTATCCCCCCTCTATACACCTGTTCTCCAATCATATTAAAATACACCTGTTTTTCTATGCTATTTTCTCTTTCACCTCAGCCTAAGCACTTGGCGCACCTGCTGTCTAAAACACACAGCGCTCTTCCTTCTTCTACTCCACAGCTGCAGCCTCCTTGCTCCCTCCTCTCATTAGGGTTCAAGCTCGGTTGCCGCCTCCTCCTAGAGCTATTCAGAAAGGTGCACTCCAAAGCTGGGTTAGCCTCCTTCTCGGGATTTGTTGCAGTGCAGTCGTGGGATTGAACCCCTCTCCCCCAAGCACGTTGTTCCCTCTTTGGACCACACCTAGCTAGCCCAGCACGGGAACATACTCAATTCTTCCACGTTTGTTGAAGGAATCCACCGACCCGAGGTGAAATGCGCAGACGCCGAGCCACCACATGGTGGCGCTGTGGGCACGGCATCCGCAGGGCTGCCCCTTGGCCTTGCCAGGCTCTGTTCTCTCCATGCGGGCTCCTTAATGTTCACAGAGAGTCCTCTGGAGCCGGGGACACGCAGTGTGGCACTTGGATGTCAGTGACATGTGTATGGGAACAGAGAAAGGTCTGTACCTTCAGAGAAACTTCAGTAACACCTGCCTTCCTACAAAGCCCCGGTTCTTACCTTAGCATACTTTATATTTTCTGTTTTTTTTTTTCCCCCTTAAATAGGGGACTTAAGATTCAAACTTACTAAGATTCTGGCTTTCCCGGGACTTGCTTCTCTGATTCATCCCTCACGCTTCTGCACCCTGCTCAATCAAGCACAGTGCCTTGGACACAGTTCACAGTAAATATTCACTATTTGTTGGTTGAATGGGATGACTGCGTGATTAAAAAGGGTGCCCGGGGCAACTCCCCAGATAATCGCAGGTGGGGTGAGCCGCAGTGCAGCACAGCGTGGGGTCCTGGGCGCCAGGTCCTGTCTTTCTGGGCTCCATCCTCTTTCCTATGGGAGAGCAGGTCACATTGTGCTCTGAACTTCGTATTCATCATTTCACAAACACAGTGGGCGCACGAAGCCCTGTGTTTTGATGTTGGCCAGAACTTCTGGGCCAGTCGTTGCCAACGCGATATGGCTTGAATGTGCCCCCAATAGCTCAAGTGCTGTCTGGATCCCCAAGTTCATGTGACAACGGTGTTGGAGGTGGAGCCTTTGGGAGGCGATCGGGATCAGGATGAGATGATGTCCTGGGCGGGCCCTGGTGGCTCTGGACGAGGAGCTGGCTCGCTTGCTCTGTTCCACCCTCAGACGCCTCCAGCCCCACGGCGATGCAGCAAGGACTCGCCTCTGATGCTGGCCCTGCCAGCCTCCAGAACCATGAGTCGGATAAGCATGTATTCTCTGTACATTACCTGACCACGGGGATTTGGTTATAGGGACAGAAAGCAGACTACCACGTCTGCAAGTCTGAAACACGAGGGGGTGAGTTACTGAGCACCACGTTGCTATATGACCTGCACGCGTGACCTGATTTCTCGGCACCCCACTTTCTTTTTTTTTATAAAATGCTTTTTATATTATTATTTATTTATTTATTTGACATGTTAGAGATATAGATAGTGAGAGAGACAGAGACTTCCATTGGTTCACCTCCAAAATGGCTGCCACAACTGGTGCTGTGCCGATCTGAAGCCAGGAGCCAGGTACTCCTCCTGGTCTCCCATGTGGATGCAGGAGCCCAAGCACCTGGGGCCATCCTCCACTGAACTCCCGGGCCACTGCAGAGAGCTGGACTGGAAGAGGGGCAACTGGGACTAGAACCTGACAGCCGTATGGGATGCTGGTGCCACAGGCAGAGGATTAACCAAGTGAGACATGGTGCCGGCCTTGTCGGCACCCCACTTTCTTGTTCCGCAAAATACTAACACGAGTAGAAACTACTTCATGGGTGTTTTTGCTTTAACCTATTTGCCAAGATCACTGTGTACCAGGAAAACATTTTATTTATTTAAATTGACAGATGAAATTGTATTTGCCCTGTACAATATGCAGTTTTGAAGCACACACAGACACACACCTATGTATTTATAGTATAATGATTGTATCTAGCTAATTACAATATAATCTTTTAAAAATTAAGATGAGAATCATGTAGCACACAGTTAATCATTAGTAATGTATAGTACATTCACAATGCTGTCTAACCATGATCTGCATCATTACAAAATATTTTCACCACCCAAAAGGAAGCATCAGATCTATTAAGTGGCCACTCCCATTTACCCCCTGTCTTCCCCAAACCCCTGGTGATCACTAATGAACTGTTTTTCTCTATGAACTTGACCATTATGGAAATTTCATAGAAATGCAATCACACAATGTGCAACATGTTGCACTCAGTGTGATGTGGGCAAGGTTCATCCGCATGGTGACATGTGTCAATACTTCACTCCTTTTATGGTCCAACACTGTTCCACTGTATGGATGCATAGACAGCAATTTGTCCTGGGATGGATACTTGGCTTGTTTCTCTATTGCCCATTGTGAATAATGCCTCTATAGATATGTGTATGTATGTGTGTATCTGAGTCCCTATTTCAAGTTCAGCAAGCAGACTTCTCGTAAAGACTGGATGCACGCTTACCACCCGGCAGGGGCACGATGTATGTTAGCAACTGATGCCTTTACTATCACCTGAAGGTGGGTGAAGAGAGCACCACTGGATCTGTCTCAGATCTTCCTCCCTCCCTACTATGTTTGTGTTCATTCCCCAGGAGTTGTTAAGGGGGAAAAGCCAGAGCAAGAACAGCAGAGTGCACAAAGCAGGGGGGAATTCGTAGGGAAGGAAGAGAAGGTGGATGATGGGACAACCATTGGGCAAGCATCAAGGAGCAAGGCAGATGGGCAGGAAAGACAGTGGTGACTCTGGGAAGGGGCGAGCCCCTGAGATGAGTTTAGAGAAGGAGAAGTTCCTACTTCCATGGTGGCAGGGGAGGAGGAGGAGTGGGGTAGGGACACCGTGTCACTAGCAGAATATTCTCATGGCAAGGACAAGTAAAGGATGGCTAGATGAGTGGATTACTGGTCTTGTACTTGAACTCAGGATTCTGGCTGTGGATGAGGAATTCAGTGAGGGTAGAGTTAGGGTTAGAAGCTGGAGATGAACTCTGGAAATCGTCAGCTTGAGATCAGGTGACAAAATAGTAACAGGCAAACACCAGTTTTAAGAAAGCTAATGCTGTCATGAAGGCAACCAATGAAAACTGCAGATGTCTTTCTTGATGAGCAATGGATGCTCTCCATATAGGCTTGAAGTAGAAGGAGTGGAGGTCTTTCAGGGCTGTGTGTGCCACCACCCGGAATGCCAGGGAACATCATTTTAGGTGCTGGGACAGCAGAGGAAGACTCTCCATTGCTGTAGGTGGAGCAGTGGACTCAGGCACCAGGACTCAGCTAGGTGAAGACTCTTTCCTTGCCTAGGCATCAAGAGACCCGAGAGGAAGGGGTCCTTTCTTTATCTATGTGGGGGGAACCAGCAAGAAAGGCGAGAAGGAGGGATTTTGTACATTGGCTGGTAGGAGGATGCTCAGTGGGCCCAGTGATGTATGAGCATTGCTGAACTGTCTATTCTGGCCTTGGGTTGAGAGCTCTTTCTCAAAAGGTAGGTAATGGGTACTTTGCAGGGGACATCTGGGAGGTTATGTGAGAGAGTGACAGCCTTGTCATAGGAGAGGGTACACATCTTACAGTTACCATCTCTGATAAAGTTAATTCCATCTTGATGCAGGGATTTTGTCAGAGAGGGAGCCCTGGAGTCAAGGGTAAAGCCTCTCTAATGGCAGGTTTTCTGCACCTGGAATGCTGTTGTCTGTACATTTCTGAAGCCCTTTTGCTCCTGTGTCTTTTCACTTACAAATCACACTAAGGTAACTTCTAGAATCTTCATGTACTGGTTCAGTGGTCTCATGTGGACTAGGGGTTTGGGGAGCTGGGATGGAATCTAAAGATCATCGAATCCAATCCCTCAGCTTAACAGAGGAGGAGCCAGTGGGGATCCCGAGAGTCACTCAGATGTCACCAGGAGTTAGTTGAAGAAGCAGGACTAGAACTCAGCTTTCCAGCCAGGCCCCAAGCTCTTTGCACTGTTGTGCAATTTCTGAAAAAGAAGTCCAGCTGCGCCAGTGTGCATGCTTCTAGTGACACTCAGGAGGTAGCCTGTCTCTGCACCACTTTTGCTCCTAATTCTGAATATTTAAAACACACAAGTGAACACTGAGAAGAAAGAAATCTTATGTATATTTGTCAGGTGAGAGACGGTATCTACTTAACAATTTTTTTTTTATGCCCTGATAATCTTGCTTGGAGTTAATGGAACACTAACCTCTTCATCAAGGGGACCGCACTGGTTACTAGTAAGAATCATTAAGGCTCAAGTGTCGAGAATCTTAAGATGGAAGCAATAACAATCAATGTCTAGATCAAAGAGGAGAATATTAAATGTAGGGTCAAGGGAAAAAGGAGAAATTGAAATAAAAGAACACAGCATAACAGGTTGGTTCAAAAAAGGGAACACAGAGAAATTGGACTTATTTTCTGTGGAGGGAGGAAGGCTCTGGAGAAATCAAAGGTCATGAGGAAGTGGCTGTGGGCTTAACAGTCTTTCCAGGCTAGAGAAAACAGATGTTTTCAAGACTTGCTATGAAAGTAATAAACATGCCAGGTGCAGAATTGGCATAGTTAGCACTGCAGACTCTGGGAGACTGCGCCTGGGAAGTTTGATGACAGAGCTAGGTGTAAATATGCTTCTTAGTGAGGCTGCTGTCACCCTGCCCAGGCAGAGGCAGATGGTAAGGACTGAACTCCATCAATGTGTTGTGGTTCCTCTTCTCAGATGGCAGGGACAGCACGGCATGACCGAGAGATGGCGATTCAGGCCAAGAAGAAGCTCACCACGGCCACTGACCCCATTGAAAGACTGCGTCTGCAGTGCCTGGCCAGAGGTTCTGCAGGCATCAAAGGACTTGGCAGGTAGGACCCTGCTGTGAGATGGTAGGAAGAGTGGGTAGAAAGGTAGGGCATGTCCTGGTGAGGCTCATGTTGACTGTGTGATCTTAGACACATGATTTCCTCCAAGGGCCTCAGTTCCTCGTTTGTGAGGTGCAGAGTTTGGAAGAGTTGAGGTCCCTTAGACACATGTTGGTTCTTAGATCCAATTTCAGCAAGGCCCATGTGTGCTACAGGAGAGTGCAGCTTCTGGGACAACTTTAGATAAAGGGAGATACGTGAGCAGGGAGTAGAGGTACCTGGAGGGACAATGAGGAGCACACTCTCTATAGCACTGATAATGGAGATCTGGGTGAAAGAGGAAGGTAGGAGCTGTGATTTGGTGGCAACTGCAGAATCTGGAGTTCTGCCCAAAGACAGCCACGTCTTGCTCACCTCCAGGGTCACTGGAATTGCCTGTTGGAGAACTGGCAGCTCACTGGGTGTGGGATCTTCCAGCTGGTAGGGTCTGTAATCCTGACTACTGATAGTGCAAGTTTCTTGGGACTGGGAAACCCAAGGGGAAGGAGACCATATGCCTCCTGGAGGCAAATTCTGCACATTATAGCAAACTACACTGAGCACCTGCCATGGGCCAGGCTGTGTATATGTTCTGGGTACTTCATGAGGGAACAAGGCTTAGATAGAGATGAGTGAGAGTCATGTAAATGTGCCTCTCAGGGGCCTGAGAAGATGGATGTTAGAGAAATAGAAGATGTCAGCGGGAGGCCATGGAGGGCTTCACCTCGAGAGAGAAATGGAGCACCTGGGATAGTTGAGGATTCCCAACTTGCAGGTTAGGCCCAGCTCTGTCACAAGCCTGGACGGGGGGTATATGGACTCAGGGCTAGGCTGTCGCTGTGCAATGAAAGAGTTGCCCACTTCTTTCCTCTTCCTCTTAATCCTCCTTCTTCTTTAGGATTTATTTATTTATTTAAGAGAGAGAGAGAGAGAGAGAGAGAGAGAGAGAGAGAATTGTTTTTTATCTGCTGGTTGAGAGAAAGAGAGAGAGAGAGAGAATTGTTTTTTATCTGCTGGTTGAGAGAGAGAGAGAGAGAATTGTTTTTTATCTGCTGGTTGAGAGAGAGAGAGAGAGAGAGAGAGAGAGAGAGAATTGGTTTTCCATCTGCTGGTTCATTCCCAAATAGCTGCAGGGGTCAGGGCTGGGTCAGGCCAAAGCCAGGAGCCGGGAGCTTCATCTGGGTCTCCCACATAGGTACAGAGACCCAGCGACTTGGGCCATCTTCTACTGCTTTCCCAGGTACATTAGCAGAGAGTCGGATTGGGAGTGGAGCAGCTGGATTTCAAACCGGTGGCCATATGGGATGCTGGCATAGCAGGTGGTGGCCTTACCTGGACTGCCACTGTGCCGGCCCCTGCCCACTCTTTCAATATGGTTACAGTCATACTTCTTTCATCCTGCCTGTGTCATCTTTATATTCTCACGCTGCACCTACGTCAGCCCTTCCACCATGAACCAACCTATGTTAACAGACACCATCTCATCCTCAGCCTGTTGCTGGACTGTGCCCTCTGTTTCCTTTATGGTCTTGGCCTTCCCTAAACCTCTGCAAGTAGAAGCTTCCCTTTTTTTTCTACTTCTTAGAGTCATTTGAGGGCTAAATGCGCTCCTGCAGTCCCAGGTAATAGTCCCCCACCTTTGTTCACTTATCCCTTCCCCATAAATCCTGTCTTTGAAGGATATCTCTTTTGAAGGCTAAGTCCTACCATTTGCCAACCTCCAGGACTCCCAATATCCTGAGAAGTGTGGGCTCCTGGCCCACACTTTCTATCCTATTTCGAGTCTTTATTCTGGCCAAGGTCAGGGTGTTACCCTGGCCCCTTGCCACATTCTTGGCATTGAATCTTCTGAGTGCCGAACTCATTTCACAATTTCTGCCTTTTATCAGACACCTTCCCACCTAAGCAATGACCTGGTGAGCAGCTCTGCCTAGTTGGCTTACTGTCCAAAACCAAGTAAAAATTCATCCTGCCCTCTTGCAAACACAGCTTCTCCTGAAGCACCCACTCTTTTAATGCTATCATCAGTTTGCACATTTCCTTTGGTTGGAAACCTCAGAATTACCTTCATTAACCCCTCAGATTGACTCCTCTACTTCTATTATATATTTCAATCTCTTTATTTTTTTAAAGATTTATTTTATTTATTTGAAAAACAGAGTTACAGAGAGAGAGAGACAGAGGGAGAGAGAGAGAGAGAGAGAGAGAGAGAGAGAGAGAGAGAGTCTTCCATTCCACTGGTTCACTCCCCAAATGACCGCAATGGCCAGAGCTGGGCTGATCTGAAGCCAGGAGCTAGGAGCTTCTTCTTGGTCTCCCACTCAGGTGCAAGGGCTCAAGGACTTGGGCCATTTTCCACTGCTTTCTGAGGCTGTAGCAGAGAGCTGGATTGAAAGTGGAGCAGCTGGGACTTGAACCAATGCCCATATGGGATGCCGGCACTGCAGGGGATGGCTTTACCTGCTACACCACAGCGCCAGCCCCTCTTTTCTTATTTTTATCTCAGTTGCTCAAGTGCAAACATTTCACATCTTTCCCCTGGACTCTCACCATATGGTGCTCTTGCTGGTTCCCTTGCTTCCATGCTTTTTGTCATTCATTCCTGCCATCGCTAGAATTCTCTTAAGCTTTTATTTGGAGGATATCACTTGTGAAAACCACTCAACTATTTTTTTTAAATTAAACATAAGGGCAGGCCTTTGATGTAGCAGTTAAGACGCTGCTTGGGATGCCTGTGTTCCACATTGGAGTACCTGGTTTTAATACCCGAGTCCAGTTCTTGATTCCAACCTCTTGGTAATGTGCATTCTGGGAGACAGTTGTGATGGCTCAGGTCACTGGGCTCCCACCACTGATGTGAGAGATGTGGATTGAGTCCCTGGATCCTAGTTTTTATCTCCAGTCCAGTCAGGGGCTGTTGCAGGCATATTGGGAGTGAACCAGTGAACATGCTCTCTGCCTCCAAATAAATAAAGAATTTGAAACTCTTTAGCATTTAGAGCACGTTTAACATTGCTCATGTTCTGCCACTAACTCAGCTTCCCATTGGAATTCCATGATGTCCTCCAGCTGCTTTAGCTGTCTCAAGAATCCCCTAAACACTGCTTTGATCTGGAATGCACTCCTTCTCCCTTTACTCATAACTGCTGATGGTGCTCGTTCTTTTTTCTCTCCCTCCTCCTACCTCTGTTCCTGCTTCTAAGTTTCTTGATGGATGGAGATGAAGTCTTGCTCCCTTTTGAATCTCCCATCACAAACTTTAGTGCAGCATTTTGCACACTCTTACTGCCCAATCAATGTACATAATGCATAATGTTCTTTAAAAGTTTATTCATTTATTTCAGAGGCAGAGAGAGAGAGAGAGAGAGAGAGATTCTAATCTGCTGGTTCACTCTCCAAATGCCCATAGCAGCCAGCACTAGCCCAGGACCCAAGCAGGGAGCCAGGAACTCAATCCAGGTCTCTCACATGTGTGGCAGGAATCCAATTACTCAGGCAATCACTGCTGGCTCCTAGGGTTGACATAGCAGGAACCTAGAATCAGGAATTGAACCCAGGTACTCTGATATGGGTAGCAGGTATCTTAACTGCTAGGCCAAATACCCTGATCCAAGTGGTTTAATGATAAATTATTTATTTCAAATTTACTTATGTCTTATAGGGGAATCAATCAGTTTACTTACTGTAGCACTGCTATGTGCTCATTAGGTAATTCATTCATTAAGTCAAGCAGCCAGCAAACACTGACAGGGTGGTTACTACTTAACAAACATCCAGCAGCAAGCAAGCAGTCAGAGTTTTTACCCTCATGAAGCCTGTGTTCCAGTTTTATTCCCTTACTCAAAGTATGCTTTCCTGTCCTTCAAATGAGGTGTGAAATACAAGTGAGTAAGGGGCTGTCATTTTCACATTTAAGAAGAGTACAACTTGTGACTTGAGAATTATAGATTTTTGCTAGAACTAGTAGGAAACTTAAGATAAACCAAAACCATTCTAGTCCCTTAAAGAAAACTGAGACCCAGAGGTTACCTGTTATTCCCAAGGTCACACAGCTAGTTTTAGTAGTAGAATTGCAACTCAAGCCCAGTTTTTCTAAACTCCAGTTAAGAACTCTTTCTACATGTTAGTCTACCAGCAAATCAGAAAGTTCTCGGGGCTGTGCTGGGGCAGTGGTAGGTGACAGAGAGAAGGAAAACAGTGAGACCACAATGGGGTAAGATGAAGTTAATGGAAGGATCTCAAGTACCACATGTAAACACAAGTAGAAGTTAATAATGTAGAATTTCTTTCATAGAGAGGGCTATGGGAACCATATTTGAGTGATTAGGCACAGCTGTTGGGAAGAGCTAATACCATGTCTGCACATTTTGGGCAGTCTGTGGGTATATGTTGAAAAATGAGAAACTGTGTTTCTATGCTAGGTTTTAGAGGAAAACAGAGTAAATAGGGTATTCAAAGTAACTGTCTACATTTTCTATGTTCCTTTAGTTGGGAGATGGAAAAAATTTTGTGTCCCTTGGGTCTGTTAGGCAGGATGGAGGCCTGGAAAATGTTCCCTGTTATATAAATAGAATGATACAGTGTGTGTGTGTGTGTGTGTGTGTGTTTTCCAATTTTGGGAGGGAGGATGCAGAGAGGAATTTATATTTTCCTTTGAAAACCTTGGAGTATGATTTTCTTTTTAAATCTTCATATTTATACCTGTTATTTGTGGGGTTTCTTTTTTCTATTTTGTGTGTATATTTTCTTTAGAGCATTTCGAATTATGGATGACAATAACAACCGAACCCTTGACTTCAAAGAGTTTGTGAAAGGGTTAAATGATTACGCAGTGGTCATGGAAAAGGAAGAGGCAGAAGAGCTTTTCCGGAGGTTTGATAAAGATGGAAATGGAATGATAGACTTCAATGAATTTCTTCTCACATTAAGAGTAAGTGTCCCCATGAATCAAATTTTGCCAAATTTGGCTCTCATGTGGTTTGCATTGGCTATTTTGAGGTTTGATTTCAGAAGTTGTGAGTACACTGTGGGGAGTTTGGGCAGGCCTTTGTGGCCAGGTTCAGAGACTTTCTGAGGCAGTCATTATGCATATCATCTAATATTACATGCCATTGTGCTATCTCTTATCATTGAGGGGAATATGGTATTTCCTCACATATAATACAAGAAAAGCTCATTTTCTGTGTATGTTTGTGAATATGCTTTTTTTCCTGTTTATCTAGCCTCCGATGTCTAGAGCCAGAAAAGAGGTAATTATGCAAGCTTTTAGAAAGTTAGACAAGACTGGAGATGGCATTATAACCATTGAAGACCTTCGTGAGATGTATAACGCAAAACACCACCCAAAGTACCAAAATGGAGAATGGTCAGAGGAACAAGTATTCAGGAAATTTCTGGATAACTTTGATTCTCCTTATGAGAAAGATGGAGTGGTAAGTGAAACCCTTAATCTAAGGGGAATTCCTTCTATCCCATTTGAAATTGCCAGGAGGCAATAGATCCAAAGCATGAAACATCTCAACATATTGTTAATACATTCGTTATAAATACACATACATTGGTAGGGGATCCACATTCAGATAACTACCCATTATCTAGAGGATGTGGTATTTTGATAATACAGTCAGTTTCAACTAGCCACATCCTAATGAACCAGGTCTTGTAAAACAGATTTAACTTAAAAATGAGACAATAATTGAACCGTTTTGTTTTGGGATGGACTCACAGGAGAGAGTTTCAGTGCCGTTCACATTCCTCCCTCTGAGCTTCACTTGCCACTGCGTTTGCCACTTCCAGGCAGCTTTTGGTAAAGAGAATGCCAAATAACAGAATTTAGCCTGATTGGTTCTTTGACATGCTGTGACATGAGCTTGGAAGAAAAATGACCTCTCTATCTCCATTAAATTATTATTTTCCCATTACAAGTGCATAGCCTGGAAAAGAATTATATTTCCATAACTATGGAAATACTGGCTCGAATTGGAATTGCCATGTGTCTTTTACCAATAGCCATAAAAATTATGGCTGTAAAAATTGTTTATTTTATCAAAATGCAAAGTGGTAGACACAGACAGAGGTCTCTCATCCACTGGTTCACTCTCCAAATGTCCACAACAACTGGGGCTGGGCCAGACTGAAGCCAGGAGCCAGGAGCTCAATCCAGGTTTCCCATGTGGGTGGCAGGGGCCCAGCTATTTCAGCCGTCACCTGAAGCCTCCCAGAGGGCTCATTGGTAGGAAGGTGGAATGGAGAGCAGAGCTGGGGCTCCAATGCAGGCACACTGATATACAAGAGCTTTTAAAAACCAGAGTCAGTTCTGCTCTAAGGTGACCTAAGAGCCATGATGCTGGGCAGTGGGGTTCTCTTCATGGCCAACGTCAGCAGCAGCAGAACCTCAGAGTGTGTCACCCCAGCTGTTACTGCAAAGGACAAGATCAGGAGGACAGTGGGTGGGAAGAAGAGGTGGTGTGGGGGAAGAAGAAATGAGGCTTCCCCTTCTGAAGGGAATTTCCCCATTTTGCATGACATATTGTGATTAGATCTGCGTGTTAGAAAGAGGTGGGGGATCGGATCCAGGCATTTCCTGACCTCCTGCTGACATTTTCCAGCCAGAGGTGGAGAAGCGCCCTCTTCTTCAGGCTGAGGGATTGTGGAGGTCGATGAAAGGAAGTCAATCTAGACCCTGTGGGGCTGTCAAATCTTTGGGGACAGAAGTCACTGAATTGTATGATTTTTTTTTCCCCAGTATTTCTGGCCTCTGATCTCTGAGACGTCAGTGGAAAAATAGCCAACTGCCATTTCCCCACCTTTGCCCAACCGTCTCTGGATTCCAGGGTGTCTTTGCGTGCTTTCTGCAGGTGGTTCCTCCTCGCTGCCAGGGGAACTCAGCTGCTCCTTTCTCTAACCCAGCTCGAAATAGTCAGTTGTGATTCAGCTGATTTGAAGTCCCCACCCCTGCCCCTTTGACATTTAAGTTAATCAAACACATTAAGCTCTCCAAGTTACTCATAGAGGTTATTGAGTTGAAAGCAATTCCAGCCCTTGATGTCACCTGAATACCACAGACACTGCAACAAAACCCAACTCTGTTTGTGATCATCGTGTTGAGGGAGGGATGTATTAATAATGCAGATTGCTGGCTGCACTGCACTGCAGAACCACATGGTCTGACTCTGGGGGGGGGGGTGAAGACCAGAATTTACATATTTAATAAGTGTGTCAGGTGACTCCTACGCACACTCATATTTGAGATTCTTAGCTCTAAAAAATTCAGACTTGACTTTTTAACTACTGAGTATAATGTGCACATGAACCTCACTTAGCATGACGATGAACCTGGGCAACATTTATTGAACATTTATCAACCAGACATTGTACTAAAGGCATTCAAGAGACATCTCCTTTAACCAACATAAAAATGTTTCAGAAAAATAATGTGTGATTCAAAATTTAAATATTGAATCATACCCTAAATGCACAAGAAATTGTTGATTGTGGAAATTTGTGGCAAATTCTTTTATAAAGAGAATAATTAGCCCTATGCATTTTTTTTTTTACTTATTTGAGTTTACAGATCATGGATAAGCAAGCTCAACTATTAGTTAAGCCCAATGGCTTTCATCGATTTTGAGAAGGATAGCTAGAAGGTAGTACAAGGGACACAACTGAACTGTGGATCCTGTGCCTGTAATTTTTTCTTGTTCACAGAATTTCAGCAAAAACAAATGGGTCCATTAAATTCTATGATTCTTAGAAGAGGTAGGCATATTCCCAAAGATATGGTGAGAAACAGTTTTCTGTTATGAACTAGAAAGAGGTTTTGAATTATCTATGGATTTCCCTTCTCATGATGGTTTTCATCCCTCTTAAGCACTGAAAATTGAGAGCTAACTAGAGAATGATGAATTTCCCAATCATCATTACTGTGTTTGCATTCTCCCATGTAAGTAGATTCACACTCTGGGATGAATTGTCTGGCCGTAGGGGTGGATCAACAGGAGGGCAATTCCCTGATGCAACTTATCATGTTGGCCAATATGGTTGCTTTGACATATGCCTATTATGTACACCTGTTAACAAGGAAGAATGGTCACCATTTTTTGTTCTTTTCCAAAGCAAAGTAATGTGAAATCCTATATTAGTTGATATTCCCAAGAGACAGATATAGGTGTAGAATGCAGAGAGAACCTAAGGTGGAAAGGGAAGTAGGGATAGGAGGTAGTTTTTGCTCATTCTATGTTTTTAGTGAAAAATTTGTATCTTGGAAAAGCATGAGGCCCAAGCATTTTGGCTAAGAATTTCTTCCTTTGCCCACAGGACAGAACTACGTTTTGTAGAAGGTAAAACATTTCTTATCCTGACACAGGACATGACATGTTGTTTCTCATGTGTCACAGAGAGACAAGCTTAACTCCAGTTCAAGAGCATGGGTTCCTTACTCTGCATTTCAGTCTCACGTATCAAAACTGATGGGTTCCTGCTTTGAGGAAAAGATGACGACCTGTTCTCACTTTCCATTTAGGTTGGTTGGGACATTTTCAAGACTTTCTTCTTCACCTCCATGTGCCAATTTCTCTGCCCTCATCAGCTTCTCTTTTTCTCTTGTTTTAGATCTATTTCTCAGCTATGACCACAACCCCCCCCCCAAAACAAAACAAAACAAAACTAAGTCCTTCTACTTACAGGTACAGAAGATGGGCCTCCACTGAAAGAGTGAGTCAAGTTTCCTTTTGTTTCTAACATCTCTGCTGCAGGTGACCCCCGAGGAATTTATGAACTACTATGCAGGTGTAAGTGCATCCATTGACACTGATGTGTACTTCATCGTCATGATGAGAACTGCCTGGAAGCTCTAAACGCATGATGCCAGGGACAAGGCCTTGGGGATAGCCACGTGGCTCTGTATGATTAAACCTCAGCTCAGAAACTAAGTTCATATTTGCTTTCATGTTCATCACAGTGTCTTTTCCATGTCAACACTCTGCACTTTCTGGGGCTAAGAAAAGGACAGAAATAAAGACACCTAATAGGCAATTATGAATTTATCTCCTCTAAAGCTATTTTCTTAGCTCGGCAATACAGATTAAATAAAACCACATCAGTAAAATTTTCCTGGAATTAACGAGTATGGTCGATATATGTAGACGTCTAATGAACTTTAGGTTTCTTCTTTGACTATTAATGAAAGTTTGAATATTGTCTGTGTAATCCCTAATCATGCAGCTACAGTCTTTCTATACCTCCTGTATCTAGTCCATTTCTAGACATTTCTAGATGAGAGAGTTAATTTATTTTTGTGACTGATTGTGAATTTTAAAGTGTTTTGTTCTTCATTTGGGGACCAGAAGGATATCATACATTAGCCTCAATTTCTATAACTGAGTTTCATTGCCCAGGGTTTAAGGAAGCTTTGATTTGGCAACTAGATTTAAAATGGAATTTTGAGGGGGAGTCTCTTATGTTGTAGATTAATTAATTTTTTATTTTAAAGGGAGGAGAGAGAGAGAGAGAGAGAGAGAGAGAGAGAGAGAGAGAGAGAGAGAGATCCCGTTCAAATGCCTGCAATAGCCAGGAACTCAAGCTAGGCCCCCCACACAGGTGGCAGGATCCAAGTCCTGGAACCTTCACCTGTTGGCCCCTAGGATGTGCACTAGCAGGAAGCCAGACTTGAGAAGATTGATTATTTTTGGTCTATTTTCCAGATATCATTGCACAAAAAACCAACTGGAACTTGAACCCTGGCACTTCTAATACAATACTCACCCGCTTTTGGTCATTTAAAAGTCTGCTGTAAGGGTTGACCCAAGACTGTTCAGGGAATTCCTGCTGTTAAAGTGTTCACACTGCCTGTGCTCTTGGATTTTCCCCTGTGGATGGACAGACTATACTAGAGGGGCTTCACCTGGTGGGCTGTGATCTCTTCCTTAGGGTCAATCATTGAAGTTCCCATAAGGGCAAAGAGAGTGGGATTGGCATGGACTAGTGTCCCAGGCATACTCCAGTGCAGAGGTTCCATCTTGACACTTCATGATTCAAAGCCACCCTCCCCCCCGCAGCAGTGAGGTCTGACTTCCTATTTTTGGTGTGTGGGAATCTTCCCATGAAAGGAAGCCCCTGGTGCAGGAAGACAGATGTTAAAAGTACAGCCCTTCCTCTTTGTGTTCTGTGCCTGTGGCCAGAGATAAAAACACAGGGACTAATCCCTGGTTATAGTGCTGGAGGCAGTGACCACTTGCCTTGTCTTTCTGGGAAGCCCTTCTTTTTGCTTCCTCTGTCCCTGGATGTATCAATTCCCTGTTTTGGGGACACAGGTTGAGTTAATGGTCTCCCTTAAGCTCTTATGCAGTTATGTAGCTTTGGATTTACAGGATGAACACATTTGCCATGTTTTATATGTACTCACTTGTTTACTTTTATTTCACAGATGTGGAAGTTGAGATCAGGATATACATTGGCTTAAAAATTGTGAAAACCAATGATGTCAGATGTGAATGACAGCAGTCCCTAAAGAGGAAACTACTTTGTTTCTTGTTGAGAAGCTTAGCTCTCATTTATCTTGATGACAGACTGGAAAAGGTTCCCTGTTACTTGAAAATGGGCACATTCCCATATCATAGAACACTGCTTTATTTTTAAATTTAGTTATACAAGTCTGGCTTTCCACTGGGCTTAGATAGAGATGAATGGGCCAAAAAGCACCAGGTGTTATGAAGAACTCACATTATCCATGTGTTTTGCACCCTGCACCTTTCCGATTGTGGCTAAGCAGGGGTGTCCTGTTTCCTGGGCATGGTGGGTTTCAAGTCTCCTGCTTGATTCTGGATATGACTCATGCCCTAGCCTAACTGGGGCAGTAGAGTAAACAGGTAATTCTGAGTAGGTACTGGGTTGAAGATATCAGCTTCGTCTGCCTGAGTGCCACTGAGTTTCCTGTCTAATGGGGGCACAGGGCACAGCTATTTGATTTCAGATAAACCATATGTCACAACAATATTTTTGGTCAAATTCATTTGCTTCTCTTCTTGGTTCTGGGCTGAACAGCAAGATTCTACCAAAATAAGATCTCATCATAAACCAATAGTCAAGGATGCTCGCACTTTTGTTACCTATGATTTCTGGCATAGTAAGGAATTACTCAATATTTACCTTTACTCTTGTAGCAGTGGGGAGGAACAGGGAAGAGTCATTAAAAACATGATTTGCTAATGAATCTATGCATGTATTTTCTGTTTATTTAACTGAAACATTTAAACCCTTACTCCATTTGCAAATTTAAAAGTAAGAACTTGGGCCAGAAGAAAAAAAAAAAACAACCAGCAAAAAGTCTCTAAAACATCCCGTGGCAACACCAGCTATTGATCCTGGACCCCAGTTAGAAAATTAAATAAACAAACATGGAGAAGAAATGAAGATGGAATTAGCAGCTTTTTATGTAGGAGGACAGAAGTACGTAAACATTCTGAGAACCAGGCTTTGTCAGGATAAACCATCCATAAAATATGAATCTGAGTTTCTAACTCCCCGGAAAACAAACCTTCGCAAGAATGACAAGGGGCTCTGATGCAGCTGCCAAGAGCTGGTGCCTAACAGACTGTTTTTCACAGCTACCTAAATGTTGATAGGATCTTTTCAGGTCCAGATGGCACTTGGGAGGACAATGTACTTGTTCTGTGTGGTTTCCAATCAGGCAAGAGTGCTGTTTCATACCCTACCTGTAGCTTTGAAAGTGAAGCTGGATGCCCTCCAGGTATGCTGCAGGTTGGCTTGGAACACATGGTTTGAGGGTGGAAATACCTCCCATCAATAACTACTTGTTGAGCCACATGCTTCTTTCTAGGCTGTGGTGATAGAGCAATGAACAATACTGAGTGCAAACAAGGCCATTGGTTTTCAAACCACACTGGCAACTCAAAGTTGTTAAGAGGTGAAAGAGGGTAGAGAGAGGTAGAGGATGCCTGGGCACCAATATTCCTTCCCCAGGTCTCATCCAGGCCAGGACAGTTGGGGTCTTTTATATAGTGCTGTGTTGGGAAACTATGTGATTTGATGAACATAGATAGTACATACAATATAGACAATGCAATTAAATCTCTTTCTTTTGTTGGAGGTAGGTATTTGGCATGGCTCTTCAATTCTCTTGGCCAGTGTAGATGGTCTCCCTGAGTCATGAAAATACAAGTAAGCAGTGATTCCACTCTTAATAAGCTACAAATGCTGGTATGCTAATATTTAGTCAAGTGGACAGATTGAATTAATCAAATGTATTCTTGAGTAATATGTGGTGGGATTCTATTCCAACTCCATGAAATTTTGTGAACACCTGCTGTGTAGTATATCTTTTTGGATTTATGCATAGAATGAAAAACCTCACAACTTCCAATTTCCCAAATTGGCCACAAACATGCTTTCCTGGAAATTATTACCTGTTATTTTAAATTAAGAACTTGTTGAATGAAGCTGCAGTTCCAAATCTTAGAAATGCTTGTGACTCAAAGGAAAAACAAGGATGTTGAGGGTCTCAAGTTGGTCATATACCATTCCTGGTTCTCATATAATTGATCCTTTTGAAAGCCAGTGTTTCTCACATGGTTGTACTCTTCCAAGTCATTTATGTGAACAACTAGAGAACTTTGATAGACACAGGTGGCTCTTTTATTCTAATCGAAAGGCCCCACTAAGTCAATCCCTAAAATTAATTGTTCAAAAACAGATCATGGGTGAAATCTGTTGAAAGAAACATAAACGAATGATTGCTGGGGGTTCTTGGGGGTTCTGAGAACACTGCTGTGTGAGAAGAGTGCTTTGCCGTCTCAGTTGGTGCGGTGAGAGGTTGTGGTGAAACAGCCCAGCCCTTCCTCTCTGAGAATACCGTGACCTTCTTCTTTCATTCTCACACCTGCTTGGCCAAAGCCAGGTTTTTTTTCTTCCTCAGCAAAATATAGTGGGAAAAGAGTGCTCTCCAAGAGTGAAATGCACCAAAAATACGAGCAGCCACCCGGTTGCTAGGGTGTTGATGTGTATCTTGCAACTACCAGAAAGATGTAGTGCATCAGGGAGGGAAACTGGTAAAATGCAATGGTCTTTTTATTTTATATGAGATTTTTCACCCTATTCTTTATAATGGGATTTACTGATCTTCACAATTTGCATTCAGTTACAGTATTGATTTGGGAGCATCGTCATCTTAAGCTTGAAAGCTTTGACTTGTTGGTCTTCTGGAAACACTCATGCCCCACAAACTGGTGATTATCAATGCTCTGAGACCCTTAGAAAAGAAAAGGAACCTGAAATTAAAGGGAAATGACAGATGGTGGCGGGGCTTGCTCCCTCCAGGGATGCAGTGAATCTCCTAGTGCTTCTTCATTGATGGGAATCAAGTGTTCAGGACTGCAGGGTATTATCAGATGTCAGGCATTATCTTATTATACCCAGATCATTCCTTTACTTTTCAAGGAAAATGGAAATAAAGTACCATTTTACAAATTTCACACCTAATCATGCCCAGAATAGTAATATTGTTCAAAATCCATTTGCTTAAGATTCTTGTAGAAGTTACTAAGTACATATAAAAAATTACCATGAATTTGAATTCTACCGAGTTGATTTAGAGAAGGTTTAAGTAAAAATTTATTCACATTTCATCAATACTAAAATGGGGGGAGAGAGGGTTGGTAAATAAATCTGTAACTTGAAGGTGGGATTCTATTCCAACTCCATGAAATTTTGTGAACACCTGCTGTGTAGTATATCTTTTTGGATTTATACATAGAATGAAAAACCTCACAACTTCCAACTGGAGGAAGATTGTAAAGGCTGTGCCTTCCTATATTCATTTATGTCTTATAAGTACTTGGAAATGCTTGTTTGCATATAAGATGTAGTTAGTTTGTTAGCTGTAGGAAGTTCCTTCAAGTCTTTTAAATCAGTCCCATGTCAATTGTTAGTTGATAATACTTTATTGTATTATCAAGCTGTAACTCAAGCTAGTGAGGTGTTCCTGTATGTAAATCCCATCCCAATATTGCATTTAATAGAAGTTAAAGTGCAAAATAACATTCTTTATTGCAAAGAAGAATTTCCATGACATTTGTGATATAAACCATAAGATATTTAATTTAAAAGGCTGTACATGCTTCTGTTGATAGGCAAAATATGCACTGAAAGTAAAAATATATCTTAGTGGCAATAGTTGGGCTATCATTTTTAGAAACCAGAAATTGAGACTTTTGAGCACCAAACTTAGGTATAGTTTAATTTATAATACCAGCCTTGTAGTTTTGTCACATTATCAGACTGACTTTTAACATTAACATGGTTATGATTTAATGGAACTTCTTCAATTTAATATTTGAAAGAGTAGCAACTGCTGCAATGAAAGAGTACATCTAACCCTAGTATTCCAGTTTGACAGTGTTTCAAAAAATATATTCCTTCTTACTAGCTAACATCTATCTTTAAAAATTAACAGTTCCTGATGGTGCTTTTCGATCAATCAAAAATGTTATTTGTATGATGATTCAGCTCTAGATGATAAAATCTCTTCTTTGACATCACAAGCCCCTGTTTATATTTTACTCTTTCATGCTCTGAAGAGAACAAATACAACTCATATAATCATTATGTTGACAGCCAAGAAAGCATTTGAAAAGTTAATGTTAACGTTGCTTTTTCTACAGGTGTGGATTACTGCCTAGCAAGTCCCCAGAATGCCCAGCTCCTGCGTGGTGCTTCTAGGACTATGGGGAATATAATTACTCTATGTACTGGTAATGGGAGAGGTCAAGAGAGAGGAGAAAGCAAGAGAACCTAGAGCTGATTCCTGCTGTTCATAGCTTTGCTCTAAACTTCATCGTCCAACTTAGCAAGCACAGCTCCAACTGAGGAGAAACACACGTGCTAGTCAAACTGAGAAGCTAGAAGAGGTCTAGTACCTCCCGTAAGGCTAGTTCCTCTTCACTCTGCTGCTGAATGTCAGGCAACGTGTATCGGGTCACCTGGGAAAGTACCTCATTTCCACTTGATTTCTATTTTTTAAAAGATTTATTTTATTTTATTTTATTTGAAAGAGTTATGGAGAGAGGGAGAGACACACAGAGAGAGAGGTCTTCCATCCACTGTTTCATTCCCCAGATGGCCTCAATGGCCAGAACTGTGCTGATTCCCAAGCCAGGAGTCAGGAGCTTCCTCCAAGTCTCCCATGTGGGTACAGAGGCCCAGGGACTTGGGCCATCTTCTACTGCTTTCCCAGGCCATAGCAGAGAGCTGGATCGAAAGAGAAACAGCCAGCACTAGAACCGGCGCCCATATGGGATGCTGGTGCTTCAGGTCAGGGCTTTAACCCTCAGCGCCACAGCGCCAGCCCCTCAATTTCTATTTATATGGGATAGAACTGCCTTTCCCTAAGTTGCTTCTTATCTGTTAATGGATGTGATGCATTCCTTTGCACTGAAGTATTAGGAATAGCCACGAGTGTGATTATACAATGTATACTCTAAAGCAGGGCTGTTCTATAGAATTTCTGTGCTGATGGACATGTCTCTATATGTGTTGTCCAATAAGGCAACTGCTAGACACAGATGGCTAATGAGTAGCTGAAATATAGCTAGTATAGCCGAGGAGATGCATTTGTATTTATACTTCATTTTAATTAGTATAAACTGAAATAGCTGCATGTGGCTAGTGGCTACCTTACTGGATAGTAGAACATAGATTCAGAAAACTTATCTACTGCAAAACATGCTGAATGCAGGTGGGCAGGTAGGCAGGTAAGCCTTTGTCTGCCCTTGCTAGTGTCCCCCACAGAGAGGAAGGCAAGCTAGCCTCTTCCAGACTAACTTGACCCTGCTTGATTGCCTGTGGCAAATCACACTCACTAGAAAACACCCCAGGGAGAATGGAAAACACTCTACTATGGCTCACATATTTTGACACCATTTCTTTCTTTGTTTCCTTGCCTTTTCCCCTTTCAGGTTTCAAAAGAAGACTTTTTGAACTATTACGCAGGTGTTAGTGCTTCTATTGACACTGATGCCTATTTCATTTTGATGATGACAACATCCTGGAGATTATGACTTTGGCTTATTAATTATTTTAGAAATCAGAAACTCTCAGAAAATGGAATGAGTTTAAAAGAAGTACAATACTGTAGAGTTTGATAAGGTGTAAACTAAAATTTCTGAAAGATTTGGAATTTTAAAAGTGATAGATCTTTAGTTATCCTACTGAATTATCTGGAATGTGTTCATTTCCATGAAACCCTGAGGTGTATTTTTGAATTAGTAACAAAGGAAGAGAGCTGGAAGGAAGAAAGGAAAAAAGGAAACCATGATGTGAGATTGAGAAGTGCTTCCTAGGTCAAATAATGTACTTCCTGTTAAAGATGTTCCACTTTTGTTGTAAATACAGCTGTTTCTCCACATTTTCACTTTATTTGAGAACTCTGTAGCAGAAGGTGATAATAAAAAAAAAATCACAGGAATATTTAACTGTAAAATTTGATGAGCTTACTTATTTTATTCCTTTTGTGAATATAGACAGTCCTCAACTTAGAATGGTTCAACTTAACAATTTTTCCTCTTTACAGTGGTGTGAAAGCATTCAATAAAAGTCGTACATCAAATTATGATTTTTGATCTTTGCCAGGACTAGCAAACTGTGGTGCAATTCTCCCATAGAATGTTGGCCAAGGGCAGTAAGTCACAGGTCCCAGTCAGCCGTGTGCTCACAAGGGAAAACAGTGGAGACTATAGTGTGCTGTGCTGCTAAGCTAGAATGTTTAGGAGGATGGGGCTATTAAATGCATTTTGACTTACTTTTTAATTTTTATTAGATTTTTTTAAAAATAAAAATATTTGAAAGCTAGCGGAATGGGAAAGATAGAACGATGTTCCATCTGCTCATTCACTCTAAATGGCCACGTGGCTGGAGCTGGGCTAAGCTGTAGCCAGGGACTTGGAATTCCATCCAGGTCTCTTATATGGGTGGCAGGAGTTCAAGTACTTGGACCATTTTCTGCTGCTTTCTCAGGGCCATCGGCAGGATGTTGGGTCATACGTGGAGCATTTGGGACTCAAACCGGCACTCTGATATGCAATTATGGCCTCACAGATGTGGCTGAAACCTCTGAGCTACAACATTGGTCCCTGACTTCTGATGACTTACACTGACTTTACTCCACTGTAAGTGGAGGAGCAAATAAAAGAAAATTTATCTTATTCTGAAATGTATGGGTTTTGTTGTGTGTACCTATTTTCAGATTTTATTGCAGGAATAGAAACAGCCAATTCCAACATTTGCATTAACAGGGATGCAGCACAAATAGTGAGCAAAGGAATGAAGCTCAGCTGGCCCTCTGGACATCAGGCTGGGCTTACTGTGTCAGCCTGTAGGGATGAAAGAGAGTGCAAAGAAGGAAGTGCCTGTTGTATGCATTGAGGACTTTCTGGAGCTTTAGGATAAACCAGTGAGAAAAAAAAAATCCGGATGTATTTTTTGGGAAATCATCTCTTTGAACACATTTCTAGACTCCTTTACAATGCAGGGATGTCAGGTTTCCTGACTGATTTGTCTTTCTATATACCACTTTGTAGGTAACAAAGACACCTGTAAGTTGATCACATATACCTATAGGTCTTCTTCCTGGAAATAGAGTAGAAGTGAAGGTAGGAGAGGAGATGGAAGAACAAAGCTGTGCTTCTGAAACTTTAATCAGCATAGTGATTACCTGAGGTTCTTGGGAAAATGTTATTAATCATTCAGCAGTCTGAACTTCTGCCTACTTAACAAACATCCTATGATATTGAGGCTTCTGGTCTTCAGATAACACTTAAGGTAGTGAGTGGTAGAGAGATACCAGCTTATATGTTTTCAGTGTGCTTTGTCGTATTGTTTTCCCACATGTGATTGACCATCAGAGTTTGTTAATTTTGACAACTGAGTCATCCCCTCCTTGTCATTAAAGTCATGAATGTATGAAGAAAACATCAAAGGAAACTTACATACCTCCCAGACATGCATAGGAGAGCAATAGTACTTCCAATTGAAGAACTCCTCAAAATCCAGGACCGAGTCTTGCAGATGCCAGCCTTAAATACTAAATCTGTCAGCCCACCCAGCGCAGCACTCCTTTTTAAAAGAGACCTACAGGGGCCATTGCTGTGGTATAGCTGGTAAAGCTGACATCTACAGTGCCAGCATCCCATATGGGCTCTGGTTTGAGTCCTGGCTGCTCTACTTCCGATCCAGCTCTCTGCTATGGCCTAGGAAAGCAATAGAAAATGGCTCAAGTCCTTGGGTCCCTGCACCCGTATGGGAGACCAGGAAGAAGCTCCTAGATCCTGATTTCAGATTGACCCAGCTCTGGCTGTTGCAGCCATCTGGGGAGTGAACCAGCAGATGGAAGACTTCTCTCTCTGCCTCAGCCTCTCTGTAACTCTGCCTTTCAAATAAATAGATAAATCAAAAAATAGAAGAGACCTACAGTGAGCAAGGTCATAGCAACTGATGTTAAGACTAGAATACCAGATTATTAATATAATCAGAGAGTACAGTTTCCACGTTTGATGATCAGATCAAAGAACTGAGTTTTACGATGTGAGAAAATGATAGCTTAACTCATAGTTCAGGCATGTGTTTAGTGGTTTATTCTCAGACACTGCTAAGAAGTACAGATGTGTACAGGGTATGTTAGGGTGATGGTAGCAACTATAAAAAGTAAATGCTCAAATGTAAAAAATCCAACCACATATATTTATTTTTCACTGAGACAATATTATGTATCAGATGTTTGTGATCAGATTTTAGGTCCCCAAATTCCCTGTATCTCGTGGTCCTGTTTTTCTCCAAGACTTCAATGTCCAGGATGTTCATGTGACTGAAGAGGAACAGAATGTTGGGAGGACTGACAAGCTTTGGCCTGGAAGTGACACGCATCATTGATGCTTGAATTCCCTTTGATGATAACTAGTCACATGATCACATCGAAATGCAAGTGGGGTTGGAAAGTGTAGTCCTTACAAGAAAGCTTATTAGTGGCAATGGAAAGAGAGCACAAACTCTGAGGGACAGTTTTCTGTCTCTGTCCCTTGAAGTCATAGTCCTTATAGCCTTTCACTTTATTATGGTGACATGCCTGGGAGGGGGTCTCAGTTGCTCATTTAGGAAATACATACATAATAGATATATAGACTTGAGGTCTCTCTATTTATCTATGTCAGCAACCAAGAGGTTATGATTTTCTAAAGAGCAAGCTTTATACCAGGCCTTGAAAATTGTACTACAATCCCATGGAGGCAACTAGCTCTTTGCCTCTTGACATAGTTCCTAGGACTTTCCCATCCATGTCCACTGAGGGGCTTGCTGTGGGGAGTGAAAGCTAGAATCTGTAACATACTGGAGATATCCATGTTGGTAAATGAGAGCCTTTTTTCCTACAGGCATATTTCTTCCTGAAGGGCTAATTATAATGATGAAGTTATTTGGCCATTGGAATCAGAACAAGGAATATAAAGATGAAAACATTTAATAAAACTAGGCTGACAGGTTAACTCATTCATCTTGCCAGTGAGGCAATAATGGTATTTTCACAAAGCCTCTGGAGGGGGTTAACAAAGACATTTTCTTTGATCTTTTTGGTTCAGTGAACCATAGTTGAGTAGCTACCTGTAGGGAGGACACAATCTTCACTTTATGTTAGTGAAATAGCTAAGGATCTGTCCAGTCTTGCCTGCCTGGGGATGATATTTGTCTCTTTAGCGTACTTTTATATTCACATACCTCTTGCTATGGTCTAAATGTTATGTGTCCTCCAGTTACCTTTGTTGAACTTCCAACACCCAAGGTGATGACTTTGGGAGGTAAGGCATTTGGGAAGGCAGACTGGGGCCTGCAATTCAATCTGGGTCTCCCATGCAGAGGGCAGTGACTTAATTACTTCAGTTCTGCACATTAGTAGGGAGATGAAATTGGGAGCACTTCTGAGTTTTGAATGGGGCACTCTAATGTGGGATGTGGGCATCCCAAGCAATATCTTATAAATTTATTATATGTATGCATTTCATAAATAAAACTTCAGGAACATAGTAATTCTTTTTAAAATATTTATTTATTTATTTGAAAGGCAGAGTTACAGTGAGGCAGAGGCAGAGAGAAAGAGAGAGAGAGGGAGAGGGAGAGGGAGAGGGAGAGGGAGAGGGAGAGGGAGAGGGAGAGGGAGGGGGAGAGGGAGAAAGAGAGTCTTCCATTTGCTGGTTCACTCCCTAGATGGATTCAACAGCTGGAGCTGTGCCGATCTGAAGCCAGGAGACAGGAGCTTCTTCTGGGTCTCTTACCTGGGTCCAGGGGCCCCAGGACTTGGGTCATCCTCTACTGCTTTCCCAGGCTGTAGCAGAGAGCTGGATTGGAAATAGAGCAGCCGGGACTCAAAACGGGGATGCCAGCACTGCAGATGGAGGCTTTACCTGTTAATCACAGTGCTAGTCCCAGGAACATAATTCTTTCCACTGTACCCTTCTTCCCACCCACACTCTCACACCTCTTCCACTTCCTTCTCCTGTTCTCAGTTTTTTTTTTTTTAAATAAGATCTATTTTCATTTAACTTTTTATACGGAGGATTAACTGTATTCTAGGTAAAGAGATCAACACTTTGTATGAAAAAGAAAAAGAAAACGAGGATGTGAGGGTGATCTGGCTGTGACATCTGTCACCGCATTGATCACCAGGGTTGATTTGGCTGATCTGGCTGGCTAGGCAGGCATCCCCTTCCTTCCTCACTGCTCCATGTACATCCCTCCTGAAGCTGCATGCTTGGTCGAAGAGGACGACCTTCCCTGCTAGAGGAGGACCGGTCTTCGGTCAAGGGTAAACGAGTAGCAGCGCTCCCCTGCTAGGACCTCCAAACAAGCTCTCAAGAAAAAGAAAAACCACAAATAAAAAACTGTTCCTCAATAGTCCAGAAGGGTTGTTTATTGTCATTGCATTTTGAAGGTAATTTCACTTTTTTTTTTTGAAACTTAATTATCTTTAGAGAAGAACTCAAGAATGATACATCTTTTGTAAGCATTTAGACATAATTATCACTTATGAGACATAAGAATATCTTAAACTTAATATACTAAAATGAAGTAATTCTTTGAGATTAACTTTTACTATTAAGTCTCATAATATAACTCTTTGAGGACAGAGGTCCTCCATGGGAAGTTAGTGCATAGTGATTCCTGTTGTTTATTTAACAATGAACACTCTTTTGTATGATCAGTGATTACCTAAGGCTCTTGACATGAGCTGAGTAGGCTTTGGAAACCTTTTGAATCCACAAACATCTTAGGTATTTAGACAAGGTCATAAGTAAAGTGGAAGTTTTCTCCTCCCTTCAGAGAAAAGTACATCCTTCTTTGATGACCACTTCTTTCTACTGGTGTCTCACTCACAGAGCTCCTTCATGTAGTACGTTTTTTGCCACAGTGTCTTGGCTCTCCATGCCTGAAATGCTCCCTTGAGCTTTTCAGCCAGACCAGAATTAAAGGTTGATTCTGAGTGCTACTTAAGGGGATTTTCATTCTATGAGTAGGCTGTACGGACTGTTTCCCACGTTGGGGCAATCACTCTTTTTAATTCTATTATTATTACCAGACACTTAATCTTATTTGTATGTTCACTTTAATGCTCAGTCCTATCTATGTGATCACTTTAACACTTAATCCTATCCATATGATCTCTATAATACTTAAAATGATATTTTTACCACCCAGCTTAGGGAGATTTAGGGTCCCACGGCAAGTTTTTAGTGCACTTTTAGAAGTAAGTCCATAGGAATGCATGCAGAACTACACTGCTTTACAGTTACAAACTTCATACATTTCATAATTACAACTTTAGGATCATGGTGATTCTTCCCACTGTGCCCACCCTCCCAATCCCCTTCCTCTTCCTCTCTTATTCTCACTCTTATTTTTTACTAATATCTATTTTCAGTTAACTTTTTACACATATGGTTAACACTATGTTAAATAAAAAGTTCAATGATTAGTATGAAAGAAAAAAAGGTAAGTAAAATAAGATCTTAACAGTTGCACCAAACACCCATCTCCACATTATTTTAATGTTTCTCTGAGATCTTTCTTATTATCATATAATCTGGAGTTTACCCTAACATAGTCTCAGTAAATTTAGTGCAGAAATCAAATACTTTCCCATTGTCATATTAGAGGGGAAAATTAAATCAGAAGAGAATGATTTTATATGGAGATAACTAAGCTGCATAATTAATCAACAGGGTTTAATAAATAATTTGGATACATGAATTTACAAGTGTAATAAACTGAAAATTTACATTAAAGTTGAATATGATTAAAGATGGAAATTGTAAAAAATGCTTAGAATTAACTAGAGTTAAAAAATCAGAACATAATTAAGATATTAGAGCTAATGCATAAAGTCAGTTATCAAATAGTGTGAAATAAAAGGGTTTCTTTTTATTTTTTTGACTTGCAAGAGCCTAGATGACAGACATTGGTATACATTGTTCATTGTTCATTTTCATTTTAAAATCTGCACAATCAAAATAAAAGTCACCATTTGTTTCCTGTTATTAATTAACTCCGCCCAATTTGTTTTTTTATTTTTGATTAAAATTTATATAAATGGAAAAAATTTCATGTATTTCATACATACAATTTTAAAAATTTAATGATACTTCCCACCCCATCCTTTCTCCCTCCCTCACTCCCACTCTTCTTCTTTTCTTATAACTTTCTGTGATAATATACTTTTTTTTTCTTCGAGAACAGGTTTTATAATTAATTGAAGAAGCACCTAACAAAATGAGCAATGGAGCTGGGCACTTAGGCTTATCTAAAACTTATGTGACATAAGAATATCCTCCACTTAATTCACTAAAATGAAGTATGTCTTTGAGAACAAGTTTTACTATTAAATCTCATAATACAACTCTTTGAGGACAGAGGTCCTCCATGGGAAGTTAGTGCACAGTGACTCTGGTTACTAACTTAACAATTAACACTCTTTTGTATGATGTTAGTGATCACCAAAGGCTCTTAACATGAGCTGCCTAGGATATGGAAGCCTTTTGAATCCACAAACTCATTCAATATTTAGAAAAGGCCATAAGCAAAGTGGAAGCTCCCTCCTCTTTTCAGAGAGAAAAGTACATCCTTCTTTGGTGACTACTTCTTTCCACTGAATCTTACCCAATTTAGATGAAGCACGCTTCTAGATTTTAGAATCTCAACAGTAGTCTTCCAACTGCCTGGACTAGGACACAAAGTCTTTAGTTCACTATCTTACCAAGAGGCAGGATATATTAGTCATCGCTATAATAACCAGACACAGGCTATTTATGAAGAGAAAGAGATTATTTGGGTCAGTTTTATAGGCTAAAAGCCTAAATTGCAAAGTACAGGCTAGGCAAGGACTCCCTTGTTGACTGCATCATCTCATTGTGGATAGCAATGGTTGTAGCATATGCAGGAACAAGCAAATTATACATTGAAATAGGAAGCAGGAGAACCAGCTATCATGTACCATTTATAACAATCCTCCCTGGAGAATCACCTTAATCCTTTCTGAGAGCAGGGCCTCCTAGGTAGGCAGAAGGACTTTCTAAGCCCAGCCTCTTAAATGTTCCATGCCATCTTCCAATACCTCTATGCTGGGGATCAACTCTTCAACACACAGACCCTTTCTGAGACACTCAAGCAATAACCCCCCCTTCTTTTTGGTTCTCTGATATTCTTAATTTTCTCCATCCTTTGTTATCCCTATTTGGGCAAGTTTCCCATCTTACCTCCACTTTCAGAGAGGGTGAGCCATTGCCACTCATGAATGGCATTCTCATAGGGACCATTACTGGTTCAGCAATGTGCATACAATTTCAGTTGGATCAATCATGTTAAAGGTGGAAACTTCCATTTCATATTTAGGAAATTTTTTTTGTAATTTAATAATTTCTGAAAGAAATGGTTACATTTTTGTTGCCAGATTAAGAAATCCATGAACATTGAAATCCTTCAAAAGACCAACCGCTTTTTTCCTCTCAAATTTCCCAATACAGATGTAGACAAAATTCGTTTCACTAAGTAGTGGCAAAAATAGTTGTAACCTGGATGCAATATGGATGAAACAGGAAGAACTTCCTCAGATAGGGGCAATATCTGGGTCCTCATGTAAGGACATGAGCTGTCTTCAAGTCTGGCTTAAGGAAATTGCATTAATGACTTGGCTCTTCACTCCTTCTCTCATTCACACACTTGGTATGTGATTTGGAGTCCCATACATGACCCATTGATTCTGATTTGGTAATGTGATCTACTTGGTCAACAGAATTTATCAGTAGGCAGTTTTCTGCTTGTTGTTTGAAAAGAACAAGCAGATTATCTTGCTAATCTCAGGAGAAAGAAAACTCATGGAGTTGAGCCAGACCCAGCTGAACTCAAATGATTTATCTCCATTTTCAGATGCCTGAATTATCCTAGGTGATAGCAGTAGAACCATTCAGCAGAGCCCAGCCCAGACTAGATCATTCCCCTTCCACACAGCAGGACAATTTATGAGAATACATGTTGTTTACAGTTACTGAGTTGGGGTGGTTTGTTGTTGAGCATCAATGTAGCAACATATATAAAGCCCAATCTGGCATTTTCTCCTCATAGAAACTAGAAGAGAAAGAGTAACAGAAAAGTAAAGACTTTTGGAGAGTTTCCTCTTGCTAATAGCATGGGGCAAACGGCCCAGACATGTTTCTTTATCAGTATATACTGCAAAATCATCACTGTTTTAATAACTGTTAATATTTAATAGCATAGAGATGCCATCATTTATTTAGATTTATAATTTTTTGATTGAGAGTAATCTTGCATAGATTTTTAAAATATATTCTCTTAATTTCTTGTAAGAATATCTTGGTAGAAAATTCTTAAGAGTGGAATTTTTCACCAACACTGTATTAGGGGATCTGTATCTCCACAACCTTGCCAAGATTTGTATTTTTTAATTTTTTTGTGGAAATGGAAATTAGTACAACCATTACCGAAAACTGTATGGAGATTCCTCAAAATCTAAAAAGGGATCTACCATTTGACCTGGCTATCCTACTTCTGAAATATATCCAAAGAAGTATAATCAGCATATGAAAGAGTTACCTGCACCATCATGTTTATAGCAGTCTGATTCACAATAGCAAGGATATGGAGTCAACCTAGATGTTCAACAACTGATGACTGGATAAAGAAAATGTGATGGAATATTAGTCAACCATAAAAAGAATAGAATCCTGACATTTGTAATAAAATGGTTGGAACTAGAGATTATTACGCTAAGTGAAATAAACCAGACACAGAAAGACAAATATTACATGCTTTCTTTTATTTGTAGGAATTAATATAGAGGCTGAAAATTTTGACAATGTTATAGTATTTGGCATATAGTTATATTGTTTCACAGAAACGAAGAATAGGTGTACAAACTTAAGCTTTTGCCATGAATTTACAAATTGCCTTTTTAAACATTTGTGCTAATTAAAACTTCTATCAACAGTGTATGAGACAGTTGAATTTTTAAAAGATTTATTTATGTATCTGAGAGGCAGAGTTATAAACAGAGAGATGGAGAGACACACAGAGAGAGGTCTTGCATCTGCTGGTTCACTCCCTAAATGACTGGAGATGAGCCAATCCAAAGCCAGGAGCCAGGGGCCAGGAGCCAGGAGCCAGGAACTTCTTCTGGGTCTCCCACGTGGGTATAGGGGCCCAAGCACTTGGGCCATCTTCTGCTACTTTCCCAGGCACATCAGCAGGGAGCTGGATCAGAAATGGAGCAGCTGGAACTCAAAATGGCGCATATGTATCAGAAGTTAAGACACTATGCTACAGCATCGGCCCGAAGAAAGTTGATTTTTTCATACCTTTCTCAGCACTAAAGTTGAAAAATATTTTTAATATTAATAATTTAAAAGACAAAGCATTTATAGCATTCACTTAATTTGCATATTCTGATTCAGAATGAGATTGAATTTCTTTCTTTCTTTCTTTCTTTCTTTCTTTCTTTCTTTTTTTTTTTGTTTGCATTTTTAGAGTCAGTTTCATTTCTTCTGTGAGTTCCCTGTTGATTTTTTCATTTCCCTGTTGGATTTTTATCTTTTGCTTATTGGCTTGTAAGACTTTTTGGGTATTAGGATATTAGCTTGTCATAGTGTTATTGTAATTTTTCAGTTTATTTTTTATCTTTTCACAGTGAACTAAAAACTGATCACATTCTAAATTATATGTGGGAACATGTATCAACTATTTTCTTTTATAGATTCTTGGTTTTATATCTTATTTAGAAAATAAACATAATGATAAGATTAAGTGTCAAAGTAATCATATAGGCAAGACTAGTTTCTGCTAATAATAACTGATAGAATTAAAAATTAAAATTAAAATAGAATTAAAAATTTGGGAAGTGGGATACACAGCAGACTCATAGCAGATATGCTAAACAGCACTCTGGCCTCAGAATCAGCCCTTAAAGCATTTGGATCCAGCTAAAAAGCCCGTGAGAGTTTCTCAGGCATGGAAAGCCGAGACACTGTAGCAAAAAAAATGACCTAAATGAAAGATCTCTGTGAGTGAGATCCTAGCAGAAAGAATGGGCCATCAAAGAGGGAGGTAACTTTCTCTGAAGGGAGGAGATAACTTCCACTTTGACTATGCCCTTATCTAAATAAGATTGGAGTTTGTGAACTCAAGAGGCTTCCATAGCCTAGGCAGCTCATGACAAGAGCCTTGGGTGATTACTGACATCATAAATAAGAGTGTCAACTGTTAAATCAACAACGGGGGCCCTGCACCTCGGTTCAATAGGCTAATCCTCTGCCAGTGGTGCTGGCACCCGTGGGTTCTAGTCCATGTTTGCATCAACGCAGTGTGCCGGCCGCAGTGCCCCAGCCATAGCGGCCATTTGGGGGGTGAACCAATGGAAAAAGGAAGATCTTTCTCTCTCTCTCTCTCAGTAACTCTGCCTGTCCAAAAAAAAAAAAAAAAAAAAAAAAAAAAAACAACGGGAATCACTGTGTACTTACTCCCCGTGTAGAATCTCTGTCCTTAATGTGTTGTACTTTGCAAATTAACGGTAAAATTACTACTCAAACAGTACTTTATATTTTGTGTATCTGTGTGGGTGCAAACAGTTGAAATCTTTACTTAGTATATACTAAATTGATCTTCTGTATATAAAGATAATTTTTTTTTTTAGGACAGAGATTCTACATGATATATTTTTTAAAAATTGATTAATTTTCTATGCAATTTCCAATTTAACACCAAGATTTTTTTTCATTTTTAATTATATTTATATACAGAAGATTGATTCAGTATATACTAAGTAAAGATTTCATCAGTTTGCACCCACACAGAAACACAAAGTGTAAAAATACTGTTTCAGTAAAGATAATTAAAAATGAATCTTGATGAAGAATGGGATGGGAGAGGGAGTGGGAGATGGAATGGTTGCTGGTGGAAGGGAGGTTATGGGGGGGGGGAAAGCTGCTATAATCCAAAAGTTGTACTTTTGAAATTTATATTTATTAAATAAAAGTTAAAAAAATCCAATTCATGTGATAAAAAGTCTGTAAATGCATAAAATAAACACTATGCTAATGATAGACTATTGATCATCAAAAAATTACTTTACTCCAGGGAAATACCTTTCATTTGTTCTGTAGGTTGTATGTATGTTAGTTTTGTATAGATAATGTCATAGTAATAATTATCATTTAATAAACCTAAGACTGGTATGAAAAGCAGAGTTCTCAGTATGCTTTTCACAGTGTGTATTATTGTTATTTAGAAGTTTTGTACCTGAGTCATAAAAAGAAGAAACCTGGCCAGCGCCGTGGCTCAATAGGCTAACCTGCCGCCTGCGGCACCAGCACACTGGGTTCTAGTCCCGGTTGGGGCGCCAGATTCTGTCCCGGTTGCCCCTCTTCCAGGCAGCTCTCTTCTATGGCCCTGGAGTACAGTGGAGGATGGCCCAAGTCCTTGGGCCCTGCACACCATGGGAGACCAGGAGAAGCACCTGGCTCCTGGCTTCGGATCAGTGCAATGTGCTGGCCGCAGCGCATCGGCTGCGGCGGCCATTGGAGGGTGAACCAATGGCAAAGGAAGACCTTTCTCTCTGTCACTCTCTCTCACTGTCCACTCTGCCTGTCAAAAAGAATTAAAAAAAAATAAGAAGAAACTTCTATAAGATGCTGTCAGATAAAGCTAAGCATGAATTAAATTGCCCTTATCTACAAAAAAAAAAAAAGAAAAGAAAAAGTATAAAGTATCTCATCCATGCCTTCAAGCATATTTGTTTTCACTTAAAAATTACTTCTATCTTTAATTATGTGGGATTTATTTTGGAATAAGGAATTGTTTATTTATTTGCAAATAGCTAATATATTACTTCGATCTTATTTACTAGTCTACCCTTTCCCCATTAGAAATGAATGAAATTTTTATAATTACATGGATCTGGACTCATAGATTCTTTCTTGTATACCTTTGATAGTTTTGTTAGTTTCCATGGAAACCTACCTTAAAAATCATTGGTACAGTGACTCTTTTCCTGAACTATTTCTTCTCTGGAATTGTGCAGGCCATTCATAAACATTTATATATCCACATGATATTTGCATATGGAAGACTACATCTCAGTTATTAAATTGTTATTTTTGAGGAGTGAGATTAAAGAGTGGCATCTTTTTTGTTACATTGTACATATTTCTGTTTCTTGAATTTTTGGGGACAGGCAAATATTAACTCAATAGTAAAGATTTAAGAAGGATTTAAATAAAGAAACAAGCATGAAAATAATGAAAGCAAGCACCTTCATGAAATCTGTGTATTTTTTAGTGGTTTTACTTCATCTCCTCTAGTTTCCCAAATACATAATAATTTATCTACCTGTAACGGTAATTTGAGTACTCAATATTAATGCATCTTATTACACCTTCTTGTCTAATTGCATTTATTAGTATTTCTAGAAAAATGTTAAATATGATGACAGTAGGATTTCATTTTATCCTTAAGTTTAATTAGAGTACTTTAAATATTCCACCACTGAACATGACTGTGGCTTATGTTCTATTATTATTTCACAAAATCTTTTGTGACAAAAATAAAATCTTGGGGCCAGTATTTGGTGCATCAGATTAGGTCACAGTTTGTGACACCAAAATCCTATTGAAATTCCACCTTGAGTCCTGCCTACTTCACTTACAATGCAGCTCCCTGCTGATGTGCCTGGGAAGGCAAGAGAGGATGGCCCATATACTTGGCCCCTGCCACACACATGCGAGATCCAGTTGGAGTTTCAGCCTCCTAGCTCCTGGCATTGAGTCCATCTGGGGAGTGAACCAGCAGATGGAAGATTCTTTTTCTCCTTCTTCTCCATCACTCTCCCTTTCACATAAATAAATAAATCTTTAAAAAACCAAAATCCTAAGCATCATTAAAATCTACATTGGCAACTTTGCATTTAAATTCATGAAAGTTTACTATTATGTAAAAATGGATTTTTCAGCATGTTTATCAATCTTTTTTTTTTTTTTTTTTTTACAGGCAGAGTGGACAGTGAGAGAGAGAGAGAGAAAGGTCTTCCTTTGTCGTTGGTTCACCCTCCAATGGCCGCCGTGGCTGGCGCATAGCGCTGATCCGAAGGCAGGAGCCAGGTGCTTATCCTGGTCTCCCATGCGGGTGCGGGGCCCAAGGACTTGGGCCATCCTCCACTGTACTCCCGGGCCACAGCAGAGAGCTGGGCCGGAGGAGGGGCAACTGGGACAGAATCTGGCGCCCCGACCAGGACTAGAACCCAGTGTGCTGGCGCTGCAGGCGGAGGATTAGCCTATTGAGCCATGGCGCCAGCCGTTTATTAGTCTTTTGATACAGCATTTATTAAACCCCAGCTAATCAAGTTAATAATTTCTTAGGCTCTAAAATATTTCAGTCTGTCAGTGGTTAAGCTTAATATTAAAATACTTTGATTATTCTGTGATTTTTGTCTATAGTGTAGTCAATAGTTTGCAGCAACTTTATTTTTTTTAAAAAAATGGATAAATATAATTTTCAGGCTTTTCAAGTTTTCCCCTTCTTGGTGAGAAATCTTTAGTAGGGTAGAGGCTCTAATAATTTACAGTTAAGGCACCCTTAAGATTCACTCAAGTGTTTCAGCAGAATTCACAACTTGAACTTTGTTTTTCAAACCTCAGGGGCTTAGCATGTTGTTTGCTTCACATTTGCTTTTTACCAATGTACTGAGGCGTGTTAATGTGTTCCTTAGACCCACTAGGATTTGCGCATCACACTTTCTTCATCTTACCAGCTGTGTCATTAAAAGCTGCACACAAATGCGGCCAGACATTAAAATTTAGAAGGGTAGAATTCAGTGTGGATCTAAAGTAAACTAAATACATAAATAATATTAAATACAGATATTCATTAGAGAAATTAAGCTTTGGAAAATTCTCTCCCCTTCTACCCCACCCCCTGTTTCCCCACTTCTGTGGTCACAGTGGTTGAGAGTGCAGCTGGGGAAGTAACTGCGGTGGAGAAGGCAACCGACTCGCTCCACGTGGCTACCCAGATGTGCTACTCTCTCAGGGATTTGATGCCTGCTCTTCTGAACAGCCTGCTCTGACATTTATGTCTTGAATAGTGATGGACAAACAAAGTGACTGACATAACATCACACACTAATATTTTAATTCATTCTGGGATTCATTTACTCCATGTTTATGATTAAATGCCTACTAATTTTTAGAGAAAGTGTATAGTGAGAGATGGAAGTCCCGGTAAATCATAGTTCTCTATGCCAGAATGCTTTAGAGCCCACAGCACAGTCAGACAAATGAAGCAGCTACCAATCAGTGTGTGACAATAGGAGAGAGCACAAGGTGCGACCACCCTGCTCTGGCCTGTAACTGGCTGCCTTCCCATAAGACGTGGTGCTTGAGACGAGTCTTGAGGGACTAGTATGAATCATCTGGACAACAGGAGTGGTACATGTCATGGCCAGTGGCTGAGAGTAAGCATGGTAAAAGGTGAAGTAAGAATAGATAGGCAGGAGCTCAATAAGGTAGGCTGAAGAATGGATCCCCAAAGATGTCCACGCTCTAATCCTGGGAACATATATATGCTCCTTTATGTGGCCAAAGGGATATGGTAGATTTGAGTATCTTAAGGATCTTGGGATACAGAGATCATCTTTGATTATCAGAGTGGACCCAACGTAACCACACAAGACTCTTATGAGAGCATTGGAGTAAGAGAGGGCATTGTGATGACAGAAACAGTTCAGAACGATCCACTCCGGAGGAAGGGGCCATGTGCTGGGGAATACAAGGAGTCTCCAGTAGGTGGGACAGGAAGGGAATGGATTCTTTTCTGCAGCCTCCAGAAGTAACACAGCCTTGCCCATGCCTGAGTTTTAGGCTCATAAGACTCATTTTTGAACTTCTGACTGATGGATCTGTAGAATAAATCTGTGTAGTTTTTTTTTTTTAAGTTTGTGTGAATTTGTTACAGTAGCCATAAGAAATGAATACACTCGATTCCTCAGGGCCTTCCATGCTGTGTTGAGAAGCCATTGCAGAGTTTTAGTTAGGACAGGGAGTTGGTCACATTTTCTCTTCAATGGTGTCTCTAGTGCAGGTGGAGCTTTGGTCATGCAAGTATTAGGCTAGGGAAGGGACAGATATACTTTTGCGACCTTGCTATCTAGGTAGGGGATGGTACCACCAGGTCCAAGGTGAGACTGAAAGACAGTGATTCATCTCCAAGGACTCCCTAGAGTGTTCTGAAAAGACTTGATATGGGTATATTGAAAAGACATCGGTAGCAAATTGGGGTGGAAAAGTGACAGTAAATCACTTGGGAGCAGGTAATCTATAAAAAACTTAGCCTCTGCACTCAAGTTTCTTTGCAAGTGTTTTAAAGTCCTTTCCCATTTTAAAGAAAGTAAAACTAGAAAGAGTAGATGATATATTATCAGTGTGTTATCTAGTAAAGACACAGTGACACTATGATCAATGGCGCCCCTGCTGTGAAAATGTCTTGGCCTTGTAACATGCTATGGTCTGATTGTGTTATCCTCTGCCCCCAAATCCATACGCTGAAATTCTAGCCTCCAAGGTGATGTTATTAAGATGCTGGGGTGTGGGCTGGCAACGTGGCTCACTTGGTTAATCCTCTGTCTGCAGCGCTGCATCCCATATGGGCGCCGGGTTCTAGTCCCGGTCGGGGCGCCGGATTCTGTCCCGGTTGCTCCTCTTCCTGTCCAGCTCTCTGCTGTGGCCCAGGAGTGCAGTGGAGGATGGCCCAAGTGCTTGGGCCCTGCACCTGCATGGGAGACCAGGAGGAAGCACCTGGCTCCTGGCTTTGGATCAGTGCAGCACCAGCCGTAGCGGCCATTTGGGGAGTGAACCAGCGGAAGAAAGATCTTTCTTTCTCTCTCTCTCTGTCTATATCTCTACCTGTGAAATTAAAAAAAAAAAAAAAGATGCTAGGGTGGGGTGGGGTAGGGGTGGGGGTCCTTGGGACTAGAGACCCGAGAGAAAGTATTTGCTCCGTCCACCATGGGAAGGCGCAGAGAGAAGGTGGCAGTCTGCAAATGGAAGAAGGTCCCCACCTGCATCTGACTGCTGGCACCTTGATCTTGGACTTCCCAGTCTTTTGAACTATGACAAGTAAACTTCTGTTGTTAATAAGCTACCTTGTCTATGAAAAGAATTTTATTATAGCAGCCAAAATGGACAAACAAAAGTGGTAAACAAAAATAGAACCATATGGTTTAAATTGAAGTAAAATGTACGAGGTAAATACATATTAATTTTTATGACGGGACCCCTTATATGAATTTCTGGAGTATCTATCAACACATTACTGCTGCCGGTTGAAACAGCTAAGAGGGTATGACCATCTGAGTTTCCCTGTTTGTTGCTGCCCAAATATTCCACTCTTTCTCACACTTTGATGACTTTGGACATGACGTTTGCTCTGCCAGGAAAAACTCTTTCGCGCTTTGGGCTCCATGACCTGGGACACTCAGACATATCCTGCACTGCCATATCATTGGGACCTTTTTCCCACTCCCCCATTTTGGTGCTTCTTTCCTGATGCAACTTACCTTGTTTTTGTTCTTCCTTCTCATGTGGCCAGGGAAACGCCATCCAGTATTTGGCAAGTGCTCTATTCTTGGAAGCAGTGCCTGCCCATTTCAGTACGAGATGGAGACCTTGATATTCTCTTTGCTCCCCATTACTAGGGCCCAGGCATATGAAGGAGTCTTTGCTGTCATCATCCATAACCTCATTTCAACTGCAACCAGAGATGTGAGCCACTGAACATGGCTGTTGAGACCACTCTGGGGCTGAGTGACAACACTGGAGGTGGCTGCTTTCAGTTTCTGGAGGAACCAGACAAAGAGGCACAGGTGGTTCTGTGGTCTTCAAGGCTGGCTCTTTGACCCTTCCAGATAATCTCTAAGAGCCTTTAATGCATCCCTTTTTGGCTCAAATTAGACAAAATTGGTTTCTATTACTTAAACCTAAGAATCTTGCTCAATTTTTGTTTTTAACTATAAAGCAATGGTATGACCTTGTAACTATTCTTAGGTGCCTTTGTCCCCAGGCAGTCATGAGCTGGCAGTATCCCACTTCATCTCTGTAAGCCCGGTGCCTTGTGCAGTGCCAAAAAGTGTAGAGCAGTCCTCAACAAATTGCTATTAATTAAGTAAATTAATCGACTACTTAACTGGTGAAGAAAGAATCCTCTGAACATTAAAACCCATAAGGGGCTGATGCTGTGGCTCAGAGGGTCAAGCCATTGCCTGTAGCACCAGCGTCACATATAAGCACTGGTTCAAGTCCTGGCTGCACTTCCAATCTGGCTCCCTGTTAACGCACCTGGGAAAGCAGTGGAATATGGTCCAAATCCGAGACCTGAGGAATCTCCTGGTTCCTGGCTTTAGCCTGGCCCAGCTCTGGCTGTTGCAGGCATTTGGGGAGTGAACAGATGAAGATCTTGCTCTCTATCTCTGCTTCTCTCTCTGTAACTCCGCCTTTCAAATAAACAAATAAACCTCTAAAACCCATAAAATGATAGTTAATACCATCAGTGTTTCCAGTGGCCGTGTCCCTTCTAGGTAGCTTTCCATCTGTTGTTTTCACACAAGACAAGCACAACCACAAAGAGCTCCATATAATTTTATTAAATATGAGATAGTAACACACATTGTGCACTTATATATTTAGCAGCTCTGTGAAATGTTTGTAATGCATGTGAAAAGTACACAGTCCAATCATAGACCTTCACTGTAGTGAATGATGGATACTTTTAAGAGCAACCCCACAGAAAAACCATTGAGCTGGCAATAACTCCATCTGATTTACATCATTTACAGGCACCCTTGAAATATTATCTTCCTGGTCAGTTTCAAATTTTGTAACCCCACCAGAAAAACATAGCCCACACTTTGCTTTTCTGAAGTGAAGTACCATGGAAACAATATTGATGGGACAGGTAAGGCTGGTAGAAAATCATGCGAAGAAGCCAGGGCCTGCTAGACCCAGACATGGTGGTTTGTCTGAATTAGGTGTGTAATTTTCAATCTTTTTTTTTCATTTCATACTATCTAGATCTGTCAGTTTATATATCTGACTTATACATTGTCTCTTTCCAGGAGTTTCTCCTTCTTAATGAAGTCCATAAGGAGTTGAGTGGAACTAATTAGTAAACTTACATTATACAACTTCCCTGAGTAGATAATCGAGCATGAGCAGCAGTAATGATTATAAGAGTATAATACATGGATTTTAAATGTTTTCATTAACACACACGCATAGACAACATATACACACACACATACACATTAAACTCAAATGATACTGTATGCCAAACGACACTAAAACAGGATTTAAGGGCTACAGGGAATTCAAAAGTCCTCCAAAGGCTCCATTCCTTTTAGAGATTTTCTATATGCCTCCCAGTCCTGACTTAACACATGAGCTGAGTAACTTACCTGTCCTCTCTGTGGCCTAATTGTGACAAAAGTCAAGAGGATGCCAATAGATACTTCAAAGCATCCCTGTGGTCAGGTAGTAAAAGCCTAGGTTGGGCATGAAATTTTGAGTGACCTCTTCTTTCAGACTTGGCTGTCATTTCTACAAAAGGCAAAGGGCATCTGCTCATCTGATGGAAACATGTTTCTTGCCATTTCTGCATCAGGAAGACTCAATTTTTCCTCCATGCAAGCTTGCACCATTTCGGTGGAATTTTCCCTATCTTCAAGAGGGCATTTTCTTTCTTTCTTTTTTTTTTTTTTTTGACAGGCAGAGTGGACAGTGAGAGAGACAGAGAGAAAGGTCTTCCTTTGCCGTTGGTTCACCCTCCAATGGCCGCCACGCTGTGGCCGGCGCACCGCGCTCATCCGATGGCAGGAGCCAGGAGCCAGGTGCTTCTCCTGGTCTCCCATGGGGTGCAGGGCCCAAGCACTTGGGCCATCCTCCACTGCACTCCCGGGCCACAGCAGAGGGCTGGCCTGGAAGAGGGGCAACTAGGACAGTATCCGGCGCCCCAACCGGGACTAGAACCTGGTGTGCCGGTGCCCCAGGGCGGAGGATTAGCCTGTTGAGCCACGGCGCCGGCCAAGAGGGCATTTTCAATATGCCTCTATCATAGCATTTTGCAATATTAAATAATCTGTTTCCAACTTATCACTTTTTTGTTTTAGATTTTTCAGAGTCATGTCCTCATTTGTCTTCAGATTCCCTGTGCCTGATGCTATAGCAGTCTCTGCATGAGCTTGTCAAGGAGGTGAAAGAGAACACTTACAGAAATGCCTTGAAAAGCATAAAACAAACACAAGAGATTGTGGTTTGATACAGCCATTACTCCTGATGCAGTGGAAAGCACTTTAGAAAGTAAAACTCTCATTTGAAGAATAAAATGGTCTGGTTATTACTGGGCCAACAGATAAGGACTACTAGTCTACAACTTAAAATCCCATTCACAGATGGCACAAAACAAAATAAACAAAAAAATAAAGAAGTAAAAACATTTAGTTCCCCTAGACAAAGTAGAAGCAGAAAAAATAAAACTCAGAACATAAACAACAACAACAAACTCCAAGCTAAGCTTTGTCCTCCCTCACAACTCTGCACCACCTCTGCCCTTTGTGGCTCTAAGAACAGCCAGGTTTAGGGGTCTGTGGGAGAGGGATTGGTTCCCTCTCTTGAACTGAAATTGCTTAGTCACCTTGACTGGGTTTGAGCTCATCATTAGAAATTCATTTAAACTAAGAAAAGCAAGAACAAGTGTCAGCTGCTAATGATAGGTCTCCTATCTATTTTCAAGGATGTAGCCACAGTTGGCTCACTCACTTCATGTGGTTATAAGTTCTCCATGACATTTTTAGCAGTGTTGAAGGCTGTAGAACCTGAGACAATTTGGGAATGCGTTCGGACTGGGACAGTATCTGTACACACAGGTAGGGTTATTCCACTGCTTATCAGTCAAGTGTGCTATGATCCAAGGACAATGACAGGTTCTTTTGAGATCATGAATGGATATAGTTGGGTGGTATCAGCAAAAAGGTCTTGGTTTTGGTATCATCAGGAGAAATTCTGAATTTCTGATCTATTCCTTCTTGAGCTTATTTGCAGAACAAAGAAATCAACTGGGACTTTTTTTTCTTGCCTTCTTGGCTTGCTTTGGACCTGGCTGATCACAGAACTTCACATCCATGAGGCTGTATCTGTCCCACTTTCTTCCTTCAGTCACTTTAATCAGGTGAACACATGTTTACATTCGCCTAAGTCTGTCCTAATTTATGCTTATTATCCTAGAGTAATTTTTAAAACTTCCTCTGTCACTTTCAAGAATGATCCAGGTTAGATGGTAAATCATTAGGTCACTCTGCTTGTTATTATTATTAGTGCCATTTGGCTTTCAGAAATGGAATGGTCTGTATTTGAGAGAAAATCACTTGGTTCAGTGGGGAGGATGCAGCCAGCTCTCAGCCCTCATATCTTGGTTCCACCCCTCACTGAGTGGGGCGATTGGACAAGATATTTAACTCCTTAATTCTGTTTTATCATCTATAAAAATAGAATACTAATAATTACACCCATATCCCAGGATTATCGTGGGAAGGCAATGGGACAAGATGTGTGGAGCACTTAGCGCAGCATTAGATCTATAATAAGTTCTGATAATAGTAGCTGTCATTCCTTGATATTTTTTTCTCATCTTACTCCCTTCTTGCCTTCCTCATTACTCCATCTTTCCTTCACTCTCTATTTCATTCTTTCCTGCTTTATATTCTTAAATCACTAAATCATCGAGTCTCTTGAAACCTCATGACCGCATCAGCAGGAGAAGCAGAAGGCTCCTGTCATTTGTTGCATGCTGCTGAGCCAAGATGTTTTAGCATCCTGCAGACTATGTAATATGATTGCAATAATTTTTTCTTCTTTATGAGGGAGAGAAGGCACTCTAGACCTTTCTCTCTCAGTCATCTTTGTTGATCATAATAGATTCAGTCCCTGGATTTCTTAAAATTCACTGGTTTTGGTAGAAGCTGGACATGGAGACATATGCTTCTTCTTGACCTGGTCCCAGGGAAGTGAGGATGGGCTGTCCTTGGGCAACTGGGTTCAATGTCAGGATTCCTGATTGGGGAGGAAATGGAGGGATCGGTGTGCTGTTTGTAGTACCAGGACTAAGCAGGAGGCCATGGTATACATGAGACACACCCTGGCCACTCTCTCTGCCATTTCGGGACCTGAAAGGGAGGAGTACAGGGGAATCACATGCACTGAAATTCTCAGTTAGGAACCTGGGGGGCGACTCTCTGAACGTTTCTGGGGTGATGATTGTAATATTGGGTGGACAGTTGGAGCCTTGAGCTCCTGCTCCACATCTCTGCTTCTCAGACTTCTCTGGCTGTGGAGGGAAAATATCTTGCAGGAAGCCTTCCACTTCATCTCTAGCTTGGATGCCATCCACCTCATGAATCTGACAGTCCAGGAAACTTTCAGGATTGAAGCTCACATTCAAATTCTGCATAGGAAAAGAGAAAAGGCACCAAAGCAGCACTGGAGAGTTGTCCTCCCAAGCATTCTGGTTAGAAAAGTTCTGAAGAAATTTCTAGTAGGTTTGCCATGTAATGGCAGAGAATTATCCACCTGTTTCTCAGTTGACTCTTAGATTCTGGAGGTGCTGTGGTGCTTCAGGGTTTGCAGTGACCACTGGATGTTCACTCCAACCCTGGGAAGCCCAAAAGTCCTGAGACCTGTATCTCATTCTAGATCCCCACTTTAAGGAAGAAGTAGTGAGGATTTCAGGAGGAATTTGGTTATGGGATGAGGTTCAACTATTCCTTATTCCAGAATGTTGTTCTTGCATATGGGGATGCTACCAACATAATGCCTCTTGGTGTATAAGAAGCACTTACCTTTTTTGGTTTCTTACAGAGTTGTTCCAGAGTTTTCTTATGGTCAGGGATACTGGGCCATATCATAGGCTTAATCCTGAAATCAGAGAAAATTGACACATGAATAACAGAGGGAGCAGGTACAATAGATTTTCCCACTGACTGGGCCAGGAATCAGAAGAGCAAATTTCTAGTTTTGACTCTTCCACATCTAATGGATGACAAAGGACGATGAGTTGCTTCTCTGGCCCAGGGCTCCATCTATCTGAGATGAGATTAGGCCAGAAGTCACTGTTAAACTACTCTGTGAATAGACAAGACAGTGATACACTTCTGTAAAGGAACCCCAGTGGGAAGGGACCAAGAGCTTTCAATGCAGTATAGTGTTGCTGTAGCTAAGGTTCTAAATTTTTTTTTTTTGGACGTTTACTCTCAATATAGATGATGTTGTCTTTGTCTTTAGTGGTAGTGACTTCTCCATCCTAATTTTGGTGGATGTAGAAAATGTTTTCTAAGTTACCCAAGGGGCGTTTCTTTAAGGCAGTACTGTTCAAATTGTGTTATTTGTAATCCTGGAGATCCGATGGTCTTGTGCTGAGGGCAACTTCCTAGACCATTAAATAACTTCAGTAGTGTGTATTTAAAACATCATTTTCATAATGAACCAAAAGTCTCATGAGTTTACATACTGCGGTTGGACTTCCAGTACATTTTGCATTTCCGTGGGGTTTCTACTACACCCTTTAGAAGACGTTAGAAGAAAAGTTTGAGATAAATTACCTTTCATAACTTTTATTTTGGGGAAAAGGTTTGCCTTGTGCCCAGTTTATATATTTTTGTCTCTTAAGAAATCAACTGTGGAAATTCACTCATGCCGGAGAATGGGAGGGGCAGCAAGGACTGTCGTCCTGAAATGACTTATCATCCTCCACTGCAGTTTTCTCATCAACAAAAAGAGAACTCAATAAATAGAGCAGTCAAGTTTGAACTGTCTGGGATCCCACACAATCACCCTCTTGATGAGTTGAAGAAAGTCACCTTTTTTTCCATAATACACAGGCCAAGATAGCCAAAAGAACCACCGAGCAGAAACTCAGAATGCTGACAGTTAGGAGGACAGGATTTATTTCCCCTGAAACACAAGGATACATCATGGTTAGCATTCAGTAAGCATGAATTGGGGTAGACTTTCAGAATGCTTTGAGTTTATCTATTAATTGGGCCCATTTACTGCTTATTGAAAGCTACTCTTCAGTAAACAAGATAATATTCTAACTTTAAGGGGGGATTTTGGCTTAAGAGGCAGTGACTTGGGCCACTAAGACCAGAACATTGGCCACTTGAAATGTAAAAGTGATCTAGGGACAAGAGACCACCATTCCCTATACAACATCTATCCCCAAGGGAAAGTAACCAGAGCAGAGCAGATCTGTGTTCACTCTGTAGTCACAGCAAGTTGTAGGGTACAAACGGAAGCTGACATGAAGAACAGCTATTCCAAAAACGTGAAAAGGAAAGATCTACATGTGGTACTCCTGTGTCCAGAGGCCTGCCATGTTTTGTGGTTCTACTGGTTGTTCTAACTTCCTAGATCCCAAGGGCATGCCATGAGGGAAGATGTTCCCTACAGGAGTCTTAGAGAAAGCAGCCAATTGGATCCCAACCTAAACTGGTGAATGGGAGGCATAGTGTGGGCATTTTGTTCCAAATTCTTAGCAGTTTTCAGATATACCCAGGCCAGTGCCACCCACACAGTTCTCACCAATTACTTGCTACTAAGGATCCATTCCCATTGATTCCTTGTTCTTCACAAAAGGGGCAAAAAATAGTGAAATAGTGTAGGCACACCTTCTGGGGAGTCCTAACGTGCTAGTCTGTGTCATCAATCTCTACCCCACTCTGTCGCTCACACTTTGTTGTGCAAAACGTCCAAGGACACAAGCACTCTCTACAGCTACTCTTTACCTGCCCTATGGTTCTCTGGTGTTCTGAAATGAGTACTTGGGCTCCAATCGCTCCAGAAGCCTTCAAAATAGTTGCTATTAGGGATGGATCGGACTCGAATCTCATACATCGCATCAGGTTGTAGCTTTCTCTGCAGGAGTGTCAGTTTCGTGCTCGATAAATTCACATGCTAAAGAGTAAAATATGACATTACATGGTAGTATGGGAAAAGAAGTGTATCTCAGACCTCCTGAGTCATTTCAAGTTGAATTCCTTTAACCATGTAATTATACAACAACATTTTCATTTCTTTCTCTCCCCTTTCACATGCCAAGGAAAGGTGAAAGGTGGGGTTAGTGAACAAGAATTATTTCTCTTCAGGAGTATACCATTTTACATTGAGAATAGCATTAAAGAGGTGATAATATCCCAACACTGTGCATCATTCTTAAGAAAAACATATTCTGTCAACCTGATAGATAAAAAGTAATATCAATTGTCATAGCATTTATATTTATTTTATTATCAGTTTTCATACACTTGTTGCATTTATAATTTTGTGAAACTTTTCCAATTTCTTTGGTTTGTTTTCTTATTGTGATATTTGTCTCTGAATGATTTATAGGAACTCTTTATATTATTAAAGGCATTAACTATCTTTCTGCTGTGTATGTGACAATTTAATTCTGACATTTAACTTGCCTTTGATTATTGGATATGTTGACACAGATAAACCTATGGCAGCAGATAGGCATTTAACTTAGTTTTTTCTCCCAAAATGTTAGCTGTCCTAGAACCATTAGTTTATTCTTCTTTTCTCCAATAGAGTTGTTTTTCCACTGGTGCAATGTTCAGATAAATAAATAATGGAAGAGGAAAGGATCAAGGTCACCTTTTTTTGTGTGTGTGTGTGTCAAGGAGGGGTGAGTAGAAGGAGTGAACAAGTGGTTTGGGGTAGGTACTACATTTCTCCTCTCCTCTCCTCTCCTCTCCTCTCCTCTCCTCTCCTCTCCTCTCCTCTCCTCTCCTCTCCTCTCCTCTCTTCTCTTCTCTTCTCTTCTCTTCTCTTCTCTTCTCTTCTCTTTTTTTGATTTGTTTAACTTGGAAACTTCTTGCTGCAGCAACCAGGAGAGGGGCTCTGACAAGGGATGACCCCAGTACTCCATTTCTATACCCAGCACACCATACCACACTGCAAGCCCATAAGGCTGATCCTAGCCCAAGCAAACAGGAGGGATAAGAAGGTACTCTCTGAGCCTTGGGAAAGAGAAACAGCCTTCTGTTTTCTGTCTGTGGGGTACCGAGCAGCAGGATTTAGTCTAGCAGGCTACGACAAAACTGATAACCTGAGAACTTGACTTTTCTCCCACCTCTTTGCCCAAACAGGTTGCAGGGATAGCCAGATATTTCCCATTTGGGCGACTCATGAAGAAAGTGGGATTAAGTACCTGTCTACATCAGCCATCCAGGGTGAAAACTAAGTTGCTACTTCGAGGAATGGAAAGGCAATCATTCTACCTACTAATCTTCTTACCTCCTGCTGCCCTCACAAATCTCAGGAACCCAACTGTGGCTGTGACTTGGTGATGCTCCTCAGGGGTGTTTGCACCTGATGTTTCTCTGGTGGTGTGATACTTTTTGAGGTCTCCAAATAAAGAAGATCAACTCGGCCTCAATCTAAATTATTATCTAACTAAGCTAGAAATATTATAAATACAACAAATAAAACAAGAAAAATTTCAGAGGTAGAACAGGATGAGTGAGGAAAGATCCACATTTTGTGGGGCTGAAGCACTTGTTCACTCCTTCTACTCACCCCTCCTTGACACACACACACAAAAGATGACCTTCATTCTTCCCTCTCCCATTATTTATTTATCTGAACATTGCACCAGTGGAAAAACAACTCTGTTGGAGAAAGGAAGAATAAACAAATGGTCCTAGGACAGCTAACATATTGGGGGAAAAAACTAAGTTAAGTGACTATCTGCCGCCATAGGTTTATCTGTGTCAACAATATTGGGAGCTTTTTTCAGTAAAGGGTATGTATGGAGACAAAATGGTTCAGCCCTCCTAGGCTAGATGCATTTCTGAGACAATGAAAGCTAGAACATTAAGAGGTTTCTATTGTAAGAACGCGGTTGATCTACATACCATCCAGTTGCCTTCATCTTTTTCCTGGCGGTAGGCTACATCATGTATTAATTGATTTACATACTGCTTTTGCAAGTGCGATGTATTAAATGTCACCACAAAGTCATTTGCTCCCTTACGATAGGTAACTTTTATGTCAAACGGAGGCTCAGGTTTAACTGGGAAGGGAAGAAGAAAACAGTAAATCTGAATGTAGACCAGGGGATAATTACAATTTTTAAAGTCCATCTACTTTGAACCTCGATCTGATCCTGAATCAACAACTGGCTGTTTAGAAGGCCATTTCTTCTTCTTTCTGGGTTTAAATTTAGACTGCATTTCCCAGCTTCCCTTGCAGCTGGGCATGGTCTTGTGAGCAATGTGAATGGAAGTGACGCTCCCCAGTTTCAATCCTGGTCAGAAATCCCCCCCACCTCCACCCCCCCATGGCATTGCATATGGGAGATAGAGGAGCACAGGAGAAAAGAGTGTTGGATATTGCTTCTAGGAGCACCACCCACGGGTTAGGAATACCCATTTTGGCTCTAATGTGACAGAAACAAACTGCAAGTTTGAAATATACATTTTGGAGCTCATTTGTTATAGCAACTAAAACTAATTATACATTTAAAAAATTTATTTAGTTATTTGAAAAAGCTCACACACATACACAGAGGGAGGGAAGGAGGGAGAGAGAGGGGGAGAGAGAGAGAGAGAGAGAGAGAGAGAGAGAGAGAGAGAGAGAGAGAATCTGCTATCCACTGGTTGACTCCCCAGACTGCTGCAATGACTGGGGTTGGGCCAGGATGAAGCCAGGATCTTGGGACTCCATCTAGGTCTCTCTTGTGGCTGGCAGGGGCCCACACACTTGGGCCAACTTTCATTGCTTTTCTAGGCTTATTAGCAGGAAGTTGGATTGGAAGTAGAATAGCCAGGACTTGAATTGGTACTCATATGGGTTGCTGGCATCACAGGCAGTGGTTTAACTTGTTGTGTCACAACACCAGTCCCATTAATTATATATTAACTTATTATCTTTGCTGTGGGAATATAGATATTTAAATCTGAGACTTAATTCTTCCAATACAATTAGGTTGTATAATGGGATCTCAAATATTGCTTATCTATATAGAAGCAGATCTTTGTCTTGGCCCCAGCATTGAACTTCCAAAACAATCTTCAACTGTGCCCTCTGTCTGTCTCAGTTGCATTATCTCTGACCTCCTTTTAGGCTGCTGTGTTCTTCTGGATGCCTCCCCAAGCTGCTGTTAGGGTTAAATGTGATATGCATGGTGTGCTGTGGGAGGGAGAAGGGTATTGTTTTAGGAGAACAAACCTTGAGAAAGGTATTGCTTTCCAAGTAAGGTGCTGACGTCAGGCCACTCTTGCTCCTTTGAACTGAGACTTCCATGTCTTAACTTTGTAGCTGTGGTTTTACCATAGACTGGGAAGCTGATTGTCTAGTGATGGGGCCTCTACTTCTGTGTGTGACTGATCTCAGATCTTATTGTTAATAAGAGGGTGTGTGTTCATCAAGCTTCCACTTTGTAGACTGAATCGGTTTCCAGGAGATCTGAGCTGGGCTTTTGGCCCACTGAAATGAAACCCTTGGTGCAGTATTTGGCCCAGTTGTCATAGTCACTTGTTTGTGGTGGTGATTGCCTGAGCACCTCATGGCTCTCCCCATGGATGATGAAAAAGAAGAAGTGGCCCCTTCTTTACCGTTGTATGTCTTGTAAAAAGGGAAATTCACCCTTGTCTACCCTGGGCTGAACCATTCAAAGGGAAGATGTCCTGGAGGGTAGCAGGAGAAAAGTCAGTGGTGGAGAGACCCAGCCCAATAGGGACTCCCGGCAACCCTCATAACCTACCGCTCATTCACGTTCTCAACAAAACCTCCTGGAACTAAATCCTCTGTCCCATCCCCATATCCTAAGGACTTTTGGTAATGGTGGAACTAAGGGAAGAATGGGATTAAAATCGACTGCACGTCTACTAGTGCTGAGGGCTTATTCTGTCTTTAAACAGCAGCCGCTCATCATGACTCTACTCAAGAGGAAACTGAGTCTCAGAGAGTTTAATTAACCTAAGTTCAGCCCTCTATGAAATAGTTTAACTGGATTTAAATCAACTCAGCCTGGCTCTGAGACTCACTTTTCTTCATTTAGCTTCTGTTTCTATATCTTGTTATATTGTCCTGGCTTGTCTAGGCCCTCTCCAGAAAGGTCTGCCTCTTGCCCAAATGGTGTCTTTGAGGAAATCAGAAGAAGGTGCTAGGGTGGGCATTTTGCCTAGCAGTTAAGACACTAGTTAAGATGCCTGTGTCTTAACTTGGAACACCTGGGTTTGAATCCTGGCTCTGATGCTCAGTTCCAGTTTCCTGTTCCTGCGGAGTCTGAGAGGTAGCATGTGATATCTCACTTCACTGGATTCCTGCAACCCATGTGGGAGAGTTGCACTGAGTTCCTGGCTCTTGGCTGTGGCCTGACCCAGACCCAGTGATTGTGAGAATTTGGAAAGTGAATCAGTAGATGGGAGCATCATCTATCTAGTTCTCTGACTCTTTTTTTTTTTTTTTTAAAGATTTTTAAATTTACTTATTTGAGAGGTAGAGTTACAGATAGTGAGAGGGAGAGACAGAGAGAGAGGTCTTCCTTCAATTGGTTCACTCTCCAGATGGCTGCAACGGCCGGAGCTACGCCCATCTGAAGCCAGGAGCCAAGTGCTTCCTCCCGATCTCCCATGTGGGTGCAGGGGCCCAAGGACTTGGGCCATCTTCTACTGCTTTCCCAGTCCATTGCAGAGAGCTGGATGGGAAGAGGGGTGGCCGGGACTAATACTGGCACTGGCAGGTGGAGGAGTAATATACTGAGCCACGGAGCCAGCCCCTGTCTCGGACTCTTAAACATAAAGGTGGTCACTCCTTCAACCAACATTTTTTAGAAAATCAATATAATCTTAAATGAATACAATCTGAACAATTCTATTAGACTCTGCCAAGGAATGTGAGAATGCAAGAGGACACTAATGAAGGGAATGTAAGAGACTGGTTACAGGCAAGTCTTAGCCCTGGGGTTCAATTAGTTTAAATCCAGTTAAATAGTTCTTTCAGTAACAAAAAGCCACATAAGGAGTCAGAAGATGCTGTGGCACTTGCCTCCATCATCTTTCATCTGGCTTGCCTTGGGGTGCTTTTCAAATCCCCAGAAGACTCACAGCAACGCCTTCCACAGGTTGTGTATGTGTGTGTTGTGTGTGTGTGTGTGTACATGATGAGCAGTGGACATATGTGCCTCTCTCTCATTGTCCTTCAGATGAGACATGTCAGGTGTGCAGCCAACTTGGGGGAGCAGAATGTGGGTCTCCAAGAACACTGGGATTATGCAAGATGGGGATCCAGACATGGCAGAGTAATACCTGGAGCCTTGGGATGTGCTAGTGGTGTTCACAGGTGTGCAGACACGTCTGTGCAGGTGTGGGTTTGTGTAAGACTGGGCTCTTCTCTGTGCTCCGGGCTTTGTCGGAGGACCAAGAATCCTGCCTGCTCCGCCTGCTCTCATATTTGTAATGTAAACGGAAAACCTTTAGATAAAGTGCCCTTGTGTAGTGCACAGCTCAACATCCATCTGTAGAGCCCTATTTCCAAATGATCACAACCTAGCTTGTTCATGTTCTCCGAAACACTTGTTGAAGTCACCCCCCCACCCCCACTAGACAGTACTCACACTGGTTGCAGTCATTGTTATTCTCTGGTTAACATGCGTTACTGCCTCTGCCTCCCCAATGTTGTTTTCTGCTATATCTGCTTTTTTCCCCCCTTTTTAGCCAAGATAATTGTTTACACCTGGAACTTCTGTTTTTATTCTTATTTTATCGTCTTAGTGAAAAAAAGCTGGATTATATTTTTCATTCTCTCTTATCTTCAATGATTATCACTCTCTTTAATTTTTCTTTTGAGGGGTGAAGAACATTTGGGAATTTGGAGAGAATGAATCATAGTATTTAAAACTGACAAAAGAATGCATGTGTTCTATCACTCTGAACAATTTTTCCACTATATGTAATCTTTCACTAGTAAATCTCTAGAGGTAGAATAAATACAAATAGTATTTCACTGTACTCATATATTATAATTGGGTTAGACAATCCCCTATAATGGGGCTTCTCTGAGGCTTTATAAAAGAACTTAATTCCCCCAGGATGACAAACCTATAAGTAATGGCAAACACTTTTGTGTCTATATTCCTAATCTTATTGTTTTGATTTTCTTATCTTGATTGATAACTAAATGGTGAATTGATAGTCAATATTGGCTTAAACACAGATACTTAAATAGATTTACTGATTCATATCATTATGAGCACATATATTATATAGGGCCCCCCAAAAGAAACCATGCATATGGAGTTTGTCAATGCAAACTTTTATTTGAAAAGCAATTTTTATCATGCATTTTTGACAAAGTATAATGTGTATTTTAGGCCAATTCATATTTGGTCATGTTTCACTCTTCAGTAGTATGTCCCTTAGGAAGGTGTGATAGTTAACTGAACATCAACTTGGGTAAGCTTTGGTGCTCATTGTTTGGCCAAACAGAAGTCCAGTAGTAATTTGTTGGACATATTTAAAATTTAAATGATTAGACATTAAGTGATTAAGATTGCCTTCTGCAATGTAGTGTGCACCATCTAATATGTAGAAGGCTTTAGGAACACAGATTGAGATTCCTTGAAGGGGAGGCAATTCTGTTCCAAGAATGCAATATAAAAGGGGGCTGGCACTGTGATACAGTGAGTTAAAGCTGCAACCTGCAGTACCAGCATCCCATAAGGGCACCGGTTCGAGTCCCAGCTGCCCAACTTCTGATCCAGCTCTCTGCTATGGCTTGGGAAAGCAGTAGAAGATGACCCAAGTCCTTGGGCCCCTGCACCTGTGTGGGAGACCCAGAAGAAGCTACTGGCTCCTGGCTTTGGATCAGCTCAGCTCTGGCCATTTCGGTCATTTGGGAGTGAACCAGTGGATGAAAGACGTTTCTCTCTCTCTCTGGCTCTACCTAGCTCTGTAACTCTGTCTTTCAAATAAAATAAAATAAATCTTTTTTTTAAAAGAATGCAATATAAAAAATGAGTTTTCTGCCCTGCAGAATTCAGACTCAAGGCTGCAATGTCTGCTCTTACTTGAATTTTCAGCCTTTCAACTGGCCCTAAAGATTTCAGACTTACAAGTTTCACAGTCCTAAGAGGCAATTCCTTAAAATTAATCTCTCTCTCTTTTTCATATCTGTCTATCATCTATATATTTACTATCTTTCTTGTATCTTCTCCCCATTCCCACTAGTCCTTTTTCCTCCAACACAGAAGGCATATTTATTTTTCAGAATAACTCCATAATTTATCTAAGCACACTGAGAATATGATGGGAACACAGGGTAGAAGACCATGAGGAACCCAGGAGGCCCAACTATCATTAGACACTTTATACAGATTTACTCTTCTCTCAGTCTGTAATTACAAACCATCTTCTTTCACAGTTGAGTTTGAAGTTCCTTGGAATTCTCTCATAGCATAAATTAATGGCATAAGTGTCAAATTTTTCACTTGTTAAAAAATTGCATTGGAGATTTTTCTATTACACAAATCTGTTGCAAATTATTTCCAGGATTCACGTGATTTCAACATAAATTCCAGACACAGTGTCTGCAGGTATCCAAGTAATGATAAGCATGCCCCATATACAATTTCTTACCTATCTTGGTAATGTCAATTTCTTTGCAAATTAGATTCTTTTTTCCAAGCTTTACACATATTTTGCTGTCTCCAATAAGTAAGAATTTTTTTGTCTTGATGAAATACAGCTCTTGTAGTTTACTAAAATTCAGGCATTTTACCCCCAAAAGGGCACCACTGCAAAAACAAAAAGGAAATTTGTCTTATTTATGGTAAGGATTTTTGTATGTGCAATAGAATAATATCATATGTACCTTTTGGTTGTATGGCTTGAACTCTACCCATAGGATATGGTTGAGTGGGTGCACATTCAAGAGAGGGAGAGCATGAATTAAAATGATTGGACTTTTTGCTGCTTTTACATTCAGTGATAATTTACTCAGGTGTTAGATGCAATTGAATCTGAAATAAAGTACACTCATTAAAATGACAGTAGATTTTGGAGTTTTTATAAGTGATCATTGAAAAACAAATGTTATATTTAGAAAGAAAGGTAATTGCTTTTTATTGATGTCCTAAAGTGATAAATGGCAGTAAGGAAATATTGACCAAAATAAGGATTAAAGGTAATTATAAAATAGTGTAAAAGGTTAAATACATAATACTACATGTACTTAATGGGTAAGTTAAGAGTTTTTCATAGGTAATTTGATTCATAAGTCTTTAACGAGACTGGTCAGGAAAAAAGTAAAGATATAGAGTACCAATATTTGGGATGTCAGAGGGTATTATCAGAATACATCATGCAGTTATTAAAAGTGCAGATAAATTTGAAAGTGCATGGCAAGGTATGAAATAACTTAAACATAATCAAAACTTTTTTTTTTTACAAACACAAGCTAATAAAACTGACCCACATAGATACTGAATATCTCAATAGTTTTATTTCTTTCAAAGGAATTAAATTTATTATTAGTAAGCTTACCCAGGTAGAAAACTCTATTTCTGACAGTTATATGTTGGTGAATTTCATTAAAAGTATAAGAAAGAAATAGTGTAAATATTAACTATATTTTTCCAATTCAGTGGAGTGGAGCCTTTCCAATTTATTTTATGAAGTTAGCTTAACTCTGGTTCTGAAACAAGGCAAAAATATAACAGAAAAGAAATCTACAGACAAATGTTCCTCACGAATGCAAAATTTACAGACAAATGTCCCTCAAGAATGTATATGCAAAGATCCTCAAGAAAATACCAATACACTGATGCCTATACATTGTGACAAAGGAGGGTATATCCCAGGAAACCAACTAGGTTCAATGTTTAGAGATCAATCAGATTTACCACTTTAACAAAATAAAAAACATAAATAATCTAGTCATCTTCAAAGGATGCAAAGGGCATTTGACAAAATTCAGTATCCATTTATGATAAAAACTCTTAGCAGGCAAGAAATAGAAGATATTTCCAGAATCTGATAAAGATCATTTACAAAAAAGTTTGATATCATGTTTAATTGTAAAAATGTGAATATTAGTTATTTCTCTAAGATCAGGAGAAGCAGGGATAGTCACCTTTCAATATTTCAAAACAGTATACCAGAGGTTCTAGTCAATATATAAGGAAAAAAAAGAAGCAAATAATATACATTCAGATAAAAAAAGAAAAAGTACTTCCCTCATTTGCAGGTAGCGTGTTTGTTCATATGGAAAATGATAAGGATCTCTAATACAACTACAAGAACTAATAAAGTATAATCATCAAGACCTTTGTACAAAAGTCAGTTATATAGGTTGACATCAAACAATTTAAAATGGAAAATTCCATTTATGATAGCAATATGAAGTATAAACACTTAGAATAAAATCCGTAAAAATTATTTAATGTCTTTGCACTGAAAATTACAAAACATTGCTGAGGGAAATCTAAATGGAGAGCTATATCCATAGATTACCAAAATCAGTATTTAAATTTTTTTTAAATTTTTATTTTAAAAATTTGTATGTATCTCATGAATGTAACATTATGGACACAGTATATCATTCCCACCGTACCTGCCCTCCCACCCATCCCCCCCCTTCCTGCTCCCTCTCCTGTTTTATCCAAGAAAGGAAAAAAAAGAAATTAAAGAAAAAGAAAAATAAGAACAAATGGAATAGAAAGAAAACTAAGAGAACTACTCCTCAACAGTCTATACAAGGGCTGTTCTATGTTGTTGCTTCTCAAAGGTGTCAAAGTCATTACTGATAAGATAGAATTCCCCTCAAATTGGTATATGTATCTATTTCTATCTATCTATCTATCTATATCTATCAATAAAATGTTAAAATCTCATCAGGCTTTAAAAGACAGACTGATTTTAAAATTGTGTGCAAATACAAGGGACTAAGAACACATTGAAATAAGGCAACATTGAAAAAGGTAGAACAAATATGGAGGACTCAGAACACTTGATTTCAAGATTACATAAAGCTATGATAATCAGACAATTTAGTACTGGCAGAAGGATAGGTAAATTGATCAACAGAAGGACTAGAAAATTCAGAAATAGACACATACATATAAGGGTAGTTGAATTTATATGTAGAAATTCAACAAACTCAGTGGAAGAATAGAAAGTCTTTGCAGAAAATATTATAAAATATATGGAAAGTATGAACTTCAATTTAATATGCTTTATATAGGTGTTAATAGACCTAAAGTTGTGAAATATTTAGAAGAAAACATGGGGAAAATCTCTTCTCAACTCTGACATTAAGCAAAAATATCTTCTCAGTGACACAAGAAGCATTAAAAATAAAGGGAAGACATGAGATATATTAGAATTAATCAAAATAAAAACCATTTACTTATGTATCATTAAGAAAATGTAATTCCTTATGACTGACTCAAGTAGTTATAAAATATAGATGTGAAAAAGGAGTTGTCGGGGCTGGTGTTGTGGTGCAGCCATGAAACCATCACCTGCAATGCTGACATTGCATATGGGCATCGATTTGAGTCCTGGCTACTCTGCTTCCAATCCAGCATCCTGCTAATGTGCCTGGGAAAGCACCAGAAGGGGACCAAAGTGTCTGGGCCCCTGCACTCTTGTGGGAGACCTGGAAGAACCTCTGGCTTTGGCTTGGCCCAGCCCTGGCCATTGTGGCCATCTGGGGAGTGAAGCAAATGATAGAAGCTCTCTCTTTCTCTGTCTCTCCCTTTCTCGCTCCCTGTAACTCTTTCAAATAAATAAATAAATCTTTAAAGAAGAAAAAGGAGTTGTATACAGGATATATAAATAACTCATATCCATCAATCATATTAGGACAAATAACTAATGGTTTTAACAGATACTTGCCACAGGAGGTATAACTGGCCAAGTACATGGAAAAGTGTAAAATTATTTATTTGAGAGATGCAAATTCAAATGAGAAGATACTCTTTCAGATTCAGATGTTGGTAGGAGTTGCTGGTAGGAGTGTAAAATGATATAATTTTGGAAAATTTTTTGGGTGATTTCTTAAACACCTATCCCATGATATAACAATTCTATTCTGAGGTTTTACCTAGGAGGAATAAAACTATGTATTCATAAACTGAATTGTATACAACGGTTAAAAGCAATTTAAAAGAATAATAATCTGAAACTTGAAAAAACACAAATGCCCATCAAGAGGAGAAGGGATTAAACATTTCCAATACATTCATATGGTGGAGTTATTACTCACCAACTGTTAAGATGAGCTGCAAGATAAGCATCAATACAGAATTATCTATTTTTCCAAATGAAAGAAATCAGACAGAAAATAATAAACAGTGTTTCCATTTATGAGAATAATCAGAAACTGGCAAAAACAGTGGGTGATAGGATTCAGAATTCTGATTGCTGCATGGGCCCAAGAAGATTGGATGGAGACATCAGGAACCCTTCTCAAGAGAAAGAAGTGACCTGAGTAAGGTGATGCTTGCATGCCATGTAAATTTATCAATGCTCACTTTTTTACCAGATGTAAATTTTACTCTACAAATGAGCTATTATCAAAAAATAAAGTGAAAAAATTAAATAGATAATGTAAAAATGAAAGAGGTACTGAAGGCAGATATTCTTACTGTAAAAATAAAAAATACAGAATAAATGCATAACTACTGGTTTCCCTTCCTTCCTCAAATTTCAATTTAATTTCCCTCTCCTGTGATAACCATCATTACCATTTTTTCCCTACATTCTCCCTAAACTCCATCAAATAACTCTGAAAGGAGATACAACCCGGTCAAACTGGAAGTGAGAATCTTGGCAGCAAGAGAAGTGTCTCTGTATAAGTTTGCTAAGCCTTGTATTTGCTCAAAAAGCCCCTAACACAGACACACTGTGCTGGACAGGGCCATTACAGAAGGTGTTCCAAGGAATTAATGAGCTTTTGACAAAAACTCCAACATTAGGAATTCCTGAGCAAGCCATTCACAGAAAGATCCTCTCCGGGTCAGTTGCAGCTTAAACGAAAGGGACCTTACCAGGTGCTACTAAGCACGGCTACCTCAGGGAAATAAGCATTAAACGTCTATTAAGTCTCCACAGGTGAACTCAAAAGACATGCCTGACTATATCTGTAAGCCAATCAGAGACCTTAAGTACTTCTTAAAAGCAAAATCATAAGTAGAGCCATTACTTTCCTCACATCAAGACTACAGCACCTTAAGGCAGACATGCCGTACCTGCCTCTTCGAATCCTTTTTCTGGGAACTGTTATTGGTGAAACACTCCTAATGGGCTCTTCTCTTCTATTATAATTCTCTATGCTCAAGCTAAATGGGTTTATAATCTACATAAGGGTAGCCAACCGCCACCCACCATCTGGGAGTCTGTAAGACATGTTCTTTTCATCTTAAAGGGCACTCCACTTACAAATGACCTTGTTCAAATTTTGCTTATGCTAATTAACAAACTTATATGTTTCAGAACTCAACAACTTCTGGGAATAACTGACCATGCAGGGGACATAGACATTGGAGGTGACTAAGACTGCTCCAGCTCACAAAGAAAGTTTATTAGATAAAATTAGACCCAGGAAGGCAGGGCTTGCACTATACCCCTCATAAGCAGGAAGCAGCTATAGAAGATATGATGATTCTATGCCCTTCAACATCCCTTAGGATTAAGGGAATGAAGTCTCTGAGGGGGGAATGTCATAGGCAGGCATACGGGATAAAACTGATCAGGTTTGTGGGCCAGAAGACCATGCCTTTCACCCTTTGTGACTGCATGCCCCTACCTTACCACACCTGTGTGCCCACTGGCCAATCAGGCTAATTAATCACTCTCCTTTGGAAGTGGGTTAAAGGCCTGGGACATGGTGGGCCTGGCCCTTTTTTCCTTTTGCCCTGGACCCCACTGATGGCCCCCTCACCTTCGGGCCATTCGCCCCATGCTTTCTGGTCTGCACGCTCCTCCACATGGCTGGCTCCTGGTGCTCGGTATGAATCCAGATTTCGCTTTCTTTCTTAGATAGGGCCCTCACTCTTCTATGCATTTCTCTCACTAAATAAAAAGTTTAAAACTTAAACAAAAAAAGAATCCTTCCTGCTACTCATGTAGGAGTGTGTTCTAGGAAGGCTCTGTACTAACAGTCCAGGATGTGTGCTGGTTTTCTCTGGTGAAGTGGAGGTGTGTATGCTTTTCTCTGTACCCGCTTGAGCGAGTCCTTTTTAGCATGGCTTGCAGACTGTGCACAGAAGGAGGGACATTTCTGTGTGGCTTCAGGTGAGTGAGCAGGAGACATCATAGCTTTAGGTACAGAATATTTCACCTTTGGATTCCCACAGTCTTTGACTAGTTAAGCTCATGTAATCACGAACACTAGAGACTGGTGAAGAGTTTTTAAATTCATTATTTGCTAAATATTTTTATTTGTTACAGTGCATTTCTTAAAATTGTATTTATAAAGTATAATTTTTCTTAATTGCTATATTTTAGGGTGATACAGTTCTTTAAGGTTTGAAGGATGTGTGTGTGGGGGTGGGGTGGGGGGGTGGGTGTGGGTGTGAGAGAGAGAGAGAAATAGAGACAGAGTTTCTAGGGGGTTGTGTCCCTTATTGGGTAGAGGAGTTTTTCTGGTTGGAACAGTGAAAATAAAAAAGCAAGTTTTAAGGTAAGCTGGACAGGTAACTGGGAATGAGCTTGTTATGAATGTCAGATGCAGAGTTCTGAAGATGGCAACCTTCCTGTGATTGGAGACTAGTGATAGAAAGAGAACGGGGAGCAGGGCCCCATTTCTGAATTCCAAGTAAACACTGATGTGAAGAAGCTCAGCTGATGACTTTTACTTCATCCCTTGGGTTTAGAATACGTTTATAAGGAAAGCCTGTGTGGAATACCAAATTATAGGTCCTTGGCCTATAGCAACTTTCTTGTACTGCTGGGAGTTTAAGGAAGATCTAAAATGGCATGCTTGGCTTATTCCTACTTTTCATGGAATGAGATTAAAGATGGATGTTAAGAATCACCATATGGGAGCTGACACTGTGGCATAATGGGTAAAGCTGCCGCCTGTGGTGCCGGCATCACATGTGGGCACCGGTTTGAGACCTGGCTGCTCCACTTCTGATCCAGCTCTCTGCTATGGCCTGGGAGAGCAGTGGAAGATACCTCAAGTCTTTGGGCCCCTGCACCCACGTGGGAGACCCAGAGGAAGCTCCTGGCTCCTGGATTCAGATCGGCTCAGCTCTGGCCATTGCAGCCAATTGGGGAGTGAACCAGTGAATGGAAGGCCTCTCTCTCTCTCTTTCTCTCTCTCTTTCTCTCTTTCTCTCTTTCCTTCTCTCTCTGTGTGACTTTCAAGTAAAATAAATAAATCTTAAAAAAAAAAATCACCATATGACATCTTGCGAGCCTGAGCGGTGTTTTAAGCTCTTGAACTCCAGGAGTTGCCTGCCGTGGGAGACTAAGACAATCCTGTGGTCTAGAAAAGGCGGGGTTACTTTGTGCTACTGACCTCAGCTTCTGGCAATTGAAGAAAACTTAAGCCCCTCAAGAGTAGGCCAACTCAGTGTAATACAATTTATCTCAATTGAATTAAAACAATTGACTTAGTTGATAATATATATATTATCATAGCATATATAATATATATGCTAGGGTTAGGGATGCTCTAGGGCTCCATGGTTCAACACAGGAGCCACTACCTATTTGTGTGGTTATTGAGCACTTGAAATGTGGCTAGTCCAAACTGTGATGCCAGGTGTCAAATAAACACTAAATTTTGAAGGTTTAGTAGGAAAAATATAAAAATCTCAATCTTTTTATTCATATTGTCTTATTAAAGATGTATTTATTTATATGCTAGGGGATTTGACTATGTAGGACCTTTCTAGGGGACATTAGCCTTGAGTCATTCACATAAATCTCCTTGTTCTGAAAATAGGGAGAGACTACTGGGAGCGTTCTAATCTGATGCTTAGCCCAATCTCTACGCCCCAGGAGCTCCTTCAGTCTTGTACAGTTCAGTAGGGCAAATGCATTCTCTGGTTGGTATAAACAGACATTTACTTGGAAATATTAATAAAGAAGCTGGCCCTGAAGGAGAACCTCATTCAAAAATACCAAAATATTTTGAAAGCTAGGAAGATTCATTGGGTAAAGGTCTACATTTACCACACTTGACAGGTATTGCTTGGTTAAGCATAGAATATCATGGTGCAGCCTGTGTTGGTGGCAGGAATTAATGAAAATACACAATGATTTATTTGAAGTAGTATCTGTAGGCATTACATGGGAGTGATTGCAGTGCCCCCAGTTGACTATAGAAATTATACAAATACCCAGAAATTTGAGTCCTAAATTAAAAAATGTATGGGGTCTATGAAGATAAATAATGAGAGTTGTTCTAATTTCAGAACTGAGGTTCAATTCCCCGTCTGCAAAAAGCAGCCACAACTCTGTTCCAGATGATTTTTGCCACATGGGCACAGAGCTATTAGATCTTATTTTTTTTTTAAAGACTGGAAATCATTATACTTAGTGAAATAAGCCAGTCCCAAAAAGACAGATACCATATTTTCCCCCTGATCCTTGGTAACTACCTAAGCACAAGTCAGTTGTTACTGTTAGAGAGGTGTAGTACCTCCTTGGCTCACAGAGGTAGTTAAGTGTTGCTATTAGGATTCTAATGAGCTTGGTTAATCCAAGTCCTTCCCTGAGTTCTACTCACTGAACAATAAATCAATTTCTGGGCCTGGAGACTAGTGACAGATCTAGATCAAGTGATCAATTCATTGCTTTCTGAGAGATGGCAACTGAATTTCCATTACCAATCCCACCTGTTAATGACTTGATTGGCAAGCACTATTTTCAGAAAATTCAAGTTTCTTCTTTATGAATTTATGTTATCAGAAAAAATATAATAATAAAGCTAGTTTAATGTGGGGAAAACCTTAATCTAACTAGCAAATATAGTGTTCTGTATAATTCAGTTTAATTTGAGATACATTGCCTGCTTTGAACATAAAAGGGGCAGGAATCTCCCGCTCAAGGTACAGATAGCACTTATGAAAAGAAGTCCAAGCTTACTATTTCACACCAAAAACGTATCTTGAGATAATCTTGTTTTAACTGAAATATCTGAATTCAGCTGCAAAACCCAAACGAATGCTCTGGACACATGAAAATACAACAGATAAAATCAGGATACTCATTAAAGGAAGTGGGCAGCTTTGTTTAAGTGGGCAAGGAAGTGGTCAATACCTTGTGAATGAAAGTGGATAAAAAGGTCAGTCTTGGCCTGGTTGAGAGAAACCACAGTGTTCATAGCAGTCTAGCAACCAAGTGGTTGAAAAACCCAAAAGGCAAACCTCATGTAGAAGGGTTTCTTGCCCATAAAAATAAGATTATCATTTGAATGAGTTGTTTGACTATTTTAGCATAGTCTGGTTGCAGCATAGAACTTTGTCTCCTTATATATTTTGTTTCAAGAATAAAATATGTGTGTTGTAGAAGTGAACTAAAGAGGTGGAATGTGATATTCAAGTTCACGACTATATTTATCCAATAATGCTAATAGGAAACACTGCTTGAAGAGATGAAGCAAGCTCCCATAAATTAACCTAGGATGGAATTCAGGGTTTGTCTGGACTACACATTGTAGGGAATTGTCCTGTGTCAGAATTAAAGAAGCCCTGTTCTACTACTGGTGGATCTTGACTTCCTTTCCCACTGGTAAACTAACTAAAAATCAGGTCATCTGATATGAACTTGGAGCCCCAAGTCAGAATTTTATGTTAGAGATTTTTGCAAGTCAGGAGATAGTAACCTGTGGCAACAAGAGGTGACATGTGGAGGAGAAAGAATATAAACCTCACTGGCTCTTTATCAAACTTTCAAACTGAAGATTTTTTTTTTTTTTGCCTTTTCTCTGAGGCCAATCCATTCCTGTGGATTTTTGAAAATTTTACATTGAGAAGATAATCTGGAATTTAACAGTGCCAAGAGTGAGTGTGGCAGCTGACTGTATGTATATTCACAGAATTATGATTAAATGTCTCTTTTCAATTACTCATTACACAATGGATGATTGTTCTGAGTGGTTTACATGCATTAAACTTGTTTAACCACCACAGCCTTCCTGAGGTAGCTTAGGTCATTTTACAGACAAGGAAACCGAGGCTTAGGTGAATTACATAATTTTCTTTGGGCCAAAAAGCTAGTAAGAATTGGTGTTGGGGCCGGCACCGTGGCTCAACAGGCTAATCCTCCGCCTTGCGGCGCCGGCACACCGGGTTCTAGTCCCAGTCGGGGTGCCGGATTCTGTCCCGGTTGTTCCTCTTCCAGTCCAGCTCTCTGCTGTGGCCTGGAAGTGCAGAGGAGGATGGCCCAAGTGCTTGGATTCTGCACCCACGTGGGAGACCAGGAGAAGCACCTGGCTCCTGGCTTCAGATCAGCATGGTGCGCAGGCTGCAGAGTGCTGGCTGAGGTGGCCTTTTTGGGGCGGGAACCAATGGAAAAGGAAGACCTTCCTCTCTCTCTCTCTCACTGTCCACTCTGCCTGTCAAAAAAAAAAAATAAAAAAAATCTATAAAAAAAAAAAAAGAATTGGATTTGGGATTACAAATCAGGCAACTTCTCTCTAAAATGCAACTGGAAGACACTAAATTGCCTCCAGTTGGGCAAATAAATAAAATTCTTGAGAGGTGTATTCTAGGAGAACCAGGATTTTCAGTTTTACCAGGAAGTCAGGAGGGATGTGAAATATCCCAAATCCAGCATCACCTAGCTGAAGTCTTGGGATCTGAAAGACAAGCAGTGAGAGTTGCTTTGCTTCCGTCTGGGGGGAGGTCAAGGAGTTTCAGGAGGTTTCTGGGAACTTGTTAGGTTTCGATATTTGTAATTAGACCTCACTCTTCTCCCTTTTCAGCCATTGTAAAGATCACATGAAAAGAGACAGAATTTGTAAGCATCCATTAAAACCACAATTCCTCACCATATTTCAAATTCCAGATTGGTGCTGTTGGTGTCTGGGTCGTCAAAAGCACAGGTCAGTGAGTGCTGAAATCCATCCACTTCCAGCTGACTGTAGCATGAGAATGAATATTCATCCACTTCTGCATCTTCCAAGTCTCCTAGGGAGGAACAGATATGCAGTGATCAATGAAACAAACACATTCTTTTGAAATCTGATGTGTCATTAATAAATAAATGACACTTTTGAACAGACAAGAAGGAGTGATTTCATTTTATCTAAAAAAGAAAAGCCCAGCGTCAAAAATGTGAAAAAGTTATCCAAAAAAAAAATCAGATAAAAATGCTCAATATGCACAAAGTTTTGTAATAAGAAAAGAAAAAGTTCATCACAACTAAAAAAGATAATCTCCAAATATTTTTAAATAGTTCTGCCACTGAGTTTGGGCATTAGAGAACTAGAAGCAAGCTCTTTGTTTAATTGGAATTTCTTGTGCTACAGTTGTTACATTGAAATATTTATACATTTCAAATAAGATATTTCATTTCTACCAATTATCTGCTGCATAATCTTATTCTTTTTGTTTGAGAGACAGAGAGAAAACAAGAGGGAAAGAGAGAGAGAGGGAGGGAGAGAGAGAGAGAGATTGATTCTACTTGCTGGTTCACTCCCCAAATGCCCACATGTCCAGGCAGGGATGGTCCCCGAGCAAGCAGCTAGAAACACAATTCAAATCTCCCACGTGTGTGGCAGGAACCCAATTATTTGAGCAATCACTGCTGTCTTGGCAGGAAGATGAAGTCAGGAGCCAGAGCTGGACCTGGGAATTACACCCAGATACTCCAATCTGAGGCACTTACCCACTAGGCTAAATGCCCACTCTTAATCTGATTTTTTGGCCTCATTATTAGTCTTCCTTCCCAGACAGTTTTTCCAGGTTAAAGAAGATTATAGTTATCTAATGGTCAAAAGTTCACATTTTTAGGGGGTCCTTATCCCTTGCCTAAGAAAAGCATCTAAGAGTAGCAACAGAAAGTGGCATTGACTACCTCCATTGTGTGACTACTTAAGACAACTTTGCTATTGACAGAGGTAAACATGACCTTAGATCTTTTGAATTTTCCTATGAATGTTTTGAACATGGCTCCGTTCTTACACTTCTTCTTCTGCTATAGATGAAATATCTTGTAGATACGAGCAAGATTCTGAAAGAAAGTGGGAATCATATCTTTCTTTTGTAGCCACTTTGGAAAGTACAATATGAGCCTGTGACTGCTTTTAGATAATTTGTTTCATCAACACTAGAAATTCCATGCTTCTAAGGCTGAGGAATAGAGAGTAGCCTCTGTTTTGAGGAGGTGGAGGACCACATTTTACAAAATGCCTTGTTTCCATTATTATTGTTTCTGGAAAGAAAAGTTCTAATAAAATTGTTTTTGTTTGAATATACAATAGTTTTTTAAATTAGAGCTTATTTGGGGAAATATTGAGTTTAATTCAAATGTATACCAGTACCTTCCAAAGGTCATATTCAGAGACAGCTGTCCTGATCAGATGGCTTAGAGAAATTTCTGGAATATTCATATTGAAGATTCCTTATTAATGAATGCCTGTCTTAAGTCTAACCAAAAACTGTAAACGTATTCTTTGAGCATTTTCATTATATAATGTTAAGAAGTTAAGTTGCAAACAAATAAATTACCTAAGCTCTTAAAAAATGCCCACTTCTCATTTTATGGACTTAGATCTCATCCTCTAAGAACTAGCACTTTTCTAAGTGGAATTGTGAATGGTGGTCTTCATGCTGTCTTGTGCTTCTATCTTCTTTGGGCTTTCCAACAATCCTATACAACCGGCCATGTATTACTATTCAGACACCCAGTAGGTCTTTGTCTTCAAGATTCTACAGTATACAATGTAAGCTAGTAGGGCACACTCCAGTAACTGCTGGGTGGCAGCCAAACAAAGAATTTCCAGGGACCTTGGCCACCCAGTCTGGCACAGCATGTCTGTTGTGTACTCTTTCATATAGTTTACAAAGTACTATTCCTACAATTTTTATGCACTTTAAGTACCTGTGTTTTAAGAAGCAGCTCTTTGGCTGTTTAGTGGGTATGTTGGGAAGAGCTATTTTGTATCCAAGAAATACTCCCTTCAACAATTTGTAAAATTGCATGGCAAAGAGAATGTTCTACTTGAGGTGAGCTGAAACATTCTTAGCTAAAAGCAGTGTACAGTGATTAATACTCTGGAGTTAGACCTGAAAGATGTGGGCTTAAGTTCTGGTATTCTACTCTGTGGCTCTGGTCTGCTATCAGGTAGTTCAACCTCTCTATGTCCTAGTGTTGTGATCCTTGAATGCATGCCATGAGAAACGACTGAATGGCTATGTCTTAGCTTAGAACATAGTAAGCACTCAATAAAGATCAGCTATGACTATTATCAGTTTTTTGAGAGATAAGTAATTAAAAGATAAAGAATTCTAATTCTGAAAATACACGTGAAACACCTGAAGTTCTTTTAAAACAGAATTTTATGCCAATTAAAGGTGTGGGTATCAGTGTCATTTTGAAATTATATAGAACTTTGGAACAGTGAGTTGAATCGTTCTTTAAATGCTCAATAATTAATATTCTTTAAATTCTTAATATTAATATTTAAACACCTAAGTTATTCATCCATAAACATTTAAATCTATTTGAATATGTATTACAGACAAGGAAGTGTGGTTTAGAACTCTTCCAACTGAGTGGAATTGGTTGATTAACAGCTTAAACTGTTTGGACTTTTAAAAAATGACTCCTTATTCTTTTGGTCACCTTTGTAGTTAACAGAGAACTAACTTATGTTTCAAAAGCAACCGCTTATTATTTTGTGAATCGCTCACAGACACTAAACTGGGAAGTATTTTGATGTAATCATGTAGATGATTGGCCACAAATCTTAAAAAATCTGAAATTTAAATATTTCAGTAAAAATGCAGTTTTAAATTAGAATTTTTGTTTCTTTTCAAAAAACAGTATGACTGTCATTGAGAAATAGTGGGAATATATTATTTCAAAGGGGTGAAATTTATGTGTTCTGTGGCACACATATTTATGGGCAAACCCAAGGCGAGTCTTAATGTAATTTTCATCCACTATGGAATGACTCACACATGGTCACACTGTGAAAAATGTCAACCCTCTAACAGGTCTCTTAAGAACAAAATTCTAGGGATTTCCATATTTGGTAATTCCTAAGGAAATTGACTCAAAATATCTAAGGTAAGATGACTAAGAAAATTTCTCAAATATGGAATCTGAGTCATTAGGCTGATGAGTGTGACACTGTCTATCAGGCAGACACTTTTAAAGTGAAAGGACTTAATTGTTGGGAGAAAATTCATAGTCCAAGTTCCTAGGTGGTTCCTGTAACTGCTGGACAATTTTGTCTACAGATTTATTGTAATTACAGGGCATAAAGAGCTGAAGATCTGCTTATAGGTGCTAAATGTTTTAAGGGTTCCAAAAGGAATTACTGCATCTGGTAAATTTTTTTATAGGAAAGCAAATTAGTGTATTTCAACGACAAACACATTCAGATCTTTATTAAGTTCTTCAGTAAAGCTCTCACATGAATCTATCAAAGCTGAAGTATGTTGAAGAAAGTTTCAAATATTTATTGACTGCCTACTATATTTTTGATGCTGGTTTACATACTGGGAATGTGGTACCAGTCAATATAGAGGAAGATATTGTTTCTGGACATTATTATACCATGAAAGTTATGCTTTTTAGAATCTCTAAAAAAGTCCAACAAAACAAATCTGTCTTGATTTGACAAAGCAAAAATATCTGAGAGATTTTCCAACAAGTATTGATGTTCTTTGTGTAAGACCAAAGGCATCAGTCAATCTTTGAGATCCACAGTCTGAGAGTCAAATGCATTCCTTCTTGATACTTCTGAGGCCTTATAAATCATCCACAGTACTGTCCCATAGCTTTTGTCTTGCTGGTTAGAACATACATAATGACTGAATATATGTTAAGGTCCAAACTCTGTACCAACCCAGTGCCCAACTAAGATATGTTAGGGAAATGAGTAACTTGAAGCACATAATAAAGATAATCCAAAATCCTTAAGAAAAGTTAAAATGACTCACCATTCTGTGCATAGCCACTTTCTCCAGAAACAGCTTGAAGTAAATAGAAAGCCAAACCAAGAGCTGTACCTAGAATTGTCATTCTGAGAGAGAGAAAGAGAGGAGAGAGCTGACTTGTGAGCCTGGGTGTACAAATGAATGAGAGAGGAGGGAGGAAGCTTCGATCTACAGCTCTGTACTTCGTTAACCACAGACAGGGGGAAGTATAAACACAGAAAAAAAGAAGGCAAGTGTCAGAAACAGGAAGTCTGAGTAGTATTGCTCCTTTAAGCAGAGGTGGAGGAGAAGTAGAATGTCTTCAATTCTTGTACCTCTCTAAGCCTAGTATTATTTGCAGCCCTCAACATTACTGTGTTCTTTGGTCTAAGGGAGTAGATTCAAATCTAGGCTTAAACTATCTCAGACAAAGGCCCACTTTAAGGGAATCACGAAACAAACATCTTAACCCACAAAGCTAATCAACTCATTGTTCTACTTTAAAGAAAGATTCTGCACTTTATGAGGTAATGTATAATAGGTTTACTTAAAATAGTTTCCTTTGACTCTTGAAGTACTAGTAATGTTTTGTTCTTAATTTGGGTGTTGGTTAAGAGTGTGATCAGAAGACCAAAAACTCATTTATCTACATGCATTTCTTGATATGTATACTATATTTCAATAAAGTGTTTTAAAAACTAAATAAACAATATAAAAAGAGCTTACTTCCATCCTCTAGGTTTCACATCAATAGTAATTTTTCTTTCTTGTTCTCTTTGAGTTCCTAGAACCCATTCATACCTTATTCATCCTAGTAGGCACTCAAGGATCATTTGTTTAATGCAGGAGTTGGCCAACTATGGCCAAGAGACTAAATTTGGCTCACCATCTGTTTTGTACAATACAGTTTCAATGGAACATAGCCTGCCCATATATTTGTGTCTTGTCTACAGATGCTTTTGTGCTACACTGGTAGCCTGGAGTAGCTGTGATGGGGATTGTAAAATGCGTAAATACTAAAATCTTTACCATCTGACCTGTGGTATAAAAGGTTTGTCAGCTTCTTGTTTAAGGAATAAAATAGACACTTTCTTAATGTATTTGAAACAGGACTCTACTTGTGAAAATTTGATTCCCACAATTTTTCAAGAACACATGGGGCATACCAGAAACACGGTACATACTTACATAAGATTGAAGTTTGAGACAATGACATAGATAATTTATACTCTCCTTAAATTTGTATGCCAATCAAAATTGTTCCTCAAATTGACCTCATAGTTAAAGTGTTGGTGTTTCGTAAGCCTTGGTCAATGCAATTCTTGGTAATTGTTGGATTTTTTTCTTTTTTTTTTAAGATTTTATTTTTTTATTTGAGAGGATGAGAGACAGAAAGGTCTTCCATCTGCTGGTTCACTGCCCAGATGGCTGCCATGGGCAGAACTGGGCTGATTTGAAACCAGGAGCCAGGTGCTTCTTCTGGGTCTCTCACATGGGTGCAGGGACCTAAGGACTTGGGCCATCTTCTACTGCTTTCCCAGGCCATTCCACAGAGCTGGATCAGAAGAGGAGCAGCTGAGACTAGAACTGGTGCCCATATCGGATGCTGGAGCTGCAGGCAGAGGATTAACTATGCCACAGCACTGGCCCAGATTTTTTTCTTTCTTTCTTTTCTTTCTTTCTTTCTTTTTTTTTTTTTGACAGTCAGAGTGGACAGTGTGAGAGAGAGACAGAGAGAAAGGTCTTCCTTTGTCGTTGGTTCACCCTCCAATGGCTGCCGCAGCTGGCGCTGATCCGAAGCCAGGAGCCAGGTACTTCTCCTGGTCTCCCATGGGGTGCAGGGCCCAAGCACTTGGGCCATCCTCCACTGCACTCCCGGGCCATAGCGGAGAGCTGGCCTGGAAGAGGCGCAACCAGGGCAGAATCCGGTGCCCAGACCGGGACTAGAACCTGGTGTGCTGGCGCTGCAGGTGGAGGATTAGCCTATTGAGCTGCGGCGCCGGCCCCAGATTTTTTTCTTTAAGTTAGTATCATTGTGCAGACACAGGTTGATAGCAGTCCTGTCATTAACAGTCTGATGATGCCTCTTGGAACCCCTCTTCAACTATGAAGCCTCCATGGTGATGGGCATGGTCTGCAGTGATCATAATGCCACACTCTTTTTTTTTTGAAAGCCCAAGGGATATTTTAGAGTAAGATTCTTACGGAAGGGGGCAGTTTCTGTCTCCTCCATCTGTTGAAGCTGTGTTGAGGGCATTTGAAAACCAAATGAAGAGTGACAATCTGCCCACCAGATGATGTCGGTCCTTGTTTCTGATCTTGTTTTGAAAGCTTGGTTAGAAAATTGTAAATCTGATTCACAAAATTTGATGTGTTGTGTGCATTGCCCTGAATATCCTTTCAAGAAAACTATAATTACAAATTCACTCAACTAAGCAAGTATTTGAGGAAAAATGACTAACACAGAACTTCTAAATTGCTCATAGACTGTCACTCTATGGGTGAGTAAATGGGTCATGTTTCTTTAAATTCTCTTGTTTATCATTTAAGTGGACTATCATTTTGATTGTATCTCTTTCCTTTAGTCTTGAAGATGTAAAAGAACAAAGTCAAGACACAATATTTTGGTACAACATGTGCTACTTTGCTCAGGGGATTTCCACTTGTATGCTTGCTCTCTTTGGGTGGGGCAGGAGATGCCGAAAGGACCCAAGAGAGAGAAACCTAAACAAAGCCTAGGGGGCTCAAAGAAAAATGTTCACTAGTTCTTCTACAGACTGGGAGAGGGAGATCAAGGGCACATACTCTCTTTCTTCACTTAGGTTTTGTCCATTCATTGGAAACTTAGAAAACCCAAGGAAGAATCTCTTCACTCCACCTGTGCCCCATTTACTATATTGCTTTGTTATTATCATTTGTGAGACCCACTCAGGTAGAAAGAAAAAAAAAAGTACTGGGAAGAATCTTCAGGATACCTGCACCTCCAGGTGTAAAATCAGGACCCAAGCATCAGAATGGGCAAAGCAGGTCCTGGACCACGAGTCCCCTTCTCTTTTCTCATCACCTCCTTTTCTCATCCATCTTTTATACACCAATTCTTTAGTTTCACAAGTTCTTATGATGTGGCAAATTGCTGAAAAGGAAAGCCATGTTCTTGTTTCTCATATACAAACTGAACACGCAGAGCTAAGAGGACTCCCAATACCAGTTGGTCAAATCTCTCCTTTCTTCCTTTTTTTGGTGATCGTTCAGGCCATTTATCTAAAAGGCAAAGCACATCAATGAGATTTTTCTTATTGCAGTAAATTATGTGCATTTCTGTATAACTGGAGAGTCCTAAAGGGTTGTTCTTTGAATGAGTTTTGAGACGCTAGAATGTCAGAGTTGGAGGAGTGTGTGTGTGTTATTTATTTTATTGTTGATTTCATGCAAGCTTAGCTTGGGATGTCCCATGTCTTCTGGCTTTTTCCCAGTCAGTAAGGACAAAGGTTGTCCTGGAAAAATACAGGCTGAACATCTTATTACCTACCAATCTTTAATCTTCAATCTCTGGATTCATCTCTTAGAAACAAAAAAAAATTATTTCTCTCTCCTACAGAAATTATACATTCAGTGGAGGCAGATACTTGTGCAATAACTTTTTCAACACCCTGGGGAAACAAACCATTTCAAGAACACAGATGAATCTTATAAAATAGCAGTTGGTCTTAACTGAGAATGATTTAAAGTCACTCGCCTTGTGGCACAGTCTATGAAATCTGTGTTAACTAACATCTTCTGCCATCCATTTATCTTCTTTATTGAACAGGTTTATCCTTAAAGTGGAAAACAATCTTGGGTGCCTGAATTCCTCTGGAAAGGAAAATCGATACCTGCTCACTGGACTTGCTGGGGTCTCCAAGAGCTTTGGTAAGTGAGGAATAACAACACATGTCAACTAGGGGAGGGTGGCTGTACGGAAATCCAGTGTTGTTGTAGTCCTCAGTGAATTGTCTTGAGCGTTTTGTACCCTGTGCTGAGTCAGTCCCTAAGGTTCTGAGGGGGAGTCCCGGCAACTAGAAGTTTCCTTTCCAGGAGCACAGTGTTTTCCTTGTTGTGGCTCTTCTTTCATTTCCCTTTCCTCCTTGCCCCACATCTTCAGCCTCATGTCTTGCTGTTATTTATGTTCTTTCTGAGCAGAGCTTGAAATGCCCTATTGGTTTTGCCTTTGTAAGACCTCAGTTTCTGTCTTTGGATGTAACAAAAATGGAATCTTTTAACTAACAACTTTTCATTCTTTGCTAAAGTTATTTCTGCCAAAAAACTGCAAATAGTTTGATTTTTGCACATGCCCAACATTAGATACAAACATAGCTAACCTTTGGTAAAGTGACAGACTTTCTGTCAAAGGTTGAATCCTGGTGTTTCTGTGGGCAGCTGGGGAAGAGGTTGGGTCCCTGCAGTCACAGGCGCACTCTCAGGCCCATGAAAACTCACAGAGTTTTTGAGGAAAGCCTGGATTAAGTGATCCAGTTCTGGCCCCCATCTACATTCCTCTACAGAGTCTCTGGCCTCAGGGGCACTCCTGTCCTCTTGAGGAACCACAGCTGATCGTCACACTCTGCCAGCCATGTCCAAACCCAGACCACCAGGAGAATTCACACGGACCCCTGGAAACCCAGGACCTCTGCGCTAATTGAGTCCCTAGGAACAGTTCTGGCACCTAATGAATTCCCAAGATAAATCTGTAGTCTTGTTATCCAAAGTCTTCCTCACTCTTAGAATTGCCAGAGAATCAGCGAGCATTCTGAAAAACAAAAGAGCCATGAATTTCTTTGTGGCCACACTATATAACTCTGGAATATTCCTTTAATTTTTCACTTATTTGCAAAGCTGATTATCTATCTATATTGGGGAGAGAGAGAGAGAGAGAGAGCGAGAGCGAGAGAGAGAGAGATCCCATCCACAGGAGAAAATAGACTGGGCTGGGCTGAAGCCAGAAACTGAGAACTCAATCCAAGTCTCTAATTTGAGTGGAGGGACCAAATCACTTATTTTTTTTCCTTAAAGAAACCCTTTACTTAATGAGTACAAATTTCATAAGTACAACTTTATTAAAATAGTGATGCTTCCCACCATACCTGCCTGCCTGCCCCTGTTCCCACCCCACCTCCTCCTCTTTTACCCATTTCTTGTTCCATTCTCCTTTAAGGTTCATTTTCAATTAACTTTATACTCAAAAGACCAACTCTATACTAAATAAAGATTTCAACAATTTGCACACACACACACACACACACACACACAGAACAAGCTTTACGGTTAATTCTCACAGTACAACTCATTGAGGACAGAAGTCTTGCATGGAAAATAAGTGCACAGTGACTCCTCTTAATTGTTAAATTATGTATGTATGATGTCAGTGATCACCTGAGGCTCTTGACATGAGCTGCCTTGTCTATGGAAGCCATATTTAGACAAGGCCATAAGCAAGGTTGAAGTTCTTCCTTCAGGGAAAAGTACATCCTTTTCTTATGGTCATTTTTTTCCACTAGGGTCTCACTCATCCTTCATGTAGGACATTTTTTTTTTTTTTTTGCCACAGTGTCTTGGATTTCCATGCCTGAAATGCTCTCATGGGCTTTTCAGCTAGAGCAGAATGCTTTAAGGGCTGATTCTGAGGTCAGAGTGCTATTTAGAGCAATTGTCATTCTACGAGTCTGCTGTGTGGACTGCTTCCCATGTTGGAATATTCTCTCCTTTTTAATTCTATTTATTATTATTACTAGACCTTTGATTTTATTTAAATTATCCCTTTAACACTTAATCTTATCTATATTATCACTTTACACTTAATACGATAACTTTAACACTTAAGATGGCATTTTTACCACCCAGCTTAATGGGACTAGGGTCCCATAGCAAGTTTTTAAACTGTACTCTTAGAGGTAAGTCCATAGGAATGTATGTAGAACCATAAAGCTTAAACTTCCTCTTCCCTCTCTTATTCCCATTCTTATTTTTTACTGGGATATATTTTCAATTGACTTTATGCACATATGATTAACTCTATGTTAAGCGAAGAGTTCACCAAATAGTATGAAGAAAAGAAAAGAAAAAAAAAACTGTTCCTTGACAGTCAAGGTAGGAGCTGTTCAAGTCTTTGTTTCTCAAAGTGTCAATTTCACTTCTACAGGTTTCCTTTTAGGTGCTCTATTTGTTCTCACAGATCAGAGAGGATATGTGGTATTTGTCCCATTGGGACTGGCTTATTTCACTGAGTATGATGTTTTCCAGATTCATCCATTTTGTTGCAAATGACTAGATTTATTTATGTATTTATTTATTTATTTTTACTACTGTGTTGTATTCCATGGAGTACACATCCCATAATTTCTTTATCCAATCTTCAATTGATGGGCATTTAAGTTGATTCCATGTCTTAGCTATTGTGAATTGAGCTGCAATAAACATGGGGGTAACAGGATATAAAATCAATATATGTACTTTACTTTATCAAACTTTACTTTTTATATCCTGTTACTTTACTGGGGCATTTTCCATGTTCATCTTCTTTCATTGTGATGTTCCTGTTTCTGTGTTTCTGTGTGCAGCACATCCTTGAGCATCTTTTGTAGGGCTGCACAGGTAGTTACAAATTCTTTCAATTTTGGTTTGTTCTGGAAGATCTTTATTTCTCCTTCATTCATAAATGGGAGCTTTGCAGGGTACGGTATTCTGGGTTGGCAGTTTTTTTCTCTTAGGACTTGGAATATATCTCACCATTCTCTCCTTGCCTGTAGAGTTTCTGATGAAAAGTTTGCAGTGAGTCTAATTGGATTTCCTCTGATTATGATTTGGCGTTTTCTCTTGTGCACATTTTAAGATCTTTTCTTTATGTTTTACTGTTGGGGGTTTTACTACAATGTGTTATGGTGAAGATCTTTTCTGGTCACGTCTATTGGGAGTTCTTTTGTACTTCCTATACTTGGATTTATCTTTCTTTCTCCAGGTTGGGGAAGTTTTCTGTTATTATTTCATTAAGAAGGCATTCTAACCCTTTCTCTCTTTCTATACCTTTAGAAACCCCTAGGATCTGTATGCTGGGTCATTTGATAGTATCTTGTAGATCTCCAACTGTGTCTTTAGTTTTCTAATTTCTTCTTTTATTTGGTCTGACTGTAATATTTGCAGAAATTTGTCTTCTGGTTCTGATATTGTTTCTTCTGTCTCACCTACTCTGTTGTTAAGGCTTTCCACTGCATTTTTTATTTGATCTATTGAATTCTTCACTTCTAGTATTTTATTCTGACTTCTCTCTAATATCTCAGTTTTCTTGGGAGAGATTTTCAGTTAGATCGTGAATTTGCTTCTGATTGCTTCTAAGTAATCTGACGATTACTGAATTCTGAATTCTGTTTCCGGCATATCTTCAATCTCTTGAGCTTCAGGTTCTATTATTTAGGAGTTGTAGTGTTCCTTTAAGGGGGATCATAGTGTCTTCCTAATGCTTATTTAGGTTTTTCTTTGTTTTTTGGAATTTGTATATTTTTTTTCTTTGGTTACTTCTCTCTTTAACTTGTGTCTTTGTGATTTAGTCGGACTCTATACTTTTAGTGAGTTCCAAAGGTGTGTACTGGATGTTGCCTGAATGTTCTGTTCAATGTTCCATAGTGGAGGGAGTATCTAAGGCTTTTTAGCTTTCCTCTTTTTTTTTTTTCTTTCTTTCTTTCTTCCTTTTTTTTTTTTTTTTTTGGTGATGTTTCCCTCTGTTATGAGCTGCCATGCATCTGTGCATTGCATGTGGAAGCACATCTGGATCCCAGCTCACTTCTCAATCTTAATGGAGGTGGGTATGAGCTCTGGTGCATGGAGCCCCGCCTACTGTAGTCCTGCTCAGGTGGATGGAGCAGGCTTGAGTTTTCAATATTCAGGACTTGTTGTACAGCTTGCATGGTGGAGAAGAAATTCTGAAATGTTGTGGTTCTCATTCCTGGATGGGGTATGTGGTGAATTGGTCCCTACAATTGATGGTTTGTGTGGGGGAGGAAAAGGCAGAAGTCCCCTGCTTACATTTGAAAATGTAAACAAACAAGATGGCTTCTCCCAGCTGGCTGCAGGTACAGGTTGGGGTGGAGGAGGGAGTTGGTCAGAGGGGTGCCCGACCTCTCTGTTTGTTACTCTATACCTTCTCTCTTTTCCCATGTGGAACTTCAAAAGCATTTTGCCAAGCTGTCTCTTGCCCTGCTATTTGTAGCTCTATGGACTCATGATTTCCCATCTCACCTGGTCTGCTGGGGGCTGGCCGCAACCTCCCCAGTCCAAGCCTCTGCTGCTTCCCTTTCTTATTTGCTCTTTCAGTGTGGACCCGCCCTGTCTCTGTTGCTCTCCTGGGGTTCCTGTTGAGAATTTCCCACAGCTCTATTTCCAACATGTATCTTCTCTCCTTTTTAACTATCTATTTTGCCCTGTGTGACTCAGATTGTCCTGTTGATATACCACCATCTTGGGACCTTTATGTTTTCTTATTAGCATGTTGTCATATTAACTCCCAAAACAGGCTTGTATTCTGTATCACAGAAAGTCCCAGGGTCATGCTCCTTTCTTCAGGACACACACAGAGCAAAGGGGAGAGTGTGGGACAGGAAAAGTCCCCAACAGGTGGGATCCTCGGGGTGGCAAATGCGGAAGCATTGAGGCAGTGGGTGGCAGGCTTGGGGTGTGTGCTCACAAACTGGGATTGCATTTGCAGAACAAGACACACGGTGAATGTGGGAGAAGGAAGAGCATGGCATTTCAGTGCCCACTCTGATCAGTAGGAGAACTTCCTCTGTTCCGAGCCTGGAGCCACCAGTCATTTATGTTATCACTGCTGCCTCTCAGGGTCTGCAGTAGCAGGGAGCCCAGAATTAGGACCAGAGCCAGATAATGAACTCAGGTACTCAAATGTGGTGTGATGACATCTTAACCATTAGGCCAAATACCCACCATTGGGCCATGGTCTTATGATAAAATTGTCACTTCCAAGAAATTTTAAAGTGTTGACAACTTTTGCTTTCACATTTGTGAACCTTCACTTTGTCATTAGTCTCAGGAAACTTTGGAATTTGGTATTGAATTGTGTTGTTCTGTGTATTAGTAGGTTATGGTGCTGAGACAAGGAAACCCAGAAATATCGTGGTTGTAACCAAGATGCATGTGTACTGTCCTCTCTATGGCAGATAGGCAGTCCTATGAATTCATTCAGTTGGGAATCCAGTCTCTCACTTCCTGGGCAGTTGCCTTTGTCTGCATAATTGGGATTGGCTTAACAGCATCTGATCCCATTAAAGACTTGGGAAGTAGATAAGAGGAGAAAGTGAAGAGAAACTGGTTTTCTTTGTAAGGATGTAATCTGGAAGTTACTTCTGCTCAGAACCGATTGATGGAAAGTGGTCATGATGACCACATAAGCTACAGGGAAGGAAAAGAAACAGTCTGAAGAGGGATTGCTTTGTGCCCAACTAGAATTGCAGGCTCTGTTGTTAAAAGGAAGAAAGGGAGAACAGATGTTAGAGTAGGAAACCTCTGCAAGAACTGTATATTCAGCAGTGAGGGGGATGTGTGAGTCCTGAAGAACACTGGTATTGTGGAAGGGAAAAATAGGCATTTGACCTTGGGATCAAAGGGCATAAAAGTCACTTGTCAGATGATTGAATCTAGACTTGGGCAGGGCAGAGATTGGGGTAAGACTTTTTTTTTCTTTAAATTTATTTATTAATTTAGAGGTAGAGTTACAGACAGTGAGAGGGAGAGACAGGGAGAAAGGTCTTTCATCTGTTGGTTCACTCCCCAGTGGGCCGCAACAGCTAGAGCTGTGCAGATCTGAAGCCAGGAGCCAGGAGCTTCTTCCAAGTCTGCCACGGGGGTGCAGGGGCCCAAGGACTTGGGCCATCTTCTACTGCTTTCCCAGGCCATAGCAGAGAGCTGGATTGGAAGAGGAACAGCCAGGACTAGAACTGGCAGACATATAGGATGCTGCCGCCACAGGCACAGGATTAACCTAATGTGCCACAGTGCCAGCCCCTCTATTCCCTTTCTTTTTTTTCTTTTTTTTAATTTTAGTACATTTATTTTAATTTCACAAATTTTGGTGGCTATTGAATAACAGAAAAAATTACCTAATATTCTATTAACAAATCATATTTTAACAATGAGTTGGTTAATTACACAGATGAGATATAAAATAAATTGAAAATAAGAAAATTTTCTCTTCAGGATATAAATATTTCTTTTAACTTTCTTTTTTATTTTTATTTATTTATTTATTATTTAGTAAATATAAATTTCCAAAGTACAGTTTATGGATTACAATGGCTCCCCCCCATAATTTTCCTCCCATTCACACCCCTCCCATCTCCCACTTCCTCTCCCATTCCATTCACATCAAAATTCATTTTCAATTATCTTTATATATAGAAGATCGATTTAGTATATATTAAGTAAAGAGTTCATCAGTTTGCACCCACACAGAAACACAAAGTGTAAAATACTGTTTCAGTACTAGTTATAGCATTACTTCACATTGGACAACACATTAAGGACAGATCCCACATGAGACGTAAGTACACAGTGACTCCTGTTATTGACTTAACAATTTGACACTCTTGTTTATGGCGTCAGTAATCTCCCTAGGCTCTAGTCATGAGTTGCCAAGGCTATGGAAGCCTTTTGAGTTTGCCAGCTTCAATCTTATCCTGACAGGGTCATAGTCAAAGTGGAAGTTCTCTCCTCCCTTTGGAGAAAGGTACCTCCTTCTTTGATGGCCCTGTTCTTTCCACTGGGATCTCACTTGCAGAGATCTTTCATTTAGGTTTTTTTTTTTTTCCCCCAGAGTGTCTTGGCTTTCCATGCCTAAAATACTCTCATGTGCTCTTGAGCCAGATCCGAATGCCTTAAGGGCTGATTCTGAGGCCAGAGTGCTATTCTATGAGTGCCATTCTATGAGTCTGCTGTGTATCCCACTTCCCATGATGGATCCTTCTCTCCCTTTTTTATTCTATCAGTATTAGCAGACACTAGTCATGTTTGTATGTGGGGTAAGACTTTTAATATTTATTTTCTCTGATTTCTGATATCTCATCACAGGGAGTTTTAAAGATAATCAAAACTCTAAAGCCAGCATTCCAAGATTAAGTACTTTATGAATCCATTGAACCTTTAAGCAATATATGCAATGTATGAGAGCACAAATGTTTTTCTTTTATTAGACCCTCAAAAGGCCCCCAATTTTAAATTCCAATCCATTGACCCAGGAGCTGTCACCAAAGAGCCTTTAATGATGAAGACACATGTAAATGCATCAGAGACTCTCACTTTGAGTTTCTGCATTTTAGGCTGTTTTTGTGTCCCAGCCAGTTCCCTAATCTTGTCTTGGCAGGTGGAAGGAATAGCATTCAACAGCACAACTCAGGTATCTTGTTTGTGCTTATCTCTAGCTTCCCTACTCAGAGCCAATGGGACAACGCTGTGCTTTGTGTTCTATCTCCATTGTCTCCAGAGAGATTGACTCTGCCCCCTCCTTGGGGTGGGGCTTCTCATCATTATCTTCTTTCTGAGCATTGCATCATTCCAAAGTAATGATTTTCTTCTCTATAAGAAACACACTACTTTCTCCAGTTCTGTTCAAGGCTTGTGTTTCTGTAGCCTAATACTCTTCCATACCTCGAATCCAAAAGGAGGTGATTTAAATTTGCTGATGAAGAACACTAAGGGTGGTAGAGAGCAGTCAGGGAACCTTAGATTTCATACCAGTGCTCACCTTGAACTTTTTTTTTTTTTATTGAAAGAATTCTTAGCTCTTCTGGTTCAGATAGGAAGCTGAATTTTGCTCTGCTGGTCATTTCACCATGACACCCACAAAGGCAAAATTGAATCTCAGATCATGGTAAAATCTCAGGTCATGTTGGGCAGTATTGTATGCCCTAGTTTTCAAAGGATCCTGTGCACAGGACGCAGGGGCCATAGAAGGATGTAGGAGGGCAGAAGAGGAGGCTGAGCCAGTCTACTGCAGGTCTAACACCAGCATGTTGATATTTTGGAAATAGTCATCACTACTACCTTCCTTCTGGGGTTTACTTCCCTTTATTGCTTTTTTCATCCAACTGTTCTTCATTAAGATCTGACATTTGGAACTCTTGATTCAGGAAAGAGATGTACCAGTTGAAAGCTTGTTGATAAGAGACATAACAGTTGAAAGTTGATGATAAGAGGCTCTTTCTGGCTTTTAAATTTGAAAAACTCTGAGCCTAGGAGGTAGTAAGCCATGACATACACAAAGTAATCAAAGGAAGGATTCCAAAACCATCTGACCCCTAAAATACTACCCCCCCTCCACATCACAGACTAGACTGTGGTTTCTTTTCTTGTGATGTCTTTGGTTTTCTCAGATGATAATACTGGCATCATGGAACAAATTGGGAAGTTTTCTACCCTCTCAGATTTTTGGAAAAAATTGTGAAGTATTGGCATTAACTATTATTTAAATGTTTGGTGGAATTCATTAGTGAAGCCAGCTAGGCCTGGACATTTCCTTGTGGGAAGTTTAAAATTACCAATTCAATCTTTTTACTTTTTTTTTTTTTAGATACTCAATTTTTTTTCTTTTCTTTTTAAATCAGTTTTGGTAGTTTCTAGGAATTTATTCATCATCTAGGTTGATGAATTTCTTCATAAATAGTTGTTCAGAATGGTCTTCTTCCTTATTGTTGTAAGGTCAGTAGTGATGTCTCCTTTTTCACTTTTGATCTTAGTATTTTGAATCTTTCTCTCTCTCTGTTGGTCAGCCTACTTAAAAGTTTATGTTGGGTTTGGCACTGTGGTATAGAGGCTAAGGCCGCCACCTGCAGTGCTGGCATCCCATATGGACACTGGTTTGAGTCCTGGCTGCTCCACTTCTGAGCCAGCTCTCTGCTATGGCCTGGGAAAACAGTAGAAAATGTCCCAAGTCCTTGGGCCCCTGAACCTGTGTGGGAGACCAAGAAGAAGCTCCTGGTCGAAGCTTCGGATTGGCACAGCTCTGGCCATTGCAGCCAATTGGGGAGTGCTGATCTGAAGCCAGCTGCCAGGAGCTTCTTCCAGGTCTCCCATCCAGGTACAGGGGCCCAAGGACTTAGGCCATCTTCTACTGCTTTCTTATGCCAAAGCAGAGAGCTGGATCAGAAGTGGAGCAGCCAGGACTCGAACTGGTGCCCATATGGGATGCCAACACTGCAGGCAGCGGCTTTACCAGCTCCACTACAGTGCTGCCCCCCTCCTCCAAGTTTTAAGAGAATCATGGAGAGGAGAGAAGAAGGAAGGTGATGCTGTGGTGAGAGTATCCTGTAACGTAAAGCCCCTTTCTTATATCTGATAGGGAAGAGCATTACTAGCAAAGGAGTCATATTTTAGTATTTTGGTATGCAAAACTAGAATCACATCACAAATACAGGAAGAGATGAATCATAGTTCAAATGATGTGATTTGAAGAATCATACATCGTTCACGGACTCTGGTGAGATGGATGGAAAATCTTTTACTTCACACTGTGACATGAGCACAGGGGACAGAGCCCTCTCTTCTTTGAAACTATCCTCCAGTTCCTGGTAGTTGCAAGTGCGGTGGAGAGCATTCGACTATTAGTAGACTGTGGTATTCTCCTTGGGTGCAAGGGGTTGGATCCGAGAGGCTTAGTGTGAAGCTGAATGGTCTGTTGTTGGCCCTCCAAGGGCATGGTTTGAGCGGATGGGTGGACAAATGTGGCTGAAGGTCAGGTTTTAATAATGAGAATTGGCTTGCTTTGTTTTATTTAAAACAAGGAGTGAAAAATGTGTATATGTGGGAGAACGTAAGGAGTCAATGCAGTGAGCCTCAGTGGCCAGAGACAAGAGGATGAGGAGAGGACATTGAATTGTGCTGGCACATTTGGGTAATCTGAGGCTCTTAGGCCACCTTACCATGTGTTGTACCATACAGTAATTCTGTTCTAATTATCAAGAGACCCACAGTGAAATATATATTAGTTATTATTGCCTTAGTGTATGTGTGTGCTCACCTGGATGGTTTTAGATTGCCTGTTTGGCAGGAATAAGGTTGTAAAAGGTATTTGTCAGAGGTCCTCAGGAGTCACCAGGAGAGAGGGGCAATGGAGCACTTGCCTCCTCTATAATTATTACAGGTCCCTTATTAATTTGTTAATCTATTGTAACTCCTTTTAAATTTTCCTTTTTAAATTACTTATTGTATATGGATGAAATGGTCATTTTTCCATTCAGTTATCATTTATAGCTGTTGTCTGTATTCCCACGAAACTAGGGTCTTTTTGCTTTTTACTATTAAACTTGTTTGGTGAAGTATTAAGGCTTTTTACTGTGATGTAATTTTAAAATGTTGTCTCAAAAACTAAAAAAAAAAAAAAAAGGCAAAAAGAAAGGGAGAAGGAAAGAGGGTAGAAAAGAGGGAGTAAGGGAATATCATTATGTTCTTAGAACTGTATCTACAAATCATATTGAATCTGTTAAAACTAAATAAAAGTTAAAAAATAAATTTTGCCTTTGAAACGAACACTTCCCTCAATAACTTTTGTCTGAAAAACACAGAACTAAATTATCTCTAATGTAATTTCCTGTGGAGTCGTGAAATAAATGGAAAAATATAAAATTAAGAAATCAAAAGATACATGTAATCCTTTAAGTTTTCCAGTAGTTCTGGTATTAGTAAAATGGAGGAGAGAAACAGGTGAGGGTAGTGCAAGTTTAAGAAGTGACAGAGTTTTGAAGAGGCAAAGTTATTTCTTCAGTTTTCTCATCTTGGCCTTCAATCCCCTGGGTTTCTTTGTGTAGTAGAACTTTTGGTGCTGGCTTTTTCTTGGTATCTGCCCATCTTCATTTTCTCCTGTCATTCCAAGTGAAACACAAGAGGCACGGCATGATCAGTAACCCATTAACTGATCTTAGAAGGAAAACTCAGGTGTTCTCTCTTTGGACTATGATGTTTAATTCAGTCTATCCTAGGTTGTATTGTAAGTGAGAGACCAGTTATGAAAACCGTGTGTCACAGATTCTCCCATGTGATCCTCCCTCAACTGACTCTGTAGGCATGATGACCAGCCAAGGCATCTTGTTCTGACCAGTGGAACTGCTAATTTATCAAAGACATATTGGCTTATCTGCAAACTTGTTTATTTCAGATGTAATTGTCACTGTATTTACACAGGTTAGTTGATATTAGTTGAACTGATGAGATATTGCTATATAATAATATTATTTGTACAAGACACATTTGAGTTATTTGAAAAATAATGTTGATTTATTCATTGCCTTGAAATAAGCTGGGTGTGAGACAATTATTCATGATAAGTAAAATCATCAAATTGCAGGTTCACTCAAGTTCACAAATATCATTAGTTTATTTACCACTGAAAAGCTCTTAATGTGAAGACAAAGTAGAACTTACTGTTTGAGAACTTCTCAGTGTTCCTGGGAAACATCACACTCCAGTAAGAGGAACTATAGCCAGATATCAAAAAACTGAAAATAAATGCATATTACTTTATTTTAAGTAAAAATGTTTAGGCTATGATTTTTAAAAAGAACTCCACTCTTTGTCCTATTATTTTCAGTTTATCTATTGGCATTCGTGATAGGATAACAGAGCTTCCACAGTGGTAGTTCTTGTTGCTTATGTTGCGCAGGCATTCTTTGTTCTATTCATGTCTCACTACAACCTTTACAAATTATTATTATTGTCCCCATTTCACAGGTAAGGTATCTAAAACTTGGAAAGGTCATATGATGGACTTAAAGCCATATAGTTAGAATATCCACAGCAAGAGGTGGCACTGTTTGGGATAGCTGTATTCCATATAGCAGTGCCTGGGTTTGAGTCCCTCCTGCACTTCTGATTCCAGCTTTCTGTTAACGCACATCCAGGGAGGCAGCAGGTGACGGCTCAAGTACTTGGGTCCCTGCTACCCATGTGGGAGACCTGGATTGAGTTTCAAGTCCCTGGCATCAGCCTGACCCAGCCCCAGTGTTGCAGGCATTTGGAGAGTGAACCAGTGGATGGGAAATTCTCTGTCTTTCTCTCTCTCTGTCTCTTTCTCCTGTCTGTGCTTTTCAAAAAAATGATAAAAAGTAAAAAAGAGAAAATGTTATAATAAAAAGGAATATCCATTGCAAAAATAAACAAATGAGGGCATCAATAAATAACTCCTATAGACAAAAATTTGAAATTGCTGCATTCATTCATTCATTTTTTTAAAAAACGCATTAAGCAATAGTTAAAGCAAAAGACTAGGTCTCAAGGTTATGAAAGATACTTTTTAATGCATCCGCTCTTAGTGTGAGAGGATGAAGCAAGTAAAACATGTAACCACAATACAACATGGAGAAGGCCACAGACCACTAGAGAGCTATAGATCACATTAGAGAGAAGGTAAGGGGTGGTGGAGAGAAACTGGCTGTGCAAGCCACTTCTCCCAACCTCAGGTACCACCTCTCAAAATGCATCTAATAATCCCTTTGCAAAAGGCTCTTAAGAACCTGACAGCATTTAGCAGGAACGTGACCCACAACGATACCCAGCAATGGTGGCTATTATTGCTGGCTGAGTCATCAGGTTTGCTTTTCCCATTGTCCTCTGCACCCAAGGCTGGCTATTCTGCGTCTCCTTTTGTTTGATTTCTTGCAAACCTGGGCTCAACTGTTTAAAACCCAAAGTCAGTCAAGTCAAAATAATAGCTGTCAAATCAGCTTTTTTTGGAAGGTCAGACACTCCGAGCTTCTCCCCTTTCAGCCTCCGGTGCTGGTGCTGTGTAGGTGTAGCATGTGAGTGAGCACTGTCTCCCAAATTCCAGGGTCCCAGGGACTCAAGGTGACAACCCTTGAAAAAAGGCAAGGCTGCATCATCTCTGGAGCGATTTCAAAAACTTGTTTTGTTCATGGAAGAGGGTACAAGACAAGCAGTGTGCACTGTGCCTGCATTTATTTCAACACTTTATGGCAGAGAAGCAGTCCCTATATTTATCTTTTCTTACTTTATGTTGGTTTTAATTTGTCTCTCATTTGCCCCCCTACCAAGGACATTTTTCACTGTAGGTTTTCCTGTACTTTTATTTAGGCTTTTTTTTTTTTAATTTCTGTTCCCATAAATGTTGGTTCACAATTGCTCAGAAAGTTTTTCTCCTTTTTAGTCATCAAGATGATAATTTCCCATTCACCGATAAACTGAGATATGGGATCCTAACACATGTTTAAAGTTAGTTATTTGGAAATGTAAAATTTCATCACTTGGGATATTAAATTTAAAAAATTTAGGTAAGATAATAAAAAAGTATGTTGGAAGTAGACTCTGGGCAAAGACTTCATCAACTTGAATAGTCTCATTTCTTCAAAAGTTTAGTCATAAATCATCACTTTCAGTCTTTCTGTGATTAACACTGAAAAAAGAAACTAGGGCCACTATCCTTTCTCTCAACTTTCTAGGTGGATGTTTTGCAATTACAAGAAATGTTTATGAAGCAACTGAAAGAATGGCTCTGATGCGAAGTATGCACTAATTATCAGTGCCAGCAGGGAATCTGAGATTGCTGTGGGCATAATTGACGAATGATGAGAACTTCAATCAAAAGAAAAATCTGGAAGTTCTGAAGGCTGACTGGAAAGATCCCCAGGAAGGAGAGGGACTTAGCTGTTAGTGGTAGGAAAGTCACCAGTGAAGAAGCAATCTCTGAGGACTGAGATAGAAGGACTCTTAAAAGGCTTGAAGCTGGCACACACCCCCGAAAGAGCCGAGTGACTGAGTAAATGAACATACACTGGGCACACATTCTTCCTCATTGGAGTTGCCATCATCATCATTTATCATCACTTTGATCACATTTAATTCTTGCCAAGTGTTCTTTCCTCTGAAAGGTAACCGAGACTTGAGATCTTACATGCACTCCCTGGGTGTTGCTTGGCTATTCTTGGAAGGATGTAGGGCTATAGGATTCCAAACTCGTGTTCTTACAGACTATTTGCCAGTCTACTCCAATGCCTAGGGTCCTCCCTGGTTCATACTCCAGGTGTCGCTCTGCTGAATTCCCAAAACTGCCCAGGGCACATGGTCACGGGGAGTAACGTGCCCTTCAATTAGTGGGGAGTTCCCTGAAGAGAGGCTTGGTGTCTTGTTCATTCCTGTATCAACAGCATAGTACCTGGCCACAGTTGGTACTCATGGATGTTGAGAAGATGCATCCACGTGTGCACAATTTTGCTTTTTAAAAATTTTTTATTTATTTATTTATGACAGGCAGATTTAGACAGTGAGAGAGTGAGTCAGAGAGAAAGGTCTTCCTTCCATTGGTTCACTCCCCAAATGGCCACTACAGCTGGCACACTGTGCCGATCCGAAGCCAGGAGCCAGGTGCTTCCTCCTGGTCTCCCATGCAGGTGCAGGGCCCAAGCACTTGGGCCATCCTCCACTGCCTTCCCGGGCCACAGCAGAGAGCTGGGCTGGAGGAGGGGCAACCGGGACAGAATCTGGTGCCCCGACCAGGACTAGAACCCAGTGTGCTGGTGCCGCAGGCGGAGGATTAGCTAAATGAGCCGTGGCACCAGCCGTGTGCACAATAATGGTATTTTAGTGAAGCAGGAGCCACAGAATCATAACGGCTGGAGCTCCCTCTGAGGTTTCCTTGTTTGAGACCCCATAAAGACTTACAGAAGAAAGCAATCTGGAAAATTAAGTGAATTCCTATATGCAGTAGTTTAAGCTTATTTTCCTTTGTTGAGATCAGTCAATAACAAAAATTACTACTTACACCTTCTCTGGAAGTCTTCACGTACATGAAGAATGTTATTAAACCACATGGACTCAAATACTCTGTTTTCATTACTACATCAACTCTCACCCTTTAACTATGGGGACAGTTCTCTGACATTTTCCAAGTTTCTCTACTACCACTTAGTTTGCAGTCATGTAACAGGATTTAGGACGTCAGCAAATGTCTGTCAGCAGTGGTTCTCTTGGGAGTCTCACTATTTTCTATAAAGTAGAAATATATGTTTCTGAAAAATACTCCTGTGCCTTCCTGACTAGGCACTGATGCTATTTCACTGGAACAAATAAGAAAAGGTCAATGTTCTTTTTTGAGGGACAAGGGACTTTTTAACTTAAATCTCAAAATAGTTGGCTCAATTTGGCTTCACATTCTTTTTTCAATTCCCAGTGGAAGCAAGTCTTAATCTTCTTTAAAAAGTTTATTTTTATTTATTTGAGGGAGGGAGGGAGGGAGGGAGAGAGAGAGAGAGAATGAGAGAGAATGAAAACCTTCCATCTGGCTTTTCATTCCTCAAATGCCCACAACAGTCAGGGCTGGATCATGCAGAAATCAGAAGCCCAGTACTCCACCTGGGTTTCCCATGTGGGTGAAAAGGACCCAAGTAATTGATTCAGCTGCTGCTGCCTCTCCGCATGTGAAACAGAAGAAAGCTGGATCAGAAGCGGAGTTGAGACTTGATCCCAAGCACTCCAATAAGGGATGCAGGTTTTCCAAGAGATAGCTTAATCTGCGGCACCACGCTGAGCACCCTACAAGCCATAATCTTCTATTTTGTATTCTTTAATTTTCCTCTCCCTCAGTTCCTTTCCTTTTGTTGCAGACAACACAATAATTGGCTGAGTTCTGCTTTGCTACAGCTATTCCCATCTTGGTTATCTTGCGGTTCTTTGTCAAGAGAATCAGCATTCGCATCGTTGCAGGCAGCATCTTGATGTTTCCTGATGGTGTATCAACGTGCTTACTCAACAACAAAAAGAGGTGTTCAGGTAGGGAACTTCAGAGAGAGATTAGGTTTTCCTGTTTACACAGTTTAGACAACAGTTCTGTCTCCGCACACTGGCTTTGTTTTTGCAATGCCCCAGAAGTTAATTTCGTCTTAACTACTTTGAAGTAATAGTACATCTTTGAGACTGAGTTTTCTAATGATAAGAATTTAGACTTGCTTTCCAGGGAGTAAAAACACAATAGAAGTCTTGAGCCAGTCTGAGTTGAAATTAAAAGGATTTTTCACACCCTCTTCTGTTTGACTTCTGAAATCCAGTTTATCTGTAGCCTTTTATTACCATACATTTCTTACCTTTTGAGTTGTGAGCAAATGTGTGGTCTAAGTCAGCAGTTTGGGTCAGAACCATTTGGTATCAGTTTTTGCTTATGATACAAATTGTTTTCAAATAAATTGTGGGAACAAAATCTTTGTTTTATCTGACACTTTACTTGTGGTTTGTAGGTGTTAAAAACATTTTCCCCAATAAAGGAACACTCAAAATGTATGTAATCAGCACTTCGGTAATTATATAATAAAAATGAGTGGATGGATGACTTATCTGGAGAATTTTAGGACTTATAAACAGATTCTCCAAATGCTTAATCTAGAGCGTTTTGAATTGTATTTCCACGTGTCCTAAGTACAGAACATTTTATGTGCTCAGTCTCAAAAATTTGATAACAGTCAATGTCTTACATGATAATTCAAAAACAAATCAAAATAAACAAACAAAAGCTGCAGATGATTTAATCAAGACATGCAAACAACTTTTAAATTCAGAGATTAAAAAAAAGCACATTCAGATATGAGTCATCATTCTGGTAAGAAGAATTATACCAGTTGCTGAAGAGGAAACAAGGGCATAAACTTAAGGAGCAATTTGGTTCTTAGGGATGATTATGAATCATTAAGAACACTCAAGGAGAAAAACAAGAAGAAGATGGAAAAAGATGTCGCTATATGAAAGCAGAGAATGGAATTTGGTGGTAGCGTTTTCTGTCTGATTGAAGAAGCAGTTCCATCATGATTTTAGTTCATGTTCCCTTTTGATCACTGTTTCGGAGAAGTCTTACAGAATTGGAAATGGGTCAGCTGGTATGGCGAGTGATTTGCAATTGTGCAATATATGTCCATCAAACTAGGGCAGGCCAGTGTCCCGCTAAGCATGATTGTACTTGTTTAAGAAAGAGCTCAGCTCTAAGAACAAGAAATCTATGCAACATTTTGCAAACAAAGAGGAGAAAAGGTAGAATTACATAGCCCTCCCACCCAGAATGCTGAAATCCATTGAAATGGAATAGAATAGAATGACAAGACCAGCCAAACAGACTTCAAAACAGGACAGAAACAGATAGATGATGACAAGCATAGTAAAAACCACTTGTAAAGTAAAATATCATTTCTGTGGCATCAAGTTTTCAGGACTCCAGTAAATTAGATAACCCAGAGGAAAATTTAATTAGGTACTATCAATAAAGATAATATTTTCTAGGTTCAAATATTTTTAAGCAACTAAACAAAAAGCCTGACAGGACAGGATTATGAGACAAATTTACTTTACAAACATTTCCAATTGCTTTAGAACTGACAACACTGATGTGTGAATTTGTTGTCCTTATTTACTGTAATTCAAGTCTATGATGACATTAATTGTAAGGTTCATTCCAATATCAGGATGCTAATGTGTGGAAAAAATCTATCTCATGAAAAATATTCTTTAATGTGGTGGCATTTTTGTCACTACAGTTCTTGTAAAGTCTGTCAGGTTTTTAAAAATATTTATCTGAAAGGTAAAGTGACAGAGAGTGAGCAGGGGAGACAGAAAGAGGTCTTCTGCCCACTGATTCACTCTCCAAATTTTCCACAATGGCTGTTGCTGGGCCTAGCTGAAGCCAGGAGCCTAGACTTCCACCTAGGTGTTTCCACATGGGTGTCAGGGACCCAAGCATTTGGGTTGTCTTCTGCTGCTTTCCCAAGCATATTAGCAGGGAGCTGGAGAGGAAGCAGAATAGATGCTGCCCAATCTGCCATTCCAATATGGGATGCCAGTGTTGTAAGCAACAGCTTAATCTGCTGCACCACAACATCAGCCCCAATTGTATGTTTTGGAAAATGTCTAATATAATTGTCCTCCTTGGAGAATATTATTTGCTTATGCTTTTCCTTAGTTCATAAAAGCTATCCTGTAAAATAATACAAATAAGTATGTACCATGCTTTGAATTTATGGGAGAGGGTGCATTTTAATTGTCTAGCATGAGTTCTATGTGACAATTCTTATTTCTCGCCATGGTGTGTTTCTCAATCTATGGATCACCCAAAATCCTTCTGCAAAACTGGCTGGCTTTCCAGGAACCAGCACTGGATGTAAAACCCGGAGTTTACAGTTGACCTTAGTACTCTTGAGATGCTGAGGAGGAGGCAGATGGGTGTCCTCTTAGCCCAGTTAATGAATGAGAATGAGCCTAGACACTTCCTGTCCAATTCTAGGTTAATATTTGACCAAAAGGAGAAGTTACCATGGGTCAGAGTCTGATTTTCCCTTTTGTTCTTAGTAATGGCTTTCACCCTTTTGGCATGCAGACTTGGGGACTCCTTGGCTTCCCAGTGGATGATCTGGTTTCTAGAGATGGAATTGATAAGAACATAGTTATTTGCTAAGGAAGATAAAATGTTTATACCTACTTGTCTCTGGAGTCTTAGGACACCAGCTTAAACAAACTCTTCTTAACCCATTATGTTTTTTCATTCTATGTATAGGACATCTGTAAAGACTTAAATTGAGTAATTACTTACAGTAATTTTGAAATAAACATTATATCACTGATATAATTACAAAGTTGAAAACTTGAGTCTTAAACATTATATTTAACTCATCAACTTGGGACTTCAACATTGTATTACCCATCAACACTACTGTAAGAAAAAATAGATAAGAAAAATGAGACATGAAGCCTCTCCTTGTCCTAATCCATGATTAGAAACTTCCTTTTGGAAAGAACCATCTCAGCAAAGAAGGAAGCACATAGTGGATATTTTGGATGTTTAGGTGTCTTGTATTTTAGAACTCTTCAATTTCCCATAAACATTTTAGGTGGGAGTACCTAAATGTACTAGATTAAACATTTATTTCAAATTCATTTTATGTCTAATAGCTTGCCACTGAAGTCAAACTAAAAATTTCTCTGAATATTACAAGAACGAAAGAGCCAGGTACCTGTGCTTTGTTCCATTACTGAAATGGTTAAAGCATTGCCCTGGAATCCAAAACTAGGACCGTGGCTTGGAAACAAGCTTTGATATTATCTGATAATCTTTAAAACACAATGCAAGTGTGCCATTTTTTTTTCTAGCTGATGTATGTGTGTTTTTTAGGTATCTGATTGTGCTCAGATGTGGGTAAGTGGTGGAGAAGAAAAAATAATGTTTCTTAACTCTGAGGATAAAAAGACTTCAAACTGTGTGTGTCTCACATGCTTTGGTAAGCTGCCCCATATTCTGTGCCATGATGTAGGATAGATACAGCTAATCTGGTGTTGATTTCTTCAGAGCTGGTTGGGGAGGAGGAAATAGAGAAAGAGAAAGGCATTTCAGACAGGTGGCAATTTCTGTGCAATGAGGGACTTTATAAAATTTATGAAAAATGGAATAAAATGATAATATGCATTTTACTTGAAGTCTTCAAAAAGTTCATGGAAATATTTATTATTAAAAAACTATGCAGAGGTTTCAAGATTTTTTTGCACCGAAATTATCTGATTCCATTTTCTATGAACTTCGGAAGTCCCTTGTTTCATACATACCATACTCTTGTAAAAATCATGTGTATGTGTGTATGTTTCTACATAAAGAAATTGGAAAAACTTTGTTTCATGTTAGAAAAGCATCTATGCGTGCCATACAGAACAGAATATACATACACTTTAAGATAAAACCTGAGACTTTACTGATTTTAGAAAGTGTTTCTGCTTTCTTGACAGTTAAAATGACTGTGTGTGCATGTTTGACAGTGTTTGCTCAGCTCACTGATGCCTACAGATTGCCTTCTTGTTTGATTATACCTGTTAGGAATAAACACAAGAATGAAGATGACTGGTTGAGGAATGACCCGGGAGTGTGTGATTTGGGATCTGGTTAAGGGTAGGCATCGTAATAGTGGTTCAATCCCCTTGAGGTCTTCATTGTGAGGAGTCACCTGATTTCTTTTCACTTTAAAAAGTTCATGAAAAATAGAATGCAAAGACAAGCTTATTTTGGAGGAAAAAATTTTTTTTAAATCCATGCCTAGTTTTTTTATAATATGCCTTTCCCATAAACTTTTTGAAGACCCATTCATCTATATGTTTTCCTCCAGGTTACATCTTCATGGATGGGATTTCTAGATTGAAGGATTTGATAATTTTAAATTTAGTAACTTTTATAAGATTGCTTTTCAGAAAGCCTGCATTGATTCACATTTCTATAAACATGTATTAGAGTCAATAGAACAGTCTAAATCCTGGCTATTCCCAAGTGTGGTTCACAGACAAGATCAGCATCACCAGGGAGTGTCTCTGAAATTGCAGAGCCTCAGTCCTGCTATAGACCTGCAGAATCAGAGTCTTCATCCTAATAAGCTCCCTGGGTGCTTCAGGAGCACTTTGCCACTTAAAGATCTTGTTTAGAATCACTTGCCATCTGCAAAATTGTAGGCCTATTCATTAAATATCTTCTACGGAAGGATAATTATAAGTTGGCAATGGTGGTTGACTCTAGGGTAGAAGCCTATAGAAATGACAGGTAGAAATGTGATGAAAACTTGCTTTTCACTATAAGCTTGTGTACAAATGAATTTTCCTAGGTGCATTTTGCCTATTTAGAAAGTTTGTAAAAGTAACTCACCCAGAAGAGAGTGGTCCCACGGTACCATGTGTATTCTTCACACGCTCCTGCCAACCTTGTCTCTTTACTATGTTCCAGGGTTGGAATCTAAAGTAAGGTTCTCCAAGACATGGAGCCCTGCTTTTTGAGGATGTGAAAATGTAATGATGTCAATGAGGCTTTATGTGACAGGGAACAGGGCAGTGAGTCAGTGTCATAGGGAACTTTTAAAATTTTCTCTGCAACAGTCCCACAGCTTGAACAGTAATTACCAGCCCCATGTGAAATTTGCAATGATATCTGAAATTGCAATACCAGTGGTGTCAAAAACTATGACCGATTCAATTCCTTGAAAACGGAGGGTTCTTAGGTTTGCTGTGAATCAGAGAACTGTCAAGCAGATATAGAACATTTTGGTTGCAGGCTCCATAAGAAGATCTACTGATACTAATTGATCTGAAGAGTAGGCAGCCTTTCCTTTTAAAAGTTAGAATTTTTCCAAGACAAGAATCCCCCATTTACCTCAATGATGCATTGCATAGCCAAGTTAGTCTTAGCTAACCACTGAAGCAGGCCAAACTAAAAGTATATGAGAGTTCTAAACAGACTCTGAATACTAAAATATGAGTCTTTTAAATCTAGTTCCTTTGGAGATTGCCCCTAAATTTATGGGTTGAAACACTTTACAACAATTCATTTTCCTCTGGCTCTTGAACCCACTCCTTCTCTCAGGACCTCCAGCTTCATGAAAAATGTTGCTCAAGTTTCTCGGGAACTCATTTTTGGGTAAGGGTAGAATGGTGCTTCCAGGTATTCACAAACAAATCTGGCTGGCCACCAAAGAACCTGCCGTTTCTTATTTATCCTTGACATTGCTCCCTTCTTCCTGGTATCACCATTCCTGCCAGGAATTCTTTCCTCTCGCAGAACATCTTCCCCTGGTAGGCACGTATTTCTTGGTATGACTTGGACACTGGAACCCTGTTCTGTGGAGGACTGGAGGTGCATGACATTCTTCTGGGTGGGGGAGAGAATGTAGTATCTGTTCTTTTGGGATTATTCTCTTGTAGAGATACCATGTTCTAGGGCGTTAGTGAAGGAGCCCTTTTAGTACTTGTCTGAGTCTCTTCTCTCTGATGAATAAAGGGTGTTCACCAGAAGATAAGTCCAAGTAACAGAGCAAAACCTACTATGGGAATGGGCTTTTGACATAACAGTTAAGAGGCCAATTGGGCTGCATACATTCCATATCAGAGTACCTGGTTTTCAGGCCTGGCTCAGATCCCAATTCTAACCGCTTGTTGACGCAAACTCTAAGAGGCAACAGGTGATCATACAACAGATTGGGTCCCTGCCACCCACATGGGAGACTTGTATTGAGTTCCCAGCTTCCAGATTTGGTTGGCTCAGCTCTGGCTGTTAGAGGCATTTGGGAAGTGAATGAGCAAACACGAGCTTAGTCTCTCTATTTGCCTGACTCTCAAAATGAAAAACAAAGAAAAAAACTCTGTGGTTATGATGTCATATAAACTAGCTGCTGGGCTCAAGTTTATTTTGAGCTCAAGGCAACTGTTGTCCCACGGTTTTACCTCCTGCATGTGGGCTCCTGATTCCAGTTTGGGTTGTGGTTTCTGCTGCATCCACTGTTGGGATTCTCAGTTCATAAGAAAAAATGGTTCATTGCCTGGACTTCTCTGGAACCTTGTGCCTACATAAGAGGGCTTTTTGACTAAGCAGAGACCACAGGCTCAACTTTGGGGAGTTTTCAGGTACAGGAACTCCATAGCAAGGCCAATCCCATTGAGTCTTTAGTATCTTCCTTTGGAATGGACTGGGAGATCAGCTCCCCTCCTGCAGGGGATAGAGCAGCCCTCATTGCCTCATCAGAAGGTTGAGGGAGGAGATAGTTCTCCATTCTCAAGTGCGATGATGCCACAGAGTTGCTGCCATTTATAGTTCAGCTGCAAAGGTGTTTGGTGTGGGTAGGCCTGGGAAACAGGTGGGGGATGGGGAAGGTGGGCTCTCCCCCCATGCTTCACTAGAATCAGCAATGAGGTTTTCAGAAGACACGTTTTATTTTCTCAATGTCTTGCTTTATTCCCCAAATGAGTCAAGGCAATGTGATGGCAGCCATGACGGACAGAAAGGGTGGGTTTGGGTATTACATCTCCTGACCATGCTCACCCGTCTCTGGAAATTTCTGCGAGAGGAAGGTGGTGCCTTGTGAAGTGGCTGTGCAGCCAGTTTGGGAACAGCTCCCCCAACTCAGGTTTCCAGATGAACACCTTGATTCCAACTGGTATGTCCCTAGTTCCCAGCCATAGAGGAAGTGGTGACTGCAGGAAGTTATGCTGGCTCTGCAATTTCAATTTAGTCTTCCAGGTAAAATGGAGAGTTAGACCAAAGGTGTATCACTAAACATCCTCCTAATGCAAAGGGATGTGTAGGCCAATGCATCGCCAGCTTTTGCTTGTCCTACTTTACCACTTCTGGGTTACAAGGCTCAACCTTGTCCCACACATAGATGCAACTTCTCCCTTTTAGCCTTCTAGGTCTAGCATGGGCAGAAGGTGCAGGTGATGAGAAAATGGGCTAGAGGGAGGGTTGTGGCTCTAATTATGATGCAGCTATAAGGATCTAGATTCTCAAGAGACAAGAGTCTGGCAGTGCTGCAATTGCACAGCAATAGTTTGAAAACCTTCCTTTTTTATATTTTCACAAAGGTATTTATTTATTTTCATTTCATTTAAAAGGCAGAAACAGAGACAGAGAGACAGAGGGATAGAGAGATCTTCCATTCTTTGGTTTGCACCCCAAATTCCAACAATAGATGATGCTGACATCAGAACTCCATCAGGGTCTCCCACGTGGGTTGCAGGGATCCAAGGGTTTAAGCTGTCACCTGCTGCTTCCCAGGATATGCATTATCAGGAAACTGAATCAGAAACAGAGCCAGGACTTGAACCCAGGCACTGCAATATGAGGTATGGGTGTCCCAAGTAGTGTTTGAACTACTGTGCCCACTGCTCACCCACTTCCCTCACACTCTTGCCATCTCCTAGGCATATTTGTTTGTCTTACACAGAACTGGACTACATTATGTCATAAAATATTTGAATTAATTTTCAACATTGAAAACCCAAGAGATTTTCACATAAAAAATCTAAATTTCTGGCTTCCCACAGTACTGCCGGGTAACATTTGGTCACAACCAATGAAAATGTGAGGCCCTGCCCTGTGGCCTCTCTAACACCAAGGATGATGTTGATTGCTGATTATAGTGCACGTGCTTGGTTTTCTTCTAGAAGAATTACAAGAAAAATGAAGTTGAGAGCAGGCATGTAGCCTGGCAATTAAGATACTGGTTAGAGTGCCTGGATTTGAGTCCTGGCTCTTCCCCTGATTCATTATCAGGATGAAAGGTTTAGACTCTTCTCACTGAACTGGGAAGCTGGACAGAGAAAGTGGCCCATAAAAGGTAAGGTCTGATGGTCAGACAGAGGTGTATTGTGATTAGAAAAATGAGCTCAGGATGAGTGAGGAGGAGAGGGACTTTTGGGGAAACAGATGAGACAAGCCAGGTAGCTATGCAAAAGTCAGATATGTAGGTCCGTGTAGTCTGAGTCTCTAAGATAAGTCCCTTAATGGCAGTATCCTGTCAGCAGGTAGCAGATGCTCAAAATGGAGAGAGTTGAAGACACTCTTGGGGACTTGATGTCCTTGGTTATACCTGGTGATGCATCTGTGTGACCCACAGGTGTCGGAGAAGCAGTCTTGTTGAACTGGTGAGGGCAAAGGCTGTGGAGGCTGATTCCTTCTGAGGAATGCTTACTTCTTCCTAGCTGTGAGAGCCAGGTGAGCTCCTTAACCCCTTCATTTCTATATAATGAGAATAGTAATACTCCCACTTTGTAAGGCTGTCTATGGATGAAGATTAAATGAGCTAATTTTGACCAAGTGCTTAGAATAATGCCTGGATGTGTTAAGTGTCTAATAAGTGCCTTTACCTCCTGGCTACTTCTCATACTTCCTTTAGGAAAATGTAAAATTTGGAAACGTGTTTTATCAGCTTGGAGGAAATTGCCTTCCCAAAGAAATAAAGGCACTGTCTAAGGGTATTTCAGAGGGTTCACGGAGGGGCTGGAGTTGTGGTACAGGCTGCTGCTTGTGACACTGGCATCCCATATGGGTGCTGGTCAAGTCCTGGCTGCTCCACTTCTAATCTAGCTACTTGCTGCTCTCTGCTGTACCTGGGAAGACAGTGGAAGATGGTCCTAGTGTTTGGGCCCCTGCCACTCATGTGGGAGACCTGGATGGAGTTTCTGGTTCAGCTGTGGCTCTTGCAGCCATTTGGGAAGTGAACCAGCAGATGGAAGAGCTCTATCTTTGTCTATCCCTCTCTCTGTACCTCTGCCTTTTATAGAAATAAAATAAGTCTTTTAAAACAGAAAGTTCCTGTAAAAATATAATTAAAGATAATTTATTTTACTGCAAAAGTTTTTGAAATTCATGCAAATGAGATTTTAAAAGTTCATGGAAATGCTTATTACAAAGAAATGCATGGATTTCAAGTGAAAAATTCTCATATTTTTACAAGTGGCATCTTATCTTAGCAAAGGATCTTTCCAAGCAATGCTACTGGCACAATGGACAAACGTTATAAAGTGTAGTTAAATTCACAAATTGTAAAGAGCTTCCCTGGGATCAGAAAACAAAGCAATGGCTTCTGGTCAAGAGCATTCTTCCTTCAGACACTGTAGGAGGGCTGTTCTTAACTTACAGGGAACTTATCATGAAATGGGCTCTGTGAGAATACTGGGAGAAGAGTAAAGTCCTCCCCCTCTGATGTGCACGATGAAGTCTGCTGTACACAAGAAGGATGTTGTGGTTTCAGACTGGTTTGTGGGGGCACAGCAAGGTGAGGCTGTTTCAGAGACAGTGCTTAGTGTCTCTGTCTCCCTGTGGTTTCTGTGAGGTGAGCAAAGACACAATAGCATGTTTAGAGCGCAAGTACTCAAGGAGCTCTTTGAGCCATTGTGGCCCTCTGGGGCTTTGAACTGCAGCCACAAGGCTCTAGTGGCAACTCTTTCCAGATTTGTTTTGAAACAAGCTTGAAAACAAAATTTCACCCTGTCCTTATGCTAAGACTTGAGAGAGTATGTGCTTGCAGATTTGTTGATCCCTAGCTTAACAGAATGTTCACTGATACCTCTAGGAATGAAAAGGGGATGCCCATTAAGTCTTAGGTCATTGTCAGAGAAGGAGGCAGAAAACTACTGGAGACAGATGGAGCTATGCAGAAGGCAACATGATTTTTTTATTAAGTCAAATCCAGTAAAATATGAGAGGAGATGATATAAGTTGCAAAGGGTGTTGAGGCAGAGGTAGGGCATCCTTTAAGTAGGAAATGGGTAGGAAGTGGTGAGGTGCAAGGCTGCAGGGTTGATCTGCTTAGAGTTAGACCAGGATCCACGTCCATGAGTCAATCTATCTCAAGCAGATGTACCCTGATGTTGCTCAGCCTGAACTTCAGTGGCCAGTTGGAGAGGAGGAAAGTGACCAGCATGCATGCTCTCATACATATATATACACACGGATAATCCTGCAAAGATTCATTCAGTTTTCTCTAGAGATCAACCATAAGGGATGTATAAAATTATGGAAACATTTCTGCTCTAAAAATGGTATGCTCCACTTCCTGGAATTTCTGTTAGTGGGGAGCATCCCTTCTCATTCATTAATTCATTCTATTAGCTGCAAGCACAAGCTCTATTGGGTGAAGTTGTGTTGGGTGCTAAGTGTGAGACAAGGAATGGTAAGCACAGAAAGGAGATGAGAGCCGGATTCTGAATCACATCAGAACAGATCTAGAATGTATTGTGTAAGTTAGGTGTAAGGCTTTTAAACAAAGATGTGATGTGCTTAAGCAGAGTTTTAGGAAGATCTTGTTGAAGGCTGAATTAGGGCAGAAAAAAGTGGAAGCTTGGCAAGAAGACACAGAAAATTAGGGAGGGTCCATTGAAAGAGAGTGGTGACTTGAACTGAGAGGAGAGGGCAGATGGGAGACACAGCTTCTAGGAGAAATCAGTAGACTTGGGTGTGAGGGGAGAGAAAGATAGGAGCAGGACAATGGTATTTTGAGTGTGGGAGTCCCAGAGTACCACAGGTGTTGCCATTCATGCAGGATGGACAATCAGGAGGAGGAGTTCTCTCCAGAGAACCTCAGAGACGGATGGGGCTTTAAAACCAACCAAATGCCCCATCTAATGTTTGTATCCCCTCTGCTCCCATTATAATTCTCCCAAAGAGAACTTCAGGCTGGCCTGGACAGGATAGCAGCTAGGTGGTTAAGATATGGTGTTGGGTTCCATTGGTAGGAATCATAGTGCAAGGAAATATTGGGTGGGCGAAATGAAAAGCCCATTCTAGGTATTGTAGAAGGAGGGATCTACGCTTGTTGAACACCAAGCTGAAAGGGCAGATTGAGGAGACAGAGGTGGGGCAGTGCAGCTGACAGGCTGATTCAGAAGAGATGGAATCGCAGCAGGAACAGGACAAAGAGGTAAGGTACCGGGTGCCTCTCATGGCCACTAGTTTCCACCATCTCTATTACTTCTGGCAAGAGCAGACACAGAGCTTTTGATAACCGGCTGAGCCCTGCTCTGCTGATCATTCACCACAAGTGATGAATTATCCTGGGGACCACAGAAAAATAATATTTAATTTCAACAGCTTTTCCAGTGGTTGGTGATGGCTCCCTTGCCCCCTAAATCTGAAGCTTTTCTTCTCAACACTAAGCTAAGGGATTTAGGAATTTTCAGTTTATTCACTTATGAATATGTATGTGTATGTATATATACCTATACACACAAATATATATACACCAAAGCGCACACACACACACACACACACATATGTATATATATATATATATAGAGAGAGAGAGAGAGAGAGCGAACGAGAGAGATCCTCTGTATATGCTATGTATATTAAACTGTATATAGCTCTGCTTCACACACAGAATTGCAGCTGAGGTCTGACCACCACAGACTGGGGAAAAATTTACATCTCTCTTATTTGATTTATTGTACTACTACTACTACTGATGTATTATGTATTATGTACTGAATTATTTAAAGGCCACATAGCATAGTAAATTACATTCAGTTTGTTTTACACAAAAGCTTCTGCTTTTAGTTTTAAACACTGCTAAGAAATACTTTCCCAATCCTGTGCTTGTGCAATTGGTCATCTGTTCCTGAGTATAGAAAATGAGGTGCAAGGTTGGCTTCTAGGTTACTTTTGTGTTTCTGGTCTGTATCTATTATTTACCAGCTGTGTGACTTTGGGCAAGTTACATAATCCTTCTGAGTCTAATCTGCATCATATGTAAACAACAATCTTAAGAGTATGTACTTGGCAGGATTGTGAGAACTAAATAAAAAAGAAACCCTTAGCAAAACACATGGTTCATAGAAAACTCTTAACAATATTAGTTATTATTATCTCTTGTGACACATTATTAATATATTAGCTTTATTGGGTTGGACTCATTCTTTAAGAAATTACTGTGTAATTTTTCTTATTAATCATCCATAATTCAAATTTCTTCTAATATTGTGTCAACCATAATTATAGTTAACATGATCCCTATATCTCCCTTTGAATATCTTTGCTGATGTGTTATATCACACTGGAAAATAAGACAGACATGGTCAGCATTTCCTACAGCCAACAGTCCATTGAAGAAGACAGATAATGAATAACTCGTGATGAATCTTGCTTTCTAAAGTTACTCCACTGGTTATAAATTCACTTGTTTTTTCATCTAGCTCTAATTTACTTTTTACCTTACTCCCAAGGATATCATGAAAAGATTATGAGTGCCTTTGAAAAATGCCCCACTGATACACAAATGCCCTGTATCTGGAATAAGATAGGCAGTAATAAAAATTCAGGTTTAGAGAGACATACCTAGGTAACTCTGGAGGATTTCCAAGCTAGGAGACAAATAGATATGGATTTCTGGAGGCCAGAGTTAGAGAAGAAAACATCAGAGTCCTTTGCATAGAGAACAGAAGTAGACTGGAGTAACTGAAAAGAATAAACTGAGATATAGAAAATGTAAAATAGATATCTAAATAAAGTAGTAAGAGAAGAGTAATCAGGGAGTTAAAAGGAAAGTTCCCCTGGAATCTAAGGGAGAAGAGAATTTTAAACATAGAGCAATTAATAGTATGAAAACATGGAGAGAAACTGCCACTACACTTGTTTAGTGAAAAGCCATTTGGGACCTCTGTGAGGCATGTCTCATTGATGTAGTGAAAAGAAAGCCAGATGTTTTAAGGGTTAAATTATTGGCTGCAGGGGTGGAGCCAGGTGTTGGCTGAGTAAGATGCTCCCCACTGAAACACCAATTTAAACAGCCATTCACGCATCAAGTCACCTTAACAAAAGCCAAAGGAGCCAGAGGACACCACAGTGCCTGATCTTTATGTAATAATGGGAGAGGACACATTGCAAAAGGAAGGAATGAAGAAAAGTTCTGCTGTGCAACTCTCCCCAGTTGAAAGTGGTGCAGCCTGGAAACAGGTATTTCCTATTTGTAGGAAGGAAAGGGAGTAAAGTCCAGCCTTAAGACTTGAAATCCAGTACCAGAGCTAGTATGGTGAAACCTAGAGTCAGATAGGGCTCCATGGCCTCTATCCCTGGGCCAGTACCTGCTGACTGAAGAACCAGCACCATTACCACCTCTCCCCCAGCAGACAGCAGACAGCAGAACAAGACTCCAGTTACTAGAGAGTATGGGAAAGGCAAACTCAAGGATTTGCCTTGAAACTTATCAGGCAGAAATTTGCACCCAATCTCATTGCATCACTTCCAACCTCTTGAGGACTTGGTGTGCATCTCTAAGACAGCATAAGTCCCTGTGGTTGTGTCTCAGGTGCAACCCAGATTAGTGCCAGTTGAGAATGCCAAGGAACTGCCTCATCAATCCTATTCCAACTATGAGCAGATGGTAGAGGATAATTCCAATCCTTGGGAGCAGGGCACCAAAATGACCACAGGACTGTATCTCAGATATGGTAAAACTACACCTAGGAAAATATTATTAGGAACTGAAAAAAGTCAGTGCTTGAAGATGGAGCCCATGAGACAATGGAGAACCACAACCCCAGTCAATTGAGCTTATCCCAGCCAGCATCACCTGAAGTTGGTTGCAGCAGCCTGAAGCTGCAAGCCATACTTAACATTAGGCAGCCCAGAGAAAAGTGGGCTTGACCCTACCCCATTCTGCACTGGTCTTGGGGGGACTGTGGGTTCTGGGAATAACCTAGAATCGTGGCATGAGTGGACATAGCACTGCCCATTCTATTGCTGTTCCAGCACCAGGAAGCATAATACAGAAAGAGTAATTGATTGAAAAAAGGAAATGTAGCTAGATACCAAATTATTTAATAGAAACCTGGGGTTGGCACTAAGGGGATGCCTGTTCCCTTGCTGGATGTTGGACCATGCTGCTGTGATCCTGATCATACCACTGACAATGGGAGTACCTGAGCTACTGCTTCAGAGTGTCAGGCAAGTACTTCCACAACTCTAGTCACAGTGGACTGAAGGCTAGCACCTCTGTTACCCTGGACCCTGCTTCACGTGCTGCTATGAAGACTCATGTACTCTTGCTGTGTCTAAGAGAAGATGCAAAGAAACCATATCATAGCATCCAAATGGAAATAAAGACAAAATAGCCTAGCAAACTGTCATCCAAAAACATATCTTCAAGAAAAGATCCTTTAAGATGAAAACCATTCATTAAAAGTGATAGAAATAATTAATCAATTAATCAATTAATACAATCAGTATGGAGTTAGAATTGTGCCAGGGGATTCCAATACAATCCCATCAAGGTGGCATGTACCAAGGCCATCTCACTAGTCCAAGTGTTCAATTTCAGTTCACAATTGATCACACTGATAGGTCTAAGAGTCAAAGGGATCACACAAACAAGACTAGTGTCTGCTAATACTAACTGATAGAATTAAAAAGGGAGAGAATGATCCAACATGGGAAGCGAGATACACAGCAGACTCATAGAATGGCAGATGTCCTAAATAGCACTCTGGCCTCAGAATCAGCCCTTAAGGCATTCAGATCTGGCTCAAGAGCCCATGAGAATATTCTAGGCATGGAAAGCCAAGACACTCTGGAAAAAAAAGAAGACCTAAATGAAAGATCTCTGTGAGTGAGATCCCAGTGGAACGAATGGGGCCATCAAAGAAGGAGGTACCTTTCTCTGAAGGGAGGAGAGAACCTCCACTTTGACTATGACCCTGTCAGAATAAGATTGAAGTCAGCGAACCCTAAAGGCTTCCATAGCCTTGGCAACTCATGACCAGAGCCTAGGGAGATTACTGATGCCATAAAAAAGAGTGTCAAATTGTTAAATCAACTTCAGGAGTCACTGTGTACTTACATCTCATGTGGGATCTGTCCTTAATGTGTTGTCCAATGTGAAGTAATGCTATAACTAGCACTGAAACAGTATTTTACACTTTGTGTTTCTGTGTGGGTGCAAACTGATGAAATCTTTACTTAGTATATACTGAATCAATCTTCTGTATATAGATAATTAAAAATGAAAAAAAAATCTTGGTGTTAAATTGGAAATTGCCTAGAAAATTAATCAATTTTTTAAAAATATATATCATGTAGGATCTCTGTCCTTAATGTGCTATACATTGTGAATTAATACTATAACTAGTACTCCAACAGTATTTTTCACTTTGTGTTGATATGTGAGGGCAAACTGTTGAAATCTTTACTTAATATATAGTAAACTGATCTTCTGTATATAAAGAGAATTGAAAATGAATCTTGATGTGAAGCAAGGGGAGAGGGAGTGGGAAAGGGGAGGGTTGCGTGTGGGGGGGAAGTTTTGGGGGGAAGCCATTGTAATCTATAAGCTGTATTTTGGAAATTTATATTCTTTAAATAAAAGCGTTATAAAAAAAAGAAATAATTAATCAATTAATCAATCAATTAATACAATCAGTAAGGGACACAGGAAATATGAAAAATCAAGGTGATATGACATTCCCAAAGCAACACAATAAATGCTTTAGTTACACACTCCAAAAAAAGATGAAATGCCTGATAAAGAATTAAAAAGAATGATAAAGATGCTCAAAGAGATACAAGCAGACAGTTGAACAAAATCAAGAAAGCAATGCATGCTATGAATAAGAAATTCAGGAAAAAGAGATCTTGAAAAATAAAAAAACCAGAAATCTAGTAAATGAAGAACTCAATGAGTCAAATAAAAATATAGTTGAAAGCCTCAAAAAAGTCTCGATTAAGCAAAATACCTTAATTTGAAGATAAGGCTTTTTAAATATCCCAGTTGGAGAAATACAAAGATAAAAAAAAAAAAGAAAGATAGTCTCAGAGACTTTTGGAACATCATTAAATGGACACACACTTGAATTGCAGGGAACCTTGAAGGTGAAGACAAGATATAAACTTCAAAAACCTATTCAAGAATGTACTAGCTGGAAACTTCTCTAATCTGGAGAAAGATATGGACATCCAAATATATGACACCCATAGGATCCCAATAGAAATGACCAGAAAAGACCTTCACCATTACACCTGGCTTCGGATCGACACAGCGCACTGGCTGTAGCAGCCATTTGGGGGAGGTGAACCAATGGAAGGAAGACCTTTCTCTCTGTCTCTCTCTCACTAACTCTGTCAAACAAACAAACAAACAAACAAAAACAAAAGAACACTCTCAAAATTACAATGTAAAGAAAAAATTCTAAACTTTGCAAGAGAAAAGTGCCAAGTCATTCTTAAGGGAAGCACCATTAGGTTGGCAGCAGACTTTTCAACAGAAACTTTATAGCACAAGAGGGAATGGAATGATACATTCTGAGTTCTTAAAGCAAATAATTGCCTAGCAACAACACATTGTCCATGAATCTATCTTTCCCAAATGAAGGAGAAATAGATTTTCTAAGACAATCAAAAGCTGAGGAAATTCATCACCACCAAGTCAGTCTTGTAGAATATGATTAAGGGAGTCCTACATACACAAGCAAAGGAAAGATAGCCATCATGAAAATATGTGGAAATATAAAGCATGCTAAAACAGAACAAAGGATAGTCAAAATAAACATCAGAATTTTCAAAAGACAGTCTTGAGTTATTATTCATCAATAATAACCTTGAATGTAAAAGGACTAAATTTCCAAATTAAAAAAACACAGACTGGGGCCGGTGCTGGGGCTCCCTAGGTTAATACTCCTGCGGTGACAGCATCCCATATGGTTGCCGGGTTCTAGTCCCTGTTGCCCCTCTTCCAGTCCAGCTCTCTGCTGTGGCCCAGGAGGGCAGTGGAGGATGGTCCAAGTGCCTGGGCCCTGCACCCACATGGGAGACCAGGAAGAAGCACCTGGCTCCTGGCTTCGGATCGGCGCAGTGCCTGCTGTGGCGGCCATTTGGAGGTGAACCAATGGAGGGAAGACCTTTCTCTCTGTCTCTCTTTCTCACTGTCTATAACTCTACCTGTCAAATAAAAAAAAAACACACACAGACTGAATGGATTAAGAAACAAACCCAGCAATTTACAGTCTACAAGAAACTTAGTTTACTAGTAAAGACACAGACAAACTGAACATGAAAGAATGGATGAAGATATTCCCCACAAATGAAAATCAAAACCAAGCAGGAGTAACTATGCTTCTATTAGACAAAATGGACTTTAAGAGAAAACTTTAAAAAGAGATAAAGAGTGTCACTAAAAGGTGGCTGAGGGATCAACTCAGCAAGAAGATATGATGATTGTATACACACTTCACGCTAGTGTACCAAATTTTATAAAGGAAACATCATTAGATCTAAAAGGAGAGAGAAGCTCCAATGCAATAGTAGTGAAGGTCTTCAATGCCCACTTTTATCAATGAACAGATTGCCCAGACAAAAACATCAAAAAACAAGAGTGAAACCACACTAAGCCCTTTATTGACCAAATGGATCTAATAGAGATTCATAGAACACTCCATCCAACAGCTACAGAATACATCTTTTCATCAGCACATGGGACTTTCTCTAGGACAAAACTTATCAAGTCACACAAAGAATCTCAAAAAATTAAAAATTGAAATCATATCATGTTTCTTTTCTGACAATAAGAAATAGAATTAGAAAACAGCAAAAAAAAAAAAATTCTGGCATTGTAAAAGTACATGAGGATGGAAAGCCAAGACACTCTGGCAAAAAAAAACAAAACAAAAAACCTAAATGAAAGATCTCTGTGAGTGAGATCCCAGTGGAAAGAACGGACCATCAAAGAAGGAAGTACCTTTCTCTTAAGGGAGGAGAGAACTTCCACTTTGACTATGACCTTGTCTAAATAAGATCTGAGTTGGCGAACTCAAAAGGCTTCCATAGCTTTGGCAACTCATGACAAGAGCCTAGGGTGATTACTGATGCCATAAACAAGAGTGTCAATTTTTTGTCAACAACAGGAGTCACTTTACACTTACTCTCCATGTAGGATCTCTGTCCTTAATGTGTTGTACAATGTGAATTAATGCTATAACTAGTATTATTTGTGGGTGGGAGGGAAGTTATGGGGGGGAAAAGCCACTGTAATACAAAAGCTGTACTTTGGAAATTTATATTTATTAAATAAAAGTTAAAAAAATAAAGGAATTTCTCCTAGTAAAGAAAAGCCCAGGATCAGATGACTTCACTGCTGATTTCTACAAAACTTTAAAGGAGGAAATACTTTCATTTTTTCCAAAACTATGCCAAAAGAATTGGAAAAGAGAGAAGCTAGCCAGAATTTTTTTTTTATTCCAAAACCAGATAAGGACAAAACAAACAAACAAACAAACAAAAAAACAAACAAAAAAAGAAAACTATAGACCAGTGACCCGGATGAATATAGTTACAAAACTTCTCAACAAAACACTAACAAACTGAATTCAATGACAAGTCAAAAGATAATTCATCATGATCAAGTAGGATATATCCCTGGGGTATCAAAATGGGCGAATAAATATATGTAATTCATTGCATCAACAGAATAAAGCGCAAAAACCAAACGATCATGTCAATCAACACAAATATTTCAACAAAGTTCAACATCCGTTCATGATAAGAAAAAGAAAAACCTCAAGTATAGAAAGAAAATACCTCAACATAATAAAGACCAAATACGACAAACTTAGAGCCAACATCATATAGAAACTGAAAACATTTCCTCTAAGATCTGAAACCAGGCAAAGGTGTTCATGCTCAGTTCTCTTATTCTTTATGGTACTGGAACGTTAGCCAGAATTAACAGGAAAGAGAGAGAAATAAGAGGCATGTAAATAGGAAAGCAGGAAGTCTCATTATTCCTATTTGCAGATGACATGATTTTATTGATTTTATATAGAGAAAAACCTAAAAACCAAGATACTCTTAGATACAATAAACAAATCTAGTAAATTTGCAAGATACAAAAAAACAGTAGTATTGGGGCCGGTACTGTGACAATAGGTTAAGGCTCTGCCTGTGGCACTGGAATCCCACATGATCTGCTCTTGTTTTGATCCAGCTCTCTGCCTATGACCTGGGAGAGCAGTGGGAGACAGTCTAAGTGCTTGGGTTCCTGCATCCATGGGGAAGATCTGGAAGAAGTTCCTGGCTCCTGGCTTTGGATTGGCCTGGCTCTGGCTGTTGCGGCCATCAGGGGAGTGAACCAATGGATAGAACCATTCTCTCTGTCTCACCCTCTCTGTACCTCTCAAATAAATACATAAAAACTATAAAAAACAAATAAAGACAGTAGCATTAAAAATTTATTTCAGGAGCAGAAAGACAGAGAAAGGGGGTGGTAGAGAGAGAGATGATGATAGAAAGATGATAGCTAGATAATAACAGATCTCCTATCCACTGGTTCACCACCCAAATACCTGCAGGAGACATGATGGGGCCAGGTTGAAAACAGGAGCATGAATTCACTTGAGGTCTCGCACATGGATGGTAGCCCACACCATTTTTGGTAGCATTTTATACAACAATAATTAACTCTCTGAAAAATAAATTATAAGAGAAATCACATTGTGGGCTGGCGCTATGGTATAGCAGGTAAAACTGCTGCCTGCTGTGCCAGCATTCCATCTGGGCACTGGTTCAAGACCCAGCTACTCCACATATGATCCAGCCCTCTACTATGGCCTGGGAAAGCAGTGGAAGATGGCCCAAGTTCTTGAGCCTCTGCACCTGTGTGGGAGACCAGGAAGAAGCTCCTGGCTTCTGGTTTTGGCTTAGCTCAGCTCTGGCTGTTGTGGCCATCTGGGGAGAGTACCAGCAGATGGAAGACCTCTCTCTCTCTCTGCCTCTCCTCTCCCTCTCTGTTACTCTGCCTTTCAAATAAATAAATAAATCTTTTTTTTTTAAGAAATCAAATTGACAAAGTTACAAAAAAGTACCTGGGAGAAATTTAGCTAAGGTGTAAAAGACCTCTACAATGAATATTGCAAAACACTGATGAAAGAAATTGAAGAAGACACAGAAAAGTGAAATGAAATCCCATGTTCATGGATTGGAAGATTTAATATTGCTAAAACGTTCCTATTACCTGAAGCGATATAAACATTCAGTGCAATCCCCATTAAAATACAAATGACATTCTTAATAGGACTGGACAAAACAATTCTAAAATTCACATAGAAGCATAGAAGACCCTGAACAGTGGGATCAATCTTGAACAAAAATAGTAAAGCTGGTGACATAATACCCAATTTTAAGACATACTACAGAGCTAATGTAACCAAAATAGTGTGATAATACATAAAAACAGACACATAGATAAATGGAAGAGAATAGAGATTCCTGAAGTTAATTTACACAAATGAAGCCAACTGATCCTTGGCAATGATAACACAATGAGGTATCGTCTCAATCTAGTTAGCATGACTGTTATCAGAAAGATGTTTTAAAATGCTGGTGATGATGTGAAGTAAATGGAATCCTTATATACTGTTGGTAGTAATGTAAAAAAGCACAATCATTATGGAGAACAGTATGGATATTCCTCAAAACACTAAAAATAGATCTATCCTATGATCTAAATACCACATTTCTGGGTATTTATGAAGGAAATAAAATCAGCATATAAAAGAGATACTATGCTCATTGCAGCACTAATCATAATAGGTAAGATACAGAATCAACCAAGATGTCCATCAATAGATGAATGGATAAAGAAAACATGATATATTCATATGCACAATGGAATGCTATTCATCTTTAAAATATCAGATACTAATATTTGAAGCAAAATGTCTGGAAAAGGAGATAACTTTATTAGGTGAAATAAGCTTGACACAGAAAGACAAATCTCAAATGTTTTCTTTCATATGTGGAAGTTAAAAAATAGAAGAACAGAATTTAGAACATTAAGGTCATGAAGGAAAGAAGGGTGAGAAGAGGAAGGTTGGATAAACAACAAACATAGTCAGATAGAAGTAACAAGTTCTATTCTGCCAAACTCTTTTTATGAGGTTAGCATTACTTTGATGCCAAAACCAAAGAAAGATACAATATCAAAAGAAAATTACAGACCTATATCCTTAATGAACACAGATGCAAATATTCTCACCAAAATACTAGCAAATTGAATCCAAAACCACATAAAAATATCATACATTGTGATCAAGTGGAATTTACTCTGGAAATGCAAGGGTAACACTCACAAATCAATAAACGTCATAAATCACATCAATAGAATGAAGAACAAAAAACATATGGTCATCTCAATACATGCAGAGAAAGCATTTGGTAAGATTCAACACCCTTCACAATAACTCTCCACAAATCAGGTATAGAAGGAAAATTCCTCAAAATTATAAAGGCCATATATGACAAATCAACAGCCAATATCATACTGAATGGGGAATAGCTGAACACATTTCCCCTCAGATCTGGAACAAGACAAGGATGTCCACTTCCATTACTCTTACTCAATACAGCACTGAAAATTTTAGCAAGAGCAATTAGGGAGGAGAAAGAGATAAAGGGCATCAAAATTGGAAAAAAAGAAGTTAAATTATAAATGTTTACAGATGACATGATATTGTACATGGAAAACCCTAAACACTTCACCAAGCTGCTGTTAGAATTGATAAAAAACAATTCAGTAAAGTTTCAGGTTACAAAATAAGTATACAACAATGGTAGCTTTTTTGTATGCTAATGCTGAACTCACAGAAAGAGAAATCAAGCAGAAATCCCATTCACAATAGCAACAAAAAAATCAAATATTTAGGAATAAATTTAACCAAAGAAGTAAAAAGTCTCTGCAATGAAAATTATCAAATATTGATGAAAGAAATCATCAAGGACACACAAAATAATGGAAAGAGATTCCTTGCTCATGGATCAGAAGAATCAATTTCATTTAAATGTCTATACTACCTAAAGTAATCTACAGATTCACTGCAATCTCTATCAAAATACCAATGACATTCTTTACAGAACTAGAAAAAGCAATCCTAAAATTCAGATGGAATCACAAAAGACCCAGAACAGCCAAAAAGATCTTGAACAACAAAAATCAAGCTGGAGGCAATCAAAGTACCTGATTTCAATGTAGACTACAAAGGTACAGTAATTAAAACATCGTGGGGGGCTGGTGCTGTGGCTCACTAGGCTAATACTCCACCTGTGGCGCCGGCACTCCAGGTTCTAGTCCTGGGTGGGGTGCCGTATTCTGTCCCGGTTGCTCCTCTTCCAGTCCAGTGCTCTGCTGTGGCCTGCGAGGGCAGTGGAGGATGGCCCAAATGCTTGGGTCCCTGCACCCACATGGGAGACCAAGAGGAAGCACCTGGCTCCTGGCTTCGGATTGGCATAGCGCGCCGGCCGTAGCGGCCACTTAGGGGGTGAACCAACGGAAAAAGGAAGACCTTTCTGTCTGTCTCTCTCTCACTGTCCACTCTGCCTGTCAAAAAAACAAAAACAAAAACAAAAACAAAAACAAAAACAAAAACTTCATGAGGGCCGATGCCATGGCTCACTTGGTTACTCCTCCACCTGTGGCGCCAGCATCCCATATGGGTGCCGGGTTCTAGTCCCTGTTGCCCCTCTTCCAGTCCAGTGCTCTACTGTGGCCCAGGAAGGCAGTGGAGGATGGCCCAGGTGCTTGGGCCCTTGCACCCACATGGGAGACTGGGAGGAAGCACCTGGCTCCTGGCTTCGGGTCAGCGCAGCCTGCCGTGCACAGGCCATGGCGGCCATTTTGGGGGTGAACCAGTAGAAGGAAGACCTTTCTCTCTGTCTCTCTCTCTCACTGTCTAACTCTGCCTGTCAAATTAAAAAACAAACAAACAAACAAAACATCATGGTACTGACATAAAAATTGATATATAGATCAATGGAACAGAAAAGATGGCCCAAAAATTAATCCACATATGAAAAACAAACTGATTTTTGACAGAAGTTTTCAGACCATACAGTGGAGTAAAGATAGTCTCTTTATTTTATTTTATTTTATTTTATTTTATTTTATTTTATTTTTTTGATAGGCAGAGCAGAGAGTGAGAGAGAGAGACAGAGAGAAAGGTCTTCTTTTTCTGTTGTTTCACCCCTCAATGTCCGCTGTGGCCAGTGCACCACGCTGATCCAAAGCCAGGAGTCAGGTGCTACTTCCTGGTCTCCCATGCGGGTGCAGGGCCCAAGGACTTGGGCCATCCTCCACTGTATTTCCGGGCCACAGCAGAGAGCTGGACAGGAAGAGGAGCGACTGAGACAGAATCTCGCACCCCGACCAGGACTAGAACCCGGTGTGCCAGCACCACAGGTGGAGGATTAGCCTAGTGAGCCATGACACCGGCCTAAGATAGTCTCTTAAACAAATGATGCTGGCAAAATTGGATTTATATATGTAGAAGAATGAAATTATATCCATACCTCTCACCATTTACAAGAACCAACTCAAGATGGATCAAAGAGCTAAATTTAAGACCTGAGACTAAGTATGGAAATGACTCAGAAAACTGAAAATAGACTTGCCATATGACCCAGCCATCCATTCCTGGCAATTTACACAAAAGAAATTGAATCAGTATATGAAAGTTATCTATGCTCCCATGTTTACTGCAGCTCAATTCCCAAAAGCTAAGATATGGAATCAACCCAAATGCCCATCAACCAATGACTGGATTAAGAAAATGTGGTACATATACAATATAACATGTTAGTCAGCCATAAAATAAAAGAAATGCTGTCTTTTGCAACAAAAATGATGCAGCTAGAAACCATTATACTTGGTGAAATAAGCTTTTCCCCAGAAGACAAATATATGTTTTCCCTGATCTCTGGTAACCAATAGAGTACAAAAAAATGTAATGTATAATTATTTGCATTGCAATCTGCATAAAATTATTCTTGAGCATAAACTGTTGAGAGGAAATGGCTTAAAGACTCAAAGAACTTAATTATTATTTTATAACCACAGAGGAAACATTTAGATGTTACATTGTCATTGCTTGTATTTCACTGGAAGAAATTATGAATGACTAATTGACCAAAAATACTGTATAAGGGTGAAATGGTCATTTTTCCATTTAATTATTGCTTATAGCTATTGTCTATATTCCCATTAAAATAGGGTCTTTTTGCTTTGTACTTGTTAAATTTCTTATTCTGTGAAGTGTTAAATTTTTTTAGTGTAATGTAAATTTTAAACATGTCATCACAAAAACAAAAACAAAAAAAGCAAGGTAGAAGAAAGAAGGATGGGAAATAGGGAAGGAAGAGGGAATCTGTTAAAATTTAAATAAATTAGATCCCTTTGACTCTTAGACTTATCAGTATGATCAATTGTGAACTGAAATTGATCACTTGGACTAGTGAGATGGCATTGGTATATGCCACCTTGATGGGATTGTACTGGAATGCTCTGGCACATTTCTAACTCCATCATTTGGGGCAAGTCAGCTTGAGCATGTACCACATTGTACATCTCCTCCCTCTCTTATTCCCACTCTTATATTTAACAGAGATCGCTTTTCAGTTAAATTTAAACACCTAAGAATAATTGTGTGTTAATTACAGAGTTCAACCAATAGTATTAAGTAGAACAAAAAAGGGATCTCATAAACAAGACTAGTGTCTGCTAATACTAACTGATAGAATAAAAAAGGGAGAGAATGATCCAACGTGGGAAGCGGGATACACAGCAGACTCATAGAATGGCAGATGTCCTAAACAGCACTCTGGCCTCAGAAACAGCCCTTAAGGCATTCGGATCTGGCTGAAGAGCCCATGAGAGTATTTTAGGCATGGCAAGCCAAGACACTCTGCAAAAAAAAAAAAAAAAAAGACAAACACATACACACACACAAAATACCCACCTAAATGAAAGATCTCTGTGAGTGAGATCCCGGGGAAAGAGTGGACCATCAAAGGAGTACCTTTCTCTGAAGGGAGGAGAGAACTTCCACTTTGACTATGACCTTGTCTAAATATGATCAGAGTCAGTGAACTCAAAAGGCCTCCATAGCCATGGCAACTCATGACAAGAGCCTAGGGTGATTACTGATGCCATAAACAAGAGTGTCAATTTGTTAAGTCAACAACAGGAGTCATTGTGCACTTATTTCTCATGTAGGATCTGTCCTTAATGTGTTATTCAATGTGAATTAATGCTATAACTAGTACTCAAACAGTATTTTACACTTTATGTTTTGTGTGGGTGCAAACTGATGAAATCATTACTTAATATATACTAAATCGATCTTCTGTATATAAAGAGAATCGAAAATGAATTTTGATGTGAATGGAATGGGAGGGGGAGCGGGAGATGGGAGGGTTGCGGGTGGGAGGGAAGTTATGCGGGGGAAAAAGCCATTGTAATCCATAAGTTGTACTTTGGAAATTTATATTTACTAAATAAAAGTTAAAAAAATTCATTTTAAATGAAAATGAAAAAATAAATACAAAAGAAAGTGTGAAACTTCAGAAATTTGAAGATTCTGGAGGCTGAACACAGCCCAAGAAATTATGTCCTTCCCATAAGAGGTTACTTCTTCTCTCTGTCTCTCTCTCTTACTGTCCACTCTGCCTGTCAAATAAATAAATAAATAAATAAAAATAAAAGAGGTTACTTCAAGGAAAAGCAATATTGTTTTATGAAGTCAACAATGTTCAATGTTTTAACAGAGCAGCGCCCTTGGAGTTATTCTCACATGTGAGACTGTACTACTTTAAAGAATACCTGTTTGGCAATTTTGTTGACCCACCTCCCTGTCAAACCTTAAAGAAAAAGGAACTCTTACTGCAGTCAAAATAAATAAATAAATAAAGGAAGGAAGCAGCTATTTCACGCAGTTGATGCTTGAAGATTTAGAAGAAACAGTGACTGCTCTTGCAGGTTTCCTCCTGGATTTGATTCAAATTAAAGAAGAAAATTGGCTCTTGACAGTAAGTGGACACTGAGGGTCAGGTGTGAAAGGAGATCCTTTTCAAAGGAAGAAAGAGAAGACAAAGAAATAAATGAGTAAGACTGTAAATCCCTCCAGCTTCACAGCTCTATCATGCATCTTTCATTTTGCAACAACCAACAAAAATAGAAGACAAGGCATTTTTTTTTTTTGCACAGAGAACACATTAATGGACATTTACCTTTCTTTTATCATATTTTCTTCAAATAATTCATTCATTGCTATATTAGTAGTGCTGTATTTATTTAGTAGAAAAGAGTGTTATCATCCCTTGGCTTTTAAAAAAAGATTTATTTATGTGAAAGGCAGAGTTACAGAACTGAGGATGAGGTGGGGATCTTCCATCCAGTGGTTCATTCTCCAAATGGTCACAATATCTGGGGCTGGGCCAGGGCAAAGCAAGGAACCTGGAACTCCATGCAGGTCTCCCACATGGTGGCAGGTGCCCAAACACGTGGGCCATCTTTTGCTGCTTTCCCAGGCACAATAACAGGGAACTGAATTGGAAGTGGAGCAGTCATGATTAGAACTGGTGTCCATATGGGTTTTCCAACATTGCAGGCAGTGGCTTAACCCATGTGCTACAGTGTCAGTCCATCTACTTGATTAAAACATAATTTAAAATTTTAATTAGTTTTTTACAGTTCAATGTCTTTATAGATATAATTCTAATATTATAATGATATTCCCACTCTCCCTCTCTCCCTCTCCCTTTCTTCTGTTTACCCTCCTTCTTCCCTCCCCCCTTTTTTTTAGGTTTTGAGATAATATATTTTATTTTATGGTTAAAAGGATTAATACTACCAAATAAGAAGTTTAACAAATAAAAAGGAAAAAGACCCTAGTTCAGTGGGAATATAGACAATGGCTATAAAACACAACTGAATGGAATAAGGACCATTTCACTCATATATAGTAAATTTTAAAGTAATCACAGATCATTAAAACTATAGTAATATAACACTCTTAGCCAATACTATAATATTAAGCTTTGGGGTGAGTTCTGAGTGACCTCAAAATTCTGTAATCTAAGGAACACTCAAGGATAATCACGTACACTGGTTCTATGGCCGAGCAGAGTGGCTGGCTCAGCTGTGTAGTTCCTTCTGACATGATGACCTTTTGATGGCTGGTTTCTCAAAAATGGTCTTTGGGTGGCATGTGCAGAGTTCTGAATTGGACAGTCTTGCTTGGGAGATGTAAAATATGATTAACTATTCAGTTTTAAATTAGGAAGCTCCCCAAACTTCCCCAACTAATTTGACTAGATATATCTTGAATGTTACGAAAATTCCAGATACAGCAGGGCACACGTGTTCAGCTACTGACATATTAAACTGAGAACAGAGGCTCCCCAAGAATGTTGTGGAGGAGTTTTCTGTGAATGGAGGGAGTTTCACCAGATTGTCTACAAAATTTCTCTTGTACTAAAATTATATCATTTAGTGACTTTCCAAAGTAAGTAAATGCAATACCAGGGTCACATTCATTGCTTTTGCCATGACCTCATTAAATTCTTTTAAAAATAGTTTGAATCTATGTTAAGGACTTAGTTGGTAATTAAAAAGACAAGTGACTTCATTTTGTTATAAGTGGTACTTGCACATTTAATCGGCTGCCTGCAATAAAAGAATCTGCTACTCAAAAACTCCTTCCCTTTCTCCACAGCCATACAAATGTTCTATATTCCATATTTAGTGGACGTTCTGGCATCCAAAGGTGACCTCTGTTAACACCAGGTCCTCTGGCCTGGAACCAAATGGATGAGTCAGATGGTTCAATGTTCCTCTTTGGGGATCCTACATAGAAAGCTATGAGTGAGTATTTTTCATCCAAGAACATAAGAGATAAGTAGCAGCCTACAATGCTAAGCCATTTTAATGGTGGAATTCTATAGAGAACACCCACTAACACTTGCTTTTGAAGAGCTGAGAGCTACTTTAAAGTCAGAAATACCACCAAAAAAAAAAAAAAAAGCCTGTTTCCAATCCTGATTTTGGGTTTCCATGATTTTCCCATGGGAAAACCTGAATTTCTGATTTTAGAACTGTTATGAGGAATGAGATGACTTTAAGAATCATCTTCAAATGTGTAGTCACTCTTCCTGTAAATTGTGGCCTCAATACTCCTTCACTTGAGTACCAGTTGGCCTAGAGAATGGCTTCTAAGAACCAAATGTGACTGAAAGAATGCTGAGCAATTTCTGAAGGTAAGTCATAAAGGCAATACAGCTTTCACGTGGATCTCCCTCCTGGGACATTCATCTTTGGAGACTTGAACCACTTTGTTAAGTGGTGGAAATCATGTGGGGAGGAGAGTAGAAGGAGGGAGGGAGGAAGGGAGAGAGTGAGAGTAAGAGAGAGAGAGAGAGAGAGACAGAGAGAGAGAGACAGACAGAGAGAGAGACTGAGACTAAGGCCTCTAACTCTGCGTTTTCCTAGTCCAGTCACTAGATATGAGTGAGCAAGCCCTAAGCTGGTTCAGTATTCAGTCTTTGAGCTGCCCCAGCTTTCTCTGGAACAGAAGCAAATTGCCCTGAGCCCTAAATCATAGATTTGTGAGCAAATAGGTATTGTTACGTTACGCCACAAAGTTGCAAGATGATTTATTACACAGCTATTGTAATGGAAATAGGAGGGAAAACTGAGTAACAAGAAATAAGAAACTCATAAACTTCTAAACAGTGGAGAAATGTATATAACCAAGAGAACTGAAAACCTTTTGCAGTACAGAAACTTCTCAATTTGATACAATCCCAAATGTTAATTTTGGCTTTGACTGCCTGTGCTTCCGGGGTCTTTTCCAAGTAGTCTTTGCCGGTACCATATCTTGTAGAGTTTTTCCAATGTTCTCTAATAATTTGATGGTGTTGGGTTGTAGATTTAAGTCTTTAATCCATGTTGAGTGGATTTTTGTGTAAGGTGAAAGGTAGGGGTCTTGCTTCATGATTCTGCACATGGAAATCCAATTTCCCCAGCACCATTTACTGAATAGACTGTCCTTACTCCAGGGATTGGTTTTGAATCCTTGATCAAATATAAGTTGGCTGTAGATGTTTGGATTGATTTCTGGTGTTTCTATTCTGTTCCATTGGTCTATCCATCTGTTTCTGTACCAGTACCATGCTATTTTGATAACAACTGCCCTGTAGTATGTCCTGAAATCTGGTATTGTGATGCCTCCGGCTTCTGCATCTCGATACGAATTTCAGCATCATTTTTTTCCAGATTGAGAAGAATGTCTTTGGTATTTTGATTGGTATCACATTGGATCTATAATTTGCTTTTGGGAGAATGGACATTTTGATGATATTGATTCTTCCAATCCATGATCATGGAAGATTTTTCCATTTTTTGGTATCCTCTTCTATTTCTTTCTTTAAGATTTTGTAATTTTCATCGTAGAGATCTTTAACATCCTTGGTTAAGTTTATTCCAAGGTATTTGATTGTTTTTGTAGCTATTGTGAATGGGATTGATCTTAGCAGTTCTTCATCAGCCATGGCATTGCCTGTGTATACAAAGGCTGTTGATTTTTGTGCATTGATTTTATATCCTGCTACTTTGCCAAACTCTTCAATGAGTTCCAATAGTCTCTTAGTAGAGTTCTTTGGGTTCCCTAAATAAAGAATCGTATCATCTGCAAAAAGGGATAGTTTGAGTTCTTCCTTCCCAATTTGTATCCCTTTAATTTCTTTTTCTTGCCTAATAGCTCTGGCTAAAACTTCCAGAACTATGTTGAATAGCAGTGGTGAGAGTGGGCATCCCTGTCTGGTACCAAATCTCAGTGGAAATGCTTCCAACTTTTCCCCATTCAATAGGATGTTGGCCGTGGGCTTTTCATAAATTACTTTGATTGTATTGAGGAATGTTCCTTCCATACCCAGTTTGCTTAGAGTTTTCATCATGAAAGGGTGTTGTATTTTATCAAATGCTTTCTCTGCGTCTATTGAGATAATCATATGGTTTTTTTTCTGCAGTCTGTTAATGTGGTGTATCACGTTGATTGTTTTACGAACATTGAACCATCCCTGCATACCAGGGATAAATCCCACTTGTTCTGGGTGGATGATCTTTCTGATGTGTTGTTGCATTCTATTGGCCAGAATTTTATTGAGGATTTTTGCATCTATGTTCATGAGGGATATTGGTCTGTAATTTTCTTTCAATGCTGCATCTTTTTCTGGCTTAGGAATTAAGGTGATGCTGGCTTCATAGAAAGATTTTGGGAGGATTCCCTCTTTTTTGATTGTTCTGAATAGTTTGAGAAGAATTGGAGTTAGTTCTTCTTTAAATGTCTGGTAGAATTCAGCAGTGAATCCATCAGGTCCTAGGCTTTTCTTTGTTGGGAGGGCCTTTATTACTGTTTCAATTTCTGTCTCAGTTATGGGTCTGTTTAGGTTTTCTATGTCTTCCTGGTTCAATTTAGGTAGATTGCATGTGTCCATGAATCTATCCATTTCTGATAGATTTCCCTGTTTGCTGGCATACAAGTCCTTGTAGTAATTTCTGATGATTCTTTTTATTTCTGTGGTGTCTGTTGTTATGTTTCCTTTTTCATCTCTGATTTTATTGATTTGGGTCTTTTCTTTTTTTAGTTAGTTGGGCCAACTTGAATAGAGACTTAAATATCTATGTTCATCATAGCATTATACACAATAGCCAAAGATGGGAACAACCCAAACGTCCATATACAGATGGATGGAAAGACAAAATGTGGTAATTAAATACGGTGGGAATATTATTTAGTAACAAGACGGAATGACTTCCAATACCTGGCACAGCCTAGACAACATTATGCTAAGTGAGATAAGCCAGACACAAAAGGACAAATAGTGCAGGACTCCACTTATGTGCAATATCTAGGGTCTGAAGAGACAGAGTTACCAGGGGCTTCAAGAGAGAGGAATGGGAAGTTATTACTTAATGGTTACAGAGTTTCTACTACAATGGAAAAAAGGTGGAGATTCATGTAGTGATTAGCATGTTGGGAGTAGAAGAATTAAAGAGGAAAGCAAATGCCAACACTGGATGCTTGGATGATGGGGAAATAATGACACCAGTGAGAAAGACAGATTCAATCTTTACAAAAATCGATCTATTTTCACTTTGATGAGGGAATGGTTGATTTTCAACGTATGTGCAGAAATACATTTCACCTAGAAAACTGTAGTGATAAACTTCCCAGAGAGTGGTCAGCTTTGTGTGCAGTAGGATGGGAGAAGGAGAGGAGCTGGGGATGCATCAAGAAAGTGAAACTATGAATGTGGGAGTAAAATTCCCAAAGTGATGTCATTAAATTCTGGATCTTCAGTCATCATATCTGTGTAGAGTTGAAGACTATCAGCATTTCCCCGCCATGACACTGACATTTGGTGTGGCATGAAAAGAAGGTCCAAGAAGCCAAATCAGGGAAATGCATTTCTTCAGGCTTTTGGATGGGGTAGTTTCAAGGCCCCGGGACTTCAGTGAAGGTGGTGTCCGCTGGCTGTGGCCTACCTGGGGAGAAGGGACTGGGTACTGCCTGAGACCTGCAGCTGAAGAAACCACACTTCCCTAATAGTAAAGGGAACACAACAACAAGAAAGCATTAGGGCAGGACAAGTACTTGGAAGGGCATGAAGATACTGTCTGGAAGGTCCAGATAACCCAAGGCCTCCAAGCATTTCTTAGGAAAAAAGACAGGTGGTTTTCTTCCCCCATGCCCTGGGACCAGAACAGGTATTGCTACCTATTAACAGATGAGGCATGAGTGCTGGAGGATGGAACCAGGTTACAAATTCTAATACCAGGCCGGCGCCGTGGCTCACTAGGCTAATCCTCCGCCTGTGGTGCCAGCACCCCGGTTCTATTCCCAGGTTGGGGGCACCGGGTTCTGTCCTGGTTGCTCCTCTTCCAGTCCAGTTCTCTGCTTTGGCCTGGGAAGGCAGTGGAGGATGGCCCAAGTGCTTGGGCCCTGCACCCACATGGGTGACCAGGAGGAAGCACCTGGCTCCTGGCTTCAGATCAGCGCAACGCGCTGGCCATAGTAGCCATTTGGGGAGTGAACCAACGGAAGGAAGACCTTTCTCTCTGTCTCTCTCTCTCTCACTGTTTAACTCTGCCTGTCAAATAAATAAATAAATAAATAACAAAAAACCCCAAATTTTAATACCATGACAAAACAAAATATGAGGTCTAATGTGAAATAACTTTAATAGAGTCATAGCTAAGTACTTGTTTTTAATTAAAAAAAATAGCTACTATTAAGATAGGTGGAATATGGTTTAACTAAAACTCTTAAGACAGATATTAGGGGGTTTTGGTTACTTGTAAGTTTAATATGTCCTTAACTTCTTTTTTGGTAAATTTGTATTTATTTTTCTTTTATTTGAGAGGCAGAGACAGAGACAGAGTGATCGTCCATCTGTTGGTTCACTCCCCAGATGCCTCATATAGCTGAAGCTGAACCAGGACAAAGCCAAGAGCTAGGGACTCCATCCAGTCCTTCTACATGGATGGCAGGGACTCAGTCACTTGAGACATCACTTGCTGCCTCCCAGGATATGCATTAGCAGGAAGCTGAAGTCAGGAGCAGAGGTGGGACTGAACCTAGCCACTGATATGGAATGTGGGTGTCCCAAGTGGCATCTTAAGTCACTGCCCCAAATGCTCACTCCCATTAATTTCTTTGAGTCACCACACAACTTTTCAAAAATCCAGAAGTGTGTATGTGTGTGTGTTTGTGTGCACAGACTTTGAAACCTGAGCTACATGATCAGAATGGTGTGAAGATGGTGAGGCATTCACTGCATCTCTAGAGCTTGAAGGTCCTCAGGGAGATGGACAGCCAGTGCATTCACACTTGGGGAGAATTTCATGCAACTTCGGGTTTCAGCCTGAAGTTGCTCTCCTTGCACACTCTAGCACTTGCTTTGGGAGTGTGCCTTTTGAATCTCTGGGTCATGTGCAATCAGTGTGCAGTCATCACATCTGCTTAATTCTGATGGTGATTAATGAACCTGAGATGAGATAACTATCACTAGGAGACCGCTTGGGAGCTGAATTAGTGTACTTCAGGAGAGAGATTCTACAATTTTTCTACTTACCTGCTTTGTGAAAGAAAACCATTATAGCAGCAATGCTATTTCCTCTGCTTTTGCATTTTTCTGCTCAGATATAATATTGTGTTAACTTGGACCATCCTTAATGAGATGTGGATTAGCTTGCTGCCTGTTTTCTTACCGTGATGCTTCATCTATCTGAACTCTGTTTTCAGATATACATCTTCTCCCCTCTCTAGGATAATTAGAGTTACCATGTTATTCCACATGTGTATCAACTAAATTGAAAATTAAAAATATGAGGTAAGGTTTCCTCTCCATCTCCCAAGCACACTTCTCATTCAGTACACTCAATTACACTGAAGACAAAGGTTTGGGAATGGAGACTCATGTAAGCCTCTGCCTTGAGACTGGCTCTGATTTCAGTCTTATGTTCTGGAGCACAGCAATAAAGAAAATATACAAAAAACACAAGCTCATGGAACTTACAACCTATCAGAGTGCTAAGACGAAAGAAAAGACTTAGCTTCTCAGACATTGCTAAGTGGAGTAAAATACAGTCAAGGCTTGTTCCCATTTTGTATTAGGTTGTGAGAGAAGGCTTTACTGACAAAGTAGCTTTGGAACACAGACCCACAGGATGGCATGGGACAAGCTGCCCAGAGATGTGAGAGAAAAATTATTCCAAGCAGAGAGAATAGCAAGTACAAGGGCCCTGTGGCTGGAGTGTTCCATTGCATCCCAAGATCGGCAAGGTGGATTTGACACTTAAGCAGAGTGAGAATGGTGGAGAGCAACAGATGAGGTCAGGGACAGCAGGAGGGAAGATCAATATGAGGACTTGGGCTGGCATCTTCTGGAGAGAGGATACCAACAGAGGGTTGGAGCCTAAGTATGGCTTGTTCTGCTGCATTATAATGGGCTCCTGTTGGCTGCTGTAGTAAGAGCAGCCTGTAGAGGAAGGAACAGCAGAAACAGGGTGGCTTCTAGGTGGCTTCTGCAACAATTCAGGCAAGAGACAGGGGTGGCTTGGAGCAGGCTTCTTTTGACAGAAGGGACAAGGATGAATTCTTTATAGATGCACTTTGAAGGTATACCCATCTAATTTGCTGATGGACTAAAGTAGGACAGGAGAGAAAGGGAGATGTCAAGAATGACTTCAAGGTCTTTGGTTTGAATAACAGGAGGACAAAGTTGTCTGAAATGGGGAAAGATGTGAAGAAGCAGGTTTGTGGGTGAGGGAAATCGGAAAGTTCAGCCTTGTATATGTTGAGTTCGAGGTGACTACTAGCCATTCACCTGAAAATCAGGTGGACATTAGGACAGAGAGGTCTGGATTTGGGGGGAAGGTTGGAAATAGAAATTTTATGGTTGCAACCTCCTACAGTACCCAAAATATCCAGGGATTGACTGTCAATAGAGTAGGCTGCTTCTTAGTGCACACCAACGTATAGAGATTGGGTAGAAGAAGAGGATACACTGAGAGAACCTCAGAAGCAGCAGCCAGTGAGGAGACCATGAGGGTTAGGGATCACAGAAGCCCAGTCACTGGTGGAAATGATTACTCATTTAAGTCAAACAAAAAACAAAACAAAAAATACTTTTTTTCAAGTAAGTATCTGAATTTAACTCTCTAATCTGTCAAGTGAAAAAATATAACTGTATATCCAGCTAGGAAGGAAAAATACTCTATTAAGAAAGAATTACCAATAGGTGATAGGAGCAGACTATACTAACAGTTCAATAACATAGCTTTGTTCTTCTCCTTGGCCCCCGGGATAATGTTGCTATGCACAGAGTAAGAACTGTAGGATACCAAAATGTGGAGTTGGGAGGGAGATAATTTTCACTGTATCTGTCTAATGTAGATCCTTCTTATGACATATGATTGTGTTTACTTTTGAACATACTGTTCTGGTGGTTTCTATTTTCAGAATCATTTCAAAATAAATCCTGCTTACTTTGGGCTTTAGCTCTCTTTCTTCAAGGTTTATTATAGAATATTCTTTGAGTTCAGGAATATTTCCTTTTCAGTATTTCTCACAAACTTGCAGAGATAATTTCACACTTAGAACAATAATATACATAAGAGATATCATAGTCACATTTGATTTTTGTTAGATTATTTGTCAACTCATCTTCATTTCTTTTCCTCTGTAAGTCTTGAGGGTGATCTCTCTCCATCACTTCCAGCTACATGTACACTCCTTTGGAGAATCATTTTAATATCCTAAAATAAGGTTCAAAGGAAAGTTACAAGTATTAATAAGCAACTCAAGATGAATTATTACAAGATTATGACAGTGATTAAACAATACTTTTTTTTTCCTTAAGAAGAATTATTCTTCATTTAATTTGAATCCCATGTTACAATTCACTAGTTGTACCTTTGGAAAGATATCTAAGAACTTGGAATCTCAGTTTCCTTACTTACGAATGGAGTTGTCATATCAATTAAATAATGTTTCTAAAAGCAATTACCCAGACTGTGGCATACAATGGGCAAAACAGAAGATTATTTCCCTATTAAAGAGTAAAAAGCAGTGTTCATTTCCTATTCAATATTTGTAGAAATTTTGGGGGATTGTTTCATTCATCCATTAAAAAATATTTTATAAGATCTATTTTATTATTTGAAGGCAGAGTGACAGAGAGAAACACACAGAGAGATCTCTCACCCACTGTTTCTCTACCCAAATGGCTGTGAGAGCCTGGGCTGGGCCAGGCTGAAGCCAGGAGTTTCATCCAAGTCTCCCATATGGGTGCAGAAGCCTGAGCATTTGGACCATCTTCTGCTCTTTTCCAAGGTGCATTAACAGGGAGCTGGATCAGGAGTAGCCAGAACTCAAACCATTTTCACATGGGATGCAAGCTTCGCAGGCGGTAGGTTAACCCACTACACCACATTACTGGCTCCCTCCATTACTTTTTAATATCTGGGATTATTGAATATGATGGAATGGTGTGCTTTTCATCCATTTAAAATACCTACTCATCTGGCTGGCACCGCAGCTTAATAGGCTAATCCTCCGCCTGTGGTGCCGGCACACCGGGTTCTAGTTCGGTTGGGGCACCAGATTCTGTCCCAATTGCTCCTCTTCCTGTCCAGCTCTCTGCTGTGGCCCGGGAAGGCAGTGGAGGATGGCCCAAGTGCTTGGGCCCTGCACCTGCATGGGAGACCAGGAGAAGCACCTGGCTCCTGCCTTCGGATCAGCGCGGTGCGCTGGCTGCAGTGGCCATTGGAGGGTGAACCAACAGTAAAGGAAGACCTTTCTCTGTCTCCTCTCACTGTCCACTCTGCCTGTCTAAAAAAAAAATACCTACTCATCTTATACCTTAAGTCACAGATTTAAAGAAAAAACAAATTGAAAATATTATACTGGCAGTTGTCACTCTCCCTGGCATGCTTTCTTGCTGTTTCTTTGCAGTGTTGTCCTGAAAATTTAACGTTGGTCACTTCTTTGTAAGAGTCTCTTGGGGCTAAGAGCATTGCCTTCCCCTGTGGGCACTGGTTCGTGTCCTGGCTGCTCCTCTTCTGGTTCAGCTCTCTGCTTACAGCCTGGGAAAGCAGTGGAAGATGGCCTAAGTGCTTGGGCCCTCAACTGTGCTGGAGACCCAAAAGAGGCTCCTAGCTTCAGATAGAGGCAGCTCCAGTGTATGGAAGATATCTCTCTCTCTCTCTCTCTCTCTCTCTCTGTCTCTTCCTCTCTCTCTATCTGTAACTCTTTCAAATTAATAAAATAAATCTCAAGTAAATAAATAAATTTAAAAATCAACACACATGCATACACAAGAAAATATAAGAAAATATTATACGGTGGGAGAGGCATTAATGTGAAAAATGTAGAACTGCACTTAGGTAATTTTTAATTTTCTTAATTTCACAAATATTAGGATGTTGTTTTAAGACTATAAAGGAATTTTCTTCAGAGTTGAGTTCCAAGGGTTTCAGTTTGCTTGTAGTCCTTTTGTTACTCAGGGAGACATGAGCTAGTTTACACTCTGAGTTGCCCCTTGCTGACTGATATACACATCGTTTTTTCAGTCACTGTCAGGAATCATTGTGAATCACTTTATTGAGGGACCTTCTTATCTGAAAACACAGACCTCCTAGAGCCAACAATTGTCCTGAGTGAATCACCAAGTGGCAGAGAATAGCTGTTCCCACCACTTTCCTGCTTCTACCCACTACAATTCTAAATAATAGGTCTGCTTTGAATACCATGTTTTCAATAATTATGTTGACCACTGAGTGTTAATTTGTGATTAAGGGATAAGGTGACCTGTAATTATCTGACACTTCATAGTGTAGGCTCCACGTATATTTAAACTAGCTTTGGCTCAATTTATAGCTGAATCAAGGGCTATAATTTTCAGTAGCAATAAATAAGGAAAAGCCTGAGAGCAGAAAATGTTTGACACAGGTGCTTGGAAAAAACAAAGTACTGAAGCAGTCATTATCACTCACCATGAAGTTAAAGGAGAAGGTTGCAGAATATTTTAAAGTCAGATACTCAAAGACAAAGTGTGATAGAAGATTCTTTAATGTCACATTTGTGATTGTCAATGTGTTACCCTAATGTAATTGGGTCCTGATTCATTTGTTTATAAGATACGCTTCTATGACCTTCTTATTTTACAAGATTGAAATTCTACGAGATTTCTTGCTGTCTACTGTTGAACCTTATTCATAAAGCGATATGCTTGACTTACAGTGTTAACAAAATAAAATTTCACTTATTCAGCATGTATTCATCATGACTGCCTACATTTATTAGGTCAGAGAAAAGTGCAATTCACTTACATTTGTAAATATATTTGTCACAAGGATTTGACTTCACTTACCACCAAGTCATAGATCTTCTTACATATAATCAAATAATTTTATTAATAAAATTAGGAACACTACTTGAAAATAACTTTCCTGTACAAGGTCTTTATAAGTAGAAGTTAAATAAGAAACTTTAATGGAATAATTATAAAATCCAACATAAAACATGGAACTTCCACATAGGAATTAATCACTTGGGATTTTCCAGGACTTTAGTTTGGGTCCTTTGTCACCCTGGCACTACACCAGCAGGAGCCTTCTTTGTTTGCAAAGATAAAAACTAGTTCACTTGTCTATTCACATGTAATTCCACATGGCTCACAAGTATTTCTTATGCAGTGCAGGTACCAGCAGTAGCAATATTGGTGACAACAAAAACAGTAATATTGAACATTTATTGAATGTTCTTTATCTGCCAGAAACTTAGCTGAGTGCTTGATATCTATTAACTCATTTACTCCATCCAAAACATCCTATGAGGTAGGTATGATGATTAACTCTATGTTACAGATAGGGACAACAAGGCACTGGCTGTGAGGTTCTTGCCCAAGGTTACAGACTTCATAGGAGTGAACGCGATTAGTATGACTCGGGAATCCACTTTCATAATTACAAAGCCAATCAACCTTAAAAAAGGAGCAAAACTAGAACTTGTCACGTCATCTCACATACAGTTTTTCCAAATATGTAGTGCAAAATGTGGCTACTTCTAAACACAAGGCTTGGAAACCCAGAGCTGTTAGGCAACAACCTTCACTTCTCACTGTTTGTAATAGCAAACAACATTTTAACCTGAAAAACCACACTCCAGCTTTTGCTCTACTTATCTTGAGAGATCTTCAAATAACATCGTTGTGGTTAGAGTTCATTTTTAAAATGTATCTTGTGTATGGATATCTGGAGTAAAAAATGATGACAAGATGATGATGGCTCCTGAGCCTTGTAGGGTTTCCCTCCCCTTCCTCTCTTCCTCCTTCAATTCTTCCCTCTTTCCTATTTTTTCCTTTCTCTCTCTCTCTTTTTTTAAAAAGATTTATTTATTTATTTGAAAGTCAGAGTTACACAGAGAAAGGAGAGGCAGAGAGAGAGGGAGAGAGAGAGTATGTTTTTCATCAGATGGTTCACTTCCCAATTGGCTGCAACGGCTGGAGCTGTGCCAATCCGAAGCCAGGAGCCAGGAGCTTCTTCTGGGTCTCTACTGTGGGTGCAGGGGCCCAAGTATTGGGCCACCTTCTACTCCTTTCCCAGGCCATAGGAGAGCTGGATCAGAAGTGGAGCATCTGGGTCTCAAACTGGCACCCATATGGGATGCTGGCACCACAGGCCAGGGTGTTAAGCCGCTGCGCCACAGTGCCGGCCCCTCTTTCTTTTCTTTTTTCTTTTCTTGTTTTTTTTTTCTTTCTCTTTCTTTCTCCCTTTCTTCCTTCCTTTTTCTTTCCCTCCCTCCCTTCCTTACTCTTTTTCTTTCTCTTTCTCTTTCTCTTCCCTCTTCCTTCTTCCCTTCCCTCCCTCTATCTCTTCTTTTTCTTCCTTTCCTTGCTCATTTCTTGTTTTGTCAGCAAGAATGACAAATGAGTAATTCATTGGAAAGAGATCCTCTTTTATTTTAAATTTCAGAATTTAGACTCCTTAGTCATAGACACTGTTCCTGACTCACAGTCATATGAATGAGTCCCAGCTGTGGTAATTTACTGTCCTCTCCTTAGACTCCTTGGTGGGGCAATAAGGCATTGTGCAGGAGAGCAGGAGTTGAAGTTGCAGAGACTGGTGTATCTTAAAGAAGTATTTTGGCATGAACTAACTGGCTGACTGACTCTGTGCTTCGATACTGGTACTAGGACACTGGCTAGCTGGAGGACATGCTTCCTCCAGTCGGGTGGCTCTCAGTTGAAGGCTACTGCCCTAGGGAAGATGTTGGGAATGCTCCTGGAATGTTAGACATTCTGCCACACCTGGGACAGTCCTGGGACAGAGGAATTGTGTTGTACAAAATGCAGTATCTCAGTCAGAGTTCACAGTAAGTTGATGAAACTCCCAAAATGATGGAAGTACTTAACTGCCAAAGAGCCCTTTGGACGGCAGCTTTCCCTGTGAATCTGAAGTGTTCATCAGTGGCTGACTCTGAAAGAGAGTCATTTGTTGTCTCTTCTTTTCTTGGGCAAAATGCTGAACAGAATCGTCTCTGCAAGTTAGGCATATTGAGGCAGAGTGAAATATTCCCAAATTCTTCTGACTTTGTAGGGAAGTTTCCTTCCACAGTTGTAGCACAAAATTCTGCTTTTAATTCCTATAGTTTTGCCCTTGGATGGTTTACATTGTATCATTCTTTTGTGAGTCCCACATACAAAAATCAACTTGCAAACAAAAGGGAAATTTGCTTAAGATTGACAACTGAGTTTGGTACTCATTTTTTTTTTTCCTCTCATGGAAGCTTATACCACTAGTCTCAGTGGCAGGTGCTCAGTATTGCCTAGTAATTCTAGTAGCCATAATCTCTAAAGCATTTCCCATGTGACAGATGTCATGCCAGATGCACATGCATGTAATCTGCACTACCACCCAGTGAGTAGAAATGAGTGCTATGCCTGTTTCACAGATGAGCTAGGCTGAATTAAGAGACAGAGGAGATCAAGCAGCTTAGTGGGTGGTGGACCTGGCATTGAGTCCCAAGACTTTTTGATTCCAGGGTTTGTGTTTTTAAATGCTGTACTCATATATATTTCACTAAGCATATGCTTATTATCTCAAAATCTGCTAGCTTGTTTGAAATCAATTTCAATTAGTACTTATACAAGTAATGAAATTAATGTAAAAAAGGATCAGTAAGTTAGAAAAAAATTTAGGTACAGAGTTATTAAAGTTCAGATGGCTTCATTTCTGGAGAAACTTGCCAAACATAATTTGTTATCACTGAGAAGTCAGGAGAAATGCTTCTTCGACCACCTGCATTTTACCAAATTGACAGTGCCAATATTTTATACCCAGCAATCCGTTTGTAATCAATTAAACAACTGGCAGGAGATAACTATGTAGAGAAACTTGCTACTCTTAAACAGGTATATGAGAAGGTTGTAGCAACTTGCCATACTCTAAAAGGGGCTTTAGCTTCCACCTGCCTTAACCTATGCTGTTAAAAATGTAGGACTTGCCACAGTGGGTCTCCACTTAGCATGTGGGTTCAGACTTGCTTTGTAACCACGTGATCTCTGAGTTGCAGTTCTTGCTTCTGCTTAGTTGATCCATTCTCTCAGAGTGTTGCTCTCAGTTTCCCCATTTTGCACACAGCTCCCCTGAGGGAACTGGCACTCAACCTTTTGCATGCACTATTATTTCCAAAATATAGACAATGCACACCATGGTTAAAGAAGAATCACTATTTCAGCATTTGGATGTCATGGTCTTGGTTGGTTCTCTGACAAGAGAGATGCTATTCTTCACATTCTTTATATAATAGGCTAGGGTTGTGACATAGCTGAAATGACCCTGAACCTTAATAGTCTGCCCACTCAGTTTGAACAATCATCTACCTCTAGACTTCCACTGTGGACCCACTGTAGCCCCATAGCACCCGTGAGGCAGACCCATTGTACTAAAACTGCTTTAACTGTTTGGGTATTGCAGGCTGGCCTTTCTGGCCAACTCTGGCTTTTTTCCCCTTCCTGGTATTCCATGTTAGAAATGTTCCAGCATGCCTCGAACCAGAGCCCATCCAGATTAGAACATCGTTGGGTCACACTCACAGGGATTTTATAGTCTGGATAATTTGCAATCAGGTCTTGGATGAAAGGATGCTTCAAGAGAACAGCAACTTCAATTGGCTCCAGGTCCTTGGTCTCTAGTTCTTGAAATACTTTTATGAAGCTCTTTAAAGAAGAAAAAAATGAAGTCAATTAACTTTACAATCTTGCAGATATGAATAAATGGTTTTACTTACTAAAAAAAGTCACCATGATTTTTATAAAATGATACATATTGAGAGAAAGTCCATAAAAATATGCTTGTATTGAAGGGAAAAGGTTGACCCTTTTATGAAATCATCTAACCAACCTCTGCATAAATGTTCTCTCTCTTAAGATGGCTGGTAAATCTATTCGCATCCTTCACTTCGCTTCCTCCTTGGAACACTCTGAGTAGCGTTTCCATGGAAATCTTTTCAGTGTTTGCATTTTCCGGGATATCCACTTCCTTCTGATCCCTTTCCTCCTTTTCCTCTGTGGACTCCCTTTCCTCTCTTTCAGCATTTTCCTCAGTTTCCACATATCCCTCGGCGGGACTCAGATCAGTAGAGGAGGTCTGCAAAATGGCATGAAGAGAGAACCTGGAATTACACCGAAGTCTTTCTTCTTTCTGGAAATAGAGACATTTAGAAAACAACAATTCATCTTGCTTGTATGCAAGAGCCTACTACAAACTAGATAAACAAACTCTCAGACAGAATATACTAGCTGTGTTGGAAATCACAATGTCAAAATCCTTGACCAATTTTGCCTATAATGTACAAAGGCCTCAGTGTGAGTCCTTTCTTCATCTCCATGCACCTGTAGGCTCACCGCACTGCTAGGTACCTCAGATGGACACTGGAATAAATTAGTATAACGGGTGCCAGACTTGTAAACATGAATATGACATTTTAATAAGATTTGCTTTTGGAATTGATTGCAGTTGAAAGGTAATGGCAAGGTATTTTCTCAAGCTTGATAGATCCTAAGAGATTCAGGAACATTTCTTTGGATTTTAGAGAAATCCAGACAGCAAAAGTGAAAATAAATTGAGTAAAGAAAGTTATCTTGGGATTCTTACTTCTGGTCTTTCAGACTTGGCCAACAGCCATGGACACAAGCACTCTCATTCTGAGTATGGCAAAGAATACATTACTTTTAAAGTATTTTCTTATGTATCAAAAGCCTAAAATATACTCCTACCCTTGTACTCAGTGTTGATAGACCTGAGAAGTAATCTGAAGAAACATTCATGACACAAAATATATTTTATATATGGGTATACATCCATTCTGGCTTACTTACAGCAAAAACAGAAAACATGATTTCTAAAATGGAGGAATGGTGACCTGAGTTATACTATTGTGATAGAATGTGATACTGTCACTAAAATGTTGACTTAGAAAAACACCCAATGGTACCAGAAAACACACATGGTAGAACAAGGGCAAAAAATTAAACAAGACAAAATAATGAACACACAAGGGCCCTCATTTCCATACGTATTAATAAAAAGAAAGCAAGCAGATACACTAAAGGGTTAACAATGTTTACTTTTAGGTGATTCTCTTTTTCCTCTATTTTTTACTTTTCAAATTCTGTACAGCAAAGTTGTGTGTATTACATGAGTGCGCGTGTGTGTACTTCTGATAATGAGGTCATCAAATTTGATGATTGCATAAGGAAATGTGCATTTTGAAAAGCTGGTTGTCCAGATGTGAGACAACACCTAGTTTTCATTCTTCTTTGTCCCAAGGAAGGAAAAAATGCTAATTCAGGTGAGTGCCAATGTCTGTTATCAGTCAATTCAGGAGAAGTATAGCATGCTTAGATTCAGCAAGTTCTTTCCAAATAATCATGTAAGGCTATGTATGAAAGGATTATGACACAGGACAAAATTGAGCCAAGGGATCTTGGAGTGACTGTGGGTAGTGTAATAAAGACAGGTAGTGTTTGCCTACCTCTGTGATTTAGTTTCTATCTACTTGGCTAAATTGGGAATTTAGTGTATGAAAAGAGATGGGAGAATGCTTTGAACACTTTAAGAAATTGAAAATGCTGCATGGTAGAAAGGTGAAACTTGCATTAGTACCCCCCTCTCCAGGAATCTTGGGATTATTGCTTTGGCTACCCATCAATAATATCCTGAGACATATCATTTAGTCTCCTGAATGAACAATTAGCATGTAAAGGATCTTGCTAAGTGAGTGTAGAATGAAGGCATTTCTATTCAGAGTGTAGCTAGTTACTATGTGGACAGGAAAGAACCTGAGAGGCTGCACATGACGAGTTCATGATATGAGTGGGTAATGTCAAAATTAAAGAAGAAAACTAGCCTCTCTGTAAGCATACCCATAATTAGGGAGGAACTTATTTTCTAAGTTTTGATATAAGCATTACAGAATAAATGAAAACAATTTTAATCAAAAAGTTAACAATTTAAACGTCTGGCATTTTAGAATGGATACTCTTTAGCTTATTCATATCTTAGGATACATTTCAAATTGTTGCCATTTTTGCTCTCTGGGGGTCAGGACAGAATCAGCTTAGTAGAATAAGCTTAGTATTCTGTAAGAAGGGAGGAGCTGTGCCCAGGGTTGACCAAAGAACCAGCTCTGCATTCTGGGGGAACTGAAGGGCAAGCAAAAGAAAGGGTGCTCCCCAACAGAGACCTTGAAAGATAATGACATGGCACATGGGTGTAGGGCAAAACTAGTCATGGCAGGTGGAAGAAAAGCCAGTGCTTTCCAATTAGTGAGTGTTAATGGCATCAACCCTGTATGGCTTACATTGTCATCTAAGTAGGGGAACAGACTGTGAGGCTGTCAAGCACTGTGTCACATGTAACTGACTCTCAGAGGCAGCCCTCAAGGACCCACAGTAACTTTGTCCCTGGAATGGAGCCTGCACATCTTTCCTGAGCATGCATTTTTGTTATTCAATCATCTTAGTCCCACATCTCTAAAGCAGAACAGACGGTCAATTCTTGGTGCTAATGTGGGAAAAGCATCAAAGAGCAGCATGGAATAAAAAATGTATGTGTTTTGAAACCCAGGGCTTAAGGGCTTCAAACATTTCTGCCAATATGCTTTTACAAAACACTTACAATGTAGGGGATTCAAGCTCACAGTTTGTTAGATTTCAACATCACGACCCCATGCCACATGGGTTTCAGAATGAACCATTTCCCCAAATGTCATTTATTTAGATTCATCATTCATCAGTGTTATTGATGAATGCCTTGCTCTTGAGCCTCTTTGAAGCTACTCAGAAAACCATGGCTTTCAACATTGAACATTGAATAAAGCCAGCAATGGTGGTGTGAATAGTGAGGAACGAGGAGGCCTCCAGTTTGGATCTGATTGAATATCTTGGAAGTGAATGTGGATCTGTTGGAGGTGTTATTTCTGAGCAGATTCATTGTGGCTTCCTGAGATGAGGTTGCCCAGGAAACTAGAACACAATTGGAAAGGGCACAGAAATGGAGGGGCAGAATGGGAGACAGGATGGTCAGGATGAGGTTGGGCGAACATGTGGGAGGGAGATGGCTCCTCTGTTTCAAAAGCTCCCAGGCTCACTCCCAGTTAGGAACAGGCCTATGTGAAGGAGATATGCACTCTATCCATTGTTGTATACCCACCCCCGCACTTGATCTCTGTTGTTCAGTGTTCTTGGTTCAGTTTCTGTACGGTGCCATTGGATTTTAAAAGAGCTCTTGAGAGCATCACTGAAGGGGAACTTCTTTCTGTATGGATATACAAGCCATAATATGAATGAACGGGACAGAAGGCATCCACTAACTGACCTGGCTGCCACCCACTGAGGGCTGCCTGTTGCTGTGGCAACAGCTGTAGCACAACTTCCTTCTTCCTGGTCTTCCTACTTAGGGCAGCCTCTTGGAGCCTGCTATTACATCTGCCTGCCTGGAATGTCTGTTCTCCTCCTCTCTAACATGGGAACTAAACTCCTTTTATTTCACTCTCTTCTCCTGTATTCCTGCATGGCCATGGTCACAAATATTCACCGGGCACTTGCTATGTGGCAGATACTTTGATGTAGAGATGGGTAGCAAAATGTCCCAAAGTCAAGGTAGGCAGCATTTAGCAGCAGGATTTATAGATAAACCCCAACCTGAATTACTAAGTCTCCTTACTGCTCTCCTTTGTCTCCCCTCAACACAGTAGCCAGAGATCCTGAGACATTGTAGGTCAGATGGCTGTGCTCTTTCAATGACTTTTCTTCTTGCACAGTTAAGACAAATGTCCCTACAGGCCCTCAGAATCCTCACCCCCCGTTTCCTTCCCCAGTTGCTCTAATCCAGCTTATTCCTCTCCAACTAAACTGGCCAACAGTCCCTGGTACACCCAAGGCCTGGCCCCACCTCAAGGCCTTTGCATTAATTGTACAAAATGCTACATACCCCCAGAGAGCTGCAAGGCTCTCTCTGCACCTTCTCCAGCCTTCTGTTTATGTCTCTTCACAGAGAGACCTTCTCTGGCCACCCTAACTAACATTGCAAATCCCACCCTAACTCCTATGCACGTCTCTGCATTCTTCCCCCAGAAAACATCTATCACAATTTGATGTAGCCTATATTTTGCTTATTTGTTTATTGTCTATCCTTCTCCTGCCTTGTAATTGTCTGTCCTCCCCTTGCTAGTTCAAGAGTGGCCCCCAGTACACACAGGCTATCAGTAAATTGTTGTGGAAACATGAATATGTGCACTTGAGGCTGCTCTCCCTGCCAGAGAAGTAACTGAGGTCCCCCTGGGAGAGTATTCAGTGTCATCAGGGGAAGCTTCATGAGTGATCTGGCTGTTGACAGCAAATAGCTATGGCCTTGGATTATGCAGAAACCTCCGACCATTGGAAATGAGATGAAAGATACTCCGGGTGGCAGGGATAGCAAGAACAAAGGTGGGAGGCAGGGGAGAAGGCATGACCACCTCTTGTGACTGGCAAGGCTTCGAGTCAATCTGTCCTTTATTCCATGATCTCTCTCTATTTGACATGGGCAGGGGTAATTAGATGGAGTCCTTTCAGGAAGACTCTTTTTCCCCTACAAATCTCAAGAGTTATGCAAAGAGCATGATTTATGAATTAATTGCTTGCTTGCAATGTTTACTGCTCTCTGCACTGGGCTTTGCTATAACTTAAGTGTATAACAGGCTTGCTGCTCCCTACCCACCCAACTCCCTTCCATAGGCTACATAGAGCCCAGAGAAGATGCTGAGCTTGAAGAAGTCCTTACTCTGAGATGTACTGGGTGAGGAGAAACACAGTGCACCACAGAAACACAGAGTAAGGGGCCCTTGACTTCCTATGAGGTAAGAGAAGGTCTCTCTAAAGACCAATGTTTAACTGAGACCTCATGACAAGTTGTGATTCGAGCTTAGCTCATAGATTCAGAGTTAAGCTAAGGAGCCCCAATCTATAAGGGTTATAGAAATGTTCTTGGGGAAGTAGTATATATTGTCAATATGGCTGTGGACCATAATTAACTGCTGACTTTTTTCAGGAAAATGTAAACTGGCCCTTTACTGCCTAAGAAGGCAACACTCAAGAACAGAAATAAACACTCCTTACTGGCTTTTCTACAATGTTGACAGCACAGTTGTTTGACGAGCCCCCAGCTGTAAGCTTCATGGGCATCTCTCTGGCCCTGGTGTCCACAGGCTGGCTCAGGGTCAAACTTCAAAGTCACATCTAACAGAACCTATCTCTTCCCACATGTAGGTTATGTCACAAGACCCTCCTGTCTCTTTCAGACTACTTGTATTTTGAAAAAGGTGTATTAAAGGGAAAGAAGTATGGCTAGGACATCTAAGGAGTCAGGACTGGACAGCGTCACACTCCCCTCTGTGTCCACAAAGGGAGGATGGAAACAGACATCCCAACAGGAGAGTCACAGCTCTGTCCCTCAAAGAACAGGACCATCAACAGTTGTGCAAAGTGCAAATGGGCACCCCAGACCTACATTAGCCAGCACTTTGCCTGGAGGCTTTTCCATCCAAGAAACATACAACTCACAGGGAATGCCAACACCTTAGAAATCTCAAAGGGGAATGCAAGGTGGCATTGTAGATTTTATGTTCCTTTACCTTGGATGCTGGTGATACTGAGGCCTGTGGATCTCAGGTGATAGGGTTTAGGCCTGAAACACTATCAAGAGTCCCATATACATGGACTGTGTCTGAGACCTGAACTTGCTTTGTGTACAATTTCCATACAACGTGAAAAGAAGACTGGGTTGACTTTTACTTCCTTTCATTTATCAAGATCAGCACTTCATACAAAATAACTACTGTCTTTTATAGGGCAAACTTTGATTCTACTAGGATACTCTGTGCATATTTTGATTTTACTACAAAAATGTCTTGACAGAATTTCTGGGTCTCCAATTCGTAATACAATTGAGTCAGGCTTTGTTGCAGACCTGCTACCTGCAAAGCATTGTGGTAGGCACCTGGGGAAACAGAGAGATGAGAACAAGGTTCCTGCTATCAGTAGTGTAGGATTTTCTGGCTTCCCCCTCCATACCCCAAAGTTCACTCATTTCTGGAATTCAACTAAATTACCTTTTCTGCTGTCATAACCTGGTCTTTCACTTTCCGGAAGATATGAGTTCCAATGGCCACACTGAGGGCCCTGTAGACCCCTTCCACAGGGTCTGGGTGGCAAGCAAAATACAGCAGCATTTGTGTGTAGTCAAGCTGGGGTGGGTCCATCTCATAGTCAGCAAAGAGCCTAAAGAAAAACTGTTACACAAAATAATGTCAACCAAAGAGGAAACAGGTGCACTGTGGTAGGCAGTAGATCCTGACAGCAATGGAGAATGCCTCTGGGAGCTTTGGAATAAAGTTACCTTCGCAGGATTGAATTGGTAAAGCTAAGATGCAACAAATGGTATTAACTGAAGAGGATGCTAAGTAAAAAAGTAGAAAAAGTAGGGCTCTAAATTCCAATGTAAAAATATTGTGCATGAATCAATGATGTTAGCATATTTTGAAAGAAGGTACAGATTAAAAGAAGCATAATCTAAATGTTAAGTAGGGAAAGAGAGCCATAGGAGCAAGGGCTCATTGTTCTTGCCACCATCCTGACAAGCTCAGTTCTACCCTAAGTATTAGACTATTAGCACTGGGTCTCTGTGGGGAGCAGAGGGAGGAAAGGGGAATGATGCTCAAAGGCACTGGCACTCTGGCCATTAAAACCTTTGAACTGGCTCCTCTGCTCTAAACTTCCTACTCAGCCTACCCACCATAGATGACATCTGCCTATGTGGATTCACACCCAGGGAAAACCTGTGATAATGAGTGGATACCAGTTTTGGCAATTCTCTCATTCTGGATGATTGGGCTGACATTTGTCCAGCAACGTGTGCAGCTGGAAGCACGAGGAAGTGGTGCTTGGAAGCCCGATATCCTCCAGGGCCCTGCAAAGTCAAGGCCCAAGCTCTGGGACACACTGAGCACTGACAAGGCTGTTTGGGAAGCCTGCTGGCTTCCATGAGGAGCTTTTCCCAAAAGTGCATTCAATGACCTGGAGAATCTTTAAAATGGAGGTTCTGCTTCAATCCATGGTTTGGAGCTGTTTAAGGGTCTGCATGTCCAGCCAGCTCCTTGCTGTTTCTGATGGTGCTGATCCTGGTCCATACTTTGAGAAGAAGCAAGTTGCTGGATCCAGAGGGTACTTCTACCATTTTCTCTGTTATCAACAACCCTTACAATTATGAATCCATGTAATTAGACATATATTAATATATCAGAAAAACAATTTGATCAGTACAACAAAATAGAAAATTAAAATAATTTTGATAGGAAGATGTATAAAATCTGTTTTGCTGCAAGGCAGAAAAGAATCTTACAGGTCTGTAGGATCCACAAACTCATTCTACCACCCTTTTATCAAACATTCACTCAGCATCTGCCTTAAGTCAGGCACAGAACTGGCTCAGACACGTAACAAACACACTCTGACAATAAGGTACCCCTGATTTCTGTAGGAGCCATGATTTAGCTGTTGATTTTCTACAGGAGGTTGTATTTGCATCTTTCCACTTGCTTTTAAGCTATCTGGGAGATTTCCAAAAGGACTAGAGTAGAAGGGCGACTAATAGTCAACATGGCATTGTCCACGGGTGCTTATCTTCCATGTATTTCACATGAGGAGTTGCCCTTTAGCATTTTTCCATTGAACTGCTCTTATTAACGATATGTAAGTATAAACTATGATTATTTCTATTAATGAATAAATTGACTATACATTGGAGATGTGCAAAAATAAGTTGACATATGGACCAGTGTGTGTCAGCCAAGCACAAGGTCAGTGGTAATGACTTGACTCCAGGATTCTGTGGGATGTGGCTCCCAGGCAGGTCCTGTTCATAAGGCACAGATTACAAGGCAGGAAATATGAATGTGATCCTAAATTGTAGCCCAACCCCTCTCTTTAAGAGAATTCAGAGGCCCTGGGAGGAGAAAGACTTGACCATGTTCCTGCAGTGAACCGCCGCAGAACTGAGAGTGGAACCTGGGTTCTATCACCTGGAATTCTTTCATAATGGTGGCATTTTTGTTTCCCTGTTGTGGTCTTTTCTATTTTAAGTGTAGCCAAAGAAGAAACCATTTTTTGGTTATTGTTTTATATTTTCTCTTTGCCTTTCTTTCTGTAGCATGCTAACCATTAACTACTGTGTAACTATGGACACATATACACTTAGCATGGTTAGCGTCTGCTTAGGTAATGCGCAGCATTTCCCATGTGCTGAGTATGTTCTAAGGGTACCTCACACATGAACTCAGGGTTCACAGCAACATCTCCACCAGAGAGAGATTTAATAAAACAAGCAGGGGATGGGTATTTGATGTAGTGGTTAAGATGCTGCTTGGGACACTGTCATCTCGTATCAAAGTGCCTACGTTCAATCCTAGATCCACTTCTGATTCCAGCTTCCTGCTAATGTGTACCTTGGGAATAGCAGGTGATGGCTCAAGTAAATGGGTACCTGCCACCCATAAGGAGGACATAAATTGGTTTCCAAGTTCCTGGCTTTGGACTGGCTGCTGCAGGCATTTTTGGAGTAAACCAGTGGGAAGGTTCTCTCTCTCTCTCTCTCTCTCTCTCTCTCTCTCTCTCTCTTTCTCTCCCTTGACTCTTTCTCTTTCTAATAAAGAAACAGGAAGGTTAGGTAATACAGTCTTTAAAGCACTGAGATTTATGTAACTCTGAGAATCCAATTCTCAAAGCACCTTGGGAAGAATGGAAAACACTACTCCTTTCAACATTTTTGTCCTCTGGATATTACACACACACACACACACACACACACACACACACACACACATTATCAGCCACCTTTTGCCTCATAAGAACAGGGACTCTGGCCCTGATTTTGTTCCTTCCATCCATATAATCCTCCAGCAGCTAGTGGGAGTGACACCCTCTCTTTGTACCAAAAGGTTCTTCCCTGTTTCACTGCTGAGTGAACAGCCAAAAGGTTGTGCCTTTGATAGACATTTATAAAAACTTCTGGTTGAAAAGGAGAGCACTTTTCACTTGGCATGATATTTAGACTACCAGTTTCTTCCCAAATAATGAAGAACTTCTTTACGTTATTGGGGAGAAAAAAATATAGAGACTATATAGAGACTAAGTTCCAAGAACTTTACAGGAAAATTGACCTCAGCCCTCCAGTTTCACATTAAAATCAACAAACACCATAAACAAAATCCTGACCCTTAACTGCTGACCTTGTATGCTGGTCTTTTTGTAATTCCCTGACCCTTTTCTCTTACTCTCCTGCTTGAAGGATTGCTCAAGAGATACACATTCAATTGAAGGAAATTGCTCACTTTAAAGTTGTAATAGAAATTGTGTTCAATTTTGTACTGCAATTTTGAACTAATGCCTGGCTAGAAACTGAACAAATGATGTATTATAAAGAGTTTGCTGTAATGTCTAAATTTACTATTAAACTTTTCTTATATCTTACTGATGGTGGCCATATTGAATATATTTTTATATTTTAAATGTTTATACTGAAGTCAGAATGTCTTGCAGATTTTAAGGTCCTGCTTTCTAAGTGGCTTCAAGATAGAGCCTAATAAAAAATGCTATTATTGATGATAGCGTTATCAAGAGTATAAGCTCTCAGTGACCAAGAGCAACACAATACGGAAACCCTTGCTATGTTAGTTAAAACCAAGGAAAAACAGATAAAAGCATACATTGGTAAAATGATAGAATATTATCCCAAACTTTCAGAATTGGAAGGATACTCAGAAACAAATGTGTTGAGCAACAACTTAGCTTATTTGACAGATAAGAAAAATGAAATCTGGAGAGATTTTGGAAGTTGCCCAAGGTCACGGAGAGAGACAGAAGTGGCACTTTGTCCAAGACTTTGATCTCTATTCCCTCTCTAAGAGCTTTGCTACTCTGGTTTGTTAGTGAATATTAAGGTCTGCATTTTGGGGACACAGACAATGACCTGGGAGACCACGGTAGAGTCCAAGCAAATTACACAAATGAAAAAACAAAGTGATCGGTGATATAATGCTATATTTGTAAAAGATCTCAGTAAATTACCTCTATAAGATGAACCTGCCTATTAAATGGCAGGGGTTCAAGAGGATTTTCTGGAATTTTTATATCTTCATCTCCCGTAAACCACAGGCCAGCCTACATAAGAAATAAAAATGAAAATCGTTAAAGGATGTTACTGAGACTGTAACTGTTCCTCTTAAAGCCACAGAGATTGAACTAGTCGTGGTTCAGATGCAAGAGCAGAGGTCTCCTAAGTAGGGTGCAGAAACCCTGGAGGTGCAGTAGAAAATATTAGGACTTCCATTTACCTTTCCTTCTACCTCATTCTTCTGTCATTTTTATTTTTGCATGTTTGATGCATGCTGTGGTGCATGTATATAATTTATAAATGGAAGTCCCCTTGCCTGGGGTGCTAGTTGAATGGCAATTGTTGGAGCACAGGACGAAGCTTGGCATTTACTGCCCTAGATTAAACTGCTGGGCCCCTGTAACAACAGCTCACATTCCACAGTGCTGTCAGTTCCGGACTTACACACTGTTGGGTTAAGAAAGTCGTTGCTGGGCCACTCAGTTTCTGACTTAAGTTCCCAGTGCCCTCTTTTCATGACATTCCTTTCTCACGCAATATCTGACCCAATTACCAAATCCCCTCAATCCCCATTTGGAAGTGCCTCTCCCATTCTCTTCTTTCTTCCCATTCCCTTGGATACCCTCTAGTTTAGAATCTCATTGCCTCTGGTGTGGGGCCACTCCAGTCACTCCAAGCTGTTTTTATTGCCAGTCTTCCTTTTACTTGTGCCAGTGTTTACTATACAACTATATACATTTGCTCAAATCTTCACTTTTGTACTATCATTCTTTGCTCAGAACATTTCTGCTCTCACTATTTTGGTCACATCATCTTTTCTACCTTAGGTAACTTCTATTTTCCCGTCCACCGAGGTAAACCTACGCATCTTTTCTGATACTCTTCAGAACATATCTCTGAGAGGCCCTCCTTGGTCTCTCCTCTGAACTCCAATCTGACTTGTTTATACCACACATTTTAGTTATTTCTTTGAAAGTTGTCATTCATGTTTGCTATTGAACATCGGGTATAAAATCCTTGGATTCAGAGACTGTATCATTCCAACCTTAATTTTTGTACAGGGCGAGTGTGTCGTATTTATATTTAGTTCCTAATTTTGCTCCCTGACAGTCTTCCAGAGTGACAGAAGCTTTCTTCAGCTTTGCCCACAGCCAAGAGCCACTGGCTTTCCTCACCTGATTCTGACCCATGCTGTGTATCTTCCCCCATGTTTTGAACAAAGGGGGTTGTCACCTCTAGGGGTGAGGAACGGGTTCTCTTTTCAGTTGTAACAGAGGAGATGCAGGCTTTGTGGAAACCTGAGAGGGAGAGGAGTCAGAAGAAGCTGCATGCCCAGCATGAGCTCAAGCTGACCCACAGGAAATCCTTGCCAAACGGCTCAGTAAGTACCATCTTCTGGGGGAATAGAGAAATGAGGAGCACAGGTATGATTTATGTTTCTGGCTGTAATAGGATAATAAAGGTCAGAGTTGTCCTCCTACTTTAAACAAAAATAAAAATTGGAAAACATACAAATTTATCAGACAGAATTTCCCATATGTTAGACATTACACAACACAGGAAAGTCATTTCTGGGAGAAGGAAAGCGAATGGGGAGCCCTACTAGTGGTCCAGCCTGGAGGGCATTTCCAACCTGCAGTGGTAGGAGGAGCACCCAAATAGAGCCTGGTCCTGCTGAGTTAGGAAGACATATTTTGGAATTGAGCAAGGCCAAGGTGGGTAGACTTTGCAGGGAACTGTGCTAGAGCTGTGCACAGAAAATGTGAGAGCTCTGGAGATGTGCAGGGGGTCTCTTCAAGTCTTGATGAGAACCAATCTGTGGATGTATATGTGTCAAATACCAGATTGCAGAAAAGATCCACAGGAGAGTGACAAGCCCAAGAATTCCTGAGACTAACACAGGAATGGGATTGGCTCGTGTTGTTACCAGCCAGAAGGTCCTCCTAATACACAAGAGTTTCGGTATAGACTCCAGGAGGATATTACCTTAGTAGTGGAGCCAGATTATCCCTACATTAAATGCTGCTCTGAACCCACCCTCACAATTCTTCATATAACCTTGGAACGCTATAACTAATGCCAAGTAACACCACTCCCTGCCTGATAATATTTAAAGGTATACAACAAAATGTGACATCCAACAGTATAAAACTCACAGTATCTGGCATCCAATATGAAATTACTAGGCATACAAAAAAGACAGAAAATATGACCCTTAGTTAGGAGAAACATCAACACAGAAATCATATAGATGATAGAATGGACTGACAATGACTTTAGAACAACTATTCTGAACACAGAATAACTAGTTAGAACACCTATTCTAAATATATTTCAGAAGAAGAAAAGTGTATGATGAGAGGAACGATGGACATAAAAAGACTCAACTTAAACTTCTAAACATAAAAATACAATATCTGAAAAATACAACAGATGGTATGAGTAGCAGATGTATTTGTGTAGAGATAATTATATGTGATCTTGAAGACACAACAATAGACATAAATACAAGAAAACCATAGGGAGGAAAAAGATTGGGAAAAATGAGCCAAGCATATATGGCTTATGGGGCAGTACCAAAATGGCTAATAAATAAGAATGCAGATAGATTTTGAAAAGGAGAGGATATAAAAAATTTGAAAAAAATAATTCTGAAGAATTTCTAATTTTTATGAAAACTATAAACTCATAGAAACTCAGTGAGCCCCAAGCAGAAGGAATAGGAAGAAAACTGAATCAACACAATAATCAGCTTTCTAAAACTAGTGAGAAAGAAGAAATATTCAGAGAAGAGAGAAGAGGAAAAAGAAACACATTCCTGCTCCTGCTCCTCCTCCATTTCGCAGTCAATTCCATATCCAATCGTTTCACTGAGATTTGATTATGTTTACAGTCCTTGTCTACACTCTGGAGGAACAGTGATTTTTTTCTACTTACTACTGATTTAATTGTTTATTTAATAGAGGGTTGAGCTTGTGATAATAAAACAAACTGAAAGTATATGTCATTGTAAAAATTCAAAGAAAAAACAAGAAAGAAGGAGGAGGGAAGGTGGGATCATGGGTAAAAGGGAGGGTAGGGTGGGAAGTATCATTATGCTCTTAACTCTGTTTACATGAAATACATGAAATTTGTTCACATTATATAAATATAAAATTTTTTAAAAAGAAGAATTTATTCATATTAGTTTTCTAAAATATAGTATGTTTCTTAAACTAGAAAACTACTTCAAATTGTTTCACATATAAGAGGACCATGTAAGAAAAATAACTTGTTTGCTGAAAAAAAAAATCATCTGTAAATTTTTAGCAACCTTAAATGTTAAAGAGGGACCTATACAGTAAGGGGTTGAAATTAGTAAGCAGAGTTCAGTCACATCTTACCTCACTGGATTATTATGTGATTTTTCTTTATAAAGTAATCCAGTTAAGGAATGGGCTAGGGATATGAACAGAGATTTTTCAAATGATTAAGTACAAATGGCCAACAGACAAATGAAAAGGTGCTCAGGATTGCTAGTCATCAGGGAAATGAAAACAAAAACACAATGAGGTTTCACATCACCTCAGTTAGAATGGCTGTCATCCCAAAATAAAAAAATAACAAATGTCAGCAAGGATGTTGAGGAAAAGGAGTCATAATACAGTGTTGGTGGGAACGTAAACTAGTACAGCCATTACAGGAAACAGTATGGAGATTCCTCAGAAAGCCGAAAATAGATCTACAATATGACACAGCTATTACACTCATGGGAATTTATCCAGAAAATGAAATCAGCATATAAAAGAGTTATCAGTACCTCCACGTTTATAGTAGCTCAACTCAAAAGCTAAGACATGGAATCAACCAAGATGTTCATCAACTGATAAGTGAATAAAGAAGTTGTGGTATATATACATGATGGAATACTACTCAGCTATAAAAAGAATGAAATCCTGTCTTTTATAACAAAATAGATGCAGCTCGTGACCATTCTACTCACTTAAATAAGCCAGTTCCCCAAAGGCAAGTATTATACCTCTCCCCTAATTTGTGGAAACTAATATACAGTACAAAAATGTAATGCATATGAGCAACATTGACGTTTTGAGATTTGATTATTGCTTATAGCCCTTGTCTATATTCTTGAGGAACAGTGTTTTTTCTAACTGCTATTTGTTGAATTCCTTATTTAGTCCAGGGTTAAGCTTGCTATTATGAAGTAAATTGAAAGTATTTCATTATAAAAATTAAAAGAAAAATGAGAAAGAAAGGAGGAGGGAGGTTGGAAAGGAGGGATGGGTGAGAAGTTTCACTGTGGTCTTAAAATTGTATATATGAAATATATAAAATCCATTCCCCTTACATATATACAAAATAGCCAAAAAAAAAAAATAACCTGAGATGTTCTTTGTGCTATCTTGCTGAAACATGACCAAAATTTTTAATTTTTTACTTTTCCTCAGAGAAGAAGGATTGTGCTATTTGGATCCCAGAACATCTGACACCTTAGGCCTGTGATAACACACATTCTCACTGGTAGAAGTTGAGTCGATATTTCAACATCAAAGGTTTCTTTGTGGCGGTGACTAAACATCCACACACGATAGAAGCCAGCATAGGAGAGCTGCAGCAGGGCTGGGAGCAAAGGGCGAACAGGCTTTTATGCTCTCATTGCCAAGCCAACGTACCCAGACAGATACACTTCACAAACACTTGCTATCATCCCATTGTAGAAGCTGCAGAAATGAGTGCACTCCTAAGGGGTTGTTGTGAACTTGCAGTTAGTGAAAAAAAAGTATGACATTACAGAAAGCATAGTCAACAGCATTTCTCTCCCACAGAACTTTGTTTCAGCAGTGAAGTTATACTATTTTACTTTTCTATTGAGGCATTTTTCAACAAATCTTATACAATTTTATCCTAGGAGCTGTTTTTATTTTTCCCATGAAACAACATTTATGGTGCATGTGTGTGTGTGTAAGCAAGTGTTGGGTATCTGTAAAGGGCCTCCAATGGTGCTCATGTTTTGGAGTTTCAGAGAAGTGGGGACTGAGTGGGCAAGACAGAGAGGAGAACTCAGAAATTAACTGTTCTCCAAACAGAGGCAGTGTTCAAGTAAGTCTTTCTGAGTTTCTACTAAATGCAGCATCCAGCTTTCTCTAAGAAAGTCACACCTTAGGTAAAGGAGTTTCTGGTTTTGCCTCAGCACTTTGGTAAAAACTGCCAACAACCCTTGTTCTTTTCATGTTTGTACAGAAGGATGTTCTTTCGATTCAAGAATCGATATCCTGTGTTAATGAACACATACTGTAAATATTGAAGGTTTTCATGAGTGTTTTCACTTTTAAAGATTTTAAGTCATTTATGTAAATAAGTTTGTTTTGCTGTTCTTGTTTTCAAAATCACCTTAAAAATTATTAGTCTAGGTCAGTGACAGCATCCATAAATTGCTCTACTTGGAAGATAAATATGTCAGATCCCAATCAGCCAGCCATCTCTGTCTTGATCATCCTGAGAGAGGCTCCCCGGCATTCAAGTGTCATTTCTTCTGGTTCAGCCACCTGAGCATGAGACCCTCAGGACTACATAAAAATGTGTGCTATCTATTAATTAAGCAAGAGAGAAAAATGGGAAGGATAACGACATTTCAATGGTGTAAGGCAGGTGAGATGCAGGCCCTCGGAGAGTGTCATCCTGTTTCATAGTTAGCACAGTGGGAACATTTCCCTCTTTCTTGTCTACTAGTAATGTGAAATGGTGGCACACAGGATGAATTCAATTACTAGAGAGAAAGTAAGTAATCAGAGACTCTCTCAGTTGTGAAATTTCATTCTCATTTCTTTCTTTTTCAAACTTCTCAAAAATGAGGTGACTTTTCTTGTCTTCATTTCTTGAAGTCCTATTCATTTTTTTCAACACTCTGCAAACTGGCCTTTGTACTTATTATTCCATGAAAAATGTGCTGGCAGAGATCATCAGTTACATCCCACCTGCCAAGTTCAATGGCAGATGTTATGCTACTGGATTATCCATATCACTTTCCTTGTGTGAGCCTGCCCATTCACAAATTCAACAACTGTCTACATGATAGTGGCTTGCCATCCCTTCTATAGCTGCCATATCAGATTGGATATTTCTGTCTGCATTTCCCAGTTGACATTTGAAAGTCAACTAGCGAAAAGTAATCTCATCATTCTTGACACTGAATGGCAGAAACCTGTTCTTGCTGTTCTTGGAGTATTGGGTTTTGGGCAGGATAGCTTATTAAAAAAACTCTGCAGGTGATTCTGATACACAGCTAAAGGCAAGAGGACTCAGCAGGAGGACAATGAACTTTATGTGACTTCTTTCAGAACGTCTAGTGCTTCAGGAAATTCTGATCTGTTGCAAAGACTTTTACTAGGGATAGCAGCAAGAATTCTGTCTGGGGCTTCGGCACTGCCCATGCTGCCTCTGGTTGCCTAGATATGGGTAGGTGAGAATCCACACACCTGCTGGAGACCTGGAAATGTGACATTAGTGAGTATGACACTTATTAGGTCAAGAGTATTCTGGCATTGTTAGTGCCCCTGGGTGCTGGTGATCACCTGCATATACTGCTCAAAAGTGACGGTGCCCGTCTGCTCCTCATCCACAGCCTTGAACCTCTGCAGGGTCTCCAGGAGCTCTTCTTCCAGAGGGATGGGCCAAGGCAATGCGGTCACTAACAGGAATTTCCTCCAGTCCACGAACTCTGAGTTTACTATCAACAAGTATGTCAACTCCTGTAACTAGAAGAAGATAGGAAGTATCACTGCAATATTTGTGTAATTCTACCTTGAAGTTCTAACTGCTCAGGCTTTCATGGTAAGGTTCATATAAAAGAAGCAGGATTCTATACTGGCACATAGAGCCAGTTCTGACATCTGTTCTTTTATTCCTTTGTTCTACCAATCAATCCATACAAGAGAGTACTTAGAAAGTGTTGCATTGTTTTGCAACCTTGACATCTGTGTGTTTTGCTTGCTGTCACACAACTAACTTACACTTGGGACTCCATGTTACCTAAAGATTTATTTTTTATTTGAAAGGCAGTGATGGAGAGAGAGGGAGGGAAAGAGAGAGAAAAATCTCCCATCTGCTGGTTCACTCCTAAAATGGCCGTAACAGCCAGGGCTTGGCCAGGCCCAAGGCAGGAGTCAGGAACTCCATCAGGGTCTCCCACAAGGGTGGCAGGGGCCCAAGCACTTGGGTCATCTTCCACTGCTTTCCCAGGTGTATTACCAAGGAGCTGGACAGGAAGTAGAGCAGCTGGGACAGGAACTGTGCCCATATTGGATTCTGGGGTCACACATACTGGTTTAACCTGCTAGTCCACAATGCTGGCCCCAATATAAAATAAATCTTAAAAAAATAAAGATTCTAGCTGTGCCCATGCAAGGGCTATATAGCCCATAAAGGAAATGTTCTATAGCTATTTTGTTTCCTGACAAATTCTTAAAGAAAAGATTATGATAAAAAAGCAAATGCTGTCAGAATCATCTACTAGTACTTGCCTGCTAATGATAGATGAAACTCACCTGTTGAGCCTCACAGTCTAGAGTGCTTCATTGACTTCAAATTATCACTCATTCTTCAGATGCTGAGCATGGACATACTATGTCTTAATTTGAAGTTCATTTATTTGTTCATTCATTAAGACGTCATAGATTGCCTACTAACTCTCAGACACTATGCTTGTATTGGTTATTTGATTCATTGATTAAAATAAGAAAGCTCAAATCTTTGAAACTCAAACAAAATGAAAGCTTACTTCAGGCTGGGTGAGGTGCATCCAACTACTTGGGAAGTTGTTTGTTCCAAGGTTCAAGGTCATCAAATCAAGCAGAATATCAGTAAATGCTTTACTTCCTATTATGCCTACAATATAATACAAAATACCTTATCATTTATATTATGTTTCAGTGCTTTTGTTTACTTTGGCTAAAACAGAAGAAATGATAGATACTTTATAGTTACTTTATTCATATAATTTAAAACTGTAACCTTTACATAAATAGAAGTAATTTTGAAAATATGAAAATAATAATTTTCTTAAGTTCTCTTATTATTTTTCAGTTGAGAATCAGAATATATTTTATTGCTGAGTAATAATTCATTCCAGAGTTGGAAATATCCTGAGATTACATACTTTTTAATTTGAAATTTTCTTTCATCTTTTATTATTAATAGATTTAATTTAAAAAATATTATTCTAAGGTTTCCTTTATGCAGGAGGGCACAAGACCAAAATATTTTAGTAAGTACTTGTATGAGATTAAAGGTGTTTCAAATGCATGCAGCTCACTGTAATCAAAGTAACACATTTAACGTTGTCTTGCCCTTTAGATCAGAATAAATTTTCTATTGTAAATGTGGGGGTGTTTGAATTGTTAAATTATGGAGTTTAAAATACTAATTTAATAATCTAGTTGGTTCAAGACTTCCAAGTATTTCATAGGAGATCACTAAACTTTAAAAAGTTTTGCTGTTATGTACAATAATCTACTTTTCCTTGTCTAAAAGAGGTGTCTACTTTGTTTCTCATTTCAATTGCATGCACATGCATTAAAAAAATAGGAAAACAACATAAATGAATCTTTGTTTTTTTTTTAAACAATCTGGCTAGCTCACACAGTAGCAGTACCTTCTAGGGCCAGGAGAGACTCCTGGTGAGTATCCAGGTATCTTTCAGGTCCAGAGTACATAGCTGTTCTTCTTTGTTTTGGAAAAAAGAGTGAAACACAGAGGCAGCATCTCAAAGTTTCTTTCTATATTGAAGTTTTTAGTATTTCTGCAACATCATTTTATTTCTTCTAACCTCTAGGGAAATGTAATAACCCCTTTAAAATTCCACTGGTTCAAACCAAATATACAATTTTGACAGATGGGGAAGGTACTTTTCTGGGAACAAGCGCAAAAACTTTCTTTTCTGCAATTGTCCATCCAGCAGGTTGTTCACAAATACATTTCGTATCCTTCTTAATTAAACCCAAGTATCCAAGTCTACAGGGATGAGAACATTTTCCCAGGTAGCAGGGTTTTCAGTAAACTGAACTTTGTATGATACTATGGTGATTTTTAGATAAGTTAGAAATAATGTATCAACTTTCTCAAGATGAAACCATAGATAAAATCTATTGAAACCATGAAGATAATCAAATATTTTAAAATTCTGGGAGATGTACAATATATTTTCACTGTCTAATCTCTATGGTACAAAATAAAGCATAAGACAATAGTTTAAGTTTCTACAGAATTATATATCTGGGGATCTTTGTGTAAAATGTGAAAACTTTTAAACATATGATCTTTTGACATATTTCTTAGGCATGGGGTGATGTTATATTCATATTTAATGCAATAACATAAGTAGATTCACTTAAGAATTTTGTTCATGAGTTTAAAAATAAGCTCTTAACTTGGCTCTGTTATTATTTATCTGGTGCAACTCTCATTTGGAACTATATAGGAAGAACAGTTAACTGTGTGTTAGGGGGAATCTCAGAACATAATCATAATCTGGTCATCCTTAGCAATAATTATAGAAAGATGACATAGAAATAACATCTTGTTTAGAAGCACACATTTCCATCCAAAGAATATCAAAGAACTGTGAATAATGAAGTAGCATTAAGAAGTCACAGGAAAACCCATCAATGTATTTTTATTTTGTATGTTTGGAAGTTGTCAGGTGCCATTTGTGTCTGATATGAAGACTGGCTACTGTTTTACTTTTCAATTTCAGGGTTTTGAAATTTTTTTTGCTATGATCAATAGTGAAGTCAAAGTCATAATACTAATCACTTTCACAAGGGCTTTCTGAGTCTGAAGAGCAATCTGAATTAGGTCTTGTGTCACCAGCTGAAGACAGCGTTCTTGTATTCCATAAATGGATAGCTTTCCTAGGGTCAAAATTATTAATGTCTGGAGAATTCAGCTGAATGATCAGAATATCCGTGATGCTTTCGGACGTGACTTTAGCATGCGTGTGTGACGTGATGCGCTTCATCTGACTAAAGCCACGTTCTGCTTCAGCTGAACTTGCTGGGAGGGTCAGCACTAGGTCAACAAGCCTCAGAATATTTGGATACTTGTGTAAGTAAATGGAATTCACAAAATCCCAGGTCAGTTTTTGAATGTTCTGAAATCTAAGAGAAAGGATTAAAAAAAAAATGTAAGAAAATTGAGGTGCCTGCTTCACTCAAATATCTGTAAATATGACTCGTTTCCTCAGCCTGCTTTCTTGCTTACCTGGCATAAATCTCCAATTTCAACATGCTCCACTCGGTGTCCACTTCATCAATTTTCACATTGGCGGCTTCTAATACTGGTTCGTAATGTGAAGTCAGGATGGAGACCTCTTTCTCTCCAAATTCTATCATCAAAGTACCAGAAAAACACAGATACTAGCCTCACTTAGGAAAGACACTCACACGATCAAAGAATAGTAGGTTCCGAGTCAGCACGCAAAGTTTACCTTGATTTATCCTTGTGGGCCACAATTTGAAGCTTACGATCACGGTTGCCCTCACCACATCTTGGCTGGCATCTCTGAAGCAGCCTCGGAGCCTCTTGATAAGATGTGTTAAAACCACGTTTCTCACAGCAGAGATGTTTTCAGTGCCTCTGAGGCAGCTACCATGAAAGTGTGTGACTGTATCCACCTTGCATTCTTTTGGGCCTGGCCTAGGGAGAAAAATAAATAAATAAACAAACTTGCCCTAATAAATAAACAAGAAAGCAAACTGGCAAATAGTTTCCCAAGTCAAACTGTCACCCCCCTCACCTTGTTTGATACATTTGGAGCATTTTCAGCGTCGACTCTATGGTGGCGGATATGTCAGCAATTGAGGAATTTCTGTTCTGACTGACGCGGGACAGAACGCTAAGGACATTAATGACATCCACTAAGAAATGGGCAAACTTGACAATGCTGCCTTGGAGAAGCAACTCGAGCAGATCTTTGGCTTTCTGTTGAGTGGTGTCACTTCTTTCTTCACCTTCCTGTAACACAAGTTAGGAAGTTTTATTTCTTGAAATTTTTATTTCAAGGAGCTCAGTAAAAAAATTTTCTATTATTCTGAGAAACTAAAGTGGTATGGAATTTCAACATTACTTACGGAATGCAATTGCTGGATAATTGCAGGATATCCCTTGAGAAAGTTCTGGAGGGCTGTCTGTAATCCATGAAGCCACCTCCTACCTTCTATTCGAGAAGGTATCACGGGTCGAAGGTGAAGGTCTTTGAAGGCAGCTATCAGAGAACTCTTACGAAGAGGAGAAGTGTGATAGAAGTGATAAATGCTGCGAAGAAGCTCTCTGACACTGTCGTACAGAGGAATGCTCTGGAACACTGCCTTGTAGGATAGTTCAAGGTGATGGGCAAAGCAATAAATAGTCTGCACACATGGCTGGATTTCTCTTAAAAGCAAGGTCACTGCAGTGTTCTCTCCTTCTATGTCAGGGGCGCCATCACTTCCAAAACCAACCAGTTTCGTTGCCCAGTCTTGGCTTGATAGCCTAAGTTGCAGATTTATCTCTAGAGTTTTTTCGATGGCATTTTTAATTGCCAGGGGATCTTTCCTTTCTACTGTCTGTGCCCCAACAATTTGACAATGCACTTTTCCTGCATGTGCAAACTGTACATAGACAAGTTTGACTTCCTTGATTAAACTGTCTGTGATTCCATCACTGATGACAGAGAAAAATTTACTTTTTTCAAGCTTCTCTCTTAGACTTTCCCGCTCTACTTCAGCAATGAAATATGTAAAGATTTGTGCTGATTTGTTAGTTCTGAATACTGGGCCAATATCAACACCCTTCATGTCATCCAACTTGCACATCCAGATAAAATCTTTGAGGGGACGCCCAGTCTTGGCGATAGCATGGCATGATCTGAATAAATTCTCTATTCTCCCAAGAGTTACTTTGCTCATGGTCCTCATCATTAGTTCTGTGGTGGCTCTGTTCTCTGGAGAACCACTTGTTGCTTCCATTAATAAAGCCTTGGCATGAGCCTCACTGAGATGATGTGCATTGAGAAATTCAGTCCTAAAGTTGTCTGTGCCATAAAAAAAACTCATTTGACTTCCACCTGACTTCACTCCATGCTTACGACACAGGGCGCAGAACATAAGATTTAACAAGTCATCATAGACAAGCCAAGGGTATTTTTTTAACCAAATTTTCAAAAACTGATTGTATCTCATTGGAAAGTAGTGGCTGATCTTCTGTGGCCTTTTCTGCTGTTTGGTGACTTGACTCACAGCATCTGGAGGATCCTTGCCTTTAAAATAACTCCACGTTGTTATTTTAAGTCATCACAAAGCTTACCCTAAGTTGCACCTAGTCTCTGCCCCTACATTTGCTTATTATTTATGGAAAAAATATATTGCATGCTAATTTCTTATCAGGCATTCTTACAAATCCTTTAACTGGCTTAAATCATTTCATCCTCACATTTTATTACTCCTGTTTTATAGTTAAGACAGTGGACCAACTATTATTGTTGCCATTTTATAGATAAGAAAATCAGGGCACACAGAGGCTAATTAATTATGCCAGTGTTGCAGTATTGTAAGTGGTGGAGCTGGGATTCACTTGTAGGCAGAATTAATACACATGTATTTGCACTTGACTATTACAAGGTTTTTTTGTTTATTTTTTGTGCATAAAGGGTGATTTAGTCTTCACTCTAGAACCCATTTCTTCTTGTACAAAAGGGACACATACATATGTATATGTGTATATATATATAATTCCTCTTACAAATTCTTTAACAATACTAATAATTCAATTATGTATGCTTTTCAACTTATGATAGCATTACACTTGATAAACCCATCATAAATAGAAAATATTGTAAGTTGAAAATACACCTAACCTACCAAGTATCGTAGCTTAGCTGCAAGCAGATTTTAGTGTTGGTTATGCACTCTCGAGCTCGGTTGGCTACATTATGAACAAAGTAAAAATTCAAAATGTGAAGTTTGTGTTTTACTGAATGTGTATTATTCTCATGCTACTGTAAAGTTGAAAAATGCTAAATAGGACCATCGTAAGTTGGGAACAGTATCTATACTGTCCTATTTCTATCATAAGAGAGGGCTTTGGGCAATTCATAGGAAGATAGAATTGAAAGGGAAGTTGATTTTGGTGTAAAATATTTTGGTGTGAAATCGTTTAATATTTATGAATGTTTTTTTTCATAACACAAACTTACCATGAGCCATTTGAAACCCTTTGCATGATGAAAAATTTGAATGTTATGTGATATTATACTAAAATATTTCATGCTGACATACTCTTGATGTCTTTTTTTTTGTCCAATGCTTTATGGTTGAAGATTTTGATTCTCCAATTGGATTTAAACTCTTCTGACCAGCACTGTATTTACTTCTTTACTCCACAGTATCTAGCTAACAACTAAGCACTTAGTAGATGTTTAAGCAAATATATCTCCTTTCCTAATTAATTTACATGATCTCATAACTCTTAACCTCTTTTAATTGAAAACCTTTGACCTTAGTTGATATGTCTGTGCTTTTTAAACCTTATTTGCTTTTCCTTTTTAAATTTATTTGTATGTATATCACAAATACAGCATTTGGAAAATAGTAATTCTTCCCACCATACTTGCCCACCCACCCACTCTCCCACCCCTCTTCCTATCCCTCTCCTGTTTAATCCATGAAAGAAAAAGAAAGAAAGAAAAAAATGAAATGAAAAAATAAGAAAACTATTCCTCAAAAATACAGACAAGGGCTGTTCAAAATCATTGCTTCTCAAAGGTGTTTTCATTTTTTCTCCTCTTCCTCTTTTCCCTTCCTTCCTCCCCCTTCTTTCCTTTTAGATACTTAATTATCTTTAAAGAAGAATCCAAGAATGATACATCTTTTTGCAAGCTGTTAGGCATAACTGTAACTTATGAGACATAGTAATATCCTCCACTTAATACACTAAAAGGAAATGATTCTTGAGAACAAGTTTTACTATTGAGTCTCATGATACAACTCTTTGGGTACAGAGGTCCTTGTATGGGAAGTTAGTGCACGGTGACTCTTATTGTTTATTTAACAACTAACATACTTATGTATGATGTCAGTGATCACCCAAGGCTCTTGACATGAGCTACCTAGGCTATGGAAGCCTTTAGGATCCTTAAACTCCATCAGTATTTAGACAAGGCCATAAGTAAAGTGGAAGTTCTGTCCTCCCTTCAGAAAAAAGTACCTCCTTCTTTGGTGGCTGCATCTTTCCACTGGGGTTTCACCCACAGGGATACTTCATGTAGAGCATTTTTTACCTGAGTGTCTTGGCTTTCCATGCCTGAAATGCTCCCCTGGGCTTTTCAGCCAGATCAGAACACCTTAAGGGCTGATTCTGAGGTAAGAATGCTATTTAAAGTAATTGTCATTCTATGAGTCCACTGTATGGACTGCTTCCCATTTTGGGGCATTCACTCCTTTTTAATTCCATTATTATTTTCAGATACTTAGTCCTATTTATATGATCACTTTAACACTTGTGGGGAGAGCGGCAAGATGGCGGAATAGGAAGGGAGCACACCGATAGTCTGGGGAGAGACAGTTTAATAAAAGTGGAGATACTGCAGGTTCAAGGAAGAGTAGGGGAAGAAACAGCAGAGAAAACCCTTCTGGAACTGGAGACTCACAGTGGACCTGCATGGAGAGTGTGGGAGCCCGCAGTTTGGGACACCAGCAGCAGATTCAACACACCAGCGCTGGAACGTGAGGTGAGCAGAACCTCAATAGCCCGAAATACGAGCAGGGAAGCGGAAAAGGGAGCCTAGAGCGAACAAGGCTTGAAACCCTGCGGGGATAAGTTCACCAGGCTAACTAGAAGAGAGAGAGAGGGAAAAAAAAAAAGGTGACCCATACGGACACGAGCTTCTCTCTCTCCGCTCACCTCTCAAAGGTGAGCAAGACAAAGAGCAGGCGCCATTTTGGAATACGTCATAAGCAGGGCGACCTCGGGTCGGCACCGGCCCCGAGCCTAGCAGAAAAACCTGACTCTGGGTGGGAGGGGTGAAATAACAGGAGATTAGAACCTAATGAATGTGTGGTGCTAATGAACTGAGACTGTGAAAAAAGAGACGGTGGGGGAGAGAACTCACGGAAATCACGAATTCATGTGAGTACTCTCCAGAGACGCTACAGTTCAGTAGCCTTGGCAGCCCAGTGGGAGACTACAGGAGAATCTCAGCCCACACAAAGGGCCGCAAAGATTCCTTCTCTGGTCCTTGGGAAAGAGCTTCCAATCTCTGGCTCCTGTGGGTATATCATTCGCCTGCTAACCACCCCCAATTCCATTCAGCTGTGTGGAATTACTTCCCTTTTGAACCAAAAAAAAAAAAAAAGTATCAGAGAGAGATTTACCACGCCTAACCTGGGAGTGTCTCCTTTGACACACCCTCAACCCTGAGGAACCAAACAGAGCTCTCAGGCCACACCCATCTCAAGCCTCTAAGGCTCCATCAAAAGCAGACAGTCCACTTAATCTAGAGTCATAGTATAACAAGAAAAAAACACCACAGTGAAGAAACCAATATGCCAAACAACAAACGCAAAAACCGAGGTAATAAGAACAAGGAAGACACTATGGCGTCCCCAAATGAAAAAGACACCCCAATTCAAGATTATGAAGATGATGAGATAGAAGAGATGCAAGAAGCAGATCTCAAAAAATTGATAAGAACACTAAGAAGTACTCAAAAACAAATTCTTGAACTACAGAAATCCTTAATGGACAAGGTAGAAAATCTCTCTCGTGAAAATGAAATATTAAGGAGAAATCAAGCTGAAATGAAACAACTAGTAGAACATGAAACTGTGATAGTGACGAGAAATCATAATGAAGTGAAGAATTCAATAGATCAAATGAAAGACACATTAGAGAGCCTTACAAACAGAATGGGTGAGGCAGAAGAGAGAATATCGGACTTAGAAGACAGAGCACAGGAAACTATACAGTCAAACCAAAGAAAAGAAGAGGAAATTAGAAATCTAAAAAATATTGTTGGGAATCTACAGGATACTATTAAAAAACCCAACATTCGCGTTCTAGGAGTTCCTGAAGGCATGGAGAGGGAGAAAGGATTAGAAGGCCTTTTTAGTGAGATAATAGCAGAAAATTTCCCAGTTTTGGAGAAGGACAGAGACATCCTAGTACAGGAAGCTCATAGAACCCCTAGTAAACATGACCAAAAGAGGTCCTCACCACGACACGTTGTAATTAAACTCACCACAGTGAAACAGAAAGAAAAGATCCTAAAATGCGCAAGAGAGAAACGTCAAATTACACTCAGAGGATCTCCAATTAGACTCACGGCAGACTTCTCATCAGAAACCCTACAAGCTAGAAGGGAATGGCGAGACATAGCCCAGGTACTTAGAGAGAAAAACTGCCAGCCCAGAATATTATATCCTGACAAGCTCTCATTTGTGAATGAAGGTGAAATAAAGACCTTTCATAACAAACAAAAATTGAAAGAATTTGTTGCCACTCGTCCAGCCCTGCAAAAGATACTTAAAGATGTGTTACACACGGAAACACAGAAACACGGCCATCAACATGAAAGAAGATAAACGAAGGGAACCTCACAGCAAAAGATCACAGGGAATTCAAAGCATACATTTGGATAAAGAAATTATGGGACATGTGCTCTATAGAATACTATACAGCAGTCAAAAACAATGAAATCCAGTCATTTGCAATAAGATGGAGGAATCTGGAAAACATCATTCTGAGTGAATTAAGCCAGTCCCAAAGGGACAAATATCATATGTTCTCCCTGATTGGTGACAACTAATTGAGCACCAAAGGTGAAACCTATTGAAGTGAAATGGACACTATGAGAAACAGTAACTTGATCAGCTCTTGTGCTGACTGTTGTTGTACAATGTAATACTTTATCCATTTTAGTAATTTTTTTATTCTAGTACTATTGGTTGAACTCTGTAATTAACACACAATTATTCTTAGGTATTTAAATTTTAACTGAAAAGTGAGCCCTGTGAAATATAAGAGTGGGAATAAGAGAGGGAGGAGATGTACAATTTGGGACATGCTCAATCGGAACTGCCCCAAATGATGGAGTTAGAATTGTGCCAGGGAATTCCAATACAATCCCATCAAGGTGGCATGTACCAAGGCCATCTCACTAGTCCAAGTGATCAATTTCAGTTCACAATTGATCACACTGATAGGTCTAAGAGTCAAAGGAATCACACAAACAAGACTAGTGTCTGCTAATCCTAACTGATAGAATCAAAAAGGGAGAGAATGATCCAACATGGGAAGGGAGATACACAGCAGACTCATAGAATGGCAGATGTCCTAAATAGCACTCTGGCCTCAGAATCAGCCCTTAAGGCATTTGGATCTGGCTCAAGAGCCCATGAGAGTATTTTAGGCATGGAAAGCCAAGACACTCTGGAAAAAAAAGAAGACCTAGATGAAAGATCTCTGGGAGTGAGATCCCAGTGGAATGAATGGGGCCATCAAAGAAGGAGGTACCTTTCTCTGAAGGGAGGAGAGAACTTCCACTTTGACTATGACCCTGTCGGAATAAGATTGAAGTCAGCGAACCCTAAAGGCTTCCATAGCCTTGGCAACTCATGACTAGAGCCTAGGGAGATTACTGATGCCATAAACAAGAGTGTCAAATTGTTAAATCAACTTCAGGAGTCACTGTGTACTTACGTCTCATGTGGGATCTGTCCTTAATGTGTTGTCCAATGTGAAGTAATGCTATAACTAGCACTGAAACAGTATTTTACACTTTGTGTTTCTGTGTGGGTGCAAACTGATGAAATCTTTACTTAGTATATACTGAATCAATCTTCTGTATATAGATAATTAAAAATGAAAAAAAAATCTTGGTGTTAAATTGGAAATTGCCTAGAAAATTAATCAATTTTTAAAAAAAATATATCATGTAGGATCTCTGTCCTTATTGTGCTATACATTGTGAATTAATACTATAACTAGTACTCCAACAGTATTTTTCACTTTGTGTTGCTATGTGAGGGCAAACTGTTGAAATCTTTACTTAATATATACTAAACTGATCTTCTGTATATAAAGAGAATTGAAAATGAATCTTGATGTGAAGCAAGGGGAGAGGGAGTGGGAAAGGGGAGGGTTGCGTGTGGGGGGGAAGTTATGGGGGGAAGCCATTGTAATCTATAAGCTGTATTTTGGAAATTTATATTCTTTAAATAAAAGCGTTATAAAAAATAAATAAAAAAAAGGTGGCATGTACCAATGCCATCTCACTAGTCTAAGTGATCAATTCAGTTCACAATTGATCATAATGATAGGACTAAGAGTCAAAGGGATCACAGAAACAAGACTAGTGTCTGATAATATTAACTGAGAGAATCAAAAACAGAGAGAACGATACAACATGGGATTCGGGATACACAGCAGACTCAGAATGGCAGATGTCCTAGACAGCAGTCTGGCCTCAGAATCAGCCCTTAAGGCATTTGGATCTGGCTCAAGAGCCCATGAGAGTATTTTAGGCATGGTAAACCAAGACACTCTGGAAAAAAAAAAAAAAACCTAAATGAAAGATCTCTGCGAGTGAGATCCCAGTGGAAAGAATGGGTCATCAAAGAAGGAGGTACCTTTCTCTGAAGGGAGGAGAGAACTTCCACTTTGACTATGACCTTGTCTAAATAAGATTGGAGTCGGCAAACTCAAAAGGCTTCCATAGCCTTGGCAACTCATGACAAGAGCCTAGGGTAATTACTGACGTCATAAACAAGAGTGTCAAATTGTTAAGTCAACAACAAGAGTCACTGTGTACTTACTTCTCATGTGGGATCTGTCCTTAATGTGTTGTCCAATGTGAATTAACAGTATAACCAGTACTCAAACAGTATTTTACACTTTGTGTTTCTGTGTGGGTGCAAACTGTTGAAATCTTAAATACTAAATTGATCTTCTGTATATAAAGATAATTAAAAATGAATCTTGATTTGAATGGAATGGGAGAGGGAGCGGGAGTTGGGAGGGTTGCGGGTGGAAGGGAAGCTATGGGGGGGGAAGCCATTGTAATCCATAAGCTGTACTTTGGAAATTTATATTTATTAAATAAAAGTTAAAAAGAAAAAAAAATAAATAAATAAAAACACTTGTGGTAAAGTGATCTCCTTTCTTTATGGCCTTTTCATCAGCCTCTTTGCAGTTATTAAACAAACCTCTAATTTTTCAAATTCTAAATATAACTGTATTTCATTTAAAATTAGTCTTTGTTTAGTTGACAGCTACTGCTTTCATTTATTTACTTTAGCACTGGGCTAAATTTATGCCTTTCTGAGTTAACCTGAAACAACATGCCTGGTTCTTGGCTATACACATGTAAATTTCAGCCAGTAACTAATGAATTCAAAATTCAAATGAATGAGAAAAGAAGTTCTTGCTGTTAAAGAAAGGGGCTCTAACTTTCACTGAAGATCGAGCTAATTCTTTTTTGTTGTTGTTATCCTTTTTTTAAAAGATAACTTTTATTTATAAAACAGAACAGATTTCATATACACAACCTTAAGGATTTAGCTAACTCTTATGTTTTTAGTGTTATGGGCAGATTTTCCAGAAGATGTTATCGTGAATTCTGAGCATAATGCAAGTGCTAACGTAAGTTCTCTGGCTTCATGAATATATGCTTCATGCTAAAGATATATTTGAAACTCTGCCCACAGTCGGTTTTACCAGGTTCAAAGAATTCTAAATTCACTACTGCATTTCTGTGATCTGAATCTAATCTGGTAGAAGAAGAGAGAGCCACAGGACCTCTGGGAACCACACTCCTCCTCTTCACTGTAATCCCTACATTTTGCCACCCAATGAGATGTTCCTATTGATAACTTCCATTCTATCGCCCCCTTTTCTAAGAAATCTTTCAATATTTCTTGATTTAGATAAATGCCAAACCAAGCAATTTTATACACTGTATCACATTTAATAATTTTCTCAGAGAAACTAAGCCTGGGGAACTCCACAGAACTTTCTAGTTACGCCTTTTAGGAAACAGTCTCAGTACTTTCTCCTGTCTCTTGATTCCTTGGGATTTTGTAGAGAGACTGAGAGCATCTACTGCTCTCTTGGAAGAATCTCTTCCTCTCAATGGATTCTCCACTGTCACTCGGCTCCAAACACTTTAGATAATCCTCTCCTATCTGTACTTTGCAGGAGCTCTTTGTGACCTTGCCTCCTGTCCCTTGTTCCAGGTAGTCTGGTGCACTTCAATATGTACTGCAGCTTCAGAAATCTCCTTGTTCACTCGATTCCCTTCTGCCTGGAATACCCCTCCTCTGCTTCTCTTCTTGGAAGCCTCAGTTTCCAAAGCCTCTGAGCTAACCCCCATAGGACCCCCAAAGGCGGCAATGGCTACTTCTTCCTTTGAGTGTCCATGGAAAACCTGTGACTGAATGACTGAACTTAGTCATCTGGCTTAAAAGTTTTGGATGTGTACCTCTCTCTCTTTCTCACTCACTCTCTCTGAGATCAGTCATTAAATCTTGGGTCTACAAGAGGTGTGTAAAAGGAAGGGCCTTTGTAAATTATAGGTCTCAGACAAATAAATGGTGCCTGTTTTGGAGGATGTAAATGTGTATAATCTATGGGACTGATTTCTCAAGATAGCTCCATGGCAGACACCCAAATTGCTATGAATCAAATCTTACAGGAATTACAAGGAGCACCAACAGGCTTACAAGGAAAAGGCGTTCTTATGATTTAAGTGGGGACAGAGGAACACTGGTAAAGTGTTCTAGTTTCAATAGACTACAAATTGTTTCTGTTGCAGAAAGACTGTCTTCCTGATGTACTTGGCACTTGATGGTTAGAGACGAGATGCACCTGTTCAGAGCTCAGTGCAGTACACAGAATGGATGTTTTTGTTAGGGGCGCTGATAGTACCCAGGTGTCATATTACTTTATGGTTTGATTCTACCATCTTAATGTAAAGTTTTTCTGGAAGCATTTTGGGGTAATGCAGGTACCTATTAGAATATTATAACTTCAGAGTCCCAAGCTAACTTTTTAAAAGATTTATTTACTTATTTTAGAGGCAGAATTACAGACACAGATAGAGAGGTCTTCTATCCACTGGCTCACTTCCCAGATGGCTGCAATGGCCGGAACTGGGCCTATCTGAAGCCAGGAGCCAGAAGCCGCTTCTGGATCTCCCACATGGGTGCAGGGGTCCAAGCACTTGGGCCATCTTCCACTGCTTTCCCAGGCCATTAGCTGGCACCTGGATTGGAAGAGGAGCAGTCAGGACACAAAGTAGTGCCCATGTGGGATGCCGGCACTGCAGGTGGAGGCTTAACCTACTATGCCACAGTGCTCATCCCCAAGCTAACTCTTTATAAGAACAGTTTGTATCAATCTGCTTCAAAAGTTCAAGGGGTAAACAGAATTAAAAATGGGTTGATTTTGGTGGGGAAAATTTAAATCCATGCTTAGTTTTTTCATAATACTTATTTCTCAAGAACATTTTGAAGATCTGTTTGATTGCATTTCAAAATATTTTGAACCAAAATAAACCAATTTTAATCCCACTTTCCTATAAACTTTGTGAACTATCCTCATATTAACTGCCTTAATAAGCATAACAACTTCATGAGCTAATTACCATTATTATCCTCATTTTACAGGCGAGGAAAGCATGGCAGAGAAGATTAAACAATTTACCCAAGATCTAGTGACAGTTACTTGACAAAAGGTGGATCTGAAAAAGAGCTGTCAGTCATCCCAGCACAGGTTGGAGTGGGTAAGAGGTGAGTCAACATAAGGCAAGTTCTAACATGAGGCCTAACACATAGTGACCACTCCAAATTGCCTGATTTTATAATTTAGAAAATATTCAGTAACTCTCACTCCACATTGGGAATATACTCATGGGAATGATGGCTGGGACAGCTGATGGAAAGTATGGCTTGCTGACTCTCTTGCTCCAGCTGCCCCTGTGATTCTAAAGCATAGACCTTTTCTAGCAGGGAGAAAAACGCAGGCATTATGAATTGTCTCATTGCCTTTCACATGATCTTGTCTGATTGTCATAGTAAGGTATTTGTTTTTCCCTAATATGTTTGTGACAATCTCAAGAATGGTATTTTATGTCTAATCACTACCTTTTGTAAAAGAGATTAATAATCAACATGAGTGGTAGAGTTTGATCAGAAAAGGGATACTGATTATAAACATTATAGTATATGATGCCTTTTCAAGTTTCAAGTAGGGTAACTAATATTCAGCAGAAAACTCCTTAAGCTTTAGTTCTTTCCATTTCCATTACATTACATTTATACTTGTTTTAGTAAACGAAAGCCCAATAGCCTCAATTTTATTTGTGTGGTGTAATTAATAGTTGCAAAGTGTGATTTGCTAGCATAAATATTCTTTGTAAACTTCTAAAAATCTTATTGTGGGCTTAAACATAATGACTGGTATACGCAAACATGTGTGCTTTTTTCCTGGGGGGAAAATCTATCTATTCATTATCTTTTCATATTTTAATGAACTTGAAAGTTGCATATTAGATATTTTAGGTTGCATGGGAATATATGAAATGGTTGAAGAAAATTTTTCATCTTTCCTGATTTAGGAATAACAACAGCTTTCAAGTTCCAGCAAGAAGCTCTGTAATCACACATTCAGAGAAGTACCATGTCCAATCAGTTGCTCCATACTTTCAAGCTGTTATTATCTTAACTAACACTGTCTTGCGAAACTGTAGAGTTCTAGCTCTACAGTGGTATTATCATAAAAGATGTTTTCCCTTTCTTGGAAGGAATACAACAACAGCCTTAATTTAAAAGATGAATGTATGTGTTTCATTTATGTTCATAAACAACAGTTGCAGAACAGAATAAAAAGCCATAGGATGATTCATAGGGATGGGGGGGGTGAGTGAGTGGTAATCACAATATCAACATTTGAGACTCGGCTTTGAGGATGTGAGTAGGAAAACCAATTCTGTGATTCAGGGGTTGAGAAAATGGAATGATATTACTTTTCCTTCCTTGTATAATAGCAGCAAAAATAAGAACAATGACTATTACTACTGATAAAATACCCCACATTGTGATAAGTATTTTATATACACCTGAAAAGCAATATATGCAACATGTATTTTGTCGAATAGCGTAATTGAGCTAATAATGAAAAGGGTTTAAACTGTTTGCTCATTGGAGCATAACTAACTCCAATCATCAAATTCTGTGGATTCCAGAATATTGCACAAAAGTACACATTCTGGGGCAATGACAGCTGTCCTTCCTTTGGGTTAGTTTCTCACCTTGGGTGGACAGATACATTTCTCCAGATAGGGAAGCCCCCTCTTCTACGTGTCTGTACTTCACGCAGCTGGACAGGGGAAAGCAGAGCAGTCTCCTGCACATCCCTTGACATCCATCATTCTACTCATGCCTCATCTCTAGCTCCCTCCCTCTTTTCTCCATCCCCTACTTTCTTCTCACTTCCTTCCTACTTCTACCATTGTCTGAAAACTGTCCTGTTTTACCACAATCTGAAACAAGTAAATGTAGCTGTTGCTATCTTTTTTCTTCAGGGGTTTCTGGAGTTTATAGTCAAAGATACATATATGCTAAATTAGGGCTACTATTATTTATTTTTAAGCTTTAAAACATTTATTTGAGAGTTAGGGAGTCAGGGAAAGGAAGAGAGAAAGAGACAGGTAGACAGGGAGCACCTATGTACTGGGCTGAGGCTAGAGCCTGGTGTCTGGAACAGGAACCAGGTCTTCTGCATGGGGGGCAGAATCCAATTACTTGAGCCATTATTGCCACCTCCCAATATCACTTGCATTGGGAAGAATCTGGTGTCAGTCAGGAGCTGGAACCTGGAATTGAACCTTAGCATTCTGATGTAAGACTTGAGGATTTTTAACTGTCGTACTAGACACCCACTCCCTAAACTCTAGTTGAAATGTGGGCTCTGGTTTTGACATTCGATCTAAGAATTGCATTGTGTTGATTATCATTAAGAACAGGGTGCCCTCTGAAAGGGCTTATGAGTAACAGATAATTTTCAAAATCCAATTATAACTCCTTAAATGCCCTATAATCTACTAATTAGGTGATTTTTCTAGTGTAGGATTAAAGTAAACAGTATTTTGTCTTTACATCTTCTCATATGTGTCTATTTTCTATGTAAAAGTAGCATAGAAAAAATGAAAAGTGAAAAGCAAAGGTGACTTCAAAGAGAGAACTGTGTAATTAAAGGATACCGTGAAGCTCACACAATGGAGAAGACAGACCATGCCTGACAGCACTGGCAGGATTTCATGAGCCAGATTTAGGAGCCTGGAACTTTCAGACCTGCTGATGGCCATGTTCCTTCATGCCTGAGTGCTGCCAACCTGAGCCCGTGTTCATCCACAGCTGTAGTGTGTGTGCACTTTTATCCTTGCAGGTGTAAAGTTCACTCCAGTGACTGGATGGGTTGACACATGTGAGCACAGGGGTTCACTCAGGCACACACCTGCTTAGCATACTGGGCTTGGCCAGGAAGACTGCAGACTTAAATTTATGCTCTTGAGTGGATTTCTGGAAATATTGGACTTTTTTTTTTTTAAAGTGGACTTGTGATGCTATAAAATCTGTTGACTATTCTCTAAGGAAAAGTTGTGATTTCCTAACGGGTAGGATATATTGGAAGATGAACTAAAGCTGTTTATGAGAGGTAACTTCATGCAGTGAGAAAGGGGCAATCGCTTTAAGGCAAATTGCTCAGTGACTGTGATTTAGCATCCAGGCCTAAAAATGGAGATTATCATCCTCCATAATCTGTCTGAGTTACTTGTGCTATCAACTGATGGAACCCAATGAAGAATAACTGAATAATAATAAAGTCTATGCTGTAGAGCAATAATGATAAAATATAAATTAATTAGTTTTTGTGTGCAGAAAATAACATGCACACACAGATGTGAACAAACTGACTTTAAAAAATGTTTATTTTCATCTACTTGAAAAGCAGAGTGATCCAGAGAGAGGAAAAGTCAGACAGAGATCAGTCTGTCTCTTATACACTGGTTCACTCCCCAAATGCCCTCAACAGCCAGGGCATAGAAATCCTTCTCGGTGTCCAAAAGGCCCCCTCCATTTGGGCCATCAGGTGCTTCCTCCCAGAATGCATCAGTAGGAATCTATACCCTGGATGAGAAGTGGAGTATCTGGGACTTGAAATGGCACTCAAATGGAATGTGAAAGTCCCAAGTGGCTGCTTAACCCTGAGCCATAATGCTTGTTCCTGAACAAATTAATTAATCCACTAAGTAAATATGTGTTAATATCTTATTTGGTTCTGCTCATGAAGGGGGAAAAGTAGGTATAAAAGGGAAATCCTCTAGTCCCTGGCCTCCCCTCACACACCAGTGGGGAAACAAATATAATCTCACAATCTCAATACTAAACCTAAGCTAGAAATACGTACAAAAGCTGTCTACCAATTGCCAGGTGGGGTAATGCTCAGACTTAGCAACTTGCCAGCAAGGGATTGGGAGGAGAAGAGAGGAGAATTAGCAAGAATCAGGATCAACACAAGCTCAAGTGTTAGTCGCTGTGGATCTTCTGCTTGGTTCATTTCAACTGATATTGTATGAGGCAGATATTTGATAAACTATGACAAAGCAACCCCATAGAGCTGACTTTATTCACAGGCAAGTGATTGTCATCCAGGTTAACCTTAACCTTTTTTGGTGTTCTTTTCATGATACTGATTTTTCCCACCTTTAGGTGCCATATCTAAGAACTGATCTCGAAGATTGTCGAGCTGCTCAATAGTCAGGGTGCCGTCTTCTTCCTTTTCTACAGGTGGAGGACGTTTCGGCAGGGGTGGATCCGGGAAGACTTTTATATCACCATTAATGAAGAAGTCTTCTTGGTTTAAGTAAAGTTCATTCTGGATTTTTGTAGCTGTTTCAATGTGATAGCGAGCTATTTCTGTTAATTTTTCTACACTGAAAATGTAAAACGAATAGAGTTACCTCCATTAAAGATACTACTAGATTAATAGTGCTTGCTTATAAGACACATACTCAAAAATGAATGCATTACTTGGCTAAGATAGATAATTCAATCTGAGTGTTGGAAAATTTTAATGTCTCTTCAAGTCTATTTTATAAAAAAGCAAGGTATAGATTAGTACATTTTAGAAACAAGCAACAATGCATGCTTATTACACAGTTAATAGTTGCCCATTAAATACAAAGCTAAACAAAAGGACTCTGTTAAGTAAGGTTGTTACTAGTATCGGAACATATTTTACTATTTAAACAAGATTATATTAAGGGTTATATTCATTTTAAGTACGGAACACAATACTTGAGGGATCTTTAAAAAGTTCATGGAGGTGGAATTCAAAGTAAGTTTATTTCGGTGCAAACATTTTTGAAATTCATATATGGTACATGGCTTTTTCATAATTCTCATTTTCCATGAACATTCTGAAGATACCTTGTATGGAAGAATACCATGTAAAATATGACTGTTAGGAAAATACATTTATTCAGAATCAGGATAAATTATAATGAGAATCCAACTTGATAATGTGTTTTTGGAAAAGTGGCTTTTTTCTAACTTTACAAAAGGAATTTGATGTTATCTCAGACTTGGTTGTCAGAGTAGTCTCTGGTGCATATAATCCACTGAAATTGCTTTGCTATGTTCATGAAGAGTGAAAGTTCCTAATGATATCACATAGCCATAAGTGCACAATTTATGAGAGAACAGAGCAATCATGCTAGAACAATCCCTGGTCATGAGTCCTAGGGTAGGTTATTTAAGCTTTCTGAATTTTTAGCTTCACAATGGAGTCAATAATGCAACTCCTTACTTTGTGGCAGTTAATGTATAATTACATAGGACATGGACTTGAACTCTATTGGGGAGATAGTTAATATCATGATTAAAGCTATTTTAAAGGCCAGAGAAGTTTCTTTGCATGAATGGATACAACATCATTGCATGGAAGAAAGGGTCTTGTCTATATCTTAAATGAAATATTGAACATTATAGGAAATGCATATTTAGTCTAATTTTATATAAATCAGGAACACCAACATTTTCTTATACTGAAAATTTAGGAAATAGTTGCTGTCCTTCAAAAGATGCTTTTGAGTTCAGCTCCAGAATGCTGTCTTTTTAAGTATCTATGTAGTTTATGCTTTAGAGTGTTCCTGTGTGGGGCAGTGGGGGAAGGGTCAGAGAAGGATATTGGATAGCTACTAAGTTTACTGGAGTGAGGGAGACAGGATTCCAAATGTGAATGGAGACCCAACCATAAACAGGCTATCAAAACAAGTGTGCGCCACCTAGTGGAAGGTTACTAAGTGTAACCTCAAGAATGGTAGGGGAAATGCCAGGGCAAATGGAAACAAGATTTGTTCAGATATCAGAGAGCTCTGCCACCTTCTACCCCTGATATCATATTTCTAGGTTTTAGCTTCTTATGAACACAAAACACAGACCTTTGTGTACATACACATTGAAATTGCAGATTCAGAGGGCAGGGGTACATATAAGATAGACTTGTGAAATATAAGTGTATCTGATAAAAATATTATGCATTTACACTTGATGGTCACATGGATGAGAGTCATAATCCTAAGAATAAGAAATCTTCATTTGTAAGTAGCAGGCAGAGGAGAAAACTGGATATGACTTTTCTACGAGGCTGATGGTAACTGATTTGGTTCTTTACCCCGTAATATTATTTTAAGTACTACAGCAAGAAGTTTATCAGACTGAGATGTGTGTTTGTGTTTTTTAAAATTTATTTTTCACTCTGGAGCAATAGCACTATGTAGCTACGCTGAAGATTTTAGAGTAGAACTTTCATTTTGAGACAAGGATCAGATTAAACAAACCATAACCACTGTTTTTTTAGATGGCAATTGCTTCTGAGAATGCTTGCCATCTGAATCCTATTTACATAGCAACTTCTGAATTTTCCGTAGATGTTTATGGGACACTATAGTGCAACAGAGAATCTAGATCAAGCGGAAAACTCTGAAATGGCTTGGTTCAAGTGTTTCCTTTTATGGATGAAGCTGGCGCCCAAAGCAATCAGGCATGCTGCTAATTTGTGGATACTGTGGAACTGTTGATCTCATGGACAATCAAGTCTCCTGACTCTCAGATGAGGGCTATGTGACTCCGTTGAGTTGCCTCTTTATGCCTTGCTGGGGAGAGCTAAGAGGCTGAGATTCACTGCCTCTCGCCAGCAATGAAAGTCTGACAAGTCTCTGGAATGCAACAGAAAGGCTGAAGGAATCAGCCTAATTGATAAAATATTCCAGTGAATGGAGTCTTAATTTCCAATTAACTGGTTATGACTAACAACAAGTCTGGCATCAGATGTGGAGAATATTTTAAAATATGCTGAAAATATTTTAAAATTTCTTCTAATTCTCATTGAGCAGTGTGAAAACTGAAATCATAAAAAATGTGCAAAAGTGAATTTTATTGTAGACCCCTCTGAAACATGATATACTTTTCTTGTTTGAAAAGTCAAAGGAAACCTGGTAAGTAAAGCTCACTTTTTGGGTTTATACCCAAGATTTCCTAAGAGGTCAATGCTTGTGTCTGTAAATGTTATTCAGATTTGTAAACATCTTAAAAATCTGCCAGTTTTGGTGCTCAGGATTTAACAAAACACATATGTAAAAAGCCATGATATACTTTACCTGGACATTTCATTCAAATATCTCTCACCAAGCCATTTTTCCATGAGTTTATATATATCGACCACCTTTGTTATTAGGTCTTCAAGGACAGACAATGCTTTGGATTTTATCAATTCAAGTCGAAACTGTGTAGCTATCTCTATTTAAAAAGAAAAATAAGGATTTTGAAATGTGTTTCATGTATGTGAATTTTCTGATTGACCCAATTCAATTTTAAACCAACCATGTTTTAACCTGAGAAAGCTTTCAGTGCGCATGTGATACCTATATAGATGAGGCACCAGTGAAGCAAAATGTCATGTGTTGTTAACTTATTTGAGAAATGCTTTAAACTTAATAATTAAGCTTTATGTTAATTTATCGTCATGGCAATATAGTCTTTAATAAGTGGAATGAGAATAGATGATGTCTGAATTTCACAGAGCAGGGAAGGATGAAATCTCTGTCTTTCTCCCTACTTAGGAACCTTGGGATGGCAATGTCATTGTATTTCTCAGCACTGCTAAAACTAGGGCAAAACCTCTGTGTCCTTGAGCCTATTGCTATTCCCGACACATAATAAGGGCTTTTACCTCTAAATATGAGTATCTTTCTCATCTCTCTCCTTTGCTTTTTCCGTTCTCACTGGCCTAGTTTGGGTGCTGATTATCTTTCAGCTAAGCTATTGCCAGTAACTTCAACTCTGCTTTTCCTAACTTCCATTCCTGACCTCAAATCTAAATCTACCTCCACAAAACCCAGAGTAATCTGTCTCTCCTGCAGATGTGATCAGAACCTTTTTTCTGCTCAGAATTTCTCACTATCTCCTAGTTTCCATGAGCAGAAACCTGATTTCCTTGGCAGGGCTGGGATGACCCTGCACGGTCTGGCCTCCCTGTCTCCCAATTCACTCCTCCCCAGAGAATGCCCCAGGTTCCTGAGCCACACATTGCAGGACATCAGATCCATCCCAGACCACTCTCCTGTCTCAACACACACTTCTCTTCCCCATTCCTACCCCCGTTAGTCCTCTGGGTAAACTCCATTTTCTTCCAGTTCAGCTGAAACTTTAGTTCCCTGGAAAGTCTGTCTTGTCTCATCCTCCCCCACTCTCACATCAACATCCCCTTTGTATACCTGTCTCCAATACCACAGCATATTGTAAATAATTATTTCCATTTCTCTCTTCAAGATCTGGTTTTGCTTTATTATTTTTTTTGTCTGTGTGTGTATGTTGTGTCTAGCAAACACCACAGGACTTGACATATAGATGAAACTCAATAAACATTTATTATATGAATGAATGAATGGATTCTGCCACCCTAAGGATCATACACTGAATGAACTGGAAAATAAAGTATACGGACAACCTCTGACATTGGATGTGGGGAGAGGCAATGGGGAAGAAGCACATGTCCCTGTGCTCCACTTGATGTGACTGCAGGGATTTGGAAGCACACAATAGTAGGATGGGGACCTGGAGGAGGAGGAAGAGAGAGGGAGAGAAGATATGGCTGGAACGCATTAGTAGTTATTCGGCCTGGAGTCATTAAAGGCATCCCAGCTTACCCATTGCTGCATTTTTATGGTTTTGTTATCTGGTATATTGACCATGGTTCCTTTCCATGGGATATTTCTGCTCAGTTTCCTGATATTCTCAAATTCCATTTTCAATTGTATTGTAAGACACTTAGAGGAACCCTCAGGAGGGTGTCTCTTGTAGTCATGGCTGTCTACAGAGCAGAAGAGCCTTAAACATGACAGACAGGTGACTAGCTTGTTGAGGGCCTCTGCTCCCAGGAATACACTTTCCAGACCTGATAGCTTTTAGTCAAGACTTACGTATTTTCCTAATGAGGGGAATTATTAAATCATTCTGAAATATTCTTATTGTAATACAAAATTACTTATTTTGGTAGCCCCTACTTAAAGCTGTAAAATCACATCAAATTGGAAACATCGAAAACATTTTACTTTTACTCTTTGAGATTAAGATACAAAACTTTCAATTGACATAAAAACACCTTATATATTTGCAGGACATCATGTGATGGCTCAAAATATCTACAAAGAGAACTCCAAAAAATTCATAGAAAGTAGAATTAAAAAAAAATTTGTTGTAAAATATTTTGAAATCCATGCATACAAAGGATTTCCAAAAAGTTCATGGAAAATGCCTATTCTGAAAAAAAAAAACTATGCATGGATTTCAACATTTTTGTCACCAAAATAAATTTATTCTTTAATTCTATTTTTCCAAAAAATTCCGCTGCACTCTCATACACTCTGTAATGTTGAAATCAGGGTAGGCAAACACCTCCTCAAGCATTTGTCATTTCTTTGTAGTGAAAACATTCAATATGCTTTCTTCTAGCTATTTTGAAATACATAGTAAAAATATCACAATCTAGTCACTCTAATCTGCAATAGAATAGGAGAACTCCTTTGAGATTTCCTTCCCGAATTTTTTTTCCTCCTTTTTGAAATCTTGTTGACAGTTAAGACTGATTAGGCGATGCCAAAATATCTGACTCATACAAAAGTCAATTCCAGCCCTCATATGGTCAAATGAGAAAAATCTTTGAATGCTGTACTTCCCAACTGGTTTGTTTGGTACTCTCATTGACAGGGTCCTATGCAATTGATGAACCGGTGTGGACTGTATGCCTACTGGTCTACTGTCTACTGAAAAGCATCATCTGAGTTATTTTCAGTTGTTACCTTCAAATTGTAGGGCGGCAAGATGCTCCTCCTTTATTTTGAGCCTCAGTTCATTTTTCCTTTCGATTTCTGCGATTTCCTCTGCTGTGAACACTACAGGAGCAGCTTCAGCTACAGGAGGTGACTTACCTGAAAGGGCAAGGAAATGTGCAGAGTAAATCACCTATATAGGTGTGTTTGTTATGGTGCTTGGACAAAATAAATACAAAGCTGAATTCATAGAATTATAAACCTCCAGTGCTTTGGAAATGAGGAAACTTCTTCCCTCCAGTGTGGATGATGAAATATTTACAGCCCTTCCTTGAGAACTGTTCATGTGGCACCTGGGCTAGATTCATATGGAAATGTCCCAATTTGCATGGCCTTATAAATCACAAGATGCATGGCAAGTGCAGGGACGGTCACAGACTTTAAAGATGGTGGGATTCAGAGTTTGAGGATGAAATTGCAACTGCCGCCATAATGCAGATGCTGTTAGTCATCTTCAGAAGCACTCTTTTTAAGGGACCGCTTGTATTAGCAAACTGCTCATCAAGAAAACATAAGAGACTAACATCAAGAAGATGTGGCTGAAATGTAGGTGATGGTCAAAAATCTGTAAACTAATTATCTTTTAATTAGTAACTACCTACAAGTGCTTCGGGAATTACACAAGAGCATTACAAAACAAGAATCTGTTAGCATTTATCAGAGGATATAACCTCGGTGATGGCAGTGTTGTTCTAGTTGCAAGCCCAGTTTACAGAATTCAGCTCAACAAATCTTGTGAAAAAGACATAAATTCGAATAAAGAAAATCTGCTAAGAGACATTCGCTGCAATGATAGATGTGTGAATAACAGATAAAGAAGAGATTAATCATTCTGGATTTCTATTTCATCTGTATAATTAATGCATTGGACTCAGCCAGTTATAGTTATTTCATTAATGTAAATGGGAACATTTCCTTCAAATGCTATGCATTTATTTTATTTTTACCATCTGAGATGGACTGAAGTTGCATATTATTTTTTAATTTTAAATACAATTATTGAATTATTAATTTTTACTTTGCTTTAAGTGCCACGAACTTACCCCTCTCCATCCCCAGTGCTTTCACATCACTCCTACTCATAGCTGCCTAAATGTACTGCACCTGAGAAGTGTTCTGCTGTCCCCTCAAGTGGAGTGACATGACCTGTTCTCAGGGCACCTGTACTTTCTCAATCAAGAAGCAATCATCGAGGGTGGGTGTTTAGCCTAGCAGTTAAGACACTCACATCCCCTAGCAGAGTACATGAGTTGAATACCTGGCCGCAGTCCCTAATTCCAGCTTCCTAGTAATGTAGACCCTAAGAAGCAGTAGTGATGACTCAAATGGTTGGGTTCCTGCTCCCCACCACCCCCATGCTGCAGATCTGAATTGAATTCCTGACTCAGATTTGTCTAGATCTGGCCAGTGTGGACATTTGGGGAGTGAACCCACTGGCTAGGATTTCTCCTCCTGCCCTCTGCCTCTCAAATAAAATAAATAAATAAATAACCCACAATGATTGATTCACTGTCTATCTCTGCTATTGGTTACAGTTCTATCAGGGAAGAAGCCAGGGTTTTGATTTTTGTTTTTGTTTTTAATCTACTCTTGTGTCCTTTGCACCCAGTATAGAGTGTTTCCCATAGCAGGAAAGTGTCTTTGGAGCTTATTTTAAACTAGATACGTCTGTCTATTTGGATAAACCAAGTTAGGTAGAACCAGTATACAATGCAACTCACCAGCTAACACTACAGCTCATAGAAGCCTGGATATCTAGGCTGCACCTGGTGGCCAAGTGGCTAAAACATCTGGTTAAATGCTCACTTTCTCCCAACCAGAGGCTGAAGCATCTAGAGTTCTAGGTGCTAAAACAATGAATACCTTTTCCATGTTTGTCTTCCTTTTTATTCTTGGGTGGCTCATTTTCCTTTTTGCCTTTTTTGTTCGTACTCATCTGGGGAGATTTCTCTTTTGACTCTGCTGGTTGGTTTTCTTTGTCTTCTTCTATGAGCCTCTGATGAATTTCAGCAGCCACCTGGTTGTGTAATGGCAACGTTTCAGTGAAATGTGTAACAGTTGGGGTCTGGTTAGCACTAGACTGAACCCCCGTTCCGCTGTAGCCACCCTTACTGAGCAGTCAGTCTTTATGAAACCCACTGCAATGTCTTACTGGCCCTGTCCCCACACACAGCTTTGCTGCAGCCGCCTGTGGGAAGGCTGCTTTTGTTCACAATCCCAGTCTGCAAAGCATCCTCGCCATACCTGCAATGCTTCCTCACGGCCAGCTCCAGACCACGGTAGGGCCGCAGTTAGGCAAAAATTCCTTTCTTTTTAAATCTCAGACTCTATGGATTTAACATCTGTGATGGTTCCAAGTTCCTGCTATTGCTAGACTTCCAGTCATGCTTTTCCCTATTTCACTGCCCTAATTTTTTGTTTCATAATTAATCCCACATTGAGTGTTCTTCTGACAGTTTCCTCTGATCACCCCCACTTCCCATGAAATTTTAATACTGCAGAACTGTATTTGTTTATTTACTATGTGGCTATCTGTGCTTTACACATAAAGTGAGAGAACTTTCTTCACTCTCCCCACCAAACAGTTTTTGGGGAAGTGTGCCCTACGTTAATTGGGTAGTGAGCACTTGAATTCTGGGCTTCTACCCTAGTCTAGCAATAAATACCATCCCCCCAATTCTGTGTGTTTAGGATGATGACCCATTTCCTGACCCCAGAGTTCTTAGCCTCCTCCTCTAGGCTGCCTTTTAGCTTCTTTCCACTCTAACAGGCCCCTCCTCTCACTCTCACAAGTGTCTTACTTAGAGAGGTAGTCATATTGTTTCCCTGTGCTGGCCACTACATAGAGAGGCTCTATCAGCCTGCAGGGGTCTCTCCTCCTCTCCTCTGGGGCTGGCTTTGTACTTTGAGCACAGAAAAACCTTGGCTTGTGACAACATGGATGATCAACATCATTATGCTAAGTGAAATAAGCCAGTCATGGATAAACAAATACTGCATGGTCTCACATTCATATGTGCTCTCCAAAAATACTGAGCTCAAAGAAATAGAGATGGAAGGTGGTTACCAGTAGCTGGGGTAAATGAGTGAGATAGGGAAAAGAGAGATGTTTGTTAAAGGATACAAAATTTCAGGCTGACAGGAGGAATAAGTCCTGGTGATCTATTGCATAGCAATAGAGTTAATATAAGTTAATGTAAGTTAATAGCAATGTATTGCTTATTTAAAAATTGCTAAAAGAGTAGATTTTAAATGTTCTCATTGCAAAAAATAATAAGCACATGAAGTGATGGCTGTTATTTAGCTTAGTTTGATCATGCTACAGTGGATGCATGCATCAAAATATCATACTGCAGACATGAATATACAGTCATAATTTATAGAATAAAAAATGTATATCTAAAATTCCAGTCTCAGGGACTTACAAAAACTCCAGCCCCAGGGCAGGGCCTGTGTTGCTGGAGTCGTCTGCAGCTACAATACTGGCTCTTCTGAGCTAAGTCCACTGACTCAGGAGAGGTCCAGCGTGTTAGGGAGAGTAGCCCTGAGAAGTGAGAACTGAGAACAGAATCCCAAAGGAAGGAACAACACATATACACACACACACACACAAACATGCACACACACAAACACATACACATGCACACACATGCACACACACACAGTGGGACAGCAGTAGAAGCACAGGGATGAAAACTTCATAAACTTTCAATAAAACAACTCCTGATGACGTGGAGTCATAGTGTTTATTCTTTTATCTCAGTGCATACCAGGTCCAAACCTGCTATTATTTCCAGGGAGAATGCAGAGTGAGGATGGGAGGGGAAAGAGTGGAATGATGGGGGTGAAGAGAAATAGGAATAAGGCATAATCTCTACCTAGCACAACCTACAGCCTGGTAGGTGAGACACAGCAATCAGAGTTCCCGCCTTCTCCAAATTCCTGACACACTTCCTACTTCCGGCCCAGCAAGTAACTGTCCCTAACAGTGGCAGAAGTGTTAAGTCTCACCCTGTCCTCCAAGGGGCTATTTTAATATATAAGATTTATTTTATTTATTTGAAAGGCAGAGTTACAGGAGAGAGAGGGAGAGACAGAGAGAGAGAGAGAGAGAAGACTTCCATCCTCTAGTTCACTCCCCAAATGACTGCAATGGCCCAGGGTTAGGTTGAATCCAGGGTCAGGTTGAAACCAGGAACCCATCGAACTGGTCCTCCTATGGAATCCTAGCTCTGCAGGAAGCAGCTTAGCCTGCTGGGCCACAATGCCAGCCCCAACAACAATTTCCTCCCATGAGCTTGAAAGCTCCCTAGAGTAAAGCCAGGGCTGTTTCTTAGTATTCTCTGTAGCTTTATGTACATTTGCTTTGCTCACAGGGGATTTGCCTATTAATTGATGACGTTTCTTTTCAAATAATCACATTCTTCAGAGTGCATCCACAGCTTCTTCAATATCAACAGCACCTTGGAGGGACATGAAAAGATTTCCGAGAGCAAGCCAATATTTTTTCTTGTTTTTTTTTTTTTTTTCCACCAGATGCCCTTTTGATAAAAACAGATTTCATACTATACACTGTACATTCAAATTCTTGGTAAAGCTGAAAGCAGGCTTGTTAACATTCCCACCTAAATTGCAAGCAATTCAGTTTTGAATCTGTTCTTGCAAAACAGGGTAAGTTAGTAATTTCCTTCAAAATTGGATTTTCCTCCTTGGTAAACAATCTTGTGATGATGATGATGATGACGACGACAATGACCATAATTTTAATATTTCTGGTCTCCTTCCCTCAAAGACCTCTGGGTCTTTTCAAAAAATTAACATGATTTACAATACATCAGCAATCTAGCTTGCAAGGTTGGGGAGAACTTTAGCCATGATGCTATGACATTGTGAGAGTTGAGTATAACTTCTGTGAAATCATTACATGCCTGCCTATTAGAAGAAAGTTTGGGTAAAAATTAACATAGCATACTAAATGGATAGCTCTTGGGAAAACTGCTGTAAGGAACAGCACCTGCCCACGGTGCAGTGCTCTCATTTCAATTGCACGGATCTCAGCTGTGTGGCTTGCCTCACAACAATGTACTGAATCACACCTGTCTCATCTGGAACTCAAAGTTCCCTTATGATCATGTGACATCCAAGTGACAAAAATCTACCAGAAGTATATAAAATCTGGATTCTAACACACATAAACATATTAATTAGCAAGAACTTTCTTTCTCTCTCTCTCTCTCTCTCTCTCTCTCTCTCTCTTTCTCCTTCTCTGATTCCGATGTGGATTTCAAAAGTCCATAAAGAAAATGGTACAATTTGGCATAAATTTCTTAAAACAATGATATGCTATAACTATAGCTTCTAAAAACACTTTCATATACATTCTGTCATTTGATATTCTCAACCAGTCAAGAATATCTCCCTGTTATAGTAAGGAATTGAAGATTCAGTGAGGTTAACTGATTTTCCTAAAAACCACACTGTTTAATCCGAGGTACAGCCAATGCTGTTTGTGCTTCATGATCCTCTCTTTCTGAAAATATCAGATTTTGAAATGTCATTTCCTTAAATAATTAAAAATTCATTCATTTGTTTATTTGAGAAGCAAAATGACAGCAAGAGAGACACAAAGAGAGGGCTCCCATCAGCTGGTTCACCTTCCTAATGCCTGGGGCTGGGCCAGGACCAAAGCTGGGAGCAGTCACTCAATCTGGGTTTACCGCATGGGTGGCAGGAACCCATTTACTTGAGTCATCACTGCTGCCTCCCAGTGATTTTCCTTAGCAGGAAGCTGGAGACAGGAGCCAGAGCCAGGAATCCAATGCAGGTATTAGACCTGGGTATCTTAGCTGGTGTCTTAATCACCCTCCCCTAACCAGGTAATTGTAATAGTATACTTAAAACTTAAATATTAGGTTTATGTAGCCCAATTAAGAATAAGGATAATGCACCTTTTTTCCTAGAGCTTCTAAACCTGCTTTCCTACCTTCTGGTGCTTTGACTTGTGGGGGTGTCTATGGTGATCACCATTGTCATCCCCATCAGCATCATTAGTACAGTGGCAGCAGCATCCCCAAACTGCATTAATGGTTTAGTACTGTTAGATATGGGCATTATGCTAGGTCAGTGCATATAAAAAAGTTTCAGAATCTGGTTAAGTATTCAAGAAAACAAGTAGTGAGAAAAAAAATAAAAACAAAAACTGATATACTGAGAGCAAAGAGTGGAAAAGACAATAACTGCTACAAAGATTAAAAGAACACAGGATCATAGATGGCTGGGGCTTCGGGAAACAGGTAACTGCTTAGAAACCAAGGCAGGAACTGGTTGTGAAGACTTAGCAGAGCATAGGATTTAATATAGAAGAAAGGAATCTCGTATTTCAGGAGGGTAAAATGGCACTAACCAGGCCCTAAGGGAAGTAATGCCAGGAAGGTGCAGTAGGTAATAGCCAGGCAGTTTGTAAGATGCTGTGAGGAACTGGTGCTGGCCAGAGTGTGGAGGGCTGAGCTTCAAGTTTGCGATTCTGTGGGGAATACAGATCTCACACTGCCTCATTCTCCTTTTGGGTTCATAATGAAAGATCATTTCAATATCCTTAGAAGCTTCATGTGCCTTTTAGAAACAATCTAACAATCATCTTATCTTATCTGGATCATTTTGTCAATTTAAGCTTAATGTAAGTTGCAGATATATCTGAGATCTAAATCAGCCATCTTGCTATATGCTTCCAATTTGTATTGCTTGTTCTAAAAATGTTCTGTCTTTGTTTCTTTACTTCTTGCAGAAAAAGAGTTAAATTATTTCATTTCCTCTTATATTAGCTTGGAAGGCACATGCACTACTTCACTTAATAGTTATCCTTAAAATACTACCGTGAATTTTTACAGAATAATACACTTTGATGAGTTAAGAACTCACTAAGAGAGTGGTGACAGAATGCATTCCTTCCAAAGTTAAAGAGGGGGACATAGAGCATCTATTAGAAAGAATATACAGAAAGGATAAAAATGAAAGGAAGATCTATCTGAGTATAATTTGCAATGAAAGCATTATAAGTAAAGAAAATCGTCCCATAATAAGAAAAGATTCAATTCACAAGAAATATCTAATGATTTGAAGTTCGTATATACCCAATTTTATTGCTTCAAATATACATGAAGCAAAAATGGACAAAACTACAGATAGAAATTAATAATCCATTTTTATAATAAGTGCTTTTATCATAATTCTCTTCATGATTCAATGAAGGAAAAAATAATGAGTATAAAAAATTAAAAATATGCATCTATAATTTTCACATATTAAAATATGAATATATAATAAAAGTATTTAATACCTAAGTAGAAACAATGGCATGTGTGCATATTTAAAAGTGAAATATATAGAATCTACTTCATGTGCATAACATTTCCAAAATTTACCTTAAAGTAAATCTCAAAAATTTTATGAGAATTCATTCTGTGATTAAAACATAATCAAAGTAGAAAGCAACATACAATTTTGAATATTAAAAATACACTTGTAGGAGGCAAGTTTTGTGGTGCAATGGATTAAGCTACCACTTGAGACATCCTGTATCACAGTGCCTGGGATTAAGTCCTGCCTCCTGTTCTGATCCAGCTTTCTGCTAATGCATTTGGGAAGCAGCAGATGATGGTCCAAGTGCTTGGGTTCCTGCCACCCATGTGGGAGACCTGGACTGAGTTCCAGCATCCTGGCTTCAGCCTGGCCCAGAACTGGCTGCTGTAGGCCTTTGGGGGGTGAACCAGCAGGTGGAACCTCTCTTTCTCTCTTTCTCTCTCTGGCTCTCCTCTATCTCTGTCACTATGCCTTTCAATTAAATAAAAAAATACCTTAAAGAAAACAAAGAAAAGGGAAAAACGCCAGAATTAAGGGAAAACAACATAGAAAAAAATGGAACAATGAAGCTAAATGTTTTTTAAGAAGAAAGAAATGATCAAGAAAGAAGTAAGCCCACATAACAAGCCTCAGAATTGGCAAAGGAGTCATCAAATATTAGGGTACTTCCAAAATTTCATAAAATTGAATTAAAAATTAAGTTTATTTTGGTACAATTTTTTTTTGAAATCCATGCACAGCTTTTCATAATACAGCTTCATAATACACAATTTACATGAACTTTTGGAACCACTATCATAGATCTTAACACAATCACAAGATCTATATATATATTTTAAGATGTATTCATTTGAAAGTCAAGGTGGGCCGGCGCCGCGGCTCACTAGGCTAATCCTCCGCCCTGGGGCGCCAGCACACCAGGTTCTAGTCCCGGTTGCCCCTCTTCCAGGCCAGCTCTCTGCTGTGGCCCAGGAGTGCAGTGGAGGATGGCCCAAGTGCTTGGGCCCTGCACCCCATGGGAAACCAGGAGAAGCACCTGGCTCCTGCCATCGGATCAGCGCAGTGCTCCAGCCACAGCGTGCTGGCCGCGGCGGCCATTGGAGGGTGAACCAACGGCAAAAAGGAAGACCATTCTCTCTTTCTATCTCTCTCACTGTCCACTCTGCCTGTCAAAAAAAAAAAAACAAAACAAAACACAAAAAAAACAAAAAAAGTCAGGGTGAAGGGGGGAGAGAGAGAGAGAGAGAGAGAGAGAGAGAGAGAGAGAGATCCATCTATGTATCTTCCATCTGCTGGTTCATTCTTGACATAGCCACAACAGCCAGGTCTGGGTCAAGATGAAGTTAGGAGTCAGGAACTCCATCCTGATCTCTTACATGGGTGCAGGGGCCCAAGTATTTGTGCATCTTTCCCTGCTTTCCCTGGCACATTAGTAGGAAGCTGGATCAGAAGCAGAGTAACCAGGAATCAAAACTGGTATTCCGATGTGATGTTGCAAGTGACAGGGGAACCTGGTGTAGGCACAGCAATGGTCTCATAAGAAGATATTTTTTTAAATAGCTTTATGCCAATACACTTAAAAATTCAGAAATGGAAAAATTCCCAGCGGAATTGAATTTACTATAATCAGCCAATATTTTTTCTAAGAAGAAATAGAAAATACAAAGTATTATATATACCTATTAAGAAAACAAAACCTTGGGAGTGTACGTAGGATGGGGGAGAAACAACAAAAGCTCTTCCTACAAACTTGCTATAAGCCACTAAGCAGGGTTGTTATAAGCCACTAAGCAGTAGTAGAGGTGCTGCTTGGGATATATGCATCGCATTTTAGAATGCCTGGATTCAAGTTCAGGCCTCATTTTCAATTCCACATCCCTGATAATGAGCATTCTGGCAGGCAGCAAGTGAGGGCTCAACAACCTGAGTCCATGCCACCCAGATGGGAGGCCTGAACAGAGTTTTGGGCTGCTGGCTTCAGCCTGGCTGAGCCCTTGCTGTTGTGGGAATCTGGGAAGTGACCCAGTGAATGAAAGATCTCTTTATGTATGTCTCTGTCTTTCTGGTTTTCAAATAAAATTAAAATAAATGAATAAAAATAAATGAAAAAAATCTTAAAAGACTTTAAGTATAGTCATTTCCTTGGTGAATGCTACCAAACATTTCAAGAAGATGTAATGCCAAACATCCTTATACTCATGCAAAGAATAGAAATACAGGTTCAATTTAGGAGTCTCATATTACTGGAATGCTAAAAGCTATCAAGGACAATATAAAAAGGAAAATTACACAATTACTTCATTCATGAATAAAGATTCAAAAATCCTAAGCAACTTATTAATAAAACAAATTCAGCAATATATAAGAGAATGATGTTTCATAACAATATTGGTCTTATTTCAGGAATGCAATGTAATTTTAACATTAAAAAATGATCAATCTAATTTTCCACATTAACTCAAGAAAATAGAGAAAAATAATATGATAATTGTAAAGATGCAGGAAAAGCATTTACAATGCAGCTTATTTTAAAAAAATTCTCATGGTAAATTGGGAATGAAAGAGAACTTCCAAAATCTGTTAAATATTGTCTGAAAAAAGTCTATATCAACATTTTTGTGAATAATGACAAGCTGATTTGAAAATTTATATAGAAACACAAAGAGCCTACACAGCAGTAAAATTAAAAAAAAAAAAAGGAAATCTTGTCATTTGCAACAAAATGGACGCGACTGGAAACCATTATACTTAGTGAAATAATTCAGCCCCAAAAGGACACATACCATATATTCTCCCTGACCTGTGGTAACTAATAGAGTACCTAAAATGTAATCTGTAAAATGAAACTGATACTCTGAGATGTGATGATTTTTAACAGTCCCTATCTCTACAATTGAACACTGTTGTGGGTTTTTTTCTTCATACTATTCGTCAAACTCTTTACTTAGTGTAGGGTTAATCTTATGAGTATAAAGTTAACTGAAATGAGATCTGTGTAAAAAATAAGAATGGGAACAGGAGAGGGTGGAGGAAGAAGGGTGGGAGCATGGGGAGGAAGGCGTGTAGAATGGGAAGTATCTCTGTGTTCCTGAGTCTGTGTATATGAAATACATGAAATCTGTATACCTTAAATAAAATAAATAAAAAAAGAATAGTTAAAATCCAAAAGGCAGAGAGTAACAAATGCTCTCAAGGATGTGGAGAGAAGGGAACACTTAGACACTGTTGGTGGGAATTTAATTATCACAGCCACTGTATGGAAATTTCTGAAAAATCTAGAAATAGATTTGTCATACAATCCAGCAATTCCACTTCTCAGTATATACCCAAAAGGCAGGACCACATTGTATTAAAGAGATACCTGCATCACCATGTTTATAGCAGCACTGTTCACAATAGCCAAAATGTGGAATCAACCAAGGTGTCCATCACCAAATGAATGCATAAAGAAAATGTGGCATAGATACACAATAGAATGTTATTTAGTTATTTTTTTTTTTTTATTTTTGACAGGCAGAGTGGACAGTGAGAGAGATAGAAAGAGAGAATGGTCTTCCTTTTTGCCGTTGGATCACCCTCCAATGGCCGCCGCAGACGGCGCGCTGCGGCCGGCGCACTGCGCTCGTCCGATGGCAGGAGCCAGGTGCTTCTCCTGGTCTCCCATGGGGTGCAGGGCCCAAGCACTTGGGCCATCCTCCACTGCACTCCTGGGCCACAGCAGAGAGCTGGCCTGGAAGAGGGGCAACCAGGACAGAATCCGGCGCCCCGACCGGGACTAGAACCCGGTGTGCCGGTGCCGTAAGGCGGAGGATTAGCCTGTTGAGCCACGGCGCCGGCCATTATTTAGTTACTAAGATAGCTATTTTATAGCGACTCAGCCATAAAAACAATGAGATTCTACTATTTGCAGCAAAATGGATGCAACTGGAGGATATCATGTTGAGTAAAGCAAGTGGGACGCAGAAAGACAAATGCTGCATGTTCTCCCTTATATGTGGAAGCTAAAATTTAAAAAAAAGAAGAAAATAAAAAAACAGAAACAAGAATGAAAGAAATTACTGTGTGTATTAGTATTGCTGTAAATGTAACTTTGAAATTTAATGTGTATGGGGGAAATTCTCATTTTTCCATTTGATTATTGTTCACGGCCTTTGCCTATGTTTACACTAAACTATGGTAGTTTTGCTTTTTATTTATTGAACTCTATTCACTGGTACATTAAGCCTTTGAATGAAATATATATTGAAGATATACTATCTCAAAAGTAAGGAGGAGAAGGGAGGAAGGGAGAGGAAGTAGAGGTAGGAGGGAGAGAAAAGGAGGTATGAGGGAGAAGGAGTATCATCATATTCTAAGAATTACATCTATGAAATATATTGACACTCTTAAAGACTAAAAGATTCAATATAAAATTTAAATTTTTTAAAAAGACAAAAACTCAACAACAAAAAAAGACAAAGAACCAAGAAAAACCACAATGATCTTGACAGATGACAAGATAGGAAGACTTGCTCATCTAGGAAATAAATGAAAGATCTGATATTGGTGTGATATTAGTACAAAAACACATAAGTAGAGGAATGCAACAGACCCATACACGCATGACCATTTAATTTATGACAAAACTGATCATGCAGTGAAATGGGGGAAAGATTTCACATTATGTGTGAGAGCTGAAATGTTGTCTATATACTGACAATACTGCTATCTACTGACACTGAAGATAACACATACTCCTGCCTATATACTCAATAGTTATAAGTGTATATGGGCACCAGTGGAAACATACAAGTTTGCTCATAGAGCAGTATTTATAATGGCACCAGTTACAAATTAATATGTGTATCAGTAATGAACTGGTTAAATAAACTCTGATGGGAGTGGGTATGTGGCACAGTGGTGAAGTTACTGCCTAGGGGCCCAGCATATTCCTTGGGTTAAAGTCCCAATCCTGCTTCCTCTTAATGTGCACTCTGTGTGGGAGCATGTGATGACTCAAGTACTCGGGCGCCTGCCATGTTTGTGGGAGACATAGATTTGCTTTGGCCTGACTTTGCCCTAGCTCTTGTTGGTATTTGAAGAGTGAACTAAGGGATGGAAAATCTCTTTCCCTCTGCCTTTCAAATAAAATAAATAAATGAATAAACCTAAGATATATCTAATAGAACACTTTATAGCAACTGAAATGAACAGACTACAGATATAAACAACATGGGGTGAATCTCACAAATAATGCTGAGTGAAAGAAGACACAGAAAGATAAAAGGCGTGAGTCCATTATTCTAAAATTCAAAAGCATGCAAACCTACATGCATTGTTTAGAGATATGCACTTAGGAAAGAAAGATCTTTTTTACAAGGATCAAGAAATGATTCCTACAAGGCAAGATGGCAGGCCCAGTTAGTGAGGAGGAAGGAGGTAGGATTGGGAATGGGCACAAAAAGGAGTTGCCGGTGAAGAGCTGATTCCATTTCCCACATGGTGTAGTGGTGATATGAGTATTTACTTTAGGTGGTCTCATGAAGCCATATTATTTTAATTTTGTGAACTTTCCTTATGTGTGTCAAAATCCACACTAAAATGTTTTTCGAAAGAAGCAAGGCAATGAGAGGGTTTACAATTGTTTCCAAGATGAAGAAAAGAAAGAAGTAAGGAGAATGTGAGAGAAAGAGAGAGAGAGAAAGAGAGAGAGAGAGGGAGAGAGAGAAAGAGAGAGAGAGAGAGAGAGAGAGAGAGAGAGAGAGAGAGAGAGAGAGAGAGAGAATGAGAGAGAATGAGAATGAAAAGAAAGAGATCCTGAGACTTCCTTGCAAGAAGTTCAGAAATAAAGTAGCCTGGAGGCATGGAGGCCGAGAAGGGATTTGGAAAATGTCCCATGAGAAATTTTGTTTGCTGCTAAAGTTTCCCTTCTACATCTTTCACAATATCTTTTTGGAAAGTTGACACTGCCTTCTGTTTGAATGGGATATTTCAAATAATAATTCAAAAATAATAATTATCATTATAATAATTTCAATAAATAATTCAAAGAAGGCTTGGCATAAAATGAAAACTGTTATCTTATTGGTGGACCCAGGACTCAGTGGATGAGGGACAGCAGTCATCCGAGTTAAAGACTCTTTGTGTTTTGTGTATGGTGGGCAGTCTCTGTTTGGATGAAAGTTTCCTTTCCCTTTTAATTTGAAAGGATATGAATTTCAAAGTCATGTAGACAAATTTCATTTTGTTTCTTAGCCTTTGTGAACCTTAGTTTTCTACTGCAAAGAAGATAATAGCACTGGCCCAACAAGTGACTTAGGAAGCATGTCTAGCACAAAGGTTGTAAATTAGAGGCCTATAGGCCAGAAGTGTGTTTTGCTTGGCTCTATAGAATATTTCTGAGTTTGATTTCAGTCTCACAAGCTAAGATCAGTAGTTTCAAATAAAAATCAAAATTTCTCTTTTTTTCTTAGAACACTGGAAAAATATGGCCACTCAGGGCTTCATTCATGGATGACAAAATTGGCCATGTTAGAGTAGCAAGCGCCTTATCACCAAGGGCGTGATTTACACTTAGTGACAGTCCCAGCCCTCTCCATTGCCTGATACTTCACCTACCTCTCTCTGACAGGCCTGTTAGACTCCTGGACTTGAAACCCTGGCCCAGCCCAGAAAATTAGTTTGATATTGGCTCACTCTTTCATGATCTCAAATAGTTATTGAATGAATAATTTTTGCTCTATTTCTTTCAGAAAAAAAAAGTCTGCTTGAAGGCATAATTTTATAGAATGCTTGTGAACATTGTATGTAATTTCTACACACAGAATATTAGCAAACTTTACATTTAATGATTGGGTATCACTGAAAGTAACTGTAGTAATAACATTGCTTACCATGTTAGATATCGCTAAGGAAGCCTGCTGCCAGGTGTCCATTACCAACCTCTCATCTGCCTCAAAGTTTGTCTGCACGTTTTCTAGAGAGTAATCAATCTTGCCTTTCAGTATTGCTTTTAATTTTGGTCTGGGCACGCCTGTTTCTGGAGAAATGGATATTCGAGGAACTAGAGGAATTCTTTGGAAAATAAACAAACAAAAGAAATACAAAGACTTTATTCAACAGAATTCTATTTTTATACCCATGTCACTTTGTGAATTTTGTTGTCTTTCATCTCAAAATTCAAAGTTTTCCTGGAAGAATTCCTTTAATGGGGATAAGCTTATAAAAGACTGTATTCAAACTTTTATGGTCTAGGAAGTTTTGTTAATAAGAGAAAACTCCAACCCTCCCTGCCCCTGCAGAAGAAAAACAAAACAAACAAAAAAAGAAACCACAGGACTTCCTTCATGAATTTACTTCTCAGTAATTATTAGGAGGAGGATTTAACAGTGATGATGATGAATAAATGCAATTTTGAAATTTATACAGAACATACACTTCCACTGAGGGGTAAACCAGTCAAGAAAAAGCAAACCAATTGGAATAGGGCATCCTGAAGTAGACAGTTCAAAAGTAGGATATGACTTGAGTATGAAAGCGGCCATATGGTGTGCAGGCAACAAGGTTTTGGTGGTGGATTGGGTCTACCTCTTGTAGCCCTCCCCTCTCTTGAACCAAGATAGTGAAGATCTCTTGTTAAGGGCTATGGGAACGCAGAATTAAGCTCTCTCTGTCTTCTCTCAACCATATTGCTGTCTGTATGCAGAAATTTTAGATCTGCCCTAGAAACATTCTGATGCAGAAGGATCCCAGAATCTCAAAGGTTACCTAAAGCAGGGAGAAATTCACAAGGAAGAATTTTTACTGTTACTGGACTCTTCCTTTGTTGACAGAATTGCAAAGGGTTTTCAGCTTAGGGAGGGAATGGGGAGGGAGTAACTCCAAGGATGTCATTGGTGAAACCTGAGGAAGAAAGTCAAGCATTTTGGTTTGTAGACTCAAGTGGCTGGAGAACAAAGCAGTGATTCAGAAATATGATTGCAAACTTCAATAAACAGGTGTTATTTTGAAGTATCACCTGAAAGGTTTCTTAAATTTGAAACTGGTTCTTACTGTGCTAGACATTCTACAATGCATTGTGGATCTACTACTCTTCTATGTCTAAATTAAACTACAGTTAAATAGTCAAATAAGGCTAAGACACTGCCAGTTCAGTTCAGCTGTGATTTGTGTCCAATAAATTAAGGTAAAGTATGCCTGATCATCTCTGGGCATTTCATACCATGCAACATGCATTTCTGAAACCTTGCTATGCAGGACAGCAGTAGAGGCCTATCTTTTAGAAAAAGAATATGAATTTAGATTTCATTTACTGGAAAAACTCAGTCTAGATCATTCTGTTGCTATCAGTATATATGAACTTAGGAACGTTACCTACTTTCTGATGCTCTGTTACTCCTAGAATAATATAATAATATTATGATTAATAATATTAATTATCAATTAAGTATTAGTTACTGCTATTAATATGCATACTACTATGAATCACATCACTTTTATTATAAATTGTTGGGAGGAATAAAACAGACAAGCTATATGAAAATGTTTAATTTTGTGCTTGTCCTTATATATGTTACAAAGGGTGGGGTGAATTGGTTGGTTGGTCGATTGACTGATAGTCTCAGTAGATAGCCACAGAAGTGATTTGAGGCTGAGATTGGTGTAGAGCTGTTTTGCAGAAAATAACTTGCTGTTCTTTGCCAGTTTCACTTAGGAACATGAATAGCTTCTCTATTATGTCTGACTTGCTATTTTGTGCTAAGAACAGAATGCACTGCTACTCTAGGCACTGAAACTTGGCCTCTTTGGTTGGCTCTGATGGTTTATATTGACTTTGGAAATTTTTATTCTTTTCAACTTCAAAGCTCTCCTTCAGTGGCTGGCTGAACATTTCTCTGTTATTTGTATTTAAAGGAGTACGCATTTTGCCTCTTGTGTACATACACATGAGCCTGATAGGGATATGATAGGTACTGCATAACCCTGCAGCATTAAGGTCATCTCAAATACTTTTTGAAACAAGAGACAGTAAAACAAACCAAGAAAGAATGTGTAAGACTCACAATTAAAATACTGAATAGAAATAATAATATTCAACATTTATTGAGGGCTGTTGGGACTAGCTTGCAAGTCTACCGATGCCCAGACATGGTACCAAATGCTTTTAGATTTTATTTTCTGTAATCTTCATAGAAAAATCCTACTTTACACATAGAGAACTGAAGCTTAGAAGAACTGGAGTGACTTGACTTGAAAAATTATCTTGTTACCTACATTACCTACATGTTAGTTATTATAAATGACAGACTGGCAATTCAAACCAGATCTGCCTGACTTCAAAATAAATTCATTACCCTACACCTAGTTTGTACAATTCTGGCACCCTATTGAATGAGCAGGCTTGTAACACAACAAATATAGTACTTTCAATGTAAAATAAACAAGTCATCTCCTTAGGTATTTAAATTTAACATTCATGCCTATATATTATTTTTAAAATCTAACTTCTTCCTTTCCCCTTCTCTTTATATTTATAGTTTTTGTTTTCTCAAGATATCATTATTGGTATTGACAAAATAATATTTTAATTCCTTGTTTTAGTTTATTAATTTACTTTTAATCAACTCATTTAATTTTAAGGACTTTAATTCTATTTCTATTCACTTCAATTTATTTTAATTCTTACTTCTAACTCCTTGATGTTTGCTAGTTGGAATCCGCATCACAGGCATTACTATCAATCCCAACATCATTTATGGAAGAGATTTTTCTTTTTTAAAAAAATTTCTCTTTTAAAAAAGTTATTTATTTATTTGAAAGGTAGAGTTACGGAGAGAAAGGGAGAGATGGATGGTGGCCATAGGGAGGTAGAAAGAGATATCTTTCATCTGCTGGTTCACTCCCCAAATGGATGCAACAGCTAGGGCTGAGCCAGGCCAAAATCAGGAGCTTCATCCAGTCTCCCAGCTGGGTGGCAGGGGCACAATCACCTGGGCCATCTTCTACTGCTTTCCCAGGCACAGCAGGGAGCTGGGCTGAAGTAGAGCAGCCAGGACTTGAACTGGCACCCATTGGGGACTCCTGTCTTGCAGGTGGCAGCTTAACCTGCCATGCCACAATACTGGCTCGAAGACATTTTTCTATGTGTCCATAGTTCTCAGGTCAGGATTTGGCATCTTGCCCTTTCCCATCCCCTGCCCATTATATCTTTAGAAACATTTATTTAGAAATTTTCATATTGTGTGGTATTTGTTTAGCTGAAAATAGAGTTTTTCTCCCACCCTAATTTTGAAGAAAATCCCAGAAAACCTACAACTACAAGTTAATTCGGTAGCAGGGATCTGATGTTAGACTAATAATAAAGTTTTTCAGGCTACTGACTTCATAATCACATATGATTGAGGAGTCACTGATTCTCAATTTCCTCACCTATAAGACTCATAACTCTTTTCACGGTCTTAACTTTTTCCATTTTTGTGTGCTTAGCATCTCTCTTTCTCTCTCTCTCGCTCTCGCTCTCTCTCTCTCATACACACACACACACACACACACACACACATCTGCTTGGGTTCTTTTATAAAAATGATTGAGGTTGAGAATCCTCAGAAATTCTAGGGGCTGAAAGTGTGTCAGAATTTTTATGTACCACACATTCCCTAAATCCCCAGCAGAATGACACATAATATCTCTGCAGCAAAATGAGTAAAGATCACTATAAATGGGATATATAATACATACTAGTCTTAAAGTAGTAACACACCAAGGTTAGAAAAAAAATAACGTTCAGTGTTTAGAGCTTTTATGAAGTTCAGATTTGCAGATAAAGTATGATTTTTTATTAGTGGTGAATAATTTAAAATCACAAAGCTTTACCTTCAAAACAATTACAGTGTAACATGATAGCCTAGCCTTCCTTACCTAAGCTGGTTTTCCGAAATATCTTTACTATCCAGTCGGATCAACGGGATTCGAGTAAATCTCTTGCTGTCATCTATTGGGATTTTGCGTTCCATTGCCCTGTAATAATCTTGCAGGAGTCTCTTTGTATCTTGGAAACGGTTCAGTTCTGCCTATAACAGAAAATGAGAATGTTAATATCCCAAAATGAACAAGATGCTGTGTACATAATTCCCGTATAAGAATCTGTGAGTGATATTTTTAAAACATTAAGGTTGAAATTAATTTTCTGGAAATTAAGAAAGCATTGACTGTGAGTGTATATCTAAAATCTATATTTAGGGAGCACATTCCACTGAAAAAGGTCTTCATATTGCAACAAATGGTTATGATAGATGGAATGTTTCAAGTACTGCATGTTAGTCATTTCTTTGATAGTAGAGATACTTTCTGTGTCTTAGATTCAACCAACCAACACATCGACAAACATGAGTATTGCTTCCAGCGCGGGTGACATATAAATTGATTTGGGAGATGCCAGACTATTACACACACAAATAGAAGTAAAAAAACAATGCTGGGTTCTGATCATCTAGGACAGTTTAAACCAGTTGTGGAAAAATTACAAATGGTATCATAAAGAGATAATAATAGTTCTCTTTCTGCAGTCTCCCTTCTTGTACGGTCAGAAGGTAACTCCTTCATTGCAGATGTTCCCTTGAGGGAAATGGAGCAGCACAGAGGGGTCTATGGTGAGGTGAGTCTCATTTATCCACATGTAGTGGCTCCCTGTCAGCGTGTGAGATCCTGTGCAGTACACAGTAGCACAAATGAGTACACAGTATGCGATGAGTTTTCTACTCCTTCTCTCATTAGGTATTAGACCATGTGGTCTCTCTTTGCTTCTCTTGGATGTTATAAACCTGACCTCCACACTTTGCTTTAGTTAGTGAGGCTGCTTCAGCCAGTACCCGAGGGCCCACACATTGAAGCTTTTATGCAGATGTATCCCACCATTCTGGTTAATTGCAGAAAAGCATGTTAGGGAAAAAACAAAACAAAACAAGAAAACCCAATGATCTAGTATTCAAAGCCTTTAGCTGAATCTAACCCAAGGTCTTATGGAGAGATTCCTACACTTATTAAGCAATTCTGTTGCCATTTATTTCATGGAACATTAAGAAAAAGTCTTACAATACTACAGTCATTGTTTGAAACAAATAAATATCTGTGTTTCCATTAGGGTCTACAACAAAAGACAAGGACATTTTTGGACACGTTTGTTTTTGACATAAGAAAGGGTAAGAAGAATTGTTCCTGAAAAGATGTTCTCTGCATTATTTAACTTTTTTGTCTAAACGACTGAAACAGGAGGAAATTCATTTGGTTAATTTGAATCTATGTTATAAAATAAAGTTACCACATACATATTGTTTTAAATTATGGAAGATGTTTTAAACAGCTTCCTTGGGTTTTAAGCATAAATATGCATTTAAGAAACTCCTCAAATAGCATTTTGAAATGGCCAGGAGAACTAAACATTTTTTCTCTTTACTTGCAAAGAATTCAAATTGAGTTTTAAAATATGTGTAGACTAAGCTCACAGTTTGACAGCAAGTGTTTGCACAGTCATGCTTGGGTTTGGTAAAAGTACAGAGTAAATGAGCCTTGTAAATTATACTCATGAAAGTTTGCATGCTATCATATTTATAATGAATGGATATAACTGTAAATTCAATTTATACAAACTGCATGTTGACAAATAACTTTGGAGTAAAGAAAACTGTTGAGGGGTTATGAAAATTACCATCAAACCATAACATTATATTATTTGATAAATAAATGTAGAGATCAGGATAATATTTCCTCTGTCATGCAGAGAGCTAAACTATTTTAGTTTAGCTAAACTATTTATTTAGTAGAGCCTGTTTTATATACTTGATATTTGGGACCATGCTGCTATCTGTGTCTTCAGTTTATTTTATTACGATGTTTATCTTATATAAAAAAGCTAACTGATTTTAAGGTGCATAATTTGATCCCAGGTCTCCCACTTTTGAATTGCAGGACATGGGGCTAATCATTTGCCTGTGTTTACCTCAGTTTTCTCATCTGTGGATTAGGGGTACAGAACAGGGTCATTGTGAAGGTTGAATGTGTTCCACCTAAAAGTTCTTAGAACAGTGCCCGGCATGTACATCATAAGGACTTAATGCAACTTTTTGCTTTTATTTGCTGTTTTTTAATCTTCTTTTCTTCTAGTAGTTGTTAGATGTCTGTTCAGTTTCTCGGCCTGAGAGCTGTAAGTCTGGGCATTGCTGAAATGTACGAGTCATATTGTTTTCAAAAGGCGTGCACTGCTCAGACTCATGAGACAGGCTTACAAACATCCTCTATTCCCTTTGCCTTCATGATTGGAGTTCAGCTATTTCTGCCATAAGCTTTCGACACAAATTTCCCAACAGTCCATCTCTGCTTGTCCAAACTGATGTTCTGGGAATGCTACCCCGGGTGGTTTTGGCTGCTTGGGAGTCTCACTCTAATCCTCCATACAAGCCATGCCTTGTGGACCTGAATGTCCTCCTGTCTATGACTTGGGTCTGTCCTCAGAGTTAGGTGAATTGTTTCTCATTCCATTTTTTCTCCTCAACCACCTACATGGGTCTGTGTTGTTCTGGTACCCTGACTTCTCTAATCCTCCACCTGGATCCCAGAGCTACTGTAGTTTTCCCCTTTTCCATGGGAATGTGTTCCAAGACCATCAGCGGATGCCTGAAAATGCAGACGGTACCAACCCTATTTATCCTGTTTTTTTTCATACACACACACACACACACACACACACACACACGTGTATATAACTGTTCGAATTTGTGTACCAAACAGTGATTCACATCTTGGGCAGGATGCTACAAGATTTCATCACCATACTCACAACTGTTCATAATTTAAAACTCATAAATTGTTTATTTCTGGAATTTTCCATTTAATGTGTTGAAATCCTGGTTGACCATGTTAACTGAAACCATATAGAACAAAACTATGAATAAAGGGGGACTACTGAAATAAATGAGGCCACTTCACTTCTGCTTGTGCAGTTTCTTGTGTCTTACAGGCCTCTCATGGTCCACTCTGCCCCTGCACCATGGGCTTTCCTTAATGTTAGTAAAATGGTGCCATCTTACCTGTGGCACCATCTCAGGCTTTGGCCCCTGTTGCCAGCCTGGCTCACTAGATGTCAGGTGACCAAATGGCCCATTCGCAAGTGCCAGCTCCATCCCCACCCTAACGGGATTTGCTGCTCCCACTTCCCTACCCCTGCAAGAGTATAACTGCTTCCCGCACATGCTCGCTCTCTCTCTCTCTCTCTCTCTCTCTCTACCCCCCTCTCTTTCTTTCTTCTTTGCCCTTTTCCCTCCAGCCTGTCGGGTTTCCCCCATCTGACAATAAACCTCTCCCTTAACTCCAGTGTTTGTTGTGTTTTGTGGTGGCCTTACATTGGTGCCATTTTGATGTTAAAGTGAAAACATAGCTATCTCACAGAAAAACCACTATCAGAACGTGCCTGGGACTATAGACTTCTAGTTTAGGTCACCAAGGGTTATAAAGATGGGATTTGAGCACCCCTTGACTTGCATCCTCTGGTCTGCTTTAACAAAAACCAGGAGGAAGAGAAGCTAGGCCACAGATGCAATGAAGAGATAGGTAGCAGGCCAATTAATGGCTGCTTTACACAGCGATCTGCCATCAAGCAGACTCAACAGGCCAGTTCACTGCATTGGTTTTTGATATGAAAAGCCAGGGCTTCAGCAGAAGTCAGCTTATGAAGAGCCCTGGCAGCTATGGCAGCCAAGAGTTGGGTCACTGGAAACGGAACTTCCCTGGAGTCGAAGGACTTCAGATTGGAGCCCCAGGCCTTGTTGGCCCCAGTGCCATGGGGTCCTGTGGGTTTGCTTCTCTTGCAGCCCCTCTCCATGCCACTCCGGCTGGAGGTCTTTGACTCTAGTAAATCTTGCTTTTCAACCTTTAAGTCTCACTTTTATCTTTGCCTTGTCCACTTGGAAATTCTTTCATGTGAGACAAAGAACTAAGGCAATAATAATTTCTCTGCAGCCACTTTCCTGTAACACCTTTTAAAAGTTGGAAGCACTAAGAGTCATTGGTCACTTGTTGAAGAAGCATTTGTTATTGAACGCCTACTATGTACTAGCTCTAGGGGTTGCCAGATCAATACTCTCATTTCCTGCACTATCTCCCAAGGTTTGTTAATCAACTGAAGACTAGAAAGGGATCTTCCTCCATTCTGTCTTTACTGCTGTTGTCTTAGGGAAAATACATAGACCCAGCTTTACCAAGGCAACCTTAATATTCTCCAAAGCTTGAATAAGTTTTAATTTTTTTCAACTTAATATTTTTTGAGAAAACATTTATTATTTTTATTTTTTAGAAGATTTTACTTTTTCATTTGAGAGGCAGAGTTACAGACAGAGGGAGAGACAGAGAGAAAGATCTTCCATCCACTGGTTCACTCCCCAAATGGTCACAATGGCTAGAGCTGAGCCGGTCTGAAGCCAGGAGCCAAGAGCTTCTTCCAGGTATCTCAGGGGCCCAAGGACCTGGGGTATCTTCCATTGTTCTCCTAGGCCATAGCTGAGAGCTGGATGGGAAGAGGAGCAGCTGGGACAGGACCCAGTGCCCTTAAGGGATGCCAGTGCCACAGGTAGAGGCTTAGCCTACCTTGCACATCATTTACATTATAATCAAAGGCTTAATGGCTAGTCCCTCACTTCTCTTTTCTTAGAGCATTTACTTCCTTTCTCTTTCTTTTAAGATGCAAATTTTAAAGGCCTTGGGCCAGTTTTAAAACCCAGGAATTTTCTTAAGGATCTGAGAACCCTGTCTTTGAAATGTACTGAGAAATTGAGCCGGACAGTGCCTGCGTTTCCCAGCTCCTGTGTGAAGGTAGGCACCTAACTTCAGTGAGTGCCTTGCTCCAAGTTGTAAAACCTCTTCCGGAATGAAGATAGTAGAAAGTTTACTTTTCCTTTGGAGAAGGCCAAGTGGCAAACATAGATGACCTTTGACCCCACCTCCTCCACCCAGCCCAGTTCCAGCTCTTTGTTTGGGCAGGGCTAGGTATGCAAGACCCAGCCTGTGCTCTCTTCCTTGTGTTAGTATAGACACCTGCCTTATCTTGTCCCGTGTGAATTTCTGGTTTAATAGACCACAAATATAAGTTAATTATCGTCCTGTGAACGGTCTGGTTTTCCACCCAGTTTTGAAAAATGTTTGATTTTTCAGGAGTCAAATGCCTGCCGGGCAGGGCCTGATCTAGATGGTGCTTTGTGGCAGGGCTGCTTTTCTGGTGGGGGCCACTTCGGGAGTCGGCTGGGAATGGCTGAGCAGACGGAACGACTCAGATGTGCACACTGTCCCTGCCGTCCCCCTTCCACTAGCGGAGCTGGTGAACAGCTGCTTGGGGCGCTCCCTGTGAGGGAGACGGGCCTGGACTAGCATGATTTATTTTAAGCTAATTTTCTTGGCTGATTGGAGCTCATACCAGCCAGAGTGCTATGAGACAATGATCCTTAACGTTCCCAGAAGAGTGTGTGTTGCGTGCGGGACGCTGGTGAGGCATCGCGACTGGCTGCTCTCACCTGCATCAGTGAGAAGAAGTGGTTCATCGTGATTCCAAGCGAGTCCTGCAGCCAGCTTTCATTAATGATATCCAGCCGTTCCTGCTCCGCCTCTTCCTTCCTGGCATCACAAATGTCCCACAGGCGGTCTCGTAAATCCTGAACAGAAGTGGAACCCACACGGTCATGCTTCAGAGTCATGGCTAGAATTACCTGCACACAATAAAACTCAGACCGGGTGCCTCTCTCAGAAAATGTCCCTAAAGAAAATTTGGACCCACTGTACTCATATGTTATATTTGTTCACTTGGCCAGTGTTTAGTTTGCTTGCACTCTGTCAGGCCCTTGCTTTTCTAAGACTCGTACACTAGACCAAATGTCCTTGTCTGGCTCAAATCCCTTTCATTCACTTCATCTATGCAGACCTATGACCTATGTATTTTATGTTTTCCTAGAAAAAATTGTTTTTGGTTGAGAAAGCCCTTTCAAGGAATTTTTTTGGGAAATGAGTATTGTTTGTAGAAAAAAATACACAGCTATATTTAAACCAAGGGTGGGCATAGCCTTGCTAATTAATATTGCAGCTGGAACATGTCTTCACAAAATGTCTGAATTTAATGGAATGGTCTAAAAATGATCTTTGTATTAAATAGCAAACAGTAAAGAAGTCTTTTAGGGACCCCAGCCCTGTCACTTGCCAGATCCTAAGCAGTAAGATGATAAACATAAATATAACAATGTATAACCCAATATTTATGTACATTTTTAATAGTTTAAAAATAAATTATATTTGTACAATTTATATGTAAATATAATGACAAGGCTGGCACTGTGGTGCAGCGGGTTAATGCCCTGGCCTGAAGTGCTGGCATCTCATATGAATGCCGGTTCAAGACCCTGCTGCTCCATTTCCAGTCCAGCTCTCTGCTGTGGCCTGAAAAAAAGCAGTAGAAGATGGCCCAAGTCCTTGGGCCCTTGCACCCACATGGAGACCCAGAAGAAGCTCCTGGCTCCTGGCTTTGGATCGGCACAGCTCTGGCCATTGTGGTCAATTGGGGAGTGAACCAGCAGATGGAAGACCTCTCTCTCTCTCTTTCTGCCTCTCTTCTCTCGTGTAACTCTGACTTTTAAATAAAAAAAATAAATCTTTAAAAAAATATAATGACAGTAGTTATCATGTACTAGGTATATTTATCATGTACTAGGTATATTTCCAGGTATATTAGAAAGGAGCTGGATCAGAGTTGGAATAACCAAGACTCCAGTTGGTGCCCATATGGGATGCTGACATTGCAAGTAGAGGCTTAACCCAGTATGCAACAATGCACATACTTATTGCCATTCTTATGTGTGTAGATGAGTTATAAGTCACTATACTTATATCAACTCAGTTAATGCTTCACAACAACCTTGAGCAGGTACTATTATCTTCATCTTGCAAATGGGGAAACTGAGTCATGGAGAAGTTATTTTCCTAAAGTTTCACAGTGAGTAAGTGATAGAACTGGGGTATGAACTTTTGATCTTGAGTGACATGTGCCATTCACTATATAATCTCTCAGTTACTTTGTAGGGATCATGCTACTTATGTTTTGAATACGTTATATAGAATAAATTAGCTTGTATATATAAAGCACTTTGCACAACATTTTTTTTCAATGAACATAAACTATCATCTTATTTACAGCAATGGAATGTTTAGTAAAAATATGCCATTAATGATTGATATTTGCATACAGTCCAGTAAGACTTGACAGTGTTCAAAACAATAATTCATTGAACATCTATGATGTGTTGGACATTACATTAAGTGCTTTACACTCAACATATCCTAATTCCCACAATGGATTGGTTTCTAATGAGACAACTGGGGCACAGAGGGGGAAAATAACTTGTCTATGGTTTCAATCAGGTGGACCCAGGAAATCACACTCAGGCAGTTTAATTCCAGTTACTACAGTGAGTTTTATTTCTGTTACCCTGTTCTTGGAACATGTAGTGTTTGAATTCTCATATTAACATTTTGTTTTGTTACCATGTAGAGGCTGCACATAAAATGGAATATCACAAGTTATTTATATAGCCATATACTAAGTATTAGAACAAACCACCATTATTTGACATCTAATATATTTTTTTTTGACAGGTAGAGTGGACAGTGAGAGAGAGAGACCGAGAGAAGGGTCTTCCTTTGCCGTTGGTTCACCCTCCAATGGCCGCCACGGTTGGTGCGCTGCGGCCGCCACACTGCACTGATCCGAAGGCAAGAGCCAGGTGCTTCTCCTGGTCTCTCATGGGGTGCAGGGCCCAAGCACTTGGGCCATCCTCCACTGCACTCCCGGGCCACAGCAGACAGCAGAGAGCTGGCCTGGAAGAGGGGGCAACCGGGACAGAATCCGGCACCCTGACCGGGACTAGAACCCAGTGTGCTGGCGTCGCAGGCGGAGGATTAGCCTTGATAATTCCATGGTGTTTATACAAATAGTCTGTTGAGCGTCCAATATGCACTGCCTTGTGCTTATCAAATATTTATATTATTTTTAAAAGATTTATTAATTTTATAGGCAGAGTAAACAGAAACAGATCTTCCATCCTCTGGTTCACTCTCCAAATAACTGCAATGATCAGGGCTGGCCCTGGCATAAAACAAGAGCCGGGAATCCCTCTGGGTCTCCTGCCAGGGTGGCAAGACCCGAGCACTGGGGTCATCTTCTGCTGCCTTCCCAGGCACATTAACAGGGAGCTGATTAGAAGCAGAGCAGATGGTACTCTATCCAGTGCTCCAATATGGGATGCCAACATTGCAACTGGCCTCTTTATATATTTTAAAATAACAGGACAGGACACAGCAGAGGAAAAAAGGTAAAAGCAGGTGTCTGGATTTCTTGCTTCTAGTTCTTTTTCTGTTACTGACTCACTGTGAAGCCTTTGCAAGGACCATCATCTTTGTTGCTCAGTTTTCTATTGGGCAAAATGAGGACAATGCACAAGTGATCCCCTTTATTAATTTCATGGGACTGGGATGAAAGACTCTAAGAACAAAGAATATTATTTGGGATTTTAAAAGATTAAAACTGTAAGGTTTTATTAAGGCCTTACCCAGGGGCATGGCTAGTTTTCACACCCTGGCAAGAATTAGAGGATTACTAAATACTTCTGAATAATCAAAGGTGGATTTTATTTAAGAAAAATTCATGACTATTAATTAAGGTTGCACAATAAAGTCAAGAAAAATGTGCATTTTTACAAAGGTAAAGTAGGATCAAAAACTTGAATTTAGCTTGTATGGTGCATACAAGAGGCTCAAATAAAATGAAATGACACAAACAGGTCAAATATAAAAACTTACACAAAGAGATGCAAAGAAAAAAATAAAGCAATGTTCATAATACTGCCATTAGATAAGAGTTGAATTTAAAATAAAAAGTACTTTGGGGGCATGTTTATTTTGTACTATAAACAGGTATAAGAAACAAAAAATGTAACTTATTCTACTTTGGGCATCAAATAATGCTGCATTGAAGAAGCACTTTATTGGTGTCAGGGTACTTGGGCATAGATCTCAACGCTGACACTATGCTGACTTCTTCATCCATAAAAACTGGAACATCACTAGCTCCTACCTCAGAGGGTTGTTGTTGGAATGGAGGCAGACAGCACTCGCATCTAGTACATGCTCAGTGCTGACAATACAGTTATAGTGAATGATCAACAGAGGGCTTCATATGCTAAATATGTAAAGAGATCTTAGAAGTAAATAAGAAAAGAGCACACTGCAACAGAAAAATGGGAAGAAATAATGAAGAAGTTTTAGGAAGAAGGAAATAGATGATCATTAAAATTAAGAAAATCAGAAATGCAAATGATAAGGAAATATTCATTTTTCACCCTCTACATAGGCAAAGATTAACAAAGAAGATAGAATCCAATATATGAGGGGTTGGCACTCTGGCACAGTGGGTTAACACTCTGGCCTGAAGCACCAGCATCTCATATGGGCGCCGGTTCGAGACCAGGCTGCTCCACTTCTGATCCAGCTCTCTGCTATGGCTTGGGAAAGCAGTATTCCTTGGGCCCCTGCACCCATGTGGGAGACCAGGAAGAAGCTCCTGGCTCCTGGCTTCAGATTGGCGCAACTCCCGCCGTTGCAGCCATCTAGGGAGTGAACCAGCAGATGGAAGACCTCTCTCTCTCTCTCTCTCTCTCTCTCTCTCTCTCTCTCTCTGTCTCTCCTCTCTCTGTGTAACACTTTCAAATAAATAAATAATCTTTTTTTTTTAAAAGAGTCCAATATGTGATGCACTCATATGATGTTACTGAGAGTGACACAAGTTTAATGTGCAGATTTTTAAAGTTTCAAATTTATGTTGTTTCAAAAACATTAAAAATTGCATTGTTTTAGATTAAACAATTTCTACTTTTAAAAGAAGTCAGTTCAAAGAATAAGTACAGACACGGTCAATTATTAGCTGACTGAAATTCTACTCTATAATTTTCTTCAAGATCAAGATGGTGCTCAACAAAATTCATTAATAGAAAATCTGTTAAATAAATTATGATGTAGCCCATTAGTAATACCTTTAGTCATAAAGATATTATAGATGAATCTTCATTGGGAAAGAAAATATGTTTCATTGGTAAAAAATGCTAAAAAATAATATTCATACTGTGGTCACATTTTTATAAAAATACTATAGAAATATATGCAGATATGCACCAATGTAGTGATAAAAGTTACCTACTGGCAGTGGGATTATGAATTTATCATTTTAAATTTTGTCTCCTTTGATTAATTTGTCTACAACAAACAGAGGGTGCTTTTGGATTTAGAAAAAAATCACAAATAAGGCATTTCAAATGTCAAAATCTTCTCATCATGTCTTTATTAGCTGAGTAATAAGTAGGAGAAAGAAATATACAGGAAGGTGGCTCAGGTCAGCTTATGGATGAGTAGAAAAGAGAAAGAAAAGACAGAAAAACTAGTTTTAGAATTTACTCAGTTATAATTATTGGTAGAGGAAGGTCCAAGAACAGGTAATACAATCAGTTTTACCAGGACATTTGAATACCTCTTGAGTTAAACACTTCAGCACCTGCCTCCATCACTCAAATCAGAATGATACTTTATCTGTATTACAAGAGCATCCCAAAAGGTTTCCTAACTGCTCTTCCTGATGGTCTCCCTGCTATTTTTAAAACACTACATATATTTTTTGAAATGAGAAGCCAACACAGCCCATACTACTCAGGTAAATATCAAATTGTAATAATGACTTCCAAGTTTTAAAGTAACCCGATTTCCAAGCTCTCTCTCATCTTATCACCAGCCCTCCTGCCTGTCCACACTCTGCTGCTGCCACATTACGTTCTTCCCCCTACCAAGCAGCCTACCCCTCCAGTGCCTTTGCCTGAGCTTTCCCCAGGCTTGCTACATTCTTTCTCCACATATCTCCATGGCTTACTCCATCACTTGTGAACTGAGTCTGTTCAATATCACTATCTCAGTAGGTGTTTCTACACGCACCATTAAATGCTACATTAAATGTTTCTTTTCTTCTCTCATTGCTTTTTTGCTTACCACCCAACCCTTCTTGCAAATGACATATTCATTAAATGTTTACTTGTTTGCTATTTACTGCCTCTTGGCCATTAACATGCAAACATTATGCAGTCATAGACTATTTTGCTCAATGGTGAACACCCAGCCCTTTGGATAATGGCAGGACCATGACAGATGCTCAAAAAATAATTACTGGATATATAAATAAGCTATGGAGTAGAGTTTGACAGTGTTTTCACTGCACAAATACATCCTGGGATAAAATCAGATTTGACTGTAGCCTAATTAAGGTAATGGCAGGGGACATCTCTAATGGAATGGGGGGGGGGGGTGTCTGTCAATTTACACAGGGAAGGAAAAAGGTAAGAGACAGCACAGCCCCTTTCTAAAACATCAAGATAATATAATTCACTCATGAATTTCTGAAAATCTTTCTGTCTACTAACTGCCAGACATTGTGCTTACTGGAGATAAAAGGGTGTGTAAAGTGGGACTGGCACTGTGGCATAGTGGGTCAAGCTGCCATCTGCAGTGCTGACCTCACATATGAGCACCAGTTCAAGACCTGGCTGCTCCACTTCTGATCCAGCTCTCTGCTATGGCCTGTGAAAGCAGCAGAAGATGGTCCAAGTGCTTGGGCCACTGCACCCACGTGGGAGACCCAGAAGAATCTCCTGGCTCCTGGCTTCAGATCAGCCCAACTCTGGCATTTGCAGCTATTTGGGGAGTGAACCAGTGGATAGATCTCTCTCTCTCTCTCTCTTTCTCTCTCTCCTGCCTATGCCTTTCTGTAATTCTGCCTTTAAAATAAAATAAAATAAAATAAAATAAAACAAAATTTAAATGGTGTGTAAAATTTTGTGCCTATCCTGTTGGTTTGCCATGAAGTTCCTTCATTTTCCTGCTCCTTGAAATCAACAAGTTGTGTAACTTCATTCAGACAGGCATGCACTTAATACTATGCATGGGCAATATTATATGTGTAAATAAAGGGGATTGGCATCAAAAATCAGTTAACAAGAATGCCCCTGCACTTCTGACCTTGGCTCCTCTTTCCAGATGTCTTGCTCTAGTATTCTCATTCTTTTCTTTATAGGTAACACTTCATTTCAGAATAGTTTTACATTATAAAAAAAATCAGTAATAATAGAGAGTTCTGATATACCTTGCAACTAATTTTCCCTATTAACATCTCATATTAGAATCTTTAGCACAATAAGTGAACTGCACCTAGCTTCTCCTATTTTTTTAATCTAAAACTCTTTTATCCTCTCATTTCTCCCAGCCTCTAGTAATCAATATTCTGTGTCCAGACTGATTTTTTCTAAAAAAAAATTTAGCTCTCACATATAAGGGAGAACATGCAGTATTTGTCCTCTGTGTCTGGCTTATTTCACTCAATATCATGTCCTTCAGTTCATATGATCCAGCAATCCTACCATTGAGTATATATCCAAAAGACATGAATTCATCGCATTGAGGTACCTGCTCCACCATTATAGCAGCATTGCTCATAATAGCCAGAACAAACAAACAAACAAACAAAAAACAAACCTCAAAACAACAAACAGAAACCCATGGAATCAACCAAGGTGTCTATCACCAGATGAATGGATAAAGGAAATGGGGTATACATCCATAAATATATATATATGTATATATATATATTTATACACACAATGGGATATTTTTCTGATATAAGAAAGAATGAAATCATGTCATTTGAAACACAAACTATGGACCTGAAGTGTTCTCATTCTGAACTCAAAGTTCAGAAAAGTCACTGCTCTTGAAAGTTAGCTGGTCAAGAGTTAAAACCATTTCCTTTCTCATTCTTATATCTCATGAAGGTAAGATAGAAATGCATTGGGATTTTGCAGCTCAAGATATAAAAGTGTGGAGACATCAGCCTAACAGCTCACAGATTCCCTTACGTTCACTCTTTGGTGTAGTTCAGCCTTGGTTTCCTCATCTTCCCACAAGTCATCAGGAAAAGAGTTGAAATCAGCCTGCCATTGAGCTACAAAATCTTGCTTGTGATCTGGACGCCTTAGAAACTCCTGGAAACTTGTTCTGTAAGATATTAACCAGATGAAATGGATCTTACACACATTATTCTCTTAATTGTGACATTCTGATTTTGGGACTTTTACTTACGTAATTTCATATAAGTATTTAACCACATCATGCTGGTCTTCTCTCAGACGCCTGAGGATGGTTTTGATGGTGTTTATGTAAGAATTTTCTATTAGTTCCCAGTAAGGTACTAAAAATGAAGGTATTTCCTGTTAAACGATAAAGCACAGTAATCATTATTTCAAAATGAAAATTCTTCTGATGAATTAAGTCAAAATCAGCACTACTAAGGGAGAAGATCAGGATGCAACTGCAACTACTTGAAGAATTTCCTGTGAAACTTCCCCCTCCCCTAGCCAATTCCTATTCCAAATAATTCTTCACGTGTCAGCTCAGATGTCACTTCTTCCAGAAATCCTGCCCTGATCCAACAAGTTTGCAAAGTCACCTTTGAATGCTCCGAGGTTCTCCCTTCACACTCTGTATGTCTCCTCTCATGCCATTAGTTGTAGCTGCTTATTAATTTATTTGTATTTACCTCTAGAATGTAAATCCCATGGAGTCAGGAATTATGGTTGTCTCATTCAATACTAAATAGTCTCCCAGTAATTAAGACAGTTTTTGGACATAAGAGGCTGCAAGACATATTGACTGAGTCATGAGTTGAACCATCACATTTTTGCCACAGCTGCAAAGTGTCCTAGGATGGAGAATACCTAGAGTTTAAGTCAGGGTGGCAATGAACTATTTCTCTAATTTGACCTAGGAGGCTCTATTATTGCTGAGTGGACTATGAAAACCAGAGAGTTTCTTTTGTGTATCTCTAATAAAGCAAATAAACAATAACACCAAGAAATAGTCACAATAAAACAAAATAGATGATATACATTCTATTCAATATAAACTTACTGTATAATTATTAACCTTACTGACTGCACATCATGTAATCAGGGCTCACACACCTGGAGACCTTAGAGATCACCTAGGCTAATTTCCTCTCCAATCAGGAAATACCAAATATAAAAGATAAATTTTGCAACCTCTCTGCAGACCTTGCAGATGCACTGAGAATGGCATTTCAAAGCAGCTCCTTCCAGTGTTGCCCAAATCATCTTACTGGGGAAGTTTTCCTTGTGTTGAACAGAAACTTGCCTTCCTATAATTTCCACCTATCAGCCCTAATTATGTTCACTAGAGAAGACCCAGCTATGGTTATACTGTCTTACTTACCTGTCAAACATTAGAAGCCAAGTATCATTAGTGAGGAGGGAGATAGCTTGACATTCTGTTACTACTTAAGTGTCTTACTTTGTCTAAGCCAAAAGCAAACAACCAAGAATTATTTATTGAGTGGTAATTCTGCATAGGCATTGTTGTAAGGGACAGGAATTTTGTAGAAAATATCCCTGGCTTTTGGAGCATATATTCTGCTGGGGGAGGGGAAAACAGTGAAGAAGTACAAGTAGTTATATCTAAGTAATTATGTAAGCAACTTAATAGCCAAGAAAACAGCAATTCAGGTTGTAAGTGCTGTGGAATGACAGGTGTAGCTTTATCTTGTGTTGTTGGGGAAAGTCTCTTTGTCCAGGTTCATTCTTTGTCCAGGTGGAACTGAAGTTAGCACTTAAGAGGAGGAAGAGTTGGGTAAGAGCACACTAAGCAGAATAACAGCAGATATAACAGCACTGTAGTGGAAGTGATCTTGCACATGACTAGATGCTGATGTCTGAGAGGTGGGTGAGGACCCAGTTCCTGAATTGCTTCCAGATTCTGTCTCTTTTTATTCCTATTCCTTCCTTCTCCAGTGTTGCTGTCATCGTTCACTCTGGTCATCTCTGGCCTAGGCTAGTATAGGGGCCTCCTAGCATTTCTGTGATTCTTTTTAATATTCTCAAATAATATTGTATTCCAAAAAACAGGTAATACTTATTGAGGACTTCCTTTCTGCCAGATCCTGTTCAAAGAGTTTTACATTTATCCAATCACTAAATACTTATGAGATGGGTTTATATTCTTCCTTTCATTTAAAGATGGGGCATTTATGGTGACAGGTGTCAAATAGCTTGAACAAAGTCACATATGTTGATTGACAGAGCTGGGTTTTGAACATAGACAAGTTATAACCCATGCTTTTAAATAAGTCATTACAAGTATGGATCCATCTTCATCCTTAAGAGACATCTTTAAGTTACTGTTTTGAAGATGGATCCACACTTGTTACCTCTTTGCCAAAAGGCACTCCATTGCTTCCTTTACCTAGGAAATAAAGTCCAAATACTTCAGCGTTGCTTTTAAGACCTTTCTAAAACTGGCACTTGCCTTGCTATCAGATTTCCCTCCTGAAGTTGTGTTGTGTGCTCAAGGCTTTTGCTATCAAATTTATTGAGTGATTCTCACTCTGGGATTCTTCCTTCTCTATTCCTATCCAAACAATGAACACTTTAAAATGTACCCTGATTGGGGGGGGGGGTCCTTTAAAAAAACACATTCTCAACAAAATGTATTATTCTTCCCTCTGTGTTATTACAGTTTATAGTCAGTGCAATTACACTGTTATAACTTGTTGTTTCAATGCCTCAGTCCTGAAGTAGATTGTGTTACAAGACATAGAAAGAGCGACTTGTTTATTTTCCTAGCATTTGCACAGAATGGATGCCAAATAAATGTTAATATGGTTGTTAACATTTTTCATCATTACCTTTTTTTTGGAGACTAGATGGTTTCATTTTGTTCTAAAAACCTAAGATTCTATGTCCAAACATACTTGAGGTATGCATTTATCTAAGTTAAACATTAATTAAAAGTTCCTTTAATACTCCTCTCATGTTATTTCAACACTCTTTCCTGACATTCTGCCCCTCTCTGGTTTCTAGACTGTTATCAAAATTGCATGTGGGATACTTTCAATGGTGCTGTAATTTTTTCTGTAAATTTTTAAAAATTTCATGAGAGATGGATGGGGGGGCTGTGAGGGTGAGGGAGAGGGAGAGGGGTAGGGAGAGAGGGAGGGAGAGAGAGAGGGAGAGGGAGCACTCCTATCCACTTGTTTACTCCCCCAAATGCCTACAACAGCTACAGCCAGGCTGGGCTGGGAGCTGGGAAAATCAATCCAGGTTTTCCTCATGGGTGGCAGGGACCCATGGAGCCGTCACTGTGGCCTCACTGGGTACATGTACATGTACATGAGCAGGAAGGCAGAGTCAGCAGTAGAGCCAGGACTATGATCCAGGCATTGTAATATAGAGTGTGGGTATCCCAACTATCAGCTTAACTGCTAGGCCAAACACTTGCCCCATAGAGATGATTTTTAAATAAACACACTACTAAACCTGCCTCTTACCAGACTTGAATCCGTTAGTCAACACTGCGTGCATAATGAAGCACCACTTAAGAATGAGCCTGAGTGATGAACATTCTGCTCTCAAATCTCATTTTTCTGCAATCACTCCATGAGGAAATTTCAAAAAGTTGTTTGAACTCAGAAGATATTATGTCTATGGTACTCCCTGATCCACTCACCCAATCTTGTCAAGGAACAAGGAATTTAATTCAACAAGATTTATTCTTCCTGCGCAGTTTTTATATTTTATAAGGATTTTGAAATCATGTTTAATGATTTTCTCTCACATTTTGTCAGGGATTAACACACAAATTATTGGTACCTATGTAAACAAACCTCATCCAACTTTTCTTAAATATTTAGGCATTTGTATAACCCTAGTGCTCTGGTGTCTCCTGTGTTCTCTATGGTTTCTGTGAGTTATTGATTAAGTTGAATCTATATTCTTCCAGCTCCTGGGATACGATTTCCCTGGATCTATTTTGAACAATGTGATGTGACTAACTATTCAGACACATGCCTTTCAGTTAAATTTCTTTTTGTTATCTGAAGACTAGCGTAATTGGAATTCAGTAGCCAAGGCAGTATTCTCCAAGATAAGAGACCCTCACTTTACACAGTTTATTGTCCAAGGTCCTGAGAGGGGCTTACCACTTTGTTCATGTAGCCATGTTTTTTTATTAATTTTTAAGTAACACTGGTCAAATCTACAGTCTCTTTCCAATTAAACTTCCTCTTTGTCATATTTCCATTCGTGAGTTATGAAGCTAAAAGAAAATGTTCTGAACTAACATAATAAACCAAATTCTGATCAACCTCACATAGGAAGTCTGGATTATTTTCCTATTCTCAGAATAAGAAAGTGATTTTACATAATTATTGTCACTTGTAAAAATAAGCAAAGAACACAGATCCTAAGATGTAGTGGATAAAGAACACTAGATATATAAAGTAAATAAGAGATCTATAAAACAAGTCTGTTATTTATGTATCTGTCTTATGTTTGTAGTATTTGTTAGTTTTTTCAAATTACAAAAATATTTTTAACAAAATACATTTTTATTCAAGTAATACCTTTCATGCCTGATTTTCTATATGAAATTTTGTGTTCTTTTTTTCTTATAGAGAGTCCACAAAACTTTCAGGTCCACACAACCTGGATGCTGTCCTTGATTAATTCCACTTTATTCCTTTATTCACTTAAAATGATTTCAAATTACTCAAACTGGGCTTCTATTTTAGATAATACAGATATAAAATCTGTTCACTCTCAGCATTTTGGCAGATTTCTGCTAATGTCCTTGATTGTATTATTTCAAAATTGGAGCACCTATGATGGGCTAGAGCTAGACACTCAATCAGTTTATGTTTCTATACTCCCCCCCCCCCCCCATTATTTGAGACCTTAGTTCGCCACAAACACCTTCTGGGGTCACATTAGTTTTTCTGGCTCTCAACTGGGATTATGAAGTCGGATTGTTTTTATCCTAGAGTTAAATTCTTTAGAGTCCAGATTATGGTTTGACTACACTTTTGAAATGTGTTTTCCTGACTACTGGGGTACATATCTGCTTATGTTCTACCAAGTTCTTCTTTTACTATTAAACCTGTTCTATTGCTATTTCCATTTAGCCAACTGCTCATATGTATTGGTCAGTACTCCAAATACCTCAGACACTCCTCATAGCTTCCTGTGTACATCAATCTTCCCCTGACTTGTGCTGCATACCCTCCAATACCCTCAGTTAATGCCTGAAACCATGGATAGTACTGAACCCTATATATACTATGATTTTGCTATACACGCAGACCTATAATGTCTAATTTACAAATTAGGCATAATAGAGGATTGACAATAATTGCTAATAAAATAGAACAATTCCAACAGTATGCTATAATACAGGTTATGTCAGTGTGGCCTCTCTGCTCAGAGAGTAAAAGGAAATAGTAATTTCAGATCACACTTTTCCCAGGTAACTGAAACCATGGAAAGTGAAGGGGAACTACTGTAGTTTAAGTATTGAAACCATTGGGCCCTTAGTAAGGCCAGTAGGGAATACATCAGAAGCTTGCTTTAAGACAAGCTGTACTTTTGGCACAAGAATCTTGTGTCTGTCAACCTCTTGAGGAGAGATTCAGTACATATTCAGTCCTTGGCCCAGTGCCACCTGGGCCCAGCTTCATCCACTACATAGGAACCCGAGGGGGAGGGTTGGGGAGGAGAGGGAGGGAGGAGGAGCAAGCTGGCAGGGTGTGAATGAGGCATTGAGTGGTCCATGGGGCCTGAGGGTGCTGCCTCTTTCCTTGGAATCCTGATTCCTGGGAGTCTGTTCTTATGTTTCCCTAAGATGGCGAGCAATGCTTTCTGGCTCTGACTTCTTCCTTGATTCTCTCTGCAAAGGCAGAAGGCTCTGTGCTGTTCTTGCACCTGCTTCTGTGTCTGTCTGACAAAGCCAGCCATGGAATCAATCTCCTTGCCTTCTCTCCATCCATGTGCCTAAAGGGCTAAGGCAGGCCTGGGGTTCTCAGAAAGTCTAGATCTAGGGCTACTATATAAAGTACAAGATTCCAGTTAAATTTGTGGCTCTGGCGAAACCCAAATTTCACCAAGTGTCTGTCTTTCCTCTTTCTGGGCAGGTGGCTTCTGCAGCTCACGTGGGGAAAAGTCTAGAGTGGGGAAGGACTTGACTAGACCACACGGCCTGCTTTCCAATAGCAACAGGTGTTCTCTCCTTGGTCTCTCTCAGGTAACTAAAGGTCTACCTGACTCCCCGTTGTCCCTCCAGACTAAGCTAACCTTCAACTTGCACAGAGCCCTGGGAGACAAATGTATGTGGACAGCTGCGGGAGATTCCCTTGCTCTCCACCTTATTGGCAAAACTATTTCTCTGCTCCTCTCTGAGGCATCCCATGAGGGGCTGAAGCCCCGTGAGCTGGCCCCGTTCATGCATTAGTTCTAGGCAGCTGCTCGCTCTCTTTCCTCCTTGGGCCTCAGCATCCTAATGACTCCCAGGTATTCTTTGCCATGGGGATAATCTAATTCCTCTCCCCACTTGATCAGGTTTCCTCCCAGAACTTGGAGTGCTAGAAGATGGACGTGGGAACTGGAATCGTATCTCAGGGTTAATGTTTATGTTTCTAGTCCTGTCCTCTGGTCTGTTCTCGTCTTTTACGGTATTCCTTCTTTCAAGGGATTTAGGACTTGGAGTCAGGACTGAATTTCAGTATTTTTGCTTCTTGCATCCCACTCCTTACCTAGTAATAGTATTTTTTTTTTTTGACAGGCAGAGTGGACAGTGAGAGAGAGAGAGAGAGAGAGAGAGAGAAAGGTCTTCCTTTTTTCCGTTGGTTCACCCCCCAATGGCCGCTGCGGCCAGCACACTGCGGCCGGCCCACTGCACTGATCCGAAGCCAGGAGCCAGGTGTTTCCCCCAGTCTCCCATGCAGGTGCAGGGCCCAAGGACCTGGGCCATCCTCCACTGCACTCCCAGGCCACAGCAGAGAGCTGGACTGGAAAAGGAGCAACTAGGACAGAATCTGGTGCCCCGACTGAGACTAGAACCTGGTGTGCCGGCGCCGCATGCGGAGGATTAGCCTATTGAGCCGTGGCACCAGCCACCTAGTGATAGTATTTTAATATATTACTTCTTTCTCTAAAACCTCTTCTAAGATACATGAATATGGCTTCCATTTGGCAAGATGATGTCAATTATACACATCCATAAATTACTTCATTTACTGTTCTCACCTTCAAATATTTTCGGTTCTAATTTCACTCTCAGTGAGAATTAATTCATTAGGAACCCATCAAGAATCTGTCACATATTCTGCACTGCGTTTGATTCTGTGTTGAAAGTAAGTAATTATTCCACATGCCCTTGTCCTCTCTAAGGAAGTAATAATCTAAGCAGAGAGATGAGACAGGTCCCCAGGAGATTCCAGGAACAGAGGCGTGGGCACAGCTGCCGCAGTTCAGCCGCGGCTCACATGGTCCTTACTGAGACCAGCAGATTCAGACTCCACTGGGGAATGCGTTGAAAGAGAGAAAGACGGAGTCTTTTCAAAAGCTTTTTACATTTTAAAAAGTTTTAAAGGAAGAGCAATTCTGTGTAATTTTTTTCCCAAGATGATCTGTCTGTTAAAGCAACGTGCAGTGCTTAAGCGGCAGCTGGGTTCTACGGTTGTCAAGGACGACGGGCAGGATGCAGCTTACAGGGTTCCACCGGGGCATCTCCTGGCCTTACACCACTGTGCCCATTACAGACTCCCAGATCACACAGCTGTCTGTTCTTTTGTAGGTTGAGTTAGCTTCAAAAATATTCTCCTATTTCTAAAAAGCCACAGGTTAAACTTTGCTTAGAAGCATCATGACGTGGGCACAGGTTTACAGATGAAGGGATATGAATTTGCTGGATCTGTGTTCTGCGGAAGTCATTCTTCCAGGAAACTCTCTCTACTTGTCTTCAGTGAGAAAATTGGTCCTCGCAGAGCCCATTTGTCTCCCCTCTCCCCCCAGTTTCAGCACTCAATAGCAGTTGAAAGCATGACTCAGAAGTCCTAGCAAGGAGAACATTTGAGACTTTGTATACTGAGTAGTCATGAAAAAATTATCTCAGCTTTTTGATGAGTACATATATAGTATCAGTTATGAGAAGGGCTTCTGGATGTTGCAAATGAAAACTTGAATCTCACAATCAACAGGAGGAAGAATAGCCTCTACTTGCTTGAGTTTAAAAGCACCATACCTCAGGAATTGGTTCATTCACATAGATCCATTCTTCAGATCCTGGCTTAGGGGGCGGTGGTGCTACTGGAGTAGGTGGTATATCTGTAGAGCCAACAGGTGATTTCTTCACTTGGACTTTTCCTCCTATGGGTTTTCCTTTAGGAGAACCTTAAACATTCAGATTATATCATTCTAATACAAGTAAATGAATAGGACAGACTTTTGGTTGAGGGAAAAAATGCATGATTACTATGACCTCTTGGTAATTCATTAACTACATTTTAAACTGCATTAGGCAGCTTTACCAAATAAAAATATATATTTAAAAAACTCTCAGTTCTACAGAGCCCCTAATTTATACTAATAAATACTAAAAATAGCAAACAATCCAATTTTATTCATCCAGTTGGCTATTAAGCACAATTTGATATTTTATTTTCATCTCTGAACTTGCTTCTGTGATAAACTTATAACTCTTATAAAGTTTAGATTTTAGTGTAAAGAATTATATTTCCTATTGAAAAAATTAGCAAGTTAAACCTCCCAACCAATGAATGAGAATGAGGGCAGCTAGAACATTGGTGCTCTCAGTGCCTCTTGGAGTTCGGGAAAGACAGCTGGGAGGAAGGGGGATCTTGTAAGAGTCAGAAAGAGTAGGTGAGGGGTGAAGGGGAGAGATGTGGGGCCAATGAAGCTACTGAATGCTCCCACTCCGCCTGCCTGTGACAACAGTTTCTGAGGTTTTGCACTATATGTTTTGCACTCTAATCATGGAATAAGCCTGGCTGCATCAACACATAAGAGAGAGAGGAGGGTAAAGAACAGAAGAAGGGAGGAAAAGAGAAGTCAGCAAAGGGAGAGGGGGGAAAGCAAACAGCAATGAAGAAAAGGAGGAGGAGCCCAAGGAGGAAGAAGGGGGGGGGATAGTCTACTTTTCTGTTCTAGAATCTGACAGCATTTCCAGGGAAATTTAGATCTGTTAAAGTGATACTCTGGTCTGAACAACCTTGTTCTTCAACTCTGAGAACACTGATTTTCCCTGAATGGGTGAAGGTTATTATAGTTTAGAATTTTAATTTGTTTAAATTGCACTCACCTTCAGATTAAATATGACATTTGTAGGTATAATTTATAGATAGATGCCTGTAGAAATGAGAGCATGTTTTTTCCCCAAATATGTTTTTAAAGAGAATTATTTAATGATAATACTTTTTAAAAAGCAAATACAGCATCTATTTTTATGTTAGTTAAAATACATGGAAAGGAGAAATAGTCAGTTACATATTAACAGTTTGATTTCTACTTATACATTTGCAAATACTATATATTATCCATTGATCTGATGTTGTATCAAAATTTTTGAAAATTTAAGAAAAATTTTTGTTTAGACAGTATCCAAAATTATTATAATTAGACATATTTTTCTGTGTATGATGAGTTTTTCTTCCTTTGACCTATATCTCTGATGAAATAAAAGTAATAAGTCTATGGTCGGGGCTGGCACCATGGCTCACTTGGTTAATTCTCCGCCTGCAATACTGGCATCCCATATGGGCATTGTTTCTCTTTCAGTCCAGCTCTCTGATGTGGCCCAGGAGGATGGTGGAGGATTGTCCAAGTGCTTGGGCCCCTGCACCCACGTGGAAGACCAGGAAAAACACCTGGCTCCTGGCTTCGGATTGGCTCAGTGCGCCAGCCGTAGCGGTCATTTGGGAGGTGAACCAACGGAAAGAAGACCTTTCTCTCTGTCTCTCTCTCACTGTCTTCTAACTCTATCTGTCAAATAAAAATTAAAAAAAAAAAGTCTATGGTCACTTTAAGATGAAATTCTCAAGCAGAATTCCTAAGAAAGACTTTGTAATTATAAATCAGAGGCTGAGACAAGTTTCATTTTCTTCTTTTCTTCAGTATACAGTTCACTTAATAAAAACTATGAAAAATGGGGTATTATTTTGGGGCCACTTTGCTTTTGATTCAATATAGCTTTTACCTAATTTTAAAAGAGATTTATTTTATCTATTTGAAAGACAGACTGATAGAGAGAGGGAGAGACAGAGAAAAACAGATCTTCCATTTGCTGGTTCACTCCACAAATGGCAACAACAGCTTGAGCTGGGCCAGGCTGAAGCCAGCAGCCTGGAACTTCCTCTGGGCCTCCACATGGGCCCCAGCACCCAAGCATGGACCTATCACCTGTCGCTTTCCCAGGACCATCAGCAGGGAGCTGGATCAGAAGCAAGCAGCAGGGACTTGAACTGGTACATTGATATGGGATGCCGGTGTCACAAGCAGTGGCTTAAACCACCGTGCTATAATGCAGGCCAGCCTTATGTATCTAATTTTGGACAATGAAAATGCTAAGGGGCAAAAGACTTGAATGGATGAAAATGATTCTATGCCATAGTGAATGAAACAGAAACCACTTTTAAACAAAGCTGTTATTGCATTTAAATGTAACAAAGGTCATTGTTTTTTAACCATATGAAGACTTCCCTTTCTAATAAGGTATTTGTTTAATTTATAAAGTTACTTAATTGAGTCCTTGCTGTAGTTACTCCTCATAGATAAAAGTTTTAAAGAATAATCTATGATTATCATATGATACAGATAGATATGAGTAGATTTTTTTTTCTTTTTGAAAGATTTACTTATTTATTTGAAAGTTAGAGTTACAGAGAAAGAGACAGAGAGATCTTCCTTCTGCTGATTTGTGCCCCAGAGGTCCAAAACTCTGGGCTGAGCAAGGCTGAAGCCAGGGGACAGGAGCTTCTTCCGGGTCTCCCACATAGGTGGCAGGGGATCAGGCACTGTGCCATTTTAAGCTGTTTTTTCCAGGCCATTAGCAGGGAGCTGGATTACAAGTGGAGCAGCTGAGACATAAAGAGGTGCCCATATGGGATGCTGGTACATAAAAAGGTGCCCATATTGGATGCTGGCATTGCAGGCAGCAGCTTTACCCGCTGTGTCACAATGCTGGCCCCTTAAGTAGATTTTTGAACATGTACAGGTAAGAATTAAAAGGGCAAGAAAGAAAAATACAATTTTAGGACACAGAATTTATTTAATTGATATCATGAGTAAAGAAATGATCGTGACAGATGAAATGGTTTTGAGCAAAGGATATAACAGTAGGAGCTTAGTAGAGGTCTTAAAAATTCAGTCAAGATCTGGAATCAAAATTTAAAAGCAAGAGAGTAAATAGTCAATTCTAAGATAAGAGTATACCAACTCAGGGTAGGACATTAAGAAAACCAGAACATTTTAAATGAAATATGTATTATCTGGAAAGTTCAGAGGATTGGAAAATGAGAACTGTAGGAGAGAGGAAAAGATGTGGAAAGTCTGATTTATTTTTTTAAAGAAAGGCATTATTACTGCCTTTCAGTCCTAAAATATTTCCTCTAGAATTCAATTTATTTTATAGCTTCCTTAGGTAGAAGCCAGAAGATTGGTTAACAGGGACGGTTTTCTTATTGCTCTGGGGTGAGTTATGTTCAGCCAAAAGCAACTTTCCGCTAACAGATAGTGTTAGCAGCTGCATTGGGTTGGAAAGTTGGCAACCAAAGTTGAGATTCAGGATGTCTTAGATAAGATGGAAATTTTAGCTTAGAAATGGGGCAGGTTGAAGCTACACAACCAGAAAGAGGACAGTGTAAGCCAAGAGAGTGAACACGAACTCGCTTTTGCCCTAACTCATTATTTTTTTAAAGAATTTTTATTTATTTTATTTTATTTATTTGAAAGAGTTAAAGAGAGAGGTAGAGACAGAGAGAGAGGTCTTCCATCTCCTGGTTCACTCCCCAGATGGCCACAGTGGCCAGAGCTGTGCTGATCTGAAGCCAGGAGCCAGGAGCTTCCTCTGGGTCTCCCACACAGGTGGAGGGGCCCATGGACTTGGGCCATCTTCTACTGCTATCCCAGGCCATAGCAGAGAGCTGCATTGGAAGAGGAGCAGCCGGGACTAGAACCGGCACCTATATGGGATGCTGGCACTTCAGATCAGGGCGTTAACCCGCTGTGCCACAGCCTGCCCTGCTCTAACTCATTATTAAGAAGCTATTTCGGGAGAGCTCACAAGGAGAAAGTATTCTTTGCTCAGAGTCCTAAAATTCCTGTTGTTCTGTGGAACTGGAGATACAGAATGTGGACAACTACAACACACTGAGAATGGACAAGTGGGATCTTTATAAAACCCAGTTTTAGAATAGTTTTATTAATAGCCAGTGGAAAGTGATGGGAAATCCACCAGGTGGCTTTGCACAAGATTCCCCTTTCTGCCTACTGTCTTCAGTAACTTGGGGACAAAAGAGCCTATACTTATTTAGCCTACTCTGAGCCAGACTCTGTTCTATCCTTTCGTATATATATTTACTCCCTACAACTGTCACATGAACGGATACTCTTATTGTCCCCATTTAAATAGAGGAGGAAACTGAGGCATAGTAACTGAGGTCTCCCATTTGGTAAATGACAGAGCTGAAATTTCAGTTGAGGCAGTCTGGCTCCAGACTCATGCTTTTGATTGTTACACTCAAGTGCCTTTTAGTGTCTACTGGCATAGTTCATGTTATAAGTGTTCATTACATTGATATTTAGCAATTTGCAAACTTTGGTGTGTTTCTTATAATATGATTTATTTGGAACATAAATTGATTTTAAGACTGTCTCATGTTGCTTGCCAATTTTTTTTTGGATAATTCTCTGGGAACATTTAAAAAATAGGCTGAGAAATATATTCATTAAAAGACTCACACCAAGAGCAACAGTATTATCTAATGTACTTAAATCTAATGATGGTATTAAGATAAAATCCAGGGAAGCCATGGGCAATTTAGTGTTGCGAATTAATGTGGGAATATGGATTCTATTTGAGAATGAAGAACTCTAATTGTTCCTTTCTAACTGGCTAATACTTCCGTATTTAATTTGACTCATTATCTTCATCTCTGAAGGTGTAAAATGATCATTTCCATTCCATAGGTGATTATGAGAAAGTGTAAATTATCCCTTATAGTCAATATTCCCAAAGGAGGAATTTGTTACTATGATTATGAGTCATATTAAAAAAGAAGATTGTGGCCACATTTTGCTATCTGAACATGATCATAAATTCATCAACATTTAGACTTGTGGCATTAACCTTCATATGAAAACAGTGTACTCTGAATTTGCTATAAAGTCTATTAAGACTGTGTACATTATATCGTGTATTGTCCTCTGTTTAATGTCTCAGGTGACAAAAATCTATCTTAAAAATTAATCCCAGAAAAAGTTAGCTTTTCTTTTTTTGTCTTTTAGAACAGGTACATCTCTTGTCTGGGGATGTGAAGGAAGCAATCTTATATGCTTTTATCTTCCTCTTCATTGCCAGGTTAGTTTTAGTTTGATGAGTCATTGAAATAAGCATTGTCTTGTTAAGCTGGGCATGAGGATTCCTTTAAGGCTTTGGATTTTTATTTCTATTATTATAGCATTACTATACATGTATTTTAATTGATATCTAAATTAAATATTTTTGAAGGGGATGTATTATAAATATCACATTAGAAGTAACTGAATATTTGATATTCCTATGGCTGTGACACAGCAGTAAGCCTTGGATTCCAGTAGATGAATTCTCACATTTTAATGATCATTGGAGTCCTCAGTAGAGCTTGTTAAAACACAAATTTCTGGGCACCCCTTCTAGAGCTTTAAATTCAGTAGTTCTGGGGTGAGCTGAATATTTTTATTAATAAGTTTCCAGGTAGTGTGGATGCCATTTCCACAGACCATATTTTAAGAGCCACTACTTCTATAGATGCCTTGAGCTACTTCAAGACAAAGGTGAAATGAAAAAAAAAAAATTTCATTTCACCTTTGTCTTTTTCCCTTCGGTTCTTCCACATCATTTTGATTAAATGCATTAATGCTTATAACATTGACAATCCACTTATTATGAATTTGCTGGCCTGATGATAGCACCTACAATTGAGACTACAAATCAAGTCATAAGACAAGCACTGGAAAAATACTAATGCAAGTAGTACTACATGGGGCAGGCCATTGGGACTCAGAATGACATTATTTCTGAATGTTTATTCCAGACACTACATCTAGCAGATACTACTCAAGGGAACAGAATTCTGCTGCCAGAATGATCTGGGATTTTGTAGATTATATCTCTCATTCCCTTAGAGACGTATGGTGGCATAGAAAGCAATCTTGTAGTTAAAAACATTTTAACATTATATAATTTTGCATTTTCTGAACTTAGTTGGCTACAGAAAAACTTATCAATTTAGCTCCTAATGAACATTTCCTAGGTAAGGCTCTGGTGTTGAAAAGCCATTATTCCATTATTGCAGAAGGAACATTAACAAGACAGTGGCAAATGCGTTGAAGAGGATAAGAATACTCTGAGCACATCATAAGTACAATCATAAGAAGAATCTCAATGTCAAAATTTGGAGAGAGAAAAGTAGATTGTTAATACTCAGAGAAGAATATGATTGTGTCAAAAATGCCATGAGCAGGAAATAATGGTAAGTGTGAAGAAAGGAGAGGAGATATGGCTCCTCAACTCATATGGAATACTTTAAGCATAACTGGTATCAAGTGGCCTGTGAGACAAACAACCAATTAGTGGTGTTCACCATCAATGGTGTTAATTTTAAATACTAGGAAATAAAATCATATAACGTTTTACCCATGAAGGCGATCCTATTGTAAGTGCCAAATCAACATTTTTATATAAAAGAAAGACTTAAAGTCTTGATTGAGAGTTCATATATTTCAAATATTATTTAACAAAGTAGCCTAGTAAAGCACAAGCAAAAAATATTTGGAAGTCTTTGGAGTTAGTTAAATTGAGTCAACTACATGTCTCTAATGTATATATTATCCTGTTGAATATGTGTATTTGCTATGGTTTCTGGATTTTATATGCTTTTGATTAAGAATGATCTTAGACATGCATATTATTATGTCTAATTGGAAAAGTGTATTTAATTCCTATTTTGATGACTATATGATGATCCCTCACTTGCTGTTTTGGATAATAATGAGAAAGCAAGAGATGAGTAATGTAAAATGTGAAAATTACTGTTAGCAAACTAGTAGGCACTGTATATCAATTATAGCATTTAACATTTTAGCTAAAATTTTTAAAAATATTGTAAAAATTTATTTGAAAATCAGAATTACAGACAGAGGGAGAATTGATAGAGAGAAAGAGAGAGAGGTGATATGAAATTTTTATCTCAGTGTTAACTCACCAACCCACTCTAGTTATACAAGCCAAACATGTCATAAAATCAGCGCACAATGACTCTGAGAATCATGGTTAAACAGGGGTACTTCATAAAGTTCATGGAAATGGAATTACAAGATAAGCATATTTTGGTGCAAAACAATTTCCAAGTCCACGCACATGTTTTTCATAGTATCCGTATTCTATGAACTTTTTTGAAAATTCCTCATATATAATTGAATGACAAAAAAATCCTTTGTTTAAAGTACATTACTTTGTAAACATCACACACAGTTGGACTACAACTGCATTGGTAATATGTAATGAATAGTTAAAGGTATATATTTGATGGAAATGTCATTTGAATTTATCCTGGAATAAGTCAACTCTGTGTATCCATAAGTATGCTTCAATCTAAATTTGTTGCTAGCACAGCTTAAGATAAACTTAACCTGTCTTTTACAACCAGTGATTTTTTTCCTACAAACTCTAAATTACTTCAAAAAATTATGTCTTTATAAGAATTAGTAAACCTAAGGTCAGAAAAAAATCTAATTGAAAATAGAAGGCCAAAATTAGGAGAGGAATTACAAGGAAGATCTTGGGATCTAGATCCTTGCACAGATAATAAACTTGAGCCATCAATTTGGGTCTGAATTTCCTTATAGCTAAAACAAAAAGGGAAATGCTATCATTTATACATGTAATTACTCAGAGGAAGAACATTTTTCTTGTTCCTTGATTCTGAATGAAATTTATCACTTAGAATTTCATAAAGGTGCCTCTGAATGCAGAAGCGGGCATATCATTCCTTCAGAAAATGTAATATCAAGGAATGACATTGTGGCACAGGAGGTTAGGCTACTGCTTGAGACACTGGCATCCCATATCTGAGCGCCAGTTTAAGTTCCAGCAGCTCTACTGCCCTTCCAGCCTGCTAACAATATGTCTGGGAAGGCAGCCCAAGATAGCCCAATTGCTTGGGCCCCTACCCCTCCATGTGGGAAACTGGGATGGATTTCCTGGCTCCTAGCTTTGGCCTGGTCCAGTCCTGGCTTTGGCAGCCATGTGGGCAGTGAAACAGCAGATGGATGATTCATTCTCGCTCTCCTTCCCTCCTTCCCCTTCTGTTACTCTTTCAAATAAATCAATCTTTTTATAAAATGTAATACCAGGTCATTATTTGTAGAATCAAAATGTGAGCTCCACTGCTATGTTATGTTGTGGAGGAAGTTGAGGACTTTATACTAAAGTACTTATAGGTAAAAGAGAGTCCAAGAACCTACAGTTCAGTATGCAGCTTCCAGATAATGGAGCTTAGCCCAAGTAAAACACCTATAACACAGAGAGTATTCTGTATACTATTCTCTAAACTACTCTTTGCAAGCATCACTTTTCTCATCAAGGGCTTTGCTAAAAACTAGGATGAAGAAATTCTGAAGTTATATTCTTTGGCAAGGCTTATGGTTGATAAATGGCTATGAGAAATAGGCAATGTATACAACTACACGAATCTACCTGTATACATAGTTATAAAATGCAGGATTACAGGGAATCATATCCATCGTTATCTGCTGTGCCATTCATTCAAGCGTAGTCTCACCTTTCTTTCCTTTTCCATCCTGAAGAGATTCTTGCTTACTAGGTGAAGTTTCTAAACAAAATTCAACAAAAAATTACCATTGAAGACTTATTTCAATAGTTGGGCTACAGGATTTCTAAGCAATCAAATGTTACTTCTCACTGATCAACACAGACACTTGTGAACTGCATAAAGTGGTTCAGTCTTTACTGTCAGTTAAAATTAATCTGAAGATGAAAACTAAATGGAAATTTCTTGAATAATAATCTTGATTGTACTATTCTATTTATCACATTGAGAATTTTAGCCCTAACTTTTATATCAATATTTGCTGATGGATTTGATATTTTCAATGGAACTGGCTGTGGAGTTTTTAAAGTTAATTACACATCTATTTGAAGCGCATGGCTCTATTTAGATTTATTTCAACTGAACAATCCTTGTGCAATAAGACAATTAGGTCTATAATAAAACTTTTGATATGGTGTATCATTGACTTTCTCTTGATCACATAATTGGCTGCTTTATGCCTTTTACATTTCCATTTTGCATTGGCTATAATTTACAATACAAAGGATGATCTGTACATTTATCTTGGATTCTTTGGAATCTAATAAAAAATATATTGGGGTTTGCTGTGATGCAGTGTGTTAGGCCATGCACATGGGAGGCCCACATCTCATAAAGGAATTCTGGTTCACGTCTTGGCTACTTTACTTCAGTTCCCTGCTGAATGAGCCCAAGAGGCAGCAGATGACAGCTCAAGGACTTAACTCTCTGCCACCCACATGGGTAACACAGATGGGTTCCTGGCTCCTGGTCCAGCCCCAGCTGTTGCAGTCATTTGAAAGGATTGGATGAAAGATTCTCTCTCTCTCAAATAAAACTTTAAACAACGAAAAAATATATCAGAAGAGAAGAAATGAGAAACCAATGATCTAGAAGCCAGAAAAATGGGTCCCAGATAATAAACAGGAATAATTCACCTAGCCTGCATTCTTTGCCAGATAACTTGAATCATATCTTCTTTGGTCAAGGGCTACAGTTTTTATCTTATTGGAAGTATGGGCTTGTATGACAATTTAAATGCCTGTGATGGAGAGATACCATCTAATCTGTTTTTTTTTTAAATACTTATTTATTTATTTGAAAGAGTTACACAGAAAGAGAAGGAGAGGCAGAGAGAGAGAGAGAGAGAGCGAGAGAGAGAGAGAGAGAGAGAGAGAGAAAGAGAATCTTCCATCCGTTCATTTTCCAATTGGCTGCAATGGCTGGAGCTGCGCCGATCTGAAGCCATGAGCCAGGAGCTTCTTCTGTGTTTCCCATGTGGGGGCAGAGTCCCAAGGACTTGGGCTATCTTCTGCTTTCCCAACCCATAGCAGAAAGCTAGATTAGAAGTGGAGCAGCCGGGTCTTGAACTGGCACCCATATGGGATGACGGTACTACTGCAGGTGGTGGCTTTACCTGCTATGCCATAGCGCCAGCTCCTCTAATTTTTATATTTATAAATGATCATTATAAGAATGTATAAATTCATAGCACATATATTTACATTTAAATATTTGCAGTCTGATAACCAAAATTCCATAGAAATACAAGTAAAATGACAAAGAGAAAGACTGCCCTTGAAACTTTGTTAATCTCTCTAGAGCACTTTTAAATGCACAAATAGTTGACTACCAACTTAAATAAGGAAGGGAGGAAGGGAGGGAAGGAGGAAAGGAGGGAGGGAGAAAAGGAAGAAAGGGAGGGAGGGAAGAAGAGAAGGAAGGAGGGAGGGAAGAGGAGGGGAGGGAGAGAAGGAAGGGAGGAAGCTAGCATTCACTCTATCCATTTTTAAAATCTGCTCCAAAAATATTATGATATCTCAAAAAATTCTTCAATTGCTGCATGGACAGCACTATTCTATCTTGTCATAAGCAGGAATTCATTTCTAAACTAAATGCTGACATTTGGTAAAGGGTTTGATAATAAACCCTTCAATGGAGCATAACTGTTTTTCAAATTTAGTCCTGAGTACAGGTGAAGAGACATAAAATGCAGAACTATATTTGGTCAAAATGACTGCTAGGACTTCGTGTAGTATGTCTACTTCTCTACCTCATTTCCATCCTGATGTGTGTGTGTGTGTGTGTGTGTGCGCACGCATGCGCTTGGTAAATAATTTCTCTTTTCATCTCAGTTCCTACAAAATACTCTAACTGCATGTCTGAGTCAGGCATGTTCTAAGTTAGGCATGTTCAGAAGTTTTCAATTCAAAAAAGGTTCTCTTTAAAAAAGAATGGGGTATGTTTGTGTACCTTGCTGGAAACCTCTCCCTAAAGTCTTGTAAGTAGACTTCTGAGGCTGCAGTACTGTGTGTTCCACTGCCCAATCAATGCCCATGTGTACCAAGATTAACTGCCAGTAATGCACAGTTGTTCAATGGGAATAATTAGGACTCTGAAGATGAACATATCCATGCATTTTTAAAGGTAAGGCACTATCCCTGCCTTGGCAGAAGAAAGAGACAGGCACCACCACTCTTTGATGCAACAAGAGATTTATTATTCCTACAATGCACAGCATTCAAGAATACAATGTTAAAATAGCAAACAAACTTCAGAAAGTTAAGGAGGGAACTGTGTCAGAATCAGAAACATTGAGATTCATTTCAGAGAATGGCTTAAATACAGAGATGCTCCTGACTGTGAACAAGCCAGGCAGGAGATGGCTGGGGTAGAGCTATTGCTACAGGCTAACAGACGACTCCAGGCTCACTTTTGAGCCACTGTGAAAACTTATTTCCCCATTCTAAACCTATTTTTAAAATTTCCATTTATCCCATTTTTTTAAAAAAAAAAAATTCCAAAGGAAGTAGTGGCAAATGGGGTGGTTATTTAATTGATATTTTTTTTAGGGTCTGTGAATTTTGTTTTTCGTTAACCCCCAACTTAGATGAGTAAAATGGGTATTTCATAAACTATTATATAGGTTACTAAAATCTTCAAGTATCTATGTTTAAAATGAATAAATTAATTTTTTAAAAAAATTCTAGAATCATCTCAAATCTCCATGAAGCTGAAAGACTATGGGGTTTAGAGATACAGTCATGATACATCAAATTTACCTACATGGACTTGTGCAACTGCACAAGCAGCCATGTATAAAGTGAAACCAGAAACCAGATCCATGTGTTTCAAATGCACATATCGAACTGCTACTGATATTCTATCAACATCTCACTTTACAGCAATGGAGCACGCTACCTTCATCATTACCCTGCCTACCATTTCCTGACAGACTATGGCTCCTGCTGCTGAAGGAACTTGAAAGAATTTAAACCGAAATAAACACTCCCTAGACAGGTTTTAGCTACCATACCGAGAAATGGACGTTTACGGAGATGTCAGGAGCTTGCTTCTACATTTTTATAAGCACATGGCCTGGCAGATGCACAGTTCCACACAAATTCTACTCTAATAATCCAGCTCATTGTCCCTTCATTCCTGGGGATAGTCAGCTGTGCACCAGCTCATTCTTGATACAAACGTCATTCCACAGCTCAGCAAACAGATGTCGGTTCCCTGACCTGCCTGAGGTTACTCTACACTGCTCTTCTCCTCATCTGCAGTCTTACTCCAATCAGTAGGCCGGCCTCAGTGTGATAAATCTACATTCCGCCTACACAGGGAAGACCCTGGGCTTTTGGCAACCACTTCTTAGCCATTAAGAGGGTTTTTCCACTTTCACATGGGTGTACAGATTTGTTTCAAATGGCTGAAGTTGCCCGAAGCCTGAATCTAGACAAATAATTTCTAATTCTTCTCTAAGTGAAAACAAGCGTCTATCGCGATCATCACTCATTCTGTCAATCACCTGATTGTGGTTTTCCTTTTGCAGGGGGCGTTTTTGAAGGGTCCCGCTGCAGATGAGTTTCCTTCTCTTTTTCTGGTTCAGGAGGAAGAGGAGGAGTAGGGGGTGGAGGCTCAGCCAGGGAAGCTGCTTTTTTCTCAGCTTCCTTTTCTTCTAATCTTTTCTCAACTGCAAAAAGATGTACAGAACGGATCTCTATTAGGGACTGCCGATACTACTATTGCACTTGAACCAAGAGAAATCTCAATCAACACAAAGTTATGCTTACTGACTTAAAGCTAATGCATTTTTAGTGCCCTCCCTTCACCTATCCTGTCCTTAAAATTAATAGTGAAGCTCTCTATGCTTGGACAGAAATAATAGTTTCCTTGTTGCTTCATGGGGTTAGTGATGGGTGTGGAGGTGGGGGTGGTGGTGGTGGTACTCATTGTAGAAGTGGTGATAAGTGGGAGTGATGATGGTGGTGGTGGGGAGTTGTAGTGACCATGATGGGGGTGGTAGTGATGATGGAGCCGGTGGCAACTGTAGTTTTGTGTGTGTGTGTCTGTGTGTGTGTGTAGAGCAGATACACAGATTAAGCAAGTTGGTACCAAACGTAACAAGAATTTGGAAGTGGCTAATAAAGACGAATAGAAAATAGGGATTATTTTTAAATTTCCAGTGAAAATCAAGGTGAAAAAAGGACAAAGAAAAGATGAGGATCAATGTGAAAGAGGTGGCGGGGAGGGGGTGGAAGACATGAGTGGAGAAAGATGTGCAGCACTAACTTAAATACATACAAAACACTTAAACAGTACATAGTACGTATGTCTTAGACATCCATTCATTCATACAACTATTTACTGAGCTTGAGTTGTGCCTTGAAGGAAAGAAAGGTTATAACCATAAAGTAAACTGCTACTAAAGATTACAACAATAGTAGTATTAGAAATACAAGTTCTGGTTGCCAGAGGTACAACAGTACAACAAAATGGAAAAATGAGTGGTCCTGTGAGGCTTGCATTCTGTTGGTATGAGACAACTCAGGAATGTGATGAATCAGTTAATTTACACAAAAAGGTTTGAACTTGATAAATGCTATGGAGAACACAAATAGACCAGAGTGAGAGGAATCAGCCGCGCTGCAGAAGAGCTTTCTACAGTTTTAGGTGGGTGCTAAACTGGGTAGCCACCAATAAGGCAATATTTGATGCCTATGCATGTGATGGAGGGGTGCCCCGGCCCAAATACCATCAGCACAGAGCGTGGTTTATATTTTCATTATGCTGAGTGAATTAAGCCAGTTCCAAAGGGACAAATATCATATGTTCTCCCTGATCGGTGACAACTAACTGAGCACCAAACCGGAAACCTGTTGAAGTGAAATGGACACTATGAGAAACAGTCACTTGATCAGCTCTTGTGCTGACTGTTGATGTACAATGTAATACTTTATCCATTTTAGTATTTTTTTCTCTGTTTTGTTCTAGTACTATTGGTTGAACTCTGTAATTAACACACAATTATTCTTAGGTGTTTGAATTTTAACTGAAAAGTGATCCCTGTGAAATATAACATTGGGAATAAGAGAGGGGGGAGATGTACAATTTGGGACATGCTCAATCGGACTTGCCCCAAATGGTGGAGTTAGAATCGTGCCAGGGGATTCCAAACATAAGACCTCTTTTGGCGAAATTAAATCAAAAAGAAGAGAAAAAATATTTTATTCAGAAACATATTCAGCAGAAAGCTAAAGTCAAGGCAAAGCATACTTGCTGATAGTATAATCCAATACAAATAAATTTACAACACACTTTCATTTCTCTATAAACTTACTAAAACCATGAATTTTAGTTATATAGTTATATATAAGTTCAAAATTACAAAGAAATGTAATTACCTTTATTCTTTTTTTTCACTATTTCAGTTGTAAATATTTCTTTTACTTTTTGACATAAAGAGTTTTTATCTATTTCAGCATTGATTCTTATCAAAATATTTTCTGGCTCTGAAAACCATTGCTCCAATAAAGGCCAGTTGTCCAAGAAGCCTATAATTCTGCAAAATAAAAATATTACATGAATATCATGATGATTGAAATATTTGTGTGAATAAACAGTAAACATGGCATTAAGAACAATTCACTGAATATACATAATGGAAAAATGGGCTGCCAAGAGCAATGAATCTGAAAAATAAACTTTTTTTTAAAGATTTATTTATTTGTTTGAAAGGCAGAGTTATAGAGAAGCAGAGGCAGAGAGAAGTCTTCCATCTACTGGTTCACTCCCCATATGGCTGCTATGGCTGGAGCTGGAGCTGTGCTGATCAGAAGCCAGGAGCCAGGAGCAGGGGCCCAAGGACTTGGGTCACCTTCTACTACTTTCCCAGGCCTTAGCAGAGAGCTGGATTGGAAGTGGAGCAGCCGGGACAGGAACCAGTGCCAATATGGGATGCCAGCACTGCAGGTGGTAGCTTTACTTGCTACGCCACAGTGCCGGCCTCAAAAAGCAACTTTTTAGAAATCTACACAGACAATGTAATATTATCACTTTAGATAAGGAAGAAATTATTTAATGCCTTCAAGACACATTTTTAAACATATGAAACAGTAAAAGATGTGAAAATGCCCCCATTCAGGAAGTCTATGGTGTTTAAGTCCAGCTGCCTGAGAGAAATCCAAGGAAACATGACTCACGCTAACAGAAGAGTAACTCTGAGCATTCTGATGGTGGCTGTAGACCCATCTGGGCCATTGACTTTTTCTTAGAGACAGAAATTGAAGAGTCCTCTGAGTAAGCATAGGTGGATCAGACTTATTTGCTTTACTCAGAAGTATTCTGGGAATGGTTCTGGAAAGGTTGTTTTCTTCCTGGAGAGTAGACAGCCTTAATGTGGCTGAAATTACTCTCCTTTGGCAGGCTTCACATTTTTAGACTTTTCATGGTTTTATAAAATTGTATAATTTTGTATAAATTTTCTTTCCCAATGGCAAATTGCACACTACCAAAAGAATACCACAAAACTTCATTTTTTTGCAAGACCGAAGTAGTTTCAGAACTAACCTCTGTAGTTTAATGCCTGGCTCTTTGAATTTCCATGACCTTCAATGGCGTTTCCTTAATGAGGGCTCAGTTAGGATTCCATATAACTGACTTCTCAGTTGATGCAACCATACAGGAAATGTTGCCTGATTTAGCTCTTTTCTTGGACTATAATGACCCTGCTCTGAATGTGGAAGTTCGCACACAACTACTTCACTCACCATTAACACCAGTTAATGTTTACCTGGAAAAGACTGAACACGAGGACATATATCTATCTTCTAGATCTGATGATTCCATAGGGGCTGCCTGTTAGTCTGCTCAAAGAGAAGAAATCAAGAAGTAGAGCATTTAGTTTAAAACTAACCTGTGTTGTATCTGGTCTCTCAAATTATGATCCACATCTACATGCTGGTTATCAGCAGCTGCATGTTGACTGGTATCTTCATGAGAAATTTCACGTGAAAATTCTTCAGCTACGGCACAAAAGTTACGTAATTAGATACTGCTAAATCTATCAACATTGATGCTTACTGCTAAAATATACTGATGCTGGATGTCAGAGAGCTACAGCTTTGTCTTTGGTACAATATTACTAGAAATGTTTAATAAGGTGTTAAGAGTATCGTTTTGAGATAAGAATTAAAAGTTTTTTTCAAAATTGGAAAGAATGGAGCAAAAACCATTAAACATAAGCTGCAGCTTCAATGTAGTGAAACTCAGGACAAGAATGAAAAACAACGGATTATCATAGATAACGAACTTAGAAAGCAAGAAAAGCCAGCACTATGATGTAAAAATTAAAAATGAAATATAAAGGTGTCCACTAAGTCATATGAGTAAAATATTTTGTTCATATTACAATACGATAAAAGAATTGTTTCTTTCAAGATGTTATGATCTACTTACATAGACATAAAGGAATAGATCACAAGAGATAAAAAAACAAAAATAGGTTAAACATCTCTGATTTAGTCTTATTCTAGATTAACAGTACAAAGTTCAGGCTACTTATAAATTTAGAACAAATGGAAAGTCATACAGAGGAAGGAAGGACTTGAACTAGATTAAAAGGAATAAGAACTGCTGACTGCATGAGAACACTGAAGAGTAGTAAATCAATGGCAGTCAAGAAAATGAAGAACCCTCATAGGATATGGTACTCAGTTGTTCTCCATCTACATTCATGGTAGAACAAGGTAAAATGGATTTAGAATACAAAACAGTGCTTTAAGGTTATTTATGAAAGCCAAAGATTATTGACATCAAAATGGGTGACTAAACAAAATTGTTGGAGCCCTTCTCAGGAGATGCTGTGATGTGCCATCTTCACCTCCCATTAGTCAGGAACTTCAGCACCTGGCTCAGGGTCGGCTTCCTCTCCTTCCCACCCCTGTCAGGCATTGGCACCCTTCCTTTCTGGAACTCATGACCTTGGCCCCTGGATTTTCTGATCACCCTGAGAGGCGCCACCCTTGCAAGCCTAAGGAGCTATATTCTTTTTTTTTAATTTTTATTTATTTATATATTTATTTTTTGACAGGCAGAGTGGACAGTGAGAGAGAGACAGAGAGAAAGGTCTTCCTTTTTGCCATTGGTTCACCCTCCAATGGCCGCCACGGCTGGTGCGCTGCGCGACCGGTGCACCGCGCTGATCCGATGGCAGGAGCCAGGTGCTTTTCCTGGTCTCCCATGTGGTGCAGGGCCCAAGCACTTGGGCCATCCTCCACTGCACTCCCCTCTTCTCCTTCTAGTGCTCCTGTGTAGATGATGTAGCCAGTCCCTAAATTCCTAAGTTTCTCCCCAAATTCACCAGCATTATCCTACTAACAACCTCCATTGCATGGTTGAATCCTTCATATGTTTTCAACCACCTAACAACTTGAATACCTGCGTCCTGATACACTGGACTGGGATGATATTCATCTCTTTTCTCCAAGACTTATGAAGGTAGCTATCTTTGAACAAAAATATAACACCTTGAATTCTCACAAATCACCTGGCTTAAAAATCAGCTGAGTTCTTTCATACACATGCATTCTGCTGAAAGTAAATAAAAAGGAGGAAAGAAAGAAAGAAAACTACTAACAACTAACTAAGTAAATACCTGGCCGCCGTGTTTTTTTTTTTTTTTTTAAGATTTATTTATTTATTTGAAAGTCAGAGTTTCACAGAGAGCAAAGGAGAGGCAGAGAGAGAGAGAGAGAGAAAGAGAGAGAGAGAGAGAGGTAATCTATTCCCTGGTTCACTCCCCAATTGGCAGAAATGGCCAGAGCTGTGCTGATCCGAAGCCAGGAGCTTCTTCTGCGTCTCACACATGAGTTCAGGGGGCCAAGGGCTTGGGCCATCTTCTACTGTTTGCTCAGGCCATAGCAGAGAGCTGGACAGGAAGTGGAGCAGCCGGGACTGGAACTGGTGCCCATATGGGATGCTGGCACCGCAGGCAGTGGCTTTACCCGCTTCGGCACAGAGCCAGCCCACCATGGTTCTTTGTATTTTCAGAGCTAAGTTTCCTGCAAGTTACCTCCCATCACACTCCCACCTCATCTCTCATTTATGTCTGAAGCCACCTGCAATCCCTTCTTCCCACCCCCACTCCACTGAGGTAGTTCTCATTCTGGTCACCAAGCCCATGTTTCACCCTTTATTTTACTCAATTTCCCTGCAGCATTTATAGGTAAAATTTAGCACACAAGTATTAAATGCCTTTACAGATACTATATTATATTTATAAAAAAACTTATAGAATATGATTAAATTTCTATAACTGGCTTCAAGTTGCACAGTTTATAAATTTTCGAGATATGATTTGATTCCAATCATTCTGACTTCTGACTCTGACCTCCTCAGAAAATTTTTAGCACTGGTATAGTTATGAGTGCTAAAAGGGCCCCGTAGCAGATATTAATCTAACATTTATAGTGTGCCAGGCCCTGATAATACAAGATGAAGGGCAAGTCCCCATTATGGTATAGTTCAAAGGTACTATGAAAAGAAACAATTATAATTATTATATTGTAATTATTTAGTCATTGTTCCATGTAATGGGTACATAACAAATAATAATAATAGGTGTGCCCAGAATGAGGACAGATTAGCCAGACCCCAAAAAATGGAGCAAAGGAGAGAAAATGCATTTGTAAAGCTTGGCAGGTGAGCATTAATAGTTCCTCTAAAGAATGGCAACAGGGCTTTGAGGTGGCAAAGTCTGAATGAATGACAGAAGTAAGCGTGAAGAGTTAGCAGGGGCTGGCTTAAGGGTCTGGCACCGAGCTAAGTTGTTCAGACTTTATGCTGATGCTGTGTGAAGCCACTGAGTGATACTGCAGCTAGATTTAATGCAATTAGATATGTTTTTGTAGTATCATTGTTCTGGCTGCAGTATAGAAGATGAATTGGAAAGAGAGGGAGATTGTACGCAATTAGTAAGTTGGAAAACCATCACCATTTGAAACATAACAAATACTTTAAAGATAGCAGCAAGATTCAAAGGAAGAACCGTCAGATTCAGTGGTTTTTGCAGGAAGGGGGAGCAGTATACTACAGAATTTAGTCATCAGTTGGGATGGGAGACATGGCACAGGGAGAAAGGGATGACTTCAGGTTTTGGACTTGTACTACTTCTGAATAATATGAACAGGTTGAGCTTGAAGAGCCCATGGTACATTTAAGCTGTGGTTTTCAGAAAATGGGGAAGTTCGTACTAAAGTTGAGACTTTTAAGAAAAAGAAAAAATTCATCCAGGGAGAAAATTGAGAGAAAAAAAAAAAAAGAGCCAGATTGTCATGCAAAACATCAGGGTTTAATCAAGAGAGGAAAGAAGTGTTTAGAAGCAGCAGCTTCAAGGAAAGGAAGAAAGCCAGGAAAAGGAATGTCTCATAAGTTAAGGAAAGACAGTTTCTCAAGACACAGGCGTTATCTGTGCCCTGCCCAGACCCATGGGAACCTGAAGTCCTGCCCAGGAAGAGTGAGGCCAGGGTATGGGAATCCAGTCACTAGGGCTGAGTGCAGCTTATTATCCTGAAATGCTTGGGGTCTGTGGAGAAGCCTCAAGAACAGGGAAGACACTGCTCCCAAAGGTCGGTGGCCTGCAAAGGCTGAATGTGAATTCAGCCAGAGCTGGGCAGAGAGGCAAGGTCTAAACGCAAACCCAGCAAGGCATGAGACCAAGGAAACCTAAGCACAGGAAATAGCCTTTGGGGAGTAACAATTATACCAGATGGAAGAGTAGGTGGCTCTCTCAGCTTATTATCCAGGGCTGAAAGCTCAAAAAGAAGAGTTTAAAATTGAGAAATTGAACTATTTAAATGCTGACATCAACTTCAGAAAATTTTCCAGAACCCCTCTCATCATGTAAATTTGATAGAAAGAATACAAACTGGATTCAGTAATATTTCATAAAAAACTCTTGCCAATGGATTGCTTTCCACTTCCGAAACATATAACAACACACTTATGGAGCACCAAGACGGCGGAAGCAAATCTTGATGCTCTTGTAGGGTTATGAGCTTCCAGGGATCCTACCACACAAAGGTCTGTATGTGTACTTTATAACAACTTGTCATATCCACTTCCAACTCAGATTAATCTCAATGTTCAGGACTATGGACCATTACCAGACAGCTATGGATTAGCAATGTTCTTAGCCAATCCTCAGCTATCCACTGAACAGGAAAAGGAAGTCAGTCAAGCAAGTAGAATCATTACTGCTACCAGTAGGGCTCCCACTTCCTTGGATAGAGAAAAGAAAATTCTCCTGTTTACAGTATGATAGATAGCATCCAGTTTAAAGTACTGGGTTCAACAGCTAAACTAATATGCAATGGTTTTGTCTTTAAGTAAACAATGAAAGCAAGATCTCAAATCAAGCACTTATACCTTGAATTCCCATCTAAAAAGCACTGGACATGATCTTTCAGATCTCTCCTAGCCCTAGTGTTGCATTAGTAGTACCAGCAGTAACAAAAGATGCTAGAAGTCATTCAGTGTTAAAGGGTTGTTTTTTAAAAGCTAAAATCAAGATTCTCAAACAGATGTAAAATGAACACATGTCATAGTCATAATTTGACTCTTCAGTTACTGAGGGAACTGGTTAATGCTGGTTCAAATGAGAATTTGTATAGTAGACACATTTGCAGTCAATCAAGAACAGTGAAATAAATGATAATAGATGAAAAACTGGTTCCTGTCTACGGAGTATGTAGTACTTGGAATCATCTTTTTGTCAATGTAGAATGAATTGGGTCTCAACAGAATTCATTAGTATTTGTATGGGTAAGAGTCATTGACAATATTATAAATTTCCTATAATTTATGGAGGTACAGAAGAGCTGAGTCAAAGCTGATGACAGAATAGGCCCCCATGGAATCTGGTATCTCAAAGGCTCCAATAGATAACACTCAGCCTTATCATGAAAGGATATCTCATAATCTTTTGTCATTCCAAAGGCTGCCACAAAATTTCCTGATGTATTTACTACATATTTATTATTGTGTGCCAGATTCTATCCTAGGTGTTTAACTCATCTCATTTAATACTGATAATAATACAATGAGCCATTCTGTCTTTCATGTTGTAAAACAGAGGTTCAGAACAATGAAGTTACTTTTCCAAGGTTAAATATCTAGTAAGCTGGAAAGCCATGTCTAAGAATAAATGCTTTATCCACAACCATTTAATTTGTGGGATGAAGTAACATTTTCATTTCAAGGATGAAAAAATATCTAACTAAGCAATGGGTGCTTCCACCAGGATTTTTCTGTCCCATCATGTGATGACTTCAGCCAACTGGGACTTGCTACTCAGAGTTAACACACAATCCAAGGGAAGGATCTTACCAGATCCCTGCTTACAACACAGATTTGGTTTGTGACCACCCACCAAGATGTACTAGATGGCCACAGAGAGCTCCTCCATGTAGGCAAGTCTCATAAAAGCACCTTTGTGCCACAAGAGCAGCCAAGTTGATGCAAAGGTTTAGTGACATATTTGCAGTTGGCTTAGAATTCTCTACTCATCCCAGGCTTGATCTATGGTAGAGAATTTAACTGTGAATACCAACATTCAAAGCAAGACGCAACTGTGCTCAGCTGGATAATCCTCTGAAAGGCTGAAATAAATACCGCCTCACTCACTTACAGTTGAAAATAGGTACACTTACTGATTCAGTCAACTAAAAAAAAAGGCATCTTGATCAAAAAAAGTCTCTAAAAGAAAATTACAGCTTACCCATGACATCATTCATGCGACTCAGTGAGGAATTATCAGAAATATCTAATAATATAACAAAATCAAATGCAGAAGAAGGCAGAGGTACTTCTTTGGAAGTTGTAGGATCCACAGCCAGTGTAGATATTTGTGTTGCTTTTCCTTCTGCTTCCATGAGGTATCTGTTGCAGCCTGTGAGAGCTTCCTCTAGAAGCTGAGCTTGGTTTAATGTCATTGGAAAACCATCAAGGATCCAGTTCTGATTCACAGGTATCCCACTACATGAAGACAGGACGATCCATTGACATTGTGAGAGAAACAAGTACTATGGAAATGATAACGCATTGAATCTTGTTTCCTACATACTGCAACTATATCCTCATCCCTCCAAGCACTTCAAAACTCATTCACAGGAGCCTTTTGAACTTTTTTTTCCCCCATCCTGCTTAGCCTCATCACTTTATTATATGAATCAACTGAAACTCAATGAATTTTTAACATTTTCTTCCTTTTCCATATTACAAAAGAGGGCTGAGAGAATCTTTGATCCTTAGAAAGGTGGATGAGGCAGATTACAAAGGCACAATCTTTCAATCGCTTATCATCTCTGTGCTACTCACATATGGAATTCCTGTGCACACCTACCCTATCACAACCTTGCTGCCCTAGCTCTGCTCAAGGCTTTGGATTCTTGTGCCCAGTACCCTGTCCCTGCTTTTGTAACCCAAAAAGAGGAAGCACAATGACCTGTGACCTCACAGTTAGAGTCGCTTCCTTCCATAATCTGTCCCTTGGCTTTTTCAATTGTCTGGTTTCTCATAAACTTTCACAAGTAATAGAAACTGACTTGCATTCATATCCAGGTATAAGAAGCCAAGGTTGGTAAAGGCGAGGAAGTAAAATACAGGCAGATAAATCTCAAAATAGGTCTAACTTAGCATTACTGTATACTTCCTTATGAGACGAGTAATATTTATTAGATATTAAAAACAAAAGCATTCTATATGATTATTTACATGTCCTTAAGTGATAAAAACTACATAAGAAAGACACCCACAATACATACTTAATAGCGTTTACCATGATGTTAACCAGCAACATGTCCGGAATGCTCTTTCCTTTCTTCAGCAATTGTTCTGATTTTGCACCAAGCTGAGCTCGCACAGTGAGCTGTGAAAATAAACATCAAACAGCAGAAGGAAGCTAACTTAAACTTCCAACTCCGAATGTTTTTAAGACAAAAATAATTAAATGGTCATGCTCTCTGATGAAGATACGGATTATTTAGTACAATTCAGGAGTCAGGGAAGCATTTCAGGGAAACTTTCATGCAGACTTGGAGGCTCTTCCTTCTTCCCTTGCAAGATCTTCCTCTTTAATTTTTAGACTTCACCTTCTGATGCCTTAAATCAGAAAGACTGAACTCACTGCTTGACTTTTAGGCACTCTTGCCATGCAGCCTGGCATATCTTCTGAGGAAAACCTGTTTAAACATGGCTCTTGTTTCATGAAATACTATTGTTTCAAAGACCAGATTCTATGTTTTCTGCTTGTTTTTAGGGTGCTGGCTTGTTTGCCGCCTTGTTTTTTTCCTGTCTTCTTTTGGTCCCTGCTATGGTTTGGACATGGTTTTTTCCACATAGGTTCATCTGTTGAAGGCTTTGTCCCAACTGTGGCAATGTGAAAGGTGATGATAGAATCTTTAAGATGCTGGGCCTAGTGGGAGGTGGGAGGTCACTGAAGGTGTCACTCTCAGAAGGTATTAACGCTGGACTCATGGAGTGAGTTAGTTCCCAAGAAAGTGGGTTATTTTAAGAGAGTGTGCCTGATCCAAGTCTCTCTGGCTTCCTCATACTTTGTGATCTCTTCCTCTTGCAAGTATACCCACTGTCATGATCATTCACCACAAGGCCCTCACCAGAGCTGAACACAAGTTGGCACCGTGTTCTTCAAGTCTTTTCTTTACAAATCACTTAGCCTCAAGTACTTTGCTAGGAGGGAAAATGGATGAATATAACCTTAAAAATTAACTCCTATGTTTTGTTCAGAATTTATAATTGTTACTTGTGGGAAGACAAGTCAAATATGAGCTATCCAAATCACTAAACAGGCACCTTGGTAGAGCCCATTCTTAGCTACTGGAGTGAGTAATATACTCAAAACCCTGTAAGACAATGCGTGGTTTGGTGTTTTCCCCTCCCTCCCTCCTGCTCTCTCTTCTTTCCTTCCTTCCCTCCCTCTCTGTGCTCTGCCACAGTTTGGGTTCTCCTTTCGGAAGACAAGCTGAGTTTCTCAAGAAAGATTAACATGCTCATTGATTACCATTTCTTGTTCCAGGATTATTAAGTTATGGATAATAAACATGTCTAAAAGCAGACAACTCTAGAAGTCAAGGAGGTTTTGGTTAAAATCATGGAAAAAGAGTTTTCAGAATTCATTTATAATTCATTAGATTTACATTTATAGTTTTTTTAAATAAAATTATATCTTTAGAGACAAATACCTGGAATAAAGAAATAAATGAAAAATCCAACTGCTATGGGAGAATTGTATGACCATTGTTAACCTATGTGCTATTTGGTGATGATAACAACAACGATGACGAGTCAGGAGGATCTGAGCTTTATATGAGAATATGAAGAAACTATTTAATAAGGTAAGCCTTCACAGGACAAACAGGAAAGATATCTATTCTGTAAAACTGATGCTAGTTTTACTTATAGAAACACATAGTAAACTGTGGTGTAACCTGTCTTTCAAATGGTTTTAATTACTATGCAAAATACAGCAACTGCTATTTTGAAAATATAATAGAACTTGAGAAAATAGAAAATTATCTTAAAAATAATAATCCTAGAAGTGTCAGTCATAGTCATAGAGAAATAAAGAAAAAATGTAAGTTACCTATAATTCTTTTGGTTAAAACAGAAAGAGTGTCACAACATGGGAGAAGATATAGCCCCACCAGAACAAAGACTCCCGGTTATTTTTAGAACTCACGGTTAAGTGGATTTAATTCGTAGCCCATGCCAAAGATCTGAGTGGATTCTCTGCCAATGTATTCAACTGCAGTAACCAGCATAAGGTAAAGAAAGGAGTATTGGGCTCAGAACCTAGAACCCCAATCAGAGAGTAGCCATCCACTAGTCCTTCTTATCCTGAGCAAACCAATTCATGCTTAGGGTTTCTGCTGTCACCTGTGTCAATTGAGGGGGCTGGACCATATCCATGATTCTCCAAATGGCATTACCTTCTCTTATGTAACCCTACCCTTCACTCCAAGAATTTGATGCAATAATGTAAAGAGATGCAATGCAGATGAGAATGTGATGCAAGTAAATCTTGGGAGTGTTTAAATAGGTGAACTATACTGAGAGCCTCTCCTACCTCCTCCAAACTGATCTACTAGTCTGAATCAGGAATAGGCATGCTATGGCTTATAGACCAAATATCTGGCACTCTGACTATTTTTATATTGTTTCTAGACATCACTCAAGGATCCTAGCACAGTGATTCTGGAAATAAACCAGGTGTTGCCCTCCATTCCAGCACTGGGCTCCAACACCTGTGTGGCTACTTCCTGGGGCCACTATGATCTCCAATTACATGTTGAGGACTCTGGTGTTGGCAACTGCTAGGCACCAAATGATAGGATCTCAGCTCCAGGGTTGGCTACTTCCTGAGTCCCCCAAAACACTCATACTCTATAACTCAGCCGCTATAATTCAGTTACTCTACCCACCTCCACTTACCAGTCAGTGACTCTTTCCTTAGGAGAATGGTAAGTCTTCAGATAATCACAGTTTGAAATAAAGTAAAACACCACCCCAGTGGTCCACCGAGTTAAGCTGGTGGGGGTGGGTAGAGTTCTCTGTCTTTTTAGGGAAAAACTCACATAATAGCCTCCATTTTTATCTTTTGATCCATCCAACCTAAAATGTTTATATTTTCTGGACCTTACAGAAAAAAAAAGTCTGGTCTAGAAGGTCTTTGGGATTTCACTCAGTTTTAAATCTCCGGTGTATTAGTTGCACATGAACAAGCAAACATCACACTTGCCTGGTTTTCTTTCCTATCCTCTTGAGGGACGGATGAGGCCTCACTGACGTTTTCGTTGTCATGATATGCTTGGATAGCTTCTTGGACAAGAGTGTCAATAGAAAGTATCTTAACAGGAAAGTCTAAAAAGCAAAAGATAATTTTAGAATTAGCTTCTCATTTGGGAAATTGATGCCATTGTCTTCAAGACGGTCTTTTGGGCACCCTAGAAACAGCTACAGTCAAGTAGGCTTTTACTATTATTGTGGAAAAACTTTTGTAACATAAATTTAACCATTTTAAAAAAGTACAATTCAGTAGCATGTAGATATTCAAAATGTTGTACAACCATCACCACTGTCATGTTCCCTTGTTACTGAAACCCGTGCCGTCTTACTGAGGCACCATCTTAAGCCTTGGGCTCCATTTCAGGCTCTGGCCCAGTCACCGTCTTGTATAATAAATTCCGGTCTCTCCAGAATAAGTTTCAGTTCCTAAGTCCAGCGTGGCTTACTAGAAGTCAGGTGACCAAACGATCCAATCACAAGCTTCAACTCTACCCTCACCCTAATGGGATTTGCTATTCCCACTTCCTTATCTCTGCAAGGTTATAAAAAGACCTGTTTTTCCTCACAGGCTCTCTCTCTTGCCTGTGAGAGTTCCTTCCTACCCCCATCCCCCAACCCTGATAATAAAATGATTCTTTTTACTCTGGGGTTTGGTGTGTTTGTGGTGGCCTTTTGTTGGTGCTGTGACTTGGATCCAGGTTCTCTTGTTGACCTTGCTCTCCCCTCAGGGGTCTGAGCTGTTTTGGGATCCTGGATTCCTGCCAACCACAGAACTTACCCCCAGACCTCCTTCTTTGTTACTGAATGCTCTGTGACTCCCATCCACACACCGGCCCTCCAAATCCTGAGTTAAATGGGAAACGGGGAATTCTCCCACTGTGACCTATACTTTGGGTTGTGGTTTTGTTCTGCTTTGTCTTGAAGTCCTGGTACAAGGCATCACAACTCCTCTGGGCTTTACGCCCCAGATGCCAATGGGTGCCAGTGAAGACCCCATCCCCTGCTCCCTTACTCTCCTCATTGGACTGATGTGATCTCGGAGATACCTGCTGTCCACAGTCTGACCCCTTAGGTTGCTATGGGAGCTTCTACATTCCATGTTCCATCTGATTCTCCCCTTGGTTGACTTCTAAATAATCTTGTTCCTCTCAAATTGGCCCCATATCTCAAACACCATCATCTCATCTTTCTTCTTCGTTTTTTAAGATTTATTTATTTGAAAGGCAGTTACAGAGAGGCAGAAGCAGAGAGAGAGAGAGGTCTTCCATCTGCTGGTTCACTCCCCAGATGGCCGCAATGACTAGAGCTGTGCAAATCTGAAGCCAGGAGCTAGGAGCTTCTTTCTGGTCTCCCATGTGAATGCAGGGGCCCAAAGACTTGGGTCATATTGTGCTGCCTTCCCAAGCCATAGCAGAGAACTGGATCAGAAGTGGAACATTAAGGACTCAAACCAGCACCCATATGGGATGCCAGCATTCCAAGCAGTGGCATTACCTGCTATGCCACAGCGCTGGCCCCTCATCTTTCTTTGTAATCAGGCATGGCCCGTGTATGACCTTGACAACCAGTCCAAATGGGCGCTTAACAGCGCATTTGACCCTGACAGTATTCGGGATCTCTGTCATTCCTGTGAGCATTCAGGAATGTGGAAGGAGTGAGCCTTCTCCCATCTCCGTTCTGAATCTTCTCTTTACACCTCATGTACTGTGGCTCACTCTTAAGTTCCAAAGCTCCCAGTAAAAGGCCAAAACCCCTTTCTTCTAATTTTGACCCTGCAGATGAGCCCCCACCATACCACCCCCCATCACAGGCGCCAGCTTAGCCCCTTCCTGTTCAGGCCCTGGCACAGTCACCTCCCACTCCTCAACCACAAAGCCCACAGTCCATGCTGGGCTGGCTGTAACTATATCTCCCCCTCCTGCCCAGAAATTCCAGGAAGTGCCAACTGTTTCTGCTCCCCCTGCCTTATCTCAAACCCAGTCCTCACTCCAACTTTCGCTCTCTCCCTTTCTGCTGAGCCAGCATATTCTTCCTGCCCTGCCACCACCACCTCAAGCCCCCGACCCCCTTTTCCCTTCCCCAGTCCCCGAGTCACTAGCTCTCATGCAGCAGCTAGGGAGCCTACCTCCATGCTACTGAGAGGTGGCAGCAGCAAAAGGTATAGTCAGGGTACACATTGCTTTCTCACTTGCTGATCTCTCACAAATGGAACAAAAACAGGGTTCTTTCACGTCTAACCCAGCGTTGTACATTAGAGTTTCAATATCTAACCCAGTCCTATGATCTAGCTTTTCACAATGTCTTTATGATTCTCTCCAATACCCTCCTTCCAGAGGAGCGAAGGCGAGTTTGGGAACAGACCCATCTCCATAGACTGACCCAGCCCATCCTATGGATGCACATGCGGTCCTGGAACAAGACCCCAGCTGGGATTATAATTCTCCCAATGGCATAATGGCCAGAAATTGTTTCATTATCTGCTTATTTGCTAGCCTCAAAAAATCCACCAGAAAGATAAAGTTAAAATGGCTCGAGAAGGGTCCATTAACTCCACAGGCAAAAATTCTAGAGATGGCTTTTAAAGTATATAATGGGAGGGATGAGAGAGCCCAAAGGCAAATTTCAAATGCTGGCCAAGGACTTTCAACAACCTTTTCCCTCCAGTAGCCCTGTTGACCACAGGGGTCCTCCAGGTCCATGCTTTAAATGTGGCCAAGGTGGCCACTGGGCCAGAATGTGTCTCAACCCTATGGACCCATCAGGTCCTTATCTTAAATGTTGCCAGAAGGGCCACTAGGGGGTGGGCTGTCCTCTTGTCCATTGGGTCAGTAGGCCATCCACCCCACCCATGCCCTGAGTTGACTTCCAGGACTGGAACTAAGGATTAGAGATACCCAGACTCCCGCCACCCAACTATGGCCATCACTGCAGGAGCCCAGGGTAACTGTGATGGTTGCAGGTAGGCCAATTTTTTTTTTTCTTATCAACACAAGGGCAACCTTATCAGTCCTTACCCAGTATTGGGGGCCCACCTCTACTGCCTCAACCTCCATAGTCGGAGTGGAGGGAAAACCTTACAGACCCCTACAGACTCCCAACCTGCTCTACATAACTAATATGACACCCTTTTCTCACTCTTTTCTTATCATATCCCAATGTTGCTCTCCCCTTTTGGAAAGATATCTACACTCTGTCAGTTCAGTACCCAAATAACGTTCACCCTCTGGCCATTGGTCTCTTCCTCAAGCCCGCCTTCATCTCCCTTCCTGTTACTGCTATCTCAAGACAATCTTGGCCCAACTGCCCTGCCCACCTCAGGTCCCCATCCCCCCTGTCCACTGTCAATCCACAGGCATGGAACACCAATCACCCCATGATAGCAGCTCATCCTCCTGTACAGATTGCTTCTTTTGTCCTGGACACAGGAGCCTCTTTTTCTCTGTTGACAACACTTTCAGGCCACACTCTGGACCCTGGAATCCCTGTTAAAGGAGTCTCAAACATCCCCATCAAAATGAAAAAAAAAAAAAACAAAAAACAAAAAAAACTCGGACTCCTTCCCTGTACCTTTGACTCCTTGACTCTGGCCCTTCCTCAGAATACAATGCCCATGCCTCTAATGGGCAGAGACATTCTCTCCAACCTAAAAGTCTCGGTCTTCATACCACCACCAGACTCCACCTCAATCTTTTGTCTACAACTCTACCCCTCCGATTGTCCCCAGATATCCATCTCGCTCTCCTCTCTGCTTGCCCTGCTCCTTCCCCATTGTGACAGCCAAAACTGCCTCTCTCTCTTCCTAAATCCTCCTCCTCCATTCTGCCACCCTCTCCTCCTGAGTATAAAACATACTGTAAAGGCTAAGGATGTGCGTATCACTCTACAAGCCCTGTATCTGGGACATTCCAAACTGCTAAGACAATGCACTGTAAGCTTCACTAAAGAGCCTTTCTCTCATCCTTATCAGAGTCCTTGGTGTTCTACACCTCCTCAACAAGCAGCTCTGCTATTCAAGTCTGACTTCAAACCCGCAAGCTTACCCCTGCCCTCTGGGCAGACACAGCTCTAAAGTCTTCTGTAAGTAGCCACCTCTTCATCTTTGGACCCTAAAGTCCTAGAACCTAACAAAATAGAGCCCCATCTCACACTGCTACTCTGTCTCACATCGAAATCTTCTCTTCCACAAAGACAAAATCTCAATTCCATCCATCTCCAGTAATATATTTGATAGAGCTAACATACAAACAAACAACAAAACACAACTCAGAGACAGTGGTAAGTCCTAAATAACTTTGCTCCAAAGAATGCTCCATGCCTAGCCTTCTTCTCTTTTTCCTGCCTTATCTAGTGACAGCAAAAGTCTCTTCACCAGTATTGCATGGAAACAGAGGCTTGTCCTCTCTCTTTTAACCTAGCCACCTTGACATCTCTCCCTCCCTACACCAAGAGGGCCATAAAGCCGTGAGAAAAATTTTAGGAATTCAGCACACATAAAGCCCTCTACCCAGCAGTGTTCCACACAGAGAGTTAAGAAAAAATAAAAATAAAGGCCCCCTTCCCAAGACAACATCACCCTAAAAAATATCATTTTTCTCCCAACCTATTTAATCAAGACTACTGGCCCTTCAAACCAGCATGTTTCCTGGGTTAATTACTATTTTCAGGCATATCTCCTTTTCCATAATTTCCCCTTATTCTGTCACCTATCAGATTCTCTTCCTTAAGAATCTCTCTCTCTCCAACCAGAGTGGTGTCCATCTGCTCTGATGGATGCCCTCCCCCATTAAATCTAACATAATGGAAGATAATAACCTTATAAATAAAATTGTGGTTCATACATAAAATTTTGTAATTGGACATTGAATTCAAATATAAAAGTATGTTATTAGTGAAAAGGTTAAGACAGAAAGATAATTTTAAATGAAGAAAGGACAAGGCTTTTAAGAATTTATCCTAATGTCTAACCTAATGGCTAGTTTATTCTACACTGAAATGAAAAGCTATGAAGGTTTAAGTAAGTTGCAGAAGGTATGAGAAGTCATAGAAGGTTATAAAACAAATTTTTTTTAAATAGAAAATCTATCTATTTTTTCTTTGATTAACATACAATTAAAATCTGCCCCTCCTGTCAGTTTTTGTTTGCCTCTCAATTAAAAAACTCCCTCCTGGTTTTAGACAGCACCTTTTCTAGGTCCTCTAATAATCATCTGTCCTTTGTTTTAGCTCCTAAATGTTTAATCTGCTTATTAGATCTATTTATTCTAGACTTAAAACAACGATATCCTAGATGACCATGCATCTGAAACCTCAAATGGAGAGCTTTTGTGAGCTGGTGCTGCAGCCCCCTCAAGAAGGCATCTTCTGCTGAAACCCTGTCTTGACTACAGGTCCCTGTCTCACCCCTACATATTCACTCACCCAACAACCTCCAAGACCTAGTGAGCCATCAGACTTTTCTTTCTCTTCCCCCTTCCAGGGCCCAGATCCTACATGCATTCCTAGCAGACTCAATCTTATCCTTCTTGCCATGCTCCATTTTAAACCCTGTAACAACCCCCTATCCCCATCCATTAAACAATTACTCCCACAGGGCCACTCACAGGCAAGTTTATCTGGACCTGAGCTCCACGGCCAACAGTGTCTGAAGACTCAGGTCCTTCCACCATTAATAAACCTGCCTCCAAGAAATGGGTGAACACTCAGCCACCCGACATTTCCAACAGTGGATAAGTGCTGATCCTATTATACTGCTACTAGCTCTTTCTACAACTTCTGTGGAAGGAATATTAAACACTTGGGTAATTCCACTTCTAGGACCGTTGGCTGCTACTCTCACCCTGGCTTATATACTACCTTGTCTGTTTAAGAGCTTATAGGAGGTGATAAATGGAATGAATCAAAGCCTTCACCAACCAGGCTGTCAAGCAAATGCTACTAAAGAAATATGCTCAGCAGCTCCCCACTCAGGAGATCATGACTTGAGATGTTGCCCCACACCAGTGGAGAGTGACTCGTTGCCCCATGTCAGCAAGAAGTAGCTCTAGAAGATAGAGCATCATCCCTCTAACCCTCCGGTGCTTTTAGGGCCAATGTAATCCCATAGGACATTTGCTTTCTAAAAAAAAAAAAGGGGGGGGGATGTTAGTGATATATGAGGTACCATCTTAAGCCTTGGGCTCCATGTTAGGCTCTGGTCCAGTCACCATCTTGTACAATAACTTTCCAGCATAAGTTTTAGTTTCTAAGTCCAGCCTGGTTTATTAGAAGTCAGATGACTAAATGACCCAACCACAAGCACCCTTACCCTAACAGGATTCGCTGCTCCTACTTCCTTATTTCTGCAAGGCTTTAAGAAGATCTGTTTTTTCTGCACAGCTCTCTCTCTCTCTCTCTTGCACTCTCTCTCTAGCTTGTAGGGTTCTCTCCACCTCCCAACAATAAATTCTTTTTACTATGGTGTTTGGTGTGTTTTGTGATGGTCTTTCACCCCCAGCCCATTAAGCTATCACTCCCTATTCCCCTACACTTCTCCCAGCCACCACTGATTCTATATCTTTATCTATAAACTTGCTTATTCTTGATATCTTATAAAAATATAATTATATATTATGTGATCTTTTATTTCTTTGACTTATAAAGTTGTCAACTTTCATCAATATTGGGGCATATGTGACTACTTTGCCATTTTTTTTTTTTGAAAAGACTTATTTTATTTAGTTGAAAGGCACAGTAACAGAGAAGAGAGGGAGAGATGGAGACAGAAGGAGGGAGAGGGATAGAGCTGGAACTAGAACTAGAGCTAGTGAAAGAGAAAGAGATCTTCCATCTGCTGCTTCATTCCCAATTAGCCACAGTGGCTTGGGCTGGACCAGGCTGAAGCCAGGAGCCAGGAACTCTCATCTGGGTCTCCCACATAGGCAGCAGAGGCCTAGGTACTTGGGCCACCATCTGCTGCCTTCACAGGCTTATTAGCAAGAAGCTGGGTTGGAAGTGAAGCAGCAGGGACCTGAACTGGCACTCAGATATGCCTGGGTCGTAAGTGGTGGTTTAATTTGCTGTTTGATAATGCTGGCCATCTGACTCGTTTTTTAAATTTAACAATCATAGCCTGGACAATAACTATAATTTAATTATAACACAGATGCTCCAGTTTTTCAGCAAAGTCTCTTACATGTTTTTCTGTAGATATTAGATAGATGCAGCTATAGTCAGTTTAGATTATAATAAGGGGGTGATTAAAAAAATCCTACCTTTTTGTAGAGCTTTTAGAGTGGTAGTTTTCCCACTAAATGTTTTTCCCAATAAGCATCCCTTAACAGAAAATGAAAGTAATTCAGGTTCTGTTGATTCAACTTGAGGAGGAAGAGATTTTTCAACTAGTCTGTGAAGCACATGGCCTAATATGCAATTGTTGGAAGGTGGTACATTTTCAGCCATTTCTTCTGGTAAGGCCCACTCCCCAACCATGTTCTGCAAAAGTGACAAACAACAAAACAGAAATGTTTTTAAAAATAGAATTTAGGCATAGAAAAGATTTGAGTATTGAAAGCAAATACAATCTACAGTAAATAAAATAACCAGGGAAAGGCAACTGATCTAATGGTTAAGCCACCACTTGGGACACCCATGCCCCATACTGAAATGACTGGATTCAAGTCCAAGATCTACTTTTGATTCCAGTTTTCCACTAATGTACACCCTGGGTGGTAACAGGTTATGGCTCAAGCAGTTGAGTTCCTGCCACTTACTTGGGAGACCTGGATTGAGGTCTTGGCTCACAGCTTTTTGCCTGGCCCAGCTTTAGCCAGTGCAGGCATTTCCGGGGTAAACCAGCAGATTGGTGCTTTCTCTCTCTCTTTACCTCTCAAATACTAACTATTAAAATAAAAATATACTCAATACTTTATATTACATAAATGAATAATAACATCAATAATAATACTTTCATGTTACAGTGCATAAAACTGATCTTTTTATATGAAAATAAAAAACTCAATTACAATACTTAAATTAATGTTATCTTTAGTAATCAGATAAAATAGAGTACTAACTTATCTGATATCTTATGCAAGTACTCAGCTCATTTTAAAATATGTTAAATTGAGAAAGATAAAAGAGAACTTTCATGGACAATGTGGTTCTTCAGGTTTTCTGCTGATGTAATCAAATAATTGAAGAGAAAAATATGTACAAAACACATTGTCTTATATTCCTGTACAAAATCAAAACTTTGAAAAATTAAATACTTAACATTATAATTTTTGAGTAATTCTCAGATTAAATAGGAAACTAAGTGTTCAAGTCTGAAAAAAACATTAGAATGATATATTTAAAAATATGGGATAAGATAAAACCCTATTTAGAGGAAAATGGCTAGCCCCTTAACCTAACATGCCTTGATGGACAATTCTTTTATTTAAGATTTATGTATTTGAAAGAGTTACAGAGAGAGAGGAGACACACACACACACACACATACACACACACACACACTGAGATGGTCAGAACTGTCTGGGCCAGGCCGAAGCTAGAAGCCAGGAACTTTTACCGAGTCTCCCGAGTGGGTGGCAGGAACCCAAGCACTTGGGCCATCTTCCGCTGCTTTTTTCAGGTCATTATTAGGGAGCTGAATTGGACATGGAGCAGCTGAGACTTGAACCAATGCCCATATGGAATGCTGGAGTCACAGACAACAGTTTTATCTGCTACGTACCAGTGCTGCCCCTGACAATTTTATTTTTTTATTTTTATTTTTTGACAGGCAGAGTTAGTGAGAGAGACAGACAGAGAGAATGGTCTTCCTTCTGTTGGTTCATCCCCCACCCCACCCCCCAAAATGGCCGCTAAGGCTGGCACACCGCACCAATCCGAAGCCAGGAGCCAGGTGCTTCTTCTTGGTCTCCCTTGTGAGTGCAGGGCCCAGGCACTTGGGCCATCCTCCACTGCCTTCCCCGGGCCACAGCAGAGAGCTGGACTGGATGAGGAGCAACTGGGACAGGATCTGGCGCCCCAACCGGGACTAGAACCCGGGGTGCCGGCGCCACAGGCAGAGGATTAGCCTAGTAAGCCGTGGCACTGGCCAACCTCCAACAATTTTAAAAAGAAGAAAATTCAAAAACTAAGCTGTAAAACAGGGAACTAAAGTAGTTTTAAAATAATCAGAAGAAACTATCAGGGGCTCATAAAAATAAAAACAGAAATTAGTAAATTAGAGGTTGAGATGCCCACTACTGATAAATTTCTAGGACTTATACATACTAATCATCACAATGAAATTTCTACTCACCTGGTGAAGAACAGCAAGTGTCAATGTTGTAACGTAACAGAAAAGAAGGTCCCAAAGAGACTTAATCACTAAGATAATATTATATATAACTTATTATAGTATATTTGAATTCATTTGAATACATTTGACTTCATTACTGTATAGTAATAAATGACATTCTAAGGAAGCATAAATGATTAAAGTTAACTTAAAATGGACCAGTTAAGAAGACAGAAGCCATGGCAGAAATAGAAAAGTTGTCAGAGAACTATATCCAGCAAACTTGAACACACTAATGGTTTCTCTCTCTTTCTCTCCCTCTCTGTAATTCTGCCTTTCAAAAAAAGTAAATCATTTTTTAAAGAACACACTAACAGTTTACAGAAGAATTTTCATTCCTTAATTAAATGGAAATGTAAACATGCTTGAAAGTCTTCAAGAGTATGGGAGAAGATAGCTTTCCAGTTCATTTGGCAAATACATATCACTTATACAAAAATGTACAAAGATGAAAGGGTATTAAAGATAATTGAGAAAAACAACACCCAAGAAGGAAACCACAAGTCAATCTCACTTGAAAAGATTTCTCAAAAACCACAATAAGGTATTAAAATCAACATTATGTAATAGACAATGAAGATACCAATGGACGTTGACTGTAAATTCACTACACATCATGATATTCTCATGAATTATCTCAAATTTTCTCATACTATTCTTACATAAGCATTATTATTAGCTTCCCAATTTCTGAAGAAGCAGAATCAGAGTATTACAGAGGCTAAGTTGCCTTTCCATGGTCACATTAGTCATAGCAGAACCTAGCCTGGAACCTAGGCAGTCAGATTCCAGAACATATAACCTATGAATGAACGCTATTTTGAAGTTATCACATCATGACTGAATAAGAATTACTTCATGAAAACAAGGTAGGTTAAACATTAGGAAAGCTATTTTTAAAAACAATTTATTAATTTGAAAAGCAGAGTTACAGAGAGGCAGAGGCAGAGAGAGAGTGAGAGAGAGAGAGAGAGAGAGAGTCTTCCATCTGCTAGTTTACTCCCCAGATGGTCACAACAGCCAGAGCTGTGCTGATCCGAAGCCAGGAGCCAGAAGCTTCTTCCAGGTTTCCCACATGAGTGCAGGGGCCCAGTTTCTTAGGCCATCTTTTACTGCTTTCCCAGGCCACAGCAGAGAGCTGGATAGGAATTGAAGCAGCCAGGACTCAAACCAGTGCCTACATGGGATGCTGGCACTGCAGGTGGTGGCTTTACCCACTACACCACAGCCCCAGCCCCAGGAAAGCTAATACCAGGTCACAATAATGGGTTAAACTTTTAAAAAACAGCTATGGCTCTTTTGATAAAGAAACATAAATTAAAAATTCATTTATGATTTTCTAAAAAGGAAATAAAAATGAAAGCAAGATTAAAAAAACTCTTAATAAGCTAGGGATTGAATATAACTTTCCTAGCAGTCTTTGGTCCAATATATAATGGTGAACCAAAACAATCAACATGTTTTTCTATTGAAGTTAAATACAAGAAAAAACTGCTCACTATTAACACCACTACTCCCATTGTTCTCAAAGTTCTAGCCAGTGCAGTGAAAAAGGAAAAAGAGACAGCACTGTCCCCAAAAGTGATGGTGGCTGCTGAAAGCTGAGTTCTTGGTGCAGAGGTGAAAGCTACAACCTGAGCTGTTAGTGTTCCACAGTAGTGGTGGCAGTGGCAGGGACAATTTTCTTGGCAGTCCTTGCTAAGATGGTTCTGGTCATTTTTCTGAGAAGCTGAACCTTAAGCCTGGTTCTAAAATCCATCTATTGATCCTCTGAACTACTGAACACACTTTCACTAAGTTTTTCCTGCTTACTGAGCAAGTCAACTTCTGTTGCTTGCAGTTAAAAACTGATGGAATCACTGGCATTAACATTCTCATACACTCATATACGTTCTCATACACTCATATACATCCTCATACACTCATATACATCCTCACATACTCAAGCTTCAAAGCTGTAATGAGGATTAAGAATAATAACTTGAATAAAGGTTTTATTAAAAGATTTAAAATTATAAAACATCTAATTCTCTCCCAAATTAACAGCAAAAGCACCACTGTTATTCCCCACCCAAAACCCAGTAGGGTGATAACAACAAATTATTCTACGGTTAACGGGAAATTAGAGATATAATGGATTAAAATATCCACTCAAAAAGGAAAGCAATTTGGTGGGTTGCCTTGTCAGATATTAAAGGACCTGTTAAATGTATAGTACAAGAAGTAATAAGTTGCAGGAGCAGAATATTCGGTGCACAAAAATATAAGTTCTAGATAAAGATCTAGTTATATAATAAGTCTCCAAAAAGGTTATAGAAAATTCACACTATGAAAAAAGCATGCAGATATTTCAATTTTTATACCAAAATGATCTATTTTCATGAACTTTTTGAAGTACCCTCATACATTATAATTTAGTATGTAATAAGGTTTATATTTCACACTAACAGAAATAACACATTGTTGTACAAATGGTATCTGAACAACTACTTATATATATTAAAAATATAAACTTAGACATCCTATTCTTTCCATGAAAATTGATTCCAGAAGAATGAAAGATATAAATAAGAAATCATAAAGGCATCAAATTTTGGCATAAAGGCATCAAATATTTAAGTATTTCAGGGAGTTTTTTTTTTTTTTAAAAAAAACATAACACCAAAGCTGAAAGCTGCAAAAGAAAAGGTTGACAAATTTCATTATATAAAAAAAAATCTGATTTATTTTCTTCCTTAGAGGAAGGTGTGTGTCTTTGTTCAACTGTATATATATGATTTAGCTCATTTCCTAATTATTTTCTGTAGAGTACTTCTTTCAAAATTTTTTTTGCCCAAATTGGCTTATTAATAAGAATGGCATATTTTCATGTTAGTGCCCATGATTGAATAGATGATGAATAGTTTATAAATGCTTCTACACTATAATTAAGGAATAGACTTCATAGATAGATGAGACGTCCTACTGCACTTTGAATCCTTAATCCTTAACCATTGACTAATACTACAAAACGGTTCATTAAGACAGATTCATTATACATAAGGAACTATTTTTCTAAATACTCTGAGATAAGAAAAATTTGATTTACTCTTTAAGATTGCTTTATCCTATTTCAGTAATCCTTACAATATTTCTATAATTATACTATGCCATGTATACATAAATACAAGCCTGTACTCTTTCTCTTTGTTTTATCAGTATTCTTTTCATATCCAAAACCCGTCAAAAATGCTTGCTTATAATATAAGTTGCCAAATTTGATAGTTATTATGGATGGCTTTTCTGATTTGGTTTCACAGTTTCTGATATGACAAAACTGGAAATAGGGAAATACTTTTTGGTTGAAAGTGCCCAAAGTATTCTAAAGCTTTTATTTAAAACCAGTGGAATTTATTAGTATATAAAGACATAAAGTTTCTGATATGACAAAATTGGAAATAGGAAAATACTTTTTGGTTGAAAGTGCCAAATTATTCTTAAGTTTTTCTTTAAAATCAGTGGAATTTATTAGTATATAATTAGATTTGACTGCTCTTTCTATACAAACTACCCTTTATTTTTAAAAAAAATATTATGTTGTGGTTTGTCTTTGGTTTTCCTTGAAGTTCTATACATTATACTTATTTCCATTGTTCAAAGTTAGCTAGATCCTGAATGGATTTACATAATGACTGGTTGCATTACTTGAATTACTTGTTGATTACTTGAACTGTTTATACTTTTAACAAATTAAGACAAATTATAATTATTTTATGCAATGTGGCAGAATAATACATTAATGAAATAAAAATAGAAACAATATAAATTATGTAATTTTATAATTATGTATGCATGTCACTTAATGGCAGGGATACAGTCTGAAACATGCTTTGTTAGGTGATTTTGCTATTGTACAAATGTCACCGACTGCACTTTACACGCATTAACTAAACAAACCAAATGTTATTAGGCAATAAAATCTTATGGGACCACTGTCATAAATCTGTCTGCATGGATCAGATTGCTGTTCTGTGGTACATGATTGTAATTCTAAGGGCAAGGTGAAGTGAAAATTGCTAATGTTGTAATGATTTAGAACTTTCTAAAGTAAATGACTAAAGGACTAAGTCAGAGGGCTTGGTTTCCCACAATGGTCCTCTACTTGCTTGCTTTGCAATTTTGTCAATTCTCTCATCTTTGAAGAATAAACTGTCATCTACCTCACAAGATTGTGTAAAGATTAAATAAAATAACATTTATGTGCATAGCCTGACTGATGGCTGATTGTCAACACGTAATTAAAAAGTTCTCAGGCTGCTGAATGAGTATAATGGTACCACACAGGAGGAGTGGTAGCATCCACATTTCTGCCCAGTGGAAGAACCCACAGGCAGCTGCTTCCTCACTAAGGGATCAGAATACAGCCTTCTCCCATCACTAAGCTATAGAATGTAGCCAAACACAATGGAATAGAACATGGACTGTGAAGAAAACAGAATGTTGAGGTTGGCAAAGAACTGAAGCCTGATGGGTGGTGACAGATAAAGGATTTTTGGAACACATTGGGGAGAACCACCTTAGAAAAGCAGCTGGTGACATTTTTAGCACAAGTCAAGAATAAAGGCTACGTCACAATAAAATCTCAAAGTGGATGGAAGAATATGATGAGTGAACATAGATCAGGAGAACTAGAAAAAGATAATTAAACTAAGATGAAGTTAACAACCATGAGCTAAAGAGATTTCAAAGAGGAGGCATAAATTTTTACAAGATCCCTTCGCTACAGGTTTGTTCTGTGTGTAGGTATGATTAAATTAATTATATAGTAAAATGTGCTGCTTCTTTTCTCCTTTAAGTATTATTATAAATAGTCATCTGGCTATTACGGTCTATAGTTCCCCCTGCTCAGATAAGGCAATATTAGGTAAACTTCACTTTGTACAAACTATGGTTTTAACAAGGTGCTTTTTCTGTGTAGATGTGCTCCATATGAGTAGCACTTAACTTATGTAAACTGTTAGGCACATATAGAAAATCATCAAGATCTGCTTATTTTAATATTAATATTTTTAGTGTGCCTGTTAAATATTATTAGTATGCAGTTTTTAAAGATGCAAAGTGCAATGTTCAAGATCTACACCTAGGAGTTCTAGTTTTCCTTGGGAAAGGAAACACAGATCAAAAAATTCCAACAGTGAATGAACAGCCTTGACTTTTGGTCAAGTCATAACCTGTTCAATGTACTAATTTTACTAACTGACCTCCACAGATCTTTCCAGAACCTGAATTTTGAGTTCTGGGCATACGGTATCTTCCATTCTTGCCATCTTCACAGATTATTACATGGACCTACCACAATGCTATTCAGCTTGGATCCCACATACTCACATACCTCCTCATCTGCTGTTGCAGAATTCTAATGGTTACCTAATCTTTGATTCTGGTTACTTCCAGAGTGTCATACCTTTTTGCATTCCTGTGTCTTGATGTGTCTGTTAATATTCTTGGTCTTCTTTTTATGGAGTATGGCTAAATGCCATTAAGGGCATTTATAAATAGCTTGGACATTTATAAATGTGCTTGGGAACATATGTATTTGAATGTGGTCTGAGGTGCATGGTTCAAGGGCAAGCCAACAATCTTCCATGTAGGGAGAAGTTCAATTCCCAACTCCAGCTCCTGACCTCAGCTTCCTGACAATGCAGATTCTGAGTCAGTGGTGATGGCTTAAGTAATTGGGTTCTTGCCACCCATGTGGGAGACCTGGATTGGGTTCCTGGATCTTACCTTCAGCGGCAGCCATTGTGAGCCTCTCAGGAGTAAACCAGAGCATGAGAGATTGGTTTGTTTTTGTGTCTGTGTCTGTATATATCTGCCTTTATTACATCTCAAAGAGGAGAGAAATGTGTCCTTGGATGAACATAATCTGGGCCTTCGGAGAGATTCATCAGTCCATAAAATCTCTAGCACAATATCCAACAAACAAACAACTTTGAGGTATTCCAGTTATTCTTAGTAGTGACATTCAAATACAGCTTTATAGAGTGGTTGTGCTAGCCTTGAAAGTAAATAATCTAGTGTTTGTCTTCACAGAGAACTAGAAGTGACTGCATTTGCATGGCCTGACATGCCTCAGATATTCTCAGTTTGGTAGGTGTTAAACATACCATGATTTACGTAATATACACTAAACTGATCTTCTGTATATAAAGAGAATTGAAAATGAATCTTGATGGGAATGCAAGGGGAGAGGGATCGGGAAAGGGGAGGGTTGCGGGTGGGAGGGAAGTTATGGGGGGGGGAGCCATTGTAATCTATAAGCTGTACTTTGGAAATTTATATTCTTTAAATAAAAGCTTTAAAAAAATGCCATGATTCAGCTACTGATGCCTTTAGAAAGAGAGAGAGAGAGAGAGAGAGAGAGAGAGCGAGCCAGAGAGCGAGAGAGTGCTTAATCTTTATTTGCTGATTCATTCTCCAAATGAACCTAACAGGTGGAGCAGAGCCAGGCCAATACCAGGAGCCAGGAACTCCACCCTGGTCTGCCACATTACTGGCAGGAACTTGGGCTATCATATACTGCCTCCTAGGCGAATCAGCAGGAAACTGAGTCAGAAGCAGAAGCTCCAATAGGGAATGAGGGCAATCCAGAGGGCAGCTTAACTGCATATTGCTACAATGTCTGCCCTTGAAATGTAACCTTTTAAATCCTATTTTGCAACAATAGCCAAAGGATTTAGGGGAAAAGCCTCCAACAAGCTGATTTTAAGAAGCTCCATTGGTAGTAATTTTACAAAATGTGGCTCTGCCTCTAGAGTATAGCCAATGCACCTCAACCCCTCCATTGCAGGACATTCTAGTTGCCTTCATTTTGCAGCAATTGTAGCTGGCTTTCTCGACAGAGAGTGAGGAAGTAGTGAGAGTCTGTGATAACTGAAGTATAGTGAAGGCCTGTAGTAGAGACCACAGGAGTCATTGCAGCTATTGCCATTCCTCAAATTCTAATGCACATTAATAGTTACGTTCATCATTAGGAGCCTTTCCTTAGTGACTCAAGACTTCCAAGCCATCTTTGCCTAACTTGTCCATTTTTATTGGTCTAAACCCATACAAAGCTCTGCTTGACCTGCCTGCCTTCTCTTGGAACATGCACACCACAATATTCCGTCTTCTAAGACAGCGGCTTTCCACTTTGACCAGGACTGCCCATAAGATGTGCATTCTACGCTGTGACCTGATATTCATGTAAAAGTATAAGTAAAACAAGAAAAATGCTGTAGGAAACACTTTTACTAACTATGATGTATTTTATTTCCTAGCATACTGCATTTGATTGCACTTATTTTGTGCTGTATCCATCATTGTTCAAGAAATAACTATACTGGTTTTGACCCATAAATTAACTTCATAATTTGGTCTCAACCAACTGTTTGAAAAGCAAACAAAGGACATTTTATTAGGTAAGATACCAAGAACCCTCAGTTTTTATCTCATGTCTATAATTGCCATATTGATTCATCTCTTAGATATTTGCAAATATGGAGAATAATTCTAACAAGTCTCTAATCCATGTTATAGAATAGATATTAATTTAGCAAGTATGTTTTTATTTATTTTATTTTAAAAGGCTATTTATATTTTTATTCCTTCTCATGGTACTTTTAAAAAGTTGCATTATTTAAAAAATGCTTTCATTTAATTTTCTGATGGCACTGCTTTAAAGCTGTTCCAAATGCTTTATTAATATCCATTTAATATTATAAAAGCATACTTTTAAAATAATACATTTCTTGATGTAACTTCTCAAAGTTGTTTATCATTAATTAGAAGGTCCAACTCTCACATTTCTAGGTCTTATTTCTGTTATTAGATCTTAGTCATAGGTTACTTATAATGTTTTAGAGAATAGTTTTATATACTTTTACTGCTATTTAATATTTTCATATTGTAAATCTCTGAAAATTCATTATTTAAGATAAATTATTATTTAAAAGACAATAGAAATTCAGGCTTATTGGAAAATAGACCAGCTTAATTTTTACCCAAGGGAACAGTATTTGTAAGTGGGAGATGAGGTAATCTATTATCTCAAGCCCAAACACTGGAGGCAGCAAATGACATCTTAAACAGGAAAAACCAAATTACCCATTCATAATATTCTAATTCACTGGATAACTGACACATTTCCCTCTTGAATACATTTAGACATAACCGAGATTGGACTCTTCAGACAGCTCCTGGGACACCCAAAATGCTTCAGAACTTAGTTTGTTCTACATGCTTGACAGTAAATGTAGTCATGGAGAAAATACAAAGGACATGAGGTCACAGTTCATAGGTTTAGGTCATTTCTGAGTTAATATCTTCAAATCAACTGTATGTCATCCCTTCCAAGGTGCCCTCTACAACTTTTCATTCTTATCCACATTAAATGTCCTTTTATACAATAATTTTTCTCTCATCCACACTAAACCAGGAACACTGGGAAGGAAGGATTTCTATCTCTGTCAACTTCATTTCCTCATATTTAGAACAATGCTGACACAGTGGAAACTTAATAAATACTTATTGATTGAATAAATGAATCTATCCTTCAATAGTATCAACTCAATGTGGACAGAATAAATAAGTGAATATAAAGACTTTACATTTATAATATTGATTAAGGGAAAAGTTGACTTAGGTATCCAGATCAAATGGACACAGCCCAAGCTCAAAACTAAGAACAAGATCAGAAAGCATCTTCTCACAGAGAGAATAAAGTAAGAATATATATATCATGCACAAAATTAGCAAAACAGGAAGCATCTCAATAAGTTATAGCCTAGAGTGATTCTGAGAGCCTCTCTGTTAAAGTGCACCTTGTTATATCAGCAAAAAGCTTCTCATTAAAATTTAATAAATGAAAAACAATTTATAAATATGTGATTCCTTAAACTGGGCCATGGACTAAGAGAGAAGGAAGATTTCCAATATGTAAAAGTTGAAGTAAGCACTTTAGTTCTGATGTTTTATCTCAGAGAGAAGATGGGTGACATAGTAATACTCCTAAATCACCGAAAACAAATAGGTACCATCACTTGGGGGAAAAATTCATTAGGAGTAGTGACTGCAGTCATATCACTGACAACTGCATGGTTGTAAATATTTTTCCTGAGTTCTTGTTTGGGAAGAGGAGACCTGCCATCCTTGGGCACAACTAGAAGTGGGTCAGAGATAATCAGGGATTCAAATAGCTTGAAACCTGCCAGAAAACCAGGCAGGAAAGGAGTCAGGTCTAAAACAGTCAAGAGCTTGGAGGTCTGGAAAGTCACCTCCTGGGATGAAACCAGGGTCCTGGACAGGGACAAGATAAACTCTCTGAGCAGGTAGGTCTTTCCCAGCAGACAGTGTCTCATATTCCCTGGGTCTCATATTCCCATCTAGGTATTTGCCTTGAGTCTCCCAGACTAGTTTAACCCAAAGTGTACCACACAACTGGCAGATAACAGAAATAAACTGCAGACATCCCAACTCTGTTTGGGGCAGCTGCCTAGGGCCTCCTCACTTTGCTGCCATGTCTTTGCATCCTGTTCTGTTCCAGTTCTGCTTAGCTTCTAACCTGCTGGCTTCATTTTCACTTGCTGTTGGCTTCATTTTCATTTTCTAGTCTGGTTCCCACTCAATCTCAGTTTTGATCATTGGCATGCTCAAAGGACTTGGCATGCTTCTGCCTCTACTTCTTCCTGTTTTTGGCCATGTCAGAGAAACTATCTTGATCCTTTGGTCCCAGTTCTGAGAATTTCACCCCTGGCACTACATCTCCTGGCTGGATATGCCTGGTCTCCTACCAGAAGGAATAAATTTATTATAGAAGCACACCTATTGCTGTGGTAACATGCAAAGTCTAGTGGCTATATTCCAGTTACTGCGCTTGGGAAATCTGGCATTCAGAAAAAAGCCATACTCCACACAGAGGTAATAAGGTAATTTTGCAGCTTTCAGAACCTCTGTTCTTTGTCATCTCTTCCCAGACCTTCTTTCCTCCAAACCCAGAGGAAATCTGGAAGGAGTTCAATCTAGATTTTAAAATTTATGATAACTACTCAGGATTCTCAGAAGTAGAAAGCGTGGTTATGTCTCTAGCTGAGAGGGGAGTCCAATTCACATAATCCATATTCTGGTAGGCCCCTAGGGTTTCTTGGATAATGGATGGGACCTGCTTAATAGCTAGGTTCCTATGCAGAAGAATGATGCTACCATGTAGTTCCCTGGACAAGGAGGCACACAGGAGTGGGTGGTCAGCCAATGGGCAACTAGACTCTGACTTCTCATCCAGGAGCTGTCATAGAATGGACTGTGTGTTAGGCCCAGTTTCAAAGTTCTCAGAAACATTTTAAGAGATGAATTGACTCTTGTTTAGTGAGCCTGGCAGCCTTTTTAAGGCACCTGACCTCTAGTTAGGTCAAAGTATGATTAACTACCTGGCCACACCTTCCTTTCAGTTTGGTCTTTGATACCAGAGGAGCTGGGAGGCAGGGCAGAGGCATCCATCTCTCCCTGAAATTGGCAGGGTGAGTGCACCTTCAGACAGAAGGTCATATACATATTGCAGAAAAATGAAACACAGCCTGTGGCAATAAGGGGAAGGCAGAAGTTAACTCTTACTGGCATCTGAAACCCATACTGAGGTGAAGAGTGTCTTGATTAGAAGCAGAATTGTGGGTAGCCAATGCCTTGCCTATTAATCAATCCCACAATTATTTCTGTCTTATCAATGAATCTAAGGAACTAATCCTGATCCAACAGCAGCTTTCACTCTGAACCCTTCTGTCTCAGCAGTAGCTTTCCTCAATTTGCCCTCATGTAGTAGTGTGGAAACAGCAATATTTAACTGCAGCCCATCACAAAGGAAGTTCCAGGGAAAGAAGACTCCATTCATGCTATGTTGGCTTTCAGAGTGAAATTTAAATTGATCAGTTACTTAGGATGTGACAAAGATTACTGTTCACAAATGAGAGAGCACAGAAACTCATTGTATGCATTTCAGTAACTGTACCTTGTAACATATGCAGAAGTTCAGAAAGCACAGCACTTGTGAGAGTGTCAAGTTTCTCCCTCTGAAACTCTGAACTGAAAATCACTGACACAGCAGGCAGTCAGGAACACCATGCTGACTGCAAGTTTAACTACCAAGGGCACTAAGACTAAGCCACTGGGAGAGACCATCTCTCTTGAAAATGTAGTGAGGTTGAAATCCAATAACAAAATTAGATGCAAACAGTGAGTAGCGGATTCAAATGCTTAGACTGACTCCAGAAATGCTCAAAACCACACCTTTACAAGACCAGTGGAGGAGTAACTTAGTCACCATAGACAGACAAGTTCCTATTCCTGGTTCCACCCATGCCCTGGCAAACTATTGTGGCCCTTCAATGTTTGGTACATTGAATTAGGTGCACTGAGAATTATAGCAGCTCAATGTATTTCAAAGCAAAATTGTCAGGTCAAAACAAAACAAAAGACTCAAGGCTATTGCAAGTCTGCAAAGCCCCAAGTGCCCTTGGGACAGCATAACCCTGAGTTCATATCATTTATTTCCCTTGGCTGGAGCTTCCAAGCAGTTCTGGTGGTGGTGACTGGCCAAATAAATACATCAAACTTCACTCTTCAATTTATTTTTTTAAATATTTATTTTATAATTGGTTAAACTATGATCTACTCATCAGGAAAGTGGTGGTTCATCTCAAGGTCACTTCTATATTAATTTCTATGGTCTTGCTGTCCAAAGAAATTTTCTAGAAACTTCTACATCTGAATTTCTCTCTCTACTGCTATTGCCCTTCTAGCACTAGTCAGAGAGCCAAACTTGACTGTGATTTCAGATGTTACAAACTATGTAGACATTATGACTCTCCTATCTTGCAACTGTAAAGTTGACACAGGATATTTCCACCTGGACTACCAACTTCCATCACAATGACTACTACCAGCTTCTCTATCATCTCTATTTCACTGTAAAGTTGATAGCTGAAAGGGGGTGTAAATTACCTCCAAAGAACTTAAAGGCATCACTGAGCAATGTATCAAAGACTACCACAGGTCCATTGGCCAACAAGTCCTGGGCACTGGACAGAAGCAACAGGGTGGGAATCTTTCTGATGGGAGAGTTTTGCTCCTCAGACTAACACATTTACCTCATACCAAAATTCAGACTTTGTTGGATACATTCAAACTTCTCTAGATTTTCATTAAGTTCTTACTCTACCTGTCTGCTATGACACAGCTTTAGAGTTTAGGCTTAGAGCCTTCTCTAAAATACTTGGTGGGAAATCCAAGAAACTGACTGAAGAAAAAGTGGACTTGATGCAAAGAAATTGAGTCCATAGTTCCCAAAGTAGGTAAAGGACAAACCAGAAAAATCAGTGGTAGGAAGCCCAGAAAAAATCCTAACCATCCTTTATCTTTTCTGGACCCAAACAGCAAGGAGTTTGGAAGAAGCTCTCTATAGTCTACATGTTAATAGTAAAGAGAAAAAAAAGAATAGTGGGAACTCACTCTAATTTATTCATGCCATTCATCTGGGACTCTTCTCTTGGGCTCTGATATTACTTCCCATTCTACTTCACTTCTATCTGATTGCCAGATTCTTTGGCTTTATAAATCACTTTTCAGTTCTGGTATAATGCCTTAGATATGATACCTAAGTCAACTATTCCTACCATGGTTTTATAATTAACTTAGATTGTCTGATTCTGTTGATTTGAAGCAATATATCTTTCCAATGACCCAAGTGCCCCTTCCATCTTGTTTAGTCATAAAAACAATTCTCTGACCTCTACCTTTATCCACAAACATTGGAAAATAGACTTAATTCCTGGTGACCATGGGCCAACAGTAACTATAGCTCCCTTTAAAACTAAGATATTGATATTCTGTTCTATAAGTTATAATTGTTATGTTTGATTATCAGTATTCTGGAGCACACCTGTGACCCTACAAGGACACAATGAGGCTTGATCTCAAAGTCAGTCAAAGAAACTTAACATTATCAAAGAAATTTACGAGTTTAGAGGTAAAATTCTCAACACATGAAAAGGAGAAATTGCAGCTATGAAATACATAATCTTAAAAATAAAACTAAGATGATATTAGGAATATTCCTTTCATTGCCAAACTTCTTTCCCAGCTCCTTTTAATTTTAGAGAATAATAATTCTTGTTGGCTATCTTGGGAAATATTTGTACTATAGCAGGTGCTCATGTGTTCAACAGGAATGATAATGTGGTGCATCAAGTACAACAGCAGGCAGAATTTTTGTGGTAGTATAACCCCACAGACATCTAAACTACTATCATGTGAGCAACTACTTACTCTGCCTACTTAAAAATCAGTTGTGTTCAGATATATCTGAGAAGAAAAGACAAACATCAAATCTTTCAGGCCCTTCAGTACTTCACAATGAAATTCTCTACATTTATATTGAAAATTGATAATTAAAACTGAATCAGTGTTGCAGTTTACCAAGAAAATCATCTTTATTGTCAAAGATAAGGAATTAAGACTTCTTTCCGAGCAAGGGAAGAAAAGAGGTCATGAAGTAAGTAATTTCATTTGAAATTAAAGGTTTCTACATGCTTAGTAAGTTTATATTTTAAACATTTTTTAAGCATCCTGAATAACCATGTAAGTTATAAGGTTCCAGGCAGCTTGGCCCAGCCCTGACTGTTGTGGCCGTTTGGGGAGTGAGCCAGCAGGTGGAGGATCTCTCTTTCTGTATTTCTCCCTCTTTATAACTCTGTATTTCAAATAAATAGGCTTTTAAAAACTAATAAACCATGAAGGTTAGGCTGGTTCCTGGTCAAGGAACAAAGCAAAAGCAAAGTTGCTGAAAAGAGTCTACTGTCAACAAAAAAGATAGGAATTGGAGATTAGGAACAAGATGCTATATAGAGTTTTTGGGTCAAATAAATCAGATCAAACTCAGGAAGAAAGACATCTTCACGGTTCATTTAGTTCCACATTCCTATCCTTCAGCTGGAAAAAAGATCTGGTGATAATATACGCCATTGTAAAATCAAATTTCAGAATGGGTATTTTCACATCATGTGCTTTAGTGACAGAAATATGAAAGTTAAACTAGGATATATGCAAATACATTTTAAAGTCCAGTTAGTGGAAAATCATAAGCTAAAATGCTGTTGATAAAAATGTATGCTGTAACAAATACTGTAACTTAATTGATCATGAACATAAACAATAATTTTTCATGAAAAAACAACAACAGTAGCAATTAAAAATCATGATTAACTTAAAACAATATGAATGTTATTCTGGAAATGAAAAATTCTTCTTTCAAACTATAGCAATTCCAACTACAACTTGGTTGGGGGCATTTACACTAGGACTCTGCAAATAGCAAAGTGGTTTGTGGCAGAGACTGCTCAGGAAAATCTGAGACTTCACGAAAACATAGCCATGAGCTAATTTTAGTTTACAAGTAAAATAATTTGATTTACAAGGGATTGGCTGCAAACTCCTCTTATCCCGTGAATATAACAATTTGCATATACCCAATTCCCTTACATAAAAAATTTGGAGTATTTGCATGTAACCTAAGTACCCCCTCACACATACTTTGAAATACCTCTAAATTATTTATAATGCCTAATACAATGTTATCAATGCATAATGGCTGCTATATAGTCTTCATTAGGGAATCAAAAGAAAATAAATTCTGTACATGTTTAGTACTAATGTATTTTTTCCCAGGCATTTCCAGTCTACTATTGTTGATTCTGCTGATATGGAACCTATGGTTATAGAGGGCAGGCTCTAACTCTTAAATTCATTCAATAACTAATTGTTTAAAAGAAGCTATGTAAAACCAAATTCAATGGACTTTAAGTCATTTGCCAGGAAGACCCATGAAAGTATCTACATTAGGGAGAGTCTGAGTTTCAACAAGAGGAGTCAACTGTGTAACTAAGAGCCTCTATTGCTATAGCGGGCCTGTACTGTCAGTTGCTCTAGGGAGCTGGATCCCCTGGCTTAGCGACTCCCTATAATCCACTTGGTTTTAAGAGATCTTTCCTACTCTTTACTAAGTAACTCCTTGTTTCATTCCTGCAGCTGTTGCCTGGGAATCCAATGGAGTCTGGCTATTCCATGATTCTATTCCTGCCTCCTTCTTAGAAAACAGCAATCTTTCTAGTTGCATCATTTTTGGATTAGCTCCTCCTTACATGTAGTCATATAAAAAAATAAAGTATGATGATTTAGAAAATAACGTTAATCAGAATGAAATTTTTGGCAGCTATATTTGACACACAGATAAGAGAATATGTTTTATGACAATTTCTAGGTATACTATTTAAAAATTTTAAACCTGATAGTTTACTTAGAAAATGGTCTCTGAAAAGTATTGGCTCAAAATTAGGAGGCATCAGTTCTTTAAGGAAGGTAGATATGGACGTCAATAAAGTATGCTAAAAATATAAACTTCACGAAGATTAATTTCATGGTTGTGCATTTACTTGAAGCATTCAAAAAATCCTAAGCAAACTCAAAATTAGCAAATGTTGACAACTGCTTCTTTCAGCTAAACCAGGATGTGTATCCTTCCATCTCTTGTGATAGAATATTCAAGCCAGATAATATGTATTTTTCTAAGTTAAAGCCTTTATTTCTTTACTAGTATTTAGGAATATTTAGGACAAGTTTTTGAAGTGACAAAAGCCTAAAACTAGGGAGTGATAATAGAGTAATTTTCAGTATAACCTAAAACCTATGGCATATTTTTATTATGCAGTCAAAGTAACAGAGCATGTAAAACACCCATCAGAAATCCTAAGGTGATTGTCATTTCTAGAAAAACAGTCAGCCAAGGCTGTTCACAAAATAAACTGCACTTCCTGAGGTTCACAAACTCCTAACGAAAAGTTTGTAATTTCCTGCAAAAGAAACATACTGGCTGCTTCAGGAAGTGGGTTAGGCAAGCATGTTCTGTGGTAACAGTTTCCCAAACACAAGTTAGAAAGACACATTTTTGCTAAACTGCAGCCTCCTCGGTCTCCTGATGTATGAGCAACAAGAATAAAGTAGCTTGACTGAAAAATTTTTTAGAAGCAAATATCCCATGAACCAGCAAAATCTGTCAAAGTTACTTTTAACTTACAACGGAAAGAAACCCCTAAACACAGTCTGGTACTATCAAAACATTGTTATATGGCATTGATACTTTAGGCAGTAACACTAGATCTAGAGTATCCTACAACCATATAAAACATTCACATATGTCCCTTAGGGCTCTTGTCAGTCCCTAATAAATAAAAATTCTCTTAGTGATACAAATATATATTCATTTGATTAAAATATGGTAAATTTAGTTTCTCATAATTTTATTCTTTTTTCCTACAAACATACCGCTCAATATTTACATGAGTGTTATTTTATAGTTTTCTCGGTTTGTTGTTACTCATTCATTTTTATTCATTCATCCTTGCCACAAATATTTATTGAGTATCCCTAAATATCAAAGCAAATGATTGAATCAAAACCGCTTTACTTTTTTTTTTTTCTGGTTGTGCTTAATACCCATCTGTAAATCATTTAGTAATATTTTTAATAATAAAAAGCCCCATTCTTCATTTCATGGCTATTGATCTACTTAGAACTTCTATCCAAGAGCTAAGATTTTTCACATCTTTACTTCTAAGGGTTACACAGAATGGAGTGGTGACAGCTGGGTGGTTAAGAAGGAATTTAAAGCATATTACTTCCATTAACATGTAATGTATTTGAGTGTTTAACAAATACTATTTTATACATGTCACGTAACAACAAAATGAGGTTAGAATACGGTTCTGTAAATTGGGAAGTTGAGTCTCTTGGCACTCAAGGGATTGGTCATCTAAGGTCATATTGTTATTAGCTGGCATTGCCAATAAAAAGTCTGCCTAATTTCAAAGTTTGTTTTTTTTTTTTTGACAGCTCTTAAAAGCACAGTTGACATCTGATACTTATTTTTCAGTATTTTCATACAATATCATTTGAATATATACTACTTATAAAGCCCAGAACTCCTCCCATTTTACCTGCAAAAACAATATGCTATGTAGATCAATTACCACCAAAACACCCTTTAACAGTGGTTTTTGAGGCAAACATAGATAGTTCATTCAAAGAAAAATGCAAATGAATAAATTAAAAATTTATAAATTTTTAAAAATTCTGAAAACTATCTTCCCAGACAATGCATTATGCTTGATATTTTTTCCAGAACACCCTTCTAATATTACTGGAAAGAACAGATAATAAGTTATGAATAGTTTAGGAATTCAAAAGTAGTACTATAAATATAAATTAAACCAAGCAAAAATGCAAACATGAAATGTCTATTTTTTGGAGACAAGATGAAAGCACAAAATTCTTGTTAAGAATTTATTATGTTGCATTCCAACTAATTATTTCACATTAGCATGTACCTTGTAGTCGTCATAGTCATTGCTATCTAGTAAATCCCTTTTCTCCAGTTCTATAAGTTGTTCTTCAGTGGGTTTAGCAGCTATCTGCTTAATGGAGGCTTGCTCATATATGGGTTTTCCATTAAAAAATAGCTCCTTCCAATCATGCATCATCTTATGTGGAATCAGACTGTGGCAAAAAGAGGATGATAGAGATGTATCAATGGGTAGTCAAATAGATACTTTAAACTTTAGTCTTTTACTATATTTATGTAAATTCCCTTTCATTAGACTTACATAAACAACAATTTTAATGACTCTCTTGTGTGCAATGGCAATACCAACACACATTAGGTGTTTCTGTTACAAATTCTTTACAAATTTGTAAACCCCCTGTGATCTTGAAAGGGCCTTAATAATTATTCAGTCTTTCCATTTTGCATTGGGGTACACTGACATTATAGTATTTAAATGAGTTCCTAAGCTTGAACAGCCTTTTGATGTCAGAGCTGAGAATTAAAAACTTAAGATTCCTGATTGTGCTGATTATTTTAAGGTATATTGTTCTGTTCTGCCACAATCAGTAAGAAAAATTTGATGTTTCAGTGGCATTTGTTCAGATCTACTAGGTTCCAGTCATTGCCCTAGCCATTAGGGATTTAATGGCAAATGAAATCCCTATCCTCAAACAGAAGACCCTGGGAAAGGGGGTCAAAAATAATTGCACAAATAAATAAGAGTTCTGAATGAAAATCAGACAATGGGAAAATCTAGCTGTATGACTTGACTTAACTTGTTGGTTCAAAGAGCTCTTTGAAGAAGTGACTGAGGCCTAAATAATGCCCAGAAGATAACTGGGACACCACGACCGGGAAGAATTTCCAAGATGAACTAAATGTGCAAAAGAAAAGAACCTGATATAATTCAGATGAGTTTCTCTAAAAATAGTTGGACTAGAACTTGAATCACAACTTAATAAGTAGTATTTCATTCGGGTACACGATTCAAAAGGCACTATGCCAAATGAAAAAGGCCAGCCTCCAAAGGAAAATATCATGTAATTCCAGTTGTGTGAAGTGTGTAGAACAGGTCATTCTATGGAGCCATGAAGCAGAACAGGAATTATGGAGTGATGGAGAGGTGGGAATGTACTTAATGAGCTCAGACCTAACAACCTTTCCTGATTGAAGTGCTGCATAGTCTGGGGTCCTGAAGAACTCACTGTCTTCATGCTCCAGTTCTATAAGGCAGCTACCATCTGCCTTTTCTTTCATTTTCTGTTACTTTTCAGGACTTTGAAGTCCTCACAGTTACCTGTGTTCCTCCTTTTCAACTTTTAATACTCTCATGATTCTACTATGATGTTTTGTAGAAGTTCTACAGTTCATGTTTACAATCCATTAAAGTAGTCGGCATCTTTTGAAAAGGTTAGAAGCAAAAAAAAAAAAAAAACCCTTAACTGTCTGACCTTTAATGTAAAATTATTTTCCTATTTAAGGACATAAGGATAAAACCAGACAATGTGACAGAAGTGGAATACTTTATAAATAGCAGCTTTAGTCGTAAAGAATAATAGTTTCCTTGGTCTTGGCCAAGCTTCTCCTTTTCCTCAGAATTCTGACCTTACTACTGTCCACCCGATCCATTATGTTCCTGAATAGGAAATCGCCTGCTATGGCTCCTGAGGTGCTGAATGTCTTCCTTTCTTGCTAACTGAAATTCTTATGATTCATGCATACATTTGTGCTAGCTATTCCATTTTCTCCAGTGATCTAAATTCCACATCAGCCTGGTCTCGTAATGCAATTCCTTACTCAAGATGAAACTAGTAAGGAAGAAACACTCATGGTTTACTTGTACATCTTCACTTTTCTAGTTTAGAGTAGATTTTGTTCACCTTAAATAACTTGACCAGGAGACTCAAGCGAGGTGGTCTTCTTTAGATGAACAGTCTCTATGTGTCAGTTATGGTTCTTGTATGTTGTATGATTGCTATTTAAACATACAAGTAGGAGCTGGTACTGTGATGTAGAAGGTTATGCCTCTGCCTGCAGCTGGCATCCCATATGGGTGGTGGTCCGAGTCCCAGCTGCTCCACTTCCATTACAGCTCCCTGCTAATGTACCCAGGAAAGCAACGAAAGATGGCGCAAGTCTCTGGGCCCCTGAATCCATATGGGAGACCTGGAGGAAGCTCTGGGCTCCTGGCTTCGGCCTGGCCCAGCCCTGGTCATTACAGCCATTTGGGGAATGAACCAGCAGTTGAAGGATCTCTCTCTCTCTTTCTCTCTCTCTCTCTCTCTCTCTCTCTCTCTCTCTCTCTCCTTCTCTCTCTGTATTTCTGACTTTCAAATAATATTTTTAAAATGCAAGTATTTTAAGTTTTTAAAGCCTTTATTTTGAGATAATTATAAGCAATTATACAAGAGTACTTCAAAAAGTATAAAAATTAAATTAGAAGATAAATTTACTTTGATGCAAAAAATTGAAATTTATATATACAAAGCATTTTCACAAACTGTATGGAAGGTGTCCATTATGAAAAAAATTATACATGAGTTTCAAAATACAGTGTTTTTGCTTATCTTATACTATCACCTTGCCAAGTTCACGTGTCAGTTCTAGGTGATTTCCCTGGCATTTTCTAAATAGACAATTGTGCCATCTGAAAATAGGTAAATGATTATTTCTTCATGTCTGTACAGCTTTTATTTCCTTTTCATACCTTGTTGCACTTGCTACAACTTTTAGGTTATGTTGAGTAAGAGCAAAGGATATGAACATCCTTTCCTATTCCCAATCTTTGGTGAAATGTACGAAGCCCTTCACTTTTATGTATAATGTGAATTGTCGGGTACTTTTTGTGAGGTTGAGACCATTTCTCTTTTATTTTGATAGTCCAAAGTATTTTCATTATGAATGAATATTGAATTCTGCCAAGTGCTGTTTCCGCATTTATGCGTTTTGTCATGTGATTTACTCTTCAACCTGTTAACATGGTGGACTGAACTGACTGACTTTGAACATGGAATCAGATGCATCCCTGCAGTACACTTTACTTGATCTTGATATATAATTGCTTGTATGTCCTTGAAGTCTAATTGCTAATATTTCATTAATTATTTTGCATTTGTATTCATAAGGGATAGTTGTCTCCAGTTGATTTATTTATTTATTTTTTGCCTTCTGTCTTGGTCTGGTTTTGACATCAGGGTAACACTGACTTCATAAAATGAATTTAGGGAATTTCCTTCATTTTTATAGAAGTCATTATGTAGAATTGGTGTTATTCCTTATTTAAATGTCTGGGAGAATTCCTCAATGAAATCATCTAGGACTAGAGATTTCTTTTTTTTTTTTTTGAGGGTTTCAAAATTATAAATTAATTTCCTTAATAGTTATAGACCTATTCAAATGATCTATTACAGATAGATGGTTTGCATGTTTTGAGGAACTGGACCACTCAGTTGGCATATTTATGTGTGCTGAGTTATTCATGGTACCTGAAGGCCCCAAAATTATATTCTCTGCTTCATTACTGATATTAATAATTTGTGCCCTTTCTTTCTCTCTCTCTCCCTCTCTCTCTCTCTCTGATAACATTACTAAAGGTTTGTCGATTTTAATGATATTTTTAAAGAACCAGCTCATTTTTCCATGGGTTTTACTGTTTGACTTTTAGGCTCAATTTCCCTTACTCCTGCTCTTATTTCCTTTCTTCCTTCTTTGCTTTGGATGTATTTTTCTCTTCTTGATTCATGAACTTGGATTTGACTGTCTTGCATGGCTGATTTGAATTTTTTCTCTTTTATTCCTGTATTTGGTGATATACACTTCTGACAGCAGTGTTTTTAGCTATGTCTCACAAACTTTGTATTTTAATTTTCATTCAGTTGAGTGTATTTTTTTTTTTTTTTGCCTTGAGGTGTCCTCTTTGACTCAGGGATTTAGAAGTAAGCTCCTGATTTTCTTAGCATTCATAGACTTTCCTGTTATTTTTCTGTTATTGATTCCTGCTTTGATTTCATTGTGGTCAAAGAGTACACTCTCTGATTTGAATATTTTAAATTTGGTGACGTTTGTTCTATGGTCTAGGATATATATTGTCTGTCTTGACACATGCTCAATGGGAGTTTGAAAAGAATCTGTACTCTCTGATGATGGGTGTAGTGTTTTGTGTTTATCGGAAATAATTGGTTGATGGCTATTATTTATTTGTTTTCTATATCCTTGCTGACTTTCTGTCTAGTTCTACCAATTGTTGCAGTCTCAGATTATGACTGAGGAGGCTTCCTCTTGTCTTTCAAATCTATAAATATTTTTTTCTTCATGGAAAATCAGTCTGCTTTATTTACCTTTTCTGTATATTTTATTTTGTATATTTTCCCCCTTTTGATCATCTTATTTTCAAATTTTTGTGTAATCCTTTCATTTGTAACCCTTTTATAACTTAGCTTCCTCATAATTTTATTCTTATAATTTATGAACTGTTGAATTCATTTTAATTGGAAAAGTAGCTTTAAACATTTATTCTTTTATTACATTCACTTTTCAGGGTTAATTATTTTCTTTTTCTTCCATCTTGTACCTTATTAGTTTTCTCTTCAGAATGTCCTCATCACATTATCTCATTTAATAGATTCTCATATGGCATAGGGCACAGGGCAGCAGGGTGAGCGCACAGAGGAATCACTACTCATTTTCGGGGTGATGGGAAACTTTCCCTCTTCTCTCTGGCCCCGACCGTATGTGGTTTTCATTCTTTCCATTGTGACTTCTCAAGATCCCAAGCTGGGTAACGTGAGAGGTGTGTGACTTTAACTGGATGATCTGTTCTTGTCCTTGTGGAGTTACTTTCTCTGAGCTCGACCACAGGTTCACCCCCTTCAGCTTTCCTCAGAGGACATCAGAAATAGGTCTGTGCAGCCCTATGCTCTGCCTGCTTGACTGAGTTTGCTGAGGAAATTCTCCAGACCCTCTACTCAGCAGACGTTAGGTAAGATCACGCTAGGAAACTATTCTGAGTGCAAGTTACATGCTGAAAAGAACTACAATGGAGAAGGGAGATCATGTTACAGATTATGTTTCCCTTTTTACTTTGTCCACTAAGAATCTCAGATCATCTCTGTGAGTGAGATCCCAGCGGAAAGAATGGGCCATCAAGGAAGGAGGTACCTTTCTCTGAAGGGAGGAGAGAACTTTCACTTCGACTATGGCCTTGTCTAAATAAGATCAGAGTTGGTGAACTCAAGAGGCTTCCAGATCCTTGACAGCTCATGACAAGAGCCTCGGGTGATTACTGACATTATTTATGATGTCATTATTTATGACACTTGTTAAATCAACAATGGGAGTCACTGTGCACTTACTCCCCATGTAGGATCTCTGTCCTTAATGTGTTGTACTATGAGAATTAATGGTAAAACTAGTCTTCAAACAATACTTTATACTTTGTGTGTTTGTGTGGGTGCAAACTGTTGAAATCTTTACTTAGTATATACTAAGTTGATCTTCTGTATGAAAATGCATCTTGATGAAGAATGGGATTTGGAGAGGGAGCAGAAGATGAGATGGTTTGCGGGTGGGAGGGTGGTTATGGGTGGAAAAACTGCTATAATCCAAAGTTGTACTATCTAAATTTATATTTATTAAATAAAAGTTAAAAAAAGCTGTAGTTCAGTTGTGCTAACTGGCAAATCTGTTGCTGTCTATTTATCTTTGTTTTGATATACTTTGTTTTACATTTCTACTTTAAAATTGGATCTTTCTTTCTTCTTATTTATTTTAATAGTTTTGACTATTTCCTCACAAGTATGCTGTTTTCCTTAACACACTGCAAAAGATTGAGATATAATTATTAGCGAAATAAAAATCTTTCATTCCATAAAATTCATGGTGTTTCAAATTATCATAGTCATCTCTATAAACTGCAGAGAATTTAGACAAAATTTTCAGATGGAAAATGACACAAATGTACCTTAAATAAAGCTAATTGGTGGGTGAGCCAACTCAGTAGTCAGGGTTGTCTAAATCCTATTCTTTGTTTCTCCATGACACATTTTAGTCTCTCTCCACTTACCAACATGGTATCTATAATCTTATCCTTTCTCATTCTCTCTGCTGTCTTTACTGTAGTAATTATAAAAGGCAATACTTACTTATTTGTCAACATACGATAATCTGCCACCTTAGTGGACAAGTCAAGTATCTGATCCAAGATTTCTGCACACACTGCATAATGCTTTTTGTAACGAGCTTGAGCTCTTTCCACAGCGATCTGCTCATGAATTTCCTTCTCTCTAAGGATTTGTTCTTCGAAATCAATCTTGGCTTGTTTTGCCAAAGCCTAAAATGACAAAAATATATTTTATTTCGTATTTGTTCAGTGAATCAAACGACAATAATGTCATTATTTCAAAAGCCAAAGAAAGTCTTCTAATAGAATGAAACCTCCTTTTTACATTAGGAGAAATTTAATCATGAATAATAAGCATTTTCCCCTTAATTGAGTAAGTATTGAATCTAATGGCTTAAAATAATACTGGACATATTCTACCCTTAGTTTATTTTATCAACAAAACATAATGCAGGGAAACATGGTCTTCCCAGGGAAGCCTAATGTGGATTAACAATAAAGTGGGTTATGAGCTTTCAAAAAGAGGTCCTCAGTACATGGACTGCAAAGAGTCAAGGATCACAGAGAAACAGGCAAATCTGCAGAAGACTCGAGGCACACGGGACCCTCACACCCACCTCAGGAGCCTCAACCTGGACTCCTCCACCAAGGAGCCACTGCCCGTGGCCATTCAGTGCAAAGAGTTCTGTGCTACTGATTTATAGTTAGGAAATATTTTGAAATTTCCTGACTGTGCTGCTTTTAAAATATATTTGCAGGGACTGGCACTGTGGCATAGCAGGTTAAACCTCTACCTGTGATGATAGCATCCCATATGGGCACTGGTTTGATACCCGGGTACTACACCTCCGATCCAGCTCCCTACTAATGTGCCTGGGAAAGCAGCATAAAATGGGCCAAGAGCTTGGGCCCCTGCACCCACGTGGGAGACTCAGAAACAGCTCTGGGCTCCTGGCTCAGTCCTGGCCTTTGTGGCCACATGGGGAGTGAACCAGAGGATGGAAGATCTCCCTCTTTCTCTGTCTCTCTCCCTCCCTCCCTCTCTCTCTCTCTCTCTGTGTAACTCTGCCTTTCAAATAAATAAAAAGTAAATTAAAATTTTGGATTTCTCTTAAAATACAAGTAAGTTTAAAAATAAAATAAATTTTCCAATAAATGCTAAATATGTTGACAACAACTATAAAACCCTCTGCTGTTAACAGCTTTAATAAATTAATAACATTTGCTTATAAAAATACCACTGTTTATTAAAAAATAATAAATACTTTGTTTGTCACCACCCTATATTTGGCATGCAATATTATTTTGTTTAGAGAATGTTTTCTTTGCATACAATACAGAAGTCAAACGCAGCCCCGCCAAACTAAGTGCAACACACTACTCAATTTAGTGGCATTAAAATTACTTTTCAAATAGTTATGCCAGATCTTGAGAAATTCCATCATTTCATTACTTCCTGTGACAACCCAGCAAGTGTCAGTGGCAGCGGGCTTGGCATCTGGAGGAACTTCTGTTCCATTTAAGAGCCAGAACTCAAATTCTTGCTGTGAGACCTTGGACGAGTTGTCTAGTCCCCTACATCTCTGCTTTAAAATGAGGATATTAATAATATTCAGCACACATAGGAAAATGAAGCAAACAATCTTGTCAGAGCAGGTATTTCTTACCATGATACAACTTATAAGTGGTGAGATGCATGGCAATGGAGTTCTAGGCAAAGTCTTTCGTTTGTTTTGCTATTGCTGCTTTATTTTGTGTATTTTATTTTTGTTAGGAAATGGGTTGGATGGCATGACCTTTAAGGTCATTTATTTACATTTGGTACATCCAGGAATCACAGAATAATTTGCAGTTGTTATATTTTAAATGTCTTGTATACATGGAGAAAGAATATAATTTAAGTACAAAGCTTTGTAGCATGCTTCACAAAAATAGTTCAGAGGAAAAAGAATCTAAGAGACTAGGAATATTAGGTGAGAATTTACAGAGACTGACACTAAAATGGGTCATGAGGAAGTTTTCCACAGTGTCTCTGAAACATGAAAAAAATTAGAAAGTGAAGGAATAGGATTAATCTACAAGCAAACAAAACTTTAAAGAGAACAACAGCATCTCCTCTTCAACAAGGAGAGAGCGTTCAACCTTGGGTTCTCTCCCTCCCTCTCTCTCCCTCTCTCTCCCTCATTCCTCTATTCCATCCAGCTATCTAGGCTTCCTTCTTCTTCTTCTTTTTTTTTTTTATCTACTCCCACCATCAACTTTGTGCTAAACCTACCACAGTTTCCTGTCTCACTGCGGCAAAGTAGGTTGCAGCCCTAAAAAGAGAAAGAAGGAAAGGAAAAAGGAAGTCTGTGGGAGGTAGCAAATCTCAGCAGCTAACAGCTTGGACTTGGAGAGTCTGATCGAGGTGGCTTTGCTTGCTGTTAGCTGATGAACTGTGCGACTTCGTCTTCTAGGTTTCATTTTCCTAATGTGTAAATGAGGATAGTGTCCACTCCTGAGGCCACAGGTGAGGTCAGTGTTCCCCCAGCTCGGTGGTTCCCCATTCTATCCAGCCCCACTGCTTAGGCCATGCCTGGGCTACAGAGGTGAAGCCATCATTTTCCTGACTCTGGAGACCATGGTACTTTCCAAATGGTATTTCTAAAACTGTCCTAACTTTGCCAAAGCTTATGCTGCATTTTCATGGAGAATCATAGTAGAAGTCATGAAACCAATGAATAAAGAATCACTTTTCCATTTTCTGAAAACTTTTCTTTTTTTGTGCTTCTGGGTTTTATGATTATTTTATAACAGTAAAAAAGGGTATCCAAAGTGTCACTCATACAAGTTCTGATTCTCTTCAATCAACTCTGGACTACTGAATTAAACAGGTCTGAAACATCCCCAGTGGGAAACAGACAAGAAGCGATTCATATAATCCAGTAACAAATCTATATACATACATATATACAATAATTAAGTTTTATATATATATATATTTTTTTTTCCAGTTATAAAAGGGCCTATCCAGGGACCAGGCATTATGGCACAGTAGGCTAAACCTCCACCTGTGGTGCTGGCATCCCATATGGGTGCTGGTTTGTGTCCCTGCTGCTCCTCTTCTGATCCAGCTCTCTTCTTATGGCCTGAGATAGCAGTAAAAGATGGCCCAAGTGCTTGAACCCACTTGGGAGACCCGGAAGAAGCTCCTGGTTGTTGGCTTTGGATCCCCCCAGCTCCAGCCAGGTCAACCAGTAGATGGAAGACCTCTCTCTCTCTCTCTCTCTCTCTCTCTCTCAGTGTGTATGTGTGTCTGTAACTCTACCTCTCAAATAAACAGAATTTAAAAAAGGGGCCTATCCCTGGCAACACCATCAGTGTACACAGAGTACACCTAGAAGCTGGATCTTGGTTTCTACCATTCTCAACTTAAGCACATCCACAGTATTGCACAAAAAATGACGTTTGCTAGTTCTGTGGAAGGGATTATACAACATGGCCTGGGACATCCTGCTTGATTAGAAGGCTCATGGTGTCTTGTTGAGAAGCAGCAGCTTGAAAGTTGCCTTGCTGCCTGAGAATATTCACCTAGAATAACCTACAACAGTGTCTGCTCTAGTGAAACTAGAGGATGTCAAAGAAAAAGAAAGTTTTTTGGGGTGTCTAGAAAAAAAGTATTAACTCAAGGAAATGAAAGTAAGATTATCATCAGTCTTTGCTGACAGCAACACTTTATCTCAAATAAAATAGTGTACTGAAGATATTCAATTAAGGGAAATGTGAACCACAAATTCATATACAGCAAAAACTGACAATCATGTGTAACAGGTACATACTGTAATCAGGATACAGAACCTCAGGGAATATTGTTCTCAGGAGTCCTCCTCAGGAATCTAGTGGAGGAGGAGAAACTTCAGGCAATCAAAATGACCAGAGGGATGTGGACATGGTGTTGGTGATCAGGATTAAACATTCAGTTACTTGTGTAATCAAAACTAAAAGGAGAAAATACAGTATGCAGTGGCTACATACCGTCAATGGAGACTACATGAAAGTAAAAATAGATAGATAATAAGCAGAGCACATAAAAGATGAACCCTTGTTAGGTTATTGGTAATATAATACAGCTTTCTTTACCACAACCTGGTGGAAAGGATTAAAAGTAACCTGAAGAAGATTTTAAGGGAGACATTATTTACCGCTTCTCGATCAAGTGCATCCTGGAAATCTTTAAGTCGCCTTTCCTCATACTGCTTTTCTCTGAAGATCCTGTTCTGCCATAGGACATCCTTCTCGTGCCGGACGTGCATGAGCTGCACTGCGATCCTGCGCTCCTGCTGGGACTGCCGCATCAGCCGGTTAATCAGCTGCTCCTCCCGGTAAGCCTCCTGCGAACACAGGGCCAAGTATTGATCCAGGTGGTGTCCAAATGTTCCACTGGGGAAAGACGACTATCCCTACATAATGTGCAGAAGGCACATTCTTGCTCAGTCAGTTCCTGCCATTTCATTTAAATTTGAACATGGCAAAAATCCAGTTGTAAAATTAAAAATATTCAACCAAAGGAGTATAATTTTGGTATTCTGAAATATTAGAATTTTGTACCACATAATTGCTTTACTTTTTAAAAATGTCATTTATTTGAGAGCTAGAGAGAAACAGAGAGAGAAAATCACAGGAAGATAGAGCAAGCGGGCGAGCTGCCATTTGCTGGTTCACTCCCCAAACGCCTGCAACGGCACAGGATGGATCAGGTATGGATCAGGGAGTCTGGAGCTCAGTGCAGGTCTCCCACATGGGTGGCAGGGACCCTGTTACTTGAGCCATCACTCCTGGCTCCCTGGTCTTCACTAGGAAGAAGCCGAAGTCAGTAGCTAATGCACAGAGTTGAATTCATATACTGTGTTATGGGGATGTAGACGTTCCCAAACAGTATCCTAACTGCTGGGCTAAATGCTCACCCTTCACAATTATTTTAAATGAATCATTCTTTCCTTTGAAACATAAATAAATTAGGTGACTTTGTTCAAGGTGTTATAAAGAAGTACTATATCCCTTAATTTGTAAGAAAGATTTTAGAAGTCTGAAGTTCTGTTACGCTTATTCTAATACGACTGTTAGTTATACAACAAATGTACATGTTGTCCAGCTGAAGATAACAGATCTGATTAGCTCCCAGTGGAGACATCTGAACAATCATGTGAGCAAAAGCTAAAAAATGACAGATCGTGAGGACTGTAGATGAGGTTAAGTGGAAACGGCCTATGGTTCATGTTAGAAAATCTGAACGGTCATAATCTGAAAGAGAAACTAGATGTACACTATTTTTTTGGCTGTTTTAGGAGAGCAGAGGGCAACCAGTAAATAAACAAGTGGCAAAGACATTAACTGGGAATCAGAGAATCTGGCCATTGCATTGCAGGCGCACCATCAATGGGCTGTGCAGTCTTGGGCAAGTAATAACTCAGTATCACAGACCTATTTCATAGCCAGCACCAATGAGAGGTTTAGGCAGAAGATCATCTCCAGGGTCTCATCAAGCTCGCTGACTGTCTAAACAGAGACATCATGTGGAAAGAGGAAGTAACTGTAGTAGTCACTGGGGACACAAAATAGTATCTGGGTACTAGGGCTTTCCATTCACTATGCAATCTAATGACTTCAGAAAAAAATGTGGCGTCATTAGTGACACTATCTCATGTGATCTCTCCCATTATATGATTACAGGAGAGAGTCTATATATTTAACAGAACAAGATGTAAATAATAGCATGGCGGTAAATGCTAAAATCTGAGAGTTATTTAGAAGTGTACATTAAACAAAAGTTCAGCTAAACATAAATGTGAATTTCTATGCACAGGTCATTATCGATAATGATAACTTACTATATATTCCTCTAACTACAAAATCCACAGAAGATAGGATTTTGAATGTTTCTTACCATAAAGAAATGTTAAACTTATGAGAAGACAGATACAAAATATTTGACTTTACAATATATATGCACATATCAAAACATCATATGACACCTCATGAATGTGTACAATTTTTATGGGTCAGAAATATAAAAGAGCAATTGTGAAACATATATCTCATCTAGACATAAAATTATAAAAGCTTTAATGTTAGTCATCTGTTTTCTTTTGATTCAGTTTTGGAGACAAGGCAGAAAGTAAAAGTGACTAAAGTTCTCCCTAGAAGGAAGTCGTCCATAACTTGCAACGTGACCCTAGAAATATTCCTATCAAAATGCAGAATCTATTTTTCACTCCTATGAGATGCAGGGTGACCATTAACTTGAATTGACCAAAGGGACATCAGAAAACACACACACACAGTGGAGGTCCATTTTTCTTAATCCTCCCTGCCAATGCTGTCACATGTATAACTTGCTAGACAACGAGTCCTTAGGGAGAGAAGCACCAGTCTTCCAGCTGATGCCTTCTCTCCTGCTGAAGCTACCACCAGTCATTCAGAGCTAATGAAGTCACCCACTTGCTAAAGATGCATGAGCAAGCCCACCTGAGCCCAGTCCAAACTCCTTATCACAATCAGGGGTGACTTTCACTGAGTTACTGATTCACTGTGGGTGGGGGTGGCAATAATCGGTATCCCTAAGATGTCCCAGGCCACGCTGATACTGCTGGTCCAGGAAACACCTTTAGAGAACCACTGGAGTAGACTAACAAATAGACAGGATGAACAACTTTTCTTTGCTGTTTTATTAAAAAGTTCCTTCTTGCCTCTAAGACAGGCATACATGGCTGACATAGATTTTAAGATTCATCATGTCCTGTTTTATTATGGTAAAATATACATAACAAAATTTACCATGTCAACATTTCACATATATAATTCAGCAGTATTGAGTACGTTCACAATGCTGTGCCACCATCACCAGATTTTGGTTTCTGTAGTGCATATGTGTAAGTTCCCCTGGGCATATTTGCTAGTATCACTGAGCATGTGACAGTGACATTTGATTCAGAAGAGCAGACAGTATATTTAGAAGATACATATTTGTGTACACAGAAGAGTAGATTCTGTAAAATTGCCAGCACTGTTATTTAACCGCCTTCTAAACATCTTACCTCCTGTGCTTCGTGTGCTATTAACTGGTCCATTAGCAGTCTCCGCCGTCTTTTCTCTCTTTGCTCTCGTGCAAAAGCATCTTCTTCTAGGCGCTTCTGGATTTTTTTAATGTAGTCATCATCCGAGTAAGTGTTCAACAAGTCGGTAGTCATCGGACCTGCTGCATCTACAGAAGTCTTAGAGGCACTGAGAACAATTTTCCACTTTAGTGAGTAATTCTAGGGGATAATTCTATCCACTACGACTCTCCCCTCACTTATGAAAATGCAAGTTACTCTATGAGTACTCTGACTGCTTACAACAGTGGCTCAGCACTTCCTGGCAACTCAGTAGTTGAAAGTGGACCTGCTCATCACGCCACACTCAACAAGCACATGTCTGACTGGGTCTCTTGCTGAACCTTAGAAATCCAAGTGAGTCTTCTGAGTGCTCTTCCTATTTCATGTCCAAGAATTAAAGGATCAGAAAGTTTGTGGTCTCCCCGACAGAAGGGGAACACATTCATTTTAGTGAGAGAAATGGTGGCTTAGTGCAGAATTATAGATTCATTCAAATGTTATCACTTCTGATACATTCAAATGTTATCACAATACACATATACTTGACATGTGTATGTACTTATCATTTGTCTAAAACACAAAAATTCCAGAGAAATCTCATAAGAAGTAGCCATTGGAACTCTTGCATTGCTAGCACTGAGACATCATTTGCTTCCACAAAAGAAAACAGATGGACTTCAAGGCGACAGCCTTGCCCCCAGGAAGTGTTCAGGAGCAGGTTGTGAACGAAGCAGCAGCAGAAAACCCGCTTTCTGGCACCAAGCTAGTGTGAAGTTTCTGAATGAGCCCAGAACATTTCTGTTTCTGAGTTAAGAATGAGAATCCAGGGTGAACTAAGAAACTCAGGATTAATAAAGGGTCTTACAAAAGCCCACGTGATACTATAGCCTTTGTGTTCATGAAACATCAGCTCTAGATCAGTGTTTCTTAAAAGCTGTCTTCTCCCGACATCAGAGAAAGTGATCTTCCTTCAGCATAGTAGGAGGTATTTACTCTCAGATGAGGCTGCTCACTGCCAGGAACTGGCCAGAAACTCCAGCTGCCCCAGCTCCTGCCTGTTGCACTGAACAGTGCAATGTCACATCTCAGAGTCTCCCAGGTGCAAATCTCTGGTACAACCACGTAGAGGCGTCTGGGAAGAAGGCTCCTGTGATAGACACAGTAATTCCTCTCTCCTTTTCCTCAAAACAAAGCCCAATTTTCTTCAGGAAAACGATATAACTAGCTCAAGACTACACTTCCCAGCCTCTCTTTCTCTTGAGTGTGGCCCTGTGATTAAAGTCTGGCCAATAAGATATGAGCAGGAATGTCACTAGGGACTACTGGGAAGGCTTGGTTTCAGATCGGATGTGTGATGTTTGCTGGGTCTCACGCCCAGCACCCAGCAGTCATCCTGAATCGTGAGTGTGACTTTGATGATGAAAACCACACAACAGGCCAGTGGGGCACAAATGGAGCAAGGAGAAGCTGCAGACCTTGACGAGCTGCAGCACACCTTGCACGCCACTTAGTTCCCAAGTTCTAGGACATGAGAGAAAAGTTACCTTTTATCTAGTTCAACCCACTCTTGTTCGGGAGTTTCTAAAGCTAACTGATAGACTCCAGGGTCAGAGGAAACAGGAAGCAGGCACCGTGTTTGCAGCTGTAACAGGGTGTTCTGGATAATATTTAGTAACTGACAGGGCATGGACACTACTTAATCCAAATGAACGCTGGTGCAGGGCTTGGCAGATAACTACTGTGTCTGATGTTACCTCTGGTTGCTAAAATGTATGGACACTGAGGAGTCCCAGGATATGATCTACAGAAAATAAGATTCACCAACAAAGCCAGCGCTGCGGCTCAATAGGCTAATCCTCCGCCTGCGGCGCCAGCACATCAGGTTCTAGTCCCAGTCGGGGAGCTGGATTCTGTCCCGGTTGCCCCTCTTCCAGGCCAGCTCTCTGCTGTGACCCAGGAGTGCAGTGGAAGATGGCCCAAGTACTTGGACCCTGCACCCCATGGGAGACCAGGAGAAGAACCTGGCTCCTGCCTTCGGATCAGCGCGGTGAGCTGGCCGGGATGCACTGGCCACAGTGCGCCAGCTGGAGTGTGAACCAACAGCAAAAGGAAGACCTTTCTTTCTCTGTCTCTTTCTCTCTCACTGTCCACTCTGCCTGTCAAAAAATAAAAATTAAAAAAAAAAAAGATTCACTAACAAGTAAAAAAAGTACTTCGGTATTTTATGATGGTCTTTCTGGTGGAGCCAGCTATTTATCACCACCATGCATGTGGCTCATGAGTGGAAAAGCTAGAAGAAATGAAGCAGCTACATAGACTAAGCTCAGGGTACATATAGTAGGGTTCCAGTACTGGTTGTATGGTTGTACAGATGAGCAGTCTTGGATTATGTTCATTTTAGGAGTCAGGGACAATGTTAGTAAGCGAGAGTAGAGAACAGAACAGGGCACAAGGAGTTTCTGCAGAGGGTAGGAGGAAAGAATGCACGTAGCATCCATTGTGCTTGAAATCCTTTCAACATCTTACTACCTCACCTTTCCTTCCTTCTAGTTTTTTCTTATTCCTCATTTCTCTCTTTCTCTTTCTCACCCTCCCTCTTCCTTCTTTCCTTCCTTTCCTCCCTCCCTCCCTCCTTCCTTCAGAAATACTAGTATGTGACAGGAGCATGTAGTTTGTTTCTATTTTCTTCTTTGACAGATTTATTTCCTATTCTATAAGATACAAATAAGTAGAATTTGGACAATTTCCATTTTAAGATGCAAAAAGATACAAATCACTCTTACACGTAGTCTCTGATGGATTATTTTCTGTGAACAAATGACCTCCAATGGGAAATAAGAGGTAGGGATCTTTATCTTTCAGCAAAACAAGCCCATGCACTGGGCACTTTTTTTTTCTTTTTTTCAGTAAACATAACAAACTGTCTCAGTGACATTCAGCCAACACATTCTTCAACAATGGTTTAGTACTGATCTCCGTGCTAAACACTGAGGATACAACATAACAGAAACCAACAAAGAGTCTAGTAGGCTTTACTGTGTCAAAACTAAATTAGTGGTAAATGGAAACAATTTTTTAGCTAATCTTTAAAAATGTGTGTAAGCAGCAAAATAAATCAACTTTGCATTTCATATTAGCCACTTTCCACTTTGATGTTTATAAAAGTGATTAACAATCAGTCTGAGTTTTAGCCCATTTGCTTCCCTAAGAAACTCTTAAAGAAGATTCTCTAAAGTGAAAAGTTTCTTGGAATAGCTATTCCAGAGAAGATATTTCTAATATTCAAAATGTATGACGATTAAAGTAGTTCACATCCCACCTTTCTTTTGCCTGAAGATCCTTTTTTATTAATTCTTCAAACTTTTTAATCTCATTGGCCACATCCTTTAAGGAAAAAGACAAAAAATAAAAGAAAGAATAAGAAAGGAAAGAGGAGGGAGGGTGAGAGTGCAGGCTAGAGGGAGGGTAGCATGGGAAGTGTCACCATATTCCTAAATCTGTATATATGAAACACATGAAATTTGTTCAACTTATATAAATTAAAAAATTATTAAAAAGTCCTCAGTAGTCCTCTGTCTTCACAAACTACTGAAAATCTTCCTTTGCCATCTTAATTCAAATTCATAAGGTGACATTTACTACTAACTCAAGATAATGAGGAGCCAAAAGAGGAAAAGCTTCATTATAGAACACTTTATAATTCCAATTTGTTTCTTTGATACCTGAATTGCTCAGATCATGATTCTAATTGACATTGTATCCAGGGGCATTTAATAAGACTGAAGATTATCAAAGAGTTGGAGCATGCATTTATGAGATATATCTATTTAAAGACTGCTCTCCCATGTGTATCCTTATTTCCACTATTAATTTGTTCCCTGAATGTTAACTTTAGTCCATTCGTTTGCATTACTAGCCTGATTAGTAATTCTCAATCAGGTGGGCTTTTGGTGAAGTGTGTTAAGACCATGTTTGGGATTCCTCCATCCCATATCGGAGCACCTGAGTTAAAGTCATGGCTCTGCTCCTTATTTCAGCCTCATAATAATGTTCATTCTGGGAGAAAGGTAACAGTTCCAGTAGTTGGGTCCCTGCTATCCATGTGGGAGACCTAGAATGAGTTCCAGGATCCTAGCCTCAGCCTGGCCTCCACCGTGCTCTTGTGGGCATTTGGGCAATGAACCAGAGGATGGAACATTTCCTTCCTTCCTTCCTTCCTTCCTTCCTTCCTTCCTTCCTTCCTTCCTTCCTTCCCCCTCCTCTTTCCTCCCCTCCCCCTCCCTTCCCTTCTTTCCTTCATTCCCTCTAGATATATGGTAGTTGCAAACTAAAATGGGGTCAACAAAAAGCCTCAGTAGCTGGGTTGTTTTTTAGAACCTAAGGACAGGATATTAATGTGGATTGATGTCAAATGCAATGAATCTAGGAATCAGAAAGATCTATCAGTCTTTACTGGCACTGTGAACTTGAGTAAAACATGTCAGTCTCCTGGGCCTCAGTCACCTTGTCTATAAAATAGGGAAAGTGATGCCCTGCTTAGAGAGTTATTTCCAAATTAAAGAGAATGTGAAATGCCCAACCCATAGCCTGATACATAGTTGATGTTCAATAAATGGTAGCAAAAGAGAATATCATCAATCCCTGTATACTAAACAATGTAGATTATAGAAGTTTGTATCAAAATGTATCAGATCCCTACGAAACATAATCAGATTTTATTTATTAGAATGATTGGCAGTTGATATAGTGTAGTAAAATAAAACTAGCATAGATATGTTAAGTATACTGACAGTAACAGGTCACAACATTGCAGGATTCATGGTAAAAAAGCATCACATAGCAAGAAGAAGTTGAGCCAAAACTTAGTAGGAACAGCATATAAATGGTATGTGTAGCTTGACTGGCCCCTGCTGTACCCATGGCATTTTGTGACTCGTTACAACGGTACTCATTCTGATGAGTTTATTAACAACCACAGAATCCTTCTCACCACTTGAGTATAGCCTGATACCATTACTTAATAGGAACTTTCTACTCTGTTCCCAAGCAAATAAGATTATACAACGGGTTGGGTATGCCTAGGGAGTGGAATTTTGAACAAAAAGGTATAAGGGCAGGGATAATTCAAAAATAAAGAGAGAAGTTTTGGAAGGTCTGTCCACACTCGTGTGCTTTAGAGAAAGATCATTCTTTAGGTAAAATACCTTTAATGCAATGTGAATCACTTACCTCTGCACCTTTTTTCTTTTTCATCATTTTTTGGGCCTCTAGTGCTTTCAAAGTGTGATTTGATGCCGGTTTAGGAATCTGTATGATAGCTGCTTGGATTTTGGCCATTATTTCATTTTGTCGTCTTCTGCTTAAGCGTTGCTGAGTATTACATATACACTAGTTTAGTTCTTTGCTTTGTCAGCATAATAATCAATGTCATATACCCACAGATACACTTAATACACTCCATGCACTGACATTCTCAGAACTCAGTAATTTACCAATAGACAAGGTGTCACCATTGTGTAATGCTGGGGAGCGGGTAGCAATATGACTTACTTTGAAATGGTATGATTTTAGGACAGTGTATTTTCATTCCATGTAACAATTCTAAAGGATAAAGAAGGTGTTCCAAATATGAAGAAGAGTATAATTCTCTCCTTTTTTTCCACCTTCATGAGCTGTCCAATTGTGGAGACAGAAATTATGTCTGAAAATGGTCTGCAGAAAAAATTCAATCTAGGAGATAGTCACTAAGAATGTTCCTGGGAATCCCAAGAGAAGTGGCATGCTTCTCCCAAAACAGTCACATGGTTAGACAACGGGTTGACAGGCTACCTCAAAGACTGTGTTGACACTAAATTATATGATATCGTTTTCAGATTATGGCATTATTATTGGCAGAAAGACAAAACTGAAAGAAAAAAATGCCTGTAAACTGTTATTGTAAACCAAATAGTTTAAAGGGTAGTATATAAAACTAATCATGGCTTACAACTAAAGCATTATATTAGAACTGATGAAATCATAAGTTCCTACATTCAAGGATAAGAAACTTTAATTTACCATTCGAAAGCTAGAAATTGAAGATAAAATTTTTTCATTACATATTTCAACTTGCAAATTTTTATTTAATTAGAATATGATTATATTTTAAGAAAACTGGGAAGACAGAGGCTCTCCCTTTTGCCCTAATTTGCTTCCTGTGCTCATTTTAAACATAATTTCAGAATGTAGAACTGTGACATATTTCCTTTCCCCTACTTTCTTTGGAGCCTTTCTGCACTACACTTGGCATATCACATTTGGACAGGATGAGTTCCAGCACTTGGTCTAGATTTAGACACTTCTTTTAGAGTGCTTTGTCTCTTTCCTGTGCAACACCAGAGGGGGAGTACAATACTGTATCTACTCTGGCAAGTAACAAGATAATAAATAAAATCTTCTGTCTCTCATCTTCCCCTTTTTCCCTACCGATAGCTGCCTGTATTCAGTATTAGTTAATTTCTTATAACTCTAAATATATTGCTTTAAAAAGCGATTTTTCATCACAATGGGAAGAACAGTAGTTCTTTTGCCTATGGTTTACACATTCCATATGCCTAGTCATCTGAAATTCCCTTAAAAATCTTTAATGATTCCATATGCCATTATCCTCTCACATACTTAAAAGCATAAAAGATCATTAAAGGTTTTCAAAGAAATTTGAGAAGCAGCAGAGTAGGTAAACCAAGAAGCAAAGGCCAGAAAGAAGTTGAGAGATTTGTGAGGTGGCTGGAGAGAGAAGCAAGTAGATTGCCCCACAAAGCAGAAATGAGGCCCGGGTAGGCAAAAAAGACCAAGGGCTTGCAAGGTGGACAAAGAGGGGGAGGAAAAAAAGTCCATCCTGTCTCCTTCAGTGGTGACAATGGTCAGAATCTTTGACCTGTGGGGTAGCAAGAGCAAACCCACATCATTAAAGCAGCTCAATCATTAATTTCCACCAGTGAAAGAGACTAACTTACTGTGACACCCCAGAGGAAAAGACAAGGTTTTGTTTTTAATCACAATTAGAAGTGACCCTCAGCAAGCGTGGGGATGAAGAGACAGGGTGAGCAAAGGGCAGAGTCAAGCGTGCACCAGGAAAACGTGACTGTGCTACGTTCTTACTTATGCAATGTGTACAACAGGCATGAATCACAGACAGTATCGTATGCACTAATGAATTGCGGGAATATTATTCTAGAAAACCTTTTCGATATTAAAACTTCTTTGCTCTTCGCTGAGTTTTTGCATTCTTTCAAGTTTCTCAGAATGCACACGGTCAACATCTTCTCTCATGCGTCTATATTTTTCCTGGAACCTGTATGTAACCCGCATCAGATTGAAATCAGTTTGACGTGGTATCAGGATTTTAAGTCTCTGAATGAGGAAAGCATTTCGAAAGATTTTGTTATTAAAGAATATATTATAGTCATTATAAGCACACAAAAATTTATCTTCAAAATAAAATTTCTATGAATTACTATTGTTGAGCGTTAAAATGAATTCAAGCCCCATATCAACTGCCTATATCTTTAATCAATGTGAGGAATTTTTAAAAATTATTATTTGAATTCCTCCTTATAAAACAGCCTTACATATACTTTTATAGTTATTATTTTCTCCAGAGTTTAATTTTCAATGAATGATACTGTATCCTTAGAAACACATTTTCATAAAAATAATTTCATAAAACCAATTCAAGCATATAAAAGTTACTATAAAGAAGCTAAAGCTTCCCAGCTCTTAAGCCACTCACTAATGAAAAGCGAAAATTTCCTAGGTTTGACTGTCACCTCTACCACCTACTTAGCTGGATGAACTTGAAGCAGTTAACAAATCCCTTTGCCTCATCACTTGCAAAATTGAAATAATGAAAGGATTTATTTCATTGGGCTGTTTCGACAATCAAGTGAGATAACATACATAAAGCACACGGAACAGGGCTTGGCACATCACTTGGTTCATTCAATACATTCTAACCATTATTAATACACTGTGGAGATGCCTGTACCTCACTCCATCTGGTATCAAAGAAAAAGACATCTCTGTTTCTTTCCTAAGATACTTCCTCTTCCATATAAACCCTTGTTTGCATCGCCCTCTTTTTGTCCCCAGAGAATCTCTTTCATTTAGTCCTGAAGACATTTCTATTTACTGCCACTGATTCTTTTTCTCAAATGGCAAGTCGTCCCACGCCCTGTGACCATAAAACAAATAACCTCACACCTCCCTTGAGCTTCTCTTGCTTCAGCTACTCATTTCTACTTTTCATTTACTTCTACATTTCTTGAAAGTAAACCCCCTTCTTTCTCATCTCAATGTCCTCCCTGGTCACTGCAGTCTATGAGATAACTGAAACATTGTTCTCTCTGTAAAAAAAAAGCTCTATGAGGCCTGGAGCCTTCTCTGTGTCGTTCATCACGCAAGTGACTCACAAAAGGAAGAAGCCCAATAAATGCTTGTTCAGGGGATGTCTGATTGAGTCTGAAAGGTCACCACTAACCAACATGAAACCCAGCAAGTTCTTGTTCTCACCTATGCAGCTCTTCTACAGCATTTGTCTTGACTGCTTTATAGTTCACTGTATATGATCTCCCTGAAGCTACATGGAAGCCCAGCTGAGAGCAGCGGGAGATAATCATCCTTGCTTTCACAGTGGGAAGAGCTGAAGCTGCAGCTTTTTCAGATACTGGTCAGAGTGAACCAGCTTGCACGTGAAGCAGGGAGGAGACCATACTAACTTATGCGACTTCAAGCCTAATCTAATTTATAGCTCTCTATAAATCTATAAATCTAATCTGCTATCGGCTCATAAGCTCATTCAAAACAACAGAACAACATAATTTACACAAATTTATCTTTTGGCTGAGGGGGAAAAATGTAAAATGTCCTGAAAACTCACTGCTGCCTTTTTGGAAAGCATACTGCAATGAAGGTTCTTGTACAGAAGCGAGAGGGGATTTCAAAATAAAAATATAAGTATGCTCTATGAAAAAAAGGGAGAAATCTGAACATGGAGCTGGCCTTGCCCTCTACTGTGTCACTGTTATTCCATAAATTAAATTATTTAATTGTCTCCATTCAACTTTGCATCCGTGCAGCACTCACCTTTATCCCAGAGCCACAGAAAATACATCACGCTTCCCTTATCATAAGTGAACAGCATAGGAATTAGAATTACCAACTAAAAAGCTATATCAATTCATCAAACCACACTCGTGAGTACTTGCAATGCTTATAGAATTATAATATTCATATTCCTTGAATATGAGGTACTAAAAACTCTGTAAGGTCATATGACAAATAAATACTGAACAGTTAGCCAACAATGTCAGTGTCAAAAGGTTAACACTCAGAGAGTGAGAACTACCCGTACCCTCAGAGTTCCAAAGGAAAACTTGTTTGTACTGGGAAGGCTGCACAAGAGTAGGTAGAGAAGTGAAGCTGGGGAAAGAAGTGAGAAGGATTAGTTTTGGGAGGAGGGAGGAGGCAGCAGGATTATACAAGCCATATTCAAGGACACTGTCAATCAACAGAGAAGAAAGACTTTATGTTGAGGGCTATAAAGAAATATAGGCAGGATGATACCACTTAGTGAAGGCCTTTTGAATGTCAGTTTAATATATACATATATATATATTATAATTTATACACACGCACTAGGTTTCTGAACCAAAGAAGAACCCAATGAGAGTGGAATTTAGGGAAGAGTCATCTAGCAGTTGATTGTTCTCTTGAAGAAAGTCCAAGGATCTAGGGCCACGTCAGCAAGCCACGGCAGTACCCAAGGAGATCTGAGCAGAAACCAAGGGGGTGAGCAGGCACAAAAATGACTGAGGCTTGGGAACAGAGATTGAATTGTTGGAAATGTGGATAGTATGGAGGGAAATAGCAAAAATGAATTCAAAATATTAATGTAAAATATAAATCAAATAAGGCCAGCGATATATGTAAGGGGCATATATATCTGATGGGAATGCAACATCACTGTCATTTCTTTGTTACCAAGTTTTATGTTGTGACATGCTTACCACATTTCTTTATGTACCTACCTCTCGAAAAGCCTCACTTCTCATGTTCTGAAGTCTTAAATTTGTGAGGGGCTGCATGGTTTGCATTTCTAGTCCAGTGAGGCCACTTTTCTTTTTTCTCTGAAGAGCAATGTACAATTGATATAGAAGTTTTGTGGCTGCTCCAGGCTGTTCTGTGATGATGCTTTGGGCCACATTCTGATCAAACTGCACACCCAGAAGGTGCAGTGTAGGCTCCAAGCGAGAAAAATTATTAAGTTTGGCAGTTGAAGTCCTGTACAATGAAATAGTTTTCATAATTAGACATTGGCAATGAATTAAAAAAAGATAAGTATCAGACGGATTGCCATGATATATTATGAATGATCCTACATGTATTTAATGTATCATTTCTTCTAAAACCATTCAATAGGATTGTTACTGTCTGTATCTACTTGAACTCCATTTATCTCTTTTGATTGGTAAGACTAAGACTGGTAATTTTATACTTTTTTTCTGTTCTAAATTGATAACAGAATTTCTGTAGGAAGTCATACAAAAATAGATAATCAAATGCCTTTTTCTAAGTGGAAAAAAACTTATCTATGGTTTTAAAAATATTTTACAAATGATGCAAAAATTACAACTAAAATTTTATTTATTTATATTTTATTTGAAAGGTAGAGAAAGAGGGAGGGAGGGAAGAAGAGAGAGAGGGCAGGAAGGGAGGGAGGGAGGGAGGAGGGGAGGGAGGGAGGAGGGGAGGGAGGGAGGGAGGGAGGGAGAGAGAGAGAGAGAGACAGAGATCTTCTATCTGCTAGTACACTCCCCAAATGCCAGCAACAGTTGGGAAGCCAGGAAGGGGATTTCCAAGTCTGTTATATTGGTGGCAGGGACTCAATTACTTGAGTCATCTTCTGTTGCCTCTGGTATGTGCATTAGCAGGGAGCTGGAATTGGAAGTAGAACTGGGACCTAAAACCGGGCACTCCTGATATGGGATGCAAGCATCCCAAATAGTGTCTTGATTGCTATGCCAAATGCCTGCCCCCAAATTGCAACTTAAATAGTTATTCCTTTAAATAATATTGCTAAAAGAGTCTGAAAACAGTGCTAAACATTTCACTGGCAATTTTAACAATAACCCCATCATTATCAGTAATATTCAAACAAATAATACTAGCTAAAAATCATGTTAAGTATGTAAGCTTCAGTACACAGTTTCTATTATTAGTTTATAATCAATATAGACTTTCTAATTAGAGGTTATATTTATTTTTGAATGATCTAATACCAAATTAGGCTTGCATTTTTGAGGAAATTCATTAATTCATGAATTATTAATTTAGTCTTTCAATCAACATCTATTTTAAACTATGTGCCATGATTTATTTATTTGTTTAATTGATACCAATTTGTATAAACTTACTAATATGTTATAAAGATTAATAATGTGGCTCCTTCTCTTCAGAAGATCATAGTTACTGAAAAAAATGAATGCAGAAAGAAGAAGTAATAAATTGAGGTAAATTGTGTAATAGAGGCTGAAATAATCCACAGCTGTTAATGAGACTATCAATCTAGTCACAGATGGAAAGCAAAAATTACTTAATGCATTTTCAACTCTTGTGTTGCTTTATGATCAGGCTAGAAACAAATTGGTCTATTATCTCCTTTTAAGTTTTAGCATACAGTGACATTGTTTAATGGAAAAATATGCTGAATATACTTGAATATAAGTCCAAGTTTTATCCAATCCCCTCCAAAATGACACCTCACAACAGAGAATTGCCAGATATTTGAGTATCTATAGAATTCTTAGTATTAGAAGGATATCTATTTAATTATTTAATTTTGGACTATAAAATTATTTGGGGGTAACATCAGTTAAGTTTTTAGAGGCTCAAAGAGATCAACTAACACCTACAATTTTTACATTGTGATTATGCTCTATGGATGCTGTTTCCCAAGAGGCTGCTCTTAAATAGCGGTTCTAAATCCTCTTATTCTAATGACAGATATCTTTGAAAATATGAAATCTATCAAATCTTTGCCACAGAAAACATGTATGTATACTTATACACAAAAAGTGTTTAACCTGTTTTAACTGTATTAATCTTGAGAGGGAGAAAGAGAGAGAGCGCCCATTTACTGGATTACTTTCCAAATTCCACAATTTCCAGTGCTGGGCCGGGGTGAAGTGGGAAGCTGGGAATGCAATCCACATCCACCACTTGGGTGGCAGGAAGCCAGTTACTTGAGCCATCACCACGGCCTCCCAGGGTCTGCACTGGAGGGAAGAAGATGGAGGCAGAATATTCCAATGTGGGAGTAGGCTAAACACTGCTCTGTGTTTAACATTTTACAGTGCTTTTGAACCCTTATAATCTAGCCCTAAACTGCTCATGTTCTTAAAATCAAGTAGGATTTGAGAAACATGAGTGATTTCTAAATACAAATGAGGAGCCAAAGTGATGAGAAGGCTAAAGTCAACAAAAAAAAGCAACACTGGAAATAGTAAATTGAATTTATTTTCCACTAATGTGGTGAAACTTATTGTCCTGAAATTTTCTATTATTCTCCTAACAGAAATAATTAGTAATATGTTCTAAATACAGCAATTTGTACTTAGAACATCACATTACATTAACCAAGCTTCAAATAAATATTTTAAATTAATAAAGGAGAAACAGGCCTTAGAGGAGACAAAAAGGGATCATGCATGCTTCAGGGGAACATTCTCAACAGAGTGAACATTGGTTTAAGTTTTCTTATGTTTCATCTTGCAAATCATTTCTCTTACAGTTTAAGATAACAAACCTTAGCCTAGAATGACTAAGGGAGAAGCCAACCATGTTTCAGAGTTATGACTGTGAAATGATGGTCAGATCTTGGCACTAGCTTCCATCCCTTGGTCAGACACCTCCTTCTGACCTTTCATCACTGATGTCCTTATACTATTTTCCCATCCTAGGAATCACATGAGCTTTTGGAAAGATATGGGCTGAGAGCCCCCGTCAGAACTTTTGTCTGGGCCATAACCTTGGGCTAGAGAGGTTAGGAGGACCACGATTCAGGAGCAGAATCTAAAGGCAAACATTGCTGATTTCTACATTGTCAAAATTTAACCTTGTACCCCCAAAAAGGAAAGAATACCTCTCCTCCTCTGGCTTGTATGATGAGGTCCCCAGAAGTCAGTGAATTCCTATTAAGGTTATAGTTCAGTGACCTACTAGGCCTTAAAAGGGCTTTATGGACTGGGAAGATAATTCATGTATAACATTAATAACATTAGTTTTTTTTTTTTTCTGGAAGTTTTGATGCACAAGGATCTTCCAAATTTCACATCAATCAAAATTTTTGGAATATAATATGTGCAAAAAGTGGTGGTAGCCTGCTCTTGTTAAAGCACCTGCACAATCAACATTAACAGGATAATCAGCAGCTGTTTTTGAATAGAGGGAAAAAACCACTGGGACATCTTTTCTCTGAAGAGGGTCTGATGTAAATGAAAACCTCTAAGGGACTAAGGAATGCATTCTGGGAAATCTCCATCCCTACTTGAAGTCCTTATTTGCCAGGGGACTATGGAGCTCCTCTCCTCCTTGCCACCTGGTGAGACAACAACACATCAGCGTGCCAGGCAAACAGAAGCTGTCCTCCAAGGGGTTATCTTGTTTGTTTACTTTCTCCTTTTTACTAATCTGCTCATTTTTCATCCTTTTGGGAGGACCAAAGGTATTCTAAAACAGGGTAATTTTTCAGAGTTAGACGAGCTTTTCTTAGGATTAAGTCACTTCCAAGATAAGTAACTTCAAGTTATTAGCAGAACATAGTTTACCATTTACATTTTAAACTAAAAATGTTAGACACTATTTCCATGTCATGAGTGTTCCTGGCATGAAATAGTTGCCTAAAACTTGGGTTGTTGACAGGAAGGAATATTTTTCTCCAACAAATTCCCATACCACTGTGAAGATCATTCCCATGGATTTTCTAATCCTTGTTTAGTTTAAAAGATCATATACTATGGAAAAAAGATGGATGATATTTGGTTGTCAGCACAAGCAGGTCTTTGCTCCATACTGAGGAATGCAGTATTTCAGTGGGAAATGAAGTCAGTCCTTTGCAGCAGATGACAAGCTAGCTGCTGCACTTGATGCTACGCTGGCACACACCTAGGGCCACAGTGTAAACCCATCCTCTGCTCATCTTTGCAAGGCCTGTCTCTGGCATGAGACTGCTGCATCCAAAAAGATGACCATTTTCTTTGCAAAAAAATGTCTCTGTTCACCAACACTTGTACCTCCTCAGTTGGGTCTACTCATTTGGGGTCCCTTTTTCCATTTCACACAAAAGGCCTCTGTGGCTCCCCAGACAGGAACCAATTTAGTTTACCTGAAATACTGCATAAGCCAGTACATTCCGCATTAACCAAGAAGTCAGCCAATTTGGTACATGTGAATTACTGCAGGAGCGATCTTGCCAGTCTGGTCCTTTACCTTGTCAATGGATATACAGATATGCTTTCTGAAATTACTTTTGTCTGGGCCATAACCTTGGGCTACAGAGGCTGGGAGGACCATGATTCCGGAGAAGAATCTGAAGACAAACACTACTGATTTCCACATTTTGGCTTTTATGGACTGGGAAGATAATTCATGTATAACATTAACCTTGAAAACCATCAGCCTTGCAATAATAGTAACTGAAAACTGACAGTCTGGTGGTCATTGGAGACAGGTTTGAAGGTCCTCAGAAAGTCCTATCTTCAGAGCATTTCCGCTATTTGACCTGCATGACAGTGAGTACCGTGGAAAAATCCCCATTGTTGGCCTCATCATTATTTATCTGAATTAGAACACGCTCACTAAAAAAATTCCCTATTCCAAGGGTATTCATAAAAAAAAAACCAATCTCTGGGGGCCTGCATTGTGGCACAGAAGGGGTCCCTTTTTTCCATTTCCATTGTACCCTGCAACGCTGGCATCTCACATGAGTGCTGGTTCCAGGCCAGGCTGCTACACTTCTGATCCAGCTCCCTGCTACTGTACCTGGGAAAGCAGCAGCAGATGACCCAAGTGCCTGGGCCCCTGCCACTCATGTGGGTGACCCAGATGGAGTTCCAGGCTCCTGACTGCAGCCTGGCCCAACCCTAGCTGTTGTGGCCATTTTGGGAGTGAACCAGAGAATGGAAGATCTATCTGTGTGTGTGTTTTTCCTCTTCCCTGAAACTCTGCTTTTCAAATAAATAAATAAACATTAAAAAAAAGTCACTGGCAACCATGTAAGGTCATAGTTGAGATGGTGATACTAGTGTGAGCAAAAAGAGCCTGGCCACAAACTTGAAAGGAAGATCTAAGAATGAGATGTCTATTGGCGGCTTTGGGATTCTTACGTATTCCGGGAATTTGGAAGGCCACTTCCTTGTGCAGGAATATGTGCATGCTAGGAGGGACATGGGAGTCTCTCACTTCTAACTGACCTCCAGGTGTGGGACAACCAGGAAACAAAGGCTAAGGGAAGACAGAAATCTGCCCTGGACACTCTCGGGGAGAGAGGGAAAGCTTAGGATTTAAAGACCTCCCCACTCATGTGCAGGATACAAAGCTGCCCAGACGGAGACTTCAGTTGTTAGCCCCTGACAGAATTGGTCTGGGAAAGCCAGTAAACAAACGAAAAGTAGCAGCAGCAAAAGCACCAACAAGAAACAGCAACAACCAACCCTCTGGGCGAGTGGGGAGGGCTTCAATAATCTGATTTTCCACATTCTGTTATGTTAGGAAGATGTGGCTCAGACGTAAGGGAAAACAAGTCAATAGAAACTCCTTGAGGAACCTCAGGACCAAACCCTATATTGGCTATTATAAATATATTGTTTTAAAGATTTATTTTATTTATTTGAAAGACAGAGTTACAGAGACAGAGAGAGAGACAGGGAGAGGGAGATCTTCCATCCACTGGTTCATCCCTAAATGGCTGCAGTGGCTGGGCTAGGCCAGGCCAAAGCCAAGAGCCTGGATCTTCTGGGTCTCCCTCGTGGGTAAAGGGTCACAATGACTTGGGCCACTTTCTGCTGTTTTCTCAGGTGCATTAGCCAGAAGCTGGATCAGAAGTGGAGCAGCCGGAACTCGTACCAGAGCCCATATGGGATGCCCGCACTGCAGGCAGCGTTTAAGCTCTTATGCCACAACACTGGCCCCTATTATAAATATTGTCAAAAAAAAAGAAAGAAAAAGAAAGCCATTTCTTTAAAACAAATTTTAAAAAGTATGAGAACAATGTCAAAACCAAGTAGAACACTAATGAAGAGATAAAAATTATAAAAGCAAAAAAGAAACAGAGTTCTAGAGTTGAAAGTAAAGCTGAAAATAAACATTCAGCAGAAGAGCTAAAATGATTTGAGTCGGCCCTGGCAGCTCATGACAAGAGCCTCGGGTGATCACTGACGTCATAAACAGGAGTGTCAACTGTTGAATCAACAACAGGAGTCACTGTGCACCTGCTCCCCATGTAGGACTTCTGCCCTTAATGTGGTGTACTAGGAGAATTAACAGTAAAACTAATCTTAAAACAGTACTTCATACTTTGTGTGTCTCTGTATGTACAAACTGCTGAAATCTTTACTCAGTATTGAGTTGATCTTCTGTATATAAAGTTAATTAAAAACGAATCTTGGGGAGCCTGCTGTGGCACAGCAGGTTAAAGCCCTGGCCTGAAGCACCAGCATCCCCTATAGATACCGGTTCTAGTCCCGCCTGCTCCTCTTCCAATCCAGCTCTCTGCAATGGTCTGGGAAAGCAGTAGAAGATGACCCCAAGTCCTTGGGACCCTGTACCCACGTGGGAGACCTGGAAGAAGCTCCTGGCTCCTGGCTTTGGATGGGTGCAGCTCCGGCCGTTGTGGCCATCTGGGGGAGTGAACCAGCGGATGGAAGACTTCTCTCTCTGTCTCTACCTCTCTGTAACTCTCTCTTTCAAATAAATAAAATAAATCTTTAAAAAAATGAATCTTAATGAAGAATGCGATGGGAGAGTGAGTAGGAGTTGGGATGGTTTATGAGTGGGAGGGTGGTTATGAGGGAAAGAACCATTATAATCCAAAAGTTGTACTTTTGAAATTTATATTTATTAAATGAAAGTTTTCTATAAAAAAAGGAAAGGGATGAATAAACTTAGTACAGGAAAAAAAAGATTTGAGTTGATAGAAGACAGAGTAAAAAAACTCAAAGACAGATCAAATGAAATTATTCAGAGGAAGAACAGGGAAAAAAGAGTGAAGAAAAATAAGAAGAACCTAAAAACAAATAAATTCACTTTACTTTTATGAAAAAAAAAACAACAGGCAAATCCTGAGAGACAGTCTACAACTGTCAAGATCATCAAAAACACAGGATGTCAGAGGCTGGCATTGTAGCCTAGCAGATAAAGCCATTTCCTGGGTGCCAGGAGGTGCCAGCCTGGTCATGTCCCAGCTGTTCCCCTTCTGATCTAGTTCTCTGTTAATGGCTTGGGAAAGTCAGAATAAATAGCCCAAGTGCTTGACCCCTGCCACCCACATGGGTGACCTGGAAGAACCTCCTGGCTCCTGGTTTTGGCCAGCCCAGTGCTGGCCATTGTTGGCATCTTGGGAGTGAGCCAGCAGATGGAAGATCTCTCTCTCTCTCTCTCTGTCTCTCTGAAACTCTTTAAATAAATAAATAAATAAACCTTAAATAAACAAAAACAAAACAAAGGAAGTCTGAGAAACTGTCAGCAATGAAGAGACTAAGGAGATAACAACAATTAAACAAAATGTGATATCCTAGATGGGATCTTGGGCCAAAAATAGATTAGGTGAAATTTCAGAAAATCTCAATTATGTATTGAATTTATTTGATAATAATGTATCAATATGTTCAATAATTAATAACAAATAGACTCTATTATTGTTAAGATATCAACAATAGCAAAGACTCATTGTGGACAACAAAGGAACTCATTGTACAATCTTCATAATTTTTGTGAGATATAAAACTTCTAAAATTAAGAGTTTATTGAAAAAATAAACAATGCCCTAGAGAACTGTGGGAGAGTATCAGGTATCTCAGTCTACACATAATGAAAATTCTAGAAGAGGAAAGGAGAAAGAATGTGGCAGAAGAAATATTTGAAGAAATAATTGCCCAAACCTTGCAAATTGTATGAAAGACACGAATCTATGCATCAAAAAAAACCTCAATGAACTCCAAGCTGGTTAGTGTCAGGAGCTTCTTCTGGGTCTCCTACTTGGCTGCAAGGGCAGAAGGACTTGTGCTATCTTCCACTGGTCACCCAGGAAGCAGGGAGCTGGATTGGAAGTGGGGGAGCTGGGACTTGAACCAGTGCCCATGTGGGATGCTGGTGCTGCAGATGGCAGCTTAACTTGTTAAGCCGCAGGCCAGCTCCCTCAAATATATTCTTACATATACATAGTACAGCCAACTTATTGAAAAGCAAAGACAGAGAAAAAAATTAAAAGCAGCAGCTAGAAAACAAGTCATAAAATACAAAGGAATCTCAATAAAATATATAGCTCATTTCTCATCAGAAACCAGAGAAGCTAGAAGGCAATGGGGTACCATAATCAAAATGCTAAAAGAGAAATACTGTTAACAAAGAATTCCATATCCAGCAAGGCTACATCTACATTGAAAGCTAAACAAACACTATTTGTCAGCATGCTTGCCTTATAAATAATACTGAACAGAGTTCTTAGGGCCTAAATGAAGGACACCAAAAAGTAATTCAAGTCAGATGAAGAAATAAAGCACATCAGTGGAGGTAATTATACAAGAAACACATAGAGTTTACATGCATTTTTGTTCACAGCTGTTTTCTTCTATATGATTTAAAAGACAATTGCATAAATAATAATTATAAAACGGATCTGGTGAGCTTGAGATATAATCTGCATGAGAATTGTAACACAAAGGAAGGGAGACAGAATTGAGATATACTGAAGCAAAACTTTCGGAAATGATTGAGATTAAACTCATATTAATCTCCATTAGCTTGATTAAAATTAAAATTATAATTGTAATCCCCAGGCAGACACTGAAACAATTACTCATTGATGCAGTAAAAGAAAGAATAAGGAAAATAAACTGGTATTAAAAAATACCTATTAAACACAAAAGAAGGCAATCACAGAGGAACAAAAAAGACTTAAGAAAAACAAAATAGATCAGATTCCAAGATGGCAGAATAAGGAGGGAGCTTACTGCTATAGTCTAGGGGAAGAAAGTTTAAAAAAAAAAAAAAAGAGTGGAGAGAGTGCAATCTCAGGGAAGAGTCAGTGAGAAAACTGTAGAGGAAACTCCATGCCAACTAGAGGGATACTGTGGAGCCACACACACAACTCAGAACTCCAGCAGCCCAGAGCCTCAGCTGCAGCTTTGGAGAGTGAGGTGAGACCAGATGGCAGTAGCCCAAGCCAGTGGTGACAAAGCTCTGGGAGAGGCCTGGTGTTGAGTCTGTCTTGGAGCCCAGTGGAGGACAACGAACCTGCCAACCCAGAGGAAAAAAAGGAGGGGGCACATTTTTCTCTCCCTGACCACTTGGCACTGGCATCCTGTAACTAGCTCAAAGAGGGTGGGTGCCATTTTACACACACAGAACAGCTGCACCAGCTTGTATCCATGCACCCCGGAACCAGCTGAAAAGAAACGCTTGAGTATGGCTGGGAGAACTGACAAGGGACGGGGTTCTTGTGACTGTTGGAGGCTTGTGAGTCTTGTGTGCTGGGATGGCTGTGTAAACACTGTGGCTGTGTGGGAGGACACAGGGTGTGGCTGGGCAGTCACTGTGAGTGACTCCATGTGCTCAGGGCTCCCTGATTTCCTGGTGAGAGTCATGGCTGCAGGATCTGTGCTCATACTGATGACTGCATAGATCCTTTGTGTGATTCTTGTGTCAGCATGGATGAATATTGTACCCACTGGGGCTAGTGCCTGGGCATTGGTCTCCATGGAAGAGAGAAGGTGAGCATGAAACTATGCCAACAGAGCTGATCAAAACTTCCACTCTGATAAAAAAAAAAAAGGAGGAGATTCACCATGCCAACTTGGATCTTAGATGTCGCCCTGGATACTCCCTTCACCCAGAAGCACTGAGCTCCTGGGCCATATGCAGCACATGCCTCTGGGTATTCACTGAAAGAGCAGACATTCCACTAAGTCACAGAGGAATAGTTCAAAGATAAAAGCCATCACAGGGAAAAAAAAACACCAAAAAGTATCTCCAAAAGATGCCTAAACATAAACACAGAAGTTCAAGAAATAAGAATAAGGAAGAAGACATGACACCCCCAACATCACTTTAGTATTAGAATGAGAAGAGGAAGAGATCAAATCTAAAAAAAAAAATGATCATAAGATTACTTGGAAGTAATCAGAAGCAAATCCACAAATTAAAGAAATCCATTCACGACATGAATGAAAATTTTCCCCATAAAATTGAAGGGAGGAGAGAACTTCCACTTTGACTATGACCTTGTCTAAATAAGATCAGAGTCACTGAACTCAAAAGGCTTCCATAGACTTAGCAACTCATGACAAGAGTCTAGAGTGATTACTGACACAATAAACAAGAGTGTAAATTGTTAAATCAACAACAGGAGTCACTGTGTACTTACTCCCCATGTAGGATCTCTGTCCTTAATGTGTTGTACTATGTGAATTAACAGTATAACTAGTACTTAAACAGTACTTTATACTTTGTTTCTGTGTGGGTGCAATCTGATCTTTACTTAATATATACTAAATTGATCTTCTGTATATAAAGATAATTGAAAATGAATCTTGATGTGAATGGAATGGAAGAGGGAGCAGGAGATGGGAGGGTTGTAATCAATGGAGCCAGCACTGTGGTGTAGCAGGTAGGGCTGCTGCCTGCAGTGCTGGCATCCTATTTGGATGCCAGTTCCAGTCTCAGCTGCTCCACTTCTAGTCTAGTTCTCTGCTGTTGCCTGGCAAAGCAGTAGAAGATGGCCCAAATCCTTGGGCCTCTGCACCCATGTGGGAGACTCAGAAGAGGCTCCTGGCTCCTGGCTCTGGATAGGCACAACTCTAGCCATTGAGGCCAATTGGGGAATGAACCAGTGGATGGAAGACATCCCCCCCACCCCCGGGTGTGTGTGTGTGTCTCTCTCTCTCTATGTAACTCTGACTTTCAAATGAATAAATAAACCTTAAAAAAAAAAAAGAGAGAAATCAAAATGAAATACTGGAAATGAAGACGACAATAGATCAAATTAAAAATGCAGTAGAAAACCTTAACAACAGACTCAGTGAGGCAGAAGAAAGAATATCTGAGTTAGAAGACAAATCTTTGGAAATTTTATAGTCAGACCAAAAAAAAAAAAAAAAAAGCAGCAGCAGAAGAAATTAGAAAACTCACAAAACAGTGTTAGAGATTTATGGGATAATATCTAATGACCCAATAGGAGTTCCTGAATGCATGGAAAGAGAGAATGGATTAGAAGGCCTTTTTAGTGAAATAATCCCCCAATTTGAAGAAAGAAAGGGATGTCCAAGTACAGGAAGCACGTAGAGCTCCTAAGAGACACTAACAGAAAAGATCTTCACTATGACACACTGGAACTCTCCACATTGTCAAACTCTCCACAATAAAAGATAAAGAATCTAAAATGGGCATGAAAGAAACACCAGATCACTTTCAGAGGATGTCCAATGAGACTCATAGTTGAGTTGAATTCTTCTCATCAGAAACCCTATAGGCTAAGGGAGAATGGCAAGATATAATCCAAGTCTTAAGAGAGAAAAAAATATCAACCCAGAATACTGTTCTCTGCAATAGTATAATTTATGAATGAAGGTGAAATAAAGAACTTCCGTAACAAACAGATATTGAAAGAATCTGTCACCATTTGTCCAGACTTACAAAAGATGCTTAAGGATATGCTACACACAGAAACACGGAAACATGGTCAACACCATGAAAGAAGGTAGAGGCAGAAAATCTCCCATTAAAAGTACAAAGGAAATCCAAAGTAAACAATATAAATATTTATGGAAAAATGGCAGGGCCAAGTCCTTAAGTATCAATAATCAATTGAATGTAAATGAACTCAAACTCCAGTTAAAAGATACAGACTGGCTGAATGGATTGAAAAACAAGACTAATCTATTTGCTGCCTACAAGAAACACATCTCACTAACAAATATACATGCAGACTGAAAGTAAAAGGATGGGAAAAGATATTCCATGATAACATAAACCAAAAAAATGAGCTGGTGCACCCATCCTAATATCAGACAAAATAGACTTTAACAAAAAACTATTAAAAGAGACAAAGAAGGGAACTATGTAATGATGAAGGGATCAATTCAACAGAAAGATGTGACTATAATAAATGCACATAATTACAGGGCAACTGGTTATTTAAAAAAGTGTTAAGGGATCTAAAGGGAGATACAGACTCCAATACAATAGTTCAACCAGAGAGAAAATCAGCAAGGAAACACCAGTTATTTGACACTCTAGACCAAATGGGCCTAACAGATATCTACAGAACTTTTCATTCTACAGTTGCAGAATACACATTCTTCTCAGCAGTGCATGGAGTTTTCTCTAGGATATACCATGTGCTAGGCCATAAGGCAAGATTCAAAATTTAAAAAAAACTTAAATTCATACCATGCATCTTCTTGGACCACAATGGAAAAAAGCTGGAAATCAACAACTCGAGAATCTCTAGAACATATACAAACACCTGGAGACTGAACAACATGCTTCTGAATGAACAGTGGGTCACAGAAGAAATCAAAAAAGAAGTAAAAATAATTTCTTGAAACAAATGAAGATGACAATAGAATATATCAAAACTTATGGGATACAGCAAAGCAGTGTTAAGAGGAAAGTTTATAGCAATTAATGCCTACATCAAGAAATTGGAAAGGCACGAAACAAATGACTATTAATACATCTAAAGGACCTAGAAAAATAAAATCCAAAATTAATAGGAGAAAATAAATACTTAAAATTAGAGAATAAACAAAATTGAACCAAAAATACAAAATACCAGTGAAATGAAAAGCTATTTTTTGAAAAAAATAAGCAAGATTGACATACTAATGGCTCAATTAATCAAAAAAAGGAGAAGACCCAAATCAATAAAATTAAAACTAGAGATGAAAAAGAAAATGGAACAATAGATACCACATAAATAAAAAGAATCATCAGAAATTACTACAAAGAGCTCTGTGCCAACTAATTGGGAAACACAGAAGAAATGGATAGATTCCTGATCACATACAACCTATCTAAATTGATGCATGAAGACACAGAAAACCGAAACAGACCAATGACCAAAGCCCAGGACTGGATGGCTTCATTGCTGAATTCTACCAGACTTTCAAAGCAGAACTAACTCCAATTTTTCTCAAGTTATTCAAAACCATTGAAAGAGAGGGAATCTTATCAAACTCCTTTTATGAAGCCAGGGCCACCTTAATCTTTAAAACTGAAAAAGATACAACAGAGAAAGAGAACTACAGACCAATTTCCCTGATAAAAACAGATGCAAAAATTTTCAACAAAATACTAGCCAATCAAATCCAAAAATACATCAGAAGGAACATTCGACCAGACCAATGAGATTTATCCCTGGTATGCAGAGATGGTTCAGTATTCACAAATCAATGTGATACATCACATTAACAAGTTGAAGAACAAAACCATATGATTATCTCAATAGATGGAGAGAAAGCATTTGATAACATTCAAATATCCTATCATGATGAAAACTTTAAGCAAATTGAGTATAGAAGGAACATTCCTCAATACAATCAAGGCAATTTTTGGCAAATCCACGGCAAGTGTCCTATTGAATGGGGAAAAGTTAGAAGCATTCCCACTGAGACTGAAAACCAGACAAGGATGCCCACTCTCACCACTGCTATTCAATATAGTCCTGAAAATTTTAGCCAGAGCCATTAGGCAAGAAAAAGAAATCAAAGCAATATTAATTGGGAAGGAAGAAGTCAAACTATTCCTATTTGCAGATGACATGATTCTATATTTAGGGGATCCAAAAGATCCAGTAGGATACTATTGGAAAACACAGAAGAGTTGGTAAAGTGAAAGGATATAAAGTCAACACACAAAAACAATAGCCTTTGTATACACAAATGTCATGACTGAGAAAGAACTTCTAAGATCAACTCTATTAACCATACCTACAAAAAAAAAAATCAAATACCTTGGAATAAGTTTAACCAAGGATGTCAAAGGTCTATATGGTGAGAACTACAAAACATTAAAGAAAGAAATAGAACAAAACATGAAAAATGGAAAAATCTTCCATGTTCATGGACTGGAAGAATCAATAGCATCAAAATGTCCATACTATCAAAAGCAATTTACAGATTTCAATATGATCCCAATCAAAATACCAACAACTTTCTTCTCAGATCTAGGGCACCATGGCTCAGTAGATTAATCCTCCACCTACAGTGCAGGCATCCCATATGGGTGCTGGTTCTAGTCCCGGCTGCTCCTCTTCCAATCCAGCTCTCTGCTGTGGCCTGGGAAAGCAGTAGAAGATGGCCCAAGTACTTGCGCCCCTGCAAACACGTGGGAGACCAGGAGGAAGTGCTTGGCTCCTGGCTTTGGATCAGCGCAGCTCTGGCCATTGCGGCCATTTGGGGAGTGAACCAGCAGAAGGAAGACCTTTCTCTCTGTCTCTTCCTCTCACTGTCTGTAACTCTACCTCTAAGATAAATAAATAAAATTCTTTAAAAAAAGAAAAAATGATGCCAAAAATCACATGGAAACAAAGCGGACCCTGAATAGCTAAAACCATTTGTTCAACAAAAACAAAGCTGGAAACATCACAGTACCAGATTTTAAGATATAGTACAGGGCAGTTATAATCAAAACAGTCTAGTATTGGTACAAAAACAGATGAACAGACCATTGGAATACAATAGAAATGCTAGAAATCAACCCACTTATCCACAACCAACTTACCTTTGACAAAGGACCTAAAATGAATTCCTGGAGCAAGGACAGTCTCTTCAACAAATGGTACGAGGAAAATTGGATCTCCACATGCACAAGTATGAAGCAAGACTACCTTACATTTTACATAAAAATCCTCTCAAAAGAGATCAAAGACCTAAATCTATGACTGATATGATCAAATTATTAGAAAACATTGGCGAAGCTCTGCAAGACATTGGCCTAAGCAAAGAGTTCTTGGAAAAGACCCCAGGGGCACAGGCAATCAAAGCCAAAGTTGACAAATGGGATTGCATCAAATTGAGAAGTTTCTGTACTGCAAAAGCTTCTTTACTGCAAAGTGAAGAGGCAGCCAACAAAATGGGAGAAATTATTTACAAACTATGAAACTGATGAAGATATAATATTCAGAATATATAAGGAGCTCAAGAAACTCAACAACAACAAAACAAGCAACTCGGTTAAGAAATGGGCAATGGACTTAAACAGGTAATGGAAATCCAAATGATCAGCAGACACATGAAAAAATGTTCAGGATCACTAGCCATCAGGGAAATACAAATCAAAACCTCAATGAGATTTCACTTTACCCCCTCCCCTGTTAGAATGGCTTTCATATAGAAATCAACAAACAACAAATGCTGGCAAGGATGTGGGGGAAAAAGATACCCAAATCTACTGTTGGTGGGAATGTAAACTGGTACAGCCATTGTGGAAGATAGTAATGGAGATACCTGAGAAATTTGAATATAGACCAGTATACTATATAACCCAGCCATCTTATGTCTGGGAATTTACCCAATGGAAATTAAATCAGCATATGAAATAGTTATCTGTATCCCCATGTTTATTGCAGCCCAATTCACAATAGCAAAGATTAGAATCAACCCAAATGTCCAACAACAGAAGAATGGGTAAAGAAATTATGGAATACACTACACAGTGGTTAAAAAGAGGGAGGAGAAAGAAGGGTGGGTGTGAAAGTGGGAGGATGCAGAGGGTGGAAAGAATCATAATGTTCCTAACTTATGAAATGCATGAAGTTTGTATGTCTTCAATAAAATGTTTCTGGGGAAAAAAATAAAGGCAGTTTAATCCATTGTACAATACCAGGCCCTCACACATCATGAAGGTTCAGTATGTTTTAGCCTACTTTTGACACAGCATCACAGAAAGGTAGTTCTTATATTTGCTGGGGGAAGAGAGACCAGAGAGAGACCTCTTCCTACTACCACGGGAGCACACAGCTAGCGCGTACCATCCGTGAAGCAGAAAGTAGGCCCCTTCCAAACACAGACTCTGCTGGCACCATGTTCACGGACTTCTAGACTGTGAGTAAGAAACTGCTGTTGTTTGCACATCATCCAACCTAAAGCATTTCTTTTTATCCCTATTGGACTAAAACACATGGAGAACTGTATACAGCTCAAGGGAGGGGGAGAAAGAAGGACCAGATATTTGCGGATGGCTATGGGTCAGGAGCAGCTCCAAGTGCTTTAAAGACGAGTCATTTATTACCATCAACAAATTTATTAGGTAGATAATAGTATTTCTGTTCTACAGAAGAGAAAACCAAGACTCAGAAAAATTGGCCAAAGGCCACTTGGAGGAACTGAGATTCAAATTCAGTCAACTTCTTAGTCATAATATCACACTTCTTCCCCAAAAGACAACGTTCTAAGTGACACTAAAAATTGACTAAAATTTTTAATTCCTCAAAAAAAATCTATAAAAACAAATATCAAGATGGTAGACTTAATCCTATCATCCCCTAATTACATTAACATAAATGGATTTTGTAACTACAATTATAAGAAAATTGTTGGCAGAATAGATAGATGAACAAATTACATTCTTTCTGTAAGAGATTATTCTTTAGATTCAAAGATACAAACTAAAAGGATGGAAAAATATTATTAGATAACAACAGCAATGCTTTATATTGCCAGAAGGATCAATCCCTAAGGAAAACATAACTGCAAAGCATAAAATCTAATACAAAAACCACAGAACCAAAAACTGAAAGAATTAGAGGGAGAAATATTCGATTAAACATTAGAGATTTTGATACTCCACTTTCAATAATGGATATAGCTTCTAGACAAGGAAATACAAGATTTAACACTATAATCAACTAAACTTTACAGATGTCTAAAGAATATTCTATTGAACAACAGAATACTCATTCACTTCAAGCACAAATGGAACATTTTTAAAAAACACTACTTGTTAGATCATCAAAAGGTTTAGATAGGTTTAAAGAGATTTAAATGATAAATACCATGTTCACCGATCACAATATAATTCAATTAGAAAGTAGTAAGTAATCGAATTTGGAAAATTCACAAATATCTGGAAATTAAACTCCCGAATAACAATGTCTCAAAGAAAACAATCACAATTTAAGTTAGGATACTATTTGAAATGGATAAGGATGGAAATAGCATATCAAAAGTATGGGATACAGTAAAGACAGAAACTTAAGTTACCAATGCCAACAACAATAATCAAGATCTCAAATCATAAGGCTACCCATCTACATGAAGAAACTATGAAAGCAAAACCCCCAAAATGAGTAGAAAGCAAAAATATTTATAAGAGCAGTAATAAGTGGAAAATAAATTCAATCAATGAAGCCAAAAAATTGATCTTTGAAAAGTTTAACAAAATTTGCAAAACAAAAAAAGAAAGAAGACTCAAATTACTAAAATTATATATAAAAAGAATGGATATCACTACAGATTTTATAGAAGTGAAAAGGTTTTGGTGTATATAGATTTAACACCAACATATAAGCAATAAAAGAAAATTAGGTAAGTTTAAATTAATCAGTTTTCCTATAAGCTCTCAAGGAACATCATTAAGAAACTAAAAAGACAGCCCACATAATGGAAAAAGTATTTCCAAGTCACTTATCTAACAAGGGATTTTCCTCCAGAATATATAAGTAACATCTATAACTCAACAGAAAAATAAACATAGACAAAGGATTTGAGTAGACATTTCAACAACAAAACTGTGTAAATGACTAGTAAGCAAATAAAAATATGATCAAAATCATTAATAATTAGAAAAATTCATAAAAATCACAGTGAGATATCATTTCACCTCCATAAAATAGCTATAATAAAAATGAGCCAGTAACAAGTGTTGTTGAAGAGGTGGAGAAGTTGAATCCCTCACACGCTACTCATACGAATTAGAATAATTCAAGTGCTTAAAAATCTGTATAGGCATTTTTCAAAATGTAAACATAAATCATATAACCCAGCAATTCCACTCCTTGGTATATGCCTAACAGGAACGAAAACATATCCATGCAAAAGCACTGTGTTCACTGGATATTGTTCCTACCAGCCAAAAAGTAGAAATGACTCAAATATCTACAAATTGACAAATGAGTAAACATAATATGATATTGTAAGCTACATTACTGAAATTATTAAGCAAATAAATAGGAATGAAGCAGTCCATAACCTTGAAAACATTACCCTAAATGAAAGAAGGCAGTTATAAAACTTTGCACATTGTATAATCTCACTGAAATGAAAGGTGTAGAACAGTCAAATTCTTAGAGACAAAAATTAGATTAGTGGGTTGCAAGGCCTTGGTGGTTAATAGTGATGGTTGTGAACATATTAAAAACAACTGAATTCTATGGAATAAAATGTCAAATTAGTGTACATGAATTATATCTCAGAAGAGCTGCCAAAGCAAAAAGTATTAAGTTTCATATTTTTACTATACAAAGAATAATACTAGGACACTATATGCTTCACTTTTTTTAAAGGAAGACTCACTTAACGAAATAGGCAGTAATCTGGCCTAAGATCAAGGATTATGGAAGATATGAAGACGATTTCTCTCTGGAGATTAAATTTGACTATACCATTTTCTCTCCTTTGTGCTGCCGGGACAATAACGAATGTGTATGAGAAGAAACAAGAATTTCTATATCAATAGTCAGTTTGACTAGCTTAGCTTTGGTAAAGATCTTACGATCGGTGATAAGTTAACTTTGGAGTTTTCAAATGTCAGAGGAAATATATTTTTCTTAAAGTAAGGGATAATCTCACTAACCTGCTTTCCGAAAATTCTGAGAAGTCATCCTGGAGTTCAAACTTGTGCAGAACTTCTCCAATTAGATAGCCAGTGGAAAATGCCTTTGCAAATGACTTGGGGCCTGAATTTTAAAACATTGAGAATTTAACATGTGAGTAGAACACTGCAAATAGAACTAAGATATTCTCATTATGCACAGAGTCGAAACTTCAAAATTTAACTTGAACTCAAAAAGCCATGAATACAGTTTTAAAAGCATCTTTTAATAACCAGAGTTTAACAGTTAAATAACAGATATCTTATAAAGATCTTCAAATAAATATAAATCAATAATTGATGACAACATATTTTAAAAGAAAAGATAACTTTCTGATTAAAATTACACAAAACACAACCAAAAAAATCTACAAGTAACCTTAGGTTTAAACTCAGATATTTTATAAAATTACACTAATACTTCAGCTATCCATATAATTTATGATGATGGCATATTCTGGCCAAGTCAGGTACAATCTAGTTTTTTAAAATAAAGGTTTAATTTTAACCTCTAAGTCAAAGGGACTTTTAGAAAAATCATTTATTTAGTAGATAAAGCCCACTGAGTATAATCAGGCTTTTTCTCCATGGTTCACAGGGAACACATGATCCGGTTGTTGTCACATGCAATGGAGACACCTCAGATGAAAACTGGCTTTAGAGCCTGAGACATCTGTATCTGAATATTTCTGCACCATTTACGAGCTATCCGACCTCAGACAAGCTGCCTCACCTGCCTGAGGTGGTCTCCGCATCTGCAGAACAGAGACCATCATGCATCTATCTTATCTCGGAGAACCATTTTCAATATTTCAGGCATATATGAGAATTGCTGGGTTTCATGCCTGCCACCAATCATAGGCACATGATTAATAAATGCAGAAAAACTAGCTAAGTGATCAATTGCATTTACTTTCTGTAAAAACGTCCTGCATTTGGGGTCACTTGTATTTTCCCTGTGAAGCAAATGATTTGGAACTCCTTGCTATTTAAGGACAGTATACAAACTTGAAAGTCGAAACAAATTATATTATCAGAGATTAAGCCATTATCTCTGTGATGATTTCAAAATCCTTCATAAATCTTCAATAGGCTTCCACTGGGATCTTTCAGCCATCAGCTATCAAAATACTACAAGTGAATGCAGTATCAAAAACTCAGTTACATCAAATTATTCCACTTTATCTGCTATTTGACTAATAATGAGGTAGCTAACTATAAGACTGATCATTGGTTGTATGGTTGCAGGGGGGTGAAGGGAGTTGCTCCATAAAGGGCACTGAGCAGAGAGCCCTACTTCAAAGTTATCTACATGTTACCACGTGTTGTAACAATAAGACTGTTTTATATATCTGACACTGACCACAATTATTGTCATGACTCCTAATAACTGTTATCAAAATACTTTCTCCTCTCAATAATACTGCAATTCTTAGGGTGAATCAATACAATGATACAAGAAGTTTGAAAAGACAAACTATTCTCATGGATTCTGTTTCCTTAGGGTGAGCTTCCAAACTGTCTACTATTGGGACCTTTTGAGTATGTTTATATGATCCTTGATTTACAAGGGAAAATCATAGAGTAGGAAACCTTCAGAAGAAAAAACAATGCTTTTGTCCATGAACCACTTTACAAATAAGTATAGACATAAAGTTCATAAGATTCAGGAAAAGGCAAACTTCCAGTCACTTAAACTTGTGTTCAGCCATAGTTCAAGGGAGAAGAGATATACTGTGTTTATTCTTAAGTCTAGACTCTGACGCCTACAGTGGATTTACTTTTCCTACAACAGACCAGTTTTATCAACACATAAAAACTACTCAGGGCAGAATGTCTCACTCTAAAAGCACGAAATAGTCTTTTAGAGTTGGTGGTTTGATGTCCTACCTTATCAATCATATCTAACCTTCTAAAGCTGTGTCTTAACTTGAAACACTAATGTTAATTTAAGAATATAAAACTAGAGAACATGAACGAATTACCCCCTGAAGCTTCCAGCAGAAGAATTTAGATATCACTGTCAGTCTACGGACGTATTATTCTTTCTGTACACTAGCTCTGGGTCTCAGCCAGCTCCATGACTGCCTGGTAACACCTTGCAGCACACGTTAACGTTTTGTTTCATAACCAAGGCGCTGACCTGTCCTGACTTCAAATTGCACCGCTGGAAGGTCATAGTGCCTTGTGGTGCCATTGGCTTGATCTTACATGCACGTCATCTGTTATTCAGCAAGTGTCTTCTGGTTTCATACGCTAGAAGTCTTTGAAGCAACTGAATTCCAAACGGCTCCTTCCACTGTCCAAGGGAAGAGTGTGCCATCACCTCCCCACATTTCACGGTTGCTTTCTCCTTTCTTTGAAGCCCCTCAGAGCTTGCCACCGATGCTGTACCCTGGTCTGGCTGCTACCACTGGCCTCAGAGTGTAATTGGAGCTACCCTGTCCATACCTTCCATATTGTCTGCCTGTTGCTCTTTTCTTTTAGCTCTTCTCTCTTCCCCAGCCCAACCCTGTTATCCTTCATTTCCTAAAGAGCCATTTGACACATAGCCATTGTCAGCTTATGGGTGTATTCCTTTTGGTCCTGGACTGTCAGGTTTTTGGCCCACTTTTTGGTTAAATGCTTCCTGTTCAGGAGCTGTTGTTAAATCCCCTTCCTTCAATCCCATCCCCACCCTGCGTCTCTCTGTAGTTTGTGCTATGCCTGTTGTTCCTGGTAACATGACTGAAATATAGCCCATGAATAACTCAGGGATAACTGAATCTTATTGTCACCCTCAATGTAGTGAACAAATCTTTTATAACAAACTATTTGCTATAAAAAAGTCACTAGAGACATAAAATCATAACCCATTTCCTCTGAAATGGCGTGATATGTTATTAAGGAAGTTCTGATATAGATAAAATAGATGTGGCTAAGGGATGAAAGGTCAAAGAAGGACAGAACAATCAACACTGATGTTTTCCATTATCAAGATAGTTTACAACAAATAAGCAATACAAAAACATCTGCAGCTTTTTATGCAAAGAACACTTCAGACTGTGCTACATCAGCAGAAAAGACAACAATGAGAGATCTAACAAATGACAAATGCAGTGAAGGGCACATTTGCAGAAAAATATAAAAAAAGAAGAAAAGGAAAGAACACGAGAAGGAAATGAGACAAGGAAAGAAAAGGTGTCTATGCTAGTAATATGGATTTTAAAAGGTATAAAATGAAGAAACACATAGGAAGCCAAAGAGAGAGAGGAAGGTGAGGAGCAGAAATAGAAAGAAATGAAAAGCTTACATTCCTCTCCTCCCCGATTTATCATGACTTTTCCCCCTATATTTAAAAAGTCTTATTAAATGTTCAGTTCTCAAAACTGCAACAAATGTTTAATTATTAAAAACCTCCCATCCCTATCCCACCCTCCCTAACGCCTCTCTCCACACTAGGTACTGTCTGAGCAACATCCAGCTGCCCAAAGTGCACCAGAAGGTGGGGGATGATGGGAGGTCCCGAGAGGACAACGCACTCTGGGCCATTTCCCAGCCCGCAGAGTCCCCATTAGCTCAGTGATCCTGGGGAAAGAATGGAAACAGAGAACACACACACCACAGGAAGGGCACTGCAGAAGATGTTTTACAATTTACACCCATTTAAGGTGCCTGCCAACTCCACGAGGACAGACCAAACCACACAAAGGCGTCCCTCTGCTGGGGCCTCATCTCAGAAACCACTGGGGAGCCCGCGCAGCTTTTCAGGTCCAGCTTCCCAGCTGCTGTCACATTTGTCATCTTTGTCTTCCCAGGCAAAGCCCAGCAGGGGCCTTTTGGGATGCCAGGCTACAGTGAATGTTGGGGAGTCACATTACACCTCCCATACATTCTTTCCTATCTCTACTGCAGCAATGTCAATAAAATGATCTTCCCATGCTGACACCAGCATTTCTCCATCATGGATAAAACTGAGGGTCCTCACAGGCCAACCCAGCCTGGAAGAGGACCAGACACACACAAACATCCACATTCCAGAGGCTGACTAAAGTGTTTCTACTTCCTGTAGCAAAGTATTTCCCCATCAGACCAAATTTGACCCAGATGCTAGCTGCAAGGATACGCATTACCATGCTTTTCTTTCCACTAACCACCGCTGAATACTGGGACTAAGTGCATGACAGGCTGTCCCTGTAAGTTCATTTGCACTCACAACTGAAATTTCCTACGGGGAAGAAGTGGTAAGCTGACTGCAGGGCAATGAGCTGTGAGTGACTATGAAAGGCAGATGGACCATAGGAACCCAGTGACAATCTTTATGATGAGTCCAAAATGATTGACATTTGGGATTGAGGTTATTCAGCCACAATGCAACTCTGCCTCCAATATTGCAAGCCACTTGTCTGGTCTCTATTACTAAAGTTTTCTTTTGCTAACATCTTTTGAGCACCTGTAATCCATCTGTTAGGCTGAGACAGCAGATGAAATGGTCTATGTACTTCTCCATTAAAATGGCCCTCGGTCAGCTGGAGAAAGCACACAAAGCCATCCGCATTCCAAGATGGAAATGAGCAGAGCACAGGCTCCAGAGAAAGGTCCTCTGCTTGCTGATTTACAAGCCACTTGGCCCTGGGAAACTATATAGCCAGAGTTTTTCTTCTGTAAACAAAAAAGAGTGATGTTTGCTTGAGGGTTAAATGAGATATTCCAGGCAAAGTGCTTAGCATGATGCCTGGTCTGTACTCCATGACCAGTGAAGACTTTTACTGCTAGTACTACCATCTTCTAATTTATGAGAACAGGGTCTATTCATTCTACAAGTTGTGAACTCAGTAACCGTTCCTCGGTGACTATGGTACAAACATCCTTGTTTCAAAGCTAATTCAGTCTTCAGAAACCAATATTTGGATTATCTTTAAATGCACAGACAGGCACAAGTTAGGACCAGGTAGGATATAATACCCCTGCCAGTAAGGGTGAGATCTGGTAATCAAACACAATTGATTCTTTGATAATGTATTTCAATGCCTACGTTCATTAGGTAAATAAAATCTAGGCAGCTCCAAGGCAGCTCTGGTCAGGCTTTACTGCCAGATGAACGCAGGACAGATTTTTAGATTTCAGAGACTTTTGGATTTGCAGTTGGTAACCAAGCGTATATTACCCTTGCCATTCTATGTTCCAGTGGCCTTGGCCCTCCTTTGCTAGAGGAGCAAAGGCCTGGCCTGCATTGCCAACTACATTTAAAAGTCAAGTAGATTCACATCTCATTTGAAAGAGAGAAAAGCAGTGACTGGTGGCTTGGGACTGGCCTAGACCTATGAGGCCATGGTGTTCCCAAGAGCTGACCAGGCACTCACAGCTAGGCCTTGGCATTCTTCTGAAGAACATAATCAATTTCACAGCACAATAACATCAGACAAGGCTACTCTGTGACCCTGATGAATCAGGACATAAACAAATCCCTCTGAAATCATGTCTGAGCTCACACAAAAACAATAGTGTCCGAAGCACAAAAATGACCGATTATCCCCCTAGTCTGGCTAAAATGAGTGACTGCTACTTTTTTGTGTGTGTGTTACCAATCAGATTTATTTGCCTTGCTTTATTTTCCCCAGTACAGATATGATTTATTAAGGTGCTTTGCCTATGCTTCCTGACAGCAGTCTATTCCGAGCAAAGCATGGCTCCCTGGGGCCTTCACCATCTAACACAAACCCAGATCCTCTCCATACTCTCATAATGAGGTGCCCCAGAGTCCCCAAGGTATGGTGTCTGTCTTGTTGCAGCAACTCAATACACAACTCTGTCTAGCTATGGACAGGTCCTGTGGTCTCTGGATAGGGAACATTGCAATTTTTGTCCTTTGATATATGAACAGAGGATGGGCAACCTTTATAGTTTTCTCCATTGAAAGTTCTGTCATAATTCTTAAGATGTATTAACTAAACATTAAATTGCAATATTATAATCTTTAATTGTGAAAATGCAAATTGTGATTCTTCTCTGAACCTTTACATCTTAATTCTTTGGTTTTGATTTACACAATGGCTTTCTGTTGTGAGATTTATTCCATCAATTTCTAGTCCAGGGAAGCCAAGTTCTAATCAAGGAAAACACTAAAATGCTAGACAGAAAATACCAGCATCTATTGATTTATATAGAAGTAATATATTTTCTAATGTCCCTAAGTACTGAAGTATAAGAAAATATATGGCTTAGTGATGGCTCATTAAAAGAGAAATGAACTAAAGGCAGCAGGCCCCAAATCTACCATTAACGAGCCATTGTCCAACTGTATAAGCCTAAGCAGAACTCTGCACATACGTGATTAGTGTTCCTCATCTGCCAAAGAAAAAAATAAACGGTGATGCCTGTCATGGTCTGTTTTGTGTTGCTATAACAGAATAACACAGAGTGGGTAACTTATAAGAAATGAAACTTATTTCTCTCAGATCGGGAGGCTAGAAAGTCCAATATCAAGTGTTGGCATCTGGCAGGAGCTTTCTTGCTGCATCATCCCACGGCAGAAAATAGAAGGGTAGCCCAGCATGTGAGTCAGGAGAGGATGGGCTGAACTTCTCGTCCTTCAGGAGCTCAGTCCTTTCGTAATTAACTCCTTCCTAAAGGTCTTCATCCATTCATGAGGGCCATGCTCTCAAGGCTAAATCACTGCTTAAACATCCAAGCTCTTAATACCATCATGATGGAAATTAAATTTCAACATGTTTTGGAGGAGTCATTCAAACCACAGTATGATCTAAGATTCTCACTGATATCCAGAATTAAATAATTACAATTATATATCAGGATAAGGTCATAATACATTATAAACTATTACATATATATATAAATATTTAACAGAATTTCTCAAATTTCCATTCTTCTCTTGAATGAAGATGTGATATTTATGAAAAGGTCTGTATATAAGACAAAATCAACAGAGTGTAGTTACCGCATAAAGGGATTCAAATAAAGTATGTCCCTAGAAATTGAGGCATAGAAAATATCACTCTCCAAAATAAAAAACTACTAATACTTAATACAAAATGACAAGATAGCCATTTAGAAACATACAATAATAACATACAATAAACTCACAAAAACATATCTATTTAAAATCTTCAAATTTCAGCTAAACAATGACCTTGGGATGTACAAGGCATCTCAAAAAATTTATGAAAATTGTGCATTGCAGAAAATATACATGGATTTCAAAACTTTTTTTAGTAAAGTAAAAGTGTACTTTATTCCCTTTTCCATGAACCTCTTTTCTTGAATTACCCTTGTAATAATTAACCTCATTCAGAATAGTGATAAGATATAATAATAGAAGTATTCACAAATATCATGGTTTGAGCTTTTGGTAGAATATTAAAAATACCATTGAACAGTGTGGTTTCCCTAAGTACTGTGGGGAGGGGGATAAGAACAGCCTCTAATCTTATCTAATCTATCATTGCAATCTAGATAAGATATGTGTGGGTCAGAAAGTAAAACACATAAAGTATTAGCTTAATTTTAGGAATCTCTAGCTAATATACAATTTCTGATTGGCACCAGGAAATCTGATGCATTAATGTCCTCTTCTCTTGAGTGTACTGGATCACCAAGGGGTTGTACCATGTTCATTTGTATACATTATTCTAATCTCTCTCTCCCCATGATAAATCAGTAACCTGGCTTATAAAATCTTCAGAATGCAATTTTAATTAGAAAACGATTCTTAAGAACTTGCTTATAATAAAACAGAGCAGAAATGACAAAGCTGAGGATCAATATATCCAAAGTGACGTTTTCAAGATGAAAAATTCCATGAAGCACAGCCTAAAACAACCTTTGCTCTTGCTTCACGCGTATAATCTCATGTAATAAGTCACTATCCACTAAGTTCCTACTTGTGGCAGGTCCCATACAAGGCAATATTTTCAAATGAGAAAAAGAAAAAAATGCTGAAATAATGCTAATTGTGCAACCAATAGATGTTAGGCAGTGTGATAGATGTTTTCCATTTACAATCTGATTTGATGTCCTCTCAAATATAAGGACATTATTATTCTTATTTTACTGCATATAAAACTTGAGGACTAAAGACTATTAGTCCTACTTTGTATACTACAAAACCAAGGCTAAGAAATGTGTGATTTTTCTGAACAGTTTTCTTTTTATTATTGTTGACAATGATGTCGATGGGTATAGAAACAATGAAAATATGCATACTAAACCAAAACCACAATTTTAAATGAGTCACATCTAGAATTTAAAGAATATGGACTCTTACATCTATGATTACAAAAAATTACTGGTATTGTACATAAAATTTGGCTCATTTATGGAGAATGTTGCATTCTGAAGGTGGTTTCCTCTTATGGTATGTTCTTAAGAATTTTATGAAATACAAGTGATGCTTGTTCTTGAAAAAATCAAGAGTTCTTAAAAGCAATACAGCAATATTTTAATAGTATTTTATTTTTTTCATCATAACAATAATTTTTAGAATTTCAGATGTAATTTTGTGTTGAGCTACTCCTCATATTCCAAGACTTTTCATATATATATATATATATATATAAATATATAAATACACACACACACATACACACTACTACTCTCCAGAAGAAATTATCTAGTTATGTATAACTAACTGAAGATCATTAGCTTTGGTTGCATTGTCTGGAATCTTTCCATGTTGAGACTAATCAAGTCTCCAGTGACTCCCAAAGTGAAAGAAGGCTGTCCTCAGTAGAAATCATTGGACTACATTTTCTCTACTGTAGATAGTCAGGGTATCCCAGGCACTACAAAATTCAATAATATGCCTTCTTCAAATCAGCATCTACTTTTCAAAATAATCCAAAACTTGAGTGGTTTCAGCTGCCTCTCTAACAGGAGCCATTATTCAGCCTCATGAAGACATCAAATCCACTTACTTGACATAACAATCTGTTTCTTTGCTCCAGCAAGTACTGTGTGGACAGACCAATTCTAAACAAACATTAATAAATCCACCTTTGTCAATTACCTAGGAATTAGGTTATGCCGTGTGAAGCTATAACATGCCTAGGCGGTTGAGATTTCTGCACTTCTTGGGGATTCAAACTAAACAATATTTATTTTATAAAACCCAAATAAATACATTTGGGAGAGTTACTTAAAACCCTATATACATATCCCCTAAGTATAAACTCTATATACATATAACAATACACAATACCATGCCTAAAATCATATGTAAATGTTCTAGTTTTATATTTTTATATTCTAGCACTGCAACCTACTAGCTGTGTGATCCTGAACAAATTATCATGCTCTTTAAGCCACACTTAATCATCTGAACATCTATAGCAATGACTCTTAGGATTGTTTCCAGGATTAAACAAGAAAATTTATGTAAAGGGGCCAGCGCCGTGGCTCACTTGGTTAATCCTCCACCTGTGGCGCCGACATCCCATATGAGCGCCGGGTTCAAGTCCCAGTTGTTCTTCTTCCAGTCCAACTCTCTGCTGTGGCCCGGGAGGGCAGTAAAGGATGGCCCAAGTCCTTGAGCTCCTGCACGCTCATGGGAAGGAAGAAGCACTTGGCTCCTGGCTTCGGATCAGTACAGCGCTGGCTGTAGCAGCCTTTAGGGGAGTGAACCAACGGAAGGAAGACCTTTCCCTCTGTCTCTCTCTCTCACTGTCTATAACTCTATCTGTCAAAAAAAAAAAAAAAAAAAAAAGAAAATCTATGTAAAGGGTTTAGTGCAGTTATGGTATAAATATATAAATCCTCAGTAAGAAGTACCTTTTCCTTCTATACTGCTTTTATTTTTTATAAGCCAAAGGGTAAAACGTGAGATTTAGCATTTACTAAGCCCCAAGTTCTATTATAAACATTTATTGATGAGGTAACGTTATCACTGCAATCTTAAAGTGTGACAAAATTCAGATAAGTAACTTGTCCAAGGTCACTAGCTAATAAGTGGCAGGTCAGATTTCAACTCAGGCAGTCTGGCCCTCCAGTTCTTGCTCTTACACGACCATGACCCAGAAAATGACAAAGAACTTTGCCTCGAGGTTACACCCACTTAGTCTTCCTATTAGGATTTCTAAAAACAATCCGAAGCCTTCCTTCATACACCATGGAACTGCTTATCTAACAATGAGCCACTAGCAGTGGGCAGTGTGTTTCCACGGCTGCACAGACCCTATCTTGTTCCTTTTGAAACACCAGTGAATGTGTTTCTGAAAAGTCTTTTACAAGGTGGAATTTGTTTCCTCAAAGACTGTAGCAGCTGGGATCAAGAGATGCAGATGCATTGCTAGTGAAGAGAATGCGGAATCCTGCCCTGGATGGAGCCTCTTGACTGCCAGCTTGCAGACTACACTTCAGAAAGGCAAACGATGGGAATTTTCCATTCACGGCTTATATTAAAATTCTTACTCAAAACCTTCCTTCTCATCTCAAACCAAAATTCTCCAAACTGAATACAAGAATAATGGCACCTACTAAGTTTGTGTTTCTTAGTAATTTTATTAACTTTTTCCCCGAAGTGTTTCAATCTGCAATGGAGTCCTGGATACTTGAACAAATGGGTGCTTTTTACAAACAAATAAACCAAATTAAACTAAGCAATCTATAGCTGTTATTCCTCTGAACGAGTAGAAATTTGGGACATGATGCTGCATTTTGGCACCTAGGCAGAGAGAGGAACAAGAAATGATAAATGCTTCCCTGAGATGAGTGTCATATTTTAGGAGAGAAACAGAGGCACAACAGGAGGATCAGAGAACCCTGGGAAAGAATTTGCTGCTGCTCATAGGGAGTGGCAGAGGGGCAGTTGGACCAACAAACAGTCCCCAGTTAATGGCTTAACAAATGCAGGTGGAGATGTTAAATGTTAGAGATCTCCCTGCTGAAAAAACTTTCCGCCTACACAAATAAAACTGATCTAGAAACTTCTGTGGATGACCTAGGAGCAGGAACCAAGGTCCCTCTGGGAAAACACACTGAAATGGTTTGTGCAGAAAAACCTATTTTTTTTTATTTCTAATAAAAACCATACCAACTGAAAAATGAACTACTGAAGAGACAAAAAAGAGGCTGAGAGGCTGGCCTGCTGTGCTAGAATGACTGTCCAGTAGGGCTGCATGGGACGGTGCCTCTGTGGGTGTGGGATTTAGAACCTTTGGAGGGTAACTTCATGATTAGAATAGAGGCTGATTGATGTCCAAGGTCACGTTTGGGCAAGCACAGTGGCCGGAAATAACTGAAGTTTGTAACCCTTGAGCTTCGTTTTAAAATGCGTAAGGGGCACTATCGTCTACATTAACCCGTTTCACACGCGCCTACCCCTGTGGGGCAGTTTCAGTGTGCAGAGAATGGCAGGCTCCACTCTAGACTGCAGGAAGCACCCTAACAAACGACACTGTGACTTGTCCAGGGGTTTCCTCCTTCCCTGACCTGGCAAAGGGAGGACGGGTCGATGGGAGGAGGCAATGCCAGGGTCAGACCACAGCAAAACGCCCTCTCCATAGCGGCCAGGGAGCTCTCCCTAAACCCGCTGGCTGCTTGGAGCCACACAGGTCAGGGGCTGAGTGCCCCGAGATGAGGGGCAAGGCGCGAGCGGCAGAGAGGGCAAGGTCCTGCGCTGGCTGGGGTGAGCTGCAGGGAGGTCGTGGGAAGACCAGGCCGCGGTGGGGCACCACCTGCACCCGCAGGTGCCCCACCTGTGCAGCTCGCGCATCGCCCGCCACCTTCCGTCAGCCCCAAGCCCCGCGACCCGAGCTCGCCCTCGGCCGTGGTCACTCACTCACGGTCCGGGACACCTTCAACTCCTGGTTGAGCCACTGGCACAGGATCTCCGACATGGTTCGGCCGGGGCCTCTGACCACAAGCAAGTGCTAGGAACACGGCCTGGAAACGAGCCCGCTAGCCCGCGTCCTCCTGTTGCCAAGGGCAACCCGTTGTTAAGGAAGCGTAACCAGGTCGGAGCTCCGGGAAAGAGCGACGCCGAGCTCCGCGGCGGAGCACAGAAATCGTGGCTCGCCCCCTGCCGGCGAGAGAGACCCGAGCGTGCGCAGGCGCAGGAGGCTCCGCAGGGTGTGGGTTAGCAAAGTTAGCCTGGAACAGGTGTGGGAAGAGGGCGCAGGTTAGAGGTGCAGGCAGCAAGAAGCAGTATTGATGGAAGGAGAGGGTTTGGTGTTTTTGATTTTTCTCTTTTAAGAAATACTATTGAAGCTCTTGTTCGAATGGCTGCAGGTTTGTCATTGATTGACAAATTGACAGTTTTAATTGCGTTATTGATGGGCTACTCTGGCATGGACGAGGTGTATCTTGTCTTTTTATTCCTAGACTTTGTATAGGGCAGATATGCTACAAGCATTCAGTAAGTTGTATTGGCCATGGGGCTGAACAGTGCAAAGAATTGATATTTCTGATGTTTTGAGAGGTGAAATTTTAATGAATTTTCTGTTGAGTTTTTCTTCCTAACTATTTTCACGTGTTTTTCACGGAGGTTCTCTTCTTGACAGAAACTAATCAGATGCCCCTTTTTCCAGGGCTTGCCCTTGGCTTGCTGGATCCAGTTTGGGCAAGAATAGAGCTGGATTCCTTTAAAGAAAATCCCTCACCCTGGACGTAAGATCAAATTCCTAACCCTCCACCGCCCCTCAGGTCTTAGCCTGTGGATTTAATTTAGCTAGAATATCTCTCACTGGTATGTTTCCTCCTAGTCATGTTCCCTCCGCTGGCCCCACCATGCTCCTTGGCTATAAATCCTGTTTTCCTTATTGCATTCAGAATTGAGAACAATCTCACACCTGTAGCAAAACTTCACTGCACTGCAAAACCCCATGCCTTGAACAAAGGTTTTCTTAACGTCTTTCCTAAGTGTTAGAAATTTTTCGCTTAGCAATTCCTAAAAGTTTAGATGGCATAATAGAAAAAAAGTATGTACATATTATCTATACATTATTTATATATACAATGAATTATATATACATATAGTGGTGTGTATATGTATGTTACAAATACATGGACTTTCTCCAGAAACATACAGCAAAATTGATTTCTGAAGCTGTGGAATAGTTACTGTTAACGATCTCTTGAGATTGATCTGAAATTAATGTGGGTGTCTAGATTGTATAAAAATTTAGCACCATTTCACACTGGTTGCCTTACTTCTAAATCTACCTCTAGTGAGTGAACATCTTCATTTTGATTTATTGGTCCTGTTTTAAGCATGGTCTGACAGTAAACCCCAAATTACTTTTCAAGAGAGCAGTCTGCCTTGCAGAGCTGTTTTACAGAGCAAACTAGCCCTGTTTCAGAAGTGGGAAGTTCAGGACACATGTGATCAGAGCTATTATTGTATTTGAACTTCTCCTGAAAACACATGAATCATTTCGGTTGTGGCAGAACTGCCTAAAAGCTAAACATGGGAAGCATGGGTATGATTGGAAGCCTGAGGAAGACCTATCGGCCACAGGACTGGGGCCTGATATGTTCTTTGTGCCTCATTCTAGAATTTTCCAAATTGGGATGATTAGAAGACTCTTTTTTTTTGTCTTTTTTTTTAATTATTATTATTATTTTTTTTTAATTTTTTTTCTTATTTAGAATATAAATTTCCAAGGTACAACTTGTGGATTGCAATGACTTCCCCACCCATACCTCCCCTCCCCCCCGCTACCCTTCCCCCTTACCCACTCCCTCTCCCCTTTCATTCCCATTCAGATTCATTTTCAATTCTCTTTGTATACAGGAGTTCAGTTTAGTATGTGTTCAGAAAAGATTTTAAACCATTTGCCCTCACATAGCATCCTAGAGTGAAGCATACTCTTTGAGTACTAGTTGTAGCTTTAAATCACGTTGTACAGCACATTAGGGACAGAGATCCTACATGATATTATTTTTTTTTAATTGATTGATTTTTATGTAACTTCCAATTTTTTTTTTTATCATTTCCAATTGTCTTTCCATACGGAAGATCGATAAAACAAAGTCCTGTAGGTTGGGGAATGTATCTCCTGAAGGGATGGATAAGCATCTGAAAATGACTTCAGGCATTTCTGTTGTTGTCACCCTGGAAGGTGTTTAATTGATTATCAGCACTACATTTGGTAAGAAGATCTAAAACTTTAATTTGTCAGGGGGTTCTGGGGGATTGAAGTCATTATTTTCCAGATTTCTGACAAATTGGCTTTGGGGACTGGCACAGATGATAGAGCCCAACTCCACAGCAGCACTGGAAGAGAAGGAGTGGAATCACAAGTGCCCATGTAGAACACCTGCAATGTGTTGTCAAAGAGCTGTTGGCAGTGTTCGTTGTTGGAATGCAGCTCCAGACAGCATAGTTTGCCCATGTGGCGTTCTGGAAAAGAAGTTTATATAAAGGCTTTAGATAAAGATATCTTTTAAAAATGTAAAAGTTCTTCATTTCACAAAACCATCATACTTCTTTTCAGTTCCTAAAGCATTCAACTTGAAAATGATCTAATATTAAAATATTAATGAGAATATTGCACTGTGACTGGAATACATCATTTTACCATGTGCATCTCCTTGAAATTTATAATTTGGTACATTATTTCAAGATGAACTCTATTGCCTTCCCATTAAAATGTCAGCTCGGGGTAAGGCTTCTAGCACTGCCTGTGTTTGTGTCTCCTGCTAATATATGGCTCGTTTGTTCTTGTGTGTTGAATTAGTAAGGGGAAAAAGATGATTAAAGAAATGGACAGTTTCTCATCTCTTCCTGAGTTCTTTATCATTTTTTCATGAAAAATTTTATATTTTGCCCCTGCATACAATTGCAGCTATCACAGCACTTCTAAAACCGAACAAAAATGTTTCTTTTTAAAGACATTACTTAATTTGAATTATAAATCTTTATTTTTTATACATAAACAAGGGTGGATTATATAGTTATGTTGGAACCACAAGTTGATTTGAAAAGTGGCTTCATGTAGTGAAATGGAATGCATTTAAAAATGCACCTTAATCTTTTAAAAGTCAATTACAAAACTTTTCAAAATTTTAATTTTGCACTGTGGAAAAAAGACCAAATTGCATGTCTGTTTTTGATCCAACTAGCTCCTTATACGTTGGAAACGACTACTGAACTTCTCCGAAACTCAGTTTCCTTGTTTGTAGAATTAGGGTATTAACATTTGCCTCACAGAGATATGAGGATTAAATGAGAAAATGCATGCTAATCCCTGGCTTGGAGTAGACACAGAGCAGAGGTCCTTTCCTTTTCTCCTAAGGCTACATGAATATTTGTGTTGCATTACTAGCAGGCTTGAGTTTGAATAGCTTTGGTATGCTTGCAATATTGCAAGTTTTTGAGGTGATTTTTTCATATGGCTGATTTGATTTTATTTATGACTAATTCAATATTTATTGATGCATAAATACATATATTAAGGCAGATTCTTTAAAATTTATTTGGTCCTGGCCGGCGCCGTGGCTCAACAGGCTAATCCTCCGCCTTGCGGCGCCGGCACACCGGGTTCTAGTCCCGGTCGGGGCACCGATTCTGTCCCGGTTGCCCCTCTTCCAGGCCAGCCCTCTGCTGTGGCCCAGGAGTGCAGTGGAGGATGGTCCAAGTGCTTGGGCCCTACACCCCATGGGGAGACCAGGAAAAAGCACCTAGCACCTGGCTCCTGCCATCGGACGAGCGCGGTGCGCCGGCCGCGGTGCGCCGGCCGCAGCGCGCCGGCCGCGGCGGCCATTGGAGGGTGAACCATCGGCAAAGGAAGACCTTTCTCTCTGTCTCTCTCTCACTGTCCACTCTGCCTGTAAAAAAAAAAAAAATTTATTTGGTCCTGTATATGCGTCCTGCACCCATTTCTTCATTTGCCATCTCACCACTTTAGATCATTCTCTCCTTAGCTCTCCACAGGATATATTTCAATGACTTTGCTCATTTGGCATTCATAGCTTCAACAAGCGTTCATTCTAGTGAGAGTGATAAGTGCCAGGCTGTATTTCCTTGTATGTTTCCCTCCAGTTAATATCCACAGTGTCCTGTTCTATTCCTCTGTTCCATGAATTTCACTAGAACAGTGTTTACCCCATGTTGTTCTTAAGAATATGCATTTCCAATAGTACTAGAACAAAAAAATACTAAAAGGGATAAAGTATTACATTGTACATCAACAGTCAGGACAAGGGCTGATCAAGTCACTGCTTCTCATAGTGTCCATTTCACTTCAACAGGTTTCCCCTTTGGTGCTCAGTTAGTTGTCGCCGATCAGGGAGAACATATGATATTTGTCCCTTTGGGACTGGCTTAATTCACTCAGCATAATGTTTTCCAGATTCCTCCATTTTGTTGCAAATGACCAGATTTCATTGTTTTTTTACTGCTGTATAGTATTCTATAGAGGACATGTTCCATAATTTCTTTATCCAATCTACTGTTGATGGGCATTTGGGTTGGTTCCAGATCTTACCTATTGTGAATTGAGCTGCAATAAACATTAATGTGCAGCTTTTTTGTTTGCCAATTTAATTTCCTTTGGGTAAATTCCAAGGAGTGGGATGGCTGGGTTGAATGGTAGGGTTATATTCAGGTTTCTGAGGAATCTCCAGACTGACTTCCATAGTGGCTTAACCAGTTTGCATCCCCACCAACAGTGGGTACAGACTTGCTCCAAATGGTGGAGTTAAAAACTTGCCAGGGGATTCCAATACAATCCCATTAAGGTGGCATGTACCAAGGCCATCTCACTAGTCCAAGTGATCAATTTCTATTCAAAATTGATCACACTGATAGCTCTAATAGTCAAAGGGATCACACAAACAAGACTAGTGTCTGTTAATACTAACTGATAGAATCAAAAAGGGAGAGAAGGATCCAACATGGGAAGCAGGTTACACAGCAGACTCATAGAATGGTAGATGTCCTAAATAGCACTCTAGCCTCAGAATCAGCCCTTAAGGCATTCGGATATGGCTCAAGAGCCCATGAGAGTATTTTAGGCATGGAAAGCCAAGATACTCTGAAAAAAAAAAAAAAAAGAAGAAGACCTAAATGAAAGATCTCTGTGAGTGAGAACCCAGTAGAAAGAATGGGCCATCAAAGAAGGAGGTACCTTTCTCTGAAGGGAGGAGAGAACTTCCACTTTGACTATGACCCTGTCAGGATAAGATTGAAGCTGGCAAACTCAAAAGGCTTCCATAGCCTTGGCAACTCATGACTAGAGCCTAGGGAGATTACTGACACCATAACAAGAGTGTCAAATTGTTAAGTCAACAACAGGAGTCACTGTGTACTTACGTCTCATGTGGGATCTGTCTTTAATGTGTTGTTCAATGTGAAGTAATGCTATAACTAGTACTCAAACAATATTTTACACTTTGTGTTTCTGTGTGGGTGCAAACTGATGAAATCTTTACTTAATATATACTAAATCAATCTTCTGTATATAAAGATAATTGAAAATGAATCTTGATGTGAATGGAATGGGAGAGGGAGCGGGAGATGGGAGGGGTGCGAGAGGGAGGGAAGTTTTTTGGGAAGCCATTGTAATCCATAAACTGTACTTCAGAAATTTATATTTACTAAATAAAAGTTAAAAAAAAAGAATATGCGTTTCCTCCAGAATTATGCCAGAATCCTTCGTAACTGAAGCAGTGCTCTAGTTTGAGAATGATTTGGTCCTCAAGGTCATGCTGGTATTTAAACCCCAAAATATAGGTTAGTGGTATTAAAAGGATGAAAACTTAGTGTTTAGAGCTTGGGTCTCTGGGAAATGATTCTGTTGGACTGTGTCACTAGCTGCAGCCCTCATGATTGAATCCTGGTGACTTTATAGAGAGAGACAGAGAAGCATGCTTCTTGTCTGTTGCTGGGTGGTACTCTGCCCTGCCTCAGGACTTGACAGCAGGAATATCATTACCAGAAGCCAAAACAACGTGACTGTCCTAACTTGGAACCATTAGCCAAAATAAATCTCTTTTCTTGTAAAGTAACCTGCCTCAATGTCTTGTTTATTTTCTTGTTTTCTTCATAGTATTTGTTGAATTCTTTTACTAATTTAAGAGTTAATAATACAATTAATAAGTAAACTGAAAATAGATTTTGTAACAAGATTGGCAATGTGCGAGGGAGGAGGAAGAAGGGATGGAGCACGGGTGGGAGGGAGAGAAGGGCGGGAAGTGTCACTATGTCCCTAAGTCTGTATATGAAACAGACATGAAACTTGTATAAATTAAATAAAAATTTTAAAAAAGATTATATGCCAGACTTTCCAGTGACTTCATAATCTCTTTCTTTTCTACTTAGTAAAGTTCTAATTCCAAACATTCCATCATGAATAATGAAATTCCTGGCTAATTCTGACTCTCCTTTCTCTCCAGTTGTACCAATGCCTACTCTGTAAATTCTTTCTTAAATATCCTCTTGGTGGCCTTTTTAAAATAGACTTTTCTCTGAATTCAAGTGGAGCAAAATGCAACAATAAGATCTGAGATAACTGGATACATGGGTTGTTTTTCATTTTCATGAACCCATAACTTAGAACAGTACTTGTCAAAATACTCACTCAATAAATGATGTTATATATATCCTTGCGTGTTGACACAACTTTTAACATATACCATTCATTTGGACATTGATATCTGATCTTGTATAGTTTTTGGTTCTTTTGTGTCATGGGTTGGTCCCAATTCCTCTTCACTTAGAACAATGAGTACAAAAAGTGTGGACATGGTCATTGCCTCTTCCCACATTTTGTGTCGAGTTATAACCATGATGGAATAAGGTGTATCCCACTTCCTATCCCACTGCAATCAATCTTAACATGGAAAAAATATGCACAACCACTTTTCTCACAATGAACAGATAGTACACATTCATCTAATCCTTCTTTCTGAGGGAATTGCCTGACTGTGGCTTAAAGAAAGGTATACCCAACCACAAGCAAAGTTTTCTTCCTGTAATTTTTTGGGGGGATAGGATAATGATGAAGAAAAAGGTGGATTTTGGGGGTAGGAAAATAGAAGAGAATTATGTAGTGAAGGAAATACAGAAATTAGCTTAGAAGGTCTCCTTGAGTTTTCAGACAGATGCAAAGCTGCCTATGAAGAGGGGAATAAGGAGTTAATTGCAGAGTCTGCAATTTGTATATTTCTAGGGGTTTTTGGAGTTCCAACTAACCAGAGTGAACATACCTGATTGAACAGTCAGAATGTTCAAATAAAAAGCCAGAAAGAAAAGTTTTATTTTAAAATGTAGGACTAACAAAACAGAAAAAGACAATCTAATAAAATAAAGCTTGTTATCCAATAAATTATTTGTCTGCCAAAAGAAAAAAAATCAATCTTTAAAGGAAGGCAACAGGGGGTCAGTGTTTGGTGCAGCAGTTAAACACCACTTGGGAATTTTCAGATAACAAATGCTGGTAAATCGATAACTACATTGTAGAGATGTTAAAGTAAACTCTTTAGGCTGAAGAAAAATAATACTAAATGGAAACTCAAATCTATGTAAATGAAGGAAGAACAGTGGAAATAGGAAATATAAAGAATAGTCGAAGACATCTTTTTTCTTAGCTGTTTTTTTAAAGCACACTGATTAAAGGGGAGCTGGCATTGTGGCATAGTGGGTAAAGCCACCACTTGCAAAGCCAGAATCCCATATGGGTGTTGGATTGTGTCCTGGCTACTCCATTCTGGTTCACCTCTCTGCTAATGGCCTGGGAAAACAGCAGGTGCTGGCCCAAGTACTTGGGGCCTTACATTCACGTGGGAGACCCAGAAGAAGCTCTTGGCTCCTGGTTTCAGCTGGCTGTTGTGACAGTTGGGGAGTAACCAGCAGATGGAAGATCTCTGTATCTCTATCTCTCCTTCTTCCTCTGTAACTCTGACTTTCAAATAAATAAATAAATGTTTTTATAAAGGAAATTGATTAAAGAAAATATTGCAACCATATATTTTACTATTTATAACATGTAGTAGTAAAATATATGTCAACAGCAAGTAGGAAGAAGAGGAATAAGCTAATTATAACCCATTTTCTTTACCCAGTCTTCAGTTGGGGCCATCTACGTTGAGTCCATCTCTTCCACCATGCGTTGATATTCTATAAACATGGACGTGTAGGTATCTCTTTCATATGTTGACTTCATTTCCTTTGAATACATTCCCATAAAGGGACAGGTAGGTCATATGGCAGATCCATTTTTAGTTCAATGGCTTTCAAATTTGCTTTTGTGATATTACTAACTAGTAAAAATATAAGAGTCTGGAAGCTGCTGCCCAGAATGGAACACATACACTCCCTTTATTCAGGTTTTATAAATCAGTTCCTAAAAATTTAATTTTATTCTATTACTCTGGCCATTCAGAGAGGCTTTCTCTATGCTACCACCTTCACCAAAACAAAAGGTAAAAATGAAACAAATAAGTTAGAGAACATTTAGCTACAGGCTGCTAACAAATTAGATTTCTTTACCTCTAATCTTATATTCCTTGTAAAGTTAGTAGCAACTTTTGTTAAAATAAAAATGACACATAACTCAATAATCTCCAAATGGTAAATATTTGGTTAATAATTGCAAAAGTACCAATAAGAATAAAAATATTAACAGATTATGTTTAAAAGAACCAATGATTGCTGAATTGAGCAGGATCTAATGCATCAAAAGCTCATACAATTTTTTTTTTTAGCTCTTCAGTAGAGCGAAAACTCTGCCTTTCGCTAGCGATTATATTAACCTTGGAAATGAGCATCTTGGTTTGTGTTAGAAGAGAAAATTCTGAAACACTATGAAGTAACAATTCAAATGTCGCAGTAAATAAGAAAATAATAATGCACATTTTGGACAATACATGCAATAGCAAATGAACACAACAATGGATTGCATAGTTGAGAGAACTCTTTAAAATATGTGCAAAAATAAACTGCTGAATTTAATATTCCTCTGTAGATTTTAACATCCAGGAAAATTTTAATTAATTAGGTCGAGATTGGAGCCCTGTATTAATCAGGCTTTCTATCCCTTTTAGATGAAACAATTTTATGATGATTAGACAATTCATAGTTGGGAAAAATTTTTTAAATAAATTTTACTTATGATTTCTTTTTAACAATTTTAACTTTCATTTTTTTATCATAGAGTTTTTTTAAAGTAGAAAAATCACTCTTCCACAAGAGTGTAAACAAGGGCTGTAAGCAATAATTAAATCTCAAAAATCTCAATTTTGCTCATATACATTAAGTTTTTGTGCTCTGTGTATTAATTACCACAAGTCGGTGAAAGCATAAGAAATTTCTCTTTTGGGTACTGGATTATTTCACTAAACATAATGGTTTCCAGTTGCATTCATGTTGTTGCAAAAGATAAAATTTCATTCTTTTTTTTTTTTTTTTACACCTGAGTAGTATTCCATAGTGTATATATATCACATTTTCTTTATCCAGTGATCAGTTGATAGACATCTGGGTTGATTCTATATCTTTGCTATTGTGAATTGAGATGTAATTTTGATTTGCATTTTCCTGATGACTAGTGGTCCTGAGCATCTTTTCATGTGTCTATAGGCCATTTGAATTTCATCCTTCAGAAAATGCCTGCTCATGTATTTTGTCCATTTCTTGACTGGATTATTTGTTTTCTTGTTTAGTTTCCTGAGCTCTTGATTGATTCTGCATATTAATCCTTTATCAATTTCATAGTTTGCAGATATTTTCTCCCATTCCATTGATCGACTCTTCAATTTGTTGACTATTTCATTTGCAGTGTGGAAGCTTCTTAGCTTGATGTAATCCTGTTTGTCTATTTTTGCTTTTATTGTCTATGCTTCTGGGGTCTTTTCCATTAACTCTTGCCTATGCCAATGTCTTGCAGTTTCCCCAGTGTTTTCTAGTAATTAGTAATTTTTTAGTATCAGGTCATAGGTTCAGATCCTTGATCCATTTTAAATGGATTTTTGTGCAAGGTGTAAGGTATAAGTTAGGGGTCTTATTTTATAATTCTACATGCAGAGATCCAGTTTTCCTAGCACCATTTGTTGAAGACTATCCTTGCTCCAGGGATTGATTTTAGCTCCCTGGCCGGCGCACCGCGCTGATCTGAAGCCAGGAGCCAGGTGCTTCTCCTGGTCTTCCATGCAGGTGCAGGGCCCAAGCACTTCGGCCATCCTCCACTGCACTCCCGGGCCACAGCAGAGAGCTGGCCTGGAAGAGGAGCAACTGGGACAGAATCTGGTGCCCCGACCAGGACTAGAACCTGGAGTTCTGGCGCCACAGGCAGAGGATTAGCCTACCTTAAACTCTTAAGTGGAACTCTTAAGGATTTGGCAATAAGGAATATTAGAAATCATTTAGGAAATAAAAAAATCTCAATGCATCATCAGTATACCTGATTTAAAAGAAGGCACAAGTTCATTAAACTTTAGCCGGAAGGAGAAAATAAATAAAAATTGCCACAATTTCTTAGCGCAAAAGCTTAGCATTTTTTTGTTGTTGTTGTTTAAAACTGAAATGTCAGTAGTATCAACTATCCATGAAATATATAAAGCAACCAAAGTGAGGCTCTGTTATCTTGCTTGGCATTTGCAATTCACAGTGAGTCTAAGAAGTCAGTACATCGTCTATCTATGATTGAAAGAACGCTGAAAAATATCCTGTAGTGTTGAAATCTAACCGTCACTCAGGAAGAACATGAGACACATTTCCAAGTGTTTTATGAACACAGGGTTTTATTTTAATTGAAACTTATCTTCCAAATATTAAGCTGCTATAGACATTAGGGCAATATCTGCAGTTACACAATATCTGTGAAACCCCCCCCCCCCCAGGTTTACCTTTTTTGGATTCGTAGGATACCACAGAAGATTTTCTGCATAGGTATCCTATTAGAGTCTACCCTAAAGATAACCTATTTTACAAAGTCTCAGGGCAAAGGAGAACCTTCTTTCAGACACAATTCTTTGAATTCTCTCTTAAAACTACCTTCTGCTCCCATGTTTTCTAACTCAATGAGTACCCCACAATCTAACTGATTTCTTAACTCAGAAACCTCTAAAATGTCCAAGATGTTGTCATATTCAATCCCTGACCAAGCCCTGTTGAGACTACTTCTTTCACAGCTGTTGTATCTACTCCCTTTAACTTATCACCACTGGTTCTATTTTTAGAGTTCTTATTCCCTCTCATTAGAACTGTTACGATGTTCTTGGAATTTGTTTTCTTGCTCAACTACACATTCTCTAAAATCCATAATTTATCTTATAGTAAAAGTAATGGCTGTAGTCTCACCATAAGGCATTCCAGTTTCAAGCTTTGGAACTGGATGCTCACCTGACAAAGAGGTAAATCCTTTAGTACAAGACATTGCAAATTCTTATCTGTGTCATCTTCCTCAGTTATCAATTCATTTCCTTGTTCTTCATTCTTCCTCTCTGTTCCTACCATACTTCATTCTTCCACTCCACTACCCATGCTGTATCTTTTGTCTAAAATGTTCTTTCCCCCTTCATTCTAACTTACTTTGAGAAAAAGAGCTCAAAATTCTCCTTCTTTATAAAGTCTACCAAATAAACATCACTAAAGAATTGTAGTAAAGATTTCTACTATGACATTTGCATTAACTTATTTCACAAGCATCTTCCCATGTTCCTGCTACAAACAGGTTACAGAATTAATTCCTTAAAAACAAGGAACATTCATTATTGTCTTTGTCTGATTCACATGTAGCAAAGAATCCAATAAGCAGAACGCACTCACTAAATATTTGTTTAAAGGATTAGGAGGAATTTGCAGAGAAGCATTTTGGAACTATTAAATAAGTACTGCTTCTTAAAAAGCCCTATACTTTCATTGCATTATGGGATAAGGAGTTACTAGGATTCATGATCAAATTGGAATCAAGTATTTCGGTAGAAGGTTCACTATACAGACAATATGGTTGAAATAGTTAAGTATGTGTATTTTGATGCCAGATTGGATTTGAATTCTGATTGTACCATTTGCGTGATACATAACTTTGGACAGGATTCTTGAGCTCTCTAATCTTCAGCTTCCTCATCTATAAAAGTATGATAATAATACCTACATTATAAAGTTTTGAAAATGAAATAAATATGGCCAGCGCCACGGCTCATAGGCTAATCCTCTGCCTGCGGCACCGGCACACCGGGTTCTAGTCCCGGTTGGGGCGCCGGATTCTGTCCCGGTTGCCCCTCTTCCAGGCCAGCTTTCTGCTGTGGCCTGGGAGTGCAGTGGAAGATGGCCCAAGTGCTTGGGCCCTGCACCCACATGGGAGACCAGGAGAAGCACCTGGCTCCTGGCTTCAGATCAGCGCGGTGTGCCGGCTGCAGGGCACCGGCCACGGCGGCCATTGGAGGGTGAACCAACGGCAAAAGGAAGAGCTTTCTCTCTGACTCTCTCTCTCTCACTGTCCACTCTGCCTGTCAAAAATAAATAAATAAAAATAATAAAATAGAAAATTAGATAAATAAATATGGGTTGAGTAGCTCAGATATGTATTTATATAGAACATAGTAAGTGATCGGTAGACATTATATGTTATATTGTTATGTCTAAAATAGATGAAGACAAAGGTATACTTGTGTAATCTTTATATAATTCACTACTTATTTTCCCATGCAGTAATAAAGGCTTTTAGCTGAGGCTATAAATACAGTGGCTATAATACAAATCACCTGGAAGGCCATGTCTAAATGCCTGCACTCTTAAATAGGGAGCTAATGGAGTTTTTCAATAGTAAGCTGACATGAGTTTTAATTTCAGATCAAACACTATGTGTAAACCAAAAATTACAGTGAAGAGGAAATGAATAATTAGAGACAAGTAAATAAAAAGTATGGCAATATTCTGGGGTTAGGAGGGATAAAAATCAAAACTGACAGTAGAGGGGAAGAGAATTTCAAAAAAAATATCAACAGGACTTAAGGTAGGATACAAGGTAACAAAGAGGAAAATACTAATACATTGTGAATGCAGACTGAGTGTAAGATTTGGAGAGAAAGACAACAAGTTCATTTTATGTGTGTCAAATTTTAAGCCTTCAAATTTTCTACATTAGTTGCAACATATACAGTTGCATTAACATATTTCTTCATCTAAAATTCAGCAAAGAATCTGAGCTGGAGGTAAACATTGCAGCATCAACAGTGGTTAGAAGAAAGTCAAACCATGTGTTGGATGAAGTCACCTATGGAGAGAGAGGTTATCAAATGAGACCATGGACAGAATTATAGGAACTCCCAAGAATAAGCGTAGAATAAGGGTTAAATAAAGGAAACCTAAAGAGAGTCTGGAATCATGGAAGACAAAACAAGACTTTTGAGGAGGGCCAGTGTTTGGTGCAGCAGAACTGCATAAATAGAGACATGTTCTAGGTCCATGAACAGCAACACTCAGTATTCTCAGGACATCAGTTTTTTCAAGCTTGATGTGTATAGATTCAATGTATATTGATTCAATCCAATTGAATTAGGAGATTATTTTGTGACTTTTCACTCTATAGGGAGAGGTTAAAAACACAGAGGCGTGAACACAATATTGAGAAACAACATTGGAGGACTGCACTAACACAATCTACACTATAGATTACTACAAATCTACAGTAATCAAGGCAGGGTAACATTTACAAATGTAATAGACAAATAGATCAGTGGAACACGATAAACAGTCCAGAGATAGATTCACTCAAATAGAGTCAACTGACCTTTGGGGCCGGCGCTGTGGCTCACTAGGCTAATCCTCTGCCTGTGGTGCCGGCACCCCGGGTTCTAGTCCCGGTTGGGGTGCTGGATTCTGTACCAGCTGCTCCTCTTCCAGGCCAGCTCTCTGCTGTGGCGCGGGAGTGCAGTGGAGGATGGCCGAAGTGCTTGGGCCCTGCACCCCATGGGAGACCAGGAGAAGCACCTGGCTCCTGGCTTTGGATCCACACAACGTGCTGGCCATAGCGGCCATTTGGGGGGTGAACCAATGGAAAGAAGACCTTTCTCTCTGTCTCTCTCTCTCTCTTACTGTCTTACTCTGCCTGTCAAAAAAAAAAAAAAAAACAAACCTAATCTTTGGTAAAGGAGCAAAGGCACTTCTATGTTGGAGTAAAGATAAATTTCAAAAAACGGTGATGGAGCCACTGGAAACAGACAAGAAAAAATCAGTGGTTTCTTTGAGTAAGTGGAGCAGGGAGGGATAGGACAAAAGGTATTTTCAGGATACTGAAATTCTCTAATGACAGATACATTTAATTCAGGACAATTCTCTAATGATGGATACATTTAATGATACATCAGGCTGTATACATAGACTGTACTACATCAAGACTGAATCCAAAATAATTATGGGCTTTAAGTGACAAAGATGCAAACAAATAAATAACAACCAAAAAAAGACCATAACCAACACAAACTCTTTCCTCCACAAAATATACCCTTGGGAGTTCAACAGAAGTACATGCACACGTGGACACACACACGCACACACACACACATACACTTCAATATAATCCATTAGGAATGCTATCACAGCAGAAATTACGCAATCTTTGTAACTGGCTAACACGTAAAATAATATACATAAACATCTGAGGCATACAGGTAAAAAAATATCTGAAAATTTATACTCTTCAGTGAAATATTAGAAAATAAGAAATTTGAAAATTAATGAACTAAGTCCTAATTCAAGAAATTAGAAATAAGCAGCAGAGAAAAAAAGAAAGAAAATAATTTGTTAAGGTTGAAATTAATTATTTTGAGAAACAGAGCTGATCAAATACCAGTGCATTGTATAGTAATTCTCTAACTGTATGCTAGTGTAGTTATTTAAGTGTAGAGAGGTAATGAAAATATATTTTCTCTACTTAGACTACAGAGACCTGTCTTGCAATTTTTTTCTCTCTGAAAGACTAAATGCTGTGTCACGGTGAGCCACTTCACCCTTCTGGGCCTTCATTACTTAATATGAAAAGTGAAGATTTTGTATGAAAACTCACACTCAGGTCTGTCTTACAAGGATTCTATTTTGCTAGGGCCATGATAGAGGACATAATTTGCCTGGTAAGATATGGACCACAATTGCCACTTTAGAATTGCAGAATTATGAAACAAGGTTAGTTATTTTTTAAAATATTTTATTTATTTGTTTGAGAGGTAGGGTTACAGACAGTGGGAGGAAGAGACAGAGAGAAAGGTCTTTCATTCCCTGGTTCACTCCCCAAATGGCAGCAACGGCCAGAGCTGCGCTGAGCTGTAGCCAGGAGCCAGGATCCAGGAGCTTCTACCCAGTCTCCCATGTGGGTGCAGGGGCCCATGCACGCGGGCTATGTCCTACTGCTTTGCTGGGCCATGGCAGAAAGATGGATTGGAAAAGGAGCAGCTGGGATTAGAACCTGTGCCCATATGGGAGTCTGGCACCACAGGTGGAGGATTAACCTACTGTACCACAACGCCAGCCCTGAAACAAACTTAGTTATATCTATGCAGTATATAAAATTATTACTATTGCTAGTAGTCATAGCAGTGCTAAATTTGTAATAAAGTTAACTCTTACTATTATTATTTCCTTTTAATTAATTGACAATTTCCTTTTTTTATATAAAGCTTTTATTTAAAGAATATAAATTTCCAAAGTACAGCTTATGGATTACAATGGCTCCCCCCCACACAACTTCCCTCCCCCCGCTACCCTCCCCTTTCCTGCTCCCTCTCCCCTTCCATTCACATCAAGATTCATTTTCAATTCTCTTTATACACAGATGATCAGTTTAGTACATATTACGTAAAGATTTCAACAGTTTGCCCTCACATAGAGACACAAAGTGAAAATACTGTTGGAGTACTAGTTATAGTATTAATTCACAATGTACAGCACATTAAGGACAGAGATCCTACATGATTTTTTTTAAAGAATTGATTAATTATTAAAAAATCTTGGTGTTAAATTGGAAATTGCATAGACAATTTCCTTTTAATTAATTCATGAACCTAGTCCCAACATTCAAAAAAAGAAAAAACTTTCCCTCTCTTTACAATAACAATTCTCAGGAAAATTTATAACCCCCTTCTCAGGCATTTTATACAAGTTGCAGTTTTCTGCTACATGTTCCTGGGGGAAATTGATAACAACCTATTTTTTTAAATGCATATCATGTTCATTTGTTCAAGGAGATGCTGGTCAGATACAAAAGTAAGGCAGGCTCTCTCATTTCTCTCATAAGTAGAGTGAAAGAAAATCATTTTCCTTTTCATAGTTAGAAGAAAAGGTCATGGTGCAATTTTTTTCATAACACAGAAGAATCTTTTGGCTGTCTTTATTTTTCTTTTCTACTAGATTGTGAAATGAATGGGTGATAGCTGGGGTCAGGAAACAAGACGAGGTTCTTGTTCTCCCTTTTATCCTATCTGCTCCCTGTAAACCAGTGATTCTCAATGTGTCAAGGAATCTGGAAGGTCAAATCAGCTCTCCTGATTCCACTCAAGTACCATCTCCCTTTTTGACTTCATGAGTATACAGTAGTTTTGTTGCAGGATGTGATATATTATTTTACAACAGATGGAATACAATAGATATAAGATGACTTAGTTGCCTTCTATCAAGCCAAGGTTTGAAGACTTCTGCAAAAGTGAGAAACAATGCTACCTTTTTCATGAAATACTTTGACATTGGAAAACAGTTTTCATGGATATGTTATTTATATACATATCTTATATATTAATATATTTATATCATATATTTTAATATGTAAGATATATAAATATATTTTAATACTATATGCTAATATGCAATGGGCTTTTAAAAACAGACTAATCATAAATATTTTAATAATTTTCTTCAATATCTAATGTGACAAAAGCTATTTGATAACAATCTATGTAAAGACAAACTCTTTATAATGTTTAAGAATGTCAATAGATCCTGAGGTAAAAAATTTGAGAACGTCTATGTAAGTTGTTCCTCCTGTCATTAAGGAGAGAAATTGTAAATAGAATTTCAAGAGAAAAGGAATAGAGGCATTTAAATGCCAAGCTAACCCCAAAGAGAGGACAGAGTACTTGGAAAATCTTTCCCAACTTCCAAAATGATTAAGACTCAATGTGAGTAATAAATACACTGTTTAAATCATGTAGACTGGAAATAATAAAATAAATGAGAAGTTATAAGTGAATGTGAAAGAGAAAATTGTATGCTAGTTTTAAAATATTATATAAGGTACTCTAGTATTATCTTAGGATGCATATGTGTTCAGTGCCTAATGAATTTATGTCTTAAATGTTTGGGGCTAGTCAATACATGGCCTCTGTGTGTATTGTGCAAGTTTGCTGTTAGGAACATGCTGTGTTGTCTTCCCAGTGTGGAGAAGAAGGTGGTGTGGATTGTAGAAAGGAGGGAGGAGGGGGGTGGGAGTGTGGGCAGGAGCGAGGGTAGGGTGGAAGTATCACCATGCTTTGAAATCTGAATATATGAAACTTGTTCACCTTTTATAAATGTTTTAAAACTGTTAAAAAAAATCCTGTAAATGGGCTGGCTGGGTTTGAATCCAGGTTTCACAGTGACTCAATTTTCCCATGTCTTATTCTCTTCATCTATAAAATGGTATTGCTAAAAAGAGCAATTACTCCATGAGGTTGCTGTGGATACTATTAGCTCATATTTGTTAATATTTGATAAGTGCTTAGTGCAATGCCTGGTCCACAGTATGAGGGCACTTCAAAATGTTTGTGGATAATGCAATTAAAATATAGTTATTATTCTGCAAAACATGTTGAAATCATGCATACATATGCATTTTCTGTGAGCTTTTTGAAAATCCTTATGTGCCATACTGGATGCCATGGAAAAGCAAAGACTTGGAGTGTTAAGTGAAGAGAATATTAGGAGTAGACAACAGTGAGTTACTAACTAGAGAAAACAAGGTTCTAAGCAGCCTTAGAGAAATCTCATGCAGGGTTATCAAAACTCAGTGTGATGAAAGGCAGTTTGTTTTTGCTGGGAATGCTCCACTTTATTTTTATATACATAAAGAAATAGTCAATTGACTCATTGGTTACAGAACTGCTAGTCATTGAGAAAGAAGGAAATGAGGTCAGAAGACAAACTTTTCATTTCCTCCCAAACAAGTATCACATACTTGCAACCCAGGCAACACTGGTTTGCAACATATAGCCCAACAAGCAAAGTGAATATAAAGGTGAGGAGCCTTTAGATCCAAGAAGGAAATGAGGTTGGTACTAAGACATTTTAATGAGGAGCTTCTGTTGGTGATTGAGCTTCTTTGAAAATAAGAAGGACAAGTGGACTTCCACCATTCAACAGGCATAACCCTCTGGCCTCAGTGTCTATCCCTTAACAAAAAAATAAACACCACCACTTGATGGCAGTAGGCTCAAATTGCACAAATAACACAGAACAATTTGACATCACTAACTCATTCCCAAATGCCATCCTAATGCATTTAAAGCTTATTTGAAATATTTTGTGTTATAAAGAAGGTGAAGAACTTTTAAAAAATACCACACCACATTTTCCAGGGGAATTTAATTAATATTTGAATAAAAGGAACTTTTATTTCCTCTACCATTTATTTTATTGTGTTCTAATCCCATTAAATAAACCAAAGTACTTTTGAAAGTACTCTTGTGTTAGAATCGTTAAGTGCTAATTAAATGCCCTATTTATTTACTAATCTTCAAAAATAGGGCTTTGCTAACACATGTTAACTTTTTAATTCACAATTTGGCACATATTATTGTATAGTTTTTAAAAAACAACAAAGACTTTTAACCATTGTGTATTCAAAAGCAAATAATGGGTTTAATGTTTTAAGTTCAGGCATAATTTAATTTCCTATAATTAAATATGTCACAATAGCTAAACTTTAGAGTTGCAATGGCAATTCTTTGTTTGTATGAAGCTTTAGAGAGTAGGAGGAATTATTCCCTGCATGCAAAATGCCCTATTATTTTTCTCACCCAAATGCAAGATTGACTCACCATTTTTAAGCTTATTATATAATTCCAGAATGGCACTAGTAAATTTTTGAAGAAAGGTTAACTTTTTTTGTACGGTGCATTTCACATAGTAGGAATCTACTGAATTTACAGATAATCATGATAATGACACTCTTCTTCTAAAAGCAGAGGAGTACAATCTTCCAAACAAATAAATTCCTTCCCTTGAGATTTTACATAAAGGAACTCTGATGTATGTACCAGAGAGTGGCTTTTCTTCTTTCTGGTCCTCTTTAAGAACAATGAAAAAAGTTAAATAGACCTATTTGCTTTTGTTCAGAGGTTAACTTAAACAGAATTCTTGTATTTTTCCTGTGACATCTCTGTTGAGAGCTTGTGAAATATTTTGTAGCTATAACCTTTTAGGCAGTTTCTAGCCTGAATCATAAGAAACACCAAGTTTCAGAGATTGCATACATGTCTTTTGATTCTTTTATAAAGAGAAAAATATAGGGAGCTTAGATAAATCATGAAACCTGAGGAGAATGTTATAATTGTTCTTTTTTATGCTTTTTAGCAAAGCGATTTTGGGTGAGAACATAGTATGTGTTCTGCTATCTATGTCAGTTATCCTGATTCAAACACAGCAGATAAAAGCTAAGACAGAATGAGACAGGTTGATGGTAATACAGTTTAGAACTCAAACCAGTCTGTGTAGGTACCATACATAGTACAGTACTTGACCCCCTGAGCTCTCAATAGCAACTGTAATAATATGTGGATATTTATTATTTTTAGAAGGCAAAGCAATTGGCCTTCTTTCCTATTCCTTCCTGCCTTACATGGTTATCTTCTTCCTCCTCCTACTTAAGGAATTGCTAATTTATTTTATTCCACAAATATTTGTTGGGTGCTTATGCTGCAGCCAGCACTATTTTAGCGCTGTTTCACCATAATGAACCATAGTCTCACGATCCTAGAAAATGGCAGGGATCAAGACATGTCTCCCACTTGTGTGTTTCATTAGGCAACTTACTGCAATGAACCACCCTTCCATCAACTTAGGTAAGACCTACAACAAATCCAGACTTAGATCCTCCAAACTCCTATTCTATGCCTCATAGAGGATAACAAGTATTTCTGAACTCTTTGCCCCCATTGGTCAATATGACTTGATTAAAGTTTGGTTATGCATCTCTCCTTCCCCCAGGAAGGAACTTGACTACTCTTCTCTCTTTAATGTCAAGAATTGACTGACCTTAGGTAAAACATTTCTTAAACACCTGTCTCATCATTTAACCTACTAATTTCATTTTCTACTCCTGGTTCTTTCTAGGCTTATTTATTCCTCCCTATCAAATAAAATTCTCTTCTACTTGATATTTTAGATGGTTTCGGATCTCATGGTTGTAGTGCACTTCTCATTGGAATAGTTCTCCCCATTGCAATAGTCTATTTTCTTTATTGGAATAATTCTTTTGAATAAAATCTCTTCATCCTGAACTCAAAGTTTGTTTTTTGTGATGGGCATTATAGCTATAAATGGAACATATATACATTACTGCTGTCTTGGCACGAACATCCATGGGAAAGACAGATAATAAGAAAAAGAGAATTTGTGCTCTTATGCTAATTATTCAGGAGAACAACTGAAGGAAAGAAAGGAGTTATTAAATATGGGAGTTGCCTTAGTTTGTTTCTGCTGCTATAACAAAAATTCCTGAGACTGGGTAATTTATAAAGAACACTTTTTTTTTTTTCTCGTTGGTTCCAGAGATTGGGAAGTACAAGATTAAGGTTCTGGCAGGGTCAGTGTCTGATGAGAGCTCTGTTTCCCACTTCCAAGATGGTCCCTTGTTGGCTGTTTCCTCCAGAGGACAATGTGGTATCCTCCCATGGTAGAGGCAGAAGGGCAAAAAGGAGACCAACATAGTTCTCTGCAGCCCTGTCATAAGGCACTAATCCATTCATGAACTCTCAGCCCTCCTAACCTAATCACTTCCCACAAAGATCACTGCTTATTACAACACAATGGGATGACATTCCCACATGGTTCTCAGAGGTGATACATTCAAACCAGAGAAGACAGATAATTTGAATTGTGTATGGGACCGCCTAAGAAGGCCTCATGGAAGTGACTTCAGAGAAAACCACCCTGTGAATGAAGAAGCAGATATCTGAAGGGAGAACATGGTAGGACTTGAAATGGGATTAAGCCCAAGGTAGGCAGGCAACCATTAAGGTGGTGACATGGCAGGATCAGGAAGATTTCTGACACTCTCACGTGACTCCATCTCATGGAGGCATGGGATTCTTCAGTGAGGTAGGTCTTCCTCAGCACAAAGGACCATTTTTCTGAGCCTTGTCAATGGTGACCAGCAGAGGGGTAGTGCTAAGCTCCTTAAGGTGACTTAAGACTCCTACACGTGCAGTGGGACTACAGAGATCAAAGTCTTGCCTTCTAGAATAGTAGTCTTCAACGTCAAGTATTTTGATGTTCAAGACCACAAATAGCACATTTAATGGAGAATAGATCAAGTGTATGATGGCAGTACCACTACAGACTAGATCAAGGTTTTACTAGCTTGGGTGCAAATTGGGCAGGAATAAGGGACACATACAACAGAGTCCTGTGCCCTGTACCTTTTTCTCTTTCTTGGGGACTGATTTTCTATGCATGAGTGGAGGAAATGATAAAACTCTTGGATAGATTTGGAAATCTGAGGTCAGAGAGACTTTGTGTGCAGGGTCTGAGTCCACCCGTACAGGATGGACTGGGTCCGAGGAAAGGTGAATGCGCCGCTCGCCCGTTCCCCAGCCTCCCGATCCCGGAGACAATCAGACGCAGCGGGGAGCCAAGTCTAGCAAGGACTCATTTATTCCGTGTGTAACAGAACCTTTTATAGCACAAAACTGCAGAGTCATTGGGGCAGGGCTAAGGACCAACCAATCACTTAAAAGATCACCTTACGGAGGGGATTTCTATAGGACTAGCCATATGTCTATACACTTGTTACTAGTTTTGTTACCTCCCCTGATGTTGCACAGCCAATCAGTTTTAGTGGTAAACAACTTTGGATTCCGCCCACCTTACTTCCTTTCGGCACCATCTTTGAATTGCTTCGTGTAACTAATTTTCCTTGGGTGCAAATTGGGCAGGAATAAGGGACACATACAACAGAGTCCTGTGCCCTGTACCTTTTTCTCTTTCTTGGGGACTGATTTTCTATGCATGAGTGGAGGAAATGATAAAACTCTTGGATAGATTTGGAAATCTGAGGTCAGAGAGACTTTGTGTCTCACTTCTATGTGAGAAACTCCAGAGGATTTTCAAGCTCCTTAGAGCAGCCCAATTCCTTCTCCACCCTCTTCTTCCAATCTAAGCATGCTGAAGTAGCCATAAGGGAGAAATAGTAGCATGATAAATTCTGGCAGAGAGAGCTGAGTTTTCTCCTTACAAGTACACCCCACCTACAGCACACAGAAATTCAGAAGAATAAGCAGGAGTGCTCTCCAACTCCTGTGAATAGGGAGCAAGTGGCTGTGTAGATCACACCCAAGTAGTGTCCTGAGAGGCTGAGGAGGACACAGATCTTTATAGGCCAGTGCGTGGAGAAAAGAGAAAATCTCTGCTATGTGTTGAGACTCACAGGAGGAAGATAGCAGGAATAGATGCTAACAACCGTGGACTGGAAACCTCTTCCCAGTAATGTTAGGAGAATGCATGTGCTAGAGTCTCAAGTCTCCCAGGGAGAAGAGCAGCAGAGGGACTGAAGGGAACTCTGATTTCTTTGGTTTCAGACTAGAAACAACTGAGTAAACTTGTGCAAACTCTAAAATTATCAGAGTAGGTTTTCTACTCTGATGGAAGATGGTCTTCAATAACAATGAAGGTTTCACTCCCTGAGCATGTGTTCTGAAAAATCAAACTAGTTCCATTACCTACAGTACTAATGACTTGGCTTATTAATACAAGGTGAAGTCACCCTACAGTGTAGCTCTGTTTCAATGTTTTGCTTCCCATTATCTGGCAGAACAGCTCTAGTATTGATGTTAAGCTCTTTAATGTGGAGCAGTCACTAAAATCCTCTTCATTAGCTTAGTCATCTTATGTCTTCCTTATGAGAATCTCCTTTGGGTACCTTTTCACATCAGCCAAAAGGGTACATGTGCCCATTTGTCAAGGAGAAAGAAGCATCAATAGTCCTACCAGTGTCGTCTTACTGCACAACTCCAGGGGTGCCACTTGCCTTATATTTTATGTAAAAGATGCTTTCCTGTGTTACCTAATCTCACTCTTTGACTTACTTCTGCCCATAGTTTTTGGTAGGTACATTGTATACTTTTTTTTTTTGACAGGCAGAGTTAGACAGTGAGAGAGAGAGAGAGAGAGAGAGAGAGAAAGAGAGAAAGGTCTTCCTTTGCAGTTGGTTCACCCTCCAATGGCTGCTGCGGCTGGTGTGCTGCGCCCGGCTGATCCAAAGGCAGGAGCCAGGTGCTTCTCCTGGTCTCCCATGGGGTGCAGGGCCCAAGCACTTGGGCCATCCTCCACTGCACTCCCGGGCCATAGCAGAGAGCTGGCCTGGAAGAGGGGCAACCGGGACAGAATCCAGTGCCCCGACTGGGACTAGAACCTGGTGTGCCGGCGCCTCAAGGCGGAGGATTAGCCTGATGAGCCACGGCGCCAGTGTATACTTTTTTTTTTTTTTTTAAAAAGATTTACTTATTTACTTGAAAGAATTACACAGAAAAGGAGAGGCAGGAGAGAAAGAGAGAGGAAGAGAGAGAGAGAGGTCTTTTATCCTCTGGTTCACTCCCCAGTTGGCCACAATGGCTGGAGCTGCACTGATCCAAAACCAGGAACCAGGAGCTTCCTCCAGGTCTCCCACTAGAGTACATGGGTCATAGGAATTGAACCATCTTCTACTGCTTTCCCAGGCCATGACAGAGAGCTGTATTGGAATTGGAGCAGCTGGGACTCCAACCAGTGCCCACATGGGATGCTGGCACTGCAGCGGTAGCTTTATCCGCTACGCCACAGCACCAGCTCCCATTGTATACTCTTTGTTAACATGATTATAACTTTTGCCTAGCAATTTTAATAGATATAATTTACATACATTTTCTTCATTTTTAATTAGTATGTTTATAAGATTTTCCTATTTTTTTTTTAAAGATTTATTTATTTGAAAGAGAGTGACAGAGAAAGAGGGAGAGAGGGAGAGACATAGACAGAGATTTTACATCTACTTGTTCACTCCACAAACAGCTGAAATGACTGGGGCTGGGCCAGGCTGAAGCCATGAGCCCAAAACTCCATCAGAGTTTTCCACATGGGTGTCAAGGACCCAAGCACTAGGACCATCTTCATCTGCTTTCCCAGGTACATTACCAGGGAACAGATTGGAAGCAGAGAAACCAGGGCTTGAACTGGCTCTCTGATGTAGGATGCCAGTGTCACGAATGGTGGGTTAACTCCCTGTGCTGTGACAGTTCTCTTTTTAAAAATATAAAGGGACAAACATTTTTGGTTACAAATATTTCTTCACATACTTTTATATTCATTAAAAATGAGTTGTTGCTTTAGGTTAAATTCTGAGAAATAGGTCAAGGGGTGTGGACATTCTGGAGATTCATAACACTCAATTAAAAGTTGTTTTCCAGAAAAATTGTTTTGATTTACTTTCCCATTAACCACATAAGAGAGTGGCTTTTTCATTGTAGCATTGCCAGTATTGAGAAGTCTCATGTAGACAAATTGGCAGAGTTTAAGGTAGTAGTTGAGATGGTGGAAGTAAAATTTTGTTCATTTCATAAGAAAAAAATTATCATTGTATTTCTAAAATTGCATTAAACGTGACAATGTACACAAGGACATTAGAAACATACACCATTTGAACTAGCAATTACAACTCTAAAATCCTTTCATAAAAATCAATGGAGAGTACATGCAAAAATGAATACTTAGTATTTCTTATGGTTAAAAAATAATGAAATATAAAACAATTTATATATAGAAGGGTTGTTGAATGAATTATAATACTCTTGTCTAATAGAATATTATAAATATACTTAAGTATTATAGAAATATACTTAGACTATTATTGAGTTCTTAACAAAAATTACTCAGTAAAATTATGTTTATGAGCGGGTTTTTTTTTTTTTTCAGGCAGAGTTAGACAGTGAGAGAGAGAGAGACAGAGAGAAAGGTCTTCCTTTTCCATTGGTTCACCCCCCAAGTGGCTGCCACAGCCGGCGTGCTGCGCTGATCCAAAGCCAGGAGCCCAGTGCTTCTTCCTGGTCTCCCATGCGGGGGCAGGGCCCAACCACTTGGGCTATCAGCGCCGGCCTTATCAGTGTTTTAAAAGTACACTTATATGTTCATTTAAAAATTTATAAAGATGTACCAAAATTTTATAATTGACTTTTTGTATATTTTGTTTTGTTTATTTTACTCATGCTCATTTTATAATTTTATGCAATGAAAAAAATCTAATATATTGTTAAATTCAATTTCTTTAATGCTAGATTTTTATTGTTTATTTTTATAGCTTTTTAAGCTTTTAAAATTTATATAAAGGGAACAAATTTCATGTATTTCATATACATAGTTTTGAGAGTATGAAGATGGCCGGCGCTGCGGCTCAATAGGCTAATCCTCCGCCTGTGGTGCTGGTACACTGGGTTCTAGTCCTGGTTGGGGCGCTGGATTCTGTCTCAGTTGCCCCTCTTGCAGGCCAGCTCTCTGCTATGGCCCGGGAGTGCAGTAGAGGATGGCCCAAGTGCTTGTGCCCTGCACCCGCATGGGAGACCAGGAGAAGCACCTGGCTCCTGGCTTTGGATAAGCGCGATGTGCTGGCTGCAGCGGCCGTTTTGGGGGTGAACCAACGGTAAAGGAAGACCTTTCTCTCTGTCTCTCTCTCTGTGTCTCTCTGGATTTGCAACACCAGCTATCATAATTTTGATTTCTTTGCGCTTTTTACCATAAATTTAGCTACAATTATGAGCTAACACCATCATTTATATTTTCCATATTTTGTTTCATTTAAATTCATTGCAAAATAAAACCAGACAGTATTTCCATATTTAAATATTTCTGTTACATCACTGACAAATTTAAAATTTTTCAAAATAAAATCTAAGAGTTTTGAATGCATCAAAATATGTTACTCTTGGAATTCCATCTAAGCATATAGTAGCCATCTGCCAGTTTTTGTTCCCAACATCTATCCTGTTATCCAAATCCAATTATTTCTAAGTTAATGTTTCCCATCCCTACTGAAAATGAGATTTGCTAACTAGCAGCACGAATAGTTCCTGAGAGCTTTTGAAAATCCAAAAATCTCCAGCTTACTGAGTAATAATCCACATTTTAAGTTTTCCTCTGGGTTTATGCTCACACTAAGGTTTGAGAAACACTGGGCCAGTGTTGATAACAATAAACATTTCCAATTTTCTTCCACTTTTTTTTTTTATTTATTGAACCCTATTTAAATCCCTCTATCCTGGAAAAAAGAACCATGTAATATTTTTTTCTGCCCAATCTGAAACATTTTGTTTTCCCTGGCTGACTATGAGCAACTGTGGCTGCATGCTTTCAAACCAAACAAATAAAAAGTTGAAGCATTCCTGTAAAAATTCAAAGGTTAAAAATAAAGCATAGGCAACAGCTTAAGTATTACCTATCAAAAAAGCAGATACACTGTTCAAAGGATATGGTTCCTTCTTTTTACCCACCAGGCTATATCAAGCAAAAACATAGGTATCTTTACATAAGTAATTATTGCATCACAGTTTGTGGATACCATTTTTGTTACCAGGAATTTTGGTGAAGGTGGGCTTTATCAAAGCTACACTTTAAAAAGTAAGAATATTTGAATTAGAACTATTCAGAAAAGATAACATTTTTTGACCACTTAAACTAAACACATTTGGTAGAAAACAATAGCCCTAGTTTAAAAGAGCATGTGGAAAATTTTCTTCTGGAAATCAATGTTAATAAAACAATCTTTTAAATTCACGTAAGAATTTCACTATGTGCATACTTTTAAACAGAATAACATGATCCAGGTGGACATAATCACCCTATTTAACCTTTAAGGAGTAGATGAATAGAAATTGCTAAAACAAAATCTTCCACTGCTTATATTGTATCTTCACTGGGAAGAATTGTATGAGTACTCTGTGGAGCTGGATTTTAGGTAGATAATCAACCAACTTTTGATGTATTAAGATGCTCACCAATTCTTCGACATTCCTCTTCTCATTACTGTGACATTGGAAAGTTGAGTGTCCTTGTCTTTGTACTGCGTGATCTTATAATCACAAGAATGCAGAGACAGAGTGTGACTTCCAGGACCACTTAGGAAGAAACAGCTCCTTCCTTGCCTCTAAAAACTCATACTGTCTGGATGCATTCCCTTGAGCTGCCCCTTACAGGACCTGCAGGCTCTGCTGCAGGCCCAGGCTATAAGGAAAGGCTCAATATTGGAGGCAACGGGTCCTGTTGACAGCCCCAGCCAGATGAGTCATTTTGGAAGTCAAGTCTTCAGATGACAGTGGCCCAGTCAACATGTGATGGCAACATTTTGAGAGGTCACAACTGAGAACCCTTAGCTGAGTGTCTCCTCAATTCTTGACCACAAAATCATAGGCAAAATAAAGTAATTGTTTCAAGAAACTAAATTTTGAGGTAATTTCTTTTACTGCCACTCTGGAAGGAATAAAGCACTCTTTATATGGATAGAATATGAACAAATGCTCACAATTCCCGTATGCAGAAACTATGCTTTCCTTTCACTTGCTTTATATTTCACAAAAATATTAACCATAATTCTGAGCCTAAAAATAACTTAGTGATCTCACATTGTTAATGTCATTTGCTAATATTATACTGTTTTACAAAATTTGATGACCCAATTGAGTTGAATAACAACTGAAATGAATTTAGAGAGCACTGTTGCTGTTAGTAAGATTGTATTTGTAGGGTAAAGTAACAGATCTGGTTACTGAGCCCATGAGGAAGCCAGACACAAATTCACCAAGAAGAGAATCATCTAAGAGGCAAAGAAAAACTGATGAATGAGAGAATACTAAAGTTTTGGGCTGCTTTTGCAGAATTGTTTTCTGAATAGAACATAGTTCTAAAGTTTGTTCCAGAGCAGAAGCATTTTTTCAGGAAGTATAACAAAAATTCATTTTTGTGAAAGCATGGCAACTATTTTCAACTGCTAAATTGTGTTGATCGCTAATGTATGGACAAAGGAGTCCCTAAATTGAAATTAAATTTTGTCACTTAAGTGGCAGGCTAGTTTCAGGCTATAGCTAGGAATTCTCAAGTTAAAGATCAAGACCTCAAACATATTCTGTCATTTGTCAGCAGAGCCCAGGATTTTTGCCCTGCAATCTGGCAGCACTTGTCTATTTCACTACCCAAAAGTAAGGTGCACTCCAGGCTTACAATCTAGAATTCTTTGGTTTGATCTATGTTTCCACATACTCAAATAGGGGATAGAAATCTGACGTATTGGGAATAGATTTATGTCTGTTTTAGAGATGGAGGGTTAAGAGGCTGGCAGGATGCTTTGAAACCCAAGAGATATAGAGAGAGCTGATTTCTACTGCGTAGTCCTATGACAAATAGAAAGTACAATCATCAGTTTACTCTTCATTACTCTACTACCTAATACAATAACATTAAGAATTCCCAGCAAATATCAAATATACAATTTATGCTTTTAGCCCCAGCAGTCGTCTCTTTTCCCCAGGGTCCCTAAGTTTCCTGCCAATTCTAAAAGAATGCAAATTCCTGAGGACCCCAGTGATGTTTGAAAGCAGTAAAGAGGAAGCATGGTGACTGGGCTCCTATGTTCATTTACTCATCTTCTGCGTATATGATTAAGCAAGGAAGTAAAGAGAACCACAGCAGGAACAAGATTCAAGTTCGTGCCAATTTACATACTTAGCACACAGAATGTGAGAGTCAAGAGCACAGACTACCACCATGCATTCATTCTCATCATCCATTTCAACTGGCTAAAATGGTTCAACTGTAAGGCTAATCATTGTGTCACCTGTACTTCCATGTATGGTCACAGCAGGTGCACAAGTGGATAATGGGAAGAGAAGCAGTCCCAACTTTGCTCATGCTAGGAAACGTTTTCTTCTTCCTACACTGGTGAAGCAAGGACTGGTATACTGATCCTCTTCATGATCTGAAAAATAAAGGACATGAAACCTATCCAGCATAGGTGCGAAAATTAGCTTTCTTATCGCACTTGAAGTCTATCACTACTTAACCCCAGAGATAGTGTCTTTGATTAAAATATTGATCCAATGGTAAAATCAAATCATACATTTTTAGAAAGAAATGTTTAAGCCCATATTTAAAGAAGTGAATAATTTTACCATAGATGAATAATTATATAGATCACATGGATACCAGAAGGCTAATGCAACCAATGAAACATGATATTTCACTGACCCACAATTTGCTAGTTTTCGTTTGTCCCTGATGCTCCTAACTGTGCGACTAAAAATTATGTAATTTCAACTCTGACACTTTCAATTGTTCTATTTATTTGTCCTTGATTGCTTTCCATACCAGATTGCAAGAATACAAAAGTATAGGGAACAAAATAATGTGTTAATGACATGTCCTTATGACTTTGACAAATGTCATTGATTCATTTCAAAATTCTTTATTGGGCCAGCATTGTAGCGTAATTGGCATAAAGCCAACATCTGCTGTGCTGGCATTCTATACTCGTGCTGGTTCATGTCCCATCTGCTCCACTTCCGATTCAGCTCCCTGCTAATAGCCTGATAAAAGCAGAGGAAGATTACCCTGGCATTTGGAAACCTGCCACCCATTGGGGGAACTGGAAGAAGCTCCTGGCTTCAGCCCGTCACAGCCCCGGTCATTGTGACCATCTGCAGAGTGAACTAGCGGATGGAAAATCTCTGTCTCTCTCTATCTCTCTGACTAAATTTGTCTTTGATTCTATGTTAATAGAAAAGATCTGCAAACAGGATTCTTTTTCTATCAAAATTCCAGTCTGGGAACTATTGCAAGACTTAAAATTTTTTTCTTGTTTTATAGCTTAATACAAATCTCATGATGAAGAGTAGCTTTATTATTTTATAATTACAATCATTTATTTTATTTATTCACTTACTCATTCTACATCTAAAAACAATTTAAAGTTGTTTAAAATAAGGATAAACACGCAATAAGAGAAATAAATATAAAACTAGAAAAGTAAACCAGAGTCCATACAGGGGGTAATGAACATTAACTTTAATTAAAAGTTGAAAAAATCACACAGACTCTGGATAATACTGAACTGGTGTTAGGTAGAATCAATAGACTTTGATTCAAATATTTACAGTTTGGTCCAATATTTTGTAGCAGATGGACTTACTTTTTTATATTACTGAGAAAACAGAAGCAATCAGAAGAGAACTGGCCTATCCCCAGCTGGTTCATTTTATTTGTACCTGTATTCTCCACTTTCCTTCATATTAAAATGGGCAATTCATAGCTCTTGTCATCTAAGGGCAATTATTCCACTTGTTCACTGGATTCCATGCACTCCTTTCATCTGGTGAAGTACTCTGTTCTTGTAATTATTATCTTGCCCTGCATCTTCTATTTGTCCTTTACTCTTGGGCCATTCCTATTACATACAAATGCCCTGTAATTGCTCTCATTAAACAACAATAACAACAACAACAACAACAAAACAAATCTTCTCTTGACTCCCATGTTCCCCTTGATTCTACTACCTGTGATTGCAAAAGTTACTTGGAGTGTTTTTTATTTGAGATGTCAAATAAACAACAACTTCTTCCCCTTTCCAGTTGAGAGTCCATTGAAAGAAAAGCAGAAAAGTTAGGAAAATTTAGATAACTGACAAAAAGAATATGAAAGAATATAGCTTAGGCCTTTTAGATAGTAAGTTCATTTTGTGTACTATTCCTCTACATAATTAGATAGGCCAACGTTCCAGTCATTGAAATGATTAAGTAAACACTGGCCTCTCCTGCAGGGACAGACCTTGTTTGCCCCAAGAGAGCAAACAGGAGTGTGTTCTGCAGATGGACAGATTCATAGAGGAAGGAGGGAACATGCCACACCATCTCAGTCCTCTCTTCCTGGTTCATCATCAGATCCTCCTCTTTTCCCAGGAAGGAGCAATGAGGAGGAAGAGGGGGATCAGGAGTATTGTTTTAGTGGAAAGGTGCTACTCAAAGACATCCAGCAAAGGGAAGGATGCTCCTTCCAAAATGCACTGCATCCACTTCTTCAGCTCTGTCTCCAATCCAATGCAACCAGGCTTTCACCAGTCCTGTCCACCCATAACTCTTCTTGTCAAGGCTCCCATTGAATGCCAGATTGCAAAACCAAGGGCCAACTGAAGCCCTGCTCCTTTGTGAGATGCCTGCAATAAAGTAATCATAATGTGTAGGGTTTGGCCATGGGTGGGATCTGAGACAACCCCAACCTTGTTTCCCTTAGTTCCAGGGAGGCATGGAAGAGATTCAGGAAGAATCCTTGTGGAACCTCAGTAGGACAGAGAAGAAGGTAATGGAGGGAGGAAATAATGCAGGAATGAGTTAGACTATGAGTGGTTGGAATGGTGCAGGGGGAGAAACCCATAGTGAGGCTAGAACCCAGTATCAAGCAGGTGGAGGCTAGATCTGATCAATGTAGTTGAGTCTCTAGGGTTCATCGGAGTCATTACCAAATATTCTCCCCTATAACAAGAGAGCAGAGCACAAGCCAATGGTACTTGAGTGCCAACTCTAGCAGAGACAGAGGCCAATACCCAAAGGCCAGAAAGAGACAATAAAGGAGAAGAAGACAAAGAGCACAGTGGTGGCTACAGAGTGGTAGCTCCTCAAGAAAAGCAAAACTATTCTTAGTAAGAGTTTGAACTTTGAATGGGCTAAGTTTTTGCTTCAAATAGATGGCTCTAAACTAGGAGAGGTTGAATTATATCAGATGACCATCTTAAAGTTTATTGAAACCTCACTTCAATATTAATATTAAAATTTATATGGTTATGTTAAAATTTATTGAACCACCAGACAATAATAAGTGTTTAAGAGCAAATCAGCTCATTGATATAAAGTTACCCTTTGGCATATTTTATAAAATTGGTCTTCTAAAATTGTGTATACCACCTAAGTAACATGTGAGCTGAAATCATTGTTCTTATATATGTAAAGTCTTATTTTATAAAATAACATTGTCATTTGCTGAATACATTGTTTCATTTTCAAACCAAATATTGACAGCTGAGAAGTTGCAGAAGCTCAAACATTAACTACTAATGAAGTGATAAATGTTTGACCTAGTGTTTAAAATCTGGTTAGGATATTCATGCCTTCATTCAACTCCTAGCAGAAGAAGTGTTGTTGAACACTGACCCCTAGAAGGACACTGGGCTGGAGTTTTTATTATTAAAAAATACTGTATTCTTCTTATTGGCTAAGTTAGCTGTATTAGGTTTTCCATGGGATGTGACACCAAAAACTTCTAAACAGACTTATCAAGTCTATGAAATGGGAATCCAGATACTTTAGTAGAGATTTGTGAGAGGAGAACAGGAGATGTTGGATTTAAATACTTCACACAGTGCCTCTTGCAGAGTTTGCCCACAATCACCACTATTAGATGGAACAGTTCTGTTGCTGTTGTTTTTAATGATCTCCTGATGTTTCAGAGGAGGAAAGTGGAAACTAATGAGGCTACATGACTTGCTCAGGTTCTACAGTGAGAAGACAGGATAGTGGGAAACAGAACTCAAATTTCTGGACTCCCACACAAGCTTGCTTGGACTGTTCATCTGAAAGTGAAAACTCCTGTGTATCTCTGACAGGTTGCCATCACTTTCATGGGTTCCAAATTTTCTAGAGTTTATTTTCCATTTTCTAAACCATACTGAGCTCTCAGTTTTCTATGTTTTATTTTCCGTTTTCTAAAAAGATGGAACATTCCACAGTATTACTCAGGGAGTATTTAATTGCCTCTCCTTGTCAGAAATGGGTTTTACTTTTCATATACTTATATTCATCTTCATATTTTCTCTTCAGTAGGTAGTAAAATGAAACAAAATCCCCAGAAATCTCCATTTTAAAATCTGGAAAATTGAAAGCAAAAACTAGGAAGGTTATATAATTTTATTTTTCATATAATAAATACTATGTCTTGTTTTCCTGTCAGCTCACTTCTTTTTTCACTTCAGTGTTTTTTTTTTACACATTAGGAGAGATTCAGAAAATACTGAGCTATGTCACAAGGGTAGAGCTTAGATTATGGAGAGGAGTTAAGTCAGAGAGTATCAGGAAAGAAACTACCTCACGTTATGCTCTATTTGCATCACTTTCCTAACTTCTCAGCAGATTGAAGCAGTGGATAACATTGATGCTTCCTGTGATAATGCTGATGTCTGGAAAATCTATTCCACACGAGTTTTGCTTAGAATAGATTGAGCCATTTTGATTTTTATGTTTTGTTCTGACCTTCTGACTTCAGGACAAATCCAGTTTTTAAGAGACATAGAATTTCCTAGCACAATTTTCTAGTATTGTGCTCAGCAAAGAAATGAAGCTTTCTATGACAACTTTAACTATGTGCCATTGTGCAGTGGAAAATCATGAAATGTGGCATTATTTTCTGTAGAGTCATGTCCCAAAGAAATAATGTTCTCCATTAAAGTTTTAAAAATTACTTTAGAGACTTAGGGCATTGGAATTGCTTGAGAATTAGAAGAACTGGAAAAATACTGTTTCTCTCAGGTTATTAAAAATCTTGTATGGTTCCTCAAATAACTTAATGTCTCTTCATCCCAGTTCCCCATACCTCCAATTTCAGGAGAGTAGAACCAACATGGAAAATGACCTACTGGTATCCCATGCCAAAAAAAAAAAAAAAAAAAAGGAAAAATAAAATTTCCTAACAAAACAGATAACCTCCATTAGTGGTTTTAGTGATTGATTTCCCAGAAATCCACTCTATCCCAAATGTATAATTTACTAGGCACATATATGGGATGCATTTCCAGAAAATGAGGCACAATAAGTCAGCTGGGGGTGGGTGATCGGGACCTCTGGGATGAATGAAACCTGAAAATGGCGTCTTAGGCTGAGGTCACTAAAGAAGAGCCCATGACATGGACTCTTGTGAAAAGTACTTAGAGACTCCTGGAGAAAAGGAATGAAGGAAGCAGAATAGAATGTAGGAAGAAAGCTAAGGAAAAATGCATTATCAGAGAATAGCTTCTGCCTGGTTCTACAGGAAGTTCTGGGGTAAAAATTTCTGCATGAAGCGGCAGGTGTTGTGGTGCAGCAAGTTAAACCACCATCTGCATGCTGGCATTCCTCATCAGAGCCCCGGTTTGAGTTCCAGATGCTCTGCTTCAGAGCCAGCTCTCTGTAAATGCACCTGGGCAGGCAGCGGATGGTGGTCCAAGCACTTGGGCCTCTGCTACCCTTGTTGCAGACTTGTATGGGGCTGCAGGCTCCTGACTTCAGCCTGGTAGAGCCCCAGCTGTTGTGGCCATTTGGGGAGTGAGGAGTGAACCAGTGGATGGACAATTCTCTCTCTTTCTCTCCCCCACCCCTTTGAGTGTGTGCATAACCCTTTGCCTCTCTGCCACAAACCTCTGCTTATTTTAGCCTCTCACATTGTACTTAAAATGATGTGGTTTTCTTCTTTCTCCTTCACTTTCGCTAGTTTCTTGGTTTCTAAAAACTATGTTTTGGAATGCAATAGACATTCAATATGTTTTTGGAAGGACAGAGTGCATTAGAGTCTGGAGGTCAAATGACTGCAAAAGGTTATTTCATCTGCTTCCTATTTCTTCTGTAATAGCTAACCTCAAATTTTGTGGATTAGATCCACAGGTTTATTAGGTTATAGTTCTAGAAGTCAGAAGTCCATCTTACAAGCTAAAGTCAAGGTATTAGAAGGGATGAATTCCCTATGTAGGTTCTAAAGGGAGAACTAATTTTCTTTCCTTGTTCAGATTCTAGTGACTGCACTCCTTGACCTTCCTCAATGCCAAAGTCAGCATGCTAACATCCTCCAATTTCTCTCTCTCTCTCTCTCTCTCTCTCTCTCTCTCTCTCACACACACACACACACACACACCACATGTCCTTCACTGATTCTGACCCCCCTACTTTTTATTTTAAGATTTATTTATTTATTTGAGAAGTAGAGTTACAGGCAGAAAGAGTGAGAGACAGAGAGAGAGGTCTTCCAGCCATTGGTTCACTTCCCCAGAGCTGGGAAGATCTGAAGCCAGGAGCCAGGAGCTTCTTCTGGATCTTCTGTGTGGGGTTCAGGAACCTAAATATTTGGCCCATCTTCCATTTGCTTTCCCAGGCCATTAATAGGGAGCTGGATCAGACACAGAGCAGCCAGGACTTAACCAGTGCTCATATGGAATCCTGGTGCAGCAGGCAGAATCCTAACCTACTACGCCACAGTACTGGCCCCCCTCCTACCTTCTTAATAAAAAAAAAGTGAGTTTATCCATATTCCCTAAGATTACTTCCAAATCTAAAGATCTTTAAGTTAATCACATCTACGAACTCCCTTTTGCCATGTAAGGTAACATATTAACAGGGTCTGAGTTATGGCATGGATATATTTGTGGATCTATTATTCTACCACAATCACAAAATTTCTTTTGGAAACTCCCGTGGTTTTGCCTGCCATCTACAATAAGTACCCAGGTGACATCAGAAGAGGTATCTTCAGTCTAAATTGATTCCAAATGTTTGCTGTCTGTGTCTTCTGAATGTCCCAAATCAAACTTACCAGGTTGGCTAGTCACCTCCATCTCTTATTGGTCATTGTCTCATCAGTGGCCACAATGGTACCTAGTTAGCAACCTTTGGATGTCAATTGCTTCCTCTTTTTCACTTATCACTACTTTAATCATTTTCATGTTTTGCTCATTTCACTTTCCTTCTCAAAGCCTTCTCTTCTTGATTTCTTCTGCTATGTCCTGACTTATTTACTCATCACATCACATCTGGACAATAAAATGTCTTTTAACTGTATCTTCCCAACTCTGGTCACCTGTCCATAAGTGCATTATCCTCGGTGACACAAAAGATTTAAAGGGTCTATCTGGCATGGTTAAAGCATGTAAAGGATTCCACTCAAGCACAGGGAAATCCAAGTTCTTCGGATTTGCACTGTGAGCCTTCCATGATCTGACCCCTGCCTGCTCTCCAAGTTCATCTCCCTGTCCTCTTTGCCTCACACTTCCTGATTTCATAAGCCAAACTTAAGGGATCTTCCAAAATTCAATTCCAAAATTTCAAACATAAAGAAAATAAACTTTTAAATTTTCTTCTGTCTACCTGCCCTGTTGTGGGAGGACTTTGTAGGGGGCTCACATGCCCATTGTGAGTCTGTTGGGAGCCCTTTCCCTGTGTTCCCAGTGTAGACCGCACATTCCATTGTACTTATTCTCATTACTTATTATGGAAACTATGTGTTTTAACTGAATTTGGCAAAGTCCCTGGCACAAAGTAGAAATCTGATCTGTGTTTAATGAATGAAGTAATTAACAGCTGCTTAAGTGACAGAACTGGGGACTATTGATTATCAGCTTTGTTAGCATTCTTTCTACTACACTGTACACTTAAAATTATTATGTGTGTAGCTACCATGTTTTAGTGAATACTGATTTGGTTACAATGCTTCAGCCTCTTTCAATAGTGCAACCAAGAGTACATACATAAACTCCATGGCATGCCTTTACTTTCAGATGCCTCACTGTAGTTACATGGCTATCTTCTGACTGTGTTTTCACATCATCTTCTCTCTATGAGTCTATCTCTGTATCCAAATTTCCCCATTTTATAAAGACACCACTCATTTTGTAATAGGACCCACCCTGATGAGCTCATTTTAACTTGCTAATATCTGTAAAGGATGTATTTCCAAATAAGGTCACTATCTGAAGTAAAAAGGACTAAGACGCTAACATATGTTTTAGTGAGAAACATTCAACACATAAGAATTGATGCTAATTTATTTATATTTATGAAGGAATTAGAAAGAGGAAGAATATTAAGAAACAACGTTTGCCTTTCCTAGGCAAAGGGAAAAGCATAATGTAGAAACTTGGCAACAATAAGAACAAGAAGGTTAAGTGAAGGATAAATATGACAGTAGTGATAAAATAATTTTGCTCTGCTTATAAATCATATTAAAAATTTTACTTAAATGTTCTAAAATATTTAGCTCCTTCAGACAACAGTTATACATTACCTGAGATTTTTATAAATACGAATTATCCCATAAGGCAATTTGAACATGAAATCAAAATAAAAGAAATAACTAATGGATAAAGAATTGTTTTTATGTAAGGATGTAAAAAGTTTGATTATGGAATTATGATGTTGGAGGAAGAAAAAAGAGACAATCAGTAACTCAGGGTATTCTGTTGCTTTTCTTCCCCCAGATTCTCCTACATGGAAGTGCAAGAAGAATCAAGAATTCAGAAGAGCAAGAAGCTAAAACTTTAGGGGGTGGTATTCTTTCAGCAGGAAGTTATGAAAAACTCAATTTGATACCCTGTAGGGAAATACCCATCACTACAGAAAGGGGCTCAGAGGGGACCGCCAAGGTTGGCTGTTCCTCAAGTACTAAACTACCCCTCAAACATTCGGCTGTCAAACCCTCACCAGCAAGGGTCCAAAAAAATTGAAGAAAATTTTGAGTAGCAGCCAGCTAAGGTATTCAAATCTACTTGATGTCAACTGTAAATTTTATTTTGGAGGAGAGTCATGAAGAGTGTAAGTTAGCATAAAGGGAGTCAATTTTAGGGAAGAATTTTCTAGACCACAAAAGAGATACTTAGAGTGACTAAAACAGCTAGATATCTTTCCTTCTCAATTTTACAAAATTTTGTGTCCAAAATTAAGTCCAGTGCTCCTCTCCCCAACTAAAATTATGCTTGAGTAGCAGTATTTTACCAAAGATCAGGGCCTATTGGTACTTTATGCCCTCCATTGCTCATACAGAAATGAATAATATCCCTTTCCCAGACTTATCTTTGGTAGTTCTTATCAATTTCCTTGTTTTGAGTCTATCAAAATCACTTTTCTGCTGCTAAATTCTAATGGGCTTTTTTCTTATTTCTTCTCTATAATTGAATTGTTGAATAAACTTCCTGTACTAACACTCCACACGCCTTTTATTATAGTCAACATTATTATTCCTCATAACAGGGGAGCTCAGGTTGTGAACAAACCCTTGTAATAACTGCCCATGTTGGCTGATTCTGATTCAATAGGTTTGGTGTAAGGCTCAGGAATCGACATTTCTGAAAATCTCTCCAGCAGCTTCACTTCTAATGCACAGGTCAGGATGAGAATCTTCTCTCTAGAGGAGTGACATGTACTACTCTTTAAGGAAACATCACAATTCTGATCCTTGGGACCTCTAGAGCCCTGTTATGGTAATATTTATGTCTATGCATGTGGGTGTGCATACATGTATTAGAGTGTAATAATAAATGAAAATAAGTCATAGTTGTTAGACATAGTTGTTAGACAGTGGTTAAGCAGCTGCTTGAGATGCTCATGTCCCATATCTGCAAACCTGGGTCTGAGTCCCAGCACTCATTCCAACGCAACTTCCTGCTCATGCACACTCTGGGAGGCAGCAAGTGATGGGCCAAGCATTTTGTTCCCTGTCACCAAGATGGGAGATCCAGATTGAATTCCAGGCCACAGACTTTGGTATGGTCCAGCCCTGGCTTTTGTGAGCATTTGGAGAGTGAACAAGTGGATGTGGGTTCTCTCTCTTCCCCTCTACTGCTTTCCAAGTAAATAAAATAAATAAATCAAATTTTAAAAAATAAGTAATAATGTCTATTTACTTCCAAACATTTTGAGAAATCTTCATCTAGATTATTAGCAAAAATATGAAATATGAAAGCAAAATTGTGAGTCTGGGAGCAAGCATTTAGCTGGACAGCTGTGATGCCTGGGTCCTGTATGCTGAGTACCTGGATTTGATTCTTGGTTCCATCTCCTGATTCCAGTTTCCTGCCTATTCAAACCCTGAGAGGCAGCAGTGATGGCTCAGGTAGTTGGGTTTTGGCTCCCCACGTAGAAGGCCTGATTGCATTCCTGGCCTCTGGCTCTTGCTCTGGAGCAGCGTTGAACCTTGGGGGCATTTGGACAGTGAAGTAACAGATGAGAGCTCAGTGTGTGTCTCTCTCTTTGTCTCTCAAATTAAAAAAAAGAATTCCCTAATAACTTAAAAAGTTTAACTATTTGAGAATTGATATAATGCCAGTGACTAATATAGTTTCTTAAAGGTAAAGTAAAAATAACAATGGAGTGGTAGTCTACAATACCATAGCAGTGAATAGTTTAATGTTTTTCACCTCCTTCTAATGACATTTATAACATCTGATAAATTGCACACATCTTCGTAATTTTTTAAACATGTTTTGAGCAAAATTGCCAATAACAACAAAACATAGCAAAAATTAACACTCAGTTAGAACCTGTTAAAGTTTCAGGTAGCATGGAAAGCTGTTTACATGTAATTTGTCTAAATTCACAAATATCATATTATGGCAATTGTTAAAGTTCCTACTTTAGTGATGAGGAAATTGAGGTGCAGTAAGGTTACAGTATTATTTTATGGTAACTGAAAATGGAAACAAATGGGGTTGGGATGATGCTATGAAATCTGATTCCAAAGCTTAATATTTCTATTGAATAAATAAACCCATTAATATTTGAAGAGACAGCCTTTTAGGGCATAGGCTTGTTTACCACTTTGCAAAGTTTTGCCTCAGGACTTAATGCCCTGAGATTAAATTTTTGTTTCTTCATTCTCTGATTATTTATTCTGTGTGTACTTCCCAAAGGAATTAGGTCAGCTTAAAGAGCAGCTCTGGAGACAATGTAAGCAGTGAGAACTTTAATGACAAAAAAAGTGAGTTGCAACCACCAGAAGGCCTTGCTGATTCAAAATAAAGTCAACACAACTCAGGAATGAAAAGGAAAAGGATGTTTGGAGGTCATCATTTGTTTTTTCAACATACTAGGACAAGTTCTTGAGACACTGATCTTAGAGACTGCTTTTGCTCAACCTTTCCCAATCTTTACTTGTTGGTGTCAGGCACATCCAAACACATGAAAGGAACTAAAGTTGTAGCAGAAGTGTAATAAGAAAAACAGGCTTATTTTCAGTAGTTATCTTAATTCCCACACCCAGCTTCCAAGAATCAAAAGGGAAGTCCTAAAGAATAATTTCTACAATGGAAACTAATGGAAAGACAAGAGCATTGTTCCCCATCTTGGGAAGACCCACGAGTAGCCTTGCCTGAGTAGTGTGGATTAGGAAGAAGCCACTCATCTGAAGGAGAAAGTCCTGTCTTGGAACCTGGTAGGAGCTGGATGAGGGCCACTTCTGTCATCCCTTATATAAAAGAGCAGTATTCACTTTCTTCTGACCTTTTGGGTGAAGGCCCTAGCCGACAGACCCATGACTGTGCTGCTGGAGACGGGCCTCATAAGAACAAGATCCTTGTCAAGAACCAAGAAACGGTGTGGGATCCTTGCTCCTCAGAGGGGTGAAAGCTGTGTGGGATCAGAAGCCTTGTCATGACAGTTAAGTGAAACCAATGCTGCACTAGTACTGATGTGGGAGGAATACAGTGCTTCAATCTGTTACAAACACACAGTGATATTCAGACACATTGAATATTGCCATAAAACTGCATCTACTTAGGTTGCATTTTCACACTTTCACATGGGATTTGGACAATGAAATAAAAATTCAAATCCTGTTCCAATAAAAATGTTGTATTCCGTATTTGTGAGCTCTAATTCACAATTTGTAGTATAAATTAAATCAGTGCAGTTCAGATGTATTTCTCTCAGGCTATCAGACAATAAAAAGCTACTTCTAAGGGCATAAGTTGTGCATCAGAGTATCTCAGATGACTTGTAAAAAGCAGATGACTAGGACCTACCTCCAAAATCAGTCATTCTGGGCTGGAGGCCTGTAATTGTCATTCCTAAAGAGTTTCTAGGTGATGCTGCTCCTGCTGGTCAGGACCAAGCTTTGAGAAGTGCTTACCTGGGGGTTTCAGAATCTTGACTTGAGTGGGTGTTTTATGAGGACTGGGAATAAGCACATCCACAGAACCAGTTCCTTGGGTCAAGCAATGTTACAGGGGTGTTTCATGTATGAACACACTTCCCTTCCATAGCAATCCTCTCAAGTGGGTACCATATTCTTAGCCGCGGCCCGGGCCCTCTTCATGCCCTTCAGGCTCTTTTCCTTGTGGGCCTCACGCTGCTCGCGCTTGCGCTGGACGTTCTGGGCCTGCTGGTCCTGCCTCTGCGCCTTGAGCCGCAGCCTCTCCTCCTTGGCCGCCAGGATGGCCTGCAGCTCCTCCTCGGACTTGTGCACGAAGCTGTGGAACAGCACGTTGCCCTCGCCCACGCCCTCCTGGATCTTGATGAGCCGCAGCGTCATCCGAGGGCCCATCTCGGTGAGCCGCACGGCGCTCTGCTGGACCCCATGTTGCCGCGCCCCGCCACGGCCTGGGGCAGCTCGGTGATGTTGTGCTCCCTGTCGGGCTCGGCCTCGCTCTCGGACAGCCCCGCGCCCGTGGCCAGCAGCTCGCTGATGTCCTGCAGGCGGCTCATGTTGGGGAACTTCTCCTGCAGCAGCTTCTTCATCCCCCGGCTGGCGCCCACGGGCACCACCTTGATGCTGTAGTGCCGGATGTCCAGCTCCTGCGAGTTGGCGTTGTAGCTGATGAGCAGACAGCGCTTGATGGTGTTCAGGTTCACCTTGTGCACGTTGAGCGAGGGCAGGAGGTTCTGGAACATGGTGGCCGTGAGCTTCACGCGCATGCCCTGGGGGCCGAAGCCGCTGAGCACCTGGAGTGGCGGGTGGCTGAACTGCTGCTCGTGCATGCGGTGCCGGCGCAGCGAGGAGACCACGTCCCGCACCAGCGCGTACTTGCTGACCTGGAAGGTCAAGGTGGGCCCTCCCGGCAGGCGCATCAGCTTAAAGTAGACGGCGCTGTCCTCTTGCTCAGGATCAGGAAGAGGGTGACCCCCAGGGGCCCGGCCACGGCCACGCAGTCCTTCAGCGAGTTCTTCTTGTGAACCTGCAGGCGGCTGGCGGTGAGCGGCTCCATGACCCGCCGCACGTCCAGGATCAGCTGCCGGACGCTGCGGCCCGCGCGGCCTCGCGCGAACACGAACGAGTGCGGCTGCGGGCGTGGGCCTCGAGGTTGCGGAGCTGCGCCTGGGCGCGCGCGCTTCTGGTGCCGGGACTGCGCGGGGCGGGGGGGAGCGAGGGGAGAACGGGGAAAAAACTGTTGATGTTCCTGAGATCCACTTAAATTCCATGACCTGATTTCACTTTGTGCAGAACTTAAGCTCCAGGACTTCCTCTCTCACTTAGATGACCACAGCTCTCCCTAGGTCCACCAGGACCTTTCTCTCTGGTTATGCATGAACTCCCTCCTCTCCACACCTATCTCCCCTGTTTCCTCACAAGGCTGTTCCTTCTGCAAGCCATACTCCACTCCAATGGCAGCTGACTTCTACCTGTGCCCTTCGGCAAAGGTAGTGGTTGGAAGATAGGAAGACAGGCATTGATCCCCTTACCTTCAGTGACGTGGCTCCTCTGCACTCCTCATCTTGTGGGATGTGTCTGCCATGTTCCGCCTCCAGCTGGATGACCCTGAGCTGAGCTCTGCTATGTCTGCAGGCTCCCATCCTCCTCCCGGCCTCCCTGAGGCTGCTAATGACTTCTTGACATGTTTGGAATGTCTCATCATCCCATTTGGCTTCTTAGCTCTTCTACTGTCCGTGTAACCAGTTCCACACGTGGATGTCCTCTACTTACAACGCTTTAAGTTGTTTTTGTCTTCCTCACTGGCTCATGACCTATAGGCCCTCATTTAGCTGCCCAAGTTGCACTGGGACCTCTCTCCTTAAACACAGATGAGCTCCTACCCTGGAAAATGTGTGCTAGTTGCTCTACCCTCAAATGCTCTTCTCCCGGATGATCTCATAGTTTACTCACACATGTTATGCCAGTCTTTTTGTAACTGTCACCTCTTGATCATTCTGCCCAAAACCAACCTGATAGTCTCCCTTCATCACTTTTTGCTGTGTAATTTTTCTATGGTGCTCGTCACTGATCAAAATGATCATGCTAATATGTGTGTCTACTGCCTTATTAAGCAGCTTCCAACAATAAGATATAGGCATCATGAAAGTGAGTATCTTGAATGTCCCATTTGCTACCTTGCTTGAACATAATAAGAACAATTGTGTTCAGCACTAAAGAAATATTTCCTGATAGAATATCTGCCTAAGTTATTAACTAAATGGATTAATATAGTCTTAAAGTGATGACCCTGGAATGGCAAATAGGAAATCCTTTGATTGCCCGCTCAGATCAATTCTGTCCATAGAAAATACAAAACAGAAGTTTTGTATGACACAATTATCTAGCTGAATCCTAAAAGAACTTTTATAAGGCTCTGGGAGATACTGAGAATACTCATATTATATTAGGCACACAAGTTTGCACCAACCAGAAAACGTACCTCTAGTCAATTGAAAGACTTAGTGGCCTAAATTACTCAACACTGTCAATCTAAATGCTAGAGAATGTCTGCCTACCTCAAAATAATGACTTTGGTTTTACATAGTGGATACTCTATTGCTATTTCTGACAGTAACTGGTGGTCAACTTCCAATTACTTCTTAAAGCAAACTCAAGGAACAGAAAGAAGGCTTTCCTTCATTCCGTTTGCTACATTTTTTAAATAATTTTTTCACTAAAGTGTACTCTGTATATTTCCTCATGCATATTGTTCTCCAAACATTATTATCTTCGAGCATGCTCTTTTAGGTGGTACATCATTTTTCATTATAATGGTGTACATAATAGTGATTTTTAATTCATTTTGTATTATGGATTTATAGACATTTTCATTTATTAACAGAATACATAGATCATTAGTAACCATTCTTTTACTCTATTTGCACAAGTGAATATTGTCTTCTCCTTCATTAATAAGTTTTGCAATTCCCACTAACCTATGAACCCACAATAAAATAATTCAGATTTTAAAAACTTACTTTTAGTGTTGTCTACCATTCCTTTAAAATTATTCTCTTCACTCATGAACTTCATTTTACTTCCCAATCATTGTATAAATTTTCAAAGACATTGATGACTAGTGAATACATTAATGATATACTGTAAGAGTCCTCCCAAATATATGTGTTTGTTTTTATTTCCTTTATACAATTTGGCCTTAAGCAACATATTTAATTGTAGTTCCCTTACATTCCAAAATATGTAAATATTTCCCTAGATTTTTTTGAAAATATTTCTGCAGTAGAAATCTTTGCCATCTGAAATTTTGTTACTTACAAGTTATAAGAGTAGACATAGTGATATAAGCTAGATGTATGTAGATGCAGATATAGACATAAATATGTTTTCTAGAAGTTTTACATTTTTTCTAAAATTCTTATAAATAAAAATATTGCCAGATCTAGAGTTTTTTCAGTATGAGGGAAGGTTTTTATCATTGTTTCTTTTTTTACCCTTACTCCTAAATAATAATTTTTCATATTTTACTTATCTCCTTCCAGATCTATGATTTATCTTTCCTTAGATTTTCAAGAAAGTTTGCTAAATTGGGTGCTTTAAATTTTCATAATAACATAATTTTTGTTTTTTATATCCTACAGTGCAGATTTTAATTTTTCATGACATTTCAATTTCTTAAAAATGTTTCACTATCTTATTTTTTTCCTTTCATCTGAACTGTTCCCATTTTATTTCTATCTGCTTTTTTTTCTATGCCTTCCTGTTTCTATATTGGGAAACCATATATAATTTATTGTAATGAAAATGCCAAAATCTTATTTTCTTTAAGATTTATTTTATTTTATTCAAGAGTCAGAGTTACAGATAGAGAAGGAGAAACACACACACACAGAGAGAGAGAGAGAGAGAGAGAGCTCTTTCACCCACTGGTCCTCACCCCATGTGGCCCTAATGGCCACAGCTGGGCCCATCTGAAGCCAGGAGCCAGTAACTTCCTCCAGGTCTCCCATGTGGGTGCAGGGGCCCAGAGACTTGAATCATCCTCTTCTGCTTTCCCAGGTGCATTAGCGGGGAGTTGGATCAGAAGTGGAGCAGGCCTAACCAGCAAATTCTATTCTATATATGAATTTCCAGACAGTAGCCTCCTTTGACACACTTAGCATCAGGTGTTCTCTCCACTGATCCACAGAGGCTGCGTGTCAGGTGTTCAGGTGTTCAGGAGTCAGGTGATCCACTGAGGCTGCGTCGGGAAGGGGAGATGGTGGGCAGATCACATGATACAAAATGGGTGCTCTTAATTATGTTAAAAAAATACAGTAGAAAAAGAAAGGGGATGATTTCCAAAGAAATAGTTCTCAGAATCCAGAAAGACAGAGGAACATGAATTAGTCAAGATGAACGTTCCATGATAACATGATATTCTTTAAGATATCTAAAGGTAAACACTGAGCTCTCCCTGAGTCCTCTTTCCCAGTTTTTACACCTTGGTTTCTTTTTTAATTTTTAAAAAATTTTTATTTAGCTTACACAAGTAACACAATACATGTATTTCATGTATACAGATTTAGGAACATAGTGATTTTTCCACCTACCCTCCCTCGCACCTATGTTGCAACGCTTCTTCCTCCTCTCTCTCACATTCCCATTCTTAATTTTTACAAAGATCTATTTTCAGTTTACGTAATGATTGCACAGTTAACCCTATACTAAGTGAAAGAGTTCAACAAATAGTATGAAGGAAAAAAACACTGTTACTCAATGAAAGAGACAAGGACTATTTGAACCCCTTATGTTTTTTAACCTTTCAAATTTTGTGAATATTGAATATAATTGTACAGCGTGATCTTTGGCTAGAGAAATGCATACTTACGAACACCTGTCTAGAACACCTGGACATGATGGTGAATATTGCCCACACTGTTGTGAGTATTTGGGGGAGTATCTACCAAACATTTCAGTCTCATTGTGCCTTTTATTTTAACTCTGTATAATGGAAGAGTACAATACACAGATCCACCTTTTTCTTGATTCTTGCCCTCAGAATGCTGTCTATAAATTCATGTTTATTGTGTTTAAGCATGTTTTACTTCTGTTATACTCTGTCAGTTGAATATGACACATTTCTTACATCCTTCCCACGCTGAGGCCCAGTGGGCGTATTATTGTGCACAATGCTGCTAAGAATGCTCCAGATCCTGTATCCTGGGGTCCCCATGTGCTTCTCCACGGTGCACACCCAGGAGCAGAAGTGTGGCATCATAGGGTATGACTATCTTCAACTTTACTGCATAAGGTCAAGCTGTTTTCTAAAGTGATTACACTGGTGTACACCCTACCCCTGGCAGGCACAAGACTTCCTGCTCCATATACTCATTGTGACTTCTTTTCATCACATTTTCAACCTCTTTGCAATTAGAGATTACAAATATCCTCATTGTCAGTTCTGGCCCACAGAACTGTACTCAATACTTCATACAAGATCTGACCAGAGTACTATCATGTCATATGAAATAGTATACACCTATGTTTAACCTATTCACATTTACTTTGTACTAAGCTAATTCTATACCCTGAAGTCTTTTGTTGATAAGTCATATCTCTTTGGTATTATATTTTTGCATTTTTTCACTTTAGTAATTTTGCTTATTCTCTCTATCAAATTTTACTTATGATTCTGGGTATTAAGTTTGTTTGGTTTCAGCCCGGCTCAGTCTGGTGGCTGCAGCCGCTGAGGGAGTGAATCAGCAGATGGAAGATCTCTCTCCCTCTCTCTGTAACTCTTTCAAATAAAGAAATTAATCTATAAAAGATTATTTGACGTAATGAATCTGTCACCAAAAATACTAGCTTTCAGTCAACTTCAAGCAAATGTCACCTAATTCATCACTGAAAAGAACAGAGTTTTGGAAAATGTACCAGAACATTTTCCTAAGCTGACTCATGTCCACAACTCAGCACTAAAGTGACGCTACTGCTCTATTATCCAGAAATTTCATTTAATAACTAGTCTTCATTAACTTTTGGTTGCCATCTTTCCCTATTCTTACTCTAATGTAAGTACACAGAGCCTTTTTGTTGTTGTTGTTAATATGTGTCTGTAAACTTTCCCTCCCAAGACTGAGACAATTTTGAGCTCTGATTACCCTGGTCCTGCTTCATGGTATTATAGGATCCTCTGACAGTATCATTTGGTTATGTCTTCTTTTTATTTTGTACAAAATTCCCTTAAAATTTGATATCATCCAAGGAAGCTGTGTAATCAGCATGTTTTTTTTTTTTTTAAATACTCTTCCTCCATTCTCTCTCTTGAAATTTTAAAACCAGAATTAAATTTTCAAGAACCCCCAACTTCCTGAAATTGTGTTTCCATGGTGCCAGGATTCATGCTATGAAGTCATACTTGCTTGTTCTCTGGTTTTTCTAATGCCCTTCTTTCTAAAATCTAGGGCAGACTGTCACTGGCTATCATGAACTCTGAAATGAATACATTCTCCCAGGTTGCACTATTGCACTATGACTTCTTTATTGAAAAATTGCTCCATATTGGCAGAACCAGCTTCCTGGGCTCCTGGTTTTGAGTGGCACCGAGACCCCTGCTCCAAAGACCTCCCAGCCACTTTCTTTCAATGCTCTGCTCTTTCTATCTTAAAATTATTAATATGTTTTGAATAAAAGGGCTCACATGTTCATTTTGCATCACACTCTGAAACTTATGTAGCTGCTCCTGATACTTGTCTGCGTTCATAATAGAAAGTCATGTATTTGCTGTCTCTATTTCCCAGCTGATCAAATTGACTGCAAGGCAATTAAGGATATTTTTTAATTAAAAAAATCTGCAAACAGTATTTCCAAAGATGTTAACTCTGTTTAACAATCTACTCCCATAAGCATTTCTCGGAGTTTTATCAAGGTACATATCTATAAATAAAAATTTTCTTTAAAAAATAAAAATTTCTCCCATCATAAGGATAAAAAAGTTGTAAAATATAATGTAAACATTTCTATAATTCATAAAGTGCTTAAATATTTTATTATATTTTCTAATTATCTAACTTGTAACATAATTATCATTGCTAAGCACTTACCAAATAATGAATATTCATATCATATTACTATTAATACATATATATATTTAACTTAAAAATTTGAATCCTATAAAACATAAACAAGATATTTTTTAAAGTCCAAAAAGGTTTCTAGGATTTCTGAACTTATTTTGAAAGTTTTTCCTATGGTTGCTCTTTCTGAAGATTTTAATAGATGAAATTATGCTGCATAACTGATTTCTAAGTAAATATTCATATGTAGTAATTCATAAGAGGCTTTTTCATGGATTGTGCTCCCTATAGAAATCTTATGCTTCAGGATGCACTTTCTACCTCTATCCTCTTTGCTTTCTTACCTTCCAACTCTTATCTTGGTTACACTGTGTTACTTGCTAGTGGCAGTCAATGAATAGATGAGAGGGATGCATCTAAATAATCTGTAATCCACAAGAGAACCTCTCCTTCACCCACAACAAAGACTTTTCAACTGAAAATGTCAATAACTCCGAAGCTGGACAACTTTGGCTTAAACTGATTGTGCTTGTGCTACCCAATACAATTTAAAGAGAGAAAGAAATGAAAACCATTCCTAGTACTTGCAGATGATGGGACCATGTACTAATTAATCCAAGCAAATCAGTTAGAACACTGGTAATTGATTAGACAAGCGGAAGTAAAAGAGTGATATTCATTTTAACTTGTGCTATTTTAAGATAAGTGCCAATTGCAACCCCAAGTGTATTCAAAGAATGAGAAAACGTAAAACATTTATTGCTTTTTATAAACTGCTTCTTTTGTAATAGTTTTAATTTTAAGTTCATTTTTTTAAAATAATGTTTTTTGGAATCTAAGTTTTGAGTAGGAGTGTGAAACATTTGTGGAAACATTCAGAAGTAGCTACCCTGATTAATAAGCTGCGGTAACATTCAAATCAACACTCTGTTTCCTCCTCTGAGAAAGTCTAGCTATGAAAAATGATTGTAAATTATGTAAAGACTAGCACATTAAATTTGAGATTGCTCTGTTTATTCATTTGACCATGGAAGTTGACCATCAACAACTTTTGCTGCATGCTGACGTACGGAGTTTTCAAGGGGGAATATTCTGTTGAGAATGTTTGAGCTGGAGAAAAAAAATCTCTTAGCATTTTGGTCAATATTTTAAAGATAAAGTGGACAATCAGCATTGTTTTTTTCCTAATAACTTTGATAATGTTAATAACAATAATTTCATGTGATAAAAATGTAACATAATTTCCAATTGCAGATAACATAACAGGGAAATCTTGGAGATAGGTTCTCAGCCCTTTGTGACAAGCACTACAATTTAACAATGATTATCCTTGGTTAATAATTTGAATATAAGGTTAAAATCTGAATGTTGTACGTTTACACAACATTTTCCAAATTTAATAGAATGTTTTGAGTTTTATTTTCTATCAACATAAAATCCATTTGGAAACCTATTAGTTTTGAATCCATTTTTTTAATCTGAAGATAATATAGTCTTAAAGGACAAATTGTTATAATTGAGTACTACCGAAAAAATGAAGATGGATTTTGAGACTACAGCTTTATTTTCTTCATTTTGGGAAAAAATTTATAAATTTTTATCAAGAATTTCATGGAATTTTTTCCCCGTCTCACTTCCCTTCCCATGAACATAACTCTGAGAGACATTTCTCTCTACTATAAATGTTAGGAAAACAGTTTAGACATCCTTTGTTCCATGTGAGTAAGATTACCATTAATCTCACCAAGAGAAGATAGCAAGAAAGAAGCAAGTCCATTGGTCAAATTAAAACCCATAAATATTGATATATAAAAATGTAACAAAATGTTTAATGTGGAAAATAGATAGTGACACACAAGATGCTTTTGTAAATTTTAAGTGAAACAATGAGATAAAAATACCATGAAAGAGGAATCATTTAAAAAAACTATTAGGGGCCAGCGCTGTGGTGTAGCAGGTAAAGCCGCTGCCTGTGGTGCCACCACCCTGTATGGGCGTCGGTTCTAGTCTCGGTTGCTCCACTTCTGATCCAGCTCTCTGCTATAGCCTGGGAAAGCAGTACAAGATGGCCCAAGCCCTTGGGTTCCTGCACCCTTGTGGGAGACCTGGAGAAAGCTCCTGGCTCCTGGCTTCAGATTGGCACAGCTCCGGCCGTTGTGGTCAACTGGGCAGTGAATCAGAGGATGGAAGACCTCTCTCTCTCCCTCTCTCTCTCTCTCTCTCTCTCTCTATATATATATATATATATATGTATGTATGTATGTATATCATCTGTAAGTATGACTTTCAAATACAAAAATCTTTTTTTTTTTTTTTTTTACAGGCAGAGTGGACAGTGAGAGAGAGAGACAGAGAGAAAGGTCTTCCTTTGCCGTTGGTTCACCCTCCAATGGCCGCCGTGGTCGGCGCGCTGCGGCCGGCGCACCGCGCTCGTCCGATGGCAGGAGCCAGGAGCCAGGTGCTTTTCCTGGTCTCCCATGGGGTGCAGGGCCCAAGCACTTGGGCCATCCTCCACTGCACTCCTGGGCCACAGCAGAGAGCTGGCCTGGAAGAGGGGCAACCGGGACAGAATCCGGTGCCCCGACCGGGACTAGAACCTGGTGTGCCGGCGCCGCAAGGCAGAGGATTAGCCTGTTGAGCCATGGCGCCGGCCCAAATACAAAAATTTTTAATAAATTATTAAATGTTTTCCTTCAAAGTGAATCAAACTAACAGTTCTTCAGGTAAGTTTTTTAATCATTAAAGAACAGATAAGTTGCATAACATTTCAAAAATATCAGAGCATAAAGGTGAAGGGAATCATTTCAATTCTGCTGAAAGCATAATGCATAAGTAAACTTAGTAAACAATACAAAAAGAATTATTTGTATTGTTAAATATAATTATATTTTGAAATTTTGTTTTAGAACTATCATATAATATGGATTTCTGTACATATTACTTCTCTACCATAGTAATAGGTCAAAAATATTCAAAATAAGTATTGTAGTAGCTGCCAAAAAGCATTAGGCAATGTTGAACAGTTGGGTGGCCCTTTGGCCCCCTGGTTAATATAATCTTGTGACACTTGAATTCCTGCTCAGAGAGCTTGGTTTGAGTTCGTCTCCACTTCCAATTCAAAGGGATTCAAAGTATGAGAAGGGTTGGATGCAGTACTGTTGGCTCCAAGACAGAGAGGGCATATGCAAGGACCTGAATGAAGCCTCTCTAAGTTGACAGTGACTTGAGACAGCAGCCACCAAAGAAACAGGAGCTTCAACTGCAAGGAACTGAATTCTTGCAACACCCTTAGTGACCAGAGCAACTTGGGAAGAACTCAGAAAGACAAGACCAGAATTCAATCTTTGTGAAACTCTGAATAGAAAAAAACAAACCTGGCAAAGCTACTCTAGACTTCTGACTCAGAGAGTTATGAGATAGTAAGTGTAGGTGGTTTTAAGCTGCTAAGTTTGTGCAACTCGTTATAGCAATATTATGGACTGGAGTATGTCCCCATAAAAGAGCTATGTTGAAACTCTATCCTCTAAAATGACTGCATTTGAAGACAAGGCCGAGGCAATCAAGGTTAAACAAAGTTATGAGAGTGGGTCCCTGATCTGATAGGATCTGATAGGGCCCTTCAAATAAGAGACACCAGAGGTCTCTCTCTCTCTCTCTCTCTCTCTCTCTCTCTCTCTCTCTCTCTCTCGGTGTGTAGAGAGAAAAGGTCATATGAGGAAACAACTGGAAGGCAGTCAAATGCAAAACAAGAAGATCCAACTCAACCAGAAGTCAACTTGTCTAGCTCCTTGATTGTGGACTTCCGGCTTCCAGAACTGTGAGAAAATATATTTCTGGTTAAGCCACTAGTCTCTGATATCTTTTTATCTGACAAGTGAACACAGACACTGTCCTTGCAATGTGAGATATCTGGGTTTGTTTACGCCTAGGAGACAGTATACTTTTGCAGATTAAAAGTGTTATTTATGTGATCAAATTTATCAACCTTTTCTTTTACAGCTTCTAGATGTTTTGTTTTGCTTAGAAAAGCCTTCAAATCTCTCCACCCACCATCACTTGCTCCCTCACTCTGCAGTGTAACTTTTGAATAAAGTGTGAAATGAGTATTCTTCCCCTTCCTGCCTTGCTTTACTTTTCAAGGCTCTCTGACATTAACTTTCTCCTTATTTACCTGTTCCCATGGATGCCAAGAACACTAAGCTCTTGGAACATGGTAAGCACAAAATAAACTTGTCTTGATTAAATGCATTTAATTGTGAAAGACATTCTTACTCTTCCTAATTGCCTTCTGTCAATCTCTGCTATTTTTTGTGGGTTATTTCCTCTCCCATTGACTGTTGCAAGCAAGAAGAAGGAAAATTTCACCATGTATATATTTCTACTGTATCTGATTATTATATGAAAATGTGGTTAAATTTACCAATGGAGCAGACAGTGTAACCACTCATGTTCAATGTGTCATGCAAATGGTTAAAACCAAAAAGCACTCTTTGGATATTCCAGTCCTATTCAAAACAATACCCAAAATGTTTCTTCATTTCTCCCTATCATAGGCAGTTATTTCATATCTCTACTCTGTTTTTTAAATTATTTTTTCATTTTTTCATTTTTTTTGACAGGCAGAGTGGACAGTGAGACAGAGAGACAGAGAGAAAGGTCTTCCTTTGCCGTTGGTTCACCCTCCAATGGCTGCCGCGGTCGGCGCGCTGCGGCCGGCGCACCGCGCTCATCCGATGGCAGGAGCCAGATGCTAGGTGCTTTTTCCTGGTCTCCCATGGGGTGCAGGGCCCAAGCACCTGGGCCATCCTCCACTGCACTCCTGGGCCACAGCAGAGGGCTGGCCTGGAAGAGGGGCAACCGGGACAGAATCCGGTGCCCCGACCGGGACTGGAACCCAGTGTGCCGGCGCCGCAAGGCAGAGGATTAGCCTGTTGAGCCACGGCGCTAGCACCTATTCATGGCTCCTTTTTTCCTTTGCCTGCAGTTTGAGAGGCCGTATCCTCACTCAAGACCCTGGGCAGCAGTGTGTTGGAGCCCTCAGGCAGCAGCTCCTAGGACCACATTGTTGGCATCTTTGCCCAACTCTATGTCCAGTGACATTAAGTTGCTCACATCAAATCAGTCGCGTTGGGAGAATTGACAGTACAGATATTGGAAAATGTAGAAGTCAGTTTTATTTTTTTCCCCATAGAGAACTTGCTCTTAGACACAAATGGTGACACAGGTTAGTCTTATCCATGCCTTGGCCAATCACAACTGCCTCTGTGTGACGGGGTGGGGGGTGGGGCAAGAAGCCCAGGTACTCTGCTAGCTCTGTCATTAAATGATATTTACAAATTCTCAAGAGGAAGATTGCTGGCCCTTGGCAAGACTCATTGGATCTTTGGGCTATTGCAGTCCTATGTTTGGAAATTATTGGTTAGGCATGGGTGTTTAGAATAGCAGTTATGCTGCTGCTTGGGACGCCTACATCTCATATGTTTGTGGACAGTTTGAGTCCTGGTTCCTTGGCTTTCCATTCAACTTTCTGATGCTGCACACCATGCGAGGCAGCAGATGATGGCTTAAGTAATTAGATTCTTGCCTCCCATCTGGCAGGTGCAAATGGAGTTCTGGTCTTCTGACTTCAGCCTGGCCCAGCCTTGGCTGTTGAAGGCATTTGTGGAGTGATCCAATGGATGAAAGATCTCTCTCCCACTGTGTGTCTCTCTGTATCATTTCCTCTCTACCTAACTTTATCTATCTCTTTGCCTTTCAAATAAAAAATGAAAATAAATAAAGTTTTATAAAAGTATTTAAGTCTTTTTTTCTTTGTTAAAATAAAAATGAAAAAGAATGAATTTTATTTTAGTAAAATAAGGTATTAAAACCCTTGAGCTTAACTTTTTATACAAAATCACATTAATAAACGGAATGTCCATTAATAGAGTAATATTAAATAATAGTAAGAAAAATTATACAGTAATGGAACAAGTATATATGTTCTTGGCATGAAAAAATTTAAAAGATTTTATTTATGGGGCCAGTACTGTGGTTTAGCAGGTAAAGCCTCTGCCTGCAGTGCTGGCATCCCATGTGAGTACTGGTTTGAGTCCTAGCTACTCCACTTCTGATCCAGCTGTCTGCTATGGCCTGGGAAAGCAGTGGAAGATGGCCCAAGTCATTGGGTCTCTGTACCTGTATGGGAAACCTGAAAGAAGCTCCTGGCTCTTGGCTTGGGATTGGCGCAGCTCTGGCTATCCTGAGCAAGTGGATGGAAGACCTATTTCTCTCTCTCTCTGCCTCTCTGTAACTCGGCCTTTCAAATAAATAAATAAACAAATAAATGTTTTAAAAAATATTTTATTTGTTTGAGAGAGTTACAGAGAGAGAAAGAGACAAAGAGAATGGTCTTCCATCTGTTGGTTCACTCCTCAAAATGACAAGGACCAGAGCTGGGCTCATTGGTACCCAGGAGTCAGTAGCTTTTTCCAGGCCTCCTGTGTAGGTGCAGGGGCCCAAGCAGTTGGGCCATCTTCCACTGCTTTCTCAGGCCATAGCAGAGAGCTGGATCAGAAGAGGAACAGCCAGGATATGAACCGGGGCTATATGGGATCCCAGCACTTCAGGCGAAGGTGTCTACTATTCCACAGCACCAGCCTCAGCATAAAAGATTTAAGCAGAAAAAGTAAATTACAGAAAAAAAATGTGTGCCTTATGACTGTAAGTATGTGCCAATTTCCCACATATTGATTGAGGGAACATTAGTCGGCCTCCACGGTACTGATAATATTCCATTTCTTTATTTGGGGTAAGAGAGGGAGGTGAAGAAGTGGTTGAACTACTTGAGAGTTGGTCCTGTTATCTCAAGACCTACAAGATATAGGTTTGGCTCCTCTTGCTCTGGAGATAAAATGATCCCTAGGCTGGGTCGATTCATACTGGTTTAGAGGACTAAGACTGACCTGGATGGACCCACAGCTCATTATACACTCATTGCTTCCGAAACTTTTTTTTTTAAGTTAATAAATGTGAATTTACAAAGTGCAACTTTTGCATTGTTGTGCCCCCCACAACCTTCCTCCCTCTCGTGGCCCTCCCCTCTCCTACTTCCTCTCCCATCCTGCCCTTCATCAAGTTTCATTTTCAATTACCTTCATATACAGAAGATCAACTTAGTATATACCAAGCAAGGATTTCAACAGGCTGCACTCACACAACCGCATAAGGTATAGGGTATTGTTCGACTGGTAGTGTTGTCTTTAAATTTCATAGTAAAACACATTAAGGACAGAGATCCTACATGGGGAGCATGTACCCAGTGACTCCCGTTGTTGATTTAACAATTGGCACTCTTATTTATGACGTCAGCAATCACCCGAGACTCTTGCCATGAGCTGTCTAGGCTATGGAAGCCCCTTGAGTTCACCGACTCTGAACTTGTTTAGTCAAGACCATATCACAGAGAAAGGTGCCTCCCTCCTTGATGGCCTGTTCCTTCTGCTGGGGTCTTGTTCACCAGGATCTTTCATTTAGGTTGTTTTTGCCACTGTGTCATGGCTTTCCATGCCTGTGGGACTCTGATGGGCCTTTTAGCCAGATCCGAATGCCCCAAGGGTTGATTCTGAGACCAGAGTGCTGTTTGGGGCATTTGCCATTCTATGAGTCTGCTGTGTGTCCTGCTTCCCCCGCAGGATCATTCTCTCCCTTTTAATTCTATCCTTCATTATTTGCTTACACTGGTCTTATTTGTGAAATCTCTTTGACACATACCCTATCTTATGCTTGTGCTTATACTTATGTTTATGCTTATACTTATCACTTTACCAAGTGCACTGGCATTGGTACATGTCTCCTTGATAAGATTGAGTTGAAATCTCCTGGCACATTTCTAGCTCCACCGTTGGAGGTAAGTCCGAGTGAGCATGTACCGACCTTATATCTCCTCCCTCTCTTATTCCCACTCCTATATTTAACAGAGATCACTTTTCTGTTAATTTTAAATGCCTAAGAATGATTGTTCATTATACACTCATTGCAGTGCATTACATTAGGGGTGAAGGTTCTTACAGATTGAAACTGAGGCTGAGGTACATGATCCACTCATGTCCAAGTTCCTGGTTGGTCAGTGGTGCTCATGGCTTTCCTTTGATCAGTGATGTCGTGCTCTGCAGGGAATTTATGATGGCCAGGACAGCTTCAGTTTGTCTGGGGGTTACGTGAAGGTGGGATTTGTAAGGAAAAGGGGGCAGAAACAGAGAGGAGACAGAACACAAACTTGTAGCCAAACCAAATTTATTCTCTGCTGTGGCCTGGGAGTGCAGTGGAGGATGGCCCAAGTGCTTGGGCCCTGCACCCCATGGGAGACCAGGAAAAAGCACCTAGCACTTGGCTCCTGCCATCGGATGAGCGCGGTGCGCCGGCTGCAGCGCACCGACCGCGGCAGCCATTGGAGGGTGAACCAACGGCAAAGGAAGACCTTTCTCTCTGTCTCTCTCTCTCACTGTCCACTCTGCCTGTCAAAAAAAAAATAAATAAATAAACCCACAAAGGTTGACCAGCTGCCAGAGAGCACACAGACTGAACATGTGGCAGAGGGCCCAGGCAAGAAAAAAAAAAACCAACATGGGCCTTTTTATATCTTACATAGGCTAGGGGTTGTGAGTTCATATTCTATCTCCTCTCTGTTTCTGCTCCCTTTTTCTTACATTTGGTGTCCCATGTGAGGCGGCACCAATCTGTGCCCTTTTCCTTATGCCGTGGACCATAGAAGGCCCAGGAAATCATTTGGTCTGGCCCTGCCAAGACAATTGCATGTGGGACACGAAATTCACTAAATCTATTGTAGGCCAATTTTTATGTGAATATTGTTATAATTACCCACATGGCCCTCATCAGAGAAAAGTTCCCCACTCCTGAAAGTAAGGAAATTTCCTTTGTGCTGTTGATTGGAATACCCTTTGAAATAAGTCACTTGAGGCTATTATGATGTTGAATTGATCTATAGTTTATCTATATCAGTCTAACACCTTCAGTCTTCTGAAGACTTCTGGTTCCTTTACTTAGCTTCTAGTGAAAACAGGAAAATATCTGTAATCATTCTCCTTTACTTCGGCATTGTTAATTTTTAAAGCTTTCCCTGGGGTTGCCTTTTTATAACTTTGATGTCTGGACCAGCAAAAAGAAACTTGATATATATTGTACTTTCTCTCCTTCATGTAAATCAATAATAGATGTGTTTTTATTAAACTGGGCCTAGGAGTCTGAAATTTGCATTTTTATTCTGCCTGGCAGCCCTACCTTGAAACTTGGAGAAAATCTTTGCTCTCCAAATTCTGGACAACATAACACATGTTTTGGAAGAGTTGAGAGACTGGCCTCTGGGATGTCTTGCAATTTTCATCTCACTGCTTTTCATATATGATGGCAGGAAATCTCCTCTAGGTGACTTTTATGAACCAGAAAAGTTGTATTGAACTCACTCAGAGAAGGCATGGGCCACAACTGTGACAAAGGCCCCCACTCCATCTGGGGCAAGGCACTAGGCAGTGGCAGGCTCCTCAGGGCAGAGGTCAAGAGCATCTTGTGGTATTCATTCTGCCTTTACCATTGATGCTAATTTCCCTCCTCCCATCCTCATCTAGAGGCTAAGATCAACAACCAAGCTGTTGGATCTACACTCCTAGCTCTTTAGGTCATATATGTCTGCATCTCCCCAGTCTGTTTCACCTTGGGCAACCTTTCCCACCTAGGTAGAGCTGACATACACAGTGTGTGAAGGCAGCTAGGATCTCTAGTCCATTCCCAAAACTGAAAATCAACCTATCCAGCTTCCAACTCATGGCAACCAAATCAAATGTACACATGAGTTTTGCACAGTTCTTTCAGCTTTCCACAGTGTCAAAAGTACCACATTGATGGTTAAAAGTGAATATTTAATAGTCGAAAATACTTATATTTCAAAAAACTTACCAAACATAAATATTTAAATGTTTACATATAATTCTAGTGGTTATGTTTTTGTTTTTAAATCTTCTCTGTTTGATAAATGGCATCATTTTGAAGATAGTAAACTCTATAGCAAGAAGAAAGTGCTTTGTCAAGTGCCAATTGTTAAATAAACAACAGGAGTCACTGTTTACTTGCTCCCTATGTAGGACCTCTGCCCTTAATGAGTTGTACTATAAGAATCAATGGTAACACTTGTCTTCAAACAAAACTTTATACTTGGTGTGTGTCTGTGTGGGTGCAAACTGTTGAAATCTTTACTTAGAATAGAGTTGATCTTCTGTATATAAAGATAATTAAAAATGAATCATAATGAAGAATGAGATGGGTGGGATGGAAGTGGTGGTGGGATGGCGGGTGTGGGGGGAAGAACTGCTATATTCCAAAAGCTGCACCTATGAAATTTATATTTATTAAATTAAAGCTTTCTAAGAAATGTGCTTTAAAGCCTTGTTCTTCCCCTCATTTAGTTCTGCTTATTTAGGAAGACCACTCACTGATCTTTCAGCTTGTTTCTCTTATATGTAAAATGAGTTTGTAATACTTATCTTCAATATATTTGTTTGAGTACCAAATGAATTGGATTTTTAGGGACCTGGCACATGGTAGGTGCTCACTAAATGTTAAACTTTTATTCTCCACTCAGCCCAGACAAGTAGTTTTTCTAAAATCTCATCCTTGGTGGAGTGGAGAGATACTGGATGATGAGGAATATTTCTGAATGACTCCTAGATTTTTGACGTTGTCATTTCCCTTTTATGGGTACCTCTTAGTCTTTGACATTGTCATTTATTTTGTTTACTAGCCCTGAATTAGACTTGAAACATGATTAAGTTCACTGAAATCCATTGTTTTATCTTTTTTATTTGATCTAAGTTTAGTAACTTCATGCCTTGAAATTGCTTTCTTTACAGAAATCAAAACACTTCACTTACTGCTCCTCAACAAAAAGTGTTAAAGAATACAATATGTAGGGGACTGGTGCTGTGGTGTAGTGAATTAAGCTGCCTCCTGCAAGCTGGCATCCTATAAGTTTCCTGGCTTGAGACCAGGATGCTTCACTTCTGATCTAGCTCCATGCTAATGTACCTGGGATAAAAGTGGAGGGTAAACTAGGTTAACCTCCAACTCAACCACTGCTCCTGCTTGGGAGACCCAGAATAAGTTCTGGGCTTCTGGCTTCAGCCTGTCATAGCCCTTGTCATTGCAGTCATCTGGGGAGTGAATCAGTAGATGGAAGATCTCTCTTTCTCTAACTTTGCCTTTCAAATGAATATACATTTTTTTCAAAAAATATACAATATTTACAAGAAACTTTACCTTGATTTTCCTCTCAAAAAATTGGAAGTGGAAAGAATGGGATAGGGAGGTTGAATAAGAGAACAAGGATCAACGTTACACTTATTTTAAACACAGCTAAGAAAATGTTCATAGTAATTATAATGTCAACACACTGTAAGCATGATAAAACTGACATCCTTCTGTTACTAATCAAATCAACTTTATATTTTCATTTCAGATCAGCCCTGTAGTTGAAAGCTGATGAGGAGAGTAAAATCAAACCCTAGCAGAGCTTCGTGTTGATCTGTAATACATGCAATCAACGCCTACATACATTCGACACTACTAATTTTTTTCTAAAAAGCATTTTTAAAAATTTTTATTCATTTATTTGAGAGGTAGATTTATAGACACACAGAGAGAAAGACAGAGAGAAAGATCTTCCATCTGAGGTTCACTCCCCAAATGGCTGCCATGGCTGGAGCTGTGCCAATAAGAAGCCAGGAGCAGAGTTTCTTCCTGGTCTCCCACATGGGTGCAGAGGTCCAAGCACTGGGACCATTTTCTACTGTTTTCCCAGGCCATAGCTAAGAGCTGAGTCAGAAGTGGAGCAGCGAGGACTCGAACTGGCACCCAAATGGGATGCTGGCACTGCAGGCAGAGACTTAACTTACTACGCCCCAGTGCTGGCCTTCTAAAAACATTTTTAAGATAGGCACATAAAGAAAGCCAATGTTCTGACTTTTATTTTTCTCAGTTTGTGTTCTCTTGCTTATGATATCCAAATTTGTTGTCTAAATTAATTTCTCCAAGCTTAGGCCTTACCCTTTTTCTTATGTCCTACTGGCTAATTTTTTTGGAGTCTTACAATCTTTCAATTTTCATGCCATGTTCTAGGGTAGAAATTCTATTAGCAAGAAATGTTCTGCTAAATAAATGTGTGAGGAGTGAATTAGGAGAGGTAGTGCTCGAAAATCCCTATTGCCCAGACACGGGTGCCTCTAAGCAGGCCCGAGAGTGAGGCTGAAGGATGTTACCTGTTCCCCTACTGAAGGTTTGATTGCCTTCCTGGTGCAGCTCTGGGAGAGGACTTCCGCTGCCCTGTTTATTTTCTGTATCTGAGTCTCTCTCTCACCCCCACAGACCTACAAACTTAACAAGAGCTAGCTAAGGGGAGACTAACTCAAGGTGAACCAAGATGCCTGCTTAGTTCAGGCATGTTGAATGAATCAATGAGTGACTGCATTTTGAAGAAACTTTGTGCTCTTACAAAGATCAGACAATTTTCTTGATTTTTAGCAAGAACTTGGCTTCCCCTCTCTCTGTTTTTAAGTTCTCTGAGCTTTGATAACATTTATTAACCCTTCTCAGCCCCATGGAGAATGTTTGTGAGATTTCTAGTACACAATGGCTTTTCTGTAGCATGATCTATGATTTGTGGGACTGAAAGTTACACAACTGGAGGTACTTCCTCTGAGAAAAAGGAATGCCCAAGTATAAGACTTGGAACATAATACGCAGAGTTTTTTTTTTTTTTTCAAATTGAACTGGAATATCTTACTTTTTCAAATTCTACAAAATCATATTGCTATATGACCATAAATACTTTGCTGAGAGGATTGGCTTCTAATTGCCACAACTGACCCCTGAAATGATTTAAGGTTAGGGTCAACCATTGCTACCTCCTAGAGAGAGCATCACCATCTCCCAGAGAGTATACAAATGGCCTCTTCCTATGTCTTGGCTTCTATATAGCATGCTGTCTACAAGTTGTCTGACTTGTGCTAAGAGTGGCATGCTCTAGAGTGAGCTTCCCCTTGAACAAGGCAGAAGCTGAAGGTTTCTTGAAACCTAGTCTTATAAATCTTTCAGTCTTTTTCTGCAGACTGTGTGTTGACCAAAGCAGACACACACAAATCAGAATTCAAGGGAAGGAAACACAGGCCCCAGTTTTCAATGGGAAGAGTGTGACAGAATTTGTGGTTGTGTGTTCACACAACCATAGGAGTTCAGTTAGGAGTGAGTCATACTGAAGGGTATGCAGATTGTCCAAAAGCTGTTTATGGTTTCTGTCTGCAACTTCGTCTTAAAGCTCCTTGTAAGTCTGAGTTCTCCGTGAGATGATCTCTAATTTGCTGGTTCTACCCTAGATTGCATAGCCACAGAGCTTGATAGGAAACATAGTAAATGACAAACCAGGGAAGTTCTGACTCAGCGGTGCAGGGACAAAGGTCGAGTCAATTTGTCTACAAGCAACACTGAAAGCATAAATGACTAAATTATTGATGCCCAAGTGCTAACCATAATATTGTCTGTTAAAAGATTCCTGTAACACAGTTATTTGCCTCCCCTGAGAAGCAGAAAGAGTTGCTATATTCAAAGGTCCAGTCTGAGGATGAGGCAAGTGGTTGGGAAGTTTCACAAAGCAATTTTTGATTTTTGTTCCATTAAAATTTTGAACATACACACATGCACACACAAATATATATTTCAGATTATTACAAAAAGTTCATGGAAAAATACAATTCAAAGATAAGGTTATTTTGGTGCAATTTTTAAATTCATGCATAATTCTTTCATAATGTACATTTTCAATGAAATGAATGGATTCTTAAAAAATTTATACCAAAATAAATTTACCTTTTGATTTCACTTTCAATGATTATAACTACCTTTGTATGTATGTGTGTGTGTATATATATATATATATATATATATATATATTTGTGTGTGTGTGTAGAGAAAGAAAGAGATGAAACAGAGAGAGATAAAACAGAGAGGCACACTTCACAATAGCTAAGACCTGGAATCAACCTAAATGCCCATCAAAAGTAGACTGGATAAAGAAATTATGGGATATGTACTCTATAGAATACTATACAGCAGTAAAAAACAATGAACTCCGGTCATTTGCAACAAAATGGAGGAATCTGGAACACATCATGCTGAGTGAAATAAGCCAGTCCCAAAGGGACAAATATCATATGTTCTCCCTGATTGGTGACAACTAACTGTGCACCCAAAAGGAAACCTGTTGAAGTGAAATGGACACTATGAGAAACAGTGACTTGATCAGCCCGTGTCCTGACTGTTGATGAACAACTTAATACTTTATCCCTTTTAGTATTTTTTTCGTTCTACTTAATACTATTGGTTGAACTCTGCAATTAACACACAATTATTCTTAGGTGTTTAAATTTAACTGAAAGGCGATCTCTGTTAAATATAAGAGTGGGAATAAGAGAGGCAGGAGATGTACAATTTGGGACATGCTCAGTCAGAATTGCCCCAAACGGTAGAGTTAGAAACGTGCCGGGGGATTCCAATTGAATCCCATCAAGGTGGCATGTGCCAATGCCATCTCACTAGTCCAAGTGGTCAATTTCAGTTCACAATTTATCATAATGATAGGACTAAGTGTCAAAGGGATCACATAAACAAGACTAGTGTCTGCTAATACCAATTGATATAATTAAAAATGAGGGAACAATCCAACATGGGAAGCGGGATACACAGCAGACTCACAGAATGGCGGATGTCCTAAACAGCACTCTGGCCTCAGAATCAGCCCTTAAGGCATTTGGATATGGCTGAAGAGCCCATGAGAGTATTTTAGGCATGGAAAGCCAAGACACTCTGGCAAAACAAACAAACAAACAAAATAACCTAAATGAAAGATCTCTGTGAATGAGATCCCGGGTGGAAAGAATGGGCCATCAAAGAAGGAGGTACCTTTCTCTGAAGGGAGGAGAGAACTTTCACTTTGACTATGACCTTGTCTAAATAAGATCAGAGTTGGCAAACTCAAAAGGCTTCTATAGCCGTGGCAACTCATGACAAGAGCCTAGGGAGATTACTGACGCCATAAACAAGAGTGTCAATTTGTTAAGTCAACAACAAGAGTCACTGTGCAATTACTCCCCATGTAGGATCTCTGTCCTTAATGTGTTATCCAATGTGAATTAATGCTATAACTAGTACTCAAATAGTATTTTACACTTTGTGTTTCTGTGTGGGTGCAAACTGTTGAAATCTTTACTTAATATATACTAAACTGATCTTCTGTATATAAAGATAATTGAAAATGAATCTTGATGTGAATGGAATGGGAGAGGGAGTGGGAGATGGAGGGTTGTGGTTTGAAGGGAAGTTATGTGCGGGAAAAAGCCACTGTAATCCAAAAGCTGTACTTTGGAGATTTATGTTTATTAAATAAAAGTTTAAAAAAAACAGAGAGGCAGAGATAGAACACTACTTTCAAGAAAAGTAACATCTGTTACCTTCTGGAATTACTCTTTTGTGTAAGAAAATCTAAAATATTATCTATTATTAATTTTTACTATACAATTCAATATTATTTACACTTTTTATGCTGGGAGGATAATTATTGTTAGATTGTTCATCCTACAAAATGGCAATTTACACCCTTTAAAATACTTCTCCCTATTTCTTCCCTCTGTGGACACCTGGTAACCACCTTTGCATTCTTTGTTTCTATGTATTTGAGTTTTTTCATATTCTGTATATAGGTGAGATCATAGAACTTTTTTTTCTGTCTTACTTATTTTACTTAGCATAGTTTGCAGTTCATCCATGTTAGTGCAAAATGGCAGCAATTCCGTTTAAGGCTACTAAATAATATTCCATTAATATAGGAAATATATCACAGTTCCTTTATTCCCTCATCCACGATGAGCACTTATTATTTTTCCATATCTTGGCTGTAGTCAATATGGCTACATTGAACATATGAACCCTGATATCTGCACAAGGTGCTCATGCAATTTCCTTTAGATAAATACTCAACAGAGGTATTACTTACTAATTTTTTAAGTTTTTGAGGAAACTCAATGCTGTATTCCATAATGGTTACAACAATTTATACTCCTAACAGCAATATGCAAGTATGCTCTTTTCTGAACATCCTCACCAAAATTTGTTTTTCTGTTGTATTTTTGGTAATAGCAATTCTATTGATATAAGATATATATATATATATATATATATATCTTTATGTATAGAGTGATAGCTCACTGTGGATTGATTTTAATTTCCCTAATGATAAATGATATTGAGCACTTTTTCATGTTGAGCACTTCTTGGCCTTAATTATGGTTTCTTTGGAAAAATTTCTGTTCATGTCCTTTGCCAATTTTTAAATTGGGTTATCTGTAGTTTTCCTATTGAGTTGTTTGAATTCCCTATAAATCCTAATAAGATTTATGATTTCTGAATATTTTATCACAATCCCTACACTGTCTTTACATCTTTATTTTATTTCCTGTGCTGTGCCAGAGTCCACTTCCTAGAAGCCTTTCTTTTCACTGTAACTTCACATGGTGGAAGGACTGTGTGATCTCTCTGATATATATGTTCTCATATATATATATATATATATATATATATGTAGGGGGCTCTAACCGAAAAGGAAACAAAGTTGCTAAGCCTTCACTTGATAAGGCCTCTAAGCCTTTGCTAGAGTTTGCTGCACTTCCACATCTCAGTGACTCAGCATTTCCAACAATCTTAGATGGCCCCTGGGGGAGGTACCTAGCTTGACTGGAGACTTCCGTATTCATGGACAGTATGTGTCCTCGGCTGTGATAGGCCCTTGAGGGCGTGCCTGGCTCATGTCCTGCCTTACCTGTCAGTTGGTTGGCTCAGTTCCCTTGTGCCCTGGACAGCCCCCTTTCTGTGTCTATAAAAGCTCTTCCCCTCCCAATAAAGTCAAGAACCCGGCTGTGCCCTGGGCATTGACTGATCTCCTGGCTCTGGTGTGGTTCCTTTGCCATCAACACTCATCATCCCGCTTGGCCCCTGAGCTCCCCAGGCTGGCCCTGAGGAGCCCTATCGGACCTGCTGCCCCGTGACGAGCAGCATATATATGTGTGTGTATATATATATATATATGCACAAATGATATCTAATATCATTTGTGAAACCTCTGGACTACTTATCTAATCATCTCCTAAAGGGTCCCTTTTCCTAATACCATCTCCTTGGACGGTATGATTGTAACATGAATTTGGGGCAACACAAGCATTCAGACCACAGAAATACTGGAGAGTTTTCTCTGCATGCTTGAGAAGAATGTGTTTTCTGCTGCTGTTGGGTGGAATGCTATGTGTATGTGTGCACGTCATCAGTCCTAATTGGTCTATCATATTGAGTCTTGAGTTTTTTTTTATCTTCTGTCTTATTTATCTATTATTAAAAATAAGGCATTGTTATTTACTATTATAGTGTTGCTATCTATTTCTATTTTTAATTCTGTCAATATTTTCCTGATTATAGTTTGCTGCTGTAAAGTACATATATTTATAATTATTGTATCTTTCTGGTGAATTGACCCTTACATTATTATATATTGTCCTTCTTTATCACTTCTGACCATTTTTCACTTAATGTCTGTTTTGCCTGATATAAATCTGGTCACTTTGCTCTTTTGGTTACCATTTTCATGATCTATATATATATATATATATATATATATATATATATATATATATGTTGTTATATATATACTATATATGTTGTTATATCTAGAGTGAGTCTATTTTTAATAATCTATAAATGGAACTTAGGTTTTTTTTTAATGCTTTCAACCTCTCTCAGTGCTTTGATTGGGGCATCAGATCAATTTACATATAATTATTGATGGGCACTGCTTTTAAAAAATTTTTAGTACTTTAAATATGTCATCCTACTCTCTTCTGGCCTGTTATGTTTCTGCTGAGAAAGCCACTAATAATCCTATTGAAACTACTTTGTATGATGAGTGATAAATTGCTTTACACTTGTGTCTTTCAATATTCATTTTTTGTCTTCAACTTTTCACAGTTTGATTTTAATGTGCTACTTGGAATTCATCTTAGTTGGAGTCCTTTGACCCTCTTGAATTTGGATACTTTATTCTTCAGATCTGAGGGATGTTTGGCCATTCCCTTTAGTTCTCTGTTCTGATTCTACTCCTTAAATACCTGTAAAATATATACTATTATGTTGGACTGTTTCTTAGACTTCATTCACTCTTCTTCATTCATTTCTTTTTGTTCCCCTGACTTGATAATCCCATGTAATCTTTCTTTGATTTTGCTGATTCTTCTGTTTGATCAAGTCTTCTGTTGAACCCCTCCAGTATATTTTTCATTTCAGTTATTGTATTTTTCAGATCTAGAATTTCTGCCTGGTTCTTTTTTTACAATCTGTTTTTATTGATGTTTTCATTTTGTTAATGAATAATTTTCTTGATTTCATTTAGTTGTCTTCTGGGTTCTTCTATAGTGTTTTGAGTTTCTTAAAATGGTTATTTTATTTCTTGGTGATGTAATTCATAAATATTCATTTAGATTTGGTTTCTAGAGATTTTTTTGAGCCATATTTCCCCTATTTTTCTGTGTGTGTATGTGACTTTCACATGTGAAAAAGCCACAGGTCTCAGTTTCATGAACTGACTTTACATAGGATAGGAACCTAACCAAGAAGCTTAACTAAATGCTCTGGAGGCCTCTCTGAGCTTGCACATACAATCTCTCAATTAGAAACATTTGCCAGTTTCTTTTTCAGGAACTTATAACATCATCCTATCGCTTGCATGTGGTATGTGTGGAGGGGATAGTTACTGCAAGTTTCTTGATGCAACAACAAGATTCTGAGTTCTCTTTTGTTCACTCCTGCTACCAAAATATGTGAGGTGAGTCATAGATAATAGGCAGTTCCTGAAATATCACACGATTCCTTGTAATTTCCACTCATCTCTCAACCTTTGAAGAGAGAAAGGTGTGAGTTTTCTCCTAATTGTACTAAATCAGACTGGCTTGAAGAAATAGATGGTACTGTTAAAATGAAACATCCTTTCTTACCTGTCTCAGTGAGACCTTTCTTTTCATTTGCCTGGGGTACTATGACCTCTTAGCTGGTACATAGAGTTCTTTAAAAGCTTTCTGAACTGTATATAATTAAATTGGTCTCTCTGCAAGGGAACAGGTCTGAGGCTTCTTATCCTGCCATTTTGCAGGATTGCAAAGATAATTTTATTTTTAGTGTATAAGTAGATAGTTATCCTATACGGATTTATTGGTCATTTTATCTTCACCCCACTGACTTTATATGTTACTTTTTGCAAGTCCTCATAAATGCACAGACCTTTTTCAGATCAATTAGTTCCATTTTCATTCATGTTTCTATTTCTCCATCAATATCACACTGTGTTGATTACCAGAGCAGACTATTAAGTCACAAGCTCTGGTAGAGTACATCTTTCTAGTTTATTAGTCTTTATATTGCCTTAAATTTTTATTATTTTGTATTAACTTAAAATCATTAGATATAATTTCTCCAAAATATTCCATTGAAGCTTCTATTAAAATTCCACTGAGTTAATTGATTCATTTTGATGGGTATTCTTCAAAATAGAGTTTTCTCATACCATCTGTCCATTTATTCAGATCTTCTTCTTGCTCTTTAAAAGCTATTTGTAATATTTCTATACAAGATTTACACATCTTTTGTTCAATTTATTCTTGAGTAATATATATTTATTATTGCTGTAAATGATATCCTAATTTTTCTATTATAATTATTAAGTGGCTTTTACCAATGTGCAAGAATGGTATTGATTTGTTCATTGATTTTTGAATCAAAACAACCACCTGTCTTTCTCATTTTTGTAGCTCTGCTTTGGTATCTTATTATTTCTAATAAACTAGGGTCTCAAAACCTAGAAGTGGCTTGGGCAAACTCTAGCTTCTGAGAGATCTTGCATAAGCCTATTCATAAGAGGGCTGCAGAAACAAGCAGGTTAAGAATGTTGAAAGGAATCATCTCCAAATGCCCTTTTAGTTGACTCACTGGCCTTTGATATATAGTCATAATAGAAATTCTTAAACAGTAACACAGTTCAGAGATAACCACAGAGATGCTGATATAGTCGGTTTGGGGATCTGAATTTTAAGTCAACCAGTTGATTCTCATTAAGCTGGTCCCCAGACACACTTGAATAAATAAGGATCTAATCTGTGTCATCTTCTGGCCAATGTGTCATCAACTGCAATGTGATTGATGGCATCTTGTTTATGACTTTTGCTAAAGATTATCACCTACTATGTTGCCCTATGAACTTTTGCCATGCAATAGGAATGTCCATATTAAGACTGAAAACACTTCTCAAATTGTTGTCAATTTGTTTATTGTGTTTTCTTGCCTGCTGAGTCTTCTCTTTCCTTAGTATTAGCAGCTGTAGTCAATGCATTTCAGTTTCTTCCATGAAGTGTTGGCCATGAGTAAATTAGTTGGTTGGTAGGGCCAGGGGCTATAGTAGTATAATCAGAGTCTTTAGCGAGAAAATGAAGCCTGGCCTGTTTATGAGGTCAAATTTCATGAAATGTTGTGGTGAGCCGCATGTATCATGTGTAAGTCAAGATGCAGGGGAAAATAAAGAAGTTTAAATGGTAAAAACATGTACTAGCATACACAATAAAAAGCTAGGGAGATCTCGTGTGAGATTACACATGCACGTGTGTGTGTGTGTGTAAGATAGTCAACTTTTTAAAATAAAGTTCTTATTGTTCTTCTTGGATATTTCCTTCACAAAATGGTCTCAGAGGGACATTTACTTGCTTGTCTCTAAGCTCGGAATCAAATTCCCCCTGATTACCCCAGGTGAAGGATGATATCAATCTCACTTGATAGTGGGGCAGGGAGACCCTTAAATTGGGAATTCACAAATCCTTGCTCCATAAATTGAATTCTGAATCTTTTTTCAGTAAGTAGGTTTACTAAATAAAAAGTCAGTTAGGCAACTTTATGTGTTGGTACATGTCAAGAGTAAGTGTAGCCATCTTTCCTTTAGTGATGTTCTTTTCTCTGGCTTCTAAAATTCTCAGAAAAAAAGTGAAAGGACAAGAACCCAATATTTATAGATTTCCTAAAATATTTCCAGCTCTATTTTAGGTACAACCCCATCTATCATCACTGGTTTAATCTTCATAAAAATCCAATGGAATAAGATATGATTATAATTTTCATGACACTCTGAGATTCACTCTTCTTAAACAAGGGGTGATGCATGATTGAGGCATGAATTGAATCTAACACCATTTAACATAAGGCCCAGGTTCTTTGTGTATTGTGTCTTATTGTCTTTTTAGATTAGGGCATAAGACAGTTTTGGCAGAATTTATGGAGACACTTTGCCAAAGAATACAGTTATTTTCATCTAAGGAGACATGTTGAATTGACAAATGAATATATTTATTACTGTTTATAGTGAATGCATGTATGAGAGGAGTTCCTGTGGGCTGTGTTTATTGGCTTACCAAGTATTAGTCAGTTCTCCTCTGTCTGTAAAGGCACTTAGGTGAAAGCCTGTGAGAAGCACTGTCCTAAATTATTCCTTGGGTTGTCAAATAAAACTCATGAGCCCTAAGAAGGCATGGCAAAAGCCCAAATGACACCACTGAAATAGATTTCACCCTTTCTAGAGGGCTTCAGAAATGAAAATAACCTTTTAAACAAACATATATGAACTGGCTTGTACCAGTTCTTACCTCATTAAATGTTTATTTTCATTTAATAGAATCAAAGGAAGGATTACTATTTGGTGACATTTGCCATCAGGAAAGTGATAATTACCAGAAGTGAAAAAGACAGTTGCTAGCCATCAGTATACATGTGAGAGAATGAATAAACCAAAGTTATAAGAATTTTGTAAAATGATCAAATTTTTTAACTTAATCTTTGAGACTTTGCTTTCTTTAACTATTTTCCCACAGTGATTACTAAGGGAATGTATAAAAGACTAAAGACCTGTAGTCTACACATCAGTAGCTTCAAAAACATTCTGTCATTACATCTCTGAGCTTCTGCTTCAAAAGAATGTCTGTTGATTCTCTTGTCAGAAATATTTAGCTCCTAGTTTCAGTCCAAAGGGCTCAAAATGGACTATATACACTACTCTTTTCATACAAAGGAGTATATGCCTTTGCATGAGCAAAGTCTAGGAACTTTCTGCAAGTATCACAAATGTCTCTAATAATTAACAACATACTGGTGCAGACTGATAGTGACGAGAATAGTGAAACTTGGAGAAAAATCCTGGAGCAGAAATCACAGAGAAGGATTTTCGTGATTAATTATTTTCACCAGTTCTGTATTTGACAAGGAATTGGAAACTAATAGCAAAGGCCACTATATTGAATGTGTAATGAATATAATTACTCAGCATAAGTTAACCACAAGAAAGAGAATATAGCATTTTGCTTTTTTAAAACCTTTTTTTTAATTTGACACATAGAGTTAGACAGTGAGAGACAGAGACAGAGAGAAAGGTCTTCTTTCCATTGGTTCAGTCCCCAAATGGCCTCAAAGGCCAGCAATGCGCCGATCCGAAGCCAGGTGCCAGGTGCTTCCTCGTGGTCTCCCATGCCGGTGCAGGGCCCAAACACCTGGGCCATCCTCCACTGCCTTCCTGGGCCACAGCAGAAAGCTGGACTGGAAGAGGAGCAGCCGCCAGGACTAGAACAGGCACCCATGTGGGATGCCCGCGCAGCAGACAGAGGATTAACCAAGTGAGCCATGGAGCCGGCCCCAGCATTTTACTTTTGTTGTCTCAAAATTCTCTGAATTGAAGAATTTCTCCAGGTATCATTATAAATTATTTGGCTTGCATATGATGCTTATACAAAGAGCAAGGCCTGACAAGCAATAACCTTTCAAAGTATTGCCTTAATGGGCTTATTTATGCTGGTATATATTGTACTTTTCTTCAAGACAGGAAGAAAAGAAAGCATCCTGGAAAGTGAGCCTGTACCCAATATGAGGAATAGACTCGAGACAAGAATTCCAAGGGATGACATGGTTCAGATTAACATTAAAGAAGATAGGAAAGCAGGCTATGTCTCTGAGGTAACATTTCATAGAGCAAAACAAATGTCAGGGAGTTGTGCTGGATCTAAAAATTAACTCCATGAACTTAATAATAGGATAAGCACTGAAGGTCATTAAAGTCAAACAAACATTGACGGACTTGGATCAAAAAATTGGAGTGGGTCAAATATTTTGATACTTCTTACAATGCTAAAATAAAGCATTCACAAAATATTATAGGTTATATTATGTAGATTTTCATCAATGAGTTCTATTTTTCCTTTTGTTTCTCACTGACAAAAGATGCCAACAAATAAAAAAATTCATTCACTCAGCAAATTTTGGTAAATAACTCATTATCCATTAGGCTCATCATGAGTCAAGTGCCCATCCCTCAACCAGCCAATTTTAATGAGGGAAGAGAGAGTTATAATGTATGAACTTAATGAGGATCCAAACAATGAGAATGAGGTGAGAAGAGGGAACATTTTCTAGGCATTGCTGAAAAGTAATCTTCATAGCTGTAAAATAAAACACGTAAGATTTTTTCAACTGTCCAGTTGATTGAGTCTTCTATGATTGCTTTATCATCTGTGTAAACCTGATTCCTAAGGTCATACAAATAGCCTATTAGATGCTCAGAAAGTCTTGGCTGAATAAACAAATTAATCAGTTCTTCACCTTTTCCTGTGATAATTTCCTAAGTTGCACTTCAAAATTAACATGCCCATTCTTTCTGCGGTCTTGAATTTGTAGTGGGTTCTTAAAAACAATAGTAGATTTTTTTTCCTCTCTACTTCATCCTTCTTTCAGTAATCTCAACCCTTCTCATGTTTACAAATATGCTGGTGACTCCTAAATGCGTATCTCAATGAAGATCCTTTCCCTGATCATGAACATTTGATTTTGTTTTTAAATTTGAATGAGGTGTGAGAAACAAAGATTGCCACACAGCTGTGAAGAAGAATAACCAATAACTCTCCAGATTTTTTCACTGTTAAGGAATCTAATTCTATACCTAGGCTTTGGATCAATTGTGGGGATAAAACAGAGATTGAGATCTGTATCATGGCACCTCATATTTGAGTCTCTCAGTAGACATATCCAATGGGAAAACTGTATGGAAGTAGAGAAGCCAGCAAAAGAGATTGAGATAAAGTAACTGAGTAGAACAGAGTCAAGTTAAGTAAAAATACACTTACGGCAAGAAGAGAAGCAAATAATGGAACACTTAAAAGTGATCAAGTGTTACAGATTGAAAGAGATGTCTTTTTTTTCTTAGCAAATAAGTTACTCAGAATAACTTTTAGTAGAATGTTGATCATGAAAACCTAACTTAGCCGGCGCCGTGGCTCACTAGGCTAATCCTCCACCTTGTGGCCCCAGTCGGGGCACCAGATTCTGTCCTGGTTGCCCCTCTTCCAGGCCAGCTCTCTGCTGTGGCCAGGGAGTGCAGTGGAGGATGGCCCAAGTGCTTGGGCCCTGCACCCCATGGGAGACCAGGAGAAGCACCTGGCTCCTGGCTTCGGATCAGTGCGTTGTGCTGGCTGCAGCGCACCGGCCATGGCAGCCATTGAAGGGTGAACCAACGGAAAAAAGGAAGACCTTTCTCTCCATCTCTCTCTCTCTCACCGTCCACTCTGCCTGTCAAAAAAAAAAAAAAACTAACATAAGTGGATTGAGAAGCATGTGGAAGACAAGAAAACATGCCCAACATTTTTTTTTTAAAGATTTATTTATTTATTTGAAAGTCAGAGTTACAGAGAGAAAGAGTTGGAGAGGGTGGGGTCTTCCATCCACCAGTTCACTCCCCAGTTGGCTGCAATGGTCAGAGCTGTGCCTACTCAAAGCCAGGAGTCAGGAGCATTCCTCCAGGTCTCCCACATGGGTGCAGGCACCCAAGGACTTGGACCATCTTCTACTGCTTTCTCAGGCCATAGCAGAGAGCTGGATCAGAAGTGGAGCAGCCAGGACTCAAACTGGTACAAATATAGGATGCTGGCACTGCACGTGTGGGCTTTATCCACTAAGCCACAGCGCCAGCCCCTAAGATTTATTTTTATTTACTTGAAATGCAGAGAGAAGGAGAAGTCTTCTATTCGCTGGTTCACTCCCCAGACGGCTGCAACAGCTGGGACTGGGACAGGCCAAAGCTAGGAGCCCAGAGCTTCTTATGGGTCTCCCACATGTATGTGGCCTCCACTGATTTCCAAGGCACATTAGCAGGGAGATGAATCAGAAGTCGAGTAACCAGGACTCAAACCAGCACCCACATGGGATGCCTGCACTGCAGGTGGCGGCTTAACCCATTGCGCCAAAGCATTGGCCCCAGTGCCTAACGTTTGTAAACTGTTGATGCAACTTCCCGTAAGTGAGAAAAAAAGGTGGTGACTAGACTGGTTCATAGGATTTAGAGAAAGGTACATTTTTAACAGGACAGATACGAGCATGTTTAAAGCCCGTGCAGGGACAAGGATTCAAATGGAATATTGTTGAGAAATTATCTTGGTATCTTTTAAAGATTTTTTGTTTCTGAATTAGGAGAGATAAACATTGGCTTCCTGCTTGCAGTGCTTCACTACCAAGCATTGTACTGAGCACCTCAAATTTATTAACACATTTCTCTAGTAATTCTAAGAATTATTATTAAAAGTTTCATTTTACTCATGAGAAAATTGGGTGGCTCAGTAAGTCATTCAAAGCCATGCTTCTGTTAGTGTAGGTTATAAGCTTCACACCAATATAGTAGAATCATGTATACTTAAAAGACCACAACTGTTGGAAGTTTTTGTAATAAGTCTTGTGTTATTTAGTATCAAGATAAATGATATAAACAGGAAGCCAATTAATTATGAAGAGTTTCTCAAACTCATTAGTAATCAAGGAAATGTAGATTTAAGTTTTAATAAACATATTTCACATGAGTAGATTGGCCAAAAAATTGCTTTTAATCAATAGATCCAAATGTTGGTAAGTTATTGGAACAATGAGCACTCTTCTATACTGCTCGGAAGGAATGTATTAAATTGGTACATCTCCAGAGAGAGCAACTGGCCACGTATGGCAAGTCTGTGATTCACATGAGTCATGATTTCCATTCTTGCGCATAAATAGTACAGAAATTTTCAGATCTGCTGAAAGAAAAATATTCTAAACTCTTCACTGCAACATTGTTTTAATGGTAAAAATTTTGGAAATGACACTCATCAATTTTTTAAAAAAATATTAATAAATGCATGATATAAGAGAAGTGGATTAATAACATTTTTTCTTAAGTTGGCTGAAAGATTATTATGTTATGTAAAATCTATTCATTTTGTCTCAAACTACTCTGCAAATTTAAAATATATATTTTCTTTTTAAAATAAGAGAAAAGAAATCAGTTATTCATAATTCTCATAAAAAGAGAAGCAGTGAGTCACCTCTATTGTCCCCTGGTATCTTACTTCCTAGATATAATCATGTCTAGCTCTCAGCCTTTTAGAATTTAGCATCATTTAAAGTAAAAACAGATGCCTACACTTCATTCCATATACAATTAGGAATTTCACATACTCAATGCATCACCAAATCCAGAGTATGGATTCTTCTTAAGGAAAAGTAATCTGATATGACTCAGGTTCCACATCAACTAAATGAAGATCAATATTAGCCCTAGGCACCCATACTGAATGGCATATGAAAGAAATATCCTCTTAGATTCTAAAGATTGGTCCACATATGAGAGTGAAAAAATGAGAACCTAGTGATTTAATAATGGTGGGAAGGGTAAAGAACAAGTTGATGTTTGAGAGGAACCAAGGCAGTCAGATCAGGGTGATTGTCATCAAGACAAGCAAGATGAAACACATATAGAAATGTGGCTTATATTTCCAACACACTTTGTAGACCTTGTTTCCATTCACTTATTGAGAACATGGGTTTGCCTGTTGTGTCCATTAATTTCTGCTCCATACTAGGCACTCAGATGTTTGCTGAACTAACAAATGAATGAACGCAAGAGCAGATGGAGTGTGGCAAATGTAATAGATTGATCTGTTACAATGCTACGGATGGTTTCCTTTGAAAATTTCCTTCATAAATACAAATTGAAAGTGCTTATTTCTTAGGTTGGAGAGCCAATGAACGAAATATGTTCTTCCAGCACCTTCATGTCACTGGGATCTTAGAGGAAGTCAGCTACTATGTGTCAATGGTGTGGCATCAACCTCATTTCCAAAACTTCTTATTGATAAGAATTCATTTAAAATAAGAGGATGAACGAGTTTGCTGGGTCCCCATCAAAACTCATGTTGAAATTAAGCTCCAAGTGAGATAGTAACATGTGAGACAAGGTAGCATCATCAAGAGGTGATTGGGCCATGAGGGCTCTCCTGAATGCGTTCATTCATGCATGGAGGAATGCATTTGTGGATTAATGGATAACTCAGGGGCAGTTTTTTTCCTGAAGTAGTTGTCTCTGGCTTGCTTTTTGTGTCACACTACATGATGGCCTCTACCATGCTGTGATCCAGCAGGAAGGCCCTCACCGGATGCCAAGCAGATGCTGGGCTACATTCTTAGGTTTCCAGAACTATGAGCTAAATAAACTTTTCTTTAAACTATATCCAGTCTGTGAAAGTCAGCAACAGAAAACAGACTAAGAGAGGTTTCATTAGGGAAATGCAGAAGAATTCTCTGGGGTGCATGTTTTTAAAAGCTGGTGCTTGAATCGTCTGTTTTTCTCTTGTGAAGAGTATATTTGTTTTTTCTCCTCCTTTTCCCTGACTCACAACCTACTCTGGCTGTTTTCTCACATTTTTATTATTTACAGAAGAATTTTACACTGAGGGATTAACTTGGCTGATCATGATTTTTTTCATTAGTGTGTTAGTCTTATGTGTCACCTCTGGGAGTTCTCACCATATTTTTGCTAGCTTATTTATTATTTATCATCTGTTGTCAAGATTTGATTTAGCAACATATTCTTTTGTTTGGCCTCGCTCCCCTCTTCTGCTGTATTTAATTCTGAAGAGCAAATGTAGGATAGTAATTTATTCCTTTGATTCTGAATCCATTGAAAACACTACAAAGATCAATTAATTCCTCTTCATGCTCCCTTTAGTGGTGGTCAATATTCCACTGTCATTACGTGCTGTAGTGTGTTTTGGAAAGAGAGAGGCTTAGAAGCCCTGTTTTTCATCCACCTTCCATTGTATGCCAGTTCTAAGAGTTTAGGGTAATCATTGAAACTCTCTGGGCCTTATCCATTCTGGGCTTTATCTATTCATCCAGTGAGTATAACCTTATTGTCCTTATTGGGTTGTTACCGAATGAGCTGAGACAACAAGCTGGTAATGTCTTCTGGAAAGCATAAAGCACACTATCGATGTAAAATACTACCACCTGTGTACCTTTCAATGAAGTTGCCCTGATCACTGGTTTAGTTGTGTTGGACCAACAGTTCTTCGCAGAGCCAGAAGAATCTGCTGTCCAGCACAGGCGGAAACACAGCCAACCTCTTGGTAGAATTCAGTTATTCAGTCATTATGAAAAATATTGTTGAGCATTTACTTATCATGTGCCTAACATATTTTGAGAAGTTGTGAATACTGTGGTTATTCAACCATACAGATGAAATCATGAGGTCATGTTCAAGCTCATTTCAAGCTTAAATTACAGTCAAAAAGAAAAAAAGTAATTACATAGAAAATACATGTGAATATAATTTACTTATACTGCAGAAGTGATATTACGCCTTTCGCATGGCCAATTACACATAGACATAAGTTCTCAAGAAAAATTCCCATTTTTATTGTGTTGTATACATGCCTTATAAAACTCATGGGCATGGAAAGGAAGACCAAGACAGTATTTAGGGCAGAGATAGGAGGAAGGGTTACTTCCTGAGCCAGAGGCCAGAGAGTGAGTGTCTTCATTAAAGAGAAAGCATTCTAGCTTTGTAATTATTTTCCTCCACAATATCTATTACCCAAGTCAAATGTTTGTCTTACAAAAATCCTCCCTGCCTCATCCCACACAAGAGATGGTACATATACCCCCAAATAATCCATTAAGGGTTTGTTTTATCATATCTGCATAAAGCAAACACTAGCTCACACTTTGTCCTTATGATGTGGTAGGTTGTTGGCAAACTCATAGGTGGAAAGCTCAGGTCTCAGAGATACCTCTGGGCAGCTGCATGGCTTTGGGCAGGTGATGATTCTGTGCTTCAGTTTCTTTACCTGAAAAATAAGATAATAACATTACTCATCTCACTCTGTTTTTGTAAATATAAGTTACATAGACCTTGCAATGGCTTGTCTGATACAGAATGATTACTCAACCAATATTAGATAGTATTATTATTTCTTAGCAGGGCAATTAAACTTTGTCTTACTGTAGTCATCTAAAAGAGAACCTTGTAATTCCAGGAAATGAATAAAGGTTTATTAGATAGATACAAACTCTGATTATTATTTTAACAATTAGAAACCACATACATGAGTGTGTGTATGCGTATGTAATATCACATCTAAGACCCAAGACAACGAATTTTAATTAGTTTGGTTTTTCCAGAGAATCTGTTCTTTACTCACCAATAGCACAAAAAATTGGCCTCAGTTTATTTCAAGTGTAAGATGATCTGAGAAGGAAAGAAAAAAAATATAGTGAGGATTTATAATTACTTAGAGGTGAAACATGAGTGAAAACCAAATGGAAAGGTTTGAGTTTGTGAGGATAGGAAAAAGAGAATAGCTTTGGATAAACTGACAAGTCAGTGCCAGAAAGAAAAGGGGGGGGGGACGTTGAAAGCCTTACAGGTTAAGGCAGCCATACACAACAGCATAATTAGCTGTTAGTGTCAATTTCCTGGATTGTAAAATAGATTAAATGACAATTAATTATAAAGTGCCTTGAAAAAGATAATAGTGTTTTAAAAATTCAAGACCATTTTAATGATAAGCAGGAATGTTGCTTCCCTAATCAGTCCTTAGGGCTGAAAAACAGGACTTTGTATTGCTTTCGTTCCATCAGAGTCTTATTGGTTCAGGTTGATTTAAGGAATGAGATGCCTAATCTTTGTCTACTGTGAAATTTAGTATCCAGAATAACTTATTTTGTTTAAATAAGTATTCTTTCTCTACTTTTTTTAAACAGAATTTTTGACCTTTCTGCTGTCATCAGATTTTATTTTTTAAGTGTTTCACTGCAAGCTGCAGCATGCCTGACCCTTATTTTTATGCCATTCTGTAGGCTTGGGGTTTACTTGGATTTGTATTTGAAATAAGTCTCCATAAAGGTACGAGGAAGGAGTTGGAGAGGATGATACGTTCAAATGCCACAGGAGACTGAAATATCTAAACTACTTCACTAGCTGAAAATAATTCATTCAATATTTTGACAGCTGCAAATTTAAATATTATTCTTTGTCAAACTCACTTTTACGTCTTTTAAAATAGTTCCAAACATTGCAGCAGAGGTATTCAGTGAGGGTTTTGCTATAACCAAAGAAGATCCATTATTCTTGCAAGGGAAAGGTCTCTGTTCCTAGGATCAGATTCTCCCAGAAACACTATGCATGAATCTTTAGCAAACAAAAATAATTTTCAATATGCCTAAAACTGTTGAAAAAATCATCCAGATACAGGAGGTTATAAATATCTGGAAAATAAAAGCAAAATTATTTAGTGAAATTACTCATTATGGTAGTCTTTGAAACACTTTATTAGACCAGCAATATCCTTTCAACTACTGTTTCATGCCCCATCCTAGTGTTCAGTCTAAAACACATGGGATGCTTTGCTTTTCCCCTAAATGAAGGTCATATAGATGTGGGCAAATGAAGAAGAAGTGGAACATTCCCAGAACATCTGTATCTGGGGAAAACAAAAGATCATATGCCTTAGCTCCTGCTCTCAATAACCAATAGTCCAAAGGAGGGAGAGCATTAGCAAAGAGCACTAAGTGTCTCAGGGCATTTGTGGAAGGAGCTTTCCAGGGTGCCCTCAGTCCTGCCTCCTGGTATTCACACACTTACTTTGTTCCTTTCACCCTGTACAGGGGTTTGGTCTCAGGGATTAATAGGGACATAGCGGGGGGATGGTACATCACTTTTGAGATTACAAAAGATAGCGTGACCTTCCTCACTCTCTCTGCCTCTTATATAACTCCTCTAGAAGAGAACTGCAGTGCTGTGAGCTGCCCTATAAAGTCTCCAAGGTGAAAAACTGGAGCCTCTGCTGGCAAGGAACCAAGGCCTGCAGCCAACAGCCATGTGAGTGAACTTGGATGAAGCTCCTGCAGACAAGTCAGGCCCTGCAAACTCCTCGGCTCTAGTCAACATCTTGACGACAAGCCCTGGTTGCATTCTGACCTGGAGCCCCACACCTCAGAAACCGTGTGACAAATGTTTATTATTTTAAATTGCATATTTGATGCTAAATTGCTATGCAGCAATATATAAGGAGTGCCATGTTCTGCAGACTAAAAGTGCTTTCCTAATCAAGACAAAATAGAGGCATTTGGACTTGGGACTATTTCAAAATCATTTGTGCAATAAACTTCTAAATAATCACTGTCATTCATGCATCAGACTAGTTCCCATCAGTTACTTTTTCTGCCTTTCTGGAAAATATTTAGCTTTCACTGATAATTCATTATCTGCTTTTAACAAATGTGAGGTTAGCTGCTTTCATGGATAATTTATTATGTGTTTTGATAGTTGTGTTCAGCTGAGGCTCCCCAAACACTGAATTTACCTTTGGAGTTGAGACTTTCTTTCCTTTTTTTTTTTTTTTTTTGACAAGCAGAGTTAGACAATGAGAGAGAGAGAGAGACAGAGAGAAAGGTCTTCCTTCCGTTGGTTCACCCCCCAAATGGCTGCCACAGCCAGCATGCTGTGCCGATCTGATGCCAGAAGCCAGGTGCTTCCTCCTGTTTCCTCCATGTGGGTGCAGGGCCCAAGGACCTGGGCCATCCTCCACTGAACTCCCAGGCCACAGCAGAGAGCTGGACTGGACGAGGAGCAACCAGGACAGAATCCAGAGCCCCGACCGGGACTAGAACCTGGGGTGCCGGTGCTGCAGGCAGAGGATTAGCCAAATGAGCCACAGCGCCGGCCTGAGAAGGTTTTCAATCTTTTAGAATTGAGAAGGTTTCCTGTCTTTCATGTATTCCATACAATTATTATTAGGATTTTATTCCCAAGAGCCATGCAAACTTCTGAGACTTTCCAAGCAGAGCCTATTAAGTTATTAGGCTTTTCTTCTTGGGAATGTACTTGCATCAGACCTTGGATTTGGAACTAATCTAGGCAGGGAGGTAGCTTGCAAAGAGGAGCTGAAGTATCTATATACCCTCTGTGGCCCTCTTATGCTATAGCCTGTACCATCCAGATCTCTCCTCTCCATGTAGTGGAAAACCTCAGCTTCTGAGAAGTCACCACTCAGAATCAGCACAGGTCAAAAACATGTGACATGGCTGCCACCTGTGTCGCTACAGTGCACTTTAGTTTATTATAATATCATGACAATAAAATTACTATGACTGTCACACCTACTCCCATCATGCACATGTAATGACACTTCTGAGTTTTCCAAAAATGGGCCAGAAAATGGATGGTAGTCAAGTCTTGCCCCAAACTCTGCCCTTCATGAATATTCAATTAAACTCCATCCCACACATCACTTGCATGCCTTTAATTCATAAAAAAGGCATGGCCCTGAACCTTTTTTTTTTTTTAATTTATTTATTTGAAAGGCAGAGAACCAGAGAGAGACACAGACAGAGGGATCTTCCATCCACTGGTTCACTCCCCAGATAGTTGCAACAGCCATGACTAGAGCAGAACAAATCCAGGAGCCAGGAACTCCATCCACTGCCTTCCTAGGCACATTAGCAAGAAGCTGAATTGGAAGTGAAGCAGCCAGGACTCAAACCAATACTTTAAGAATGGAAAGCAATGCTGCAAGAAGTGGCTTAACCTGCTGTACCATGATGTCAGCCCCCCAAACTTGACTGTAACTTTCTGTTGAGCATGTCCATCCCCCTTCTTGATTGCACACTTCCATTTTACTTTACAAATAAATCTTGATTTTCTACTGACCCTCACCTGTGTCTCATCCTCAAATTCTTGCTTAGATTAGAAACAAAAACCTAGACGCATGTATTTGACAGAATCACATTACTGTGTTCTGCTTCTTTTATTTTGAAGCTTAATTTTTTAAAAATGCAAAATTCATATGAATTAACATTTCAATTTTAATGAAAACATTTCAGTCTCAGGTACACAAAAGAGAAATTTTTCTTTTATTTTCATGTACTAAAAATGTATTTGTCCAAATTCAGTTTCATATTCCTTTATCCAATTTTACTCATGGTTTACATGGTCATTTTTTTGTCTTTTTTGTAACTCTAGTTTTCTATTTAGTATATGCTTCACTTTATTTATTTTTAACTACAGACCATAAGGCATATTCACATGATTGAAAACACATATGCACAATCATTAAAGTACTCTGAAAGCTAAAAAAAACCCCACAGTAGTCTTGTTGTATTAGTTGGTCAACAGAGTATACTTATTTTTATTTTTAAGAAGTCTCATTTTTGCCTTTAGCTATGTGCTTCTGGACTTTTTATTGGTTTGGTTTAATTTGAACATGGCTTTTCAGAATATGCAATAAGTTTTATAATCCACAGAGATTTTCTCCAGCTTGCTCTCATTTCCTTTGCTATCGTGTGATATATATATATTTTTTTGCTATGGTGTAATATTAACATTTGTTTCTGGGTTCTCATAATTTCTTCCATCCAAGTTAATTGATCTTAGTTTTTTTTTTTTTTTTCTGGCCCTTGCCCCCTAGGACCAACCTCTAGCAGTTTACTAGTTACAATTTTCCAACTTTGTTTTTCTGTCTTAACATTCATTACTATTCAGTTTTGGTTCATTTATCTATTAACGCACAATGTAAGTCTATCTTCCTCTGTGAAAACTTTTTATATGAAACATACTTTGGGAATTTATCAGGGTAGTTAAGAGAAGCAGAATAAGTAAAGAGCATTTATATATCAGCTACATCTGTATACACTCACACTCACACACATGCATATGAAAGACTTCAGGGGGAGAGAGAGATGGAGATTGATGTATTATGAGGAATGAGCTCATATGATTATGAAGGCTGAGAAGTCCTACAATCTGCTACCCACAAACTGGAAGCTCTGATAAGCTAGTGATGGCATAATTCACCCCAGGACAGAAGTTCTAAAAACATGGAGAGATAGGCTTGCTAATCCCATACTGAGGGCAGGTGGCAATGAGCTGAGATGTCCTATTTTAAACAGCAAGGTGGGGAAAATTGGAGATGGGGGCTAAATTTCTCCTTCTTTCAGCTCTCGTTCTATGTAGGCCCTCAATGAATTGAATGATGCCCAACCACATTGGGGAGGGTGATTTACTTTACTGAATCCATTCATTCCAATGCTGGTTGTGTCAGGAAACACATTCATGGACACAATGAGAAATGGTATTCCATGAAGCTGTGGTTAGTCAAGCTGACATCTAAAATTAACCATCCCAAGGCTTCATAAGTGAATATCTAAAAAATAGTAAACATAAAGAAGAGTTTAATCTAATAAGAAAGCACTATATCAGTACAAACTCACAGTAACAGATGTTGTTCCTAGACTCTTGCAAAGGTGGCAGCACTTGAGAGAAAGTTTATGTTTAGTGGCTCTCCAACTGGAGTGTGCTTAAGAAAACACCACCTGGAATGCTTGTGAGTGTTTCTGATTTTTAGGCTCTATGCCTAGAGACTGAATCAGAAAGTCTGGAGTGATATACATGAATTTGCATCCTGCAAGATTTTTAGAAGTAAAGCTTAGTGTCTTGCTTTGGAAGGAACTTGGTGATGCAAAACAATATATATATATATATATATATATGTACATATATAGTTGTAATATATAGATTATAAGATGAATATGAAGATCCTCATGGTATTGAAATAAGGACAACAATGAACTCATGTTTGTGTCACAGGGGAAAAATCATTATCCCTTTTTCAGGATAGAAAAAATCTTTATGAAAGAGTCGTTAGAGAAAATATAATTAAAAGAGCCATTTATGTAAATCAAGAGAAAAAATACTTATGGGAAATTATTTTGTGAAGAGTATAAGAAAACTATTTGAATTTTACTTGAAAGATGGAAAAAAAGGAAAAATCTCAAGAGTAGACCTTGTTGATGAGATGGAAGAATTTGAAATATCTGAGATGTCAGCTGATTTAAAATTAAATAGTTAAAATTTAAATGGCCTCATCAGTTGAAAACTGGATAAAGAAATTAGGGGATATGTACTCTATGGAATACTACACAGCAGAAAAAGAATGAAATCTGGTTATTTGCAACAAAATGGGTGAATCTGGAAAACATCATACTTAGTGAAATAAGCCAGTTCCAAAGTGACAAATAATATGTTCTTCCTGATCGATAATAACAAATAGAGCACCTAAAAAGAAATCTGTAGAAGTGGAATTGACACTTTGAGAAGCAATGACCTGAACAGCCCTTGTCTTGACTCTCAAGGAACAGTTTTTGTGGTTTTTTAAAATTTTTATTCACTCTATTTATTGAACTCTTTACTTAACATATAATTAATCATATGTATAGAAAGTCAATTGAAAATAGATCTCAATAAAAAATAAGAGTGGGAATAAGAGAGGGAGGAGAAAGTTTGTAACTGTAAAACTGTATAGTTCTGCATACATTCCTATGGAATCCCATATGGGCTCCTGTTCAAGGCCTGGCTGTGCCACTTCTGATCCTGCTCCCTACAAATGGCCTGGGAAAGCAGTGGAAGATGGTCCAAGTGCTTGAGCCCCTTGCACCCACATGGGAGATCTGGTTGAAACTCTTGGCTCCCAGCATCAATCTGGCTCAGTCTCAGCCATTATGGCCATTTGGGGAGTGAACCAGCAGATAGAAGATCTCTGTCTCTCCTCTGTGTCTCTGTAACTTTGCTTTTCAAATAAGTAAAATAAGTCTAGGATTTATGGACATAGAGGCAACTCTCATCTAATCTAGATAGATATTTGAATCAGGCCTTTACCCATTTGTCAGTGATTCTCATCCATGGCTATAAACTACAATTTTGAGAAATTTAATACTAATGTCTAGATTTCACTCACTGGATACGGGATGTTAATTAGCCTTACGTATAGTCTGGCCATCAGAGTCTGAACAGTCTTTCAGGTAGTTTCAGCGTAGAGCCAAGGTTAATAATTTCTGCTCTAGATAACCTGGCAAATACTTCAGCATTACAAAATCAAACTATTTGTGATGTATTGATACTATAGTAATTCCCACACAATACATAATGCTTTGCAGTTCAACATCAGCTGAAAGCTCTACCCTCTACTTTCTTCCAGTGTTAAATGTTTGTAGAGAAGACAGATGCAAGTTGTGTTTCAGTAACAGAATCTAAAGATTGGTTTATTTTATTTATATACTAACCATTCTGCAAGTTAACCCCTGCCCGTGAAGGAAAGAAGCCTAAAGTCAGAGATACAATAACTTATGCTTGTGTGTTAGGTGGAATAATGGCCCCACGGATGTCCATATCTTAATCCGCAGAAGCTGAATAGCAGAAGCATGACAAAGGGAAATTAAAGTGGCAGATGGAATGAAGGTTGCTAATTTTAAGACTTTAATTTTTTTATACTTAAGATAAAAAGATAGGAAAATGTTTCTGGTCTTCAGTTTGAGTCTGATATAATCTCAGGGGTCTTTACTACAAGTGGAAGAGTAAGGCAAAAGAAGTCAGAGAAGAGATGTGACTATAATGCAAGGTCAGAGGGATGTGAGGAAGAATGAGCCCTGCTGGCTGCTGTTGCAGATGGAGCAAGGGACCATAGTCAGAGAATGGAGGTGGCTTTTAGAAGCTGTAAGAGGCAAGGGATAAACTGCCTCTTTGAACCTTCTGAAAGGTACATGAGTCTTACAACACTTTAGTTTTATCCTAGTGAGGTAGATTTCTGACTTGCTGACCTAAAAATGGTAAAATAATAAATTTGTGTTATGTTGTGCCACCACTAGTTTACGAACATTTATTATGTATCCACAGGAGACTAATATAATTTTCCCATTAAAAGAGAGAAGAAAAGCATGGAAACATGGATGCAGTCTCTTAAAATTTGTTATTTGGTGACACAAGACCAAAAAACTCATCTTTCTTGTGTCATATATCCCACCCAAGAAGACTGTAGTTACTACAGCTCGGTGCTGAAAATGCCCAGTCTCCTTAGTGAAAACACAGCCTTTTAATCCTCAAATCCCCAATAATCATGGTACACATCTACTATTGTAATACGGCGCCAAGGAAGAAATGCCTACTGGAGGGAACAGCACTGAAAGTGTGGGAACTGTCTCTTGAATTCTTTGTCATGCTCAGTCTTTTCAAAGTTTCTCAGACCCTTGAATAAACAAAGCTATCATTTTTGTGGATTTGTTATCACACTGCTAAAAGACAGTATTCTTGTCTCAGGTGGCACTACTGTAATCAGCCCTGTGTACACTCACGGTTCAGGAACAATGGTCTGATCTTTCATAGTGAAGCTCCTAATTTTGTCTTCTCATATTCTTCACAGTAGTTCCTGTCCTGTTCACAGCCCTTCCCTTTCCCACTCCACCCACAATAACATAGCTGCTTCTTAACAGAAGCATGTCGTGCTAGGAATGTATAAGTCTCATTTGTGATGAGAAAATGCTGAACTTGCTAATGAAGAAATTCAGTGCTGTGGTTGTATGATATCCGAGTAGTCTCATTTTTGTTTTAATTTGTTCATTCAATGAATGCTTGAATAATTGCCACATGCAAGTCACTTTGCTAAGCATTGAAGGTACAATGATGAGGTACAAAGATGCAACATGGTTCTATCATTCCAGGAACTTAGTATCTAGTGGATAATAGAAGAAGGAAGGCAAAATTCCAATGCTGTTTAGTTAATTTGTTTATTGAACTGCAGACTATTCATGGAGTATTTATACTGAGCGACTGCTAATAAAAAAATGTTCAAATCCAAAGTCTGCATTTTGGATACTTAAAGGAGGGTGATGGAGAGCCCCTCATCCCAATTTTATTTTAATAGAATGGACTTAAACATGCAGAGATTTTATAGAGCTGCCTTTAGTATTTGAGGAGCTACAGCGTGGTCTGTACCCGTATGTGTCAGGCCCTTCTTTCTGAAACCTTGGCAGCACCCACTGAACACTTTAGCTTTATCTTTTAAGGTATTTTTGGACTATAAATGTAAGCCTCTATTTGGCAGCCCTTTTTTTTTTTTTTCTGAAAAAATGGATTGCTCCCCAAAGTAAAATAAATCAAAATCCAAATGCACTATACAACTAAGACACCTTAAAAGAAGGAGATTCCGTCAGCCCACGTTAAAATCTTCTGGGAACTCGTGACATTCCTGCTGACTTGGGACCTCTGTGCTTGACTCCCTGGAACTTGCATTTTTAATGTGGCCCCAGGACTCAAGTCTAATAACCCAGGCCTCAGAGAACCCCCAGAATCCCACATGGACACTTTACTTTTATCAATCCTGGACACCAACTACTCACAGATTTTTCTAACTTCATTGTAAAATCAGAGAGTTTCCATAAGGACTTGAAACGAGCCTCTCCTCTTATACATACAAGTGAATCCCATGTATAAAGCATGAGACATCATCTGGAGAAGTCACCACAGAGTGCAGCTGTAAATGTTTGATCAGTGGAAAGAGGAACACTCAAGCCCAGCCATCCAAAATGAGTTGGGTGCAATCCAGGTTGGCAAGATGAGAATACATTCATCATCAAAATACTGAGAACTAGGCAATTCCAATTTAGCAGGAGAGAGAGCAAGAGTCACAGTGAAAGAGAAAGGAAAAAATGAAGGGGGGATGTTGGATATTTGGGAAAAAATAAAAGAAAACTTCTCTGTTAGAGATGAGGCCCCAGGCTTCAATATGAATTAGAGGAAGTATTTTCAAGACTATCTCAAGACACTTGGCTTAAGGTCCCTCCCACTTCTCAGTTTCCTAACTGCTTTGTGGTGTTCCGCAGATAGTTCAGTACAAACAGAGTGCACTGGTCAGAAAAATCTGTGAATATCAGTGCCCTTAGCATTTATATTTCTCATTGAAAATTTTCATGTTCACATTTGGTTTAACATTATTTGTTTCTTTTGAATCTGGAGATTATTGGTTGAGTTCCATAACCCCAACAACCTCTCTAATGATAGTGTCAAATAGTTTCTTGAATGCAAACTTGAGAATTAAGATCCCATGACATTTAACTTGAGTAGCTGGACTCCATCAATAATATTTCTAAGCTGCTTCTCACACAGAATTTGTTATAGATGTTTTAGAGCTGTTAAAAGTAAATTCCTTACTTTACAAAGGAGAAAAACTAAGAATTCAGAAGCTTCATTTACAATGTTTTTCTCCAAGTTCCTAAGGGTTCCAAAACCAATGTATGTCAATGCATATGATATATTTCTTAAACTCGCCATAGATTTGTTCATTTGTCTTTAGTCAACTAGAAATTCTCCTACCTAAATAATACTAAAAAATCAAATAGAAGTCATAGGGAAGGTATTTGGTGCTGCTATTATGAAGAACCCTGGGAGTGCCCAGCTACAAGTCTGGGCTCTGTTTCTGATTCCAGCTTCCAGCAGTGGGTGGTTGCTACCTATAAGGAAGACTAGGATCGAGTTCTGGGTTCTTGTCTTCAGTCTGGCTCAGCCCTTGCTGTTGAGGGCATTTGAAAGCTGAACCAGCAGATGGAAGATCTGATACACACACACTCTCTCTCTCTCTGCCTTCCAAATAAATAATTTGTAAAAAGTTGCTTGCTTAAAAATGTGATCTTCTTCATTTTGAAAATAACTCTTAAACTTTGACAAGCTCTTTTGTTAAAAGTCTCAGACAACCATAAAAGTTGGTTTTGTACTTAAAAACATATCACCAGGGAGTAAAGATTAGTTGCTGGCAACCTTACTGCATTCAGAAAGTGAAGTAAGGATGCTCCACGGATATGCCTTTCTTCCTTAAACATGTTCAGACAGACCTCCCGCAAGACTTGCCTTTGAAAGTAATAGGCATATAAAATTCATTTTGTCTGCTTTGCCTCAGATTTGTCATGCTTGTGTTTTCCCATTGCTTACAGGGCTAGAGAAAAAACAGAAACCAGTCCAGAAATCACTGCGCTTGCTCTGGGCTCTAAATGTCATGTCTCAGCTGAGTCGCTGGACTTCCATTAAACTCAGACTATGATCTCCTTATTCATTCCATTTGCATTACTCCGAAGTATTGGTGCACGCTGTGCAAATAGCCCATGCTAGGAACTCAAGAGCACCTAGCAGTAGCCTAATGAGGTCACTATGAAAAAGCAGCTTATATGTCTGGCATAAAACATACTTTTAATCACATTGGGAAGAGCATTTGCTCTCATGATATAGTTTGTGTGAATTAGAAAGAGAAACCATGCTGCAAGTAATTATACCAAACAGTTGTAAGCCCAGGATTTCTCTAAAACAGCAGCTAGTAGAAACAACAACTTGGGACTTTACAATGCACACTGTTCCTATTCCTTCCTTAAACCATCGTTTCCAAGGTACTGCACAGTTTTCCAGCTAATATCTTTCTATATAGTGTTGATGCTACAGTTTGTGTCAATAGGTTTCTTGTTTATTCAGTCACATTGAAATTTACTTCTAGGGTTAGAACCACAGGGAAAAGAATAGACTAATAAGGGAAGAGATTTGTACTTCAGAAGATACAGAGACTAAGATTCTATAAATGCAGCTCTCTTGGATTGCAAGATGCAACTAAACTTTCTACTTTCATGATAGCCAAAAAGAACAAAGAAAAGCTAATAACAGTTTGTCTCACATTACCCAACATCCATGTATGTTAGAAAATCCAAGGGTACTTCAAAAAATCCATGGAGATGGAGATAAAAGATAAGTTTATTTAGGAACAAAAGGTTTTGAAATCCACGTAGTTTGCTCATAATGTACAATTTCCACAAAATTTTTGAAGACTCCTCATAGGTGTGGATTGTAAAATTTTGGCCCTAAAATATTTATTTTTCATTAATATTTTGAAAAGTATTTATTTATTTATTTGAAAGACAAAGAAACATACACAGAGATATAGATGAAGATGAGATGTGTGTTTGTGTGTGAGAGAAAAAGAGAGAGACATCTTCATCTACTGGTTCACTCCCCAAATTCCACAAGAACTCCATGTTGAGGGATCAAAGTCTGAAGCTGGGAACTCAATCTATATATCCCACGTGGGTGGCAAGAATCTCATTACCTGAACCATCACTACTGCCTCCCTGGGTCTGAGAGAAGAAAGCCAAGGCAACAACAGAGACAGGCATTGAGCTCAGGAACCCATATATTATGAGGACATCTTAAGTGGTATCTTAACTGCTAAACTAAATGCCACTCCTTTATCTTTTAATTCTATTTTTCATAAATTTTCAAAGTATATTTAAATATACATCCTCTGGTTGAAGCCTCTGAATTTCAACAATGCATCCCAAACAAAAATTGATGTGGCCAGGGTTCTGCTGTTCGAGTGGGGGACCACCCAGACTTCTAGATTTTAGAGTATACAGAGTTCAGTCCCTAAAAGGTGTTAACATTTCCTTTTTTCAAATTGGGCACATATTAGTTTTCAAAGTAAATCAACAAGTGTTCAGAGACCTTATATATTAAAGACAGAGATTTAACCTAATGCCTATGTCTTAGTCTCAACTAATCATTCTCAATGAAGTAAATTTCAAAGGGCTGGTGTTGTGGTGCAGTAGGTTAAGCCACCACCTGCCATGCCAGCATACCATATGAGTAACAGTTCAAGTTCCCTACTAATTTAGCTCCCTACTAATTCAGCTGGAAAAGCAGAAGAGGATGGTCCAAGCACATGTGGGAGACCTGGATGGAGTTTCTGGCTCCTAGCTCAGCCCTGGGCATTGTGGCCATCTGGGGAGTGAACCAGCCAATGGAAGATCTGTTTCTCCTTTTCTCTCTGTAACTCTGCCCTTAAAATAAATAACTATTTTCAGAAAATAAAATTAAATAAATATTGTCCCTTAGGGAAATGACTGGCTCCAGAACTGGGTCAGGAAAAATATACAAGATGAGCTTGTAACATCTTTTAGTACCAGAAAGTAAGGAAATGCTTAACAATAACAACAACAAAACAAAAAATATGCAGAAAAAAAGTCATTTCCCAAGTAATGAGGCTAAAGTGTTAAAGAGTGGGCAGAATAGCAAAGGCTTGAGAGGTGACCTAAGGACTTGAACTTGTTCTAGGACATTGTAATCGGTCTCCTAACAGTCTTTCACTTTCCATTTTCAGGTTTCCATTGACGCTTTGCAGCAACCTGTGGAACTGTCCTACAAGACAAAGTGAATGAATGTGGGGTGACTGACCCTAGACTGATGGGACACTGCCATTTTTATTGTGTGCGTATATGTAATATATATAATATATATATACTCATACATATAATTGTAATCCTAACACAAGGAAATATTTTAAAAGAAATAAAAATTTAAGTATGAATGTGCAAAACTTATACCTCAAGATGATAAGAGAGAGTGTGTGTGTGTATGTGTGTGTGGGTGTGTATGGGGGTGGATTTCTAAACCAGGCAAAGTGTGCACAGAACATCTTTAGAAATACCTACCCCAAACATTGGACATTCTTGGCATGAAGGTCTTGTGTTTTATGGAATCATAGATTTAATTTTCCCATGGATTATTCATATTCTTTGAATGTTTTCAGGGTACAAAGCACTCTATTTTCATCTCAGCATACCTTTGGCAAGAATGGCATGTTCTAAGAATTGGCAATGTTCTGCTTGGAGAAGACAAGGCTAAGGGGTGGTGTTTGAAGAGGGGCTGTTACCAAGGATATGTCATCAGTTAGCCAGGAGAACACAAGGCTCAGGAGGCAGAGTGGGAGCCCTGTTCATCTAGTTTAGCCTGTATACCCAGTGCCCAGCAAAGGGCCTGACAAGAGTTAGCACTCAGTGAGAACTGCTGGATAGCTAGAGTGGAGGGATAGAGGAAGAGAGACGGTGGAAGCATATGCACAGTCATGCAACCAACTGAGCAAAGCTGGCGCTCTTCAGAGACGCCGTGGAGAGTTGCTGACAGCCTAAATGGCACCATAGCAAAGCAGAGTTCTGAGATTACGGGCCCTGACAGCAGCCTCTGTGGGGCTGCTTCCTCTTCCTGTCACTTTCTAGCCCAATGTGAGAAAGAAGCATTAGCTTTTTTTTTTTTTTTTTTTTTTAGGTTAATGTCTGAAGCATCAGCTTTCTGTCCTAGGACTCCTCATCAGTAAATGAGGGATAGTCAAACAATATCTATAAATCACGTGGACATTGTAAGGATTGAGAGATATATGAAGGCCTTAAATTTGTGTAAAAATAGGATCAAAATATAAGTTTATTTTATGCAAAAAATTGAAATTGTATATATTAGATGTCTTCAAATGTTTGTGGAAGTGTATTATGTAAAAAGCTATTCATGGGGCCAGCGCTGTGACATAGTAAGTAAATACACTTCCTGAAGTGCAGGCATCCCAAATGGGAACCGGTTCAAGTCCCAGCTGCTCCACTTCTGGTTCAGCTTTCTGCTATAGCCTGGAAGTGCAATGGAACATGCTCCAAGTCCATAGGCCCCTGTACCTGCGTGGGAGACCCAGAGGAAGCTCCTGGCTCCTGGCTTCAGATCAGCGCAGCTCCAGCTATTTCAGCCATCCGGGGAGTGGACCAGAGGATGGAAGACCTCACTCTCTCTGCCTCTCTGTAAATCTGCCTTTCAAATAAATAAGTAAATCTTTAAAAAAATTATGTATAGATTTCAAATTTTGTTCCCAAATGAATTTTATCTTTCAATCCTATTTTCACAAACTTTGCAATGTACCCCAGATATCTCATAATATATATGTGAAAGATAGATGTTATATAATCATATATTATATAGTCATATATAATTATATAATTTTATGTATAGTCAAATATTACTTTTAAGCTGTTTTTTCTCTTTGGCACTTAGATTATTGAATAGAATTAAGAATAAAAGTGAAATAAAATAAAATAAATACTACAATAAATTAAATAATAATTTTCCAATTTTTTACCACTCATTCTGAGTAAGGAGAAATTGAATGGCAACCTTGAAAACAGTTATGGTCATAAGAGTAAAATAATAACAAAAAGTCAAAATGAACCTATAAAAATACAAGAACAATGGCAGGGTCAACATAACATATCAACAAGATTTGAGGTTGGGTGCATGGGTGGGTCTACACTTGAACTCACATGAACAGAAAATTGAAGGAAGGTAAGAGGTGGCAGATTTTCCACGGAGGTGAGAAAAATACTTTCTCACTTAAAAATGAATATATCCCCTGGTGTAATCATCTAGGGAGAAAGGGGCAGAGAAACGTGTGAGGCTGACAATCCCAGGCTGCTCTGTGTGTTCCTCTCGCAGCTGAATTCCTCCTGGGCTTACTCATTCTGCCTGGGTTTTGTTCTTGCTCTACACTGATTCCGGGAACGTCTCTTGGACACTAGAAAGCGAGCAAAGTATCTGCAGCAGGTGGTGACTGACTCCACGGTGACACTCGGGTCTATCAGTAAAGAGGAGCAGTTCCCTCCTTAGAGCACTGCACCCCGGCAGCGTGTGCCCGGATGGCATCACACCCAGCTAACTCTGCGTGTGCAGAGGCACAAGTAAGGATATCCAATGTGGGCTTGTCAACCAATCTTTGATTCTTGAAATTGTGTGGCAGGTGGATTTGCTAAACCACCAATTTACTGAAACTTGAAAACAAGGTGAGAAAAGGGACACAGCCGAGATGCCTGCTGCGCCTGGCTTCCTGTGTCCTCTACTCCTCAGAGCGTGACAGCTGTGCCTCTCTGAGTGGATGCTGCTGTGGTCAGCACTGACTGATTTCCAAAGCACAGTAGGTCCACTGCGGTATTCGTCCATGTGCACATGGAAGTTGTCTCCAGAAGATCCAGATCATTCTCTTTTTTGAATATGAAAATACTCTTGGGCAAATTGGGGAACTGACCTTAGTTTTCAGAGTGCCTGTTTAGTTACAAGCTTTCCCCATTGCTTTTATCAGTGATTAGCATGGGAATGAAGATGTGACCCAATCTGGCAGAAAAAATATTTGTTGGAGGCTGGGACGTCATGGAACCCAAAAAAGTCAGACATTTGTAGTCACACGTGAGAAAAATCAGCTGGTGTTGTGGATGGACAGATGGCAGAGAGGACCTAGGATTTTCTCCTTTGAGGTCTTTGTTACTTCAGATTGTTTGGGTTTGCTTTTCTTACTTGTTGCCAAAATATTCTAGAAATAAGAAATCTAATTCAAATCTGTAATTTGTCTCCTTGACTTTTCTAAAAGTATTTGAATGGGAGAATGACAGGGAGAGAGAGAGATCTTTCAACCACTGCTTCACTCCCCAAATAAATGCAAGGGCCAGGGTTTGACCAGGCTGAAGCCAGGAACCTGGAAATTGATCTGGAACTTCCACAAGGGTAGCAGGAATAGTTAAGTTGTCAATATGGGTGATAACAAGAAAAGAAAGAAAGAGAGAGAGAAGAAGAGTAGGGAACTCACACAGTTTGCATCAGACTTTTCAGGGCCTGTCCAACTTGGTAAAGCAATGAATGAGTTCATTTACTAACCTAAAACTCAACCTAAAACACAACTTCACCCACCCCTCTGCAACATGCTAACTGAATGACTTTGGGTGAGTTATCTATTCTTCTTCTTCCTTCGTTTCTTCTTCATCTCATCTGTAAAATGAGAGAAATAATTATACCCATCTCAGAGGATTGGAAGGAGTAGTAAATGAGTTCTCATTTGTAAAGCACTTAAAAGAATGTAAGCATATGGTGTAACTTGCAAATTCTTAAAAGTGTTTATTCAAATTTGAAGATTGACTTATTTATCTGAAAGGCAGAGTTACAAAGAAACAAGAAGAGACAGAGAAAAATCTTCTATTTGATGGCTCACTCTCCAAATGACCACAGTGGCCAGGAACCTGAAACACTATCTGGGTCTTCCAAGTGGGTGTTGGAGTTCCAAGTACTTCCATCATCTGCTGATATCCTGGGTGCATTAGCAAGAAACTGGATTGAAAGTGGAGCAGCCAGGTCTTGAATCAGTGCTCATATAGGTTGCTGGCAATGCAAACAGCAGTTTAACCTGATGTACCACAGCACTGGCCTCTAAGTTTAATCTAAGTAAAATACTTGGTCAATCATATGTAAGATAAATTTAATCATTATTTAAGTAAGATATGTCTGATCCATATGCAATGACTTAGTAGGCAGGAACTGTGTTAAGAGTAGGGCTCTGCATCTGAGACTTCGCATCCCTGTTAGGGCCAATGGAGTAATTCACAGGGTCTAGGACCCCCGGGCAGCAGTGACCTTAGCTTTGGAGAAATCCATGGTCAAATTCACTATTTCACTTTTATGCTCTTATTGACGCTTGCCTCTCTGGCTCCAGTGTCATTATTGTTTACTTAACATTGTGGAAAATGCCCAAGGCTTTCTTTTCCCCTTGAATTTCCACAATCTTATATATTTTAACCCATGGATTCTAGTCTTTCCTCCTACTGGCTTAATTTCTAAACTATACAGGAAAAATATTTTGTTCAATGTGCTTGTTATTCCAACTTCCAAAATGAGCCTTTCCATCTTCCTTTCCACAATGATGTTTTTACAGAAAATTACTTACATTATTTCTGTTCCTTCTATTCAGTGAATAGCTGAGCCTCATTTATGCATGTGAAGTCGTGCCACACTGTTAGAAGAAAAAGCTGCTGAATAAGACAAAGGGAGACTTAATTTAAAAATTTAGTTCTTAATCCCATTCAAAGGAATAATAAACTGGATCAAAGTTAATTCTCATGTCTCTGAAGAAGAGTTCAATGTTAAGGCATCATACAGCCAAGTCAGATTTGACTTTTGAATCTATTTTATTACAATTAGGATACACCAATGAAAGCTTTCTTCTCTAAGTTCTTTCCAGGCAAAAGACATGTCACACTGGGAGAGAATATTCCATAGAACAAGGTTTCTCATGGTGTGATCTTTGAACAACATACATATGAAACTTCTAGAATATTAATTAAAATTTGCAAGAGCTATAAAAGCAATGTTTTAGGGGGTAGTTCGTTTTTATGTTTATTTTTATTTATTTATTTATTTTTTTGACAGGCAGAGTTAGACAGTGAGAGAGAGACAGAGAGAAAGGTCTTCCTTCCGTTGGTTCACCCCCCAAATGGCCACCATGGCCAGCACGCTGTGCTGATCCGAAGCCAGGAACCAGGTGCTTCCTCCTGGTCTTCCATGCGGGTACAGGGCCCAAGCACTTGGGCCATCCTCCACTGCCTTCCTGGGCCACATCAGAGAGCTGGACTAGAAGAGGAGCAACCGGGACAGAATCTGGCACCCCAACCTGGACTAGAACCCGGGGTGCTGGCACCACAGGAGGAGGATTAGCCTAGTGAGCTGCGGCGCCGGTCAGGGGTAGTTCTAACACCCCTGATGTTCAGGCTTCTCAGATGATTTTGTATATCCTACAGTTTGTGATCAGGCTAATAAAGGCACCAGTAGAGGCTATCTTGATAGTTCTGATACTTTAACTGAAGAAAGTCTAGTAAGGCCCAAAGTTGCAGAAACCAAGATCATTTTAAGATAAGGAAATAAAAGTATCATAGAGCATGATATAATTATTAGAATATAGATCTATAACAAGCCATGGACTGTTTAGGGGAGAAACACATGACCTTCCAGGGTTTCATTTCCCATAAAATGTCCCTTAAAGATGTGATCAGATATAGATGCCAAGGTTGCTCATATTTGATATTCTGCGGATACAGCAAACTTGAGTCTATACTGTATTCCAGCCCCCTTACTCCAGACACTATATTCCTCAAGGACGGATGCTGTGCCTTTGTATTCTTTGTGCCTCTGGGGATGCACAATGTTTGTTAATAATAAATAATACTAGACATCAGCAAATACTGATAGTTTTACTGCTAGTCAGTAAATGTTTGCTGGAATGAATTGAGGAAAGAATCACTATGTTAAAAGAGTGATTTTCCCTTGTAAAGGAGAAAACTCAAATAGTGCAATAAAATATGGGAGTTAATTTACAAAAGCACATGTATTTCTGTTACCCAATATATCCTTGACATTTTACTAAATATGCCTATCAATGTTACATTTTTCCATTCTATCCCAATAGCATTGCATGCAGTTTTGATTACAAAGGTTTGTTACTGGCTCTGCCTGTGGTGTCCTTGGTCATGTTCCTCCAGGCTATCCAATTAATTACTAATTTAGCAATTCTATATTAAATTTTCATAACACTGACCCTGTTTATAAACAGCACTTTAACTAAACTTCTTCCTCTTGATTTATTTTGATCTCCAGAACTAGTTTTTCGGTTTATTTCACAATGACTATGGCTTACAAATATTTCTTTAAAACAGGTTATTTCCTGTTGGTAGTTCTGCTGTAGTATTAAGATACAAAAAAATTTCTTCTGTTGGACACAAACTCCTGGCATGTGGTGCACTGAGACACCTCACAGGTGAAATGCTATGGGCAAGAATGCCTCTTGGACTAGCTCTGCAGTTCATGTATGTCAAGAAAAAAGAAAACAAATGTTAGTAAGTTTTCTTTTCCATTGTATTTGATCCCTTTGTTGGGGTATAGAGTCTGGGAGAGGGACTTGAATTAATTATTCTTGCAGAATCTTTACTCTGTTTCTAAAATAGAAATTTGTAAAGCAGATTTTACACATTGAAAGAGCTTCCTGCATTGCAGTTGCAAATTATACAATAATATGAACTAAGGACAAATAAATGAAAAACAATGGATTAACAATCTTGTCAGTTATATATGTGTATAAAATTAAGAGAAAAAATATGTTGTGATGCAATACATGTAGAGTTTTATGAAATCAAAACCATATTTCAGATATAATTGGGAATGTTCAAGCAGCCTTTGAGATAAAGGCCTGAGTACTTCTTCCACAGCCATAATTTTAGACAAATAAAGCATGGGATACAATATATGGTTATTTCTGAAGAAAGAAAAATATAAAAATAAACAAATCAAACTTAGTTATAGATTAGGTGTACCAAAGTGAAATCAATAATGGAATTAATATACTAGGGTTAGACAATACCCTAGAGATGGCTCACATTGAAAGAGATTTTTTTATTTTTTAAAAGATTTGTTTTATTGTATTTGAAAGGCATAGTCACAGAGAAAGAGAGGTAAAGAGAAGGAAAGAGAGGGAGAGGGAGAGGGGGAGGGAGAGGGAGAGAGGAGGAGAGGAAGTGAGAGAGAGAGGGAGAGAGGGAGAGAGGGAGAGAGGGAGAGAGGGAGAGAGGGAGAGAGAGAGAGAGAGAGAGAGAGAGAGAGAATCTTCCATCTGTTGGTTCATTTTTGGTCAGCCCAAAGCCAGGAGCCAGGAACTTCTTCCAGATCTCCCATGTGGGTAGCAGGTATCCAAGCACTTGGTCCAACAATTTACCTGTCATAGTTCATAAAGTCTGAAACAGGTGTTTGACTAAGTTAAAATCATCCCTTTATGCAAAGTAGTTATATGATACAAATACATTATTTAGTATAACTCCAAATATTTAGTATTTCAGAACATGATACTGTACCAGAGGTGAACAAAAGGAATTGAATTAGCTGCAGAAGATAGATTCAAATGATGAATTCTAATCAGAAACAGGAATATGGAGACTGGAGACTGGAGTTTCACTAAGAGACCATAACTAACTTTTGCATGACATAGGAGGTGGGGACCAGGGCCAGAGGAACTCTTTCAGCTGATGACATTGAAGCACCCTGTGGTGAGAAGACATTTCAAAAATTATTCCAGAGTGTAGTTGTGAGTAAGGAAAGACTTCTTCTTTTCAGGTAGAGAACATCACATAGCCTAACACTCCTAGCCATTCTGGCCACTCTCAGACTTGGCTCTGCTTCTCCAGGTACAGGCCCCACTTACACAGGTATGGAACCCTCCCAGGCTCAAGTGGACCAACAGTGTCTGCCTCAACAATAAGAGGAATTCCACGTACCTGTGCTTTATGCCAGATTTTTTTAACAGAATCTTTTCTACCAAAGGATCTTTCTGCTGATCCTTTTGTCTTACTGCAAGTATTTTAGGACTTAGTTTGGAAAACAGTTCTTCTTTATTGTCTCCATGACTCCAAGACATCTGTGTAAATACAACTCATACTATTGGATTAATAGTTTCTTCTATGATTAACTTTTATCTTGCTGCATTGGAAGAAAAAGTGCATTTGTTGAAAATGTTTTAAGGCTATGGGAGATCTACCTTACTGGTTGATATTGCTGAATGAAGAATTGACCCCTAAGTGCTTAAGCTGTTTAGCAAAAGCATCTACTCTCTCATTACTCAAAGATGGCTCAGGCCTGCACTTTATACAAGTATTATAGTTGTTATTGATGACCTTTCAAACTATTTTATATGATTAGAGAAAGGGCCTGGTATGAAATATTCTCCTCTAAAACCAAAATAACTGCCTTTCTGAAACAAACATAAGGAACCTTGATGACAAAAAAGAAAGTGATTATGAGACATAAAAGCATAAAAAGAACACAAAGATTTACAGGGTGATAGAAGAAATCTTGAAGGGCAAAGTGAATTTAATTACACAATTTTTTATTTATCTGGTTGGAATTGAATATTTATAATGGTAATTATCAAAGCTATTATAACTTTATAAGAGCTATTCTTTCACTCATTCTCTCATATCATTATTTTTTCAATTATTCCTAATTGTGCTTTCCTAATCCTTTGAAGTTGATGAAAAGTGTATATCTTCCCCTTTTGGCAAATTTTCATTGTGACAAAGTCTTAACTAAGATAATTTATTCTCTAGATAGATCATTAATGAGGTACAATGTGTGTTTTGGAATATCCAGGTATTCAGGTAGCCCATTGTGAATATTCCAGCAAAACTTTAAATTGAGATTTCTAAATAGGGACACATTTATCAGAGCCAGCCTGTTTGCATAGTCATATCCCATGTGTGGATGCCATCATCCATTGTGGGTTCTTCTATTTCAAGGCCACTGTAATTTTTCACCATGAGTATCTGAAGCATGAGATCACAATTTTATTCCAAGGACACTGTCAGTCTAGTAATCAATCAAAACCAAAGCAAAAATACTAAAATAAAATTTAAAAACACTTCATAGAGTTGTGTATTGTGAAGCTGTATGCACTGGATTCAAACTATCATTATAGAAAGAGTTTCTCTTGTTAGGTTATTAGTCATTCCCTATTACTTATTTTGAGATATGAATTTAGTGTGTTAAAAAATAGTAAGAGCCAAGTTTAGAACTTTATAGTAAATATTAAGTGATTTAGTAATCATATATATATTTAGAACATTGTTTATTTGCTTTAATTATTACATACCATAACTCTGAGGAGTAGATTATTTTTACTTGATTTAATGGTTAAAAGTGTAAGCCTGAGTATTTTTTACATATTTGCCCATTTATTTGAAAGTCAGAATTACAGAAAGAGTGGGAGAGACAGATACAGAAGCAGGGAGAGAGAGAAGGAGGGAGAGAGGGAAGGAGGGAAAGAGGGGAGAGAGGAGAGAGGGAGAGAGGGAGAGAGGGAGAACGAAGAAATATTTCGTCTGCTGGTTTTACTCCCCAGTTGGTTGCAATGGCTAGGGCTGGGTCAGGCCAAAGCCAGAAGCCAGAAGCTTCATCAGGATCTCCCACATGGGTGGCAGGGTCCCAAGCACTTGGACCATCCTCTGCTGCTTTTCTGAGGCCATAAGCAGGGAGCTGTATCAGAAGCAGGGCAGCCGGGATACAACAGGTACCCATATAGGATGCCTAGGTGGCAGGCAGCAGCTTTACCCACCTATGCCACAATGCTGGCCTCAAACTTGAAGGTTTTTTTTTTATTTAAAAGCAATTTGATGACTTATTTTCACTTCTATATGAAAGGGGAGGAAAGAGAGAGATCAATCTTCTATTCAGCTCATCCCCAAATGACTGCAACAGTTGGAGCTAAACTAATTAGAAGCCTGGAACTCAGTCCAGGTCTCTGAAATGGATAGCAGGGATCCAAGCGCTTGAGCCACCTGTTACCTCCCAGAATGCACACCAGCAGGAAGCTGGTGGAAACAGAAGAGCCAGGGCTCAAATGGGCAGTCTGACATAGGATGTGGGCTTCCTAAGCAATGACTAAACTGATGTGCCCAATGCCCACCTCAAGCCCTAAGCAATGACTAAACTGATGTGCCCAATGCCCACCTCAAGCCAGAGTTTAACTCAGACTTCAGTTACATGAGTGATTAGCAGCTTTGGCTACCATAAGCACATCTTACAGACTTGGTGGCTTAAACAACAGACACTTTTTTCCTCACAGCTCTGGAGTCTGTAGGCCTATCAAAGTGTTGGCACTGTCAGTTTCTGCCGAGGTTTTTAGAAGTGCAACAGTGGAGAGAAATCACATACATTGCATGTCCTCATACCTCTCATAAGCTTATGAGGGCAGGGTAGTGAGCCCACTGTGAGGATCCTACATTCATGACTTCATGTTGACTTAATTACCTCCCAAAGGCTCCATATCCAACTACTAGCACTTTGAGAGTTGTGGCTTCAAAATATGTTTGCAGGGAGAGGTGGGCGGGGGTGGGGTGGGAAGATTATGTTCAGCTTTGACAATGAGCTTGAATAATACTTATCATCTATGAAGTGTGAATTTGTACTTATTGGGATTTTAAATGATCCTTTTCCTCCTTCTGTTTGTGCTGTTTTGTTCCTCCCTACCCTACCCTACTCCCAGAGAACATGCATTGGTTTTGTTACAAGGCAAAAACAAGAGATACAAACTCCCAACAGAAAGGACACCTCTTGCTCTGTTTCTATTAGCTTAGTTTTTCTACCTGTCTTTGCTTTCAATGTCCTTCCTGATCTAGCCATGATTTCCTTCTACTTGTCTCACGGCATATATCTTCCAGTCAAATTAACCTCCATGCTCTTCTTGTGCTAGGATATGCTGTGTAATCCAACCTATCTGATAAAATCCTACCCTCCTGGGGATGGCATTTGGCACAGCAGTTAAGACAACATTTGGGATACTGGCAACTCATATTTGAGCGCCTGCTACCAATTCCATCTTTCTGTTTGTGTGCCCCCTAAGAGCAGCAGGTGATGGCTCAAGTAGGAGGGCACCCACGTTAAGATCCAGACTGAGCTGATGGCTCCCTTGCCCTTCCCAGGCAATTGCAGGCATTTGTGGAGTGAACTGGTGGATGGAAGACCTGTCTTTATATTTCAAATTTGTTTTTGCAAAATTCGGCCTTCTGTAAAGCTTTTCTAAATCGCACTTTAGAAATAAAGTGTCTCCTTTGGGCAGGGACAGCACTTTGGCTCTTTCTCATGCACACGATTTCATCTACTTTGTGTATATTTGTAGCTTATTGTTAGAAAAAAAAATTTTGAAGGAAAGACTAAAAAGGTTATCTCCCACAAACTTAGGACATAGTAACCATTCACTTCATAAGTGAATTGACACCACTGTAGGGGCAGAGAGTGGACTGAAATTTTCATTTGTACATTTAATGCAAAAAGATACAGTCATATTCATTAGTAATAAAGAAAAGACTAGGAAGGGAAGGGCCCACTCTAGAGAAACAACTTTTGAGCATTCAAGAAGCATGTATTATGAACACATAATTGATGTGTTAACTTGAAATCAGAGTCAAGTAATCAAGTATTCATTAAAATAAATTCCCTGAGGATCAGTGGAGGCAATCCCTTATTATCTTAGGTTGCGCTCATATATATTTAAGTATAATAACACTGCTTTGTATTTGTACAGCATTTAAGAGTTTATCAAGTACTTCTGGTACATTACCTCATTTCATCTTCACATCATCCCTGTGAGATGGGCAAAGGAGCTATTTTCATACAATCTCTATAAAACAAAAATTCGAGTCTGAGCAGATGTGACTTGTCCAAGGTCACAAGCTAATACAAGCCGAAATCAAGATTAATCACATATCTTCCTGCTAAATAATTATTGCCCCCTACACAGGATATCTTAAAAACTATTCCATAATCCATAATTTTCATTAGTCAGGCTGTATCTTCCACCACCATCTGCCCCTTAATCAGTATGTGAGTTTTTCTCCAGTCTAAGATTTCATTTGATTAAAGCCTTCAGTGGAACAGATTTCATTTGATTGCAGAATGCCTGGGGGAGACCCTGATATGATTAAGCCAATCTTTTTTTTTTCTGTTTGGCTTCTATTACTTCAATAAACTCTTGTACTATATTTGTCCAGTGTATTCAATTATAGAGGAACATCAGTTCCCTATTAGTTCTCATTTTTTTAAAAAAAGTCAACTAAATATCTTAAATTTATGACAATTCTAATGCTGTTCCCTTGCTGAACACCTCAATTAAAATGAACAGGAAGGATGATAGATCAAATACTAGTTTTCTTCTTGTTAAAATTTAATAATATTTAATGAAATGTCTACATTTCATAGACTTTAGGCATTCTTCATAGGTATTTTAGCTAGTAATTATCTTTGGGTTATCATTTCCCTTTATGTTTCCTTACAAGATGTTGTAACCAACATCACCACTGGTTTTGAAGGTAATTATAATTATATAATCCCCTCTGAGTCATAACTTTGATATATTCCTTCAAGGAAATCTCACTAGTACTTAAGCTTTTTGAAAACTCTTTACCCTATTTGAGTATATGCAAATGGAACCCACTAGGTGATTTATTTATGCCATGGTTTGGTCTCATGGAGTAGGAACTTGGTCCCCAATGCAGCAATGTTGAAAGAAGAGACTTTTGGGAAGTGATTGTTCCTTAAGGGCTCTGAGCTCAAGAATAGATTAATAGATTAGTGGGTTACTGGGTTTTTATGGAAGTGGCTTTGTTATAAAAGCAAGCTTTCTGGAACTTGCTATGTCTGGTTGTGTGATGCCTTCCAACATGTTACTATGCAGCAAAAGGCCCTCATCAAATCCCAGCAGATGCTGTTGGACTTCCCAGTCACCAGATCTATGAGCTAAACAAACCGCTGCTCTTGGTAAATTACCCAGTCTGTGGTATTCAGTTACAGCAACAGAAAACAGACTAAGACACTTCAAGAAACAGGTTAGTCTTATTTATATGGTGTAGTGGATGGTATAGTGACTATATTTCAGATGACTCTAAGTGATTGTTAATTATGGCTGTGCTTGTTTAGAGAGTCCACACTAACATTTTAGACTTGCACTGGTATGCAGCACCTCATCCTAATAGTTGTCAAGTGCCTTGCTCTGTGCTTCAGAGCTTAATTTTGACTTCTCACTGTAACATCAATTAAGATTTGCTTCTGTAGTGCTGGTGTTATGTCAGGGTACCAGTTTACAATGGAGGGAAAAAGCTCTTCATATTTCAAATACTAATTCATTTGGAACCTAAGATCAAAGTTTTCCATTGCATTATCTACAAGCTCATATATGTGATTCTATAGAGGAAAGTTCTAAAAGACAGAGTTTAAGGAGGTACTTTACAAAAACAGTGCAATGATCCATTAGGAGGTAACTGAAAATAGGTGTGGTCCAATTTCAGAGTATTCTGAATGTGCTATTATGACAAGGTTACTGCAGAGATGCCAAATAAATACCTTGCAAGAACAGTACCTATAAACATTGGAAACTTAGCTTCTAATGATGTGGTAACTTGAGTGTGTGAAACAAAGGCAGTAGCCCTGCCAACCTGGCTGCAGGATGTCAAGATGACCCTGGGCTGAGAAATTCAGAACTCAATCAGCATCGGAGTCTGCCACTAAATGGCACAGTGCTATGTTTTCCCCTACTTGCTTCATTCCTCCAAAAAGCTGCACCTGAACCACAAGAGCTGAGAGCCTGGAGTGCTGAGTGTGCCTATCCTGCAATACATGGAAAAGGTCCTTTGCAAACCAATTGGTCCTGGGACATTATGGCTTTTCAAATCTCATCTTTAACTAGAACACCATTCTGAAGAGAAAATGAATGAAGAATTTTGGTAAAACAAACTCTACTTAATTGTTAAGAATATTGCATACTGTATTTGCTGAAATGTGGTAACATACATGTATAAGTAATTGGGTATACAAATTTTTGTGAGTACTATGTCACATGGACAAACTAATTGCAACAAATTTTAAAAATACTGACAGAATCACAGTTACCATTTAAGTTGCTCCTTTGATTAGAAATCTGTTGACTTTTAAACTGCTTTTTGAAGGAGGAAAAAGTGCCCCATTTCAATGATGTTGGAAACATACATTTAAAAATGAGCCACAACTATGTGTAACAATTTCAGGGTTACATAACTGAGGCACAGATATTCAAGAAATTCAATTAACTTCATGAGAAAAAGACAATTGCCAGAATATATGGGATTTGTAGCCTCACAAGTCACTGGAAGGTGATAGTGAGAATTTGATTCCTTATAAGTCATACTGGGATATTTCTCATTACTAGATTATGTGTATATTTATTAAAGATTCTGAATTCCATCAGACATGATTGATTCAAATGAGGTCAAAGGGTATGCTCCAAAATACCCCAAGATGAACTCCAGTGAACTTTGCCACCTGGTATTTATAAATATTTATAGATATTCTGAGAATATGATCTCCAACACTAGTTCAATAAAGACACTGCAGCAGATGTCTTGATCTTGGATCATCCTAGGCGATGTCAGGTGCACATTTTGAGCCCATTTAAGAAATTCTTTGCAGAGGTTCACCCAGGAAGCAAATAAGGCCTCCTGCCATTCCCCAGCATTCACAAGTCAGCCACAAGACTGAGCCACCTTGGAAGGGGATCCTCTAATCCCAGTTAAACCTTTCTCGTACTGTGGTCTGTGCTGACCTCTTGACTGCAACCTCAGGAGAAGTCTTACACCAGACTACTCAACTAAGCTGCTTCTAATTCCTGAGCCTTAGGAAATGTGTGAAATGATAAATGTGATTGCTTTAGGACACTAGGTTTTGGGGTGATTAAGAGTTTTTTTAAAGTTTATTTTACCTATTTGAATAGAAGACAATGGAGGAGAGGGAAATGGAGAGGGAGAGAGTGAGGAGAAAAAGAGAGAGAGAGAAATCAATCACAATCAGTCTCCTACCTATTGACTCACTACTCAAATGTCTGCAAGAGTGAGGGCTAGGCCAAGCTGCAGTCAGGAGCCAGTAACTCAGGTTGGGTCTGCCAACTATTTTTGCCATCACGTGCTCCCTCCCAGAGTGCATATTAGTAGGAAGCCAGAATCAACAGTTGAGCTAGGATTTAAATCCAGGTACTTTGATATGGGATGTGATTCCCAAGCATTAATAACAGTGCCAAACTCCTGCCCTGTGATAATATTTTATAAAGCAACAGATACCTATTGTAAATGTGGCACTCATTTTTGTTTTGTTTTAAATGATACTGCCTTTATTCTTTTCTTGTTTTAAAAATACTTGATGTGAAATATCAGTATGAATTAAATGCAGTTTGTTTGAAAGCATACTCACCTTGAGGCATGACCAAGAAATACTTTGCTGAACCATGGTTTAAGGCTGCTTATCAGTCCTAATGTACTTCTTTTTTTGTATTTGTTGTGTGTGTTTTATTTAATAAATGAGATTTTACAAACTGCAACTTTTTATATATAAAAAGCTTTTATTTAAAGAATATAAATTTCCAAAGTACAGCTTATGGATTACAATGGTTTCCCCCCCATAACTTCCCTTCCACCCGCTACCCTCCTCTTTCCTGCTCCCTCTCCCCTTGCATTCACATCAAGATTCATTTTCAATTCTCTTTATATACAGAAGATCAGTTTATTACATTTTATGTAAAGATTTAAACAGTTTTCCCTCACATAGAGACACAAAGTGAAAATACTGTTGGAGTGCTAGTTATAGTATTAATTCACAATGTACAGCACATTAAGGACAGAGTTCCTACATGATTTTTCTTTAAAAAATTGATTAATCATCTATGCAATTTCCAATTTAACACCAAGATTTTTTAATCATTTTCAATTATCTTTATATACAGAAGATCAATTCAGTATATACTAAGTAAAGATTTCATCAGTTTGCACCCACACAGAAACACAAAGTACAAAAATACTGTTTCAGTACTAGTTATAGCATTACTTCACATTGGATAACACATTAAGGACAGATCCCTCATGAGACGTTGGTACACAGTGACTCCTGATGTTGATTTAACAATTTGACACTCTTGTTTATAGTGTCAGTAACCTCCCTAGGCTCTAGTCATGAGTTGCCAAGGCTATGGAAGGCTTTAGGGTTCACTGACTTCAATCTTATTCCAACAGGGTCGTAGTCAAAGTGGAAGTTCTCTCCTCCCTTCAGAGAAAGGTACCTCCTTCTTTGATGGCCCCGTTCTTTCCACTGGGATCTCACTTGCAGAGATATTTCATTTAGGTCATCATCTTCTTTTTTTACAGAGTGTCTTGGCTTTCCATGCCTAAAATACTCTCATGGGCTCTTTAGCCAGATCCGAATGCCTTAAGGGCTGATTCGCCATTCTATGAGTCTGCTGTGTATCTCACTTCCCATGTTGGATCATTCTCTCCCTTTTTCATTCTATCAGTTAGTATTAGCAGACACTAGTCTTGTTTGTGTGATCCCTTTGACTCTTAGACCTATCAGCATGATCAATTGTGACCTGAAACTGATCACTTGGACTAGTGAGATGGCATTGGACCATGCCACCTTGATGGGATTGAATTGGAATCCCCTGGCACAATTCTAACTCCATCATTTGGGGCAGTTCCGATTGAGCATTTCCCAAATTGTACATCTCCTCCCTCTCTTATTCCCACTCTTATATTTAACAGGGATCACTTTTCAGTTAAAATTTAAACACCTAAGAATAATTGTGTGTTAATTACACACTAGTACTAGAATAAAAAATATTAAAATGGATAAAGTATTACATTGTACAACAACAGGTTTCCACTTTGGTGCTCAGTTGTCCCCAATCAGGGAGAACATATGATATTTGTCCCTTTGGATCTGGCTTAATTCACTCAGAATGATGATTTTCAGATTCCTCCATCTTGTTGCAAATGACTGGATTTCATTGTTTTTGACTGCTGTATAGAATTCTATAGAGTACATGTCCCATAATTTCTTTATCCAGTCTACTGCTGATGGGCATTTGGGTTGGTTCCAGGTCTTAGCTATTGTGAATTGAGCTGCAATAAACATTAATGTGCAGACAGATCTTTTGTTTGCCAAATTAATTTCCTTTTGGTAAATTCCAAGGAGTGGGATGGCTGGGTTGAATGGTAGGGTTATATTCAGGTTTATGAGGAATCTCCAGACTGACTTCCATAGTGACTTAACCAGTTTGCATTCCCACCAACAGTGGGTTAGTGTCCCTTTTTCCCCACATCCTCACCAGCATCTATTGTTGGTGGATTTCTGAATGTGAGCCATTCTCACCGGGGTGAGGTGAAACCTCATTGTGGTTTTGATTTGCATTTCCCTGATTTCTAGTGATCTTGAACATTTTTTCATGTGTCTGTTGGCCATTTGGATTTCCTCTTTTGAAAAATGTCTATTGAGGTCCTTGGCCCATCTTTAAGTGGATTGTTTGTTTTGATGTTGTGGAGTTTCTTAATTTCTTTGTAGATTCTGGTTATCAACTCTTTATCTGTTGCATAGTTTGCAAATATTTTTTCCCATTCTGTCGGTTGCCTCTTCACTTTCCTGATTCTTTTGCAGTACAGAAACTTCTCAATTTGATGCAATCCCAAATGTTAATTTTGGCTTTGACTGGCTGTGCTTCTGGGGTATTTTCCAAGAAGTCTTTGCCAGTACCTATGTCTTGCAGGGTTTCACCAATGCTCTCTAATAATTTGATGGTGATGGGTCGTAGATTTAAGTCTTTAATCCATGTTGAATGAATTTTTGTGTAAGGTGAAAGGTAAGGATCTTGCTTCATGATTCTGCATGTGGAAATCCAGTTTTCCAGAACCATTTATTGAATAGACTGTCCTTAATCCAGGAATTGGTTTTGGATCCTTGATCAAATATAAGTTGGCTGTAGATGTTTGGATTGATTTCTGGTGTTTCTATTCTGTTCCATTGGTCTATCCATCTGTTTCTGTACCAATACCATGCTGTTTTGATAACAACTGCCCTGTAGTATGTCCTGAAATCTGGTATTGTGATGCCTCCAGCTTTGTTTTTGCAGTACAAGATTGCTTTAGCTATTTGAGGTCTCCTGTGTCTCCATATGAATTTCAGCATCATTTTTTCCAGAACTGAGAAGAATGTCTTTGGCATTTTGGTTGGTATCACATTGAATCTGTAAATTGCTTTTGGGAGAATGGAAATTTTGATGATATGGATTCTTCCAATCCATGAGCATGGAAGATTTCACCATTTTTTGGTATCCTCTTCTATTTCTTTCTTTAAGATTTTGTAATTCTCATCGTAGAGATCTTTAATATCCTTGGTTAAGTTTATATCAAGGTATTTGATCGTTTTATTAGCTATTGTGAATGGGATTGATCTTAGAAGTTCTTCCACAGCTGTGGCATTGCCTGTGTATACAAAGGCTGTTGATTTTTGTGCATTGATTTTATATCCTGCTACTTTGCCAAACTCTTCTGTGAGTTCCAGTAGTCTCTTAGTAGAGTTCTTTGGGTCCCCTAAATAAATAATCATATCGTCTGCAAAGAGGGGTAGATTGAGTTCTTCCTTCCCAATTTGTATCCCTTTAAATTGTTTTTCTTGCCTAATAGCTCTGGCTAAGACTTCCAGAACTATATTGAATAGCAGTGGTGAGAGTGGGCATCCATGTCTGGTACCAGATCTCAGTGGAAATGCGTCCAACTTTTCCCCATTCAATAGGATATTGGCCTTGGGTTTTTCATAAATTGCTTTGATTGTATTGAGGAATGTGCCTTTTATACCCAGTTTGCTTAGGGTTTTCATCATGAAAGGTTATTTAATTTTTTCAAATGCTTTCTCTGCGTCTAGTGAGATAATCATACGGTTTTTCTTCTGTAGTCTGCTAATGTGTTGTATCACGTTGATTGTTGTGCGGATATTGAACCATCCCTGCATACCAGGGATAAATCCCACTTGGTCTGGGTGGATGATCTTTCTGATGTGTTGTTGCATTCTATTGGCCAGAATTTTATTGAGGATTTTTGCATCTATGTTCATGAGGGATATTGGTCTGTAATTCTCTTTCAATGCTGCATCTTTTTCCGGCTTAGGAATTAAGGCGATGCTGGCTTCACAGAAAGAATTTGGGAGGATTCCCTCTTTTTTGATTGTTCTGAATAGTTTGAGAAGAATTGGAGTTAGTTCTTCTTTAAATGTCTGGTAGAATTCAGCAGTGAATCCATCTGGTCCTGGGCTTTTCTTTGTTGGGATGGCCTTTATTACTGTTTCAATTTCTGTCTCAGTTATGGGTCTGTTTCGGTTTTCTATGTCTTCCTGGTTCAATTTAGGTAGGTTGCATGTGTCCAGGAATCTATCCCTTTCTGATAGGGCCAATGAGGTGTCAATTTTGTTTATTTTTTCAAAAAACCAGCTCCTCGTTTGGCTGATTTTTTATAATTTTTTTTGGATTCAATCCTGTTGATTTCTTCTGTGATTTTGATCATTCCTCTTTTTCTACTAGATTTGGGTCTAGTTTGCTGCAGATTTTCTAGATCCTTGAGATGCATTGAAAGCTCATCTATTTGGTGCCTTTCCAATTTCTTGATGTAGGCACCTATTGATATAAACTTTACTCTTAACACTGCTTTTGCTGTATCCCATAAGTTTTGGTATGTTGTGCTGTTATCCTCATTTACTTCCATAAAATTTTTGATTTCTCTTTTAATTTCTTCTATGACCCATTGTTCATTCAGGAGCATGTTGTTCAATCTCCATGTGTTTGCATATGCTCTAGGGATTCCTTAGTTGCTAATTTCCAACTTTATTCCCTTATGGTCTGAGAAGCTGCATCGTATGATTTTAATTCTTTTGAATTTGCTGAGACTTGCTTTATGGCCTAGTATGTGGTCAATCCTAGAGTAGTTTCCATGTACTGCTGAGAAGAATGTAAATGCTTTATGTGTAGGATGAAAAGTTCTGTAGATATCTGTTAGATCCATTTGGGCTATAGTGTTGTTTAAATCTACTGTCTCCTTGTTGATCTTCTGTCCTGTCGATCTGTCAATATCTGTGAATGTAGTATTGAAGTCCCCCAGAACTATTATATTGGTGTCTAAGTCTCCCTTTAAGTTTCTTAACAATTTTTTTTAAATAAACCCTTTAATAGGTGCATATACATTGATAATTGTTATATCTTCCTGTAGTATTGATCCCTTAATCATTATATAGTGTCCCTCTTTGTCTCTCTTAACAGTTTTTTTGTTAAAGTTTATGTAGTCTGATATTAAGATGGCTACACCCGCTCTTTTTTCATTTCTGTTGGCATGGTATATCTTTTTCCATCCTTTTACTTTCAGTCTGTATGGATCTTCGTTGGAAAGATGTGTTTCTTGTAGGCAGCAAATAGATGGTTTTTGTTCCTTAACCCAATCAGCCAATCTCTATCTTTTAACTGGACAGTTCAGACCATTAACATTCAATGTGACTATTGATAAGTAGTAACTTTGCCCAGCCATTTGCCAAAGATATTTTCTAATGTATGCTTTGAATTCCCTGTGATCTTTTGCTGTGAGGTTCCCTTTGTTTACCTTCTTTCATGTTGATGGCCATGTTTCTGTGTTTCTGTGTGTAACACATCTTTATGTATCTTTTGCAGGGCTGGGCGAGAGGCGACAAATTCTTTCAATTTTTGTTTGCTATGAAAGGTCTTATTTCACCTTCATTCACAAATGAGAGCTTTGCAGGATATAATATTCTGGGCTGGCAGTTTTTTTCTCTAAGTACCTGGGCTATGTCTCACCATTCCCTTCTAGCTTGTAGGGTTTCTGTTGAGAAGTCTGCCGTGAGTCTAATTGGAGATCCTCTGAGAGTAATCTGACGTTTCTCTCTTACACATTTTAGGATCTTTTCTTTCTGTTTCACTGTGGTGAGTTTAATTACAACGTGTCGTGGTGAGGATCTCTTTTGGTCATGTTTACTAGGGGTTCTATGAGCTTCCTGTACTAGGATGTCTCTGTCCTTCTCCAAACCTGGGAAATTTTCTGCTATTATCTCACTAAAAAGGCATTCTAATCCTTTCTCCCTCTCCATGCCTTCAGGAACTCCTAGAACTCGAATGTTGGTTTTTTTATTTTTTTTATTTATTTTTTATTTTTATAATGCTTTTATTTAAAGAATATAAATTTCCAAAACACAGCTTATATATTACAATGGCTGGTTTTTTTAATAGTACATTAGGACTGATAAGCAGCCTTAAACCATGGTACAGCAAAGTATTTCTTGGTCGTGCCTCAAGGTGAGTATGCTCTTGGTCGTGCCTCAAGGTGAGTATGCTCTCAAACAAACTGCATTTAATTCAAACTGATATTTCATATCAAGTATTTTTAAAACAAGAAAAGAATAAGGTAGTATCATTTAAAAAACAAAACAAAAATGAGTGCCACATTTACAATAGGTATCTGTTGCTTTATAAAATATTTTTTGCAGCTCAGTTAACCATAGCTAAGATATGGAATCAATCCAGATACCCATCAACTGAAGACTAGATAAATAAATTATGGGATATGTCCAAAATGGAATAATACACAACTATAAAAGATGAAATCCTGTCATTCACAACAAAATGGATGCAACCAGAAAACATTATACTTATTGAAATAAGCCAGTTCCAATAAGACAAATGTCATTATGTTCTCCTTGATCTATGGTAATTAATAGAGTACCTAAAAGGTAATCTATAGGAGTGAAATTGACACATTGAGATGCAATGATTTTGAACAGCTCTTGTCTTGAATGTTGAGGAACAGGTTTTTTTTGTTGTTGTTAATGTTTTTTTGCTTCATACTATTTATTGAACTCTGTACTTAGTGTAGGGTAAATCTTATGTGTATAAAGTTAACTAAAATTAGATCTTAGTAAAAAAATAAGAATGGGAATAGGAGAGGGAGGAGGAAGAAGGGTGGGAGTGCAGGTGGGAGGGAGAGTAGAGTGGGAAGAATCACTCTGTTCCTAAATTTGTATTTCTGAAATGCATGAAGTTTGTATACCTTAAATAAAATGTTTCTGGGAAAAAAAAAAGAATTTTTGTGGTATGATAGGAAAAAAATACAAAAAAGGAGAAATATTTGTTCTTCAATTAAGTAAGCATAAATTGCTGTGCTGCAAACATTTTTTTTCTGAATGCAGTAAGTTTCTAGCTACATCATGGGGGTAATTTGTAGATAAAATGACCAGTGATATGGCAAATATTTAACAACATTGTACTGAAAAAAATCTAAGAAGGATAGCATAAACCAGGTTCAGTCAGGGCCCAAAATGCAAGAAGGCTGTCCCGTTTGGAGCTCCCTTGGAGCCTATCCCTTCCTTTAGGCAAGCTCATGTTTGCAGAGCAGCACTGATGCAGCAAATGCAGGCCCAGACTGTGGCTGCAGGCACAGGGGCTGTGTGGGAGTCATAGCAGCTATACAATGGAAAAATGGAGGGAGGGTGCTGCACAAGAAAACAGAAGCTGGGAGACACTGTTTTAGGATTGAATAGTCTGTTATTGAAAGATGCATGAACGTGGAGATGATTTTGAAGGAACCATAGTACAATGTGACGTAGAACATGAGGAAGTACAATACAACAGTTAGTTGAACAGAGAAAGAACTTTCTGAATACATGGACAGAAGGAGAGTCAAGTCAGGATTCGGTATAGAGGAGCTGTAGCATCATAGGCAGGTTCTTTGCAAAAATGGGGGCCTGTTAAAATATCTTCCATGCAAATAGAACAAGGAGGATGCCTAGAGAAGATACTGTGGACAGCCGATCAGCAGGTTTAGAACATCGCAATGCAAAGCGCATAGTGCCCAAGGGAAATACCCGCCTTCTATAATACCAGTTTTGAGGATTCAAGAAAATTATCATTGAATGGTAACTCTTCAAAACATGTTAAATCTGTTAAAGACATAAATAAAAAAGAAATCTGGGTAGGTTGTTGGCACAATGGTTAAGCTACTTCCTGGGACATCCACATCCCATATCAGAGTGTCTGGGTTCAACTTCCAGCTCCGTCTCCATCCCAGTTTTCTGTTAATGTGCATCCCTGGAGGCAGCAGGTGATGATTCAAGTACTTATGTCCCTACCAACCTTATGGAAGACACAGACTGAGCTCCTGGTTCCTAGCTTTGGCCTGTCCCAACCTTGGCTATTTAGATATTTAGAGAGTGAGCCACCAGATGGAAGATCTCTCTCTCTCTCTCTCTCCCTCTCTCTCTCTCTCTCTCTCCTCCCCACCCCACCTTTCAAGTAAATAGAATAAATGCAGTATAAAAATTAAAAAGGAAGTGCTCTTATCAAGTACAGTATCTCAAGAAAACAAATAATTCTTTTACATGATTAAGAACTGCCTCAAAAAAGAAAGCTTATCTGTTACATCTTTGGATGTTCAACTCCCTAGCATAATCCCTGCCATATAGTTGGCATTCAGTAACCATTAGTTCAAATGGAAAAATGTAATTTTTGTAATTTGGTTGGTCAAATTGTGCAATGCATAGTTTTGTTTCCCTGGAAGTCTTAGCGGCTAACAAAGCTTCTGCTTTGATCTTTGATTTGCTTTTGTCACAGTTGCTGGAAAAGTTCCAACTGGAATAAACAATGACTTCTTCCCCTTCAAGGCCTTGGATCATTCTCATAGAATAGGAAGGTCTCTCCAATCCCATCCAGATCTGTTATTAATTCTATCCATTACTCCGTTTTTCAAATTTGAGGGTTTTCCAAGGGCACAAAGCTAGAGAAGAGCACACTTGGTTTTCAACACTTATTTCTTTTTTTTTTTTCTAGTTCTATTTTTTAAAAATTTTTTTTTCTTATTTAGAATATAAATTTCCAAGGTACAACTTGTCGATTGCAATGGCTTCCCCACCCATACCTCCCCTCCCCCCCGCTACCCTTCCCCCTTCCCCACTCCCTCTCCCCAAGTCGGCAAACACTAAAGGCTTCCATAGCCTCAGCAACTCATGACTACAGCCTAGGGAGATTGCTGACGCCATAAACAAGAGTGGCAAATTGTTAAATCAACAACAGTAGTCACTGTGTACTTACGGCCCATGTATGATCTGTCCTTAATGTGTTGTCCAAGGTGAAGTAATGCAATAACTAGGACTGAAACAGTATTTCTGCATTTTGTGTCTCTACGCGGATGCAAACTGACAAAATCTTTGCTTAATACATACTGAATCGATCTGCCGTATAGAAAGACAATTGGAAATGATTAAAAAAATTGGAAGTTACATAAAAATCAATCAATTAAAAAAATAATATCATGTAGGATCTCAACACTTATTTCTTGGTTGAAACTTAGTCCTCTTTCCATCCTATAATTCTGTTGATAGAAACATCAGCTACATTCTTGATTTTTGCTGAGTTTGAAACATTCAGTTGCCTGTAGGATGGGAGTGCAAAGTGAAACATGAAACTGGAACAGCAGTTTACACTGTGTTCAGAATTGCTAAGCATGGCAGTAACTTGGAAGCTGAGTTGACTATCCTGAGAAATATTAGTTCAGTTCTCTCACATGTTGGTGATGTAGAACTTAGTCTCCTTTGCTATGGCTTTTTCTGGCTTTTGATATCTGAAGAGCACAGTAAGGAAAAAATAAGAAGGACCACATGGCCAGTTATACTGTGTTTTATGTTCCTCCACCCAACCTGTATTCCTACAGACCCACTGCAGGTAGACTCTACTCTTTTTTGCTCTTCTTTGTGTGTTAGGAGGCATAAACCCAAGAGGCTCAGCCATGAGCTCTGGCTACTCATTGGTTTAAGTGGAAGATCTGATGTAGAAGAAAAAATTTTGTGATTTTCTTCTCCCACTTCCTCCAGCCTCAGCATCACACATGGGACAGCATGTGTGATCAAAGCTCCTGTCACATAAACCTCAATTCCATAGCTCTAGTTTACCAGACTTCCTGCCTGGGGGAAGATAACAGCTTTCTTCTATTGCTAAACCTTGGGAGTTTTAATCTTACTTTTGGTTTCCATAAACTACTCTTAGTTCTATGAATAATCTCCTCATTAATACTCTTTCAAGATTTCAGTTTGGGCCGGCGCCGTGGCTCAACAGGCTAATCCTCCGCCTTGCGGCGCCGGCACACCAGGTTCTAGTCCCGGTCGGGGCGTCGGATTCTGTCCCGGTTGCCCCTCTTCCAGGCCAGCCCTCTGCTGTGGCCCAGGAGTGCAGTGGAGGATGGCCCAAGTGCTTGGGCCCTGCACCCCATGGGAGACCAGGATAAGCACCTAGCACCTGGCTCCTGCCATCGGATGCGCGCGGTGCGCCGGCCGCAGCGCGCCAACCGCGGCAGCCATTGGAGGGTGAACCAACGGCAAAGGAAGACCTTTCTCTCTGTCTCTCTCTCTCACTGTCCACTCTGCCTGTCAAAAAAAAAAAAAAAAAAGATTTCAGTTTAATGAGGCTTTTGCTGCCTGCCAGAACCCTGTTCGATAGGGTCAATGTAAAAAAAAAAAGTCCCTCTAAGTCTTAAAAAGAGGTTTTCAATATTAGTACTATTGATACTTGGTGATAGATGATCCTTTGTTAGAGGGTTTGTCCTGTGCATTGTGGAATATTTAGCAGCATCATTAACCTCTATTCACTAAATGCCAGTAGCACCCTTCTCCCAATTGTGACAACTTAAAAAGTGTCTTCAGACATTGCTAAATGCCCCTTACTGACAAAATTGTGTTCAGTTAGGAATCACATTGCTTCATAGTAGTCTTCATCTTTAAATAAATATTATTTTACTTATTTTATTTCAAAGACAGGGAGACAAAATGACCAACAAAGATCTCCCATCTGCTGGTTCACTTCCCAAATGCCTGCAGCTGCCTGCTAGGAGCCAGGAACTCCTTCTGTGTCTCCCTCATGTGGCAGATATACAACTCTTTGAACCATCATTGCTTCCTCCAGGTGCACATTAGCAGGAAGCTTGAATGGGGGGTGAAGCCAGGACTCAAACCAGGGCTCCAATATGGAAAGTGGGCATCCCAAATGACATCTTAACTGCTAGGCCAAATGCCCACTCCTAGTATTGTCTATTAGAGAGCTCTTTCTACATCACAATTGCAATTTAGTTTATATTTGTGTAATTCACTAATAATTATATTGCCTACAACTTTTTCCATATTAACTCATAATTTCAGAGAAATGTTATAAAATAGCCTTTGCCCATTTTAGTGCTGTGTGAAAAGTTACGATTCCTACAGGAGCACTTATTTAATAACTGCAGAATTAGAATGATTCCTATTTGTTGATTTATAAGTCCTTTGCTATGACCCATGGTTCTCAACCTGGGGTGATTTTTATTCTTTGTCCCCCAAAGGAACAGTTGAAAATATATGGAAAAATTTGGGTTGTCACAAGTTTAGGGGGAATACTGTTGGAAAAATAAGTAGAAACCAAAGATGTTGCTCAACATCCTCCAAAATACAGGACAATAACTCTCAACCCCCAACAAAGAATTCTCTGCCCCAAATGGCCATCGTGTCACAGCCGAGAAACCCTGATCTATCCACCGTGCTGTATTGTCTCCTTGAGTTGTTACTACTTTTCTCTGACTTTTTCCTATGTTTTGGCTAGTATGTCCTCTGAATTTTTAAGATAAATTGAAGCTATAAATTGATAGTGGCTCACATTTTGAGGAACTTAAATCATACCAAGTTTAATTTTAAAAATGTAATATCCCAGCATCTCTTTTCTATTGTCGTTTTTTTTTTTAAGATTTATTTCTTTATTTGAATGTCACAATTACATACAGAGAGAGGTAAGGCAGAAAGAGAGAGGTCTTTCATCTGATGGTTCACTCCCTAATTAGCTGCAATGGCCGGAGCTGTGCCGATCCAAAACCAGGAGCCTAGGCCGGCGCCGTGGCTCAACAGGCTAATCCTCCGCCTTGCGGCGCCGGCACACCGGGTTCTAGTCCCGGTCGGGGCACCGGATTCTGTCCCGGTTGCCCCTCTTCCAGGCCAGCCCTCTGCTGTGGCCCAGGAGTGCAGTGGAGGATGGCCCAGGTGCTTGGGCCCTGCACCCCATGGGAGACCAGGAAAAGCACCTGGCTCCTGGCTCCTGCCATCGGACGAGCGCAGTGCGCCGGCCGCAGCGCGCCGGCCGCAGCGGCCATTGGAGGGTGAACCAACGGCAAAAGGAAGACCTTTCTCTCTGTCTCTCTGTCTCTCTCTCTCTGTCCACTCTGCCTGTAAAAAAAAAAAAAAAAAAAAAAAAAAAAAAAAACCAGGAGCCTGGAGCCAGGAGCTTCTTCCAGGTCTCCCACATGGGTGCAGGGGCCCAAGGACTTGGGCCATCTTCTACTGCTATACCAGGCCACAGCAGAGAGCTGGATCGGAAGAGGAGCAGCCGGGACTAGAACTGGCGCCCATATGGGATGCCGGTGCTTCAGGTAAGGGAGTTAATCTGCTGTGCCACAGCGCTGGTCCCTTTATTGTCTCTAATATACTTTCTTTCCTATAGTCTATGTTAGTAAAAAAAAATGTTTAGAGAGAATTTTTTATAACTTGGTTATTTTTGGGAAGCAATATCAACATGGGAATGACTAAAGGGAATGAGAAAAATGGCAAATATTTTGAAGTCTAAATGGATTTTTTTATAACTTGATGATAAAAATATTTTAGGACAGTTATAAAAGTTCCAATTTTTTTTGTCCTTGTCATATACATATTTAGGGAAAGACAACTTGTTAGCTTGTTAGTAGAGTCTAAGGGATCAAAAAGGGATAAGAGACATGATGTATAATAATTCTGTTGTTGTTCAAGCAGATCTGGATTGGGGTCTAAACTGTACCACCTGTACTCTTTATTTTATTTTTTCAAATAACACACAACACTGATTTTTTGTGGTGTAAAGTTTTATGCACATTAACACACATGTGGATTTAAGAAAACTGCCTCATCAAAATACAGAAGAATTGCATTACCCTAAAAAATACTCTACCATTACTTCATTCTAGTCATATCCTCCACTAACCCTCGAGCCCCCTGGGGACCACAGATCTGTTCTTATTCACTATGTATTTGTCTTTTAAATAATTTCATAAACATTGAATCACAGAGTATGAGACTGACTGCTTTTAATAGCATGATGAATGATTTAACCTCATTGTAGCATGATCAGTAGTTTGTTAATTTTTATTGCTGAATAGCATCCCATTATATGTACAGAGTATTTCAAAAGATTTGATGGAAAAAAGAATGAAAAATAAAGTTTGTTTTGGTGCAAAACAGATTTTGATGAGAGGGCATTATGACTCTGTGGATTAAGTTGCTGTATGGGACACCTGCATCTCATACAGGAGTGCCTGGGACCAAGTCCTGCCTCTAGTTCCCATCCAGCCTCCTGCTAATGAGCACACTGAAGACAGCAGATTATGACTCAAGTATGTGGATCCCTGCAACTTGCATAAGATACCTGGATGGAGTTTATGGTTCCTGGCTTTGGTCTGACTTAACCCCAGCAGTTGTGGGCATTTGGAGAGTGAACCAGCAGATGGAAGATTCTCTCTCTCTCTCTTCCCGTCACCAGGCCTTTCAAGTAAGTAAAAATACATAAATAAACAAATTTTTATTTGAAATCTGTGAACATATTTTTCCCCTTATGAATTTCTCATGAACATTTGAGGACCTCTCATACACACCTCAATTTGTTTATTTATCTATTGAGTTTCCAAATTTTTGGTGATTATAAATGTGGCTACTTTAATATTTAGTTCACATATTTTTATAGACATAGTATTGACTTCTGTAAACACATGGACATGAGACTAGTAGAACATATGGCAAAATTGTTTAACTTTAACTTTTATTTTATGATTTTTTTTTCAACTGTGCTTGATAGGCAGAGAGAGTGTGCACCTGCTGCCATCTGATGGCTTGCTCCTCAAATGCCACAACAGTCGGGGCTGGGCCAGGCCAAAGTTAGCAGCCAGGGACTTAGTCCATGTCTCCCATGTGGGTGCAGGAATCCAATTAATTGAGCTATCACCTGCTACTTTCCAGGGAGTCCATTAGCAGGAAGATGGAATTGGACCAGGCCTTCTGATAAGGGATGCAGGTGTCCCTACTGATGGATTAACTTCAGCCAAGTATCTACATCAATATGTTTGACTTTTAAGAAAACACCAATCTGATTTCCAGACTGTTTGTAACACTTTACATTTGCATAAGCAGTTTAAGTGTTCCAATTTGTCTGTGTCTTCACTATCATTTGATACAGCCATAATTTTTTAGACATTCTGGGAAGGTTTTAGTGGTATCTCATTGTAACCTTTATTCAATTTTATATTTAGAAATATGCATCACTTAAGGATAATTTTACAGAACAAATACAAAGATAGTTAGAATTCCTATATATCACACACTCAACTTTCCCTCTTAGTAACCTCTTACATTAGCATAGTATAACTGTCACAATCAAGAATAAATTATTGATGTACTATAATTAGTGAAAGCCCAAACATTATTCATATTTCCTTAACTTTAACCTTTGAATCTTTGAATCCAATACAAGATACCACTTTATATTTTGATCATCATGACTCCTTAGATTCCTCTTGCTTGTGAGTTTTTGAAACTTTTCTTAATGTTGATGACTTGAAAATTTTAAGGAGTACTGGTCAGGTATTTTATAGAATGTTTCTCTAATGGAATTTATCTGATATTTTCTTATAATGACCCTGGGGTTTTGGAATTTGGGGAGGAAGAGAGCAGTGATATTCTCATCACATCCTCTCAAGACCATTAGCATGACTATCAACAAGGCATTGACCTCGATCAACTGGCTCAGGCAGTGTTTCTTAGATATTGCCACTTGTAAAAGTACTCTTTGCTTCCCCTTCCCATTCTGAACTCTTTGGAAGGAAGTCCCCATTCACAGCCCACACATAAGGAATGAGGAATCACACTCCAGTACCTTCCCTCCTTTGAGGGCTGAGTAACTGCATAAACAAGTTGTTTGAAATTCTTCTGCACAGGAGATATTTCTTTTCTCTCCCACGTGTTTATTTATTCAATCATTTAAATTATATAACTACATGATCATAGATATTTATTTTATATTCTCTATTAGAATTCAATACTGCTTTATTTTACTTCTCAAATTGTTCTAAGTTTTGGCAGTAGGAATTTTTCTGCTGCTACTGGGTCACTTTGGTTTTGTTTGTTTTTTTTCAACTTTTATTTAATAAATATAAATTTCTAAAGTACAACTTTCGGATTACAGTGGCTTTTCTCCCCCTTAACCTCCCTCCCACCTGCAACCATCCCATCTTCCACTCCCTCTCCCATCCCATTCTTCATCAAGATTCATTTTTAATTATTTTTATACAGAAGATCAACTTAGTATAAACTAAATAAATATTTCAACAGTTTGGACCCACAAAGTATAAAGTACTTTTTGAGTAGTTTTACCATTTATTTACATAGCACAACACATTAAGGACAGAGATCCTACATGGGAAGTAGATGCACAGTGAGTTCTGTTGTTGATTTAACAATTGACAGTCTTATTTTTGACGTCAGTAGTCACCCAAGGCTCTTGTCATGAGCTGCCAAGGCTATGCAAGCCTCTTGAGTTCACAAACTCTGATCTTATTTAGACAAGGCCATACTCAAAGTGGAAGTTCTCTCCTCCCTTCAGAGAAAGGTACCTACTTCTTTGATGGCCCGTTCTTTCCACTGGGATCTCACTTGCAGAGATCTTTCATTTAAGTGTTTTTTTTTTTTTTTAATTTTCTGCCAGAGTGTCTTGGCTTTCCATGCCTAAGAAACTCTCGTGGTCTTTTTAGCCAGATCCGAATGCCTTAAGGGCTGATTCTGAGGCCAGAGTGCTATTTAGGATATCTGAAATTCTATGAGTCTGCTGTGTATCCTGCTTCCCATGTTGGATCGTTCTCTCCTTATTAGTTATATCAGTTAGTATTAGCAGACACTAGTCTTGTTTGTGTGATCCCTTTGACTCTTAGACCTATCAGTGTGATCAATTGTGAACTGAAACTGATCACTTGGACTAGTGAGATGGCATTGGTACATGGCATCTTGATGGGATTCAATCGGAATCCCTGGCATGTTTCTAGCTCTACCATTAGGAGTAAGTCCAATTGAGCATGTCCCAAATTGTACATCTCCTCCCTCTCTTATTCCCACTCTTATATTTAACAGGGATCACTTCAGTTACATTGAAATGCCTAAGAATAATTGTGTGTTAATTAAAGAGTTCAACCAATGGTATCAAGTAGAACAAAATAATACTAAAAGGAATAAAATAGTAAGTTGTTCCTTAACAGTCAGCACAAGGGCTGATCAAGTCATAGTTTCTCATAGTGTCCATTTCACTTTAACAGGTTTCCTTTTAGCTGCTCAGTTATTTGTCAATGATCAGGGAGAACATATGATATTTGTCTCTTTGGATCTGGCTTATTTCACTCAGCATGATGTTTTCCAGATTCCTCCATTTTGTTGCAAATGACTGGATTTCATTGTTTTTGACTGCTGTATAGTATTCTGTAGAGTACATGTCCCATAATTTCTTTATCCAGTCTTCTGTTGATGGGCATTTGGGTTGATTCCAGGTCTTAGCTATTGTGAATTGAGCTGCAATAAACATTAATGTGCAGACAGATCTTTTGTTTGCCAAATTAATTTCCTTTTGGTAAATTCCAAGGAGTGGGATGGCTGGGTTGAATGGTAGGGTTATATTCAGGTTTATGAGGAATCTTCAAACAGTCTTCCATAGTGGCTTCACCAGTTTGCATTCCCACCAACAGTGGGTTAGTGTCCCTTTTCCCCCACATCCTCACCAGCATCTATTGTTGGTAGATTTCTGAATGTGAGCCATTCTTACCGGGGTGAGGTGAAACCTCATTGTGGTTTTGATTTGCATTTCCCTGATTGCTAGTGAACTTGAACATTTTTTCATGTGTCTGTTGGCCATTTGGATTTCCTCTTTTGAAAAATGTCTATTGAGGTCCTTGGCCCATCTCTTAAGTGGATTGTTTGTTTTGATGTTGTGGAGTTTCTTAATTTCTTTGTAGATTCTGGTTATTAACCCTTTATCTGTAGCATAGTTTGCAAATATTTTTTCCCATTCTGTCGGTTGCCTCTTCACTTTCCTGATTCTTTTGCAGTACAGAAACTTCTCAAATTTAATGCAATCCCAAATGTTAATTTTGGCTTTGACTGGCTGTGCTTCTGGGGTATTTTCCAAGAAGTCTTTGCCGGTACCTATGTCTTGCAGGGTTTCTCCAATGTTCTCTAATAATTTGATGCTGTCTGGTCATAACAATTAAATACTTTTAAATAAACTTAACCAAGGACATTAAAGATCTCTACGATGAGAATTACAAAATCTTAAAGAAAGAAATAGAAGAGGATACCAAAAAATGGTGAAATCTTCCATGCTCATGGATTGGAAGAATCCATATCATCAAAATTTCCATTCTCCCAAAAGCAATTTACAGATTCAATGTGATACCAACCAAAATGCCAAAGACATTCTTCTCAGTTCTGGAAAAAATGATGCTGAAATTCATATGGAGACACAGGAGACCTCAAATAGCTAAAGCAATCTTGTACTGCAAAAACAAAGCTGGAGGCATCACAATACCAGATTTCAGGACATACTACAGGGCAGTTGTTATCAAAACAGCATGGTATTGGTACAGAAACAGATGGATAGACCAATGGAACAGAATAGAAACACCAGAAATCAATCCAAACATCTACAGCCAACTTATATTTGATCAAGGATCCAAAACCAATTCCTGGAGTAAGGACAGTCTATTCAATAAATGGTAATAATGTGCCAGGGGATTCCAATACAATCCCATCAAGGTTGCATGTACCATTGCAATCTCATTAGTCCAAGTGATCAGTTTCAGTTCACAATTGATCACACTGATAGGTCTAAGAGTCAAAGGGATCACACAAACAAGACTAGTGTCTGCTAATACTATCTGATAGAATAAAAAAGGGAGAGAACGATCCAACATGGGAAGCAGGATACACAGCAGACTCATAGAATTTCAGATATCCTAAATAGCACTCTGGCCTCAGAATCAGCCCTTAAGGCATTCGGATCTGGCTGAAGAGCCCAGGTGAGTATTTCAGGCATGGAAAGTCAAGACACTCTGAAAAAAAAAAGAAGACCTAAATGAAAGATCTCTGCAAGTGAGATCCCAGTGGAAAGAACGGGCCATCAAAGAAGTAGGTACCTTTCTCTGAAGGGAGGAGAGAACTTCCACTTTGAGTATGGCCTTGTCTAAATAAGATCAGAGTTTGTGAACTCAAAAGACTTCCATAGCCTTGGCAACTCATGACTAGAGCCTAGGGAGATTACTGATGCCATAAACAAGAGTGTCAAATTGTTAAGTCAACAACAGGAGTCACTGTGTACTTTCTCCTCATGTGATGTCTCTGTCCTTAATGTGTTGTCCAATGTGAATTAATGCTATAACTAGCACTGAAACAGTATTTTACACTTTGTGTTCTGTTGGGTGCAAACTGATGAAATCTTTACTTAGTATATACTGAATTGATCTTCTCTATATAAAGATAATTGAAAATGAATCTTGATGTGAATGGAATGGGAGAGGGAGCGGGGGATGGGAGGGTTGTGGGTGGGAGGGAAATTATGGGGGGGGAAGCCATTGTAATCCATAAACTGTACTTTGGAAAATTATATTTACTAAATAAATGTTTTTAAAAAAGAAATTATAATAGATCATTTTTGCCTCCTGTACCCCTTACTTATCCAAAAGTTCCCCTTCAACAGGGAGAAACCTGTATCCCAACATCTGCCATACATTTTCTTTATTGTTCATATCTAGTGTCCATGTACAGTAGTTTCAGTATTCTAAACTTATACCCCACAGGAAGCACCTATATCAGCTGGAGTACAATGCTTAGGTACACCTTTTTCAGAGATTACTCATTCCAAAAATTACATAGATCAGCATATCCTCTCCTACCCCTTAAGTGAAGTTACATGTGCAATTCAGTTATTTTTTTCAAATATTGCATTCCATTCTAGGAGCTCCCAACAGCCTAAACATTTTTACTGATATTGTTTGAGGTTCACTCTTTTAATTGTAAATTTTTATGGATTTTGATAAATACATATCACATTTCCATCATTACAGTATAGTACAGAATAGTTCCTCTGTCCTGAAAAACTCCTGTGCTATTACATTCTCCACCCTTAAACCCTAGTAGCCAATAATAATTTTCCCTTTGTTTTTCCTCTCCATATTGTCATACAAAGGGAATTTCAGTTTATGTAACCCTTTCAGATTGCCTTCTTTCATTTAGTAATATGCATTTAAGTTGTATCCACATCTCTGTCATCTTCATGTACTTGATAGTGAATTCTTTCTTATTGGCAAAAAGTATTTCATTGAATGGATAGGTAACAGATTATTGGTCATTCACAATTGAACATTTTGGAACTTTCAGTTTTTTTTTTTTATAATAATGGATAAAGCTTCTGTAAACATCACATGAAGGCTGTGTGTGTACCTAAGTTTTCAATAAGTTGAATAAATATCTAAGAAGAGAATTGCTGGGATAGTAAAGAATCTGCCTATGGCTTTACTGTCTTGCTTTCCCATCAACAATAAATGGAACTTACCATTGCTTCACATTTTCACCAGCAATTTGTATTGTCAATATTATTTTTGATTTTACCATCCTAATAGTTATGTATTGGTCTCATTTTTTGTTCCCATCTATAGCTGACATTCATTTCATTACTTCATTGGTTTTATTCACTCAATATATTCCTACAATTACTCTTTCAAAGAAACATTGATCTTCCAGATCCATTTATTCCAATTTATTCCAATTATTTTATTTATTCCAATTTATTCCTTCTATATGTTCTTTCTTTCCTTTATATACTCAGATTTCTAACCTATATTATTTTCTATCTACATAGAATTCCTGAACATTCCTTGCAGGGCAAATCTCCTTGTGATAAACTCCCCCTTTTCTCTTTCTAAGAAAATTTTTACTTATTCACTTCTTCCTCAGTTTTGAAGGCTATTTTTGCTAGGAGAGTTTTAAATTGGTGGGTCCTTTCTTACAATACTACAGTTTTCATTTACTCCCTTTTTAGTTGCAGTTTTATTTCTAGTTTCTGGTGAGAAATCTATTGTAATTTTTAAAATTGATTTTCCATAGATAGAGTATTTTCTTATATTCACACCCCCTAATTTATTCCATGATTTCTCTGACATTGGAATATGAAATGTCTATGGGTGTGTGCTGTATTTTTGGAAATTGTTCCACAGTTCTTGGATGTTCCATTCTGGTTTGTACGATTTCTGATTTTCTTATTTAGATTTCAGTTTGGACAGTTTCTAATGACCTATATTCACCTCACTAATCTTTTCCCCTTTAGCCATGTCAAATATGAGTCATTCTTTCTGTCACTGTTGTTAGTTCTTTGTAACATCATTTTGATTTTTTTCTTAGAGTGTCTGTCTCTCTGCTTAGATCATCTGTACTTACATGTTGTCTATATTTTCCACTATAGCTCTTAACATATTAATTAAGTTAATGTTTTAATATATGTTCTAGTCCTCTATCTTTCAGTAAAATGAAAGCTATGGAGTTGAGGGTTTTAAGAAAGTCAATAGAAATAACGGTTGTTCACTACTCAGACCATACTGCACATATGCCTTGTGCTTCATCTTTTCCTAGAGATAAACAATATACCTGTTCCAGGCAGAATAATGAATCCTTTACAATTACCAAATCTTTATCCCTGGATCACAGCAATATATTACCTTATAAAGCAAAACTGACTTTCAGGTGTGATTAAGAAACTTGAGATAGAGGATTATCCAGGATTCTTGATGGGTCCAATCTAATCTCATGGGTCCTTGAAATCAGAGAGCAATTCCTGGTGAGAGGGAGATGAAACTATGGACAGATGATCAACACATGCAATGTTGCTGGCTTTTAAGATGGAGAAAGGAAACTGTGAGCCAAGGTATGAAGGCAGAGTCAAGAAGATGGAAAATGAAAGGAAATGGATTTTCCTCTAGAGATTCTAGCAAGGATCATAGCCTACTGACATCTTGATTTCAGATCAGAAAGAGTGGTGCCAAATTTGTAACCTACAGAAATGTAAGAATATGTTTGTGCTCTCTTTAACCACTAAATCTGTGGTAATTTTGTGTAGTAACAATAGAAAATCAGTGCAGCACCCCCTTCAGAAACTAATTACATTGTTCACAATAGATCTATTACAATTCAAAAGGGAATGACTGGTAGACACTCTCCATAGAAACTTCTAAACCCTGGTACTGAATTAAACAGACTACCAATGTGACATAAGTGTCTTAAAAATAATCCTGGTCATAATTTCAATTTCAATTTATAATACGAACATTACTTTTTAAATGTATCAAACATCAAACCTCATGACAACCTGCCAATTTACAAGTGTAGCAGTACACGTAAGGTCATCAAAATTATTTCCAATTTTGAGGAGACAAGACTGACCACCAAGATTTCTGATTTGGAGAAATGTGGATGATCTATTATGGTTGGAAATCTCATATTCACTTATGTTGACTTGTAAGTGTATGAGTCACTGCATTTCTTCTTCAGTAAATTGCATGGTCATTGAAAATATTTAAAAAAAGAAAATGGAAGCAGCAGCTCATTTTCTAGAGCTAAAAACAAACAGCAGATGGATCGACTACAGACCTTATTAACCATATCAGTGATCAGAGAGTGATAATATTTCAATACAATTGAAAACAACAACATATAATGCCTTAGGAAAATGAAATTCTAGGTCTTTTTAACAAATACAAAAGAAACTGTGCAGCATTTAGCAATTCAGACAAATGAAAGACCCATTCAAAAACTTCTTCACTTAGCTCTTGAGGGTGGAGGGAGGGTACTTGGGTAAAATCTGCTCCAGGGAGAAAGAACTTAGCCAATTTAAAAAGAAATAAGCATATGTTCCCACACACCAATTGAGTGATAGCTTCATTTGTTGTGAATTCCCAAGAAGTTGATGTTTTTAAAATGTATTTCTCTTCCCTTACAAAGATTTCTTTTGGAAGAAAGTTACTAATGGAAGGAACAACTATTGACAATTGCAATAGAATTATTGTAATTGAAAGATTCTGCGATGAAGGATATTCCATATAGAGATTTGCATTGTGGGATCCATAACGTTGCTGTTACAATTATGGTAATTTATTGGTTTTGCTTTAAAAATTAGACGAAAGTACATTGAAACTCAATAGGAGATCTGACAAAATAACCAATGATTATTTTTCACAAAATGTAGTAACAGAAATCATGAAAGCTTAAATTTTTATAACTGGTAAAAAAAAATCCCTTCTTTGTGGTGGACACATAAGCAATTCATTCTTGACTTTGAATAATATATTTTAGCAAATATTAATTTTCCTCTGTGATTTTTATCCTGTTTTTATTCTAGATGCATGTGATATTTCTTAAGATTGCTATATGGTAAATGGTATGAATTCAATGTTTGCAGAAATCTCAAGTTTTTAGTATATAATAAACATTGCAGCAATTTAGAGAAAACATCTTAAGTAGAATATAGCCTGTCAAATACCCTCATTTAATTCTTATCATGTTATTTAGCTTACTTCAAAATGAATTGTGTTGGCAAACCTTGAGTTGATTAAAAAAAAAAAAAAGGTCAAAGAATGATGCCTATGGGAAATGAAATGAAATTTTCTTAGGCCAGCATTGAGGCACAGGGTGTTTAGCTGCCTCTTTCTGTGTACCCCAAACGGGTGCTGGCTCAAGTTCCAGCTTTTCATTTCCTATCCTGTTCCCTGATAAAGTGCCTGAAAAAAGCAGCAGAGATGGCTCAAGTGCATGAGCCCTTGCACCCAAATGGGAGACCCAGACAGAGTTCCAGGCTCTAGGCTTTGGCCTGGCCCTGCCCTGGCCTTTGTGACCATTTGAGAAGTGAATCAGTGTGTGAAAGATTCTCTCTCTCTCTCTAACTTTGCCTTTCAAATAAATAAGCAAGTCCTTAAAAAATAAAAAGAAAGAAAGAAATTTGATTATCTGGATGTGGGGAGGCAACAGAGGGAAGTTGCTTGTTAGGAGTAATGCCGATCGTGAAGCACTGTTCTCCGTGAAATCCTGTGACTGACGAAAAAGTAAGCACCAGCTGTTAATTGGAAGTGCTGTCATCATGAAGGAAAAAGACTGCCTGCCTTTGCCACCTTAAACTGCATTCCGAACTTGGCAGTTATAAATCCCTTTCAAGAATCCTCAGGTGCTCCAGGAGGTTTGCTGTCATTAATCGTTACACACAAATATGCAAAGGAAGAAAATGTTCCCTTTGATATTTAGTAGTTGCAAAGTAAATACTTTTTCAAAGAAATGTAAACATTCTCTTTCATGACTGACTAACATAAATTGGACGTTTATCTGGTGTAAGCTGCATTGTAAGTATTTTATAAATAATTAAAAATTAATTGGGAGAGTAATTAATTAAGCTGAGATGGCCCCAGGGACACAAACCCAATTCAGAGTGAATGTTCATAGGCCAGGCTAATGAAATTTAAGCTTAACAATCAGAAACTGCCAACTGGTCTCTACTAAGTGCTCTCCACTCTAACAAATCCCATATTCTTTTTGTCTTGTTTCCATGAACATCTTATAAAAGTATCCCCTTGGGTGTCCTCTAAGGAGCCCTGGACTGCTTAGAATCTGCTGCTGACCAGTTCATGAATCTGTGAGCCACTGTTGGCTCAAATAAGTTCTTTGAAATGTAAATGTGCCTTATTTTATCTTTTGACACTACTCACAAAAACACTGTAAAGTAACTATTACTATCCCATTTTACAGATGAAGAAACTATAGCTAAAAATGATTATCATTTTCTCCAGATCAATCAGGTCCCATATAACAGAGTCCTGGAATATGACTACATATTCTGTGACTCAATTATATCAGAAAACTTCCTCAAAGAGGTGGGGTGGGGGTGGGGAACTCACTGGCCTTTTATAAATCCTATATCCATTTCATCTAGCCACAGTTATATGAGGGTACTTGAAAATATTAGCGGAAAGTGGAATTAAAACACTAGTCTGTTTTAGTAAAAAATCTCTTAAAAACCATGAATAAACATTTGCACAATTAAAAGATCACTTGGGATGCCCATGTCCATGTCAGAATGTCTGGATTCAAGTCCTGGCTTTGCTTCTGATTCTAACTCTCTGCTAATGTGTATCTTGGGAGGCAGTAGTTAATGGTTCAAGTACTTGGGCTGTGGCCACTGATTTGGAAGACCCAGATTGAGTTCTAGGATCCCGGCTTAGGAGTAAGCCAGGAGATAGAAGATTTCTGTTTGTCTGATATTCTGCCTTTCGAATTAAAAAATATTTATTAATTAATTATTTTTGAAAAAGTTCATTGGGTATATATTTGGCATAGTTATTTAGATGCCATTTGGGATACCTGCATCCCATATTGGAGTGCCTGGGTTCAAGTTCTGGCTCTCTACTAATGCTTGCCTTGGGAGGCAATAAGGATTGCTCAAGTGCACGGGTCCCTATCTCCCAGGCAGGACACCAGAATTGAGTTCCAGGCTTTGACTTTGGCCTGGACTGGGCCTGGATGCTAGTTAAAGCAGTAATTTAGGGAGTGACCAGTGAATGAAAGATTTCTGTCTTTCTTTTTCTGAATCTCTTGCTTTCTCTTTTTCTTTGTCTTTCAAATAAAAACAAAAAAAAAGTATAGTATGAAAATACTATTCATGGATTTCAAAAATTTGCACCAAAATAAGCTTATCTTTTAATTTCATTTTCTCTGACTTTTTTTGAGACACCTTCATATATTTAAGGCCAAGAAACCTATGCTAAATGTGAAATAGGTAAGATACTAGCCTCAGAAAACTTTTTTTTTTATCTTCATATTAATAAATCAATATGGACCTCCTAGGACTGAATGAATACACAAAGAGCCAAATAAATGTACAAATCTCAATAGTGGCTTAGCCATGAGTAAGTTAAAGGAGAAATAAGGGAAGTTTTTCCTTCACATCCTCCAGTTGTCTAATAATTCAACAGCACTTAAGAAGTCTTGCTGTGTGCCAGGAAATGTTCTATGTCCTGAAGATCCAATGATGACTGACACATACTTCCTGTTCAGAAATGTCATAATCTAGGGAGGAAGGCAGAGAAAGAGGTGATTCATGAAGGTACACAAAAGTGCTATGCTGTATCAGAGTGCAATGAGCATGCATATGTTTCATTCAGTCAATGGGAATTAGAAAGGTGTCTTTGATGAGATATCATGATTTGAACTGCTGGTATTTTTAAGGTCCTTATAAAAACAGGAAAAATTAGCAATGAATAAAATGAAGCAATCAGATTTCTGATAAGAATTACTTAAGGCACAGATGAGAACTCAGTTTTATAAGCAAATTGAGTGCCATGGGCCCCCCAAGGTAAGGAACTCTGTCATAGATGAATGTATATAGCCAGTGCCTAACATGACCTCTAGTACATAGTAGGTACTCAATAGATGATATAACAGGTATAGAGTGGACTAGTTTGAAGCACCAGGTTTAAGAAACAAAGAGATCACTTGGAATTATGCAAGGAATAGCAAAAGAATGGTTAAAGTCTATATATCAGGTCTTGAGCCACATTAAAATTAGTGAATCTTTCTGAAAACTTGCCAAACTGCAGGAACTGAAATGTCAGGAATTTTTTTTTCTTGAACCTGATACTCTTCACTAAGAGGTCTTTTAGTGGTTATTAAAAAAAAAAATAGAAGCTGTGAGGCAAAGACCAAATTTATGTTTCTCAGTTAATGTAAGTAAGTATAATTATTATCCTAATAATCGCTGCAATTCTAAAAAATATTGCAATTCTTATCTCTAATTAGATAGTAATTATCTGCCACCAAGTCCACTTTAAATGTGAAAACCTAAGTTAGACATGGAATTCAATTTAAAATAAATTTCTGAAGAAAAATTTGAAATGCTTCAATTATCTTAATTGAGCCATATTTCTTTGTTCCTTCCCTCTGGTGCTTCTATCTCTTGAAGATTTTAAAGTTTGAAGGGTGAGATGATACCACAGGAAGTGTCTACAGTCTCACTGCAGAATTTAATTTCCACGCCATCAAAGTATAGAAGCATAGTCCTCTGTTTGACACCTCTCACCTTACACCCACCACCAACAGATATGAATGCTCCCACGTAAGGAAGACGTTCCAAAGAGCCCATGAAATGCCAGACTCTGATTTTTGAGGATATTGTCTTGTTTTAAGCTTTTCAAATGGTTTATTTTCACAGAAGAGACTACGTACTAGAAGTCGCTGTAATTTTTATCTGCTTTTCATACCATGTTATCTTGTAAATTACTCAACTTTAAAACATTTATTTATTTATTTTCATTTCAAAGATTTAGAAAGACAGACAGACACAGAGATCTTCTTTTTTCTAGTTCATTCCCCAAACACCTGCAACAGCCCAGACTGGGATAGGCCAAAGCCAGGAACCCAGAATTCAATCCAGGTGTCCTATGTGGGCAGTAGTTACCAAAATACTTCAGCTATCATCTGCTACCTTCCAGGGTGCACATTAGCAGGAAACAGAAATCAGAAGCAGAGTTAGACTGGAACTCACGTACGCTGATATAGGATTCAAACATCAAGCAACATTTTTTTAAAGATTTATTTATTTATCTGACAGAGTTACATAGAGAGAAAAAGAGAGTGAGAAAGAGAGAGAGAGTAAGTGAGAGAGAGAGAGAGAGAGAGAGAGAGAGAGAGAGAGAAATTTTCCACCCACTGGCTCACTCCCCAATTGGCTACAATGGCCAGAGCTGTACAGATCCGAAACCCACATGTACACAGGGTCCAAGGACTTGGGCCATCTTGTACTGCTCTCTTAGGCCATAGCAGAAAACTGGATTGGAACTAGAGCATCCAAGACTCGAACCAGCGCCTACATGAGATGCTGGAACTACAGGCGATGGCTTTACCCACTACACCACAGTGCCAACTCTTCAAGCAATGTCTTAACCATGGTACCAAATGCCTGTCCCTCAACTTTTTGAGATATATAAGAAGAAAAAAAATAGGAAGAATAATAAGAAAAAAAAAGAAAAAGGAAAGATAAACCATGGAGAAAGAAAAACCATGGGTGGGCACTGCAGCCTAATGGTTGAGCTGCCTTCTAGGACACCCTTGTCACCCATCCAACTGTCTGCATTCATTAGAATCCCAGATGTAACTCCTGATTCCACCTTCCTACTAATGTAGACCCTGGGAAGCAGCAGGAGATGGTTCAGGTCAGCCACATGGGAGACCTGGATTGACTTCCTGGATCCTGGCTTCAGCAACCTAACCCTGGCCATTGCAGACATTTTGGGGAGTGAACCAGTGGTTGAGAGCTGTGTATGTGTGTGTGTGTGTGTGTGTGTGTGTATACAAAACAAAGGTTAAAAAAAACCTGAGTTTCATAAAAACAAAACCAACTATGCTAAATCATTACATACCCTAATCCTCAAAACCAGAATGAATTAAACAAAAACAACATGCTCTGGGAAAGAAACTATTTTAGTAAGAATTGAAATGATGTCCTCCAGCATCCAAATGGCAAAGGAGCCACTGCACATATCATTGTGAAAACATAAAATAAGATGTAGACTTTTAAAGCCTGGAGATGATTCACAACATTTCCTGTAGAAAGGTCTGCATACTCGATATCCTTGCGACAGTACTGTTCATGTGCATGAGACCTGCACTGTTAAGATTTTATTGGACGTTACAGTTTCAAAGATGGACTGTAAATGAATGGTTCCTAGGAACCATTTGTTAACCTGTCTGCACCAAGACAAGTATAGAAAAGAAGGCTATGCATTTAGAAGATATATAGTGATTTGACACTTTTCTGTTGCGTCACAATTTAAAAGCGGGTAGGTGAGCTTAGGGACTGATTTCATATGTTTTTGTATTTTATTTTAGGGCAATTAGTTTTCATTTTATTTTACAAAATTGTCATTCCTTAAGAAATTGGGGGAAATTTAAATAGTCCTCTACACATGCTTTCAGAAGATGTTCCTTTGTGATCATGCTGAGAGACCTCCAGGACAGCCTGGGGAATGAGAAGTCAAATTGAAGGAACCGGGATGTAGAGGTGCAGGGTTTCCTTCCCTTGCTTCGGAAAAGCAGCACACTGATGCTGGGAGAGTCATATAGACAGTGAGAGAGAGACAGAGAGAAAGGTCTTCCTTCCGTTGGTTCACTTCCCAAATGGCCTCAACGGCCGGTGCTGCGCCTATCCGAAGCCAGGAGCCAGGTGCCTCCTCCTGGTCTCCCATGCAGGTGCAGGAGCCCAAGCACTTGGACCATCCTCCACTGCCCTCCTGGGCCACAGCAGAGAGCTAGACTGGAAGAGGAGCAACCAGGACCAGAACCTAGTGCCCATATGGGATGCCGGTGCTGCAGGCAGAGGATTAACCAAGTGAGCCACGGTGCCGGCCCCATTAAGTGAATTTTTGTAAGTTAAATATTCCCGGGGCTGGTTCTGTGGTGTAGTGAGTTAAAGCCCAGGACTGAAGTGCCGGCATCCCATATGGGCACTGGTTCGAGACCTGGCTGCTCCACTTCCAATCCAGCTCTTTGCTATGGCTGGTGGGAAAAGCACGGAAGATGGCCCAAGTCCTTGGGCCCCTGCACCCACGTGGGAGACCTGGAAGAAGCTCCTTACTTCTGGCTTCAGATCAGCGCAGCTTCGGCCATTGCAGCCAGTTGGGGAGTGAACCAGAGAATAGAAGACCAACTCTCTTGCTGTCCAATTTACAAAATTCACAAATCTTTCCACTCTTGAGGCCCTGGCCCTCTTTCATGACCTCAGTGATAAAACTGTACCTTTCTTTTCTTATAGGATCTTTGTCTTAATTTAGGCCAGTCTCTTGTCTTGCCAAAGATAGAGGACTGTTTCCTCTTTCAAGTATCAATCAATAAAGTATGTTAAGGCCTCAATAGCTGAAGATCTTTCTGTAGCTCATGATACATTTTCACATTTACAGGGACTTGGAGGATTTAATATTCCCTCTAACAGTGAGTGGAAGGATTGTTGCCATAACCCTCCCATGATTCCTGGTCTATCCCAGATTCTGTGAAGGGGAAAAGAATTGGCTATTTCCTATGTCAGCTCAAAGTCCTATACTAAGAATATAATGGACAAAAATTAAACTGACAGTTATATCCATTCCATCTCTTGAGCATCTCATGACTATCTAAATGGGTTGGGTTATGTGTAGGTAATCTGATTCTATATTTGAGGACAAGATCTGTGCAATCTTTTTATTTGTTATTGAACACATCACAAGAGTCAGATCATTGTTTTACAATGCACTATTGAGATAAAAATAGCAATCAGGGGATACAATACTTTATACAATACTTTCAGCATTTTGTTCATCCCAAACATGTCTGAGAACACATTAAGCTTTCACAGTCAGCAGTGATCCATTACAACAGTGCTTCCTGTGTGAGTGATAATTTTAAAAATCCATTCAGTCAATTTTGATTCTCCAAATCCCCCGAACACATAAACACATATGTTGCATATGGAATTAAAATGCAGAATGAATTTTCATTTCTGTAATATTCAATATTGTTGTTGTTTAGTATCCTTTCGTTCACAGCAGTTGTTAAGGTTTTTCATTTTCAAAAATTCTGTAAGCAAAAGCCTCACTCCATGCAATATCTCTGAGACTTTTAATAGAATGACATATTAACACATTGGTTTATAATTTTAATAAGCTACTTTTAAGGGTCAAGGGAGGTCAACACTTTTGTAAAACCAGAACCTTCAATGATGCAGAAAAGAACTCAGAAGTGGAAAGGAGATGTAGCAAATGTTTCCTATGTAGAATAGGTCATTATTTTTTTTAAATAAAAGCAACAATTGCTCAAAATGAAGCATGAAATTGTGAGAGTGATTATATCCTTTCACATCAATGTTCTAGGGGAAAAGGCACGTATCAAACAGGGAACATTTCCATTAAACTTTCACCTTCTCCCTGCAGCTTTGTGTGAGTGCATTTTCCCATCTCTGTGTTGAAAAACTTCCCTAGTGACCATGAGAGGTTCCCACAGCTCTACTTCTTCCCTTCCAATAAACATTACAAATGCAATTGGAGTTAAGACATTAGGTGATTAAGTAGAATGCCTCAGAGGATATCTGAGTGCACCATAAGGAAGAAGAAGATGACCTCAGATTCAACAAATTTAGGGCAAAGCAGCAAAATCATATTGGTTTGTTGTGTGCCAAGCAGTACATGGTGAACACTATTCATGCACTAGCTCATTCATTAATGTAGTCTCTACTTAGTCACTTAACAAATATTTATGAAATACCTAAATTATGTGCTGTGCATGCAATGGTATCCCAAAAACGTTTGTGCTGTGCTGATTCCGAGTTCCTCAGCGGCAATGAGCTTCAGTTGTCCACAGCATAGTACCATGCTCCTCAGGGCAATATTTTTGGACATTTGTTTTTCTTTAATTCAGTCTGTTATTCTCCTACTTATGTTTCCTGTTCATCTCACAAGTACGTGACTTGAACTGGAGTACTTATCTCAAGATTTACTCCTGAGAAAGCCTAAATAAAGACAGCAGGTCAAGTGCACTTCAAGTAGGGGGAAGGTGAGGAAGACGGTTTGAAGGCTGGCCAAGGGTTCAGCAAAGAGAGCCAAAGGAAGGCGAGGGTGGCCAGAGTACAGTAAGTGGGGGAAGTGTTCAAGAGGAGTGATGAATTAAGCTATGGACCAACAGTACAAATGCCTGCCAACTATGGTACACTTTCTTACTGTGTAATGACAACATAAAAAATTTTGTTACCCTACTCTTCTGGAGGTTACAAGTACACAGTGGGTCTCACAGAGGATTGACAGAACTATGTTTCTTTCCAGAAACCCTTAGGAGAATGCCTCTTTTGCCTGCATTCATAGCTCAGAGTCCCCCTCCATCCTCAAAGCCAGGAATGGTCAGCTGATCTTTCTCACATTGCAACAACCTGACTTACTCTCTTCTGTCCCCTCTCCCACTGATAGGTATCCTTGTGATTACATTGGGCCCACCAGGACAATTCAGAATCTTCTCCCCATCTTAAGTTCAGCTGATTAGCAACTTAATTGTGTTTTGCATATAACCTAACATATAGCAGAGATTAGAATTTGGAAACCTTTGGATGGAGGACATTTTTCTGCCTTACTACAACTGCACAAAGAGTTTGGATTTATATTTAAAGATTTATTGTATAAAGTTAACTGAAAATAGATGTTAGTAAAAAATAATAATGGGAATAGGAGAGGGAGGATAAAGAAGGATGGAAGCACAGGTGGGAGGGAAGGTTGGGTGGGAAGAATCACTATGTTCCTAAATTTGTGTTTCTGAAATACATGAAGTTTGTATACCTTACATAAAAGTTTTCTAGGTAAAATAAATAAAACTTAAACTTCAATGAAAAATATTAAGTTGTACAGACTTAATAGACTATATAAGACTAAATAATCATTTAAAAATACTGTTTCCCCAAAATACAGATCCTGTTGTCTTTTCTAGTCTCATCTTAGACAAAAAAGTATTTAATGGGAAAATGAAATTAAAAGTTCGTTTTGGTGTAAAAAGTTTTTGAGATGCATAGAGAGTTTTCTCATAATATACATTTTACATAAATTTCTTGAATATCACATTTGCATGGATTTCAAAATTTTTGCAACAAAGTAAGTGTATTTTAAAAAAACATTTTTTGTCTTTATTTGAAATTTTCAGTTACAGAGGGAGAGATAAATCTTCTATCTGCTGGTTTACACCCCAAATAGCTGCAACAGCCAAGGCTGGGCCAGACTTAAGCCAGGAGCCAGGAGCTTCATCCAGGTCTCCCATATGGGTATAGGAGCCCAACTACTTGGGCTATCCTCCACTGATTTTCCAGGTGCATTCTCAGGGAGCTGGATCAGAAATGGAGCAGCCGGGACTCGAACCAGCATCCATACCAGCTACTGACATTACAGGTGCCAGCTTAACCTATTATGCCACAATGCCAGCCCCAGTAAAGTTATCTTTTGGTTCTATTTTTCCATGAATTTTTGAAGTACCCTTGTATCTCTCTTAATTGAAAACAATTTGGCTTCTCTCATACCTGAGAGCAAATACCCAGTGTTGTGACACTTTCAAGTGGTTCTAGATGATTGCTGACTATCTCTATTCATGACACACTGCTTCAACATCTCTGATCCATGTAATCTGGCTGCTCAGATTTTTCAGCGGGGACACAGGGCTTTTCATGAAATCAGTCTCAGAAGAAAAGTCAAATATTTACTTATTTTTTAAAATTTCATATTGTATGAGTCTTTATAGCAAATGTATTTTAATTTTATAAGAAAAGAAATTAAAGTAATGATATCTTCTTCATGCACCTGCTGTAAAAGAGGAAAGAATACTGCCTACAAGTATTCTGCATTTGGAAGAGAAGGTCTAATATTGCAATTTTAAAACAAGATATCATATATATTCAAATGTTGATTGCAATTTTCTTGGCCAAATAAGAAAGTCAACAATTTTTTAAATATAAATCTATGTAGCATACAAATTTCAGATTAGATACAAACACAATTGTTCACACTTCTCTTATCTAACCCTAATAAATACATGAAAAAAAATGTGATTATATATAAGTTTCAATTGTTGCCATAACAGTCTAGACAGGAAATAATGTGGTAGCAAAATAATGAATGGGTACTCCAATGGGAAAATAGTGGATTACATGTATACATTAAATCACTTATGTAGAATAAAGGTGAAGATAAGATAGCAAGAAAGGGGGCTGGTGGCGCAGCAGGTTAAGCTGCCACTTGCCAGAAGCATCTGATACCAAAGTGCCGGTTTGAGTCCCAACTGTTCTGTTTCTGATTCAACTTCCTGATAATCTGTCTAGGAAGGCAGCAGATGATTGCCCAAGTGCTTGGGCCTCTGCCATTCATGTGTAGACCCAGATGGAGTTCCTGTTTTCTGGCTTCAGCTTGGGCCAGCCCTGGTTCTTCTGCCATTTGGAGAGTGAACCAGTAGATGGAAGATCTCTCTCCCTCCCTTCTCCCTTTCTCTAGGCCTTTCAATAAATCACTAACCAATTAAATAACTAGATAGACACATCATTCTTTAAAAAAGTAGTCCTAGGGGTTGGTGCTGTGGCACAGTAGGCTAAACCTCCACCTAAGGCACCAGCATCCCATATGGGCACCGGTTCTAGTCCCAGCTGCTCTTATTCTGATCCAGCTCTCTGCTATGGCCTGGGAAAGCAAAGTAGGATGGCCCAAGTACTTGGGCCCCTGCACCCACGTGGGAGACCTGAAAGAAGCTCCTGGGTCCTGGCTTCAGATTGGCACAGCTCTGATCACTGTGGCCATTTGGGGAGTGAACCCACAGATGGAAGATTTTCTTTCTCTCTCTGCCTTTCTCTGTCTGAAACTCTACTCCTCAAATAGTAAATAAAATCTTAAAAAATGATAGCAATAAAGGAAAGAGACCCACCAAGACTGAAGATATCTAGAAAACATCAAAGAGAGAAAAGTGGTTTCATAAGTTCAGTCATTAGAAGCAATGATATACATATGATGATAGTCCTAAATAAGGTGTTATTTTAAAATGCTAGCTTTTATGGAAAAACAGGCCAGACATGTGTCCTGGCTTGAAGTCAATAGAAAGTTATACTCACATTTGTTAGATGAGTGAATGGAGGTTTGATTGGCACTCCTCCATGGTCATTTAGAGATAAGACTGTGGAGACTCTCTGTCTTCAACAGTTGGTTTTGAGGGTAATCCTGGGGCTCTTCTCTATCCTGGTCAGAAGATAGATGATGGGTATGGAAGTTAACTCAGGAAAACTTGACCCAGTCTAGGTCTGTAAACAGTACTGATCTCCATACAGGGTCCCTAGCTTAAACTCAGATACAGGAGCATCCTTAACTGTCAGGAAAATTGGGAAACATGCTCTTGCCTAAGGAAAAGAGGAGAAGGTGGATCTGCTAAGCAGCTAGCATCAGTGAGCGTAAAATGGAATTGCTTTCTTTCTAGATTATTTAAAACAGAATAGATCTTCATCTCACTGCAATAGTGTATGTATAGTTCTGCTTAGGATGGAAGCAAGGACATCACCAAACAACCTCTGAACAACCCCTAAAGTCTTTCACATTTTAGAAAAGTATTTGTGTTTCTGTAATTATTTTTTAGAAGAATTCACTGAGGAGGAACCTATATAAAGGAATATGAATGGAGCACTTATGGGAAATTATTCAGGGTTTTTTTTTTTTTTGAAGAGGATATGGAAAGAGAAAAGTCATGTAGAAACCATACAGCAAAGGAGATGGGGTGGGTAGAGAGAGGGAAAGACAAAGCACGGGTAAAGGGAATGCTACTATTTTTCCATGGGATGCTGTGAAAATGTCAAAACAAGAATGAACAGTGGCCTAGAATGTTACGAGAAAAAAAAATCACAATCTACTCAGTGCCATTTGTTCCTAATTCTATAAACTCCATGAGCAAAATATTGCAGATCCAAATATACACAGTCTCACTGTGGGAAAGTCTTACTGTATTGTCTTCAGAGCCAATTTGGGAAGCCAGTAAGTTACAGGTGATGTTGACCCAGGATCTGTTCTTGGTAATTATGTGCTGAAATCACCTGCTCACAGCAACAATCTGAGAGTCCTTTACTTGATAACTGTATCTGATTTTGATTGCACCCTCCCCCTTTCTCTCTCCAGGGAGCTCATGCCAGGTGAAGCACTCTATAATTACTTTAAAAAGGTTAGCTCCCTTAGAGAATTTGAGGTTTCTAACTTTAAAAAATAATCAGTTGTATAGGCAGCAGCAGTATGGAGTTTGCATGAGAACTGTGGCCCTGCCTATGTCCTTGTCGGCACTGCTGAAATGATGACACAAAGGCACACATACCCTCAATAACCGAGACTGAGCGAAACTGCTGACAGAGCTTTTTAACTTCTGAGATCAGATGGGATCCGGCGTGCTCAGGATGGTTCGGCCGTTGACTCAACTTCTTCTGAACCCGGGTGACTATGTCTACAGCTGCTCAGCTCAGTTGGAGGAATCCTGCAGGCCTTCATCTGCCACTTTGTTTTTGTTAGACTGGCGTCGGATGATTGCATTCCAATGGATCAGCAAAGACCTTTAGAATGGACCCCTGTGAGAAGACTCTTCACCAGCTTTTAGTAACCTTCCTTTTGATCATGGCCACTACAGTCTTTTTTAATTTAAATTTTAAAATTTGAGGATCTATAATTCCTTAAAGATCAGCTCTTCTGGAAAATGGTAGCTACACAGGGCACTGCATCTGTTGTGTTAAAAGATGCATTATATACAAAAACACAAAAATCATGAGAAAAGCAACCATTTTTCAACAAGTTGAGAGGAAGTAAAATACCTAAGGGACAACAAGGATGACTTGACAAAGAGGGTCTCTTTGAGCACCATTTTTTAAAAAATAGTACAAACGGATGAGTGTGTTCAGTTGTATACAGTGAATTGAACTTCTGGCACTAGGAATCAGAACATCTTATCATGTAGCATTAACACTTATTATTAAAGTGTATAATGTCAAAGGAATATAACTACCAGCATTCAAAAGCAGCTTTGTCAATTAAGCAATCAAATAGTATAGCATGTCCCTCTGTTGTCCATCAAAGAAATCCTGCAACTCTAGCAGTGTGAAAATCAACTGAATCTGCAGATTTCGTGAAACTTATTTTGACTCCTTCTACAAGAAAAAAGCAAAATATAAATGTCATACAGAAAATTCAGTGTGACACTCCTTTTCCCCTCCATTGGCTCAAAAACAACTGAACTACATATTGTCTTTTATGTTTTGTGCAACAGTGACCCCTTGAAATCAAAGTTAGTGCCTTAGGGGTGACGCAGCAGGGTAAGCTGCAGCTCGGGATACCTGTGTGCCATATTGGAGTACCTGGTTAGAGCCCCAGGTACTGCACATTGCTGATGCATCTTCCTGTTAATGTGCCTTGGAGGCAGCAGATGATGGCCCCCACATAGGAGACCTGATGGAGTTCCTTGTTCCTGGATTCTTCCTGGCCTAATCCCTGCTGTTACAGGCATTTGGAGAATGAATCAGTGGATGGAAAGTCTCTCTCTTTGTCTCATACTGTCTTTAAAATAAATAAGAAAATCTTTCTTAACAAAGTTAATATCTTAGTACACAACTTAGCTAGACTTCTCATTATCTCAATTTTTATAGTAATGGTTCAAATTATCCTGTCCACTAATAACATGCAATACAAAGGTAAGGGCTATATGCTGTTGGCTACTGGATACTAGTTTTCTGGGAACCCACAGAAGTTGGGAATGGATGGAAGACCTTCACTCAGACACAGACAACTTATTATTTTATGAATCATAACCATAGAAATCATATAGGGACATACGTGGACTCCACACATCCATCTACTATGTATGATGTATTGCAAATAGTCCATTTTATTGTTTAATTTATAATATTTAAAGGAGCTACTTCCAAGAGAGTTCCCAATGATCTTTTGTTTCTGGTATTCAGGATTTTTGTATGTGTCCCCTACACTGTGTCATATGAGGTCTGTGTAAACAATAGGATACAGCAGAGTTTGAGTATGTTAATTTTGAAACTAGTTCATAAAAGACACTGTGGCATCTGGCGAAGAATAGAGTACCACTATACAATCTTTTAATAAGACCTCAGAAAACTTAAAACTAGTGCCTTGGACTATTTATTTAATCATAGAAATGGTTTCATAAACATTTTTAGGGTGCGCTTCCAATATCTTCTCAATTAAACAATAGACTTAAAATGTTTAAGGGTTTTGTTGTGCAATTATGTCAACTCAACTCAAACTAGGAAAGAACTTTTCTCAGTGATGTTTTTAGGTATGGCCCTGTTTTAAAATTTTATCTCTAGTATTTATTATATAAAATTATTTATAGCAGTGGGATTTGAGACAAAAGGGCAAATGAAATGAGAGATACAAGTTTTTTTGAATATAAATATTGAAGACATAATGATGTCCTATAACCCAGTAAAATATAAAACATTCTCAAAAATACTCACCTTTTTCAAGTTTTAGATGAAATTAATACAATAGTTATTTCTTTAGGAGCTTCCATGTGCAAGGTACTGCACAATTGTAGGTGCTATGATACAGTAAGTAATAAGTTCTCTCTATATTATATTCATTATAATAGAATTTCATGAGAATTCCATTATAGTGAGGGAAGACAGACATCAAACAAAACAGATTAACCTATAATATGTTTGTGTGATGGTCCCAGGATTATGGGCATATAGGAGAGGGATTCTGTGTATCCACAAATCTTTACGAGGATTCTGAGACTGTTTTAAATGTCATAATCTCTTTTGAGGGAAAGATACAAACAGAAATTTTTTTTTTAAAATACAGTTTTATAGTTTGCAAATTTCTGGTCAGACATGTAAAGTTGATAGTTCTGAGTGGTAGTTCTAATTTTAATATTAGAATGAGCACTAAAGATATTTTACGGCAATATTGGAATAAGGTTCATATCATATGCATGTGTGTGCACGTTTATGTGCTACAGGGACATGTCACTATTTACAGATACACATATTACTTATAATTGTAATATGTATTATATTAATATAACACTATTTCTAGCTCTCATAAGTTTTTCACATACATTATTGTTATATCCAGCCTCTTCAATAATTATTAATATAATTTAGGCACTTTATTGGTGCCCCAATTGCATGATATTTTTAAGCAAATTATTGTTCACAAAAAATACCACTTTCCAACTGAGCACATTCTGATTAAAACATAATGTAGAACATAATGAAGGATGAAACAGAACCACCACATCAAGAAGATAATGCAAAACTTAAGTACTTTTGTTTTATTTATTTATTTTTTTTACTGATGGTGCTGCTGCTACTGCTCAGACCCATGTTCACTGGAAACCACAAATGGCCTAAAAATTTGAAGATGTGGACTTCCACATTTTAGGAACCTGACACTTTTGTTGGTGTCTTTCAATGCTAGTGAGGGAGTGTTCCTTTCTCCATATCCTGCAGAGGTTTTGTTTTCTGGGTGTGATTTTTATCTAATGCAGCATATCACAGGGAGTATCACAGGAGGGTCACAAAGTAGTTAAGATAATGATATCCACAGAGGTCTCACTGTAAAGGACAGCAATGCTGCAAAAAAAGAAGAAGAAGAAGAAGCCCTTGGATCTTCAAATTTATGCAAGCAAGAGGTAGACTGAGAAACTACTTAGTGGCAAATGCATGTTACCTTTCATGGAAAATGAAGGATGACTCAGAGGGCAAAACCAAAAGTCCATATCATGTGGCTGAAAGCTATGAGAAACTATCCTCAGGCCTTAATTACTATTCAAGGAACTACTAACCTGTGCCCAGCTAATTTCCTAGTTGCTATGGACTTGTGGCCCTGTGCCTCTCATTTCACCCTTTGTAAATGTCTGTGGCAGATGTGCTACTATGACTGTTCCTGTCCAATGACTATTGGGTTCTCAGAGAGGAAATAGTTGCTTCTTTTGCTTTTGCATTTTTTTTTTGCATTGAAAGAAAGAATAATTAAGGAACTATACTCAAAGAATTGCATTCATTGAAGCTTATCTACATCTAGACCATTTAACGATGATATTCTGGACTCTGACTGTTATGAGATGAGTCTTGAGCCTTTGGAGGTGGGAAGTACACTTTGCGGATGGAAGGGGCTTTCCTGATTGGGGCTATAGGATAGACTCCGATAGCCAGCCTCCAAGGTGGCCCAATGGTCCCTGTCTTCTAATAGAAGACCTCTCTCTCTCTCTCTCTCTCTCTGTAACTCTACCTTTCAAAAAATAAATAAATATTTTTAAAATTACATCAAATTTAATGTCTAATGTCTTAAAACAACAGTTTTTCATCTCTTGGTTTCTGTAGGTCAGGGATTCATTAATGGTTTAGCTGGGTTGTTCTGACGCAAGGTAGCACATGTGATCAAATTATCATCCATACCTGCAAATGCATGTTAACTAAAAACTTAAAAATATGCACAATGGCCAGAGCCGCCTCCAGGTCTCACACATGGGTACAGGGGCCCAAGCACTTGGGCCATCTTCTACTGCTTTCCCAGGTCATAGCAGAGAGCTGGTTTGGAAATGGGGCAGCCAGGACTCAAAGCAGTGCCCATATGGGATGCCAGCACTGCAGGCAGCGGCTTTACCTGCTATGCCACAGTGACGGCCCCTGTAATTTTTATTTCATTACAAAATTTTGTACTTATTTAAGAGGCATATATGTAATGTATATTGTATATATACGTATGTATAATGTATAAATATATATATATATGCACACATACTCACACATATATGTGGAGTCTCTATCTGCAGATTCACTCCCCAGTGCCTCCAATGGTTGTGGGTGAAGCCAAATGCAGTATTGGTAACGAAACCCAGGTCTCCCAAGTGGACCATTTTCCAGTCTATAAAAATGATACCAGGAGCTGTGGCATAGCAGGTTAAGCCACGTCTGTAGCACCAGCATTCCATATAGGCACCAGTTCGAGTACTGGCAGCTCCACTTCCAATCCAGCATCTGGGAAAGCAGCGGTGGATGGTCCAAGTGCTTGTGCCCCTGCACTCACATGGGAGACCTGGAAGAACCTCCTAGCTCCTGGCTTCTGTCTTGCCGTTGCAGCCATTCGGGAATTGAAACAGTGGATGGAAGATCTCTCTGTCTCTGTCTGTCTCTCCTAAGCTATTTGTTGACTGTGCCTCTCAAATACATAAATCTTTAAAAGAAAAAATCCCCTATTGATAGTATCAGTAAAATGTTCTAGGGACATAAAGGAGAAAAGTTAGTTTTCCCTTGAGCATACAAAGTGTTTTATGTAGTGGTTGACAGACACGGAGTCTCAAGGAGGGATGAAATTCATCAAGTTGAGGAAGGAAGGAAAAGGGCCATTGCAGAATGTTAGCAAGGACTTTCAGCATGAGAATGGAGAGCGTATTCCAGAAAGCACAGCGTGCTTGGTGTGTGGTGACCTGGAAGTATAAAGGGAAAAGTAGAAACAGCCCAGATTATGCAAAGTCTTGGATGTCTTACTAAAAAGTTTTGACTGTTTCATAAGCCAAAAGGTCACTAACTGGAAGTCCATAGATGTGTTTCAGTTGGTTTCATAGTGTTTTTTCTGTCAATTAGGGTTGTTATTAGTATCATTTGTAATTTGAATGACAAAAATTCAAAATATTTTAAAAATTGAAAGACAAAGATACCATAAAATTCTAGATATCCAGTTTCTTCTAAGAAAAATAAAACATGATTTAGCCACAATGGGTCTCACTTGGCCATAATTGGCTAGAGCTAAACAGTGGCTGTCCTTTTAGTCTGGCCATTTACTCTGCTGTCCATAAAAATTTTCAAAATCCTCACAATTCCCTATTGTATTATATTTGTCTACTTCACACATATGCATTTGTGTTTTTAATTACTATGGTAGGCAACTGAATGATTTTTCAGATCAAATATACATTTTAGGAAGAAATCTTTGGTAACAATTTTAAGATGCCCTCCATATTCCTGTGGCACTGTATATGGATTTTTGTCATTGCACTTACACCTACGTTAAAATAACCTACTTGTATGTTCATTTTCCCTTTTAGGCAATGAAATTCTTGTAAAGAGTCAGGGTTGTTTCACATTCACCTCTGGTTTCCTAACCACTCTAGTAATTGGTAAATAGTAGATGCTTAATATTTAGCAAAATATATTGAATGCAGAGTAAGGGTAGATGAGACATGAAAGGTAGGGAGATCGTTAATCTCCTACATGAAGAGGACCTGAATTAGGACAGGCCATAGGTCACGGTAGGAAGGTTATTATTGCTAAAGTTTATAAATTGTTTATGAGATTGAATTAAGTTGGTTAATTGAGTATGAATGGTAGTATGGTTTGAATGTGTCCTCCATAGTTCATGTCTTAGAAACTTGATTTCCAAAGCAAGTGTTTTGTGACATAGAGCTTAGTGAAAAGAGTTCAGGATATGAAAGTACCATCGTCATCCAAAGATGAATGCAGTTATCAAAGGAATAGGTTCTTCATTAAAGGAAAAGTCCAGTCCCCTCTTGCTATACTCACTTGCCTCTGCGATGGGATGATGCAACAAGAAAGCACTCAGCAGATGTCAGACCTTTGGTCTTGAACTTCCCAACCTACAGAACTGTGGAAAATTAATTTCTGTTCATTAAAAATTGCTCAATCTGTGGTATTCTGTAATAGCATCAAACAAACAAAAAAAAACAGTCTAAGAAACAAGGTGAAGGAAATTGAAGAATAAATAAATGGTTCTTAGAGGGCTTTTGAAGCAACAGTTAAGACGTTATTTGGGATGTTTGTATTTCATATCAGAGATCTGGAATTCAAGTCTCAGCTCAGCTTCTGATCCTGCTTACTGCTAACATGCACCCTAGGAGGCAGGAAGTGATGGCTCAAGCCCTAGGGTTCCTGCTACCCATGTGAGAGATCCAGAATGAATTCCAGTTTGAGGAGTAAATCAGTGGATGGAAGATTTTCTCTCTCTCTCTCTCTTTCCTTTTTAAATGAATAAGTAGATAACTAAATAATTTATTTTTAGGGGCTAGCACTGTGGTTTAGTGGGTGAAGCTGCCGCCTGCAGTGCTGGCATCCCATATGGGCGCCAGTTCAAGTCCCAGCTGATTCTCTTCCAATCCAGCTCTATGCTTGCTATGGCCTGGGAAAGCAGTGAAAGATGGCCCAAATCCTTGGACCCATGCACCCGCATGGGAGACCCAGAAGAAGCTCCTGGCTCCTGGATTCGGATTAGCATAGTTAAAGCCATTCTGGCTAATTGGGGAGTAAACCAGCTGATGGAAGACCTCCCTCTCTCTTTCCCTCTCCTCTCTCTGTGTAACTCTGACTTTAAAATAAATAAATAAATCTTTAAAAATAATTTATTGTTAAAAAGTAGCTCTGAGATTATGGAATACATACCCTATAGGATTAGCTCTCATGATTCATTGTTCACCAGTCCGAAGACTGTGAAGAATTACTCCACCTAAATGCATGAGCTGCCCCTGTGCCATGGAGAATATAGCGCAATTTGTTTTTTCTACTGAGAGGCAGTAGAAAAGCTGCAGGCTAGGAAGTGAAAAACCTGGATTGATGAAGTCTCAGTTTCTTCTCTAATTCCTTTATGTGGCCTTGGATATATAACTTAGCTGCTCTGATGTTGACTTTTAGAGATTAAAACCACATTCATCTGATGATATGACTGTGTGAGGATAAAGCTGGCTTACATGAAAATACTTTATAAGTCATTTTATATTATAAGAAAAATGTTACATGGTACTATGGTTTGAATGGGGTTCATCCCATCTGAAATTCATGTTGAAATTTAATTCTCATTGTAAGATATTACCAGATGAGACCAGGGAGATCCACATGAAAGTAATCAGACCTCTGCCTTCATGCATGATTAATATGGTGATGGATAAATAAATAATGGGTTAGTAGGTGAATGGGTTATCTCAAAAGCGGGTCTGTCTAGAAAAGCACTTTGGCTGGATCTCTCACATACTCCATGTCTCTTGCCACGTTACGCCCTGGATTCTGCCAACAAGAAGTCCATCAACAATTGCCCAGTGGGTGCCAACACCTTGTTGTTGGACTTCCATAACTGAATGAGCCAAAATAAACCTCCGTTCTTTACAACTGATCCAGTCTGTGGTATTTTGTTTTAGTAACAGAAAATGAACTTATACACATGCCAAACATTCTTCTAGTTAATAAGGATTCAAGAGTGGAAATAGTTTAAAAAGGAGGTAAATAACCAGTTTTAAAGAGTTTTTTTTTATTTTAAATGCAGTTAAAAAACCAACATTTAGAAGTGCAGATGAATATATAATATTTCCACATTTTCATTAAATGCTTTTTTGGAATTCTTTCCAAAAGAATGGTTTTGCAACTAATATTTGGCAAGCTAGGACCATGAATTGTGGACTAACTTAATTTTCTTGGCAGATGAGCATATTTATCCATCTTTGGACTTCTGATTTTGCTATGTTAACTAAGGTATAAATTGCTGATGACATTACTGCATGGTTGATTTTTAAAGATTGTAAAACACTAGATGGATGCTTAATAAGCATAAATGCACTTTAAATCGCTACAATTCTTCTAGCCACAAATCTATCCACTACTGAGACAGTCATTATGCTACATATCTGGCAGTTCTGTGGCACTGGAAAATTCCAGTGGATAAAAGATCAAAATAAGGCAAACAATGCTATGAAGTTCAGTCATAATAAATGTGAGTACTCAGATCACTTTCCTGGTCATCTCTCGGTCCTCATCCATAGATGAAACACAAATACATTAAAATCCACTTAGTATGAGAGCTTCTCTGATACTAATGTGTTATATTGCTTCAGCAATTATGTGAGAAGTGAGAGTAGCTTAATTTCAAGCAGCTGACCCATTTGAGAGCTGCAGATGAAAATGGTATCAAATGAAAGTTGGGTCATGTGTACAGCCACTCAGCTAAATGAACCAAGCCCTTTTTTGATTTTTCAAAGGAAAACGATTGTTAGGTCATTTAGCCACAGAGAAATTCACATTATTTAGAAATAAGATTGAAAACAGGCCGGCGCTGCAGCTCACTTGGCTAATCCTCTGCCTGAGGTGCCTGCACCCCAGGTTCTAGTCCCAGTTGGGGTGCCAGTCCTGTCCCAGTTGCTCCTCTTCCAGTCCAGCTCTCTGCTGTGGCCTGGGAGTACAGTGGAAGATGGCCCAAGGCCTTGGGCCCTGTACCCACATGGGAAACCAGGAGCAAGCACCTGGCTCCTGGCTTCAGATTGGCACAGCGCGCTGGCCATAGTGGCCATTTGGGGGAGGGGGGTGAACCAACGGAAAAGGAAGACCTTTCTCTCTTTCTCTCTCTTACTCTGCTTGTCCAAAAAAAAAAAAAAAAAAAAAGGATTGAAAACAAATCTAGAAAAAAAATACTCTATCAGCCATGGATTATGCATGCCCAGGTTCACCCCGGAAAGATTAACTGGCCATATTACACAAATTCAAATACAGTAATACTATGCACCTATAAAATACAGTTGAATGTCTTTAAAGCAGAATTTGTAAAAATTCTGTTGAATAAAGGTACTATAGAAATGAAATCTTTTGTCAAAGCAAAGAGAAATTCTTTGGACTTCGAACTACAAAATAATTTGCATAGTTATGGACTATGGGTGGCTACCAATTCAGAGGAAGAAAAATCATAGAAATCTTGGCTTAAAGTGCTTATTAGAAAACATTTTCACACCAGAATATAGGACTAGGGAAATTAAAAAGGGTTTAATAAAACATTTCAATAGATTAATCTATTTTTACAGAGTGAGTCCACTGTCTAAATTTCCTATCCAAAACACTTTCTGAATGCACACTAAATAAGCGTCCCCTGCCCCAGTGAGAAGAGCTACCAAAACTGAGAACCAGTACGCCAAGGGCCCTCTGCAGTGACAAGGTGGACCTTGTCTGCTTCTTCCATAGGTTTCTTCTCTCATTTCCAGATTTGCTCATCTTTGCTTCTTTAATCCACAAGAGAGCGTCTTTGGCATATAGACTCCTAGGAGAGGATGGAGGGGGGGACAGAAAGACTCAGCTGTCAGGAAGAAGCAAGCTGGGTAAGAGAAGGTGGCACCTGAGGAGCGTGCAATCAGCAGATGTATTAACCCAGGGGACATTTTCTGCAGAAACTGATTTGAGATTGGCATTTCAAAAGACATGATGGGGCACAGACTGTCTGTGGTTATGTGATGGCCCACGAGGGCCAGCAGCAAATTTTGCGGGGCTCAATACAGGATGAAAATGCGAAGGTGGGGGCCGCGCTCCTTGTTCCAAAAAGCAGTAGAAAGAGTTTCTTTCCCTTCTCCTGTGGTCCCCCCATCAGTGTCTGTCAGGTGTTTTCACTGTTAATACGCAGTCTCAAGTCTCAAGTCTCACTGTCAATATGCAGCGGGGCGTTGGCAGAGCCTCACATTCGCCCAGGTTCCTTTGGGTTCTTGCTAGCAAAGCGCATGCGTCCTGCCAACCTGACTCCTGGGACCTAGGGGATGCGGGCTCCAGGTACTGTCTTCGTGGTGGGCAGCAGAGAACCTAACCCAGAGCGTGAGTACACAGCAAGAGGCAGGCCCACGAGTGAGCTGAGACTTCAAACCCGCTGGCACATGCTCCCATGAACTTGGACCTGCACAATGGCGCACCCTGAACCCAGCTCTGCAGCAGACCAGCCAGTCCCGAAAGACTCCCTCTCATGTGGTCATGAAAATGAGGGTAAAAATAAACCACCTCTCCATAAAGATTTTCAGAATCCAGGGAAGAGAAGAGCAAACTAGAAATTATCATCAACTTCACTGTCTCTGTAAAAACTTTTTAAGATTAAAAAAAAAGTAATAAAAAGCCACATACAGTTCCATTTAAAAATAAATGGAATAGATCCACGCTTAGAGGAACACTGGAAACTTTTTAACACTGAAGAAAAACATTCCTATATCCACCCAAGTACAAAAAGAAATAGATAAAATAGGATGCCTATAGAAGAATAAAAATTCCCTGACTTTATATGACTTTCAACATTAAAAAAATAGATTATTCCAGAACATGGTTTTAGATATTTATGGGAAAAGGCTAGGTCATTGCTCCCTAAATTGCTGTCTGCCAGAGAAAGAGAAATCATTCAAACACCCTCAAGTAACATCACCACCAAAAACGTCTGCCCAGCAAATAGTTGTTGGGGGAGGGGGAGCCTATTTGAAATGTACTCTATATTCTCTCTAGTTAAGAAACTAGCCAGCATCAAGATATAAATAGTGTGAAAATTGTTCAATTTAAAGCCCACCACTGAGGGGCTGGTACTGTGGCACAGCAGGTAAACACCCTGGCCTGAAGTGCTGGCATCCCATATGGGTGCTGGTTCAAGACCCAGTTGTTCCTCTTCTGATCCAACTCTCTGCTATGGCCTGGGAAAGCAGTGGAATATGGCCCAAATCCTTGGACCCCTGCACCCACGTGGGAGACCAGGAAGAAGCTCCTGTCTCCTGGCTTTGGATTGGCTCAGCTCCAGCCATTGCGGCCAATTGTGGAGTGAACCTACTGATGGAAGACCTCTCTCTCTGTCTCTGCCTCTCATTCTCTCTTTGTGTAACTCTGACTTTCAAACAAATAAATAAATCTTAAAAAAAAATAAAGTCCATCACTGAATATTAAAATAAATTAAAAATATAGGGTTAAATACCAACATTTTTTCTAAATCTGGGTTTAGATTTTTAATACCTCCAGACATAGCTCCCCAGGCCAGGCTTTGTGAGCAATATGAGTGTTTTTATTTGGAATGTTGGGAAACATATGGAGGAATATGAAAAAAAGGAATATGGCCACCAAAGGGTGGGTTGTCGAGCCAGTTAACAGGAGACTGGAGTTCATTGCCATGGGGAAATATTTCAACCCAAGCGAAATGCGGGCAGGGGCGATAGCACACACGAAGGACTGGAATGCTGCAACACTGATACCTCAGTGCCTACCATCAGTTATTGGTCGGGGATACAGGAGTGATTTTCACCCCATTTTCAGCAGAGAATCTGGAAGAAGAGTTTCCCCCCCGTCGCCCTGCTATGGCTTCAGAAATGCAGTCTGGCAGAGATCTGGAAATCAACAGACATACATCAGAGTGAGTTCCAAGGCATGAGAGTGGGCCACGCACGAGGTCTGCTGCAGTCTGGTTATGACATGGAATGCAAGCAGCCATGACCAAATCGTACATAAAGATTATATGCTTACAAGACAACACAGATACATGTAAGCTGGCTGACAACTCCAGATTAAATGAGTAATACTGAGATATGAACCGTAAAGAAGACAGCACAAGGCAAATCCATGCCAAACCCCTTCCCACTTTATAGAGGAAAAATGAAAAGTTACCATCAATACTTATGGAAATATAGCATTGGTTTGATGGTGTGTTTGTGAAAATTAAGCACAACTACAAGAGAAGAAAGTATTATTATTTTCCACCCAGAATCATATAAAAGAAAACAAACAAAAATAAAGTAAATGCAACTTGAAGGAAATAAAAAGAAAAACAAAGAGAAATAGAACAGAAGTGATGCCAATTATTTCTATTGTAATTGAGTGTAAGTAAACCACTATATCAAAATGCAGATACTAGGGTTGGCATTAAAGTGCTGTTTGGGACATCTGCACCCCATATCAGAGTGTCTGGATTCCAGACCCAGCTCTGCTTTCTGATCCCAGCTTTCTGTTATTGTGCATCCTGGGAGACAGCAATGACAGCTTGGCTCAAGCAGTTGGGTCCTTGCCACCCACATGGGCTATCTGGATCTAGTTCCTGGCTCCTGGTTTCAGCCATGGCATTCATTTGGGACTGAATCATTGAATGACAGATGTTTTTCTGCCTCTCTGTTATTCAAAATACAAAAAATAAGTTCTTAAAATGCTAACATTGCTAATTATATGTTTAAATCCATATGTAAGCTACTTATGAGAAATATGTCCAAATGTAAGTAGCACAAAGCTTAAATATGGCTACAATGCTTCAAAGCAACAACAAAGTAGAAATATTTTTCTGTCAGGAATATACGATCATAAATTCATCAATCAGTGTGCTTGTTTATTTGTGAGGTTTGCAGATTTGACATGAAATACTTTCTTGGATGAAGATAACATGCAATTCATAATATGCCACTGAAATGAAGACAGTGACACAAAATTGGTTAATGAATGTCATCGATTCAGGCTATTTAAGAATAATCTAATACAAAAACAAAACCTCTTGAAATGCTCTAAAATCTTACAGCTCATATAACCGAGGCTTTCTTTCCCAAATTTGAAATTCATACAACATTACCAACAAAGTACAATGAAATTGAGTAGTAGTAATAATAATAATAATGATAAAGACTTCTGATACATCATGACAGAAGATATTGAATTAATTTTTCTCTATAAAATAAATTAAAAATCAATTCTTGCTATAGAAAAATATTATAGAAAATAATAATCATAGTGTACATAGCAAATAATGCAAAGGAAAGAAATATAATGATGGTCAAGTAATAAACAAAAACATGCTTTTTTTCTATATTTTGTAATATTTGGATGTTTGCAGAGTTCTTTTCTCAATCTGAGTATACATTCACTATCGTATTTCATTTATAGTCTTGAATTGCTTTAGGATTTTTTTCATTTTCCTTAAGATAGTTACAATATGTGTGAGCTTCAGCCCTACTGACTGGGTCCAACCCAGGGCCTGTGATCTCTACAGATAAAGATAGATTTTTCTCTATGGAGAAAGTGATAACCCAAAATTTTATCAGGGGTTTCTAATGTACTGTTTCCTCAAAGCAGTTTTGGGAAAGAAGCTTTGAGATGAGTCCTACACTTCCAAAGAGTAAATTGTATTCTGAAATCACTCTAACTAAAGCAGGGACATTTTGATGACAAATACACCAGTGGAACTAACTGGGAAACCAGGAGACTCATAAAAATGTGGCATTTATTCTTTGAAGAGGCATCTCAAATCAGTGGGGAAATGGACATTAAATGAATCAATTGTTTGAAAAATAAACCTGCTCAGAAAACAGTAATGGCAGATATGTATGTCACGTGATTATGGGCTTCAAATTATTTATATGAAATACATGGAATCTGCTCCATTTACATAAATAAGCAATTTCAAGATTTAAAAAAGAAATAAAATTTTAAACAATTATAAGTTTAAATAACTGCTTATCTTATTTAGAAATGGAAAATTTGATGAAATTAAAAGATAGGAAGCCGCAAAGGAAAATATTGTTTAATTTAGTTCATATAAAATTGAGGCCATAAAAATGAAATTCCAAATAAAAATTGGGAACAATGTGTTTTACATACACAGTGAACATAGAGTTTTTATGAATTTAAAAATAAAGAACAAATAGAAAAATGAGCAAACAAGCATTTAAGAAAAGAAAAATATGAATGATAAATATAATAAACATTCAACTTCATTAGTAATTAAATATAAATACATTAAGTGACAATGAACAATTTATTTGTTTTTCAAGTAGACGCATGTTATGCTTTTTTTTTTTAATGGTAACAATATTGGAGGACTTGCAATGAAGTCAATCCTTTAGTCACTATTTCTAGCAATGTAATACATTTTCTGGAAGACATATTGGCTACATGAAGCCTTTTTCAGGATGTTTATTCTATTTTCCAGTAACTTTTCCCCTGTAAATTATTGCAAAGGAAGAAACACATATGCACACAAGGATTAATGATCAAGAATGTGGGGCCGGTGCTGTGGCATAGCGGATAAAACCACTATCTGCAGTGCCGGTATCCCATGTGGGCGCCGGTTCAAGTCCTGGCTGCTCCACTTCCTATCCAGCTCTCTGCTATGGACTGGGATAGCAGTAGAAAATGGCCCAAATCTTTGGGCCCCTGCACCCATGTCAGAGACCTGGAAGAAGCTTCTGGCTCCAGGCTTCAGATTAGCGCAGCTCCAGCTGTTGCAGCCATCTGGGGAATGATTCAGTAGATGGAAGACCTCTCTCTCTGCCTCTCCTTCTCTCTGTGTAACTCTGACTTTCAAATAAATAATAAAATAAATACATAAATAAATAAATCTTTAAATAATAAAAGAACGTTCAGTGCAGTCCTACTCATGAGAGCAAAAGTTTGGCAATGATGCAAGTTTTCAATGATTATGAAAAGAACAGATAAACAATGAAATATAATGAAATCCTGTAAGGGCCGGCGCCGTGGCTGACTAGGCTAATCCTCCGCCTGTGGCGCCAGCACCCCAGGTTCTAGTCCCAGTCAGGGCGCCGGATTCTGTCCCGGTTGCTCCTCTTTCAGTCCAGCTCTCTGCTGTGGCCCGGGAGTGCAGTGGAGGATGGCCTAAGTGCTTGGGCCCTGCACCCACATGGGAGACCAGGAGAAGCACCTGGCTCCTGGCTTCGGATCAGCGTGGTGCGCCGCCCGTAGCGGCCATTGGGGGTGAACCAAAGGAAAAGGAAGACCTTTCTCTCTGTCTCTCTCTCTCACTGTCAATAAAAAAAAAAAAAAAAAAGAAATCCTATAAGGCCTCAAGAAAATGGATGGTTTTGCTAATTAATCATGGAAAGCAGTGTTCAGGCATATGTTGAGTGAGAAGAGAACTAAGATATGTGGAGATCCGCTGTGCCGTACACTGAGATGCTCTCCTCCAGAGTTTTTCGGGGCCGCCTCCTTACCCCTCACATCTCGTTGCAAGTTCAGCTGGCCCAGAATGACTGACTGCCTGTGTCCACAGGTGAAGGCAAAGCTGACCCTTGACTCCACCAGCAGAAACCAGCTCTCCCTTCTTCACACCACTGTAATAGCTAGAAGTTTCCTACTTCTGATTTAGGTGTATAAGGTCTGCAGCTCTCCCTGCCCACCTTCCCCGAGACAACAGTATACAAACTGATTTCATTATTATTATTATTATCGCTGAATCCCTCCTTCATAGAACAGTGCTGTTTGGCCAATGACTGATGAACAAATGCATTAAATTAAAAAAAAAAAAACACCAGAAGAAACTGCCTTAGCTTTTCTGTCCCCAGTGATCACCCTTAAGTGGTGAAAATGTAGATGATTTTTATCTTCTGTTTTATGTATTTATGGCTCTTCAAGTTTTCTGAAGACACAAAACCAGAACATTCAACCTAGATCCAGTGGTGCAGCTGGTCAAGTTGCTGCCTGCAACACGAGCATCCTGTATCTGAGCCTGTGTTCGAGTCCCCAGTTCCTTGCTTCAGATCCAGCTCACTGCTAATGTGCCTTGGAAAAACCAACTTTGTTACAGCTTCTATTGTAGATCTTTCCAGTGTGTATATCTGTCTATGCCTTCGTATCTACCTGAGCATATAGATACAAGTAGAGTGCTTGGAACATTGGGTATTCCATAAATGTTCGTTGAAGGTAATTTTGTATTTATTTTGAAATAAAGTACACATACAAAGATGCATAAGGCAAAAATGAACAAATTGTTCAAAAAACAAACACCCATGGACTATGATCAATAGACAGAATATTACCAGCATCTCAGAAGCCTTCTGCAATTCATTCTTAATTATGACCCTCTTGCTGTGTCTTCAATATAAACCAACATTCAGAATTATTGGTAATCACTTTCTAGATTTTACCATTTTAGAATAACTCCTAAATATATAAGTGCAACATTGATTTTACTGAACTTATGTAATTGGAATCATAAAGCTTTTTGGGGGCAATCTTATGCTTGTGAAGTTTACTCACGTAATTTACAGCTGTAATCATTCATTTTCAGTGCTGCATCCAATTTGATTATGTGAATCTACCACAGTTTGTTTCTTCCTTGCACTGTGGTGGACATTTTGATGGTGTCTTATTTTGGGCTACCTTATGTAATGTTAATAATATCTGTAAATATTTACGTATATGACTGGTGACCCTGGTTACACATTTATGGTGTGGTAGGGTGTGTTTGTGTTACTTATGGGGTCATAGATGTATATATGTCCCACTTTTGCTGATTTTTACCAAACTTCTCTCTGAAGTGTTTGCACTCACCTCCACCCATTGTACATCAAAGTTCCCATTACTCTATCACCTGGGTTATTCTAGTTATCTTAGTCTCAGTCATTCCAGTAGATGTGATAGTATCACATGCTGCTGATTTACAATATCTTTATGACTATTTGCAAATGCATACCATCCATATTGACTTCCTGTTGTGTGAAGTGCCTCTTTAGCTCACTTGCAAGAATGGCCTTCAACCTGAAACTTTAAAACTGCATCTTAAAAATCCTCAGTCACAGAGGATACACTAAATTTATGGAATTCCCAAAAAAGAAAATTTATGGAAAGCAAGAAAATTTGTACCAAGAGAAAAATTTGATCTTACATACTTAAGCTAGTAAAAGAAGAAATATTTTTAAATGATGAATTAATCAAAGGCTAAAATATTGAAAAGATATAATAAAGTAAGTTGCAAAAAAAGCAAAAGGGAAGACTTTAAAGCATGGAAGCAGAAATTAGTAAATTAGAAATAGGAAAACAGTAAAACTAAAAACAAATCCAAACATTGGTTCTTTGAGAAAAATATGTAATCATTAACTACCTTGAGAAAAAGTACAAATATACAAACAGCAAGTAAAAGTGAAGCATATGAAATCCAAATAATTATAGCAAAGCCTTCGGGCAATCTTGGGTACATAAATTAGAATCTGAATTATTTAAATAATTTTATAGAAAATTTTAATTTAAAAGTTATTCCAAATGCAACAATCTTAAAAGACAAACTTGTACAGAAAATAAGACAAAATAGATAAGTTTTTCAATGAAATACTCTTAAAAAGACACTAGTTTTAAGGAAGTTATCAAATCTAGAAGAATTCTAGTGCTGTTAAATTTATTCAGAGCATTGGAAAAATATTAAAATTACCAAAAATCGGCCAGCACCGCAGCTCAATTGGCTAATCCTCCGCCTTGCAGCACCAGTACAACGGGTTCTAGTCCCCGTTGGGGTGCCGGATTCTGTCCCGGTTGTCCCTCTTCCAGGCCAGCTCTCTGCTGTGGCCCAAGAGTGCAGTGGAGGATGGCCCAAGGGCTTGGGCCCTTCACCCCATGGGAGACCAGGAGAAACACCTGGCTCCTGCTTTCGGATCAGCGCGGTGCACAGGCCGCAGCTCACCAGCCATAGCGGCCATTGGAGGATGAACCAATGGCAAAAGGAAGACCTTTCCCTCTGCCTCTCTCTCTCACAGTCCACTCTGCCTGTCAATAAATAAATAAATAAATAAATTACCAAAAATCTCTTATTGATATTTGATAAAGATTACAGAGAAAACATGATTCTGGTCTTTTTAAATTTTTATTTATTGAGTTCTTTATTTAGTGGATCAATAAGCCTTTGACTATGATGTGAACAAAAATATTTATCTCAAAAATAATAAATCAAATATTAATTTGAAAAAATTTAATTCTTAATAAAGAACTAGAAAATAACAGAAACTTACAAGAATAATACATTGCGGTCAAATAATAGCCTGATATTAGAAAATCAGTTTTTATGTCATAGTATTAGATTTGAGTATACGAATCATAAGATCTTTTGAAAACAAGCAAAAAAAAGATATCTGAAAATATTCAACAGGCCGGCGCCGTGGCTCAACAAGCTAATCCTCCGCCTTGCGGCACTGGCACACTGGGTTCTACTCCCGGTCGGGGCGCCGGATTCTGTCCCGGTTGCCCCTCTTCCAGGCCAGCCCTCTGCTGTGGCCCAGGAGTGCAGTGGAGGATGGCCCAAGTGCTTGGGCCCTGCACCCCATGGGAGACCAGGAAAAAGCACCTGGAACCTGGCTCCTGCCATCGGACGAACGCGGTGTGCCGGCCACAGCGCGCCGACCGCGGCGGCCATTGGAAGGTGAACCAATGGCAAAGGAAGACCTTCCTCTCTGTCTCTCTCTCTCACTGTCCACTCTGCCTGTCAAAAAAAAAAAAAAATATTCAACAGCCATTCTTGATTTCTTTAAAACAAGATGCTCAGTAAAATAAAACCAAATAGTTAAAATGATAAACAATTTCTGTGTCAACTTAAGCATCATGATTAATGACAAAATAAATTCAAGAATGAGACAAGAGCTTATCAAACTCTTATAAAACCACCTTTAGTTAATGTCTTTTTGGAAATAAAAATCAGAGGCAGCAGGAAGAAATCACAGGTGTGAAAGTTGTAAAGGAGGACCTGCATCTGTCACTGCTGCAGTTGGTTAATATGATTACATAACCCACAAACACAAAAGAATCAGATAAAAATATTCAAATAAAAATAGGATGCATAACTATGGGGGCACATAACAAGCAGTTGGAAGATATATAGTAACTTAATAGCAAAATAATTACAGGAAACAGAATTATAATTTTACCTTAATTATATGACCATACGAGAATGAATGTAATGATGTTAGAAATAAACTTAGCTACGCATGTGCAAAATGCATATAAGAAAAATTTCAAAAGGCTACCAAAGAACACAAGAGAATGGTTAAAACTGGTAAAGATAAAATGACTCTTGGTGCAGGAGTTTGGTGCAACAGTTAAGATGCTGCGTGGGACGCATGCATCCCATTTCAAAGTGCCTGGGTTAGATTTCTGGCTCAACTTTCAATTCCAGCTTCCTGTTAACACACAGGCTAAGAAACAGCATGTGATAGCTCAAGTACTTTGACCCCTGCCACTCATGTGGCAGACCCAGATTGAGTTCTGGGCTTCCAGCTTAGGTTGAACTTAGCCCCAGCTGTTGTGGGCATTTGAAAAACGAACCCGGGAATGTAAGATCTCTCTCTGCCTGTCTCTGTCTCTCCGCCTTTCCAATAAATGAAAATTAAAACTTAAAAAATAATTCAATCTCATGAAAATTTGAATGCTCCCTATGTTAGCATATAAATGAAGTAGAATCCTAAGAAACACACAAGGAGATGGGTGTTTAAGTCTAGTGGATAAGACGAACATCTTCCAGGTCAGAGTGCCTGGGATTTGTTCCAACTCCAGACTCTAGCTTCATGTTAATGCAAACCCACAGAGGCAGTGGTGATGGCTCAACTAATCGGATTTCTGCCACCCATGTGGGAGACCAGTATTGAGTTCTGGCTCCCAGCTTCAGCCCCAGACTGGCTCCAGATCAGCCTCTTCCTTTGAAGGAATTTTGGGAGTAAACCAGCAAGTGGAGGCTCTCTCTTGTGCACACTCTCCTTCTTCTCTCTCTTTCCTCTCTCAGGCTCTCCCTCTATTCCCAAATAATTTTTTTTTTAAATTCATGATTTTAAATGTATCTAGCTGTTTTTAACAGTCCTGTAAAAAAATCCAAGAATAGCCAGCCATAAGAATTTCAGAAAAAAACAAAACAATAATGATGAAAGAGTCTTACCGAATATTAAGATACATGATAAAGCTTCAATAAATAAAAGAAACATGACACCAGTGCATAAGCAGATGGGTAGACCAATGGAACGGAAGTACCCTCAGTAAAGGACCCAAGCACATATAGAGATTAGTGTATAGTGAGGTGACATTTCAAATCAGTGAGAGACGTTGGAGGATTCAACAAATGGTGACAAGACAACAGGTAGTCATCTAGAAAAAATAGCCAAGTGAGATCCATATTCCAACATTCAGGAGAATATATGCCAAATGGACCAGAGATTTGATTATTTTAAAAAATAAACCATACACAAGAAAAAATGAAAATTCCTTTATAATCTTGACAAAAAATAGTCTTTCTATGATTCAAATCTATAAGCCATAAAAGAAAGGTAGATTAGTTTGAAGTCAAAATAAAATGATAAACTGAGAAAAATGTCTAAAATTCACAATATGAAGAGTAAATTGCCTTAATACATATACTATATTTCTCAGAAGGAAAGCATTCAATAGGATAAAAGAGAGAAAATATGAATTGTCAGAAAAAGAAATTATGAAAAGTTCTCTGTGAAACACAGTTTAGCATCACCTTTTAAAAAATTCAATGGAGGGGCCGGCACTGTGGCTCAGCGAGTTAAAGCCCTGGCTTGAAGCACCAGCATCCTATATGGGCACCAGTTCTAGTCCTGGCCTCTCCTCTTCCGATCCAGCTCTCTGTTATGCGTGGGAAAGCAGTAGAAGATGGCCCAAGTCCTTGGGTCCCTGCACCCAAGTGGAGGACCCAGAAGAAGCTCTTGGCTCCTGGCTTCAGATCAGTGCAGCTCCTGCTGTTGCAGCCATCTGGGGAGTGAACCAACGGATGGATGATTTCTCTCTCTGTCTCTACCTCTCTCTGTAACTCTGTCTTTCAAATAAATAAAATACATTTTTAAAGAAAAATTCAATGGAGGAGTGGATGTTTGGTGCAGTGGTTAAGACATCCAGTGGATGGCTGCATCCCGTATCAGAATGCCCGGGTTCAAGTTCAGGCTCCACTTCTGGTCCTAGTTTCTTGCTCATGCATATCCTAGGTGGCAGCATCGGTGGCTTTAAGCACTTGGGTCTCTGTCACCCTCATGGGAGATTTGGATGGAGTTCCAGGCTCTTGGCTTTGGCTTGAATCAACACTGGATATTGTGGGCATTTGAAAAGTAAATCGACAGATGGAAGATTTCTCTGTATCTGTCTCTGTCTCTCTCTCTCTCTCTCGTGTGGGTGTGTGGGTGTGTATGTCTGCCTTTCAAATAAAAATAAATATAAACAAAGAGAAGCCATTATGTTTTTAAAAATTAAATTCAAGTTAAAATTCTAGAGGTATGCCAAATTTCTGAATTTTTGCTAATTTGATGAGTGAAAAACGGAATATCTTGTCAAGAATGTGAAGAAAGAAGCACTCATATATACATCCATGAGGGTGCCAGTGGGCACACACCTACTAGTGGTAACTGGGCAATATTTATCAAAGCTACAGATACATACTTCCTTTTACTCAATAATTCTGTTTCTGAGACTGTAACCCAATGCTACATTTGAACATTTTTGTAGAATTTTATTCCTTGCAGCACTATTTGTTATAGCAAAAAAGTTACCCCCTAAACCTCTCAAAATCCCTTAACAGGGTCTGGCACCATGGCTCAATAGGCTAATCCTTCACCTCTGGCACCAGCACTACGGGTTCTAGTCCCGGTCGGGGCGCCAGATTCTGTCCCGGTTGCTCCTCTTCCAGGCCAGCTCTCTGCTGTGGCCCCGGGAAGGCAGTGGAGGATGGTCCAAGGGCTTGGGCCCTGCACCCCATGGGAGACCAGGAGAAGCACCGGGCTCCTGCTTTCGGATCAGCGTGGTGCGCCATCCATAGCATGCCAGCCGTGGCGGCCATTGGAGGATGAACCAATGGCATCCTCTTTCTCTCTGCCTCTCTGCCTCTTTCACTCACTGTCCACTCTGCCTGTCCAAAAAAAAAAAAAAAAAATCCCTTAACAGGAGAATACTTAGAGTGTTACATAGCCACAAAATTAAGCAAACACATAAAAGGAATAAGGAAGGTTTTTAAATTTTTTATTTTAGATTATACAAATTTCAGGTATTTCATATATACAGATTTAGGAACATAGTGATACTTCCCATCCACACTCCCACCCATCCTCCTCCTTCCTCTCTTATTCCTTTTCTTAATTTATACAATGACCAACTTTCCATTTACTTTATACTCATAAGGTTAACCCTACACTAAGTAAAGAGTTCAATAAATAATAAGAAAAAAAAAACATTGTTCCTCCCTCACTAGTAGAGACAGGGCTGTAATCAATGAGGAAGATTTTTGAATTGATATGAAAATGTCTCCAAAATGTGTAGATGTGGGTAGCATGTAAATCTCCTAGAGAGATCAGTTACCTTGATTTGCCCAGAGATAAAATTTTCCAAAGCCAGGGGGTGTGAAGTGATAAATCAGACATGAGTAGTCCTCATGAGTCTATCAGCTTTTTTCTTTAAAAGTAGCAAGATTTGAACATAAGTTCATGTTGCTTTGCATAAATGTAGAAAAGCCTCTGACAGAATACACAGACAGTAACAATGGAATACCTATTTTATCTCTGGTAGAGGTGGAGAGTAGGGAAGGTGGAGGACTGAGATTGAAGAGAGGTGTTCCATTCTACATGTATTTGACTTTATTTTTTACACATTTGAATGTTATATCTATTAAAAATTAAGGTAGCAAACAAACAATAACAAGAGAGTCATGAGTGAAAAGGCACTATTTTGTGGGGAGAAAAATTTTGTTTTCCTAAGAAGAGAGCAAGGAATTGAAGTAATTTATACAGTTGAATGGCCTAGAAACTTTCTTGCAAAATATATTTTTTATAACCTCCGCCAGCCGATTTTGGGATAATGAATGCAGCACAGCGTACTACCCTTGAGAACAAAGACTCCCAGGCTGGCTGCCCCGGTCACAGACAGTAAGTCTGTACAGCCCTTAAATTTCTGAATTGCCCAGGCGGCCTCATCGTATGGTCATAAAGCTACTGTCTGAGGAAAAATACATTCTACTCAAAGCACATCAGCCTGTGAGCAGACAATTGCATGTTTACCTCAATTTGAGAATGCAATCTCCATCACAGATTTTATTCTTTACACCGTTCATGCTCATTGCAATAAGACTCTGTAAGGCATTTGTGACTTAGACAAAGTCTCCACCAAACTTATGTTTATTAAAAATTCATATTTTTTCCAAAGCATTTGTTTCCCCACTCTTTTTGAGGGTGGTAGACAGAGAGGGATGCAGCAGAATCATTAGGGGTTAGTCATTCTTGGTGGAAAACATGAGTGAATACATATGCATAATGACATGCTTGTGTTCTTCCTGTGGGCTTTGCTTTCAAATTCAATATATATTACTTTAAGGATTACTAATATGCTTTAGAAAAATTTATTAACCAAGTCTCAAGAGAAATAGAACCAGTAAGATAAAATTATTATATAAACAATATCTGTCTATCTATGAATCTATCTATATCATCTATTTATCTATCTCTATGTGATTACAAATCTGTTGTTTGCCAGCTACAGATCCAGGAAACTTGGCAATATAGTTCCAGTCCAAGTCTGCGGGTCTGAGAACCAGACTACTGATGGTGTAAGGCCCGCTCCAAAGGCAGAAGACCAATCTTCTAACTAAAGCAGTTAGCCAGAGAGGAGAGAAACTGTTCCTTCCTTCACCTTCTTGTGTATCGAGGTCATTGAGGGACTGGATGATGCTTTCCCATCTTGTGGAGGACTACCAGCTTTGTTTGGTCTATCCACTCAAATGCTAATCTTGTCCAGAAGCACTCTCACAGACACACTCAGATAAATGGCTAACTATGTGGTCTCTCTGTGATTAAGTCAAATTGAAACAAACAATCATAGAGGAATCAAGAGAGAAATCAATGGATGATACATAAATGGACAGGATACAATTCTAGCCTCCTCTATGGAGCAATAGTGATCAGATGGATGCAAAAAGATCTCTTGTAATAATTCTGGACATGGCTAAGCATAGTCTAGTTAAATTGTCTAGTACAACACAGAGTGGAAGATGCTACACTTGGAATTGAATCTCTAGCCTGAGGCAGAGAAGGGCCAGGGTGCAAAGACTGGAAGTGTTTGAAGACATTCAGTACAGACTGGAGAAGGGGACTATTAATGGAAATGATGTCAGGGCAGAACTGCAAGAATTGGCAAACAAACCCAGCAGGCAGCAGCCATGACTGCTGAGAGCAAGCAGATAGAGTATGGGCAAAGTCAAGGAGTTGGCACTTTCTGAAAGTAAACAGTAAGTCATAGGAAATACATAAGTGGGAATGGGCCCTGAGCCCTATAAATCCATTCCCAGAGTGGGAGGGGGAAGTGCACATGCATCCATAGCAAGGTGGGTACTATTAAGGAGGAAAACTCACTTTGAGAACTAGCATATAAAAATGAAAGCAGCAGTATGGAGCAGTGTTTCTCACAACATTGTGGTAGAAAACAAATCAGAAAATCCTGAATGTCTGTTAGTAGGTAAAATGATTCTATCCCATAAAATATTGTTGTAAAAGTGTGAAAAGGAATGACCTATAGTTTCTGACCTAGGGATATGGAAATCTATGTAACTATGAGCATGTCATTTAGTCATTGAACTCTTTGAAGATACATTTGAGTCACTTCTGGAACCACGTGAGCTCTGTCACAAAGTATAAAGGATTCAGTGCTTTAATCGCTGGTATCAATAATTCTACATTTCTACTTTGAAAATATAGAATGCGGCATTGGGCTCCGTGGTTAAGACACTGCTTGGCACACCAGTTTCCAATATCAGCATACCTGGGGTTGAGTCCTGGCTCTGCTCTCACCTCTAGCTTCCTGCTAACGTGAGCCTTGGAGGCAGCAGATGATGGCATAGGCATCTGGGTCCCTGCCACCCACATGTGAGATCTGGATTGAGTTCTTGGCTCCTGGCTTCAGTCTGGCAAAGGCATTTGGGGAATGGACCAGTGGGTAGGAAATCTCTTTGTCTCTGTCAGTCTGCCTCTGATATTAAACAATAAATAAACATTTTAATTTAAAAAAATGGATCAATAAATCCAAATATATCTGGAATTCTAAGCACAAATTTTCTGTTGCTTCTTTGTTTTCACTTCAAATAAGAAACTGTACTGCAGATATACAAATGTTTGTCTTTGACAGCCAGAGTGTATCAGAATATTCTAAAAAATTTGCTGATTATTTCCCTCCATAGCAGTTACTAAATACATGTAAAATACTCAAAGCCAAAAGATCACGGCTTAAGTGAAGTCTGGAGTTCCAAGACAATGGACTAGGGCTAGAACAGGGTGGAGGTTTAAGCTGAAGAAGTAGATGGGGGCATGGTGACCCAGGACCTTGGTGTGCAAGGGAGTTCGTGCTTCATTCTGAGCGTGGTGGGATGCTAAAACATTGTGAGCAATTGAAGGGCACTGTGAGATAGGTAACTGTTATGTGGCTGTGTGGGAGAATGAACTGAGACTTAGCTTAATTTCCTGATGTGTGAAACTGAAAATTCATTCTCCTGATGCACTCAACTTTGCTTTAATTCCAAAATTATATAAGTGAAATTTTGAAAGAGTTAGACACATCAAAATCTATTTTTGTTATGATTCAAACCATTTTATGTCAAAAAGAGAAGTTGTTTTTATACCAAATTGCTATAAATTGTTGAAAGCATTTTTGTCTCCCTAAATGGAATTGGGTGACCAAAGACATAATTTTCAGTACTTCCTGCCTTGCGCATCTATGTTCTGTCCCCTCTTTTCTCAATCCAAAAACACAAATAATGGTAAGAAACAAAATTCCAGGAGCTCCATAACCAAAGTCAAGATCATTAATGAGAGTACTTCAAAAAGTTTGTAGAAAAATTTAATTAAAAGATAAGTTTATGGGTGGGCATTAGGCTTAGCAATTAAGATGCTGGTCAGGATACCTGTGTGCCATATTGGAGTGCCCGGGTTTGATACTCAGACCTGGGTCTTGAGTCCATGGTCCTGCTGATGTAGATCCTGAGATTGAGTGGTGATATGTCAAGTATTTAGGCCCCTAACACCCATTTGGTAAACCTCTATTGAATTCTAGGCTCTTGGCTTCGGCCTCACCCAGCCTCAGCTACTGGAGGCCTTTTAGGGGAGTGAACCAGCATATGGAAGATCTCACTGTGTGTTGTCTGCAGTCTGTCTGTCTGTTTCTCTTTCATGATCTCTCTATCTCTCTCCCTCTCTGTTTATCTGGGTGTATACATGTGTCTCTACCTCTCAAATAAATCAAAATTTATAATAGATGTTTATTTTGGTGCAAAAATTTTGAAAACCACGAATAGTGTTTTTTTAATAGTACATATTATTTGTGGACTCTTTGAAGATTCCACATGCAATGAAATGAGACTCCCTAGCCATACATTTAGTTTGGTGGGGCTAGGTGACTAGTTGTGGAAGCAGTATGTGTCCCTTCTGGGAAGAAGCATAGAGGAGCAGACACAGGCTTTTCCAGGTATTCTCTTCATAGATGGCTACTAAAGATTATTTAGTTCCTCCTTAATATACAAAATCATTTTATTCATGCATGTGTGTACATACATGTATGTATATGGAGAATGTATAAATACTATTGCTTTATGTTGCAGCTGTTTATAAGTTAACTAATTTTGCAACTAAAAGGTGATAAATACAGGAAAATCAGTTTAGTGATTCTGGAATTGTCCTTTCAGACAAGACTCAGCCAGCTCTGTGTGCAGCAGCTCTGATAATAATATAAAGGTATATCTTACTGTCCCCAGGCCAGAAGGAAACAACTGGGAATTTGCAAAATATACTGGCTTTATATATGCAATAGAAGACCCAAAGTAACAGAATCACCTGTTTTACCCAGGGTTGAAGTTGTGGACTGAAGACAAAAGCCTTTTAGTGTTCTGGTTTGTTTACTTCAAAGAAAGTGAGTAACTTTCTGATTCTGAGAAAAAAACAACAAATCCTCTCAAGAGTCACACAGAAAGACCTCTTTGACATCAAAGGGCACTTCTAAGAAAATGTTGGTGAGGAACATAAAAAGGTATCAAAGCCCTTACACACACTAAACATCCAGGGGTATACATGTTGTCTTGGAGTATTTTCAGTTGCCAAACCAAACCCCACATATGTAAATCATAGTGTTCAAAGAGCTCACTAAATAAATTAGTCACATTGGTACTGTGTGTACCAGGACTGGTTCCTGGCTGACACAGGAAGATAAGATCTGTCTTCCAGGCCCAACCTCCTTTGATTTTATTTCCCCATTTTGGCTCAACCCATAGCTTCCCTGGCTTCCGAGCCTCATGCTACACTCCTTTCCCTTAAGAACTCCTAATCCTGCTGATTTTGCTGCCTGGTGGGCATTGGCTCACCCTTGGTTTGTCAGTTTCCTGCCTTCTGACATCCTTCCTGACCCCACTGAAACAGATCTAATATTGATAGTTGTGTCTGGGCATCCATGAGGGATCAGTTCCAGACCCTCTGAGAATATCATACTCTACAGATGCTCCAGTCCCTTATATAATCGGTGTAATGTTTATGTATGACCTAGGCACACCCTCCTGTATACTTTAAGTAATTTCTAGATTACTTATAATACTTAATACAACGTAAATATTTTATAAATAGATACACTGTACAATGACAAGAAAAAAGATACATGTTCAGTACAGACAAAATTTGAAATATTTCTTGGATGTATTGTTTGCTTGAGAGGCAGAGGAAGTGAGAGAGAGAGAGAGAGAGAGAGAGAGAGAGAGAGGAGTTCTCATTTACTGGTTCACTCCTCAAATGCCTACAATACACAGAGCTAGTTTGGGGCTAGAGCCAGAAGAAGATAGGAATGCAATCCAGGTCTTCCAAGAGTGGCAAGAATTCAATTTCATGAGGCACTTATTGCTTCCCAGGGTCTACATTAGCAGAAAGCTGGAGTCAGGACCCAGAACTGTAAACCAAAACCAGCACTCTGATGTGGGACATGGGTGACTTAACCATGAGGATAAACACCCACTTGCATAATTTTCTGTTTTCAACTATTTTTGACTGAGGATTTGTTGAATCCACAGATGGGTATCCCACAGATATGGAGAGCTGGCTGTAGTTTCATTCTTCGCTTTCCAAAGCTAGGCTATTATTGTATGTCAGGAGAGATGATATTGTGTTGAGCTCAGAAAGCTGGTTTCTTAAATCAAACACACGGCATACTGGGGGACTTTGACATTCAACTGCAGAATCTGTTCATTTGTCCAGTGTGCATCATCCTAAGTCGATCAGTGTTGCAAATATGATTCACCTTCTCTGCCAGAAAATAATGTGATAGAACAGGGGCAGAATTTTTTTTGAAAGAATGGAGAGATGAAACAAAAAGACCACTCACAGGAGACAAAGGATGAAGCAGTTGTCTTCGGAAGAGCTTTTACATGGAAGATGAAACTTGTTTCTGAAGCCTCCAAGGAAACAATCAGAGCAACAAGAAGGCAGCATGCATGGGGATAGAAATTTTTGGATAAATTCAGGAAAGCTTGGAGAAAATAAAACCATAAAGAATGGAAGTAAAGAAAATAAAAGGAGGAATAACATCAGTTGAGTATGTGACACTTTGTATGGCACACGTGATTAAGGGTTCTATTTCTATTAATTCAAAAAAAGCTCCCAAATCCCACACAATAGTAGACACAGTTGCTATCTTCATGGTCATTTTACAGATGAAGAAACATAAGCAGAGAATTCAAGAAAAGTAAAGGAAAATGGCCATGGTTCCCCAGCAGTTATTAGAACTTAGGATTTGTTTGTTTATGATTTACTTATTTTTATTTATTTGAGAAAGAAAGAGCTCTTTCATTGGTGGTTCACTCTCCAAAGGCCCACAAGCATGAGGTCAGGGCCAGAGCAAAGCCAGGAGTCAGGAACTCAGTCTTGGTCTCCACACAGGGGTGGTAGAGACCCAGTTCCCTGAGCTTTCACCTGGTGCCTCCCAGGGTGCTCACTGGCAGGAAATGAATCAGAAGCAGAGCCAGAGCTTGAACCCAAGCACTCTGATATTCGATGCGGTCATCTCAAATAGTGTCTTAACCGCTGTGCCAACTGCCCTGGAAACACGATTTTGAAGGAAGACGATCTGGCTTACGTCCGCATTTCATCTACAGTGGTTTTGCTTTCTGTAGATTCAATTACCCAAGGTCAACTATGGTGCAAAATATTAAGTGGAAAATTCCAGAAAAGAACAATTTGTGTGTTTTAAGTTGCATGCTGTTCTGAGTAGCATGGTGAAATCTCTTACTGCTGTGCTCTTGTCTGCCTAGGACATGAATCATCCTTTGTCCAGCATATCCACACTGCATATACTATCTGCCTGTTAGACATTTTGGTGCTAGCTAGGTTGTCTGATTCACTGACAGTTTTGCAGGGTCTATGCTCAATTAACCTTTAGGCAGGAGCCAGTGTCATTCACCTCAGTTCATCTCACCATACAGATATGTAATTATCATCTCACATTACCACATGAAGGATACAGTATGATATTGAGAGAAATCTTTTTGATAACATAATTCAATTCTCTTTTAATTTCATTTTCCACAAACTATCTGGAAGCATATTTATATAAATATATGCACATATATATATATATATATATACGCATGTGAAAATACCATTCAGTACTATATGCAGTTGTAGGCATATAATATACGTATCATTGAGTACTATCTACAATTGTAGACATCTTCTAGGCATCTTACAATGTATCCCCTGCAGATAGGAGAAGACTACTATATATTGCTTTGAGAGAAGAGGAAATTGTTCAAACTTAGGAGAAAAATGAAAACATACATAGGACAGCATAATGATCTTCCATAAGCAAAATGTATTCAATAAAATAAAATATCAATATCCACAAAGAAACGTGAACAGATTCTCACCACTCTCGCATCAGCCTGGGGGAGCGGGATGCAAACACGTCTGTGGAAGGATATTTATTCCTTATTCAAAAGAAAAATTCCAAATTGAGGGAGAAGGAGCAGTTTAGCTGCAGTATGCTGGTTCCTTTCATCTGTTGAGTGAAGCAGAGCAAGCTGAGTTGAGGATAAAAGGAGAAAAGGACATACGTGAAACAAATGAGGGGTATTACTATAGCCGGCCGGCCAGAGAAGTGATTTTAAGGGTGCAAGCTATGGAGGCAATGCGTTAAAAGGATGAGGTGAATGTCTAGACACCAGATGCCGGTCTTGCTCTTGTAAAGGGCAATGAATCTGACCAATTCTTGACTTGCTGGAAGTTAATTACTCAGAAGGAAGAAGAAATAACAAGATTTAGGTCTAGTTTGGCCTTTATTCTGGCTAAGAAAAACTTACCAAGGATATGGAAGTAGAAAGATTATTACCTAAAGTTACAATGTGATAATGAAATTTGTAATATCAAAGGAAGCTGACCAGGGGTATGGATAGCCAAGTTGATTTGGCTTTAGGAAACAACTTCAGAGTTGAATCCTTGCTGCCTTGACAACATGCAAATTACTACCTTTATTACTACCTGCATAATGGCTACAGCCCTGGAATACTTTACAAAATCTGCTTACCGGCCCCCTGTCTGCTGTGTTACTGCTGTGTGCGTTTAGCACAGTCTATATTTGAATCACTATGAAATACAAAATTATTTCCTAGAGTCAATTTCAGTTATATTTACCTAAATTTTTACTGTTTCCCATGTTGTTTGTTCCTATTGACTTCTGTTTTTACCCAAGCCCAAGAAAAGCCCTTGTATGCTTTTATTTGTTTATTCTGTCTATTGTTAACAAAATAACTCCGAAGTCTTCATAAGAATTTCTTTTTTGGGCACAGAAACCAAAGATTGCCATTTTTTTTCAGTACTTTAAATAATGTCATTAAATATAAGGGTTCTTCAAAAATCAATGATAAAAAATTAAAAATAAATTTATTTTGATACAAAACATTTTTAAATTTTTAGAATAATTTTTATTTTTATAAGATGAAAAATTTTCATATTTACAGATTTAGGAGCACAGTGATACCTCTCACGCTACCCTTCCTCCTGCCTACACTCCTACCCTCCCTCCCCCTGCCTTTCTTATTCTTTCTTTTAACTTTTATGATGATATACTTACACTTTATTTTATAATCATAAACTTAACCCTCCACTAAGTAAAGAATTCAACAAATAGTACAAAGGAAAAAAAAAACATTAAAAACATTGTTTCTCAAAAGTAGAGACAAGGACTGTAAACAATCAGATCTAAAAAACACTATTTCACCCATATACATTGCATTTTTTGTACTCTATTAGTTACCACAAATAAAAAAAAAACATGATATTTGTCACTAAGTATAATGGTTTTCAATTGCATCCATTTTTTGTTGCATCCATATTTTTTATAACTGAATAGTATTCCATAGTGTACATGCGCCACATTTTCTTTATCCAGTCATCAGTTGATGGACATCTAAGTTGATTCCACATCTTAGCTGTTATGAATTGAGCTGGTACAGATAACTCTTTCATATGCTGACTTCATTTTGTTTAGGTAAATTCCCAGGAATGAATACACACATAGTTTTTTTTTTTTTTTTTTTTTTTTTTACCAACACACATGTTCTATAAAATTGTTGAAGTACCCTTTATGTGCTTTGAAGTCATATCCATTCTAAATATGTCTGTCTATTATCACATTTAGTGGAGGTTGACTGTCAGCATTAGTATGATTTCTTTGAAGGATGACTGTGTTCTCTCCCATGTTCAATATTTTCTCTTGGTCAGGTTTTTCAGCCAGTTTGGTAATGATGTACCTGTTATAATTTGCTTTGTATTTTTCCTACTTGAAGTTCTCTTAGCTTCTTGATTCTGTGGTCTGAGTGCATTCATAAGTTACAGAAAAATCTTTACTCACATCAGTTCAAAATTGCTTCTATTTCATTCTATATATACTTTTTCCCTCTTGTGAATTTAGTTATACAAATGTCAGAATTCTGAGTATGCGTCACATGATTCTTACACTTTTGTTTTTCTCCTACGTATTTTGACCCTCTGTGCACTTCATTGGGCATTTTCTGCTGATCTATTATCCAGTACATTATTATATATCTTTATTAGGAGTGAGCTTTGTGAAGCAGCAAATTAAGTCACTGTTTGCAAAACCTGTATTCCATATTGGAGTGCCAGTCCTAGTCCTGCCACCTCCCCCTCCAATCTAGCTTCCAGTTAATGCATTTTGGAGGCATCAGCTGATGTTCCAACTGCTTGGGTCCTTGCCACCCATGAGGAATCAGAGGGCATCTTGGCTCCTGGTTGCAACCTGGCCCAGTCCTGGCTTTTACAGGCATTTGAGGAGTGAAACAGCAGATGGAAGGTCTCTGTCTCTATATATCCATCTCTAACTCTATCTCTATCTCTATCTCTATCTCTAACTCCATCTCTGTCTCCATCTCCATCTCTAACTCCATCTCTCTCTCTATCTCTCTCTCTATCTCTATCATCTCTACCTCTATCTCTATGTCTATTTCTAACTCTGTAACTCCTCTATCTCTATCTCTACCTCTATCTCTCTCTCTATTCTCATCTCTATCTCTCTCTATCTCTATCTCTAACTCTTCTATCTCTATTTCTATCTCTCTATCTCTAACTCTATCTATAACTCCTCTATCTCTATCTCTGTCTATCTTTATCTCTATCTCTGTTATTTTGATTTTCAAGTGCATGAGAAATAAATAAATAAATGTTATTTTTTGTAAATTAAAAAATACACTCACGGAATTCTTAATTTTAGATGTGTTTTTAGTTCTAGGTTGTATGTTTGATTTCCCTTTATTGTATTTAAATTCTGTAAAATTATTTACGATGTCCTACATTCTCTCCATATTTTTCTCTGTTCTTTGAACATATTAGTTATTTGAAAGTCCTTTTCTGCTAAATTCAAGATCTAAATAATCTTTGGGTCTGCATCTATTTTCTACCTTTTTCTATTGAAGATTAACCAAATCACTTCATTTCATGTCTACAAATTTTAATTTTATCACAGAAACTGGGAAGCTAAAGAACTGTAGACTTTGGGTGTTATAATGTCTTTCCCAGACAGGATTCACTTTTTCTAATAGCTAGAAATAGTAAAGAAGTGATCAGTGCAATCCAATCAAAGGCCATGTTGGCCCAGTGCAGGTCACAATGTTGGTAGAAGTTAACCTTCCTCTAGTTCATCACTAATCCTAGGGCATAGTCTTTTGGAGCTTATATTTTTAAAAAGGAATTATTTTATTTATTTGACAGGCAGAGAGAGAGAGAGAGAGAAGAGAGACAGAGAAAGTAAATGATCTTCCATTTGCTAGTTCACTCCCAAAATGGCTACAATGGTCAGGGCTAGGCCAGGCTGAAGCCACGAGCCAGGAACTCCATCCAGATCACCCACCTGGGTGGCAGAGTTCCAAAGTTGGGTCATCCCCTCCTGATTTCCCAGGTGAATTAGTGGGGATAGAGATTGGAAGTGGAACAGCTGGGACTAGAACCAGTGCACCAATATAGCATGCCAGTGCTGCAAGCAGCATCTTAACCCACTGCATCATAACATGGGCCCCACAAGTCTTTCGGAACTTGCAGTGACAGCTTGGTGGTCTTTGACTCCTTACCTCTGAAATTCCACAGGAGATTTATTAAGGGATCCTCCCATTTAGGTTACAGTTCTATAAGACTCTAGAAGATTTTATTCTGTTCCTAAAAGATAAATATCATATATTTTCTCTGATATGTGTTAGTTAACATAGACTTTTTAAAAAGCAATGTATAAGAATGAAACTTTTTATGATTGGATTATGTTTATAGCCCTTTTCTATATTCCTACAGAACTGAGGTTTTTCTACTTTTTTACTTGTTAAACATTATGGTTAATAGTGCATTAGGCTTGTGAATATAAACTAAATTGAAATTCAGTCTTCCAATATTGTCGTATTAAACCTGTGCAATAGCTAAAAGTTATATTAGTTTGTTTTTCTCCCGCATGCTATTGAGGGTTGCATGAATGAAGCCCAATATTCAGCCATCATCCACGCCCAGAAACAGCAAATATTCATAGTAAAAATATAATCTGCAGATCTTCAGATAAAATTGAATGATTTGTCCTCTTATGAATTCCAGTTCTTTTAGACCTTATTGCTCCCACAGCTCTCTCGTAGGTTGAAAAATATGATTTTTTTCAATGTGTCTGATTTTTCCAGTTGATACCAACAATGATGTTGACTTGCCATGCTTTGTTATGTTTTATGTAGAAGTGGAAATCTCTACAAGTTCTTAGTTAATATAGGAAATATCACAAAATCAATCGCATACTGTTTTTGTATATATGCTTAAGGTTCACATTAAATATATGCACGTGAAACAACAAATCAATTATCCTTAATTTTACCTCCTATAAAAGCTACCATCATGGATACTACATTTAATAGGCAAAACCCACAAAAAGCAGACTCATCTCATTCTGTTTTCTTTCTTTTCTCCATTCTCTAATTAAATGACACAGCAATCAGCTTTTACTGCCAAATCCAATAAACACTGATTCCTATGACATTATAAAAATCTGATTTTCCTCTTAACTCTTTGGCTGTTCTGTTTTTCATTTGTAATTCTTTTTCCTCTGACAATTTCTTAAATGCCCATGTTCCTCTATGTTATTTATAGCTCTACTACTTAGCAACAAATCTTTTTCACCTATGGGCATTAACCACATGTTTATTTGATTAGGAACTACTTATAGTTTAAAAAAAAAAAACTGGAAGGAAAGAAATATGCTATTTCTTTTTCAGAGGAAGACAATGGTCAAAGAAGAGTAAATTCAGTGCCGAGGGCAGACTAGGGGCACATTAAGAGATTTTGAATAGAAGGAGGAGTCCTACAAACTAACCCAATTATATTTTATTTCTATCTTCCTGAGTGATCCTCCATCAGCTAAGAGTGTAATAATTGTAGTCAGTAGAACTGGAAGCTCTCAATAGAAATTTAAAAGGGTCCATATTCCATGCACCACCACCAACAACAACAAAAACCACATTTGCATGGAGCTTGAAAGCCTGTATGTGGAAAATAAGCATACCTAACTTCTTTGATTTCAGAATACCCTCCACTTAAATCTCTCTTTTCATTATTATCTTTTTCCTTCTTAGGAATATCATTGCTTTAAACATGTTCAAGATACAGCTAAAAAGAAAGGCTGGCTAGGTTGAAAATGTTCAGTCCTGAATCTTGGTATTTGGTTTAATCTCACCTTACAGTAATATCAAATATCTCCTAAATGTACAATCACAAATTAAAGAGGCAATGTCCCCCAGTTATGCTTTTTAAAAGAGGGAAGTCAATATCATACCAAACTGGTAGCATGCATAATCCCAAAAGAAAACAGAAAACATTCACATGATAACTGAGTTGAGAATGCAATTAATATACTTTAAAATTATAAATCCCATGGATTGTCTAGTATAACAGCTCACATTTAAAGAGAATTTTGTTCTGACGTGTACTTTGTAAGTATTTTCTCAGTTAAATTGCAATAATTCTGTGAGGTGGGTATCATTGTACCTGTTTTAGAGAAGACACTAAAGCTTAGGGAGTATAGTACTGGAGCAAGATGTAGGAACCAGACTTCTGGAATTATAGTCATGGCTGCACCACGTAATAACTGTGTGACTTTGGCAAGTTACTTAAACGTTCTGCCTCAGTTTCTCATACAAGAAATAAGGTTAATAATAGTATTTTCTTTAAGGTAATGTACCTGACAGATAATAAGTGCTTATATGTATATGCCCTTGGGTAGGTTAACAGTAAGAGCCTGCTCAAGGTCACACAGTTAGTAGACAGTAGAATCAGAATTTCTCTACAGTTCCAAATCAAAGTGTTACAATATTATTCCAAACTAGACTGCAGTTATTCTGGTTCATTTTGCTTATGAGTCAAAGTATTTTATTGCATTTCATAAAACCCTAAAATATTGTTAATTGTTCTCATTATTTACTGTTCATTCAGCATTTATGACAAAGAATGAGATAATTAACAATGAAGATTTGCCTACACCTAGAGGATTGGCTGAAGCTTCTTTGGACCATCACAGAGTCACAATTCCACAAAGGCCTTGCTTTTATTATAAGGAAAGATGGTTAGAGACCAGACCCCTAACCTGTAAACTATAGAAAAGCAATAAAACTAAGAAGCACAGCCTTCCTCCCCTCGCTTTCCCACCTCATTTGTAATATCATTCCTAGTTCTGATGTGCACAATGACCCACATCTGTAGCATAGGGATGATTTTGTTTTTCTTCAAGTACAAAACAGAGGAAGTGATGCTGGTATTGGTTTTGCTCTGCTTTTATTCCCTGTACAAAATCAGAGCTGGGCCCAAAGATGGCTGTGCACTTTCAGGATATTTCCTGGAGTTGTTTCTCAGTTAGTCTTCCTTATTTCAGACCAAAATGGCATCAGATAACCAAAAGTTCACAATTGTGTTGTTAGATAAAGTGGTTGAATATGTAAATTCCATTTTGGAGAAACTCTAGATCCCAAATTTTCTTATGTTCAAAACTGTGTTTATAAACACCAGTGGCCTCCTTGATAGACTTCTGACAACATCATGGAGATAAGACATACATAGTATGTGTGGCTGGGCTGCCCTCTGTTCCCCAGAAGAAGTCATGTAAATATACTGCATGATGACCCTGCCATAGCCCAACTCAGATAGCTACACTAGTTTCCCCCTTGTCCCTAAAATCGTATGTAACTGCCTCAGGGGTAAGCATTTAGCCCAGTGGATCAGACACCTGTGTGCTGTAACATAGTATTTGAGTTTGATTCTGAGCTCTGGTTGCTAACTCCTGTTTCATACTAAAAGAGACCCTGAGAGGCAATGGTGGTGGCTCAAGTAATCGGGTTCTTGCCACCTACATAGGAACCTTGAGTTGCATTCTTAGCTTCTATCTCTGAATCCAACCCAGTTCCAGACATGGCAAACATTTGAACCAATGAATGAGATCTTTTCTCCTTCTCCCTCTCTCTCTCTTTCTTTATCTCTCTGTTAAATAAATAAATAAATGCCTTGGTCTTACATGGTTGATTCTAGGTAATATAACTCCAAGTTTATCTCCTATTATTTCATATTATGAACCTGAGTCTTTAGCAAATCAGACATCTTGTCCCCTCCCAAAGAAGTATCATATTTTCTGTTAAATCAGTTAGCATAAACTTACTGAGCATGGTTTTGAGCATTGTGTCATGTGATGGAGTCGTAACAGAATTGCACTTGTAGAGTATTACAGGAAAGATTGACATTAGTTACAAGCTTTTGTGAATTCTATGAAGGAGGGCAGAGCATTCCAGGAATATAATAGCAGCAATCTGGTATGGGTGTCAGGAAAAGTTTCCATTAAGAACTTTGAAGCTGAAACCAGCAAGTTAGAAAAGAACTGAGTTAGGCTAAAGGGTAATGATGAATAGAGAGCATTTCAGACAGAGAAATTCCAAGTGCAAAGGCTCGAAGGCATGGTGTGTTTAATAACCTGGAAAAAATTTTTATGACAGAAGTAAAAAGAGAAAGAACAATATTTCAAGGTAAGGTTGGAATGTAGGCAGTTTCCTGTCAGCTATGTTACAAGACTTAAGTTTTATACTAAAAACAAAGGGAAATTTCAAAATGGTTTTATTTTATAGAAAATGGAAGTCAGAAGTCAAAACATGATTAGCTCTGTGTGGCTAAAAGATAACCCGCACTGCAAGTTTACTGACTGAATTCAAGAGAGCCAAGAGGGATGTGGAGGATACAAACAGAAGACTAGCTTCCACTAGGATGCTGTTTCCTCCACTCTGCTGAGAAATAATGTTACTAGCGTGAATGAAAGGGTGCATTTAAATTGTGGGTTTTTCTTTAATCCAACTAAAAGTAAAACTTGGAGTGATTCTGTATTGTTATAGCACCTGTTAGCCAACAAGACAATCAGATCAGTCATAACTCACTATGAGGTAGCAATTTGATATAACCAATAAAAAAGAAATGTGTCCCTATATCATAGTATCTGAAGTATGTTATTTAGAACAAAGGAGGTATTTGGAGGAAGATAATTCCCTATGGATTTCTTTTGTTTCGGCAAATCTTAAGCACAGAGATATCAGCTGTCTGCTTTGGACAATAACAACCTTGAAAGATAAACATAACATCTTCCTCTGACAAAGAGGTTAATTAAGCAGGCTTTACTGCCCATTATAAAACACCACATCAAGTTTCACTCTTATAGGCACAATTTTTTGCATGTGCAAATGTCCCCTGACCCTTTTCACATTGCTCTGTGGGAATTGGGGCTCAGGGAACCAGCATGATCACTGATACTCTAGCTACTGCAACTACAGCGGGTAATAAACTGTCTCTCATCTCTGACCCAAAAGTCTTGTGTTTTCTTTCAGTATCCAAGAAACCATGTTCAGTTAACTTGTTTGCTGACACATAGGGTGAAATCTTAAGACTTCCACAGTTCTGGATAGTGTTACTCCCAAGAGCCTCTCTCTATTTGTCCCAATCATACCCGGCCTACATACCAGTCTGAATACAACAGGCTCAGTCTTGTTCAAGTCTTAGCCAGGACAAAGACTAGCAGTATATCAGATCCTACCACCAGCTGTGAAACAGGCTCAATAAAATGAATAATTTCCTAACTTAAATGTCTGCTTCTGTAGACGGTGGCTTCCCAGTTAGCAAGGAAGCTGTGAGTGATTGACATTACAATGGGAGGTATAGACAGTGGTTAGAAACAGTTGAGATATCAGGGATAAGATTAGAAGATTGTTAAAGTTCCTTCCAGGTGTGATCTTTTAAATCCTTCCATTACTCTTTTTTCAAGCCCTACTTATTCAGGATGAATGTCTATGGTGAAGATAGTATTCTTAAGGTAGCATATCATCACACACACCACAGGGGGAATGAGTACGCTTAGTATATCACACAAGCATTGATTCCAACTGCAGATCAACTTATTCTACGACCATTCACTTCACTTCTCTAGTTCCTTATCTGTAATATGAAAATATGATTTTCTAACTCCTAGTAAGAGAACATGGACTAAATGAAGTAACAGGCATAAGTGCTTAACACAATACTTGCCAATCAGCAAAGACTCAAATTAGTTATCTTTCTCCCTCTTTCATCTCACTGTAACCTACTCTCTCTAATTAGAACACTAGTTCTGTATCACTTGGAAGTAACATTATTCTCAGCCTTGAGGTCTTGCTATGGAAGTCTTAAGGATGACAAGAGTAAAGTTTCCTCTCTCACTCTCCTAGTACATGAATATTTTATGTGCTTTAACACCCCACAAAAAGGCTATATTTATTCTTGTCATAGACCCATAATACAATGATACTGCTTACACTATAGTCAAGAAAGGTAATGGGTTGCTCCTTTCTGGTGCTTTTCTTTGTCTGTGTTTTCCAGCTTTGTAACATCTTTTTTCTTTTTTTTTTTTAACCAAACAGTGAGTTGGCTGTTGCCAAGCTAAACAGTTTATAGATTTTTTGTGAGGTTATTTAAAAATTCATCATAAAATTTATATTTGGGAAATGGAAAGTAAAGCATGATTTTCATGCTAACTGTATACATTTTTACTCACTCAACTCTGAATTATTTCTCTGATTGGCAGAAAAATTGTTTCCAATCATTTACTCCTGCTTAAAAGACCAGCCTCTGTCTACATGGAAAGGTATAGGAAACCTCGCTTACCTGGAATTATTTTAGCTTTGCACTACTATTCAAAGACTTCCTGAAACAACATAAAGCAATAGCTTTTGTGCTGGGCCACCTGGAAGCCTTGACATCAGATGAGCCTGTGGATGCCGTAGCAACTGCAGCTTTGTCGTCATGGTAACAGCCTTGCGCTCCATAGGCAAAACCAATGAGCTTTAAGTAATTCCACATTCTAGCTAAGCCTCTCTGACCTTATCAGGGAGCAACAAGATCTGTCTGTTCTTCCAAATGCACGTGCCCCTCAGCAGGGAGAGGGAAATGTGCATAATGTACCTGATTTTAATGTCATCCTTGGATTATTCAAACAAATGAATTTTTATCCTAGTTTCAAGGATTAAATGGCATGATTTTCTTAATAGATTGTTGATTTCAATTACCCATGAGCATTGTTATGAAATCACAGTGTATAGTATGTATACTATGAATGTTATGATAACTAAATATTTCAGAGAAGTAAAATACATAGATTTGCTTTCCATGATATGGATCAGAACCTGGAAAATAATTTTCATGTGTTTTGTCAAATATTTTTCCATTCATGCAAGATAGTAACAAAGTACAGTATCATCTCTTATATTAATATGCTACATCAAGGCCACGGTCTGAAGAAACAAATTGTAATTCAATCTATGTCTGGCCTGAGCCTTTTAAAAGGCCGAGGTCCTCCCCTGAATACTTCCTTCCTAAAACTGAGCTAGTAAACTGTTGGCCTCTGGGTTGCTTGTTCAACTTTTTCAAATTTGAATACAAGAAATGGAGAGCCAAGGCTGAGCAATTCATTCATGAAAAGGATATAAGTAACTTCTCTTTCAGTTAAGCATTGCAAGCTGTTCAACGGTGTTTTATGTACCATTGCTTAATCCCATATGCCAATGTGTAATAACAAACCAAATGAGTTTTCCAACAATGCATTATATACCTCTTGTTTACTTGAACTGTTTCACACTTCACAGCAATAAAACATGCTTCTAATGCTATTTAAAGGCCCTTTTCCTTTTTTAAGCCTATTTTTATTTTATTTTATTTTTTTAAATTTATTTGACAGTTAATGAGAGAGAGAGACAGAAAGGTCTTCCTTCTGTTGGTTCACCCCCCAAATGGCTGCCACGGCCAGTGCACTGTGCTGATTCGCAGGTACTTCCTCCTGGTCTCCCATGGGGTGCAGGGCCCAAGCACTTGTGTTTTGTCAAATATTTTTCCATTCATGCAAGATAGTAACAAAGTAAAGTATCATCTCTTATATTAATATGCTACATCAAGGCCACAGTCTGAAGAAACAAATTGTAATTCAATCCATGTCTGGCCGGGCCACAGCTGTCTCTTCCGGGCCACAGCAAAGAGCTGGATTGGAAGAGGAGCAACCGGGACTAGAACCCAGCATCCAGGCGCTATAGCAGAAGATTACCCAAGTAAGCCACAGCGCCGGCCCCCTAAGTCTATTTTTAATTCATTCCCTTCTACTAACATTTCAGTTGCAGGCCAAGATAGGACAAGAACTCCTCAAGGAATATCATCCATTAAGAATCAGCTCTAGTTAGAAGAATTTCTAATGCTTCCTTCCCCAGGACTTGCTCTTTCATTCATGTTTTCAACTTAATGTATGCAAACTACCTACTGGGTATTATATTAAATTCTATCGAAGATATTAAGATGATTGAGAAATGGCTCTTGTTCTCAGGAAACTTGTAAAGTAGGCTCGATTGAACCCGATCTTTGGTGCAATGGAGTCATTTTAGAAGTCATCTTAAGCCACTAACACTCTTATCTTCATTCCCAACAAACAGAAGGCGAGCAAGTTTACACCCCATTGACTTTATTGGATTCATGTGTTTTCTTGTTTTCATTTTGCCAACTCAAGGATTTGAAGGATATTTTGTTTTCTTTTTAAAGCACGCTATTATGTTTGAGATATATTTTGCAATCATGTATGTGCTATTTGCTGAATATTTTTTAATCACTAGTTTACAAAAGAGCCTCTGAGTTATTTTTATGGGAATGGAATTTTTTTTTTCCTTTTTGTCAGGAGGATCACAGTTGTTTGCCTTTGGTATTTTTGGTTCCATAGTTTGTACCAGATGAAGAAGGTGTTGGTGAGTATGTTGGAAGTGTCATAAAATGGGTGACAAAGTAACAATTTTAAATGAAACTCAGATTTGGTGAATTCAACATAAAATAAATTATTGCTCAAGAAATGACTTCACCTAAATTTTGGCCTGGTCATATGAAAAATAAAAGCCAAATGTGGATTATTGAACTTACTATTTGGAAAAATTATCTAATTTAGCAGAGAATCATCTGTTTGATAATAGAATTCTTAAAATTATAAGCTTTATATTTCATTTCATTTTACTTTCACTAGATCATTATAATCTTTGCTAATCTCCGATCAGAAGAAACATCTAAAGTTATTACATCACAAAATTTAAAAGATAATATGACTGAATTCCACATTGAGGCCATCTAGTCCTGTTTAGGTAAATGAGGAAGTTGAGATCTATAAGTTTCCTTCCAGTTCAAAATGTCAGATTTGACTATTTCTTAAAACCCAATCAAACTGGGCAAACTGGTCTGGCATCAGTGCTAACTTGCAGTCAAATTAAAGTTGTCTGCTTCGTTAGGATTTATGTGAGCCGCTTATTTTGATTTTTTCTCTCTATTTTCTTTTCCAGTTCATTTACTTTTAGCCTCCTGTAAGTCAAAGGATGATAAAAATTCATGAAGAATTATAAGGAAGATAATTAACTGGTCTGCACTAAGGCGAGTTGTGCTGACAATGATGTGATTTAAAGATGGGGGAGCAATGGATAACAGTGATAACATAATTGTCAAAAATAATTTATCCCTTTAAGTATTTTTTTGTTCTACTTAATACTGTTGGTTGAACTCTGTAATTAACACACAATTATTTTTAAATAATTTTAAATTTAACTGGAAAGTGATCCCTGTTAAATATAAGAGTGGTATAAGAGAGGGAGGAGATGCACAATTTGGGACATGCTCAATCAGACTTGCCCCAAACAGTAGAGTTAGAAATGTGCCAGGGGATTCCAATTGAATCCCATCAAGGTGGCATGTACCAAGGCCATCTCACTAGTCCAAGTGAGCAATTTCAGTTCACAATTGATCATGCTGATAGGTCTAAGAGTCGAAGGGATCACACAAACAAGACTAGTTTTTGCTAATACTAACTGATAGAATTAAAAAGGAGAGAATGATCCAACATGGGAAGCAGGATAGACAGCAGACTCATAGAATGGCAGATGTCCTAAATAGCACTCTGGCCTCAGAATCAGCCCTTAAGGCATTTGGATCTGGCTGAAGAGCCCATGAGAATATTTTAGGCATGGAAAGCCAAGACAAGACACTCTGGGGAAAAAAAAAAAAACTAAATGAAAGATCTCTGCAAGTGAGATCCCAGTAGAAAGAGTGGACCGTCAAAGAAGGAGGTACCTTTCTCTAAAGGGAGGAGAGAACTTCCACTTTGACTATGATCTTCTCTAAATAAGATTGGAGTTGGTGAAATCAAAAGGCTTCCATAGCCTTGGCAACTCATGACTAGAGCCTAGGGAGATCACTGATGCCATAAACAAGAGTGTCAATTTGTTAAGTCAACAACAGGAGTCACTGTGCACTTACTCCTCATGTAGGATCTCTGTCCTTAATGTGTTGTTCAATGTGAATTAATGCTATAACTAGTACTCAAATAGTATTTTTCACTTTATGTTTCTGTGTGGGTGCAAACTGTTGAAATCTTTACTTAATATATACTAAATTGATCTTCTGTATATAAAAATAATTGAAAATGAATCTTGATGTGAATGGAATGGGAGAGGGAGTGGAAGATGGGAGGGTTGCGGGTGGGAGGGAAGTTATGGGGGAGGAAATGCCACTGTAATCTGTAAGCTGTACTTTGGAAATTTATATTTATTAAATAAAAGTTAAAAAAATTTTGAGTTTCTGAGTCTGATTTTTGAGTTTGGGATTTCCTTTATCTCTGCAGTGTTGTGGGGTAGTTCCACATGCCTTCGTATTTTCAATTTGCTTGCTCATTCCTTTCATCAATTCTCTAACTTCCTGTAAAATCATCCTTCTTCTTCCAATGAATACCTTAATGGTAGCAAAGTTGAGATGTTGTTTGACATTAATGTTTGAAAACGCATATAAACTCAATCCTGTGAGTCCATTCTTATTCCTTATGTGAGAACAGACATATACACAAAGATGGTGCCCCATAGGGATAAATTGATCCTGTTTATAAGCTGGAGGCAAATCTAGAATTTGAGAAAGGTTAGCCATAGTGATCCATATCTATACCTCCATTCTGTTTGAGTGCCCTGCTTGGATTCAGTGCCACATAGTCTCCTTGTTGGGTCTTCAGCAACTCTTATTATGGGTGGGGCCACTTATATACCCACAATACCCTGGTCCTAGTGCTTACCTTTTTCTTACCTACTTTGAAAGCTGACTTATCTGGACATTTTGTTCTCAACATCTTAGTCTCTAAGATTAACTATAATCTTTTAAGTTATTTGTGTAAAGACATTGATGAAGGATAATAGCTTAATGTGAATCTTAAATGGACCCTTCAGTGCTTTAACCTAAGATAGCTGGAAGATCCAGTGGTGTGGCCTGTTGGCTAAGGACATGCAAGGATTCATACTTTGTTATGCCCTTTAATTCTTTCAGTGGATGATTACTCACCATCAACTATGAGCCAGCCCTTTTTATCCAGCTCAATACATAAATCTGGATGTCTCAATGGGAAAAGTCACATAATAACACTCATCCGTCAATTATTGTGAGCCTTTATTAGTTTAGTAGGGCTGCTGTGGTGGTGTAAACGATGGAAATTTACCTTTTCCTAGTTCTGGAGGCCGAGAAGCCCAGATCGAGGTTCCACACGGTTGGTTTCCTGAGGGTTATGTCCTCCCATGTGTTCTCTCTGTGCCCCTGCATGTCTGTGTTCTAGTCTTTTCTCCCTAGGACACCAGTCAGATTGAATGAAGGCCCACCTGTAAGAATTCATTTTACTTCAAACAAATTTTTAAAGGCCCTTTCTCCAGATTTCGCCTTATTATAAATCACTGAAAATTGAAAGGTGGGGTGCAATTCAGCCCATAACACAGCTTTCAAGTATATTAAACAATTTCAGGGTTATCTTCAACCATTAAAAAAGTCTAGAGTGATTTATTTCATTTTTTTCCTGTTCAAAATGAGGATAAGGGAGGAAAAGTAATTTATTCAAGTTCACACATCTACTTGGTGATGAAACCAGAGGTTGAATAGAGACTTACAGCTCCAAAGTCCAAGATTTTCTGCTCTGCCACTCTGCCCTCTGCTAAAAGTTACAATCATCAGCTTTGCTCAGGCAATGATCTTGCTTCCTGGAATTTTTTAATTCATGAAGAATAGAGAGATTTAATGGCTATGTGGGTGAAATTTCTCCTTGAGAGATTATGTGCAAGAAAACAAAATAATAATTACTTTCTAATAGGATTTTTAACTTGGCAAAAAATAACAAAGGATTTTATTTTTCAGTAACAAGGAAATTTTGAATTTCAGTTTTTTATATCAGCAATAGTTATGGTTTTAGAAATAATTTTTAAATCAGCAAGAAGATATTAGTTAGCCTGTGTTTCTTTAGTTTCTAATTTGCCAGAGGGCACAAAGTGAATTGACTTGGGGGTCTTCAATATTTTCTGAGAAAAGTCACAAAAGTTCCAAGTTTTTCCCAATTCAACATATTTTTCAAAGGAAAGAACTGTCAAAGTATAAGCCAAATTCAGGCTTCTTCGTTGATGTCCTTTTGTGTCTCCAGAAATATAGGCAAAGTACCTCCTTACTCTTTCAAATTATTTAATTTGCCCATTTTTTTTTCTGTATGACATACTAAAAGGAGAGATTTCATAACAGATCATCTGTGACAAGTCAGTTCCTTTAATTTTGAAATGTTTCCAATGCAGAAAGGTTTATATGAAAAAAAATTATACTCATTGAAGGAAAAAAATATTGATGATGTCCCTAAGACAGATAATACTAAAGGGAAATTCTATTGTTATAGTTTATGGTTAGGAATTTTAGGACATTCTTAAAAAGGAGAGCAAATTAGCTAAGAAAAAGAGAAAAATGAAAAAACTAGATTTGAATATTAAACCACTAAACATGGAGATGAATAGGATATTATTGAAATTATAATAAAATCTTCCTAGCCTTATCATAAAAAAGTATTTCTAGACTACAGGTGGTAGCACTTGCCACGCCTCCTTACTGTAGTTACTACACTTGAGCAAATGCATTGTTGCTGAGTGATGAAACAAGTATAATCAGCAATAGCAGTCATCATAATATCAAAGACAGAATTTAACACAAAAACAGTTAAAAGAGTCAAAGAAGTATATTATGTAATGATTAAGAAACCAATTCAATAGGAATATGTGACTATAGTAAGTGTATATGCATCCAATGACAGCGCAACTGGCTATTTAAAAGAAATTTTAACGGATCTAAAGGGAGGCATAGGCTCCAATTCGATAATAATGGGGAACTTCAACACTCACTTTCATCAATGGACAGATCAAATAGACAATAAAATCAACAAAGGAACAACAAAACTAATCTATACTATGGGCCAAATGGACCTAATTGATACCTGCAGAACATTTTATTCACAGCTGCACAAAACATATTCTTTCCATCAGTACATGGAACTCTCTCTAGGGTAGACTATAAGCTAGGCCATAAAGCAAACTTCAACAAATTCAAAAAATTTGAAATCATACCAAGTATCTTTTCTGACCACAAAGGAGTGCAGCTGGAAATTAAAAACATAAGAAACTCAAAAATATGTGAACACATGGAGACTGAAAAACATGCTCCTGAATGAACAGTGGGTTGTAGAAGAAATCAAATTCCAAGAAATGAATGAAGATGACAGTACAACATATCAAAACTTTTTGGATACAGTAAAAGCAGTGTTGAGAGGGAATTTTATGGCAATTAGAATTAGTACCCACACCAAGAAATTGGAAAGGCATCAAATTAATGATCTAATAGTGCATCTCAAGGACCTAGAAAAACAAGAACAAACCAAACCCAAAATTAGTAGAAGGAAAGAAATAATCAAAATTAGAGAAGAAATAAACAAAATTAAAACCAGACAAAGAGATCAGTGAAATGAAGAGCTGGATTTTTGAAAAAGTAAGCAAAACGAATAAATCTTTGGCAACTAACCAAAATATATATATATATATATATATATATATATATATATATATATATTTTATTTTACCAAACATTTAGAGAAGAACTAATTCTAATTCTTCTCAAACTATGCAAAAAAAATTGAAAGGGAGGAAATCCTCTTAAACTCCTTCTATGAGGCCAACATCACCTTAATTCAAAAACCAGAAAAAGATGCAACAAAGAAAGGGAACTATAGTCCAATATCTTTGATGAACATAGTTGCAAAATCCCTCAACAAAATACTACTGAATCAATTCCAACATTTTGTGATCTCAGCAGGCTTCCATAACCTTGGCAGCTTCAGGTGATTACTGATGCCATAAACAAGAGTGTCAATTGTTAAATCAACAATGGAGTCACTGTGCACTTACTCCTCATGTAGGATCTCTGTCCTTAATATGTTATACTATGTGAATTAATGGTAAAACAGTATTCAAACAATACTTTATACTTTGTGTGTCTGTGTGGGTGCAAACTGTTGAAATCTTTACTTAGCATGTACTAAGTTGATCTTCTGTATATAAAGATAATTAAAAATGAATCTTAACAAAGAATGGTATGGGAGAGGGAGTGGGAGATGGGATGGTTTGCAGGTTGGAGGGTGGTTATGGGGGGAAATATTGCTATAATCCAAGAGTTGCACTTTTGACATTTATATTTATTAAATAAAAGTTAAAAAAAAAAAAAGAAAGATCATTCACCTGGGCCAACTGGGATTTATCCCAGGTATGCAAGGATGGCTCAGCATACAAATATCAATAACTGTGAAAAAACACATTAACCAATTGAAAAATAAAACTCATATAATTATCTCAATAGCTGCAGAAAAAGCACTTAATAAAATACAACATCCTTTCATGATAAAATCCTTAAGCAAAATTGAGGCTAGAAGGAACATTCCTTAACACGATTAAGACAATATATGACAAACTTACAGTCAGCATCATATTGAATGGGGAAAAGACCCAAAAACGGAGGCCCACTTTCAGCATTGCTATCCAATATAGTCCTGGAAGTTTTAGCCAGAGCCATTAGGCAGGAAAAAGAAATAATACGGATACAAATTGGAAAGGAGGAAATGAAATTATCCCTATTTGCAGATAACATGATCCTATATATGGAAGAAACAAAGGATTCCACTAAGAGACTGTTGTAAGTCATAAGAGAGTTGGGTGAAGTTGCAGGATACAAAACCAACACGCAAAAACCAATAGCCTTTGTATATATAAACACTGCCATGGCTGAGAAAGAACTTATAAGATCCATACCATTGAAAACAGCTACAAAAATTTAAATACCTTGGAATAAATTTCACCAAGGATGTGAAAGAGCTCCACAATGAAATTACAAAATACTAGAGAAAGAAATAGAAGAAGACACACAAAAATGGAAAATTCTTCCATATTCATGGATTGAAAAAATTATTATCACCAAAATGTCCATACCACCCAAACCAATTTATAGATTCAATGCAGTACCAATCAAAATAATATTCTTAGATCTAGAAAAAAGCTGCTAATATTCATATGGAAACACAAGAGACCCTGAATAGCTAAAGCAATATTAAACAACAAAAACAAAGCCAGAGGCATCATAATATCAGATTTTAAGATATATTATATGACAGTTAAAAGCTAAACATCCTGATACTGTCATAAAAATAGACACATAGACCAATGTAACAGAATAGAAACACCAGAATTAATTAATCCACACAGCTATGAGCAAATTACGATTGGCAAAGGAGCTAAAGTTAATCTCTTCACAAAGAGTGTTGGGAAAATTTGATCTTCATGCACAAGTATGAAACAAGACCTTTATCTTATACCTTATACAAAAATCAACTTACAATTTATGAAGGCTCTGACTCTATGACCTGATACCATCAAATTAGTACAGGAAAACATCATGGAAACACTGCAAGACATTGGCATAGGCAAAGACGTTTTGGAAAAGAACCCAGAAGCACAGGCAATAAAAGCTAAGTGACAAAAGAGTGTACCTCAATCTAATAAGCTTCTCCCCTGAAAAGCAGACACTCAACAAGGTGAAGAGGTAACAAATGGAATGGGAGAAAACATTTGCAAACTATGCAATTGATAAAGGATCAATATCCAGAATCTATAAAGAGCTCAAGAAACTCAACAGCAACAAAATAATCCAGTTAACAAATGGGCAGGGTCCAGCACTGTGGCATAGTGGGTAAAGCCGTGCCTGCAGTGCTGGCATCCCATATGGGAGACAGTTAAAGTACTGGCTGCTTCACTTCCAATCCAGCTCTCTGTTATCACCTGGAAAAGCAGTAGAAGTTTGCCTAAGTGCTGGGGTCCCTGCAGTCATGTGGGAAGCCTGGAAGAATCTCCTGACTCCTGGCTTTGGATTGGCTAAGCTCCAGCCTTTATAGCCATTTGGGGAGTGAAGTAGTGGATGGAAGACTTTCTTTTTCTCTCTCTGCCTTTCTAATAAATAAATAAATAAATATTTTTAAAAATGGGCAAAGGACTTGAACAGGCAGTTTTCAAAAGATGAAATTCAAATGGCCAACAGACACATGATAAAATGCTCAGGATCACTAGCCATCAGCAAAATGCAAATCAAAACCACAGTTTGAATGGCTTTCACACAGAACCCAACAAACAGTAAATGCTGGCAACAATGTGGGGGAGAAGACACCCTAATCCACAGTTGGTAGAAATGTACAACCATTTTAGAGGACAATATGGAGATAGCTCAAAAAGCTGAAAATAGATATACATATGACCTAAAAATTTCACTCCTGGAAATGAACTCAATGGAAATGAAATCAGCATATGAAAGAATGATCTGTACCCCCATGTTCACTGAAGCTCAACTCACAATAGCTTAGATATGGAATTAACCCAGATGTCCATTAACTAATGACTTGATAAAGAAAATGTGGTGTAAACATTATGGGATACTACTCAGTGATACTACTCAGTCATAAAAAAGAATAAAATCCTGACTTTTGCAACAAAATGGATACAACTGGAAACCTTTATGTTTAATGAAATAAGCCTGTCCTAAAAACACAAATATAATATGATTTCCTCTTATATGTGGCAGTTAATATAGAATACAAAAAAATGTCTAGAAATGATATGGACATATTGTGATATGATTATTGTTTTTAGCCCTTGTTTATACTCCTGTGGGACTGTGGTCTTCCTACTTTTTACTTGTTGGATATTATGGTTAGTGGTAAATTAAGCCTGTGGTTACTGAGTGAGTTTAAATTATGTCTTTGCAAAAATTAAGGAAAAAAAAGGAAGGAAGGAAAGAAGGAAGGAAGGAATGGAGGAAGGAAGGAATGGAGGAAGGGAGAAAGGGAGGAAAGGAGGAAGGAAAGGGAATTGAGGGGACAAAGAGGGTGGAGGGAAGTATGGTTACCTTCTTAGAACTGCATTTATGAAATACATGAAATCTGCTCTCCTTATATTAACAAAATTTTTAAAAGAAATAGGGAAAAATAAAAGTTATAGTATTGCTATTAAATGATGTAAAATTATAGAGAATCTTGTCATGTAAGTGTTCAATGATAACTATTACAATTGCTAAAACAATATAATAAATTATATAGAAATAATTCCACAAATTTCAGAGAACAACAAAATGTTAAGTGATTAGAACAGGTAATTACAGCTTCTATGAAGAAAGCTGGGCACAGATAAGGTTCATCAGAAGCTTCCTCGGAAGATGGGACCTTAGCTCTACCTTAATGATTGAGTGGGATTTGGTGCAGGGGAGAAGACCATGAAAGTGATTAAAGGCCGGCGCCGTGGCTCAACAGGCTAATCCTCCGCCTTGCGGCGCCGGCACACCAGGTTCTAGTCCCGGTCGGGGCACCGGATTCTGTCCCGGTTGCCCCTCTTCCAGGCCAGCCCTCTGCTGTGGCCCGGGAGTGCAGTGGAGGATGGCCCAAGTGCTTGGGCCCTGCACCCCATGGGGAGACCAGGAAAAGCACCTGGCTCCTGGCTCCTGCCATCGGACGAGTGCGGTGCGCCGGCCGCAGCGCGCCGACCGCGGCGGCCATTGGAGGGTGAACCAACGGCAAAAGGAAGACCTTTCTCTCTCTCTCTCTCTCTCTCTCTCTCACTGTCCACTCTGCCTGTAAAAAAAAAAAAAAAAAAAAAAAAAAAAAAAGTGATTAAGCAGGAGTGTGGAGGCTGAATGTGCATGCTTTATTAAAGTGACAGTGACTAGATTAATTTGGTTTATACAGAAGATTGGAAGAGCAGATATGGGAAAATTGGGGCGAGGAGGGATCTTGAGTTTTCTTGAAACAGCAAGAAAGTGAAAGGTATTTCATCAGGAAAGAACATGTTTTATAAAGATTCACTAAATCATCATGGTGTGGGGAATAACTTTCATCTTTAGATGGAAGTTTAAGAGATACATGTGTGGAGTGCTAACAGGGATATTACAAAAGGGAAAAAAAAAGGATGACACTGATATAATGAGAGCCTGCACATAAAATGACAATTTGAACAAAAATAAGCAAACCAAGGCTAGAAACATCAAGAAAAGTATTGAAGATACTTATTGGTATTCTGAGAAGAGAGAAGATTTAAAGATGGTGGTGTCAACAAGTAGATATTAAAGAACATTATGCATAAAGGAAATTGAGAAGTGGATTTCTATTGGAAGGGATAAGTGAGGAGGTCATTTTAAACCCTAAAAAATTAATTCCTAAAGGAGGAGCCATGTCTCATTCATCTTATAATCACTAGTGCTTAATACAGAAATAGGAACATGAACTTCAGTGGCTTAAGTATGCCACTGGCATTCAAATCAAATTCAGAGCTGGAATTACAAACGTGTACAGCTAGAGTGTGAGAGCTGATCCTTCTGGAGTCCTGAGGCAGGTGTGGGTATAGCCCATGGTTAGGGACTGGCAGATGCTTACCATCTCCTCAGCACTTGTCATTTCCATGCAGTAAACCAATTGCCAACTTCCAACGTTGGCAACTCTTTCCTTGAAGACTGCCTTTGCCTACTTTCATGAGAGGCGAAGAACAAGAATGGAAGAATAATCACCCTGTACAAAAGACCCCAAATAATGTCAGAGAAGAGTTGATGAATAAATATTCCAGCTCTTTGTTTGATATAATTGTTTCCTGTGTGTTCTAGTCTCTCTCTCAAAGTTCAGCTCCAGTTGCTCAACGTGGTAGATGAGTCACATTTTTTTGCTTCCTCCATCACTTCCTTTTGGTATAGTGTTACATTGTTTTTTGGTTTTTGGTTTTTTTGGCAGTAAGTTCCAAAGTCCCAAATAAACAATTGGTACTTAAATTCTATTTTCAGGGTATGACTCTAGGAAACTTCCACTAGGTCAGTGGGGACGACATAAGATCATGAAGAAATTGAATCAGATAATTTGAACTTTGGGGAGGAGTACCAGTGGATCAGGGCAGTCCAAGAGGGCAAACCAATGGTGGCGTCCTGTACAGGGAAGACAGCCCAATTCAGACCCATGTCCTATGAAGAAAGGAGGCATGAGTGCGCTCTGGGTCCCAAGGGTGAAGGTGAAGTAAAGGTCCAAACTGTAAATTCTAAGGAGAGAAAGCAGTCATGTGTAGAATCCAATTTGATGAACTACATTCACACTCTACAAAACATATTGATGGGCAAAAATGGAAGTCGTGGAAGTAGATTGAAACTGAATCAGGTAAAAAGGAAAGAATTAACACTTTTGAATCTTAAAAGCCCCCAAAATAAGTGGCTGGTGCTGGAGCCAGGCATAAAAGAGAGATTTGGGTGCTTAGTGAAGGACTTTGGGCTTAGTTCTGTTTTTACAGGTGATGTGTCATCTGCATGTGTTTGACATATGTTTCTATTTAATTGTTTTCTAATGTCTCTGCAAAAGCCAAGTGGGCAGGTATCCGCTATGGAAGATACCCTCTATCATTTCTTTCATAGTTGGCTTTCTCCGCCATTTTCCCTCAGGATGATGCCTGTTGGAAACTTCCTAGCATAAGCTCCCTTGTTCTCTGTGATTTCTGTTACACTGACTGGCAAGAGTACCAGGTCAAATTTGACTGATTCAGTGAATGGGTGATTACACACCCTGATATCCTCTGCTCTTGCTCTATTTTGTCTCTTTGAGCTCAGTGCTAGCTTGCTGCTCACAAAACTGAGTCGGGGTTGTACCTCCTGATTACAGTACTGAGGTTCACCTTTCTCTCTCTGTTGAAACTGCTGACCAAAGTCTTTGCCACCAGATGTACTCTATATGAATAGATTATAACTTGTCTTTCACCCAAAAGGTACATTGCTGCTTTTTCATTTGGAAGCTTGGAGACTGCATGTCTCATGATCCACTTTGGAGGCTACCCTGCAACACCCTTCTGTTGAAGACTGTCTAAAGGAAACAAGTGAGATCAGTGCCCAGAAGCACAAAAATTGTTTTGTAGCTGCTACCACTGCTACTAATATCATGGCCACCATACCTCTCTGTGGCAATCACCTCCTTACTGTATAATCCATGCTCTTGGCACCTTCCCTACATCTCTCACATTACAGAGAAATGTAACATGACAGAGAGAAACAGCATAAAAATGTCATCGTGCCAAACAAGGTTGCTTGTTTTTCAAATGTCAAGGCTTCACCTCTTCAAGTTTCACTCTCTTTCTTCAAGATATTCTGTACCAAGTGCCCTGGGAAATCTCAAAAGCTCCTAACTGAACCCTCAGGCATGGAACACCTGCCACATGGGATGATTCTAAAGGGTTTTGAATGGTTCTTTATCGGCTATAGTGACTGCCAAAACTATTAAAAATCTGTTTAGGAAATGGTGTTTTCGGAAGCAAAGTAAATTTGATGTGGGTATTACTGGTACATTTGAAAACCACCAGACCCATCATCTGGCATTTAGTGGCAGCATTCTAGATCTTAAGGGATTAAACTGGTCTACTGAAAGATCTCATGAAAACATCTGTTAGAGAGCAGTGTGTCCAACTAAATTAGAATGATTCTATAATTATCTTTTTGCCCATTTTATTTATAATACAAACTGCAAATATTAAAGTAGGAAGCCTTGATGGAGGATACAGTTTGATTCTAAACATTTTCAGGTAGTATCCCTTCTCATGGTGAAAAACATGGGTAAATGGGGGTGGAGCCAAGATGGCGGAATAGTGAGGGCGTGCACTGATAGTCTGGGAAAAGATAGTTTAATAAAAGTGGAGTGATTGTAGTCTCAGGGAAAGGCTCAGGGAAACAATTGCAGAGGAAACTCTTCCTGATCTAGTGGATGTGACACAGAGGACCTACGGGGAGAGCAAGGATGCCCACAGCTCGGAAGCCCAGCCGCGGAATCTGTGCACCAGAGCTGGAAGGGGAGGTGAGGAAAAAAAAAACCTCGGTAGCCCAAGACATTGGCGGGGAAATGGCAGAAAGAGCCTAGAGGGAACGAGGCTTGAAGCCCCACTGGGGAAGGTTCACCAGGCTGACTGGAGGAGATAAAGAAATGAATAAATAAGAAGAATTGGCACGGACATGAGCCTCTCTCTCCACTCACCTTACAAAGCCAAGCAAGACAAAAAGCAGGCGCCATTTTGGAAATATATAAAGCAGCGCCCGCTGTCAGCCAAACAGAAAAACCTGACTCTGGTGGGGAGAAATAATAGGAGGTTAGGACCTAGTGAAGATGTGGAGCTAATGAACTGAGACTGTGAATATCTGAGAGTGGCAGAGAGAATTCATGGAGTACACAAACTCGGTAACCTTGGCAATCCAGTGGGAGACTGCAGAGAAATTTGAGACGACACTGTACTCTATAGAATACTATACAGGAGTAAAAACAATGAAATCCAGTCATTTGCGACAAAATGGAGGAATCTGGAAAACATCATGCTGAGTGAAATAAGCCAGTCCCAAAGGGACAAATATCATATGTTCTCCTTGATTGGTGACAACTAACTGTGCACCCAAAAGGAAACCTGTTGAAGTGAAATGGACACTATGAGAAACAGTGACTTGATAAGCCCTTGCCCTGACTGTTGATGAATAACTTAATAGTTTATCCCTCCTTGTATTTTTTGTTTGTTCTACTTAATACTATTGGTTGAATTCTTTAATTAATACACAGTTATTCTTAAGTCTTGAAACTTAACTGAAAAGTGATCCCTGTTAAATATAAGAGTGGTAATAAGAGAGGGAAGAGATATACAATTTGGGACATGTTCAATTGGACTTGCCCTAAATGGTAGATTTAGAAACGTGCCAGGGATTCTAATTCAATCCCATCAAGGTGGCATGTACCAATGCCATCTCACTAGTCCAAGTGAACAATTTCAGTTCACAATTGATCACACTGATAGAACTAGGAGTCAAAGGGGTCACACAAACAAAAATAGTGTCTGCTAATACTATCTGATAGAATTTTAAAAAGGGAGAGAACGATCCAACATGGGAAGCAGGATACACAGCAGACTCATAGAATGGCAGATGTCCTAAATAGCACTCCGGCCTCAGAATCAGTCCTTAAGGCATTCGGATCTGGCTGAAAAGCCCATGAGAGTATTTTAGGCATGGAAAACAAGACACTTTGGGAAAAAAAAACCTAAATGAAAGATCTCTGCAAGTGAGATCCCAGTAGAAAGAATGGGCCATCAAAGAAGGAGGTACCTTTCTCTGAAGGGAGGAGTGAACTTTGACTATGACCTTGTCTAAATATCATCAGAGTCAGTGAACTCAAAGGGCTTCCATAGCCTTGGCAACTCATGACAAGAGCCTAGGGAGATCACTGATGCCATAAACAAGAGTGTCAATTTGTTAAGTCAACAACAGGAGTCACTGTGCACTTACTCCTCATGTAGGATCTCTGTCCTTAATGTGTTGTTCAATGTGAATTAATGCTATAACTAGTACTCAAATAGTATTTTTCACTTTATGTTTCTGTGTGGGTGCAAACTGTTGAAATCTTTACTTAGTATATACTGAATTGATCTTCTCTATATAAAGATAATTGAAAATGAATCTTGATGTGAATGGAATGGGAGAGGGAGTGGAAGATGGGAGGGATGAGGGTGGGAGGGAAGTTATGGCGGGGGGAAAGCCACTGTAATCTGTAAGCTGTACTTTGGAAATTTATATTCATTAAATAAAAGTTAAAAAAAAACATGAAAGAAAAGTAACCCCAAAGAGACTGAAAAAAAAAAGAAAAGAAAAACATGGGTAATGAAGAATCCAGCAAAGGAAGTAGTCAAATACAGTTTGCAATAGAAAAATATGTGCCTCCCCCACTCCCACTCCAGCCCATTGGGCTTCCCCTACCCGACAATAAACCTTTCCTCTAAAAATAAATATGCCTGTTCATGTTAACTGAGTATATGTGTGGATAAGTGTGCTCAATTATTTATAATGTAGAATGTACTGATTAATCAAGTTAGCTTGTGGAAACCACTGGATTAACCCTGGAAAATCCAGTTGTAGCTCTAGAGCAGCATAATCTGAAAAATCACTGTTTTAATAAAAGGAATAATTACTTATACCCCTTATGTTACTTCATTCACTCTAAGTGAGTCATCAAAATTGGGCCCATCATCTAAAGAAGTTAAGAAGAAAGTAGATTCATAGGTCAGGGATAGTGGGGAGAACATTGTGTATATCTTACAATCCCAAATATCCTTATTATAATTGCAAATATACCTGAACTCAGAATAAAGCCATCACATTACACAGTACTGATAGGTATATTAGAGTGTTTGTCCATTGCATAATGAATATGCAGTCACACAGAACCATGGCATATTTGGTGTTTCTTTTTTAAGATGTTAAAGATATACTGTATTTGTACTTTCATAAAATTCAAATCAAAGTTCAAGTCAAGTAAGGTAAGTAAACCATTAATTTTTAATTCAAAGTATTCTGAAGAGAATTGCCTAACCATAAATTCAATTACATAATCCGTATTTGTTTTTAAAGTGACAAGTTTGAGCATAGAATGTAAAGGATCAAAAGTTTCATAGGTAAAAGAAGGCATTTTTTCCAGAGAGTAACCCCTGCATTATGATATCTAAGATGAATACCTGGTGATGAGAGTCTCATGGTAAAGCCAAGTTTAGACCAAACAATGACGTAGCTGAGTTTCAGTTGTTTCTGGAAGGCACTTGGTATATATGAGATACTGTGCTAGGTGAAGGAACTAATAGACAATGTCTTATTTAATTCTTACAACTGTAAAAGATAAGAAAAATAATTACTCTCACTTTACAGAAGGAAAAAATAAGTTTAGGATTAGATAGGTGACACCCCATAGATAAGAGCACTCAAATATTGAGAAGTAGAACCAGGCTTCAATCCCATGTAGTTGACTTAAGAGCCTGTTATCTTTTTTTTTTTTTCATTTTCAATTATCTATATTCTAAATAAAAGTTAAAAAAAGAAAAACAAACAAATAAACAAAAACAAAAAGAACCTGTTATCTTGAACACTGTGCTGCAGGGACCCTTGAAGACGAAGTTTGCTGCCACCTAGGGTGCTGTTACTGTACCCAAGGCTATAATTTCCAATGCCTCCTTTGGGTTTCCTTTGGCCATTGTTTTGTCCTTTCTCAAAGATGAGGGACAATTGCAGTCGTTTGAACTTTGAGGTGAGGGGCAATGAGAGGACAGGAAATTACCCTTCACTTGGATGTTGACATAAAGGAAATTTAGAATCCAAGCAACTTTGATGTTCCTATATGGTTTATCATATTATTTAGATATCATACAAGCTCACGTGCTTAAGGCAGTGCTGACCATAAAACAGGGAATCATAAATACCTGTTGATTTGGTGTGAGTGTTTGCAAAATGGTTAAGGTACCACTTGGAATGTCTGAATCCCATCTCAGACTGCCTGGGTTTGACTCCCAGCTCCAGTTCCTTATTCCAGCTTCCTTTTAAGGCGCTTCCTGGGAGGCAACAAGTGATGCATCAAGTACTTTGGTCCCAGCCATGCTTGTGGGAAATCCATACTGAGCCCCTGACCCAGCCTGGCCATTGAGAGCACTTGAGGAGTAAGCCATAAACCAGCAAATGGGAGATACACCTCTTTCTGTCTCTCCCACTTACTCTCTTTCTATTTTTTAATCTCTCACTTTTCTCCCTTTCTCCCTCTGTTCTTCAAATTAAAGAATTAGTCTATTGGTTAGTATGTAATCCTTAGTTTTCCCGATTAATGTAGAGTATGTGTGTGTGTATGTGTGTGTGTGTATGTACATGTGTATGGTATGTGCATAATGTATCACATCATCATCATGAGATCTATTCTAATCTAATGTGTTCCAGCTCATGTTTCATTCATATGAGTGAAAGAAAAAAAAATCCTAGACATGGTCAAGGACTTGACTTCTCTAGAACACAAGGCACCTGTACATTAGTATTGGTTCAAAGATTAGTATTTTACTGTCACTTACTCATGAAAAGAGCACCCCAGGGTACATTAGCTCTGCAGGCATTGATCATTGAGAACTCCTTTCAACAGTCTGCATTGGTAGTCTATCACTGGTTCTGTCTCATGAGATCAATATTACAAGATGTATTAATTTTAAGAGAAGGTCAGCACTGGAGAATGGTTGAGACTTCAGCCTCTGTAAGAATTATTTTCCAGGGATTTAGCCTAATGATTAAAATGCCAGTTAAAGTGCTTATGTCTGAGTACCTATTTCTATTGCTGGCTCTGGTTCCAAACTTGAACTTCCTGAAAATGCAGTCCCTAGTGATGACTGACATGATTGGATTCCTGACAATCACAGGGGATACCAGCTCCTGGCTCCTGGCTCCTGGCTGCTGTCCAGCCCAGCCCCAACTGCTGTTGGCATTTGAGGAGTGAACCAGCAGATGGGAGTTCTCTCTGTCTTTCTGTTTCTGTCTCTTGTTCCTTCTGTCTTTCTCTGTCTCTCAAATAAATAAGTAAACATTTTTAAAAGAAATATTTTTCCAAACAATATACATGATTGTAGCTTCCAATTTTTCTCTGTGAAATAAAATAATCCCAAATTAGTGCTCAGTACAAAAGCTTTTAACAAATAGTGAAGTAGGTTTCTCATCACACTGCTATCTATAACTAAACTCATTTAAAAATCTTCCTTTTCTATTTATTCTATGAGCATACATATATGATTTCAAAGGTATCGGTAATCCCCATGTACTGTCTAAACAAAGATATATTCAATAAGTAAATAGCATAGCTAACTCTGTATGAGGTTGGGATTCTTTTGTTATGCTATGTAGGTTGATATGAAAAATTGGTCTATGTAGATCATCACTGTCCAATACTTACAATTTTGTAAATGTTTGGTAGCCACTTTAAAAAGTAGATATATGGATGAAATGAATCTTAATGGAACCTAATATATACAAAATATAATGATTTCATACATGACATTATCCACATTTCAATAGTTCAATAACCCTATGAAGCTAGTGGCTATCATATTGGACAGCTAAGTTCTAGATCCTAACTCATTACCTTTCAAATCACCAGACTTCTCAGATGACTGCTGGTAAGTGGCTATTAACAAAGATGATGATTATTTAAAAATATTTTTGTAAATCAAAAATATCTAATGAGTTAATAAATACGTAAAACATGGAACCTCTGAAAGCAACAGCAAGAAACACACATGGGACAAATGGGAAGAGGAGGAGAAGGAGAAGAAAGAAATCCCCTTCTAGGTGGTTATAAACAAGTGAAAGTTAAACTTATTTAAACACATGGACATTCAGCCTGTGGACTGATGACTAAGCTGTAGAAGAGATCAATTGTAAATATATGTAAATACATGTGATTAGAATGAGTGGAAAGGGAGTTTGTGATATTGCTCAGATGATATGACTAACACAGTTTGACTTTGTGTTGAGTCTCTAATGAAGTTTGGATAAAAATACAGCTGCTGATTTAATCAGAGGTTGCTATGCTAGCAGGATCTGTTATCCTCCTGTAAGTAAAGATGAAACATCCCTGAGGAGGTAAGAAAATGAAAGAGAGTAGAAAAGTGATCGGGGAATCCTTGAGCACGAAGAGAGAGAGAGAGAAAGGGGCCGGTGATGACATGTTCGCAATTTCCTTTTAGGTCACTGAGACTCACAAATGAAGCTTTCTGGCCTCAATTCCCAGGGCACCAAGAAACAGAGTGAGCTGAGCATTAGGAAGAATAATGCAGCCATCGCAAATTGTAGTGACTGGCCTTACTAGTATATGGGTGATCATTCTTGTGGGCTTCTATCATTGTGGGCTGCAGGCCTACATTATACCCCTTAAGTAGTTTGGAGAGGTTACTTAAAAAGATTCCTCCATCTCCTGGAGTCACTACTTACGAACTGTGAGAATTTGAATCTAGTTACTGCCCTAGTTTTCTCAAATTAAATTAGTGTATTAATAGCAGTACCTATTTCATAATTCTGTTGTGGAGATTAAAGGAGATAATCACTTAGCGAAGTGCTTTACACAGAGAAGGCATTTAGTGTCTCATGAAGCAGCTTGTTTCTATTTTGTCTTATGTTAATTCTATAGTGACAAGAATAATTTCTAGCACATAGTAGGCATTTTTTATCTGTTGAACCAATGAATGAATGACCTTATTTTATATCAGGTACAAGGCATGGGTTTTGTTGCTAAGATTGAGTACTTTGATCATAAAAAAGAAAAGAAGAGGCCGGCGCTGTGGCTCAACAGGCTAATCCTCCGCCTTGCGGCGCTGGCACACCAGGTTCTAGTCCCGGTTGGGGTGCTGGATTCTGTCCCGGTTGCCCCTCTTCCAGGCCAGCCCTCTGCTGTGGCCCAGGAGTGCAGTGGAGGATGGCCCAAGTGCTTGGGCCCTGCACCCCATGGGAGACCAGGAAAAGCACCTGGCACCTGGCTCCTGCCATCGGATGAGCATGGTGCGCCGGCCGCAGCGCGCTGTCCGCGGCGGCCATTGGAGGGTGAACCAACGGCAAAGGAAGACCTTTCTCTCTGTCTCTCTCTCTCACTGTCCACTCTGCCTGTCAAAAAATAAAAATAAAAAAGAAAAGAAAAGAAGAAGTTTAGCAAGAAATGGGGCCTAGAGCTAAGTATTTGGCTGTGCTATTAAGATATGGGTTGGTATAACAACATCCCATATCAAAGTGCCTGAGTTTAAGTCCTGGCTCTGCTTCCAACTTCAGCTGTCTGTTAAAGCTCAAGTTGGAAGGCAGCAAGTGATAACCCATGTACTTGGGTCCTTCTACCCACATGGGATACCCTCTAGTGTGTTCTTGGCTCCCAGCTTTGGCTTGGCCCAACTCTAGTTGTTGTGGGCATTTGGGGAGTGAGCCAATGGAGCTTGCTGTTTGTCTCTATCTCTTAACTAACTAACTAACTAACTAACCAAGTATGTCATTTAAATAAAGGAAGAAACAGGGCCTGAAGATAACATATCCTTCTAGATACTAGTAGGTACTACTCTTTGAGGTCATAGGTTTCTTTGAGAATACAATGAAAGGCCCATCTATCAATACAATCCTTGCTAGTTGTGACTTTGACTTGCAAAGATCTGCAAAGATCTCTGTGACTGTCTAAGAGCTCCTACTCAGGAACCTTGAAAGCCTGAGGACAATGAAGGAGAGAGGCCATGAGAAGGATCTCCGGAGGCAGGATTTTCACCCCCTCCAGCCCCCTCCACATACACAGATCAGAGCAGACCACTCCTAACCATGGGCCACAGGGTGAACTCTCAGAGATCTGGGTTAATGAGAAGACTGTAAGAGGAATCATGAGCTCTAAATCACTTTAGCAAAGGAGACCCAGAAATGTAAGTTTTGCACAAGGGATTTCCAGAGTTGGAATGCTGGCTTATCTTGTGTCTAGGCTGTTTTACTGGAATGAGTTCTTGGAAGAAAAATTAGCACCAGCACTGGGGGTACATGAAGCAATCCAGTATCTTTGTACTAGTATTTTGAGTAGGGGATTTCAGGTCAGAGGTTCAGGGTTACTTTGGAGTTGTGGAGGTTGGACATGCCATAGGTCCTTGTAGCAGTGTTAAGAGCCTACGCTTCCCTTTCTTCTAAGTCTGCTCAGCTAAAGATCAGGAGAGCAACACTTTTTTGAAAATTCAAGAAGGAGAAACCATCAGTGTCTGACTTCACCCTTCCAGGTTTGGACAGGCTCAGGCCCCACCTCAAGTGAGTCAAGGCACCTCAGGGTGTGTTGGCTTTGCTTTCCATTGTGGTTTTCTATGGAGATTTTTCTTTTAATTAGTATCTATGTTTTCCATATTAAAGTAGGTTTGAATCTTGTCCCTCTACCATGTCCATGAAGATTAAACCCTGCTGTCAGTAATGTTTTCCTTATTAGTTTAGAGATAAGATTTTAAGTTATACAGTAACAATCATCTTGGGGAGTTTAAAAAATGAGACTGAAGATATGATCCTTGCCTTCAGATTAACAATAAGTCTGAAGATATTTGGGAAACAATTGTGTATGCCAGAGGCTGTGGGATACACTGGTGCCTGATGTGGATGGAGTAAATGGATACAAATAAAACATCGGCAAGTGCCACCGCACCACCCTACCATGCAGAAGCAACAGGAACACACAGTTTAGGAATCTAAACTAAATTGGAGGTGGAAAGTAAGATTGGTATAGACTTTCACGAGGAAAGGATGTTTAAGTTCAAGAAACAAGTTCACCTGAAGAAGTGTTAGTACCTGAAGCAATATACAGTCCTCTAAGACTGAGTGAAAGACCAAATTCTATGGAAGAGTTGGGAGGCAGCAAAGGAGATGCATTAGAATTCGAGGGATAGGGAAGGAAGGTGAGATTATGTTTGTCTCTAAAGGAGAAGTAAATGGAGATGGAAAGGGTTGAGTTTTTCTGGAAACACAATGATATAAGGGGAGGCATAAGAAAGAAATAGGATATATATGTACCCAAAATAGTGAACGACCTAACTAATTTAGGTGAGTCCAAGCTGAGGAGAAAGACTGTATGTGACAGAGTTGTGCATATAAATGCAATGGACAGGGCTGGCACTGTGGAGGAGTGGGTTAAAGCCCTGACCTGAAGCACCGGCATCCCATATGGGCGCCAGTTCTAGTCCTGGCTACTCCTCTTCCAATCCAGCTCTCTGCTATGGCCTGGGAAAGCAGTAGAAGATGGCCCAAGTCCTTGGGCCCCTGCACCCACGTGGGAGACCCAGAAGAAGCTCATGGCTCCTGGCTTCGGATTGGCGCAGCTCTGGCCGTTGCGGCCATCTGGGGAGTGAACCAGAGGATGGAAGATCCCTCTCTCTGTTTCTACCTCTGTCTGTAACTCTGTCTTTCAAATAAATAAAATAAATCTTTCAAAAAATGCAATGGAGATTCCTCAAAGTCATGCAGAGAGCTGAGATTATATGTGCTGGGAAATAGGGACCCACTAAAAGTTCATAGGGAATGACATGAAGAAATCAAGATTTCCAAAAGCAAACAGTAGATTTGATTGACTGAAGATTAAGTAGGACTAAAGTAATCTGAAGCATCCATGTATGAGAGATGGTGATCTAAAGCATAGAAATAGGAATATAGACAGAGGGATGGACATTGGGGTGCAGCAGATAAAGCAACGCTTACGATGCACATACTCACATCAGAGCACAGATTGGAGTTCCAACCCTTCTGCTTCCAATCCAGCTCCCTGCTATGCACTTGGGAAGCAGTGGATGATGGCTCTAGTACTTGGGTTCCTGCCACCCATGAGATAGGCTTGAATGGAGTTCTCGTCTCCTGGCTTTGGACTAGCTGAGCCTGGCTGGCTGTTGCAGACATTTGAGAGTGAATTGGCAAATAGAAGATCTGTCTCCATCACTTGATTTTCAAATAGATAAATCTTACAAAACTACAGAGATAATACTGAGGAAGAAGGCAGTTTCACGATTAACTGATTAGGTACACACCAAACATGCAACATCGAGTTCCCTAGAAAATTAAAATGGTAAACCTACTGCAAAAGCTAGATTGGGAAGGTAGCTGGTGGCTGGGGAGAGGCCATGACAAATTGAATCTTTAGCCTGCTGTTACTTGTTATTTCTTTGCAATATCCTTTGCTGCTTATTCTTTGGCTTTCTAATGACAAGTATCACAAAGTACACTCGAAGTTGTGTGGGACAGAAGGGATGTCTTATAAAAGGGAAATTCAAAAAGCTCATAGAAAAGGGAATTTTAAAAATAGATTTATTTTCTTTCAAAAAGTATTGAAATCAACCTCTAGTTTTTTTTACGACATTCATTTTTATGAACTATTTAAAGACACTTTTTATATAACTATAAATTAAGCTATAAATCTGTGCAAAACGCAATTAAATTTCTGAACATTTAGGGTATAATTGAATTGGCCTTAGGTCACATGTGAAATAATGAATCCTTTAGGATTTTCTCCATTTCAGTGCACATATGTTATGAATATTGGCAATATTTTTATTTCTTTGCATCATTCCACTTTGAATACAGTTACCAAATTTTTCATTTGGTGACTTAGTTTACCTTACAATTTTGTTTTTGTGAAGCCCATTCATTGAAATGTGTTTGCTCATAATGAGAAAATAAACATAAGCTTGGATCTTATCTAAATTTGTGGTATAAATTAGTGTGGTTTAGCTGAAAAAATCCATTTTAATGTGCAACTTTTAATTTAATATAAAATTTAATTGTACATATTTTGGGGGGAGGTACCATGTGGTATTTCAATACATTTGTACAATGTGTAAAGATCAAATCAGGGTGATTAGCAGTTCCATCTCCTTATCATTTTTTCATGTTTGGAGGTTTCAAACTCCTCGCTTTTAGTTCTTCTCCAATATACAATAGGTTATCATAACTATAGTTACCCTGGTGTGCTGGAAAGCATTAGAAATGATCACTCTTTGCTAATTATGTTTTGCTTCCCATTATCCATCTTCCTTCTGTCTCCCCTTCTCTTCCCATTCTTAATCTCTAGTTCCATTATCTCCTAATTCATTATTACTACCTTGGGATAATTTTTTTTTCTTATCAAAAGAAGCTCAAATGCAAGATAATTTTCATATTAAAATTTTATACTTTTTTAAAGATTATATTTATTTATTTGAGAGGTAGAGTTACAAACAGTGAGAGGGAGAGACAGAGAGAGAGGTCTTCTTCCACTGGTTCACTCCCCAAATGGCCACAATGGCCGGAGCTGTGCTGATCCAAAGTCAGGAGCCAGGAGCTTCTTCCAGGTCTCCCCAAGCGGATGCAGGAGCCCAAGGACTTGGGCCATCTTCTACTGCTTTCCCAGGATATAGCAGAGAGCTGGATTGAAAGAGCAGCAGCCAGTACTAGAACTGGCACCAATATGGGATGCCAGCACCACAGGAGGAAAATTAACCTACTGCTCCACAGCACTGACCCCTAAAACTATAGACACTTTAATATTGTAGAAAAGGAATCCATCTGAAGTATTATCCTGAGCTCTTCCTCCCTTGGGCAGCTATGTATAGAGTTTATAGATGGATTCTTAAAAAAAAAGATTTATTTATTTATGTGCTTGAAAATGTTACACAGAGAAGGAGAGGCAGAGAGAGAGAGGTCTTCCATCCGCTGGTTCACTCCCAAATTGGCTGCAATGGCTGGAGCAGTGCCATTCCAAAGCCAGGAGCCAGGAGATCCTTCTGGGTCTCTCACACTGGTACAGGGGCACAAGGACTTAGGCAATCTTCCACTGAGGGTTTCTGGGACATGAAGTTTATATGATCTGCATTAGATCCTCTTATTATCTCCCCACACTTAAGTCTGCCTTGGCTTCCTTCCTAGACTTTAATCTTTGTAGTTGTTGCTTTATTTTATTGAGTTGTCTTTTGGTTTTCCATTTACGCTACAGGTTTAGACACCTTCCATTGTACCAGTCTCACCTCCCTATTTAAGCAACTTGTTCTCTGTTCTCCTTGAAGGCCAAATGGGGTCACTCTAAGACAACTGGAGGACCCAAAATTTCATTGTCCCAAGCTTCCCTCCCCATTTCTCAAAACATTAAGTCTATGCTGGAGAGCACAGTTAGTTTACTTCGAATGCTTTCCTCTTGAGAAATACTTGAGGAAAGTTTCTAGTGACGAAATTTGTATGGACTAGGCTATATTACACATCCCTATATACAACATTATTTCTGTAGATTATGTCCCTTAAATTCACAAATAAGTGCACAGAATTAAGCTACTTATACTTTTCTTTTCTTAGGGTAAAATATTTTAAAACTCATGAAAAAATACACATATGTTAGAATCGTGCCAGGGGATTCCAATACAATCCCATCAGGGTGGCATGTACCAATGCCATCTCACTAGTCCAAGTGAACAATTTCAGTTCAAAATTGATCACACTGATAGGTCTAAGAGTCAAAGGGGTCACACAAACAAGACTAGTGTCTGCTAATACTAACTGATAGAATCAAAAAGGGAGAGAACGATCCATCATGGGAAGCAGGATACACAGCAGACTCATAGAATGGCAGATGTCCTAAATAGCACTCTGGCCTCAGAATCAGCCCTTAAGGCATTCAGATATGGCTGACGAGCCCATGAGAGTATCTTAGGCATGGAAAGCCAAGACACTCTGGAAAAAAAAAAATAAAAAGAAGAAGAAGACCTAAATGAAAGATCTCTGTGAGTGAGATCCCAGTGGAAAGAACGGGGCCATCAAAGAAGGAGGTACCTTTCTCTGAAGGGAAGAGAGAACTTCCACTTTGACTATGACCCTGTCAAAATAAGATCGAAGTCAGCGAACTCAAAAGGCTTCCATAGCCTTGGCATCTCATGACTAGAGCCTAGGGAGATTACTGACGCCATAAACAAGAGTGTCAAATTATTAAGTCAGCAACAGGAGTCACTGTGTACTTACTTCTCATGTGGGATCTGTCCTTAAGGTGTTGTCCAATGTGAAGTAATGCTATAACTAGTACTGAAACAGTATTTTACACTTTGTGTTTCTGTGTGGGTGCAAACTGCTGAACTCTTTACTTAAAATATACTAAATCGATCTTCTGTATATAAAGGTAATTGAAAATGAATCTTGATGTGAATGGAATGGAGCGGGAGATGGGAGGGGTGTGAGTGGGAGGGAAATTATGGGGGTGGGAAGCCATTGTAATCCATAAACTGTACTTTGGAAATTTGTATTTACTAAATAAAAAATAAATTAAAAAAAGAAAAATACACATATGTATTTAGTTGAGATTGTTGACTAATGCAAAACAAGTCTTCCCAAATTAACAACAGTTAATGAACTTTTTCTATTTCTAGGCAGGATATGATAGATATGACATTTAATGTCATCTTGCACTGATAAAACCTTTAAAATAGAAGCCATAATAATAAATCTAAAACATTATATCAATAGCAGAAAAAGAAATTATACAAATTATCAGAGAGAGAAAAGTAAATAAGAATGTGATTTAGTTGGGTGATTTTATTTTATTTTTATTTTTGAAATATGCATGGAATTAGTGACTGCAGGGGCCTAAGTCAGCCGGGACGCTGTCAGTGCTGTGAGGATTCCCTGCAGCCGGTTCCCAGATTGACAGGACCTTCTAGTGATTCCCAATTCTGATCAAGGAAACATCAGCCATGGGCAAGGAAACAACTGTTCTTCGAGAAGGAGGGAGCTTTAGATCTTAGGACCACTGTAGGCAGAGTGACTTACTTATTTTTTTAAAGATTTATTTATTTATTTGAAAGTCAAACTTGCACAGAGAGAGGAGAGGCAGAGAGAGAGAGAGGGAGATCTTCCATCCGCTGGTTCACGCCCCAGTTGGCCACAATGGCTGGAGTTGCGCAGATCCGAAGCCAGGAGCCAGGAGCCAGGAGCCAGGAGCCAGGTTCTTCTCTGGGTCTCCCACGCAGGTGCAGGGGCCCAAGCACTTAGGCCATTTTCTACTGCTTTCCCAGGCCATAGCAAAGAGCCAGATTGGAAGCGGAGCATCTGGGACTCAAACCAGTACCCATATGGTATGTCGGTGCTGCAGGCCATGGCTTTAACCCACCATGCCACAGTGGCGGCCCCCTAAGTGACTCACTTACAACCCGACCCCATTGTCTTCCTCTCCCTTAAAAAGATTACATTCCAGTGTAGGAACGTGTGTGGGAATGTAATGGTCTTCTTTAGTCAATACCAAGGTTGGTAGATGTTACCAAGTGTTCTTCATTTTTCAATGAGGTATTCAATTTTCAATGTGATTGGTAGCCACACATGAATAAAATTGGTTGAACCTGATTCAGTACCTGTTCCTATAAGAAAAAGTGTATAAGAAAAGGGTAACACCTGTAACCTAGCTTGGGCTTGCAGAACAGCCAGTGCCACAACTGCCTGGCTGTTCCTCGTTTTAACTCCTCAGTTTGACTTGCTGAATAAACTTCAATTTTCAACCAAGTTCCAATTATTTCTACTGTCAGTCTTGGCAACTGAGGCAGAACCCACAGCAGACCAGACCACCTGAGACCTACTGCAGCACCGTGTGGACTCCACGACCTTAATACCAGCAAGGACCAAGCCCCAGCCAGCAGGGTGAGTTTCTCCTGGGTCTCAAACCTCCTTCTTTTTGGTTGACGATCCTAGGCTTCTTCAGCTAGTTGACTGCACTCCAATGTGGGGTAAGTGATCCTCCACTGAGAGATAATGGGGTGGGGAGTGGCTGCATTGTGGCACAGCGAGTTAAGCCACTGCCTGTGGTGCTGGCATCCCGTATCAGTGCTGGTTTGTGTCCCAGCCTGGCCCAGTCCCAGCCATTGTGGCCATTTTGGGAAATGAACCAGAAAATGGAAGAGCTTTCTGTCTCCCTCTCGGTCCCTCCCTCTCTCTCTGTAACTCTGCCTTTTGAAAAAAAAAGTATAGGTAGTAGAGAGGGAATTCCAAATTTAATATAAGGAGCACTGAAGAAGGAGGCCAACTGGGGAAAGTTGTTCTTTCCCTTGGATCAGAACTAAGCCTTCCAATCTAGTACAATGAGACAAAAATGTGAAACTTGTCAACTTGAGGACATCTTGCTCCTGCTACCCAGTTACCAGCACTGTCAGGTGATTGGCAGCTTAGGGGAGCCATATGAGATTAACTCCTCAGACAAGCACCTGTGCTACTGGGACTCCCCACACATCAACTGTAAATTGGCTCCTCTAGGGATGCACACATGATGCTGATCACCTGCACTCAGCTCCCATGGTTCTGTTAGCCTGCTGGAGAAACCAAGACCCAGCTGAGAGCAGCACACTTGATCTACCGCATTTAACCCCTTAGACTTTGTCTCACTTCTCCAGAATAAAAGGCAAAGCACACTTGTTGATCAGCCTCCTGCCAGCACTCTGGCAGAGTTCAGGTACAGTACCAAGGGTGCTCAAATATTCACAAGTTTCTTTAAATGAAAGAATATTACCAGAGATGATTCAACCTTAAAGTGGCCAAGATGAGTACACTTGATATATCTAATGTGGGGTTTTGTGGATGCAACTTAAAAGCTGACTAAAATTAAGCAATCAGGATGGGACAGATATTTTTGCTTTTTACTTAAATGCATCAGAGAGGGGAAACACAAGGATTATTTCCTTACAAAAATTAATAAAACTAAAACTGTCCTAGATTTAAAGCAAATAGCCACCACAGCAGCCGCAGAAGCTGTTGGGACTGGGGCAGCCATGGGAGGCGATCTTCCACTTTCAGCTCCTCCTCATTGTCCATGTCCTCTGTTCTCTGACTGCCTTGGCCAAATTATATTTCTCTGCCTCTGCCTTATTCCCCTGTGCCACCTCTGAAATCAGAATGTTTGGAAAAGGCTCAGAGCCTAAAGCAGTAATAGTTCCTTGAAGGAGAAACTTGTTACAGGAAAAAACAGGTCGGTCACAACCTATGACCCTAAACTGAGAGCTTTGACACAAGACTTTCATGATCCTGCATGACACTCTATGTGGTTTTTGCAAAACCACATATTAGGCTTATTAACTATGGTATTAATAGTTAGCCAACTGATCAAATGCTTGTTTTTAAAGTAAAGCAAATGTATGCATGAAATGATATACTCTATGAAAGGGAACAATACTTGAAGCAAGCCAGTAGTAATTGAATACTTCATTCAATAGCTGTAATTTAATTTGATCAGTTTTACATACTACTTACCTCACCACTCTGTTTTTAAAAGATTTATTTATTGATTTATTTGAAAGAAGGAGTTATGGAGAGACAGAAATATTTTCTATCTCTTGGTTCACTCTGCAAGTGCATGCAACAGCTAAGTCTGGGCCATGTTGAAGCCAAGAATCCAGAATGCCATCCTGGGTGGCAGGGACCCAAATACATGGATTATCCTCTTTTGCCTTCCCATGAGAAGGAGTGAACTATAGGAAGAGTGACTTAGTGCCCCCACTGTCTGTCTTCTCCATTCATGTGGATTCCCAGTGTGGCAATGAGTGCAGCAATGAAATGTACCTCCTTAATAATTAAGTCTTTCAATGGTTACCAGGTGTTCTTCAGTTGTCAATTTAAGGTGTTCTTCAGTTTTCAACATAAATCTGAATTGTTTAAACCTGTTTCAGTGCATGCACAAACCCTATAAGAATAGTATAAAATCTGTAACCAAACTGAGGCTTGTGTAACACCCAACTCGGGCACCCGACTGATTGATTGTGGTCGTAAATCTTCAGTTTGAATTGCTGAATAAACTTCAATTCTGAAGTTTATTTTTCAACCACATATTGATATTTTATTTAGTATAACTTTAAAATAATGCAATTGTTTGTAAATTGCCACTGGATTTAAATCAAAATGGAAAGGACAGAACATACTGAGAAAAAGTTAGCAGACCAAGGATAAGAAAAATAGGAGATGCATGCATGAAAAAGAACTGGAAATCATGCAAAATAATGAAAGGGAAGCTGGATGAAAGAGGGATGATTGAGCAATTTCTTCAGTATTCTAAATTTCTTTCACCATACTTTGCATTTGGGCATAGCAAGCCCTTGGTTTAGATTTTATATCATCCCTAAATACATCAAGTTCAAGATACATATGTCTAATTGGCTGATTTTCCACCTCTGCATTAGTTGTCTAAACTACAGTAGCATGCACAACAGTTGCTGCCATAATGATTGTTGATTGTAATGTAACATGTGCATGTGTGCACACATACACATACCAAAAATACCTTCTTCTGGCAAATATGTAGATAATTGATGCCAATTTATCTGTATCTTTTCAGAGTTGAGAATGTATTCTCATAACCTACACCAGGAAGTAGGCTGAATTTTTAGAATGGTCCCAATAAATTATAGATGAAGAAAAATTGTTTTTAGAAATTTAGTTCAAGTGAATAAAGTCAAGATTTTTTTTTCTGTTTGGGAAGATACATTTAAATACTTATGTTTCTAGCAATATTAATACAAAGAGCTAATATATATTTATGTTTACCACGTCTGACATACTGTGCCCCATAGTTCATAATTCTAGTTTTCTGTGATTGTAAATAAAGAATGCAAATGTTAGCAAATTTTATCCATGGTTTTCAGTTATCTGCAATGAGTGTTGTAAGTCTTCAATATTTCAGGTTCTGTGCAAATAGACAGTGTAGTATAGTGAAAATACAAGGCTTTGCATTGCTTTATGACAAATTACCCTAAAATTTGGTGGCATTAAACAACGATTGTATTATGTCTATGATTTTTGGAGAAATTTCAGCAAAGGCCTGTACAATACTTGCTTGGAATCGATAGTGGGTTGAATACTATTCACCAAAATTCATGTCTATCCAGAACTTTGTGTATAACTTTATTGGAAATAGTACCTTTGTATATGTAATCAGTTAAGGACCTCAAGGTTAAACCATTGTGGGTTTAGGTTGAGTTCTAAATCCAATGACTGGTGACGTCATAGGAAGAAGAGAGGCTATAGGGAAACACACACACACACACTGTAAAAGGACATGTGAAGAGGGCATTTGGTAGAGATTGGAATTATACTACCGAAAGCCAGTGAATGTTTGGGACTACTAGAAGCTGGAAGAGACAGTCTCTCACAGAGAGACTATGGCCACTGTGATACCTTGAATTCAAACTTCTTAGACTCAAGAGCTGTAAAAATCAAAAGTTCTGTGATTTTAAGCCAACCCAGCTTGTGGTACTTTGTTGTGTCAGCACAGGAAACAAATACAAAGTCCATTGTGTGTTTGCTGTCAGATATCAGCTAAGGCTACAGTCATCTGCAGATTCAGCTGGGCTAGATATAGGGAATGACATTACAGGCAAGTTGTGCTGAACGTTAGCTGGGAAAACCATCAGTATTGTACCCCAGGTGCCTCAATTAATCACCTGGTACCTTCCCCAGGGGGTCACTTGGACTTCCTCAAAACAGGATAGCTAAGTTCCAAGATGCAGCACCCTAGTGGGAAGTTCCCAAAAACCGTTTCTAAGAGACCCAGTAGAAGCTGAAAAGCTTTTTCTTATGACTCAGCCTCATATGTTCCAGAACACAATGCCCATTGCATTCTATTTATCAGCAAGTCATTAAATCTAACCCACATCTAAGGAATGGAAATTAAATTCCACCTCTCAAGGGGAGGAGTACAAAATATTTTGTGGTTATCTTTAACCAATCACACAGATTTAGGTTCAAATAACTATTTCCTAGCTGAAAGAATGACAATTTCTTTTAGCCCATTTTTCCATTTTTAAACTAGAGATGACAATATCAATAAGAGGTTATTGAAATGATTTAATTGGAACAAACTGAATAATGTTTTTGTTACTCCTTGAAAAAATACATACCACCCATGTGTATACATGTAGATAATATGCATATACACATAAGTGATTAAGGACAATTTTGTAAACCTATTATCTGTATAGAAATAGCACACTAGTTTCAGAAGTGACACTTTGGGAATCCCCTACTTGTGTGTTGCAGTTTCTGTGTCTCAAATTCAAGTGAGAAACATGTGTAGCTTTAGTGTAAGGTGGAAGTTGGGAGGGAAGTGCATCAGAGCATGACATTATAACCTTCAAATACCCATGAGGGAGCCCAACACCACTCTGAAAATCCAGTGACCCTTGTCCCCTTGACACCCCACCATAAGTGAATTAGCAACATCTTAGATTCTCTTGACTTTCACTGAGGTTCAAGTTTGTGTTTATGTAGTATTTTATGACCTCTGAACTGTATGCTTCTGATTGTCATAAATGAATTTCCACAGTATTTCTATATTAAGTACACCCATGAAGCTTCCCCTTCCAGTTCTCTAACTTTTCCCAAAAGAAAGATTTGGATATTAATATCTGGAACAATAAACTTCAAGAGCACAACAGAATATCAGAAACCTTGGGGTCATTTGTCCTGCCTTCTACTGCCAATTTCCCCTTTAGCTGGCCCACTTCAAACTTCTTCTTACCTCTTTAGACATAGCTTCAGGTTTTCATTTTGCATTTATTTTAATGCATGTTTGAAAAATGAAAAAACTTATAATTTAGATTTTATTGTTTAGGCTAAACAAAATAAGTCTACTGAAAATGCATTTACACAAGCTAACATTGGTATTATTTGATAAGGCAAAAATCACAAAGCTAGGTAGGTGAATGACTGGAATTTGAGAAAAATCTTCCCTTATTAGAAAACAACTAGATATTAAGCCAGTAAAATTACCCCCTCCCCTTTTCTTCCTATACCTGTAAGTCACTCAGGGAGTATGATCTTAACTTGGACCCAAGGCATTTTTAATGGACTTCTGCAACCAGCCCCATGCACAGATCTCCAGCTCCAGCTTTTGTCAATGAAGCAGTATCTCCAACCTATGATAGTTGAGTGCATTCCCTAAAGTCTAGGAATGTGAACTCCAGAGAGCTGCTACATTGCTATTAACTACTTTCAAGTAATTGATAGGAGCAAAAGGACTTGGTTTGTAATTCTCATTCTTGCCCTTTTTTTCAACTATGTAACCTCAAGGTAAATAATTTAATCTCTCTTTCTGTCTTCCTCATCTTTGAAATAGACTCTGGAAATAGTTCTTCCTTCCTTACAAGGAGATGCAATATCAAATAACATATGGCATGTGAAAGTTCTTTGCACATACTAGCAAGCAGTATATACACAGATGTAAATATTGAGAATGCCATTAGTCTGTGAAAAGTCATTGCTAATGGCAGTTAGTGGAGAACTGGCATTCAAGATCCTTAAAAAGAGAGTGCAGCATACATAGACCCATAGAAGTCAACCTATGAAGCTCAATGCTAAGTCTCTGCCTTTAACTGTTTGTATGGATAATGTGCCTCAAGTTACTCATCTGTAAAATGGAGATAGTAGTAACGACTATTTTGCAGAATTTTTCTCAGTACTTAGTGTGTTAATGTAAAGTGCTTGGAGCAATGACTTTTTTTCAGTATATGTTCAATATGTTAATATTACTGCTGCACTGCTATATTTAGATGCTACTGGGGGGAATTCTGAACACATACTAGCAAAATATTTGTTGAAGCCTGAGGACTAGATTTCATTGTGCACTTTCCATTAAATTATAGTCTCAAATTAAAGGAAAAAGATTTCAGAGAATGCATTATGTTCTTTCTCTAGTGTTTGATGTATGATTTATTCCAGTGAGAAATTTTTATAAAGTGCTTAAATCTGTTTCAACAACATTTGTTAAAATTTTCATCAAGACCAGCAGATTACAGAACAGTGATACTGTGGTTCTGGAATTGGGATACCAGATGTTAAAACCAGTTCTGTTATTTCCTAAGTGTTGTGATTACCTTGGACAAATCATTTAAGCTCTCAAAATATCAGCAACTTCAGTTATAAATTGAAGATAATCAGTACTTATATCAAGGGGTTATTGAAAGCTCTATAAGAGGGAAAAGGAGAGATTGATAAGTAAATGTTCCTGTTACTATTAATTTAGAATAGAGTCTGTAGAGCTGCCTTTCAAGTTGTTTCACTTGAATTCATCCTAGTAGAATTAGATACAGGGTAGAAGATTGACGTATATGCTCAAGTTGTGACATCATGACCCAGGGTCTGGCTCCTGGTCTCATCACACCTCCCCTTGGTGGTTTATCCCAACTGGGAAAGTTGCTGTATGAGCAGGAGGAAACTTGATTGGACTTGGCCCACATTCTTCTTTTCTTGTTAGAAGATTCTTAAGCCTCATTACTCCAGTAAGATGCCAGGGACTCTCTGCTTTCCTTGTCATTACTTGTCAACAGGTCATCTTGCTACTTCATGTTCCTACAAAGCCCTTTTTCATTCCTACATAACACCTTGTTCATGTTGCCAGCTTCTGAAGAAGCAGATGTTCATCTCAGGAATGTTTCTACAGAAACAAAGTATGCAAAATGCAGGATGGTTGCAGTGATTGAATCTGGGGTTGTTGGAACTGAGTGTAGAGTTATTTTCACAGTTAGATGTAAAGGGCTTCCATTACAGAAGCTTCTTAAGGCTTTATACTGCATGAAGTTTGTCAGTTAATTCCATTTAGGATTCCATCAAACCAAATCTATTGAATTAAAACAGACATGATTTCAACAAAAATCGAAATTACCTGTTTCATAACTACACATTTGAGAGCAGTGCAAATATTTCAAAAGTATTGATCTTAGAGGGTCACTGAGATTAAAATGCATTCATTTAAAGCAATCCAATTGTTAAGCCAACAACAGGAATCACTGTGCACTCACTCCCCCTGTAAGATCTCTGTCCTTAATGTGTTGTACAATGTGAATTAATGCTATAACTAGTACTCAGTACTTTACAGTTTGTGTTTCTGTGTGGGTGCAAACTGTTGAAATCTTTATATACAGAAGATCAATTTAGTATATATTAAGTAAAGTGAATTGAAAATGAATCTTGTTGTGAACGGAATGGGAGAGGGAGTGGGAGATGGGAAGGTTTTGAGTGGGAGGGAAGTTATGGTGGGGGGAAGCCACTGTAATCCAAAAGCTGTACTTTGGAAATTTATACTTATTAAGTAAAAGTTTAAAAAACTGATTTATGGCAAATGTTTCAAAATCTTCTGCTATCTATACAATCTATATTTGTTTTTGTTTTCACGTTGCTTGTGTAACATGCTATGTGCTCAAATAGGGGAAGGCTGGTAAGGACAGAGACTGAGGGATTGGAGGGAAGGTGTCTAATAAAACAATAGAAACAATAAGGGCTAGTCACTATAAGATCTTAAATTATTTTAATTATGACATAACTATGAAGTATTAAGACCTTTAAATATATATTACAAACCTACAAAGGGAGTTACACTAGTTTTTAGTTCCTCTTGACAAAGGAATAGTGGTGGCCATGGCAGTTAAGGAAACACCCATGGCTCTGGAACAGCTCTCTGTACTTGCCTGCTCTGGGAATCTGTATCTTCATTCCCTCAGGGACGTCTGCTCCATGGAGTACAAGTACCTCTTTCTCCCTGAGACAATTCTATCTCCACTAATAGTAGCCTGTGAGCCATTAACATGAAATCCAAGAGGGCTTTGCTTTCATCAATGGGGCAACTTGCAACAGGCTTTACATTATATTTCAATAACTGACAGAAACAGGGGGAGCCTGATGGGCTCAGAATAATATTAGAGGACAGCACTAGGCTGAACTGTGATAGCCTCAAATTGACAAGAACTCTGCACTAATGTCCTTATTGCAAGTCTGCCCCACACTGCAAATGGAATGCATAGCTTTTACAACCAAATCCAGTGCCTCAGACCAACACACTAAGTTTTCTGATGTTCCTCCTTCCTGTGGTATTCCCCACTGCTACAGCTGCCCAACTTCCTCCCCAACTATTTTTTTCTTTTTCAAATTGAACATTGAGCAGTTTTTACAAACACAAAGCAATGCATGTATATACTGCCTGATTATTACAGGAAATTCACATAAATAAAATGTTGATTAAATAATAATGACTTACTGCTCATGATTGAATCCATAATCTAGACCAGGAGCCACACATTTGTTAAAGAATACATTTGAAAAGATAAAATCATATTTCTCATAAAAATAGCAAATGAATGCATGTTGAGATTTTGTTTAAAGTATTATTAAGGGAATTGGTGATAAGTCACAACCCATTTAAAGGAGAATCTAAAGAGCAGACACATCTATGGGCAACTTGAAGCCAAGGCTGAATTTGTTAACAAATGTACAAGCAGTCAATATCCACAGGGTATTAATCAACTGTGTTTCCATGGGGCAATATATATTTGTAGTTCTATGAGCAAGAAATATTTGAATTACTACCTTTTTTTTTGTAATTTACAAAGTTGTAAAATAACTCAGAAAATGAATGTCTCAACCTGTAAGAGTGCATTAGACAGGACATCTGGTAATCCTTCTAACTTATTTTGCAATTTTAGTGTTTTTATGATTGTTCCTGACATGTTACATAAAAAATGCATATAGTAGAATAATAACCACTTGAAGTGGTAGCCACTATGATAAGCTTTTTACTTAAATTATCTTCCTTAATTATAAAACTCTATGAAGTAGGTATTAAATCCTTTAAACCCATAAAATTCCAAGCCTTCAGAGAATGCTATATTATGGGTAGGCATTTAAGCCTGCGATTAGGATGACCAGGTCCTGTACTGGAGTACCTGCATTCAATTCCAGCTCCAGCTTCCTGCTAATGCTAACCCTGGGAAGCAGCAATGATAGCTCCTTAAGCAGTTGGTTTCCTGCCATACACATAGGAAACCAGCTTGGACTGAGTTTCCAGCTCCAGCTTTAGCCCTGGCCCAATCCTGGGCATCTGGGGAGTGAACCAGTAAATGAGAGCGCTCTCTCCCTCTCCAGCTCCCATTCTTGTTCTCTCTCTACCTCTCAAACAACAACAAAAAATGTTTTTGAAGAATGTTACATCTGCCTTCAATTACTTGTCACTAAAGAGTCACCAGAGCAACTAAGAAGGTATTTCCGTAATATTCTAGTCTTATGGGTATTTCACAGGGCTCTGGTTGTAGGCAGTCTTGTTGGCAGGCGTAGGATCTTCATCATTTCAGTGTTTGATTATTAACTCCAGAATTGGTCACATGGTGCTGTGGCCCTATTATCTGACCCCTCTGTGTGTAATCTGAGTGTTCAGTCTGGTTGAACCAGACTCTCTGTGTCCACTGACATGGGAAAGAAATTCTATACCTCTTCTGAGGAGCAGATTCTTGATTGCTTGCAAACCTGAAAATAAATGCCTTATCAAGCAGAAACTTTTTCTCCAAAATGCTTCCTATGAAATGAAGTCTAGATCTGAACCCCTCCCCCTAATCCCACTACAACTTCTAATATCACAGCTTGATAATTTCACAATAATATGGAATATATTTTACACATTCATTGAACAAATACTTATGTTAGACATGGTACTTGATCAAAATAAAAAAAAAAAAAATGAAAAACCTTACAGTGAACAAACCAGACAAAAAATCTTGCCCTCTTGGAATTTAAACACAGTTTTTGAAAAGCAGAATATTTAGTATGTTAAGTGATATTTCAGAATAAAGAAAGCAGGAGAGGGCAGGAATTTGATCTAGCAGTTAGGCTCTGTTTGGAGTGCACAAGGTCAGTGCCTGGTTCTGGCTCCTGACTACAACTTCTTTCTAATGCATTCCCTGGGGAGTCAGCAGGTGCTGAGTCCATTGTTACCCACAAAGGATACCCACAAAGGAGACCTGGGTTGAGTTCCCAGTTCCTAGCTCTTGGTTTTCACCACTCAACAGTTGTAGGCTTTGGGAGAATGAGCTAGAGGATGGAAGCTCTATCAATTTTTCTTAAATAAGTAATAAAAAGTACACAAAACTTTAAAAAATGAATGCAGAGAGGTCATTGGGAAGTTAACAAAATATGAGATGGGAAAGTGTGGAGATTTCTAAATTGCTTGGTCGAGGAATGTCTCACAAAGCCCTAAAGGTGAGAGTGTGAGCGGTGCGGATGTCCAGGAAGAGGATGCACATTTTGGAAGTGCAGAGGCTCTGAAGTGATAGCCAGAGGGACATTTAGAGGGAGATGAAAGCATGGCTCATTGTATGGGCCTGGCACAGGTTAAACCCTTTGTGGAGCACAACAAAGTGCAAAAAAACTGACAGCCTGTGAATGAATAATTAGTGAATCTTAATGTGCTGCTTCTAATTCAGTGCACCAAACTTTAGTATATGAGCTTATGGGGTTTGTTTTTTTCCCTAAGAATGAAAAGGAGTGAACAATTTTTAAAATAAGAAAACCCTTAATTTTATTGTCTTTCAGCTAACTCCTTATTTTTTAGATATTTTTTTTAGAGACAATACCTTCCTTTGTTATCTGTTCTTACATATTAAAATTAATGTTATCAAAGTGTTAACTGACGTTAATTCTCCAAATTAGCCTTTTAAAAGCCTAACATAACAAAGGTGCTTTGCCAAGGAAGAGAATCTCCAAAAAATGTTTGGTTTGAGAAACATCAAAAGGTAGTGTTTTTCTCTACATTTTAGAATATAGTCAAAAATTTACAAAAGCATACATACTTTTTTTTTCTATTTTCGATTTTTCCAAATTATTAGCCCTCCTTTTTGCATAGCTCTGATATTTTAAAGCATTGTGGGTCTTATAAGGTTCTTGAAGTTATTAATTTGTTTTTATGTTTACCATTTGTGTGGCAGCTAATGACTGCCAAAGCACCTTCTAGATCTGTGTTTATACCTTTCTAGCCTTGTGCCATATTAATTTTCTCAAGGAGATTGAAACACTTCATAAATTAAAGCATTAACAAAGAAGGGACAAAATCTTTAATAGCCAGAAATGTGTATCTTGCTCTTGTCCCATAATTTAGCAATTATTTCTTCCTCAGTGTTAGGCCGTCACAAAACACACCAAACACCAGAGTAAGGGAAAGGGTTTATTGGGGAAACCCAGCAGGTTGGAGGGAAGGGGCAAAGAGGGCAAAAGAGAGAGAGAGAGACAGAGAGGAGAGGAGCTAGCGAGGAGAGAAGAGAGCAGAGAGAAGAGAGAAGAGAGAAGAGAGGAAGAGAGCAGAACAGAGGAGAGGAGCCAAGAGAGCCACGTGTTCAGGAACAGGCCCTTTTAAAACTTTGCCAGAGGGTGGGCAAGGAAGCAGGAGCAGCAAATCCCGTTAGGATGGGGGTAGAGCTCGACACCAGTGGTTGGGCCATGTGGCCACCTGGCTTCCAGCAATGGCGGCGGGGGCTAGGGCCTAGGATGGTGTCAGAGTATAGATCGTACCACAGATAAAACTGCGCCATTTTCCTAACACTAAATCTCCTGTTATTTCTCTTTATTTCCTTTATTCTGTTTCAGTGACATAGTTTAAGAATATAAAAATATATATTCATTATACATTCATATATATTTATACATTCATATATTTACAAATATACAAATATACATTCATATGTATTATATATTATATAATATATATTATATATTCATTATACATTCATATATATTTATACAAATATATATTCATTATACATACACATATATTCATTATACATACAAATATAATATATATATACATTATACATGTAGCATATCTAAGTGTATAAGAGGACGTAAGTATATATAAGTATATACACTCATATACACAAGAGGAAAGGTGAAAAATAAGTTTTGAGACAGACTTTTCTATGTATATATGTGGAGGAGTACACGTGTATGACATTGAAATTTCTGATCTATCACTTTCCAATTCAGAACACTGAGTAACTTTCATGGTTGGATGTACTTTTAATCATCAGAAAGAAATTTCGGGAGACAGTTGCTTTTGACTTCTTTCTCACTGTCTCCCACATGCTAAAGCAAGGGCTTGATTTCCTTGATTCTGCTCTACTGGGAGGTCTTCACTAGTGTAGACTGTGAGTCGACTTGTCCGGTATCCAAAATTGCATAATACTAGTGTTGTTTTGACCTGTATCCCCTCCCTAAGTCACTCAAATGTGGCAGTTTTTGCAAAATTTCAAAATATGTATTTAAGCTCATAAGCTTTTTTTTTTTTCATAAAATAAAGCTTGCTATTTTCTCTGTCCTCATTATTGTACTAATCCCTGGGTCTCAAATCACTCTCATTTTGTCCAGTTCCAAGAGGATGTATGCTAAGACAGAAGTTAAATAGAGCCCAGAATAGAAGAACCAGAATTCAGACTTGAGATTTTTCATGCTCAGTTTGTCTGGATAGCTGATTAGCAGTCCACAAAGAAATTAAAGGTTTTGGCAACTAGACCGGATGGTTAAATACCAGCTCTAACTTTTGCCAGACCTGTAAACTTTGGAACTCCCTTTGCAAAATGCAGGTGGCATGAGAGTACTTCAAAATCTTCATGGAAAATTGAATGGAAAGGTGATTTTTGCTTACAAAAAATGAAATGCAAATATTTTTCATAAGCTTTTAAAGTACTTAATGCCAAAAACTCATACAAATTTAACTGAAGGATATAAGTTTTGTCTTTAGAATCATTATCTCAATCCTTTTTAGTGTCCCTATGAGGCCATTTTTGTCTGTTTTGCAGATGACGCACTGATTGTTAGCCATTGTCTCAAAATTAGTATTCATTCAGAAAATTGGTTTTTCATGTTTGCCATCCTGTGACTCCAAGGTAATGAGAAGGCCAGAGCTCAAAAAGTGAATATACTTGTCCTTTTTGTGTGTGCTGATTTCAAAGGAAGCTCCTTCTCTATTAAGCTTCACACAAGCCAATTCACTGATAATACTCTCTGGTTTATCTTTCTTCTACATGATGTGGTGTGACATGTAGAAAATATTCCCAAATGGGAGAGGAATGGGGGAGAATCAGAGGTCCAGGAAGATCTCAGTGAAGCAGTGATATACAACTATAGGGATTCAACATTCTCATTTTGCTTAACAGGCAGCATAAACCTGTGCAGTATTCAAATCGAAGGGAAGATACACAGTAAATATGACCAGGAGACATCTCAGAATGGCTGGCCTCTAGGAGTGACAAAGTGAGAGATAAATTGTGCCATCTTATATTAGCTGTATTCATTTCCTAGGGCTGCTATAACAAAGTCACAATAACTGTGTGGCTTACAAAAGAGCATAGATGTATTGCCTCACAGTTCTGGAGACTTGAAGTCAGAAATCAAAGTGACAGCAGAGCCATGTTCCTGCTGATGGTTTTAGGAGGAAATCCTGCTGCTGCTCTCCAGCCACCTTTGGTGATCAGTGGTTTGTAGATGCATTACTCCGGTGCCTGGTTGTTCTTCCCTGTCAGTTTCCACATCTTCCCTCTGTACCTTTCCATCACTGCAATAAAATGTTTCTTTTCACTGTGACACCGGACATAGTAGATCTGGGCTCACCTTAATGATGTCATTTTTTAACTGGGTCACCTCTGTAAAGACCCTACTTTCAAATGAAGTCACATTCTGCCATAATGGGAGAGACAATTCAATCTACAGGTTATACTACAAGCTGTCAACATTGTCTGCTTTTAACCTGGGTCATCCAGTCAGAGGGGAAAACAGTAGCATTATTAGATTAGAGTGCCCAGTTAAATTTGAATTTCAGGTAAATAATCAATATTAGTACATGTCCCAGATATAGCACTAAATGTTTATCTGAAGCTCAACTTCAACCACGTGTACTGCCTCTTATGTAGTAACCCTGAAACAAGACATCATGATCCCCCTTTTCCTGGAAGCCCCTATGTGGGATTGTGCCCCCCCCCCCCAAGATACCAGAACCAATGGCCACACTGCAAAGTAACCTGCAGTAATCCTGAGCCTTGGATCCCATCACCCAGTGTGCTGAAAGTGTTGATTTGACAGAAGTTACCATCCCCAAGCTTCAGTTTGTCAGTTCAAATACAAAGAAGAATGTCTTTCTTACCTACTGAAATGACTGATATGATGCTCAAACAAGGTAAATGAAAATGCTTCCAAAATAGTCAAATGGTATCATAACAGAAAGTTGTTACTTACATAGCTTCAAATATAGAAACTTGAAGCTCTGCCTCGTTTCTTGTTTGGAAACAGTTTCATGGATCAGCAGATAGCCTGTGGGTGTCTCCAGCTCATACCTTAGGTAAATAATAGTCTCCTTCTAGAACCATGACTGTGGATTCAGTGCTTTATAGTAAAGCACTACAGAACCAAATTGAGAAAGGTTGGCCATAAAAGTGACCCCTTGAGTTGATGACCAGGACATTTTGCTTTCAGCTCTCTGCCCTGAAACATAAAAATATTTCCCATCAATACTTTAGTGCATTTCTTTCTCTGGAGATGGAATTAGTGCTTCTGTACCAGTGAGTGAGAAATTACTTTTTAAATTCAAAGTCTCATCTCTCACACACACACACACACACACACACGTGCGTGCACACACACATACACACACACACACACACACAATTACAATCACAAGTGAAAAAGAGACCCTGAAAAGCTGAATATTGAGATCACAGCCTTTCACTAACAATATGCAACCAGTTCTGGAGGAAATTTTCAAATAAGAACTGGAATAATTACCTACGCTTGTTAAATAAACACTCAAGGTGGTTGCTATCAAAATGAAAATCTGTCATTTCTTTTTGGACTCTGAGGACCCATAATTAAGTAGGCTCAGCAGCTGTTGTAAATCCACACAGCCAAGGAGGAAAATTAGATGCTTTATCCAGAAAGGAGATTGTGATTTGTATTTTAAATTCCATCTCTAAGGGATTTCTTACCAGAAGGTGAAATTTTTCTTCATTTATTGGAAACAAATTGCTCTTGTCAGAATTTACACAAAGTGCCAGAATGTAGCAGTGAATTTTAGGATATTATATAGCATTTCAAGATAGTTACTGTCTTCATTAGTTTCCTCAGCTATACCACTGTAAGCACATAAAGGAACTATGAAAACATGTCATTGTAGTGTCATTCTTTCAATTGAATATTTAAATGAGTTACTGTCAAGTATTAAACCACTTAATTTTTTTTACAAAACATTTACTTAGCAGCTATCACCTGCTTTGTGGAGAACACTGTTAGTAGTGTGTTCTACCTTGATTTATAGATCATGTAAAGAAAAACTGAGAAATTCATTATAAAGGATAATATTGTTCAAATATATATGTAGTCTAAAAGAGCTGAAACTTAAACCAAAACTTAATTCTAATATTTTCCCTTTTAATCTTGTGTTTATTTTAGAACATGGTCTCAAGATATTAGTGTTTCATAATAGCCAACGACCTGTTTTTCCTGAAGGTACCCATAACAGGAGAGGAATACAGTTATGGAGATGGAGAATCCATCTGTTTTGCTGAAAGCAATTGGAAATGAGGAGAAAGAGGCCTGCAAACTTCTGATTATCCCACTATGGACATGGATTTTCCCAGCAGAGTGAATGTCTAGAAGCACAAGGTGCTATTGTCCAAGAGGCCCCGCCATGCAAACACATCCAATGATAAGCCTGACACATTTCAAGCATGTGAGGACATCAGTAGCTTGTCCACAGCTACAGGTTCTTAAACATTGATCAATGGAGATGGTAAATGACCTTGAGCTGCCTTCAGAGTAATCTGAATCTAAATATTCCCCATTTGTACTGTCTGTGAAACAAGCCCATAAACAGTGCCTTGAGAGCAAGGTGCCATCAGACTCTAGTCAACCTCATTTAGCTTAACTCACTGAATTGAGGGAGTGGTAGAGTCAGCCCTACAAGATTATGATCATATGATACCTTGATGGTTGGTATTGAGGGCTTTCAGTTAGGGGAATTCCAGGCCCAGGGATTAAAGCACTAAAGTCCATGGAGCCACCATAAACATTCTGAAAGAGTACAATGTAACTGACAAGCCAAGATCTTGGATAGAGGTTGTGCATATAACCAGACCAGATGACCACTGTGACTCCAGCCAGCTCCTTACTGCCTGGCCAGGGGCCAAAGTGCAGCTGTCTTCATCTTTGGTTCCCTTTACTCCTGACTCCCTCTTCTTTCTAGACTCCTTAAACCCCCAAAGCACCTTCGATTTGGAGAGTAACAGTTCTTGAGACAGAAGCCTTCTACCCCTCATCTGTGCACAGATTAAAATTTCTTTCCTTTACTCTCAAACCATATCCTAATGTTGATTCAGCACTGGAGACAGGGACTATGCTCTTGGTAACTTAGAGGTCTTTTGAAGTTTTCAATTCCTTGGACAGCTGATTATATATTCATAAGGGGACTAAGCTTTAGGACCAAGAAGAGACTGATTACCACTAGGGAGTTATATTCCATTTGTAGAAATGAATTATTACTTCCTATTCTTACTTTGACACACTGCCCTCTTATCTACCTATGTTTGTAAGATAGATAGATAGCTATAGATACTCACACATACACATTACCAGACACTTTCCTATCAGTTATCTCAAGTCTCTTGTACCCATTTTAGAACTAATGGACGTAAGTGTTAATGAGATGATCCCCTCAATAAGTACCCAAATCAGGTCTCCTATCCAGATACTGATACCTCACCCAGTTACAGCTTCACAATAAAGTTGCTTCCTTTATCCCTCTGTCACACATGTGTAGGTGATGTAGTAAACTCCACTTAAGGAATGGAAAATGTTTATAAAAATCTACATACTACTTTGCCAATTTATTTCAAAATTCAAATCAAAATCTGTCCTTAAACTATCATTTAACAGTTCTTTGTAGACTATTTTTTAAGAAAGCTTTTATTTAATTTCATAGGTACAGCTTTTGAATTATAGTGGTTCTTCCCCCCAATATCTGCCCTCCCACCCCACTCCCATCCCACCTCCTGCTCCCTCTCCCATCCCATTCTTCATTAAGATTCGCTAGGGGCCAGGCATTATGGTAGGTGCTGGGATGAATTGTTGATCAGTCATGAAATAGGACCTACCATGCCCCCTGCCTTCATGGGCCCTGGAGTATAGCAAGCAATCTCAACAGTGCAAAGTGAGGGCTTTTATAATGGAAGCCGAAGGTGCTACTGAGTAACCGTTGAAGGGTCCCACATTGTCATTATCTCAGGTGACATTTATGAAACATTTACTACAAGCCAGGCACTTCACCATTGCTTTGCAAGTTGTCATCCTGACTCAAATACTTGTCCAGGCTTATGTACTTACAGATGAGAGAAGTGAGATACCAAGAGGTTTATCCAAGTCACAGAAAAACATAAAACCCAAATTCAGTGCAGCAGAGTGTTTCAAGTCCACACAGGTGGACTTCGATTTGCATCAATTAAAATCTTCTCAAAATGAACATTAAGATGTTCTTGTTACTAAAATAACCCAGAGTGTTGTCCAATGAGGAAGAAAGGAATAGATGAATCATTTAAATAGCAAATTTAAATTTGCTACAATTTAAAAAAACTATTTCACAAAACTGAAATGAGTGCTACGAGAAACTTAAAATGTATCCAGGGCACAACATTGCTTTAATGTTCTAATTGGCCCAACTCTTGAATCAATGGATTGGCCTGCTGTGCTTATCTCTGTTACGCTAAAGTTGGGTTTTTGTCTTTTGTAAATCAGAAGCGTGGAAAACACCGTGGGGTATCACTATGACCACAGTGTACTTAACAGATGCAGCTTTTGTGCTTGTTACTTAAACACATAAGTTTCAAACATGTTAAAATTTCCCCTTCGGCATGCTGGTCTAGTGCCAAGCTTATAATGGTACATAGAGTAAAATATTTCCTCATTTATTTCAAGCCTCTCTAAGTTTCATTTTTCATAATCCTTTTTTAAAACTTGCATCTGCACATATTTAGCAAGTTTTCTCATTCACATTGCTGATAATACTTTTGTATCAGTAAAACCATTCTGATATTTGGTAGCCTATGTATTTTTTTCTGGACACCAATTAGGAATCTACAATATTGATAGTAATTAAGAGTTAAAGAAGACTGGCCAAATAGTTTAAGCAATAAGAAGCATCATTTTGTCTTGTTTTATTTAGTCTTGTTTTGCTTTGCAGTTTGGAAAAGGAAATTACATTGCTTTTGAAAATAAATGTGAAATTGTAAACCAGTCACTTCTATTCTGGCCTTCAACTGAAACTCGTTTTGTAGTACACAGAGTACCCAAAAGCCTACCCAAATCAGGCTCAATCAATATACATAGAACATTTGTTTCATTCACATCACTATAGGAAAGCCATTAGGGTTAGTGAAAACAAAAATTGCTATTAACCAGCCTATATTCTTCAACAACTAAATAAATGTGTTCTACCCTTCTGTATTCTATTTTTTCTCACACATACCTCAAATCATAAGCTTCTTCCTTTTATTATGACCTTAAATGACCTTAAAGACACATTTAATTTTCATGAAAACTTTTTTTTTTTTTTTGCAAGGCAGAGTGCATAGAGAGAGAGAGAGAGAGACAGAGAGAAAGGTCTTCCTTTGCCGTTGGTTCACCCTCCAATGGCCGCCGCGCTGCGCTGATCCGATGGCAGGAGCCAGGTGCTTCTCCTGGTCTCCCATGGGGTGCAGGGCCCAAGCACTTGGGCCATCCTCCACTGCACTCCCGGGTCACAGCAGAGAGCTGGCCTGGAAGAGGGGCAACCGGGACAGAATCCGGTGCCCCAACCGGGACTAGAACCTGGTGTGCCGGTGCCACAAGGCGGAGGATTAGCCTATTGAGCTGTGGCGCCAGCCAATTTTCATGAAAACTTTTAAATGTTAACACATACTTTTTAAAAAAAGATTTATTTATTTGGAAGTCAGAGTTACACTGAGAAAGGAGAGGCAGAGGGAGAGAGAGAGAGGTCTTCCATCCGCTGGTTCACTCCCTAAATAACTGCAACAGCCCAAGCTGAACTGTTCTAAAGCCAAGAGCCAGGAGCTTCTTCTGGGTCTCCCACATGTAATACGGCCCAAGGACTTGGGACACCGTCTACTGCTTTCCCAAGCTACAGCAGAAAGCTGGATTGGAAGTGGAGCAGCTGAGACTTCAACTGGCACCCATATGGGATGCTGGCACTGCAGGTGGCGGCATAACCTGCTATGTCACACTGCCAGCCCCAACTCATACGCTTTTAGAATACCTGACGGTCTATTTTGGCAATAATGACAAATATCTGAAGTGACTCTGTAACTGCTTTATATTTGAAGACTTGTTTTAAAAGTAAAAAAAAAAAATCATGGGTCATTTATTACCACTTTATAAAATTTTTCTCTGTCTCTTTTGTTCAAAATATCTAAATTGTTTTTCCCCACGATGTACAGTGCTGTCAATTTCAGAAATGTTTTATAAATTCTGAAAATGTCAAAAAAGGGCTAAAATTGATTCTTACTATATTAATAGTAAGTAAAGCAATCAGGTTCCTGCCACCCATGTGGCAGACTTGGAATGAAGTCCTGACCCCTGGCTTTGACCTTGGCCTAGTGTTGCCATTGTGGGCATGTCTCTTTCTGTCTCTGCTTCTCTAAGATTATTTTGGTTTCTGTTTTTTTTTTAATAAGGAAAATATAAACATTGTCTGAACAAAAGAGAAAATAAATGGAATAACAATAAAGAAACCAATAACCACCTTTTAGGGAGTGCTAATCTTACTTTTATACCTCAAACATTCTTTTCAAAGGTTCCCAAATTTTAACTCAAACATCATAACAAACATGTGAAGATTATAAAACTAGTAGACCTAAGGTACCTCAGGTGCCAGTGGAGATGGCATTGAAACATAGAGATGGATGAGAGAAGCAAGGAGACACAACCAGGAAGCAGCAACCATAAAAGTTCAAGGGGTGGGAGGCTGGCTGAAAGGCTGTTGGGGCCAGGGAATGAGTGAGTCGGGAAGCCCAAGAGTATCCCCTTGAGGAAAGGTGGAGGGAGACCTCAAGAAGATTGAACAGTAGAAGCATAGCTTAGGATGTAGTTGTCCTTCAGTTTTTTTGAATGATGTCTCCAAGTCTTTCCCTGTCCCCTCCCACCTACCAGGCTTTCCTGTGTCTGCAGCACAAGCCAGATGTGCAGGTCCCTCAAATATACCCATTTCTGCTTCCTAGCCTAAACCCCATGACTCCACTTCCTGTCTGGAAGGAGCTGGAGTCAACTGGTCAATTTAACACAACTTTTGGAGTGAACAGGAGAAACAAGCAGAAGACTCAAAATTAGAAGGCTGGGTTTTAGCCCCACTTCTAAAAATCTGAGTGACCCTGGGCATGGTTCTACCACTCTAGTCCTTTCTTGGTTCATGTGAACATGGGGAGCTTGCAACAGATTTTCTTTGGGACTATTTCCAGCTCCAATGTGATGTGTTTTCCAAGTCCCTCTGACACAGTGGATACACGCCTGTTTTTGATACACAAAAGCTATTGTTATTGATTTGATTGATAACAAACTCCCAGGTTTTCAATCCACACTAGTAGTTTGGACTCTGAAGAGGTGAATTTAGGTAGTGTGTGAGATTACTCTCCCCAGACAGATGATTCCGGTATTTTCAAGCAGAGACAGACATCTCAGCTCCTCACAACTTGATTGTGGGGGACAGACACCCTGCAGCCACACACTCTCAGATCATCATTCTAACAATTAGCCACAGCAGAGCCTTTTGTCTTAAATTAACTTGAAATCTGTTAGTTGAAGCCTAATTAAACATTGGCAATTGCTTAGGAAAAAAAATTTATAAAGTCATTCAACAATACCATCTTGTCGTTGCATAAAACTTTAAAAAGAAAGACTTGCAGAGAGCATGGGAAGTCTTTTCCTGGTGTGTGTTGGCTTCAGCAACAGAAAATGCTCATCAGGGGGAACACTTGCACAGGGGCCTAGCTAACACAGTTGTTTTCTCAGTGCAGCTCAGGAATATGAGTGATTTTGGGTTTTCCTTGCAGTTAGTAACTCAAAAAGGAAAGCAAATTGTATTTTGTTTATCACAGCAACTGGGTGTTATATAGAAAATACTCAAACCAGATAACAAATAAATCCTAACACTCTAATTACTCCCATGTTCTCCCTTCCACCCTACACACCTTCCTCTTACATTAGTGGGTTTTACTATCTACCAGTTTCCTGACAAGTAATTTCTGACATGTTGGGGGCTCTCAAAACATTGAAAATTGTCTCCCTTCCACCGTGGTTTGGTGCTTAAAATTCTAGGTATAGGATCAAAGGACCACATCATCCTTGGGCTTTCTAAGAATGACTTAGACAAGAGCTTTGAGATATGAATACAGAATTCCTCCTGCCTAACCATCTCATCTTCTCTTAACCTCTTGTTCTTTGAAAATTTTCTTTTTATTACATTTATTTATTTGCATAAAACAAACCAATTTGATATATCCCATATATACACTTTCATGGTTTTGAGCTGCTATTATGACAATCTCAACGTTAAGCTGATTATTTACTAATTAATAAAATCATTGTCCTTGAGACAAAGTTGTGATTGGTAGGTAATCTGCTCTTTCTCCAAAAAGCAATTCAGTAGTTTAATTGAATTCTGTCCTCCTGGTGTTTCCACAGTACTGAGGTAGACTGGCTTCTCCAACTTCTGTTCCTTGTTCTTATTCAGTTGGCAATAGGATCATCTCTTTGTCCTTCAAACTTATATAGACATTATATTTGGGATATTGAATAGATTCTCATGAAAGTTAAATAGCTGCCATGGCTGCATATATGGTAGTTTCCTTAGAAAGTGTGTATAGTCTAGGAGAGCAGAGAAGACCCATGCAATTTTTCAGCTTGTTTGGCCTAAGCACAGTGGAAAAGGAGGGTGTTAGGAGATAGAGGAGGTCTCAGATCTGATATGATATCTGTCCTCATGGCTAGATTGCATCTGGACTCTGCCCTGAATAATCTGCCATTGTTGCGAAATAATCTGTAAAGATGTTTAGACATGGATTTTTGAGCCTCCTACTAAATGCATCCAAGACAATGTAGAATAAAGTAGTTTCAGGGTCTATAGTTCCCTGTATGAGTGAAAGATGAAACTATAAAGTAAACCATCATAGTTTGGTGTTAGATGTGGGCATTTGTATTTTTGTTTATTTTAGCACATAATTGCTTGGAAGTTATATCCATCTAATTTTTCAACATTGTAAATTATGAGAATTGTTCCGCACACTTAGAAATCCACTGGCATCATCCATTACTTGGAGTGAAACTACATCTGATTTTGTGCCACCCACATTGAATGACTTTTCAGAAAAAATCTAAGGGCCACATAATCAATCTACTCAAACCACAAGGCTACTCAAGTACCATGATTTAGCCACAAGAGACTTGTAAAGAAAAAGTTGTCAGAAGAAGGAAATTACTCAAACTTCTAATTGGGGTATTGCTGATAGCCATCACACACCAGCTCAACGGAGTTGCCTGAACTTTCTTTACACCTAGTTTTTAAAAGAAAAGACCGCATATTAAATCCATTACACATAATGCCAACATATACTAGTATGAGTATTTCTTCACTCTATCAAGTAGGAGAACAGAATGACAACATATAAATCCACTGATTTACAGGAAGATTTTCTCATTCCACAATACGTTCATCGAGAATATGACACTGAACAAAAAGTTGACCTCCAATTTATTAAATCAAAGTCCTATAGCCAAATATTCTGGACCACCCACATCTATGAGACTATTTCAAAACATTTGTGAAAAATGGATTGAAAATGTTTACTTCATTTTGCAAATTTTTTTGAAACCCATGCATAGATTTTTTTTTCATAACCCATATTCTCCATGAACCTTTTGTGAAGACTCCCCATATCAAAATCAGGTTTCTTCCTTTTGTGGTTAGCAGCCTCCAACATGGGCCCAGTGATTGCTCTCTCCACGTCCTTGGGTATTTTCCTCCTAATTTTTCCAGAGTTGTCTGTATGAGCAAGAAGATATAAAAAAAAAAGTGATAGTGTCTTTCTTCTGAAGCTAGTACATAAAAGCCTAGTAACTTTGCTTCACGCTGTCCATGCTGTGAATTGTTCACTGTGGGATAGATAGCTGCTATGTTGTGAAGACACTCAAACATCCCTATGGTGAGACTCACGAGGAAAGAACAACCGGGGCCAAGAGCCCATGAGTTATTCAGGAGTCCCGCCAACAGACACATGAGTGAGCTTGGATGCAAGTCCTCTAGCCCAGTTAAGTCTTGGATGACTGCAATCTTGGCCACTATCCAAATCACAAACTTGTGAGATATCTTGAACCAGAATCACTCAGCTAGGCTCTTCCCTAAAGCATGACTCATAGAAACTATAAGATAATGAATATATATTATTTTCAACTGGTGCATTTTGGGAAAATGTATTACACAGCAATACATGAACTAATAAACTTTCTTATCTATATGATTAGTGGTTGATAATATTTATATTCCTAAATGTGTGCTTTCTAAAGTTATTTCTTACATCTTGTAAGAGTCTAATATCAGGAATTTAACTCAAATAGCATTTCAAATCTTATTCCAGGGGACATTATGAAAAGACTTCACAATCTTGTTAGATGTAGAGACCAGACACAAGCTTTTTTTGGAGGATTGGTCACAAAAACCCAAACACAGGAACGTAATTCATTGGTTATTGATTCACATTTTATCAAGATATCAAACTGGGACTGTTATAAAAAATCAAAGAAGATGGAAGTCGCTTTAAATTTATTATCTGCTAAAATAAAATCACCTCAAGAAATTCCTTATAATTATTTTAAGTAGAAAAATCTCTGCACATTCTCCATAGATTGTCAGCACCTAATAAATGAGGTATCTGAAACATTTTTCAGTGCTAGCTTTCTCCTTATCTGAGAGGCAAACACTGAGCATCACTCATTCATGTCCTGTCTCCCTGGTAAGGCTTCAGTGCAACTAAATAAACCGGCAGAAAAGGTTTTGTGGTTAAAAATCTGCTGCATTTTGCAATAATTTCCTAACATGCTGGCAATGCCAGGTTCCCTCTGACTTGAGATATCCCACATGAGAAGCTTGGCCCCAGGCCTCTAATTCTTAATTCTCCAAGTCATGTGTTAGCCTGAAATCCTATGCTCTCTATGTCAAATATACTACTTCTACCATCAAAGTAGGGTATGGTTCAATGACTTGAGAAGCTTCCCAGTGAAATCCTTGTATGGTTCCAGCCTGTTTACTAAAAGGCGTATTGAACAAACTTAAATCATCATTGCTAAGCTTTCTTGTGACTTTCTGAAATATTTGGATAATGAAAACAAATGGCTGTAGCCCTAATAAAAAGATAAGAAAAAATAAAATTTATTCCCACATCTTTTTTTTGTTGTTGTGGAGTAACTAAAAGTATGTGAGGCAATGCATATGTTAATTAGCTTGATTTAGCCATTTCATGATGTCTATCCATTTCAAAACATAATTTTGTATACCACAAATATGAACAATCTTTGTTTATCTAAAAATTAACATGAAAAATGCAGCTAACCCTAATAAATTATATAATTTGTGTTCCATAACAATTTTATTCACAATTTTCTTCTTACCAAATGAACTAGTTGACAGTGGAAGAAGGGCAATAAATCTGAGATTAACTATCAACATCTAAGATTAAAAAAAAAAAAGACATACCCAGTATATTTTAATGAACCCCGTTTGCAATGCCAGAACATACTGCAGCAAAATAAAAAAGATGAAATAACTCTTACTTCGTTTAGCATTCTCTAAATTTTCTAATTCATGAGTGCCCAAATCTCAGAATGTCAATTTTGCTCATATACATTACATTTTTTGTATTCTATTAGTTACCACAGATCAGGAAAAACATGATATTTGTCATTTGGGACTGGCTTATTTCACAATGTATGATGGTTTTCAGTTGCATCCATTTTGTTGCAAAAGTCAGGATTTCAATTTTTATAGCTAAGTAATATTCCATATATACACACACACATATATATATACATTTTCTATGTATATACATTTAAACATAGTATTCTATTTGTGTGTGTGTGTATATATATATATATTTAGTCATCATTTGATGGACATCTGGGTTGATTCCATATCTTAGCTATCATTAATTGAGCCACAATAAACATGGTGGTACAGATAACTCTTTCATTCACTGATTTCCTTTCACTTGGGTGCATTCCCAAGAATGGGATGGTTGGGTCATATGGTCGATCTAATTTCATGTTTCTGAGGAATCTCCACACTGTCTTCCACAATGGCTATACTAGTTAACATTCCTTCCAACAGTGGATTAGGGTATCTTTTCATCTATATCCTTGCCAGCACATATTGTTTGTTGCTTTCTGTGTGACAGCCATTCTGACTGGGGTGAGTAAAACCACATTGTAGTTTTTATCTGCATTTTTCTGATAGTGATCTAGAGCATTTTTCACGTGTCTATTAGCTATTTGAATTGCATCTTTTGAAAAATGCCCTTTCAAATGCTGTGCCCATTTCTTAACTGGATTGTTTATTTTGTTGTTGAGTTTGAGCTCTTTATAATTCTGGATATTAAGACTTTATCACTTATATAGTTTGCAAATATTTTCTCCCATTCCAGTGGTTACCTCTTCACTTTGTTGAGTGCTTTCTTTCTCATCCAGAATCTTCTTAGCTTGATATAATCCCATTTGTCTATTTTTTTCTTTATTTCCTGTGATTCTGGGGTCTTTTCCAAGAAGTCTTTGTGTATGCCAATATCTTAAAGAGTTTCCCCAATGTTCTCTTCTATAATTTGATGGCATCATGACATAAATTTATATCCCTTATCCATTTTGACTTGAGTTTTATATAAGGTGTAAAGTAGGGGTCTTGTTTTATACTTCTGCACATGGATATCCAATACCCCAGCATCTGTTTAAGAGACTGCCCTTGTTCCACAGATTGATTTTAGCTCTTCGTCAAATATTAGTTGGTTGTAGATGCATGGATTGATTTCCAGAGTTTCTATTCTGTACCATTGATCTACATGTCTATTTTTGTGCCATTATGAGACTGTTTTGATTATAATGGCCCTGTAATATGTCTTGAAATCTGGTATTATGACTCCTCTGGCTTTTTATGTTGTTTAAGATTGCTTTAGCTAGTTAGTTCTCTTGTGTTTCCATATGAATTTTAGCAACTTTTTTCTGGGTTTGAGAAGAATGTCCTTGGGATTTTGATTGGGAAGATCATGTTGAATCTGTAAATTGATTGCACTACTATAAGCCTTTTGATGGTATTAATTTTTCCAATACACGAGCTTGGAACATTTTTCCATTTTTTAATCTTCTATTTCTTTTATGTTTTATAATTTTCATTTAGAGATCTTTCACCTCCTTGGTGAAATTTATTCCAAGATATTTAAATTTTTTGTAGCTATTTTGAATGGGGTTGTTCTTACTAGTTCTTTCTCAGCCATGACATTGTCTATGTATACCAGGGGTATTTAATTTTGTATGTTGATTTTATATCCTGCAACTTTGGTAAAGTTATGTTATGTTATGTTATGTTATGTTATGTTATGTTATGTTATGTTATGTTATGGGTTCCAGTAGTCTGCTAGTGGAGTCTTTTGGTTTCCCTATATAAATAATCCCGTCACTTGCAAAAAAGGATATTTGACTTTCTCCTTTCCAAATTGTACCCCTTTCATTTCTTTTTCGTCCCTAATGACTCTGGCTAAAACTTCCAGAATTATATATGAATAGCAATGGTGAAAGTAGGCATCCTTGTCTCTTTCTGGATCTTAGTGAAAATCCTTCTAACTCTTCCCCATTTGATATGATACTTGCTGTGAATTTGTCATATATTGTTTTGATTGTGTTGAGAAATGTTCCTTCTATACCATGAAATTATGTTGTATTTTATCAAATGCTTTCTCTGCATCTACTGAGATAATTATATGGTTTTGATCCTACAATTTGTTAATGTGATTATCACATTTATTTTATCTTTTGTAAAAGATTTATGTATTTGAAATGCAGAGTTACAGAGGAAAGAGGGAGATGGGGAAGGAGAGAGAGAGAGAGCGAGCAAGCAAGCGAGCTTACATCTGCTGGTTCCTGCCCCAAATGGCTGCAATGACTGGGGCTCAGCTAGACCAAGGCCTGGAGCTTTGTTCCATTCTCCTACATGGATGTAGGGGATCCAAAAATTGGTCCATCTTCCACTGCTTTCCCAGACACATTAGCAGAGTGCTGGATCATAAGTGGAGCAGCTGGGACTCAAACTGACATCCATATGGGCTGCCAGCCCCACAGGCCATGGCTTAACCCACTGCCCCTGATTTACATATTTTGAGCTAACCCTGCATACCAAGAATAAATCCCACTTGGTCTGAGTAAAGGATCATTCTGATATGCTGTTGGATTCGATTAGCTAGAATTTTGTTAAGGATTTTTGCATCCACGTTCATACAAGAGATTGGTCTATAGTTCTCTTTCTTTGTTGTAACTTTTTCTGGTTTTGGAATTAAGGTGGTACTGACCTTGTAGAAGGAGTTTCAGAGGATTCTCTTTCAGTTGTTTTGAATAGTTTGAGAAGAATTGGAATTTGTTCTTCTTTAAAAGTCTGTTAGAATTCAGCAGTAAAGCCATCTGGTCCTGGGCTTTTCTTTGTTTGGAGGCTCTTTATTCAGTCTTCATGTTGGCTATTGTTCTGTTTAGGTTTTCAATGTTTTTATTACTCAATTTTGGTAGATTTTATGTGTCTATGAATCTCTCCATTTCTTCTAGATTTTCCAGTTTGTTGGCATATGGCTGTTTATAGTAATTCCAGATGATTCTTTTTATTTCTGTGGTGTCCTTTGTTACATCTTCATTTTCATTTCTGATTTTAATGATTTGAGTTCTTTCTCTTTTTGGGGGGAAGGTTAATTGGGCCAGTGATGTATCAATTTTATCTTTTCAAAAATCCAGCTCTTCATTTCACTGATCTTTTGTATATTTTATTTCAATGTTATCTCTTATCTAATTTCAATTGCTTCTTTCCTCCTACAAATTTGGGATTTGGATTGTTCTTGTTTTTCTAGGTTCTTGAGGACCATTCGTAGCTCATTTATTTGATGTCTTCCCCATTTATTGATGTAGGGACCAATTGCTATAAAGTTTCTTAACAGTGCATTTGCTGTATATTCTAAGTTTTGATATGTTATATAGTCATCTTTATTAGTTTCCAGGAATTTTTTTTATTTCCATTTCAATTTGTTCTATAACCCACTGTTCATTCGGGAGCATGATGTTCAGTTTCCATGTGTTCGCATATTTTCTAGAGATTCTTAAGTTGTTAATTTCCAGCTCATTCCATTGTAATTAGAAAAGATACATGTATGATTTCATTTTTTTTAATTTGCTGAGATTTGCTTTATAGACTAGCATATGCTCTATCCTGAAAAAGTTCCGTGCACTGAGGAAAAGAATGTGTATTCTTAAACTGTGGGTGAAAAGTTCTGTAGATAGTAGTTAGGTCCATTTGGTCCATAGTGTGGATTAGCTCTGTTGTTTCTTGATTTTCTTTCTAGTTAATCTGTCCATTAAGTTATTTTAATTTTCAATTGTTTCTCAAATCTGACCTTAATTATAAATGATAGGTAATTTTTGCCATATTTCCCTAGATTTATAATTTGGTTTTACATCTACTATTATTGAGAAAGGTCAAATTTTTAATGTTTTCAATAAATTGCTCCTCAGAGAATGCCTTTAGAGTTTCATTGGTCTAAGTTTAAGACTCAATAGATTGAATCGCCCAAAATACATATATAAATCATAAAGATCTTACCAAGTGTCCACACATTTTTAATGAGATACCAACTTTAAAATATTTTTGATATCATGTAGCTAAGCAGTCATAAAAAAACTAGACTCACAACATTGCCCGATATAAAACTGTATTGTTAGAAATGTTCTGTATCTGCAGTATCCAGTATAATAGCCACTAACCACATATGGTTTGGAGTGCTTGAAATGTGGCTAGTGTGACTGAAGAATTGAATTTCCAGTATTTTTTATGATAAATCATTTAAACATGACTGCCACATTGGAAGGTACAGATGAGATGAAGTCTCATGAATTAGTGCATGTGTCCTTCTGAATTCGATGTATTACATAGCTGAAAACATTATCCCAGGGGGTCCAAGTGGAATAAGATTCCATCTAACAATTTATATTTGTGAGCCCAGAGGCATCAAGAACAGTATTTCAACTTCTGTAAAGTAGGAGATCTGTTTGGTTGGTTTTCAGCACCAAGGTTTTCCCATGATGCCTTTTGAATAACATGTTTCTATGTGTGCTTCAGGATATCCCCTCATGGATTCTACAGAGATTTGAAAGTTAGAGATCTGGGCTGGTGCTGAGCCATGTATTCTTTGATGTTGCTGAAACTGGCTGCTATCCAAAACCCACCCCCCACACACAATTATGAATTTTTTTCCATCACTTAACTCATTATGAAATATAAGTAGATGCTCAAAACATTTGTGAACCCTCTATTATGGAGCAAGACACTCCTATTTTAGGTTAAAATTATCCCTTTCTTAACCAGGAAGAAACTGGTTTGTTTTGTTGGTTTTTGCATTCTGCTAGAGTTGCCCGCAGAGGCACCAGCGAGCACAGTTGAAAGCCATCAGCAAAGCACAAACACAATTGTTGAGTGTTCCCAGCCGTCAGAAATTCATTATGTGGATCAGTAACGTGTGCCTCCCTAGTTCCATTCTCCTATCTTCTGTGCAGTTTAATATTTTCAATAGTTCCCATTGAACTAAATGTTACACGATGGTAAATAATACTGAACCAGATAGGTGAGTATCCAAATTTACACATTAGATGTCATGGATTTGTAGTCCCTGTCTAAAAGGATCAGCATTCATTCCTTTAGGCAGAAACGCGCATAAGTATCAGAAAGTAAACACCTGTGTACCAGACCTAATTTAGTAGATGTATATCAAATTGCTCTATTGCTCTAAAAATCTCATTAACTTAAAACTTAATTGTCACATTTGCCCAAGAGCAATCCAAAGAAATGCAAAGGCAATTCTCAAATTATATGGTAATGATGGAAAAACTGTAACTTAGAGACATAGAAATTCACAGATTTATAGACAAGTAATTTTATTTAATATTAACTCTTAATTTTATCAAATAGTTAACTACAGGGATATATTTCTAGCATATTACTTTATGGGGAGCGCCCATTTCCACCCTTGCTTTTGAAGTAAAGTTTCTAAGGAGAGAACCTAATATGTGAAGCTTCTTTGGCTTTCAAGAACTGCCTGTTCCCCATCCCCATCCGACCCTTTCTCATATTCTAGGGGATCAGACCCACAGAGGCTCCCTGTGTTCACAGATGCCTGCATGAAAATAAGGAGCCCAAGTCCAATAACAGCTTGGGCTGGGGCTTCATCCAGATGTCTGGTGCCTCTTGCCTAACATCCAGACCCTGGCTTTGATCCTGTAATCTTTGGCTGCTTTTACTTCTAGCTAAGATTTTGTCAGTTTGGATTCCAATACCACATTGCTTTAGTTTCCAAAGCTCTGGCACATTGTCTTATCAGATGTAACCTTACTCTTCCTTGGATTACTTTTTCTACCAGTTTCTTCCTGCCTTAGTTGAAGTTCACGTGTGTGACTCTTTCCCCACCTTAACTTGTGTTTCTATGCACATTCTCCTGTTCCTTTGTCTTTATTTTCTGGACTTACAAACCTTAAAATGTACCTCAAGAAATTATTTCCCCAAGGTCATACAGGGAGTAAAGGGAAGAACACTGTGTTTATTGTCCCATCTGTCTCCCACCATATTTTCTTGGCAAAAATGGGCTGAGAGCCACGCTCTGCCTTGGTGGCAAGGAGGCCAGTTCTCCCAACCAACAGCCCAAAACTTTATCCTTCCATGGTGTCCTCACTTGAGTAAACACATAAATTGTAGAAAAGCAGAATGCTATCAACCCAGGGACGGCCTATAAATTATAAAACATAATAAAACGAGTTTGCTTCTATGTATTCAGCCTTGGGCTTAACATACATAACCTCTACATTATTTATGCTTTCTTAAATAATAACACAGTTTTATAGAAGCCTGACTCCAAACATAGCTAGCAACATAAAGTACTTTCATAATTGCAGAATTTCAGAGATTCATTTCAACTTCTGATGACCTAATAATTTAATTGAGAGAAAGGTGATGACTGTGTGTTTTCTTATCCAACAATAAACAATGTCACTCGACTGAGTCATCAGAATTTATGATGAACTTAACTGATATTTTTCAGCTTTGACACTCCCAAGACAACTTGGTCTTTAAGAATGGGCCAAACCAATGACTTATGCCCCTTGGAAAAGTAAGGAAATGATTTAAACGCCTAACATCTCTCACTCTCTCCCAAAATTATCATAACCAATATAGCAGATAGGCACCCTTTAACTTAACCTGCCTCACCAAATACACATGAGAACCACTTCCAGGAGTGTGCCTTGAATCGTTATGACTTTCTTAGAAATTTAGAGGCATCATTTTTGGAATTGTGGTAAACAGAGTTTAATATAATATTCAGGTTCGGAAAATGTGCAGCCCAAGCCAAGGAACACTGGGCTCACTTATTAGACATATCCAAATCAGATCGAACAAAGGTAACATCTGACTTCATCTTACCTAAATAGTGACTGAAGGGTTTCTGAGGCTAACAGGTCATTTTAAAAGTTTCTAAATATAAAAGGAGAACATTATAAAATTCATAGAAAACGGAATTTAAAAAAGATTAAGAGCAGGTGTGCAGGGTAATGATTAAGATGACCACATCCCCCATCACAGCACCTGGGTTTGATCCCTGGCTTCAACTTCTGGCTCCGGCTTTGGGATGCAGTGCTGATGGCACAGTTGGATTCGTCCTACCCATGAGGGATACCTAGACTGAGTGCACAGCCCTGTCTATTGTGGGCATTTAGGGAGTGAACCAGAGAATGGGCCCTTTTCTCTCTTCCTCTCTCTTTGTCACCATCTCTCTCAAATAATAAAATAAATTTGGCACAAATTTTGAGATCTCTACATACATTTTCAAATGTATTATCTATAACTTTTTCAAAAGATTTATTTATTTATTTGAAAGGTAGAGTTATATAGAGAGAGAGACAGAGCTTTTATCTGCTAGTTTACTCCCCAGATAGTCACAATGGTCACGACTATGCCAGGCCAAAGCCAGGAGCCAGAAGCCACTTCTCGATTTCCTACATGGGTTCAGGGACCCAAGAACTTAGGCCATCTTCAACTGCTTAGCCAGGTGCCTTAGCCGGGAGCTGGATTGGAAGTAGAACAGCCAGAACGTGAACCATAGCCCTAATGGGATGCCGGCACTGCAAGTCATGGCTTAATCTGCTATGCCACAACACTGGCACTTTCCATAAATTTTTGAAGTCCACTCTATATATAGATTGCAAAATTTTTTCCCCAAAAGAAACTTATCTTTTCATTCTATCTTCCATGAAAATTTTAAGTACCTTGATATTTAGGGAAACTGATGTCCAAAATGCATTTCACTATAAAATATGTGTTTAGGTTGAGACTTTCTAAGTCCCACAGCTTCATCACACACCCGGGACAGAGGGACAGTGTGGCAGCACTCTGCTTTCCAAGCAGGTGGTTAAGTAAAATAACATAGACCACCACTCTCTGCTGGGCTTCATTCAATCTGCAATCAGCTGCAGTGTACAAGTCAACATCAGAAAGTCCCTGCTTCACATCTGCTATTTTCAGCTTGTTTCATTATCAGAGGGTCCGATTGGTGTAAGCCGAGATAACCAACAGATGGGCAGAACTGCACACCAAAAACACCCAAGCTACAAAAGGCAATTTAGCAAAATAAAAAGAGGAATTATAAATATGAATATATTTATGTGTATATAAAACTAACAATGAGGTCTTTGGGCTCTACTCCACTACATCTGGAAAAGTTGCTTTTAAGAGTCTCAAGTTTATCAAGACAGCCGTAAAGTCCATGGTTACCCCTGGTGCTGTGCAGAATCAATCTAACCTGACGTGTCCACAGGCGCGTGGTGCCTGGCAACCACGCTGCTGCAAGAAGGACCCATGAGGCACTTTGCAGCCTTGGCAGCTGAGGGCGCTCCGCCCGGGGTCTGTGGGCCTGTCTCTGGCTCCATCCCCTAGGGTGGTCTCTTTTTCCTGGGGGTGACATTCACTAGGGAAGACAACAAGACGAGTCGTTATTAGGGCCGCAGAATGAGGAGAATCCAGAGCAAGCTGGCAGTGGCCCCTTCTTTATGAAGAGCAGTTCTCATCTGAGCCCTGCCACGTGACCGCTCAGACACCAGAGAGAAGGAGCCTTAAAGCAACACTGCTATGGGACAGTGACTCAAAGCAGGACTCCATTCAAGAATGTTCTATGGAATTACTGTCCTCCCACCCACCCGCAAAAGTTTTGGGATCCTGATTCTACAGAGGCCATTGCAGCTTTTTACCCTAAGATGAAAGTTTTCATGTATTTTCTCTCCATTATCCACACCATCAACTTCCCCTCTCCTCTCTTTTTCTCTCACTGTTTTGCCAACTACCTCTTCATTCACCAACTCTACACTGATGATGAGGATTCATAAGTATTACTGGTTGTAAGAGAATTATATAGTTAGTTGGGTGATACAATGAAACAGAGCTGAACATAGGAAGGCAAAGGGACCAGCATAAATTTGAACAACTCAAAGAAGACATGAGAATATTTTTCTTATCCACTGCAGTGTCACTTCGTGATCTGTAAGGTTTTCCTTTTATCAGACTAAAGTATATTTAGCTTTGAGTCTTGTTCTATTTTGAAGACTTAATTTTTTTTATTTGAAAGGCAGAGTTACAGAGAGAGGGATGGCCGTCAGAAGCCTTTCATAGGGAAGTCACCCTGGCCTATTGGCCTAGCTGAACCCCGCAGTTCTCCAGGCTTTGGGTGACTTTTGCTTCCGCCTGAGTGGGAATCTTGTTGCTCACCTCAGAAGGCAGGTTCCATCCTTGCAGTGAAACTGGAGGTCTCTCTGGAGGAGGGAGATCCAGGTCGTTGGGATTTGTCTGGAACCAGTGGAAGAGAAAATCTTGGGGCCAGAGTTTTACTGCACCATCTAATGCAGTAGGCATCTGCTACCTGTGTAAGGTGAGCCCTTGAAATGTGACTAGTCAGAATCCAGATGTGCTCTGAGTGGATTCTGAAGCCTTAGAGCAAACAAGAGTGTAAAGGATCTCATTAGTATTTATTGGTCGTTACATATTGAAATGATATTTTACTTATTAGAGTACATAAAATTCCTTACTAAAATTGATTTCTGCTCTTTTTTAATGCTGTGTGCCTTCTAAAATGTGTGAAATCACATATGTAGCTCATGTTGTCTTTCTATTGAAAAGCACCAGTGGAGACCCTGGGTTTCTAATATCTGTTTCCTTAGGTGAGAAAAGGCTCAGACTGCTGCAGAAAAGCTGCCACCTGAGTCCCATGCTATAACAAAGTGACATTTGGCCCCTATAATGTCAGGGTTTTTCTTCTTTCTCTGGTTTGATGAAGCCCATGTCCTATGGGTTAATGCAAACCCCTAGCCCTGGCAATAACATTGTGCATCCTGCATCTGGGAGAGATAAGTACCAATCAAATTCTTGACCTCACTATAATTGTCAACAGGCAGTTCTAGCTGTTAAAAATTGAAAAATCTATTTACAGAGACTTAAAATGTGATGTGCTTTTCCTACTGGCTTTTCTCATTAACCTAACTAAACATTCATTGCAGCCTATTCTAAAGCTGTACCTCCCATTAGCACAAAGGAAAATTTGTCCTCACACCTGATGCACTAGAGTAAGGAATACATACACATTTTCAGTAGAGAACCTTCTTTAAAGAAGAAAATTCTCTTTTCCCCATGTATTGTATCCTGAGTGCACAAATTAGACCTCTCGAAAAGTTTAATGTGGGTTGGAGGAAGGGCCTGTGGTGCAGTGGGTTAAGCCACCCTGCAGAAGCCCACATTCTATGTGAGAGTGCCTGATTTGAGTCCTACTACAATCTTCCCATCTAGCTTCCTGCTAGTGGGCCTGGGAGGTAGCAAATAATAACCTAAGTACCTGGGATCCTGCCACCCACATGGGACACTCAGATGGAGTTTCTGGTTCCTGGCTTAGCCCTGGCTATTGTGTGCATTTGGTGAGTGAATCAGCAAATGGAAAACCTCTGTGTGTGTGTGTCACACTGTTTTTCACATAACTAAATAAATCTTAAAAATGTGTTGGAGTCGCCTAATGAGCCATTGCTCATCCTCCTATTGGCAAACTGAACATTTGGGAGAGGGTTTGGAAAGAGGTTAAAAAAACAGTTCATGTGGGCAGTTCTACTAGGCTATACATACATGACAGAGTAAAGTATTTTAATTATTAGACTCAGTGTTATTTACAGAAACCCAGGCATAATTACTACTGGACTGCACTGTTGGGGTGAAAGATTTATTTAATAGGCCTGTCTTTTGCCTTTGGGTTTCACCTTAAACATCCTTTTGGCTTATGATGAAAACTGTTGTACAGTGCCTAAAATAATCTCCCATTTCCGTGCTGAGCACCCAATATATGGCATAAGTAGTCCTTCTTGTTGGCTAGACAGTGTAATAAGCAATGCATTAAGCAATACAGGTTGCAAGCAAGCCTGTTTTCTCCTGATTTTCCAATTCTCTGGACTTCTTTAAACTTTCTGCATTAATCTTTTCCTTTTGACCTCTGCATTAGGCTTTTCTTAGATTTACAGAAAAAGGAAAGCACATTTGGATTTAATTAGAGTCATGAGAGTCTAATGTAAAGAGTTGAAATGAAGAAGCCAGGGTGCCAGCTGCTTAACTAGTCCCTCACCCCCAGCCCCACGTGCACCTGGGAAGCAGAGTCTTTGAGGAAGAGGTAGTTCATGCGGTTCCAGCAACAGAGTTATCTAATTGGCACTGTGGGAGGGTGACCTCGGAAGAGAGTTTTATTTCCCACTTTTGAGATGATTCAGCAATTCTGCTTGTCCCTCCTGGGGCTCCTGGCCAGGCCGTCTGCCCTGCTCTGCCTCTGAATTTCCCACTCTGCCAGAGAAAATAAGTCCCTGATGCAGCTGGGGACTGTCAAGCAGGACAGTTTTCCCATTCCTATTTCAGTTCCCAGAACCTTTCGTTGTTTTACATAACCATGTGAACCACTTCAGGAACTGTTTTAATCGTTTGTCTTTTGACAATGAAAATCATTAAATGTGATCAAATGGAAACACTCCAGGCTTAAAAATAAAGATTAATAAATTGATCTTCATTTTAATAATAAGGACATTAAAAATGACTTCTAACAGATAATTAGCAATGAATATAGTTTAATGTGCTTTAAACCATTTAAGAACATGATTTACTGAAAATTCATTTCAAAGGTATTTTATTTGATTTTTGGTATCAAATGCAAAAATGCAAATTTAAGCTCAGATATATTGTATTGAGGCTGAAAAAATGCTACCATGGACTCAAATTATTTTGTTTTGCTTTACAAAAAAATTAACTGATTTATTTTATAATATCTATGTTTGATTTCAAATGACCAGACAAAAGGTTTAAAAATTTCAATCAATTTTTCTGTAAGATAAAGATATGGTCAATATTTAGTACTAGTGGATGGAACTCCAAATCAGAGTTGCTTATCATATATTTTGTCTTTAATGTAGAGTTTTGAAATGTTAGAATTGTACAGGATCGAAATACTAGTTGTCTCTATGAGTGCAATTTATAGATCTCTTAAAGGTCATCTTGAAATGAAGTTGTGGACATCTGATCATTTTTATATTCCTTATTATGTTTTATTTCAACTTTAATACAGTGAACTCTTGCTGACTTTATCTAATGTGACATTTTAGGTTTAAAAGAATATATGACTAAGAATATACTAAATAATTGTAAATTATTAACTGCGGACTCCTGTTTCCAGTAATATGGTAGATTAGATCCCTTGATCAACCCCCTTAATAGAAACAACTAAAAATACTGAGAAAAGTTAAAAGTACATTTTAAACGTATAGTTTAGCTGTTACAAAAGTAAGTTATTTGTTAATCTTACAAAACAAAGTGTAGGCAAGACTCCTGGTCAATTGGTGGATGAGGCAAACTGAGCTTTGCCCTGGGAATTCCTGCCAAACTATGGAGAATTTAGTCTTCCACCTATGCTTGTTTGTGTACGTAGGCTACAGGGTACAGACAAAGCAGATCACTGGGGAATCTAAAATGGGAGCTCCATTTAAACCTGGAATTTAAAATGTAGTCCTTTAGTGTTAGGATAAATAAATGATAATTCCAAAATGTATTCCATGCAAATTTTTGTTTTGAATTTACAGTTTATGATCCAAAAGTTTGAAGTGGAGAATTTAAGTCAAGTGTTGCTGGATTTTGTTGTGGCAGAGATAATAGTACTCATCCTGTATCACAGGGTTTCCTTACATTTTCCAGCTCCTTAGCAATCAGACCTTGGTCAGTCCTTAGCAATTCAGACCAATTAGCTACAGGTAGAAAAAACACAAGTTATATAGTGGGTAAAAGAATAGCAGAGCTGTTGAGTCCTTCTCCAGCAATGTTGACCAAGAATAATATGTGTTCCAGATAAAATAATTACAAGAAAGTGGAAACTCAATTATCTGGATAAAAGTCAGATGTCATGAAAAGTTCCTTAAACTTGCAGCAGAGTTTGTATGAACAGAAATCAAGCATTGTGGTATAAAGCAACTGAAATTTGGGCATGTTAATAAAATCTGAATATAGAATGTTCTGCCTAAGTGATTGATAAAAGCAAATACAAATACAGAAATAGTCAACTTACAGCAGTAGTCAAAGAAGAACTGTACACGAAAATCCAAGGTACATCACCTATAGCCAATATTTACAAAACACAAAAAAGTCACAAATGATTGAAATCCACATGAAACAAATGTTAACAGAAACATACCTCAAACCTTTAAATATAAATATCCTACGTAAAGTGAACTATCATTATTACATTTAAAGAAATAAAGAAGAATTTGAAATTTTAAACAGAGAACAAGAAACTGTAAAAATTATGAAGATGAAAAAGGAACGAAGTAAAACTCCTGGAAATAAAACATAATTGACATTAGACAGCAGGTTATACAGCTGAAGAAAGAATTAGTAAATCTGGTATATCTGAAGATAAATCTAAACTACACAGGCTAAAATTTAGGAAAATGTGAAAGGGAGGTTAAAAGAAAGAATTGAGACAATAAAACATACATCTAATCCAAGTTTTAGAGAGAGATAATAGGATCTTCAAAAAGCAATACTTAAAGAATTACAGAATGGTCAAGAGTTGTAAAAATAAACTAATCTTTAAAACCTGGAAGTCAATTGATTCTCAAGCAGGACCAACTCACTTAAATCCACTCTTAGACACATCATGGTGAAACTGCAGACTCCCAAAGAGAAAGAGATGTTAAACTTAGCCTGAGATAATCAATCAACAGCTCCCTAACAAGAGAGTAGCAAAGTGAATATACTGTCAATAGGGATAACACAAGTCAGGGGGGCATGGAATACTTTATATATATATATATATATATATATATATATATATATATATATATATATATAAAATGCTGACAAAAAAATCACGTCAAACAAGGGCCAGATACCCAACAAATGAGGGGACTATAAAGGCATTTTCACACAACCATAAGTCTAGGGAATTCACTAGGCAATGGAATAATAATAATAAATAGGCAATGGAAGGAAATTGTAAGAAAGGCACAAGAAAATTTCACTACACTGAAAGTCTGTGATGCAAAATAAGCAGGTAAAAATGAAAAGCGAGGATAATAAGCAAAAATATTGGTAAACACAAGGATAATATCAAGCAAATGTTGACATACAAAAAAACAACAAAAATAGGGTGGATAAAAAATAGGCCACAGTAAAGACACTGGACATTACAAGCCTATAACTTACATGGAAAATTGGTCAGAACTAACGCTTAGATTATTTGAGAGAGGTAAAGATAAACTTGATTATATTAAGTATCCATGACAAATAGCAAGGGTGCCACAACAAGAATAGATATAGAAGATATAAAATCCAACAAGCAGAGGAAAGAAAACAGAGCAATAAATCTCAATAGATAGCAGGAAAAACAAAGATAAAGTGATACAGAGGCATCTAGAATGATGGTGGAAATCAACCAAATGCTTAAGTATTCAGAAGAGATGATATGAACTAACTCCTCAGTGTATGCCCTAAGGAAATGCTACTATACCAACAGCAAGTTCTTGACTAGTCTGAGCAGCATATTCAAAATGACCAGGAACTAGGACAGGGATTTAGCATTGCTGGTAAGATATCTGCAGCCCATGCCGTCAGAGTGCCCGGGCTGAAGTCCCTGTCGCGATCCTGACTCCAGCTTCCTGATAATGCACACTCTAGAAGGCAGCAGTGATAGCACACGTAGTTTAGGCCCCATCATCCACATGGGAGACTAAGACTGAGTTCCTGGCTCCTACCTTCTCCATTGGCCAGCCCCTGCTGAGGGGGGCATTTGGGGAACACCCCAGCAGATGTGAGTACTCACTCCCCACCTACCCACCTCTCTCCTCACTCTGCCGCTCTCCCTCTCAAATATGTAATTTTAATGGCTAAAAAATAGAAATTTTCAGCACTCATATCACGGTGGAATAAAATAAATTTTGACATATTACACATATGTCATATAGAGCAACAAGAATGAAGAATCCACCACTACATGCAGCAATATGAGTGAATCTCTCAAACACCACGTTAGGTGTAAGAGGGCAGGTACAAAAGAGAACATAGTATTTAACTGCATTTACGTGGAGCACAAAAGCAGGCAAAACTAATCTATAAGGAAGGTCAGGATAGTGGTGGCGGATGGGAGGGGGATGAGACATGTGACTAGAAAGGAGAAGCAGAGGCTTCTGGGAGGTGGGAAGGCTTTCCTTTTCAGTTACACAACTATGTCCTGTGTAAACATTCATCAATGACATAGTCATGATTTATGCATATTCTTCATGAATGCTAAACTCTAATAAATGGTTTTAGAAATCTAGTAATATGTTATTCATAAAAAATATACCTATCATTTAAGAAAACAAATATTAACAAAGAATGGAAAAAATTACCAGTTACTGGATGATTAGATCAAATAGACTTAAAGACAAAGCTTTACTAAGGATAACAACATTCACTATAAAAGATATAAAATACTAAATTTGTGTGCGCCTAATTATAAACTCAGAATGTATAAAGTGAAATTTTACTAGAAAGAGATACTGACAAATTCACAAACGTAAGAAACAGATCTGACTACACTTCTATCAGAAATCAAAAGATCAAGCAGACAAAAAAATCAATACGATATAGATTAGAGAAAAACAGTTTAAAATCTTAACCAGTAGCTTTGTTGGGCACAAAAACTAAAGACCATATATTGTTCTTAAGCATATATTCAGCACTACAAATACTGGTTTTATGTTAGACCGTAAGATTTCTTTAACAAATTTAAAAAAATTGACTATATAACATTACTTTTTTTGTGATCACAAGGGAGTATAAATAAAAATGACACTATTCTGGAAATTTAAAATATATACATATAACTATTAAACTCATAGAAATCAGAATTTAAAAATAAAATGCAATAAATAAAATCACAATATGAAAAGGAGTTCATTAAAAAGCTGAAGCTGCATATTCAGATAAGTTTACGTTAGAAATGAAGTCAAAATTAATGAGGGAAAGCAAGAGGATATACTCAAAGAAAGAAGGAAAACTTAGAAATAAGACTAAAAATTAGTCAAGTAACCAAGATATTAACAAAGCCAAAAGTTGACTCTGTGAAAAGACTAATAAAAGTCAAATCTTAAAAATAATGGTAAGGGAAAAAAAAAGAAGAGTAAATATAAGGAAGCAATATAAAGGGTGAGCAAGGGTACATAAAAGATCTGCAAACATTAATAGAAAATAAAGGCAAAGATATTTTGTCATTGTACCAGAAAACTTTGGCTATGAGGTAAGTTCTATGAAAAACACAGCTTATTAAAATTTATTTTAAAAGAAATATTTTATAATGGTAAAGGAAGTGGAGTCAGTTTGGATAATCTTTTCTCATGTACAAAATTACTAGACCCACATAGCTTTACTGACAAAACTTATCATCAAGAGATAAATAATTTCTGATAATTCATGATAATAAAAGAGAAAAAGTCTTACAATCCTGATAAATAGCCATGTTAATGTTGATATCAAATTCAAAGTGTGGGACAAGGAAGAAAATTGCAAGGTCAGTCTCATGAATACAGATGGGAAAATCCTACATAAAATAGTAGCCCACCAAAACTACCAGTATAAAAGATAATAAGTTGTTACCATGTTGGTTTTATGTTAAGGAAACAGAAAACTCATTATTTGTAATTTACTGCATTAAGGAGAAAACATATGGTTATTTTTTGATAGCTGCAGGAAGAGCATTCAATAAACTGAAAATCCATTTACAACAGCATCTGTCAGTATAGTAGGAATGGGAGTAGTGCTTATTATTCCCTCTGTACCCTCCAGGTCTGTTCTCTCTCTACCACGATTCAGGCTCTAGGATGCCAAACCCTAAGACCTGCATCCCGTAGATGCCTTACTGTCAACTGCATGTTAAGTTTGGTCAGTATTAACGGAAAGAGAGAGAAAGGAGGGAGTGAGGGAGAGGTGGAACCAAAACCAGCACACTTGTGCCAGCCCTGACAGCATATTTATAAAGCTATAAGTCCCAGTGGATGTCAACACAAGGACTGACAAACAGATCCATTAGCAGAAAAGAGTAGATCAGAGAGGCCAGAGACAAGCCCAGATAAATTGGAAACCTGATTTATGAAAAAATAATTGTGATTTACAGATCAGTGAGGAAAAAGATTAAAACAAGCAAAAGGTTTTGGAAGAATTGGGAAAAATATATATATAAAATCAATTCCAAGTAGATTTAAGATTCAAGATGAAAGAAAAAAGGACAATATTTTATAAATAAAATAAGATTTGTTATTACTTTGGGGCAGGGAGAGATTTATTAAGAAACAAAGTTTCAACACCAAAGAAGAAGATATTAATAAATCTGCATCAAAATTTAGAACTTTAGATCATAAGATACACTGCAATAAAAAATGATAAGGGAAACACTGCAAAGTTATTTGAAAGATATACAGCCAAAAGAAACCAATATTAAACTCTTCAAAGAATAAAGAAGTAAAAGACAAATTATACAACCTCCTTCCACCAAAAAAAGTAAAAGAAGTAGTGTTACTGAATATTAGAAAAAGTACAATATCTCATACACAAAGTAAAAAATTTTATCTGCATTTTGTTATCAGAGGAATGAAAAATCCAAACCACTGTGAGATACTATTTCATACCTGACTAAAACAAAAGATCAGAAATCTTGTCAAACCAAAGAATGTGAATAAATGAAGTAATGTGAAATCTCATTCACAACATTGAGACTAAAAATTGCTACAGTCATTTTGGAAAACAATATTGCACTGCCCTATAGAATAGTGCATGCACCGGCCGGCGCCGTGGCTCAACAGGCTAATCCTCCGCCTTGCGGCGCCGGCACACCGGGTTCTAGTCCCGGTCGGGGCGCCGGATTCTGTCCCGGTTGCCCCTCTTCCAGGCCAGCCCTCTGCTGTGGCCCGGGAGTGCAGTGGAGGATGGCCCAGGTGCTTGGGCCCTGCACCCCATGGGGAGACCAGGAAAAGCACCTGGCTCCTGGATCCTGCCATCGGAAGAGCGCGGTGCGCCGGCCGCAGCGCGCCGACCGCGGCGGCCATTGGAGGGTGAACCAATGGCAAAGGAAGACCTTTCTCTCTGTCTCTCTCTCTCACTGTCCACTCTGCCTGTAAAAAAAAAAAAAAAAAGAAAAAGAAAAGAATAGTGCATGCACCTGGCCTATGACCCAGCTACTGCACTTCTGGACAGATAACCTAGGGGAATACTTATACATATAGACCAAGAGCAGGCATAGAAATATTCAGAAAAAAAGAGTTCTATAGATATTCATCAGTAATAGAATATACAAATCAATCATAATTCATATAGTAGAATAGCAATGAAAACAAGCCAATGAATGCAGCATAAACATGGCTGAATCTCAAAATATCATTGATTGTGCTTATTTGATTGGGAGAAGAAGAGAGAAAAAAGAAAAGAGAAAGAATCTTCCAACTTCTGGTTCAGTGCCCCAACTGCCCATAACAGCCAGGGTGGAGCCAGGCCAGGCCAAAGTCAGGGATCGGGAAATTAGTCCAGTTCTCAATCTGGGACTCAAGTCCTTGAGCCTTCATCTGCTGGCCCACGCCCCCAAGTACACATTAGCAGGAAGTTGGGTCAAAAGTAGAGGATCCTAGGGACATGAACTAAGCATCTGCTGTGGGATTCAGCATCCCAAACAGCATCTTAACAACTGTACTGAACAGCCCTGTTCCCTGGCTTTTCCCTTATTCTTGAGATTAGTCTATACTTCCTGGAGTTGAGCTTACAGCCTTAATCATTTTTATTAAATTTTTGCCATTAATTTCCTCATCTATTACACATATGCACACACGCATACATGCGCACACACACACACACTTCTCTTTCTAGAACTCCACTGACAAACATGCTAGATTACTTTATCTTGCCCAGCTCATTGATGTTTATTAAGTGTTTCAGTCTTTCAGTTTGATAATTTCGATTACTTTGTCTTTAAGTTTGCTGATGCTTTCCTCGAAGCATCTAATTCACTGTTAATCCTATCCAGGGGTAAGTGTTTGCTTTGAGTGTTTTCACTTCTTTTCCTTCCCAATAGTTATGCCTTCTTCCACTTTCTTGAATGTATATCCATATAACTTAACATTCTTGATTACTAACCTGATCATTTATCTCCTTTCTGGGTCTGTTTATATTGGGTGTTTTCTGTCCCTGGTGGTTCTTTTTATCTTGGGTAGTTTTTAATTGGATACAGACCTTGTGAATTTTGTATTGTAGGGTTGTTCTATCTTGTTATATTCACTTAACATATTTTGATGGTTTGCTCTTAGATGCAGTTAAGTTCCTTGGAAACAGTTTTATCCTTCCCAAGATTGCTTTTAGGTTTGATGACTAAAGCAGAACGCTTCTAGTCTAAGGATAATTTGAATGCACATTGGAGGCAATATCTTTTTCAGGGCTTTACTTGATGCTTCCTTTATTAGCAGATCTCTCTCCTCTGGCTTCCAGAAGCACAGACTGCCCCATCCCTGTATGACCTAATTGTGCTGCTTTTTCTTGTCCTTGGTAGTTTCCCCGTAGGCATCAATCAGTACTCACATCAAGACTTGAGTGGAACCCTCTGCCAATTTTCAGAGCAGCACTTCTATGCTTTCTCAAGTCCCTCCCATCTTCTTCCTCCCCTCTCTTCTTTCTCTTCGCCTACCTGCAAGTTCTAACCCTTTGGTCTCCCTAATTTCACATCTTTTTGCTTTCTACTTGAAGAGGCAGTTGACTCTCTGGGCCCTTCACCATGACCTAGAATCTTCCTAGGCAAGAAACTGGAACCATCATAGGGGTTACTACTTGTTTCCCTTTTCTCAGGGATTACAGCCAGCAGGCACTGCCTTCTGTCCAATGCTTAAAACCATTGTTTCATATGTTGTCAACTGTCTTTAACCCCCACAATTTATCACTGTCAAATAGCATTACTAAGATTGTCTTAAAGTGCTGCCAAAAACTAAGTAGCGATTGCACCTGCTGTTGAGATCTGTTATCCAGAATTGAACAAACTCCACGTTAAGCTGATTAAATACCCACGTTCCCAAATTCCTACGAAGAGTTTTTAGAAGCATAAGATAGTTCATTTAATCTCTGCTGCTAGATAAAAGTGCAATAATGAGTAACCTTATCCCAGTCTGTTCTTCAGACCAGTGTAGCAAAAACTGAGGTTAAAAAAAAATGATGGAGCAATTTCCTCAAATATACAATTAATTAAAAGTGGCTCCAAAAATATGGATCTTATGACTCTCAGTTGATCTTTTAAATTCATTCTCTTTAATAAAGACAGTTATGCATGAATATATAACATTTACAAATCTGAGGAGTAATGAATCATGGTTCCTTAAACAGAAACATCAAAGGAAGGGTGATTCAATTGAATCCTCAGAAAATACTGGTGTTGAATGACCACTGTGCTCCCAAGCTGGGTCCAACCCAGGTATGCATTTTTAGAACATGGTCTCCTGTACCACTCTTCAGCCTTCTAAACCTTTTTCTGGAATATACAGGTGGAATGACTAGTGGCTGAGTACATAACTCATTGATATGTGCATCACTCACTCATAGTTAAGATCATCACAAGTATGCTTAGCACATAACTTGTGACTACAAGTATAACTAGTGCCTCAGTGTATAACTTATGGCTGACATAGGCTCTCAGGCTAAGCAGACCTAACTTTGTCTCACTTCTCTGACTCTTACAAAAAACCAGTTTCTTCATGTATAGTATGAAGATAACAAAAGAACCCCATCTTGGATGAGCTGTAGGATTTAAATAATTCAGAGCATTGAGATGCATAGCACTCCTTCAGAATATTAGTAAGAAATCATTAGATGCTCAGTGTTATCACTATTTTGTTCCATTGTGACCATGTTTGCCTAGAATGCCTGTATCTTTAGTAATCTGTAGCTGAGAGCAGTCTCTCCTTGAAGTTCAAAAACAGCCTATTATTGTGTTTGCCTCCATTTACTTTGGCTCAGGCAAGGCTCTGTAGGATTTGGCACAAGAGTCAAATAATTATTTGTTCGGCTACAATGATTCAAACCTTCTTTATGCCCAGGTACCTGTATGTTTACCCCAGAGATATAATGCTCTTTTAATTAAATATTGTAAAATCTGGAAAAATCTTGAAAAGCTTCGGTAAGCTGTGTGAAACTCACAGTGAGAAACAATGAACAAACAGGTCACTTGTAGGCTGAATAAGCTATGCTCTCAGTGACGCTGATTTTGTAGGAAACAAATTTCTTTCTACCATCTGCTGTACCTTTAAATTAAGTAAGCGGCCAGTTTTCTCACCCGGCTGAAAAGTCATACCAAGGCTGTGAACTGACATCGTCTTTGCTTTCAGAAGTCCAGGGTTTGGGTATTTGGCTGTGCTGCCTTCAAACTACTTTGACGTTTTCACTGAGACCCAGTTTTTAAAATGTCCATGACAAGCAATTCTGTACTGTCTCTGATTCACACCCGGTAACAGCTTCCAGTCAACTTTTCAAACTCTGTATTGCCAGCAGATGTTTGTACAAGACAGAATCTTAAACTAGTGGGGAACCACTAGTACTGGTTGTGAAAAGGAATGAATAAGGAAAGTGATCTGTTAGGACAAAGCAGCCACCTTCTACTGCTAGCCCTTTTACCACCTTTTTTTTATAATTAAAAAAAATTTTTTTTGACAGAATAGACAGTGAGAGAGAGACAAAGAGAAAGGTCTTCCTTTTCCATTGGTTCATCCCACAATGGCCACTGCAGCCAGCATGCTGCGGCTGGCGCACTGTGCTGATCCGAAAGCAGGTGCCAGGTGCTTCCTCCTGGTCTCCCATACGGGTGCAGGGCCCAAGGACCTGGGCCATCCTCCACTGCACTCCCAGGCCACAGCAGAGAGCTGGACTGGAAGAGGGGCAACCGGGACAGAATCCGGCGCCCTGACCAGGACTAGAACCCCGGGGTGCCGGTGCTGCAGGCAGATTAGCCTATTGAGCCGCAGGTGCCAGCCAACCAGCCTTTTTAATGGAGACTATATGGACTGTAATTTTTTTTTTAAATCTCTCATGTAATCTGACTTTAGATTTGGCAGAGAGAGAAGAAAATGAAATGTTACCAAATGTTTTTGTGTCTCAGTGAAAACTGATGAAGGAAGACTGAATCCCATTAAATTATTCCAGGGCAAAAGCACATATTTACCCATCAGGAAAACAGGAAATGCCAAAGACGGACAGAAGCACAAAACATCTCCCTTAAATTCTACCAAACTGGTACCAAGTTTTCTTGCTACAAAATGGACATAGCCTTTTAAGGGCTATGTGTAATGTTTTTAATAGAGTTTTATTACCACTAACACAACCAGGATATGAGTCTTACAATTTGATTCTCTTATATAAATGTTAACTTTTTGTATAATTAGTTTGGCATGAGATAGAATCATGTTAAGGGAATAAACACATTTCCATAAATTAATCAGAGTCCATTCAAAGGCAAACACTCCCTTTTCAAAATAGCAAAAAAAAAAAAAAAAGCCAGTTTGTTATCTTTACATTGATGATACATAGATAATATCTTCACAGATCATCAAAATAAGACAATTCAATCTGCTATATTTTGAGGGCATAAAAATTCTTTAATAGCTAATTACACAGTTGCTTTTCAGTTGACTTATACGTTCTTCTCCAAATTTTTTTCCTTAAAACTGTGCTATAGTTTTCATCTATGCACAAAATCCACACAAACACTATATGGGAAAGTGGCGGTGAATGATCATTAACAAACCTACATGGTGTGTTCACTATTTGCTAGATTTGATGGGCACTGTCTCACTCGATCATCAAATAGCCATACATCCTAGGTGGGGACTAATTCATATATATATACATGTGTATACATATCTACATATTACACATGAGAAATGAGAAGAAGGGACCTGTGTTGCTCATTCAGTCATAAACAGACCTGGTTAACGCAGAGATTTGTAAAATACCCACATTTTTTATCTGTTACTGTCCTCCCTATAGATTATGGTCTCATAATCTACTTTTCTAAAAATGCATATTTATTTACCCACTTTATTTGAAAGGCAGAGAGAGAGAGACACATAATGATTTTCCTTCTACCAATTCACTCCCCAAATGCCTGCAACAGCCAGGGCTGGGCCAGGCAGAAGCCAAAGCCAGATATTCTATTTGGGTCTCCTACCTGGGTGGTAGGGACTCAAGTACTTGAGCCATCACCTACTGCCTCCCAGGGTGCAGGCGTTTGCATCAGAAATGGAGTTGGAACTTGAATCCAGGCACTCCAATATGGGAGGCAGGTGTCCCAAGTGGAGACTTAATTGCTGCTCCAAGTGCCTCACCCCCATAATCTCTGAACTGTTGATAAGGGACTATCTGTTCATGTGCCTGTTTGTTTAAATAGGGCCTGAGCAGATATGGAAGTATGCCTGGACCATACTGTATGTTGATGCTATACTCATCAACAGCACTTCATAAAGATATGAGGAAGTTTGGTATTAACTTATTCTTCTTTCCCATAGCAATCTGGAGATGCCCTATATTCTCTATGTCTAAATCAATGTCTAGTTCAATCTCCTTCTAACTTTCTGTGTCATCTTGTGGGAATATCGCCCTCTTCCTTTGGAGACCTTAAAATCACCTGCATTTCTCCAATTTCACACATTCAGAATATTTGTCCCTAATTTCTACAGGCTTTATTTTCCTCTAATTCACTCCGGAAAAAGCTGGCTGCTATCTGTATTAGTTAACAGAAATGTTCATGCAATGCTACAGCTAGCTCGCTTGCTCACTCTCTCTAGCTCAGCCTGTCTACCAGTGCCCTCTTGGGCGGAATATTCTCTTTGGTTTTTCCACTCCTCTGTGAAAACTCCTTTCACAAGGAACATCTCCTCCCATTTGAAATCTGAACTGAGAACATCACCCAGTACAAATGTCTGCCCTTAAAGAATATGACCATGTCTCAGTAGTGGCTATTTTCTGGCACAGTCCCTTTTTCTCTGCATTTTTTTCCTTTTCACATTTAGTTATTCCCAAAGCATTTCATCATGAATTTTTACTTTCAATTTATTTAACCATGTGTCTTTCTGAATACTTACTCTACCAACTCTAATTGTACAGTCTTACTATAGTGTTCACGTTATTTTGAAATCGTTTTCCACCAAATGGATTTCCAACTATGGCTTCAGCAAACATCCCAAGGGAATCATTGTGTATTTCATCTGCAATTTGGAAACGTGATTGAATGTAGATGGCTGCCTTTGTTCTGATTGATACGGACTCTTTTTCCTCAATTTATTTTGCTCTTCTGTATAAACTTGTTGTTCTTAGAATTAACAACTGCGGGACACTTCCCTAAGTGCAGAGACTCACTGTCATACCCACGTATATGTTGACTGCATTCTAGAACAAACTGGTATCAAGTGTAAAATTAAAAGTCTGGCACTTTGCACTAAAGGTGAAAACCTGAGAGACCAAGTTCTGTTTTCTACAGAAAAGAGATAAACAATTCTACTTGGGCTTGGAGGCAAGAGCAGTTCTTGTCCTCACATTTAGGCCTGTACACACATTGTGCCCTCCAGATGGAAAATTCTTCTGCCCTCAGAACTCAGCTTAGATGTCATCAATCTAATCTCTGAAACTAAATAAATTCTCTCTCTCTTTAAGAGTCCCTGGGCACTGGGTACTTTGTCACAGGACTGGACTGGAATTCCCTGTTTGCCTGTTTATGCTCACAGCAAACTATAACCTCCACCAGGCTTGGAACCTCACCTGCCCATTCACCTTGGCAGGTAGCCTGGGCTTGGAACACAGTAAATATTTATAAGCTCAGAAGACCAAGGGAAAAAGAAAGTGTGGAAAAGAGAAAGGAAAACAGGGGGAGGAGGAAGATTAAGCATAAACCAATCTGCTTTGCAAATAAATATATAAGTAAATAAAGCCCGAAAATAAACATTATTTCTCATAGTTTGCCTCTTTGTTGTGAAACTAGACTGTAGAAGCAAAAAAACTAAACAGTTTTAAGTTCTAATAAGCTGGTTACTGATGAATCAAGTTTTACACTAGATTTTTTTCTGAAAGTTTGAATATTTTAACACATTGACATTTAGCAGATTAATAAATTGGAGGCTTTGTAAAGTATATAATCATCTCTATTTTTTTAAAAAAACAATTTTCATATGTAGCATTTGCTTTAAGTAAAAAATCAGAACAAGTATTTCACCACTACAGTGATGAGTCTTAAAAGTTTCTGAGAAAAATCTTAAACGCATCACCTTAATAGAAAGAAAAAATGATCACAGTGAGAAAAGAGCAGGGCCCATATTTAAGCTTTTTTTTGAAAAAACAAAATTCTTGAATTTTGACAAAAGTGTGATCTTTCTTACTTTCCATCTCAAACCCTGTCAGATGACCATGCCCAGTTGTACCTCTGAGAGTCAACTGAGATCTGATCCTTGTAAATATGAATTTATAAATATCTTTATGACCAAAATAACTTGATAGCTGGTAGGAATGCCATCTTTATATACCTCTAAATTTCTTCTGCATTAAAATTAGAAGGCCAAAACCAATTTGGATGGGATATTGTTAATTTTCTATTTTAACATCAAAGTGCAAAGCGCCCAGATATCAGTTTGTCCATCATAATTTCCTCAATCCAGTTTACTTCTGTTTCTTTGATCAGCAGAATGACTTCTCTACCATATTGAAAAAAAATGATAGAAAGAGATTAAGTGGTAAACTTCATGGCCATACTTACAAGGAACAGTAGATATGAACATACACACATATGAAGACACTTAAAAACTTTCATGGAAGCTGAATTAAAAGATAAGTATATTTTGGTGTAAAAAATTGAAATCCATGTAGTTTTCATAATATGCACTTTTCATGAGTTTTTGAAAAGCCCTCAGATGTATGAATTTCTTAAAATTTTGAACCAAAATAAACTCACTTCTTAATCCCATCTTCTAAGAATCTTATGAAGTATAGTCATTTACATAACACACACATATTATTTCCTTAATGCAAAGCTGTTATAAAGTACTTAATAATGCTATAATATATGCATAAATTTTCTCCTGGCCAGAGGATTAGATCAAGACTTAATTAGCTTTCCCCATTGAAGCTGCCAACACATCTACTGCCCAGACAGTGAGAGGCCAAGAACCATGAGGTCTCCTGAACCACTCAAAGTTTCCAACTTGGATAGGAAAAGGGATTTGCAGAGGTACAATGTGCAAGTTATGAGGCAAGACCAGGCATGTTGGGCTGCTGTTTTCAATCCTTAGGCAATCTAAAACAAAAGTACAAGATTTGTACTAGAAAACAATCATCCTCTTTAACTGGATTTTTTTCCATCTCCACACATGTGAGAACTGGGCATTGTTCTAGCAGTGGATCTCCTAGCAGGATCCAGTGGAACAGGCTCTTCCCTGCAGGCTGCAGTGTGAGGGAGAACCTGGGAGAGAGTTACAAGAACCTCTCTCCATAAGGCACTCTGTGAGGGGGACCACTTGAGTCTCTTCATATCCAAAACCTTGGCAGAAAAATTAATCAGTGTATTTGCCTTACTTATAGGAGATCCCATTTCTTTCTCCCACCACAATGCTTGTTTGTTAACATGAAGAATATTTATGCTAATATGTGGCTCATTTCACATATATTTGCTGAAATTTACAAGTACTTATTCACCTTCTCTCTTTTGCATGTTTTATCCTTTGTTTATTTAGTCTTTTATGCTTCAGATAAATACAGCCTGTAGCTACTTTACATTTAATGAATTTTTAAAATAATTCTATCTCCTGAGAAACAAATACAACCAGTATTATTTTTATAAAAGCATGACTCTTTATTTTTATTTTATTTTTAGCACTCATGGCCTTGGAAATATTTTTTCACTCACTGCTTTATAATTTATTTCTCTCATCAGCATGCTGTCTGCTTTAAAAAAACAAAACTTTCTCTGATTATTTACATTCTTTTCCTTCCTAAGATTCCAAGGCATTTTATCTGTACTATTTTTAATGTTTTTATGACAGAGAAGTCTGTCTTTAAGCTCAGTATGGCTAGCGCTTAGCACAGAAAATTGTTTAGAATAGGAATTCAATAAAAGTTTGCAAATAAATGCTGGACTGAAGGGGTGTATTATATATTACATTGTACTGCGTTAGTTACAAATCTTACCTACTTTTCTTAATTCCTTTTTGTGTTCTCTGCAGCCCATGGCAAAATATCATTCAACAAATGATTGATCTTTGACAAAATGAATAGAAAGGGGATATGCAAAGAAGCAGTACTTTGCCAAAGTTCAAGGACTTTGTCTCTTTATCTCTCCGAACATTTTTTCCCATCATTTCCTCCCCCCCCCCCAACAAAAAATAGTGAATCATCTTTCCCATCTCTTGGGAATCCATTTCCAGAGAGGCAAGTGAACTCCAAAGGTGTCCGTGTCCATTAATGGGGGAGAGTTTAGGAAAAGAGCAGAGTTTGGCAAAAGGAGAGCGAAAGTCATAAGGATGCTTTGGCCACTGGCACTGAGGTGTGTACCGTGCAGCTTCAAAAGAGCAAGAGCCTCTATCTCCATGGTAACCAAAACATGCCAATGATAAAAGTTTTATTTTTACTTTCTTTCATATTTAATCATAACTTAATTCATTATGTCTGCTCTTTTATAAGGAAAAATATTTAAAATCCCTTTGGGTATCTCTGTTCAAGGGTGAAAAGCTTTCTGTTTATTCCTGCTATTAATTAAATCCTTTAGTGTAATCACAAATGCTAACTTTCTTGCAAATGGGAAATAATTTATTTCTCCCTTTTGACAAGTTTATGACAGTAAAGAGCAAAAGAAAATCCCAGAGTCAGGTGGCAATTGGAGCCCATCTGTGCATCCACAACCGGGGAAAAGTCTCAAGTCTCTGACTGGCTACTCCTATGAGCTGAATTCTTTCCTAGGTGGCCAACTCTTAAGCATATGTCAAGGGAAGGGAAGCTGAACAACTAACATCTTATGTGTGAGTCAATACATTTTAAAGGCTAGAGATTTCTAAAAAGAATTTCACTGAGAAAAAAATGCCAAGTCCACTCTTTTTTCCACTCTCAAAAACCTAAATAGGAAACTGAGCAAATACAGTAGAACCAGGTTTACCAGACTGGCTGCTGAAAACCTTGTAAAATTTTCAGTTTTTGAAGTGACCAAATTGAAGATTTTCTAAATTTGGAGATGGTCACTTTTTTAGATATTATGAACCCATGAGGTCTCCCATCAACAGTTGCTTTAATTATTATTTATTACCTTTACAAGGGACAAAAAGCAAAATAAGATGATCTGATGGAAGTGTAGTCCCATAACCATAAGCAAGTTTAGGGCCACTGTCCTCTGAGAGAGGGAGGAGTGAACAAAAGACTCCAACGTAAGTCTGGAATGAGCTTTATCCACTCAGCCGGGAAGCATAGAGAGTTGGCAAAGTGACTTTTGGCAAATCAAAGTAATGCAGGGTTCTTTTTCTTGATGCAGTCCCCCAAATACAGCCACCCCGTGGGAAAAGGAACTTCGGGTTAAGATATTTACTCACAAGCTTCTAAAATGGCTTGGCTCAGGTGAATACTAATAAAGATAATAAACTGGTTTGTCTTGTTCGGCGTTTTATCTGCTTTAGCTGATGTGTGCACTAACATTTATTGAATGAAGAAATAACCATAGCACTAACAATAAAAATTGATTATATTTATTGAGAACTCTACAAGCGCTGGAGACTAAGCTAAGAAATTTATATACTTTCTAGGCCGGCGCCATGGCTCACCAGGCTAATCCTCCGCCTGTGGCGCTGGCACACCAGGTTCTAGTCCCAGTCAGGACGCCGGATTCTGTCCCGGTTGCCCCTCTTCCAGTCCAGCTCTCTGCTGTGGCCGGGGAGTGCAGTGGAGGATGGCCCAAGTGCTTGGGCCCTACACCCCTTGGGAGACCAGGAGAAGCACCTGGCTCCTGCCTTTGGATGAGCGCAGTGCGCCGGCCACAGCGGCCATTGGAGGGTGAACCAATGGCAAAGGAAGACCTTTCTCTCTGTCTCTCTCTCTCACTGTCCACTCTGCCTGTCGAAAGAGAGAAAGAGAGAAAGAGAGAAAGAGAGAAAGAGAGAAGGAAAGGGAAAGGGAAAGATCTTTCACATGAGTTGATAAAGAACATGTGAAAGGTGGCAGCCTTTGCTGCACTTATAAAATATGTCATAATATGATGGATTTTCTTTTTCTAAAAATGAATTTCCGTCTCCTGGGTATGTTTAGATTACCCAGAGGCTCCTGTGAGCTACAGTGATGCAGTGAGCTTGCTTACAGATGTGATGGAACCAATCCTGAGGCCCTGGGGAGCCAGGATATCCCGGCTACTCTGTATTTACAGATAAGAACAGGAGCGTGGCTTCCTGGGAGAGGAAGCTCAGGGTACCTTTGCAGGGCTAAGTAGCTCTGACTTCTGACCCCAGGTTCCAACCATGGCTTCCTCCTTCCTGCAGTGGGATTTGGCCAGAGGAGTGATATTGCTTGGAGACACAAAAACCACAAAACAGAGTTTCTGAGAGCTTTCTCTCAGATCTACCTAATGAATGAGAGGAAAATTACTCACAGGGCAACCTTTCATGGGGACTTGTGATTTATTTATTAATTTAATTGGCAATAGTACAGATAAAAGCTTACAGGAAATTTGGGGTATGTTGTAGCTGTTATTTCAATCCTTCCCTTCCACTAATCTGGGTCATAGTCACTTTATTGAGAATCCAGTTCAATAAATACTTCAGTATTTATGGCAGGCTATCTTGACCCCAGAGACATAGATACAGGGATTCTGTGACTCCCCAAGCCATAATAATTTTTGGGAAATTAGCAACTCTAATAATATAGAAGGGATGAGTAAAAGAAATTCAAAAAATAAGCCCACTAGCACCTGTACATCAGATAAGTCTATTTCTTTCTTTCTTTATTTTTGACAGGCATAGTTAGACAGTGAGAGAGAGAGACAGAGAGAAAGGTCTTCCTTCCATTGGTTCCCCCCTCAAATGGCCGCTATGGCTAGCACTGTGCCAATCCAAAGCCAGGAGCCAGGTGTTTCCTCCTGGTCTCACATGTGGGTGCAGGGCCCAAGGACTTGGGCCATCCTCCACTGCACTCCGGGGCCACAGCAGAGAGCTGGACTGGAAGAGGGGCAACCGGGACAGAATCCGGCACCGCATCAGGGACTAGAACCGGAGGTGCTGGCGCCACAGGCGGAGGATTAGCCTAGTGAGCCACGGCACCAGCCGAGTCTATTTCAATTTCTGTCACCAGTTAATTGGGTGACATTGGGTACAATTCCATCTGTGTCTTATTTTACTCTTTTCTAAAATTAAGGAATTAGACTAAATGACCTCTGAAATCCCTAGTCTGTTGTCCCCTTAGAATGTACAGGGATAAATTAAGAGAAATTATGAGAAATAAATTAAGAGAAATTATGTCTGAATATTTTGATACCCCTTTCTTCAAAAGATAGAGCTTAGTTCTTCTCCCCTGAACTTGGACTAATTTCCATGACCCACTTCTAACCAGTAGAACACAGCAAAAGGGAGAGTGAGGCTAGGTTATTGAAAGTAAAGCTTCTGCCCAGCTGTCTGTCTTGGGAGAAAGCCAACCCGTATGTTAAGGGTCGTCAAATAGTCCATGGAAAATACATGTGATGAAAAGCTCTGAGTGGATTTCAAAAATCTTCCATGAGACACTCTCCTTTTAATTCCATGCTGAAATACCCTCATAGCAAGTGGATACTCGAGATGCCCAATGGAGAGGTCTGATGGGGAAGAAATGTAAGAACCCTCCCAACCAATGGTGACTTGCCAGCCCCATGAATGAGCCACCTTGGCAGCATGTCTTCCATCCTGACCAGCCTTTTGCTGACTGCACCATTGAAGATCTCCAAACTTAAATTTAGGAGAGAGGTTTTGAGCCCAGATCCCTCTGTTAACTGATTCCTGAGGTTCTGATACACAGAAACTGTGAGGCTGCTACATCTTGAAAAGATTTGTTACAGAGCATTAGATAATGAATGAACCAAAAGGTCATTGTACCAACCTAGGACCTAGAATATGGTCTTTGCCATGAGAATTGTAAGAAAGAAATAAACCTTAACTTTTTTTTTTTTTAAAGGCAGAGTGGACAGTGAGAGAGAAAGACAGAGAGAAAGGTCTTCCTTTTGCCGTTGGTTCACCCTCCAATGGCCGCCGCAGACGGCGCGCTGCGGCCGGCGCACCACGCTCGTCCAATGGCAGGAGCCAGGAGCCAGGTGCTTTTTCCTGGTCTCCCATGGGGTGCAGGGCCCAAGCACCTGGGCCATCCTCCACTGCACTCCTGGGCCACAGCAGAGGGCTGGCCTGGAAGAGGGGCAACCGGGACAGAATCGGTGCCCCGACCGGGACTAGAACCCGGTGTGCCGGCGCCGCAAGGCGGAGGATTAGCCTGTTGAGCCACGGCGCCGGCCCTAAACCTTAACTTTTACAAGAGATAAGACCTAGGGGCTATTTGAACAAGAGAATTGAGAAAAAGAAATAAATCAAGATGGCTTAGAGAAAGTACAAGAAAGTTGCACCTGTGGTAGAAAATATCAGTTGAGAGTGAGTTGGAGAAATGGCTTTAGGAAAATCATCTTTTAATCTTGAACCTATAGACAACTAGACTACAGGGGCATGGCATGGTAGCATGGAGGGTAAAGCTGCTGCCTGAGATGCAGTCATCCCGTATGGGTGCCAGTTCATGTTCTGGCTGTTCTGCTTCTGACCCAGCTTCTTGCTAACGGCCAGGAAAAGCAGCAGAAAATGGCCCAAATGTTTGGGCCCCTGCCACCCACATGGGAGACCTGGATGAGGCTCCTAGCTTTGGCTTGGCACAGCCAATCTGTGGAGTAAACTAGCAGTTGGAAGATGCCTCTCACTGTCTCATCCTCTCTCTGTAACTCTTTCACAACCAGTAAATCTTTAAAAAATAAGTCTTATATTTAAAAAAGAAAACTATGCTATAAAGGAAGCTACGATGAGAATGACAGAATGTTGTATTTAGGAGATTGCTTAGTCCAATCAATTCGTTTTTTATAACCCAGAACCCTTTTATTTTAGGTATACAAACCATGCATTTCATAAACACAATTTTAGGAGCATAGTGATTCTTTCCTCCCTAACCCTCCCTCCCACTTGCACTCCCATCATTCTTCCTCCTCCCTCTCCTATCCATATTCTTATTTTTTTAAAAAAGATTTAATTTATCTATTTGAAAGATTTAAAGAGAGAGGTCTTCCATCCTCTGGATCACCCCCAAATGGCTACAATGGCCAGAACTGAGCCCACCTGAAACCAGGAGCCAGGAGCTTGTTCTGGGTCTCCCAAGTGTGTGCAGGGGCCCAAGGACTGAACCATCCTCCACTGCTGCTTTACCAGGCACATGAGCAGGGAACTAGAACAGAAGTGGAGCAACTAGGACTCAAATTGGCACTCACAGGGGTTGCTGGCACCTCAGGCCGGGACTTTAACCCGTTGCACCACAGTGCCACCCCCCAGCTCCAAATCTCATTTTTTATTGAGATGTATTTTTAATTAGCTTTAGGCACATAAGTTAACTCTATACTAAGTAAAGAGTTCAACAAATAATATGAAAACACAAACTGTTCCTCGACGATCAAAACAAGGGCTGTTGAAAGTCATTGCATCGCTAGATAAAAGCAACACAATTTTATAAAGTCAGGACCCTGTGTTCAAAGGGGCCCCATGATTGGTTTAATGTTCCCTCTTGCCTACTTTGAACAAAGGATCTTGAATTTTCAGTTTTCACTGGACCTGCAAATCAAGTATCCAGTTGCAATGCACTCTCTAATTTTACCCTGTTGATTACCATCCCTTGCTGAGTGTGGGATTATTCATAATATAATTCTCTTTTAAAAATATTTATTTATTTATTTGAAGGGCAAAGTTTCACAGGGGTTTGGAGGAGAGGTATTCCATCTACTTGTTTACTCCCCAAATAGCTGCAATGGCCAGAGCTGGACTGATCCGAAGCCAAGAAATAGAAAAGACAATAGAAAAGGCACATTAGCAGGTAGCTGGATCAGAAGTGGAGCAGCAGGAACCAGCGCCGGCACCAGTATGGGATGCCAGCACCACAGACAGTGGTTTTACCCACTATCAGAGTTGCCAGTCCCTTCTCATATAATTCTAAAATTAGGGTGGAGGTTGGAGTTGTTTTGTTTGTCACTTAGTTTTCCTAACAGCCATTTTCCAGCTGATGAATCAGCATAACGGAAGTTGGTCTGAGACATGGATTTCCTTTACGTTGCTAACAACTGTCATGCCTGATTCTCCGAAGCAGGTTCTGCTTCAAAGAGAAGGGGCTCTCACTGTGGAGATGCTGTTATCCTACTGAATACTGCACCTGCCAGCTGAATGTTGCATGATGTGTGGCATGGCTTAAATTGTTTTATACAAGTTTACAGAGACTGGCATAACTTTGGGCAAAATACTAAAGCAGTGCCACATTCTCTCCTCAGTGATTTCTAGTTCATGAGAGCTGAGCTAGATGTATTTTGTCCAGAACTAATATTGTTGAGCAGGAACAAATTATTCCAAAAAGATATCTCTTTAATTACAAGGCAAACATTAAGAAAGCTAGAATATAGTTAGCCTACTCCAACATTAATCTTGAAGAATGATAGTTGTACATTGTAATGAATCTCCCAATCCCAGCATCCAGCTACTTCATTCTTTTATTAGTTGTCAAAGAGGATTAGACACCTGAAATTCTGTAACTTTATAAACTATAGGGTATTTGTAATCATATTTTATTTCTGCAATGTTATACTTTATTTAATACCTATAGTTTCATTTATTGAGGAATAGAAAACATGTAAATGTATCAGCTAGAAAAAAATCGTAGCAAGCAATCACATTTGTTTTAAGTAGAATTATGATCACTGCTTATAAATACAAAAATTAAACATTCAAAAGCAAAGAATGGTGAAAGAAAATAGGATACACCACAAGGGTGTTTTTACGTTTGAGTAATTAGTTCTCATAATGAAGTAACTGCAATGGCAGAAGGATTTTTCTCCTGACTACCCAACATTGTGTGCTGCTTCCTAGTCTGTCAGCAGAAAATGAATCCTGTTTTGTTCAACAAACATTCAACCCTGCAATTTTATAAGTGCTAGAGAAGAGCATCTTAGCCTTGATCTGTGGACTTCTAGAAGGTCCACAGGACTATGAGGTATTGAAGTTGGGCATAAGACATGGTATGGTTGTGGTTTTATGGAGACATATACTTGTATATGCAGGCCCTCCTCCTGCCTGCCCCACTCCTATCTGGTCATATGGGTCCAACTCAAATCCTATCTCTTCCCAGAAGGCTTTTCTCAGCCACTTACTCCCTGAACCCTCCCTGTTCTTGGGAAACTCTCCTACCTTATGACTTAGAAATTGCTCATCACATGATCCATCCATCCTTTGGAGTATTTGGTCCATTTCCCCGATATCTTGGGAGGCTTTGCAGGGCAGGTGTGATGTGTGCTTCATTGTCTTTGTATCTCCAGCATGATATACAATAAAGGGATAATGGGGGTCCTTCGGTGAGCACATGATGATGCTGCCACTGCTGCTCAGGATGTCCTGGTCTCAGGGTCTCTCTGCTGGTATCCTCTGAAGGATCTATGAATCTGTTGCAAATACTTTCCCTGTTTAGCTTGCCTCCACTTGCTGATCTCACTAAATTCCACTGTGTGTGTGTTGACCTTTCATTGAATATTTCACACTCATTCTTCCCTTTATACTCCACATTTATTGCATCTGTGTTGATAAGGAGTGTTTGAATTTGAATGTGGGGAAAAGTATTTCTAGATGATCATAATTTTGTTTGAAAAAATTTTCTGGGGTTTTATGTTATTTCCCTAGTATTCTTGAATATACTTGAATATGCTCCAAAAAAGTATGCAGTCATTAGAATGCCTCAATCTCCTTTAGCCAGTTTGTGATAAAATCACTGGAGAAATATAATGTGAAAAAACAAGAATTGCTTTAGAAATGTATAAGCCACTTAACATAGCTAGGCATGAGTGTGCATGCATGCTGGTGCACATGTTTATGTGTTTTGTGAAATGCTGGTTCCCTATTCTGTTTTAATACCTATCAAAACTTGCTTTGTTATAGAATTACTTGCACACTTATTTGTCCTTCTCTAAACTGGAGATTTCTAGGGGATGGGGCAGAGTATGTTTTCTGAAGTCCTTTCACTAGGTCTAGCACCAGTGGTACCTTGCTTGTGGAAAGTTCACAATGCATTTTAACTTAATTGAAAGTGAGTATCCACAATTCCATGAAATGCTAAGAGAATGTTCATTGAACATCAGGTATCGCTTATGGACATTGCTCCTTCCAGATGGGTGGTGAATATCAGGCAGGTTGCAATCAACTATTAGCAGAAGCAACACTTTTCCCCACTTGGAAAAACGTGGACATTTTACCAACATGGAAATTTCTGAAGCAGAGAAGATCTAGAATCCCAGTGAACTGGAACTTGCTATCGATGTCCAGTCTTTCCAATTAGCTCTTTAAAAGAATGTGTGCATTTCTGAACTGCTACAGACAGACCCTTCTTCTAGGTGAAGGTGCGGAAGCACGCTGTTTTTGTCCAGCTCTTCCCCTCAACCACTTATGTGCATTTAGGGAGAATTCCCACTTCCAGACTCTCTGCAGGTGCTTGCAACATCTGTGAATAAGTCAGAGCCTTGGGGGTGAGGGGAGTTTCATTTTCTGCCAAGCACCACAGAAACCAATGTTCCAATGTGAAAGGGACTGGAGATTTTATGTGAAGCAGGGATTTGGCACCCCTGCCTCCAACCTCACCCCCACAACACGTTTCGTCTATGTTGTGGAAGGCCTAAAGTAAACTTGCTTGAATTTTTTAAAGAGTCTGTGCTGTTTATGTGAAACTTCCCTCCAAATGAAAAGTGAACTTCAAGATTAATCCCAAAAACCTTTTTGTTTAGATGGTCTCTGGAAAGCACATCAGGGAGAAAGTCTCAAGAACTGAGCGTGTAGTACCGTCTTTCTTTCAGGTTCTTAAGAACCATTTCTCTCAAAGCACTTTATGAAACGGAAACAAAAAGCCAGCCACTTTAAGACTAAAGATAGCAGCCAATCACTGCAGAATAGCTTGTCTTTTCTATTCCTGTTTCGTTTGTAAAGTTTATATACAAAAGCAAGTTAAAAAGCTTTTATTTCTCCTTTGGAAAAAGGAAGGTTAAAAAGTGAGAAAGATTCAAATATCCTACTTTTAGAAAAGATTTATTTATTTTTTAAATTTTTATTTATTTATTTATTTTTATTTTTTGACAGGCAGAGTTAGACAGAGAGAGAGACAGAGAGAAAGGTCTTCCTTCCATTGGTTCACTCCCCAAATGGCATGCTGAGCAAATCTGAAGCCAGGAACCAGGTGCTTCCTCCTGGTCTCCCAAGCGGGTGCAGGGGCCCAAGGACTTGGGCCATCCTCCATTTGCCTTCCTGGGCCACAGCAGAGCGCTGGACTGGAATAGGAGCAACTGGAACAAAATTCTGCGCCCCAACCAGAACTAGAACCTGGGGTGCCAGCACCGCAGGCAGAAGATTAGCCTAGTGAGCCACGGTGCTGGCCAAGATTTATTTATTTTAAAGGCAGTTAAAAAGTTGGAGGGAGAGAGACAGAGAGATCTTCCATCTGCTGGTTCACTCCCCAAAGGGCAGCAACAGCCAGGGCTGGACCAGACCAAAGCCAGGATCCAAGAGCTTCCTCCAGTTTTCCAGCTAGGGTGGCAGGGTCCCAAGCACGTGAGTTGTTTTTTTGTGCTTTCCCAGCGGTGTTAGCAGAGAGCTGGGTCAGAAGTGGAACATTTGGGACTTAAACTGAAGCAAATAGGGGTTGCTGGCAGTAAAGGGGACTCGCTGCACCATGATGCCAGTCCCACAAACATCCTCCATGAACTTTGACCTTATCTCAGTTCTACATACTCTCCTAACCTGTCCCATTCATGTACAGTAACACTGGGTGTCTCTGAGAGCTCTTGCTGATCAAGTGGCCAATGTTAGTATTGGTTTTCTAGACTTGCATGCATAAACTAGATCCCAATATGTTTCCTTATTCCCTGCAGATGTATGTAGGATACTGTATAATTTTGAAGTGCTTTGGAAATTACTATCCATTTAGCATCCAGCTAAATTATATTTTGCTCAAGTTTACTGTGGAGATTATGGAAATAACACATCTGATTAGAGTAACTACTTAAGGGAATTAAGTTGTAGGTGTCTCTTAACATATGCTTAGCTTGAAGAATAATAACAAAGGTACATATCGAGATCCTCTTAGAAACTACCAGGAAATAAAAATTGCAAAACACAAGAGACCTTTAAGTGTTTGTGGAAAAATAGAATTAAAAAAGAAGTTTGGGTGCAAAATTTTTTAAAAACCATGTGCAAATCTTTCAGGAACTTTTTGAAGGGCTCTTGTATGCATGGCTTTAAACTTCTGCATTAAAGTAAACTTCTTTTGATTCCATTTTCCATGGACTTTTTGAGGTGTCCTTGTACACCTTTGCCTTCTTATGAAGAACTAATACAGTGTCCCTCAACAAAATCCTGATGGCTACAGAATGGCTTTGACTTTGGTTGTTGGCATCAGTGCTAGCTGAAAAGAAGGAGGAAGATCTCAGCTCTTTTTTGGTACATAGCCTCTAATCCATTTGGGTAACTGATGCCTGATTTTCATTGAATACCACACTGTTTACAACATTGCTTTTCAATTATGAAAGGGCATTGGCACTATATTCCTTTTGTCTCACTGTGGAACAAAAGGCAGTATTTTCTTTTTTTAAAAAAAAAATTATTTATTTGAAAGGCAGACTTACAGAGAGGCAGAGCAACTGGGACAAAATTCCGCGCCCCAACCAGAACTAGAACCCGGGGTGCCGGCACTGCAGGCAGAAGATTAGCCTAGTGAGCCACGGTCTTCCATCCACTGGTTCACTCCCCAGATGGCTGCAATGGCAACTGCATGGATCCTAAGCTAGGAACGAGGAATTTCATTCAGGTCTCCCATGTGGGCGCAGGGCCCAAAGACTTAGGCCATCTTCCACTGCTTTTCCAGGCCATAGCAGAGGGCTGGATCGGAAGTGGAGCAGCCAGGTCAAAAATCAGCACCCATATGGGATGCCGGCACTGAGTTTGGTGGCTTTATCTACTATACCACGGCTCCAATCCCCAAGGCACTATTTTCTAATAAAAGAAAGTCACCAGTTAAGGAGAGAGAATTTTTGGAGCTCCTAACATTGTTATGTAGAAAGGCAGATACTTCCTCTACAAAAGTGCAAATAAAATTCTTGCCAACATCAGAGATATGTATTGACATGGGTAGAGTATTTCCCAAAGCATTCCAAGGAGTAGAGGGGATTGTATTCTAAAAGTCTCTTAAACATATTTATTTCTGCATCTGGTCTTAATTTATCTATCTAGCATTGACTCGTAGACTCAAAAAGGGAGAATGAAAGGAAGGAGGAAAAATTGGAAGATGTGGAAAAATGAAAGAAAAAGAACAGGGAAGAAAGAAGGAAGGATGGAAGGACCCAGGGAGAGAAGGCAGGTAGGCAGGCATTAATTGGGAATTCACTATGGTTTAGGCATTGTGTTACATGCTTTCTCACAAAAGAGGAAGCTAGAATACAAAAATGATGAGTTATTTTCCCAACACAATATACCTATCAGGGGATAGACCCAGGTTTGTTCTTTATTGAAGCTCTTCTTTCCACAATGCTGTATTATCTCTCCTCAGGATGCTTGCTAAATTTTAATGGATGATTATCAAATAACAAAACTCCATAAACAAGTGTGTATCTTCAAACACTTCTACCCTCTGCAATATAAACGTATGGGTCATCTAAAGTTAATCATCCCCTTCCAGCAACATGCAACAAAGACAAAATTGTCTGCCTAATATTAAGTCCAATTGTGCTAAAGCTATCCTAAATACAGTCACCGATGTTCAATAATTTTTAGTGATTTTATTAAACATTGGTAAAAACTCAGGGTGGATGCTTTGGTGCAGCAGGTTAAGCTGCTACTTGGAATGCTCACACTCCATGTAGGTGTGCCTTGTTTGAGTCCCTGCATCTCTGCTTCTGATCCATCTTCCTACTAAAGTGCCTCCTGGATGGCTCAAGTACTTGTATCCCTGCCACCAGTGTGGGTGTTCCTGATGGATTTCCAGCCTCCTGTCTTCAGCCCAGCCCCATCCTGGCTGCTTCATGCATTTAGGGCAGGGAGTCAGTGGTTGGAAGAGCTCTGTGTGTGAACGTGTGACTGTGTGACTCTGCCATCCATATAAATAAAAATAAACAAGCTTTCTTTGTAAATGTAGGTAACATCTATGCAAAGCAAGTTAATGAGTGGATTCTTTTGTTTCTTCCTAGGTAAGATTTTTAAAGGGCTTGCTGGGTGCTAGGAAAGGGTCATGAAGTTTTATAAACTTGTCTCAGATCATCAGTATTATTAAACAGGTGAAATGACAGTTCAAAGAAAGAAATGATTTGATCAAATAGTTCATAAGTGGCTGATCCAGGTGGCAAATCAAGATATTTTTACTTCCAAGACCACATAATTAGCCTCTAGGTGTACTATTGGCCAGTGGTGTATTTACACTGAATAATATTGTCATGACTATTAGTCAGTGTTATAATTATGCTATTCAATTTGGGTATAACTTAAATCTGGGTCATTAGATTCAGTAATTAGTAACTATATGATTTTATCTCGGGAATAAATCAGTATATGCCACTACAATAATAATTATTCTAATTTGAAAACAAACTGGTTTATAGGGAACTGGTTTATAGAGAATCATATAAAACTCTCTTGCTTTCTCTAAGATTGAATTAGGGTGAATCTTGTAATAACAAAGGAATAATAATATCTAACCCCTCATTGTGCTTGATGCCATTACCAACATTCATGTAACTATTTTTCCCATTGTTAGATGGACTGAACGGAAGAGAAGGTACAAGACTACAATTCCAGATTCATCAAAAACATCAGTGTAATGGAAGGCAGGATGATTGCTCTAGAATAAAAAGTAACATCCAATGCAAATATGATCCTTAAATGAATCCTGATCTGAGAAAAACACATATGCATTGCCTTATAAGACATTTGGGAACAGTTTTGGAAATTTGGGTATGGACCATGTAGTAAATTCTATTATCTCCATGTTAAATTTCTTCACTATCATTGTATTATCATGGCCATATAGGAGCATGTCCATGTTCTTAGAGATTATATGATAACACATTTAGGGTTGTAACCTTGGGCTATCTGCCACTTTCTGCAAATAATTCAGAATACACACACACACACACACACACACACACGTCTACAGAGTGAGAGATAAAGCAAATATAGCAAATGTTAAATAAGCAGCTGTGTGTTGGAGCAGAAGGGGAGATTTCTTTCAGGTCCTAAATTCTAAAAAGTAACCCCTCTTAGCTGTTTACCAATCTTTCCCTGTCTTGTGTTTGTCTCACCAGTCACTTAAAATATGAATTCTTGCAAAATAACTCTCATTTGAAATTCTCAACAGATTAATTCCTTTCATGAGTTTCTAGGTCTCCTGTACTCCTAACCCTCATATCCGTAGTTCACTTTCTTACATTTTTTTTCTCTTTGAAACTGCATTTTCCCATGCTTCATCCTGGATGAGTCACACCTTTCTGTCATACAAGAGTTGCTTAATTTTGACATGCTTGGCTCACTAAGGTACTGTTTACTGGGGACAGTGGAAAGCAGGAAGTATAGGTCCCTCAGGATTTCCTGCAAGATGTGGTTACAGTGCCTTAGGGATTTGTATAATTCTCGTGGAGCTCCAGGAGATACTGAGCGGACATTCACTGGAAGATCTACCTTTCTTCAACATCATTATATGTGGATTCTAGTCTCTTATCTGCCACTGGCTTTTATTGACCAGAGAAATTAAACCAGCTTTTAGTTTTACATATCATGGCCTTGTCCTGAAAACTGCTTTTGCCTCCTTGTACTTTGCTGACACCTCTGATGACAAGTTTTTGCGGAAATAAAGAGCATCCAAAGGTAGCATACTGGGTACCTTTGTTGAACATTCTATGTGGCTTCTGAAGAAAAATTATGGCAATTGAAAATTATATCCATGGATGAAGAAAAGTAAAAGAATGTCCTATATGAGCTTGAGTGAAAAAGCAAACAAGTCATTTTGGCCTTTTGCTGATGGTCATGGAAAACCTACCTGTTACCTTTTATCAGGTGGTCTCTTATTTTTTTTTAATTGTCTAACATTAGTTTCTTTGTGGTATTACAAAATATTAAAGCAGAGAAGTGGAGGTTACCCAAAAGATGAGATATAGCAAATGAGGTGAGGTTTTAAGATGTGTGCAAAACTCTACCTGTGAAATTAAAAAAAAAAATACTTAGACATGTTTCACTCATTCATGTTAACTTCTGACTGCTGTATGAATGTGTGATTGTGACCCCTACTACATGTATGATACAATCACTCAATTTAAAAAATTTTGACCAAAAATCTTTTGTGCAAAATACTTTTGAAAAAAATTCCTTGAATTGCACTCAATTTTAATGCTAAAGCTGCCCTTATGACTTCTTTATTACATACAAATGGAGTTATATCAGACATTGAAATATGAATTGTAGGCCGGCGCCGTGGCTCAACAGGCTAATCCTCCGCCTTGCGGCGCCGGCACACCGGGTTCTAGTCCCGGTTGGGGCGCCGGATTCTGTCCCGGTTGCCCCTCTTCCAGGCCAGCCCTCTGCTGTGGCCCAGGAGTGCAGTGGAGGATGGCCCAGGTGCTTGGGCCCTGCACCCCATGGGGAGACCAGGAAAAGCACCTGGCTCCTGGCTCCTGCCATCGGACGAGCGCGGTGCGCTGGCCGCAGCGCGCCGACCGCGGCGGCCATTGGAGGGTGAACCAATGGCAAAGGAAGACCTTTCTCTCTGTCTCTCTCTCTCACTGTCCACTCTGCCTGTCAAAAAAAAAAAAAAAAAAGAAATATGAATTGTAGAATTAAACTACTAAGCAAGTTTAATACTACAGAAAGCATAATTTTCTGAGAGGATTTGTCTAGTTGATGAAGAGAGTTGTGCTCTTAAGAAAGGTGTTTATGAAAATGGTAAACACTAGAATCATTTTGAGCCAGCCCTATTTCACAGTATGTGTTTAAAATCTCATGATGGTTAAGGTCCATTGATCTTGAATTCAGGAAGAGAATAAACCAACTGGTTCAAGAAAAGAAGTAATTTTCTCATGGCCTCAGAGCATAAAATAGCTTAAATCAATTTAAATGACACATTATTGAAGGTACAGTTACAGAAAAAATAATGATAATTAGATAAGAGAAATTCTTGTATTCTATTGCAAAATAGGGTAGTTGTAGATAATAATGTACTGTAAACAAATATATATTTTTAAGTTGTAGGAGAATATCTTTGAGTTTTTTCAGTTCAAAAAAGAGGTGATAAATGTTTGGGGAGTAGTTATGTTTACCCTAAATTGAACATTGCACAATATATACATGTAACAAGGCCATACATGTAACTTCATAAATATGTACATTTTTTGTATCAGTTAAAATAAAATTTCAAAATAATATTTGAAACATGCCATATTAAAAACAGCTAATTAGTCTCCATTAGAGTGTTCCAAGCTGTTGTAAAAGGAAGCCCAGTCTCAAAACAGAGTTATCTCATTTGGAATTTTATTTTTTTCTAATTTTTATTAATATAGAAAGAAAAGATTTCATGTATTCACAGATAAAATTCTACTAAGATAACCATACTTTCCTCCCTCCCCCTCTCACCATCATTCTCCCCATTTCTCCTTCTTTCTTTATTTTCCACTTTTATTTTTGCAATAACATACTTTCAAATTACTTTATAATCACAGACTTAATGCATCACTAACCATAATGTTAATAAGCAAAAAATAGAAAGATCACTGTTCCACAGGAACATAGACAAGGTCTATAAATAATAAATCATCAGATGTAAATTTCATTTGTATACATGGAACTTTTTTGTATTCTATATTAACTACCACATATTAGAGAAAACACAGTATTTTTCTTTTGGGGACTGGCTTATTTCACTAAGCATAATGGTCTCCAGTTGCACCCATTTTGTTGCGTAAGATGGGATTTCTTTCGTTTATATAGCTGAGAAGTATGCCACTATGCATGTATACCACATTTTCTTTATCCAGTCAACAGTTGATGCACATCTAGGTTAACTACATATGTTAGCTATTGTGAATTGCGGTGCTATAAACATGGGAGTACAGATAACTCTTCCATATGCTGATTTCATTTCATTTGAGCAAATTGCCAGGAGTAAGGATAGCTGAGTCATATGGTAAATTTATTTTTAGATTTCTGAGGAATCTTAATACGGCCTTCATAATGGTTCTATTTACATTCCTACAAAAAACAGTGTGTCAGGGTACCTTTTTCTCTACATCCTCATGAACTTTTTTTTTTTTTAAATTTTTGGATGATAGTCATTTTAACTGTAGTAAGGTGATACCTCCTTGTGGTTTGTATTTACAACCCTCGTGGTTACTGATCTTGAGCATTTTTAAAAAGATTTATTTTATTTATTTGAAAGACAGAGTTACAGAGAGAAGTAGAGACAGAGAAAGAGTTCTTCCATCCGCTGGTTCACTCCCCAGATGGCCACAACAGCTGGAGTTGCGCCGATCCGAAGCCAGGAGCCAGGAGCTTCCTCTGGGTCTCCCACATGGGTGCAGGAGCCCAAGGACCTGGGCCATCCTCTACTGCTATCCCAGGCCATAGCAGGGAGCTGGATCAGAAAAGGAGCAGCCGGGACTAGAACCGGCACCCATATGGGATGTTGGCGCTTCAGGCCAGAGTTTAACTCATTGCACCGCAGCACCGGCCCCTGATTTTGAGCATTTTTTCAATTCTCTGTTAGCCATTTATATTTCATCCTTTGAATAATGCCTGTTCATGTCTCTTGCCCATTTCTTAATTGGACTGTTTGTTTTGTTATTGTTGAGTTTCTTAAGCTCCTAATATATTCTGGATATTGAGCCTCTATCAGATGCACAATTTGCAAAACAGTTGCTCACATTCTGTCAGTGGCCTTTTCACTTTGTGGAGCATTTCCTTTCCAGTGCAAAAGCTTGTTAGCTTGATGTAATCACGTTTGTCCATTTTTGTTTTTATTGTCTGTGCTTCTGTGGTCTTTTATGAAAAGTCTTTGCCTATGCAAATACCTTGCAGAGTTTCCCCAGTGTTTTCTCTAGTAATTTGATGGTATCAGGTTGTAGATTCATATATTTGATCCATTTTGCATTCATTTTTGTATAAGCTTTAAGGTAGGGGTCTTGTTTCATCCTTCTGCTTGCAGAAATCCAGTTTTCCTTACACCATTTATTAAAGAGACTGTCTTTTCTCCAGGGAATTATTTTAGTTCATTGTCAAAGATTAGTTGGTTGTAGATGCATGGATTAATTTCTGGGGTTTCTATTCTGTTTCATTGGTCCTCATGTCTATTTTTGTGTTACAGTACCAGGCTATTTTGATTTTAATTGCCCTGCAATATGCCTTGAAATCTGGTATTGTCATGCCTCAAGATTTGTTTTTGTTGTTTAAGGTTGCTTTAGCTAGTCAGGGTATCTTGTGTTTCCATATGATTTTTAGGTTCATTTTCTCCAGATCTTAGAAGAAGGTCCTTGATATTTTGATTGGGATCACATTGAATGTATAAAGTGCTTTGGGCAGTATGGACATTTTGGTGATATTAAGTCTTCCAATTCACAAACATTAAAGATTTTTCATTTTTTGTGTGTCTCCTTCTAATCCTTAATATTTTCTAATTTTCATTGAAGAAATAAAACTGAAATAAAAAGTATAAAAGATTAATGAAACAGAGATGATTTTTGAAATAATAAACAAAATTGATAAACCCTTGCCCAACTAACTGAAAAAGGAGAGAGGGAGAATAACCAGATTAATAAAATCAGAGGTGAAAAAGAAACAGATGCCACTGAAAAAATAAGAATAATCAGGAAGTATTACAAATAGCTATATTCTAACAAATTGGAAAATGTAGAAGAAATGGATAGACTTCTGGACACACATTTTACCAAAATTGAGGTACAAAGACAGAAGACCTAAATAAACCAATAACCAAAATGGAAATTAAATCAGTAATAAGGACCTTCCCAACAAAAAGAAGCCCAGGCTGGATGACTTAACTGCTGAATTCTACAAAAATTTAAGAGAAAAATAAACCAAAATCTTAAAATATTCAAAACAATTGAAATGGAACCCTCTCAAACTCCTATGAGGCCAGCTTCATCTTAATTCCCAAACCAGAAAAAGATACAACAGAAAGAAAACTATAATATCCCTGATGAACAATAATGCAAAAATCCTCAACAAGATACTAGCTAATACATCAAAAAGATCATCTACCAAGACCAAGTGGGACTTATTCCATGGGTGGTTCAACATGGGCAAATCAATAGGCATAATACATCACATTAACAAATTATTGAATACAAATCATATTATCTCAAATATGCAGAGAGCATCTGATAAAATACAACTTCCTTTCACAATAAAAACATTAAGCAAATTGGGTTTAGAAGGAATATTCCTCAACACAATCAAGGTGTCATATGACAAACCCACAGCCAACATCATATTGAGTAAGGAAATGTTGGAAGCATTTCCACAATGTTTCAGAACCAGACAAGGATGCCCACTTTTACCATTGCTATTCAATATAGTTCTAGAAGTTTTAAACATTAGGCAAGAAAAATAAATCCAAGTGATACAAATTGGAAAGCAGGAAGTCAAGCTATTCCTGTTTGCAGATGACACAATCCTATGCATAGGGAAACCAAAAGACTCCAGTAAGAGATTATTGGAACTTATAAGACAGCTTGGCAAAGTTGCAGGTTATAAAATTAACACACAAAATCAATAGCATTTGTATACACAAACAATGCCATGACTGAGAAAGAAGTTGTAAGATTGGTCCCATTCAAAATGGCTACAAAAAATTTCAAATACTTTGGAATAAATTTAACCAATGAATTTCCTTTTTATACCAATACATTAGCACTATCATCCACATGCTTCATTAGGTTGTGGACAACTAAAAATGACAATTTATTAGCTAAAAATAAGATGATGAAAAAAACAGGGTAGAAACATTTTTCCTCGGGTACATCCCCATAACAGTATCAAAATGGTAAGGAGAATTTGGTTAGCACCAGAACCATGGTATATTCTAATGATGACTAATAGTTGCTTGTTTATGGATGAGTCACAAAATTTAAATCTTATCTGTAGAAAAAGCGCAAGTGTTTATCTATGAGTCTGGCTTAAATTATTACATGTTGGTAAGAGAAAAATGTGTAAATGGGTGATGACAGAATAATAACAACAAAGTTTGAGGATAAGGAAAAAGAGAGTTTAATCTACCAACAGATGAGGATAGAAGCAGACTAATATCACAGTGAGGGCAGTTTAGGACTTTAAGGAGTTCAGAAGGGAAAGCTATTATTAGCAGAACACAATTAATGGCACACGAGGAATCAGAGTGTCAAGAGTAAAGAGCCAAATGCCAAAGTGTTGTGGGTCTTATAAGAGTATGTCGTCTTCATCAATCTCAAACACCAGGGCAGTTTTGTAAGAAAGTTTCTGAAGGAGAACTGATGGCTTGATCTTAACATTGGTAGAACAGGATGCTCTGCATGGGTGAATAGTTGCAACACACTATTTGGCTGGAATCTGAAGGAGGCAGAGAATTGTGCTAAGAGATTCTAGCATTTCATTAACCATAATGAGAACCATAATGAGGTTTATTATGCTCTTGGTCACTCATCTCCCATTACATCCTGTTTAGTTACCTACACCCCATTACACCTTGCTACAGAGGGTCCTTTGGAAGGCTGGCTAGAAACTCCTCATATTCCATACCATTAAGGAAATTTATTTTCATACCTCAGGGCTGGCATTGTGGCATAGTGGGTAAAGCCATTGCCTGAGATGCCAGAATCCCATATGGGCATTGATTGGAGTCCCAGCTGCTCCACTTCCATAAAGCTCCCCTGCTAATGTGCCTAGGAAAGCAGCAAAGGATGGTCCAAGCCCTTGGGCCCTATACCCATGTGGGAGACCCAGAAGAAGCTCTTTATACCAGTCCAGCTCCAGCTTTGCAGTCAACTGGGGAGTGAATCAGTAAATAGAAGTTTCTCTTCCTCCTTCCCTCTCTGCCTCCCTACTCCCCCCCCTTTTCTTCCACCCTCTCTGTAACTCCACCTTTCCAATAAATAACTTTTCAAACAAAATTCACACCTCTTCTGTCTTCTCCTACTTTTTTATTAAATTTATTTTCATGCGGTTTTTGTCCCAAGTTTTATGTGGGAATGGAGGTAGAGTTCAAGAAGTCTTTTCTGATCTTGACATTATCTCACATTGGTAAAGCTCCTCCGTTTCTAGGGCATCCATGCCTGGCCATCAACCCCCTCTTCCTCACTGTCTCCTTGGACTCTGAAAAGAAGGCTCTTCCCACTTCCTCCTCAAAAAATAAGTAAATAAATAAAAAATTAAAAGAACAAAAAAGAGTAAGGGAGGGAGACAGACAGATAAGACAAAGCAATACAGAAAAGACCAGCAAATCACTTTGTCTCAGCTAGTTTGAGATGGGTCCCATGAATGTCCATGAACAGTGCTGAGGTCTGTCTTATACAAACAATGAGCCATGTTGTTTGTCTTTCAGCCCAAATGCAGCATGATGTGTTTCCCTTGGCAGCTATGTCCTCCCTGTGCAAGAAGACCTGGCTCACAGGACTCCTGTGAATCACCTGACTTACCTTTGCAATAGTAGTCAACAGGTGGCAGAGGATAAGTAATGAGGCCAAGGGGGAATCATCTCTTCCATCCAATCAGATGGGCTGTTTCATTTAATGCAAACACTGATATGCTCACCCTGTCCTTACCACGCGGAGTACGGCTTAGCTTGCTTATTTCAACCAACAATGAAGCCTCACAGGTGTGGGAGAGACCCTGGAGAGGGACAGGAGAAGCCACTGACCATGGTTTCTTTGGCAGGACCAGGTGAGATGCCAACATGCCAAGTCCCCCAGCTGTGGCTTAACCCCTGTAACCCCTATTGACAGCAAGACACAATCTGTTCAGTGTATCCTATGATGAACTGAGAGAATCCATTTGCTCTTTTAAAATCTTTAATGAAGCAACAGAATGAATAGTGGCTAAAATAATTTCCTAGCTTTTGTCTTTCCTTCTTCAGCTTTTTCTCCAAGTTTGCTGAGGGTGTATTCAGATTGTGAGTGACAAGGTTTCACTGCCTGTGCACTTCTCTTCTTGTTCCTCCTATCTTCTCCCTCTCACCACCCACTACCACACCCCAACCACAGGGACACACCTCAAGGCATGGTAAACTCTGGAGACAGATGGCTTAGATAAAAGTGGGTGGGACTGAGAGCTTGTGGATGTGGCAAAGTGAGGCTGTGTTTCTAGCCTGAAGAAGGCCAACAGAGAAGATGCAAGGGCAGTAGGCCAGCAGTTAGGAAGAGAAATGCCTTCATTCTCTCTTCCTTCCCCTCTGCTACTGTTCCCTCCCCGTCTCTCCCCTTTCCTTTCTCTTCCCTCTCCTTTGTCCCTTCCTTTTCTTTCTCTTCCCTTCCCTTCCCCCTCCCTCTCTCCTCTCTTTATTTCTCCTCTCCTCTCTCTCCTCTTTTTCTCCTCTTCTTTTTCTCTCCCTTCTTCTCTTCTTTCTCTCCTCTTCTTTTTCTCCCTTCTCTGCTCTCTTTTCTCTCTTCTCATCTCTCCCTGATCCTCCTCCTCCTCCTCCTCCTCCTTCTTCTTCTTCTTCTTGTCTCTCCCCCCCCCCTCATTACTTGCAAGAATGAAAGATTAATATATTTACAATGGGGAGAAAAGAGCATTTGGGGACTATATTTTCATTTTCCGCATAGCTCATCCTGGCCCCTGTGATCCCTATGAACTGGGATCTGACTTTCTTTCTTTCTTTCTTTCTTTCTTTCTTTCTTTCTTTCTTTCTTTCTTTCTTTCTTTCTTTCTTTCTTTCATCTTTTTTGGTTTTTTTTATTTGCTTGTTTGTTTGTTTTTACCTAAACCAGACTCTAACTATAGCCACACCTCACACTGATAGGCCGTTACCTGAGCTCATCTATGAATCTGGTCCCTGCTAGGTATGCATTTCACCAAGCTCCCAAGTAGAATGAACAGTGAGCAGAAGATTGGAGTGATGACACTGGCTTTTAATATCATTACAGTGGTTCTTGTCATGACTCTGGCAAAGGGCTTCAGGTTACGGAGGAAGCCTGCCTGACACCTTCTGGGTGGCAATAATTGGAAGCATTGTTTTCTCAGAAGCAGGACAATGCCTTACGTCTATTTTTTTTTTAAACATAGGAAGTGCAAGAGAAGAGAAAAAATCACAAACAGAAAGAGTGACAGGCTCTGAGCATGTTTTTCCAATCTGGAAAAAACTGGAATGAAATAATAATAAAGACGTTTAAGAAAATATCATTTAACAGGATGCCCCCCTCCCCCCGCCCCAACACACAAATACACAGTGTCAATTTTGGGTTTGCTTTTTATGAATGCTGAGGGTAGTGCAGACCAGGCAAGACCAGGGAGGCTGTGTTTCATGCTGAGATGCAAACAGCAAAGCAAGCCAAATCCTGCTGCACAGAAGGCTGATGAGCTGGCAAGTAGATGCTATTTCCAAAGCCACCTGATGACCAGGCCAGGCTGCAGAACCCCAGGTCCTCACAAATTTGTACACTGGCTTTCAGATGTACAGGAGACATCAGGTATCCTTTGAATCAGCGGGAGTTCTTGCTGGAGGCATCTGTTCATAAAGGGAATTACCCATGTATGACAGCTGCTGGCCTTACATAGGAACTGGGACATCAAACTTGGCCTGGACCCAGTTTTGTAACCTAGGAACAGCCTTCACTTCTCTGAACCTTGATCTCCCACTCTTCAAAATGAACAGATTGACCAGTGATTGCTAGTTAACACAACCTAGGCTAAAAAACATGCTTTTGCTTTAGGACTCAATATAAATACAATCTACAGGTTTAATTTAATTCACAACTTATTAACATTAAATAACTGAAGTGAAATATTTTAAAAACTGTATTTATACTTACTACCTGCCATTTACTCTGTTTTTTTTTCTCTCTTCTTTAATGCTGGTCAGATGCCATTAATTTCATGACCAATTGAATAGATCACAGCTCACAGCTTAAAATCTCTGCTTAAAAAATTCATTCATTCAACCTGTATTTATTAAACACCGAAATGTGCCTGGTTGCCAGGTATTGCTCTAAGTTCACTGAACAAAACAGATAAAAATGCTTGCCCTCATAAATCTCACATTTCAGAAGTGTATAATGTGGGTTATCACATATATGAGCATATATGTGATATAAATAATAAACTATATACCATGTTGTAATGTAACAGATATTCCCAGTGCCCTACTCATATCCTTAGACTACATCATGTCGGAGTTTTCCCTTCTATTCCTGGGATTAGCATCTGCATCTCTGGGGCTTTTTCAAAGTCACAGAAGGTTTATTTGCCTACCTAGAGAAGTGCCTGAAGTTATCACTCCACTATCAAGCAGCCCATGACCAATGACTCCTGGAAGCTGGCATATAAATACTGCAGCTCCTTCTCCACTTGGGTGGGATAACCATGAAATAGTGCCCCCATAAACCACATGCACTTGAATTCCTATATAAGGTCTAGTTCTGTGGGAACCCAAACTTTGAATGAAGGTAAGGACTTCTGTGGTATACAATGAATGTCAAGAGAATAGAGAGGGCCCTGAGACATCATTTTTTTGACAGAGTGAACAGTGAGAGAGAAATACAGAGAGAAAGGTCTTCCTTTTGCCCTTGGTTCATCCTCCAATGGCCGCCGCAGCCGGCGCGCAACGGCCGGCACACCGCATTGATCTGAAGGCAGGAGCCAGGTGCTTCTCCTGGTCTCCCATGGGGTGCAGGGCCCAAGCACTTGGGCCATCCTCCACTGCACTCTGGGGCCACAGCAGACAGCTGGCCTGGAAGAAGGGCAACCAGGACAGAATCAGGCACCCCGACCGGGACTAGAACCCAGTGTGCCAGTGCCGCAGGCAGAGGATTAGCCTATTAAGCTGTGGTGCCGGCCCTGAGACATCATTTTAAATGAAGAGGTCAGGGAACTAATGGGAAATAAGTGGTATTTCAGGAAAGACCTGAAGGAGGTAGGGGGAAAGACATGTAGCTATGGGAGGAGGGGAGAGTGAGTGTTCCAGCCAAAAATAACAGCAAGGGCAAAGTTCCAGAGACAAGAGTAAGTACATAAGTGCCACAGATTGGAAGTCTGGGTTCCCCTCTCTTGCCCAATTCATACATTTGGTGCCTTAAAATCAAATGTGATGGTGTCTGGATGTTGGGCCTTTGGGAATGATTAGGTTCAGATGAGTTTGAGGCTGGGGCCTCCATCTCAAGATGGACCCTTAGAAGGAGATCAAGAGAATCAGAGCTCTGTCTTCCCTGTGAGTATAACAAGAAAGGAACCATCTGTAGGCCAGAGGACCCTCACCTAGAACTTGACCAAGCTGGCACTGTGGCATCAAACTCCCACTCTCCAGAACTATGTTTTTTGGCTTAGCCACCCCATCTATGGGATTTTGTAACAGCAGTCCCAAGTAAGAAAACAGGTGACACAAGGAGGGAAAGACAGGAGACTAATGGCAGGGGAGATCAGAGATAAAATGGGCAGATCTAAGCAGGCACTTTCAACTCTAATATTTTATTTTATGACCGTATGTTAATGATTGAGGGTTGCAACACCTGAAAACCTGATTTAAAAGTACACCTTGTCTTTTAAAGTTGGGAAATGTGATAATGGCAGGCAGAAAGACTGACTGAGCTGGCAGTGTGCACTGTGAGTAAACATTTCAGTACCTCAACCCACATTCACAGAGGTTTTATTAGCTTAGCTTTCTGCACTGCCTTGCGTGGTTTTCCATGATTAATAATTCTGATTGCCAGGCTTCAGCAATGCCCTAGTGGCTTTCATGTTTCCAATCATGAACTGATCTTGACCTTTTAACTTGCTGTCCATGACCCCAATGCAAGTGTTCCAGCATCAGACTCTTCATCTAAAAGATGGCTCTTCCTGCTCTGTCACAGGCACATCATCATGACTACTTGGATATAACTCAGCTACTACTCTTGGCGAGAAAAGGAGAGCAGGAAGAATCCTAGGGGGTGGATAAATAACTTTTAGGTTGTCATGGGGAAGAGAGGAGTCTCCTATTTTTGTAGAGTCACATTACGGAAAATGGCATTCTTTCTCTGCCCGTTCAAAAGACCCCAATTTTTGCTGAACTCTTTCAGTTACAGAGACTCATTGCTTTACAGTGTGATCCTTTCAAATCTCAAGTTCTATTATGTTAAAAGTTCTCCTTATTTTTGTCTTCAATTTCTTTCACCAATGTTGTATACAGACCTTTTTCCAAATTTTATTTTGTTGTAAATGGGATTGCTTTCTTCATTTCTTTTTAGATAGCCTGTTCCTAGTATAAAGAAATACTCCTGAGTTTTTCCATTATTTTGCATTAAACTCCAAAGAACTTTGTGAGAATCTCAGAGGAAACATCTCTTTCATGTGACAATCCTTTATATTAACATTGCTCTTCCATTTTCTTGGGTCAAATAATCATTAGGTCTATAGGACATTCCATATGTGACCAGATTAGCAGCACTTGGATATAACTTAGTTGATTGACTTATCAACAACAATACTAATTGTAAAGGTTTGCTTGTTACCAAAAGTAACCTTCCCTTTCTGTAAAATGAGACAGGAAAATGAGCATCAACCAAACAGAAGGTGACCTTGCTCTAGAAATGATTCCTGTACGCTCCCCTATTCCCATACTTCAACTACCAGGGAAAACAAAGCACAGTGAGTTCTTCACCTTGAACCAGGGTAGAAAGGATGGCCTCCAGCCACAGGTCCTTGTCATCTGAGACTGTTGACATGGTGAAAAATTCAGTGTGAAAGCTTCCTTTGTGTAGTGTTTTCCTTCTCCCTTAAGGAACTAAGGGGTGGGGGTGGGAAGAAGAGAAAGCTTTGGTTTACAAAGCTGACCCTGAAAGATTTCATCAAGAAAGTGAACTTTCAGGAAGGGCTCAAGAGGCAAAAATCTCCAGGAAAGGGACCAAGGAGGAGATGACAATTGTAAATGGTGTCGTTTCATGGCAACAGCCAAAGCGATCCATTTAAAATAAGTCCACTTGTATCACACAGTCTATTGAATGGGGGCATATTACAGAACAGGTGCACAGTCCTTGCATCATCGCAGAGGTACTTCCTGTCCATGACTTAATTCATACTCTTTCCTATTCCTTTCTCTGTTTTGTTTTACTTAACACAGATCACTGCTTGGCATATGGTACATTTGCTTCCTTGTTTTGTCAAATGTCCTTCCCCACTGAAATAGAATACCATGGAATATAACTCAAACTGAGTCTTTTGCTGTTTTTTGTTTGTTTGTTTTTTCCCTACAGGTCAGGACCTAGAACTGAGCCTGGCATTTGTTGTTTAATGACAGGGTTTTTTAATGAAATGAATAAAATTGGGAGGAGGAAAAGGGAGCAGATGGATAAAGGTTATAACAAAAAGATAAATCATCTCAATAGTGAGCAAACATGAAAAATTAGATGTATAATCTTCCTACAGATAGGAAGGTGGAACAATGTGAGAGAACTCTAAGTCTTTGTTGGTTTTAAAAAAGAGAAACAATCATCTTGTGTGAAAACAAATGTGGAGCATATTTTAAGACTCTTTTCTGTCTGGTCTCACAAAAGTAAAGAATTTCACCATCCAAACACATGATCTGAATTAGCTACAATCTTCACAATGAGCCTAAAAGCAATGGATGGTTATCCCTACCTTGCAGATAAGAGACCAGGGGCAAAATTCAGCATTCCATTCAAAATAACCAAAAGGTAGACAACAACCCAGATGTCAACCAACGGATGAATGAATAAACAAAACATGATCCATCCATACAATGGATATTATTCAGCTCTAAAAAGAAATCAAGTCTAAAGTACAGATAGCCCTTGAAAAATAATGTGCTGGAGCTGGTGTTGTGATACAGTGGGTTAAGCCATCACTTGCAGCACTGAAATCCCATTTCAAAAGCCCATGCGAGTCCTGACTGCTCTGCTTCTGACCCAGCTCTCTGCTTATGTGCCAGGGAAAGGAGTGGAAGATAGCCCAAGGACTGGAGTCCCTGGAGCCCATGTAGGAGACTAGAATGGATTTCCTGGTCCTAACTTTGGCCTGACCCAAACCTTGCTGTCGTGGCCATTTGGGGAGTGAATAAACAGAAGATATCTCTCTGTGTCTCTGTCTTTTCCCCTCCCTCTCTGTTGCTCTAGCTTTTAGATAAACAAATAATACTTTTTTAAAAAGAATATGCTATATGAAGTAAGGCAGATACAAAATGTCACATATTATATGACTGCATTTATATAAAATAACCAGAATAATTAAAGCCATGGAAACAAACAGTAAGCCAGATGGTCATTTCCAGGAACTGGAGGGTAGGGAAGGATGGGGAGTTACTGCTGAATGAATGAATGTCTATGAGATCTACCTTGGGGTTGATGGAAATGTTTTGGAACTAGATAGAGGTAATGTTTGCAGAACGCTACATAAGAATGTAAAAATTGTAACTGTATTATATAATTGTAATTGATTTTATATTGTATGAATTTCACCTCACTGAAATTAATTTAATCATTTAATTGAAAGATCACACAACTTGCACAAAGTCACACCACTAGTAAATGTAGTTAAAATTGCAACCCATTTCTGGGTAGCTCCATAATCCGCATTTTTAGCATTCTGTCTTATTGCTTTAAAGACTAAGATAAATCCTTGGAGTTGATTACCTAGGAAATTCCCTTCAATAGTAAGCCTGAAAAATGACAAGAGAAGAAAGCCACGAAAGTATTTGTATTGTATTCGTTTACTGTTTCTAAGTTTCTGGATGTTCTAGCTAGCAACAGCCCTTTCATCCCCCCCCCCCCCCCCCCCCCCCCCCGCTCAGAATCAGATAATGCTAGAGGTGAAAAGTACCTGAAAGCACATATTTAGTATAGGCTGTCTTAACTTAATGCCCAGGAATAAGATTCAGGATTGTTCTCTCCCTTTTTAATTCTATCAGTTAGTATTAGCAGACACTAGTCTTGTTTATGTGATCCCTTTGACTCTTAGACCTATCGGTATGATCAGTTGTGAACTGAAATTGCTCACTTGGACTAGTGAGATGGCATTGGTACATGCCACCTTGATGGGATTGAATTGGAATCCCCTGGCAGATTTCTAACTCTACCATTTAGGGCAAGTCAGCTTGAGCTTGTCCCAAATTGTACAGCTCCTCCCTCTCTTATTCCCACTCTTATATTTAACAGAGATCATTTTTCAGTTAAATTTAAACACCTAAGAATCATTGTGTATTAATTATAGAGTTCAACCAATAGTATTAAGTAGAACAAAAAAAATACTAAAAGGGATAAAGTATTAAGTTGTACATCAACAGGACAAGGGCTAATCAAGTCAATGCTTCTCATAGTGACCCTTTCAACAGGTTTCCTTTTTGGTGCTCAGTTAGTTGTCACCAATCAGGGAGAACATATGATATTTGTCCCCATGCCTGGTAAGGAGGATGCAATCAACATTTTTTATGTTCCCCAAAATTAAGGTATCGGATGGCTTGCCAAATGGAATATCCACATATTTTCAGTTCTTCCTTCTAAAATTTCTGGATCATCTAGGCCTGTTCCACCAATTATTCCAATCTTCACAGCAGCGGTGGCGACAGCACCTGAGGCCTTGTCTGTGCAGGGCAGGAGGCTGCGGCAGGTGCTCTCATGGGGCCGTGAGCAGGCAGCAGTGTGCTGCACCCACTTTCCATTAACTTTAAACACAGAAAAGCAAATCTATTCTAAGAGTTCAACAATTTGCACAAAACAAACAAAAACTTGTTTCTCAACAGTCCAGACAAGGGCTGTTCAAAGACATTGCATCTTGAAGTTAATTTCACTTTTTTTTTGGTAGAAACTTAATTAACTTTAAAGAAGCACCCAAAAATTATACATCATTTGTGAGCACTTAGACATAATAATAACTTATGGGACATGGGAATATCCTCCACATAACATTAAAAGAAAGTAAGTCCTTAAGAACGAGTTTTAGCATTAATTAAAGAAGCAGCTAAGAAAACAAGTAATGGATTTGGATACTTAGGCATAACTAAAACTTATGAGACATTAGAATATCCTACACTGAATATACTAAAACAAAATAAATCTTTGGGAACAAGTTTTACTGTTAACTCACATGATACAGCTCTTTGAGAACAGAGGTTCTTCCTAAGAAGTTGGTGATTCCTGTTGTTAATTTAACAATCAACGTTCTTATGTATGACATTAGCAATCACCCAAGGCTCTTGACATGAGCTGCCTTTGCTATAGAAGCCTTTTTAATCCACAAACTCCATCAGGATTTAGACAAGGCCATAAGCAAAGTGGAACTTCCCTCCTCTCTCCAAGAAAAATACCTCCATCTTTGATGACTACTTCTTTCCACTGGGGTCTCACCCACCGAGGTCCTTCATGTAGTACATTTTTTTTGCCACAGTATCTTGGCTTTCCATGCCTACATTGCCAGACCAGAATGATTCTGAGGTCAGCGCTCCTTAAATCTATTGTCATTCTATGAGTCAGCTGTGTGGATTGCTTCACATATTGGGGCATTCACTCCTTTTTAATTCTATTTATGATTATTATCAGACACTTAATCATATTTATATGATCACTAACACTTAATCCTATCTATATAATCATTTTGATAATAAATTCTATACATATGAACACTTTAACACTGCAGATGGTATTTTTACCACTCATTTTAAGGGGATTTGTGCTCCCATGGCAAGTTTCTAAACTGTACTCTTAGAAGTAAATCCATAGGAATGTATGCAGAACTATACGGTTTTACAGTTACAAACTTCATACACTTCATAATTACAACTTTAGGAACATGGAGATTCTTCCCACTGTGCCCACCCCCCCACCCAAATTCCCACCCCATTCTTATTATTTACTGAGATCTGTTTTCAATTGCCTTTATATACATATGATTAACTCTACATTAAGTAAGGAGTTCAACAAATAGTATGGAGAAAAAATACTGTTCTTCAGCAGTCAAGACAAGGGCTGTTCAAGTCATTGCTTCTTATAGTGTCAATTTCACTTCTACAGAATGCCTTTTAGGTGCTCTATTAATTATTACAGATCAGGAAGAACATATGCTATTTGTTCCTTTGGGACTGGCCTATTTCACTAAGTGTGATGTTTTAAAGATTCATACATTTTGCTGCAAATAACTGGATTTCATTCTTTTTTTACCTCAGTGTAGTATTCCATTGTATACATATCCTATAATTTAATTATCCAGTCTTCAGTTGATGGGCATTTGGGTTGATTCCATGTCTTAGCTTTGTAAATTGAGCTGCAATAAACATGGAATACAGATAACTCTTTCACATGCTAATTTCATTTCCCTTGGGTAAATTCCCAGGAGTGGGATGGCTGAGTCATATGGTGGGTCTATATCCAGATTTCTGGGGTATTTCCATACTGTCTTCCATAGTTTCTTTACCAGTTTACATTCCCACCAACAGTAGATTAGGGTACATTTTCCCCCACATCTTTACCAGCATTTGTAGTTTGTTGATTTCTGTATGTAAGCCATTCTAACTCAAGTGAGGTGAAACCTCATTATGGTTTTGCTTTGCATTTCCCTGAAGGGTAGGGATACTGAACATTTTTTCATGTCTCTGTGTCCATTTGGATTTCCTCTTTTGAAAATGTCTGTTTAAAGGCCATCAAGGAGTGAGGCACCTTTCTCTGAAGGGAGGAAGGAACCTCCCCTGTGATATGGCCTTGACTAAACAAGTTCAGAGTTGGTGAACTCAAGGGGCTTCTGTAGCCTAGACAGCTCATAGCAAGTATCGGGTGATTGCTGACATCATAAACAAGAGTGCCAATTGTTAAATCAACAATGGGAGTCACTTGGTACATGCTCCCCACGTAGGATCTCTGTCCTTAATGTGTTTTACTATGAAACTTAAAAACAACACTACTAGTCGAACAATACCCTATACCTTGTGCAGCTGTGTGAGTGCAGCCTGTTGAAATCCTTGCTTAGTATATACTAAATTGATCTTCTGTATATGAAGGTAATTGAAAATGAAACTTGATGAAGGGCAGGATGGGAGAGGGAGTGGGAGAGGGGAGGGCCGTGGGAGGGAAAACTATTGGTTGAACTCTGTAATTAATACACAATGATTCTTAGGTGTTTAATTAATGCTATAACTAGTACTCAAATAGTATTTTAAACTTTGTGTTTCTGTGTGGGTGCAAACTGTTGAAATCTTTACTTAATATATGCTAAATTGATCTTCTGTATATAAAGATAATTGAAAATTAATCTTGATGTGAATGGAAGGGGAGAGGGAGTGGGAGAGGGGAGTGTTGTGGGTAGGAGGGAAGTTATGGGGGGGGAAGCTATTGTAATCCATAAGCTGTGCTTTGGAAATTTATGTTCATTAAATAAAATTAAAAAAAAAGAAAATGTCTGTGTAAGTATTTTGCCCATTTCTTAACTGGGTTAATAGTTTTGTTCTCGAGTTTCTTGATATATTTATATATTGTGAATATTAATTCTTTATCAGTTGTATAGTTTACAAATAATTTCTCCCATTCTGGCAGTTGCCTCTTTCTGGCATGGTTTTTTTCGTTTTGTTTTGTTTTGTTTTTTGCAAGACAGAAGCTTCTCAATTTGATGTAATCCCAATTGTGAATTTTGGCTTTGATTGCCTGTGCCTCTGGGGTCTTTTCTAAGAACTCTATGACTGTGCTAATGTCTTTCAGGGTTTCCCCAATGTTCTCTAATAATTTGATGCAAGTAGATTTAGGTATTTAATCCACTTTGAGTGGATTTTTGTGTAAGGTATAATGAGGGGTTTTGCTTCATACTGCTGCGTGTGGAAATACAGTTTTCCCAGCACCATTTGTTGAAGAGAGAGTCCTTGCTCCAGGGATTGGTTTTAGCTCCTTTCTCAAAGATAAGTTGGTTGTAGATGCTTGGTGTTTCTATTCCATTCCATTGGTCTATCCTTCTGTTTTTGTACCAGTACCAGGATGTTTAGATTATAACTGCCCTGTAGTATGTCTTGAAATCTGGTACTGTGATGCCTCCAGTTTTGTTTTTGTTGTATAAGATTGCTTCAGCTATTCAAGTCTCCCGTGTCTCCATATGAATTTTCAGCATCTTTTCTATATCTGAGAAGAATGTCCTTGGTATTTTTATTCATATCACACTGAATCAGTACATTGCTTTCAGAAGCATGGACATTTTGATGATGTTGATTCTTCCAATCCATAAACATGGAAGACTTTTCATTTTTTTAGTATCTTCTATTTCTTTCTTTAATGTTTTGTAATTCTCATAGTAGAGATTTTTTACATCTTCAGTTAAATTTGTTCCAAGGCATTTGATTTTTTTTAAGCTATTGTGAATGGGATTGAGCTTAGAAGTTCTTGCTTAGCTGTGATATTGTCTGTGTATACAAAAGCTGTTGATTTTTGTGTATTGATTTTATATCCTGCTACATATCAAACTCTTCTATGAATTCCAATAGTCTCTTAGTGAGTCTTTTGGATCCTTTATATATAGAATCATGTATCTACAAATAAGGATAATTTGACTTCCTCCTTCCCAGTTTATATCCTTTTCTTGCCTAATGGCTCTGGCTAAAACTTTCAGGACTTCATTGAATAGTAATGGTGAGAGTGGGCATCCTCATCTGGTTCCATGCACTGTTGAAAAGAATGTGTATTCTGTGTCTGTAGGATAGAAATTCTATAGATAACTCTTAGTTCCATTTGGTCTTTAATGTCAATCAACTCTGTTGTTTCCTTGCTGATTTTCTGTCTGGTTGATCTGTCCATTTCTGAAAGTGGAGTATTGAAGTCACCATTACTACTGTATTTGAGTCTATGTCTCCCATGAGATCTTTAACATTTATTTAAATAACCAGGTGCCCTCTAACTAGGTGCATATACATTTATATTCGTTACACCTTCCTGTTGAATTGATCCCTTCATCATTACATAGTGCCTTTCTTTGTCTCTTTTAACAGTTTTTGTGTTAAAGTCTATTTTTTTCTGATATTAGGATGGCTACACCAGCTTTGTTTTGGTTTCTGTTAGCATGGAATATCTTTTTCCAGCCTTTCACTTTCAGTCTGCATATATCTTTGTTGGTGAGATGTGTTTCTTGTGGGCAGCAAATTGATGAGTTTGTTTTTTAATTCGCTCAGCCACTCTATGTCTTTTAACTGAAGAATTGAGGCCATTTACATTGAAGGTGAGAATTGATAAGTAATGACTTTGCCCTGCCATATTTCCATAAATATTCCTATTATTTACTTTGGATTTGCTTTGTACTTTTATGGCGAAATTTTTTGCCTTTACCTACTTTCTTAGTGATGACCATGTTTCTGTGTGTAGCACATCCTTAAGCATCTTTTACAAGGCTGGATGAGTGGTGACAAATTCTTTCAATTTCTGTTTGTTATGGAATGTCTTTAGTTCACCTTCATTTATAAATGAGAGCCTTTCAGGATACAGTATTCTGGATTGACAGTTTTTTTTTTTCTCTTAAGCCTTAGAATATATCTCACCAATCTCTCCTGGCCTATAGGTTTCTGATGAGAAGTACACTGTGAGTCTAATTGGAGATCCTCCAAAAGTTATCTGGTATTTCTCAAATGCACATTTTAGAATCTTTCCTTTATGTTTCACTGTGGAAAGTTTTTGATTAAAATTTGTCATGGTGAATCTCTGTTCTGGTCATGTCTATAAGGAGTTATATGTGTTTCCTGTACTTGGATATCCCTTTCTTCTCCAAATTAGGAAAGTTTTTTTGTTATTATTTTACTAAAAAGCCCTTCTAATCTTTTCTCTTTTTCCATGCCTTCTAGGAACTCCTAGAACAGGTATGTTTGGTCATTTGATAATATCCTATAGATTCCCAAAAGTATTTTTAGTTGTCTAATTTCTCCTTGTTTTTGGTCTGACAGTATAATTTCCTGTGATTTGTCTTCCAAGTTGGCTATTCTTTATTCTGCTTGACCAATTCTGTTGTTAAGGCTTTCCATTGCATTTTTTATTTGTTCTATTGAATTCTTCATTTCAATGATTTCATTTTAATTCTCTTTAGTTCATGCATTTGCTTCTTATTACTTCTAAGTAATCCTTCAATCAATTTTTTGAATTCCATTTCTGGCATTTCTTCAACCTCTTCATCTTCACAATTTAGTATTGAAGCGTTGTGTTCTTTTGCATATGTTATGTCATCTTCCTTTTTCTTGTTCTTTAATTGGCGCTTTTATTATTGAGCATTTGTGGAGATTTGTTTCTTCTTTGCTTTTTTTTTTTTTTTTTGGCTGTGGTGGCTTTTATCTTTGAACTATGCCTCTGTGGATTAGTGGACTGTCTACTTTTTCAGTGATTACCTGAGTACCTAGAGGCATGTATTGGGTGTGGCCAGGGTAAAGGGAGTATCTAAGGTGACACACTAAGTTAAGTGTGTTAAATCTCCTCTTTTTTTTTTTTTTAAATCAGAGGGGAAGTTTGTTCTGTTCTGTAGGCATAGATTCAGCTCACCTCCTCTTCTCAAAGGAGACTAGTGCCTGGGTACTAGCCCTAGTGGGTATAATATTCATCCACCCTGCCACAAGGACCACACAAAGAATTGTGCATTCCCCAATGTGAGCACAGATTCCCCAGCAATGTCTCTCACTAGGAAACCAGGAATACCTGGGTGTGTGGAGCCTCCCACAGTGACTGCCCAAAGTCCCAGCCATGCCCTCACCCCTTTCAGTTCTCCCTGCCAGACTCGGGAGTCTCTGCCCTGCTGTTACTAGGTGCAGACACGTGCTGGTGCAGCTGTTATGCATGTCTGAATGGTGCCTGCACACTATCAGCTTATTACAGGACACCACTGCAGGGTGATCAAGGAAAGAGAAATGTGCCCCCACCCCTTTTTTTCTCCTCTAGTTTGGCAGGTACACTATCCCCACAGGGTTCCAAGCCGGATTCCCTCCAGGCTCTTCCTGCAGCTTTATTGCCAGTAGCTTGGGCTGCTGCCATCTAGCCTCACCTCACTCTCCAAAGCTAGTGAATCTTTCTTTACTAATATGAATAATAATATATTAAAATAAAAAAATGCATTGATAATTTAAATTTATAAAACTTAGAAAATATATTGACCATAAAAAGTTTAAGTGGAAGGCAATTCTAAGGGAAATTATTCAAGTTGAAAGAAAAGGATACTACTGAGCAACACAAAAGCATAAGAAAGTATAAAACTCACTGGTAAGGTTAAACATAAGTGTACTTCAAAAACTCATGGAAAACAGAGTTAAAGGACAGGTTTATTTTAATGCTAAGAATATTTGAAATCCATGCATATATAAGTTCTCTAAAAAGTTCATGAAAATGTATATTATGAAAAAACTATGCATGAATTTTCAATTTTGGCACCAAAATAAACTTATCTTTTCATTCCATTTTTCAGTGAACTTGTTCAAGGATCCTCTTGTAGAGACAAATAGAGAATATCATAATACTGTAATGGTAATATCTAAATAAATAAGGTTTAATGTTGATAACAATGTTAAAAATATTAAGAATATCTACTAAGTTTTGTTCATAGATAAATAATATAAAATACATAGCATATTATCTCACTATCACACAGGGCATGTAGAGAGGGAATAAACATTTGGAGCTTTTGCATGTTATTAAATTTAATATCTTTAATATTTAATATCATTATCCTAAAATAAACAAAATTATAATCTCTTATGAAAGCTTCATGGTAACCACAAATAAAATATCAATAAAAGATGTAAAAAGGATAAAGGAATCAAAGTGTATCACTATAAAAAGAATAATCTAAGCTGAAAGAAACAAGTAGTAGGAAGAAATAAAGATGGGTGCAAAAATAAACAGAAAATAGAAAAACATAAAAACCTGTAAAACTGAGTTGGCTTTCTGAAAAGATAAGAAAAATTGGTTAAATTTACCTAGACAAACAATAAAAGCGAGAGGTCTCAATAGCAAGAGTTTTAAAAATTAAATAGATGTTACAACCAATGCCACAGAAATAAAAAGGATGATAAAACCCAACTATGACCAATTACACTACAACAATTTGAATAACCAAGAGGAATTATATAAATCCCTAGAACATACAACCTATAAAGACTGAATCATGAAGAAAAGAGAAAATCTAAACAAAAGATTGTTAATACATCAGGATATCAGATTAGTAATCAAAATTCTTCCATAAAGGAAAAGTACAAGACCAAATGGCTTCACTAGTGAATTCTACCAAACATTAAAACTAAAATTAGGGGCCAGTGCTGTGGCGTAGCTGGTAAGGCTGCCACCTGCAGTGCCAGCATCACATATGGGTGCTGGTGGAGTCCTGGCTGCTCCACTCCAATCCAACTCTCTGTTATGGCTTAGGAAAGCCATAGAAGATGCCCCAAGTTCTTGTGCCCCTGCACCCATGTGAGAGACCAGGGGAAGAAGGGGGAGCTCCAGGCTTCTGGCTTTGGATCGGCGCAGCTCCAACCATTGAGGCCATTTGGGGAGTGAACCAGTGGATGGAAGACTCTCTTTCTACTTCTGCCTCTGCTTCTCTATAACTACGCCTTTCAGATAAATAAATAAATCTTTTTTGTTTATTTGTTTTTAAAGATTTATTTATTTATTTATTTGAAATTCAGAGTTACACAGGGAGAGGAGAGGGGAGAAGAGAAGAGAAGAGAAGAGAAGAGAAGAGAAGAGAAGAGACGAGACGAGACGAGACGAGACGAGACGAGACGAGACGAGAAAGAGAGAGAGAGAGAGATCTTCCATCCACTGGTTCACTCCCCAATTGGCTGCAATGGCCAGAGCTGTGCCGATCCAAAGCCAGGAATCAGGAGCCAGGAGCTTCTTCTGGGTCTCCCACATGGGTGCAGGGACCCAAGGATGTAGGCCATCTTCTACTGCTTTTCCAGGCCATAGCAGAGAGCTGGATTGGAACTGGAGCAGCCTGGTCTTCAACCGGCGCCCACATGGGATGCTGGCGCTTCAGGCCAGGGTGTTAACCCACTGCACCACAGTGCCAGCCCCATAAATAAATCTTTTTAAAAAATTAACATGAGTCTTTCCCAAACTCTTACAGGGTATTGAAGAAGTATTCCAAACTCATTTTATGAGACCAGGATTACCCTGATACCTAATCCCAGCAAAGACACAAAAAAATAAACTTACAGACTCATAACCCTCATGAACATTCATGCAAACCTCTTCAACAAAATACTAGTAAACCAAACTCAACGGCGTGTTAGAAGTCTTACGCACTGTGACCAAGTGGAATTTATCCCTAGAAATCCAAGGATGGATCAACATACACAAATAAGTTAATGTGATATACCATATTAACAGAATAAAAGGCAAAAATAACACAATCACCTCAATAAATGCAGGAAATTCATCTCACAAAATTCAATAGTCTTTCATGACAAGAAAAATCACTTAAAAACTATAAATAGAAATAAAATGTCTCCACGCTACAAAATCATCTAAGACAAGCCCACATCTCTAACATCATATGCCAGTGAAAAACTGAAAGCTTTTCCTCTACTTGCTGAGAATGGGACAGAGATGCCCATTCTTTCCTCTTTTATTGAACAGAGTGCTGGAAGCCCCAGCCAGAAAATAAGGTGTGACAATAAAATAAAAAGGAAGAAGTAAAATTGTTCTGGTTTGCAGACAACATGATTTTATACATAAATGCCCTAAACACTACACACAAACACACCAACACACAAAGTTCAGTGAAGTTATAGGATGCAAAATTAACATGCAAGACTCTGCTGCATTTCTATACAATAACAATAAGCAACCTAAAAAAAGTGAAGAAACAATCCCATTTACAATAGCTTTAAAATTAATAAAACATTACAAGGTGGTAAAACACTCGTGCTCTCAGAACTAAAAATCACTGATGGAAGAAACTGAAGAAGATACAGATCAGGGATGGGTGTTATGCAGCAGTGAAGCTACCATTTGAGATGCCTGCATCCCGTATTGGAGTGCTGGGGTTTGGACTCCACCACTGCTTCCGATGCAGCTTCCTGCTGATGTGCACTGTGGGAGGCAGCAGTGAGGCTCAAGTACTTGGGTCCCTGCACTCATGTGGGAGACCAGGATGGAGTTTTAGGCTCCTGGCTTCACCTGGCCTAGGCCTGGCTCTTGCAGGTATTTGGGGAGTGAACCAATACATGGAAATTCATTCTCTCTCTCCCACTCACTCACTCACTCTCTCACTCTCTAAAATAAACAAATAAATAAATAAGTCCCACAGCGACCCAGGCGGGCCAGCACAGAAGCTAGGAAACTCAATCTGGGTCCCACTTGAGTGGCAGGAATCCAGTTATCTGAGCTATTATCACCAGCTTTCGGGGTCCACGTTACTAGGAACCTGGAGTAAGGAGCTAGAGCCAGATATCAAACTCAGGTACTCCAGTGTGGGACATATACATCTTAACTGCTAGACCTGCCTACCCCAATGTAACTTTTTAAATCAGTAGTGCTATTGAAAACAGATACTTCTAACATTTTTTGTGTAGTACACTAGTAATGGTCAACTATGACAAGTGCTAACTAAAAATTAAAATTAAACTCAACTTAAAGCCAGATCTTCAAAGCACAGCATCTCAGAAGTGTTAAGCTAGCATCTTTTTAAAAATGAAATATATATAATCACATGTTTCCCTAAAATGTTGATAACTGATCAACAATTTGGAGAAGCAAATAGTTTGATGCTGTTAAAATTATTTAAGTTTTTTATGTTATCTCATTCTTTAAAGATTTCTACTTTCATTAATTTGTAATATAGTAGTACATACATAATTTATAAATAAAAAGATATCTATATTTGAGAAGAATTGCCCAAAACATGATTGAAACAATGAGCACCAAACCTTGGAGATCACATCTCTGGAATATACTTCTTCAAACTTTAATGTGTATTGGAACTACCTGGGGAGCTTGTTAAACTGCAAGTCTGATTCAGAAAGTAGGGCTGAGGCCTAATATCTTGCATTTCTAACAGCTCCCTTGTGGTGCCAATGCAGCTGGTCCAAGGACAACACACTGAATGGCAAAATTCACACCACGATAGCCTGAAGACACTTATGTAGCTATTACTAAAACTAGTATCAGTTGCATATTTCCCGGATGTTCAGTTCTCCCTCTTTGGATTTAGAACATATGGGTCCTAATCCATTAACAGTCCAGCTCCTTAGCATCTTCACACTGCATTTCCCCATTGAGAAAATTATTCCCAATCCCATTCTCATAAAGGCTGGTTGTTCTCAGACTCACTGTTTATCCACCAGTAGGTTGTAGGTTTCCTCAGAAAAAAGAAAACTCTGTCTACTGATAGTAGCATTTTACATTTACACACAGTTTTTAATCTAACAGGTACACACGAGTCAACTCATGTCAGCCTCATGTTGGTCACTGGAGGTAAAAGACAGCAGAAGTGCTGGCGACGCAGCTCAATAGGCTAATCCTCCGCCTGCGGTACCGGCACACCAGGTTCTAGTCCTGGTCGGGGCGCCAGATTCTGTCCAGGTTGCCCCTCTTCCAGTCCAGCTCTCTGCTGTGGCCCCAGAGTGCAGTGGAGGATGGCGCAAATGCTTGGGCCCTGCACCCACATGGGAGATCAAGAAGAAGCACCTGGCTCCTGGCTTCGGATCAGCGCGGTGTGCAGGCCACAGTGCACTGGCCTTAGCGGCCATTGTGGGGTGAACCAACAGAAAAGGAAGACCTTTCTCTCTGTCTCTGTCTCTCTCTCTCACTGTCCACTCTGCCTGTCAAAAAAAATTTTTTTAAATAAAAAAAGAAGACGACAGCAGAAGTAGTGTAAGCCCATTGAGAACTGCGATACATAGAAACAGGCAGGGCAACTTCAGAGGTGGGTTGATCAGGGGAAGCTTTAAGAAGGAGCCTGAAGATGAAGAATGGGTAGGTTTCTGAGTAGATGAAGATGAGGAAAGTAACGTTCCCAGCAAAAAGGATGGACTCAAACTACTGTAGATATTCATTGAGCAAAGGGGTTTTAACTTTATTATATGGGAAGTAGGTACCAGTAAAATGTTTTTATTTAGAGGCTGACATAATCAGATTCACCATGGAAGCATTTGAGTTATATGTAGGCAGAAGTGGTAAAAGTGATTCCACCAGGGAAATAGTGCAAAGGAAAAACTAAAGCACAGGGGAAAAAATATTTACAGGACATTGTAATTGGATGAGGAGTGTGACAGAAAGAACGTTGTCAGTTGAAGCCAGCAAAAAGAAAAAAAAGCTTTATATCTCAAGGCCCATAAAAATGTGCATGCCCTTTGATCTAAATACACCTCACCTGGGATATCACGCTAAGGAAATAACTTCCTGAATGGCAAAATCTTCATTGTAGCATTATTTATAAAAGTAAGTTTTGGGAATAACATAAATGACCATACTATGGAATTATTAAGTACATGTTTATACATTGAGATTATAATGAAATTATAACACTAAGCAAAAATTTGAAGGAAATTCTAAAAGGCATAGACATATTTTCAGGACAGGGAGAATTAATATGTTAATATCATTTTTTAAATTAATACAGAATTCCAAATATATAGAATTCCAAAGAAATATTTTTAAGAAAAAATTATTTATTTATTTAAAAGGCAGGTTTACAGAAAGGCAGAGGCAGAGAGAAATTCTTCCATCCACTGGTTCACTCACCAAAGGCCAATCCGAAGCCAGGAACCAGGAGCTTCCTCCAGGTCTCCCACATGGTGCTGGGGCCCAAGAACTCAGGGCATCTTCTACTGCTTTCCCAGGCTATAGCAGAGAGCTGGGTCAGAAGTGGAGCAGTTGGGATTAAAACCAGCGCCCATAATGGATGCTGGCACTGCAGGCAGCAGCTTTTTTACCCACTATGCCACAGCACCAACCCCAGAAATATTTTCAAATGAACAAGTTGATCCTACAATTTTAGGAAAAGTAAATGTTTCAAGAGTTGGCATTGTGGGGTAGCTGGTAACCTCCACCTGCAGTACCAACATCCCATATGGGTGCCAATTTGTGTCCAGGCTGCTCCACTTCCAATCTGGCTCCCTGCTAATGGCCTGGGAAAAACAGCAGAAAGTGGCCCAGGTACTTGGAACTCTGCTACCCACGTGGGAGACTTGGAAGAAGTTCCTGGCTTTGTTTGCCCAGCCCTGTCTCTTGAGGCTATCTGGAGCATGAAGCAGCAGATGAAAGATTTCTCTTTTTCTCTCACTCTCTATAACTCTTTCAAATAAGTAAATCTTGTAAAAAATATTGTCATATTTTAGAGAAGATTTTAAAAGGAATGATAGGGTAATTGCAATAACAGGTATCATAATAATATAAAATTTTTATAGTTGCAGTAATCAAAATTGTGCATTTTTGGCATACAAATAGGCATCTTGAACAAATAGTGCTCAGAAAAAATACAGTAAGTATAAATGGAAATAAAATGCATAACATGTGACATGAAAAATCAGTGGAGAAACCATGGATTTTTTTTAGGGGTAAGGTTATGGAATAACCTTTGCTTTGCAACACAAAACTCTCTACCTTACATAGTATTTATAAATAAATTCTTAGATTATTGAAGATCTGTTTTTAAAAAAAATTAACAATATTAAATGCAAAGAAGCATGACAGAATAACCAGAAGGCTTAATGGAATGTAACTGACAGATTTGACAAGATGAAAATAAAAATCTGTTGCAGTAAGCCCACAAACAAAATCAAGGGAAACATGACAGACACAGAGAAATATTTATAAACACATTTAACACATGGTTAATATTTATGATAATAAAAATATTCCCTAATTTTTAAAAAGATGAATGTTCTCAAAGAAAAATGAGCACAGGATTGAACAAACAACATAAAAAGAAAAATTCAAATAGTAATAAGCACACGATCTCAACCTCCTACAAATCACAGGACTGGTAATTACAAGCACCAGATGCAATATTGTGTTTATTAGATGCAAATTTGAGAGAACACGTATTTTTTGGCAGGAGTGTATGTTGATAAACATTTGGGATAAAATATTGAAATATAGGTGAAAATTTAGTTTCTATTACTCAAAATCTCATTTCTACAACATTTTTGGAGAGCAGTTTGGCAGCAGTCATTGATAAAAATTTCAATGCTCAATCTTTTTGCCACAAAAATGTTGCTTGTAGATATCTATCCTAGAATATACTCAGAGATAATTGGGCAAGCACATTTGACAATAAAAAGTTGTAATTACTGAAGATCTAACAATGGAAAAATGGTTAAGTAAATTATAAACTGTGCAGCTACTAAAATATTGGAGTAAATCTCTGGATAGTAACTAAGAATATGAAAATCGCATTAAACTTCAAAGAGACAAGTCATGGATATTACTTTAGTTTTAGTTTTTAAAAATATTCTGTGCAGATAGAGATGTAACTACATACAGGTATGAAAAAGGACAGTAATGCACCAATCTGTTAGTGGTGGTTATTTCTGGAGATGAGATTAGATGGAAGAAAGAGGATGTGTTACTTGGGAGGATCTTTTTACTAAAAAAATACAGATTCGTTATTTTAAGATTCATTTATTTGTTTGAAAAGCAGAATGACACAAAGGGAGGGAGAAAGAAAAATAGACAGAAAGAGAAAGATATCTTCCATTAGATATTTCATTCCCCAAATGCCCGCAAGAGCCTGGGGCTGGATCTGGCTGAAGCCAGGATACAGGAACTCCAGCTGGATCTCCCACACAGGTGGGAGGAACCCAAGTACTTGAACCATCATCTGTTCTTTTCCAGGTGCATTAGCAGGAAGCTGGATTGGAAGTGGAGTAGCTGGGACTCAAACTAGGCACTCCAATGTGGGACATAGGCAACCCAGCAGGCAGATTAACCCACTGCACCACAATGGCCACCCCAGATTTTTTTTGGTTAAGATTTATTTATTTTACTTGAAAGTCCCAATTACACAGAGAGAGAAGGAGAGGCAGAGAGAGAGAGAAAGGGAGAGAGAGAGAAGTCTTCCATCCGCTGGTTCACTCCCCAGATGGCTACAATGGCCAGAGCTGTGCTGATCTGAAGCCAGGAGCCAGGAGCTTCCTCTGGGTCTCCCACACAGTTTCAGGGGCCCAAGGACTTGGGCCATCTTCTACTGCTTTCCCAGGCAATAGCAGAGAGCTGGATCGCAAGTGGAACAGCCAGGTCTCAATCTGGTGCCCATATGGGATGCCAGCACCGCAGGAGGTGGTTAACCCACTATGCCACAGCGCTGGCCTTCAGATTTTTTTAGTAGTGCTGGGATTTTGGATGATTTCCTACTCTTCAATATTTTTAGCATTTTTCTACTTTTTTAAATAAAGGAGTATATTCAGCAAAGAAGAAAAGTGAAAGACCAATGACAAAACCATCCCCACTTACAGAAGAGGAGAAGGAAGGTCTGTGACAGACACAGAAGAGAACCAGAGAGGCTCAGGGACCTGAAAACCAATGAGTGAGAGCTTCATGAGGAGTGCAGCAGTGTGGAAGGCTGCAGAAAGGCCTGCGGTGACCCAGCTCAGAGTGCAATTGATGGGCAGTAGCTGCAGAGGGCAGGGAACAAAAGGACTCAAGGCAGCTGCCTGTGCAGCTTTGCAAAAGGGAGAAGTCAGAGCCCCACCCTGAACCTGCTGAATTGGACTTTGCAAGTGTCACCCACGTGCCTCAGATGATTTCAGTGTATAGCTGGTTGAGAGCAACTGAGTTAAGGCACTGAACGGGGAGTAGGGCGGGAAAGCTGATGTATGTAGATCATTCTTTCACCAAGTTTGACAGATGAAGAAAAGAATGAATGAACTTTTTTAAGCCACCCAAAAGTTAGCAGGGTCAGGGAATACGTGGAGGAAGTTGTAGGTTGAGATGAAGAAGCATCATGGGGGAGAAAAGATTAAATAAACCAGGAAGATGGGGGGAAGGGGAAGGGAAAAAAGGAACTTGATGTGTCTGTTGGAGGCACTTCATCCATGCTATCGCCATCATTATTCCTCTCACTGGGCTTCTGGGGCATATGTTACCGTGTCTGATCTCCAGTGAGTAAGTGAAGGTCAGAGAAGCCATACCGTTAGTAGGACCCAACCCCATGCCAATTCCAGGGCTCCCTCCTCTGCCTGGGGCTTGGAGACAGTGCACAGATATGGATTCAGGACTCAGCTGGAGTAGTCATCTTGGAAAAAAGGCAACCTTTCTCTGAGTCAAATTCAGAAGAGCAGGAAGAAAACACAAAGAATGAGGTAGGCGCTGGATAGTGTATACAGAAGGAGGCAGTGACGAAACAGCCGTGGAGCAGACAAGAAGCGGGTTAAGGCTCCCTGCAGACTTCATCTCAGTAGCACAGATGAGATAATTCACTGACACTGAAAGTTTGTGACTAAGGGACAGTGCTGGTGTGTTGTACAATAGAGCAGAAAGCCAACACTGGCCTTCTCTCCATTGAGGTGGGGATTAGTCACTCAGCAACCAATCTGTCACCTGTTGTAAGCCATAAGTACAGGTAAGCTGAGCTGCCTGCACCTGAAAGGAGGAAGACCTAGGTCTCAATCTTCTAAGAGCCTAGATGCACCTTGAGTGATTTCTTTCACTATCTGTTAAAATAGTCTGACTAGAACAACTATAAAAGAAACCGAGCAAGTCTTTTGCTTTGCAAAGATAATATAGAAATAGACCCAATCCCCTGACTTAACAATCATTCGATTTATAATTTTGTGGTGTTATGATGGTGTAAAAGTATACTATACACCCATTCAATATAGCATTCAATAAGTTAGATGAGATATTCAACACTATTACAGAATAGGCTTTGTGTTAGATGATTTTTCCCTAAGCATAGGCTGTTAAAATTGTTCTGAGCTTCGTTAAAAAAAGGTCAGGCTAAGCTCTGGTACACCATATTTTCAAGTTACAGTGGATTTATTTGGATATAACCCCATATGAAGTCAAGGAGTATTTGTACTATGCCATTGAAGTTCTCAAGCCCTCCAGTGGTTCTGAAAATAAACAGAAACTGCATGCCTTCATGCACATCCGTGAGTGGAAGGAAATGTACCTAGATCATCACAGGAATTGTGGACAGACTGTGCATGAAAACTGCATCTCCCATTGGCTAAGAGAGCTAGACAGAATCTATGTTTAACTGCATATGGACATGTCATTGAATAGGAGGTGTTAGGAACTGTGCCTGCAGAAATGCTTCTGGGCTTCCAATCCGAAAGGATCATCAAAGTGTCAAGGGCTTTGCAATACCTTCCTGAGGCTTGGTAAGCAGCAACTACCTGCTCAATGCCAGGTGCCCCAGAGCGGCAGTCAAATCAAAGGGGAAGCCCAGGGTTCCTGCAGCTGTTTTTTGAAACTCAATAGCCTTTATTTAAAATATCTCCCTAGCCACCCTCCAGGTTATATAACAATCAGGTACAATGTTAATTAGTGACATCAAACAGACACTAGCTACCTATTCACTCAAGGATAGCTATTTGAATCAAGCAACTGCTACTACTATTTGTTTCAGTACTTTTGCAAGAGAAAAAGTGAGTGGTGGTTGTGTGTGGTTTTGTTAATACTAAAACCAAAAAAAAAAAAAAAAAAAAGAAAAGCATCAAACGTACAGCCGTACTAGAAAAGATAAGTACATAAATTATACATTTGTGAACAACAATGTGTGGGTTATTTGGGCACGACTACAATTGTTGTGACAGGGAATAAACCTCCACATCCTGGAAGTTTGGACTTCCGGTATTAAAAATAGAAAGCAAACCTGTTTGGACCACTGACCCTTGGTTTTCCTTTGCCCCTTTCTCTCTGACTCCTCCTCCTCCTCAGGGAAGGTCAGACTGAAATCCCAGAGCCCCCAACCCCCCAGCCCAAATATTGTCAAGCTGCCATTCAGTGTTGCTGGGAAATAAGAAATTTGACACCGAGGCTCTCTCCATGGCTTGGCAGCAAAGAGAAATATCATCTTTGAGGTCATTCGACCGATTCAGACATTCTTATTTCTGTTTTGTCTGTGTGTTTTCTGCTACAGTGCCAATGCAAGATGCGTGGCCTTGATCGTGCAGGTCTGATCTGGGAAGAATCCGTGAATTCTTCACATCTTCCCTGCATTCCGGCTCCTCCGACCGCGTCCCTCACCTTGTAAAACTGGCAGGCTCTGGACATTTTGCGTGCTGAAGAAAATCACTGTTTCGCCTCCAGCAAGGAACGTAAATGTTGCAACCCTGACTCCTCCTCTAATGAAGAAAGAGTGGACAAGTGCACCCAGTTGAGCTGCGGCTCGCAGAAGCCACCGGGCTGCCCACGGAGGCTGAAAGCCCCAGACAGCGCTGCTCCTGGGCTGGGCTTCCCGCCCTGGCCTTTCTGTCGTACTCGCTCTTCTCCCCCTCCTTTCTGGATTTTACCGGCTGTTCACGAAACAGCTTTCCACACAATGGATCTCCACGTCCCAGCGCAGCAAGTGCTCACGGCCTGATAAGGCAGATCTTGCTCGCCAGCAAAAGTGAGTCCCCGGGGCGTGCGGGCAGGGCGGCGCGGGTGGGCTCTGTCTCCCTGGTTGAGGGTTCCAGGCGGGTGTGCGGGAGGGGAGCGAGAGCGGTGCCCGGCGCGGGCTGCTTAAGCTAATGCCGGCAAGCCGGGGAGCAGGCAGCAGGCAGCGACTGGAAAAGCCCGGGGTCCTGGCTCAGACAGCTGGGATATCCCCTAACACAGAAACTAAAACTACTCCCAAAAGGGGGTTGGCCACCCAGACTGCGCGCTGACAACCGGACTCCTTACGCCTAGATCTGTTTCAAAGGCACCTGCATGCTCAAGGAGTTTCGGTGTGATTGTGGGATTTTCAGAATGAACATGATTTACGACAAAATGAACAGGGAAAAAAATACAGCAGGAAAGAGAGAAGAGGGCCAGCAGGTGATGTGGTGACAGTGGGGCTGGAGTTTTCCCACCCACCTGCGGCGTCAGCCTCTTAGGGGGAGGGCGTCTATCTGTCCAGTGGGGAAAGTTTAGTGTTATCTGTGCTGACCGGAAGGCAGCGTGGGTGCAGCCGCTAAGCAGCCCGGGCCAGCACGGTGTGACCTAAGCGGAGGTGCAGCAGGCCAGGCTGCTGGAAGGAGACCCTGCTGGATGGGAGAGCCACAGAGGTGGAGGGAGCTGGGAGTCACTCTCAGGGAACTGGAGAGCTGCGGGAAGGGGTATGCCAGGCGCAGCTCTGGCTCTGTGGGAGAGGAAAAGATCCTTTTAGTGACATCTACCTGTATCCTCGGGAAGCAACCCCATTGCCCTACTGACAAGCAGCATAAGAGTTTTCTATAATTGGACTTGCAAATGTTTGCAAAACAGTGCTACATATCTGAACTAATCTATTTGTTTTTATTCGTCAAGTTGGCTAGCAAAGATTTTCCTCCTGAATCCCTGTTTCTGGCCAGTGGAGTGCTGCTAATCCTAGCCCTGCCCCTTGGCTGTGCAACCTTGGCCAAGACATTTGCCCTTCCTGGGACTTAGTTTACTCTACAATTTAGGAAAATTGGAGTGGGGGGAGGGAGGGAGAGAGAGAATGTATGAATAGAGAGATGCAATGTTTAATGGGGTAGAAGTGCTGAATAGTGCCAGAAAGAGCAGATGGAAATTTTTATTTCAGTGATTCCTTAAAATTGGTGGTCATGGGTTGTTGGAGAATTAGCAACAAGCCCTCTTCCAAGGGAGGGCAAGTGGAAATGTGCTTACGGAATAGACATCAGATTGGGCATACCATCCCTGAGGGTCACTGGGAAAGTCTCCTGTCTCTAAGGACAGCCATAGAGACCACCCCGTAGCCCCCTGCTGGCAGTTGGGGGGCTGATCCTGGGGTAATAGATAGCCTGCTCAGGGTTTAGGGTGAGCCACACTTTGCAAAGATAAGAGCCACCCTGGTGGCTGCCTGCAGCTCACTAGATGCACCAACCTCTCTCTGTGTCCTGTGCCCTGGGCATGCTGTTCCCTCTGCCAGGACCACTCTCTTTGATCCTCACTGCATCAGAGCCCTCCTCCCTTCCTCACAGCTCCTTTAATGCCTTTCCCAGTGAGATGGGTTTCACGCCTGGAGTTTTCAGGCCTGTGGACAGTCTTGGGGAAGCTTGGGGCTGTCCAAATCACAGGGTGCTTTTCAAGTCACCTGGCTGGAAGTCAGACAATAGCCCCAAGGCTTTTTTGAGAAACCAGTGCAGGGTCTGACTAGGAAACACTGTTCTTTGTGGACCTCTGGACTTTGCCTTGAAAGGACTAGGGACCTGTACCTTCTAGAGACCACACGGTATGGCAGAAAACACAGGATGCTTTGGAACTCAACAGATTGGACTTCAAAATCTTGGCTTTAATACTTTGGCAAGTCACTGAACTCTGAGCTTCACTTTCCCTGTCTGCTAAATGGGGAACAATGCTGCTTTTCTTGCATGGCTTTTGGGAGAATGACAATATGCCGAATCTGGCCCATATTCGATGATAAACTGTGGATATTAATATTAATGTGGGTTATGAGTAAGTGTTCAGTAGTCTCAGGCTTTTAGAGCAGACTTCTGTCCTGTGGGGCTTACATTAGCAGAAGAATGAATAGAATCTGTTCTGGACTTATTATTCTCAAGGATAAATAGGGGAAGGGAAGGTTGGGATACAGAGTCAGGTTTACTGTTATGACAAGCACAGTATTATGTCTTGCCAGCAAGTTAAATATGTCCAGACTGGCATGAGTTCTTGGCCCTTCTTTTAGTTCTCTTTGACCCATACAGAAGAGCTAGGTCTGTGCCTGTGGCTACAAACAGCTGGGCTTGGAGACAGGAGAAGTCCCATGGCTGAATCCATCTACAGATACTGCCAAAACTGTCTCTCTATATAGAACTATCTCCATTGTTATCTTTCATAGTTTGGCATAGATTTAGTAATCTCAACTTTGTTTGGTCTCATTGGGGTCCTGGCCCTTCAAGTGATCAAATGTCATAGAATTGGGCCAAGAAATACTAGGTAAATAACACAAAATTATTACTCACAAAGTAGCCAAAGAGCAATCAGCATATCCTGGCAAAGCACTCTTACATGCAAAGATGACGATGTTGATACTTAGTCTTTGTGGAGCCTTCAAATGTACTAAGCACTCTGATGTATTACCTCAACTGATTCTCATAATAGCACTGCAGGGTATGAGTTGTCATTCAGTGCTTTATAGAGAAGGACAGAGGCTCAGAGAAATTTCCATAACTTGCCCAGTGGCTTAGCATGAGGTAGCACCAAGATCCAAGCCCAGGTCTGTCTGACTTAAGCTCCCCAATGTTACAAAGTAGCATATGGCTGAGTCTCCTGGGATTCTTCCAAGGGGCATGGTTAATAAAATCACCTGCATGATTTACTGGTATGAGTACACACTTTGACTGTAACACGTATTTACAGGTAGCAATAGTGAAAAATTTCCCTGAGTCTTCCCAAGTCCAGCTACTAGACTCCAGAGAGGTCAGACCTACCCTCAGAAGGTGAGGTTTGCACTCTGCCACTGACTTCCTAGGTAAAACATTTTGGTTTAAAAAGAGCTCCCTGAACATGCATTCTCTCTCACCTTTAGAACCAAGGCATCATTTCCATTGACTTCCCCATGTTAAGCTAGGTATTCATCTATATACTCAACAGGTAGTTGCTAAGCTCTTGTTTTGTGCCAGGCACTTGACAGTGTGGGGAATAAAAATCAGGCAAGATTCCATGTCTTCTGGCACTTCAAAGCTAGAGTAATAGATAATAGGCGGGTGAACAAATACATAAAGAAGATCATCTCAGATATTGATAAATGCTATGCTGAAAATAAAGCGAAGCTATGGGTTACAGGGTAGCAAGGCTCTCTGGCAAGTCATGGAAAATGTCCATAACCTGCATTTGAAAAAAAGAAGCCAGGCCTATGATGATCTGGGGGAAAGGTCTGCCCTTAACAGAAGAAACCTCAAGGAAAAAAAATCCTGAAATGGAATAAATGAAGCAATAGAGCCACAGCCAGAGAGATCAACAACAGGAGTCACTGTGTACTTAACGTCTCATGTGGGATCTGTCCTTAATGTATTGTCCAATGTGAAGTAATGCTATAACTAGTACTGAAACAGTATTTTTACACTTTGTGTTTCTGTGTGGGTGCAAACTGATGAAATCTTTACTTAGTATATACTAAATCGATCTTCAGTATATAAAGATAATTGAAAATGAAAAAAAAACCTTGGTGTTAAATTGGAAATTGCATAGAAAATTAATCAATTTTTTTAAAAAATATCATGTAGGATCTCTGTCCTTAATGTGCTGTACATTGTGATTTAATGCTATAACTAGTACTCCAACAGTATTTTTCACTTTGTGTTGCTATGTGAGGGCAAACTGTTGAAATATTTACTTAATATATACTAAACTGATCTTCTGTATATAAAAAAAGAAATCAACTTGGGAGTTATTGTTTGAATTCCTATTATATGGAGAGTCTTCAAGATGTTTGTGGAAAAAGTGGAATTAGAAGATAAGTTTATGTTGAAGCAAAACATCTAAATCCATTCATATCAGAAGTTCATGGAAAATACACATATGAAAAAACCATATGTGGTTTTCAAATGTTTTTTCCTTTGCAATAAATAAGTGTATCTTTTTTAAAAAGATTTTTTATAGGGCCAGTGTTGTGGCGTAGTGAGTAAAGTCACTGCCTGCAGTCCCTGTATCCTTTATGGGTACCAATTCAAGTCCTGGCAGTTCCACTTCCAATCAAGCTCTCTGCTAATATCCTGGGAAAGCAGTAGAAGATGGTCCAGGTCCTTGGGCCCCTTCAACCACATGAGAAACATTGAAGATGCTCCTGGCTTTGGATCAGCCCAGCTCTGGCTGCAGTGGTCATGTGGGGAGTGAACCAGCAGACGGAAGATCTCTCTCTCTCTCTCTCTCTCTCTCTCTACCTCCTTCTCTCCTTCTCTCCCTCTCTTCTTCTCTCCCTCTCTCCCTCTCTCTGTCTCTCAGAGATACAGACAGAAAGACAAGAGACAGAGAGAGAAAGGTTTGCCATCTACCGTTTCACTCTCCAAATGGCCACAACGGCCAAAGCTGGGTCAGACCCAAGCCAGGAACCTGGAGGCTCCTCTGGGTCTCCCACATGGGCACAGGAGTCCAAGGACTTGGGCTGTCTTCTGCTGTTTTCCCAGGTACATTAGCAGGGAGCTGGATGGGAAGGGAGCAGCCAGGTCTTGAACAGGTACCCATGGGGAAGCAGGCATTGCAAGTGGTGGCTTTACCTGCTGTGCAACAACACTGGCCCTGATAAACATACCTTTCAACTGCATTTTTCCGTAAACATTTTGAAGTCCTTTTGTAGTGTTCTTGGCTAGGCTGTGTTCTTTCTATTTATTTATTCATTCCAACAATCTCGAAGTTAGCTAATTTCTCCTTGATTGTATAGTTGGAGAAACTGAGGCTTCTAGAGGTTAAAGGGCTACTCACGGTGGCAAAGCTGGTATTTGAATCTCTCAGTCTGCTTTGCTCCAAAGCTCACAACTTTTTGCTAACGCAGCATGTGGCCTTTGAAATAATCTCTTTTGGGAGATAGTGAGAGAGCCAGGAGAAGGAAAATATCCTACATGTATTAGGCAGCCAAATATTGATGACAGTTTCTATCTGATGTCTCAAATTTCAGACGGGAAATCTAAATCTACACTCTTCATTCTAGTAGCCACTCACCTCATGGGGTTCTTGAGCACTTGAACCATGGCTAATACAAATTGAGCTATGCTGTAAGTGTACAATACACATAGTCTATTAAAAGTTTTTGTATTTATTTGAAAGTCAGAATTACACACAGAGAGAGAAGGAGAGGCAGGGGTGGGGGGTGTCTTTCATCCACTGTTTCACTCCCCAGTTGGCTGCAATGGCCAGAGCTGTACCAATCCAAAGCCAGGAGACAGGAGTTTCTTCCAGGTCTCCCATGCAGGTGCAGGGGGCCAAGCATTTGGGCTGTCTTATACTGCTTTCCCAGTCCATTGCAGAGAGCTGGATCAGAAGTAGAGCAGCCGGGACTAGAACCAGTGCCCATATGGGATGCTGGCACTACATGTGGGGCTTTACCCACTATGCCACAGGACCAGCCCCAAATACACATAGATTCCAAAGACCTAATGTCCTCCTATTAAAGTAAAATATTTCTTAATATTGAATTGATTGAAACTATTAAAATGATACTATTTTAGATGAAGTAACTTAGATGAAATATACTAAAACTAATTCCACCCACCTCCTTTTAATTTGTTTTTATGTGATCTCATAGAATTTTTATTTTATTTTAACTTCCATTTAATAAATATAAATTTCCAAAGTACAACTTTTGAATTATAGTGGCTTTTCCCCCCATAACCTCCCTCCCACCCACAACCATCCCATCTCCCACTCCCTCTCCCATCCCATTCTTCATCAAGATTCATTTTCAATTATCTTTATATACAGAAGATCAACTTAGTATAGACTAAGTAAAGATTTCAACAGACTGCACCCACAAAGACACACAAGGTGTAGAGTACTGTTTGGGTAGTAATCACATAGATGACTCATATTTTCATTAAATAGCACTGGTTGACACTGATAAGTTGACAGACATGATAGGAATATTTTACCACTTCTTTCCTCTATTCTTGTCCCAGCTTCCTCTCACATATCCCCCCAGTTCAGTTATTTGGAGATGCGAGAGAAAAGAGGTGCCCCTTCCCCTCCTCCACACTCATCCTGCAGATGAACAAGTGATCATTCAAAGTCTACTCCATCACATCCGTTTGGATTTGAAAAAATAGTTTCAGTAATTACACTGATTCCCAGGATCCATCCCTCACTCGGCAAATCTCAAGAGGTTTTCAGACACCTAGTGATCAAAGGACCCTTTAAAATCTGAATTTCAAATTTTGCCTTTAAGTCACTTCCTAGGGCCATGTCTTTGTAGTTCCTGGCACTTTTAAAAATCAGACAAAGATATAATCAGGGCTTCACGTTTGTGCAAAGCTCATTAAGTAAGTTGTATCAAACAGTGATAAATGTTTCCTCCCTCTCTCCTCTTGATTCAAACAGCTTGAACAAGAAACAGTCCCAGTTTCCAGAAGGAACTACTCCAGGGGCACCACAAAAGGCCACCTTTGATTTCTTTTGTCTGCTAACTAAAATGGCTTTCAAACGTATCAGTGAAGTAAGAACACAATTTGTTCATGAAGTTTCATTCATTGCAAAGGGAAGAACAGTCAGATTCTGGTATTGGAGGAAGCCCATGAGCTAGGAGGTCAGAGGCCTGGGTTCTACTTTGTTTGATAACTTGCATGTTGCTCTTTCCCTACCCACCTCCCCATCAATCCTGAAGTAAATTTAGAGTTGATGAACTAATGCCACATAAAATACTAACAGAAAAGTGTGCTGTGAAAATAGTCTATGGTTGTCAATGATAAATTGGTTTCTTTAGCCATTTGCCTGCAGAAAGGAGTTTCCTTTACATAGCTGGGTCAAAACACTGTGCAAGATGCTGTTTTTGATGTACAAATAACATTTGTCAATTTCCACCTAACTCTAAATCTGGGGTGTGGGCACAGACAGGCGAGCTGTAATGAGACTGACATGAGTGGGTTTGAAGCACCTACACAACCAGCAGCAACACACATTTTTCAGCATCTCATAAGCCAGCAAGTCTGAACCAGACCCCCTGGGGATAAATAGAAGAGTAGCGTGAGGGCCCGAAGCTGGAGAAGCATGTAAGAAAACTTCCTCCAGGTGTTACACGGACAACACAAAAGCCTAGCATGTTGGACTTCCAAAGAGCAAAACATACCTAGCTGAAAGGAAACTCTAGATCAAAGACGGACTTTCAGGGAAAGATGAATGGAGGAGAGAAGGGGGGACCCCGGTAAGGAAAGGCCTTGATGGGTGTTCATGGACCACCGCAACGGCAGTGAGCATGGGGTGCTTGGTGACATGGAAGACGATAGTTGGCCTGAGTCAGTGGCTTCAGATTGTGTGGAGCTTTCCATCAGGACCGCATGGGAAGATTTAAAACACTAGCGATGCCCCAGCCCCACCTCCACAGCCCTCAGTTATCTACTTCAGGTTGGGCCCTGCATGTCTATGTGTTTGCTTGTTTGCTTTTTATTTTTATTTCCCCAGAGTGTTCTCATATGAAACCAGAGTTGAGAATTGCTGAAGAAAATAAAAAAGATTTTTTATACCATAACCATGGGAAAATAAAACTATTTTTTAAAAGAGATGAACTGTACAGCCAACGATTGTGATCTTTACTTTGTGTAAATTTGAACTATGGATAGACTTAGGTGCAGGCTCCTTGATTCACAGGGGCTTGCTCACCGTGAGTCCATCTGCTTGGCTGCTGCAGCCGCAAGTCCCTTTGTAACCAGACGTCCATTCACACCTTCTGTGAGCTCCGGAGGGCACCCTGCAGTCAACCCCAGCTGAGTGTGGTGCAGTTGGTATCCGACAGCTGCTTGTATCCACCAAGCTTTGGGCAACCATCGCAAAGAGTTTTTATAATCATGTTCATTATTGCCCATAGTAGCTATTTTATAAAAATATGTAAACCCGCCTCACCTCTGCAACTTTACAAATTGGGAAATAGTTTAATTACTTGCCTTGGGCCATGAGGCTTGTGGTGACAGAGGTGAAATTAGAATTCTCAGCCTCTGAATTCCCCATTTTTTTTTTTTTTTTGACAGGCAGAGTGGACAGTGAGAGAGAGAGAGAGAGAAAGGTCTTCCTTTGCCGTTGGTTCACCCTCTAATGGCTGCCATGGCCAGCGTGCTGCAGGTGGCCTACCGCGTTGATCCGAAGGCAGGAGCCAGGCGCTTATCCTGGTCTCCCATGGGGTGCAGGGCCCAAGCACTTGAGCCATCCTCCACTGCACTCCCAGGCCACAGCAGAGAGCTGGTCTGGAAGAGGGGCAACCGGGACAGAATCCGGCGCCCCGACCGGGACTAGAACCCGGTGTGTCGGTGCCGCAAGGCGGAGGATTAGCCTGTTGAGCCACGGCACCGGCCTGAATTCCTCATTTCTTATTAGACTCCCAAGGTCATGAGTCTGCCTGGGCTCCTGTTGTCCAATACTCCCTATGTAGCGATGTTATTTCTGACATGAATTAATTAGTGTTACAGAATTAGTAAGGGAAACTGCAACACTGTGGTTACATGAATGTCTGCAACCCATAGGCCACACAGCAGCCCCCTGAGCCCCACCCCTACTGCCGGAGAGCCTCCGTTCAACTGAACTTTGGTGGTGCATATACTAGGAGTTCCTCTGTTCTTACCATTGAGACACGAAGGTTCCCATTGCTGTTCCTGCTGCCCCCTCTCCTGAGACTTTAAAACTGTTCTGACTTCTCTTCGCTGATGCTCTTGTTCACTAAAAGATGTTAATTTTTATTGCACCCCTGAACAAAAGAAAAAAGCTCAGCAGTTTTTAAGAAGTCCTTATTTGTGATTGAGAACTTCTGACTTCATTGCTAATGGTGAGACTAGGGGGAGAAGGGCTTTCTGAAGAATGGTAGGGAAAAAGCTAGAATATCTGAAAAGACACTAAGGCCTCTTTAAGACCAGATGAAAGGTTACTTTGTGCCATTGGCAACTGATTGATTTTTATCTTCTGTCTCTAAATCCATTACTAATTTAAGAAAAATTTCAAAAAGCAGTAGCAATAGAAAAAAGCAAGCTTCTCAAACAGTCGTTAGCACTTGCCTTCCTATGAAAATCACCTTGGGAGCCTTAAAAGCTAGGCACAGACCCACCGAATCAAGATTCTGGGAGTGGAGCCTGAGCCACTGTATTTATTTCTAGTTCTGCAGCTGATTACATATTTTTTGAATAAACATTTATTTATTTATTTATTTGAAAGTCAGAGTCGCACACACACAGAGAAAGAGAGGTTTTCCATCTTCTGGTTCACTTCCCAGGTGGCCACAACAGCAAAGGCTGTGCCGATCCAAAGCCAGGAACCAGGAGCTTCTTCCAGGTCTCCCAGGAAGGTGCTGGGGCCCAAGGACTCAGGCCATCTTCCACTGGTTTCCCAGGCCATAGCAGAGAGCTAGATCAGAAGTGGAGCAGGTGGGAATCCATCCAGCGTCCATATGGGATGGCAGCACTGTGGGCAGTGGCTTTACCTGCTACGCCACAGTTCCAGCCCCAGTGATTACATCTTAATTACTTAGTTTTATTTCTTCTTCTGCATTGTTTTAGGTCAAATAACCCAGAAAACCATCCAAACTATACTTTTGTTATGTAGCAATTGCATCACTATATTTTTTGGAAAGTAGGATTCTAAACATGATACTAAATGTTACTACTTCCATATACAGATCCCTGTATTCTGAGTGGCCCTGAAAAGTCTCATGACTAAAACTGATGTGCATTTGGAAATCGGGTTGCCAGAAGCTTGATAATTATGAGATTGAAAGATAAGGGTGAGGTTTCTCTGCCCAATTTCCCAATTGCTGTGCTGATGTTTAGTTAACTAAGACTTGCTTTCTTGTCTCAGCTATTTGAAAGCCAATTAATTGCATTCTTGCTCACGCCCTTATTAAAAAGATGATTACAGCAGTCTCCACGTATTGTCACTGGGTAGACTTTACCTAAGAAAATTGGGTAAGAATTAACTGCATTGTTACATAGTCTCATTGGGGCTACAGAGGCCCAGTCTGATTCTCATGCCCTCTAAAGAGCCAATTCCAAGTCACCATAAGTATGGAAGAAGCTATAATAGGAAGGATGATTCTAGAATCAGGGACTGAGGGTCCTTAAATCTCATATTCCAGGGCCAGCACTGTGGCGCAGCAGGTTAAAGCCGTGGCCTGCAGTGCCGGCATCCCATATGGGTGCTGGTTTGTGTCCCGGCTGCTCCACTTCCAATCCAGCTCTCTGCTATGGCCTGGGAAAGCAGTAGAAGATGGCCCACGTCCTTGGGTCCCTGCACCCATGCAGGAGACCTAGAAGACACTCCTGGCTTCAGATCAGCTCAGCTCTGACCATTGCAGCCATTTGGGGAGTGAACCATTGGATGGAAGACCTCTCGCTCTCTCTCTCTCTCTCTCTCTCTCTGGCTCTACCTCTCTCTGTAACTCTTTCAAATAAATAAATGTTAAAAAAAAAAACCTCACATTCCAATCCTTCTTAGAAGCTTGGATATAATTTATTTTACATTTTATTTTATTACTTTATTTTGAAAAGGGGTTGGGGGAGAGAAATCTTCCATTTGCTGGAGCATTCTTCAAATGCCTGCAATAGCCAGGGCTGGTTCACGCTGAAGTTGAGGACCTGGAATTCCATCTAAGTCTCCCATGTGGGTACTTGATCCATTACCTGGCAGCTCCCCGGGTGTACATTATCAGGAAGCTGAAACTAGAAGCAGAGCTGTGACTCAAACCCAAGTGCTATGATATGGGGTGCAGGTATCCCAAGCATTGTCATAACTGCTAGTCCACCCCAGAATGTTTTTGTATTAGATTTGATAGGGTGCAAGGTGATATGCCAGGCTTACTTTGCTGTGGCGCTAAGATTACAAGGCTAGGAGAAAATAAGCAACTGTCAGGGAGATTGCAAGAGGGACGGAGCAAAGTGTGCTGTCAGGCAAGCATCACGGACATCAGATTTTTTTTAAAAAACTCATTTGACTAATAGTTGTAGAGATTCCACTGTTTCAGGGGAGCATTTTAGGAGCTGGAGATAGGTTCCTGGTGTTCCTGCTCTGTGGTGTTTATACTCAGTGGGAGGAAACAGATATCCACATTAAAAAATGAGGTCAAATGAATTAATGCTATGTAGAAAAATAAAATGAGTGGAAGCCCTATTGTGGCATAGTGAATAAAGCTGCTACCTGCAATGCCAGCATCCTGTATAAGCTCTGCTTCAATTCCCAGCTGCTCCACTTCCAACCCAGCTCCCTGCTAATTGGCCTGGGAAAGGCAGCAGAGGTTTGCCCAAGTATTTGGGTCCCTGCAGCCACGTGGGAGATCCAGATGAAGTTCCTGGCTCCTGGATTTGGCCTGGCCCAGCTCTGGCTATTGCAGTCATCTGGGAGTGAACCAGGAAATGAAAGCTACCCTCTTCTCTCTCTCTGTAACTCTGACTTTCAAATAAATAAATAAATGTTTTTAAAAGAAAGAGAAGAGAGGGAGGGAGAGAGAGAGGGAAGAAAGGATAGACAAGGGAAATAGAGCCAATGAGCAAACATTGAGGGGGCCTGAGGTCGTGAGCTGGAGTTAGGAATTTCAGGGCTTTAAGGAAATCCCTGGAAGATTCTAAGCAAGGTGTATTATGTTTTCCATTGCATTTTTTAAATTTCACAGGCTTCTGTGTGAGAATGTGTTGCAGACAGAGAGGAAGGACTGGGGCGGGCTGATCAGGGATCCATGCAAGAGGCAAGAGGGGATCACGTATAAGAGATAGTGGAGAAGTAGAAGAGGTACTGGATTCAGGACCAACTTCAGGTAGGGCCAGAATGGCTTTCAGATGGACAGGACTGGTGGGAGTCTTAGCAAACCTAGTCCTCTCTGAGAGTGTTGCTTCTGCCCCATTCCAGCTTGGCTCACTGACTTTGAACCAAGATAGAATAGCTTCTAGCGCCATTCAAAAATGTTAGGAATTTTTTTTTTTTGAATTTTTATTTTTTTTTATTTTTTTTTCTTTTTTTTATAACGCTTTTATTTAAAGAATATAAATTTCCAAAATACAGCTTATAGATTACAATGGCTTTCCCCACCATAACTTCCCCCCCACCCGCAACCCTCCCCTTTCCCACTCCCTCTCCCCTTGCTTCACATCAAGATTCATTTTCAATTCTCTTTATATACAGAAGATCAGTTTACTATATATTAAGTAAAGATTTCAACAGTTTGCCCTCACATAGCAACACAAAGTGAAAAATACTGTTGGAGTACTAGTTATAGTATTAATTCACAATGTATAGCACATTAAGGACAGAGATCCTACATGATATATTTTTTTTAAAAATTGATTAATTTTCTAGGCAATTTCCAATTTAACACCAAGATTTTTTTTTCATTTTTAATTATCTATATACAGAAGATTGATTCAGTATATACTAAGTAAAGATTTCATCAGTTTGCACCCACACAGAAACACAAAGTGTAAAATACTGTTTCAGTGCTAGTTATAGAATTACTTCACATTGGACAACACATTAAGGACAGATCCCACATGAGACGTAAGTACACAGTGACTCCTGAAGTTGATTTAACAATTTGACACTCTTGTTTATGGCCTCAGTAATCTCCCTAGGTTCTAGTCATGAGTTGCCAAGGCTCTGGAAGCCTTTAGGGTTCGCTGACTTCAATCTTATTCTGACAGGGTCATAGTCAAAGTGGAGGTTCTCTCCTCCCTTCAGAGAAAGGTACCTCCTTCTTTGATGGCCCCATTCGTTCCACTGGGATCTCACTCACAGAGATCTTTCATTTAGGTCTTCTTTTTTTTCCAGAGTGTCTTGGCTTTCCATGCCTAGAATATTCTCATGGGCTCTTGAGCCAGATCTGAATGCTTTAAGGGCTGATTCTGAGGCCAGAGTGCTATTTAGGACATCTGTCATTCTATGAGTCTGCTGTGTATCTCGCTTCCCATGTTGGATCATTCTCTTCCTTTTTGATTCTATCAGTTAGTATTAGCAGACACTAGTCTTGTTTGTGTGATCCCTTTGACTCTTAGACCTATCAGTGTGATCAATTGTGAACTGAAATTGATCACTTGGACTAGTGAGATGGCCTTGGTACATGCTACCTTGATGGGATTGTATTGGAATTCCCTGGCCTGTTTCTAACTCCATCATTTGGGGCAGTTCCGATTGAGCATGTCCCAAATTGTACATCTCCTCCCTCTCTTATTCCCACTCTTATATTTCACAGGGATCACTTTTCAGTTAAAATTTAAACACCTAAGAATAATTGTTTGTTAATTACAGAGTTCAACCAATAGTACTAGAATAAAAAAATTACTAAAATGGATAAAGTATTACATTGTACAACAACAGTCAGCACAAGAGCTGATCAAGTTACTGTTTCTCATAGTGTCCATTTCACTTCAATAGGTTTCCCCTTTGGTGCTCAATTAGTTGTCACCGATCAGGGAGAACATATGATATTTGTCCCTTTGGGACTGGCTTAATTCACGCAGAATGATGTTTTCCAGATTCCTCCATCTTATTGCAAATGACCAGATTTCATTTTTTTTGACTGCTGTATAGTATTCTATAGAGTACATGTCCCATAATTTCTTTATCCAAATGTATGCTTTGAATTCCCTGTGATCTTTTGCTGTGAGGTTCCCTTCGTTTATCTTCTTTCATGTTGATGGCCGTGTTTCTGTGTTTCTGTGTGTAACACATCTTTAAGTATCTTTTGCAGGGCTGGACGAGTGGCAACAAATTCTTTCAATTTTTGTTTGTTATGAAAGGTCTTTATTTCACCTTCATTCACAAATGAGAGCTTGGCAGGATATAATATTCTGGGCTGGCAGTTTTTCTCTCTAAGTACCTGGGCTATGTCTCGCCATTCCCTTCTAGCTTGTAGGGTTTCTGATGAGAAGTCTGCTGTGAGTCTAATTGGAGATCCTCTGAGTGTAATTTGACGTTTCTCTCTTGCGCATTTTAGGATCTTTTCTTTCTGTTTCACTGTGGTGAGTTTAATTACAACGTGTCGTGGTGAGGACCTCTTTTGGTCATGTTTACTAGTGGTTCTATGAGCTTCCTGTACTAGGATGTCTCTGTCCTTCTCCAAAACTGGGAAATTTTCTGCTATTATCTCACTAAAAAGGCCTTCTAATCCTTTCTCCCTCTCCATGCCTTCAGGAACTCCTAGAACTCGAATGTTGGGTTTTTTAATAGTATCCTGTAGATTCCCAACAATATTTTTTAGATTTCTAATTTCCACTTCTTGTCTTTGGTTTGACTGTATAGTTTCCTGTGCTCTGTCTTCTAAGTCCGATATTCTCTCTTCTGCCTCACCCATTCTGTTTGTAAGGCTCTCTAATGTGTTTTTCATTTGATCTATTGAATTCTTCACTTCATTATGACTTCTCGTCACTATCACAGTTTCATGTTCTACTAGTTGTTTCATTTCAGCTTGATTTCTCCTTAATATTTCATTTTCACGAGAGAGATTTTCTACCTTGTCCATTAAGGATTTCTGTAGTTCAAGAATTTGTTTTTGAGTACTTCTGAGTGTTCTTATCAATTTTTTGAGATCTGCTTCTTGCATTTCTTCTATCTCATCATCTTCGTAATCTTGAATTGGGGTGTCTTTTTCATTTGGGGACGCCATAGTGTCTTCCTTGTTCTTATTACCTCGGTTTCTGCGTTTGTTGTTTGGCATATTGGTTTCTTCACTGTGGTGTTTTTTTCTGTTATACTATGACTCTAGATTAAGTGGACTGTCTGCTTTTGATGGAGCCTTAGAGGCTTGAGATGGGTGTGGCCTGAGAGCTCTGTTTGGTTCCTCAGGGTTGAGGGTGTGCCAAAGGTGACACTCCCAGGTTAGGCGTGGTAAATCTCTCTCTGTTTCTTTATTTTTAATTCAAAAGGGAAGTAATTCCACACAGCTGAATGGAATTGGGGGTGGTTAGCAGGCAAATGATATACCCACAGGAGCCAAAGATCAGAAGCTCTTTCCCAAGGACCACAGAGGGAATCTCTGCAGCCTTCAGTGTGGGTTCAAATTCTTCTGCAGTCTCACCACTGGGCTACCAAGGCTACCGAACTGTAGCGCCTTGGAGAGTACTCACGTGGTGAATTCCGTGAGTTCTCTCCCCCACAGTCTCTTTTTTCACAGTCTCAGTTCATTAGCGCCACACATTCATTAGGTTCTAATCTCCTGTTATTTCACCCTCTCGCCCAGAGTCAGGTTTTTCTGCTAGGCTCAGGGCCAGTGCCGACCCGAGGTCGCCCTGCTTATGACGTATTCCAAAATGGCGCCTGCTCTTTGTCTTGCTCACCTTTGAAAGGTGGGTGGAGAGAGAGAAGCTCGTGTCCGTACGGGTCACTTTTTTTTTTTTTTCCCTCTCTCTCTCTCTCTTCTAGTTAGCCTGGTGAACTTTTCCCTACAGGGTTTCAAGCCTTGTTCGCTCTAGGCTCCCTTTTCCGCTTCCCTCCTGGTATCTCGGGCTATTGAGATTCTGCTCACCTCGCGTTCCAGCGCTGGTGTGTTGAATCTGCTGCTGGTGTCCCAAACTGCGGGCTCCCACGCTCTCCACGCAGGTCCACTGTGAATCTCCAGTTCCGGAAGGGTTTTCTCTGCTGTTTCTTCCCCTACTCTTCCTTGAACCTGCAGTATCTCCACTTTTATTAAACTGTCTCTCCCCAGACTATCGGTGTGCTCCCTTCCTATTCCGCCATCTTGCCGCCGCTCAAATGTTAGGAATTTTATCTTGACTCATTTAAGTGAAAAAAAAAATCAATTCCTAAGGAAAAGTTTCACTTTGCTAATTTTTACCTCCTAGCCATAAAAACTTCATCCTGTCTCATAGGACCATTCTGGAGGGATTTGTTGTTTTGCATTATTCTGTTTTGTGTAAGGCCTGGAAAGTTCACATTCACATTGTTAGTTCATCTCTTCTCTGAGATTTTGACACTTTGGATGTATTTACTAAGTCCTCCATCTTTCCAACATTTACTCAGGGCTATTTAGATTTGATTGATTTATTCATACAAATGCTAACACTATAACCGCGAGCATTTAATGAGCACTTACTATATACACACAGCCTTGTTTAATCTTCCCTGGGTTCTTAGCCACTGAGTTGTACCATTTCGTCTAGATCTTCCTCCTCTTTCCTGTAAGATTGTAGCCAGCACCTTATTTCTCCTCAAAAATTCTCAAGCTACAATCAGCTTCACTAGCAACTGTCTTCCATCAGTGGGACTTAAGGGGAAATAGCAAATTCAGAGACCTCTAGGAGGCATTGCATCTAAACCACCTACCATCTGCCAGGTTGGGAGCATAAACCCAACTTATAGGGAGCTGGGTGGATGAAGCTGCCGTATATGAGGCCTCCTAAGGGAATGCCTCTTCCTCTCCTTAAACATTTTCTACACATTACTCATACTTCCTGCATTGTGCCCACTCACCTTCCCCCTTTCAAAATACTGAAGAAACCAAAGTTACTCAACAAGCCATGCATCAAATTCCAGTTGCTCCCTATAGTCTTCTGAGGCTGGCCTTTGGAAACTACAAGGAAAAAGAATTATTAACTCATGTGTTATTCAATATTTTTAAAGCAAATAATGTAATGTTTCTCTCTGGGGGGAACAGTCATTCACTCTGCCTTTTCTACCTTCTACTGAATATCGGCTTCTAGAAAATTCTTCACTCATTACTTGATTTCCAAATAGTCAGCACTGAACATAAAAGACCTCTGCCCCTTCCAAATGACAATAACAATAGATTTAGCAGAACTGAGGTGTGTACAAAGAAATTCATTAAGATTGCTTTACGTAAGTAATGAATTCTGCAGCAAGGACTAGAAAGGCAGTAATTATGATGATTCATCTTCCATGCTATAAGTTTTCAATTTTTATGTATTTTCATTACATTGAAGGTAGTTTTTTACTTCAGTTGCCATAGGGTAATTTTCAATTGAAACTGACATGTATTCATTCAAAGTATTAAATTTATCTAATCAAGTCATCAATCTATTCATTTGGCTGTTTGATTTTCAATAAAAGTATTCTATTATTTTATAATACATATCAGATAGTTCCTATGGTTATTTTAACTTCCAAATTCAAAACAGCAAAGAAAATGGAAATATAGATACAGTTGTTTAAACTATACTCCTAATTAAGTTTGGAAGGTTACCATGGCAATGCCAATTAAAGTTTGAAAGCCACTTCAAATATTTGAATATCCTCCAGGTAGCTCCAAATCCTACACAGAGCTTCAATTTAAAAATGCAACCTTAAACCAATGATGTAACTTTATTCTTTATTGGAATAGTTGTGGTTAATTATCTTGCAGAGAGTAATAGTGAATATATATCAAATGTAGATTATGTCCTAAGCCAAAAGTCACTCAAGGATTAGAGTAAGACAATGGCAAATATATTGTCTTAGAAGTGACTCTACCCCTTATCTGGGGCTTGACTCCGTGAGTTTTATGTTTCTTTTAGCGACTTTTCTGATTTTGCTTTTCCAAGGACATTACTGAAGCCTAAGCATCATACACATCTGATTTTTAAAATTTTATTATTAAAATTTTATTATTTATTTATTTTTAAAATTTTATTTTAAAATTTTATTATTATTTTATTAAAATTTTATTATTTTATTTTATTTATTAATTTTTATACGTAGTTTAAAATTCAAAAGAATATTCATGAAAAAAAATCTCCCTCTCCTGTCTTGTAGCCTTCACAAGAATATACCAAATATATGAATATGGGCCATATGTCTTTTTTTAAAGAATTATTTTATTTATTTGAAAGAGTTACAGAGAGAGGTAGAGTCAGAGAGAGAAAGTTCTTCCATTACGCTGGTTCACTCCTCAAATGACTCCTCAAATGACCACAATGGCCAGAGCTGAGCTGATCCTAAGCCAGGAGCCAGGAGCTTCCACCAGGTCTGCTACATGGGTGCAGGGGTCCAAGGACTTGGACCATCTTCTACTGCTTTCCCAGGCCATCAGCAGAGAGCTGGATTGGAAGAGGAGCAGCCAGGACTAGAACCAGCACCCATGTGGGATGCCGGCACCGCAGCCTGGGGCTTTAACCCCACAGTGCCGGCCCCAGCCATATGTCTTTGTAAAGTTATTTCACATTGCAGATGCTATGAGTTGGTGAAGCCAGAGCCTACAGACTATTGCTTACTGCCTAGTAACTAGCATCCTCTCTTTATTTGTTCCTTTCTAAACTCAGAGGTATTATTCAATATTTGAGGATGAACAGCAGATTTTCAGAAAAGAATTTACCTACTAAATAGGTGAAATGACCTGAGATGCCCATCTCTGGATATTGATAGGCATGTACTCTCAGTGGTGATTTTACAAATAATGCGGATGAAGTTGTTAAGTATTAAGGTGGGAGTCTTGAATCTGGGCCTGCTTGGATTCACTCTTCTTCAGGGACTTGAGAATGTTGGGGTTCAGTGAAAATCCCAAAGTTGCATGCAGATCCACTTTCAAGGGCCTAAAGGTAAAAGCTCCCTGAAGTCAGAATCTTAAGTAACCACAGGTCTTGGGAGTGTCTCAGCAAAAAAGGATTGCATAGGTTGGGTGTTTAGAAAGATGAATAGAGTTGAAAATCAATCAGTGGGGCTAGATACTGTTAAGATTTTGGAGGAAGATGAGCAGAGAAGCTGTGACCCAAAGGAAAATTTTAGAATGCACTCATTTCATCTGTGGTTTCACCCCATCTGCTACAATCACTTCACGTCCATCATGTGTTTCTTGGTCAACACAACTGAATTGTAAACTATCTCAGAACACAACTACGATGGTATACTCTGCCCCAGAACCTAACAGTGTAGTTTTGAGTTTCAATATTCAGTAAGCAAGGGGCTGGCACTGTGGCATTGTGGGTAGAGCTGCCACCTGCAGTGCCAGCATCTCATATGGGTGCCAGTTCAAGTCCCAGCTGGCTGCTCCACTTCTGATCCAGCTCTGCTGTGGCCTGTGAAAGCAGTGAAAGACGGCCCAAGGCCTTGGGCCCCTGCACTCTGTGGGAGACCCAGAAGAAGCTCCTGGCTCCTGGCTTTGGATCAGCATATCTCCGACAGTTGCAGTCAACTGGGCAGTGAACCAGTGGATGAAAGACCTCTCCCTCTCCCTCTCCCTCTCCCTCTCCCTCTCCCTCTCCCTCTCCCTCTCCCTCTCCCTCTCCCTCTCCCTCTCCCTCTCCCTCTCCCTCTCCCTCTCCCTCTCCCTCTCTCTGTTTATCTCTTTCAAATAAATAAATAAATCTTTAAAAAAGAAAAGAAAAAAAGTTCACATGCTTATTTCACTTGTTCTCTAGTACCATCCCACTCTGTTGCAAAAAGAATTTCTTCTGCCTCCACTTACCTGACCAAGCTGCCAATACAATCCACTAAATCCCTTTTTTGTCTCCCTCCCATTTTGTTTGCTTTCTTTTGTCAAACACCTCCTAAAAATGTACCAAGGAACCCAGTATGCTGTTCAGGCCACTGTTGTTGGAGAACTGACAACATTGGCATTTTCAGATCAGTTGTTCAACCTAAAGTCTCTGCTGGTGAAACTCCTGCTAGCAGCTAATAGGGGAAACACTTCATGCAGTGATGAAGACCTCCAAGCACACCTTGCAATGGTATCTTCTGATACCTATGGGTAATACTACAATTGGGTGAAACCTTGTTGGTATCCAGCTGAATTAAAGGTCAGTCCTCAGTGCCAGAGTCCTTACTTTGATCCTTAAATATACATGGGTTAGTGTGTTCTAAGAACTGGGAATTTACCCACAGGGTAAGACTCTCTTGTACATCTTGTAAATGAGTGAATTCAATGAAATCAAAGCACACAAGTCTCAAATCTGATTTTTAAGAGTGAAGCTGGGCAGGCCGGCACCACAGCTCAATAGGCTAATCCTCTGCCTGCGGCGCTGGCACCCAGGGTTCTAGTCCCGGTCGGGGCGCCAGATTCTGTCCCAGTCGCTCCTCTTTCAGTCTAGCTCTCTGCTGTGGCTCAGGAAAGCAGTGGAGGATGGCCCAGGTCCTTGGGCCCTGTACCCACATGGAAGACCAGGAGAATCACCTGGCTCCTGGCTTCGGATCAGTGCAATGCGCCGGCCGCAGTGGCCATTGGAGGGTGAACCAACGGCAAAGGAAGACCTTTCTCTCTCTCTCTCTCTCTCTCTCTCTCTCTCACTCTCTCACTGTCCACTCTGCCTATCAAAAAAAAAAAAAAGAGAGAGTGAAGCTGGGCAGCAAGTTAGTTACCCCTCTCCACCTTATATTTTCATCAGTACAATGAGGATACTAAAACATACATTCCAGGGTTTCTGGGAAAATAAGACAAGGTAAGGCATGTAAAATACTTGGCACCAAGGAAGAATTCAACTCATGCGAGTCATTGGTATCATCCTCACAGAAGAGTTTATTACTTAATTGGGGAGACCAATAAAAGTGCAGGTCAACAAGGCAAAATTCCAAGGGAGTGGGGCAAGTGCTGAGTGTGAACTCAACATTAATTAACAAACCTTAAAGCCCCTAGGAATCACTGTCTACTCAATTCTACTTTTCTCCCTTCTTGCACTTCACCAGTAACCAACACCGTTCTTCTGACACACTCAGAAATATAAGGGCATCTGACTGATGCCCTTATAAAAGAATTTACCTCCTCTGTTGATAAGAGCAGTGCATTTCTTCTTTCTGCTCAGTTTGCTTTAAGGCTGTGCCACTGAGAAGTTGTATGAACCATATAAAGTTGAATAATCTTCACTGGAGCCACAGACTCTGTGTTTGTAGAAAAGGGAAAGTTAATGCCTATGTAGTGTGACTGTTTTGAAGGTGGAGTAAGATGATGGAGACACTCTGTCTCTACAGTTGACCCTCAATGAATTTTTTTCCTGTGACCCTGCAACCCAGTACAGATGGCTTAAGCAGTGTGACATGAACAGAGGATAGGCCCTAGAATGATGGCATATGGTTTGTTGATTTGGAGCTTTGGCCACAGAGCCACAAATGGCACAATTTCAAGGCCATTGTTCTTGCCAAATATTGATCTGGAGAGCTAAGTAATGAGATCTTGGAATCCAAATCTGATAAGTGTGCAGGAAAACTCAAGAGAGATGAAGCTAGGAAATTAGTTCCATATACCTTCTCCATTTGCCCTACATTTAATGCCAGCAGGCAAACCATAGATGGTTGGGCAGTGTACAATTCCCAGAAATGAAGAGATGGTAGAAATACCTGTTCTTTCTCTAGTAGAGCAACAGCAAATGGAAAAAGCTCAGAAATCTATCAGCACCATTGTGGAGAGGCACAGTGGATAGGGCTAGAAATGTGCCAGGAAGAAGCTACACTGTTGGTGAAAGCACAGTTCCTTAATGGAACAGAATAGACTACCAGACTGGCCTGCAACTGGACAAAGACCTAAATGGCCAGAGCCTGCACTGGGATCTACAGAAACTGACCTTAGAAGCTTGAGTTAGAAAACCAGCCCAATAAAGCATTTCTGTTCCTATTTATGAGATGAGATAATATGGGAACTGTGACTCACTAAACCACATGGAAGGTCAAACAATTGTGCAAGAAAGATACCTGGCTTCCTGTGACCACCTGGAGGGGCCCTCCAATTTGGGAATCCATGTGCTAATAGTCCACGGAGACCTCTCTGGAAGGAACAGTCAGGGTTAGAAGCTTATTTTTGGTCTATATTTAATTTGGGTCTGTCCATCTCTTTCTGATTTCTTAAATGGTATCCTGATTATGTAAAGAAACTTTCGTTTGTGAACAAGGCAGTCTCTAAGAAACTGAGGTAGGTATAGAAACAGTAGCAAAATAAGCTTCAAAATGTCCCTTGTCATGTTGTAAGGGTAGGAATTGATAATGGACAGGGAATGCTTTAAAATATAAGGTAGATTTCCAGTGTAATAATTTAAAAGGTTAAATATTACTTTACATAGAAATTGCCTATGGCTTAGGGAAGTCATCAGCCAAAGAATAAGCTATGCTGTAGGTCTTCAAGTTATCTTAAAACTGTGTTGGGAATGTAAAGAATTGAAAATACAGGTTCAAATGCTTCTCTTCACAGTAGTATTTCATAGAGATGTGCTTTACAAAATAGCCACAATTGGGACATTTTCATGGCTATTCCTTTGGAAGCAAGGAATTTTCAATAAGATGTGATTACTCTACAATGTGATAGGTAGCTCTGATTATCCAAGCTCTGGGGCATTATTCAATAGCAAAGCATTATGTTCTTAGGGAATCTGTCTTCTGTATAAGTAGGCAGCTGCTATTGAAACTTCCTTTTTGTGGGTGAATTCACCCAACAAATGGCAAGCATTCAATAGGAGTGGAAGAATTACTGACTATTGTTAATGACAATTGAAAATGAAAGGCCTTAATGAAATCTCGTACTTGGACTTGGCTACTGAGTCAGTGCTTAATCATGTTATCTCATATTCAGATCTTAACCATTAATTGCTGTGGTTTTCTCCCCCTCAGTTTTAAAGGCAATTTTTAATTCTCTAGGGAATTCAATGATTTCAAAAACAAGAGAATCTTAATATTGCCAACCCCAAAAATAGTAACTCCTTTCCTTCTAATTGATGTCATCCTATCAAGTATTGACTATATACAATTATGAACTGATTAGTGAATGACTTTTATCTTCTGAGCATTGCTAATAGAAGAAGAATCCTGAGATTTTCCCAGGAGTAAAAATTCATCCCAGAAAATGTTTCATTATGTGAAGTTGGAATAAAAAAGCCCAGACAATCGAATCATTGCTAAAGTTGCTCTTTTATATAATATTTAGGAAGTATAACTCTTGTGACTACCAAAGTCATGTTCGAATACATGTATGTAGAGAGATTTTGTACCAGGAGACTTCCCTAGGAAAATAAAAGAATTCACTGTTTCTGAGGACTATGAGTTTGTTTCTTTGTGTGTAGTACACTGGTAATATTATTAATGCACAGAGAAATGCAATATTTTAGCCTAAATGTCAGAATTCCCTGGTCTTAATTATAGCTGACCTTATGACATCACTTTATACCTCTGAGTTTTATTTTTCAACAATTTCATGATTCTTAGTAGATGGAAGCCCACAATTTAAACACACCAAGAACAGCTAAATATCCTGCTTACTCACTAGCTTCCTAAATTTCAGGAAACATCTTTAACTTGATTACCACCCCCAGAGACATAATGATCAGGTGAATGATAAATGTGTATTTTATTTTCAGGCTCTTAATATGGTTCTCAGAAATGGCTAGCCTGGTAAAATTCTACTGTGATGTTATCTAGAAGAACATATTTCATCTTGTTCAACATAGTCTTCAAATATTAAGGATGTTTCTAATATGTCTTAGACTGGGATCAGCAAAGTTTTTTTGTAGAGCCAGTTAGTAAATATTTTTAGGCTCTATGGACCATATAGTCTCTGTTACAATTACTCAGCTCCTCCATTGTCATACTAAAGTCACTATAGACAGTGCCTAAATGAATGTGTGTTCCAATAAAATATGTCAGCAGGTCAGATATGGCACAGAAACTATTCTAGAGTCTCTTAATGCCAACTGTACATTTGCTATTGTGACATGTATGATTTTATCCCCAATTCTGTTTAACTTTCAGCGTTTTAGCCAATATTATACTAGTACCCCATGAATATGTTATCATATCATACATGAGTCTATCTGAAGTTTTGTTAATATATGAATATTATATCATGGATTTGTTGGCATGTCATCTATGACTTTTTAAAATCTTTGTTTTCTCTATCCATCTTCATTCAACAAAAAACACACCTTAAGGCAGAAAGTATCTTAACTGTTTATTGGATAATAGAGCAGATCCTCTCACCTTTGCTTAACTCTTTTAATGCAAGTGGCTTTGCATAATTGTAGTAATGTACAATAAGTGTACCTATCCTAACCTTATCTGTCTTGACATTACTATACCACGTGATAGATAATCTTTGGAGACAGAATATTTCCAGACTTTGTGATTTGTCCTTAAACAACCCCCACTTTATAATCTGCTTAGTCACTTTACACCTGTATCCTTAAGATACTTTCAGCCTTATGAGTACTTGAAGTGTAGCAACTGGACTGGAACACAGTGTTCCAGATTGCTCACGTCGTCTCTTCCTGATGATGCCCAGTTGTACCCTTTGACTGAAGCAACCAACAAAGAAAGTCAAAGGGTGAAAATGGGAAGGAAATTGAGAAAGCCCAGAGGATTGTTAGGAAGCAAAATAGACTACATAAAAAGAAAATATTGACTCTTGCAAAATGCTCTGATCTGGCTACTAATACTTTCCATAATCTCGTTAAGCCCTAGTTGTGACCACAATTAAGCTTTCTGGAGTGTTGAAAGAATAAGAACAAAAAAAAAACCAACATCCTGCTTTGCTTAGAAATTATCAGGAGTAATTTAGAGTCAATATGTCTGGTAAGAGTTTGCCTTTGATGCATACCAATCATGCAAAACATTTATACAAACCCACTCTCTTTCTCTTGGATGAGAAAATCTGGAACATAATGTAGCATAATGGGCTAACTAATTCTGGACTGAGCTCCCCTACCCAGACAGATCTGCATTTCCAAGCTAGAAAGATCCAATCTTGCCTTGAATTATCTTCTCTGCCCTTCTGACCCAATAGGAAAAGTTACCTTGAATTCATTGAGATCAGTTATACAAAGAACTATGTTGTCATTCAAAGTCCTGTGCAAAAATTCAAATTAATCATAATCATCATTGGGAATCATAAATCAAAAAATCCATAAAACAAGAATTTCTCAACCCTCTCGGACACTGTGCTGCCTGGTGGGGAAGTGAAATAAACTCAGTTGTTTTTGCTCATGGAAAGCATATAATATATGAGGTAGTGGATGCCGATCAAATTCTAGTACTTTAAATGTGATAAGGACAACAAAGGGGAGATGTTATTCTCTAAGAGAGCAACACTCCCTCCAAATGATGCTTGCTCCAGATAAAAATGAGGTAAGACACAGCATGTGCAAAGGCACTAAGGCAGAATGAAAGAAGAACTGTGGATGAACAACGTTGAATGAGAGAATGGCCAGGACAAACAAAATCTCAAGGGACAATAGGCAATATTAGTTGAGGTGTTTGAAGTGAGAGCATGACCTATTTGGAATTTGTAAAAATAAAAAAACCACTCAGGCTACTTTGTAGACTCTTGTTTGGGGTAAATAAAGATGCCTATGGATTTCCTTGGTAGTCAAGGCCATTGGTTGTGAAAAATGAGCAATGACAACAAATTACCTGGTATCATTTTTAAAGATTTTATTTATTTATTCAAAAGAGTTCCAGGGAAGGAGAAGGTGGGGCAGAGGCAGACAGACGACAGAAAGAGAGAGAGAGAATACAAATCTTCTCTGTTGATTCACTCCCCAAATGGCCATAATGTCCATAGCTGGGTCAGTTTAAACCAGGATCCAGGAGCTTCATCTGGGTCTCCCATGTGGGTGCAGGGTCCCAAGGACTTGGGCCATGTTATGCTGCTTTCCCAGGTGCATTAGCAGGGAGCTGGAGCAGCTGGTATTTGAACTGGTGCCCACATGGGATGGCAGCGCTGCAGGCAGACTTAACCTGCTGTACCACAGCTGGTATCATTTTTACACACCAGAGAATGGCCCAAGTACATGTATCATCTCACAGTTAAGATATTTTCCAGTGTTTTATGGCTGAATATTTGTTATTTATAAAAGGGAGCAAATTTCATGTAATTAATATATACAGTTTTAACTACACTCCCAAACATCCTCCTTCCTTTTTTATTTTTCTTTGCAATGACATGCATTCAATTTTCTTTATAATCACAAGCATAATCCTCCACTAAATAAAGAATTCAGGGGCTAGCTCTATGGCAGAGAGGGTAAAACCACCAGTATCCCATATGGGTACTAGTTCGAGGCCTGGCTGCTCTTCTTCCCATACAGCTCCCTGCTAATGCACCTGAGAAAGCAGTGGAAGATGGCCCAAGTCCCTGTGCCTCTGTACCCACGTGGGAGACCTGAAAGAAGTTCCTGACTCCTGGCTTCAGCCTGGCCCAGCTCAAGCCATTGTGGCCGTTTGGAGAGTGAACCCGTGGATGGAAGATCTCTCTCTCTTTGTCTCTCCCTCACTCTATTTCTGTAACTCTGCCTTTAAAACAAATAAATAAATCTTTTTAAATAATTATTTATTTATTTGAAAGTAAGAGTTACACAGAGAAAGAAGGAGAGGCTGATAGAGAAAGAGGTCATCCATCTGCTGGTTCACTCCCCATTTGGCCGCAACAGCCGGAGCTGCGCTGATCTGAAGCCAGGAGCCAGAAGCTTCTTCTGGGTCTCCCACACGGGTGCAGGGGCCCAAGAACTTAAGCCATCCTCTAGTGCTTTCCCGGGCCATAGCAGAGAACTGGATCGGAAGTGGAGCAGCCAGGTCTTGAACTGGCACTCATATGGCTTGCCGGCACTGGAGGTGAGGGCTTAACCCACTACACCATGGCACCGGCCCCATAAATAAATCTTTAAAAAAATTTCAAAGTAGTAGGTCAAAAAATCACTGTTCCTCAAGAGTATAGACAAGGGCTATAAATCATAGTCAAATCTCAAAATGTCAATTTCATTCATATGCATTATAATTTTTGTATTCTCTGTATTAGTTACCAGGAAAACATTAGTTCAAGCAAAACATATGATGGTCTTTTAGGAACTGGCTTATTTCACTAATCGTAATGGTCTCCAGTTGCATTCATTTTATTGTGAAAGAATTTCATTTTTTACAGCTGCATAGTATTCCATGATGTATATCTATCATAATTTCTTTTAAGTTTTTTTAATTTATTTGAAAGGCAGAGAGAGAGAGAGTGAGCGAACAAGCAAATCTTCCATCTGCTTGTTCATTCCCCAATAACTACAACAGCCAGAGCTAGCTGGTCTGAAGCTAAGAACCAGAAGCTTCTTCAGGTCTCCCATATGGATGCAGGGGCCCAAGTATTTAGGCCATCCTCTACTTCATTTTCAGGCACATCAGCTGGATCAGAAGTGGTGCAGCTGGGACTCAAAAGGGCACCCATGTGGAATGGCACTGGGGCAGGTGGCGGATTTATCCACTATACCATAGCACCAGCCCTGTAATTTCTTTATCCAGTCATCAGTTGATGGACATCTGGCTTGATACTATATCTTTGCTATTGTGAACTGAACTGCAATAAACATGGAGGTTTGGGAATATGTGGGAGTCAATGTTATACCACTGATTGACATTTCCTAGTCAATTTTAATACCTTAGGATCTCTGGTACTTACTATAGAGTATGAAAAAGGAGATAAAATTAACGTCTGTGTAGGAACTTAACAGACATAATTTTCCTTAATGTCTATTTTGTATTTCATTTCCATGAATTATTTCTAGTAATTACTCCACTATAGTTGCACTATAAAACTGGTCAGTTTTGAATTAAGTCTTAATAGTCATTTGGTCTGCGAGGGTTTGTTTTTCTTTTCCTTTTTACCTACCTCTCTATGCACTTTGCCCCAGGAAAATAATTTTTAATATTTTTGATAGGTGAAGTTTGAGAAGTTTTTAGTTTTGATACTTTAAGGAGATGGAAGAAAGCAGTTTTACATAAGAATATAATTGCTGGCTTCCAGAATATTATGAAGTAGGTTCCTAAGGTAGGTGGAAGATTGTAAAAATAATTTTTATATAGGCATAAAATCTGTAACTTTTTGGGGGCATTATATAATGGAAAACAAAAGGAAATTGATATAGCCTACAACCCTATCATGCAGAAAAAGAAATCACTTGCCACTGTTATTTACATATAAATTTTTTTCCTGCTCATGTTTTTAAAAATCAGAAATATCGGCAGGTGCCATGGCTCACTAGGCTAATCCTCCACCTGAGGCACTGGCACCCTGTGTTCTAGTCCCGGTTGGGGTACCGGATTCTGTCCCGGCTGCTCCTCTTCCAGTCCTGCTCTCTGCTGTGGCCCAGGAAGGCAGTGGAGGATGTCCCAGATCCTTGGGCCCTGCACCTGCACAGGTGGAAGGACCAGGAGGCTTCCACCTGGCTCCTGGCTTCGATTCGGTGCAGTGCACTGGCTGTGGAGGCCATTTGGGGGGTGTACCAACAGAAGGAAGACCTTTCTCTCTGTCTCTCTCTCTCTCACTGTCTAACTCTGCCTGTCAAAAAAAAAATCAGAAATATATTGTATGTGTATTTTTTGGATTCTTTCTTAAACTTAATGCTATATTATAGCCAACTATACATATACACATCTATGTACATTTTTATGTATATACATATATATACATTTGATTTTATGAAAGTAGGATTTTGCTAATTTAATAAGTTTAAAATAATCATTTCCTTTGTTGCTATGTACAATTAATTTTTTGTACATTTATATCTTTCATATTTTATGAAGTTTTCTTTTGTATTAATTATGAAGATTTCCATTTGCCTATCACTATTTTCTCTTTAAAAAATAGCCTTTAAAGGATAGCAATCTATCTTTTATAAGTCATTATATTTTCCAAAATTTGATATTTTCCCTTAATTATGTTTAAAGTCTGTCTGCTTTTTCCTTTGTGATTACTTTTTAGCTGATGATTCAACAAATACTTAACTGAGTGTGGTCTAGGGGTAAAATAAAAACCAAGACAGAGACGGCTTTGCCTTCTCAGACCTTACAGTTTAATGAGGGAAATAACCAAGCAAAACCCATCCCATTGTAAAATCCCATAAAATAAGCCAAATAAGAAGTGGGAGGGTGTAGTAGGCACGTGATCTGGACTTGTAGTCTAAAGGAACCTTCTAGAAGGAAATCACTGAGAATGAAGACAGAAAACACTATGTGCTAGGGTTCTTGTTCAGTGACTTAATGTGAAATGTCCTCTCTGCATGGAACATTGTGTGTGTGTGTGTGTGTGTGTGTGTGTGTGTGAGTGTGAAGGCAGAAATGAGCAAGGCTGGGCAGGAGTCCACAGGTGGGAGGAAGTGATGATGGGCAGTGAATGTGTGTATGTACTCATTCCTTTTCACTGAGTAAGCCATGTTTCCTTGAGTTCTCATTCATGTGATACTACTTATTTCAGAATGATCTACATAGTTTTATTGCTATGCCAATTATTGGGCCAGAACTACACTGGTTTTAAGCTTTAAGAAACATTTAAACTGATTATAAGTGCATACTCTCATCTCCTTTTATTTTCTTTATTTTCATTTTTTTAACTTCTATTTAATGAATATAAATTTCCAAAGTACAGCTTATGGATTACAATGGTTTCCCCCCCCATAACATTCCTCCCAGAGGCAAACCTCTCATCTCCCACTTCCTCTCCCATTCCATTCACATCAAGATTCATTTTCAATTCTCTTTATATACAGAAGATCAATTTAGTATAAATTAAGTAAAGATTTCAACAGTTTGCACCCACACCAAAACACAAAGTGTAAAGTACTGTTTGAGTACTAGTTATAGCACTAATTCACATTGTCCAACAAATTAAGGACAGAGATCCTACATGAGGAGTAAGTGCACAGTGACTCCTGTTGTTGACTTAACAATTTGACACTCTTGTTTATGGTGTTAGTAATCACCATAGGCTCTTGTGTGAGTTGCCAAGACAGTGGAAGCATTTTGAGTTCACCAACTCTGACCCTATTTAGACAAGGTCATAGTCAAAGTGGAAGTTCTCTCCTCCCTTTAGAGAAAGGCACCTCCTTCTTTGATGGCCTGTTCTTTCCACTGGGATCTCACTCACAGAGATCTAGAGATCTTTCATTTAGATTTTTTTTTTTTTGCCAGAGTATCTTGGCTTTCCATGCCTAAAATACTTTCATGGGCTCTTCATCCAGATCCGAATGCCTTAAGGGATAATTCTGAGGCCAGCGTGCTGTTTAGGGCATCTGCCATTCTATGAGTCTGCTGTGTATCCTGCTTCCCATGTTGGATCGTTCTCTCCTTCTCAATTCTATCAGATAGTATTAGCAGACACTAGTCTTGTTTATGTGATCTCTTTGACTCTTAGACCTATCATTATGATCAATTGTGAACTGAAATTAATTACTTGGTCTATTGAGATGGCAATGATACATGCCACCTTGATGGGATTGAATTAGAATCCCCTGGCACGTTTCTAACTCTACCGTTTGGGGCAAGTCAGATTGAGCATGTCCCAAACTGTACATCTCCTCCCTCTCTTATTCCCACTCTTATATTTACCAGAGATCACTTTTCAATTAAATTTAAACACCTAAGAATAATTGTGTGTTAATTACAGAGTTCAACCAATAGTATTAAGTAGGACAAAACAAAATGGAGGAATCTGGAAAACATCATGCTGAGTGAAATAAGCCAGTCCAAAGGGACAAATATCATATGTTCTTCCTGATTGGTGACAACTGACCGAGCACCAAAAAGGAAACCTGTTGAAGTGAAATGGACACTATGAAAAACAGTGACTTGACCAGCCCTTGTCCTGACTGTTGATGAACAACTTAATACTTTATCCCTTTTAGTATTTTTTTGTCCTGCTTTTTTTTCTTCATGATTTTGTTTATTTATTTGAGAGGTAGAGTTACAGACAGTGAGAGAAAAGACAGACAGAAAGGTCTTACATCTGTTGGTTCATTCCCCAAATGGCCGCAATGGCCAGAGCTGCGCCAATCTGAAGCCAGGAGCCAGGATCTTCTTCCAGGTCTCCCATGCAGGTACAGGGGCCCAAGTACTTGGGCCATCTTCTACTGCTTTCCCAGGCCATAACAGAGAGCTGGATTGGAAGAGGAGCAGCTGGGACCAGAACCGGCACCCATATGGGATCCCAGCACTGCAGGCAGAGGATTAACCTGTGCTATGGTGCTGGCTCCCTCTTTTTATTTTCAAATTGGATTCATCAACTCTTGCCAATGTGCTTTCTAGGTGCATAAGGTCAATTATAAAATTATTTTTGAAAGTTAAAAAAGTATTTTTGTGGCCAGCACTGTGGCTCACTAGTCTAATCCTCCACCTGCAGCGCTGCCACCCTGGGTTCTAGTTCCAGTCAGGGCGCCAGACTCTGTCCCAGTTGCTCCTCTTCCAGTCCAGCTCTCTGCTGTGGCCCCAGAGTGGAGTGGAGGATGGTCCAAGTCCTTGGGCCCTGCACCCACATGGGAGACCAGGAGAAGCACCTGGCTCCTGGCTTTTGGATCAGCGTGGTGCGCCGGCCGCAGCGGCCACTGGGGGGTGAACCAACAGAAAAAGAAGACATTTTCTCTGTCTCTCTCTCTCTCTGTCCACTCTACCTGTCAAAAAAAAGTATTTTTCGTCAAAATAAATTAAAAAAAAAGTATTTTTGTATGTTTATCATATATGCATATTTATATATATGTATGTACATACATAAAATTGCCCTTTGTAATTTGGCAATGAGTTAAATCTATGATTAGTGTGGGAGAACTGATATTTTAACATTGAGTCAGTCCCTTAAGAAGCATTGAAAATCTCCACATGCATTTAAATATTCTTTTATTTATCTTTTTAAATCTTCATAGTTTTATTTATACAGATTGTACATATTTCTGACCGGTCTTAAGTGAGACATTGTTACGTATTAGGATATTCTTTTATATTTTGTAATTTTAGTTTTTCATTATAAATGGATCTTTTTTCCATATCTGGACCTTCAGATAAATATTAACATAGGTATATTTACTTTCTAGCTGTATATGTAACTGATTATTATTAATTATGAGTTTTAAGTTATTTATAATAGTTTGTAATCAGTATGTATAAATACTAATATGTTTTCTTCTAATAATTGCATCAAATTTTTTTAGTAAGCATTCTTGGCCATTGGTTTGACAAAGCTATGAAACAAAGTTTTACACAACTACATTTGCAGAAGTGCTGATACACACAGGCATTTCTTTTTATTTGATATTTTACAGCATTGATCATGACTTGTAATATTAAATAACAATGATAATAGTAGGCACCCTGCCTTTATAACAATCACAATTACAAAAGAATGCCACTTGTGCAACATTTCTAAAGTATGTACTGTGAAAGCTAATAAAATAAACTTGGAAAATCATACAAATGAAATGTTTTCTCCTATGGATTCATAATTCATATTAATACATTCAAAGTCTGAGATCTGCAATAAAAACCTAGTTTAAGTTTAACCAAGCACTGCTAAAATGTATTTGATGACAAGAAGTATTCTCTCACTTAGAAATTTGCATCACTTATGACAATCAAAATCATATTAATTTTATTTTGCTTCTTCCTGGTTTTTGAAAAGCATTTTTCATGCCTCTTTAACTTTTCTTTTTTATGCATATTTGTTTCATGGACTGTAGTTTTGCTTTGCTTTTACTTTTCTCTAATAATATAGAAAATAGTCATCTTTTTATTTCTACAAGTGGTTACACTTGAGGCTTCTAGAATATTTTTACCAATAGCTTATACTAAGCAAAGTCAAAGATATATCCATCTATCTTTCTAATCCATTTCAGAATGAAATGTCATCTTTGAAGAACCCCATCAAAGGTAAGAAATTTAATCCATTCTTGTTCCTTCCAACCTTTGTCTCAGTATTTGTAAAAAAAAAAAAAAACGATTTTACATTTTATTTGATTACTATCAGTAAATATTTTATATGACGTGATTCTCTTGTAAAATATTTGATCTATTCAACAATATCATCATTATACAATACATTCTTGTGCAGCTCAGTAGTTACGTGCTGTTGTCCTCTATGCCATACATTTCTCATTTTTTACTTCTCAGCTTTCATTTATATCTTGGTCAGCTAAAGGATAGCTTCAAGATTATCCCAAGTAGATCAAGGAGGTCATATACTTTTTTAAATCCTTAATTAGCTGAGAATAAATTTCTATTGACTTTGGATGTAATGAATGATTTGTCTGGATATGAAATCCTTGTCTCCCCATCTTTCTTGTCCCTTTGCATTGAGTCATGTAGTGGAAAAATCTGAGATCCTCCATAGTTCTATTTCTTAGAACCTGCTTATCTTCCAGAATGTTTATATTTGTCTTTATAATTCAAATATGTCGTCATGATTTATCTAGGTTTAAGTTCATTTTACTGATTTTGCACAGTGCTTGCTGAAATGTTCTATTTGCAGCCTCTGCTCCTTCATTACCATGATCACTGGAAATGTTTTCTGTTGTGACTTATTTTAAAATATTTAAAATATTTTCCACTACATTTCTTTGTTCTCTTTTTAAAAAATTGTTATTTTAACTGGAATATCTTTTTGTAGAGGTGTAATTTAAATCTAATGAAGCAGAGAGACCAAACTTGTACAATCTGATTAGCTTTGTCAAATGCATGTATCTGTATAATCTGTATCCCTATCAAGATACAGAAAATTTCCATCAATCCAGAAAATTCTTTCATACTCTTTCTCAGGCATACCACCATATGATTGGATTTGTTATTCTGAATATTATATAAAAAGAATCATACAATATTATGTATAAAAATTCTTAGACATCATTTCAGTTCTTTCTCCTGTATATTGAGAACTATTCATATAATTGTTTGTACCAGGTGTGTACATTATTATAGGAATACACTGTAATTCAGGTTTTTTCGCAATGTTCTACTTTCAGTTTATTTTATACTCATAAGATTAACCCTACCCTAAGTAAAGAGTTCAACAAATAGTATGAAGAAAAAAAATTGTTCCTCAACAGTAGAGACAAGGGTTGTCCACAATCATCAACTATCAATACATCAATTTTACTCATATTGTTACATAATTCATTTCTTGATTGTCCTGTTTGTGGTACCTGGGATATTTCCAGTTTGGGGCTATTATGGGCTGCTATTAACATTTTTGTAAAATTAATGGTGGATTTTTAAAAAATTTATGTTAAATAATTACCTAATAGTAGAATTTTAGAGACAAAGGGTAAGTATATGCTCAATTGTATAAAAGCTGCCAATAGTTCACTAAGTTGTGCCATTTTACACTGTTACCAATAATTTATGAGAGTTTCAGTTACTCTGTATTCTTGGTAAGATTTGGTGTTGTCACTGTCTCCTTTTACCTATCTTAGAGGGTATCCAGCGCTAGCCCATTCGGATCATGGGCTTCTTTTTCATGAGAGCAAATTAGCCCTAATTTGATTCTTTTCACTATTTTATGTACCTGCCATCTTTTATTCCATTGATTCCTTTTTGAGAGTATTATGTAGGACATCTGTATTTTGGGGAGTGCCTGATTCAATTTCCTATAGTGTCAGTTTTGCCAGTTACTACCTTCAACAGGCATATTAGAACTATTATTCCATTTTTTTGCTACCCTTCATTCTCTCTATACCTCAGCTAGCACATTTTTCCTCTTATCCATTTATTTCATAATGGCTATCTGTCCTTTTTTCACTGCATTTTCTATATCAGTTGAATATGAGAAACAGTTTTCAAAATTGTCTTGAGATGATGTTTCATTTCCCTTGTTATGCACTCTTTTCATTCTCTGTGCTATTTATTTTTCATGCTTACTCACCCAGGAATGAAAACCAATCCACTTAGACCCAATGTTTATGAACATTTAGCATGTGCAATGTGTTCTTGAACCTGCTCAATATGTACTAACCTATAAGTTTTCCAGTCTACAGCTGGAGGGCAGAATGACATGTCCTAGTTCAATATCAGCTTCTCACAGGAATGCTAGTGATGTTGCTTTCTACTCTGATATACAATCTTCTCTTCCTATTCTTTTGTACAAAAAATAAAGAACACAGAGATTCATCCTCTTTGTATTTCCCTTCTTTTAGGACACGTCCTTTCCACCCATCACTAGCCCCACAGTTTTACTTGCAGGAATGTCTTACAGGATTCAATGTGCCACTGCCCAGACTTTTAAGATCCAACTTCATTGTTTTCTGATATACGAGATTTTTATATGGATACAGAATGGACTCTCTGCTAGGATGAAGGTGTTTCTATCCATTTGAGGGAGGGCTGAGCAGTTTTCAGAAAAGCAATGAACTAGCTTTTTGCTTCCTGTGAAGAAGCCAATAGTTTGATTTTGTTTCCAGTAGCAAATGATATGTTGGTTAATAATTATAATTCTCAATTCAGTGCCATGGATACTGTTAGCCATGGTACATCTTCAAAGTTCTGGCTATTAACTTACTTTAAATCCTGATCTTGGCTTTTATTATTGCTTGACATTTTCCTTCTCTCTCTTACTTCATTTGTATGAACAACTAATATATTTTTCTGTTTTATAAATATAAAGAAACACATAATGAACTCTAGCAGTCTAGCATTTTGAAGTTCTGTCTCACTAAGGAAACTCACAGATAACAAACTGTCCTGGAAAGAAGGGTGGTGGGAAGATAATTCATCATAATTTTATTACTTTATTCAAAGAGTGCTTAGGTCTATGTCTCCAAAGATGTGGCATGATATTCTCTGAGTAACACTTGAATTGAAGTCAACTAAACTTTTTTAAGGCTACATGATGTGTCAGACACTTTAGTAGGAAGTAGAAATAAAGAAATGTGTAAGACACGGCCTTTTGCCTTGGGTAATTAAAGATCTCCCTTCTGTCTCTAGCATCATCAGATGGGGACTGCTGAACCCAGTCTTTGGAACTGGTGAACAATCTCCTACGTTGCTTAAACAATCTTTTGAGTCTCTCTCAAATATGTTTTAATTTCTATCTCAGAACTATGCTTATCAGGAAAGTTTTGACTCTGAAATTTGATTGAATTCTGCCATGAGGGTAATAAGACTGGTGAGGGGGAGAGTCTTTGAAGAACAGTACTAAATGGAGTAGACACAGAAGTTGAGCCTTGGATCATCCTGTAAGTACCTTCTTCTGCTTATGAGAAATCTCAGAGCCTCCTCAAGACAGAGGCTACCTTCATCCTAAGAGTCAAATTGTAGCTAATCTCATCTTCTCAACTGAGTATGTATCATATACTGTCAGCCCAGGAAACTTTCCGACCAAGGAGTAAGATTACAAAGTTAATTTCTGATCTTTTTTGAAAGAAAAGTGTCAAATAATTAGTCTTAAAATTCACATTCCTGTGGCGGGCATTTGGCCTAGTGGTTAACAGACCTGTGTCCCATATTTGAGTGCCTGAGTTCAATACCCACCTCTGACTCCTGACCCCAGCTTTCTGCTAATGCAAAAACTGGGCGACACCAGTGACGTTTAAAGGAGTTAGATACCTGCCACCCACTTGGATTGTGTTCCTGGCTCCTGGCTTTGGCCGTAGCATAGCTCCAGCCATCTCAAGCATCTGCCTTTCAAATAAATTTAAAAAATAAGATATATCTTCCCTAAAGTTCCAGAAAAACATGCCATCCAGCAACATTTCTAAGAAATGCACATATCCCTCCCCGTGATGGTCTTCCTTATCACCACCATGAAAAATTAGAGCTGTGTTGTTGTATTTGTTAACTAACATGACCCTCAAAAAAGAAATCAATCTGGCTTTCTCAATCTTGACTTGCAACATCAAGGATATCAAACAAAGATAAAGGTTCAAGGAGGGTAAGCTCAATTACCTGCCCAAAATATTGAGTAAAGCAATATTGAGCTTGGGAAAAGGCTTAAAAGTTTTTCCACCAGACACAAAGAATAACTCTTTGTGAATAAGAGTAAGTTAGGGGACCAGCACTGTGACATAGTGGTTAAAACCACTGCCTGCAGTTCCAGCATCCCATAAGGGTACTGGTTCAAGTCCCGGTTGCTCAACTTCCAATCCAGCTCTCTGCTGTGGTCCTGGAAATCAGTGGAAGATGGCCTAAGTCCTTGGGCCCCTGAACCCATGTGGAAGACGCAGAAGAAGCTCCTGGCTCCAGACTTCAGATCAGTATGGCTCCGGCCACTGCTGCCATCTGGGGAGTGAACCAGTGGATGGAAGACCTCTCTTGCACTCTCTGCCTCTGCTTCTCTGTAGCTCTGCCTTTCAAATAAATAAATCTTAACAAAAGAAGAGTAAGTTAGTCATACTAATATTTTACATGGTTCATATGAATTTCTGCTCTCTTTTATAGACGTTTGACAAGTCAGTCACTAGCAAAGCTATATTAGATTGGTATGGATCACCATCAGATGCATAGTATCAAGCTCAGTCACTGTGCTTTCATTTAATGGGTTTCTGCTCCCCTCCTTCAGACCCCATATGGACAGAATGACTTTGTGGACCAACGTTCTGACATAACTGGATGATGTCAGCTTCTCTGAGATTTCCAATGCAGTGTAATGTTTCCAAACTTACCTTTCTCTGACCATGGTAGGGAACCCAAGAAATCTTGATTCCTTTTTTTCCCCATCTAGTGGACTTTGCTGATTACACACTCAACAACATGTCCTGCTGAGCAAGATATCATCTGTGGCCACTATCACCTCTGACATAACCAAATATGGGGTGGTACCTAGAGGATATGTTATGTCATATTTTACTAAGTTCTATAGATCAAGAATCCATTCAGATCGGTATTCCCCATAGAAAAGGATAGCTCAGTCTTTCAGAAAGGATTATTCTCAAGCAGGGGAGTATTAAGGCAATGTGTCAACAAGGTGGCCCAGTAACTGATGTTCCTAGAGCCAAATGAAATTACTGGCTCAGTCCCATTCCTCTCATAGTACCGTTTGGGAACAAGATCTACGCAGGATTTGGCTGACCATAAGAAATCATCAAGGATCTATAACATGTTTAAGAACAGGCCCAGGACTGGTATGTAGCATGCTCTATCTATTTTGTTGTCAGAGGACAGATGCTCCATTAACAAAGGAGTTTGTATGAAAATTTCAGGGACGCATAAAATAACTGCCACTTGAATGATTTTCTAGGCTTTCAAAAGTGTATACACACTTAGTGTATACAAGTCTTAGTGGGATATCCTAAGACTATATTGCATCTGTGTCTTTAGTGATGCCCTCATTGAGACTACAAGTTTCAGTATTACTTTACTTTCAAGCAGAGGCCTTCAGTTATTTTTAAAAAGTACAAAGGAGTCCAGTGCCATGGCTCACTTGGCTAGTCCTCCGCCTGTGGCGCCAGCACCCTGGGTCCCAGTCGGGGTGCTGGGTACTAGTCCTGGTTGCTCCTCTTCCAGTCCAGCTCTCTGCTGTGGCCCGGGAGGATAGCGGAGGATGGCCCAAAAGCTTGGGTCCCTGCACCCACATGGGAGACCGGGAGGAAGTACCTGGCTCCTGGCTTCGGATCGGCACAGTGCCAGCTGTAGTGGCCATTAGGGGAGTTAACCAATGGAAGGAAGATCTTTCACTCTCTCTCTCTCTCTCACTGTCTATAACTCTCTCTGTGTCTCTCTCACTGTCTAACTCTGCCTGGCAAAAAATAAAAAAAAAAAAATTAGAAAGGAGACATTATTGTGATCACCTTTCTTTTTTAACATATATTTATTTATTTGAAGAAATATCAGAGAGGGAGAGACAGAGAGGAAGAGAGAGAGATCTTTTATCTCTTGTTTCACTCCCTAAATGCCCATAACAGCCAGGGGTAGGCCAGATTGAAGCCAGGAGGCAAGAATTCCATCCAGGTCTCCAATGTGTGTGTCAGAGGCCAGTGCCACGGCTCAATAGGCTAATCCTCCACCTGCAGCACCAGCACACCAGGTTCTAGTCCCAGTTGGGGTGCTGGATTCTGTCCTGGTTGTTCCTCTTCCAGGCCAGCTCTCTGCTGTGGCCCGAGAGTGCAGTGGAGGATGGCCCAGGTCCGTGGGCCCTGCACCCGCATGGGAGACCAGGAGAAGCACCTGGCTCCTGGCTTTGGATCAGTGCAATGCGCCGGCCGCAGCGCGCCAGTCGCGGCAGCCAGTGGAGGGTGAACCAACGGCAAAGGAAGACCTTTCTCTCTGTCTCTCTCTCTCACTGTCCACTCTGCTTGTCAAAAAAAAAAAGATGTGTGTGTCAGAAATACAAGCACTTTTCTGCCTCTTGGACACTTTAACAAGAAACTGGATTGGAAACACAGGGTAGCTGGGAGTTGAATCAGCACTCCAATATAAAAGGCAGGCATCCCAAGCAGTGGCTTAAACTACTATGCCACAATGCCCACTCCTTATGATCAACATTCTTTACTAAATATAGCCATTTAATTTTTCAGTCATTTCCAAACTGCTCTACCCACTCAGGATAATCTGGGCACTGTGCTAGTAACCAATGTGAAATGGTGACCATTCTGTACCCTCAATAAGTACACCGTCTAGTGCAGATGAACATATGCAGTCATGGTTATGAGGGACATCAGTTATCAAAGAAGGAAGAGAATAAGGAGAGAATTATGTGAGAGAAAACAGCAAGCACAAGCTCACAGTAATTTTCTCACCCCTGGTATTACAGGCAATTGCAAGTAGTCTGCTGGAAAGGGCACATAGAGAAGGAGAAATGACAGCAACTGTGGCCGGAAAAGCAGGTGGGAAAAGATTATGAGCAATCTTGAATACGGGCCAAGTGGTTTCATCTGTGATTAGGGGACATTGTAGAGAACTGGAATGCAGGTCTTTCGGTTCAAAGGCCAGAGTTTTCTTTGCTGTATTTGCACTTGTTGTTCCAAATGCTAGTGACAGCCGCGCTGAATTTGACCAAAGATCTCTCAGTGAAAATAGGTGCTATAGAGAGGCAATCAGTGAATTCTGTTGTTATCATCTCCATCTCGCAGATGTGGAAACTAAAACAGAAGTAAGTTACTTGTCTGGGGTCACACAATCAGGTAGGTAATCCCAGACAATCTGGCTTCAGAGTCTCTGGTCCTCCCCCAACACTTTACCTCTCTGATCTCTCTCGGTCTTTATGCATTTGTCTGCGTTCCAGTGATATTACTACTGGTGAGGAAAGTCTGCCTTCCAGAATAGGTTTGAAAAGTGGCAAAATTGGAAACTTAAAAGATTAATAGCTATGATAACACAAGTCTTGAGTCAAACAAACTCCAGTCATTTCCCCCTAGACACCTTTTTCTTCACCCATTCATGGCTATTTGATACCAGACATCAAGAAGTGAGCATCTGAACCCTTTTAAGAGCAAAAAAGCACAAGAAAGATCTGCAAAGTTAATGGATTTGAGTCAGACTTCTGAACACTACAGTTGTCTTATCTATCCAAAACATTGAAAGTTCAAGATAAGAGAGGATTATTTGCCTGATAAATATTGGTTGGTTGGCTGTGTTTAAATTTTCATGGACGAAATGGAAAAGACATTGAAAATTAGACTGAAGTCTAATCAAGACAGGCAGGTACTGTAAGAGTTTCTTTCCATGCATTAATATTAACAGCATGCAAATTGGTTGTAAATCTGTCTTCTTTATACTTATCAAACAGGCAAGATACTGTTTTCCTTGGAGGCACAAATGTTAAATATACTCAAATGGGGCTGGCACTGTGGCGCACTAGGTTAAAGCCCTGGCCTCAAGGGCCGGCATCCCATATGGGAGCTTGTTCTAGTCCCAGCTGCTCCTCTTCCAATCCAGCTCTCTTCTATGGCTTGGGAAAGCAGTAGAAGATGGCCCCAGCCCTTGGGCCCCTGCACCCACGTGGGTGACCTGGAAGAAGCTCCTGGCTCCTGGCTTCAGATTGGCACAGCTCTGGCCATTGCAGCCATCTGTCAAGTGAACCAGTGGATGGAAGACCTCACTCTCTGTCTCTACCTCTCTGTAACTCTTTCTTTCAAATTAATAAAATAAATCTTTAAAAATATATACTCAAGCTGATGCCACGGCTCAATAGGCTAATCTTCTGCCTGTTGTGCCGGCACCCCGGGTTCTAGTCCCAGTTGGGGTGCTGGATTCTGTCCTGGTTGCTCCTCTTCCAGTCCAGCTCTCTGCTGTGGCCCGGGAGTGCAGTGGAGGATGGCCCAGGTCCTTGGGCCCTGTACCCACATGGGAGACCAGGGGAAGCACCTGGCTCCTGGCTTCGGATTGGTGTGGTGCGCTGGCCGCAGCGCGCCAGCCAGAAAGGCCATTGAGGGGTGAGCCAACGGAAAAGGAAGACCTTTCTCTCTGTCTCTCTCTCTCACTGTCCACTCTACCTGTCAAAAAATTTTTTTTAATTAAAAAAATCATCTCAAATATTCTGGTTTCACAAACCAGTGTGTTTTGAATATCCAGAACCTCAAATCCCTTGAAATCATTATTTGTTGGAAGTTCAACATCAAAGATTTCCCCTATGGGAAGAGGTGTGACTCAAAAGGCTAGAACCAGCACACAGGAAAGGTTGCATCAACAGGTATCTAATAATATAATGGAAAGCTTTAAATCAGTGAGTACTATGAAAGTGTATATACTCTATAAGGTGCTAATCTCCCTTTCCCCGGAATGTTTGAGTACAGATGGAATCACTGGTAGGAAGTGATTCCACAGATGGAAAAAAAAAAAAAAACATGATATTTGAGGCTGAATCAAGATGATCTCTGAAAAGTCCACCTCCTCTGAAGTATTATGAAATAATTAAAAAGATTGGCCTGCACAAAGATCTTAGTACTCCATCATCTTACTTATTGATACTATGTGGAAAAGGATATTCAGTCTATAGTTAGGAAACTTTTTCATCTTCATGTTTGTTTTTATGCCTTTAAAATTTTAATATATATTGCATATGTGAGGGAGGAAGTAGGGTAAATACCTTTAATAACATTCTACAAATCCTTCTACTGTGTAAACACAGTAGAACCCAGAAAAACATTTCTATAAATATACTGTAGAGCAAAATACTAGGGCCCCAGTGTCTTCCCACATACTTTATCTCTGATATTTTTTGGTAATGAATCTCTCATTTTATATATGAACATTTTGTTTCATTTTAATTACAATGAAAACACCATAAGAAGGACTACGGTACATACAAATAATTTTTTCTTTTTTTAAGATTTATTTATTTATTTTAAAGTCAGAGCTACTGAGAGGCAGAGAGAGAGAGAAGTCTTCTATCCACTGGTTCACTCCCCAAATGGCTGCAATGGCCGGGGCTGAGCTCCGGAGCCAGCAGCTTTTTCTGGATTTGGACCATCTTTTACTGCTTTCCCAAGCCACAGCAGAGAGCTGGATCAGAAGTGGAACAACCAGGTCTCAAACCGACACCCACATGGAATGCCAGCACTATAGGCTGCCTGCAATACCATAGCACCAGCCCCCCTATTAACTTCCTATAGATAGACTTCTTGGTTTTTTTTTTTTTTTTTAGATTTTTGGTTATTTATTAGAGAAGCAGAGTTACAGTTAGAGAAGGGGAGAAACAGAAAAAGCTCTTCCATCTGCTGGTTCACTCCCCAAATGACCACAGCAGCCAGAGTTGGGCTGGTCAAAAGCCAGGAGTCCAGAGTTTTTATGGGTCTCACAGATAGTACAGGGGCCCAAGCACTTGGACCATCTTCTACTGCTTTCCCAGGCCATTAGCAGGGAGCTGGATAGGAAGAAGAGCAGCAGGACAGGGACTGACAACCATATGGAATGCCAGTGTTGCAGGTGGAACCTCAGCTTACTGTGCCACGGTGCCTACCCGCACTTCTTTTTTTTACCCCAAAATCCACTTGTTTGGGTTCAAGATCCCCCTTCCTGTACGTAGTTCACATTTGAAAAGCATGTGTTACAATGCATAGTCAAACTAGAACTTTCCCAATATCCTAGGCCAGAGTAAAATGGAACTACACCATTTACATCTGATGAATCCACTACAAGTTGGACTGTGCCAGAAGCAGTGCAAGCTTCAGACAATGTGAGACTACTAGTAGGAATATGATAGGAGAAATAAAAGTGCCTGGATGATAAGACATGCCATCACTCCATAAACTAGCTCTCTCATCTGGGTCAAATGGTAATTTCTCAGGAGCATTTGCAAAACTAGATCAAGTTCTTGTTGCCTAGTGAGAATGTATCAAGCAGTGATAATTGCTCAGTTGAAAGAATTGTTTTATTTTGCTACTGCAATGCAGAGAGGCAGTGATAATGGTTTGGTTAGACCTTGTTAGAAAACCTACAAGAAGATTCCAAGACCTTACTGGGCAATGAGTTCAATTTAGAAGTCAACTTCTTTCTGCTTTGGCTTTCCTTGTATAAGCCATCTCATTCAGTGATCAACTACATATTTTTAAGGCTCATGCTTTTTTTTTTCTTTTTTGCAAGAAATTCCCAAGTAAAGGATTTTCCTAAGAACCAAGTAATTTCCTAGGTTTGCTCTTGAAGCACCTCAGTGGACACTACATAAAGTAAACCCACTCACCATGACCTATCTGTGTTCCAAGCCAGCATGGACTTTATCTTTTTCCATAAACATTCATATGTAGCACTCATCAGTCATTCTTCAAGCTATGCATTCGAGCAAGCACAGATCAGTGCCAGCTGTCCCATGCCCCTTCTCTTCTGCTGCCAAGACTCCCTAAATAGCAGCCCGTGCCAATGTCCAGCTAATTAGCACTTCTTTCTTTCACCTTACTCCCTTGCTGCAAAACAATGCTTAGCATGCTTATGCCACTCTCATTGTGGATTCTCAGACAGCACTTGAGCTCATACATCTTTTGTAGCTTCCCTGAATTAGAAAAGATGGATACACATTTTCAGCCACTCTTAAGATGTAGAAGGTTCTTCAAAAATGAACTTCATTATTAAAGCATGGGAGGATTAGAAAAGTTTCAGTGGTGGATTTCTGCTCAACTCTATGCACTGCCTTTTCTTTGCAGAGAACGTCCAGGGATGTCTTTTGTTCAGTTCTCACAGCAGCTCTGGGAGATCATTAGCATTAGCATCATCATAGAAGAAGAGACCATGAAAAAACAGCACAGAAGGGTGCACATGGCCACATGGACAACAAACAGCCAGAATAGGACCTAGACTTTTATGTCCTGATAGATACTGGATCCAGGACTCTTGCTTTAACTCCTTCACTGCGTTCCCAGTCCATGAAAGGAATCAAAGTCTGGAATGCAATTCAAATTGAAAGAACAATAATAATAGTAAAGCTAACAATGTTTGGTATTTGCTATGTAGATACCACACAATGGCTTTATATGTATTATTGCTCTGACTTATCATTTGAATGTTATCTTTATTGTCCATATTTAATGAAGGAGCTAGGGTTCAGAGAGCTTAAGTGACTTGCCTGAAGTGATAAAACTTGATAGAGACAGAGTTCATTTCCAGGTTTTTGTATGTCAAGTCATAGAATTTTCTAGTGTCATGCGGTTAAAAATTGGGAAGAAAAATAGGGCCTTATGAATAGAGTCCTGAGCAAGAAAATTTAGAGCCCAAAGATGGAGTAGTACTTCAAAGTACTTCAAAGTAGTACTTGCAAAGGAATGATCTGAATTTGAATTGTAATCCTGCCTCTACTGTTCTGTGTATTCCAGAGAAGATCTGTTGGCCTTTTGGACTTTTGGCTTCTTATAAACTGAGTTTGGGACTACTTGGCCTGATATCTCACAGAAGAGTATCCAATCAGCTCAGACATGTCAGAGTCTTTTTAAAGTTAGACAGCACCGGACAAAGGCAAGATGCCATTTCTGTAAGAATTATGCTATATCTCTAGTGTCCTGACACAGCACATCAATGCCCACAAGCTCTGGGCTCTTTCCTGAGATCTATACTCTCTGCTGTTTGGCCAACTTGGTTAAGAAAATATTTGTCCATGGAGAATATGTCCATAAGGGTCTATTTATTTCTTGGTAGTATAAAAAGGCATTAAGTGAAATTAGATGTGAGCATATTTTCCATGAGTATACTTCTGAGAGCCTTCTCACTGGCTGCTGAGCAAAGCAATTATCTGTCAACAATCCGAGTAGATAAAATCTCTGCACTAAAGGTTTTTATATTCCGAGAATGATGAGAAACCTTCTCTTTCCTTAGAGCCAACGGGCTCAGAGGGCAGGTTCTAAGGCAGCTTGTAGCCAAGTTAGAACTGATTTTCTTGATTGTCCAAAATTCATGTCTACCATGGCACGTCTCCTTGGTACATGGTATATGGAACAGATGTGTTCATTTTGTTATTTGTAAACATCATAATAGCCCCGTGAAGTACTTTTATTCTCATTTTACAAATGAAAAAAGTGAGTCTATGGGAGAAATACCTAGGATCTCATAGCCAGCAAGTTTCCCACTAGTTTTCCTGTCACTTCTTCCATTCCATGTCATCTGAACAACAGGCAGATTCAAAGTGTGGAACTTCTCCCGTGCTACCTCTCCTTGCTTGGAGTTTGGAGGATGATGCTGGCTGAAAGTAAATATTACATTTCCTACAGCACACAGCCATACTTTGACTGAGCTGGACTGTGACCCTTAAATGAATTTTTTTTGACAGTACATGAGGGCATTTGCTTCTGTCATACTCATTCAATACTGAATGTCTAATTAGTTCTGATGATAGTTATAATATTTTTTGAAATTTTTGAAGGCTTGTAGGAATTTTGGGATAAGGGATCAGCAAAATGCCATGGGAAATGAAATATATAAAACATGAACTTTCATTCTCCTTTACATGTGTACAATCACTTTATTGAGAATATCAAGATAGCTTGTGGGATTATTATATTACTTATGTAATATCCAGATTTTACTTACAGAACTGACAAGGGTAAAATATAAACAGGAAGAATAGGTCCAGCACTGTGGCACAGTGGATAAAGCATCCATCTGCAATACAGGTGTCCCATGTGGGCACCAGTTAGAGTCCCAGCTGCTCCACCTCCAGTCCAGCTCCCTGCTAATGTGCCCGGGAAAGCAGCAGAAGATGGTCCAAATCCCTGGACCCCTACCCAGATGAAGCTCCTGGCTCCCGGTTTAGCCTAGCCCCAGCTGTTGGAGCCACTTGGGGAGTGAACTGGCAGATGGAGGGTCTCTCTCTCTCTCTCTATCTCTCTATCTCTCTATCTCTATCTTTGCTTTCAGGTAAATAAGTCATTTTTAAAAAATAAAGGGGAAGACTATATTTTCAGACAGCATGCTAATTTTTTTTTAATTTCTGAAAGTGTTTCTAAAAACTTGTTAAAATCTCCCCGTAAATCTCATCCCATTAAGGCAAATTCATAGTTATAAAAATGGCACATGGCAAACCTTTCTGTCACACTCACAGGAGATAGAGAATTATTATTTTTATCCCTAGAATTCTCGCACCAAAAGGAAGATCCCAGCTGTTCCTTTTGGAAAGTGGCTTTTGTTTTTCAGCCAGATGTGCCATCTGTCTCACATCAGCCACTTTCATATCCCATGTATCTTAAACTGAAAATTCCACAAAATGACACAGCCTGGCACTGGGGAGAAAAGAAGCAGGGATCGCCCCATATTCCTGGCAGACCCTGCCCTTCTCCTACAGTCTTTATGTGGGAGAAAAGCTGGTTGATTTGGGACCTGTGAGCCTCTGCAAACTTCTGTGAGGTTGGAGGGTTCAAAGCCCCCTTTCTGTACTTCCCCCTCCCACCCCTTCTCTCCTTCTTCTGAGGGGAAGCTCCATTGCAACACAAGAGCCTCCTTCCAGGGGACTCTGCCTGCTCTGGATGAATGCAGAGCCCAACACCCAGCCTGGAGACAAGCAGTGCCCGTGGATAGCACCTCAGCAACTTCTTTGAACTTGGCTGTGGTTATTGTGCTGGTGGCTGACCTCTAGGAGCAAAGGCTTTGTGATTCATTGGCTGAGGGAAAGGTTATGGGCTCCCTGTTGTAAGCAGCTCACAGGACTCCATTGAGAGCTCCCCTCAGACATGACTGAGGACAGCATATGAGACACTCACTCTCAGAGCTGCTGTGAAGACAGCCCTAGGCTGGACTTTATGGCCCAAACCAGGGAGACATTCCATTCTTTTTAGTGGCAAAGAAGGAGAAGGAAGGAGAGGAGAGATCAAAGAGCCAATGGTGGAATTTGGTAATAATAGTAATAACAATAATAATAATAAAACACAGGAAACCAAAAAGACATTTCTTTCGGCAGCCAAAATATTTTTCTGTTTATAGGACTAGTGTCTCCACCTTAAAATAACAAGCAATAAAATAAGATCAAATGGCAAGTTTACTAAGCAGCAGGGGCAAGGAAACTAGGATCAAGAATTCACACTTTTGTCTTACGTCTGAGAAAAGAGAGGGCCCAGAGAAGCCCTGGAGAGAAGAGAGCGCTGGGTGCCTCCTGCAGAATCATGCCTTTGTTCTGACAGCAAACCTCCTGGAAGGTTATCAACTTTGCAGCTTCCCTTGGAACTGAGGAATGCTCCTTAGAGTCAAGGGCATGTTATAATGAAGTGTTCTGTTTATTTCCTTTGGCAAGTGTGAGATTACTTTGGTAGCAATCCTCCAATAGAGCCAGGGACACCACCACTGGCGCAGGAAAGGGGAGTCTTCCCAGGACAAGGTTGCTGCACTTTCTCGCTCTAAGCGTGCACTCAGAGAGCCCTGAGAGGTCCACAGGAGGAGAAGGAGCTTTGTCAGTAGCACTGGCAAATTGCTCCAGTTGAACTGGGCTACACAGAATGCTTCTGTGTCAGTGGGCATCCTAATGGAAGGTGTAGGGTGTTGTAAAATGGATGGAAGTGCTGGCTGGAAACATAGTCCCATCTCTGCTGTACAGCCCTCCAGAACAGCTCCAGCTTTGTCGGGGCAGGCATCAGCAGCACGATTTCCCTCTCAGCAGGATGGGTGTTGCTCTTTTGGCAAGCCAGTCTCAGTCATGCTCGTGCCATTGCTTGTCCAGGGTGTGCCCTCGGGAGCTGGTGCAGATTTGTGGCAGTAAATGTCAGCGGAAGAAAACCATGGGCCTTTCCTGCTGGGAGCACTGCTCCAGTCGCCAATTTGACTAAAGACTGTGCTCTGAGCACAAGTCCCTGGTGGTGAAGGCTTTCCTGAGGGGGTGAGTCTCAGCCATCGGATAGAGAGCAGCACCGTAGGGATGGTACCAGGTTGCATGGCTGGTTTATCTTCAGCCTCCACCCAGGCCCTGTAGGCCTTTCCCTCCAGCCTCGAGGTCTAAACTGACAGAATGAGGGGCCTTTCCAAGGGTGCCAGAGAGCTCTCTCATCTGTTGCCACCATGTCTGGATGCCACAAGAAGCTGGCAGTCTACAACCTAAAAGACAGCCCTAAAAGACCTAAAAGAACCCAACTGTAGCACCTGACTTAGGGGCCCCAGCCTCCCAAGTATGAGAATCAAATGTCAGTTTTTATTAGTCACCCAAGCTAGAACACTTCATTGTAACAGCCTGAATACATTTAGATACCCCGGAGACTCATTCACGCACGGAAGGCCTCACCTGTTTGCAAACACATTGGACAGTCTCCCCCATGGTTGTGGGCTGCTGCACAGCCTCCCGGCAGGGATTCCGTACTCGTCACCCACACAGCACTTCCTGTCTGGTAGCCTGGGAGACAGAGTAGGAGGCTTTCAGCAGGAACTGCTTTTGCCTGCTGAGTCCTCACCTGCCTTATGCCCTATATTTACTTTCCTTCTAATCCCTAGGCTAATGGTATTACTGTGTCCCTAGGGGTATTCCTTTACTATCAGGAAAAATAGGCCAACTAGCTTCACATTCAAGAGTATGATTTTGCAAGTACTTCCAACCAAGGTATGGATGGGCAATTTCCTCAAAGGAACAGCAGGATGTCTCCCACGTGCAAATTGCAATAACGTCCTTGGGTGGCCAGAGTCATGGACAGTCAGACATGGGATATTTCTACTTTGGTGAGCAAAATTCAGTTTACTGATTTTTTTTAACTTTTACTTAATAAATATAAATTTCCAAAGTACAGCTTATGGATTACAATGGATTTTTCCACCCCATAACATCCCTCCCACCTGCAACCCTCCTATCTCCCACTCCCTCTACCATTCCATTCGCATCAAGATTCATTTTCAATTCTCTTTGTATACAGAAGATCAATCTAGTATAAATTAAGTAAAGATTTCAACAGTTTGCAAAAACACCAAAACACAAAGTGTAAAGTACTGTTTGAGTACTAGTTATAGCATTAATTCACATTGTCCAACAAATTAAGGACAGATTTCCTACATGAGGAGTAAGCACACAGTGACTCCTGTTGTTAACTTAACAAATTGACACTCTTGTTTATGGCATCAATAATCACCCTAGGCTCTTGTCAAGAGTTGCTGAGGCTATGGAAGCCTTTAGGGTTCATTGACTTCAATCTTATTCCGACAGCGTCATAGTCAAAGTGGAAGTTCTCTCCTCCCTTCAGAGAAAGGTACCTCCTTCTTTGATGGCCCTGTTCTTTCCACTGGGATCTCACTCTCAGAGATCTTTCATTTAGGTCCATGCCTAAAATACTTTCATGGGCACGTTAGCCAGATCCAAATGCCTTAAGGGATAGTTCTGAGGCCAGAGTGCTGTTTAGGGCATCTACCATTCTATGAGTCTGCTGTGTATCCTGCTTCCCATGTTGGATCATTCTCTCCTTCTTAATTCTATCAGATAGTATTGGCAAACACTAGTCTTGTTTATGTGATCTCTTTGACTCTTAGACCTATCACTATGATCAATTGTTAACAGAAATTGTGTGTTAATTAAAGAGTTCAACAAATAGTATTAAGTAGAACAAAAAATATATACTAAAACGGATAAAGTATTAAGTTGTTCATCGACAGTCAGGACAAGGGCTGATCAAGTTACTGCTTCTCATAGTGTCCATTTCACTTCTACAAGTTTCCCCTTTGGTGCTCAGTTAGTTGTCAATGATCAGGGAGAACATATGATATTTGTCCCTCTAGGACTGGCTTATTTCACTCAGCATGATGTTTTCCAGATTCCTCCATTTTGTTGCAAATGACGGTTTGGCTGATATTTTTGTGATTTTTTTAGGATTCAGTCCTGTTGATTTCTTCTCTGATTTTAATTATTTCTCTTCTCCTACTAGATTTGCGTCTGATTTGTTGCCGTTTTTCTGGATCCTTGAGATGCATTGAAAGTTCATTTATTTGGTACCTTTCCAATTTCTTGATGTAGGCACCTATTTCTATAAACTTTCGTCTTAACACTGCTTTTGCTGTAGCCCATAAGTTTTGTTATGCTGTGTTGTTATCCTCATTTACTTCCAGAAAGTTTTTGATTTCTCTTTTGATTTCTTCTATGACCCAGTTTTCATTCAGGAGCATGTTGTTCAGGCTCCATGTGTTTGCATATGTTCTAGGGATTCCTGAGTTGCTAATTTCCAACTCCATTGGTCTGAGAATCTGCATGGTATGATTCTAATTCTTTTAAATTTACTGAGACTTGCTTTATGGCCTAGTATGTGGTCAATCCTAGAGAAAGTTCCATGCACTGCTGAGAAGAATGTAAAATCTTTAAATGTAGGATTTAAAGTTCTGTAGATATCTATTAGATCCATTTGGGCAATAGTGTCAATTAAATCTGCTGTTTCCTTGTTGATCATCTGTCCGGTCGATCTGTCTATTTCTGAGAGTGGAGTATTGAAGTCCCCCAGTACTATTGTATTGGAATCTAAGTCTCCCTTTAAGTCCCTTAACATATCTTTTAAATAAACCGGTGCCCTTTAATAGGTGCATATACAATTTATAATAGTTACGTCTTCCTGTTGAATTGATCCCTTAATCATTATATAGTGCCCCTCTTTGTCTTTCTTAACAGTTTTTGTGTTAAAGTTTATTTTGTCTGATATTAAGATAGCTACACCCGCTCTTTTTTCATTTCTGTTGGCATGGAATATCTTTTTCTAGCCTTTCACTTTCAGTCTGTATGCATCTTTGTTGGAAAGATGTGTTTCTTGTAGGCAGCAAATAGATGGTTTTTTTTCCTTAATCCATTCAGCCAATTGGTGTCCTTTAACTGGACAGTTGAGGCCATTAACGTTTAATGTGACTATTGATAAGTAGTAACTTTGCCCTGCCATTTTCCCAGATATTTTCTAGTATATTCTTTGAGCTTCCTGTGATCTTTTATTGGGAGATTTTCTTCCTTTACCTTCTTTCATATTGATGGCCGTGTTTCTGTGTTTCTGTGTGTAGCACATCATTAAGCATCTTTTGCAGGGCTGGACGAGTGGCAGCAAATTCTTTCAACTTCTGTTTGCTTTGGAAGGTCTTTATTTCACCTTCATTCACAAATGAGAGCTTTGCAGGATATAATATTCTGGGCTGGCATTTTTTCTCTCTTAGTACCTGGGCTATATCTCGCCATTCCCTCCTAGCCTGTAGGGTTTCTGATGAGAGGTCTGCTGTGAGTCTAATTGGAGATCCTCTGAGAGTAATCTGACGTTTCTCTCTTACACATTTTCGGCTCTTTTCTATATGTTTCACTGTGATGAGTTTAATTACAACGTGTCATGGTGAGGATTTCTTTTGGTCATGTTTACTAGGGGTTCTATGAGCTTCCTGTACTAGGATGTCTCTGTCCTTCTCCAAACCCGGAAAGTTCTTTGCTAGTATCTCACTAAAAAGCCTTCTAATCCTTTCTCTCTCTTCATGCCTTCAGGAACTCTTAGAACCCAGATGTTGGGTTTTTTTAATAGTATCCTGTAGATTCCTGACAATATTTTTTAGATTTCTAATTTCTTCTTTTCTTTGGTTTGACTGTATATTTTCTGTTCTCTGTCTTCTAAGTCTGATATTCTCTCTTCTGCTTCACTCATTCTGTTTTAAGGCTCTCTAAAGCGTTTGTCATTTGATCTATTGAATTCTTCAGTTCATTTTGATTTCTCTTCATTATCACAATTTCATGTTCTACTAGTTTCTTTATTTCATTTTGATTCTTCCTCAAGATTTCATTTTCATGAGAGAGATTTTCTATCCTGTCCTGTAAGGATTTCGTTAGTTCAAGAATTTGTTTTTGAGTACTTCTAGATGTTCTTATCATAAATTTTTTGAAATCTGTATCTTGCATTTCTTCTATCTCATCATATTCATAATCTTGAATTGGGGTTTCTTGTTCTTTTAGGGTGTCATAATGTCTTCCTTGTTCTTTTTTTCCTCAGTTTCTGCATTTGTTGTTTGGCATTGTGGAGATATTCTTTGGTTTCTTCTTTTTTTCCCCTTGCTATGGTGGGTTTTCTCAGTATACTATGACCCTAAATTAAGTGGACTGTCTGTTTTTGATGGAGCCTTAGAGGCTTGTGATGGATGTGGCCAGCGAGCTCTGTTCGGTTCTTGAGGGTTAAGGGTGTGCCAAAGGTGATACACCCAGGTTAGGTGTGGTAAATCTCTCTCTCTCGCTCTTTTTTATTCAGAAGAGAAGTAAATCCACACAGCTGAGCTGAATAAAGGCAGTACTGAGCTCTGAGCTATAGCCTCTGTGGGTATATCATTCATCTGCTCTGTCCCAAGGACCACACAAAGGATCTGTGCAGTCCTCAGTGTAAGCTCAGATTCCCCTGCAATCCCCCACCAGGTTTCCAAGGTTACCGAGATTGTGGCATCTCTGAGTGTACTCACTTCGGTACTCCGTGAGTCCTCTCACACACACTCTCGGTTTTTGTTTTTTTGTTTTTTTCACAGTCTTAGTACATTAGTTCCACACATTCACTAGGTCCTAACCTCCTGTTACTTCTCCCCACCAGAGTCAGGTTTTTCTGCTTGGCTGATGGCAGGCGCAGCTTTTATGTATGTCCAAAATGGCGCCTGCTCTTTGTCTTGCTCGCCTTTGTAAGGTGAGTGGAGAGAGAGAATCGTGTCCGTGTAAGTCCCTTTTATTTTTTTTTCTCTCCTCTAGATAGGCTGGTGAACTTTCCCCTAGAGGGCTTCAAGCCTCGTTCCCTCTAGGCTCTTCCTACTGCTTCCCTGCCAGTGTCTCAGGCTACTGCAGTTTCGCCTCACCTTCCTTTCTAGCGCTGGTGCGTAGATTCAGTGGCTGGGATCCCAAGCTGTGGGCACCCGTGTCCTCCATGTAAGTCTCCATGTCCCACTAGTTCCAGAAGAGTTTCCTCTGCAGTTTTTTCCCTAACTCTTTCCTAAAACTACAGTATCTCCACTTTTATTAAACTATCTTTTCCCAGACTATCAGTGTGCTCCCTCCCTATTCTGCCATCTTGGAGCCACTAGGAGTCTCAGTTTACTGATTTTCTTTCCTGATTTTCCTTCAAGAAACCAGAGAATTACTAAATATATCACACAAACCTACCATGCATCCTTTGGAAAGCTTAATGCCATTCTCCCTAGAACATGATAGCTTGCCATGTCCTGGCCTCCTCTCATGCTGGGGGAGGAGACAGAAGAGGAAGCTCCACCCTTCACAATGCCAGCTGCACACCCTGCCTTGCCCAGGCATAAGTAATCCTCAAAATGATCATGGGTGGAGGGGCTGGTGACATCAGAGAAGGGAACAGGTGGCAAAAGCAGTTTCAAGGAGATTGTCCTAAATCTGTAGCATGAATGTTGTATAGCCGTTCATCTACCCAGCAGTTACTGAGTAACTACCATGTGCCAGGCCTTGGGTTGTGTTCTGGAGACAGATAAATGACATGACTGCTGAAAAGCCTGGGAATCTGAGTCTAGGGCAAGACTCATAGCAGTGAAAGTTCCCTGCTTCGGAGAGAGTGCCTTGACACCATCCTGCCCCCAAAGCAGGAGGCTGAGCTTCTGGAGTTAGAAGGAAGACGTAAGTCTCAAGAACAAGATGCAAGGAGGTACTTCATCTGGGAAGAACTGGGCTTTGGGGAATTCCTACAGAGTCTATTTGCATTAAAGATCCCAAAATGTACATGTCCTTACAGAAACCCTTCTCTATGTGTGCCCAGATTCTGAGCAGGGAGACAGCACATGCATGAGAACTTTCAAGAAAATGGGACTGTTACTCCTTCCCTTTGCTTTTTCTCTATTTTGTTTCCTTTGTGTTCACCCTCTTCCCTATTATCTTGCCACACTTGTGCTCTCCCTGCCCTGAAAGACTAGTGGCTCCTCACTGTCTGCAGGATTGGGTCTGGGCTCTTCTTGAGCCTTCTGCAGAGCATGGGTTCAGAGAATCATTGTCTTGGTGTTCATTTATTAAGCCTGTATTTCCTGGAAACTTGAGAATTGGTATTTTCCCTCCCAGTCAGTTTGCATTTTTTTGCTTAGAACCCACTAAAGACTATGGTCCTCTCCTTGTCACCTCCATGCCTAGCCGATTACAGTGGACATGACTGAGCAGGCTCTCCCATGGCCTCTAATTCCTGGAATCACCTTAAATAAAATACATCTTGTGCTTTTTGGCAAGACATTGCCTTGCCTTCCCTATCCCAACAGAGTACTGATAAAGAAAAATCCTCTATACTTTAATATGCAGATCAATTATTAACAGTGGACTGTACCTTTCACCAGGTTGTAAAAGGGTGACTAGTTAGGGCCACAATGTTCTCATTGTCAGTGAAGGCAATACAGAGGAGATGTCACCTCAGGTCACTTTCTTCTGACACTCCTGACCACAATGCAGTAGGGTCTAGCCGGAAGTGTGAGTGAGATCACAGACCACAGGAGGGCCACAGGTGAGAGACTTGGGCCAACTTCCCCTTTCCTCTGCCCCTTCTGGCTCTCTCCTTTCATCTTTTTTGTCTGGAATTGGCAATGAGCAGGGCTGGGGTTGGATTTAGGTATCTATGGTGACAAAAGAGTCTAATGGGTACATCTGTGTTTTAACAAGATGAGGGCAAGGGGAAGATGTGTTCTCTGAAAAATTCCATATGGAGGCTCATTTGAGACACCAGGAGTTCTAGAGAGATTATGATCAGGCATACGAGCAAAGATCAAAAGGTCAGTGTGCTGAAGGTCTGGTCACATGGCATACCAGCCCTGGGTATGGTGGGAGGAAACACTGGGTCAGACAAGGAGGCTGCACTGGTGTAAAGTTGGGAACATCTCCAGATCTTAAAGGGTAGCAGAGAGGCCGGAGAAACTCTCAACAACCACAGTCTGTGCCAGGGAGAGGTCTGGGTGATTTTGGCTTTGTCTTTTTAAATGACTTAATTTCATTCACCAGAATTAAAACTATAGAAAAATTTGACAGAAAAATACATCCAGTTCCCATCTACCCACTCTCCCCTATACGTGATTATCTCTATTAATATCTTGACTTTGGTTCATTTATGATGATGAACCAATATTTATATATTATTAACTAAAGTCCATAGTTTACTGTTTGTGTTGTACATTCTGTGGCTACAAACAAATGCTTGATGACAGCTGTTTACCATCACAGCAGCATAAAAAGTTTCACTTCCCTAAAACTCCCCTGTGTTCTACCTATTCATCCAAACTTCCCTTCTCCCAATCCCTGCCAATTACTGATCTCTTTACTATCTCTATAGTCTAGAATGTTACATAGTGGTAATCATGTGGACTATAGTCTTTTCAGACTGGCATCTCTCCACAATATTAAGATTCCTCCATGCCTTCCCATGACTTGATTGCTTATCTCTTTTCAGCACCATTTTCATTTTTTTAGAAAGCTTGCATTTAATAAATATAAATTTCATAGATACAGCCTTTGGAATATAGCAATTCTTCCCCCCTTACCCGCCCTCCCACCCCCACTCCTATCCCACCTCCTACTCCCGCTCCCATCCCATTCTTCATTAAGATTCATTTTTAATTATCTTTATATACAGAAGATCGACTCCATACTAAGTTAAAGATTTTAACAGTTTGTACCCACACAGACACAAAAAGTATAAAGTACTGTTTGAAGACAAGTTTTACTGTTAATTCTCATAGTACAATTCATTGACAGAGGTCCTACATGGGAGCAGGTGCACAGTGACTCCTGTTGTTGATTTAGCAATTCACACTCTTATTTATGATGTCAGTGATCACCTGAGGCTCTGGTCATAAGCTGCCAAGGCTATGGAAGCCTTTTGAGCCCACAAACTCTGTCACTATTTAAACAGGGCCATAAGCAAAGTGGACGTTCTCTTCTCCCTTCAGAGGAAAATGCATCCTTCTTTGACGGCCCCTTCTTTCCACTGGGATATCACTCACAGAGATCCTTTGACAGCACCATTTTCAGAACCACTGGGAGAATGAGCCACAGTCTGTGTATCTACTAGGTAGACTTCAGCAGGATAGGAGGCAGAAACAATGGAAAGGGTAGATGAAGTGAGAGCAGCAAAGGACACAGACTATGATAGAAGCAAGAAAAAGAAGGGTTTGGAAAAGTGGGAAAAATAAGCGAGATGGAAAGACGCAACAGCCTAAACTTTGTGTGGCAGGGTTCTTTTGTCCAATGCTCACTGACAGAGGCTGGTTTCTCACCAACCTCCATCATGGGGTCAGGAGCTATGTCAGCTTGATTTTGAGAATCTAACTCATGGAAGGCATTTAATAAATACTCATAAAATTTGTTGATCCAACTAAAACTCCAAATTTTTCTAAAACATTAATTATTCCAGAAACTAGAAACTCCAAGGCCAAGCAGTCCCTGAAGCTGCCGTCTCGGAAAGCTTCTTGCTCAGAGGAGACCCTACATACAACCCGGCAGGAAACATCGTGCCTGGGTCACTTACCTCCTTGGTCAAGAGTGTATCTCTCTTGCCACCCTCTGCACCTGGTTTATGAGATGCTGTGAGCCCAGAACTAGATCCAAGCAGTAGGGATATGACAAAACAAATCAGACACAAATAGCAGAGGCAGGAACATAGGGTTGGGCAAGGAGCAGCTGCCTTGCCACCTTGGGGCCTCTTCAGTAGCAATCCAAGGACCAGGAGGAAGGAGGACAATTCCATGAGAAGAAGTACCCAGGGGTGATTCTATGTGATCCTAATGCCAGTCTCAGAGATCTTTAAGCCACAGCACAGCAGAAGTAGCCCACGTGACTTCCATGCAATTGGAAATGCAGACAATGGGAAAGTGTATGCCGACCTGGGCACAGCACCAACTTTGGGGATAGTTATCATCTCCTAAGGTATTCACATCCGGCCATTTCTACCTTTGTGCATAGGAACTCTTACAGAGGAAAGAGCTTCTACCATAAATTTATCATTGTCCAAAAATTTTTATGAAAAGGTACAACATGTGTTCACAAGATTCAGTCTGTTTTCATAAGCATCTGCTGCTTGGGTGCTAACCAGAGGAGAATTTTCATCTAATTTTATTGCTCATTTACACTTGCTTTCATGCCTGGAAGGGACTTGTCATAAAAATTCAGGGTCATGTCCAGCATTTGGCACCAGTGGAGAGAAAAAGAGAAAGCTTTGGTCAGTGTTACTCCTTCCCAGGAATGTGACTCACAGACAACACGCAGCCTCTCCCTCTCTGCTCCTCTCATCCACACTTTGTCTTCCTGGTTTTCCAGACCCCTCTCTGGACTTGAGTTCCTTTTACCTAATTTGACTCCTTTTTTTCCTCCCACCCTAAATTCTTAGCCATAGACATTGGAGCACATTTAAATATCTACCCATAATGAAGCAAAATCTCATTATGGGGGCCCAGTGAATTGGGAATTGGAAGAGAAAGGGAGGCTCAGGACTGAGAATGGCACACAGAGGTGGGCACAGATTCCTTTACAGAGACTCAACTTCCAGGGACTTTAAAGAGCAGACACTTAGGATAGAGCCCAGAGCCATGCCCCTTACTCAACCGTAAGTCACTCATCCACTGATGTATTTACTCAGCAAGAGTAGACCTTGGCAATACAACGAAAGATGAAACATAGCCCTGGCTCCCAATAATCATGTGGGTGAGACGCATGTGGACCACTAATGGTGAAAACAAGTGTGAGGAAGTCAATGATTTTGAGGGCTAATAGGGTCATGTGCCTGCCTAAGAGGGCCAGAGACTCAAATGGGCTGCCCTAGAAAGAATGCCTCAGGAACTGATGCCTGAGGTTTACAAGAGGAGGACCCTGGGCAATTTGTTTCTGGCAGAAGGAGCTTACTAAAAAGGCACTGAGGAATCATGGTGGTAACTGAAAAACTAGAGGGTCAGGAAGCTGGAACCTAAGTATGTGGTGTGGGGAGAAATGAGATCTGGACAGGATGGCAGAGCCCACTGGGAACGATGGACTTGAAGTCAAAAGGAAGGCTAAGGCTAAGGAAAATTACAGAAGCACTGTGGGCAAGAGAGAGATTCCAACAGATTTACCTTGGCAGAAGGAAAGTTCTGGCTGGAATGTGAGGAATAGTTTGGAGAACACCGAGGGGGCTGCCACAGCCAAGTGAGCTAGAAGCTGCGTTTCTTCACGATCACATGTGGCCACCTCAAGCTTCCTATTAAAGTAGAAGCGAACGTGTGAGAAGGGCTTTCTTGAAAACAACTCAATCGCTCGTTTGCTAACTGCCTAGTTTCTGTGCTGTTGATGACTATAATGGCTTGATTTTACAGCTACCATCATGTGAAATACCACTATAAGGATATATCATCCTGATAAAACTTGTTATGTGTCCAGGGACCATACCTACCTCTGCCCAGTATTTTGCCCATTACCAAGCTCAGGGAGCCAGTTGCCTGGCATCTCCTCACAGCCTGTGTTGGGAAGAACTTCCCTCTTTGGTTATCAGTACATAGACACACAGTTGTCAAGATTCTTGTCCTAGCCCAGGATGGCAGAAGAAGACTGGTTCACATGAGAAAGAACACTGACCACCAAGGAGTTCATTCGCTCACTTCTCTTCACTATAGGACTATACTCAAATGAAGCTTCATTTCCAAGGAAAAGCAATGGCTTATTTAGGCCAAAACAATTGTTTGTTTGGTAGTTGTTGTTTTTAGTTTGGTAGTTCCCTTCATTTCTTTCAATTTGGCTTTTAAACAATTTTATTTATATAAGATGAACAAATATATGTATTTCATATATACAGATTTAAGAGCATAGTGATACTTCCCACCCTAACCTCCACCCCTGCTCCCACCCTCGCTCCTCCTTTCTTATTCTTTCTTTGAATTTTTACAATGACATGCTCTCAGTTTATTTTGTAATCATAAACTTAAGCCTGCACTAAGTACAGAATTCAACCAATAGTGAAAAGAAAAAAAACACTGTTTCTCAATAGTAGAGACAGGGGCTGTAAACAATAATCAACCCTCAGTGTCAATTTCACCCATGTACATTACATTTATTATGTTCTTTTTTTAATAATGGAGCTATTTTTTTAAGATTTACTTTATTTATTTGAAAGAGTTACAGAGAGAGGTAGAGACAGAGAGGTCTTCCATTCGCTGGTTCACTCCCCAGATGGCCACAATGGCCGGAGCTGTGCCGATTTGAAGCCAGGAGCTTCTTCTGGGTCTCTCACGTGGGTACAGGAACCCAAGGACTTGTGCCATCTTCTACTGCTTTGCCAGGCCACAGCAGAGAGCTGGATTGGAAGAGGAGCAGCTGGGACTTGAACTGGTGCCCATATGGGATGTCGGCACTTCAGGCCAGGGCGTTAACTCGCTGCACCCCAGCACTGGCCCCTCTTTTAGTTACTTTTAGATGCTCTCGTGAAGAAGGCAGATTCTGAAGCAAACTGTCCTGTGTGAGTGGTGTGAGTTGAAGAAGGACACAATCTCTGTGACTCAGTTTCTACCTGCTAAATTAGATGATATCGTCCAGTGCCAGTGTGCTGGCACTGTCGTAGCAAAGTGCCCCAAACTGAGTGTGGTTTAAACAACAGGAACATACGGTCTCATAATTCTAGAGACCAGGAGTCTAAAAACCAGAGAACCAGCAGTTTTGCTCTCCTCTGAAACCTTTGAGGGAGAATCTCTTCCATGCCTCTCTTCTAGCTTCCAGTGACTGTCCGGCAGTCTTTGGCATTCTTTAGCTCATAGAAGCATCGCCTGATCTTTGCTTTCATCTGTAAGGCTCCCAGTCCTATTGTATTAGGGCCCACCCTAATGACTGCATCTTAACCAGTTATACTTCCAATGACCCTATTTCTAAATACGATCACATTCTAAAGTGTGAGGACTTCAAGGTATAAACCTACTGAGGAAGAAGGGGGTACAAGGCAACCCAAATACTACCTAATAGAGTTTTCCATAAAAACTCAAAGATCAACTCCGTTAAAGTACTTAAGATAGTGCCTGATACTTAGAGAGCTCTCATTGATTGTTAAGGTTTGTTAGATACACATAAAAATCACTCAGGCTAGCAGAAAGAATTGAGATTCAGCTGGTGTGCACTAGGGGTAACAAATCCAAACCACTAGTTGCATGGGAATATTTTGGTTGGTCAGGGCTTATGCCAAACCAGGTGAGTGTTCTGAATAATACTCTTGGCTAAAAGCGCAAGATGAGAAGTTGTAAACCCAGTGAGGTCAGGTTTTTCTTGCCCTTTCTCCAAGCTGTATATACTATACAATGCAGCTAGCCCCAGTGGGCAAAAAGCCATTCTCATTTCCTTCTGAGGGAAATTGATGACAGCCCGGTCCACCTGAAAGCCAACTTCTCAAATGCATACCAAATAAATAATACAAACAGGAAACACAGGAAGGCAGGCTGCTGAAATTAGCAAGAGCTGAAGCTGGAGAACCTAGTAGCCCCTTGCTAGAACTTTCTGGGCATAGAGTTTCTTCTGAGAACTTTTACAGGCTGCCAAAAGCAACTATGGTAGCAGGAGACCAAGGGTACAGCACCTGCCTAGCAAAGGAGGAGACTGACACAACAAGCCAAGGTTTAACTGAGCCGCCAAGGGAAAAAGTGATTGGAAATGCACAGTGGATCCATTGTGTCAAAAATATTTTTTCAAAAATTATGCATGACTAAACATGTAGAGAATTTGATTTCTTGTTATTCTTTAAATAATGCAATATAACAGCTATTTCTACAGTATTTACATTCTATCAGGTAATCAAGTAACATAGAGAGGATTTCAAGTGTATAGAAGGATTTCACATGTTGTATGCAAATAACATGCATTTTATGTAAAAGACGTGCAAGACTTCAGAAGTTGGTATTCTTGGTTGCCTTAGAACCAGTCACCCAAAGACTGTACCATTCCAGCTGGGGAAGATAGAAGCAGGGTTGTTGTCCATGGAGGGGTTTTGACGGGCTCACTCTGTTACAGACTGATTCATCTCAGCACATGGATCCTAGACCCCCAAGGCCAAGGCAATGGGGCCTTCTTCCTCTTGCCCTCATCAGAGTCCTGTGTCTTCTGTTACTCAGTAAATAGGAAGGCTTTGGGCTTTGGTAGGAAAACTCTGGACTGGGAAACAGAATTCTCTGGTTGTGCTGCTCCAAAGCTAGGTGACCTTCAACAAGTGGCTTAAACTTTCTGGGCTCAGATTTGAGGGGTTTGTGGTTGCGGACATCATGGACTCTTCATGTTAAAGGAATATTAGGAATCTCATTCCAACTATTTTGTGGATAAGGAAGCTAAGGCTGAGGACTTGAGGCTTGCTTACAGTTGTAGAGATGAGAGGGACAAGGAACCTACCAACTTGGACATCTTCACTCCCACCTAGGACCCCTGCATTCATAATAGGGTTCTTCCATCTGCTGATTGCATCGGGGTGCTTGCATATGCTCCTCATTCCAACATGATTAAGTAGATATTGTTATATCCATTTTACATTTAAGAAAACTGGCTTTCCCAAGATCTTCTAGGTATTGAGTAGAAAAGCCAGGACTTGGGCTGATAGTTTGATGCACTTCCTGCTGCACTGCAGTTGCCCTCAGGAAATCCTGGCCCCAAGCCAACATAGGTACCCTGCTTTAGACCAGCAGCAACCCTCACAGGAGCAAGGACCAGTTCTCGAGGGCAGACAGATTCGTCTCAGGGTTGGGAACAGACAAGCAAGAATACTTATTCCAAGTATATTCAGAATGGTGTGCTACATCTTCCCATTGAACTATATTTCAATGGCTGAAAGAGATTTTAAGCAAGAATAATTTATTATTCTCTCTGCTACTAGAAATTAACTGGGTGGTGCAAAATGAGTAAGCGGGGGGTGCCCTAGTACAGGTTTGGTAAGAGTTGCATCAGGCCCCATAGTGAGAAATTTATGCCACGTGCTCCCCCTATCACCCCATCATCTCTGACTTAAAGGAGCAGGACACTGGTGCCCTAAGCAGCACCAGCACCTCTCAGAGTTTTAGGGAAGAGCTGCTCCCTCTGAAGACCCCTCCCTCTCAGTGAGGCATCAGTGACTCCTCGGGGTGCAGAAGAGCTCTCCAGGCTGAGTCTAGGTGAAGTTCTAGTCTAGATGGATTGGCAGCATTGGCCTGGACACTGGTCCCCTTTTACCATGCTTTCATTTTCTGCAGTTTCCATTACCTACCATCAGCCATGTCTGAAAATATTAAATAGAAAATTCCAGAAATGAATACTGCATAGATTTTAAATGGCTTTTATTATGATATATTGTTACAATTTGTATATTTAATTATTAGTTATGGTTGTATGTACATATAGGAAAAAATATGGTATGTGCAGGATTTGATACATCTGCAGTTTCAGGCTCCATAGCCCGGGGGGCGGGGTGGTCTGGGAACATAGTGGGTTTTCTAGCAAAAAAAAAAAAAAAAACAAAAAAAACTGAAAAACAGTTAGCACCTTTCATTTTACTCATACATTTTATTTAATCCAGTAGAGTCCAAATATCATTTCAATGTATAATAATGTGACAACTGAGACATTTTCCATTTCCTTTTTCATCCTGTCCGTGAAATCCAGTGGGCGGCTACGCTGACAGCACACCTCAGTTTCGACCTATGGCATCTCAAATGCTGGAGAGCCAGCGTGGCAATTGGCTCCCCTCCAGCACAGCAGTGCCATGGTAGCTTGATAGACCTCAGAGGCTCAATGCATGCTGGGAGCTCTATGATCTTTTGAGTTACCTCTCGACCTTGACATTTGATCAGCCTGAGGGTGCTAAGGTGGTTAGGCACACTTTATTCCAGCTGCCAGTATTCCATACAGAAATTCATGCAACAAAATACAGTCATGAGTGCCTTCCTCCCACCTACCCCTCAACACAAGCCTTCAACAGGCTGTTCTCAAAGAACAAACTGCTGCAGCTTCTTCTCTGGCTTCCACTTCTGGTTCTCAAAAGTGGGGCTGTGGGAATAGAATCCCTGCCTTCTACAGTGTAACTCCCCCTAATAGGAGTTCCACAGTTAATCATTGACAACTAAGCAAATTCACAGAGTGCCAGGATTAGGTCTTACTGTCAGCTTGGCACATTTTCTAAAAGTGCATTTCCAGGAGGACTTCGCCCCTGTTGGGCTCCTCCTAAGTTTCTAGGACAAACACACACACACTCACACACACACACACACACACACACACACACACATACACACACACACACTGCTCCTGTAATTTTAGTAAGGAGAGACCCAAACCTAAAACTTCAGGGAACCTACTTGGAAGCATTTTCCAGGCAAGTGAACTCTTCTTTGAACTCTTAACTAAATACATATTATGAGAAAATTAAATTACACTACCTGAGAAGAAACCATTGTAGTCCATCCTGCCTTGGGAAATTTGTAAAGAGAACTTTTCTATGTGAAATAACTCAAAATGTTAGTATTTTAGTATTTGATCAATGGAGATATATGCCTAGCATGAAATTAGCACATTCTAGAGTGCAGGTTGGAATGGATGGGGGGGGGGGTGATTGATGTCCCTTTTATTATGTGGATGAGGCATCTGAACGAAGGGAAAGACCAGGTTCCAGAAAGCAAGACTCCTGACTCGCAAGTCAGCAGGTTCCTTCCAGAGGAGAGCTGGAAGCTAGAGGTACTTCACAATGTCCTATAAGAGTTGTTTCTCTAAATTCCTTCAAGCAGTTCGTCCCTGAAACATTGTTTATGCAAAGCAAAACTTTTTCTTGATGCAACACAACACTGGACTTTGGCCCAGGTCACATCAAATAACACCTACATGCACTGAGTATTGACTGTATGTGTGGCTCTGTGCTAAACTTCACTGTTCCATTTCCTCACGTGTAACAGTCAGATGGCCTGCCTCATAGAAGTCTCAGGGCACTTGTATTATCGGAAAGACTGAGTAAGTACATGTTAAGTGCTTAGGGCTCCACCACCCTATCTCACCTATAGCCCTGGTGAGACCTTGCTTTTTCAATCTTTCCTGTGAAGAAGGGAAAAAGGAAGACATAACAGGTAAGGGCTGTGTGGGGCAATGGATCCCATGTCCATGGCTAATTCACTCATTCTAGGCCACCTGATTTGTTGCTTGTTTTTTTCCCTTGGAAGTTTAAGAATCTTTTGTTTAAAGCAAATATTCTTTTGAGAGATAACCTTTAAACAGCCTACCATTATCAGGAATTCTTTTATATCTTCTCAGGAATTAAAAAGAGCAAGTTCTTACAGGTAAGGGCACAAGGAAAAGTCCAACATTCTATGCTTTAGAATTCAGTCCATACCTACGTAGAGATAAATCAAAGGAAATGTAGTCTGATTCACTTGCCCGTGAAGGTAACCTCAAGCCATGTTGGGATTGCCTTCTTTTGGTTGGGAGAAAAATGTTTTGAAAACAGGCTCAGAATGAGTGTCTTGGCAAGTGGAGCTGATGAGGTCCTTCAAATGCCTGCCTTGTTTTCCTCTCAGAGACTTATCAGCCTGTAACCCTGAACCTTTGGCACTTCACTCAGTTCTTGGCCTTCTATCAAAACTGAAATTATCACATGTGTATCTGCAGCTGACCTTGGGTGAACCAACAAAACTGGGATTTCATTTGGGTTCTCTGACCCTACTCCCTGGCTGAACTGAATGGGGAAACACCTGGAGGTTAGGGGACCCCATTTTTTGTGTCCTGGAGAATGTGGACCTCAGTTAAAATAAGCGAGGTAAATGTCATTCGATCCTTTAGAAGGAGCTCCAGGCATGGGGATTGGGTCACACTCCTTGGCTAAGGGAGAGATGCCATGAGCCTGCCAGCTTCACTAAGGACCTGAAGCATAGGGCAAGCAGCTACCAAGAGCCCAGTACACAGTTCTGTGAGGTGCCTTGACAAGGACCTTGGCAACTCATCCTGTGTTCAGTGGGGTGGAGGCAACAAGGAGACAGACTGATAGGCAAGAGAATATGAGAATTCCCAGGCATGGTTCCTGCAGAAAGAAAACCTCCCAAGGATTGTCATGGCCATCTACTCTTTCAAAGCACTGTCATAAGGAAGAGGGAGAAGTACTCATGTTTGCTCAAAATGACAAAACTAGGAAAAGTGAAAGGAAATAATAGAGTAGCTGGAATTTTTTCTAGCAATTAGAGCTGTCTGCAGTAGCCAGCTGTGTGCTCTGGTGCCTTTGTTGATACTTGATGTGTTCACGCAGTAGTTGGAAGGTAAAGGAGAAGGAGCTGAGGCGGGGAAGAGGGAGTGCCTTTCGTTTGGTGGCTGATGGAACTGCAGAATCTCTCAGGCTGTCCCTAACTCTAAGAGTATGATTTTATGATTGTTTCTTTGAGTGAACAACAAAGGTGAGTTTATGACCTCTGTGTTCAACAAGCTAGTTTCCCACATTAACTATTGTACATATGGAAAGTCTGAGAAACAGGAAGGCTAAGAAGGTTTCAGTGTATTTTAAAATACTTTGTGACAGGTCATCAGGTCACAAAGGTCAGTTTCTGGTGTAGGTAGAACTGGGCTGTGGAGCCAGAGCCCACAGAGGTTCAGATACTGCCTGTGCCCGTAGCAGGGTCTGTGGACTTGGACAGCTCACCTCATTTATTTTGGCTTACTTTTGTGACTGGAATACCAATGGTAGCCCTTGTTACATGCTGTCATTGGAAGCCTACAGTCAGTGCATTTAAAACATGAGAACGATGCCTGGCACATAGTGAGCACTCAAGTGCTGGTGATACTTGTCATGGAAGGAGAAATTAATATTACCGCTCAAATCCATGGGAGAATTTAACAGTACGACGTTATTCCAACAATAAAATAATTTATATTTTTTTGTGTTATAATATAGAGAAAAGAAAACTTAAATACAGCTGCTTGTTTTGGTAATAATAGACATTTCTGGGACTGACGTGATGGCGCACTAGGTTAATCCTCTGCCTGTGACACTGGCATCCCATATGGGCACTGGGTTCTAGTCCCGGTTGCTCCTCTTCCGGTCCAGCTCTCTGCTGTGGCCCAGGAGGGCAGTGAAGGATGGCCCAAGTGCTTGGGCCCCTGCACCCACATGGGAGACCAGGAGGAAGCTCCTGGCTCCTGGCTTTGGATCCGCGTATTTCCTGCCGTGACGGCCATTTGGGGAGTGAACCAATGAAAGGAAAACCTTTCTCTCTCTCTCTCTCTCTCTCTCTCTCTCTCTCTCTCTCTCTCTCACTGTCTATAACTCTAACTGTCAAATAAATAAATAAAAATCTTAAGAAAAAAATAATAATAGACATTTCTTTTGGTGGAGGAGGCAATTCAGAATTGCTAACTTCTGCCAATGGAATGCATAACAATAATCTCATGACATAAAGGAAAAAAATCCAGGGATTTTTTATTATTATTTTGTTGCTGGTGAAACTCATTAAGAATAAGAATTGTCCTAGTCCAGTTTCTGTTGCTAGAATGGAATACCTGAGGCTGTGTAAATTCTAAAGAAAAGATGTTTATTTTGGCTGACAGTTCTGGAGGCTGACAAGTCCAAGAGCAGGCAGCTGCATCTAGTGAGGGCCTCTTGATGTTCTTCTACCTTACAGGGGAAAGAAGAAGGGAAGCAGGCACACATGGAAAAGATAGAGCCCATAGAGCAGGCATGCTTTATCACAACCTGCTCACATCCTAATTCAGTCCCTCAGCAGCAAAAATCCACTCCCAAGAGAAAGACATCAAGCCCTATTTGCAACCTAAACTCTCTTACTTCCAATTTTTACCTTTGATGATATGTAAAAATTGTACGTATTTGTGGAGTACCATGTAATGCTTTAATACTTGTATACATTGTCTAATGTTCAAGTCAGGGCAGATATATCTCCTCAAATGTTTATCATTTTTAAGGTGAAATTTTTTAAATCCTTTCTTCAAAGTTAATTTTCACTAGAAAAATATGCAGAGTGTTATTATCTGTTGTAACCCTCATTATGCAATAGATTAGGTGTTCTAATCCTGCTTCTCAGCATTGTCTCACTGGGGACCAAGCTTCAACTCGAGTTTTGCTGAAGTCAAATCATAGCAAAATCACTGGGATTTCCAGTGTTTACTGTGGCTATGTCATGGCTTCTTCATTGCCCAAAGAAACACAAATCAAGGTTTCATCTAGAAAGCTCATCCGTCCCATGGTTGACAGTACAGTAACATCTGGTTAATGACAAAATGATCTGTACTCTAAGTTTAGTTTTTTTTTTTTCTCATCATAAAATGTACTTGGATGACCAGGGGAAAAGAAAAAAAATGTGCAAGAAACCTTATATTTCTCATCTTAAGATGAAAACTGCTCATTTGCACTGAGTTTATTAGGGGTCTAGGAGCCATTACATCCGCCTTTGAATTTCTCAGGATCTGGATTCCAAGCACTTCACTGAGATAGTATCTCATAAAAGCAAAGGGAGGAAGAAGCTGAATGACGCTTTCAGGACATCTTATGCAGATCTTGAGATCCTGCCTGCTCATTTGTCCAAATGGAATGGATCTCTGGGTAAACAACAAAGGCCTCCCACTGTTAGACAAAATGTTTTCCAGTCCTGGGAGTGAAACAACTTAGTTTCTATGTGAAATTAGACAGTTCTAGTCAAACGCTAAGTGATCAATTGTGTAAGACAGAAAGAACTTATTCTTCATGCTCCCAATCAGTGCAGCAAGACCACAGTAACTCTGGCCTCTTTGGAAACTGGATGGTGCCAAGAATGAGCAGTTAAATTGGTTCCTTTTGCTTTGGATTATCTATAAAACCAATATTATTTAAAAATGCCAACAACTGTTGTACTTCATTAGTGTGATCCAGGACATGATTCAGTATTTGGATAATGTGTGTTAATCATCCACATATGTCCATTCCCTAGGACATGGTGTATTGATTCGTAGCCTCAAATTTTGGATGAGGATGAAAGACAGGTAAAGATCTCCCAATATAAGATAGAAGTTGTTTCTCCTTATTGTCTTGGTCTTCATTGCTTCTGTCTGTTTTTACTTTCTCCTTTATCATTGATGAGACTAGCAGTCAGTTCCACATGCAAGGAAATCTATCTGCTATATAGAATAAAACATAATTTAAAGAAGGAAAAACTCCTCAACAGTAACACAACTCAATCAGGCTATTTGGCTGGCTAATATGGGACTCAGGCTCAGCTAGACTTATGAGCTGTTTTTGTTTTACCTAGCCCACATATTGATGTTAAATTCAGCATCTTCACAAAGCTTTCATTCATCTGGAAGATTCCACATACTGATCTGAATGGCATGTCCACAAAGCCTTTTGGTGTAAAATGGTGCACAGTATGTTAGTTACTCCTAGGTATGAAGTACATTATTAAAAATTCAGTGGGAGATGGTAGGGCATACATAGTAGGATACCCTCAAAGCATATACCGGCCCACATGTGATCAATGATCAACTCTACCTAACAACAGTTTGAAGACCTTAAGATAGCCATCAGGACTATCAGAAGAATATCTCCAGAAGAACCTGGAGAAACACTTAAATTAGTATAGATGAAGGAAGGGAGTAAGACAGAGAACTTTTACCTCCACATGCATAGTTTTTGTTGTTGGCACAGGGCTCTTTCTCCTAAGAGACTTTACTACTCCAGAAAGCTTTAGTATCTACTCTTCTTTCTCATAAAAACATGGACTACCCAGATTGAATTATTGTAAACTCTTAATTCCTTACATCACAAAGAATTGCACTTAATCTGTGAATGAATCCTGATGTTATGATAATTGGATACTGCAAATTGATGTTACTAAAGCTATTAGGAGAAGGGGGAAGACTCTTTTAGAAGATTAACACAGTCTGAATGGCAGCTCTCTCTTAGGCATCAGCCTAGAAATGGTTTTCAACTTAATGGCTTCATTACATAATTTGAAATTAATGTAAGCACATAACACCTCTCCCTACAACTAACTGGAATTCATGGTGCCAAGTATTTCCTCTCTTACTGTTACTTCACCTGCTGAAATTTGTGGCTCACCATTCTAATAGACTGACTAACAATCTTTAATGTCTAATTAGTACAAAACAGTGCTGGGGTTATTAAGCATGACTCTGATAAGTTTATCCCCTAATGATATCACCTAAGGTTAAATAAACAGAATGACCATCAGAATTGCAATGTGAAATTTGTCAGCTGAGGTTAAATGGTTGCTGGATATTCAACTACATTCCCCAGTAATCTTTAAGGACAAATCAGCATTCCTAGCAAGACTCAAAAATTGCCATTTTAGGACTTATTTGAATATAATGTTGATTTCTTCTGCCCAAGAACATACTAATTAATAGTATCTTTTTAAGTATCTACTGTGTGCAGCTGATTCCAAAAACATATTTTATCTTTGAGAATACAGGAGATGCATACCTTCAAAAATTACTATGCAAAGTTATATGCAATAAATGTCAAATGTCATATTTATGAAAAACATGCAAGTGTGCTGTATTAAGTCACTATGTGATGCCTCATCCTACCCCCAGGCTAAAGTAGGTGTTTTCTAAGCAATATAAGGAAATGTTCTATTACCATATATGTTTTAATCATTTGACTCCTAGCACTAACATTATAGCATGAATGAAGTTACATATAGAAAATAAATACCAATAGACATGAAAAATTTTAGAAGACATGGATGGTTAATATCAGAATGATTAGAGAAGCCAAGAGAGAAAAGAAGGAGTGACATGGAAAATAATCTTTTTATTTGTTTGGCAAATATCTTAATCCATTTTTATCTACTATTAAAAGAAATTCCAAGGCTAGGTCATATATAAAGAAAAGAAGTTAATTTAGCCCACAGTTTTTGATGCTAGAAGTTCAAGATTGGGTAACCCTATTGGTTTGTCCTCTGATGAGGCCTTCTGGCTGCCTCACAATATGGCAGATAGCATTATGGTGTGTGAGAGGTGGGGGAAGCAGTCCTGGGGTGAAATGAAAAGCATGAGGGATTCAGAGGACAGACTTACTTTTGTTTTTTAAATAACCTGCTTACTCTAGGACTAACCAGGGCCCTGCAGGAATGGACATTAACTCCTTCCAAGGGAACAGCCCCAAGGACCTAATTACCTTCCTTTAGGCCCACCTCTTAAAGGTACTACCACCTCCCAACACCACCACCCTGTGAACCGAGTTTCCAACAAATGAACCTTTGAGGGGCACACTCATACCATATCCAAACTGTAGTAGCAAACGGCTATAGATCCTGCACCATGTGCCACATAGGTGGTCACCATGGACACAGAAGTGAAGAAACACTGATCTGAAGGTGGGTTGGTGTTGCCTATTGCAAAATTCGAGAGATCTGGGGACCAACCTGGATGGAGTAAGGTGAAGCGGTGCATGGTTGGAGGTAGCAGTACTTGGGACTGGTGGGGGACTCTGAGAAATAGAGTTCATTAGGTGTGCAGAGACTTCTGTCCTGAAGACAGTGAAAGTCAGTAGAAGAATTCAAGTTAACAAAAGTTTAAAAGTCACTGGAAAGTCCCAGATGTTCTTGTAACATTGTCATTGTATGGTTCATTGACACGTTTTAACCAGTTTTCTAGTGAAAACTTTAGCCAAGCTACCCACACAAAGAAATGATATTTAATAATATATATATGTATATATATTTAGGACTGGACTATATTTAAACTTTTATTTAATTTTTACTTAAGCAATATGTTAATATTAATAAGACTATGATTTTTCATAAATATAACTTCATTAAATAAGTTTTTAAAGGTTTGGTGCATTGTTAAAATGTGGTTTTGATATAATCCTAGACAAAAATAATTTTAGAAGATTGCACATCCATTTCATAACTTGATAGAATAATAGAACTTAATCATACTAAATTCATCATAGAAGAAACTTGGCTAGCATTCATCTGTTCCATTATATTTTACGTCAGTCAGACATGTGATAATTAGAACCATTATCTGAACCATCTATTAGATATCTATTTCATCTTCTCTGTAACTCCTATGGAACATGCAGTGAACACTGTACACTTCTGCTTCTGCAGCCAGATTTTACCAATGTGCATTCTAGCTGCATCCTCACTCCTTCATGGGCCATCTGAGCACAAATCATGCCCACTACTTGCGCTCTACCCCTGTTACGAGGTATTATGAACACATGAGAGCCAAGCATACTCATCTCCTAGAGCAATGAGAAGATGGGGAGCTCATGGGTTTAGAAATACTCGCTAGTGAGACACAAACATGACTGAGTGACACAAAAGTGACTGAGTAGCAAAAATTTACACTTGGAGCAATAAAAAGAAAAGTGACCCAATTTAAAAGTAGGTCTAAGATCTGATTAGACATTTCTTAAAAAGTAATATGCAAATGGCTAATAAGCACAAGAGAAAATGCTCAACATTCACTTGGGAGATGCAAATCAAAACCACAATGAGTCATCTCCTCACACTCACCAGAATGGTTATAAAAACAATCAAAGACAGACAATAACAAGAATTGAGGGTATGGAGACGTTAGAATCCTCATACTCTGCTGGTGGACAGTCTAATAGGGCAGCTGCTTAAGAAAACAGTTTGGCAGTTATCATATGACCCAGTAATTCCACTACTAGTTATGTATGCCTCCACGAATTGAAGATGGATACGGAAACAAATACGTACACACGAATGTTCACAGCAGAATGATTCACTCTATCCAATGGCTGAAACAAGTCCGTTGCCCTTCAGTTGATAAGTAGATCAACAAAATGTGGCAATCCATATAATGGAATGCTGTTCAGCCATAAAAACGGTGAAGTCCTGACCTCTACCATAACATGATGAACTTCAAAGGATAAAGTAAAAGCATCCAGTCAGAAAAAAATACGTATTTCACAATCCCATTTGTATGATATATGCTAGATGGGCCAATCCATAAAAATTAGTTTGCCAGAGACTGGAGGAAGGGAACTGATGAGTGAATGTTGAGGGTGACAGGGTTTCCTCTGGGTGGTGATGGATGAACAACCTTGTAAACATACTCACAAAACCTGCATTTTAGACTTTACAGGAGTGAGTTTTGTGGTATGTGAATTCCATCTTAATTTGAAGAATTAAAAAGGAAAAGTTTTTAATGTAAACAGGATTAATTATTTTTAAAGCAGATTAATGTATGATTTTGGGAAAAGTCATGAAAAATGGTAATAGGGAGATGATATAGGCAACAAGATGCATGTGTTACAATTGGGAGAGAATTAAATCATAACAAGAGATAGCACAGACAGAGACTACATTTAGGTTTATAAAAGCCTTCAGGCATATATACATGGGAGCTATGTGTACATGTATATGCATGGTTGTGTTTGTTTATACTACATGTAATGTTATAAATGAGATATAATATAAAACGAATATTGTATTCACATTGGAAAAAATCTTAGAGATTATAACACCAAATGTCAACAGTAGTGTCCCTGTTTAATGATATTTCCTTCTCTTCCTGATTCCTGCAAGTATTTTCTGATTTTGTGTGAAATGATCATATATTTTTTTAAAAAAAGATTAATTTATTTATTTTGAAAGAGTTGTGGGGGGTGGAGGGTGGGAGGATCTTCCATCCATGGATTTATTCTCTAGATGGCTGCAACAGCCGGTGCTGGGCCAGGCTGAAGCCAGGAGCTTCTTCCAGGTCTCCTACAGGTGGCAGGGGCCCAAGGATTTGGGCCATCCTCCACTGTTTTCCCAGGTACATTAGCAGGGAACTGGATAGAAAGTGAAGCAGCCAGGACATGAACCAGCACCCATATGGGATGCAGAGGCTAAAGGCTTTTACCTGCTGTGCCACAATGCCAGGTCTTCAATGCTCATATAATAGTTGAATAAGAAAAAGAAAGTAAGTTTGGAGGGCTGTTGCTGGAGAAAATGTACTCTGTGATCAAAGGAGGGAAGTAGGGGAAGTTTTTGAAGTCTTCTTAATGAATAATATCCTACTGAAAAAACTTATTTTCACTTTGGGAGGGAATCCCACAGGGTAAGGGGGATATCACTTTCAGGGGAGTTTTGCACAGGCCTGCTTCTGGAACGTTAGGCCATAAAAGACCTGTTCTTAGAAACTCCGAATGCAAAGCATACAGAAGGCCTTTTCTCCTTGCTTAAAAAATTCTCCCTAAAACTGAGACATTTACATAAGCACTGTATATGTCACTAACATCAATCTATCCACATCCTATCTATCATCTCACTCTCGCTCTAATTCTCACTCTTCTACCATTTTTTTTTTCTTTTTTGACAGGCAGAGTGGACAGTGAGAGAGAGAGAGACAGAGAAAAAGGTCTCCCTTTACCATTGGTTCAGCCTCCAATGGCCACCGCGGACGGCGCACTGCGGCCTGCACACCATGCTGATCCGAAGCCAGGAGCCAGGTGCTTCCTCCTGGTCTCCCATGGGGTGCAGGGCTCAAGCACTTGGGCCATCCTCCACTGCACTCCCAGGCCACAGCAGAGAGCTGGCCTGGAAGAGGGGCAACTGGGACAGAATCCGGTGCCCCAAGCAGGACTAGAACCTGGTGTGCCGGCGCCTCAGGCAGAGGATTAGCCTGTTGAGCCGCGGTGCCAGCCCTACCATTTGTTTTATAATTGAGTTTTCCTAAAGGTACCTGATGCCCAGAAGTAGTGACAATTTGTTTTTGAAGTCCCAAAAGATTGATTTATATATTTGAAAGTCAGAGTTACACATAAAGAGGAACACACACACACACACACACACACACACACAGAGAGAGAGAGAGAGAGAGAGAGATCTTCCATCTGCTACTCTACTCCCCAAATGGCTGCAATGGCTGGGGCTAGGCCAGGCCAAAGCCAGGAGTCAGGAGCTTCTTCCTGGTCTCCCACACAGGAGAGGGGCCAAGGACTTGGGGCATCTCCTACTGCTTTCCCAGGAAACTTAGCAGGGAGCTGGATCAGAAGTGGAGAAGTCAGGTCTCAAACTGGTGCCCACATGGGATGCCAGTATTGCAGGTGGTAGCTTTACCCACTATGCCACAATGCTGCCCCCCCAAAATAACTTTGAAAGCACCTTTAAATTAGATCACATGTGCTAAGCATATAACATTGCCTAAGTCCAACTCACCTTTGTTTCCCTGAATTCACAGTCTAACCTGGCAGGAGTCAGGAAGGAGCTAGTGCAGGTGGAGCGGGTCTCACAGGTCCTCAGGTGCTCTTTGTGGGACTCAGGTTGGGGTTCTTACCCATAATTTCCTGTCTGAAGCTGGAAGTCAAAACAAGAGACCCATTCCAGAAGAGTTCACTGTGGTGAAGCCAAGATGGTAGATCTCAAAACAGGTCATGGAAACAAGGTCCTGGTTATACAGCCGGCAACAAAGAGCCCAAAAACAGTGGGCTGGGTGTGAGCACTGGAGAGATTTCATTGAAAAACTAGGTGGAAGACAGGAAGTAATAGGCAATGGGAAAAAAACTGAAATCTTGCCTGGCATCAGGCACTTTTGCTTGAAAGAGAAAAGCACAGAAGACACTTTGTTGTCCACTCACAAGTATGAACAGTTTGTGGTGTTTTCAAATCATGCATTTTTTGGCAGAGGAAACAAATGTGTGTACCAACATACAAAATAAACCAAAAACCCTACCCTTTAAAGAAATGTATACCAGCGATAATTGCTCTCTTTCCGATTTTTTTGCAATAATTTGTTTGCTGGAGCGTCCGTCTGAGTGTCTTTCAACTGGAGGTTACTCGTCCTTTTGAAGAGGTAAGAGGCAGAAAATTTCATTTGGCAAACATAAGAGAAAAACAAAGAAGAATTTAACTTCTGCATAGAAGGTCACTCTTGCCAGAGAACATGGAGAAGGGCAAGGTTCTGCATTTTGTTTCCCAATTTTTTCTTTTAATAAAGTGCCATAGAGTGCAGGCCAGACTTGCCACTTGAACTGCTAAGTGAATCTGCAAAATCCCTTAGAACTGAGCTGTTTGTGGTCTCCCTCCCTCCCTGGGGAAAAAGACCAGAGCTGAGAAAGGGGAAAAGCTGACGATCAATGGACCCTGTACCCAAAATAATAACTCAATTTTCTCTGCCTGCTGTTCCACCATCACAGTGATGGTTTTCTGGATTGTAAAAGGTCCTCATAAATTGAACCTACCCCTGTGAGGTATTGAATTTTGTCAGGCAACATCTGTGTGAATGTCCCTGGAAAACAAGACCTTGATAAATTAATCCACAGTTGGGCAAGTGAGTTCAAGGGGGTAGGAGAGGGTTGGAATTCAGACAAAAAGGTGAAAAGTGTGTGGAGACAAAAAGGGTGGGACTAAGATACAGTTTGCCAACTAGACCATTTTTTTCATCAAACTAACTCTTCTAGAGACCATCTGAAGAATGATTACAACAGCGAGCAAAACATTCTGAGCCCAACAGCATATCAGAAACCATCTGCTTGTCCACAAAAAATCAAAATGAATTCTATTTTTCATCAAATCGTTTCTGGAACCAGAACTCATTTCTTCTTAAATAAAAATGTTAGCTTCCTTAGAACACATCAAGCTCTGTGTACCATCCTAGAAAAGAAAGTCACTCAGCAACTCCACTATTGGTCAGAGTAGTAGGATTCAGTGGGAGGTCAGGAGCTCATGCTGACACCTCTCTAGGGAGTGCAGAGTTGACTCCACAGGGAACAGGACAGTTTGGAGAAGGCTTGATAATGGAATGCTTTTGCAAAGGTGTAAGTCCAGTATCCAAAACCAAAAAAGAATTCAGTATCAGGGCTAGAAGCTGTGAGATTCTAAGAACTACCCACCTTTGAAGGAGCAAAGGGTGAGAACAATCACTAGACCCTTTCCTTTCTGGAAAGGAGATTTCTACAGAAAGGGCCACCCCAGGGAGGCAGCGACCTTCCTTCAGCCCAAGATAATATTCAGCAATGGTCCAGAAAGGCAGCAGATTGTGAATTTCCCCTTTCTTCCTCCTCTTTCTGATCTAGTCCAAGATTCCCTGTGGGTCAAGTTCATCATGGAATCAGAAGGTAGGAGAGCCCATGGACACAGGGCATAGAGTTCAGAGTAGGAAGCAAGGTGGGCATGTGTGAAGAGACAAGGCAGATGGGAGAAGGGAATATGGTCAGCACAGCAGATTTCCAGCTCACAGCCCTGTCACAGTCAGGTATTAGTGTATAGGTTGAATGCATTTAGGCAGGGAAGCTACACTGAGCTTAAGGCTACACTTAGCTAGATTGTTACCTCTTCATTAATTTAGATATTTTAGTTCACTCTTCAAAACTGCCCCAGGCCTCTTCTTAAGAAAACTAATTGCTTTGTCTTGAGAGGAGGTCAGGGAGACAGTTTGCTTATTAATATTGACAACTTATTGAATATGTAGCGTAGCTTTATTCTGGTTTGAGAACCCCTAGTGTTTCAAAATGCACACATGATTGAGTTTATTTGCATCACAAAAAATAACTTTATACTTTTTTTCCCAAAAAGATTCTTTAAAAGAAGTTTCCTAGAGTAAATTAAGGGCCATTGACAGGGAGGGGAAATGTCCCTTGGAAAGACATTTTAAGGGATTTGAGGGACATGATGGGGATTCAGCAGATAATTCATGCTATAGATTAAATTTGCTGAAATGCTTCTTATTGCAATTGGCAAGTAACCACATCCTCAAGCCCCCAAATTCCCAGTGCTGCTAGCTTTGACCCTTTTTCTGAAGTCCTTCCTTAGTAATCCAGCGATGAAAGGGTTACCCGCCCAATATCTAGAACAGGTGTATCTGCATCAGCTATGAATAGTCAGTGCCAAGAACATACCAGGTGCCAGAGCATTTGAATATCACTTGTGTTCACACAGAACTTATTTAGGAGCTATTCCTCACCTGTACTGAGAAAAATATGGACTCGTTTTCTAGACCAGTAGTTCGTTCATACATTATGTTGAGCATTCTCCCTCTACTGACATTGCCTCATGCATTTTTAGGATTCAACTGGCTGGAAAACACCTCTCTATCCAAAGGGAATTTTTGTTGATTTTTCTGGAATAAATCTGAATGCCTCCCTGTGGACAAATAATGGGACTTTCACATTTTTTGCAAAAGCCAGGGTTGTTATCATTATTACATGTTTATCTTTGATGCTCTAAGTGATTGTTTAGTGGTTTGCAATCTGGGATGTATCTGCTACAGTAATTAAAGCAGGATAGGATTTTTCCAGATTTTCACACCAGTTAAAGAATTGTTACTCATCACCTATTAGCCCCATCACTCAACATGTTCTGGGGATGAAAAGGAAATAGTTTATAAATACAAAAGCAAGGAAAAACAAGAGACAAACATTCCCAAACCAGAAAAAGAGGAAACTGAATCAAGTCTCTAGAACAGATAAGCACTAAATTGAGCTTCTCAACGGCTCAAACTCTGTCCATTCATTCAGTACTTTAGTCTTCATGCCTAAAACAGTGCCTAGCACATAGTTGACATTCTATTTGCTTAATGAACTGATTAAATCATTTAAGCTGATTCTGACCCTTTTACTAAAGTTGTGTTTATGACAGTTGTTTTTGAACACATTACATTTTGAGATCATTTCACCTATAGTCAAAAAGGACTTTTCTATCTTGAAGCAAACAAACTGATGCTACCAAATGAAAAGAAAATTCTGAGAAGCACTGTCTTCTGCTTCTATCTGTTCCCTGCCTCTAAGTCTAGGCTTCACAGCACACTCCATCACTGTAGGCTTCTGTTGAGCTTTTAACGATTCTTGAGGTACATTCTCTCCAGCTTGATCACTGTTTTCCTCAGATTCAAATTTTGCAGTCAAAATGCACAGTGTAAATACTGTTGCTGATATTATAGCTCATGGCATCTTTCCTATCATTTCAATGTGGGTTAGTTCTTAAAGGACAGACAATGCAATCACAATTTCTCATTGGAACCTCTCAGTTGAGCCAAAATTTACATTTTTATACACCTACATGACACAGCTTTACTTAGAATCTGCAACACTATGCCATATGAAATTAAACAGAAACTTCTAAAAGAAATACTCTGCAGCAAAGAGATGGAACCTTACATACACCAGTAGGCAGAGCACAGGAAACTCAAGCTATAGTCAAAGTCAGAGAGATGCCACAGCTATTTACTTTTTTAAAAATGTATGTATTTATTTGAAAGGCAGAATGACATGGAGACAGTGGAAGAAACAAAGAGGTATTCTATCTGCTGGTTCACTTCCCAAATGGCCCCACCCATGCTGAGCCAGGCGAAAGCCAAGAGCCCAGGACTTCATCTGGATCTGTCACATAGGCGGCAGGAGGCCAGTCACTTGGGTGGTCTGCAGCAGTCAGGACTCATATTAACACAGGGATATTGCATGCTGGCATTACAAGCAGCAGCTTAACCTGCTACACCCTAATGTTAGCCTCTACGTTTGTATTCAAGAATGTTAAATGCAGACTATGCAAGTAAGGAAGCCCTCTTGAGAGATGATGACGTATGGAAGTGGAGAACCTTCCATAGCACCTAGCAATTTGGTTACTTACTGAATATTAAGTGATATCCAAGAGTTACAGAAAGTCTACAATTAAAAAAAGCCAAAACCAATTCTAGTCAATAGTGGCAAATCACTAACTGGTTGAAGATTTTCCACAATATTATGATTATAATGACCACACAGACTGCTAATACTGCAATGGTCAAAGAAGAAATAATATCAAAATCATAGGCCTATGTGAAACATAGCTGTATGGTAGTTAAGCTTTTGGCATAAATCCAGTTTACACTATCACAAAATCACATCTCTAATATTAATTTATATCATTAGCACATTCATTGTTCTGTCAGCATTTTCTCAAGTTTTCCTGGACCTTTCTCAGGAACCTGATATGCAGAAAATAATATTTTAATTGATCCAACTACTATACCAAAATACTTATGAACCTAAAATCTGTTCTCACTTTACTGATAAACTAACACATATCATAAGTATTTAATAAAACAAGGTCTTTCCACGAGCTACACACCTAGATTAAGGATAATGCAGCCAAACTGTCAAGTGGAGACTCCAGTCTTCTGTCAATCAACATTGGCAAAGCTCCTGTGTTCTTACCTGGAGACATTCAATTCTTGATGGAAGAAAAATCTAAGCAAAATTTAGCATTGATCAACATACTATGAAACTAATGAGATACAAATCTGTTGCAGGAATTTTCTCTAGTCTTGTAATCATCCAGCAGTTCATGCAGAGCTTGCTCTTCAAGATCTCAGGTGTGGGAATTTGATTCACTGATAGCCCAGTGAGAATATGAACAAAGAAGCATGTGGGTTTACATGGATATGCTCTATCCATCTTATATATAAAGCAAATAAAGAGAAAGATAAAATTAGAACTTAGAGCATCATTTTATAAAACTCTTCAGTGTATGTGATCCATGATATAGTCATGCTATACATAAGCTTTTCAACACTCCTGGGGTACTTAATTCTGACAGTTTTTCTTTCATAAAGGATGATTGGTTAACCCTTTCATTTCTCATTGCTCCTCTAGGAATAAAATATTTTCCTTATCATTTGGTTCAAAATGTTTTCTAATTTCTATTGATGTTTCTTTTTTAGAATCATGGGTTTATTCAAAGTATGTTACTTAATTTACAAACATGAGGATTTTCTAATTACCTCTCTGATATTGATTCCTAAATTAATTCCGCTGTGGTCATAAAGTATATTCTGGGGCCAGTGTTGTGGTACAGCGGGTAAAGCTGCCATCTGTGATGCTGACATCCCATATGGGCACAGGTTCAAGTCCTGGCTGCTCCACTTCTAATCAGCTCCCTGCTAACGTGCCTGGGAAAGCAGCAGAGGATGGCTGCACCCACATGGGAGACCCAGAAGAGGTTCCTGGCTCCTGGTTTTAGACTGGCCCAGCTCCAACCATGGCAGCCATTTGGGGGGTGAAGCAGCACATGGAAGATTACTCTCTCTCTGTCTCTCTCTCTTTAATCTATGCCTTTCAAATAAATATTTTTTTAAAAAAGAAAGCATATGCCTTTTCAACCCTCTGAAATTTGCCAAAATGTTTTTTATGGTCCAACATGTGATCCATTTTTGTGGCTCTTCCATGTGAAGTAGAAAAGGATGTGCATGCTATAGTTAATTGACTATATATTCTATAAATATCACTTAAGTAAAGATTATCTCTTTTTTTAAGATTTATTTATTTGCTTGAGAGCCAGAGTTAAGATAGAGAGAGGGAGAAACAGAGAGAGATCCTCCATCCACTGGTTCACTTCCCAAGTGGCTGCTACAGCCAGAGCTGGGTCGATCTAAAGCCAGGAGCCAGGAGATTCTTCCATGTCTCACATGCAGGCACAGGGGCTCAAACACTGAGCCATCCTCCACTGCTTTACCAGGTCATCAACAGGGAACTGATTTAGAAGAGGAGCATCCAGGACTCGAACTGGCACCAATGTGGGATGCTGGTACCACAGGCAGATATCTAACCTATGCCACAGTGCTGGCCCCAAAGATTCTTAATCAGTTCATATAAAGAATCTATGCCCTTATTAGTATTTCTTTTGCATGTTTACTCAAATATGAGAATGATGTTTAGTATCCCCTATTATTGTGTATTTCACTATCTTTCCTTTTACTTCTTGTAATTTTTCTTTTAAGAATTTTGGGACCATGAAATTAGATGAATGCAGACTTCAATTATACTGATGAATTGACTGTCTTATTATGAAATATCATTCTTTATATGTAGTAATGCTTCTTGCATGAAATATTTATTTATATGATCTCAGGTATAGCCACTCCAGTTTTCTTTTTATTAGTGTTTTGATGGTGTATCTTTTCCCATACATATACTTTGAACCTTTTGGGGTACTTATAACTTTGTTTTTAGAGTCTTTAATCCATTTATATTTAATGTAATTCCTGTGTTATTTGCATTTAGATCTACTATCTTAATATATCTTTTCTTTTGTCTCGTGTATTCTTTGTTCCTTTTTAAATACTTTGTCTTTTCAAAAAAATTTTTTTGACAGGCAGAGTGGACAGTGAGAGAGAGAGAGAGAAAGAGAGAGAGAGATAGGTCTTCCTTTTTGCCATTGGTTCACCCTCCAATGGCCGCCGCGGCTGGCGCACTGCAGCCGGCACACCGCGCTGATCCAATGGCAGGAGCCAGGTGCTTCTCCTGGTTTCCCATAGGGTGCAGGGCCCAAGCACTTGGGCCATCCTCCACTGCAGTCCCTGGCCACAGCAGAGAGCTGGCCTGGAAGAGGGGCAACCGGGACAGAATCTGGCGCCCTGACTGGGACTAGAACCTGGTATGCCGGCGCCGCAAGGCAGAGGATTAGCCTAGTGAGCAGCGGCGCCAGCCCCATCTTTTCAAAATTTTGATCAATGACAATTTATTAAATTATTCCATTTGTCCTCTTTATTACCTTGTCAAGTAGGCAACTGTGATACTTAGCATTCACCCCAGGAATTTAACATGCATATTTGAGTTATTATAGTGTGTTTTAAGTTATTACTTGTATCCCTTTCTCTTTTTTAAAAGATTTATTTATTTATTTATTTGAAAGAATTACAGAGAAAGAAGTAGAGACAGAGAGAGATCTTCCATCTGTTGGTTCACTCCCGAAATGGTCTCAACAGCTGGGACTTGGCAGATGGAAGCCAGGACTCAGGAGCTTCATCTGGGTCTCTCATGTGGGTGCCAAGGCCCAAGCACTTGGGCCATCCTCTGTTGCCTTCCCAGGCACATTAGCACAAAGCTGGATCAGAAGTGGAGCAGTTGGGACTTGAACTGGCATCCATAAGGGATGCCGGCCCTGCAGATGGCAGCTTTACCTGCTAGGCCACAGCACTGGCCCTTATCCCTTTCTTAATCATGTTAAGTAGCCTATTATAACTTAAGTCCATTTACAACCACTTCTGCCTTTTGTATTTGTTATGCATTTTAATTCTACATAAATTGTTAAAACCATCAAACATCGTTATTGTTACTGTTTTAAATGATTGGTGTCTATTTACACTTTCCAGCTATTTATCTTTTCTGATGTTCTTTATTCCTTTCCATATCACCATCTTAATGTGATCAAGTTTTTTGTACCTATAGAACTCCTATTGGAATTTCTTTTAGTTCAGAATGCTGCGAAACTAGATATCCATCTTGGCTAGAAGTGGAACTTCTCAGTTTAGAGGGGGAAAAAAACAGTATGCTTGAATTTATCATCATAAAACATTCTGGAATATTAGGCCACATGGACTCCTAAACTTTCAAGTAAAATATAATCTAGTGATTAAATGCCCATATCCAACTTAAAGTACCTGAGTTTGCTTCCTAACTCTGGCTCCTGTCTCCCACTTTCTACTAATGTAGAACCTGTAAGGCAGTGGTGAAGGCTCTAAGTAACTGTGTTTCTGTCATCTATGTGGGAGACCTGACTGATGTTTCCAGCTCTTGCTTCAGCCCTGGCCGTTGTAGGTATTTGAGGAATGAACCAGTGAGTAGAAACCCTGTTCCTTAAATAACAACAACAACCATCATAATAATAAGACTGTGACAATAGCAAGTTATTTTATAGTAGTTATCATGGAATATTTCCCCCAAGAATGTCTTTTATGGGCATTCTTATTACAGAACCCAATTGTCACATTGTACAGGCCATCCTGACCAAAGCACGGATGATTCTGCTGAAAAATTATCTGAATATTATAAGGACAAGATAATTATAACACATGACGGATGACATAGAAATAACTACTTGGATACACAACCATGAAATCTTGTACAATAATTTGTGTTTATTTTGAAGACCCACTCTAAGGTAAGACAGAAAACAAAATTATTGTGGAGAGCTCCATCTTAGTGTCTCAAGCATCTTGTTATAGTGCAAACCCCACCTTCGACAATCAACTCTGAATCATTGTTATTGTTAGCATATGAATTCTAAATGATGTCATTCTGACTATGGATCCACAGGCACTTGAGTGTGTTTAAGGAGTATGTGAGTGGAAATCATAACTATAGCAAATGGCCTTGACCACTGGCAAATGGCCACGTTAGACATGATTGAAATACTGCCTAATAGAACTTCTCTGAAGAGATTTACCATGAACAAGTGCCCAGTTTACCCTCTCCCAAAATGTGATTCCATGTTCACCAGCAGGATCCAGTCTGCTGAAATAGTCATGGTGCAGTGTTGTCTTAATTTGTCTTAACTGTTTCCCACCATGTTTCCATAAAAGTTTATATGACAAGCAAGAAAAATTCTATGCATATTATTCTTTCAGCATATATTGCTCACATATTTTGCCATAAAATTTAGCCTCTTTACTGTTCACCTGGAGCTATGCCGAGGTGAGATCTCACCATCATAACTGAGTGGGAATCTTATCAACTTCTAGAGGCAATTGATTGAATACTTATGACTTAAGGATATGATACCATAGGGATGAGTTTCCTGGAACGGAACTATCAGAACAGAATTGAATCAATAAATGTGGTTCTAATTCCTGAGAACACAGAAAGAATACTTATTTCCAGACAATAACAACTTCTGGAATGGAGTAACTTGTTCTACTCACCTCTAAAGCAGAGAACCTGTTAAAAAGTGAGCATGTTAGTTAATCAGATACCATATATAAAAGGAAGATGTGTGGATACCAGTGTGCATTGTTGCTATTTTTGCCACTTTTTAATTTTTATTATATTTAAAATATACAAATTTCATGTATTTCATGTAAACAGATTTAGAAACAGCCAGGGAGTGCAGTGGAGGATGGCTCAAGTGCTTGGGCCCTACACCCCATGGGAGACCAGGAAAAGCACCTCGCTCCGCGGCAGCCATTGGAGGGTGAACCAACGGCAAAGGAAGACCTTTCTCTCTGTCTCTCTCTCTCACTGTCCACTCTGCCTGTCAAAAAATAAATAAATAAAAAAATTTAAAAAAAAGAAACAGTGATACTTCCAACCCTACCCTCCCTCCCACTCACACTCCCATGCTTCCTCCTACCTCTCCTATTCTTTTAATTTTTATGATAGTATACTTTCAGTTTGTCTTATGCTCATAAGATTAGCCCTACACTAAGTAAAGGGTTCAGCAAAAAGTATGAAAAAAAAACCACCGTTCCCCAACAATAGAGACAATGGCTATAAACAATCATCGAAGCTCAAAATTTCAGTTTCGTTCCTGTACATTACATTTTTGGTACTCTGTTAGTTACCACAGATCAGTGAAAACATGGTATTTGTCCTTTGGGACTGGCTTATTTCACTAAGTATAATGGTTTCCAGTTTCAACTATTCTGTTGCAAAACACAAGATTTAGTTCTCTTTTACAACTGAGCAGTAGTCCATAATGTATATATACCATTATTTCTTTATTCAATCATTAGTTGATGGACATCTGGGTTGATTCCATATCTTAGCTATTGTGGATTGAGCTACAATAAACATGGGGGTACAGATAACACTTTCATATGGTGATTTCATTTCCCTTGGGTAAATTCCCAGGAATAGAATTGCTGGGTCATATGGTATATGTATATTCAGATTTCTGAGGTATCTCCATACTGTCTTCCACAATGGCTGTACTACTATACATTCCCACCAACAGTGGATTGAGATACCTGTTTCCCCACATCCTCACCAGCATTTATTGTTTGTTGATTTCTGTGTGAGAGCCATTCTAACTGTGATTTTGATTTGCATTTCCCTGACAGCTAATGATCCTGAGAATTTTTTTTTCATGTGTCTGTTGGCCACTTGAATTTCCTCTTTAAAAAAAATGCTTGTTCAAGACTTTAACAATTTTTTAACTGGATTGTTTGTTTTGCTGTTGTTGAGTTTCCTGAGCTCTTTATAGATTCTGGATATTAACTTTTTATCAGTTGCACAGTTTGCAAATATTTTCTCACATTTTTTCAGTTGCCTCTTCACTTTGCTGAGTGTTTCTTTTGCATTGCAGGAACTTCTCAGTTTGGTGCAATCCTATTTGCCAATTTTGGCTTTGATTGTCTGTACTTCTGGGGTCTTTTCATGGAGTCTTTGCCTATGCCAATGTCTTGTAGAACTTCTCCACTGTTCTCCTCCAGTAATTTGATGGTATCAGGTCATATATGCAGATCCTTGATCCAATATGCATTGATTTTTGTATAAGGGGTAAGGTGAGGGTCTTGTTTCATACTTCTGCATGCAGAGATCCAGTTTTTCCAGCACCATTTGTTGAAGACACTGTCCTTTCTCCAGGGATTGATCTTAGCTTCTTTGTCAAAGATTAGTTGGTTATAGATGTGTGGATTGATTTCTGGAGTTTCTATTCTATTCCATTGGTCTACATGTCTATTTTTGTTTCACTACCATTATAACTGCCTCATAGTATGTCTTGAAATCTGGTGTTATGATACCTCCAGCTTTGTTTTTTTTTTTTTTTGTATAAGATTGCTTTAGGCATTTGGAGTCTCTTATGTTTCCATATGAATTTTAGCATCATTTTTTTCTAGATCTGAGAAGAATGCCGTTGGTATTTTGATTGGGATCACATTGACTCTGTAGATTACCTTCAGTAGTATGGCATTTTTAATTTTTTCTTCCCATAAAAGGATACTACAATAATTTGTGCAGGGATAAGATGGCAGCTGAAAGAAGATGATAACACATGGGAAGGCCATCAGGAGTAGATTTTTGTCCCATTATAAGACTGGTGGGATGGGCAACCAGCCTAGCTCGTAAGATGCCCATGTCCCACATTGAAGTGCCTGGGTTTGAGTCTTGGCATTGGTTTCTGATTCCAGCTTCTTGATAATGCAGAACCTGGGAGCCAACAGTAATAGCTCAAGTAATTGAACTCTTACTACCTATTTGGGAAATCAAAATTACATTTATGGCTTCCTGCTTTGGCCCTGACTCCTCCCTCCCTCCCTCTCTCACTCTGTTTCAAGTACTAAAATTTTTAGAAGGCAGTGGTGAAATTCTCCATGACTCTGTAAGTCCTCACACTATATAACTGCTTAAGTTAAAAACTAATTTGGGGGTGGGGGAGGCTGATGCTATGGAGTAGTAGGCTAAGTCTCCTCCTGAAGCACCAACAACCCATATGGATGCCAGTTCTAGTTCCAGCTGCTCCTTTTCCAATCCAGCTCCCTGCTTATGGCCTGGGAAAGTGGTAGAAGATGGCCCAAGTGCTTGGTCCCCTGAACCCACAATGGGAGATCCAGAGGAAGCTCTTGGCTACTGACTGGATCAGCCAGCTCTGGCCATTGTGGCCATTTGGGAGTGAACCAGCAAATAAAAGACCATTCTCTCTGTCTTTCCCTCTCTCTATAACTCTACCTCTCAAATAAAATCCTTTTAAAAATCTAATTCAGAAAATTTGAGTTCTATGAAGATTGCATAGGCCATCCACTGACATTGCCAATGTCAATGTGCAAAAAGAACTATTTTTTTCCAACAAGTGGAGCACACTCAATCCAGAACTTTAAAAATCATTCTTGAATACTCTCTTCCCCACTACCTCTATCAATTCCAATAGCAAATATTTCTATCTTTATCTCTAAAATAGATCTCAGGCCACCTTACTTCATTTTGTCAGTTTCACTGTCCCTTAATCATGATATTATCATTTCTGAACTAGACCAGTCTTCCATTGGTCTCCTCTAAAAATGGGGTCCTAATGTCTCCATCATTCTCTCCATAGTCTCTCTCTCTCTCCCTCTCCCCCTCTCCCCCTGCCCCCCTCCTTCCCTCCCTCTTTCTCTCTCTCTCCCTCCCTCTCTCTCTCTCTCCCCGGCTCCTTCTCTCCTTCCTTCCCTCTCTCCCTCTCCCTTACTTCTACCCTCCCTCCCTCTCCCTTTCAGTCTCTTTGTCTCTCTACCTTTCAGTTAAGTCTTTTAAAAATCTGAAAAATACTTTATCACCAGTTAAAACCCTAGTAGTTTCTGAATGTATTTTGAGATCCAAATTCATAGACCCTAATACATTCAGCCCCTACTTGCCTCTTCTCTCTTATACCAGATTCCTGTTTTCATATACACTAACCATGCTTGCTTCTGGAGAACCTCAAGCAACCCACACAAATTCTTGGTTCAGGACTTTTTGTTCTTGCCGTTCCCTTGCCAAGAATGCTTTTTTAGGATCTTAAGCACTTGACTCCTCTCCACTTTTTATCTATTAGTTTATATGGTTCGTATTCAAAGATCCCTTCCCATTTGTACATTGTCCTTGGCTTCATTGGGTGTTACAACACCACATTTACTTCCTCCATGGAATTTAACATTATCTATAGCTTTGTTTGTTGGCAGGTTTACTTGTTACCTACATTTGTCCCCTCACTGAAATTTATGCCCCAGTTTTCTGTTAACAGTTTGGGCAAGTTTCCATTCTGTAGTTTATATAGTCTTTGAGTGATAATGATATACTTAGTAAGCCCACAAAATTAGGTGGCTTGACCTTTGGATACTTATTGATATTTAATGTTTAAGGATTATTCTAAGACAAAAATATCCTGACTCACTGCTTAAAATAGGTCAAAATATATCTAGCTCCATCATAAACCTCAGCTTCAATAAACAGATATTCAACCAGATAGTTGCAGTGAATGAATTGCCAAAGCCTCCTACAAAGTGGTTACACCATGTGTCTCTTCTCAGGAATGCTAGTGCAAGAACTAGGAAACATTGCCACTTGAAGAGCATTAGGAAATTAACATAAGCAGTCTTTGATATTACAATGGGAATCTGTGATTCAATTTACAAGTACAACTTCAGAACTATATATGCTTCTTTTAGTCAAATACATCCCCAGGTGGCATTTACTGTCTCTCTGTCCTTTTGCCTTGCAAATTCTACTCTGATCTTAGCAACATGGAATAGAACTAAAAGCACAGCCTTCACTCCTTCCACTCCTATCCTAAAGTAAGCCTTTCTTCTAGGTAGCCCACATGGATAGTTCACTTCATCATTATCTCACATCCTAGTTGCTCCTCAGGAATTAACATCATCTGAATAGGCTGTGTCCTAGTGTTTGAATAAAGCAAATCCCACCTTCATTCTGGCAGGCTTTCCAGAAGTCTCAGAGCCTTGCTATCTGGGTAATACAACATCCAGGGTATCCCAATCAGAGGAAAGTCTGATCCAACAAGACCACTGGCAGTAAATGTGGGCATGCATGATCCTTCCAGGTGTTCACTTGACTATGTTAATGCACTCTCCTGTCATTTTCATAGCAATGATTCTTGAGGAGTTTATTATTTAAATTACAAGGCATTACAGTGGAGCTGAGGGGAGAGGAAATTGTTCAGTAGTAGATGCAGGGACCTGGCAGGCAGACAAATAGCATCTGAATCCAGTCCCTCAGACAGGTCATTCCCAACCCTTGCTTCTTGCTTTCCATCTTGGATATTAAACAGCTGTATCAGCTCCTCTCTGAGATCACCTCAGCCCAGACCCGCTTTTATTTTTTTGACAGGGAAGGTCAAAAAGAGAGAAAGGTCTTCCTTTTTCCGTTAGTTCACCCCCAAAATGGCCACTACAGCTGGTGCGTTGCAACCAGTGCACTGCGCCAATCCGAAGCCAGGAGCCAGGTGCTTCCTCCTGGTCTCCCATGTGGGTGCAGGGATGACCTGGGCCATCCTCCACTGCACTCTCAGGCCACAGCAGAGAGCTGGACTGGAAGAAGAGCAACAGGGACAGAATCCAGCACCCCAAGCGGGACTAGAACCCTGGGTGCCGGCACTGCAGGCAGAGGATTAGTCTAGTGAGCCGCGGCACCAGCCAGCCCAGACCCTCTTTGATTTGAGAAGCCTTTCCTTATAAAGCTGCACTGCCCTTTAGCAATTTTTAAAGGGTTGTGTATGTACTTATATACTTAGTATTCTCATAAGTTTCATAAGATGAGAATCCAATGAAATTCATTTTTGTGCTACTTTTGTATCCTTGCTTATTTGGAATGGAAAAATCCTTGTATTTGCTTCCTTATGACATGGATGAAAAGTATGAAAAATGTACCCCAGATGCCAACAAGTGCCTTTGATTAAAGACAAGGTTAAGTCCTATGAATCTGAGCTAATCAAACTTTGCTGTTTGTTTTTAGAGCTTGTTCTAGGTTTTAGGTATTTTGTGAATTAGCAGAAAGCTAAGACAAGATTGAAGCTTACAAAACAATGATACAAAGATAGGTTTTCTTTTGTGTCATGCTTACATTGTAACCAGAATGTCATTAAAAAGTCTTTTGTTTATTGAAAAGGATAAAAGTTTGGTAGATCTTGTGATAAATGTAATAATCAAGTGCCCAGGATTTTTCTTTATGTGCAAGACTCGCTGTTAAATAACAGTCATTTATTGAGGCCATGTATCATACCCACAGAAGAGTATGATTAGGTGCTAAATCCACAGGAGCTCAAGTGTTTAAAAGCCTTGGAAAATTGGCTATAAAAAGCAGTACCTGGCAAGCTTCAAGTTTTTCCTTTATTCACAAGACTTTTGGAACAAGACTAGGGTCAACAGTGTTTAAGGCCCACCAAGAAAAGAATCTATCATTTGCAAATTATCTTCTGTGTAACTATGATTTTCCAACATGATCTGGACTTTTTAGGTGCTAGTTCTAGCCAGATCTTCATCAGCCAAGTCATGGGGACAGTCAGAACATTTATCCAGACAATCAAAGTGAGAACTACCCTATCAGAAAAGGAAAGCTAATTTGCCTGATGAAGCAATCAACATCACCTATTAATCCCAATTATTGGAGCTCTTATGATTGGCACTGCACTCAGGTAGTTTCAGGACAAAGTCTTCAGCATGCTGGAGTCCATTCAGTCAGTTGTTTTGGTTTTCTACTTTGCTTCTGTGATTATGACCATGGTTTTGAAAATCAAGCCATGTGGACAGAGTTGTGATTCTAGGGATCAGAATGCCCCTGATAAAGGTAGCACTACCTTTTCTAGAAAAATGGTCCTGCAAAAGTCCCTTCCATAGCATTAATCTGTGGTCACAATAAATGGGTATCTAACTCTCCAGCCCAAACTTTTGCAACAAAGCCTTAATGAGGTCAAGTAAATTCAGAGTTGGAATAAAATGACCAGCTTTAAAATAAAGGTCAAGAGGAGGGAAGTAAGACCCTATGGGGTCTTTCTAGAGTTTCACAGCTAGCTGGGCATGAAACGGGAACTCCAATTGCCCCTTCATTATGTTATTATGCATCTCTGATGTCTGGCTATCGATAGCCATGTGATCCATAGCCTGGGAAGGAAGAACTTTGTAGAGCAGAGGTCAACAGGATTTTTATAGTGGATAAGAGAGTGGCTTGGGATGTTATATGGTCTCTGTCGCAACTGCCCAAATCTGTCATTGTAGTGTGAGAACAGCCATAGGCAATATATAAAGAAACAGGCACAGCTGTGTTCAATAAAGCTTTATTGATGGATGCTGAAATAGGAATTTCACACAATTTTCACATGTCACAAAATATTGTACCATTTGGAATGTTTTTCAACTGTATGCATGGATTTCAAAAAAACTTTGCAGCAAAACAACTTACCTTTTATTTTATTTTATTTTTTTAAAATAATGTGTTTTATTTAATTTTCCATGAACATTTGAAAATAACCTTCATATTTAAAGACAAGAAAACCATTCTTAATGATCAATGGACTAGATCTGGCTCAGGGCATTAGTTTGTCTAGCTCTGTTACAATGACAAATGAGCCCATGAGAATTGATTCTGTACCCTTGGTAATGTTCTGACTCTATTCTACATCCTACAGCCCCAACTCTCACTCTTCCTCCACAGGGGTACTGTTAACATTATTTGGTTAAATTAGGTTACTCTTTTATTTCATCTCTGAAGTTTCTTATTTAATAAAAGCCACCCCAGGCATGACTAAAACCTCAAGGCTCACTCAGAAAAGGACTGAGGGTAAGAATTCTTTCTGCCAAGCACAGACCAAGCCACAGATGTCAGTGATGTTGTTGGCGAGTATTAATGGCTTGGATTGCATTTAATAACAGTGAACAAAAGGAAGTATAAATGTTGCTTGTTAACATTGCTTTATTGGAAAATATAGAAAATTCCCCAAAACTGCTTGCTAAGATCACTGACTACATGGTTACCATGAAAGGAAATACTTGGATTTGTATATAAACAACTGCCTCAAGGAATTTGCCAAATTCCTAGGATCTGTAGGAGCTCTAGACCCATTCTTGGGCAGGTCTGGATTGATTTCTGACTTCACATAACAAGCATTCCCCTGAAATTCAAGGGCTGTGGCTCCGCCGGCATTGCTTAATTTTTGTCAGTAGGGTGGAGCGCCCTCTAAAGACACTAGTTTTTTTCTGGATTGAGAATAAGCAGATGCAGTTCTGTGGTTTTCCTAAGTTGGATGAGAGCAATCAGTCTAAGCTAAGGGGAAATATTTGGTCTGCTATAATTTGAAAATTACCTCCAAAACCCATACTGAACTTCAGTTTCCATCATGACACTATTGGAAGCTGGGAACTCAGAGGTCATTAGGTCATGAAGGCTCCATGCCCACGAATGGACTACTGCCTTTTTGCAAAGGTGGGCTAGCTATCTCAGGAGTGACTCTGATCACAGGGGGCTCTCTTCTCTTGCCCTTGCTTCATCTCTGTCTTCCATGTGCTCACTTGGACATCTACCGTGTTGACTCAGCACAAAGACCATCACCAGAAACCAGAAGCCAATGCCATGCTCTTGGAAGTTCCAGTCTCCAGAACTTTGAGCCAAACTAACTTTTTTTCTTTATAAATATAAATAGTCTGTGCTATTCCATCACAGCATCAGAAAACAAACTAAAACATGCTGTGTTTTTTGTTATTATTAATGAGCACACCATCAGAGGAAAAGAGCGAGCCATGGAATTTCTCTGAAAACCAAAGGAAGCCTGAAGCAGTGAGTGGCACGGTAGGGACTTACAGCTACAGCCGCTGAAGGGTGAAGAGTTAGAAGCAGGTCACAAGAACTGTACTCTGGAACCCTCCTATGGGGGTAAGAGGCCCTAAAGACGATGTTCTACATCCCTAAAATCACTTTCCTGGTGAAGTGTTATCTATTATGCTATAGTTGACAAGACTTTCTGGGTGCAAGTGACAGATATCCAACTCAAACTGGCCTAGTTAGAAAAACTAACACATAAATATCATTAAATATAACTCCTTCCTTTTCTCTCTCTCTCTTCTCTGCTTTCATCTATGTTGGCTCTGTGATGTGCCAGGCTTTTTCCTTCTAGAAGGAAAAATAGGCTCTAGCCTTTCTGGACTCCTAGTCCTTACCACTCACAGTCTCCAAAGAATGAGATTCCCCACAGCCATCTGTTTCTGTAAATAGAACTCCATGGCCCTGCTTATTCTTGAACTTATCAATAAGTCCAAGGAACAGAACACTGCCCACATGGATCACAGACTCACCCCATAGTTAGGTGAGATAAATCCTTAGATTGATACTCACTACAATCATCTGGAATGCACAAGAGGAAAGTCTGAAGATGAAAGAATGCGAGACAGACATGAAATCAACTGCCGTGTAGTACATTAGTTATTCATTGTATCTAGTAAAACTGTGGCTTTTATCAGCAATAAGCAAATCAGAAGTCACCTTATGAATTGTCAGTTATCTCTAGATTTTTTTAGTCCCTTTTCGTTTCATGATAGATTTATTTCCTTCCTTTCACTGAAATTATAAGTTGAACCAATACAAATGAAAAAGACCTTATCCTGTTTTCAGTGCAATTATGGTCTGGATCAGGAGGCCAACACGTGATGGAAAATCAGTAGACTCTTCAGATGTAAATAAAGTATTAGAACACACAAAAAAAGCTTTCTTTCAAGGTGTCTTTTAAAAATTGCCAAAAGTCATTTAAAGCAGAATTAAAATAGGGAGACAACTTTTATTTCCAGAAAGAAATTATAGTTCCTAGGAGAAAAAAAGGGAATAAAATCATTATTTCACTTCTTTGGTTCTTCTCTCATCCACTTCATGCTTTTCTATGGCTTTAAGATAAAAAGACACTATACCAACAGTGGAGACCCAAGGGTCTTAGAACCTCCGGTTCCCATGAATAAGATGAGATATTCAATGAATAGAGCCTACGATGTTGTTTGCTGGGGACATGCTGTGATCCTGTGCCCAACTTCCTCATCGATAGTCTGAGCTTACAGTGGATGTGGCATCCCCAATCCCTAGCAGCTACCTAGCTCTGCTGTGTTAGGGAAAGAAGCAGGCCCTCTCAAAGGAGACATCTCAACACTAGGAAATGGTAGATCAAGATGCATATGGTGGCATCTGCCTTTCACCCCCACTTAAAGTGTCCTAACTACCCCCTACCATTGGAAAAAAAAAAGCCAGACCTTATATAGGAAGTCAAGAGGATACTCTACTGATACAAATACTGCCCCCGGACCTGGTAAGATCACATTTCAGATCTCAGATACTCCCCTGGTCACATCTACCCAAAGTTCCACTTAGAGAAGTATGAGGGAATTAATGTCTTTGACATTCTGAAGAAGAAAGATGAACTTAAGCTTCTTGTATTTTGCGCCAAGAAATTCTATCAGTATATCATGTCTCTTGATAAACGTTGTCATTTTTTCCATTTTGAATCTGTCTGTAAATACTATGAATGTGGTGACCACATTTTAGATTTTTCTCAACAGATAGAGCACATAGCAATCTCAATACATATTTGTAGGGTGGATGAATGAATGGAAAGATGGATTGGGCAGATACTATTCCTGGAACTCAAGCCAGAAGGCAAAGTTAAAAATAACAAAGAGGAATGTTGGTATTGCTATACAATATAATAAACAAATCTGGAGTGAAAGAATTGGGTAGCTTATGAAATAAAATTTTCTTTTTTAATCCAAAGAATATTTATGATTTTAAACAAGTCCAAGTTTAATGTAGAAGCTGGTTATTCAAAAAGAAAACTTTGAAAAGCAGCCTAAAGGACAAAACAGCCTAGTGTTTGTGTATTTAGGGACAGAAGCCTCAGGCAAGGCATTGCTTGGGCTATTTCTTAGAACAAGAGATTGGCTTTGAATTAGGGGCCAAACCAGGGGATCCATGAGACATTCTGGGAGTCTGAGTGTAGTCATAAGACTTGAAGAAGCTTGGGTGAGAAGCAGTCCCATCTAGGCATCTGTCATTCTTCCTTGAAATCTCATCTCACAGGCCACATTCCAGGAAATGGGTTCAGGGTCACTGGGGCAGGGAGCTATCTGTACTCAGAATCTTCTCCAGAAGTAGAGAGAGGGGGAGATCTGGGTCCATTTCCCTTACTGCCTATGTCAAAGGGAAGAATGACAAGGGACTCACTGACATGCTCACTTTGATCAAAGGAGTTCAGAGAGCTATCTAGGGAAGATATTTGAGTAAAGAATGTAGACAACAGAAAGAGCCAAGTGTAAAAGTCCTGAAGTAGGGACATGTATGATACATTCCAGGAGCATCAAAGAGACAAGACTGGCTGAACTGGCAAAAGTGATAGTAGAAGCATAACAGGAAGATTACTTCACAAAGATACCTTGAGGGGAGCTCCTGGAGAGTCTTATAGGCAATTGTAACATTTTTTTAAATTTATTTTTTATTTATTTGAAAGGCAGAGTGACACACAGAGAAAGAGAGAGGAAGAGAGACACAAATATCTTCCATACACAGGTTCATTCCCCAGATGCCCTGAAACCAAGAGCAGGAACCCCATCCCAATCTCCCACACAAGTGGATAAGACTCCAATGTTTGAGCCACCATCTGCTGCCTCCTAGGGTGCATGTTAGTAAGAAACTGGACTGGAAGCATATATGAGACTCTATCCCAGGCACTTCAATAATGGGACATGGGCATCCCAAGCAGCTTAACCCACTATGCCACAAAGCCCACTCCCATTGTAATAACTTTCACTTTGAACAGTATGAGAAGACATTGACAGAGAAAGAATTTGATCTAACTTACGTTCTAAAAGAATCATACTGGTTACTGTGTAGGAAACAAGATTCTAGGACAAGGAAAGATGCAATGAGACCGGCTAGGTGTCTAATACAACCATCCTGGCAAGTGATGATCAGTTAGATGAGATGATGGCAGTAAAGTGAGAGGAAAACTCATAGGATTTGCCAATAATTGGATGTGGGAAAAAAGAGAGAGAGGACTCAATATGATATCAATGCCTTATATCTTAAACAATGAAGACATGAAGTCAACACTTTTTTAGTTTGCTCTTCACTGACATAGGAGTGGACATAATTATCAACCTCATTAGGTGGCAGTCAAAATAAGCACCTGGATGATTTGCAGCACAAGAAAAAAAAAAAAACAAAGGGAGATGAACTTGTATTGTTCTGCCTATGCAAGAAATGCACAAAAATGTATCATGAGTATGGTTTCCAATATATTAATATTCACAGCTGAAATTGCAAATTCTATTATTTAAATTGTTTTACTAATGAGTTAGCAGCGATTTGTAAGTCATTGTACCTTTATGTGAAAGGTCAGAACCCAAAATTACCATGGCACAGTGAGATGAACTCTGGTCCTTGGAACTTTCTTGTTTTGTAATTCCCATCAACTCCCTTAATCCTCTTAAACCTCAGTTCTCATGTCTTAAAAATAAGATTGATGGGTGTCCATTTCATCAGTTCTGGAACAACATCAAAATTCCTTATGCCAATAACCACTGATGGCCTCCATGGGAAGCAGAAGTTTTAAACAAATATTTTACTTTGCCCGTATTGTAATTCATATCCTTGTTAATTGTTCTTCCTCAATACAGGTAATTGATGATGTTTTCTTAACTGTTATTTATGTGAGGGAAGAAGTGAAGCCCATTAGTTCAATTAGTTATGTTCTGAAATTAATGAGGTATCTTTGTCAAGTGTGCACAAATTAACTTCACCACTTGCCTCAGCTTACCAAATGAGTGGGATTGATTACAGCAGGAATCAGGCAAAATAATGCAAATCTGTCACTGCTTCAGATATGACAGTTCAAAACTTGAGCATCCATGCTGGTAGTTGGTCATATTTTCTTCATTTGTGAGGGTGACCTAGGATCCTTTATGATGATAGCAAGGATAAATCCATTTATCAGCAAGTAAAAAAATGGAAAGGCAATGTAAGACAAAATAACTATAAACTTATAAATGTGTCATAAAGAATTCAGGCATCATAATAGCTGCAAGATCACCCTCATAGCCACCAAGAGTTTCTATATATTGCGTTATTTGAGTTCCCACTGCAAGTTCTACAAGCCTTTGCAGTTATCTGATGTGTAAACATATCCTCTGGGATCTGAGAAAATTATTATCAAAACTAGTGAAAGGAATTATCCACTGTGTGTGAATGATTTGGAATCTGAAAAGTAGGTGCTCTCTGATAACAAGGAATCTGATGATTAACATGTTTTACTACAAGAAAAGCAAATTAGGGTGGCACCTGAAGTACAGATATGGCTTCATGCTTAAATAGGCAGTCATCAGGCATAGTTTCAGAGTTCTGCAAAGTGACAGGGCAGCTACTTTTTGCAGAAATAACAGTGTGTGTGTGTGTGTGTGTGTGTGTGTGTGTGAGACAGAGAGAGAGAGAGAGAAACTCATGCATTTGCATCATGTTGCAAACTTGCTGGCAGAATGGTGGGCAAGAATTGAGAGAAAAATACCATCATAGAAATAGCAACACCCTGAGAAAATCGAAGACTTTTTTAGAATGTAACATTAGTTCTGTGTCTGAAAAATTGGGTTGCAAATCACTTCCTTCATTTGCTTGTTTGATAATAACAATCATTTCAGTGTCACTGACAAAAGCTCAGAAGGGAATTGCTGCTTATTGGCCACTTCCACATATGACTCTTGTATGGAAAACGGCATCAAAGGTGAGGCGTCTAAATCTCTGGCGCACAGATTGAATAGGCAGATTTGAGATGGATCAGCACTTCTCTTTAGGGAGAGGCAGTTCCAGATGAAATGGGCTCACGAGCAACATGCAAGGGCGAGGCCAATGGACATTCTAAAGCCTTTTCCTAAATTCCAAATCACAGCTCTCTCATCAAATTATCAAGGAGAAAATTAAATACTAGATTTTATAATCTAAGGGTTATTTAATTTATATAGATTTGGTTTAATGGATGGCTACCAATTATTTCTTCTTGAAAGAGAATAATAAGAGCCACCCTTTATTGAGTGTTCACTGTATGTCAGACTGTCGCACATATGATTTCCCCTCTTCAGCCCTGCAAGGTGGATGTTATTATCCCCACACTAATGAGAAGGAAATGGAGACATAAAAATGTTATTTGCTCACAAAGAGCAATTTAACTGAGGAGCTACAGTTTATCTCCAGGTCTTACCAAGACCAAGTCCTGTGATCTGTCCAATAGCCTCGCTTGCATCTCAAGTTGTGTGATCTTTACCAAATATATACATCACCCCAGCATCGAGGGCCTGGTCCACTCCTCTCTCTTGCCTTTCGTGGTGCTGTAAGTAAGATATGCATAATGTGAAATCATTATTTACAAGATATTACTTAAAATTTGTGGGAAAATGAAATTAAAAGATAAGTTTATTTTGTCACAAAACATTTTTAAACCCATGAGTAGTTGTTATCCCTGAAAATTTTGAAGATCCCCCATATGACGTTGTCTTCAGAATATCGTCTCTTTGCTCTGTGTTGGTTTTCTCCTTTGTAGAAATACTCATTTTAATTTTGCTGCAAACTAACAATATGCATGTAATATTTTCCCTAGGGCAAATATCTCTCAACACATTATCAGAACTGAAAACTAGTCTATAAATTTTAATAAAGAAGTTATAAACTAGACTATTGTTAAGCAATATTGCCGTTAGTGTCTATTTGTGGTTTCCGTTTGTCCCTTAAGATGTATAATCTTAAAATGAAGCTAATTACTGCCTTTGTTGTGTGAAATCTTGGCAATCCTATGCCTTCGTATTACCAGTATCCTTTGCTCTAAATACATTGAAATAGGAACTTCTAATTCATTCTAGTGGTTCTTTTAAAATATATGTGCTAATAATTTGAAGGGGAGGCAACTCTTACTAAGTAGTCTCCCAATTTCCATGACTATATCTGAAACAATACCTAACACAGTAAGCATTTAGATGCCAATTATTTCTGAAACATCCATCAATCATCCCATAGTCTAAGACTCCCAGTTTTGTTCATTACATTTTATCATGTGTAAATATCTTTAACATACCACTGGTTTCTGTGAGGCACACAAGTTTTTTTGTTTTTTTGTTTTTTTTTATATCGCTTTTATTTAAAGAATATAAATTCCCAAAGTACAGCTTATGTATTACAATGGCTTCCCCCCCATAACTTCCCTCCCACCCACAACCCTCCCCTTTCCCACTCCCTCTCCCCTTGCTTCACATCAAGATTCATTTTCAATTCTCTTTATATACAGAAGATCAGTTTACTATATATTAAGTAAAGATTTCAACAGTTTGCTCTCACATAGCAACACAAAGTGAAAAATACTGTTGGAGTACTAGTTATAGTATTAATTCACAATGTATAGCACATTAAGGACAGAGATTCTACATGATATATTTTTTTAAAATTGATTAATTTTCTATGCAATTTCCAAGTTAACACCAAGATTTTTTTTTCATTTTTAATTATCTATATACAGAAGATTGATTCAGTATATACTAAGTAAAGATTTCATCAGTTTGCACCCACACAGAAACACAAAGTGTAAAATACTGTTTCAGTGCTAGTTATAGCATTAATTCACATTGGACAACACATTAAGCACAGATCCCACATGAGACGTAAATACACAGTGACTCCTGAAGTTGATTTAACAATTTGACACTCTTGTTTATGGCGTCAGGAATCTCCCTAGGCTCTAGTCATGAGTTGCCAAGGCTATGGAAGCCTTTAGGGTTCGCTGACTTCAATCTTATTCCGACAGGGTCATAGTCAAAGTGGAGGTTCTCTCCTCCCTTCAGAGAAAGGTACCTCCTTCTTTGATGGCCCCATTCGTTCCACTGGGATCTCACTCACAGAGATCTTTCATTTAGGTCTTCTTTTTTTGCCAGAGTGTCTTGGCTTTCCATGCCTAGAATATTCTCATGGGCTCTTGAGTCAGATCTGAATGCCTTAAGGGCTGATTCTGAGGCCAGAGTGCTATTTAGGACATCTGCCATTCTATGAGTCTGTTGTGTATCTCTCTTCCCATGTTGGATCATTCTCTCCCTTTTTGATTCTACCAGTTAGTATTAGCAGATACTAGTCTTGTTTGGAGGCACACAAGTTTACGACTATATACAGAATAATATTGTCTACATGAAATCTTGAAAAGTATGTGACCAAGTGAATTCACTTTATAAAACTTTTCATAATGAATAATATATTGGGAATTCAGTTTATATTTAAGGAAAAGGAATCATGTAGGGTAGGCCTGCATAATGCATGAACACCAAAAAAACTGAAGGTAGTATTTTGTTTATTTATTTGAAAGACAGAGTTACAGAGATGTAGAGCCAGGGGGTTGGGGGGTCTTCTGTCTGCTGATTCACTCTTCAAATGGCTGCAACAGCCAAAGCTAAGCTGATCTGAAGCCAGGAGCCAGGAGTTCCTCCAGGTCTCCCATGCGGGTACAGGGGCCCAAGGACCGGGGCCATCTTCAACTGCCTTTCAGACCATACCAGAGAGCTGGTTCAGAAGTGGAATAGCTGGGACTTGAACCAGCATCCATATGGGATGCCAGTACTACAGGCCAGGGCTTTAACTCACTACGCCACAGCACTGGCCCCTGAAAGTAGTATTTTTGAACTTCTCCATTATGCTCTGTGAATTTCTGAAAAATACGTTTCCATTACAATGAGCTAAATTATGATATGGTACCAAGCCAACTCCACCACTGGGTTCAGATACCCCAAGCTGTGTTGTAAAATAACAATCATTGTATTATACTCACAAATTCTATGGTTTGGGAAATACAACAGACTGCTGAGGTCTTGTTTCTGTCGCGTAACATCTGCAGTCTCAGCCAAGAGTACTCAGTAGTCTGGGGTTGAAATCATCTGAAACCTTCTTCATTTACATGTTGGGTGCCTGGCTGAGATAACTCAAGTTAGCCAGGACTCTTGATAAGAGTACCGAATTGTAAACTCACTTGCAGATCTGGGATGTGTGATGACTCAATTCTGAGAGTGAGCATTTTGAGAGCAAGAGTTCCAAGACACTGTATTCCCCAAGAGAAGGTTCTTGCTCTTTTCTCACTGAGTTCCGAAATTCATGCAGCATCACTTGCATCACCCAGATCAAGGGAATGGGCCAGAGAAACTTCACAGCTAATGGAAAAATGGCAAATTCACACTGAAGAACATATTGGATAGGAGATATTGTTGGGCAGCCTTGATCATCTTTGAAATACACTTTATACCATGCCTTGATATACAACAGCAAGCATTTATTTCTTATTCAAACAAAGTCTATTGTGGATCCAGGCAATCCTCAGAGCAGCTGTCGTGTTAGTTTAGCAAACCAACCAAGATGTTATTTCTATCATTTCTTTTCCATATCAACTCAAGATTCCACAACCGCTGCTGCAACCAAAGAGAACTCTTAGATGCTCTTGGAAGGGATTTAGGTCATGTCCGCTTACATTTCATGATTCACTTAGCCATTGCTTAAATTTAGTAGGGCAAGCAAGTGTGACTGAAAAGAAAAGAGTGCTAGATGGGGGCGGCGCCTTGGCTCGCTTGGTGAATCCTCTGCCTGCAGCGCCGGCATCCCATATGGGCACCGGGTTCTAATCCCGGTTGCTCCTCTTCCAGTCCAGCTCTCTGCTGTGGCCCAGGAAGGCAGTAGAGGATGGCCCAAGTGGTTGGGCCCCTGTACCCGCATGGGAGACTAGGAGGAAGCACCTGGCTCCTGGCTTCGGATTGGTGCAACGCCGGCCATAGCGGCCATTTGAGGAGTGAACCAACGAAAGGAAGACCTTTTTCTCTGTCTCTCTCTCTCTCTCTCACTGTCTAACTCTTCCTGTCATAAAAACTAAAAAGAGTGCTAGAAATATTGTCAGATGGCAATGATGTTTACTATATCCTCCAAGACATTACCAGGTGGTAAAATCCTAAAATTCCCTCCAATAATTACTTTTGTACTTTAATAAACATTCATTCCTTCATTCATCCAACAAACATGTTTTAGATGCCTACTACATACAAAATATCATTAACTCAAATATAACTCACTCAGGAAAACCAAGTGAAACTCCAGTTGCTTTGTCATGGATTATTGGAAAGGTGAATGTCTTTCTCAGCTTCTACATTGCCTTATCCCCTGTACTGCATATGAAATAAGATTTTTTTTCGATCCTACTTCCCACAGGTAGTTTTCATACACTTTGAAAACACTTCATACACTTCTGCAAGCCAACTCTCTTTTAATATTCATTATATATTTTCCCCTTAGCTGGCCTTAATTTCATGACAAACTATTGAGGATGAGGCTGTATTCCAAAAAATTATATGGGGGTGACTATTAACATTGCCATGGTAATTAGCTGTCTTAAAAATTAAATCATTTCAATACAGCATAGAATTTTCATGCATCATTTTTCTGAAAACAGGGTTTTATTTCTTATTATTTTAAAAAAAATTTAGATATTAATGCTGCAAATAGTGGATAAGTCTGACCAGAAGTCTCCTGTTTTTCCAAAAGCAGAGCCCATAGCTACTTTTCAATTCAAAAGAATGAAAACCAGCGGGAGTTCTGTTTGGTGCCAGTCTCCATTTTAGTCTTCAAATAGGAATTTGTTTTTCTAATAGAAAACCATATTACAATCCTCACTCCCTGGTGAGAAAGAATGAACAGAAAGAAATGGAGTCTATGGCAGACTGGGGAGTCTGTGTCTGGGTAGCTGTCTTCCTGGATGACTTCAGCTGTGTAGAAAATCATGCCTGCCCTTGCTTAGTACATGCACCAAACCATGCTATGGATTTCCACATGCAGAATCATGAAGCAAGATCCCTACCTTTCACCTTACACAAAAATTCATTCAACATGGATTAAAGACTTAAATCTACGACCCAACACCATCAAATTATTAGGGAGCATTGGTGAAACCCTAAAGCACTATTTTACTGAGTAAAGCAGTATAGTTTCAAAGCCATCATTTTGTTTTCTTCCAAAATGTTTGATGGATAATCTACCCTCAAAGATCAAAGAAATTCTATGTTTGTATATTTTCTGTGCATGTATCTTGCATATTTGAAACTTTGCATGTCATAGACTATCAAGGCCTTCCCCCTATACACACAGTACATATAATGTGCTTCTTTTTCATGTTTAAGTACAAATAATAGCATTTTAATATCATTATGTTATTAAAACTAAATATATATTAAATATATGAAATTTATTCCCTTTATATCAATTTAAAAAGTTAAAACAAAGAATTACCTTGTTAGCAATATCAAATTCCTATAAAATGCTAGTTAAAAAATATCTCTCTCAAATTCAAAGTTTGAAGGAAATGGCTCCTAACATCTCTCTCTTTTTTGAGAGAATGAAGGGAATTGGTATTTATTGCGTGTGTCCTACATACCAGGTACTCATCCACAGTATCATATTTAATCCTTACAACAATCCTATCAGGTAAAGGCTGTTATTCCTCTCTTATAAATAAATAGTCCATACCTCCTGAAGATGAAAGCTTGCTTCCACTTACGTGACCAATCAGCAGAGAACCTTGGATTCCACCCCAAATCTCTGCAGCATGAAAGCCTATTTCCTTCCATCTAGTCTCTCCTTAGTTCACACAGTGGTTTCCCACACACAGTGGCTACCTACCCCAGATAACATAAAACCTTTGTTTCCCTCAAGAAAAGCTGGAAGCTAAATCTTCTACTCCCTTTGATGACATCACACACACACACACACACACACACACACACACCAATTCTTTAAAAAAAAGATACCCTGAAAGTTAAACTTAAATCAGATGGTCGGAGTATTGCTTTGTATGACCTAGTCAATCAACATTGGAAAACTTTGTATAAAGTAAGTAGAGATTGAAGCAATTTTTTAGATAAATCAAAATAATTGCTACTCAGGGAAAGACTATTTTAAATATTTAGGATGGTGTGTTGCAAAATTATTCAACTTGTTAGTACTATAGAGTCAAAGAACTTAGTTAAGACAACTTTAAACTTCATTTTTTTAAAGATCACTGGAAAAATTAAACCTGGAATTCTCTGTTGTTGTCCTATTTGTATTATAAATATAAATATACTTTATTGGTGTTCTAATAAATTTTCTTCCAATTTTACCATAGTGAATTTTCTGACATACCCTACCCTGTGACAGTCTTGCAAGCTAGTTGGTTCCAAGAGAAGTGCTATATGTATTTGATGTATCTGTTTTTTGTTTTGCTTTTTGCAACTTTTCATTGTTCCTTTTGGAGCACTGGAATATATTTATCCAAGCATAAACCAATAATATTTTTCCCAAAGGCAGTAATATTTTGAATCTCTTCTGAGGTATTCTGGTTCTTTTAAATTGTGACCATCTTAGTTTGCCTCTCCTGATTTGAGATTTATCCTTTACTTGGGGGCTGTGATTTTTACAAAATATTTTTGTCAACTATTCCTGAGTCTTCTGGACAAACAGAGCCTTTAGCTATCATGAGGACCATTACCCTTAAGCCTCCAGTTAAGCTCTGCCTCCCAAGACATAGATACTCTGATCGTCAACATCTACTTTAGATGAAAAATTATTGAAATTTCTTTGAATTTCATTGCAACATGGGCTGGAGATCTACTTTTTCAAACTGTGGTTTTAGAATTTCTGAAGTGAGAACTGATAGCAGACTCCTGAGAACCTGAGATGGCATTTCGTGCTTCCAGAAGCGAGGTAAGAAGGGAAGCATGGTTAATCGCACGCAGGCACAGTTCTAAGCAGTGCTACTAGGGCAAGCAGCACACACAGTTCAGCTTGAAGGACACAGCAACTGACCTCAAACATGACCTGTCATTTTGTTTTGTGTCTTTGCTGTCTTTTCTAGCTGGATTGACATAGATGTTACAAAACAAAACTATAGGAGAAATCAGTTGCTTATTGCTGACTTTTAATGGATTGTTGTGTTGGAAAGAGAAGATGCAGCTCACTCCAGCATCCTATCCTTCTCCCAATATCCATTCCCATTCAGAGGCCCCAGTTGTTTGGGAGCCAGGAGTAGAGTGTATGTGGGCAAGAAGAGGATGAGGGGCTGGGTAAGAAGCTTCTGCTCTCTCTTGTTCCAAGGCTCTTTGTGTATCTCCAATTCCCTCTTCCTTTCCTCTTTGCCAACTCACTTCCTAAAGAGTGGAAAGATGTCTTGCTTCAGAAAAATGTAGGAACTAAATAAGAATATAAACTGGATTTTTTAATGAAAACCAATCTGCTTGCCCCAGTTAATTAAACAGTCACTCCTGAAGAAGCACTGGTCTCAGAAAAGTCCTGGGGTTATTCTTCAGTGCTTTAGGCCTAGTCATTCCCAGGCCCCCATCCTTCCCTCCTGAGAGAAGGATTAAGTTCTCACAGTTCTAAACCACTGACAGCCTGCGTGGGACCCCATTGCGTTCCTGATTTCCTTTACTCAGCAAGCTATAATGATGACACATATGTTGGGGAAATGGTGAGGTGTTCCCTAGCCCTCAATCAGGAGCGAGGTTGTCACCCCTGTGCTGAACACAGTACTGTTTAAGAAAGAGCAGCTAAATAATCAGGCTCACTTGGCTAATCCTCTGCCTGCGGCACCGGCACCCCAAGTTCTAGTCCTGGTTGGGGCGCCAGTTCTGTCCCGATTGCTCCTCTTCCAGTCCAGCTCTCTGCTGTGGCCCAGGAGTGCAGCTGAGGATGGCCCAAGTGCTTGGGCCCTGCACCTACCTGGGAGACCAGGAGGAAGCACCTGGCTCCTGGCTTCGGATTGGCGCAGCACACCAGCCACAACGCGCCTACCATAGTGGCCACTTGGGAGGCGAACCAACAGAAAAAGGAAGACCTTTCTCTCTGTCTCTCTCTCACTAACTCTGCCTGTCAAAAAAAAAAAAAAGTGCTGTTAATGTTTGCTTTTTTATAGGAGTACAGAGGCCTTTATGGGAAGAAATTAATCTCTAATGTAATGAAACAGTATGCACATTGCAAGGAGATGCATAAAAATAAAATAACTATTGCAATTGATTTATTTTCATGTAGTTTGCACTATACTGTGGGCTCCTTTAGGGCAAGTACCACGTATATTGCATCTACATATGTTCCCCAGGGACTAGTGTGTTCCCTGCTAAAGAGTTGGTACTGCATAGTTCCTATCAAATACCAATAACAAAGTTTGCAGATAGAATCACGTTTTGGCAGTGAGTGAACATGTCTAACTTTGTAAGAATTCCATCAGCCAAGATTCTGGGGTCATGCCAAAGTTGTTCTAGAATGTGTGGAGGTTCCTTGTCAACTAGTTGATGTCACTAATAACTCGAGGCAATTTTATGCAGTCTGTTGTGAGCAGTCACACTTAAATAAATTAGTAGGGACCTGATTATTTTGGTGTAAAAAAATTCATCCAACGTAATGGCATTCAAATACCATTTACATTATGTACATTTTGAGAAAGTGTCTTTATGCAAGCCAGCTTTTCTGTTGCCCACTGAGCATGCTAGCTTGTGTCCAGCAATAGCTAAAAGTAGTTCAAAGCTAACTTAACATTGCAAGGCTTTCTTTGCAAGCATATTTTTGGGAAATGATCTGACTTTTGGCACATAATAGTCCATATAAATATCAATACGCTGAGGTGATGGCTTAATTTTATTTTCCTATCTCAACTAGAATTGCTGCATCATTAATAGAAATATATACTATTTCTTATACTTTATATAACTTTTCTAAAGAAGTTAATAACAAAAGGATAACATACATTGTCTTGAAATACCAAGCTTTTGTTTAGTCTTTCATTAAATCAGCAAATATTAGTTGAGGGCCTGTCATGAGCCAGTAATTTGACAAAATTTTAGACACAAAGGCAAATTAAGACCCCTGCATTAAGGATGGCCATAATGGGGAAACTGAGTACATTTCCTTTTTTTAAGTTGCAACAATGCATCAACAGTGATATGTACAAGTAGAATTCAGGAAGCAATGAAACACTCCAACAGGATTCAAAAACTTCTCGGATATGTGGGTGCCACAAAAAGGAGCAGACAGAGGGTACATTTGGGAGTAAGAGGCAACCTCCAACAACTCAACCAGTCCAAAGGTTGTAGGAGCTTTGTTCAGCAAGGACTTGTTCCCTGAACTAGGAGAAAAGGCAGTCATTTCGTGTGCAGTTGACATAAAGTAGGTGCTGTCCCTTTTTTTTTTTTCATGAGTCTATCAAATGCAGGAACAAATGCTACAGAAAAATATTTCTCTTCTTTATTTTTCCCTTCTTTACTTAAACCACCCTTAGGAAAACTGAATGCTCCAGCAGTAGGTGCCAAACAAAAATCAGGTAGGTATTTCTCTGCAGTCAGAAAGTGCCTGGGCTCCCTTACCAATAAAAAGTGTTTGTGAAATCAATTGTGAGTATCTGCTGAATCAGGTTGATATGAGAACTAGATTTGCACAGCCCATCATATTCAGTCCTGGGAGATTTGACAGAACTGATATTTTATCACGGATACAAAGGGGATGAGCTCTGTTCTAATATATTCATAACTTGCTTGGCCACGCTGGGAAATAATATACATATGGTAATTTCAGAGACACAGTGTTCCCATTGCTCTTTTCTCATTCTGGGAACTCTGGGTGGCTTTTGTAAGTGCTGCAAAAATCAAAGGCAAAATTACCTGAAAATGTGGTTTTATATTCTGCCTATTCTCACTTTTGGGTGCCCACACACAATGTGTATGTGTGTATGTGTGTGTGTGTATAGTATTCTTTTCTATTTTGACCTAGAAAGCACAGCCCCTTACTATAGAGTGTTTTGAAATGACTCAATGACATCATTTATTTGTTCATTTGCAAGTATATATTAAGTACCTACCTTATGCAAGGCACTATGTTAAATTCTTATATTAGAACAATGAGAAAGAAGGAAGCATCTGACCATCTAACTCAGGGACTGTTTTTTTTCAAACTTTTCCAAAATCTGTGGTATTATATTTAAGGAGGGTGGGGAGGAGAATATAACATGGGTGCCTTAGATAGAAATAGACAACAATGAATGAGACAGTGGAGTGATGCAAAAGCTCTTCCAGAACACATGATTTCAATTAATAGAGTAAACAGATAAGGTGAGAATATAGCATGATTGGGCCAATGGATTGGGAAAGAAAGCCCCTTTTATAGACTTGGCATATTAAAAGAAGATGCCTAAAACAATTTTATTAGAAATTCCATTGTATATTTTACCTAGGGTGTGTCTTAATTAAAGTGTATTAAACTGTCAGAATTAACATATTAGTCCTTTGTAATCAGTCACTTCTTCATTTACTTAATGTATTTAACAAGCATTTACCAACATGCTACTATAAGTCAGTCAGTCATGATGGGCACTGCTCTCCTTGAGTTTCAATTCAGGTGAGAGGATAGGGGAAAAAAATAAAGTAACAAACAAATGCACCAAATACTTGGGCACTGAGATATGTGCTATGCAGAAAACAAACAAAGGCTGTGAGTCTGTAGGAGCTACTTGACCGAAGTCCATCTGGAGGCACCAGCACTACAAATAGGAGAGGGTAAAAGACAGAATATTTACCCTCAATATCTCTTTTTCTAGAAAATAGTTCTTCCCAGACAAGAGCAGTACAACTATCTAAATCAGCGTCAGCAAGCGCTGGCCAGCATGCCAAACCCCAACTGCCACTGTTTTTATGGATAAAGTTTTATGCATGTTTTGTAAATGAGATGTTTTTGGAGCACAGCCAAGCTGTTCTTTTACAAGTTGCCTGAGGCTGTTTTCACACCACAGCAGCAGACCCCTGGACCACAATGCCACAAACATTCACTATCTAGCTCTTTTTTTAAAAAAGATTTATTTATTTATTTGAAAGGCAGAGTTACAGAGAGGCAGAGGCAGAGAGGGAAAGACATCTTGAACCCGCTGGTTCACTCCCCAGATGGCCGCAATGGCCAGAGCTGTGCCAATCCGAAGTCAGGAGCCAGGAGCTTCTTCCAGGTCTCCCAAGTGGTTGCAGGGGCTCAAGAAAAATTGGGCCATCTTGCACTGCTTTCCCAGGCCATAGCACAGAGCAGGATCAGAAGTGGAGCAGCCAGGACTCGAACCAGCACCCAAATGGGATGCTGGCACTTCAGGCGATAGCTTTACCTGCTATGCCACAGAGTTAGCCCCCATCTAGCTCTTTATTAGAAAAGTTGGCCAGCTCTTCAACTAAGCCACTCATTGGCATAACCATCACAAGATTTTTTTTTTAATTCTGCTGTTTTCAGCCCTATGAGTTACAGAAACTCGATTAAATGTACCTAGTGATGTTAGCCAACATTTGTGCAGTGAGTTTATATCCCAGGATCTCTTTTAAATACTTTACATGAATTGTATTCCCTTTTATACTCAGAACAATCCTATTTGGTAGATGTTATTCTTACTGTGGCTTATGGATAAGGAAACTCAGAAAGATTAAGGACACCCCTAGATGTCACACCCGCAAACTAGTGGTAGAGTAAAGATTCAAAACTAAGAGTCAGCATTGTGGTGTAGCCAATAAAGCCACCACCTGAAACCTGCAACACTGGCATCCCATATGGTTGCTAGTTCGAGTCCCAAATGCTCCACTTCACATCCAGCTTCCAGATAATGCACCAGAAAAAGCAGCAGAAGATGGCCCAAGTGCTTGTGCCCCTGCACCCATGTGGGAGACCTAGAGGAAGTTCCTGAATCCTGGCTTGGCCTGGCCCAGCCCCAGCTGTTGTGGGCATTTGGGGAGTGAACCAGCAGATGGAAGATTTCTTTCTTTCTTTATCTCTCTGTCTCTTCCTATCTCTCTTTAACTCTGGCTTTCAAGTAAATAAATAAATATTTTTTAAAAATTCAAAACTAGACAGGTTAATTATAAACATTATTTTAAGCTGTGTCTGTGTTTAACACACTTTCTGCAACCCCACCATCATAATATAGATAGCTGCTTTTCTATTCCTAATTGGCATAAGGCAGCAAATATCTTGTACCAAAGAATTTAGAGCTTGCTTTGAAGACATACTGTATTGTTATTCCTTACTTAGTATTCAGAACTTAAAGTCTTCTAAGTAATTCCCTCTCAAGATTCATGGAAGAGCATTAGGTAGATAATTGGTGCCTTCAAGTGTGACCTTGCCCTCACTAGCAGTCCCAACTCTTTCTTCAATTATCCAGAAGTGCTCACTGTTAAATCCCCTAGATGATTCTGCAACTCGCCCCTTTTGTGTGTCTGGAGATGTGCCACTAGAGCAAACACTGACCTACCCCTTCCTCACCCTCATTTCCTAAGGCTCCAATACACCTTCAGGCTTCCAATACACCTAAGATTTCAATATACCTTGTAATATTCAAAATATTATAAAACAAATCTGCTTAGTAACTGACCAGTCAGAACAGATGCTGGCCAGTACACCTTAACAGTAGGTACCAGTTGAATGGCAGCCTTAGTGTTTTCTTGTTTTGCATTTTTCCATTAAAATATTTTATTGACAATATACATATTTATGGGGTACCATGTGACTTATCTTTTTTTGTGTGTCCCTAGAAGCATTTTTATATTTATTTAATATTTAACAATTTTAACATTTTTCATATTCACTTCATATGAAGATATTGCATACATAGCTATACATACTAATTTTTCTTGAAAAAAGTAGATATTAATATCATAATATGGGATTCATGACCATGACCACAAAGTGAGGAAAGATGATATAACTTCAGTGGAGACAATATTTATAAGAGTCTATATGTCAAATAATATGGCACCTGCTCAATTTTTTGCTTTATATATATTAACTTCCAAAATTAATAGAAAACAATATTTGTCTTTCAATATCTTTTCAATATTTCATATAACATAATGATATTCCTTTCTATCCATTTTATTTTTTTATTTTTATTTTTTTAATAATGCTTTTATTTAAAGAATATAAATTTCCAAAATACAGCTTATAGATTACAATGGCTTACCCCCCATAACTTCCCTCCCCTCCGCAACCCTCCCCTTTCCTACTCCCTCTCCCCTTGCATTCACATCAAGATTTATTTTCAATTCTCTTTATATACAGAAGATCAGTTTAGTATATATTAAGTAAAGATTTCAACAGTTTGCCCTCACATAGCAACACAAAGTGAAAAATACTGTTGGAGTACTAGTTATAGTATTAATTCACAATGTATAGCACATTAAGGACAGAGATCCTACATGATATATATATATATATATATATATATATGTATATATATATATACAGGCAGAGTGGACAGTGAGAGAGAGAGAGAGAAAGGTCTTCCTTTTGCTGTTGGTTCACCCATCTATCCATTTTATTGTGAATACCTGGATTTTATTCTTTTTATGGTTGTGTAATATTCTATCATGTATATATGCATTTCCTTTATGTAGTCATCAGTTGATGGACCATCTGGGTTGATATCATTCCTATTGTGTATTGGGCTGCTATAAACATCAGAATGCAGGCATCTCTTTCATATGCTGACTTCATTTCCTCTGGATATATTCCCAGAAGTGGGATAGCTTAGTCATGTGGTAGATCAATTTTAATTTTGACTAATCTCTATACTGTTTTCCATAATTGTACTAATTTGCACTCCCACCAAAAGTGTATTAGGATAACTTTTTCTTCACAACCTCTCCAGCATTTGTTTTTTATTTTCTGTTTTTGTTTTGTTCTATATTTTGGATAATAGCAATTCGAACAGGTGTAAGATGATACTTAATTTTAGTTTTTCATTTGCATTTTCCTGATGGCTATTGGTCCTGTTGGCCATTTATACGTTTTCCTTGAGAAATGACTATTCAAATCCTTTGCCCATTTCTTAATTGTATGTTTTGTTATTGAGTTTCTTAAGTTATTTCTGTATTCTGGATATTAATTATATTCTGGATATTAATCCTTTATCAGATACATAGATGAAAATATTTTTCCCATTCTTTTGGTTGTCTCTTCACTTTGTTAATTCTTTCCTTTTTTGTGCAGAGGCTTCTTAGAATCGTGTAATCCCATATGTCTTTTTGCTTTAATTGCCTATACTTTTGATGTGTCACCCAAAAAGTCTTTAAAAGTCTTTGCATAAAGAAGGATATACTTTTCTCTGAAGGGAGGAGAGAACTTCCACTTTGCTTATGGCCATGTCTAAATACTGACTGAGATTGTGACTCAAAAGGCTTCCATAGCCTTGGAAACTCATGTCAAGAGCCTCAGGTGACTTGTTAATTTAACAATTAACACTCTTATGTATGACATCAGTGATTGTTAATTGTTAAATTAACAACAGGAGTCGCTGTGCACTTACTTCCCATGAAGGACTTCTGTTTTCAATGTGTTTTATTAAGAGAATTAACTATAAAACTTGTGCTCAAACTGTGTATGTGTATATGTGTGCAGATTGTTGAAATCTTCTTTTAGTATAAAATTGGTCTTCTGAATATGAAGTTAATTAAAAATTAATCTTAATGGAGAATAGGACTGGGAATGGGAGAGGGAGGAGGAGGTCTGGTGGGAGTGGAAGGGCAGAAATGCTAGAAAGAATTACTATATTCCTTTTTTGTTTTTTGGACAGGTAGAGTGGAGAGTGAGAGAGAGAGACAGAGAGAAAGGTCTTTCTTTTCCCTTGGTTCACCCCCCAATGGCATGCTGTGGCCAGCGCACCGCGCTGATCCGAAGGCAGGAACCAGGTGCTTCTCCTGGTCTCCCATGGGGTGCAGGGCCCAAAGACCTGGGCCATCCTCCACTGCACTCCCAGGCCATAGCAGAGAGCTGGCCTGGAAGAGGAGCCACTGGGACAGAATCCAGCACCCCGACTGGGACTAGAACCCAGTGTGCCGGCACCGCAGGCAGAGGAATAGCCTATTCAGCCATGGCACCGGCCAGAATTACTATATTCCTAAAGTTGTACTTAGGAATTTGTACTCCTTAAATAAAAGGTTTCTTTGGGGAAAAAAAAAGTCTTTGTCTAGTCCGAGGTCTGGCAGTTTTCCCCTATACTTTATCTGGCAGTTTAATATTTTCAGGTTTTAAGTTTTGATCCTTGATGAATCTTGAGTTGATTTTTATCCTTGTTGTCATCTTCTTTTCCCTACCTAATAAGGCCTAAATCCATCAACAGTATTGTATTTTTCATTTATTCTTTCCAGTCCTCAACAAGTAACATTGATATAGAGTTAAGTGTTCACTTTTGTTTAATATAATGAATTGTTGAATTATTCATATTATAACCTAGGGATGAGGCAACCAGGCAAAGAAGTGTTTGTGTTATTACATATTCTATTTCAATAAACAACTCGTATGCATGGTATCTGTATCATTCAAAATGCCACAGTATAATCAATTATAAAACTGACAGATGGATATGGACTTTGAAGGTTGTTCAGATCTCTTACTCAAAACGATGATGATGGATTTAAGAGAAAGTAAAAGAATAATTGCCTTAAGTGAGATTCTTCAGGCATAATAAAGTTTCAGAAGACTTTTCTCTGCATTTATTAAGTTGAATAGAACTAATAAGGAGCCTCCATATCTTCACAAAGAATCAAAGTCAATTCCTTAACGAACTGCATCTGGATCTTCCAGCCTATAATAAACCGTATAGTTTATTATTTCTTTCTACACATATCGTAAATAAGTATAATACTCAATGGTTGGAATGGAGCAGTTTAGTTAAATTAATGTTCTTAAAATCTTGAAGTTGCCAGTGCCGCGGCTCAATAGGCTAATCCTCTGCCTGCGGCGCCAGCATACTGGGTTCTAGTCCCGGTCGTGGCACTGAATTCTGTCCCGGTCGCTCCTCTTCCTGTCCAGCTCTGCTGTGGCCCAGGAGTGCAGTGGAGGATGGCCCAAGTCGTTGGGCCCTGCACCCGCATGGGAGACCAGGGGAAGCACCTGGCTCCTGGCTTCAGATTGGCATGATGCACCGGCTGTAGTGCACTGGCCGCAGCAGCCTTTGAGGGGGTGAACCAACGGAAAAGGAAGACCTTTCTCTCCGTCTCTCTCTCTCACTGTCCACTCTGCCTGTCAAAAAAAAAAAAAAAAAACCTTGAAGTTAACTTGAAAATTTGTGTTTCAATCTTTATTCTCTTAAAAATATGTTTAATTTTTATAGTTTATTTTTCACTGATTTATTTATAATTGTTTTCTATATATTTTCAAAATACTATGCAAGCATATTAGTATTTGGAAAATTGATAATAGACCCCCAAGAAAAAATATATACGTAATATTCAGTGTACAAATTGGCTTTGAAGAGACCTATCCTTGAGTCATTACTTCCATTAAAACTTCTCTTAAATACAAAATATTTTATAGACTAATAAAAGTTAGATAATAATGCACACTTTGTTTCATTACTTTAACAGTTTGCTTTCCTTTCTTTAAATATCAGAGACATATACTTATGTCTGTGAGTACCTAGGAAAATTCTGTTTTTATGTTCCTATAACCTAACTTTTTTTGCTAATGTAGTAGGATGGTTAATCTTTCTACCATACATCTTCAATTGAAAGGTATTTTTTCTCTTTTTTCATGATTGTTAACCCAAACTCATTGTATTACCAGCACTTGTTGAAAATTGTAAGGCAAATATGCTTATTTAAACCCCCTATAACTCAACTATTTACAAAATTTTTCTTTTGAGTACACTGAAAAACATTTCCCACATCAAATTCAAGAAAGATAACTTCCTTCTTTCTTATCTTTCTCTTTTTTGTACTCTTTGATCACTATCTCATCTTTCCCTTACCATTTGCCCCAACAGGAACTCTCTTTTATTTATTTTTGATATCTTTGAACTTAGAATATTCATAATTTCTGCATATCAGAGTTTTCTGTTGGTAGTGAGTAAAAAAATGGTAGCGAGTAGAACAATCGTTAACTTCTTAGATTTATTGGAACAAAGCAAGCTCAACAGGGTCAATGTCCTTTCAAGAATTTCTGGATGGGCGAGGAACCTGCCCTGAACCATATGATTGATCCTGACTGATGCCCAGTTCCACCCTAACCAGCATAAAGTACAAATCTTTGAAACAAAATAAGATAGGACAAATGTATAGATGCTCTTTCTTTTGATTTTTTACGTAGGGTGCTTTTCTAAATCACAATTTTTGAATCTCATTGACTTGTGCCTTTCACGTGAATAATGAAACCAAAATATACACCCATTAAATCCTATTCTGTGTTCTAGAAATTCCCAATCCTCTTTCCACTCCCTTCCCCTCACCAAACAGCAAACTAATCAAATGAGGGATCCTCTGACTGCCCAACTGCTCCGTGAGAGTGCTAATTTTATCACCAGGCCTTTTTCAGTAATTGGGATAGTATAGAATGTACCTTTCTTAACCATTTTTAAGAGTACAGTTCAGCAGTGTTAAGTACATTTACCTTGTCATGCAGTCCCATCTCCAGAACTCTTGTCATCTTGCAAAACTGGAAGTAGCATTACTTCTTTTAAAAGGCAGTTATTACCAGAGAATTATAGTTTTCTTGCACATAATTGAAATAGCTAATCTTCACCTCTTTCAAAAAGCCCTCAAATTTTTTGTTAAAACAGTTTCAAGTAGCTCTAAGCCTCAAGCCTGAGGTTTATCTCTATCCCAGGTCAATCTAGTTCATTAGACTTTTAAACTTTTTTTTCCAAAGTATATTCTCTTTAAATCCATGTGTGCATAAGTGGTCATTTAGTCATTTTAGCCTATAAATTGAAATTAAGCATTTTAATATTTTAATATTTCAAACATTTTCTTCCTGGCTGGTTCTCATTAAAATGTATGCCTTTCCATTAAGGGATCTGATGCATTATGGTAATAGTTTCTATGCGCCTTTTCTTGTCTTATTTTGTGATTGGAAACATCATTGCAGTTGGAACCTTTCACAATATGCACTCAGATGTGTAGCTGAATCAGCTCATATCTCTGCTGAAAAAGGTAGCTCTGAAATACTAGTACATGAACCAGTAGGAAAAAGGGTTGTGGAAGATAATGGTTTTCCTACTGGGTTTCTAGGAGCCCTAGGTCTCTGTGGTCTTGCCTCAAGAGTGACCACAATGAAAAAATAAGAGGCAAAATGAGTGAGACTGGCTGCTGGCTCCTTCTTGCCCTCTACTAGCTACTCCCATCTCTTTTATATATTGGGATTTAACATAAGATTTTCTGTTAAAATCATGCTGCTTAAAAACAATGTCTTGGGTGGACACAGTGGTAGAGTGTTAAGCTGCTGCTTGGGAGCCACCAATCCATGCCAGAGTGCTACTTAGAGTCCCAGCCACTCCACTTCCAATCCAGCTTCCTACTAATGCATCAAGGGAGGCAACAGTTAATGGCTCTAATGCTTGGGACCCTGCCACTGACATGGGAGACCTGGACAGAATTCCTGGCACCTGGCTTCAGCCTGGCTCAGCCCTGGCTGTTGTGGGCATTTCGGCAATGAGCCAGCAGATGGAAGATTCCAGAGTGTGTGTGTGTGTGTGTGTGTGTGTGTGTGTCACTTTGCCTTTCAAGTAGATAAAAAATATGATTCAAATGTCTTTAAAAGACATTTACTTAAACAGGTCTGGATAAATAATTATAGCCCAGTCACTGAAAACCTCTGTGGTCCCTAGACCAATCATAAACCTTCTTGAAGCTTCGTTTTTTAATGAGCAGAATGAAGACAATAATATGTGTTGTTACCTCCATGTTGCTTTGCAGATTAAAAAGAAGAATGTGCAGTGTACCTCCTCATGTTTAGGCAGTATTTGCTGACGGTATCCTGCTTTAGAAATCGCAGGGCACTGAGCATCACAGGAGCTTCACTTTTTCTTTTCCTTTTCTATCTCCTTCTACCTTCTTTCTCATCTATAAGAGCTCAAGAAGAAAAAATATTTATGCAGACATTTTCTTTTACATTTTCTCTTTGTTTCGTCCTGTAAAGCTATAGTTCTCAAAGTGTAGACCTTGGGCCAGCAATGTCAGCATCACCTGGAAATAGAGTAAAAATGTGAATCATCAGAACCCACTCCAGACCTAGGAATCAGAAACTCTGGAGCTAAAATTGAGCTATCTAAGTTTCAAACCTCCCACATGCTTCTGAAGTTCGAAACACATTGTTAATAATAATGACTTGAGAAAATGCAAGATGCCTAAATAGGGCAAAGATATACTAATTCTGACCACAGTAAGATAAGAAAAGAGGGGGAAAACCCATTCCCATAGAACAGTTGGAGAGTGGTTTGCAGTGGGAATTCTACAAAAAGTAGAGACAGCATGGAGAGGTGGGGACAATTGAATCACTCAGCAGCAAGCAGGGCACTGCCAGTGACTCCCAGCCAGCAGCTGGAGGGAACACCATCTTCTTGGAACAGGACACCTGACAACCAGCAGGGAGGAAGCACTAGAGGCTGCTACAGACCTCACATGACTGGGGGGTTTTATTGGAGGGATAAATCCACAGTCCCCACTGACTTTGAGTCTGGCATGAAGCGTTGGCAGGGAGCAGGGCACCCATGTAGGCCCTTGAAGTACACCCCCTCCCATTCAATTAGGTGTTTAGACTCAACTTGCCAAGGCCGTACACCAGCAAACCTCTATCAGTTAGGCAGCGGGCTCTTGGAACACCATAGTTCTTTCAGTGGATGACAGAGGCTTCTGGGGCTCCTGTTCCCTGTGATCGTAGGAGACCTGTGATTATGGGAGACTTGTACCTTGTGACGGTGAGATTTCTGTGACTGTGTAACAGGGTATGCAATAGGGTTTGGGTGAGTCATTTGGAAATCACTATGTCTGGTTTCAGAGGCTCAGGTTTCCATGCTTATACTGAGAAATGGACAGATACTTTGTATGAGTCATACACTTGCATGAATGAGGTGCTAGGCACTGTGAGTTCACCTTGGCAAAGAATAGCTAATGCTATGATAACACCAGCCAATGCAATCGTACTGTCCCCTCTGCTTGAAATAGAGGAGATTGACCATGCCCAACATGGGTATCATCTTGAACTCTTGCCTCCCCCTCAAGAACTAGCCAGAGCTCCCTACCCTCACCCAGCATATCCTTCTATATATCCACTAAAGGAGCAGACACTCCACTAAGCCACAGAGATATGTTTTAAATATAGAAGCCATCAGAGGGAAAAATCAACAAGTGGTTCCACAAATACCTAAAAATGAGTGTAGAAATACAAGAAACATGAACACCCCAAAAGGAACACAACATTTCAATATGAATATGAATATGAAGAGACTGATGAAATACCCAAAAGGAATTCAAAAGAATGATCATAAGACTACTCAGACACATGGAGAAGAAAATACATGAGTTAAAGAAATCCATACATGACATGAATGAAAAAATCTGCTGAGAGATAGAGACAGATACACTGAAGAGAAATCAAACTAAAATATTAGAAATGAAGAATTCAATATATCAAATAAAACATACTGTGGAAAGCCTTAATAACAGACTTGGTGAGGTAGAGAAAAATATCCAAGCTAGAAGACAAATATTTGGAAATATATCAGACGAAAGAAGAAGAAGAAGAGGGAAGAAGGGAAAGAAATTAGAAAAGCTGAAATTGTGTTCAAGATTTATGGAATACTATCAAATAACCAAATGTACCTGTCTAGGAGTTCCTGAAGGTATGGAAAGAGATAATGGATTAGAAGACCTACTCTGTGAAAAAGTAGCAGAAAATCCCCTAATTTGGAGAAAGATAGGGGTATCCAAGTATGGGAAGCACATAGAACCCTTAGTAGACATGATCATAAAAACATTATAGTCAAACATTATAGTCAAACTTTCAAAAGTAAAACATAAAGAAAAGATTCTGAAATATGCATGAGAGAAACACCAAATTACCTTTAAGGGATCTCCAATTAGACATCTCATTAGACACCTTACAGGCTAAGAAAGAATAGAGAGGAATAGTATATGTCCTAAAAGAAAAAAACTGTCAACTCAGAATACTGTAACCAGGAAATTTCTCATTTATAAATGAGATAAAGACTTTCCAAACAAAGAAATTGAAAGAAGTTATTACCGCTCACCCAGCCTTACAAATGGTACTTAAGGGTGTGCTACACACAGAAACAGAGAAAGATAGTCAGCAACATGAAAGAATATGAAGGTAGAAAATCTCCTAGTAGAAATACAGAGGAAATCCAAGGTGAACAATAGGAATATTTATGGGAAAATGTCAGGATAAAATTGCTACTTATCAATAATTACCTTGAATATAAATGGCCTAAATTCTCTAATTAAAACATGTAGAGGCCAGCCCCACAGCTCACCTGGCTAATCCTCTGCCTGTGGCACTGGCACCCCGGGTTCTAGTCCCGGTTGGGGTGCCAGATTCTGTCCAAGTTGTACCTCTTTCAGTCCAGCTCTCTGCTGTGGCCCGGGAAGGCAGTGGAGGATGGCCCAAGTCTTGGGTCCTGTACCCACATGGGAGACCAGGAAGAAGCGCCTGGTTCCTGGCTTTGGATCGGCGCAGCGTGCCGACCGTGGCGACCATTTGGGGGGTGAACCAATGGAAGGAAGACCTTTCTCTCTGTTTCTCTCTCACTCACTAACTCTGCCTGTCAAAAAAAAAAAAAACATATAGACTGAATGGATTAAAAAACATGACCCATTACACTGCCTACAATAAACACAACTCACCAACAAAGACATAGACAGATGGAAAAAGATATTCCATACTAACAGGATGCAAAAATGAGCAGGAGTAAGTATCCGAATATAAGACAAAATAGACTTTAACACAGAAACCATTAAAAGATACAAAGAGGGGTACTATATAATGATTAGGGGATCAATTCAACAGAAATATGAGACTATAGTAAATGTATATTTACTATATTTACCCAGTGCTAGGGCTCCTGGCTATTTAAAACAAATGTTAAAAAATTAAAACAAATGTTAATAAATCTAAAGGGATACATAGGCACCAAAATGATAAGTATGGGGAACTTCAACACACTGCTTTCATCAATGCACAGATCAACTAGACAAAAAAAAATCAGTGAATAAACAACAGAGCTAATCTAAACTATGCACCCTATGGATCTAATTGATATCTTTGGAACATTTAATCCCAGGGCTGCAGAATATACAATCTTTTCATCATTGCATGGTACTTTTTTTAGGATAGACCATTTGATAGACCATAAAGCAAGATTCAGCAAATTAAAAAAATTTAAATCATACAATGTATCTTTACTGACCACAATGGAATAAAGCTAGAAATTAATAATTTAAGAAACTCTAGAAAATATGCAAACACATGGAGTCTGAACAACATGCTTCTGAATCAACAATTGGTCATAGAAGAAATCAAAAGGGAAATCAAAAAAATTCCTAGAAACAAATGAAGATGACAACACAACATATCAAAACATATGAGATACGGCAAAAGCAGTGGGAAAAAGAGGGAAGCTTGCAGCAATTAGCACCTACATCAAGAAATTGCAAAGGCATCAAATAAATTATCCAACAATGTATCTCCAAGAACTAGAAAAAGAAGAACCCCTAATGTGTAATTGGTAGGAGGAAAGAAATAATTAAAATTAGAGAAGAAATAAACAAAATTGAAAGAAAAGATGCAAAAGATTAGTGAAATGAGGAGCTGTGTATTTGAAAAAAGAAACAAAATTGATATCCCATTGGCCCAATTAATCTCAAAAAAGGAGAGAAGACCCAATTTTAAAAGTCATTGATGAAAAAGATGTTACAGTGGATACCACAGAAACAAAAGGAATCAACAGGAATTATTACAAACAGCTATATGCCAACAAACTGGAAATTCTAGAAGAAATAGATTTATGGATACATGTACCAAAATTGAATCATGAAGACACTGAAGAAAATTGACCAATAACCAAGGTAGAAATTCAATCAATCATAAAGACCTTCCCAACAAAGAAAATATCAGGACCAAAAGACTTTACTGCTGAATTCTATCAGACTCTTAAAGAAGAACTAATTTTTATTCCTCTCAAACTGTTCATAAGAATTTAAAGGATGGGAATCTTTCCAGACTTCTTCTTTTTTTTTTAATAATGCTTTTATTTAAAGAATATAAATTTCCAAAATACAGTTTATAGATTACAATGGCTTCCCCCCGCCATAACTTCCCTCCCACCCGCAACCCTCCCCTTTCCTGCTCCCTCTCCCCTTCCATTCACATCAAGATTCATTTTCAATTCTCTTTATATACAGAAGATCAGTTTAGTATATATTAAGTAAAGATTTCAACAGTTTGCTCTCACATAGCAACACAAAGTGAAAAATACTGTTGGAGTACTAGTTATAGTATTAATTCACAATGTATAGCACATTAAGGACAGAGATCCTACATGATATATATTTTTTTAAATTGATTAATTTTCTATACAATTTCCAATTTAACACTGATTTTTTTTCATTTTTAATTATCTTTATATACAGAAGATTGATTCAGTATGTACTAAGTAAAGATTTCATCAGTTTGGACCCACACAGAAACACAAAGTGTAAAATACTGTTTCAGTACTAGTTATAGCATTACTTCACATTGGACAACACATTAAGGACAGATCCCACATGAGACGTAAGTACACAGTAACTCCTGAAGTTGATTTAACAATTTGACACTCTTGTTTATGGCGTCAGTAATCTCCCTAGGCTCTAGTCATGAGTTGCCAAGGCTATGGAAGCCTTTAGGGTTCGCTGACTTCAATCTTATTCCGACAGGGTCATAGTCAAAGTGGAAGTTCTCTCCTCCCTTCAGAGAAAGGTACCTCCTTCTTTGATGGCCCCATTCGTTCCACTGGGATCTCACCCACAGAGATCTTTCGTTTAGGTCTTCTTTTTTTTCCAGAGTGTCTTGGCTTTCCATTCCTAAAATACTCTCATGGGCTCTTGAGCCATATCTGAATGCCTTAAGGGCTGATTCTGAGGCCAGAGTGCTATTTAGGACATCTGTCATTCTATGAGTCTGCTGTGTATCTCACTTCCCATGTTGGATCCTTCTCTCCCTTTTTCATTCTATCAGTTAGTATTAGCAGACACTAGTCTTGTTTGTGTCATCCCTTTGACTCTTAGACCTATCAGTGTGATCAATTGTGAACTGAAATTGATCACTTGGATTAGTGAGATGGCCTTGGTACATGCCACCTTGATGGGATTGTATTGGAATTCCCTGGCACGTTTCTAACTCCTATGAAGCTAGCATCATCCTAATTTCAAAAATAGAAAAAGATACAACAAACCAAGAGAATTATAGACCAACATCCATGATGAACATAGATGCAACAAAATATTAGCTATTCGAATCCAACAACACATCAGAAAGATCATTCACTTGGACCAAATGAGGTTTGTCATTGGTATACAGGGATGGTTCAATATACAAAATTCAATAAATGTGATATATGACATTAACAAATTGAAAAACAACAACCATTTTATGATTTAAATAGATGCAGAGAAAGCTTTTGATAAACTACAGTGTCTTTGTATGATAAAAAACTTAAAGTAAATTAGGTATAGAAGGAACATTCATCAACACAATTCAGGCAATATGACAAAACCACAGCCAGCATCATATTGAATGGGGAAAGGTTGGAAGCATTTCCACTAAGATCCAGAACAATATAAGGATGCACGCTTTCACCATCGCTATTCATTATAGTTCTGGAAGTTTTAGCCAGAGCCATTAGATGAGAAAAAGATATCAAATGGACATAAAATGGAAAGGAGAAAGTCAAGTTATCCCTGTTTGCAGATGACATGTTCCTATATATCTGAGAACCAAAAAATTGCACTAAGAAACTATTAGAGCTTATAAGGGAATTTGGTAAAAATTTCAGCATATAAAGTCAACACACAAAAATTAATAACGTTTGTGTTTACAGAAAATGCCATGTCTGAGAAAGAACTTCTAAGACCAGTCTCATCTATAACACCTAATAAAAATTTAAATACTTTGGAATAAATGTAACCATGGGTGTGAAAATCTCTACAATGAAAATTACAAAACATTAAAGAGAGAAACAGAGGAAGGCACAAAAAATTGAAGAATCTTCTATGTTAGTGGATTGGAAGAATTAATATCACCAAAATGTCCATACTACCCAAAGCACTTTACATATTGAATGCAATGCAAATCAAAAAAAAAGGACGTTCTTCTAAGATCTAGGGGAAAAAAATGCTATAATTCATATGGAAACAAAAGAGACCCTGAATAGCTAAAGCAATCTTAAACAACAAAAACAAAGCTGGAGGCATCACAATACCAGATTTCAAGACATACTTCAGGGCAGTTATAATGAAAACAGCCTGGTACTGGCACAAAAATAGACATGTAGAAGGATGGAACAGAATAAAAATTTCATAAATTAATCTGTGTAGCTACAACCAAATAATCTTTGCTAAATGAGCTAAAATCAGTCCCTGAAGAATGGACAGTCTCTTCAACAAACGGTGTTGAGAAAATTCAATCCACACATGCACAAGTGTGAAACACCCCTACCTTACACTATATGCAAAAATCAACTCACAATGGATTAAGGATCTAAATCTATCACCTGACCATCAAATTGCTTGAAGAAAACATTGGGAAAATTCTGCAAGACACTGGCATAGGCAATGACTTATTATAAAAGACACCAGAAGCACAGGCAATAAAAGCAAAATTTGACAAATAGGATTACATCAAGCTATTACATCAGCATTACATCAGCATTCTATAGTCAAAGCCTCCTCACTACAAAGGAAATACTCATCAAAGTGAAGAGGCAACCAATGGAATCGAAGAAAGTATTTGTAAACTGTGCAACTAATAAAAGGACTGATATCCAGAATTTATAAAGAGCTCAAGAAACTCAGTAACAAAAAAAATCAATCCAGTTAAGAAATGGGCAAATAACATGATCAGACATTTTTCCAAAGATGAAATACAAATGGCCAATGGTCATATGAAAAACTGCTCAGGTGCAGTGGCTGATAAATCAAATGGAGAAACCAGAAAATCCAGAAGTTGAAATCTGGCTAGAGAAACTAGAAAAGCTGGAAGGGAATGCAATCCATCTTAAACAGAATAAAGAATCTGTCAAGATATTCAGAAGCCTGAGATGAGATTTTAGAGTCTGTTGTAAAAGATAATCCAGGTACACAGTAGACTCATAGAATGGCAGATGTCCTAAACAGCACTCTGGCTTCAGAATCAGCCCTTAAGGCATTCAGATCTGGCTGAAGAGCCCATGAGAATATTTCAGACGTGGAAAACCAAGACACTCTGGCAAAAAAAAAAAAAAAACTAAATGAAAGATCTCTGTGGGTGAGATCCCAGTGGAAAGAACTTTGACTATGACCTTATCTAAATAAGATCAGAGTCGGTGAACTCAAAAGGCTTTCATAGCCTTGGCAACTCATGACAAGAGTCTAGGGTGATTACTGACGCCATAAACAAGAGTGTCAATTTGTTAAGTCAACAACAGGAGTCACTGTGCACTCACTCCCCATGTAGGATCTCTGTCCTCAATGTGTTGTACAATGTGAATAAATGCTGTAACTAGTACTCAAACAGTATTTTTCACTTTGTGTTTCTGTGTGGGTGCAAACTGTTGAAATCTTTACTTAATATATACTAAATTGATCTTCTGTATATAAAGAGAATTGAAAATGAATCCTGATGTGAATGGAATGGGAGAGGGAGTGGGAGAAGGGAGGGTTGTGGTGGGAGGAAAGTTATGGGGGAAAAGCCATTGTAATCCATAAACTGTACTTTGGAAATTTATATTTATTAAATAAAAAAATTTTAAAAACCCACATTCCTGGACATAATTGCCAGAACATTTCTATTCAGTACAAAAAAAAGATAATCCAGGAACAAGTAAGGAGGGTCAAGACTTACGACAGAATAGGCACAAATTCAGAGGCAAAAAAGGACCAGTGAAGTCTAACCCATTATCAAAGGGAGGTGGTTGTGTATCCCTCCTGCTGCCTTTGCTTCCCTCCTTTCTTACTAAAAACCAGTGCACACAAAAGCTAGGTCAAGAGGCTTGAAGGACAGAGGCAGCAAAATACTGTGTGTGTTGAGCAAATTAGGGCCAGAGAAGAAAGCAATTCTGCAAGATCGAGTTTGCTTTGCAGGTCCTGTTCCCTAGGTACGATTTCTCTCACCAGCTCTCTCTCCTTCTCCATGCTTCTCCCTTAGCTGACCTCACTAGTACTAAAAGGTAAGAAATTTTTTTCTTCTATTTCTTAATTTTAAAAGACACAGATTAGAACTCTCTAAGGAAAAATGACACAAAACTCTAAATCAGATTAAGTTAAATTTTTACTTTGGTAGCCTTACATACATTATTTTTCTTTAAGTCAGAAATTCAAAAGCAACAACACAATGTTCCTCAAGCCAGTGTCACAGATGGTTTAAGTGAGTTGCCTGCATCATGCCAACCACATAGAAATATTCTAGAACAGTAGTTCCCAAACATTGTTGCACATTAAAATTTCAACACTCACATGGCATCCCACACCATTAAATCAGAACATTAAGGATGAGAGCCAAGGTCAATTTTTAAAGTTTCTCACATGATTTCAATGGGCAACAGATCTTTGGAACTACTGTCTTAGAAAATGTTTAACAAATCCCCAATACTGGCTCGATATAGTGTCATTGTGCTTTTTGCCAACACGTGAAAAGAAACAGAAGACATTTTATCTTCAATTAAATTGAATGAAATGCCTGTTCATTGAAATTGTATACTAACTTATTACAGGAGGAGAGTTTTTTATTTCAGTCAAGATAATAATCAAACCAGTATCTCAGCATTCTATAGTCAAAACAAATGCCAGTGGTTAAAACTTTTAAAAATTTTAAAAAGAATACAAATTTCATAAGTGCAACTTTAGAAATACAGTTATCCTTCCCACCATACCTGCCCTCCCACCCACACACTCCCACCCCTCCTCCTCTTCCCTCTCCCCTTCTTAGTCCCATCCCCCATTAAGATTCATTTTCAATTAACTTTGTATACAGAAGACCAAATCTGTAATAAGTAAAGATTTCAACAACTTGTGCATACACACACATACACACAAAAAATCCCTGATAACTAGTTTTACAGTTAACTCACATAATACAACTCATTGAGGACAGAGGTCCTGCGTGAAGAGTTAGCGCACAATAACTCCTGTTGTTAATTTTTTTTTTTTTTTTTTTTTTTTTACAGGCAGAGTGGACAGTGAGAGAGAGAGACAGAGAGAAAGATCTTCCTTTTGCCGTTGGTTCACCCTCCAATGGCCGCCGCGGTCGGCGCGCTGCGGCCGGCGCACCGCGCTCCTCCGATGGCAGGAGCCAGGAGCCAGGTGCTTTTCCTGGTCTCCCCATGGGGTGCAGGGCCCAAGCACCTGGGCCATCCTCCACTGCACTCCCGGGCCACAGCAGAGGGCTGGCCTGGAAGAGGGGCAACCGGGACAGAATCCGGTGCCCCGACCAGGACTAGAACCCGGTATGCCGGCGCCGCAAGGCGGAGGATTAGCCTGTTGAGCCACGGCGCCGGCCTCCTGTTGTTAATTTTAACAATTAACACTCTTCTGTATGATGTCATTGACCACCCGAGGCTCTTGACATAAGCTACCTAGTATATGGAAGCCTTTTGAGTCCACAAACTCCATCAGTATTTAGACAAGGCCATAAGCAAAGTGGAAGTTCTCTCAACCCTTTAGAGAAAAGTACATCCTACTTTGATGGCCACTTCATTCTGCTGGGGTTTCATTACAGATATCCTTTTTGTAGAACATTTTTTTGCCATACTGTCTTAGCTTTCCATGCCTGAAATTCTCTCACAGGCCTTTCAGCCAGACCATGAAGCCTTAAGGGCTGATTTTTTAAAAAAAGATTTATTATTTTACTTGAAAGTCAGAGTTACATGGAGAGAAGAAAAGGGAAGGAGGGAGAGAGGGAGGAACAGTCTTCCATCTTCTGGTTCACTCCCCAAATGGCTGCAATGGCTGGAGCTGTGCTGATCCGAAGGCAGGAGCCAGGAGCTTCCTCTGGGTCTCCCACGTGGGTGGAGGGGCCCAAGGACCCGAGCCATCTTTTATTACTTTACCAGGCCCCAGGAGAGAGCTAGATTGGAAGTGGAGCAGCCAGAACTCGAACTGGCGCCCATATGGGATGTCAGCACTGCTGGAAGTGGCTTTACCCACAACACCATAGCACCAGCCTCAGGGCTCATTCTGAGGTCAGAGTATTTCTTAAAGCCATCATCATTCTATGGATGTGTGGACTGCTTCCCATGTTGGAACAGTCTCTCCTTTTTAATTCTACCTATTATTATTACCAGACACTTGGTCTTATTTATATGATCACTTTAACATTTAATCCTATCTATATGTTTACTTTAATATGATCACTTTAATAATTAAGATGGAATTTTGCCACCAGACATAATGGGATTTGGAGCCTCTTGAAAAGTTTTTTAACTGTGCCCTTAGAAGTAAGTCACTAAGAATATGCGCAGACCTATACAGCTTTGCAGTGACAAATGTCCTCCTCTCTTTCTTATTCCCACTCTTAGAGATCCATCCTCAAGTGACTTTATACACACGTGATTAACTCTATGTTAAGTAAAGATAGTAAAAATAGTATGAAGGAAAAAAAAATAACAACAAAAGATGGAACGGTTCCTCGACCATCAACACAAGGGCAGCTCAAGTCATCCCTTCTCAAAAAGTCAATTTCATTTCTACAGATTTTGTTTTAGGTGCTCGATTAGTTCTCACAGATCAGGGAGAACATATGATCTTTGTTGCTTTGGGACAGGCTTATTTCACTAAGTATCATGTTTTCCATATTTATCCATTCTGTTGCAAATAAAAAGATTTCATTTTTTAACCACTTTATAGTATTCCATAGTGTACATATCCCATAATTTCTTTATCCAGTCTTCAGTTGATGGGCATTTGGGTTGATTCCATGTCTTTGCTATTGTGAAACTGAGCCACAATAAAGGTGAGATGCAGATAACACTTTTATTTAATGATTTCATTTCCCTTGGGTAAATTCAAGGGGTGGGATGGCTGGGTCATATGGTAGAACTATACTCAGATTTCTGAGGTATCTCCACACAGTCTTCCTTAATGTCTTTACCAGTTTACATTCCCACCAAAAGTGGATTAGGGTGCCTTTTTCCACACATTCTCACCAGAATTTGTTGTTTTTGATTTCTGTATGAAAGCCATTCTAACTGGCATGAGGTAAAACATCATTGTGGTTTTAATTTGCATTTTGCTGATGGCTAGTGATCCTGAGCATTTTTTCATATGTTTGTTGGCCATTTGAATTTCCTCTCTTGAAAAATGTCTGTTTAAGTCCTTGGCCCATCTCTTAAGAGGGTTGTTGGTTTTGTTGTTGTGGAGTTTCTTGTCTCTTTGTAGATTCCAGTTATTAATCCTTTACCAGCTGCATAATTTGCAAATAATTTCTGCCATTCTGTTGGTTGCCTCTTAACATTCTTCTTAACATTGCATTACAGAAACTTCTCAATTTTATGTAATCCCATTTATTTTTGTTTTGACTGTTTGTGCCTCTGGGGTCTTTTCCAAGAACTCTCTGACTATGCCAATGTCTTCCAGGGTTTCCCCAATGTTCTCTAATAATTTGATGGTGTCCCGTTGTAGATTTACATCTTTAATCCATGTTGAGTGGGGTTTTTTTTGTAAGGTATAATGTAGGAGTCTTGTTTCACACTTCTGCATGTGGAAATCTAATTTTCCCAGAACCACTGTTGAAGAGACTGTCCTTGCTTCATGGATTGGTGTTAGCCCCTTAGTCAAACATAAGTTGGTTATAGAGGTTTGGTTTGATTTCTGACATTTCTATTCTGTCCCATTGGTCTATCCATCTGTTTTTGTATCAGTACCATGCAGTTTTGATTATAACTGCCTTATAGCATTTCTTGAAATCTGGTATTATGATCCCTCAGCTCTGTTTTTGTTGTAGAAGACTGCTTTAGCCATTCAAGGTCTCCTGTGCCTTATATGAATTTCAGCATCATTTTTTCTATATCTGAGAAGAATGTCTTTGATATTTTGATGCATATTACATTGAATCTGTAAATTGCTTTCAGAAGAATGGACATTTTTATGATATTGAATCTTCCAATCATGAACACTGAAGATTTTTCGATTCTTTCAGTCTCCTTTTTTTGTATCTTCTTCTATTTCTTTCTTTAATGTAATTCTTTTTAATGTAATTTCTTTTTGTAATTCTCATTGTAGAGATCTTTGATATCCATGGTTAAATTTATTCCAAGATATTTGAATTTTTTGTAGCTATTATGAATGGAATTTATTTTAGAAGCTCAATCTCAGCCTTGGCACTGTCTGTGTATACAAAGGATGTTGATTTTTGTGTATTGACATTATATTCTGCTACTTTACCAAACTCCTCTATTAGTTCCCACAGTCTCTTAGTGGAGTCTTTTGGGTCCCCTATATATAGAATCATGTCATCTGCAAATAGGGATAGTTTGACTTCCTCATTTCCAATTTGTACCCCTTTGATTTCTTTTTCTTGCCTGATGGCTCTGGCTAAAACTTCTAGGACTATATTGAATAGCAATGGCGAGAGTTGGCATCCCTGTCTGGTGCCAGATTTCAATGGAAATGCCTCCAATTTTTCCCCATTCAATATAATTCTGGCCATAGGTTTGTCATAAATTGCCTTAATTGTGTTGAGGAATGTTTCTTCTAAACCCAATTTTCTTAAAGTTTGTATTTTGTCAAGTGTTTTCTATGCATCTATTGAGATAATCATATGATTTTTGTTTCTCAGTTTGTTAATGTGGTGTATCACATTGATTGATTTTCAAATGTTGAACCATCCCTACATACCAGGGATAAATCCCACATGGTCTGGTTCAATGATCTTTCTTATGTGTAGTTGCATTCGGTTGGCCAGGATTTTGTTGAGTATTTTTGCATCTATGTTCATCAGGGAGATAGGTCTATAGTTTTTATTCTCTGTTTGATCTTTTCCAGGTTTAGGAATTAAGGGGATATTGGCTTCACAGAAAGAATTTCAGCGGATTCCCTCCCTTTCAATTGTTTTGAATAATTACAGAAGAACTGGGATTAGTTCTTCTTTAAATGTCTGGTAGAAATCAGCAGTGAAGCTATCCGGTCCTAGGCTCTTCTTTTTTGGTAGCATGTTTATTACTGATTCAATTTCTTTCATGGTTACGGGTCTGTTTAGGTTTTCTATGTCTTCATTGCTCAGTTTAGGTAGGTTGTAGCCATTTCTTCTAGGTTTCCCAATTTGTTGGCATACATCTCTTTGTAGTGGTTTCTGATGATTCTTTTTCTTTCTGTTGTATATGTTTCATATTTTCATTACCATCTTTAATTTTACTAATTTGAGTCTTCGCTCTCCTTTTTTTGGTTAGTTGGGCCAATGGTGTGTCAATTTTGTTTAATTTTTCTAAAAATCAGCTCTTCATTTTGTTGATCTTTTATATTATTTTTTGGTTTCAATTTTGTTGATTTCTTCTTTAATTTTAATGATTTCTTCTACTCAATTTGGGTTTGGTTTGCTTGTTTTTCTAAATCCTTGAGGTGCATAGAGAGATCATTTAGTTGGTACCTTTTCAGTTTCTTGATGTAGGTAAAATTGCTATAAACTTTCCTCTTAGCACTGCTTTTGCTGTATCCCACAAATTTTGATAAGTTGTATTGTCATTTTCGTTTGTTTCTAGAAATGTTTTGATTTCTCTTTTGATTTCTTCTATGACCCATTGTTCAGTCGGAATTATGTTGTTCATTCTCCATGTGTTTGTGTATGATGCAGAGATTCTTAAGTTGTTGATTTTGAGCTTCATTGCATTGTGACCTGAGTAGATGCATGGTAGAATTTCAATTTTTTTGAATTTTCTGAGGCTCCCTTTAAGGCCTAGCATATGGTCAATCCTAGAAAAAGTTCCGTGCACTAGGGAGAAATATGCATACTCTGTGGCTGTGGGGTGGAAGGCTCTGTAGATATCTACTAGGTCTATTTGGTCTATAGTGTCAATTAGCTCTATTGTTTCCTTGTTGGTTTTCTGTCTGGTTCATCTGTCCATTGCTGAAAGTGGAATATTGAAGTCCTCTGTTACTATTGTATTTGAGTCTATATCTCCCTTTAAATCCATTAATAATTCTTTCAAATAGCCAGGTGCCCTGTAATTAGGTGCATATACATTTATAATAGTAATGTCTTTGTGTTAGATTGGTCCTCTAATCATTATATAGTGTCCTTCTTTGTCTCTCTTAATAGCTTTTCTGTTAAAGTCTATTATGTCTGATATTAGGATTGCCACACCAGTCTTTTTTGGTTTCTTTTAGCTTGGAATATATTTTTCCATCCTTTGACTTTCAGTCTGCGTGCATTTTTGCTGGTGAAGTGTGATTCCTGAAGGCAAAAAAATAGATGGGTTTTCTTATCTGATTCATTCAGCTAGTCTGAATGAATGTCATTTAACTGTAGAGTTGAGAACATTTACATTCAGTGTGACTATTGTTAAATACTGTCTTTTTCCTGCTATGTTTCCTTAAGTAGAGCTGTTTATGTATTTTGCCCTTTGTTTGTATTTTAGCTAGGTCATTTTCTATGTTTATCTTTTTTTGTAGTGAAGTTTCTGTTTCTGTGTTTCTGCATGCAACACATCCTTGAGCAAGTGTTGTATGGCTGGGCACAAAGATACAAATTCTTTCAATTTCTGTTTGTCATGGAATATCTTTATTTCCCATTCATTCATAAATGATAGTTTTGCAGGGTACAGTATTTTGGTTTGCCAGTGTTTTTCTTTTAAAATTTGGAATCTATCATGCCATTGTCTCCTTGCCTGTAAGGTTTGCGATGAGTAGTCCTGGGTGATTCTGATTGGATTACCTCTGAATGTGATTTGTCATTTCTCTCTGGCACATTTTAAGATTTGTTCTTTGTGTTTCACTGAGCTGAGTGTTGCCACAGTGTGTCATGGTGATTTCCTTTTCTGGTCATGTCTGTTAGGAGTCCTGTATATTTGTTATATTTGGATGTCTCTTTCAACCTGCCTATTGTGGAAGTTTTCCGATATTATCTCATTAAGAAGGCCTTCTAATCCATTCTCTCTTTCCACACCCTCAGGCACTCCTTTTACCTGGACATTACAATGCTTGATTGAATCTTGTAAATCTCCAATCATGACTTTTAATTTTTTAATTTCTTCTTCTTATGTTTGGTCTGACTGTATAATTTCTGGAAGTTTGTCTTCGAGTTCTGATGTTCACTCTTCTATTTCATCTGTTCGATTTCTGAGAGATTCTACAGCATTTTTTATTTGGTCAATTGAATTTTTCATTTCCAGTATTTCATTCTGGCTTCTCTTTAGAATTTCTATTTCTTGGGTGTGCTTTTCATTCAGATCTTGAATCTGTTTCTGATTCCTTCTAAGTAATCTGATTATTTTTCTGAATTCTTTTTCTGACATGACGTCTTCTTCGGCCTCTATTATTGAAACTTTAGACTGCTCCGTTGGTGAGTTCATAGGTTCTTCCATATTGTTATTCAGGATTTTTCCTTTGTTCTTTGGCATTTCTGTTTGGTTTCTGTTTAGTTTAATTTTTAAGTTGATTTGCCTCTACTATGGGCTGTTATGGGTCTGTGCCGATTGCCAGTGTAAGAAAGTAGCTCTGCCTCTTAGAGCTTTGTTTATTTCTGGGAGCTGAAGGAGGTGGGTAATTAAGTAGGCAGGTACCCAAGCTTTGATGTACTAAGCCCTGCCCACTGGGGGTCTGGTCTCCCTGTTCCTTTGTTTGCCTGAAAGCACCTGGGCCTCCATTGTTCAGCCTTCCCTTTGCCCCCTGCGGGATGAGAGGGGAGTCACTCTGAACCATTGTGATCCTTGTTCCTGGGTGGGTAGGCCCCTGCTACTGAAGTTTGCGTGTGGGAGGTGAAAGCACAGCCCACCCACCTGCACACCAGATTGTAAACAAACAAGATGGTTGCTCTCCACCTGCTGCAGCTCCAGTTGTGGGGGGAGGAATACAGAGAGATCGTGGCCTGTTCACTCTCTCCGTTCATTCCCCAGAATTGTGCCCTCCTCCCCCTTACAGCACCAAGCATTGTTCACTTTACTTCCCCACTCATCTGTGTCTGTATCTCCATGGGCTCACACCCTCTCTCCTGTTTCCCCCAGGGTGCAGCAGCAGCTGCCCTTCCACTGGTTCTCCACTTTGTTCTCCAAATCTATCCATTTCTTCTAGGTTTCCCAGTTTGTTGGCATACAGCTTTTTGTAGTGGTTTCTGATGATTTTTTTTATTTCTGTGGTGTCTGTTATTGCATTGCCTTTTTCATCTCTAATTTTATTTTATTTTTTTTATTTTATTTATTTGGGTCTTCTCTCTGCTTTTTTTGGTTGGTTAAACCAATGATGTGTCAATTTTGTTTATTTTTCAAAAAACCAACTCTTTGTATTGCTGATATTTTTTTAATTATTCAACTTTGTTTATTTCTTCACTAATTTTAGTTATTTCTTTTCTCCTACTAGTTTTGGGTTTGGTTTGCTGTTGTTTTTCTAGATACTTGAGATGTATTGATAACTCATTTATTTTGTGCCTTTCCAATTTCTTGATGTAGGCACCAATTGCTATAAACTTTCCTCTTAACATTGCTTTTGCTGTATCCAAAAAGTTTCGATGTGTTGTCATCTGAATTTGTTTCCAGAAAATTTTTGATTTATCTTTTGGTTTCTTCTATGATCCACTGCATGTTGTTCAGTCTCCATGTGTTTGCATGTGTTTTAGAGATAGTTGAGTCTCTGATTTCAAGCTTCATTCCATTGTGGTCTGAGAAGATGCATGGTACGATTTTAATTTTTTTTCAATTTGACGAGATTTGCTTTATGGCCTAATATGTGGTCAATCCTAGAGAAAGTTCCATGCACTGGTGAAAAAAATGTGTATTCTGCAACTGTAGAATGAAAAGTTCTGTAGATATATATTAAGTACACTTGGTTAATAGTGTCAATTAACTGTTGTTTCCTTGCTGATTTTCTGTCTGGTTGATCTGTCCATCACTGGAAGTGAGGTATTGAATTTCCACATTACTATTGTATTGGAGTCTATGTCTCCCTTTAGATCCCTTAACATTTCTTTTTAATTGCCAGGTTCTCTGTAATTAGCTGCACATACGTTTATAATAGTTACATCTTTCTGTTGAATTGATCCTTCAATCTTTACATAGTGCCCTTCTTTGTCTCTTTTAACAATTTTTGTGTTTTATATATATCTCCATGGGGTGGCAAGAATCTAATCACTTGTGACATCACTGCTGCCTGCCAGGGTCTGCAGGAAGCTGGAGTCAGGAGCTGGAGCCTGATGTCAAACCTATGTACTCTGAAGTGAGATGCAGACATCTCAACTATTGGACCAAAGAGCCATACCTGGGATTTTATTTATTTATTTTTTTTTGACAGGCAGAGTGGACAGTGAGAGAGAGAGACAGAGAGAAAGGTCTTCCGTTGCCGTTGGTTCACCCTCCAATGGCCGCCGCAGACGGCGCGCTGCGGCCGGCGCACCGCGCTCCTCCGATGGCAGGAGCCAGGAGCCAGGTGCTTTTCCTGGTCTCCCCATGGGGTGCAGGGCCCAAGCACCTGGGCCATCCTCCACTGCACTCCCGGGCCACAGCAGAGGGCTGGCCTGGAAGAGGGGCAACCGGGACAGAATCCGGCGCCCCGACCGGGACTAGAACCCGGTGTGCCGGCGCCGCAAGGCGGAGGATTAGCCTGTTGAGCCACGGCGCCGGCCGGGATTTTATTTTTAAATAGTAATAAAATAGGATATGTGTGGTGCAGCAGCTTAAAATGCAGCTTGAGACCCTCCAATTCCATGTCCATATCAGAATGTTTAATTTGCATACCGGCTATTTTATGCTTTTGATCCAACTTCCTACTAATGACCATAGGGGACAGCAAATAATGGTCAAAGTAGTTGGGCTCCTACTATCCATGTGCGAGACCTATGTTGATTTCCTGGCTTCACCCTCACCCAGCTCTGGCTATATGGCCATTTGAGAAGTGAATCAACAGATCAACAGATGCAAGATATTCTCTCTCTCTCTCTCTCTCTCTCTCTCTCTCTGTCTCTCTCTGTCTCTCTCTTCTTCCCTTTCAAATAAATAAATAAGTCTTTAATAATAAGAAATAATTTAAGTCCAGATCTCAGAAGGTATCTTTTTTTTATTTTATTTTTATTTTTTTTTTGACAGGCAGAGTGTACAGTGAGAGAGAGAGAGACAGAGAGAAAGATCTTCCTTTGCTGTTGGTTCACCCTCCAATGGCTGCCGCAGACAGCGCACTGCGGCCGGCGCACCACGCTCATCCGATGGCAGGAGCCAGGAGCCAGGTGCTTCTCCTGGTCTCCCATGGGGTGCAGGGCCCAAGCACTTGGGCCATCCTCCACTGCACTCCTGGGCCACAGCAGAGGGCTGGCCTGGAAGAGGGGCAACCGGGACAGAATCCGGCGCCCCAACCGGGACTAGAACCCGGTGTGCCAGTGCCGCAAGGCGGAGGATTAGCCTGTTGAGACACGGCGCCGGCAGAAGGTATCTTTTATACCAGTGACCTTTCTGTATATGGATTCTATATTCTAGAAATAGTAGTGTAGGAGGAGGCAGATGTTAATGGCCTTAACTATACTTGACAGAAAACCCTAAGAAGCTTTAGAGGCCACACAAAACCTTTCCTGAAGTTCTGGGATGTGGAGGTTGAATTTATGTATATTTTCCTCTTCCATGTGATATGAATTCATTGGTAGGCTCAAATCAATTTCCCATGAAGAAAATGGAATTCCTGAGAGAATTAAGTGGCTTTGCTGGGGATGCAAGAATCAAGACTGAAGGGCGAGGCAGTTTGAACATCTCCCTTCCATTTTTCCTTTCTCTCTTGCTGAGAAAGTGCTAAAGGGATAAGTATCCTTTTTGAACCATTTGTTCCTGTGGACTTTTTGTAGTATCTCCTTAATCATTCCAAAAGTTCCCTCTAATAGTGAGAGCTCTCCTTCAAAGATGAACGAGGCAGCATTGCAGTGAACTCAGAACACTGTAGTGGCTTCTTCTGGGATATTAGTATTGTTCCCCTGGAGGGCCCAGATTCATCATTGGAACAGGTCTGGTGACGTATCCACATTAGGCCAACCAGATCCTGCATGTTCAGTTGTGCTCTCTGATTTAAAGTACTGCTAACTTTCAAATCAGTTCATGCAGTAAGACTGAAATGGTTACAGGAGAGATGTTCATAAGCTTATGCAGCCTGCCCAAATGCAAATCATCTGTATTTGTTTCTCAGGGGTGTCATAACAAAGTACCACAATGAGATGATTTAAAACAGCAGAAATTTATTTTCTCACAGTCTGGAGGCTGGAAGCCTAGAACTAAGGTTTCAACAGGACTGTGTCACCTCTGAGATGCCAAGTAAAATGCTTCCTTGCATCTTCGTAGCTGGTGTTGGACAGAATCCTTGGAATTCCTTGGCTCGCCACTGCACCACTGCAGTCTTATGTCCAACATCACATGATGTTCTCCCTGTGTGTCTCTTCCCTGAATCCTATCAGGACACTAGTCATATTGGATTAAAGGCCCACTCTGCTCTTGTATGACTTCATCTTAACTAAGCACCTGGGCAATGACCACCCTTTCTCATAGCTCATATTCTGAGGTACTGGAGGACTTCAACATTTAGTTGAGTGGTGGTGACACAATGAACTTATAATTTCAACAAGACAAATGATATGTGAGAAGTTTTCTATTTGCATCTTCTGTGGGGACTAGGCTTCTGAATTTATGAAATTTTAGAGCTAAAAATTTACTTGCTTTCTGGAATATGATATTGGACAAGCTCCATGATCAGTACAGCCCCTTCAGAAAAATGTAGTCTATCCTGTGTGCCTCACCCAACATAGGATGACAAATGGGATCAGGCTTCCAGTGAAAAGGGATTCATGATGCACCCCCTATACCTTGCAACATTCACTCCCACCCCTCCCAATTCTTCTCCTCTTGCTCATCTCCTCTGTTTTGCTGAAACCACAGCTGCTTTGAATCTGGCCATTTTGATTCTGCTGCAGGTGAGCTGTAAACCAAATCAAGCCAAACTAGAGAAATCCAACCACAGTCACAAGCAAATTATCCAATTATTGTTTCCTGCAGTGAGGAGAGGGGTAGTATATCCCAAGGCAGACATTTATCTGCTTGGAGAATCTGCTTGCAAACTAGTTGGTTCTCATTAGAGCTGCACAGACTGGTGTCTGAGGATGAGGAGCCAAGAACAAACCCTTGCAGACACCCCAGGTAAATCTGGCAAGTTCTGTGCTTTCACCTTCTGCAGTCTGAAGCAAGCATTCCAAACTTTGATTGGCTTTGCAACGTGCCCAGGGTAAGTCACTGGGGTTTCTGGATTCTGGGCACATTTCCCTGTGCCACAAGTACTCTCACTTTCTCTCTCTCTCTCTCTCTCTCTCTCTCTCTGAGGACCTGGCCCTCTGAGGAATAGCAAGAAAAGCATGTTTAGAGACTCCTAGGCCTGTGTCCACTCCCAACCCACTTCTTGTGTTTCATCTGCTTTCTGGCGTCAGTAATGAGAAAGGGGAAAGGAGATAAATCACTCTACACTTGATCTTAGCCAAAAGGCCGAGAAGTGATGATAAAGCAATCTAACACTGTCAAAGGATGGGTGATGAGGGGAAGAGGATGAAAATGAAAGAAGGGGGAATAAGTATCTAAGCATGCAAAGAGTGAACACTGATTAAAATGATTGAGACATCATTATAAGAAGTGTTGATGTCTCTGAAGAGGTGGCCTGGCTAAGTGCTGGAAGCCTCCCAGATGTTAGAGTCTCACCCAGTCTTGAAACTTCCTGAGCCCCAACCCCAATTCCCCATGGTTGATCACTTGACCTTTGTTTAAATCATCCCTGCCCTTGCTGGGCCAGAGACCCAGAATGTTGAGTAAGGTTCTGCTGGAGTTGCACAAGGCCACAGTGGCTTATCCCTTGGCTTCTGATTTATGGATACAGGAAAGCTGAGCAAAAAACAAATCTCTCTCAGTATTTAGAAGTTGGATTTGTGTCTTAGTCTATTTTCTGTTGGTCTCACTGAATATTACAGACTGGGAAATTTATTCTTACAATTCTGGAAGCTGAGAAATCGAGAGTGAAGGATGGAATCAAATGAAAGCCTCTTTGTTGGTGTGGATTCTGAGACACTGAAGGCAGTGCACATCACCACACAGTAGACAAAACAAGCTCGCTAACTGAGTCTCACTTTTCTTATAAAGCCACTAATGCCATCATGCAGGCCCCATCCTCATGAACTCACCTAATCCTAACTAGCTCCTGAGGATCTCATCTTGAAATACCACCAACAGACCATAAAAATCTACAGCACTAGAATTTCAACACAAAGGACATGACTTACTATTACTTTATTTGCTTTTACAATGAATTGAGCAAATCAAGAACACTAACAATTAGGTCTCTTAGTGCCTAAATGCCAATCATAATTTTGCTTAGTTTTCTCAGTTGGTGTCCTAGTTCCTGTCTATTCCTCCTACAGTGCACACTATTGAAATAAAAGCTACCAGCAGCTACCAGCATTACCACCAGCAGCATCCAAAGGGGAGAGAATACCACACCATCTTTTGTTGTCCCTGTGAGTTTTTGCATTTTAATCATAAACAAATGGTTCCGGTTCCTTTGCACTTGGGAACCACCTAGGTAGAGGGCCATGCTCTGAATCAGTACAGCTCTGATTTGGACCACTGGGTTCTCAACAGCAAAGTTTCATAAGGAAAGAAAGAAAATAGAGGGAAGGGGCCAGAGGTGGAGGCAGACTTAATGGTTTGGCCTATGAGTTGTGCTTCATGCATCAGCAGTCACTTAACAACAAGGAAATGATCTGAGACTTGTGTTATTAGGCAACTTTGTCATTGTGCAGACATCATTGAATGTACTAACGCAAACTAAGATGGCAACAATGTCACTAGGCAACACAATGTGAAGAGACCAATGTTGTGCCTGTCGCCTGTCATTGGCCAGAATATCATTAAAACATGCCTGGCTGTAAATGGAGAGCCAATTATCTCTGCAACTTCAACTTCTCAGAAGTTAACTATTTGACAGATATGTTCTAAAGTGGGAGGGGGGGGTGAGGACAAGATTAATTAACAAAGTTGTCCAGGAGGTAGTGGATCAAATGCCTTCTTTTTCATTACAGTTTATTCAAAACGGGCTTCTGAACCCAGAAGAATATTATAATTTTCTCAAGTAAGGAGGTGAAGTAACAGATTAGTATTTGCAATAATCATAAAATTTACAAACCACACAGTTCACCTGTTTAAAGTATACCATTCATTGGATTTTATTGTATTTAAAGAAGTATGCCACCATCACCACACTCTAATTTTAGAACATTTCATCAGCTCAAGAAATACACATTCAGAGCACTGCCCATTGTCCCTTTTCCCATATCCTATTCCTTGCTAACCACTAATATATGTCCTGTCTCTGTAGATTTGCCTCTCTGTATATTTCATGTATATGGAGTCATACTGTGTATGGACTGTTGTGTATGGTTCCTTTTTCTTAGGGCAATCTTTGTGAAATTCATCTCTGTTGTAACATGTATCAGGATTTCATTCTTTATACTGTTGAATAATATTATTTTGTAAAGATATAACACATTTTGTTCATCTATTCTCTGGATGTAAGACAGCACACTAGCATTTTGATTAAAAAAGCAAATTGCCATGATCCCTACAATCTAAATTGTTCACCTTTTGAGCTGTACATATGAGTTTATACAATCTTAGTTCCTAATCTTAGTATTTAGAATTTCAGGGTATTGCATATTGATAGGAAAATGATATCTGTTTAAGTTTGTGGAGAGTGGGTGTTTGCAGAATGTCCTGATGCTAATGGCATAATAACATCAGGATATACATATTTGTGTTTTTCAACTATCTTAATAGAGTGAATCTATAGTTAATACTTTACTCCTTCTTTCAAATAAAGTAACTTTAGAATGTATGAAATTTTAATAGTATGCACAAATAATATAGCACCTGCCTTTTTGTGTTCAGCTGAAGAATTCACAGCTGAGGTCGTGGGCAGGCTCCATCACTGGTTTGCCAGGAAAAGCTTTGCCTTTTCGCTGCTTCTGGCTCAAATGTGAGTGAGGAGGCATGGAAAAGCGGACGGATATGGTGCAAAGAGGGTTTAATTGGTTGTATAATTTGCTCTGGAATCCATGTTCAGGCAGCTCTTAAGGTGGCAAAACCCTTCATACCCATTCTTATTACATGGGGAATATTGGCTTGCTGAAGACCCTGGAGTCCTGGCATGGCCACTTCCTATCTTTGGGTCATGGAGTGAATACTTATTTCTTTTTCATTCTCAGTTGCAACTGAAGATAATAATGGTTCTTACTTCCTAGAGATCCTTAGAAGACTACCATAGTCTTTGGCACAAAACGAATGTGTAATCAATGTTAACTAATAATATCATTAACATTTATTAATTGCTTGCTACTTCCTGGGTACTGTGCATTGACTCTCACAACAATCCAATGATGTAGCTATTCCTACTTTACAGATAAATAAGCTAAGACTCAAGGACTTGCATGTCTTGTTCAAGGTCAGATGGCTGCAATAGCTCATGTCATATTTCTATCTCTTTCAGTCTGATTTAACATCCTATGCACACCTATTGGACTATGCTGCCTATATGTAATTAATCAGTCTAGCCAATACAATGTATACTAGGATACAGCCACAGCAACACACAAAGAAAAATCCTCTATTTTTAAAATAAAAATAAATGATTGATTCAATGAGGTCACTTTGGGAAATACTATTAACAAAACCCATAAGGGAGAAAGAAGCAAGGGCCTGAGATAGAACTGTTGCAACAAATTTGGGGCTTGAATCTCAAATTACAGCAATCTGGTCAATGCTACTTCTCAGTTCTGGGGAGTGAGAACCCCTGGGTTGAGAGGACTAAAGAAGCTGCACATGACACTTTTTGCACTAAAAACAGCACACTGACTCGTTTCCATCAGCTAGGGAATTAGTCTATTATACCATGTGGATATTTCAGTTCTCAATGATTTAAGATGTTCCCATTAACCATCACTGCTCACCCACCAACAGCACTTTTGAATTAGCCTTGGGAACAAAAGAGTAAACAGAAGCACAATTTATCATCCTGCCAAGTTCAACTGCCCCTGAACAAGGCAGCATTGGACAATGAAACAAACAAGTAGACTGAAAAGCAGGAGTCAGCAATGACACATGCTACTAATTTGCTGCTCCATGAGGGCCATTAGCTATTTGCCCCAAAAGGGAAGCACAGTTCAAAGGCTACAAACCAATGGCAATTAAAAGGTCCCCAAAGGGCTGAAGTAACAGGGACACTGAAACAGATCTTTCTTTTTTTAGGTTTTATTTTATTTATTTATTTTTAATTTTTATTAATATAAAGAGGACAGATTTCAAGTATTTCATAGCTACAATTCTAAGATAACCATACTTTCCTTCTTGCCTTTCTCCCTCCTTCAATACCCTCCTTCCTTCCTTCCTTTTTTTTCTTTAATCTTTGCAAAAATATAACTTCAAGCTACTCTAAATTCACAGGCTTAATACACCACTAACCACAATATTCAACAAGTACAAAATATGAAGGCCACAGTTCCACGGGAGTATAAACAAGGGCTAAATACAACAATCCAATCACAAGATGTCTGTTTTATTCCTACACAGTTTTTGTATTCTCTATTAACTACTACATATCAAGGAAAATGTGTATTTATCTTTTTGAAACTAGCTTATTTCACTAAGCATAATGGTAAATCAGTATTTCTACTAATATTTCCCCCTTTTAAATAGTCTCCCTGATTACAAGTGTAAAATAAGAACAATTCTGGCTAGTAATCCTAAATAATCCCAAATCTTTGATATTAAGATGAGGAAATATTTATTCTGTTATACTTCTAGGTTTAAAAAAAAAGCACTCTTGATTCAGATTACCATGATTATAAAAATCTGCTTTAATTAAGAGAGTTCTTTCCCCTCTTATGATATTAGTAGCTAACTGCTACTACTGCTAAAAAAGCTTTGCACATACCCCCCACTATGGGGATTTAGAAATCAAGAAAAAGGTAACATTTTAAGAATGCCCTTAATACTTCAATCAATTGAAGATTATATTTTTAAACCAATTCCTTGAGAATTCATTAGTTGGAGGTTACAGCTTATTGCTCATTCCCCTCCCACTTTAAGTTATTAGTCCATCCCTGGCTTGTTAATGCCTCTCACTGCCTCTGGGCCAAACTAAGCAGAAAGTGATTTTGTTCAGGTCCACTGCTGGTGGCCACCTCATCCCCATGCCCAACTCAGGGTTGCCTGGGTCAAGATGACCGTTGTCAATTTCTGCGGATGCACATTCATGCCACAGTTGTTCACTGAACTGGAATGACCCGCCTGCTTTCAGTGGTCTTGATACCATGTTCTCATGCTTATAAAATCCAGCTCTGGACTCTCCACATTCCCTGCTGGTCAATCAAGCACCACCTGGACAAGGATCTGAAGTCACCTGCTTTGGATATGACTCTGCTCATAACCAATACCATGACCTTGGGCAGGTTATAATAATAATAAAGCTTCTAGCACTTTATAGTGTAAACTGTTATAAAGCACTTCCCTATACCCTCTCTGGTAAAAGTTATTACCTTCCATGAATAACAGTTGATCTATATGCTACTGATAAAAGCTAACAGATGGAAAACATTTTGAAAAATAAGAGCATGGGACAAATCAAAGGCAATGCTCTCATTCTACTGACTTGTAGGACTAGAATTTCATTTTGTCAGTCCAACTTTGATTTCAGCTGGCTTCCAGGGTTCTTATTCTGGATGTTTGCTAAGAATCGGAGGTCAATAATGCCAAGATCAGCTCAGAGCGTTCTGCAAGGATCTTGGAAAGAAATGAGTTCAAGAATTTGGCCTGGCCGGCGCCGTGGCTCAACAGGCTAATCCTCCGCCTTGCGGCGCCGGCACACCGGGTTCTAGTCCCGGTCGGGGCACCGGATTCTGTCCCGGTTGCCCCTCTTGCAGGCCAGCCCTCTGCTGTGGCCCGGGAGTGCAGTGGAGGATGGCCCAGGTGCTTGGGCCCTGCATCCCATGGGGAGACCAGGAAAAGCACCTGGCTCCTGGCTCCTGGCTCCTGCCATCGGACGAGCGCGGTGCGCCGGCCTCAGCGCGCCGGCCGCGGCGGCCATTGGAGGGTGAACCAACGGCAAAAAGGAAGACCTTTCTCTCTGTCTCTCTCTCTCACTGTCCACTCTGCCTGTAAAAAAAAAAAAAAAAGAATTTGGCCTGGATATCAGTGGCAGGAAAAGGGCATTTTGTGAATTTTCCACAGCAGATTATTGCAAGAATACCAAGTAGGGGGTATTCTGGAGTGGGGTTATGGACTGCAGCTTAGATAGTGAGCCTCTAGCTTCCTAAAGTCACATTTCATAGTTGACAGTCCCTTGTCTGTTCTTGCAGTCTTGCTCCAAGTTGCTAACCCCTCTAGGATTTCATATGATCTCATTGGAAGCATCCACAATGATGAGGGTGGCCCATTTTATCTTTGGCCATAATAATTTTAAAACATTGTTCTACCTTCTAATATGTACCATTTTTTCTAGTTCTGCCCAGCCATGAGCAATTGGACTGCCCAGTAAGGCATTCCACTACACTTTTAACCCAAATCTGCCTTCATATAATTTCTACCAGGTAGAAGTACCTGTGGTTTGAGAGCATCCCTTAAAATTAGGGTTGGAAGCTTGATCTCTGTGCAACAGTGTTGGGAGCTAGGGCCTAGCAAGAGGTGATTAGGTCTTGAAGTCTGCCCTCTTGGTGGGTCTGCATCATCACAGGAATAGTGAGTCTGTTATAGAAGCAGGTTAGGTTCCCTTGTGCTCTCAGTCTGTGCTCACACTTGCCTTCTGTCACTCTCTCTCACCCCCTCTCACACGTGCTTTCCTGCAGTGTTACCTCTTGCCAGGGTGGTATGACACAGCAATAAGGCCCTTGCTAGATATGAGCACTTTGATCTTGGATTTGCCGGCCCTCAGAACTCTTTGTTACAGATAAATGACTTTCATTTAAGAATTAGGTTTCTTTTCTTGTGCTTTTGGATACATTTTCTTGGTGATCATTGTAGTCCTGAACAGTTTCCCAGATGATACAAAAAACATGTGAGAGCGAGCACATCACCCTTCCCACACTCAACTTCTCCTGTCTTCTCTGTCTTCCACAACTCTTCTAACAAAGACACTCAGCTTTCTTATAATACTAGAAATTAAACACAAACTAAGGCACAAAAAGCAAAGGAATTCACTGAAAAGAGCCAAGGAATTTGCTTTGGTTCAAGCCTTAACAGGTTTCTATCTCTAAAGCTTTATAAATGATTTATCTGATGGAGGTGGAAGGGTATAATAGACTATAAGTGAATATTCATTATAACTGCCATGGACTGATTAAATTGTAAAAGACTTCAAGTATAATGTAGTCCTAGCTCCTTGTTTTATGTAAGAATTTAAATGGGGAAGAAAAGTGACTTGCTCAAGGGCCATTTGATCAATTTGACAGTTAGACACTGAAATCAGATATTCTGACTTACAATCCCTTGCTCCCTCCATGCGTCCCTATGGAATAATGAAGTCAATAAAGACATCATGCAACAATCCTAGAATAGTACCCTACACATATCAGGAGCTCAATAACTGTTGGCCAAATTAATATGTGAATGAGCAAGTCAATGAATGAATTACTGGGACTCAATTTTGATGACATTTTACAGATTCCCTCCAAATGTCACATGTTATTAATTAGTTTTAATTAGCTCTCTATTAAGAAACTTGGTTCTCAAAATGTACTTATGCAGATTAGATAAAATAATGCATCAAATTGCTTAGAAACAGTGTTTGGCCATGAGTAATGTTAAATAAGTATTCTCTTTTTTCTAACCATTTTTAAAAACAAGATTATGCAAATGCAATTGAAACTCACTAATCTGGAAATCACTTTACAATCCATGAACAAAAGGAATTCTGCCATTATAGTAATAATAGTACTGTTTGTCAATTCATATTCCGTGCCTTCAATGACTTTACCTACACCTATCCCTTGTGGTTGCCACCCAGTAAGTCACAAAAAAATTCTAGATTCTTTCACTTCCTCTGGGGACTTGTGTTCACTCAGCACCCTGACCTTTGGGTCTGTCTCCCGTTCCCAGTCAGCACCTGCCTGTTGGACCTCACATCTGAATGGACTTCACCCTATTTGACCCTTCGTGTTCTTGCTCCCTCCCTCAATCTCAATCTGAATCAAGAGTTTACAATTTCCCTTTGCTTCCCTCCACTCCCAGCCACTCTGGTAGTTCTGCTACTAACCAAAGACCCTTCCCTGGACTCAGGTTGGTGCTTTTCCCTCTGCATTGTAAAGATCAGGCACTCTTAATACTGTAGCAGTTGTAACATATCTTCACTTCTGATAGCTGTGGCAGGAGGATAGAACTTAGACCCTCCCTATGTCTGTATTTCAGGCAAGGGGAAATGGAATATTACCAAGAGATGATTTTTAGTCTTTTATTTTTGTAATAACTAAACTGACTTCCCACCCCCATCTCCTTCCTTTCTGTTGCCTCAAATCCCCCAGCTTATTGGTGCTTAGACTCATCCTGCCTAGAAAAGTGATTCCCATGTGCTTTATAGCATGCATTTGTTCTTTTCCTTTCAAGGGCTTCAGGTGCGTATCTACAAATTGATCCCATTTGATCTATGTCAGCTGCCAGAATGTTTGAAGCTCCTTTCTGAGCATATTTGACAATTTGTCAAAACTAAAGACACATGAGCTAATATCAGTAAGCAAGAAAGATTTTTTTTGAAGATTTATTTATTTAGTTGAAAGAGTTGCACAGAGAGAGAAGGGGAGAGGGAGAGAGGGATAGAGAGAGAGAGAGAGAGAGAGAGAGGTCTTTCATCTGCTTGTTCACTCCCAAATTGGCTACAATGGCTAGAGCTGCGCCAATCTGAAGCCAGGAGCCAGGAGCTTCTTCCAGATCTCCCACGTGGGTACAGGGGCCCAAGGACTTTGGCTATCTTCTACTGCTTTCCCAGGCCATAGCAGAGAGCTAGATCAGAAGTGGAGCAGCCAGGACTCGAACTGGTGCCCATATGGAATTCCAGCACTGCAAGCGGCAGTTTTACCCACTACGCCACAGCACCAGCCCCGGGCAAGAATTTTGTAAATGCATTAGTTAGGATGATATCTGCAACTCTAATGGAGGCAAACATAGTTTATTATTATTTATTATTCTTTGCATCTCTTTGTCTTGTGATGGATTTCCATTTATTGCCTTCTCATTTGTTGATTGTGTATCAAACTCACTCTGTCTCATCCAGAATGTAAGTTGCTTTATATCATGAACTTCACCTGATTCTGTTCTCAGACTCCCCCTCCCACAATAGTGCTTGACAACTATCAAGGAACCAATCAGTGTTTTCTGAATAATGAAGGAAGAAAGGCTGAACGTGAAGCAGGATACAGCTGTGGTTGAACAGAGCATTTAGCTTCAAAGAGATCTCATTTCAAGTTTTGGTTATGCCCCTTCCCAGTTATAAGACATCTTTGAATTAGTTTCTTCACCAATAAAATGAATAATAATAGTACCTACATCAACAATTTTGTAGGAGAATTAAAGAATACATGCACAGTTATTTCACAGTAGATGGCATATTTTCAGAACTTGGTAAATGTTGAATATTATTTTCAGTGAAAATCTTCACCTGTAGAAGCTTATTAGAGATAATTGAACCAATTTAATATGACTAGTAGTGATGACTGTACAAAAGAAAAATTAGTAGAATTAATCTGTCAGCAAGATATTCTTTAGAGTCAAGTTGACAAAGAAAAACCAGTATTGATAATATTCACTTGATGTAAAGCACTGTACTAGGCTTTGGCGAGTAAATGGGGAGCAAGGGTAAATATGATGCATCCTAGGAACATAAAATCTAGGCAACTAGGTACGTGTGCAACACTGTGCTGGGTAGATGTAAGTAGGAGGCATTGACTCTTCCCACCTCATCTGACTTACTCTCCATGCTCTGCAGAAAATTACTCTACAACACTAAGCTTCCATTTGATTCTTCCAATGAAAAGAAACCTACTGTCCCTCGAAACAGCTCATTCTATTTGAACGTAATCACTATAATCTAAATCTTTCTTAAAACTTGCACAAATCTACCTACCCCTGATTTTTACACATGGATCCAAATTCTGCCTTTTATATGCACTAAGTTTAAATCCATTTTTCCCTTTATATCAGAGATCAACAAAATAAGGCCTGAAGGCCAAATCTAGCCTACCATTTCTTTAAAGTTTTATCAGAACACAGGTTTATCCATTTGCATACTGCTTATGGCTAATTTTATCCTACCATAACAATAGTATAGTTACCACTCAGCTCTTGAAGAAAAACTCTTTTGGCTTCTGCTCTATATGACAGAACATAATAAGAACTAACACGATTCGAGGAGAAAGGAACTAAGGGTACAAGATTCCATGTGGGAATAAATAGAGGCAGAATTAAATATCACTATAACCTCCCTTATTCTGGGTGCCATACTTTCAGTAACGTGGCCATGGACCACATTGGTCTTTGACACACAGTAATGGAGGGTATAAAGGACAGCTTTCTAAGATGTTATACCTTCCAACCCTGCTTTATGGTATAGACTACTGTTGGAAAGTATATACAAGTTTTCAAATCATTATATCTGTCTGACTTGCCCAGAATAGCAGGACATAATTCAGCATATGTTCCAGGTCTATCTCAGTCAGAGTCAGACAGGAAATGGTAGCATTTTTAAGAAAGTTTTTGGAGAGTGTAGTAAAGAGACTACATACATGTGGTTAGAGTTGAAAAAACAAAGGAATTTTTCTCCGCCTACTCTACATAAAAACCAATTGAGAAGGAAAGAATTTTTCTGGGGTTCTGCGGAGTTGCGGTAGAAGAGACATAACCACTGCTAGAACTGAACCAGGCAGAAACCAGAGATGGAGGCACAGAGACATCCTGACATCCCATCTCTTATCCTCTGCTCACCCTGGTAGGGGAAAGCCATTTAAAGTTGGAAGACAGAGGCTACAGGAACCAGACGCACAGGGCACAGAGCAGGTGAAGCGTATGTAAAGGAGCTGATGTGGGGAATAGCCAGGGCCAAACTGAGTGCCAGGCCTTCAGCAAAGCCTGAATGAGTAAGGATGGTTGAAGTCAGCATGCCCGAGGCCTGACATGCAACAAATGTTGAGTTACAGAAACCATGATCTGCTTTACGCTCTCCTAGCCCAAAGCGCTCCTTCCTGTTTGATGTTCTACACTTTCCACTCCCAGTGCAACCCTCATCTATGCCCCACTCCCTCTGCTCCCTCCCTTAGCCTCTGCTAACTCCTCAGGGTTCCCATGAAGTGTATAAAACAAAATTGGAATTTATTTGGCAGGTAACAGAGTGGAAGAGTTGTTCTGAACATAGCTGAGACATTAATAATAGAGAACTTTACATCCTGAAATAATTTCCAGAATCTAAAATGCATTCTAGAATATTCTTTTTTTTAATGAAAACTTCAGTATCACTATACCTTATGGAGAAAGATTGGTGGCTTCTGAGAAGCCTGCCCCAGTCATCTGTGTCACAGCTCTGGATTCAGCAGACATCTCATTACCAAATGCCTTGGGGCTGCTGCTTAATGCTCGCTCGAATAGTCCTCATCATATCCAAGGCTATGGTTGCAAAGACGGCTGGGCTCTCAATTCATTATGCCAATAGCTGCGACAGTGAGAAATTCTCAGTGGTACAAAACCACTGGTGGAAGTCCACAGCTGCCTGCCAGTCACTTACTCCTCCAACACTGAGTCAGCCTGGAGAATATTCAACACTGGCATCGTCAAGGGATAATTCTTAGGAGTCTGGATTTTACAGACTTAGAAATGATTTGACAGCCTTGTTTTGATCCGCTACTCCATTTGCTTTTATACGGAATGCACAAAACAAAATTGGGCATTCAGCTAGGAATTTCTGTCCATATAGCAAAGTCAGTTTTTCAGAGTAGGTGCAGACGAATAAGGGGTTTGTTTTGTATTCAGGTCCTGAAGTCATTTTTTTTTTCTAACTCAGATCCACATTTCCAGCAATTATCCACTCATGACCATGCATTGGGGTCGTTTAGTCCCCAGAATGTAAAAGGTTCTTAGACAAAACTTGCCCTGATGAGAGAATGGGGAAAACCATGAGCCCTGATGGGCAAAACCCAACTAATGTAAACCTGGACCCAGTAGCCCAGGGAATAACCCCTCTTTTCACATTTTGAAAAGCATTCTCCTGCCATTCTTGAGCCAATGAGACAGAATTGAACCGGAACCACAAGGTGGGGTCGTCAAATTCCCAATTCAGTTGTAATTTATTATTAGAATTTGTCAATAAATTCCATTCAATGCCCCCAGGTCCAAGTTTCAAAATATCCAATCCCAACTAGGTTGATGGGCAAAGTTTGAGCAAGAGCTATAGGTTAGATAATGCTATGGAATCATTGTAAATTTTGTAATTTTTAATCTTTGCACTGTGGTTTTGTAAGAGCATGTCCAGGCTGGTGTCTAGGCTAATCCTCCGCTTTGCAGCGCCAGCACACCGGGTTCTAGTCCCGATCGGGGCACTGGATTCTGTCCCAGTTGCCCCTCTTCCAGGCTAGCTCTCTGCTGTGGCCCAGGAGTGCAGTGGAGGATGGCCCAAGTGCTTGGGCCCTGCACCTGCATGGGAGACCAGGAGAAGCACCTGGCTCCTGCCATCAGATCAGTGTGGTGCGCCGGCCGCAGCGTGCTGGCTTTGGCAGCCATTGGAAGGTGAACCAATGGCAAAGGAAGACCTTTCTCTCTGTCTCTGTCTCTCTCTCACTGTCCACTCTGCAAGTCAAAAAAATAAAAAAGAGCATGTCCACGCTCTTATGAAAGCACACTGAAATATTTAGGGGTAGAGAAACATCATGACTGTGACTTCTTTGCAAATATTTTTTTTTTTAATTTTGTTCACAGAGAAGGTAGAGGGTGACTAATCAAACGTGATAAAACATTAACATTTTAGGGTATCTGGGTGAAAAGTACATGGTACTTATTTTTATAGTTTTCACAATTTTTCTGTAATGCTAACATTTCTTCATAATAAAATTATCAAAAACTAATTCCCAAAGAAACTAAAACTGTCTTATGCCTATCATTGAAGAAATGGTGACTTTAGCCATGCTAAAAACCACAGAGTGAGCCAAAAATGGCATCTCCTGTTCTATTATCTTAGAGCTAAAATGAGTCATTTCCTCTTTCAGCTACAGAACTCTACTCCTATTCATGGAGGAAAACACCAAGGATGCTTTGCACATGAACCCTGAAGGTAAGGGGGACTGGATCCCATGTCCTTCTGTCCCATCACCATCTGCCCTACTACCCATGACATCCAGCAGGGCAGGGACTCAACTGTCTTGGTGCACAGAGAAGATTGTCTCAAACCAATCAACATCCACACTGTCACATGCTGCTGTCCTCAAAGGCCTCAGAGCGCCTGATGCTCTTCCTCTTTTGTTTCGCTCGGAGAAAATAGCCAGGCTATGAATAGTTGATATCTCCTAGTAGTGCAATTATGAGCAACTTTGATTTTCTCCTTACAATTTTCTGTACTTGAGAGATTTCTAGCAATGACTCAGTTACTTTTATAATCAGAAAAAAGAAAGATTGTGGTTTGCATGATTTTCCCAAACAGTGCTACACAAATTCTGTGTCAACACTCTGGGCCCTCTTCCAGCCCCTTGACATCACGACTGCTGCACGTCTCCCCCCTCTGGGGCTCAGGATCTTCTCCATCCTTCAGCTGTGATGAAACCCTAGGATACCAGGGATGACTGGCAAACAGGTCATGAAGTGCTATTACCCCATTTTACAGATGGAGAAACTGAACCCCATGGCTTGCCTCTGTATATCCAAGCACTACAGGATCTGGACTCCATGAGATGAGCTAGACATGTGTAGTAACCCTGAGGCTGTACTCTTTCAGAGGAAGTTAAGAACCCATGAGGTTAGAAATGGAAAATTCTAGATAAAATTTTACTGAGGTTTCCTGGGCCACCTCAAGGTGTTACTTAGTTTTCGGACACTGAAAGTGTAATAGCCCTTTGAGAGCCACTTGTTTGTCAAGAATAGAACCTTGAACTTTCCCTCTGTACTAGGGTTTCTCAAATAATCCTGCTGTCATTCTGGGCCAGATGGTTATTTGTCCTGGGGGCTGTCCTGTGCTCTAAATTATCCCTCTTTCAAAATTTATTTATGTGAGAGGCAAAGAGATAGAGAGGAAGAAAACAGAGGGAGATATCTCCCATCCATTGGTTCACTCCCCAAATGGCAGCAACATCCAGGACTGAGCAGGACTGAGCCAGGAACCAGGAACTCCATCCAGGTCTCCCACATAGTTGGCAGGGACCTAAGCACTTGGGCCATCTTCCACTGCTTTCCCACGAACATTAACAGGAAGCTGGATAGGAAGTGGAACAGCCAGGACTCTAACTTAAGCTGCAGCACTACAATGCCAGCCCCTCTGTAGGATCCTTTGCAGTATTCCTGGTCTCTCTCCACCAGTACAACACCAACCTCATCCAAGCTAAACAACAACAATGTCTTCAGACATTGCCCAAAGCTCCAAGGAGAACAAAATTCCACACTCTCCTCCCCAGCAGTGGCAATAAAACAATTCCTCTAGAGGTGCCAAATATAGCCCAGGTGGGGCCTGCTCTAAGCTAGCTTAATAGAAAGGGTTTTTTTCATTCAAATAGACTCAGATGAATTGGGTTCAGACTAAATATTAAGAACCACTTACAAAAGGGATAAAGCAAATCATTGGGATGCTTTGGGAACAGGAGGATCCCACGGCACAGTTGCCCCGCCTGGGAACATCTGGTAACGTCGGTGCTGGTGAATCAACCCAGCCAGACCTCTGTGAGGTTCTTGCTCATTTCCGGGATTCTGCCCTTGGATGCCATGACACTTACTTGGAGGAAAGGCAAGAGTCGTGCTGAGGACTGGGCATTGTCTTGCACTTCAGGAAGTGAGGCGCCCAGGCGGTACTCTGCAGCCTGAGCTGTGTGGCAAAGCATCAACAACATTCAGTTACTCTTTGTATATGAGGGGATTTCAGAATGTTCATGGAAAAAATAGAATGAAAAGTTATACTTCTTTTGGTACAAAATATTTGAAATCCATGCAGTTTTTTGTAATTCATGTTGTTCCTGAACTTTTTGAAGACTCCTCATGTTTACGGATGGACCACATGTTTGCATGAAAGATTTGAAAGTTAGCCTCCAATTTATTTTATAAAAATCTGATATTTTTTCAACCAACAGTTGTCCCTTCTGGATGGTTACTTCACAAGAAATCCTGTCCCCATTCCCTACATAGTACAGAGTAGGTGAAGAGGTGATGGTAGCGGATTTACCTATAGAAGCAATTGGCAAACGTACGCCCTGGGAGTGATGCTCAAAGTGCTGAGGTTGGTAAATGCTTTTCCTGTTCCTCTCCAATTGTACCTCATGGGCCTTTCATTCCCCTGCTTGATCTTGTTCCCTGACATCCACCCCCATCACCCCTTGGTGTTTGGTTGTGCAAAGATACATCTGATGCCAGTGTGTATCTGTGAAAACACTGGCAGGGACTTGAAAGCATTTCCATGGTCTTCCAAGAGAAACAGAAACACAGCTCAGTTTCAGAATGAAAAGAACTTCCAGAAAGCAACATGCGTAAAAGAATTCAGGAGGAAAAACTCCCTAAATTGGGGGGAGGATGGTATTAGAACTAGGATTAGAATTACAATTTCTCTTCAAGACTGAATCAAAAGTGCTAGAGTTCATTGTGTGGCCTTTAAACTGATTTCTGATCCCTTTGATTTAACTATTAACTTTCCAAACCTGCCCTAATGGTAATGATCACTCGGTAACAGTCACCCCATGGCACCTCCAACCCAGGGTGGAACAAAACACCGCACTGCCTGGCATGCCAGATTCTTTTGTAAGCACTCTGGCAAACTCTGGGCTCTGCCCATTCCAGCCTCCTATTTCCAGCCCTTGCCTGGGCTCCCATCCACACACTTCTGATTTAACTCTCCCCATACAGCAAGAGGCCAAGAAGAACTGAGAAGCAGCTCAGGGCACTGATTGTGCCCACGCACAGGATGTGCTTTGAGGTACATCTGAGGCTCTATGCCCCTAATCTTTCCACCCACATCTACCTACTAGAGTCACTCAAATTCCTACCATTTGTGCATCTGCTTGGACCAAAGGATGGTATTGCTCAAAACCTGCACACTACCTAAGAAGGTTAAGACCTTAATTATGGACAGCAATTTGTTAATGAGATTGCTGCTGTTTTGCTAGGAATAGGATCTTAGGCTGGGACACAAGACAAGTTAATTTGGTTGCTGTGGAGAGACTGAAATGATCAGGATATTGAGCCCTAGAACTGCACTATTATATAGCAGCTACTAGCCACATATGACAATTTAAATTAATTAAAATTAAATAATAATACAAATTCACTTCCTCAGTCCCACTGGCTCCATTTCAACTATGGCTGGTGGCTGCCCTACTGGACAGAGCACATCTAGAACATTTGCTTCATCGTAAGTTCTATCAGACTAAGGCTAGTCCTCTCAATGGGGAGTTCTGGGAAGGAAACGCAGACCCTTATCACCAGCTCTGTGGGGTGGGATACAGAGAGTAGGAGAGAACTCCTAAAGGAAAGTTACAGAGGCCAGAGACAAACTTTGAACACCTTGCCCTGGCCCCAGCCCTGAGTGATCACGAATCTGCCCTGCACAAAGCTCTTTATGTTGACACCTGGGAATAAAAGAGCACTAGCCCCTGACTAGGGTGAGCTCCTTGTGAAGCAAGAGACTCTATGTTGAACTCTGAGACAAGAGAGACTAAGAGTGTTTGCTCACACACGGGAGCCAGTGGGCTCCCAGTCACAAAGGAAATCACTACCCTGGCAGCACTAGGCAGCTTGGCAGGCGTGGAGAGTTCAGTTAGAAATGGACGCCCTTGGAGGGTGAACCAATGACAAAGGAAGACCTTTCTCTCTGTCTCTCTCTCTCACTTTCCACTCTGCCTGTAAAAAAAAAAAAGAAAAGAAAAAGAAATGGACGTTTCCAAATCAAAAGGACATTTAGGGGAAAGGGAGCAAATTTGTCTGGAGGGAAACGTCCATTCAGAGAATCTACAGAATATGAAGCGCTCCAAGGACTAATTGTCACCGCTTACCCATGACAGTAGCAGACACTTACATAGCACTTGTAGCCACACGGAGCACTTGCACAATCACCATCTTCACAATAATTGGCTGAGCGAAGCAGGGTAGATGGGACCCTCTCATACTCAGTATTAGAAGAGCTTCATGTTCGGAAGAGGAAGAGTCATGCCAGGGTCAGTCTGGCTGGGAAATCACAGAACCAGCCCTAGAAACCACCCCCCTGTTTTGTCTGCAGCTTGTGTCAGTGTCTTCGGATGATGGGGGGGCTACTTGGTACCTATGCAGCTCTCTACGGGCGTCGGTCACAAAGTGTGACTGCAAACTCAGCTCACAGCAACCCCAAGCCAACAACCAAGTCCCTGATGGTTTCCTGAGCTCTTCCTTGCAAAACGACTCGCACAGGCTGCCAAATAGAGGACAAAGTGGTCTCGTGGCTGAAAAGCTGGCCCTTTCCTCAGCCAGTGCTTTTGTCCAGATCCTGCAAGGAGCGCCTACGATGCGGTCAGCACCAGAGGTTCTCAATCTGCTTTCCTGTGCAGGAGACATGAGGGATGTTCCCCTGCCCCCCCAAATACTCAGGGAACCCTTAAACATGTCGATGGATTTTGTTTTCTAGAAAAGCCTCAAAAAACTGGAGTGGAGTAGTTCATTTATAGGGCTTCCAATCATTTGGACCAAATATTTATGATTTATTCTCAAATTTGAAAGAACTTTTCACTAACAATATACTATTTGAGGACCAGTCACAAATTTAGCCATACAGCAAACCAGATTCTGTATTTTCCTTTGACATATCAAGCACATGAATAACTACATATGCAGAGTAATTGTTGGGCTTTTCCTTTCAGTGTGTTCTAATAATGAATGAATCATGGCCCTGAAAGCTGAAAAGAGAAAATCAAAAGGATGACCAAATAGATAGAGCAATATTGAGGTTAGGTCCAAAATGACATGATTACTTTAAATGTGTTTGACAAGCAATACTCCTATCAGTCCGCATAAGGTTGTTCTATACCACATTCTATTCCCAGAGCCTGCTCATACCTGGTGCATCATAGATGTCTGGTTGATATTTATCAAAGGTTGGATGGATGGGTGGATGAATGGATAGGTGGAGAACTGTCAAATAAGTTGACCCTACCATTTTCTGAAAATAAAGTTGAAAAGCTCTGAATCCTAGTTTCCCCTGTCCCCTAGTCTCACAGAGTCTGCACTGGGAATATTTAGTGAGACGTTTTGAATGAAGATGCAAGTTTCAAAGAACGTATTGTATGTGAGTGAGAAAGGGTGACCAAGCCCGGTACAGACAGGATGTACTTGCACAAAACAGCACAGGAGGAAGGAGCAGTCTGCTCACATGCAGGTTTCCAGGCAGTAGGAAGGAGGTGGGGTTCAGTCCTCACGCCTGCCCGCCCTTCTCCCCTCTGCTCCCTGTCTTCCACTTGGAACCTCTGGATCCTCTTCCTTTGCCTAACAAGCACCCGCAGTTACCGAGGGGCCAGATTGAAGCACGCCCACACCTTCCCAGAGAGCTCTAGTGTTAGACTTCTCTTTAGCAAGATGACCCAGCCCTTCTCCAAGGCTCTGACAAAAGCAATTTTTCCATGAAATTGCCTTTTACCCACTTGTCAGAAGATTAATGGCAAATTATGGCTACTTGCCCCAGGGGTGTCTTAAATCCCCCTAAGACCGACAGAGTGATGGAATTCAGAGAAATGGGAGCTATTCTTAAAGACAAGTGTGCATGCTGTGGGACATCAAGAACTGTTGAAATCGTTCATTATAGCCTGAGAGACAGGCACATGCTCAAGCTACCCACACTGATCCATACAGGGAGCTTGGCTGTCAGCCACTGCTCTGAATTGTGCCACGAACACTGGAGCAAATTTTGCATTCTACCCTGGTGGAGACCATTCCCATGTATTTGTACCATTCAATTTTTGTTGGGGAGTTGTTTTTGTGATGTGCACATTTTTATTGGGATTTTTTTTGTCCTCAATTGCAAAGGCAATAATGCTTTATTTAGGCATTTAGTGATGAGTTGTTTTATTATAAAAGTCATCCTTTTTTATTTTTGAATCATCCTTTCAGCAATAACCAGTGCTAATCTACTGGTGCATATCTACAGCCTTTCTGCCCTGCACATGTGTAGAGACAAGTATTATAATCTGGATCAAACATACCTCCATCCTAAACACCAGAACTGAATTGTTTGGTTTTGTTTTATTTTGTCTACTTGTCACATATTTCCTTGTCATTCATATTTTTATCACATTTTAAAGACTAAATAGTATTCTAGTGCGTGCCTATGCTGCAATTTAGTTCAATAATTCTTTATGACTTGATATTTAGATTGTATGTCCAATGTGTTTTTATAAATAGCACCGGGGAAAATCTTTTGTTCAGAATTTTTTTTTCATTTTTCTGTTTATTTGGGATAAATTTCCAGAAGTTTATTTTCTGATTCACAGTATGTGTACATTCTTCAGGCTTTAAATATGTATTATCTGAATGTTTATGCTCGCTTCCATTCAAAATACAATGTGCTTATCCCATCTACTGCCCAGCAGTCAGAAGTGTTTACACACTCAACAATGCATCCTGAAATTTCACAGGGTTGAAAAGAGAATGAGATTTTTTTTTTGACAGGCAGAGTGGACAGTGAGAGAGAGAGACAGAGAGAAAGGTCTTCCTTTGCCATTGGTTCACCCTCCAATGGCTGCCGCGGCCGGCTTGCTGTGGCCAGCGCACCACGCTCATCCGATGGCAGGAGCCAGGAGCCAGGTGCTTTTCCTGGTCTCCCATGGGGTGCAGGGCCCAAGCACCTGGGCCATCCTCCACTGCACTCCCGGGCCACAGCAGAGAGCTGGCCTGGAAGAGGGGCAACCGGGACAGAATTCGGCACCCCAACCGGGACTAGAACCCGGTGTGCCAGCGCCACAAGGCGGAGGATTGAGAATGAAATATTTTACATGAAAATACTTTGAACACTAAAAATTCTGTTAAAACACCCTTTTTCATTATCATCCATTTTTAAACCATTATCTCCCTCAACCACAAATTCTGTGTTTGATAAACAGCCCAGTAAGAGCACAGAATCCTTACCAAATTCCTTCTAAATGTAGCAGACTTGCATGACGTTTCACTTAGCCAGAGCCATTTATTAAGCACCTACTTACTATGCATGGAGCTTTGTCTTATGTATGGTAAGTAAGAAAAAAAAAAACAGCTGACAGTTGTACTTTTGCAAATAAATAGTGTCATTTTTATGGGGCAAAGATGACAAAGCCACATGGTGGGAAGGTGAAGACCCCCATGGGATCTACTTTGAAAAACACTAGATGGCTACCGTTTCTCTTGAAGTCAGGCTGATAGTTTGGTGAGTGAAATACTCAAGCTAAAGTGGAGTGTACTGTGACTTGGAACTAGAGAAAGCACTTTACAGAAAAGTAAGGGAAGATATAAGAGCAAGGCATGGCAACTGACAGAGCTTTGGAGGGAAAGACAGAGATGCCCAATAAGGAATGTTGCCAAGTGTCTGCTGTGAAATGCCATTGCCTAATCCAGTGGTACTATGTTAATAATGCATTTTATCTGTCTTAAGTATAGGATAACTCTTGCTCTAACCTGCAGACTCAAATGTTTTAGCCAAAACTTTAAAATTGTAAGATATGTAGTATCAGTATTATGATTGTGCATTTTGATAATTTAAAATGGGTGAATTTCTTTGTTTTTCCCAAAGAAACCATTTATTTAATGAGTACAAGTTCCATAAGCACAACTTTAAGAATATAGTGATTCTTCCTATCATACCTGCCCTCCCTTCCCTGCTCCTGTTCCCTCTCCCATTTCTAGTCCCATTCTCCATTAAGAAAAAAAAAAAAACAATAATAACAAAAAACTGTTCCTGGACAGTCAAGACAAGGGCCGTTCAAGTTAAAATGGGTGAATTTCAAATGTTAAGTCTTTAAAATATAGCTAATAAACTCATCAATTATAACTTTATGAAAGTGTGTTTGTTAACTTCATTAATTACATCCAATAACAATGATTATTTAACGGCTTGAAAAAAAATGAAATATGCTGTAGAACCCTTTCACATCTCTCTGTTCACAAAACCCTTCCTTTTGTTAGTTCATTAAGTCCATCGAGCTTAGTGTGACCTCCAGACGGCTGAAGGATGGTCTCTAAGTGTGCCTGTTGTAGGCTGTCCTGCCTGGTTACTCCCCTTCATTCCATGAGCATTTAAGTGTTGTGTGCTCTGAGCACCTGTGCCCGGCAGGAACCCTCTTCTAAACTTACAGGATCGGAAAAAGTACATTCTACTGCTCTTCTTATATTGATCCACATGGCATGTGTACAAAAAAAAGCTTTAAAAACTTTAAAAGGTGAGGATTCTCATGGCATCTTTTAGGCAATTAAAAGCCTTCAAAAATGCATTCCAGACACCCAGCTGTGTGCCAGCCCCTCTGCTTAAGGTCAGTTATGAATAACTTCCTGAGACAGTTAGGTTTCTGACCTGCAGACAAATGAGCAATCCAAACCACTGAGTGTACCATCATCAAAACAGTAGATTGTCCTTCCAATTTACACTGTTCTTGTAGTAATATTAAAATTAACTTCTGTCACATGGGAATGTGACCATGTGATGTCTGCCAGGCCCAGGAAGAAAAATCATTATGGATAAACCACCAGGAGTGCTTACACAGATAAAGAGAAATACACCAAGCTTTTGGGTGCTGACTTCCCAATTGTTTCATCCGTTTGATGGGCTCAGAGGAGGGTTCTGGAAGACACATCCCTGATTAGCTGCTGTACAAAAAGGTGATGCTGTTATTATAAAGCTGTGAGTCAACAATGACTTCCTAGGCCTGCCAGGCTCATGTCACGGAGGTCAAATGTGCAGATGTTTGCGTAAGGCCCATTCTGCTTCCATTTGTCCAGGAGGCCTAGCATCCAGCTGGGATTTAGGCTTATTGTTTGTTGATATGCACTAGCGGCATGGAGGACTTATTAAGGTGCACAGAGGGCTCTTTATAGAACTGACAGCAGCACTGGGCTTTTAAGATGTTAAACATATGATATCATGTCTTCCTTTGGCTTGTAGAAACACACTACTATTTGAAGGGTATCTATCCAACGTTAACTATCTGAAATATATATGCTATCCCAGGAGCCAGCCAAATGGGTTGTTAAGAAAAATCAATGTTCCAAAATCCATTTACCTACAGACTAGTAGGAAACTTCTTCAGCCCTCATTCAGAACCTAGTTATTCTAATTTTGAATTGCTTTGCTTTTTTTTTTTAAACTTAGTTACTGGGTTTCTGAATTCACATCAGAACAGAAGAAAAGTAGTGTGGAAGAGGCTATTGAGTCAGCCAGAACAGAGATGACTAACAGAAGTGAGAACCACTCACTAGCTGTCAAATTGAATATAAGGAAAAAGACATCAGAAAGGAAAGGGAGAGAAGAGAAAGCGGGTGAGGAGTGCAAAATAAGGAAAGAAGGAAAGAAGGAAGAGCTGCAGACGCAGAAGCTGAAAAGACTGTGGTCCAGGCTTTTGATTAAAACCAAGTGCATTGTCTGTAGAAGCCCCTGAGCCTATGTCCACCACTTCATGCCAGTGTTGATTTGTTTATACAATTCTTTCCAGGAAAGAATCAATTAAGACAAGGAAAGTATATAATTTTAGAAATGTACAATCAATTCATTATAACATTAATGTTTTGGCTACTTAAAGGGTATGTTTCAGATATTTAGATATTTATGTGATTGTATGCATGTGTCAATGAAAAAAGAGAATGAGCCAAGGGCCTTTATTTCCTCATCCTTTGAAGAGTTTATAATAGAAGTTTTGCCTGTTCCTAAGAGCCCCTACATGTCCTTGATTTCTGGTATCAACATCTTTATTGGCTTTAGCTTCAAACCAACCACCCGGTAACCACGTCTCCATGTGCACATCATTTCTCTGTCAAATTAGTGCACAGGGATAAGCTACCAGAGGAATCAATAAGTCTCTGCACATATAAGGAACTTCAAAAAGTTCATGGAAAACTGAATTAAAATATAAGTTTATTTTGGTGCGAAGACATCTGAAATCCATGCCTGGATTCTTCATAATGTGCATTTCCGTGAACAGTTTTTTTTTTTTTTTTGTGCAGACTAGGCAGATTTACAGTAACAAACTTTACACACTTCATAATTACAACTTTAGGAACATGGCGATCCTTCCCACTGCACACACCCTACCACCCATACTCCCATTATTACTAAGATCTATTTTCATTGACATTATACACACATGACAACTCTATGTTAAGTAAAGAGTTCAACAAATACTGAAAAAAAACCTACCTCAACAGTCAAGTAAAGGCTGTTCAGGTCATTGCTTCTCAAAGCATCAATTTCACTTCTAGAGATTGCCTTAAGGTGCTCTGTTAGTCATCACAGGTCAGGGAGACATACGGTATTTGTTCCTTTGGGACTGGCTTATTTCACTAAGTATGATGTTTTCCAGATTCATCCATTTTGTTGCAAATGACCAGGTTTAATTTTTCTTTTTTTACCACTGTGCAGCACTTCATCATGTACATACCCCATAATTTCTTTATCTAGTCTTCAGCTGATGGATATTTGCATTGATCCCATGTCCTAGCTAGTGTGAATTGAGCTGCAATAAATGTGGGGGTGCAGATAGCTCTTTTATTTACTGATTTCCATTCCCTTGGGTAAATTACAAGGAGTGGAATGGCTGGGTCATATGATAGGTCTATACTCAAATTTCTGAGGTATCTCCATACTGTCTTCCATAGTGGCTTTACCAGTTTGCATTCCCACCAACAGTGGATTAATGTACCTTTTTCCCCACATCCTCACCAGCATTTGTTGTTTGTTGATTTCTGTATGACGCCATGCTAACTGGGGTGAGGTGAAACTCATTGTGGTTTTAATTTGCATTTCCCTGATGGCTAGTGATCCTGAGCATTTTTTCATGTGTCTGTTGGCCATTTGTATTTCCTCTTTTAAAAAATGTCTGTTTAAATCCTTGGCCCATCTCTTAAGTGGGTGGTTTGTTTTGTTGTTGTAGAGTTTCTTGCTCTCTTTGTAGATTCTGGTAATTAATCCTTTATCAGTTGCATAGTTTGCAAATAACTTCTCCCATTCTGTTGGTTGCCTCTTCACTTTCCTCACAGTTTCTTTTTCAGTAAAGAAACTTCTCAATTTGATCTAATCCAAGTTGTTAATTTTATCATTAGCTGCCTGTGCCTCTGGCGTATTTTCCAAAGAAGTCTTTGTCTGTCCCTATATCTTGCAGGGTTCCCTGATGTTCTCTAACAATTTTATGATGCTGGGTCATAGATTAGATCCTTAATCCATGTTGTGTGAATGTTTTGTAAGGTGTAAGGTAGGGGTCTTACTTCACACTTCTGCATGTGGAAATCCAGTTTTCCCAGCACCTTTTGTTGAATAGACTGTCCTTGCTCCAGGAGTTGGTTTTAGCAGCTTGATCAAATATAAGTTGGTTATAGAAGTTTGGATTGATTTCTAGTGTTTCTATTCTGTACAATTGGTCTACCCATCTGTTTTTCTACCAGGACCAGGGTGTTTTGATTATAACTGCCCTGTAGTATGTCTTGAAATCTGGTATTGTGATGCCTCTGGCTTTTTTTGTTGTTGTTGTATAAGATTTCTTTAGTTATTCAAGGTCTCCTATGCCTCCATATGAATTTCAGCGTCATTTTTTCTATATCTGAGAAGAATGTCTTTGGTATATTGATTGGTAATACATTGAGCCTGTAAATTGCTTTTGAAAAAATGGACATTTTGATGATATTGATCCTTCCAATCCATGAACATGGAAGATTTTTCCATTTTTTTTATCTTATTCTAATTTTTTCTTTAATAATTTGTAATTCCCATCATGGAACAATTTGACATCCTTGGTTAAGTTTATTCCAAGGTATTTGATTTTTTTTGTAGCTATTGTATATGGGATTGATCTTAGAAATTCTCAGCCATGGCATTTTCTATGTATATAAAGGCTGTTGATTTTTGTATACTGATTTTATATCCTGCTACTTTACCAAACTCTTCTTTGAGTTACAACAGTCTCTTAGTGGAGTTCTTTGGATACCTTATATAAAGAATCATGTTGGGGCCGGTGCTGTGGCTTCCTTGGTTAATCCTCTGCCATCCCATATGGGCACTGTCACCAGCCCCAGCCAGGTGCTGGACTAATGGAGCCATTTGATCCTCCAAACTGTAAGCTAAAATTAGCTTTTTCCTCCTAAGAAGCTTCTCTCAGATACTTTAGTTAAGGTGATAAAAAAGCTGACTAATACACCCTTACATCCCAAGCCTAAGTTTCTAGAAATTAACATACAGATGATACACAAGGTTGTACCGATACAATAATTATTTTGTTAATAAAAGCGTTATTAAAAAATAATAATTATTATTTTGTTATGAAAAAAGAAAATCATTTTGTGTTTGAATGAACTGCACACACACACACACACACACAGCACAGAGACTCCCCTGTAAGTAAATAACCTTATTTGAACAGTCTTACAAAACATATGTTCTCTTCCTACAACTCTTGCCTGTATTAGTCAGTTTTACCATAGTAACAAACAATGGTTTATAGCATTTGCTTTTCACTCACTTTACATTTAGTTGTTGGTTGGCAGTGATTCTGCTAAGACAGGCTGAGCTCAACTGAGCTCATCCAGATCTCACCAGTCTTCTCCTGTCACTATTTACAACATCTTGAGGCCACAAGGAGAACAAGAACACAAGTGCCTAAGCCAAACCATGCAACTGTGTTTAGTGCTTTGGCCATACACATAGAAAACATTTACAACCATTCGCATCCCATGGGTCAAAGCTGTTCATATGTCACCTCCAAAGTCATTGAGATGGGATGTGTACTCCTCCAACAGGATGCAAGAGTATTTTCTATGGCAGTAGAGATATGCAATCCTGTGCCTTGGAGAGAGCAAATAGTTGGGAAGAATAGCACAGTGAGCTCACACTCTGCCTCCATTGAAGTTCTAAATGCAGCATTCCCCAAGGAGAGATAGCCACTCTCCTTCCACCAGCACTTTCCTTCTCACTCCTTTCAGCTTCAGCTGGTCTCTCAAACTTCACCTTGAATAAGAATCATATAAAAGTTTGTTCAAAACCTCCTTTTATAGAACATACTCTCTATAGATTTTGACTCATTTGAGTTGGACAGTGGGCCCAGAACAGACTCCAAAAACTTTGTCCCAGGAATACCCACGGCTATCAAAGGATTCCCTCTGGATTCCCACCCACAGCACCCAGCATGAGATCTACTTTGGATAAGGGACGTGCCCTTGGAGAGCCCTCTGTCAAGAAGAGGGATACCTTAGAAGACTCAGAACCTGTCGCCCCAAGGTCCTGTGTCCTGCCCCTACTCCCTAACACCTGGTTGGAGTTTGCTCTTCTGGAGTTCCTTGAATATGAAGTTGTCACAGTGTAGAATGCTGTGTTCCTCTCTCTCCGTATACCACTCAATAGATGTGTGACCTTGAACAACTCCTGGAGCCTCTCTGGACCTCAGTATCTGTCTCTAGATGGTGGAGTAATAATAGTACCCTATACTCAACTTCTTGTAAGGATGAAGAGAGTTAACAAAGCCTCTGATAGGTAATGTGAACTGTACAAGGCTTTGCTGATTTTATGACCACAGTTCTGAGCACATTGGAGGTTTTCTACATAATGTGATTGGTTTAAACCACTTGAGCCTCCATTTTCTTATCTGTGAAATGGATACAATAAAGTGGTAGTGATAGTAATAGTAGATGCTTTTCACGCTATACAGAATAATTGTAAGAAAAAAAATGCGATAATGTACCAGTGATTTATAAACTGTAGATGACCATGTAAACAAAAGTTTTCCATTTTAGCTTTGACTTTGGTGTTGATTTGAATTGGGACTCTGAGGCCAAAGGCCAAAGTTTCTGCTGTGCTGTGTGCAGTGCACCATTATGGACAGAGGTGCTCCCTGCCTGGGTCACGGTTTCCTCTTCTATCTGTGGAGTCTCCTACTGAGACATTGTATGTTATCAATTGGTAGTTCCCAACCCTAGCTACAGTTAGAGATTTATTTTAAATGCTCACATCAAAGTGGACCCAACTCTGTGCCAATTAATCAGAATATGTAGGGATAGGGCACAAAAATAGGTACCTGGTTGTAAGGTGAATCAAGAATGGAAAATCACTAATGTTAGTGGAACAGCTTTGTAAATGCAAAACATAATGTACAACTTAGGAGTGCCTTTTTAAATTGTTATTAACTGATTGATTGATGATATCATGAGGTACTAGGCCGATGTGGATTTTCCACCATCTGTCCAAGGTGTGTACTGTCCAGGAAGAATTGAAACTCACCCAGTTCCTATTCATGACTTTAAGCCAAAGGAGCTAAGTGAAAACAAGACTCTCTCACATAAAGCATATTGCTGGTGTGCTGTGCTGAGGGAGTAGTGACTAGATTTGGAAGTGATGCTTCCAGCCATGAGGAAGCATTCTGATTTATTAAAAAGACTCTAGTGCAAAGGCACATCCATCACAGTGTGGTGACTTACCCTGATTAGGTCCCAGCCAGGAAACCTTCCTGCGGTGGTCCCCCCAGTGCAGTTCAAATCCTGAATCCGCTCCTGTTTGGACAAGTGCTATCTCTGCTAATCATCTTCATCTTACAGAATACAGCCATCGCTATGCACACTGATGCACCTCACAGAGCAGAGCAGAGAGAAGGGGGAGGTGTGTGTGTCTGGAATCAGAGGTTGACATTTGACAGCAGTTGCTATACTGTTTGTGATAACCCACACATCATGATGTTCTGACTACCAGATTCTAAAGTAATGAGTGTTTTATATAGAAATAATTTCCGTGTAGAAAGTTCAAGATGTTCCCCCCAACAACCTATCTCAAAAAATATGATAAAAACTTGCTCAAGAAGCAACAAATAGTAAATTAATTATTGTGCTGTCATTTGGGTAATAGCCTGTTTGTCAACCAAAGGCCGATATATTAGGGCTTGATCCTCCAAGTCTCCTGTTAATGGATTAAGGATGGAATTTAATCCAGTTATGATGTCTGAAAGTGGGGCCTTAGAATGTAATTAGATTAGATTAGGTTATTGGGCCCCTGTGACTAGATCACTGTTGCAGTCTAAGGAGAATCCATATAGAAGATGAAAAATGAGCCTGCTCTCTGTCTCTCTACTTCCGGCTTACCATGTGATTGTTCCTCCACATACTCCACCATAGCTAACCTCCACCCTCATTAGTGTCCAGACCAATAAGGATACTTGATCATGGACCATGAACCTCCAAAACAATGAGCTGAAGCCAAACTTCTTTCCTAAGTTACTCCTCTCAGGTGTTTGTTAAAATGATTAAAAGCTGACTCATACAAGTGGTGATTAACAATAATAACAGTAATAGATGACCACATGAGCCAAGTTCTTTCTGAGAACATTCACAGACAAATGTGTAAATATACTGCCTGTACTGAAGGCACATAAACATTCAATGCTGTGGACACATGTTTACACAATGCTAGAATCATCATCTCTCACCTTTGGGCCAGGGTTCTCTTGACACTACTACCCAACTGTCAATGTATGCATGAAAGAAGAGAAAACTCTACTTAAAATTTCTTCAGATTCTGCTATTAACAACAGAAAACTATTCTGTCTCTAAGTCTACTATTTAATATTAATGCCATAGGACTGACCCTGCATGCAGAGTTTTGGCCCATAGCTTGAGTCTTGTTCTTTTTTGTTGGTTTTTTTTTTACTTCCATTGATTCATTTATTCAGCCTATATAATCATTGACTCTTGGCTTTAGGCAGAGCTTGTATAACAATCTTAATCTTTAGCCTGGTGTGAAATAGCTAATCCTTCCTATTCCACACCCTACCCTGAGCAGGTTATATCCTTTGTATTCTGAACAAAATGTTGCCATACTGTATTGAAAAGAAAAACCAGACTCCTGGAAAGCAAAGAGTACATGTGGGCTTCTCTCCCTGTTATTTTAGCCTCAGGCCTAAAGTGGAGTACAGCAGGTAAGGAGACCAGTAGCTAGAGGAAGCCAAGGAAAGCACCTAACTTGGGGCTCAACAATTAAAATGATGGATCTTTATATTCAAAATTTGTTTGCTTGATGAGACTTTTTTGCATTTTTAGAACAAGAAAGGCACTTGAAATTTAATTTAGGTTAATAGGCAATATGGCAGGCAATGCACTAATTATTGTAAAGAACCAAAGTTAACAAGGAGCATAAAGTGATTATGAGATGTATAGGGCATCCCTCAAGTCCAAGTCTTAATATGTCTTAAATCAAAAAACCTAGAGTTTGTCAAATGTCTACCAACAGTAGAATGAATAAATAAATTATGGTATTTCATTCAATGTAATATGAATGAAGATGAATGAAATGAGATGAAAATAAATTATGCAAAACTGCATGGACTAACAAGGATGACTCATTCAACAATGCGGAATGAGAGAATCCAGATACATACACTCCAAAAATGCATGTTGTATAATTCTAAGTACAGAAAGCTCAAAAGTAGACAAAAGTTTTCTGTGATGTTAGAAGCAGCGAGAGTGACTTCTATCGGAAAGAGTGGATAGAGATTGGGTGGAAGCATGAGTTGGATTTGTGGGGTACTATTAGTGTTCTGTGTCTTGCCTTGGTTTGGAAAATGGATTATATTGACTGGGTGACAGCTATTGGATTGAGTTAGAATTTGTGCATGCTATTTGTGTGACAGTCTTTAAGAAAACTTTGAATTGGGCCCTGCTTGGCCACTGAGGAATTGGGATAGCAAGAGCTAGAAGTGTTCTCAGAACCCCTGCCTAGGGTGTCAGATCCATTTCTAGAGTCAAACACTGGAGCTACAGTACAGATAACATAGAAGAGGGTGTAGACTACTCATTCAGGAATTACCCAATAGTAAATCTCTGGAGCAAGTACCACAAATAGAAAGCTAAGATTATTGTCATTCTGTATTAGTTCTGGATCTGGATGGACCAGAACATGCAGTCAAAGCCTACTTTGTTTTATCCAAAGGAGGAAGGTTTGATGGTGGTGAGGGTACTTTAGGAACTCAGACCTATCATTGTTAACTCTCAGAAGGTCACACTGCCTCCTCTCCTTTGGCATGCCCTCCCTAATGTTAAAAGTGAAATCAACTCAGACCATGGGATTATGGCACTTGTTTTCCAACTGGAGAGAAGGCTCTAGTTTCTCAAAAGGGTAAGCTGCCATGATATGAATTGCTGTGACCTCTTTCTCAATAATTGTCTTCTGTGGAAGAGACTTGACTTAATGGAGGACAATAATGAAGGGATGCTTTTGGGAACGACAGGGTCAAAATAGGATAAGCTTTGATGCAGAACAGCAAGGTGATTTTCCCAGAGCTCATTCACAGTTGGACATAGCATGGTGGAAATAAGGTTAAAAATTATTTGAACAGGGTAAAGAGGAGAAGCATCAAGATGGGAGAGTCTTTGAGATTCAGAATCGAGGAATCTAAGGCATGAGTCAGGGGTAAGGTGTGGGTCTGTGGGTTTCCTATAAACTGCTCTACAGATCCAAGTCACATGTTTTCAAACCATAGTCATGCCAGGGAATGAGAGAGGAGTAAAGCCCAAGATAATTTTTTGTCCTGGGGTTGAGTGTGTAGGGGCAACTTTTTGTTCACTGGCCTCCAAATATTTATACCATTTTCTGCTCCAACTTAAAAGGCAAGTATGGAGCATTGTTGGCTGTTCTGTCCCAGTTGGGGTGATTAAGGAGAGCCATGCTTGCCATTGATCAAGAGCTTACTTGTAATAGAGGATGGACTCAGAAAGACATAAACAGGATTATCACATGCCTCATGTTTGCCAGCCATCAAGCCTGGTGATCGCAAAAGCAAGAGGTGCCTGGCCCTGGGAATACTGCAATAATCAGGGTTGACATTGAGCACAGCTTCCCTTGAGGTGAGCAGTTGCCATTGTCTTTCTCTCTGGTGGTTTACTTATCCCACTATTTGTGCCTGCTGAGGGTAAGCTGCAGGAGGAGTTGGGAAATTGTTACTGAAACACAACAAAACTACTATGAGTATGTATGTCTAATTTCTGAGCAAAGGAATTTTAGGTGTTAAAATATAGACGGTAGTGACCAGATTCCAGGATATGTTTCAGGAAATCCCAGAGAAAACTTTCTTCCTTTTAGAACATAAAATGCTTCCTAGAGCCATTTTTGTAGAAAAAAAAAAAAAAACTTAAGTTAGCAGTTTCTTTGATCCAGGACCAAAGCACAAGACAGAATAAACAGAAGACAAGATCTATTCCTGCCTGCCTCACTCCACTCCCCATGTCAGTATTTCTTCTCAAAACTTGTGGAACCCTAATTTTGCAGAGCTGTTCTGAGAGTATCTGACCTTACTTAAAAGGTGTGATTTATAGAATGTTGATCTCTAACATTTTGATGCAATGTCCAAAAGAGTATGGAAGCTTCAATAATGGAATATAGTACAACTTCAGCCAGTGGATGGAACTCTATCTTCAAGCCAGATTGCCAGGGCAAAAAATACCTCTAGGGTTACATGTACCTAATGAAGATGGATAATTGAGTGTTTGTGATGCAGGGATTTTTATTAGGGAAGTAGCTAGAATAACTTCTCAGCCCCGGCACTCCTGTTCTTGCTCAGGACTATGGTGCACAACTTTACTTATGATTCACGATGGGTCCGTGCCTCTGTCTCCACTGTCCCACAGAAGGGGGAATAATTGTACCAACCATTAAAGACTGCTCACAAATCAGGGTGACTTATCAGATGCTCTTAGGTTCACTAGATTTCTCTTTCTTGTGGCCTTGCAACTGATATTTACAAAACCTACCTGTTAGAAAGGGAGGGTAAAAACATACTCATATACTGATGTGAGAGAAAAAAAAATAAAATTTAAATGATGAAGGCCCACTGCCTGATTCAGACCAAAGCAGGTACTGCAGAAGTGATAGACACTAGGAGCCTTTGATCACTTGGCTTAAATTATATGATCCTGAAGGGTTAGATGAAGAAAGAGGCTTGGTACGTATAACCCTGGAGGAGCATTTGGGAAGAATCCTGGAACAGTGAGTAGCAGGTCCCCAAAGAATATTCTACTCAAAGAATCTATAAGAGGGTGAAGATCCATTACTGAATGGGAGCCTCAGTAGAAGAGATACTTGATGGAACCTACATGCCCCAAGCCTCTATGATCACCATGATTTCTATGACTATGCCTCAGTGGGAGTATTGGCAGGTGGAAAAAGCCTTCAAGAAATTGTCAATTGAGTGATGTAAAGCTGGCCCATGGAGAGCCACCCTCTGGTCAGGAAGAATGGGCACAGGCTGGACTTTGTAGAAGCTCATCAAACAACAGGATTATTTCAGATGTCCCAGGATGGGCTGACTTGCCCCTTGGTTGTTCTTCTCTTGCTTTAAAAAGCAATAAAGCCTAAAGGAAAATTTTAAGCCACACATTTCTGAGAATTTACACTTAATTCGTCAAATCTATTGTTTTCTAAGAGTTGTTTGAAGTCCAGTAACACTAATGAGGCTTTACCCCCCCACCAAATGTCTTTAAAAATCCTTTTTTCTTAGAAGGCCATTTCAAGGCTTTGAAAGTTATTCCAAGGGCAATAATAATAATATTAATAATAAATTGCTCAAAACTCATAATCCCTGCAGGTTCAAAATCTACTTAATACTCTGTACCCATGGGATTCAAATTATTACTGCAGTTTATTTTCTCTTATTTCTAGGGCTTTTTTAAAAGAGAAAAAGAAACCATGTGGAATTTCAGTACAATTCATTGTGTGATTTGCTTCATGGTCCTGCCCATAGCCCAGAGGACCCTTAAAACCTTCTCAGTCTGCGTCTTCAGAGGAGGCCCCTAGCTTGACTGCATCAATGGGATGCAGATAGGGACCTGGGGTGTTGACTTTCCAGCGTGATTATTTTTGGCCAGTAGATCAAAGCCAGACCCCTCCTGGAATGGTTCTCGTGGAGGGCACACAATCTGTGCCACAGAAAATGAGTGATATATTGTTAGATGACAGCTGGGTGGGAAGAGAACAATTTTTCTTTGCGGTGTGTGCAAAGGAGCCAATGGCTGTGGCTCCCCTTGAACTCTCCATGTTGTCATCTGATGACCTCTGGTGGTGGAATTTTTCCCAGCGTGTGTGAACCAACACTTCTGTGCCAAGCTATCCCGTGTTACATTTTCCAACATTCCTTTCCTCCTGTTTTGTCATTCACATTAAGCAAGGAGCAAGAATCAGTTGCAAACACCCAGAATAAAGTGGTGCATGTGCCTGACCAGACTCTCACTTTACAAAACTTGCCTGGTGCCTTCTCTTTTAGTGAATCTCTGATACATTCCCTGGAGCAAGAAAAGGGAGCCAACATGAAGGAAAATGTGGCATCCGTGATTGTTTTCCTCCTGCTACTTTTTCTCAACATTCGTCTTCTGAATGGTAAGTGAGAGACTGCCTGGGTCTCTTTCATCCCCCGGGGTGTTTGTCAAGAGGTTTGAGCGAGCGTCCATCACAGTCTCCTTGCAATGCAGTTATGAAAAACAATCGTGTTTATGTCATGTCCTGCTATTAAATCATTTGCAATATTTTTCACTAAAAGTAATGAAACCAATGCAGTATCTTGTCCCTCTGCTGTCTGCCTTCTTCCTCATTTGCGGAGGGCAATGAAACAGCTCCTGGGATGACAGGACCTGAGTTCCGGTCCAGGTTTTGCCAGTTACTAGTTGTGGGGTCTTGAGGCAACTACCTAATCACTCTGGGTGTCCAATTTCAAAGTGAGGCCTGTGATATTTCCTGCACCTGAGATGAAATAATGTAGGTGAGACATCTTTGAAAAACAATAAAAAGATGCAAAAAAGGATAGCTGTTACGTGGTGGGAAACAGGTACAACCAACTCTATTATCTGTATTAACGGGAAATGAAGTCCACCACTGAATGGCAGGGTATTTGCCTGTGTGCGGGCATTTCTGTATGTCTAGCCCTGTGCATTCTGGGTGAACATTCCTCTGTGTGCCTATGTGTATCTTAAGTCTCCTACATGTGACTTATTGTGCATGCTTCTCCATATATACTCAACTGTGTACATCTATGTATGTGCGTCTATATATATGTATATATATATACACATATTCTTCCATGTTCTTCCAAAGGTAAGACCCTGTGTGTAGATATTTCTGTGAGTTTGCACATGTGAACTTCGAACGTAGAGTCTAGGGGATGTGTGGATTTACGTGGATGTGGTATCTCTATGACCATCTCTGAGTTTTGTGCATTTAGACGGTTTGATGATTTTAACTCTCTTAAATATTCTGCAGTGAATATTTGACTAATTTTAATTTTACAAGCTTCCCCTCCTCTTCTTGAGTCTCCTAAAGTTACTATTAAATACCAGTAAAATAAGAGACATGCTTTCAGAGAGACAAAAAGGAAAGCAGAGGTCAGAATAATCAATAAGAGAAGCTCTCTGTACTCCAGTAATCAACAATTGTCCAAATTGGCTTCAAATGTGCTCATTGTTGAGCCATAGCATTTGGAATTAAAGAAACTTTTAACTTGACACACTTCTTCCCACCCACGACAAAAAAACAAAACTTGCAATTTTGCCATGATTCCCAGTAACATACTAGCCTACAGAGGCTTTCCTTGGAGGATGGGCAATATTAAAATATGTTGCCTGAGCTGCACCCAGCTGGCAGGGAGGGTTTCCAGCGGGGCTGGAGCTGGAGGAATGCAGTCCCTGCTCCCCGTCCCAGCCTGGTGTCCCAGGCCCATCCTGAGCACCACATGATGACAGTTCATGATGTTCTTTCTGCCACGTTTGCCTGCAGTCCCCTCTGCTCAGCCGTGTGCTCCTCACGGAGGTCTCCTCCTAACTTGCTCAACCAGAAGTTCTGGCCTAGGATTCTCTGTGAGGGATGAGGGAATAAATGTGAGAGGAAGCAGAGAACTCCAACGTGCTGAGGACATCCGGAAATGCCCTATTCTGCTCATGACTTCCTGACCTAAATGCCGTGCCCACCTGCCAGGGATGAAGGAGGAGCAGCTGGAGTTGCAGAGTTGGGTGTGGTCAGCCACCCCAGCCTAGCAGCATCCAGCCAAACTCCCGCAGTTATTCTGTCTTTGCCTCTGACAACCATGCCAGAGGAAGGGGGAGCAGCTTGCCAAGAATTTTGGAGAACAGGCAACTAAAAATTATATCCCCTTGACATTATATTCTCCATATCCCCTTATTCAGATCTTTCAGCTTCTAACCTGGTACTGGATCCAGATCTTAAATATCAATGGTAGTTCACAGATAGGAGAGCTACCCTTCCCCCTACCTCTTACCCTGCCTCCCACCCAAAAAGATCGATGTAATTAGAAGAAAACCCCTTTCCACCTCACCACAAAAATACCCAAAGAGAAAGGGAAATAATAAGAGAGGGAAAGGAACTGAAACCCGGGATTCAGAAATGGGAATGGGAAGAATTGGTTCATGATTACATAAATAGGAGGGTTAAGTTCTGGTGTTCTACAGCACAGAAGGGTGAATGTTGGTTATAATAATTTGTGTATATTATTTCAAAATAGCCCGAAAAGAGGATTTTGGATGTTTCCAAGACAAATAATAAATGTTTGCTAATTAACCTGATCTGATCATTAAATATTATGAACATATAGTGCAATGTCACAATGTACTCCACAAATATATACAATTATTCTATGACAATTTAAAATGGGGAATGAGAGGGTGAGGATCTAGACTGTGAAACTGGTCACAGAGTCAAAACTGATTGAAATCAGGGCTAGGTGGAGGGAAACAGAAGAGAAGAGAAGGGAGCAGCTGAGGATGCCCAGACAAAGGGTCCATCAATGATATGGTGATCAGAAACAAGATCAGAAACAGAGGTCAGGTTAGTTACATGGAAATGGCAGAACGGTGGAAATTAGGGAGCTAGGGGGTGGGGGCAGAGAGCAAGCTGTTGATTGACCAAGCATCCATGGGCTGCTGATACCCAGGGACAATTCTTTGGCCATCCTTATGCTGGGGGAGTGTATCAGCGCTGGTGCTGAGAGGGGCTATTGGTATCTCCATCTCAAAGTACACACACCCCACCACAAAACTCTCTCTCTGAGAGCCCTGCCAACACCCAGGTGCTGATACCTCAACATTTCTGAGTACCACACCTGTAGGCTGACTCACCCTGAGTCTTCAGCACTGACCCGCGTCCCATAGATTTGCTTTGGTAACCAGGATAATGGGCTGTTAGTTGAATGGACCTCAATATTGACTTCAACAGCTTGTGGTTTTCTACAGGGCAGTCACCTCCTGGAAAACCTTTAATCTTCAAATGCCGCTCCCCTGAGAAGGAAACATTCACCTGCTGGTGGAGGCCTGGAGCAGACGGAGGACTTCCTACCAATTACACACTGACGTACCACAAGGAAGGGTACAGAGTTCTCTTCTATCCATACCCCTGTGGCCAAAGTACACTGGTTCTGAGTTAGAATTATCACCCTTGCCTGGATTTACATTAAAAAGCATCATACCACTTGTTAAAATGAAAGTCCAGTTTCCATGACATCAGTTTTTATCCATTTGAGTCTTTTTAAAAATGAAGTGTCACTTGGTATTTTTAAGTATACATTTAAAATACATATTCCAAAATGCTGCATTGTACAGAGCCCAATTATATGTATTCTCACATTAAGGACCTTCAACAGCTTGTCCTATACATAGGTGGGTCATCCACAGAGGCACTACAATATTAGCAGTCTTTCCTGGTCAGTCTGTCTTCCTGAGTGTTGGCTCATCTCAAATGTTCATCTCCAAACTTTGCACCATTTATACATTTTTAGTAAACACATTACTTTTATCATAGAAGAAGATTTTGCAAAGCATCATCATGTGATTTCCGACAAATATAGTACCCCAGGTTTTCAATTATTTTGCAAATCCAAAAAAGATCCTTGTGAGGAAAGTAAGGGTTTTCTCTTGGCCCGTTGCTGATCCAGGACACACAATCTCCCAGAGGGCACATGTGGGTCTCGGATTGCCAGGAAGATTAAAGGAGATCATCCCTGCATTGGTACTTTGTGAGGTGTACATCCTGGAAATCCTGGGAGAGTTGTTTCCTGCCTCCCGCCCAAGAAAACAGTTTCTGGTGATGACAGTTGCACTACTTACTAATGACTGCACTCCATTGTACACAAAGCTGTCTTCCCATCTGGGATACAAAGGGGCATCATGCAAACAGATTTCAGGAACCCCAACTGGCAACTGAAGCTGATCACGCCTCCATACTCAAGGTGTGTCTGGAGTTGAGGCTCCTAAGTCAACAGAGGAGCAGCTGAGTGAGCCATTTGACACCGGAAATATCCCCTTCCAGGGTCAGTTCACTCTGTGACGGACTTGGAACATTTGAACATATAGTGACATCAGTTTTCATCCATTTGAGTCTTTTAAAATGAAGTGTAACTTGATATTTTTAAGTATACATTTAAAATGCATGTGCAAAAATGCTGCACTGTACAGAGCCCCATTATATGTGTTCAAGCTAAAGTTCAAGTTTCCCACCCCGGAAATGGCAGTGCCTTGGCCACTGAAAGTGTTTATGATCAGGGGGAATGTATCACAAAGCCAACCAAGACAACTACAGAAGAAACAGAGAAGCGGAGTAGCTGAGTCCCAGAAACCACCTTTCTAATTCCTTCTCCAGCTCGTTCGCGCTCTCTCTCTCCCTCTCACTTTGTCCCTCTCCCTCCCTCTACCGCTCACTCCCTCACTCCCAGCTGACATGGGTATAGCAGAGAAGCCAGGGAGCTATTCTTCAGCTCTGGTTTTGTACTTCTACTCTCTGACCCCCACACATCAGTGGGGTTGATCTGTTAAGAAAATCTAAACTGTTTCAATTACTTTCTTACTCAGTCCTAATAAATACATTTTACTCATTGCAGAGAAACAATCACCCATGAGTGTCCAGACTACAAGACCAGTGGTCCCTACTCCTGTTACTTTAGCAAGAAGCACACCTCCATATGGACAATATACATCATCACAGTGACTGCCACCAACCAGATGGGAAGCAGTGTTTCGGATCCACGTTATGTGGATGTGACTTACATAGGTAAGGGGAGGGGGAGTGAATGAGAATTTGTTACTGCATTATGCATTTACCAGTGGTCAAACTCAGTTTGAGTTTTCTTGGCTTTTGAATGGATCCCCAAAAAAAGATGAAATAATTCACAATTTCATTGTCAAGCAAAAATTTCAAACAATTTGTACTGAGTCATTCATAACAGACTAGTGTTTGAGATCCTTGAATCCTCTGGCCTTCCCTTGACCCCTGTTCCTGTCCCCTTGCATGCAGCATGAATGTTATGTGTGTGCCTTCCTTACCAACTCCTCTCTCCTGCCCTCCCTGTGCCATCCGTGTCCCCTTCTTCCTTGACAAATTGAAATTTATTTTCTTTCTCTCCAATAGAGATCTGCTCCATACAGAAGCAGCACTCCGAGGGTTTATATGATTCCATATCCACAGGAATCACTCCACTCCAATCTCAATTGCTCCAATCTCAATTCTCATATGCATGTACTTCCTAGAAATTAAGAACTGTGGAGTAAATAGTATCACTTGAGCAACAGGCCGAAGGTCAAGATCTCGAGGACAATCTTTGGAGAATCCATTAGCAAAGTACAACAAAGTGGACCTGATGGATGCTTCTTGCTTTGCTTGACTAACATTAAGCTGCAGGGCAATTGGGCATTACTACAACAGCTTTTATTATCTAATGAGGATGACAAAGGAAATCCTAGGGAAAGTGATGGCTTGCCTAGGAGTTGGCCTCACACTTACCTCGGGTAACAGCCTGTATGGTAGTTACCCAAGTCTCTCTGATTTACCTAACACCACACAACAAGGAAAATCACAGTATTCACTTCCATATCATCCCATTGGCATGTTATCAATGATTGATCCTAAAAAACTAGAAAAGTTTCCAATACCAACTGACATACACTTGAAGAATATTTTCTTCCCCCAGCGAATAACTGGAATGAAGATGGGATTAGAAACTTAATTTGATCTTAGTTTAAGAAAATAATAAAAGCAATCTCTCTGGCAGGGAAGAATAAAATAAATTCTGATCCTGTATATTTACTGGAGATATGAAGTCTTTAAGATGCTAAATGCTGAATAATTCTTCATTTTCATGGTTTTTCCCCCTTGAAATGCCTTGTCCTCAAGTTTTATAAATTGAGAGTAAACAATGAAAACAACAGAAATTCTGAAACAAGCAACTGTTATATTGAATGTGATTCTCTCTCCCAACACAAATGGGCTCACTAAAGCAGTATGTTCAAAAAATGAAGTCAATAATTGTTATCAAATTTGTATTAACTCTGGAAAAGAAATCTCTAGTGAAAGAATGTGTTAGGCTGCATGTTTCAAAATAAGAAAAGTGCGTGAGGAATTCCTATATAACCCTTCAGCATACATTGTTGGTGACAGGCCATGGGAGTTCATTAGCAACCAGTTTTTACCACAGTACATTTTCTATCCACTCAGCTCTCAGCCAGTGACAACCCACAACAGAAAATGACAACACTAGCAAATAATGGGACAGAAATAAATGTCTTTGTTGTCATTGTCATTGGGTAACATGTATCTATGTTGAAGACACCTGAAAGCTGTAGTTCCCAACTGGGGGCTATTTGGTCCCCCACAGGATACTTGGCAAAGTCTAGAGACAATTTCACATTTCTCAACTTGCAGGTGGGCAGAGGGTGGTACTGACTTCTGTAAGGTGGAGGCAGAAGTGCAGCTATGCATCCTACAGTAACTAGGACAGCCCCCACAACAAGGAAACATCTGGCCCAAAATGCCAGTGGCACTGAGGTTAGAAAACTGCTGCAAAGGATTCGTTCTACACATTTTACCTGCACATTTGCACAGATATTTTTTGATCTCAGACATTGCTCAATAGATATTTAAGATTTGCATTAACTGATTCTGTTTTAGTAAATTCATTTAAAATATTCTTTCTTAGGTGTTTACTCAGTAATGTATAAGCATTAGGATTAGTAGAAACTTCTTAACATTCATGTTTTTAGGCAAATGTAGGTCGTAATGCCACATTCATCCATGATAGCTACATATACTCTTTCTCCACACAGTATAGAGACTGATTTGAGGTGTAATAAATGGAGAAAGTGTTACTGATAACAGGAGTGAGACCAGGCTAGGGCAAGCCAGCAGCTCTGACACTTCACTGTTAGGGAGGTGCCACAGGCCCTTTGCTTACCAGAACCTGAGAGTAAGCACCTCCTTCATCTTTTTCTTTTGTAAAATACACATAGCGTAAAGTTCACCATATTAACCATTTTAAAATGTTCGGCTCGGTGGTATTTCTTCTGTCTCTATGCTATGCAAACATTATCTAGTTCCAGCTCCCAGCTGAGGAAAATAACCTGTGTTAAGTCCCCTGCTGAGTCTTCCATCCCAACTCCCACTTTCAAATCCCAGCCCGATTTGTATCACCTCCTCCCTGTCATCATGAAAATGACACAGGTTGGTAGAAAGTAGGGAGCATGATGAGAATGAAATCTCAGCTGCATGTTATTCTGTCTATCCAAACCCCATTTTCAAGGACCAGTGTGACAGATGACATTCTAAGAGGCAGATGGCATGGGGCTTGTGGAAATGCAGGGGGCAGAGCAGGCTGATAAATAGAAAACGCAATCATAATCGAAAACAGCAGAGCCAAATAAAAGGTACCAGCAATGAATGCTATTGAAGTTTCTTTTCCATCTACAGTTGAACCAGACCCTCCTGTGAACCTGACTTTGGAAGTAAAACATCCAGAGGACAGAAAACCCTACTTGTGGATAAAGTGGCTTCCACCTACCTTGGTTGATGTAAGATCTGGTTGGCTCACACTACAGTATGAAATTCGATTAAAACCTGAGAAAGCAGCTGAGTGGGAGGTGAGTCAAACAGGAAACATGTCTTTTGGCAAGGATGGAGCCCTCATAACCAAGAAGAGGCCCTTCCTCCTAATTATTAGGCTATGATGTAGGCTTCTTCTTCTTTTTATTTATTTATTTTGACAGGCAGAGTGGACAGTGAGAGAGAGAGAGAGAGACAGAAAGAAAGGTCTTCCTTTTACCGTTGGTTCACCCTCCAATGGCCACCGTGGCCGGCGCGCTGTGGCCGGCGCACTGTACTGATCCAAAGCCAGGAGCCAGGCGCCTCTCCCGGTCTCCCTGTGGGTGCAGGGCCCAAGGACCTTGGCCATCCTCCACTGCATTCCTGGTACACAACAGAGAGCTGGACTGTAAGAGGGGCAACCGGGACAGAATCTGGTGCCCCAACCGGGACTAGAACCTGGGGTGCTGGCACCACAGGCCAAGGATCAGCCCACTGCGCTGGCCATGATGTAGGCGTCTCAATACAAACATGACCCACTCAGATATGGAAAGGCCCCCACCCCGATGGAATTGAAGGGGGCTCCTTGTACTTCACAGCCTGCTCCCCCAGGATCCAGTCTCCTCCCTAAGTATATCTTAGCTATGGACAACTATGGGAGTACTTCAGTGATACCAGGGGTGGTGGTCAGGGAGATCTTCAGCACAATCTGTCCATGGGCAACAGCTGTGCTTGCATTCACTTTAAAATGCTCCAAGGAGTGGGCATTGTTGTGCAGCAGATTAAGCTACCACTTGGGACACCTGCATTCCCAGAGTGACAGTTTGAGACATGATTACTCCACACTTCTGATCCAGCTTCCTGCTCGTGTGCCTGGGAAAGCATTTGATGATGCCCCAAGTACTTGGTTTCCTGCCCACTCATGTGGGAGACCCACATGGAGTTCTAGGCTCCTGTCTATGATCTGGCTCAGCCATGGCTATTGCAAGCATATATAGAAGTTACCACTACCCCTATTCTCTTCCTTTCAAATAAATAAATAAAAATAAATAAATAAGCATTTATATAAATACATCAATGTAAAGAAATAATACAGTAAGTTACAAGCATCATAACATTCTTCTACCCTCAAACACTTTAATACAAGCCCCTTTAAAAAGGGACCATTCCTGAATATTTCCAAAATAATAGGATCACAAATAGGAAACTTAATGAAAATTCCTTAACATCATCTAGAAGCCAGTCCATATTTTAATCCCCTCCCACCAGCTGCCTCAAGAACATGACTAATAGCTCATTTGTCTCCAGGACCACACACTGTGGCTGGTTCTTATAATACTTGTCCCATAGAATGCCAGACCACTGGTCCCATAGGACGTCCCACATTCTTTATTGATCGATTTGCTGTTTGTGGGATCATTTAGCTAATTTCTCTAGCTCCATACTTCCTGTAATGAAACATTAGATCAGATTCTGGTTGGACAGTTTTGGGGCAGCATACTTCAGAGAGGATATTATATGCTTCACGTTGCATTGTATTGGTGGAGAACAAACCATCCCTTTACTTCCCATAAGTGATTCTAAAACTAATGTGTGCGGTGGAGAGATGACAAACTGATTTCTTGGTTATAAAGTCATGTTTAATTCATGCATTATTATTTCAATGTGCATGAATACCCAACTCTCTCCCTTTCAGTGGTTTTAACACCAGTGAACAATCCTTGAGTTAGTTGCTTGGTTAGGGCTTATAAAGTAAGAACTATCCAATTTCATTATTCCTTCTACATTTATTAACTGTCTTTCCTAAAGTAGAGTGGAGGAGTAAATGTTTGTCTGAAATAGAGTTCCAGATAGGGGAAAACCTGTTAAGGTTTGGTATGAGCAGTTTTCAAGAGGAAGAAGACACAGAGCTGAGCAGGTGAGAAGGTGATAACAATGTATTCTCTAAGTACAATACAGCCTAACTCTTCCAATAGCTTGTTATTTAGGGAAGAAGTCTTTTTCTTCATAACCTAAATACAAAATTATTTGTTTTCTTTAGACTCATTTTGCTGGGCAGCAGACACAGTTTAAGATTCTCAGCTTATATCCAGGACAGAAATACCTTGTCCAAGTTCGCTGCAAGCCAGATCATGGGTTCTGGAGTGTGTGGAGCCCTGAGAGCTCCATTCAAATACCTAATGGTGAGTTTCTTGGCTACCTTTGACTCATATTCTAAATATTTTTAAGATGGAAAACTTGCACATAATAACTACTGGAAAAACTACTTTGAGTCTTCACTAGAGCAAGAAGTACAAGTGGGTCTGTGGTCTGTCTACCTCATGAAAGGGTATTTGGAAGGGTTGCATGGCTCCCTGGGTCTCTGTCAGTGAGGACCAGTTTCTAGGATAGGGTTGCAGAAACTGCCTCAGAGGGCCTAATGGTCAGTCATCCTATCCTCCCCATCTGCCACATCCCTGTCATTTAAAGGGCCCAGTCAAGGTCATGATCCAGTCCTCCCAAAGTCTGTTTGGTGGTCTCCCATCTCAATAACATGAACTGATGTTTAACATCTGACATGGATTATATCTTGGTCTCTCAGTTAAGGCACAGTATACAAGAGGCACTCAGTTCTAATAAAGTACCAACAAATTTGGTGGCTTCTGTTCATAGGGGCATAATCCATCTTGTGTTTCTGGAGTATTTTTATGAAAAGTCATCACTTTGTTTGGGCTTCCCAACCCCTCAGGTCTTCAGAGGGAATTCATGACTGTTAGGAATTAAAAGAGGAAACGGAAGATCAGGGAAGTTAGACTTTTTCAGAACCACCTGGCAAATTCTAGCTCTTCTAATAAGCTGCCTGGCCAAAGTATCAGTGCTTTCATTGGCTTAGCTTTCTGGAAAGAGCACTGAAGTGTGAGTCAGGACTTGCATTTTGCACGCCTCTGGGTCATGCTAAATAAAAGCACAAGGCCTAGAGGTGGAAGGCCTGGGTTCAAATCCCAGACTTCATTTCTACAGTGATTTGACCATGAATAAATTACTCTTTTCTATTTTCCTGTCTATAAAACAAGGCAATGTATGTAAAGAGCTTAACACCATCGGTGGCTTTCAGTAAGAATGTAGTAGATGTTAGCTTTATGATCATAACTTCAGCTAAGCATATGCCCTCAGATATCCTCTTTAAGACTCAAGTAAAAGAATATGTGAAAGGATTTTAAAATTTCTAGAGCACTATAAAAATATGCTACTTATTAAAATAAATTTAATATTGAAAAAATTTAAACTTCCCACTGATGCAACTTTGCTTTGGATTGCTCTTCAAATGAAAAGAGATAGGTGAGTGGGAGGGTGGGGAAGGACTCTTAATTCAACAGTTTTATTAATAGGTTTGTTTTGCTTTCTTTTTTAATGATACTATATGTGATCAAAGTTTCCTGGCTGTTTGTTTTTCAGACTTTACCATGAAAGATATAACCGTGTGGATCTTTGTGGCTGTTCTTTCTACCATCATCTGTTTGATTATGGTCTGGGCAGTGGCTTTGAAGGGATATAGGTACTGCACTTTCTCTCAATCCTTCTCCCAGTCATGGTTGTCAGGGATAATGGCAAAAAAATATATATATAATACACAGATGATGGGAACCTACAGATAATCCAAGCACCTCATTTTATCCATTAGTTGCAGTGTTCACTCATTAAAAAAAAAAAAAAAAAAAAAAAAAACCTTTTATCAGCGCTAGAGAAAGTAAAAAAAAAAAAAAATGGGTTCCTTTGAGGCCAGTACTCTTCCCATCAAAAAGAAATTCACAGTTGGGAAATAGTAACAATCTGGCAAGAACAGATGAAATCATGAGAATGAAAAAATCTGAATAATCCACCAAGTTCAAAATCATCCTCCTAAATTAGCCACAGCAAGTGTTAATGGGGGTCTCTGTAATTATTGTCTTCGTCACTGATTATTAGTCTCATGCAGCCCGAGAACTCTAACTCCATCGCCCACAGACCATGCAGCAGTAATTTTGGAGATAATACTGATCTTTCAAAAATTACAAAGTGAAAAGATGACTCATTTATCCAATCTCACAAATTATTTTGTAGCATGGTGACCTGCATCTTTCCACCAGTTCCTGGGCCAAAAATAAAAGGATTTGATACTCATCTGCTGGAGGTAAGTGCCAAAGACAGAGAACATGACTCACAGCTTTGTAACAATTAACATCACACATGCACACGCAATCCCTCTCGAGCTGGCCTGGCCGGCTTAACCATCCTTCCCCAGCTGTCTGTGCTCATCAGCATGTGTGTTAACAGAAAAGATGTGTGGGGAACAAGGGTGCTTATGATCAGACACAGAATGACAGAGGGCAAGGAGAGTAAGCCAAGAAAACATGAAAACACGTAGTAGTACTTGCTAGATTTACCAGGTCTGTACATAAGCACAGAGATAAACATTTTATGGAAATAATCAACTTAGAAAGGGGCAAGTATTTTGATTATTACAATGTGGGGACCAACAATCAACCCCTCCATCCTGTACTGGTAATAGCTTCCACTAGAAGGTTCTTTCCATAAGGCTGTTGAAACAGAATATTCTATTGAAATTGTTTGAGCTGAGACAGGGTCAGTACAGTGGAGGCTGATATTTGTCAGGATCTATTTAGGCTGATTGAAGAGGGAAATCTATTTAAATGTTTTGAATAAAAAGTGGGGTTGGGACATTTTAAATTTTCCTCTGTATTGAAATAAAAAGTTTCAACTAGACCTTCAGCTCAATGTTGAGATACACACACACACACACACACACACACACACTCACACTTATTTATGGATGTATATGGAATTACTTGTACGTAAAAGCACATGCCACTTGACTACTGCGGAGCCAACAGTGCAACAATAGGAAAAGTAAATGCCAGAAAATTTGGCTTATTTGCATTCATTTTGGCTATGAATATCAGGCCAAGGACTAGAGCCCAGGAGTTCAGGTTGCTGGTCAAGTGTTCTTCCACCACTCTCCAGCCTAGCATTGACCTATCATGAATGTCTTAGCTAACTAAACAAACTACTGTCTACCTCACAATTCAACCTGCTAGCCACAGATATTTAATGATAAAATACATACTTTCATATCAAAAAATGTTTTAGTATTCTTAATTGTACTACCTCTAATCCTCGAAAAGAACTCTCCCAAATGGGTAGTATTGTCCCCAATTTAAAAATGGAGAAACTGAGATTCAGAAAGCAGTGTGTCCAGAGTGATATACTCTGCAATAAATGATAAAACAGGCCAGGCACCAGTACCTGACCTGCGTCAGAGGCTGGCAAAGAAGAAGGAAAATTAGGAGAGATGGGAGGAGTGAAGAGGGAAGCTAACAGGAAGCTGTCCTTGTATCTGTTCAACAGAAGGGCAAGTCTGAGGAACTCCTGAGTGCCTTGGGATGTCAAGACTTCCCTCCCACTGCTGACTGTGAGGACTTGCTGGTGGAGTTTCTAGAAGTGGATGACAGTGAGGACCAGCAGCTGATGCCAGCCCACTCAAAAGAACACTCTGGTCCAGGCATGAAGCCCACACACCTCGATCCTGACAATGACTCTGGCCGGGGAAGCTGTGACAGCCCTTCCCTTTTGTCTGAAAAGTGTGAGGAGCCCCAGGCTAACCCATCCACATTCCATACCCCTGAGATTATTGAGCAGCCAGAGAAACCCAAAGCAAATGTCACCCACACTTGGGACCCCCAGACTATAAGCCTGGTAGGCAAAATGCCCTACCTGAGTGTCAGTGGGTCCAAATCTTCAACGTGGCCTTTACTGCAGCCCAGTCAGCACAACCCAGATTCTCCTTACCACAACATTGCTGACATGTGTAAGCTGGCCATAAGCCCAGCAGGTGTACTGGCTACTTCACTGGACAAATCAGACAAAGATGTTTTACAATCCTCTAAAACCATTGAGGCCGGAGGGGAGGAAAAGGCAACCAAGCAGAGAGAAGTGGAGAGCTCCCATTCCAAGACTGAGCAAGACACAGGATGGTTGCTGCCCAAAGAGAAACCCCCCTTTATCTCTCCGAAGCCGCAGGATTATGTGGAGATTCACAAGGTCAACAAAGATGGAGCACTATCGTTGCTACTGAAACAGAAAGAGAATGGTGACCAGACTGGGAAGGCTGGGACCTCTGAAACCAGCAAGGAGTACGCTAAAGTGTCCAGGGTTATGGATAACAACATCCTGGTGTTAGTGCAAGATCCAAGAGCTCAAAACGTGGCTTTGTTTGAAGAGTCAACCAAGGAGGCTCCACCATCACCTCAGAACCAAGTTGAGAAAGACCTGTCCAACCTCTCCACGGCCCCAAGCGACTGCAGACTCCAGCAGGGGGGGCTGGATTACCTGGATCCTGCATGTTTCATGCACTCCCTTCATTGATAGCTTGACTCATGGGATGATTGGTTCAAATGTGATTTCCTTTCAGGTAACACTACAGAGTCCAAGAAATACGGTCTAATAGTGTGTGCTCGAGAATGTGGTTAGAATGACACTTACTCAAGCTCACGGTTTGCTCCTTTTCATGCTCAATTTTCAACCACTTGCCTTTTTCTTCAATAGCTGATTCCAGAACAAATCATTTCGTTTCCTAACTGTGATTTGTAGATTTCCTCTTTGCTATTCATTATACAATTATATGCTTGATGAAATAAAAGCACATTGCTTAGTATTCTTGAGGGACAGTGCCGATAGGTATCTCCTCTGGAAAAGGCTTTCGTGGTTTGGTTTGTGCCAAAATGAAATGATATGGTCAAAATGGCTTACCACAGGGAGATGACAGCTATGTGGAAAATGCCATGAAAACCACTTTTGAAAGCCAATTGTTTAATCTTTATACCACACTATCATTTTTAGTACAATTACCCAAATATAACACATTTAAGGAAAGAATGCATCCCATTACTCTTGACAAATCATTTACATAAGTTCTGGCACCTTACTGACACATTGCCCATACCCAAGTAAAAGGAGGCCTCCAATTTTTCCTTAAGATACTTTTAATATGTTTAGGATACATTTCTCTCCCCTCTCTAAATTTTATTTCATTCCAAAGCCTCTGGAGAATATAGTTTAGGAAAGTGAAATTTTCTTACACAAGAGGCAAATGAATTTCATGTGACAAATTCTTTTAAAATGTTTTCTTGCCTCATTTCAGCAGGATAGATGATTTATTATATACCCTAATCTTTTCTTGGAGAAAAAAAATCCCAAAAGACTAGCTTTAATTTAAAAGATAATCATAGCAGGATGCAAATAGAAATACTGCCTTATTGTACATATAAATTCTACTTTATTACGAACCCCCAAGTGTAACAATGTATTTTTGAAGACTATTTTTCTATCACTTAGGTAAAATAAAAGACTATTTTCTATCTTCCCAGTACAGCTGTTTACGTATTCAGTGGGCACAGTGTTTTTTGCTACAAGGTTGTAGTATTTACAGCACATAGTTGTATATGCAGTTTCTGTTTGTGGAGTAAAACACCACACCAACCCTAAAGCCATGGAAAATATGAAGTGGGTGACAAAATTCAGTTTCCAACACATCATTGTGTAGATTATCTGATTCTGTTTACCTTCAGGATACTTCACACAACAACCAGGAGCCCATTCGAGAAATTATTCCTCCCTGTCACCCCATGAGGAGAGGGCTGGTCTAGGGTCTCTGATCTTCTATGGGGTGAATCTTCATGACACTACCATGAAAAATAAAAGGGGTGACTTTTAACACTGTTTCAGAGAAAGAAGCTTGCTTTTGTTTTATTTCTCTGATAAATTTTGGAAAGCAAAAAATATTTTAAACAAAGCCAGCAGTTAGTATCTCTCTGGGGTAGATCAGTTTGCAAAATCTTGGCTGAGGTAGAAATGTGCTCACATGAGAAGAGTCCAAGTAAAAGTCCTAGGAAACCAGACATCTGTAGAGTGATTAGAACAGCTCCAGAGGTCAGGGTATAGTAGTCAGACTCTCCAGGTCAGTTCCCAGGGCAGGCCTCTTGAGAGGGGTCGAAAGCTTGGGTCTTCATTTAAAGAGAGCACCTATAATTTATCTACTGTACAAACTGCCTCCTTCTATTTTTTCATTTTGCCTATTGGCAAACCCACTGTTCGTATTCATTCACTAACTGGGCATAGAGAACTTGACTCACCTCTGTGAGTAAAAGATCCCACCTCAAAAAACTCATAGAGACAGGAAATTGTCCAAGTTCATTCAGCCTCCCAGATCCTCCATTCTCATGTGTCTAAGGACAAGCTGCATTGCCATGATCTGGGCACTGTTTGCAAATTCTATTTGCAGAATCTCAGGCCCCAACCAGACCTTCAGAATCAGAATCTTCATTTTACTGAAATCTCCAAGTTCACATTGAAGTTGGAGAAGCACTACTCTAATGACCATTTCCACTAAAGGTTACTTTAGTACATGGAAACAATTCTGGCTTGGAAAATTTAGCCAAATTAGTTTGACTTGCACTGATCAATGCTGTACATGAGGAGAAGGGAACAACAGCAAAACCTATGAGGGATTTAAGAGTCACATCACAGAGAACCCTATGTGAGTTCTAGATAAGAGAATGGCTTGTAAAATACACACAACTTCCTAGAGGGCCAGGGAATACAGCCCATCTTCAGGAACACTGAACTAAAAAACAATGATGTTCAAAGCCAACATACATCTAATCTTCCTTAGCATAGTCCATCCTTCATCGATCAATTGATTGATTGATAGGTAGATATCAGCTTCAAAAACTTATAAACAATCCACTTCTGACAAACAATTTTGCAGACATGAAAATATGCTGTGCCTAAAATCTTGAACTAAATCCTTAAAACAGCAATTAGTTACTCATTAAGAAAAACCAAGACTATAATTCCATGGTCAGTTAGAACTCTTTATTTGAACTAGGGTTTTTTTTAATGGTCCTACATATTTTCCACTAAGGAGACAGTTGCTTGAATGAAAGAATGTATCCTAGAGATCAAGAAATCTGGGTTCTAGTTCTAACTGTTTTGTCTTGGATCCATTCTCTGAGTCTCAGCTCCCTCTGAAGATGCTGGACAAAATAATCTCTAAGTTCATTTTAAATTCTGACTCCTTGTTTCCGTGACTCACTGAATATTTTCCTACAGAAATAATTAAAACCAATGCCTTGTATCTTAATTCTGGTATCAAATAATTGCTCTTCCTCATGCAAATGGGAAGTAATCTTCAGTAATGTGCTTGCTTCACTTCACTTTTTAAATCCTCAATTCTAATTGGTCTTAATATATTGCCCACACCTTTTATCAGTTGTCTAGGTGCAGAAACTTATTCTAAGATGATGTGCATGTTCATTCATAGAGAAAAGCATACCAAATGAAACACTAATCCTTAGGAAAAAAATGATCTTTTGCTGAATTAAGCCATATTCATTCCTTTCTGAGTCTAACCGCTCCAAATGTCTCCTCTTCCATCTGGGTATTGATTTTCCCCCCCTCATCACACATTATGAACAAATATTGCACATTTGGCTTATAGAGGTTATTCTCTGAATTTAAAAAGCAAATTGTATTTTTATTTAATAAAAATACCGAAATAGCCAAGTTACAAAGCATGTGTGAACTGTATAATAATCAAGGTGTGGTTTATGGAGGCTTATGACCCAAACAGCAAAGTGTTCTCTGATCAGTTGATCAGTTTTAACAAAGTTGTAATATGGCACTTAATAGGCAGACAGGTTATTATCAGCTATGCCATTGACACTTAATAGACTTTGCATTCTCTGAAGTGCCTAAGACCAATCCTGGTAGTTAATTATGTACTAAAGACTCTAGTTTTCAACTACTTTCTTCTGAAAGGGTTGACCCCTTGCTGCCTACACAAGATCAAAGTAGTTTGACTCTTGGTCCTATGGTGACCCAACTGAACTGAAGAATCCTGTGTGTTAATAAACAACTAGAGGGCACTGAGTTCTGGTGAGCAATTCAGTTTTAGAAAAAAAAAATCTAGTTCTTTCTTTCTTGAACTGTCCATCCCTCCCCCTCCAACCCTCTGACTGTCTATCACTTTCAGAAAAACTTGGTCCTACTTTAGCAACTTCCCTGTCTTCTTAGTGAAGAAACAGATTTGTACACATATTACAAAGTGCCTTCCTATGCTTTTTTTAAAAAATTTGCATTTTTTGAAAAAAAAGTATATTGATTGGAAAGTAAAATTTCCCTTTTATGTAACTGAAAGGAGAACCAAGGAGAGGTGAGGCCAGAAAGAAAATGACAGGATAGCCCAAGGACCAGCTCACTGGGGTTGTTCACTGGGTTTTTATATATTGTTTAATTGTAATACCACCAAGTTGATGGGAATGATAGTGTAATTTACTTATCCTCATAAGAAATGTGGTCTGGCTATGATTTGGGCATAAACCTGCCACCTTATAATTCTACATTCTTCACTTTGAAATCTAGTGATACCCTTTTGAATGCCAATGAATTGCCAGGGCTTGAAACGCACAATGCACACACATTGGAACTTTGCACAGAGATTGGAAAATATTAATGACTTTGAATTACCTTTCCAACTGTTGTTAACATAGATTTTTCATTGATGAAAGCCTCACATGTACTTCACTGAACAAATTTGCTTTTCTGATTCAAGCACAATAGTGTCATCAATAAAACATCATGTGCAGGTCCAAGTCAAATCTCTGCCACTAAACAGGCTATGTTGACTTGAATGAGTCCTTAAAACTCTGACAACAAGTTTCCTCACCTGTTAAAAACGTGAGTTGACCAAAAATGTTCCTAAGGCCTCTTCCAGTTCTGTCTTTAATTATCGTGATCATAAATAAAATCCAGGCTTTCAGGTCAAGGCCCATATACAGTGCAAGCAAGTGTTGCTTACATAGCCTTGACCTAAGCAGTGAACTCATGAAACAGCATGTCTGTAACAATATTTATGAGAAAAACAGAGATATGTCCCTCCAAGTCAAATTGATTTAACTCTTCTTGCCTAGCCTTAGATCCTCAGAAGCTTTTATTTCCTCTCTTCAGGGTCTATTATTTTTCCTAAGAGTTACTTAGCGTTCAGTAGCAAATAGAGCATCTGCAAGAAATGAAATTATTCAAAAACAATGATTTTGACCCTGCAAAGAATGAATCAAATGTTAAACCAGCAGCACAAACATCCAAGCCCAAGTTGAGGGTCCCAAATACACCCCAGTTAGAGATTTGCATCTTGGAGATTAGAGCCTTCTTTGATTAAGTATTAAATTAATTCAAAGGTTGTTGATAAATCCAAGCTATGCTGATGGGTAGATACTGGAGATCTTACGAGAAACTTCAAAAATACAGAATGATTGCCACAGTCTCTGGACAATTACAACCTGGACTTTTTCTATGATTAGCAGAGTTGGACTTATTCCATCATTTACAGTATATATCATCTGAAAATCAAATGTTTCTCTCCCCAGACTTTCACTTTTCAGGATAGTGATTTTTGCCCTGGGTCCCTCACAGTATCAATATTTATGAAAGGAGAAAAATAGAAAATAGAATGTTTTCAGGGGTTTTGGCCAACTCAAGATCACACAAAACACCAAGTAGCCCACTAAGCACATATGTTGCTGGACATGGCAAAATCTGCAATCTATTCGGTGTTCTGAGTTTACGGCTAGAAGCTGTGTACATCACTCATAGCACTCTATGTCAGGTGCCATCTTGCGCATAATCAGTTCCTGTAATTTATGCTCTGCTTTCAATTTGGAAAGCACTGAGGCACCTAATGTAGAAAAACATATTCTGTTTAATTGGTTGTTGTCAGTGAATAGGATTCTCAGATAGTCTATTAATTAACATTTTACCTGCTACTGATTAAAATCATAAAACTAATAACTTTGACAAGTGAAGTAGTCATTTAAAAAATAACTTTTAATAGTTATAGCCAAATTAAGTTTCAACTGGATAAACCTCAAAATGCAGTCTTAATTTTTTTGTGCACATTTTGCAAATCCTGGGGCAGGGGGAGGATTTCAATTTCATCATGTTATCTAAAATCAAAAAAGTGTATGGAGAAGATAGTTCTGAAAAACAATTTGTATTATAAAATTCCTGAAAACAATGATTTTGAATTTTGAAAGTAACTACCTCCCCTTGTGTCCTAACATCCTTCCTTCAAAGCTGCTTGTAGTTTAGAAACGAAAAAAACTCAAGGCTTGACTTTTTGGCAGCATATCTGATGTATTTGCCATGTGATATTCCTGACTTCAAAGTAACCATTATATTATTTTCTATTATAATGGCTTTATGCAGTTCAAAAACAACACATACCACATTGAAATATATAATCCTCATGTTGAGAAGCTCGCCATGTAATACCAATGAAAACCATTATTTAATTCCTTAGAATCTATCCACATGTAGTTTCTATATGATTGTGTGTATGTCTGTAAGACAAAATTGAAGAAGTATGTGATCATGTGTTTCTGTGAAAATGGTGAATGTACAAGTTCCTTTTCTTAGTCTTTGTCCAGATGTAGTGTTATATTCCAGTGTACAGCTGATCTGGGGTGTCAGATGTTTAATAATCTCCAACAATTGTCTAAGCCAACCCCCTCAGCTTTGCTCCAAGTGGCCAGAAATGCTTCAGAGTATTGTTTGCATCATGAGGTTTGTTTTTGTGCTTCACTATTCATTTTAAACAATGTAAAATCTCATGTGGAAACCAAAGTAATCTAGAAGCAGCCTCCTGAGTGATTGTGTCTTCTGTAGAGCCATATTGCAATGAAGATGGTGTAGCAGCACCAGCTTCCATATTTTCACAGCTATCACTACCTCTGCTTTCCCTCTGTTTCTAGCAAATGCCAAGCAAAATTCCACAACACTAAGTAGGAAATTAGAAGTGATGGTCAGAAGAAGTCACTGGGGTTGTTACTTGTTAGAAGTTCTAACTCACCACTTAGCAGGTTCGTGCTAGGTTTTCTGAGGAGCCATTTTTGTATTTTTACATTTTATAACACCTAGCTGACATGTAAATTCAGAAAGGACTTACAGGAAGTCATCAGGTGGAAAACCAACACCACCAGTGAATCTAGATGTATTCTTAATGATAAGTCACATCAAGATGGTTGTCCAAAGCCATGATAATAAATATCATTATTGAAAATACCCAGCTCAGTGCCTGCACAGTCAGAGCTTATTTGCCTTGCCTACCTTTCCTCTTTCTTTTTAATGGAGATGAACAGAATAACAAGAGTATGACTGAAGCAATTTCCTTGCAGACTTTTTGCCACTAAAATGTTTACAATTTGATTCTTCTAATCCTCCTGGAAATAAATCTCTTCCTTATGTAATTATGTTTTAGCTGTCAAATATACTAGGCTATGGGAAAAGTCAGCTAGGAATAATCTGGTTTTGATTTTAAAAACTCATTTTTATATGTAGTTATTATAATGCCCATTTTTTTCCTTGCTAGTCTTAAGGAATAATCTAATTTGTTACAGTGCATTTTCATTCTGTAAATCTTTGGTTACTGCACTTTGCGCTTTCAATTTGCCATGGGTTGATTCATTTGTTTCCTTCCATTTTGAGGGGACAACATGGATAGGTAAAATAGTATGGGAGACAATGTTCACTGCTATTATTATAACATCTTTATTCTTACTGCATGCCAAAGATAATGCTTGCCAAACAAAATCTTAGGCATCCCAATATAATATGCTATTATAATTCTGCTCATGTCATTATTGAAAATACCCAGCTCAGCACTTGGCTCAATAAATGTTTATTTCCCTTGCCTACCCTTCCTTTATATTTTTACTTTGTTTAAAATGTAAATGAGCAGAATAATGTGTGTGGCTGAAGCAATTTTCTTGAAGGTTTTTTTGCTTTTAAAAAATTGATAATCAGGAAATTCTTCATATAAGTTGGGTCAAAATGGTTTTCCCCTTTATCCTCACCCTTCTGTATGATCGCAAGACAAAATCTCCTTCCTTTACCTCATGCCTTTCACCTAAGAGGCTGCTAAATGTAAAGTGAGATGGAAGTAGGAGCATGGGGAGCAAGAAAGAGGCTCATTTAAATGTTGTGAAATACAAGAAGGACCAACCCGGTTTTTAGAAGTGGAATCTCTGAACAGTATGATTCATCCATATTATTAACAACATCTTTTCTGACAAAATCCATCAGAGGAACTGGGAATCAATAACCTTTTCCTTTTATTGTATGGAGATCTAGAAACCATTCTTGTGCTGAGCAATGAGAAATGGCATGGGGGGTACCCTTCACAAATTCTCTACTGTGATTCAATTATCTAATGCCATGTTCTACAGAAGAATGAGAAATTTCTTTTTTAAATGAGTCTCATGCTTTAAAATTTGGCTTCAAAGAAACCCAGACCCTCCCATGCTTCTATTGGAGCCATCTGCCCTTAATTCTTGGGCCTACTTGTATTTTTAAGCTGCAAAATTTGGAGTGTCAGTCACCACAGGATGGATACAATTCATGACAAGCTGGAGAAATCATATGTAGCTAATTTTCCAAAAGTATTGCATGTGATTTCCTGAAAGAAAATAGAAATTACATATTGCCACCTCTTGCCAGAATCCTATCTGAAACTTTAACTCAGACTCCCTACAATCTGCTAATCAACTTTTATGCATTCTCAATATCCTCTATTTTTTAGGGACTAGGAAACACAACTTCCATATAATAGAATCTTTGAAATCTTAGGGTGAGAGAGGAGGAGGGTGGGCGTAGGAAGGAGTATAAACAATAGGGTTACTGAAAAGCCCTCCACAAAGACATTCCTGGCCAGCATGTGAAAAGAGCAATTCCTGCTGGCTTGACCTGTGAAAGACCCTCCAAACTATACAGATGAACTTGAACCTGTTTTTGATATCACAAAATGTATTCCATCTTGGTGATCCTGACACTTAAGGAATTCTTTCCTCTACAGTCTCCTCCACCCATCCCACAGTACCTCTCAACTCTGCTGCCCATGCACACACTAGGCATTTTTCTCTAGTTGTGAGTAGATTTCACAATAAAACATTTGCTTACAAATTGACTCGAAGCACAGATATTTTTATGAAAGCGATAAAATATTTTTTTAAGAAAAGGCTAGAGAGTGTCAGTCAAAACATCGTGTGGATGTTGGTTAGCAAACACTGGTATAAGAAATGGGAGCTCAGGAACTTTTATTACTGTATTTATAAATGTATTTGAAAGAATTTGTTAATGCCACAGGTTTGTTTATAAGATGATACATTTGTTCCTTTTAAAGTATTAAATTACAAGAAGAGCTTAAATGACATTTGCCAGTAATTGTACTTGATGTGATCAATATTGATATTACTGCTGAACTCTGTAACTTTATGATGCATTTTTCAATCCTTTTTCAGAGCAAATGCTTTTGCAATGGTAGCAATGCTTAGTTTAAATTGACTTAATAAATTATTTCTTGAGCAATGGATTCTGGAGGATCTTTTTATATTTATGTATATGTATATGGAATTTGTGTCATATGAAAAATGTAAATTATATTATTCCTTTGCTTCAGCAAACCTTGTTGTTACACATAAATTAAAAGAAGGGAAAATGGGACATTCATAGCCTTCCTGGAAATAAAATATGCAGACACATGCTAAAATATTCATCTTAGGACACTCATCCATGCCATTTTCTTCAGGCACAAGTTTTTGTGCTCATCTTTCAACGCCTTCTGATTTTGTTTTCCTACTAAATCTAAATCAAAATTGAATCTTGCTTCCAATTCAGTGAAATATTACGTCACCTCTCTCTACAGCCCTCATGTTTTGTCAGTCTTTTTTCATTTGCCAGACTCAAGCCTTGAAGATACAAACATGCTTGCAAACACCCAGAAGTGTTATGGATCTTCTCCTGGCCACAACTGAGAACAATCAAAAGGAAAGTTTTCAGACCTGAGACCTAATTAAACTTTTCTAAAAGCAGTTGAAGCTACAAATCTCAAGGCCAAAGAGTCTGTTTCTTTTGTTTGTTGTCCAAGCTAGAATTATCCTATGTTTTCACTTAAACTCCAGCTGTAGCTTAGTCAATCACTTATGATCTTTTATTTATCACATAAAACACTTCATAAGCATCTAAAAATTACTTGGGAAAACATAAGAAGGCCCATTTACCAACTTCCAAATTTCATCAATGTTAATATTTTGCTTTATCTGTTCCATACCTTTTTGTTAAGCAATGAAACATTACAAATAAAGTAATTCACATCCCTCAATAACCAAATTTTCCACCATTCCCTTCAGTGAAAATCATAATCTTGCAGTTAGGTCTGTCCTTTCTTATTTTCAAAATGCAGTTACCTCACATCTATGACTCCATCAATAATTGAGGCAAGGGTATCTGCAAACTTATGAATTTCACATAAACAAAAGCATATATCATTCTGTACCATGAGTTTTTTTCTTTTAGCACTGAGTTTTTCATAGAGATATTTCCAGATTATTATTTCTGTCTGCTGTATGCAGTTGAACACATATATACAATTTATTGATTAATATTACTATTCTAAGTGACCCTGCAATGAGCATTTCCTATGCCAGTCTTAGATTGAATATTTACAAAAGTTTATCTAGAATATACACCTAGAGGTAGAATTGTTGGGTCATATAAAATGCATAAGTTTACATTTTCTAGATATTGACAAATTGCTTTTTCTCCTAGGTAGTTGTACCAATGTATTCCCTTGCGTCAATGGTGATTGTCTCCAGTGTTATCCTTACTTAGTTTTGTCAGATGTTTTATGTGTATATAGATTTAAGTATTCAATTCTAATGAATTATCACTTCACTGTTGAACATAATCCCCTTTATGCTTAATGATTCTCTTTGTCTTACAGCCTATCTATCTAATACTAACATTATTAAGAGGTTTCTTTTTTAAATTTTCATTTATTTATTTGAAAGTTAGAGTTACAGTGAGAGGGAGAGATAGAGAAAGGTCTTCCTTCCATTGGTTCACTCCCCAAATGGCTGCAATGGCTGGAGCTGTGCCGATCTGAAGCCAGGAGCTTCTTCCTGGTCTCCCACACGGGTGCAGGGGCCCAAGGACTTGGGCCATCTTCTGCTGCTTTCCCAGGCTACAGAAGAGAGCTGGATTGGAAGAGGAGCAGCTGGGACTAGATCCTGCACCCATATAGAATGCTGGCGCCACAGGTGGAGGATTAACCCACTGCGCCACGGTGCCCGCCCCATTAACAGCTTTCTTTTGGGGAGCAATTCTCCCATAAGTCTCTTTCCATTCATTTACTTTCTTTATTTTTTTAAGATTTATTTATTTGAGAGGCAGTTACAGAGAGAGAAGTCTTCCATCTGCTGGTTCACTTCCCAAATGACTGCAACAGTCAGAGCTGAGCCCATCCACAGCCAGGAGCCTTTAGCTTCTTCTGGGTCTCCATTGTGGGTGCAGAGACCCAAGCACTTGGGCCATCTTCCACTGCCTTCCCAGACCACCAGCAGAGGACTGGATTGGAAGAGGAGCAGATGGGACATGAATTGGCACCCACATGGGTTGCAGGTATTGCAGGCAGAGGCTTAACCTATGCCACGCACCATCCCCCCTTCATTCACTTGTGATTGATCTATATCATTATGGTTTAGGTGTGTCTTTCATAAACAGCACACAGGTTTTCTTTTCTCTTCCTAGTTAGGAATTTTTCCTTCAGATAACTAGATCTCTTTTTTTCTCCTCTTCATTTTTTGTTTGCAATCTGAATTGTTTAAATCCTCTAGTTTTGTAAGAATCCTATAGGAGCTGGGGCCAGTGCTGTGGCACAGTGGGTAAACGCACTGCCCTGAAGCCCTGGCATCCCTTATGAACACTGGTTCTAGTCCCAGCTGCTCCTCTTTTGATCTTTGTCAGATAATTCCCTGTACCTGAGAGACTTAAATTTGGGGGCAACTCTTCACCTATATAAGGGCAACTGCAGTTATAGCCAAATGCTGAGGATTCCTGTGCTTCTGTGATTGGAAGAAATGAATGTGCCTTCATCGTGACATTCAAGGAAGTGAGAAACTGGAGTTTTTGGACTAGCCTCCAAAAGTTTTCTGGCATACCTTCTACCAAAAAGAGATCCATCTGAATATTAACTATCCTCTTTGAAATACAAAACTTCCCCAATAAAACTGTCCATCCATCATTGCACCACATCGATCACTGAACAATGTTTTTTTTATTTTTTTATTTTTATTTTTTGGCAGGCAGAGTGGACAGTGAGAGAGAGAGAGAGAGAGAGAGAGAGAGAAAGGTCTTCCTTTATCGTTGGTTCACCCTCCAATGGCCACTGCGGCCGGCGTGCTGCGGCCAGCGCACCGTGCTGATCCCAAGCCAGGAGCCAGGTGACTCTCCTGGTCTCCCATGTGGGTGCAGGACCCAAACACTTGGGCCATCCTCCACTGCACTCCCGGGCCTCAGCAGAGAGCTGGACAGGAAGAGGGGCAACCAGGACAGAATCCGGCACCCTGACCGGAACTAGAACCCAGTGTGCCAGCACCACAGGTGGAGGATTAGCCTAGTGAGCCACGGCGCCAGCCCTGAACAATGTTTATTAAACAATTTGTGACTGATAATGTGCCAGGAGACAGTGAACAGCAATGGTGTGCTCTCTGGCCTCATGGGAATTGCAGGCTAATGGGGAGACTGAGGTGACTTCCATGACACAGGTATCTTTGGAATGTGACTTTGAAAACGTTGCAGTAAGGGGCAGGCATTTGGCACAGCAGTGATACTGCCTGGATGCCCACATCCATATTGGAGTGCCTGGGTTAGAGTCCTAGCTACTCTATTTATGTAGCTTCCTGCTAATGCACACCCTGGCAGGCAGCAAGTGATGTTCCAAGTACCTAAGGCTCTGCTATCCACATGAGAAAACTATTGAGTTCCAGGCTCCTGGCTGCACGCTGGCCCAGCTGTGGATGTTGGAGGCATTTAGGGAGTATGTCAATAGATAGAAGATTCTCTCTCTCTCTCTAATAAACAATAACAACATAGATAAAAGTTTATTAAGAATGGTAAGTTCAACAATACCAATGAGACTTGTTCAAAGACTTGTTCAAGAGTCCTAGTAAACAAAAGAACTGTGACTTCACACCATTTTTTCAAGACAATTATATTGCATGAAACTCAAAGGGTTACCGTATCTGAACCACATCTCTATTTAGTTATTCTCTTATACACCTGCCGGTCTCTGTCTAAACACCTTCCATACTCCTTTTTTTTAATCACCATTAGCTGTGAAATAGAAACCTGTAATAAATTCAGATAACTTTTGTTTTATCTGAAATCCTTCCAAAAAGTTTTTTCCCTTTCCTTCAATTCTACAACTCCTACATGAGTTAGGAAAGAGAAAGGATCACTGTGAAAAAGCTATTATTTACCTTCAATAACTCTTGTGGATCCTGCCTGATTATGACAGAGACCTGGGGACAAAGAGCAAAGCTCAGTTACACTCACAACCTAACTAGTAAATCCCTGGAAAACTTGTGTGCATGAGTCTTCCCTGATAATTATTAACATGATGACAAAATTTCTGTGTTTCCCCAGCTGCCAAATATTTACTCCAGGGAGAAATCCCAGAATTTCACTACCAGATCAAATACATTCTGTACCTTCAGGGTTAGCCATTGTCTGAAAAATAGAAAACTTGGAGGATAGCAAACACTAATGCTGTGGATCTCATCTTTAAAATTTGTGTATACTGGGGTATTTCTCGTCTTTTCTGGTCTTAAGTGAAAAAAATTATACCTCAGGTTTTCAAAATGAGAGAAGAGAGAGACTTGGATTGGCTATCTCTTAAAGTCTCATAACTCCATAATAACATCTGTTTAATGGATTTTACCTGTGAACAGAGGGCAGGATCCTGGCTTGATATTCCAAGTGACAACTAGGCTAAGGGTGAAGATCTATGTGTAAATTTAAGATTCCTCCTCATCCCAGTCTTAAGATTCATTGAATGCCATGGAATTCTATGAGGTCAAAAGAATGAACATCTTGGAGAACAGTTCTGTGCAATGCTATTTGGACCACAAACTGATGTCATCTTACTAGGGTGTATTTAAAATAGCTGTGCATTTTAACCTAGGAATCCTTCTTCAAGGAGCTTATGCAAAGAGAAAAATAGTTAAGTACACAGAATTCTATGCCCTAAGAAACTGAGGAAAATCTAGCTGTGCATCAATAGGGAGAGATTAAGCAAAATATATGGAGTCTTCCATTTCAGCTCCAATACAGGAAGAGCGTGGGATTTGTCACCGCCATCTTTGCGATAGGAAGCAGCTGGAGGCAGCTGGAGGCTGCTGTGGCACATTGGGTTACAGAAAAGTCACTAATTTTCAGTTTTTTCAATTTCCCCAGGTTTTTTAAAGATTTGTGCGTTTATTTGAAAGGCAACTCAACAGAAAGAGATAGAGAAGCAGAGAGAAATCTTCAATCTGCAGTATCCCATATTGGAGCACTGGTTTGAGTCTCAGCTGCTCTGCTACCAATACAGCTTTCTGCTAAATGCATACCCTGGCAGGTAGCAAGTGATAATCCAAGTACGTAGGGCCCTGCTGTCCACATGAGAAACCATATGGAGTTCACCCTGGCCCACTGGGAAATCCTGGGGAAGCAGTAGAAGACTGCCAAAGTACTTGGGCCCTGCCACCTTTGTGGAAGACCAGGTTGGCGATCTTGGCTCCTTGCTTTGGCACAGCCCAGCCCTGGCTGTTGTGACCATTTGGTGAGTGAACCAGAGGATAAAAGAGTTTTTCTCTCTTCCTCTCTCTCTCTCTTTCTCTTTCCCTCTCTCCCTCTCTCCTTTCTTCTTCTTCTCCATCACTCTGCCTTTTAAATAATTAATATTTTAAATAAATTTATTTTTAAATAAATTAATATTTTTAAAATAAACGAGAGGAAGCTGAAGAGACTGAAAATCAATGGCTTCTTGAACCCACCAGAGAAGCGAAGTTCCAGAGTGAATTGTGATCCTGAGATCTAGAGACAGGTGAATCCTGAGAGTCACAGCCACGGTCTGCTAAGGTGCAGAAGTCACTGGAGCTGTGACCAGTAGGAATATTGAAGCACTGATTTTAACAAATTGCTACTGGCTGAGTGTAGACCAGAAGGAGTATGAGAAACCCTCTGGTTGCCACAGCCTTAGGAAGACCCCTAAACTTGTATGAACTTCCCCTGAAAGAACATGACCAGGTTGTCATTGGGAAGACCCTCTCATTGCTCAAGCAGGGGCAGGTGAAGAATTATATATCAGAGTCTTCCTTTATCAATGGTCCATTCTCCAGGGGCAGTGACTTCTCCAGAGCCCTATCTCAGCTGGGGAAAGGGCATTCCCACTCCAGATCCCTCTAGCCTTCTATCTCATCTAAGGTAAAGAAAAGATTTAAACACACACACACTGTCAACAGAGAAGAGCACTTCAAGGATGCAGAGCCAGGAAAGGGAGTAGGGGGCAGGGATTCTGTTTTTAAGTTATGCTCTCAGAGAAACACCTGTGAAGGTCACAGTCCAGAGATACAGACTCACTAAAAAGCTGAGATCTACTCATAAGAGTTCAACTCCATAGTTAACTGTAGAATACGAATGAAAAGAGCTGTCAGATCCTGGCCCTATCTAAGCAGAGTTCTTAGGGAAACTCAGACAATAAGTGATAAACCACAAAGACACTGGAGAAATTTGAATCCCCTGGAACCTACAGATACAGCAAGCACAGAAGATGCAGACCAACTCCTAGCCAGATTATCATAAACCCTCACATTAAAGGCCAATTTGACTCAGATCCTATTCCCAATCATCTATTCAGTTTCCATCCAAAAATTATAGGAGATGCTAAAATTATAGGGAAAAAAACATAATCTGAAGAGACAAAGCAAGCACTGGAACAATATCAGGTATGATGTGAATGTTGCAATTATCAGACAATGTAAAACAACTGGTTGATATGTTAAGCACTATAACAGAAGTAGACATTGTCTAATACCACATGAGCAATGTAAGAAGAGACATAAAGATGCTATGAAAGGATTATAAGTGTTAAAAATTGAAAACACTACAATAGAAGTGAAGAAAGTTTTTAATAGGCTCATCAGAAGATTGGCTTCAACTGAGGAAGCCATCAGTGAAATTGAAGATATGTCAATAGAAAATTTCCAAAGTGAAATGCAATGAAAAACAAACAGGAGGACCACCATGAACTATGGGAAAACTTCAAAAGGTATTATAAATCAGTAATTGAAATGCCAGGAGGGATGTACACTTGGCATTTCAATTAACACTCCACTTGTGACACCCACGTCCCAGATCAGAGTTCTGGGTTCCAGTCCTGGCTGCATTTCCAATTCCAACTTCCTGCTAATGCACACCCTGAGATGCAGCAGTAATGGTTCAAACACCTGGGTTCCTATCACCAGTGCAGGAGACCCAGACTGAGTTTCCAGCTCCCAGCTTCCACCTGCCAGTACCAGATGTTGTGAGCATTAGAGGAGTTTCTAGCATCTGGAAGATCTCTCTGTCACTGTCTTCCTCTGTCTGCCTTTCAAATAAATTTAAAGTGAAAAAGACGTACTAGAAGAAGAGTAGATCAGAAGAAACATTTTTGAAATAATAGCTGATTTATTCTGAATGTTTGTGTACACCCAACATTCATATGTTAAATCCTAATCCCCAAGGTGATGGTGTTAGCATGCAGGGGTCTTTGAGAGATAAATATATCTTAAGGGTGGAGTCCTAATGAATGAGAGTAGGGCCTTATAAGACACTCAGGGGAAGTTGTTTGCAGCTCTGGCTGTGTGAAGATACAAACAAGGCACCACCAGATGACTAATCCACAGGTGAACTTGGTGTTGGACTTCCCTGTCTCCAGAATTGTAAGCCTTTCGGATATCTGTTGTTTATAAATTATCCAGAATAAGGTATTTTGTTATGGCAGCCCAAATGGACTAAGGCAGTAATCAAAACCTTTTCACAATTAAATAAAATATACAATGTAATATTATGAAAGAATTAGGGAACATAGATCTATATTTTTACATGAAAAACTACTTTTCTGACTATGGGCAGCTGAAGAAATGGCATATACTCATATGCATGTATATATGTGTATGTACACAAATATACACATATAGAGAAAAATTTCTCAAAGAATTATTTCAAAAATATAATAGAATCGTAATTTTTACTTTTTTCGTGATTTTCTAAGATTTAGTTTAAGAAAAGCACCAAACTTTTCTTATTGTAATCAGGGTGTTTTTTTCTCCCTGTTGAATTCAGAAGATCTAATCTCTCACTTTCCCTCCAGAACTGAGAACCTCACTCCAGGTAGCTCCTGAAGTTGGGCACTGTCACCATAACAAACTCATCACTTACATCCCAACAAACATCACCAGGCAAAGAGGGCTGCATCCGGCAGTGTTCCCAAGTGCAAACCCCATCACAGCCCAGTGCTTTTGAAGAGCACAGGCCAGACTTTCCTCCAGGACTCAATGGGTGTTGGTGAAGGAAGTGATCAAGGCAGTTGACCCCTCTGCATGGTAGTACAGGATAAACAGCCCCCACCCACATCTATTCTCTTGATCCCTGAGTTCCAGTTGTCTTCATCATAGCCCCTCTTTATGCACTACTATACACAGTACATTGACTCCTCTGAAGCAACTGAAAACCTGGAAGATGTTACTCATAGCAACCTGATTGGCTCTTAAAAACATGGCTCTGAGTGGAATACACAGACATCTATTGCACATGTTTGCATAAATTAAAACTACATATATCTCAATACACGTTTTACAGGGACACAGGACAACAAAAGGATGTATATTAAACAGTTGTATATGAAGCAGTTGTCTGTGGACATAGGAGTTAGGGTGAGGCAGGAATGATAAATGGAATTTAAGACACTAACTTCTCTGCTCTCAATCCCTTGCCTCATTCCAGCACCTAAGAGGATCCACATCTGTCCAGAACCTTCCCTTGCTATTTGGTACCCTCTTCTCTTTCCTCTTGGAATGCCCACCCCTTCCCAATTGTTGCCCCTTCTCTCCTGAGGATCCCCTAAACCGATCTATTTGTTCATTCACTTTATGCATATCTTCCTTCTCACTCTCTTATTCATATCACTTATTTCTCAACTCTGATCCTCTCAAAGATATCTGATCCCTCATCCACACCCACTCCCACCCACCTGCAGGGAGACACACTCCCTGATGAGACTCCCTGTAGCACAAGACTAACAAAGCTCATCCAGGTGCCTTCACCTTGTCTGCCTCTTCTCTCTCTCTCTCCCCTCCTTCCCTCTCCTCTCCCCCACCTTTCCTTTCTCTTCCCCTTTAAAGCATTGTTGCAATCAGAGGCAGGCTCTGGGACATGTCCAAGGCTACTGGCAGTCACCAGTACAGGATTCCTCTTCTAGAGGCTTACCCCACCTCCTCATCTCAGAGTCCAGCCGGTCAGAGAGCAGTGGGATCCCGCCTCCAACCTGCATCTGTGGAGATTTGCTTTCTGCCGAGGAGAGATGACTCTATACTGGAGATGTTTGCAAAGAGCCTTGCGCCAGGAGGCCTCCTTTTCCAGGATCTCCAAGACATGCCCTGCCTTGAGCCGTGAGTGGAAACTGGGGGGACATGGGACAGCAGAGGGTTGGCCAGCAGGGAAAGCCTGAGCTGTGGAGCCTGTTGCCTGGGATTTAGGAGCCTCAGCCCTGGAGGGGATCTTCAAGACAGAGTATGCAACACAGCAGTCAGTTCTGAGCCCATCTGATTCACTGCCTTCTTTTCATAGCCAGCATTTTGTAATATCTGCTTTTGAAATTCATGGATAATGAACCCTGACTGTACACAATTTAAAAAGAAAAATAATATGCTATTTCAGCCATAACATAGAGAAGTCAAATGAAAGCAACTCAAAATAAAGTATGAAATCCAATATATGGATGCCCAGGGATAGCTATCTAACCACATAGACAGTACAACATCCTTACTGACTTCCACCATGCCCCAGTGAGGTGAGACCCTTCCCTCAGTCTCTGACAGGGAAACTCAGAGGAACATAGGATTTACACAGAGTTGTCCAGTCTGAGACTAGACCCCAGGCTGGAACCGAACCCCAGGCCCTCTCTGTGCACTCAGACTCTCCTCTCACTACCGAAGGCACAGAAATATGGGGAGACTGGGGTAGCCAGACACGGGTGGCTTCAGGAGTTACATCCTCTGCACTTAAGCCTTTCACAGGGATCTATAACCCTGTACCTCTTCACCAATCTCCCCATGTACACAGGAGCAAAAGCAGGTGTCTGCATGTTTGTGAGCGTTTGCATGGGAACATCTGCCCTACAGATCCTAAACAGCCATAGGTGACACTTTTCCACCCCCTTCATGATCAGTTTGTCTTCATTTGCTCCTTGTCTTTCCTGTTTTTCCCTCATTCCTTCTCTCCTACTTCCTTTCCCTCCATCCTCCACCACAATTATGATTTTGTAAAACTTAAGATATGCCTGATACCTTAAATGCATCATTGCTTCATCTTCAACTAAACTTGGGAGTACTACTATTCCACTGCACAGACAAGGAGGCAGGAGAACAAAGAATGATTAAGAAATACAAAGGCAGAAAACTGTGTGACAACTTGGGATTCAAAGCCAGGTTCAAATTTAAAGGGAGCCCACCAGGTCCTGTTCTACCCAATCCTGTTTGGATTTCTTTTTTCTCTCAGTTGTGGGTTTTTTGCCAGAACATCACTAAATGCCAACTTTTTCTGAGAAAGAGATAGAATTATATCCAGTCTTATGCAGAGTAAAAAGATTATGCTGAAAGTAACAGTTGCTGACAAAATTGCTGATGGTAACAAGTGACCCAGAAATGGCAGGCGAAACTTGATGTTTACAGATCTTGATGAGCTCAGAGAAGATTCTTTATTGTAGTTCCAACAAAGACACTACAGAAGAGAAGGACTCTTTCACACTCATTTCATATAGACATGAATGCCACACCCCTCTCCTGGGCTTTCAAAAACATGGGAGCCCTTTATTTCTACTTTCTTACTTCCTATCCCTAGGAATATGTCTACTTGTGTTTGCACTTCCTACCATCCATTCAATGAATACACATTTCTAGACCTCAGGCTTTCTGCAAAATACACATTCAAAGTAGTTGAGGACCGCATAGCTGCAGATAGAGCCACTGTGAGCAAGACCAAGCCCCTAGCCTTGTGTTTTCCAGCTGTGTGAAAGAGAAACAAGTATAAACAAATAAACAGAGACAGATATCTATAAAGATAGATGCTAATAATAAAATCTAATCAGGATGAGGGGATAGAAAAATAAAATGGGAGAGAGGGAAAGACAGGAGTTGAGGTAGGTAGGGAGATCACCATGTTTTAATTGTTATCAGGGAAGTGAAAATAAAGTTACAACCCCATGTAACACCTACATATTTATTGTATGACATTGGTATGCATAAGTTATAAAATATGCTTGCTATGCATAATCACTTTGGACTAAAGATGGATTCAAAGCCATAAACGCAATTTGTTTTCAGCATAAAAGGTAGAGAAAATGTCTCAGTGGTATTTTCTTTCTTACTAATTGGTTAATAATTAGCTTTACACCATTCCCAGGGAGGTAAGGTATGTGCCCCATTGTACCAGGTTCCTTCTCTCACACAAAAACAGGGGTTCACAGGAAGGTAAATGGATGATAAGTAATATTCATTTCCAACAGAGATTTCCCAACTCCTGCAAAACTTTTTCTAAGAAAACATTTAAAATTAGCCCAAAAGGGAGGCCTCCTACCTGCACCCCATACGCAATCCTTGCTCTGTAGAAGAACTGACTTAATGCATGCTAAGGGCCAGGAGGGGTGATCTCAGAGAAGACCTATTCCCAAATGTGTCAAAAGGAATAATCACAGGTGAGTTCTTGCTTGGAACAATGCCAACTGCCTCTGAGAAAAAAAGAGTATATACTGGAAGGATGTGGAGGTTAAATAGGAGACTGAGAAAATCAACTGGAGGATGAGGAGGTGGGTGGGATAGGACATGAGGAGGAGCAGTCACTTCTGGAAGAACAGCCTGGGAATGGCTTTACTGTTGGAAGGCAGACACCTGGCATGCATTATCCTGTGCTCAGATTCACACAGTGGAGCAGAGATGATTTCCACAGAGAAACAGGGGCTCATAGTAGGAAAAGTGCCCTCTGCAGCTTCCTGCCATGATGGGACATTTTATGCAAGGCAAAGGACCCACTCTCCAGGGCAGCTCCATGGCAGAGGGCACCCATGAGAATAATGGGTCCCCATCACCCACCCCCGCCATGAGGAAAATATTAACAAATGGGCACAAAGCTATAGTTCAGCAGGAGAAAGAAGTTCTGGTGTTTGCACATAACAATAAAATCTTGTGGAGATTTTTCTAAAAGCTGGAAGAAAGAATTTTTTAATGATTTCACCACAAAAAGATGATAAACATTTGAGGAGATAAATTCACCCTGATTTGAACACTATACAATGCACGCACATATGGAGACATCACCTGGTACCCCCACAAATATATATAATTTTTATGTATCAGTTACAACTTTAAAATCAAAAAAGAAATTTCATCCCAACCAACCACTGCCCCACACACTTCCAGACTCCAACAAAGGTGGAACCTACCTTCATGGGAAGGGGTGTCTCAAACCTTCAGTGCCATGAAGGCCCTCAAAACTGCCGCGGCTCCCTGTTGAACCTGTCACTGCCTGGGATGCAAGTTGATGGATAATAAAATCCTCCTTCCCTAATTATTGGCTATCCTAACTATCAAATGAGATACCAAATGGGACAAGATGCTATATAGAAACTGACATACTTAACATTTTAATAAACTGTACCGGGCCCACTGAGTGTCTTTCAGTACCCTGTAACTTCTTTTTTATTTGAAAAGGTAAGAAAACCTTGATAAATGCTCCCCATGGGCTGAAAACTGTCTGCAGATGTCAGAAAAGTTTTTATCATCACAAAGAGAATTTTCCTTAAGATTTCCAGATGCCTGGAAAAAAATGTTTTCTCTCACTAACCTTGCCAAGTAGGCTTTCCCTGTTTGATATTGGAATTTTGGGGAAAGAAAACAAAGTTAAGGACTTAACTGTCTCCTACAGAACTGTGAGAATCAAGCAGCTGAGAAATAAATCCAGTTACCCATTTGGTATCTAATATACCAAGGTGGTGCTGTTCTCCAAACTGAATTCCCTCCTTACTTGTCCTAACGTTTCCATGTGGGTCAAAGTGGAAATTTGTGAATTAGATGAAAAGCGTTAGCCGTCACCTGTGTTTGCCCTGAAAAGGCCATATCAGATCAATTAAAGTATAAAAAGAAAACACAAAATGCCTTCAGAAACAGACCTGGGATTCAGTTTTGTTAAACCAGTCCTCTGTCATCTTTTTCCCCACCCCACACTGTCTCTTTCTTCCTCCCCTCATAAACACCCACACACGCATGTGCACACAACTTTGAAAAAATTCAAGAAAAGCTTTATTAACCCTCAACTCTTACATCAACCTCAAAACAGATCATTTTCCTTTTTTGTTTGTTGTTTTGATTTTATTTAAGGTATACACATTTCATATATTTCATATTTACAGATTCTTGAGTATAGTGATACTTCCCACTCTACCCTCCCTCCCACCCATGCTCCCACCATTTCTCTTCTTCCCTTTCTATTCCCACTCTTAATTTTTACTGAGATCTACTTTCAGTTTACTTTACACTCATAATATTAACCCTACACTAAGTAAAGAGTTCAACAAATAGTATGAAGAAAAAAATCACTGTTCCTCCATAGTAGAGACAAGGGCTATAAACAAACATTTAAGTTCTAAACATCAGTTTCACTCCAATACCTAGCATTTTCGGTGCTCCATTTGTTACCAAAGATCAGGGAAAACAAATGGTATCTGTCTTTTGGGGACTGGCTTATTTCACTAAGTATAATGGTTTCCAGTTGCATCCATTTTGTTGCAAAAGATAGGATTTCATTTTTTAATTGCTGAGTAGTATTCCGTAGCACACACACACCATAATTTCTTTATCCAGTCATCAGTTGATGGACATCTGTGTTGATTCCATATCTTAGCTATTGTGAATTGAGCTGCAGTGAACATGGGGGTACAGATAACTCTTTCATCTTCTGATTTTATTTTAAAAGATAATTTTCAATGAAGAATGTTTGTGGTTATCTAAATGTTTAAATTTTCACTTATTTTCTGGAAAATAATACCAAAGCACTTTATGTCTTTTTGTCCATCAATTATCACTATCATTACTCTTATTTTTACTTTCTATTGTTGAGTAAGTGGAGTGGTATGACATCAATAGATTTTTTTAGTTGTTATCTGCATTTACTTCACTTATTAACTATTTCTTTTCCTGACTGTCTTGCTTGCTGTTTGTCTCCCTTCCTTCCTGTTCTTCCCTCTTTCCCCCATCTCTCTGTCAATTCTCTCTTCCATCCCTCCATCCTTCCTTTTTCCCTTCTTTCCTTTGGGCAAGACTTCATGATTTCATTTGGAATCCTTCCTCCATCATTATATGCTTATAATTTTGGTAAATGAATGAATGAATTAACTTGCCTTAGCATTAAAAAATCTTGCTTTTTGTTATCAAGTCATTCTCTCCAGTTCTCTTCCCAGTCTAGCCTACTTTCATACTCCCATAACCTTGGAGTCAGAAGTACTTAAAATCTCCTCAATGGACAACTCTAATTTTGTAGATAGAAAAATGAGACTGATGGAGTAAGTTATTTTTAATTCTTAGAAACACTCAGAATATCTTTTTCCATCTTGGAAGAGTAACTAATGCAGAGACACAATGAAAAGCTTTTCAAAAGGTAAAATTCTCAGAAAAGTAAGCTATCTTTTTTTGTCATTTCTATTCCTTGGGTAGCCAGCAAACTCACTTTTAAAGTAAGAGCAAATTAATGACATTAGTGATTATTTAAAGCAAAAAAAAATGAATGGGATCTCTTTTTAAAAAAATATATTCAGTGCTGTTACTTCCCCGCTGCTTTTAAAAATATAATTTTCATTGTATTTTTCAGGACTGTGACTTCAAAACTGCACAAAACACCAACATTTCACCCATGCATTCAAACCTTCAGGCTGAATAGAGGCATCATTTCCTCAGCTCTCTGCACCTGTAGAATTATCTTGATATTGGCCTTGAATCTTAAAAACTAGGAGCGTTCTTCTCCAAAAGCACTTACAAGGTCTCGAGGCCCCTGTTCCAGCTGTGGTATCCCCTGATTCCATTACCCCACCTCACTGCCATAAGTGGCAAGGCTCATGCTGGCAGGGTAGGGAACATGGACAGCAAATGAACAAAAAAGAGGATGAGGTGAGGAGTCAGAAACTTGGAGTCTCAATCTTGTTCTTTAGCTAACCAGCTTGGTGACCCTAAACAAATTAATTTACCATTTTAGGTTCATCTATATGATGAGCGTTTTGACACCCAACACCCAACAAAACCAAAGGTTTCCCCTACCCCCAAAGAAATATTTAGTGATTCCATGGCTCAGTTTCTCTCTGTTTTTCATGGTCATAGCTGCCAGCCTTTGTTTGCGAGGATTTGTCTTCCAAATGTCTTCATACGTATCTGTTAACGTACAACATCGCCCAATACCTAACCTTCCTCATTCCCTACCAGAATGGTCAACAGCCATTAATCCCATGTTACTAAGAGCCAACCAGGTGCCAGCCAATATATAGGCAATTATACAGGCAGCTCCACGCCTAGACAGCTCCTCCAGTGAATGGATTCCAGCCACACACTGCATTGGCAGGTTTGTCAACTGAAGAAAGAATTGTCATCCCTTTAGGTGAGGATTCAGCCTGAAATGAGCTTCCTATGCTTGTGAGGAACTGCCATGCAAAAAATCATAGCTCCCCCAGCACCCTTCATTATTCCAGACTAAATTCAAGAACAATCCTTTTTTCCTCCAGCAAATTTATTATTGAGATAGCAGTACTTCAGTTTTTAAATCCAAACTGAGCCCTGATTAAAATTATTCTTTTAATCTAGAAATAAAATTGCCTCGGCACCCTGATTTAGTGAACTATAGGTGATTGCCATTAACAGATCAATGTCATGCTTAACTAAAAATCTTAATTCACTTCATTTTCAGTAGGTGCTTCCTGGACATCTGTAGCCAAGCTCAGTCTTCATACAAAACCCAAAATGCCTCCATGTGACTTCTCACCTGAAAGATATCAGGTAAGATTTAGGGCTTCTGCAAAAACAAGAAGGTGATTCCTCTTGAGACATCTCAGTTATTCCCTTAAGAAGAAACCACAAGAATCCTTGATTCCAACTAAGCTATCCTATCCCAGATATTCTATCCTTCAAGTCCCTGGGAGCATCTGAAACACTCTTGCTCTATTTAAGACTAGTATATAGATTAGTGTACATGTGTTAGAGTACATGAAAGCGACTATACAGGACATAGGTATTCAGGGAGATACACACATGTCACAAATGTGATGGCACGTTTGCTTTAAAAAGTATTGTTCCCATGCTCACTTATTATTTCCCACTTTTGACACTGCATGAAAGCAAATACAAATTTGCCTTATGCTCAAATTGCCTTCTAATATAATAGTTGCAATGAAAACATAATAATTTAAAACAAATGTATTGCAGAAACATTGCATTGAGTCGTCCAATGTATAACTCTTCACATATTTAGGAATCCTAAACTATCTCAGAATGAAGGTTGCTGTTTACTTCAGTTTTCTGTGAGAGATTTTACATACTAATTGTTAGATTTATTCTTGTGTATTTGATTCTATGTTTTATAAAATATACAAATCAGATTTACATTTTATTTCATATATTCTTTTGTAATATTTCTGGTCTGTAGGGGAACAATTAGTTTACATTTTTTTAATCTGGTACCCTACTATGCTTTCATATTAATTCTAATAAATCAGTATCACCTCTGCTGAATTAATTACATAAAATTGTATATCTTGCAAAAAAGACAACACTCCACTTAATTTTTAATACTCTTTTTGTTTTCTGGTGCTCAAACCCAGAGTAAGCCATTCCTACTCTTTTTCATTGACTTATTGCACAAATTAGGAATTGTAGAGTAATATTTTGTTATATTGACAATGAACATTCTTGTCACCATAAGTGTTTTGATTTTTCAATGAATATTATTGCTAACCGTGTTGTAAAGATTTTCTCAGTTATGTTTTTCTGTACATCAATACAATTCTAATCAAAATCTTAGCAGGATGAAAAAAATAAAGTATTGTTCCCATTTAACTAACTGATATGGCCTTGCATAATCTGACCTGAGACCTCCACTGAAAACCATAAAGTTATCTTTTTGCAATCAGGCTAATAAAGATTTGGCAAGCTTCCTTTCTCTCTCTCTCTCTCTCTCTCTCTCTCTCTCTCTCTCAGTTTCCTTTCTCTCTGTCTCTGTCTCTCTCTCTCACTGTCTAACTCTATCTGTCAAATAAATAAAAATAAAAATAATTTTAAAATAAAATAAATAGGGGCCGGCGCCGTGGCTCACTTAGTTAATCCTCCACCTGCAATACCAGCATCCCATATGGGCTCCTGGTTCTAGTCCCTGCCGCTCCTCTCCCAGTCCAGCTCTCTGCTGTAGCCTGGGAAGGCAGTAGAGGATGGTCCAGGTGCTTGGGCCCCTGCACCCGAATGGGAGACCAGGAAGAAGCTCCTGGCTCCTGGCTTCGGATAGGCTCAGCTCCGGCCATTGCGGCCATTTGGGGAGTGAACCAATGGAGGGAAGATCTTTCTCTCTGTCTCTTTCTCTCTCTCTCTCAGTGTCTGTAACTCTACCTGTCAAATAAATAAATAAAATCTTTTAAAAAACACATTAATAGCACCAGCACTTCAATTTTGCCATTTTCAAAAGAAACCCAAAGTGGGATGAGTATTTGGTGCAGCAGTTAAAAGTCAATACTTGGGACACCCACATCCCATATTGGATTGCCTGACTTGAGTCCTAGTTTCTGTGCTTCTAATCCAGCTTTCTGGTAGTGTACATCCTTGGAGGCAGCAAATGATGGCTCAAGTACTTAGATTCCTGCCACCCAAGTGGAAGACCTGGTCAGAGATCCAAGGACCTTAATAAGACCTGGCCCCATCCCAGCTGTTGTGGGCATTTGGAGAATGAATTAGTGGATGGAAGCTCACTCTCACTCGCTCTCCCTCCGCCTCCCTCCCCTTTCAAATAAACTGAAATATAAAGACTACAATAATGAAAATGGCATTAATTGAGACTTTACTTTCAAAGTCCGTTTTTACCCATAGCTAAAATCAACTCAAAGCCGATGCTTTCTATTGAGAGGTGGAAATCCCAGCTTCCATTTTCGTATTTGGTCTTGGGAGGGATTGAAAGGCTGCAAATAACTTCCTTACCTAAGAGGAAGGGCTATAATTTCTTGTCAGATAGCCACTGTGAGCTCTCTGTTCAGTTCACCTGATAAACTCAGTCCTAGTGTATAGACTGCTGTTGATCTGGTAAGAAATATGGATAAAAGGAAAAGAGTTCTAATCTTGTCTCTTTGCAGTCCCTTGCCTACAACCATGTCCTGGATATCCACAAGCAACATCTTTCTCCTGTGATGACAGCATATTTCCAGAAGCCCTTACTGCTCCACCAGGGGCACATGGAGTGGCTATTTGATTCCGAGGGAAATAGATACCTCGATTTCTTTTCTGGGATTGTCACTGTCAGTGTTGGTCACTGCCATCCGTGAGTATCCTTAAAATCTAAGTGTTTTCTGTCCCAACATATGGAAATTAATCACGTTAGTGAGTTAACCCTTGATTCACCTACTCTCATTTAAAGTATCTATTACATGGGGAAGGCATTGGAAATAGTGCATAAAACACTGGTTGGGATGCCCACATCCCACATTGGAGTAGCTAGGTTTGATACTCCATTCCAGCTCCTGATTCAGCTTCCTTCTAATACTGACCCTGAGAGGGAACGGTGATTGCTCAAGTAAGTGGGTTTCTGTCACTCATGTGGGAGACCTGGCTTGAGTTGCTGGCTCCTAGTTTTGGCCTGGCCCAGATCTATCCATTGTAGGTGTTTGGGAGTCACTGGGGAGTGAATCAGATAATAATGAGAGGTCTCTCTCTCTCTCTCTGCCTCTCTAATTAATCAATGAATTAAAAAATAAATCTATTAAAGATTGTAGCTGACATATATCCACATACTTTCCATATCCTTTCTTGGATAAAAAATATTGCTCATTTTTTTCATTTTCTTCTTTTTTTGACAATACAAGATTTTATCATTGTTGTTCCACATGCAATGTGACACTACCATGTAATTGGGGTATTTCTGTGTGTGTTTATCACTAATATAACTTTTCCATATAAGGGATGCACTGAGGAAAAGGCAGGAAAGAAGAGAAAGTCAGGTGGTTCTCAGAAATGTGGGTACAGGTGTATGTGGCAAACGATGACAAGAAGTGAGAAATAACATCTAGCCTGAGAATGTTCTTCATAGACACCAAGAGATGGATGAAGAAAGACAGGATGATGTGGGACAAATATAATCCTAGCTAGAAATGTACTTGGCAACATATGGACCAATTAATCTCAAGACTGTCCACAACATTGATCATCAATTTCATCCAAATGCCCTTGGCAGGTTCTTTGTGGTCCTTCTGGTTTCTGTGCAGCCATCTTATTTTAATGCCTAATTTTCTCTTGCCTTTAATAACCTGACCAATGAAACTCACACGAAGTGGGGAAAAAGCAAAGTAGCAGAGCTGTTTAATATTTGGGCCCATCTGTCAAAACAAGTGGTGACAGGTCTTGCCCTCAAGCAGCTAGCAGAAGAGTAATTTGTACCTTTGAGCCCAGCACCCAGCATCTCCTGGCATTACCTTCTTCCTGTTCTGTCTTCAAGAATCACCAGTCCCTTGCAAGTTCCCAAGAAATATCCAAAATAAATTTTAGATGCAATTTTTAAATATTTATTTATTTGAAAGACAGAGTTACAGAGAGGCAGAGGCGAGAGAGAGAGAGAGAGAGAGGTCTTCCATGTGCTGGTTCACTCCCCAGATGGCCACAACTGTGGCCAGAGCTGTGCTGATCCAAAGCCAGGAGCCAGGAGCTTCTTCCAGGTCTCCCACGTGGTGCAGGGGCCCAAAGATTTGGGCCATCTTCTACTGCTTTCCCAGGCCATAGCTGAGAGCTGGATCAAAGTGCAGCAGCCAAGACTCAAACCAGCACCCATATGGAATTCGAGCACTGCAAGCAGTGGCTTTACCTGCTACACCACAGCGCCGGCCCTATAGATGCAATTTAAAACATGCAGCAAGCATATGTGAAATAAGTGGAGAATCATGAAGGAGAGAACCAGTTGAAAGATTATTGTTGCTTCCTCCTAGTGACATTTGACCCTGCCCCTTATAATCCACTGCTCTCGTTGGCTTTAACCACCTTTGTGTTTCTTCTGGTCTCTGACCCATAACCTTAGGTGTCTCCAGCTCTTTCTTTAGCCTCTCTGTTCTCTCTCTACTCCTTTTCTTGCTTATTAATTCCCATCCTAGGATTAGTCCCACCCTATTTTCCCTCCCCTGCTCATTCAGTTACTACGTTTCCAGCAAGCTTACCCAACTCTTGGCCCCTCGCTGAGCTGCAATAACAACTTTAACAGGCCCAGAGTGTCCAACCAGATGCCCCATATTTTCCACTGCCAATAGGACACCTCCCATCCCATGATATTCCAGCCTCAGCTCAAACTCAGCATTTCCAAGACTGAACCCATCATCTCCACAAAACTGTTTCTACTAACTTACTCACTGATTCATGGAGTAAATGGAAACTACCTACTCTGGAAGAAGGGTCTCTTCTATTCAAGAGTTTACTGATTCTCCACAGTTTCCTAAAGTGAAATTCATGGAACACTGGTCACAGGAGAGGTTCCACGGAAAGGGGTCCCAGAGAAAAATAAGTTTGGGAAATACTTTAAACACTATCTCTTTCCTACAGAGAACTAGTTTACTAGCCTTTTAAAAGCACTAATAGTCTTGCAGTCAAAAAGTCTGTTTGATGCATTATTTCTCAAAACTATTCAACCTCTGAACTAATGTGTATTGTGTGAGACAGATATTAATTACAAACAAAATGCTAGTGAAACAAACTTTAGCAATATCTTTCCTTTGGTTCAAGCTCAAACACATTAGCCTGTCTTTTCAAGGCCTCCCTAGTCCAGTCCCACATGTCACCCACCCTTGGTTCCTACTATCCTGCAGAGTGAACATTCCGATCCTGAGGTTGGGTTGGTCTTTCAAAGAATGTGGATTCACAGTTTACAAGATGTTCTGCTCAGAAAAGAGCTCAGACCCAGACACTTGCATCTTCTTTGATGGAAAAACTGTTAGTCTTGTACACATGTGCTTCATGAATTCACAATTCTTCAGAAAAATAAAATGGGAAGATACTCAGGCTTACATAAATCATCTCTATTTTCCAAATTGCTCAAAGGATGGTCAATAAGAAACATAGCTAGAAATTCTAGGCCGGAATTCCTCCCACACTGGAATTTCTTCTCTAAAAGTATTAACTGTCATTGAGTCTCCCTTTGAACCTGCTCTACTAAGGAATTCACCACCTTTTGAAGCAACAAACCCCATTGCCAGACACTTCTAGTATAAGAGTTCTGTCTCATGTGTGGATGAAATCTGCTTCTTGAAACTCCGTAGAAAAAGCCCTATGTCTGAGTTCAGTGGCCGGCGTGTGTGTTAAGGGGTCTGCCTATTGGCAAGTTGGGTAACTCTGTTCTCTTGTTTACCCAGGAAGGTAAATGCAGCGGCACAAACGCAGCTAAGCCGCCTGTGGCACACAAGTAGTGTCTTCTTCCACCCTCCAATGCATGAATATGCAGAGAAGCTCTCAGCTCTTTTGCCTGAGCCTCTTAAGGTAAAATGCTCCCAGCTCCCAGGAACAGGAGTCTCATGATCCCAAGGAAGCTACCCTGGGAAGCAGGAATAGGAACAAGGAATTGCATCCATGCAGCAAACACCTGTTACAGTGAATTGATAACCTTGTCTGAAAGCAATCCAGCAGCAGGAAGGAATTTGTGAGTTGCTGATGATACAAACCAATGTCTGAGCCTCATCTCTTCTTGATTGCTCTTCTGAGTCCTTGCAGAAATTACTTCCAGGAGCCCCAGTCCTCCTGACACTCTCAAGAGATTTTTCATTTCTTTGCTCCACATCCATTCTTCAGTTATTTGCGTTTCTTCTTTGTAAAAGAATGGAGCCAATTTTTATAAATGCCATTCAGGTTACTTGATCAAAAAATGCACTTAGATATTTTTGCTGAGATATTTTTCTACATCAAAAAGACAACTTTTAGGCTAAACCAGATGTTAAAATGTTTGCCAAGATTTGCCCAATGGCATTAAATGAGTTCATATTCATGAATCACGTAATGCTCAATGTTTGGTGTTAGCTGTTATTGTTTTAGTATATAAATAAACTTATCTTTTAATTCCATTTCCCCACACATTTTTAAGTACCTTTGTATTATCTGTATCATCTAGATGCTCTACTTACCATATTATCTAGAATAGATGAAGAGAACTGGAAGAGCTGCAACCTAAGCTCAGCCCCAGATGTTCATGGAAGACCTGAAGCAGGGAAGTTCACAGGGTCACCAACACGTTCCTCCCAGTCACAAGTCCAGAGGACCCAGTTCCCTTCAGTTTTCTCCATTCTTCTATACAAGCTGATCTTCATATTTTGCTTGCTTGTTTGATTGTTCAACATAGCACTGTGAGCTGGGCCAACCACGAGGGTTGCAGGGTTGGGGTACCTGCCTCATTCAAAGCCTTCAGAATTAGGTAGGGTAACTTGGGTTCAGAAGATAAGAGACTTGATCCTCAGATTCACCTGACCACTAATCTACTTTATGACCCTTGGCAAGTCTCCCCATCTTAGCATTTTACAAATCACCAAACAGAGCCAATGTTTCACAGCTAAGAAAATCTCTTAGCCTTTTTTTTTATTATTATTTCTAGCATTTTACAGCAACTCAACGAAAGGCTGTAGACTTAACACAGTTAAATGATGGGACTGGTCTGAAAAACACTCTTCTTAATCTTCAGAGGGTAGGGAATTTGGTCATTAGCTATGTTGAGTGAACTGGATAATAAGAAACTCAAAGTACAGGGCAATGTGTCTTTTCCCTCCAGGTCATCTTCATGGTGAACAGCGGCTCCGAAGCCAATGACCTGGCCATGCTGATGGCCAGAGCACACACGAAAAACACAGACCTCCTATCTTTCAGGTAATAACACCTTGGAATATTCTTCTTCAGTAACATTGAGGAACCCTATACCAATCTATGTTTTTCAAACTGTAGCATGAAAGGAATGATTGCCCCAAGAGTATTTTTATGATTGTAAGTTTTATAGTAAGATCAGTTAAGTAAATTTGGTGACTGGATAACCCCATCCAAAATGGCCTGAGTCAAAAGCATGGAGCCCTCATTAGGCCATAGACTCATCCAAGGAATTAAAGATAAAGTCATGTGACAGTTTTTTAACTATGGTATGGACAGCAACATACACCAAATGGCAAATGAATGTTTTATACCCATAGAAGTTCAAGGATCTACACCGAGCCCATTTTAATTTCTGAATGTGATAAAGAGTCATACATTCATCTCATAGTGCCAGCTACTTGTCATTTTCAGCTTTCATTCTAGGTTCATAAGATGAAAATATAATTCTATATATTTCTGCTTTGAATGACTTTTGAAAATCAGTGATTTCATACATTGGAGCTGACCCTCCTTATCCATGGGTTCTTCATCCATAGGTTCCTGCTCAACCAACAAATTGTAGATCAAAAATATTCAGGAAAAAAGTACATGTGTACTAAATATGCATACTTTTTCTTGTTGTTATACTCTAAAAAATACAGTTTATCAACTATTCACATAGGATTTACATTGTTTAAGGTATTATAAGTGATAAAGATATTATTTAAACTGCACAGGAGCATATGTGTTGGATATATGCCAATGCTACCATCTTATATAAGGTATTTGTGCATCTGAGGATTTTGGTATCGTCAGGGGGTCCTGGAATGAATCCCCTGGATACAGAGAAACAACGGTAATTATAAACCCTTGAGGACAATTTTAGCATTGAAAATAATACAGAAAGGAATTGTAGATAATTGAATGTAATTGAAAATAATACAAAATCAAGAATTTTGTTCAGTTCACTCCCTTATAAAATTTTGTACAACACATTTAAGCAGATTCTTTCTATTCTTTTCAACTTTTATTTAATAAATATAAATTTCCAAAGTACAGCTTTTGAATTATAGCAGCTTTTTCCCCCATAACCTCCCTCCCACCTGCAACCACCCCATCTCCCACTCCCTCTCCCATCCCATTCTTCATCATAATTCATTTTCAATTATCTTTATACACAGAAAATCAACTTAGAATATACTAAGTAAAGATTTCAACAGTTTGCACCCACAAAGACACACAAAGTATAGAGTACTGTTTGAGTAGTAGTTTTACCATTAATTCTCATAGTACAACACATTAAAGGCAGAGGTCCTACATGAGGAGCAGGTACACAGTGACTCCCGTTGTTGATTTAACAATTGAAACTCTTATTTATGATGTCAGTGATCACCCAAGGTTCTTGTCATGAGCTGCCAAGGCTATGGAAGCTTCTTGAGTTTGCCAACTCTGATCTTATTTAGATAAGGCCATATTCAATGTGGAAGTTCTTTCCTCCCTTTAGAGAAAGGTACCTCCTTCTTTAATGGCCCTAAACAGATTCTTACAAGGTTTATATAAAAGGAATAATGGATAGTAAAAGTCAGTGGAATGAAGAAATGTCCTATTTTCTACTCATTTATGTAAATATGAGCATACAGTTATCACAGACATAAAGAACTATATGCTATCAAAGAAATAAAGGAATAGCTAATTGATGTATGTTTTACCTAGATAACTTTCCACAATATGTATGCAAAGATAAGTACTGCTCTATTAAACAGTAATGCTACTTGCTGTGGTTTGAACATGATTTAGCTCCTGAACTCATGCAGGACTTTAAACCTCAGAGTCATAAGTTAATGATACTAAGAGGAGGAAACTTAACCCAATCTTTTGACATTAAGGAAATGAGTCTAGTAGAAGTCCTTAGGTCACTGGGTGCATGCTCTCAGCAGGTGGTTCTCAGGAGGCCTAGTTTTGAAGCCACATTGGGTCCGGTCACTCTCTCTTCTTCTTGCCTCCCCATAGCATAGTTCCTCTGCCCTTCTCATTTGCTGCCTTCACCAAAGGACAAACCAATGAGGTCACCAAAGTGGGGCTTGAACCTCCAGAACTATGAATCAAAATACTAAGAAATAAAGATAAAAATAAATTTTTGTCATTATAATGACAAAAAACTAATACAGTACTACCAGGATTCAACACATCTGGATTTCTTCCTTTTACGAATATTATTTTCTACAGCCTTAATAGTCCTAAATCCTTACTTCAGGGTGATTTTGATCTGAGAAATTGCCAAAACTTATTTGACCATTGATAAGGATAATCTATATTAAATATGACTGCTTTAGGTTCTAAAGAAATAAAACCTGTGTGTCTTAAATGCCAAATAAAGTGATTGATAGGTACATAAGAGGAATTCCCAAAGATGTTGGGCAACGGCTTCATCACAGGAGCAGATATTTGGTTCCCAAGATAGCTACTGTCACCTTTGAAGACTAGCTCTCAGTCAAGCATATAACTTCTACCAGGTTGCTAAAAATCATTTCTCATTATTTTAGAGTAATGGGGTAGAAGAAAGATCCTAAAGTCAGAGTTCTTGGATAGATGGCCTCCAAAACTCCTTTCACAATTTAAAAACTATGACTCGAAAAAATAAAGGAGTACATTCACCTGACATAGACTTAGAACAGTTCTTAGGCCGGCGCCGTGGCTCAACAGGCTAATCCTCCGCCTTGCGGCACTGGCACACTGGGTTCTAGTCCCGGTCTGGGCGCCGGATTCTGTCCCGGTTGCCCCTCTTCCAGGCCAGCTCTCTGCTGTGGCCCGGGAGTACAGTGGAGGATGACCCAAGTGCTTGGGCCCTGCACCCCATGGGAGACCAGGAAAAGCACCTGGCACCTGGCTCCTGCCATCGGATGAGCGCAGTGCGCCGGTCGCAGCGCACCGGCTGGGGCGGCCATTGGAGGGTGAACCAACGGCAAAGGAAGACCTTTCTCTCTGTCTCTCTCTCTCACTGTCCACTCTGCCTGTCAAAAAAAAAAGAGAGAGAGAACAGTTCTTAGAAGTCATCAGAGTTAAAGTTTAGGACATTCTGTTTCTTCTCCTTAGCCTTCACATGTTTTTTCCTTCCATCCTACTCAGTGTCCTATAGGCCAGTGACCAAAGGAAATGAACTTCACCTCATCCTCCTGTTGTTTTCTCTGCAGAGGAGCCTACCATGGATGCAGCCCTTATACATTGGGCTTGACCAATGTAGGGAACTACAAAACTAAACTGCCCAGTGCAATGGGTTGCCAACCAGTGAGTTTTGAGATTTTGTGTTATTTCTATGAAGATTGGTGAGTATGTGAAATAATTGATCAGATTTTCCTGATGGTATGAGTACGAACTATTATAAAGCCTGTCATTAACCAGAGGCTTCATTTGATTTCATGGACTTGAAGGTCATTTGGGGGAAAGCTTTTGGGGAAAGACTTTCAGAATCTGAATAATAATTAATGATAGAGTTTTTAAGTTAATTTTGCTCTTAAATAAAATCAAGGAAACTGTGAGGCTCTGAGACCCTTGAATGTACAAAATTTCCCTGCCAGTCATAGCTACTCACCTGTTTTCACCTGCTGTACCCACATGTTCAGCATCAGAATCAGATACCTAATTATTCTGATTCTTTCAGATGTCCTTCTGCACCAAGCCTTTGAGCAAATTGTTTTCGGGGTAACACTGAAATCAGTTTCCTTTGTAAAGTGCCCACATAACTTATTAGAAAAAAAATTATCTCTTCAAAGCAGAAGAGTAGATAAGGAGCAGTGTGGTGGGTGGGGGAGTAGCAGGGAAAGAATCTCAATATCAAATTAAGAAGCTTTCTTGCCCTGATTTCTACCATATGCTTCCCCCAATTGGCTGTCTTCTTGTTCATGCTGTGACAAACTCCCTCTCTTGTCATTTGCAGACGATGTGCCCAGATATTTTCCGTGGCCCTTGGGGAGGAAGCCACTGTCGAGATTCGCCAGTGCAGACGATTAGGAAATGCAACTGTGCACCAGGTCCAACTGGGCATGGGGGAAGGGGTAGAATCGAAGGTTAAAGAGGGTAAGGAGTTGGAGCAAGGGAGGACCTGAGTGAACAAATGGAAGAGGGAAAACCAAAAGTAAGCAAAACTAGAAAGTAACAAATAAGGCCTCATTGAATCAACACTTCGATGCCTACCATCACTTTACCACCAAAGCAGCAATATGGCCATGCAGGAAACGCATCTCATGCTATCAGAGCTAAGCTAAAAGATAGTCACCTTGTATTTAATCAAAAGTGCTCAACTGACTCTATTAGCAACATCCCTGGTATCAATTTTAAAGTAAACCAATGCAGATGAGATTATTTACCAATTCCCAATGGGAGATGAGAGGAAGCGGAAAGAGTTCTTTGAAGAATCTCAAAACTCCAATCAAGAAACTCTCCAGGGACTCAGAATGCCAGCCAAAATGACAGCATCTGTCAAAACACTTGGCTATTCTTAAAAGCAGCTGACATTTCTTGCAAAATTTTTAGAGGCAATCTCACAGGGAAAATTCCTCTTCATCAAGTGCATATTCATTTGCATTCTTTACCTATTCCTAACAAAAGGGAGAGGGTGCGTGGAGACATCCTCTGGTCTTTGTTAGTCTGGAAATCCTGCTTCCGATTTGTCATCACAGTACAGGACCTTTTGAATAGCTGCTCCTAAGTAGTTCTGGAGCAAAGAACAAAATGCTCCAGCTGAAAGATCTCTAATGGAACAATATGAGTCACTGGGTCGAGAGGAAGAATGCAAAATGGAAGTCTTTAAAGATCAGCCTTGAAAGGAAGAAAATTCACCATCACCTTAACATTCAAATGGCACAATGGAGGTAGGAGGTTGAAGGGATGAGTGTTCACATACGACAAGATGTCCAAGTCACAGAATTTAACACCAGAAGGAAGAAAAAGCATCATTCAAAACTCTCTATTCTGAGGAAGAGGAAACCCAGGCCCATACAGAGGAGGCAGCAGAGCTGGGATTTGAGCACAGATCTTCTGAACTAAAAGCCTGTACTACCAATACCTCATCTATAACGGGATACCATCCGATGTCCCCAAGCTGAAAGGTGTTTCCTGTTCTGCTCAGGATGGACAGACACATGAAGTCAGGAGATCACTTTGCTGTGGTTCCACTTTTGCCTTCAGTTTTCTCAGTTTGGAAGTGGAGACAGCAAGACCCCTCCCCACCCCATCACAGCAGTGCATGAAATCAGGGCATAGAGTTTTGCAAGGAGGGAAGCAGATTCAAGTAAAGCTGTATACCTATGTATAATACATCTGGGTGACATCAAGAACTAAACTCAGTTTGATGCACCTCACAGACCTCAGTCTGCAAAATCATCAACCCAGAAAAAAAGCTGTTCATGTCTTCCCTCTCTACTGCTGCTTGCTCTCTGCCACTTATATTTGCTGCTGCCCTTGTCTTTGAGACCTCTTCCTCTTCCTTTGGCCAAATTGGAAACACCAGAATCCCATGGTCCTCTCTGTAGTGGCAACTGTAAGCCAAATGATGGTGAGCGACATTTCTGCTTCTCTGAACTGTTACTGTTGACGTATCCAAAGGCAATTGCTTCTTAACTCAGATCTTTAAGAGCCAAGAGTAGATTGGATTACAAAAGGGAACCCCAGCCTCCTCCAAGATTTTAGGACTGGAGAAGGGCTTGATCTTTGTTGTAAAACTGGTGAATTCACACTTATTTAGACAAGTCCCGAAACGTGTCAAATACTTTGATTACAGCTGGTTCTAGTTCTTGACTCCTCTTAGGGGTCCTGCACTGGGTGCACACACTTGCCCATCACAGAAGGGATTTTTGTCATCTCAGAATTATGTCATCACTCCCAGCATAGACAGGGGGCTATTTGTTTTCATGGAGTAGATTTCATTATCTACTCCTCAGGATCTTTTCATTCCAACGGCTCATTCCAGGCTCTCTGACTTTCAGATGTAACCTGTGATGGAATTCACCTCCCACCACTCATTGCCCCTACAATGTCTCAAACCTGGTACTGATGTGACTGTTCTCTTTTTGGGAGAAAGACTTTATTTTCCATAAAAATTGTTTTCTTTCTTGACTCTTTGCTTTGCTCAACTCTTTCTGTATCAGAACAACTATAAACTCTTCCCTGGCCACTTTACCACCCAGCAGAGCATCACCTCACCCCCTTGATGTTGTCATGGAGACATCAGTGCACCAAGTCTCTCTCTGACCTGCAGTGACAGCCATGAGCCAATGAAGCCAGAGCAAACCTAAGTGGAAAGAGGAACATAGTTGATGACCTCCCTCCTCCCTAAATGTGTGGGCAGAGGGGGACAATATTATGAAATGTCTAGAATAGCTCAGAGCAAAACCTCCTCTTGGTTTGATTTTATCCAAATGTAAGCCATTAGGGCTCCACTCTTTGATTCCTCCAGTTGCAAATGGGCTTGCTAAATTTCCAAATTGTGTCTTTTACATATATGTCTGGTCCATCATTTGGGGCTTCCTGAGGTTGTTTTCTGTGAAGCCAGCTCTTCCCCTGGGGGTATTTATCAAAACTGATCTCTTTGAACTTCAGTTTGTGTGGTCCTGTGGAGTGCAAGGAGAAGATGACAAAGTCCAGGAGTTGACCAAAGTAAGAGACCTGGTGGGAAAGCCTCTCTCCACAAAGTTGGAACCTCCAGGAGGACACACCCTCCTCCAGGGGTCAAAGAGGAAGAATCACAAACACTAGTGGGGCTGCAAGGATTCTGGTGCTGAATAGGAAAGGAGCAGAGCTAAATAAGCAACTTCTGAACATCTGAAATTTAGGCTGGCTGCCATGAGGCGTTGCAATCTGAACCTTCACTGTCTCCAGCTATAACTTAGAGGAATATGACTATGAAAGCCCTGTGCAGCCGGATGTTACAAATACAAACATCCCGCAGTGGAACTGCCACATTCTTATCATCAAAAAAAAAAAAATCCTCATACAGGTAAACCCAAGAAAAATAAACATCCTGTGCTCAAAGTCTCTAATATTCAAGGAAATGAAACTCTATAACCAAGAAAACATCCATAAGGATTTCACATGCCAGGTTATAAAATGAACACATTTAACACATTCAGATTTACAAGATTATAAAATAAACATTCCAAATTCTCAGACTATAAAATAAACATATTTAACGTGTTTACAGATAATAAAATATAACATTGAAAGCATGTACAGGAGATAAAGAATGACACAACACATTTTGAAAATTAATATATCTTCAAGTAGTAAAAAATTCATCATTGGAATTTAAAGCTCAGAAGAGGGGCTCATCAACAGTCCAATCAGGAAGATAATTCTCCAGATAAGAGATTATCAAGTGGAATTGCTCAGCGTCTCATACCTGCCACAATTTCTACCATTTATTTCCCTCTTGATTCATCAGATGTCTTAAGTGTACCAAAGTGCTTGGCAAGACGAGATTCCAAAAATAAAGTACAGCCCCCGCCCACAAAAGCCTCTCCATTAAAATGAAAAAAATGCCTGAAAACCAGAAGCTGTGGACCAAGTGCCAAGGGCTGCACAAGGAATAGCATCATCTCAAGCACGTACCCTTTAGGCTGAATCCTCATTGCTCTTAGACATACAAGTGGTCTGCAGAAAGATAAGTTTATTGTGGAAATAAAATACTGGAAAACAGGGATAATTTCCATTGCATGAAAAATGCATATTATGAAAAAACTATGCATGGGTTTCAAAGATTTTTTTTTTTTTTGACAGGCAGAGTGGACAGTGAGAGAGAGAGACAGAGAGAAAGGTCTTCCTTTGCCGTTGGTTCACCCTCCAATGGCTGCCGCAGACGGCGCACTGCGGCCGGCACACCGCGTTCATCCGATGGCAGGAGCCAGGCGCTAGGTGCTTTTTCCTGGTCTCCCATGGGGTGCAGGGCCCAAGCACCTGGGCCATCCTCCACTGCACTCCTGGGCCACAGCAGAGGGCTGGCCTGGAAGAGGGGCAACCGGGACAGAATCCGGTGCCCCTACCGGGACTAGAACCCGGTGTGCCGGCGCCGCAAGGCGGAGGATTAGCCTGTTGAGCCACGGCGCCGGCCTTCAAAGATTTTTGTACCACAACAAACTTACCTTTTAGTTTCAGCTTCCATAAACCTTTTGAAGTACCCTCATATTTATTGACTGTTAAGACAGAGACACTTTGTTCTGTGAAAGTGTACATCAGTGGGGCCAGCGCTGTGGCATAACGGGTAAAGCCACCACCTCGGACACCAATATCCCATATGGGCGCCAGTTCACACCCTGGCTGCTCTGCTTCCAATCCAGCTCCCTGCTAACTCAGGGAAAGCAGCAGAAGGTGCTTGGGCCCCTGCACCCACATGGGAGACCCAGAGGAAGATCCTGACTCCTGGCTCCTGGCTTCAGACCTGCCCAGTTCCAGCTGTTGCAGACATTTGGAAAATGAACCAGCAGATGGAAGGTATCTCCTTCTGTCTCTCTGTGGTTCTGCCTTTCAAGAAAATAAATGAATCTTTAACAATAAGGAAGGAAGGAAGGAAGGAAGGAAGGAAGGAAGGAAGGAAGGAAGGAAGGGAGGGAGGGAGGGAGGGAGGGAGGGAGGGAGGGAGGGAGGGAGGGAGGGAGGGAACATCAGACTAAGTGGCAATAAAAGGTAAGTAGAGTTATTTTCAACTATATTAGAGCACCCCAATTACACTTGAATTAGATCCACCTGTTTGAGAGGATGGGCCTCATTAGGCTATGTACCAGGCTGAACGATGATTGGGGGCACTCCTTCCAATGATGGAAATGATCGAAGTGGCTTATTTATACCTTGTTGGCTATCCTTATCTTCCTCCTTGAACCAAGTGCATCATTCCAACAGAATGTATCCCCTTCATAACCACCTCCTACTTTATCATTTTTTTCGATTTATTTATTTGAAAAGTAGAGTTGCAGAGAGAGAGAGAGAGAGGTCTTCCATGCGCTGGTTCACTCCCCAAATGACCACAATGGCCAGAGCTGAGCTGATCTGAAGCCAGGAGCCAGGAGCTTCTTCTGGGTCTCCCACACAAGTGAAGGGGCCCAAGGACTTAGGCCATCTTCTACTGCTTTCCCAGGCCATAGCCGAGAGCTGGATCAGAAGCGGAGCATCCAGGACTAGAACCAGCACCCATATGGGATGCCAGCACTGCAGGCAGCAGCTTTACCTGCTATACCACAGCGCTAAGCCCCTACTTTTTCATATTCTAACGAATTGACTGTCCTTGGTTTTTTTTCCTGTATTTTTCCCCTTTCTCTAGACGCTATTCTCATATCTTCAAATGCTGTGATGTTTGTGTGTGTGTTTGTTTCTGCAGACTGCTGCCATGCTAAAGACCAGTATATTGAGCAGTTCAAAGATACTCTGAACACTTCTGTAGCCAAGTCCATTGCTGGCTTTTTTGCTGAACCAATTCAAGTGAGTATATGAACTTTGGACTTTTCATTGAGATGAGTTTCCATTTCACAGAAATGGAAATTCTAAAGAATTCCCTACTAATTAAATGTCCAATGCTGTGTCCCTCTCCAAATTCAAGTCCTCTGTCAGCACCCTTGAAAATAGAAGGCCCTGCTTTTCATTTGTCCTTAAGATCCATCTTCTCCACTTCTACACAGACTAGACAGACAGATGAAACTAATTAATTACCAAAATTCCCAGGAAAAGGAAACCCCAGCAGTTATGTTGCTTAACAGCCACACTGTGGGAAGGGCCTGTCTAATATCACCAAGTGCCCTTGTTGTACTTTTTCCTTATCTCAAGAACAGTGAATATTTGCATCCTTTTTGCAGAAGGGTAGCATGAGAGTAATTGCTCCTATTTTCACTAGTGGTTGAAATAGTTCTGCAATTTTTTTTAAAAAATTGCTGGCTTCTTGTCTCGACTATTGTGGAAGAGTTTTTTTTGTCATACTATTTGTTGAACTCTTAGAGTTAATCTTATGAATATAAAGTTAATTGAAGAGAGATCTTTGTAAAAAAAATCAATAAGAATGAGAATAGGAGAGGGAGGAGGATGAAAGGTGGGAGTGTGGGTGGGAGGCAGAGTAGATCACGATGTTCCTATATTTGTATATATGAAAGTTTGTATACCTTAAATAAAAGTTTCTAGGTTAAATAAAATTGCTGGCTTATCATAATGATGTGATAATGATCTTTTAAAAATACTTTGAAAGGGCTTCAGCTGTTGTTCCAGGTCTTTTTGATCTTTTGGTCTTTTGCAGGGTGTGAATGGAGTCGTCCAGTACCCAAAGGGGTTTCTAAAGGAAGCCTTCCAGCTGGTGCGAAAGCAAGGAGGCGTGTGCATTGCTGATGAAGTGAGTGGCCATGAAACGGTGCAAGTTAGTGCAGTAGGACTGGAAAAGACAGAGAGAGAAACCTCTTCCAGGCAAAGCATTCTTGTGTAGATTACCAACGATAGTTATAGAATAATGAGCTTTAATTTGTTGGCTGCTTGGTTGGTTAGCAGATTAGTTGGTGAGTTTAACAACTACAGCAGACCTCAAACACCCAAACTGGTGTCTATCATATATTTATTTTCATTAGTTTGAAAGGAAGAGAAAGATCTCACCTCCTCTGGTTCACTCACCAAACGCCCACCACAGTTGGAACTGGGCCAGGCCAAAGCCAGGAGCCAGTAATTCAATCTGGGTCTCTCATGTGGGTAGCAGGGACCCACATACTTGATCCATCACTTGCTGTCTCCCAAGGTGCACATTAACAGGAGGTTGGATGGGAATCAGAGCCCCAACTCAAACCCAGGCACTGTGGTATGCGATGCAGGCATCCCATGCAGTAGCTTAACTAACTTGCTAACAGATATAGGTAATACTGTCATTACTCAGTGAATTTATAAGAATTCCTTATGAGGGATTTCTTCGGGAACAGCTAACAAATCACTTAAGAAGTTTAATTGCTTACCTAAGTTTTCATTTTAATTCATGCTGAAATAATATAAACCAACTTTGCAACATATACATTTCTGTTATGACAAAATTTGCTTGGAAATGACATTTTTCAAAATAAATAAACAGCAACCTACCCTATAAATTAGAAAAATGTAGACATTTGCAAAATAGTTCCCCCAAAATTGTAAAATAGCTTTAATACTGCACAGGATAAGCACACAATACCTCCAATATGATTCTTGTGAAGGGAATAAAATTCACTGTGTGAGCTCTAGCCTACATTTGTTTAAAAGGGCTAAGTTTACTTATAATTACACCTCATATTAGAGTATATCCAAGAAAGCAGCCCTTTGTCTATTAGGACTAGCCATGGAGATCAAAAGGCTAGAAGCTGGTCACAGGACCACAGAGTTCCAAGCTCAGTGCTGGGTGACCCAATATGATTGCACAAACAGGTAGTTAGACCCACCAAGGACAGGTGAAGGACTTGCAAGTATGTTTCATACCTATTTCAGCCCTACTATCTTTGCCTAAACAGTTTTATCCAACTAAAAATTCAGGACAGCTGTTGTTGATGAAGCAAACCAAAATATTGCTCTTTAAAATACTGAAGATTCTTGAGCTGAAAGGTTAGAAGGTAGGGAACTTTCTGTTCAATTCCCGTCTGCCTACGGTGCTTTCCTGGCAACAACTTTTTAGCTCACTTGTTTTTGTGGTCTAATTTGCTGCCTCTAGTCACCCTCCTTCATCTTGTTACTGCTCTGACTGGCCATGCTCTGGAGAGAAGGACCAAAGAATTTCGCTCTGGATATTTATTTAATTTCACTCCCATGTGGCGATCCCCATATACAAAGGAATTGAATAGAATCTGTGTGCTTTTCTCTTCTTAATAAGCTTTGTATTAATTTGGCCCCTAGATCCAGCCCAAGTACCCATCTAAGAATGAAGGGATGGTGGAGGGAACTGCTCCCTCCTCCACCTTCAGTTGCTCCTTTGACAGAAACTGTGCAAGTTTATTTCTTGGACAGAAATTTTTGCAGTTTTTGGTGGGCAGCCCCAGTACATGGTATGCCACAAGTGTACTGGGCATTGCTTACGCGTGCCATGCTCACCCACCCACTGCCCCAACCTGCCAATAAACTAAGCAAGATTCGAGCTGAAGAAAGTTAATGTGCTATTTAAAAAAAGAAAAGTATACTCAATCAGTTTAAAATTAGCTACTTTAGGGAAGAGGATGAACTTTGGCTTCAGAATCAGCACATAATGAAGCTTCCACAGTTGGGCTAATTAGAGGAAGGGGGGCTGGACTCAAAGAACACATGAATTTCAGAATTTTCTAAGGTATTGTGTTTATGAATTTCACAAATGTAATTGGAAACTGTCTAGCACAAGGTAACCTTGAGAAAGATTGTCTTAATGACAAAGAGTAGCTAGAATTTTCTGAGTACTTCCTGCATGTCAGGCACTGTTCGTAATGCTTTGCAAGTGTTAGCTTGTTTAATGCATAGAATCTATAAAGTGCACCCCATTCTTCCTATTCCCACTTTACAAATAAGCGCACCTACTGAAGTCATGCAGGTTAGTAGGGACAGATCCAGAACTCAAATTCAGTTTCCCCCAGACTATAGCACTAGTAACCCTCAGAAGTGAAGGGTGGTGTGGAACAGCAAATGATGGCAGAAATGGAGCAAACAGCAGAGGATGGAAAACCTGAGCTCAGGGGACCAATTCTGCCACCCAGTGACCTTGCAGAAGTCATCTTTTTTTTTAGAAGTCATCTTTTTTTTTTTTTTTTTTTTTTTTTACAGAGTTAGTGAGAGAGAGACAGAGAGAAAGGTCTTCCTTCCATTGGTTCACCCCCAAAATGGCTGCTACGGCCGGTGTGCTGTGCTGATCCAAAGCCAGGAGCCAGGTGCCTCTTCCTGGTCTCCCATGGGGTGCAGGGCCCAAGCACTTGGGCCATTCTCCACTGCCTTCCCGGGCCACAGCAGACAGCTGGACTGGAAGAGGAGCAACCGGGACAGAACTGGTGCTCCAACCAGGACTAGAACCTGGAGTACTGGCGCCACAGGCAGAGGATTAGCCTGGTGAGCCACGGCGCTGGCCAGAAGGCATCTTATTTCAGGACCATAAGCATTCATTTCTTTAAAATGAAGAATTTGGAGGGCAGTCATTTGGTGCAGTAGGTAAGATACTATTTGGGATGCCCTTGGGATGTCTGGGTTAGAGTGGTATCTCTGCTTCTGATCCAGCTTCCTGCTAATGTGCACCCTGGGAGCAGCAGGTGATGGTTCAAGTATTTGGTCCTTGTCACTGACATGAAAGACCCAGATTTTGTTCTGGGTTCCTGGCTTTGGTCTGGTGCAGCTCCAGCAGTTCTGGACATTTGGACAGTCAACCAAGGTCTCTGTTTCTGACACCATCCCTGTGTGTCTCTCTGTCTTTCAGATAAAATAGAATCTTCAAAAACTTTTTAAAAATAAAATAAAAGGAAGAATTTGGAATCAAAGATAAGAAATGGGCAGTCTCTGGGGTCGAATTGGTCAGTCAGTCTTTGCTGGTCTGGCATAGGCTGATTTTCAATTTGAAATTGACTTCTTTGGGCCAAAGTGTGCACACCCATGGTCCCCACCATAGCCTGTCCAAGACCCAGCCTGCTTCTGTCTGTAATGCATGCCCCTCATCCCCAAAGACATTTTGTAGTGATCTACATCTGTCCTCTGGAATGCTCCTATGTAACTGGTACTTCCTGGGTGACTAAACGTAGCTTAGTGTCCTATATAACTTCATGTGTTGTCCAAGAAAACTTATTTTTCATCATTTGTGCCATGTACTTATGGAGTTATATGGAGTAACAAAAGAAGACAGGGGTGGACATTTGGCCCAGTGGGTCAGACCCGTTAGAACGTTCACATCCTATATTGGATCATCTGGGTTTGGTGCTGGCTCTGGCTCCTGATTCCAGCTTCCTACCAGTGCAGAGTTGGCTCAAGTAACGGAGTCCCCGCCATCATGTGGAAGACCTAGATTTCAAATTCCCAGCTATGGCTTCACCCCAAGCCAGAGGTACTTGTGGGCATTTGGAGCTTGAATCAATGGATGAGAGTGTTTCTCTTTCTCTCTCTTCCTCTCTCTCTCTCTCTCTTATAAACAAATTTTAAAAGTCAAAGGAAGACAAAATAGATGCATTTTCCATAAGTTCATCCTTAGCTATTTTGTCGTTTGCTTGGAGGCCCATACCTAGGAAGTAGGAAGCCCAGGACTCCAGCCCCATCTGTCCGACACCCTGTTCACACCCCTCTGCTACATTGGTCACTAATCACCCAATTCTAACCCTGGAATTTGCCTCTTCTGTGGAAGCCTTGAGAGAAAAGAAGAAATGAGAAGAGAGCCTGAGAGGGAAACTTGCCCTTCCAGGTGCATTTTAGAATCAGCTTCATGTGCCCACATCCCTACCCCTGCCCAGCATTGTGTCCATATGCAGAGAGAGACAGGCAGTCCAACTGAGAAACTCAGGAGCAGAAAGAGATCAAGGAGTGTTCCCTGGGAAGGCTCCAGCAGAAATTTGCATGAGGGTGTTCGTGGAATAGATAAGTTGGGAATTTCTCCTTCATTCATTCTGCAAACACCAAGCCTCCCTTTTGTGTCAGGTACTGTGCTAGGAGGACAGGGCAGAGAGAGGAAGGAGACATGGTCCTTGCCATCAGACACACACGAGGGCACTTTTAAAAGCTTGCAGAAAATGCAATTGAGAGATGTTGGTTGGGTGCTAAAATTTTGGATCTATAAATTCATTTTTTCATAATTCATAAGTCCATTTTTCCATAAATGCATTTTCCATGAGGTTTTTTTTAAGACCCCCCTATTACTCTGCCCCTAAGGGTCCACATGAAAGGTTCAGAAAGCCACAAGTCCCAACTGCCTTGAGTGGGAGCTGGCTGGTATTCAGGAAAAGCTTCCTAGAATGAGTGATGAGGAAGGCATGTGTGGAAGGACAGAAGTGAGTTAGAAGGAAGCAGAAAGAAGGGCTCCTAGAGACAGGCTACAGTGTGCACAAAAGACTAAGGTCAACTTCAGGCCCAATCGTAGTGATTTCTGGGAGGGTAAACTCATTCCTCTCCATGATACGATCCTCAGAAAGGGGTGCGATCTCTGGTGAGGGAATGGCCAGCCCACAAGGGCGGCAGGTGCCACAGCTCCACTAAACTGACAGAAGCTCCTGCGTCCCAGCTGGGGCCAAACCCAGCTTCTCGCCTTTCTCCCCCACTGCCTCGCACACAGGAGATGCTTAAGAAGATTGCTAATCATAGCAACTGCCTTCACAGGCGCCCTTGAGAGGACCCTCATGGCAGCCAGGTGTGTATTGTAACCAGTATTTGTGCCTGACAGGGGCGTCAACAGAGGATCAGAGGAGGCAGGAAACATTCAGGATCACAGAAGACTAGTAAATGACTTTTGGTGCCTAAAAGTTCAGACACAGATTAAGTGCCTTGTGTAGGATACTACAAGGATGGGGATGATGATGGTTGTGGTGGTGGTGAGGAGGAGGAGGAAGAAGAGAAGGAGGAAGGAAAATAAAGGGGGAAGAACAAAGAATCAGGACAAGGGGAATCTCATTTCTTGAAAGGGTCTCAGTGGTATTGAATGTGTTTCCCTTAGGTGCAGACAGGATTTGGAAGATTGGGCTCTCACTTCTGGGGCTTCCAAACCCATGACGTGCTGCCTGACATTGTCACCATGGCTAAAGGGATTGGGAATGGCTTTCCCATGGCAGCGGTTGTGACCACTCCAGGTAGGATCTCCGGGCAGTCTGTGCTTGCTTCTGGGCCCCCTGCTTTGGCGATTGTACAAAGGATGTGGGTTGGAACTCATGTGGGTTGCAGGCAGTGACAAGAACTACACCATGTATTTCCCAAGTGAGTGAAAGAAACAGTCTTTCTGCCAGGTTATGAAATGTGTGAAAGGAAGCCAGCCCTTTCTGCTCTTGCTGTAGGGAAGATTAACACAGCAATGAATCACAGGCTCCCACCAACTGCCTAAGTATAGGAAAATGAGCAATGAAAGCAACCTGAACTCCCCAGAGGAGTCGTATTCTTGAAGGAGACTCACCTGGCCTTGCCACACCAATGAGCTGTGAACTCAAGGCCCAGAGTGATAGATTTCTCTGCTGATATCTCATCAACAAAACATTCAAGTACAGTAAAGCCTCACTTACCCTGAAAAGGAACATTAGAATTAACGGCATTTTCCATCTTACTTCACAGAAAGCAGTTTCTTTATGAACCGTTGGCCATTGAAAATCATAAAATGATTTCATTTGTTTTTCTCATCAACAGTAAGCACACTTCTGAGGTTTCTATACTGACTCTGAAACAATCTGTAGTTTGTTCTAAATCCTTAATGTGAGTTTTTTCTTGACATTTCCATGTGAGTGTCAAGAATAGAATTCAGGAAAGAAGTTTTAGCTAATTGAAGGTTCCATGTACACTCCCATAGATCTAGTTTTCAAGAACTGTCCAAATCACACCTTAAACATTCTGCTGTCAAACTTCTCATCGAGTACATGAACCATTTTTCCTTATCCTCAATATTAGCCCAGTCAGGTTGGCAAGACAAGATACCACAGACTGGGTGGCTTAAACAGCAGACATTTATTTTCACATAGATCTGCAGGCTAAGAGTCCAAGATCAAGTTGCCAACAGAGTGGGTTTCTAGTGAGATCTCTCTTCTTGGCTTGCACACCGCCACTTTCTCACTTTGGTCTAGAGTGTCCAATCCTCTCTGTGCACAAGGAAGAGGGAGCAAAGGAGGAGGGGTGGGAGGGAAGGATTAGGTTCTGGTGTCTCCCTCTTCTTGTAAGGATACTAGCCCTATTGGACTAGGGCCCAATCTTTATGACCTCATGTATCCTTAATTACCTTCTTAAAGGCCCTGTACCCAGATACAGTTCACTTTCAGGGTTAGGGCTTCCACACATCAATTTGGGATGGATATAGTTCAGCCCACAACATCCTGTATCAGGTGGGTGAGGAATGAATTGCATAGGATGTCATTTACAATGCGAAAGGAAATGCAGTCCCAGTGGTGTAGTGAGAGAGGATGGAGGCGAATATGTCATCCTCAACCCCTCCTTTCCTTTTGTTTCTCTAGAGATTGCCAAGTCTTTGGCTCAAAGCCTGCTTCACTTCAACACCTTTGGAGGGGGCCCCCTGGCCTGCACCATTGGATCTGCCGTGCTTGAGGTTTGTGCCAGCAGCCACATGAACTTCACTCATTTCACAAAACAACTATTTCAAAACCACATACCTATTACAGAACTCTACATGTTGCATTATTGATGAATAAGTTACTAATTCATTGTTTTTAAGTTAGATTTCCAGTTATTATTCTGCCTTTCCCCTTTTTTAAAGATCTGCTTTAGGTGATTGAAATATTGTATAAGGCAATATCAGGGTTGGCATTTTGCTTAATGGTTAAGATGCCAGTGGGAGCAGCCACATCCTATGTAGGAGTACCTGGATTTGAGTTCCAACTCCACTCCTGATTCCAGTTGCTTGGTAATGCTCTCCCCTCCCTGAGGGACAGAGGTGATGGTTCAAGTACTTGGATCCCTGCTGTCCATGTGGGAGACTTGGATTGACTTCCTGGCTCCCTGCTTTGGCACAGCCCATCGTACCTGGGCCATTGCAAGCATTTGGGAAATAAACCAGTGGGTGGGAGCATTCTCTTTTTTACACTCTTTCTCTCTGTGTGTCTGTCTCCCCGCCTCTCAAATAAATAAGCTTAAAATTGTTTAAATAACAAAGAAATAATATATAATAAACCACTACATGGAAAATACAAGAACTCTCCTAGCCAACTGGTAGCACTAAAATTTCTTTGTTATCTGAGTAATATTTTATGCAAAGTTGCTAACTGCTACCGTTTTTTGATTAATTTTGGTCCTATCTTGTGTGTTGTTCTTTATTCCTTTTGTTGTACTCTCATAAAACAAAAAACTAAAAAGAAACTTAGTTCTATATGATGACCAGTAGGTAGTTCTGCTATTTTAAAGTATTGTTCAGCCCTAATCCATACGAGCCTACACTCTCACCTGTTGAAAGAGGTTTTTTTAAAATGTCCTTGCTAATATGTACAATATAATTTGCTTTAAAAAGTATATTTTTGAGAAGAATGTCCAAGAAATAAATAGCAAGAGTTAATTGTGGGGAGGTAAGCTTGGTGGCTAAGGATCAAAAGTTAACAAGAGCCATTCTACCATCCACACTCATACTCTCTGATTTTTTAATCAAGAACATGACTTTCTTGTTCAACAAACAAGTTTAGAAGTGTTTTGAAATAGAAGTAAACAATTAAAATCTGCCCTCACTCATTAGCTACTTTCAAAGACGATTAGAGCCTAAGAAAAGAAAGTGTTGGTAGGAATGTGTCATTTCGTCTTTCAGACCTTGACACATTTTTTTAGGTGCTGCAGCACCTCAACAATTTAGAAGATAGAAAGGATTTGGTGAACAAATAGCTCTTAAAACATAAAAATTCACCTGGAGCCATGCAATTGTTATCAACTAAATACGCGTGGGCTTGTCAAGAATCCCAGGTTTCTGCTGTTAATGGAGCTTAGGTGAAAATCCTATATCTGTCCATGTCCCAGCTCTGGGCTCAGCTAAAGAAACCAGGATCCACTCAGGCTTTGCAGGCTCTGAGAATTCATGTGTGATTGAGGACACTGTCTGACTGAAGGTCTCTGTGTGACTGGAGAGAGGACAGGTGCATCTGATTCCCCATTCCTTAGAACAACTGTCATATTTATCACAGCATCCCAGTTCTCAGCGAAGCCTGGCAATAATGATCCTCAGTATTATGGGATTGATGGTTCTGATTGCTTTGAGACACAGCTTTTATTCTTTCCTGAATTCTTGTCCACCATGAAGGTGAAGGGGTTAGGGACAAGAGCATCCCTTCTACCAAGAGTTTTCTTCTTACGAGAAGTAGTTTTGCAGTCTGTGACATGACCACCCTGAACTTTGTTCGGAGTTCTGTTTGGTTAAATTCCTGTAAAAACAAGTCATGTACATTTTCCTCCGTGTGCTACTCAGTCAATCCTAGAATATTTGCCATGAAGGTCATTTTGGGGCTTTCTCTCAACAGGTGATTAAAGAAGAAAAGCTACAGGAAAATAGTCAAGAAGTTGGCACCTACATGTTACTGAAGTTTGCTCAGTTGCGGGATGAGTTTGACATTGTTGGTGACGTCCGAGGCAAAGGCCTCATGATAGGGATAGAAATGGTGCAGGACAAGGTAGGTGCTGCTCAGCTGCTTTCTCTGTGGTCCCTGGGGCGGGCAGGAGTTCAAGTCTGAATCATCAGCTGAAAGCTCACTTCCTTCATTCTCAGAGAGAGAGCCCACACAGACACCAAGCCTCAGCAAAGCCCTGGAGAGACGAGCAGGGAGTGCTGAGCGTGAACGAAAGGCTAGCAGATCTTTGAGAACTCTAGTGGGGTGAGGGAGAGCATTTGGAAAAAGGACCTGATAGGACTCTTGCCAGATGAGGCCAAGAGCACAGGAAACAACTGGGCACAGATGATCCTCACCTGCTGAAGTTTATCTTGGGATTTTTTTACTTTATAATAATATGAAAGCCGTAGCCATTCAGAAGAACATACTTTGAATTTTGAGTTTGGATCTTTTCCCAAGTAGTCATATGCAGTACAGTTCCCTTTCATGAACAGGGCAGCCACTGCTGGAAATCCCAGTCAGCCCCACCATCACAAGGGGAAACAACTGTGACCCTACGGTGGGCTGTGTTGCCAAGCTGTGATGTTCAGCAGATGGAATGTTTTCAATGCATTTTGACTTACACTATTTTCAATTTGCAGTGGGGTTATTGTACCATAACTGTATCCTAAGTCAAGGAGTCTCTGTGCTTACAAATCGTTATGGGAGGGGCAGGTTGTTCAGAGAGCTAGTGGAAGTGAGGAAGGAGGGCCAGGAGAAGCTGTGGGATATGGATGTTAAAGAGACATTGGACTCTTGTATTTCTTTGTGTGCTTGCTTGTTTGTGAATTAATTTCAATCTCTTAAGTAACCAGGGAGAAATGTTCCCCACTGAGACCCCAAACTCAACAGGACAACAGCTGAACTTAGCTTTTTCCCCAAAACCAGTTATTCCCTCCAATATCACTGTTTCTCACTCCACCATTCTTCCAGTGACCCAGCCTCAATACCACAAAATAATCTGCAACTCCTGTTGATTCTTTCCTTGCTGTCACTCAGCTCCATCCCTTGGTCTCCACTGCTGCCCCACAGTCCATGCCGGCAGAAATTTGTGGCTTTCCTCCACAGCACGAAGCCTAGGTCTTCAAAGGAGAATAGTAGCCTGGGGAGGAGGAGCCAAACCAACCTCATCTCCCTCACTCTTGTCCAGATTCAGCTTTTCCCGAGTGAGTTCTTGCTATAGATCCCACCATACTTCCTCCTTTAGGAGGATTGATGCTCAGTTCTTTTTTTTTTTTTCTTTTTTCTTTTTTTTTTTTTTTTTTTGACAGGCAGAGTAGACAGTGAGAGAGAGAGAGACAGAGATAAAGGTCTTCCTTTGCTGTTGGTTCACCCTCCAATGGCCACCGAGGCCGGCACACTGCGCTGATCCCAAGGCAGGAGCCAGGTGCTTCTCCTGGTCTCCCATGGGGTGCAGGGCCCAAGGACCTGGGCCATCCTCCACTGCACTCCCTGGCCACAGCGGAGAGCTGGCCTGGAAGAGGGGCAACCGAGACAGAATCCGGCGCCCCGACCAGGACTAGAACCCGGTGTGCCGGCGCCGCAAGGCGGAGGATTAGCCTATTGAGCCGTGGCACCAGCCGATGCTCAGTTCTTTTAACAGCAGATCAGACTATGGATATAGGACTCTGTTATTAATACCACATGGCAGAGCCACTAGGAATTGGAATGTTTATGTAAGATTTGAAAGCTAAAAGAAGACAACAGGAAAACAGACAAAGAAGAGGGGGACACCGGGCTCATGAGGCATCACCCACTCACCTCAGCTTGCAGCCCACTCTAAGCCTCAGCAGAGTCCCTCCCAATTTCCTTCCCAGGTTCTCCCTCAAAGTCTAGGCTCTGCAGAGAGAAGTCCAATGAGAGAGGAGGAGTTCCTCCCTTTCCTCCTACTCTGAACCCAACCTCTGCAGGCTCAAGATCATAAGAGCAAAGAATGTCATTGGTACTTAGCAAAACATCAAAATCTGCCAAAGGGCCATTGCTATGGAATAAGCTAAATTCTACAAAGGCAAAGACACGAGGTTACTCCAGAAAGTTAAAATTGAAAGATCACTGACATTGGTGCACAAAAATGAAAATCGAGTCATCGTTTTTTCGTATTATGCATTTTCCATGAACTTTTTGAAGACCCCTCAAATACATTTGACATGGAAAGATGTACAAACTCTACTGGGGAAAAAATAGAATGGGCCATAAAAGAGTAACTATAGAATGAACTCGTCTCCCTGTGACTCTGGCATTTGCTAGTTATAAGCTTGGGCTCTGAAGCAGATCACCCAGGTTTAAATCCCAGCTCCTCCAGTGCCTCGTTCTGCTCATTCTCCCTTCAACACTTTTCACTCTCCTGAATCCAAATGCTGCTCCAGGTTCTCCCCAAACATAGAGCCCAGCCGCATCCTCTCTGGAGGATAGCCTTGTCTTTTTTAGATCTTGTTCTTCATCACATGCCCCCCCTTAAAGTTTGCCCTTGCTTCTCCCCTACACAGAAGCTCCGCCCTCCAGAGGCTACCGATAGCACTCATTGTCTGAGGAGCTCTTTTAAGATTCCTTGCACCAGCTTAGTCACTCCAGGCTCCTAGAACAAACTCCTATAAACCGAGAGTCTTATAAAGAACAGAATTTTTAAGGTTTATTTATTTGAAAGGCAGAGTGACATGGGGGTGGGGAAGGAGAAGGAGAGAGAGAGATCTTCCATTTGCTAGTTCAGTCCCCAACTGGCTGCAACAGTCGATTCTGAGCCAAGCTGAAGCCAGGAGCCAGGAACTCCGTCCTGGTCTTTCACATGGGTGCAGGGACCAAAGTACTTGGTCCATCTTCCAGGCATCTTCCACTGCCTTCCCAGAGGCATTAGCAGGAGGCTAGACTGGAAGCAAAGCAGAACACAAACCTGCACCCCTATACCGGTGCTGGCCTCCCAAGTGACAGCTTAACCTGCTGTGCCACAGGGACAACCCCAGACAGCAGAGCTTTACTTCTCACAGTTCTGGAGGCCGGAAGGGCCAAGCTCAAGGTGCTATCAGATCAGTACCTGGTGATGGCTCACAGACGGCCAGCTTCCCACTGTAACCTCACGTGGAGAGAGGATGAAGAAGCTCTCAGGGACCTCGTTTAGTAGACAGCAATCACATTCACGTGGGCTCCACCCTAATGACCTAACCACCTCCCGACATCAGCACAGCGGGGACTAGGCTTCAACAGATGAGCTTTGGAGAGTACAGAAACCTTCAGTCTATGACATCCGCTGTGTTTGTTGCCTCAAAATACCTTATTTTCCTAAAGGAGTTGTACACTCTGTGGCCAGGAAGCATGCAGGTAGGAAGTGCTTAGTGTGCGGGGGCTGATTTCAGGCTCGTGCCACTCTTGGTGATATAACCACACCAGGTTATATCAATCTGTCTGTGTCTACCAAGATTCTAATGTGTCTGCACATTTTGGCCTGGCAGCTCCACTTCTAGAAGTGTGTCCTAAAGAGAAACAAGAGGATGTGAAGTTGAATGTGAACAGGGATGTGTATAGCACTGTTCATGACCATGAAAAACTGGAAGCAACCTAAAAACCCAAACGATCGAAGCAAGAGATTGAACAAATTATAGGCAAACAATGAAATGATAGTAACCTTTAAGAAGACTAGGTCTGGGGCTGGCCTTGTGGCACAGCAGACTAAACTGCTGCCTGAAATGCCAGCATCCCCCATGAGCAGCAGTTCGAGTCCCTGCTGTCCCATTTCTGATCCAGCTTCGTGTTTACCTGAAAGAGCATCAGAAGATGGGCCCACTGCTTGGACCACTGCCAGATATGTGGGAGACCCAGCTGGAGTTCCACGCTCCTGGCTTTGGCCTGGCGCAATCCTGACTATTGCAGCCATTTGGGGAGTGAACCCAAGGGTGGAAGACCAATATTCTCTCTCTCTTTCTCTCTCTCTCTCTCTTCTCTCTCTCTCTCTTTTCCTCTCCTTCTCCCTCACTCCTTCCTTCCCTTCCTCCCTCTGCCTCTGTCTATAACTCTGCCTTTTAAATAAATAAATAAATCTTTAAAAAAAAAAAAGACTAGGTCCAGGATACTGATATGGAAAAACATCTAAGATATATTGTGAATTATTAAAAAGAAAATGGTAGGACTTTATATAAAGAATGCCTGATTTTTTAAATGCATATCAGGGTATTTTCATGTACTGGAGAAATGTCTGATTTACAACAAATTATCAACAATAAGTGTCCCTAGAAATAGGACATGGGGAGGCAAAACTCCAGCAGTCAGAAACTTTGTTCATTTCTGCATTATTTAAAGTGTTTTTCTTCAATAACCATGGTTTACTTTTATAATTGTTTAAGTGCAGAGTCACAAGAAAAGGAAAACCAAAAAAAAAAAGACAAACAGGAAGCTACATTATACACTCAAGAAGAGTTTTAATTACAACCGTGCCCACTTTGTGACGGGTCTTGGGCATGAGCAGCCTGGCCCCTGGCTTTGCCTCATTAAGAGTTTCCAGTCCTGCCTTTCCCTGTGGGATGCATGCAGTATGTTCAATTAGTCCCAACAGCTGAGGAAGGCTGGAATAAAATGGGCAGGAGAGCAGGGAGGGTGCTGGCCCAGACCAACACTGGGGTGAGGTCACATAAATGCCTCCTGTCTAGATACACAGAGAAGCCCCCCGCCGCCAACCCAGCTACTTCCTTCACCCAGAGACGATTCCAGCAGGGCTGGCCCCATCCAACCTCTGGTCCCCCCAGTCATAGTTAGCTGCTCTCCAGTTCCCACAGTTTAACCTTCCATTATTTTAGACTGCCCTCTCCAACAACTAGGACTCCAGGGGCAAGCAGGAATAGATCCTTCAACCAAGGAGGAGATCTTAGTCCTTGCCCTATCCCATGTGCTCCTGACCTGAATTGTGAATGGCATTTTGCTCATCTCAAAACTGTAAAACAAAAATACAAGCATCCCTGGGAGAGAGGTCCAGTCTGATTCTGTTCTCAGACACCCACACCTCCCAGGGGCTGCAGGATTAGGGGAGAGAATTGGATGAGGGCTTGGTGGGGAGACAGGAGTGGATGGCAAAGCCAAGAGGCAGGGCTGGGAGGAAACCCTGAGGGTAATGAAGCTGGGCACTGGAGCGAGCCCCCTCTACCTCCCGAGGATCACAGGGGCTGCGCCTGGACCAGCACCACATCCTGGGCATCTGAGCCAGAGATCCAGGCTTGGGTGGGCTGGGGAAGAAAGACAGGAAGCCAGCAGCAGCCAACACCACTCAGCACTCCTAGGAGGAGGGTTGGGGTAGCTCTCAACACAGGCATTTAAAAAATACAGATGCCACAACATTGCCCCAACTACTCTAACTTGATTGGCCTCGCTGGAGACCCAAACATATGCATTTTAAAAGGCATCCAACCAACACAGACACAGCCATACTTGAAAGGGCTAAGTCAGAGGGAGGCATTTGTATTCACAGGTTGAGAAGACAAACGACAACAGAGAGTGCACAGGTCACAGCCCTGTGTCAGCAGGGGTGGTGGTGTGTCTGAACCCCCAGGCTCGGGACAGCCTCAGACGCTCAGGGATGTGATGTTCCTTCTTGGCTCCTAACCCTGAGGAGCGGAGTCTTAGGAGAGAAACAGCAAAAAAAAAAAAAAAATTCCCGGAGCAGGGAAGATGGGGACAAGCTGGCCACACCCCAGTGATGATTGCCCAGCCATGCAGTGGCCCTGGGAAAGCTTGGGCCGTGAGTGCCCTTGTGCAAGTTCTGAGCCACATCCTGGACTTTGAAATGAGCTTTTCACACAAGCTGAACAAAGTGAAGAGTTGAAGAGAATTTGCACATAAATAGACTGGAAATTCAGCTATTACGGAACCAAACTCCCAAAGTAGCCATTAGCAAAGCCAAGGTTCATTGGCTGCCTATGTAACACTTCAGTTTGTCTTTAGACATTTGGGGTAAATGGGGATTAAGGACACACATTTTTAATAATACTCTTCAAAAATCTGGTTCTGCAGTTAACAGCTTTATTTAATTATGGGGTGGGGAAGAGGGTGGACAGAGAAGGGCATTGATTGCTTGAGGTTTCTTTTCTCCTCTCTCTTGGCAATAATGCCTGCAGCCATGCAAACACCAAATAGAAAACATTTTCAAAAATGTATTCACAGATGAGCCGCCAGCCTCTTCCCATTGAAGAAATAAATCAAATCCATGAGGACTGCAAAAACATGGGGCTCCTCGTTGGCAGAGGCGGCATTTTTTCACAGGTAAGAGAAAGGCCGGACTTTAGATATGCGTCTCCCTGATGCCCCAACTCTGGTGGGGGTTTTTCCCACTGTGCTGGGGACCTGGCTGCACCTCTTAATACTCAGGTGTTCTAAAGAAGGGAGCAATGACGCCTTCTGGCCACGAGGTGGCACTGTGGTAAATGGTTTGACTTTTTCTGCTCAGTGAGGAAAAGGCAGCGCCGCACACCAGCGTTGCTCCAGCAGGGGTCATAAGGGTCTTAAACAGCCAAGCAAGAAATAAGATTGTCTGGTGTATGGAGTAATTCTAGCCACTGTTAAAGCAATGTTAGATGTCCTTAACTAGCTCTGGGCTCCCACTTGGAGACTGTGTGAAGTCTTTGTGGCCCCTACGGCAGGGAACCACCTACCAGCCCTGAGTCCCCTAGGGTGACCCCTGCAAAGGAGTTGGGGGACCACTCTGGGCCAGGTCGCTAAGGCAGAACTCAAGGCGGACGATGCGGAGGCAGAGCTGCTGCCTGCCCACTTCCAGGGAAAGCCGAGCCTCGCTCCTTGGCCAGAGCCCTGAGCTCTGTGCGTGGGGTACTGTTACAGGACGTGCCCTCCCCTGACCCTACAGCCCTGGCACCAGGGGTGGCGCACCCATTATTCTTCCCATTTGTAAAATATCCGAGGCACACAGTAATTGCACGTTTTATGGGGTGCAGTGAGATGTTTTGACAATGTACGCTGTGTTATGTTCAAATCACTTGAAAAAGCGTTTGCAGCTCCTGCAGCATTGATCATGACACGGTGGTGAGAACATGGAAATCCTGTAGCTTTCGTAAATAAATAGACACCACCTTTGCCTTGTTTGTAGTCACAGTGAGCAGCGGGACTGGAACTCGCGTTTCTTCCCCTTCCCAGTTTCCCTGCACCCTTCCTGCCTCGAGATTTCCATGAATCCTGAAATCGTCTCTCTGCCTCCTCCTTCTCAGGGCAAACAGAGCTGTCTGGCAAGATCTCTATGTAAATCCATGAATATTTTCCTGTATAAGTCAGGCAGCATAACGTAATGAATAAAATCCCCCAGACATACGAGATACCAAGAGATAAAGCAGCTGGCTACTTGCTTAGCGATTCCTTCGTTATTTGGTGAACATGTCTTCGGTGTGAAGCATCAGGTGATGAACCGGGAACTGAAGCTCCCATGATAAATAAGATCCGGTCCCTCCTTTCACGGATCTGGTGGGGGACAAAGACCCGTAAGCCGAAAACTATGACGTCATGGCGTGAACTCAGCTATAAATGAAAAAAGGGATGCTGCCGGAGGAGAGAGAATGCATTCCAAGGTCAGCCTTTCTGCTCAGCACAGCCTTAACCAGTGCTATGCCCCGAGCATTCCCGGGTTCATGACAGAGAGCAGAGGGTCACACACAGAGTAGTGTGGCTGCAGCCTAGGGCCTGGGACAGTGAGAGGAATCAGGAATCAGTTTGAAACACTTTGTCTATATTGGTCCATATACTGCTACAACAAACCTGTAAGTACTATGATGAGAGTACTTGCAAAGATCCTGGAAAAGCATTCAAAGATAATTCTGAAATTCATACACAGTTTTTCCGTTATACACGTTTTCCATGACTTTTTGGAAGGCTGCTTGTATTAGCTTCATTTTATAGATGAAAAATAAGAGGCTCAGAAAGGTTCCGTAAATTGCCCAAGACACAGCTGGTGGCAGAACCAAAGTCCAAATGCAAGCAGCCTGACTTCTGAACCTGTCCTCGAGGAGGACAGGAGTGAGGGGACAGACTGAAGCAGCAGTCCCTGGAGCAGGAGGAGAAGGTGCTGTCACTTCAGCGGTGGTCGTAGGGACAGAGGAGACACCCCGAAGACAGCTCTGAAAGTGAAGTGCACAGGACTTGAACCTGGAGAATGCGGGCGAGTTGAGGATGAAGCCTCCGTGTCTAGCCTGGCTTAGGGTGGACACGAATGCGATCAGCCCTGCGCATGCCCCCTCCAAGGTGCTGTGGGCCTCTGGCTCTGTGTTCAAGCTCTGGCTCAGAGGGAAAAGCTAAGGTGAAGATGGCGAATTGGGGCTCTGTCCATGGTGAAAGGAGGAGATGCACTGACAAGACCAGGGCTTGCGTGAGAAGCACAGAGGAGTGAGGGTGGAAACCTGGGTGATGCCTGCAGCTACTGGGCAAGAGGAGGAGACGACGCCCAGGGGGAGACAGAATAGGGTGCACAGGGATGAGAAGAACTAGAAGAGTGTGGAGTTAGGGGGAGCAGAGAGCAGCGAGGACCAGGGAAAGGACAGGGCTGAAGTGTCAAGTGCAGCAGAGGAAACCAGGAAGGATGGGGGTGAGAAGTGCTCAGTGGATTCCACACCTAGCAGGTCAAAGAGTTCATAGGGGCAGAAACCAGACCCAGTGGGTTGAGATGTGAATAGGGCCAGAGTGATGTGGGAAGCAGTGGCTAAGAAGCATCAACCCATCTTTGGAATAAGTTCAGGAAAAAAAATTGATAGCTAGAAGGGATGGGGGGTGAGCAGTCAGGACATTTTTATTTAGTTTGGTTTGGATTTGGGTCATGAGAGCTTTAGACCTGTTTGTTGATAGCCTGGGGGAAGTTGAAAAGAAGTTTGATCTGCAAAAGGACACCAGGATATTCCCTAGAGTAAAGGTGATGAAGGTATCCAGGGTCAGGGTCAGGGGCACAATTTGGACTTGAACAGAATAGACAGTTGGTTCTCCAAGCCTTCAAGGAAGAACACAAGGATGGGGAGCAAGCCGGTTAACAGAAAGATCTCGCCTGAGAAATACGAGGCATAGTTGCCTATGAAGTAGAGAGGTGTAGGTGTTGAGCAAAGACATTGGGAAGAGTAAAGATTTAGAAGGAGAAAGGAAGCTGGCAGAGGACTGGAAAGATCTCAGTGGCCAGTACAAGTTCAAGACCCTGGGGATCTTGGGATGTCAGTGAGGGGAACTGTGTGGTTTTTCTCTATCACTTCTCAGCCTTCTGGGTTGGAGCAGAATTCAGTTTCAGCTTTGATCATGGCTGGAGTGTGGCTGCGTGGGGGCAGCAGCAGAAGGGTAGAAATGGAAGCAGAATGAGAAGAAGCTGACAGTGGTTCCATCAATCCGGAGCTTGGTAGAGAGCGCAGGAAGAGTTCTGAGTTGGGTAGAAAACTTGAAGGCAGCGGAAGAATGAGAAAAGTCATGTTTTCATGAAAAGGGCAGACATCATAGGAGTCTGAAATTGGGTTATCCCTGGTGGTGATAGGCTCAAGGAGCTGGCCTTGAGAGTGGATGGATGCAGAAGAGTGGAGAAGTTTCTGGGAGTTGCAGTAATTGGCAAAGTGAAACCTATTGATTGGGTTGTACTCATGGACATGGCGGTTACCCGTGGCCATGGTGGAAATGGAGTGAAGAGAGGGGCCCGAGACCTCAGGGAAGGAGGTAGAAGAACCAGAAGGTAGAAGGTAAGCAGGTGATGAAAAGGAAAAGGAGCAGAGCCAGGAGAGGTGAGGATTTGGACTGAGATTGGAGGATGCCTGGCCTGCATTCCACACTGGGAAGGGACAGGGAAGAAACCATCCCAGTGAGGGAAATAGGAGAGATGTAAGAAAAGCAAGGTTTGGGACTCTTCATTGTGTGTGTTTCCTCAATGTCGAGCTTGATTCTCTGATGATGTGTTGCTCTATTTTCCTTTGTCTCAGACCTTTCGCATTGCGCCCCCAATGTGCGTCACTAAGCCAGAAGCTGATTTTGCGGTGGAAGTATTTCACTGTGCCTTAAGCCAGCACATGGAGAGAAGAGCTAAATCACATCGCTAGAAGTCAAAAAACCACAAGCCTCAAGGACATCCCACTTTTCAAGGGTGTATTTGAGGAATTTCACAACCATGCGTATTTGGAGAAAACCTGCAGCTCTTCATAGTAGGTGTAGAAGACGTGGTTGAGTGACACTAGCCTTGTTGGTAGAGCCCTGTTACCTTCAGAATTCTGTTGTTCAGGGAAAGGAACTCTATCTCTAGCTCAGAGAAGAAATCCCAGTTACTCAGGATCTGACAGTTCCCCATTGCAGTAATGGGTTTTGCATGAATATATGATGTGGTTTTGGTCAGTGAGTCCTGAAGGGAAGTCTCTCGGTGGAGGTGCCTTCCAGGAAAGTTTTCATAACTCCTCAATCCTCAATTGTTGGGAACTATACCAGCTGGCTTGGGGCTATGGGAATAAGACCCATTTGCTAAAGCTGGAAGGTGAATGTCCATGAAGCATTGACTTAACCCATCCTGGAGCTACCCTCCCTCAGGGCTTCAAGACACATGAGACAATAAGTTCCCTGTATTGCATAAGCTATTCTCATATCTGCTTTCCATTACTGTAGCCTAAAGCATCCTGAGAAATTGTGCAGAAAATTCCCCAAATAACTGTCTCCCTTAATTTCCTAAAAATGTTTATCAGAGCTTCCTTCCTTCTCCATTCCCACTGACATCATCCTCATCCCCAGGTCTAAACCCTCATTATCACTATTGCAATAATCTCTGAGCCCAGAATTTTGCAAACTTTAGTCATTTGAATGCAGATTCAGATTTTCCTGGATATGTTGCCATGTATCCCTTGTCTTAGAATTGTCAATGTTTTTCTTTAATTTCACTTTTGATGAAGGTATATTTAATATTAAACTTTTCATAATCACCTAAATGAGAAATCATTACTACTTGCCTTTGGTGGAAAGAAAACATCAAAACAGTGAACACAAAGCAAGGTAATCTTATCCTAGCAAGACGCAGGTGTTTGCCAATGTTCTCAGCCTTAGGCCTATTCTTTCTTTGTTCAAAAGGGATTATGCAGTATTTGAGAGGTGATAAAAATATACTGACAAACTGAAACTTTCTCCTAAACACAAACAGAAGAGTGGAGAAGAGAAAGAGAAAAAAGCTGTGTCCCGGTTTGAAGCCAAGTCTTAACTGTCTACCTCCCCTCACCCCCACTGAATTTGAAATGTTCTTGCAACATTCAAATAAATATGTCCAGTGTGCTAGAATTTTGGGGTTGGAGCTCAGAACAAAGGTCGGGACTGAAGACACATTTTTGGAAGAGTCAGCATGGTCAAGATGGGTGAGATTTCAGAAGTGGATAATGTCGACTGGGAGAGAGCACAACGTGGAAGAAGAGATGGCTTGGGGTAGAGCCACACACACACACAAGATGTCTGTTCTACGAATACATCCTACATGTCACTGCCAGATTTATTTCCACTGGGCTTGGACTGAAACACAGCATTCCCTAGCACAACACCTTCAGGTCATCCCCCTGCTGTCACCTGGGTGAGTCAAAACTTAAGGAAGGACCAGATGCCTTCCAGGAGCCAATATCCAAACAGCAAACACGTTGGAAATGTTCTGTTATGGCACGGTGAGAATATCATTGGATTAAAAAATCAATGACCTGAATTTGGAACTGAGGTCTTCCGTTTCTTTGTTATAAATAACCTTGAGCATGTCTTTGAGCCTCAGTTTATTCCCGAGCACAGCAACTCTTCCCCTTCTTAGTTCCTAGAACTGTCTTGGAAATCAAAGTGAGTCAACGAATGTAAAAGTGCCTCGCAAACTAGTGAACCACACAAATAGAAGTGACTTCCCTTCAAGCTGCACTTCTTTCCTGCACTGCAAAATCTTTCCCAGGGGGAGTTTTAGGCTTTGTTTTTGCTTCCTTGCCGCCCATCCAAGCCCCAACCACTAAAATGTCATTCCTACCTCTCAGTCCTTGGAAACTGACTTCTCAAAAGGCCACTGGTGATTTCTTTATGGGCAAAACAATGTTTCCTTTGTGTGTGTTTTCTTAGCAGTGGCTTCTTCCTGAATAACATCCCTGCTGGGCTTCTGTAATGTGGTCCTTCCTTCTCAAACAGCTTTTTCTGTCTCTTTCCCGGCAACTTGTCAACCAGAGCCATCTCTTCTTCCATGTTGTGCCCTCTCCCTGTCAACAGCATTATCTACTTCTGAAATCTCACTCATCTTGACCATGCTGACTCTTCCAAAACTTTGTCTTTAGTCCCAACCTTTGTTCTGAGCTCCAACCCCAAAATTCTAGCACACTGGACATATTTATTTGAATGTTGCAAGAACATTTCAAATTCAACAGATTTGACACCAAGCCTGTTAAATATCTCTCTCCTTGTGACTCTCTTTATTAATGGTACCCTTTTTAATCTCAGGCTTGCAATTAAAGTTTTTTTCCTCACAAATTATCCTTCTGCCCTTTGTATGACTAAATCTCATGAATACTTTAGTCAACATAACTTCTCCAATATGGTCCACTGATACCAACATTGTTTTAATTTGGGCCTTTATCTCTCCTAAATGATTTAAACTGCCTTCTAACCGGTATCCTACACTCCTACACAATCCATCTGCGCTGGTGCCAAAGTAACTTACTTAGAAATAAATATGACCATGTCTCTCATCTGTTAGAGAGTTTAAGGGATCCTATTGTCCAAAGAACAAGGTCCAAACTCCAACTGTTACAGCCTTCCAGAGTTCTCCTAGTTTGTCCCTTAACCACATTTTTAACCTTTATTTTTTACCATTCTTCCCATGCCATGTACCGCCATGTACCCTGGTTCTTTGCTTCTATAGTTAGTTTACTCTTCATAAAATGTTCTTTTCCTCATGGCCAGTGGAAATTATGGAGCCAGGGAGATTGGACAAGAAAGGAACACATACTCCTTAGTTGTTTGCCAAAGCCCTCCCACTTCCAATATTCCTTGTCCTCTAACATAGAGGAAAAAGAAGAACACTGAAAAATATAGTTTTTTAAGAACCTCTTAGTAATTTAGTAAACTATAAAGGGGTAACAGGAAAACTTAAATCTAAAGCCAACAACACATGAACAAATGATCTTCATGCTCAGGCCAGCATCCCTGCTTTTGCCACGACATCTCCTAGAAGGGTAGGGCTGAAGTATTTAGTCATTCAGATAAATTCATATAACAGAGTCCTTGTGGCTTCCTGAGTCTTACAGGGTCTTATGTTTGCCTAACACTATACCTTGTTAGTCCCCACCTCCAGGGGACATCCAAGCACCAAAGTATCATAGCTCATGACAGAACCTCTGAGAGAGAGAGTAGTTGATGAAGAGCATGGTGTCAGCCTCTGTAAAGAGAGATCTGCTTTAAAACTGGCTCTCACAGTAACTAATTCAGTCCTCAAGAGGGAGAACTCATAACGAAAGGCAGGCAGGAAAGCTCTGACCCCATGCCCCAAACTCCTCCTATGAGGCCCAATTCCTAACGTGAGTTTTGGTGGGGGCAAACCATAAAACCACCAATGGAATTCAAAAAGGTCAACGCTTTCTTGAACAGCAGTTGACAATTGAGGATGAGCACACATCAGAAACAGTGGAGCAGAAAGGATAAAACGTTGTGGCTTAGAACATGTTGGGCCATTCCTTTCCTTCACTGGTTTATAAACATGATGGATTCCTCCCTCCTTCCAGTTGGAGTCGTGGGAAGATCAGCACCACCCTCTTTCTGCCTTCCATTTTCTGCTCTACCCACAGGAGGTGGGCTGTGAGCCAGCTTACATAAGGCTGGGAGCCCACATTCTTGCCAAGCTACTTTTTTTCTTCTTGTTAAAACTGTCTAAAGTGAATGATGATGAACATTTAGCTCAAGTAAACTCTTTTCCCCATAATGAACATATTGACATTTAATCATGTGATTAGAATATATCATTAAAATGTTGGCAACTGTTTAAAAACACTTAGAATGCCAATCTACTCAGGATAGAGTAATTTTAAAAGATTCCACACAGCGAGTTTTGTTTATGCTATTATGCTAATAATTACTGTAATATAACACCTGTAAATAGACAATGCAGTAGTAAACCATACTTCTATTTGTATTGTAAAATACTGTCTTTTGTATTAGTGTAGTTTTCAACTTTCTGAAACAGTTGTTCATCATTATCCATGGGGGATTGGTTGCAGCCCCCTATCCCCAGACACCAAAATCTGTCGATTCTCAAGTCCTTTATATAAAATTGCATAGTATTTGCATATAACCCACACGTGTCTTCTTATATACTTTAAATCATCTCTGGAACATGTATCATACTCAATACAATGTAAATGTTATATAAGTTGTGATTCCCATTACTTGGGGGAATTATGGCAAGAGCAACGTCTTGTGTTCAGTATACACACAAGGTTTTATCAACATTTTTGATCCACATCTGGTTGAATCCATGAATGCAGAATGCATGGATACAAAGGCCTCATCTCAAATAATATATTTAAACTACAGGAGGGCTTAACTCCTCTTCTTTAAATCATAATGCAATCTCATCTTTCCTTTAAGGGATAACAAGAGAGCAATGGGAAACATCACATTTGCCTCTTCATCGTCAGAATGTTAATATCAGAGTATCATAGGCAGTACTCAGGAGCAACAGTAATCGGCAGCTGGACCCTGCATCAGTAGTTTAGTCTTGGTTAACCAAACTGAAGGCTCACTTGCAATTGAAGTACAATCAGTAAAAATGCCACATATTTGCCCCTAGTAGGGAAAAGTGTTTGGCCTGGTGATTAAGATACCACTTGGGATACTTTCATCACATATCAGGGTGCCTGAACTTAAGTCCAGTCCCTGTTTCCAGCTTCCTATTAATGTACACTCCAGGAGACAGCAGGCAATGACTCAAGTAGCTGAGTCTCTATCACCCACTTGGGAGACCTGGACTGGGTTCTTGGCTCCTGGCTTCACCTTAGCCCAACCTGGGCAATTGCAAGCCTCTGGGGAGTGAACCAGCAAATGAGAGCTCTCCTATCTGCCTTTCACATAACTAACAATATTTTAAAGTGGTAAGAATGGAATATACATCCACAAAGGATCACAACAGAAACAGAAGGAGCACTGAATTCAGTAAGAGTGAAGCCATAGAAGCAAAAACCGGGATGTCATGAAGATCAAGGAGTTAACCCTCAATCTGATCGGTGCTGAACAGAGGGGCAGTGTGGTGGCCTTGGAGTGGCTGTGAGATCAATCCATGAGGGAGAACATCACAAAAGAAATCTCAGGACAGGGTTTTCCACAGCGAGTGAGAAAACACAAACTTTTCCATTAGATGGGACTTGATGCTGTGAGAGGAGGTTACACCAACTCCCATTGATTTGTTTGGGGCAAATTAACTTCTAGGTTAATTTGATATCAACCTTTCTCACACCCAAAAAGAGGATGACATCACCCCCATGGAACCCTGGTGAGTGTTTAAACAAGAAAATACTGCAGTCACTGCTCATTACTATCACCTCTGTCCACAGGAGTCCCTGCCTTTTCCCAGAACCTCCTTAGCAGGCACTTGGCTCTCGCCATCCTGAGCTAACATTTGTGCTAGTGTAGACATCTGATCTGCTGAACTTGACTCTAAACTACTGGCCAAGTGACATTATCTTATCCTCATAAACTTGGAGCCTAACATAATGTTCCTCACAGAGAGGAAAAAGCTAACTCCTCACAGTGCAGTGTGCATTTTGTCCATAGATCTTATGGCATCTTAGACAACAACTAGCCCACTTGAGATAAATGGTTAGTCATCTGACAAGGCTGTGATGAGTGTGTGTGTGTGTGTGTGTGTGTGTGTGTGATTTCCAAATACGTATTTGGATATATGTCATTCGGATATTTGTTACTATATAGTTAAAATTACATACTTTTAGTCGGTGTGTATGTATTTAGATAGATGTCATATGTGTGGATTCTAAGCTAACTGCTAAGAATAATAAGAATAATAGTGTACCCTAGGGGCATTACCAAATACTGTCTCAGAAAGGAAGGAAGCCACTGTTAGATGACGTATGACAAGACCTTAATAACCCCAGGAAGAATTTAGAAGTTTCCCAGAAATCCCTCTTCCTCCAAGGCTGCATTGCAAATCTTTGCACTCTGCTCAGGCCTGCAGTCCACACTTCGGCCCTTCTCACTCTCGGTACATGACTTGGCATTTAACTTAGTGGGAAAACAGGAGATGTATCCAACAAGAACTCTGATTCTCACTCTTCTGCATAGAGCCCTCCTCCGCCTTCCTAGAGTCGCCTCTTGCTTGCTCCCCAGCAGGTGCCCAGTGCCCTTTCCTGGCCTTCTGCCCAACACCTTGCTGGTCTCTCAACTCTCATAGGATCCTGCAGGGTGGACTCTCGGCCTGTACTTGTGACAGTACCTTCCCCAAACTCCCAGGATCCACGAGCCAAGGCTCCCTCTGCCCTTCACAAAGCCTGTGTTCACTTTCATGGTCAGGCTATTATTTCACATCGACCTTTGCCCTCCGCTATATTCTCCAATATCTTGCTGTGTGAGTTGTTCATTCTCTACTGGATCTTTAACTTCTACATTCTTTTCTTCTCACCCTATAAACATGCTTGTCTTTCTATTAAAAAAAAAAAAAAACTTTCTGCAAATGTTTCTCCTCTTGCTAAAAGTGATGCCGCTGGGAAGAAGTGGGAAAATGCCACATCACTCCCTCACTTCTCTCTTTCCTCTGCAGCATGGCTCTTGAGAACCTATTCTGACACAAATGGCCAATAAAGCCCCAGTGGCCACATTCAAGTGGAAAGCCTCAGCCTTCATCCCAGCTGGCACCTCTGTGGGAGTTGCGACTGCTGGTCATGCTCTTAGAAATCCTCTCCCTCTCTTCGTTTTTCATAGCGCTACAGACTTGCATTTTCATACCACTTCTCGAGTCCTTTCCATTCTCACACATTGGTTTTAGTTTCATTTGCCCCGGGATAATAGTGTACCCTAGGGACATGACATTGACCCTTTTGTCCTCCTCTCTGCACACTTTGTCCGAATGATTTTCACGGTGGCTTTCCATCTGGGTACTGATAATCCCAAGCGCATCTCCTGAACATTCTCCTCCACTTGACTTGAAATTCACAGTCAGCGACCTACTGTCCCTGTGCACCCCCTGCCTTCTCTTCCTGCATTCTTGGCTGCAGAGATATTGACTGATACATGGCTTTCTTGCAGTAAGTGCCTGGTGCTGGCTAATCCCCCCAGCCATCCCAGCCAGTCTTAAGCAAATTTGAGCCTATCTCACTTCATTGCCAGCCCTCTTGCTGCCCAGTTCACCTGCCAATCACAGCTTTTTTTGTCTCCTCTGAGTGCCCCAGACTTGGCAGTCATGGCCGATTGTGTTCATCACTGCTGGCCCTTGGCACACTTGGGACTTGCTTGGTCCCAAGAAATCTATTGCTCTGTTCCCTCCTTTGTCATGTTGTCCAGACTGACAGTCAACACCTCACCCTCACCCATGAAAGAGCTGAGCTAAGGGCTCTTCCTGTTACTTCCTTCTCTGCTCTTGCAAAAAGTCACAGCTTGCAGGCATCATTCATTGGTACTTGAAGGAAATTTTTAAAAAGCAAGGAGGTAGGAGGAGAGTGAAAATTCTGCCAGAAGTGAAGTATTTTTAGAATTTTCTTCTTCCTAAGCTGGAACTGGGGGCGAGGACCAGCAGTATCACTGCACTCCTGTAGGAGTGTTGTTGATAACCGCTGACCTACAGAGGAGGACTCCCACTAGTTCTGTGTGGCACCCACACATACCAGGACCACCTGGCAGTGGCCTGATCCATGCAGCTGGTGGTGGTCCTGTGCCAGTTCAACCAACCTGGGCTCGGAGGCCCTCTCTATTCTTGACAGTACTCCTGGAGCCAACTGCTAGACCCTGGGAGCCATGTCTGTAAGCCCCACCTTCCATCTTTGCAGCAGGATTCCTCCCCTGCCCAGGAGCATTGCCTCCCTTCCACCTTCCTGCCACCTCCCTGCCACTTCTCTATGTCACCCAGAATCAACCCCTCCCTGACTCCTCCAACCCTTCTAGAGGGTTGAGGGGACACACACTGGCTTTGTATCAAAGGAAGTAGGGTGTATATTCATTCAATCCGTGTGGTTCAGGGAAGAAAACAGTTTAGTTTTTGTATTAAACTTTCCAAGACTCAGATTTTGCTAGTTTTTGAAAGCATTCTTCAAAGGAACAGACTGTGTAGTAACACAATTGCTTAAAAAATGTACCTGAAAAAAAGACTCACGTTCTTGATCTCAAAACTCGCCAGAGAAACAGGAACTTAGAGTAGAGGTTAGGATACTGCATCCCACATCAGAGTACCTGGGTTCAGTTCCTGCCTCCACCTAATGCAGACTCTGGGAGGAAATGATGAAAGCTTAAGTAATTTAATCCCTGCCACCCATGTCGGAGACCTGGACTGTGTCCCAGGCCCTCAGCTTCAGCCGTGGCCAACCCCAGATGTTTCAGTCATATGGGCAATGACCCAGATCTCTCTCTCTCTCTCTCTCTCTTTCTCTCTCTCTCCACTTCTCCCTCTCCCTCTCCTTCCACTTACCCCTCCTCCTCTCCCTCTGTTTCTGTTTCTCTACCTCACAAATTTATTTTTTTGAAAAACAGTACCACAAACTACAGTAATCAAAACAGTAAAGTACTAGCATAAGAACAGATATACAGACCAATAGAGTAGAATATAGTCCAGAAATAAATTCATGCATATAGTTGATTTTTGACAAGCATTTCAAGACCATTCAATAGGAAAAAAAAAAAAAACCAAAAAACAAAAAACATTGTTTTCAAGAAATAGTGCTGATTAGACTGGAAAGCCACAGGCAAAAGAATGCAGTTTTCTTATCAATACATACAAAATTAACCCAAAATGACTTAAACATGAAAGCTAAAAATCATTAACTTCTTGGAAGAAAATATAGGTGAGAAATCTTCATTACATTGTATTTGGCAGGTATGTCTATGACATGACACCAAAAGCATAGGCAACAAATTAAAAACAGCTAAATTGGGCTATGTAAAAGTTAAATTTTTTCTGCATTAAAGAAAACTTTCAAGAGAGTGAAAAGAAAGAAAAAAAGGAGAAAAGTATTTGTAAGTCATATATCTGATAAGGGATTAATACCAAGATTATATAAAGAATTCCTCCAATTCAACAACAAAAATATATATATTTAAAATGGGCACAGGACTTTATGGATATTTCCTCAAAAAAGATATACAATGGATGAAAAAATATGATTAGATGCTCAATGTTATAAATCTTTAGGGAAATGCAACTTAAAACCACAGGAGATATTACTTCATACCCACTAGCATAACTATTATCAGAAAACAGGAAACAACAAGTGTTTGGTGAAAACACAGACAAGCTGAGCTCTTGTGCATTGCTCATAGTGTTGTTTTCTGCTGTGGAAAAGAGCATGGTGATTCCACAAAAAGTTAAACATAGAAGTACCATATGCTCCAGCAAGTCCGACCTTTATGTGTATATACCCCAAAGAAGTGAAAAGTAGGCACCCAAACAAATGATATTCCCATGTTCACAGCAGCATAATTTACAAAAGCCAAAGGTGGGCATGGACAAATAGCCATCAATGGGTGCATGAATAACACATCCTGGTGTGTTCACCTGAGAGTATTTCAGAAAGTTTATTTAAAATGTAGTTAAAAGATGTTTATTTTCATACAAAAGAAATTGTTTTTGAAATCCACAAAATTTTTTCATGGTCCTTTAAACAATGGAACATTTTTCAGTCTTTAAAGGCATAGAGATTCTGCTACATGCCATGACATGAGTAAACCTTGAACTTGCTAAGTGAAATAAGCCAGTCACTAAAGGACAGCTAGTGTTTATTTCCATTGACATGAGGTCCCCAGAGCAAATTCATTAAGACAGAAAGTCTAATAGAGAATGCCTGGGAGTTATTGTTCAATGAATACAGAGTTTCTATTTGGGATAATTTAAAAATTCTGAACATGGATAGTGGTGGTAATTATGCAACACTGTGAATGTGCTCAATGTCAAGAACTGTACATTTAAAATATTAAACTTTGCAACAATTTTAAGAAATGTTCACAGAAGATATTCATGTATAGAAAACATTTTTCTCAATGAAGACTGGGGAGGGGTTAATACAGAGGTTTAGATTGTATAAAATCATAGAATGAATGTTTACATGAATGGAGAGATTTAGCTGCCTTAAGGAAAACAGACTTCATATCCAGGTGAGGAAACATGTTCACTATAGCAGAGAACTCAGCTGTTTTCTGCAAGTGTGTGTTTCTCATTACCAGACGTTTGAGGTTAAGTCCTTCCCAGACGGAGGCATAAGGTAAAGACCAACAGAGATGCCCGGTTAGTGGTCACGGTTCAGTAAGCACCGCCCCCAAGTGGGTGGGGGCTGTTGCCCTGAAATAACTCTCATCTGTGACGTGAGCAGGTTGAACCAGATAGAGCCACAAAACTCTGTACCCACCTCAGCGTTTTCTACTCTGAAACTTCAAACAGCAGCAGGGCACAGCGCGGGACAATTCCTGGACTCGGCTGAAGTAGTTTTGAGGCATCTTTGAGCTCTGGGACATCAGGGTGTGGCAGGCTTGCTTAGCACCCAGACCTGAGGTCTCCAGGGCAATGGGCAAGTTGGTAATTGGCTATAAAGGTGCCCTTGTGATGCTAATGAGATGCTAATGAGGTGGGAAGTTTGAAAGTGGGTCCTACAGATCTGGCAATGGGGAGGTCTCCTAGGCTTCTCCTGATCGCTCCACAGCACCAGGCATAGACTGGGCACACATCAAGCCTTGTATATACTCTTGTCCCTTCCCAGCCCATTTCAATGGTTTTACTTTCCACACTTCCAGTTACCTGTGCTCCAAAAATATGTGGAAAATTCCAGAAATAAACAATTCATAAATTTTAAGATAGGTGCCACTCTGAATATCAGGAGGAAATCTCACGCCATCCCACTCTGTTCTGCCCAGAACATGAATGATTGCTTTGCTCAGTGTATCCATGCAGTATATGCTACCCACCCATTAGACCATCAAGGTATTACAGTGTTTGTATATAGGGTCCCACGCTGTTCACAGTTCCAGGCATCTACTAGAAGTGGGGACACTGCTGCATTGATCATGGTGCCTTGGCATTCAGCCAGCAGTCTGCTCTTAAATTACATTGGTTTTCATTCTGGGATAAACTGCCTATGGCTCCTAAGGAAAGCTCAAGGCACTGATGATAAATTATTAAGATAAAAAGGAAACATTGCTTAATGATGTTATTATATAATGTTAATGAAGCTTTAGATTTTATTGCTTCAACAAGATAAAAAAATCAATTTCTAAAATCCCGAAGTAGACTCATTTAATGATATTTTATGTACATTCCCCCAAAAGGGTGATAACTTCAAGGAAGAGTAAGGTATTACCTCATTTCCCCTTGAGATGTCACGCACTAATGATTGGGTGACAAGGAGTTAAAACAGAGCACTAAACTTGAAGTTAATTAAAAATTTTAAATTAGATCTAATAAGCAGACACTTGTATTTGAAAATAGACGCTGGAGTCAAAATGGACCATGGCCTTCACCATGTATTTCTGACCTGCCTGTTGGAGTGACCTTGGGGTCTGGACCCACCCTGCTGACTTTGGGACATTTGTCTCTGAGGCTACTGCTGGTCAGAGCATGGCATGGGTGGCAGAATGACATCGTGGTCAGGGCTATGCCCACCAAAACTGCTCAGTCCTCACAGATTCCCAAGGTCCCAGACTGCAGGGCCTGCGCTCTTTTTTGCTTGTTTGTTATTTCAATCATGATTTGTGTAAAGTTTACCCTTTTCAGTGCACAGTACTGGAAGTTTCAACAAATGCGAAGATGCCTGTAACCACCTCCAGGTGAAGAAACAGAATAGTTCCCGAACACCCCCAGGGGCTCACAGACTTCATAATGAACCCTTTCCTCTACCCCCAGCCCTGTTGCTGTAGCTGTGTCTTCTCCAGGTTTTCTGACCAGTCCCTTTTCATGGCCCCTTAGTAACTCCCTCACCTACTGTAATTCCATTCCTTCCTGCACACTTCACTTTCACTTGTTCACAGAAACATCTAGAAACTTTGAACTGCCCAGTCCAATGTGGACAAGTCATTCCTTCTCTTAACCTTTTTCTAAAGCCTTTGCCACAACTGACTGCCTTCCTTTTTGGAAACTGTCTCCTGCTCTGGCTTCCATGGTCCTGTTCTCCCTGGTTCTCTATCACCTTAGTCTCTGTAGCCAGAACTCAATGTGGACATTAACCAGGGTCGCAGACACTGGTGGTGGCTGGACCAACAGCCTCAGTGGCTCTGTTCCTATCCCACTTTTGCTCAGGTGCTGCCTTAGGGGGGTTGGCCTCATCTCTAGCTTCAGTGGTGAATCCTGTTGTCTTGTGAGTCTCAAACATCCCTGGCTGATGAAATGTATGAAGGAGGTTGCTGGGGGTGGAGAAGGAAGCCTCTGGAAAAGATTCTACACCTCCCTTCGTGCTCAATTCCCACTTAAAAAAAGAAAACAGAAATGACTAAAGTTATTGTGATATAATAAGAAATAGACATTTGGTCTTCATCCCCAGTTCCTGGCACGGAGCTTCCAAATCTCTGGGAATTTCCAGGGTGGTTGGAGCATTTTTTGTTCTGATGAGGCCACTCTTGGTTGGCTCCTGGATAGCTTCACGGTGGGGCTGGTCACCAGAAAGAGGCTAAGCCATCCATGAGTAGAACCTTGGAACTTCCTGTTCCACCCTGCATTTTCTGGGAAGGAAGCTGGAGATGATTAATAACTGGCCAAGCCTACATGATGAGGCCCCTGTAGAAACTCCTAAATGAGGGGGCTTGGGGAGCTTCTAGACTGGTGAGCACATTCATCCTAACTGTACCAGGGCAGAAGCTGCTGAGCTGGGGACCCTTCCAGGAGCAAGCTGGGATGCTGGCGTTGCAAGCAGTGGCTTACTCCATTATGCTACAACACAGGTCCTGAACACAGGCATCTTAACTGGCATCTAACTGCTAGGCTATATGTCTCTCCACCCGATAGATCCACCCTGTGAATCGCATCAGTTGGCTGTTCCTCTGCATCCTTTAGGTTTCCTTGTGTTCGATAAGCTGTTGTCAGCTGCTGGATAAGCTGGAGACCCAGAACTTGCTATTGGTGTGAGGTGGGAGCCATCAGGAGACTGAGTCCTTAACCCATGGGGTCTGCATTAACTCCAGGTAGTTAGTGCCCTGATTAAATGTTAAGGCACTCAATCGGTGTCCAGAGAGTTGGAGAACAGGCCAGTGGGGAAAACATACTCTGAATATACTAAGGGCTATGGAGTTACACACTCTGGGTGAGTTATGTGTGTTTGAGTTAAATCTCAATAAAAGTGTTCTTTTTACAAAATATAACCTTTGCTATTTTGAAGCAAAAGCTCATTTTGCATGTCACCTCCTCATCACAGGCTTCCCTAACTCCATCCCTGGAATTTGCCTCTCCCTCTCCACTGCACCCCAAGAAAAGGGCAAGACGCCCACTCATTGGTCCTAGAGAGCAGTAAGATCTGCTCACCCACAGCAGGGATCTACTCTCATTTAGGAGCTCCTTGCAGCCAGCATCAAAAACTCTTATCTTTGTACCCCCAAAGCAAAAAAAGTGATGCCTTGTGCATAGTAGATGCTCAGTAAAGATGTGTTCAGTGAATATGTAGAAGTCAAGGATCAATGTATTAATCAACAAATGCCAAATTCATTGAGTCTCTACTCCAAATCTGGCACTAAGTGTAATTCAGAAATGCATGTAGGTGGGAGGGCAGTTAGCCTAGCAGTTAGATGCCAGTTAAGATGCCTGTGCTTAGGGCCTGAGTTGTGGCATAATGGATTAAGCCACTGCTTGCAATGCCAGCATCCCAGCTTGCTCTACTTCTGATCCCACTCCCTGCGCCTGAGAAAGCAACAGAAGATGGCTTAAGTCCTTGGGCCTCTGCACCTACCTGAGAGATAAGGATGAAGCTCCTGGCTCCTGGCTTCAGCCTAGCCCAGCCCCAGCCATTGTAGCCATTTGGAGAGTGAACCAGTCAATGGAAGATCTCTCTCTCTCTCTCTCTCTCTCTCTCTCTCTCTCTCTCTCTCTCTGTCTCCTATCTGCCTTTCAAATAAAGAAGATAAATCTTTTTTAATAAGCTTATCCTTTAACTTCATTTTCTACAAACTTTTTTAAAAATTTATTTATTTGAGAGATAGTTATAGACAGAGAGAGGGAGAAACAGAGAGAGTGGTCTTCTATCCACTGGTTCACTCTCCAAATCGCTGCAACAGCTGGATCTGAACTGATCTGAAGCCAGGAGCCAGAAGCTTCTTTCGAGTCTCCTATGCAATGCAGGGTCTCAAGCACTTGGGCCATCCTCTACTGTTTTCCCAGACCATAACAGAGAGCTAGATTGGAAGAGGAGCAGCCAGGACACTGACTGGCACCCATATAGGATGCCAGCACCACAGGCAGAGGCTTAGCCCACTGTGCCATAGCGCTGGCCCCAAAATAAATCTTTAAATATATATATGGTTTGCTCTCACAGCAGCATACAGTAAATAGCAAATGGTAGAGGAGTTCTGAGGAAGACTTACTGAGGCTGAAAGGATATCCCCAAAGCTTTATGGGAAGAATTTAATGTTGCCGTGTAGCTCAGTCAACTGGAGGACCCCACACTCTGCCCTCTAGGGACAAAGAACATGCATATGGGCATATGGATTACTTTCAGGTAAAGGTACTAGGAAAACAGCAGGTGCAAGAAGGAAACACTGACCTTCCTTTGTCATTGTGAAAGCAGGAGATGAGGCTCCCCGGTGAAAGGTGCCTTCCCTTTCCCAGGAGGAAGACATTCTTACCCCCAGAGATGAGGAGTCCGGGCAGGAGAACTCTGAGCAAACAGACCTTGTTAAACCAACCCTTCCCTTCCCAGCCGCTTTTCTGTAATGAACGGCGCCAGCTCCAACCTCTTTGTTGTGCCATATTTTCAGTTTACCGCTGTCCAACACAGCACATATGCTTTCAGCCCTCATTCTTCTTTGAGTCTTCATTTTTCTTATGGCTACTCCCAAGTACACATAAAAAGGACTAAATTAAATGTGTGTGCTTCTCTGATGTTAGTCTTATGTCTCCTTAGGTCTTATGCCCAGGGACAAGCACATGGCACGGTGACTTAAGTCACCGTGTGGGATGCCCACACCCCACTTCTCACTGCCTGGCATGGAGTTCTGCCTCCATTTCCCATCCAGCTTCCTGCTAACGTGCACCCTGGGAGTTAGCAGGTGATGGCTCAAGTCACTGGATCCCTGCCGCCCAGGTGAGAACCCCAGAATGAGTTCCCAGCTCCTGGTTTCAGCCTGGCCCAGCTCCAGCTGCTGCAGGCATTTGAGGGAGTGAGTCGGCAGATGGGGAAGATGTCTCTGCTTCTCTGCCTGTCTTAAAAATGAAAGGAAAATAGATAATTTTTAAATACTTAAGCCTAGCCAAGGACTCTGTATGAGCACAGAAGGGGACTTTTAGCTCCCTCGGTTCCTCTGCCTTGGAGGGGTCTAATTCTGGCCTGCCTTTGGGTCCTTTTTTGCTCCCCAGAGAGCAAGGAATTCATAAGGCCCTGTGACTCCAGCTGCCAGGACTCCCTGCACCAATGACACCACACCCATTGGCAAGGCCTTGCGTGGGTCTCTTCCAAGACTGTGCTTAGGTAGAGCTTTGGTGGGAGCAAGAAGAGCCATATGAACACACACAAGGTGTGTGGGGTAGGGTAGAGCTGTGGGTGGGACCCCAGGGGCCAGGTCTTCCCATGCCACCCCTTTGGGTTAGGGAATGTTAAGGAATCTGAGAACTCAAAATCTCAGCCTGGGCTTTTTGAACTTCGTAATGTTATAATTATCAAAGTAAGAGGATAGGACATATTTAATAGTTCGTTGGCTTAATTTATACCTTTCAGCATTGAGACATATGGTATGTGGGTTTCCATACGCTCTCTTCCCCCAGGTCCCATAAATTCTAGAGGTGTGGCTCCACTTGAAGTTTGACTTGCAGAAAAGTTAGGACTTGAATGAACAGAGAAGGATGGCCCCTGGGAGACAGGGAAACAAACAGCAGCATTTAGTGGGTTTTCCCTGGCCTGCCTTTCTCCAGCAAAATGTTGCTAAGTATCTTGGATTCATTTCCAATTATCCACAACTTGATGTTTGCAAATTTTCCAACTGTACAGGACAACCCACTCTCAAGTCTCCACCAGCCGCAGCATGCCCTGCTCCATGCTCCAGGACTGAATGCAGAGTGGACAGAGCGGGGCTCTCCTGTTCCGGAACCTGCCCAACAGTAACACACCCTAAGGACAGCAGCAGCCCTACCACATCTGGCTGTTACATCAGCTCTAATCCCCTCTTCATTTCCATGTCTGGTAGTTAAACCGTGTTTCTCCACCTTCTATTTTTTTTCCAGATTTTCGATGTAAGTTGGATATCTCCCAATTGCCTGCATTTTCTTTTTCTAGAATTCACCTGTAAATACTTCTTGTGGGTCCTAAGTCTACATCTCATGTCTTTATTATCATTCCTGGTAGAAGGCCTGGTGAGACATCCACCCAGCAAAGCTGTGTGGTGGTAAAGCGCCTGAGGATAAGGACCCTGCAGGCCCAAGTTCAAGGTAACTTCTGGCATCTTGCAGCCCTATGACCATGAGCAAGTAATCTGACCTCTGAGCCTCTGCTTCCCTCTCTATGAAAAACAAAAGAACAGACAAGGTTGTACACAGCACATAATAGATACTCAGCAAATATTAGTGGCATGCCTTCTGTCGTTTGTGTGACCACTAGCTTTCTGTAAATTGCAGTAAAGAACATGCAAGCCACCTTTTGCTGCATAATAAAGCCTCACAAACCACACAGCTGTAGACAGCTTTTGATTAGCTCACAGCTGTGTAGGTCAGAGTGCCATCTGCCTCTGCCAGGTTCTCTCCCTGCAGGGGTGGGGAATCTTTTTTCTGCCAAGGGCTATTTGGATTTTTATATTATTCGCAGGCCATACAAAATTAACAATTTAAGAATTAGCCAGGCCGGCGCTCAACAGGCTAATCCTTTGCCTTGCAGCGCCGGCACACCAGGTTCTAATCCCGGTCAGGGCGCCGGATTCTGTCCCGGTCGCCCCTCTTCCAGGCCAGCTCTCTGCTGTGGCCCGGAAGTGCAGTGGAGAATGGCCCAAGTCCTTGGGCCCTGCACCCCATGCGAGACCAGGAGAAGCACCTGCCTCCTGGCTTCGGATCAACGCAGTGCGCCGGCCGTGGCAGCCATTGGAGGGTGAATCAACGGCAAAGGAAGACCTTTCTCTCTGTCTCTCTCTCTCTCTCTCTCTCACTGTCCACTCTGCCTGTCAAAAAAAAAAAAAATTAAAAAAAAAATTAGCCAGCCGCAGATGTACTGGATTTTGATTCCTGCCTGTGTTGCCTTGGCAGGGCCAGACCTGATTATTTCAAGGGCTGGATGTTCCCCACCTGCGGTAGATTCGCACACAGCCCACACTCTTATTTAGAGGCTACAGAGAAGAACCAGCCTCTACGCTCGCTCAGATTGTTAGCAGAATTCAGTTTCTGCTGGTTATGGGGCTGGAGTCACTCCTTGCTCTCAGTTAGGGACCCTTTAACTCCTTAGAGTTACCCACATTCTTCAGCATGTGACCGCCTATATCTTGCAAGCCAACAGTGGGGCATCTGATTCTCATTCAACAGAACCTCTCTGACTTCCTTTCCTGCTGCCAGCCAGAGACAGCCCTTAAAGGGGCTTGTGGTACAGCAGATTAAGCAGCTGCCACTTGCAACGCTGGCATCCCATATTCGTGTCGGTTCAAAAAATCCCAGCTGCTCCGATTCCAATCCGGCTCCCTGCAAATGCACCTGGGAAGCCTCTAAAGCTGGACTCCTGCCATCCATGGAGGAGACCCAGCAGATCCTGGCTCCTGACTTGGGCTTGAACCAGCTCTAGCCATTGAAGCCATTTGTGGAATGAACCAGCTGACGTCTCTCCTTGTCTCTTCCTCTGTCACACTGTCTTTCAAATAAATAATTTTTTTTTAATTTCACTATTGATGTCTTAAAAGGGAATAAGCAGACTCTTGTGATTCAATTAGATCCCACCTAGAACACCTCCCTACTTGAAGGTCAGCTGTGCTTATTTAAAACACAACAATTAAAGGAGCCGTCGCTTAATCATATTCACAGGTTTTGGGGATTAAAGCAAAGCATCCTTGATGAGAGTTGGGTAGGAAAACAGCTTCAAAATTCCACCCACCAGAAGAATATTCTCGGAATGACCACTGTGTGCAGCTGGTATGAAATTCCGTAAGTGCACAGGGGAGACAGTGAAGGCGAGTCTCAGCCCTTGCCTCCTCCCCCTTACCTGGCTCACCACACATGGAGTAGCCCTTCAACCACACCGCTTGCGTTAGCAGGTGATCCGTATCTTGCAGGTCATTTTGTAGCTGTGCCATAATTTATTAGTTATGGGCATCTAGGTATTTAGGGTCGTTTTTTTTTTTATGCTTTTACAGAAAGATACTGCTGGTAAAATTCTGTAGAGTACGTTTATAAAATTATAATGTTGGTGTCAAAGATTATAGATATTTGCCATGTATACAGGTTGTTTTTCTCCACTTTCTCAGCAGATAATGTTTTCAAGCTTCTTAAAATTTACAAAAAAGTGAAAAATGGTACTTTTTCCCCAGTGTAATTTTGATTCCTTTGTTTGAGTGAGCTCCAGCATCTCCTTTAGAGGAAGTCATATGCATTTTTGACCTCCTGCTGCTAAGGCCCTTTCCTGTCTCTGTGGCAGGTGTTATTTCTTAAAATAACCAACGTTAGTTTATTTTACAGCAAAAGCTCTTCATCTTACAAATTATGATTGCAAAAGAGCCCTTGGATTACTGTGCCTCAAGGAAGCCAATATTTGTACATCAAACTTTTTCCCATCTGAGTTGTAGACTCATTGAGAGAAAACGGATTATTGTAGGAGCGCAGGCATTAAGGCTTTGCTCACTTTTCTCTGGGCCTGGAACAGACACAGAGCCGCACACTCCACCAGCAGAGAAGCCAGCCCCACGAAGCAGCAGGGCAGGGAGCTGATGAGTTCCTCTCCCAAACACATCAACCTAAGAACTGGGCGTCCTGCTCCCCCGGGAATAACAGGAGCCGAGGAGTGGTTTTCCTAACAGGTGAGCCTCCCCTTAGAAGTAAACCATAAGCCTGGGAGATTAGTTTAGCCCTCCCTCAGTTTGCACCAGCATCACACTGTCTCCCAAAAAGTGTGGAAGGTGCTATGGTTTGGGTGGGGTTTGAGAGTCCCCTAGAGTACACAGGAGGCTTGGGCCTCAAATGGTGCTATTCAAAGCGAGCCTAGTGGAGGTCCTTATGTTATGGTGTAACTGGTTAGTTAGAGTTCAGCTGAGTCATATCTCTTGTATCCCTGCAAAGCGATTCTACCTCTCTGTCGATTTGATACGCCCACCTTCCCAGGATGCACCCCCTTCCTGATAAAAGCAGGTTTAACGCAAGCACGTTCTCTTCCCGCTGTGGAACGCGGTCGGGTGCACCACCCTCATTTTCTATCTGCCATGGATGGTCTCACTCTCAGTCGGCTCTCTCCCATACTCACTCAAGAAGTAAGGTTTTTGGTTTTACTTTCTCCCTCCTTTACGGGCAACTCTTTGGCCCACTCACATTGGGTGTTTCTTTGTGTGGGGCGGCCTACACTTGCACGTGAATGTGTTTATTCCCTCACTGTTAAATTATGTTCCTATTTGCATATAATATTACTACCTACTTAGTGTTTTTACCTCTGGGGGAGACAAGAACGTGGATTAGAAATCATTATATTCATTGCCCAAATCACTTAGGTCTTAAAAGACAGTGTTCTCTTAGAAGGCAGTTCTCCTTTGATCCCTGGAGTTACTGCAAGAAGATGATTACAAACAGGGTAAACCTGACCTCTCTTGACCTTCCTCTGCTTCCTGGTTGAAGGTGTGGCTGCTCACTCCGACCTATGCTCCACATCACTGTCCTCCAACTGCCTCGCAGTCCCCACCAGAACCAAGTCAATGCCACCACCATGCCCTTGAACTCCCAAAACTGTAAGTGAAGTAAACCTCTTTTTGTAAATATTTTAAGAAATTAATACATTAGATTCTTTAAATATTTTGTAGAATTCAGTAGTAAAACAATTAAGTTCTGTAATTTTCCTTGATGAAATGCTATTAATTATTGCTTCAATCCCGTTGCTTGCTATGGGTCTGTTTAGATTTTCTAGTATCTCCTTGATTTAATCTTGACCAGTCATATGTGTCCAAGAATTTATCCATTTCTTCAAGGTTTTCCAGGTAATTAGTATACAGTTCTTCATAGTAGTTTCTTATGAGCCTTTGTACTTCAGTGGTGTCATTTCTAATGTTTTTCATCTCATTTTACTTCAATTTGTTCTTTTTGGCTAAAGGTTTGTCTGTTTATGTTCTCAAAAAACCAGCTTTTGGTTTTCTTGATCTATATTTTTTTAGTTTCAATTTCATTTATTTCTGCTCTGATCCTTATTTCTTGCATCCTGCTGATTTGGAGTTTGGTTTTTTCCTGTTTTTGTGTATCTTTGAGATGCATCATTAAATCACTTGAGACATTTCTTTCTTTTAATGTAAGCACTTAATGCTATCAGCTTCTCTCAATACTGCTTTTGCTGTATCCCTCAGGCTTTGGTATGTTGTGTTTTCATTTTCATTTATTTCAAGAAATTTGATGATTTCCCCTTTAATTTCTTCAATGATCCATTAGTCACTCAGTAGCATGTTGTCTAATCTCCATGGGTTTCTGAATGTTTCATTCTACTTGATTTCTAGTTGCATTCTTCTGTGGTCTGAAAGGATATGTGGTATGATTTCAAACTTTTTAAATTTACCGAGACTCGATTTGTGGCCTAATGTGGTCTATTCTAGAAAATGTTTCATGTGCGGAAGAGAGGAATATGTACTCCGTACCTGTTGGGTAAAATATCCCGTGAATGTCCGTTAGGTTCATTTGCTCAACAATATCATTCAGCTTCAATTTATTGTTGATTTTCTGTCTGGATGATTTGTCCATTGATGTGAACTGCTGGAGTTACCCACTGTTATTGTCCTGGAGTTTTTTTCTTTAGGTGTAGTAGTACTTGCTGTATATATCTGGATGGTCCTCCTTTTTTGCTGTCCAATGGAGTCTTTGTTCTTTTCTGTCACTTCTCCACTGAAAATTTGTCCCCTGGAAATGTAGTCCTTCCTTTATCTTTCCATGGCCTTCTGTGGCTGGAGTCAGTGTGACTTCTCACTGTTTAGCACCTTGGACCTGAAACCTTTTCTTCAAAAGTAGCTTGTCACAAATATTTTGTTATAGTGATAAACAACTAACTAATACAGGGGGTTTTTAGAAAAATAAAGCTGTGTATATCTCCTTTTTTATAAAACATAATAATAATTGGATGCTTCCCTGATCTCCAAATCTGAATGATCTCACATAGGGCCACGTGGGTACAGATAGGAGAACTTAGTCAATCCAGAGCTTGATGGAAAGCACTAGAAAAGCACAAGTCATGCTTTGGGTTTCCAGGAAGTTTTCATGGTCAATGTCTCATTGTGTATTCAGAGAGTGAGTGTCAGCTTTGTTGATGGAGCATAGCACACTCTCACTAGGTGGCTTGGTGCCGTGTGAACACAGCTGGGCCTTAGCTCTGCTGAATGAGCAGTTCCCATTAGACTCATTCCATCAGCACAGCTGCAAGTGGAGCCACTGTAGGATTCAACATTCAAAATGCCTGACAGAGGCTGGTGTGGTGGCACAGCCAGTAAAGCTGCTGCCTGAAGTGCTGGCATCCCACACAGGCGCCAGTTCAAGTCCCAGCTGCTCCACTTCCAGTCCAGCTCTCTGCTATGGCCTGGGAGAGTAGTGGAAAATAGCCCAACCCTTGGGCCCTGCACCCATGTGGAAGACCCAGAAGAAGTTCCTGGCTTCAGATCGGTGCAGCTCCCGCCATTGCAGCCATCTGGGCAGTGAGCCAGCGGATGGAAGATCTCTCTCTCTCTCTCTCTTTCTCTTTAACTCTGCCTTTCAAATAAATAAATAAATCCCTAAAAAAAAAAATACCTGGCCTTTCTGTCTGCCAGCAGCCATCATAAGCCAGGATGGGCATGTACAAGTACATCCAGGAGCTATGGAGAAAGAAGCAGTTGGATGTGATGTGCTTTCTCCTGCGGGTCCGTTGCTGGCAGCTCCACCAGCTCTAAGCACTGCACAGGGTGCCCCACCCCACCTGGCCCAACAAGGCGTGCAGACTGGGCTACAAGGCCAAACAAGGTTATGTTAGCTGTAGGACTCGTGTGCACTGTTGTGGCCACAAGCGCCCAGTTCTGAAGGGTGCAGTGTGCGGCAAGCCTATCCGTCAGTGGTGGTAACCAGCTCAAGTTTACATGAAGCCTTCAGTCTGTTGCTGGGGAATGAGTTGGGTACCACTGTGGAGCTCTGAGAGTCCTGAATTCTTACTGGGTTGGTGAAGATTCCACATACAAATTCTTTGAGGTTATCATTGATCTGTTCCATAAAGCCATCAGAAGAAATCCTGACGCCCAATGGATCACCAAAACTGGTCCACAAGCACAGGGAAACGTGGGGGCTGACATCTGCAGGCTGCAAGAGTCGCAGCCTTAGATAGAGCCACAAGTTCCACCACACTATTGGTGGTTCTCGCCATGCAGCCTGGACAAGGCGCAATACCCTCCAGCTGCACCGTGACCGCTAACTCAAGTAATGCTTGTAAAATTCATACCTAATAAACCATTTAGGACAGTCAGCATCTGCTTAAAGGGGTTATTTGGCTGTTAAAGCTGATCTGCCAATAACTTCATGAATGCTTTGTCAAATTATGAAAGTTAAAAGTGCAATAATGTTTGAAAACTAAGTGGTGTATCTTGTTTCTAATATAGCTTTGTCTTATTAGGGGATTCGTGTGTTAGTGTTTAAAACATGCTGTGTGGTAAAATAGGTGTAAAATAAATTCTTTTAAAAGAGGGAAAAATACCTGATAAAATGTCTTGCTGATGCTAATTTTCTACAGAACATAACAAGACAATGAGGGGCTGGAGCCTCTCAGCACAAGCTGCTTCCTCTGTGTCTGTGCTGAATTTAGTGTAGAATGCTGCCCTGGGAGGATTTCTAAAGTCCCTACCACAGAGCCAGCACTGTGTTAGGTATGGTGACAGGAGAGGAAGATGGGGCCCCTATGAAGGTATTCAAAAATCTCATAGAAAAATAGAACTAATGGGGTCAGCGTTGTGGAAGAGCATGTTAAGCCACTGCTTCCAATGCTTAGCTAGCACCACGTGGCAGAGTGCCGGTTCAAATCCTGGATGCTTCACTTCCTATTCAGCTCCCTGGTGATATGCCTGGAAAGACAGCATAGACAGGTTCAAGTGCTTGGGCCCCTGCCACCCGTGTGGAAGACCAGGATGGAGTTCCTGGCTCCTGCCTCAGCCTGGACTAGCCCTGGCTGTTGCAGCCATTTGGAGAGTAAACAAGCAGATGGAAGATCTCTTTCTCTCTGTCACTCTGCTTTCAAATAAACATTCTTAAAAAGAGAAATAGAATTAAAAATGAGTTGATTTTTGGTGTAAAAAAGTATGGTATCCATGCATATGTGGGGGTCCTCAAAAAGTTCATGGTAAATGTATAGCATGAAAAACTATGCATAGATTTCAAAATTCCATTTCCCCCAGACTTTTGAAAACACCAATGTCTGCCCTCAAACACTTGAGTCTCATCGAAGTCCAAGGCAGGGCTGTTTGCCCAGGCTGAGGACTGTGAGCGTCACAGGCACTGTCCCTGGAGCACCACGACAACCCTGTGATGAAGGAGACTTCGGTGGGCAGAATAACGCACCGCCTGCCCTCAGACACATCCTGTCCCAGTGCCTGAAGCTGTCAATCTGTTTCTTCACATGGCAGAGGGAGATTGAGCTGGGGTGACCCAGATGGGTCCGGTGGGGGAAGATCACCGGAAGAGACATGAGGAAAGCAAGGTCTGTGTCATTGAACAAGATGTAGAAAAATGCTGCTACTCATTAAAGTTTTTTCATTATTATAAAGCATGTAATATTATAAATACATTAATGCTTTACATTTTTCTCAGTTTTAATTCTAATGCGGTAAATATCAACTGATATCCATAACACAAAATCTCTTGGGTTCTCACTTTCAGGAGTATAAAATATTTGAGAACTGTTCTAATGCAAAGTTGTCATTTTTTCATTCATTCTGCAGGAGGTTCTTTGTTTTTTAATAAATTCCAAATATCAATCTTCTGTCAGCAATCTTTACAGGACATGTAAATATCAGCAGCTTGTCTGTTTACTGATGTCCGTATTGTTCTATAGAATTCTTAATCTGGATGCAGTTCCATTTTTCTTTAAGGATGTGCTTTTTCTGTCTTGATTGATTGATTGGTTTGGCAGAGACAGAGGGCGGGATAGCTATCTGATTTGCTGGTTCCTTTCCAAATGCCTACAATGGCTGGGGCTGGGCTGGGCAAAGACCAGGGACCATGACCTGGAACCAAACCCAGGTCTCTCATGTGGATAGCAGGAACCCTATTACTTGAGTCATCACTGTTGCCTCCAATGCTGCACATTAGCAAGAAGATAAAATTGAAAGCAGAACCAGAACTCAAACCCAATAAACCAATATGGGATGCAGGGGTCCCAATCACTGGGGCAAATGCCCACCCTCTCTGTTTTGTTTTAAAGAAATCTTTCCGGGGCTGGCACTGCAGTACAGTGTTAAAACCCTGGCCTGAAGCACCGGCATCCCATATGGGAGCCAGTTCAAGGCCCAGCTGCTCCACCTCCAATCCAGCTCTCTGCTGTGGCCTGGGAAAGCAGTAGAAGATGGCCCAAGCCCTTGGGCCCCTGCACCCACATGGGAGACCTGGAAGAAGCTCGTGACTTCGGATCAGCACAGCCCTGACTGTTGCGGTCAACTGGGGAGTGTAACATTGGGTGGAAGACCTCTCTCTGCATCTCCTTCTTTCTCTGTGTAACTCTGACTTTCAAATAAATAAATAAAATCTTAAAAAAAAAATCTTTCCTTTTAGAAAACTGAAAATAATCTTACAGAATCTCATTTTAAAACTTCACTTTTTATATTTTTTTAAAGATTTATTTATTTGTTAGAAAGTCAGAGTTACACAGAGAAGGAGAGGCAGAGAGAGGTGGAGGGAGAGGGAAAGGGAGGTCTTCTATCTCTGGTTCACTCCCCAATTGGCCACAATGGCTGGAGCTGCACCCATCCAAAGCCAGGAGCTTCTTCCTGGTCTCCCACATGGGTGCAGGGGCCCAAGGACTTGGCCATTTTCTGCTTTCCTAGGCCATAGAAGAGAAGTGGAGCAGCAGGGACCTGAAACGGCACCCATATGAGATGCCGGAACTGCAGGTGGCGGCTTTACCCGCTATGCCACAGTGCCAGAACCCATATTTTAGTCTTTAATTCATGTAGGTAGTACAAATTATGTTTTTACCACAAAACCTTGCCCCAGTCTAGCAAAAGTCAAGTTCCCATGTATGCATTGGCCTTTGTGACCTTGATTATTTCTTTCATTGATGTTTTCTAATTTTCATTGTGGACATCTTTCACTTCTTTGATTAAATTTATTCCTAAATATTTGATTTACATGTGGGGGGCTATCATGAAAGGGATTTCTTTCTTGATTTCTCTTTCAGTGATTTAATGATTAGCATATAAAAATCTATGTTTCCATATGTCTGTTTTGTAACTGCATCTTTGCTAAATTGGTTTATTAAGTTTTGGTGGAGTGTTTAGCTCCTCCATGTACAACATGATATCATCTGCAAGCATGGATAATTTTACTTCCTTCTTTCCAATTTTGATGCCCTTTCTTTCTTTCTCTGTAATTGCTCTTGCCACTGCTTCCAGTACTATATTGATTAAGAGTAGTGAAAGGGCCGGTGCCACAGCTCAATAGGCTAATCCTCCACCTGTGGCACTGGCACACCAGGTTCTAGTCCTGGTTGGGGCACCACATTCTGTCCTAGTTGTTCCTCTTCCAGTCCAGCTCTCTGCTGTGGCCCGGGACTGCAGTGGAGGATGGCCCAAGTGCTTGGACCCTGCACCCACATGAGAGACCAGGAGAAGCACCTGGCTCCTGGCTTCAGATCAACGCAGTGCGCCAGCCGCAGCAGCCATTGGGGGGTGAACCAATGGTAAAGGAAGACCTTTCTCTCTCTCTCTCACTGTCCACTCTGCCTGTCAAAAAAAAAAAGTAGTGAAAGTAGATATGCTGGGGCCAACGCTGTGGCTCAGCAGGTTAACGCCCTGGCCTGAAGTGCCAGCATCCCATGTGGGTGCCAGTTTGAGACCCAGCTGCTCCATTTCGGATCCAGCTCTCTGCTGTGGCCTGGGAAAGCAGTAGAGGATGGCCCAAGTCCTTGGGCCCCTGCACCCACATGAGAGACCAGGAGGAAGCTCCTGGCTTCAGATCAGCACAGCTCCGGCAGTTGCAGCCAATTGGGGAGTGAACCATCGGATGGAAGACCTCTCTCTCTTTCTGCCTCTCCTTCTCTGTGTAACTCTGACTTTCAAATAAATAAATCTTTAAAAAAAAAAGTAGATATGTTTATCTTGTTCTAGATCTTTGGGAAATGCTTTCAGCTTTTCCCCATTCAGTATGATACTGGCCGTTGGCTTGCCATTTATGGCCTTGATAATTTTGAAGTATGCTCCTTCCATACCTAATTTGTGGAGGGTTTTTTTTTAATCAAGAATGAATATTGAATGTTATCAGAAATTTTTCTCCATCTATTGAGATGACTATAATATTTTTGTTCATTCTGCTGATGTAATTCATAACATTGATTGATTTGCAAATTGAGTCACTTGCTTATCTGGGATAAATCCCATTTGATCACAGTGTGTCTTTTGGCTGTTTTCAGGTTCAATTTGCTAGTATTCTCTTGGGAATTTTTGGCTCATAAAAGATAGAAACTTGTAGTTCTCTTTTTATGTTGTATCTTTGTTCAGTTTTGGTGAAAGAGTGATGCTGACCTCATAAAAATAGTTTGGCAGAGTTCTGTACTATTCAGTATTTTGGAATATTTTGAAAAGTATTGAAGGGGCCAGTGCTGTGGCGAAGCATATAAAGCCACTGCCTGCAGTGCAAGCATCGCAAATGGGTGCTGGCTGCTTCACTTCTGATCCAGCTCTCTGTTATGGCCTGGGAAAGCAGTGAAGGATGGCCCAAATCCTTGGGCCCCTGCACCCACGTGGGAGACCTGGAAGAAGCTCCTGGCCTCAGATCTGCACAGCTCCAACTGTTGTGACCAATTGGGGAGTGAATCAGCAGATGGAAGACCTTTCTCTCTCTGCATCTCCTTTTTCTGTATAACTCTTTCAAATAAATAAATGAATCTCAAAATTGTTGTATAAAAAAAAATAATGGAGTTAGTTTAAATGTTTTGTAGATTTCAATAGTACTGCTATCAGGGCCTGGACTTTTCTTAGAAGAATTTTGATTAGTGCTTCAATCTCATTCCTTATTATGAGTGTGTTTAGATTTCCTATATCTTTCTTGATTTAATCCTGGTAAGTTATATGTATCAGGAATTTATCTATTTCTTTTTTTTTTTAACTTTTATTTAGGATATAAATTTCCAAGGTACGACTTATGGATTACAATGGCTTTCCCCCCATATTTTCCCTCTCCCCCCGCAACCCTCCCCCCTTGCCCGCTCCCTCCACTCTTTCGTTCACATCCAGATTCATTTTCAATTCTCTTTGTATACATGAGATCAATTTAGCATGTGTTAAGTAAAGAATTCGTCCCTTTGCCCACATATAGTAACACAAAGTGAAATATACTCTTTGAGTTCTCGTTTTAGCATTGAGTCACATTGTACAGCACATTAAGGACAGAGATCCTACATGAAATATATATATATATATATATTTGAAACTGATTAATTTTTTGATGCAGTTTCCAATGTAACACTGAGTTTTTCCTTTTTTTTTTTCATTTTCGATTATCTTTATATAGAGAGGATCGGTTCAGTATGTATTAAGTAAAAATTTTCATCAGTTTGCATCTACACAGAAACACAAAGTGTAAAAATATTGTTTCAGCACTAGTTACAGCGTTACTTCACATTAGATAACATATTAAGGGCAGATCCCACATGGGATATAGGTACACAGTGACTCCTGGTGTTGATTTAACAATTTGACACTCTTGTTTATGGCGTCAGGAATCTCCCTAGGCTCTAGTCATGAGTTGCTGAGGCTATGGAAACCTTTAGGGTTCGCCGACTTTGATCCTATTCCGACAGGGTCACAGTCAAAGTGGAGGTCCCTCTCTCCCTTTGGAGAAAGGTACCTTCTTCTTTGGTAGCCCCATTCCTTCCACTGGGATCTCACTCGCTGAGGTCTTCCCTTTAGGTCTTCTTTTTTTTTTTTTTCCTTTTGCAGAGTGTCTTGGCTTTCCATGCCTAAAATACTCTTATGGGCTCTTGAGCCAGATCTGAATGCCTTAAGGGCTGATTCTGAGGCCAGAGTGTTATTTAGGACATCTGTTATTCTATGAGTCTTCTGTGACTCTGCTTCCCATGTTGAATCATTCTCTCCCTTTCTGGTAGAAACTAGTCTTGTTTGTGTGTTCCCTTTGACTCTTAGACCTTTCAGTGTGATCAATTGTGAACTAAAGTTGTTTACTTGGGCCGTTGAGATGGCATTGGTATATGCCATCTTGATGGGGTTGTATTGGGATCCCCTGGCATGTTTCTAACTCCATCATTTGGTGCAAGTACAATTGAGTTTGTCTCAAATTGTACCTATCTTCCCTTTCTTTTTCCCTCTCTCAAAGTTGACCGGGATCACTTTTCAGTTAAACTTTAAACACGTAAGGCTAATTGTGTGTTAGTTGCAGAGTTCAACCATTAGTACTAGCACAAAAACAAACATCAAAGAGAGATACTAAGATGGGTAAAGATTTACATTGTACATCAACAGTGCAGACAAGAGCTGATCAAGTCTTATTTTCTCATAGTGTTCATTTCATTTCAACAGGTTTCCCTTTTGGTGTTCAGTTAGTCGTCGCCGATCAGGGAAAACAGATGATATTTGTCTCTTTGGTTCTGGCTTAGTTCACTCAGCATGATGTTTTCTAGATTCCTCCATTTTGTCGCAAATGACGGGATTTCATTGTTTTTGACTGCTGTATAGTATTCTGTAGAGTACATATCCCATAATTTCCTAATCCAGTCTACTATTGATGGGCATTTGGGTTGGTTCCAGGTCTTAGCTATTGTGAATTGGGCTGCAATAAACATTAGTGTGCAGACGGCTTTTTTGTTTGCCAGTTTAATTTCTTTTGGGTAAATTCCAAGGAGTGGGATGGCTGGGTTGTATGGTAGGGTTATATTCATGTTTCTGAGGAATCTCCAGACTGACTTCCATAGTGGTTTAACCAGTTTGCATTCCCACCAACAGTGGGTGAGTGTCCCTTTTTCCCCACATCCTCTCCAGCATCTATTATTGGTAGATTTCTGAATGTGAGCCATTCCCACCGGGGTGAGGTGAAAGCTCATTGTGGTCTTGATTTGCATTTCCCTGATTGCTAGTGATCTTTAACATTTTCTCATGTGTCTGTTGGCCGTTTGGATTTCCTCTTTGGAGAAATGTGTATTGAGGTCCTTGGCCCATCTCTTAAGTGGATTGTTTGTTTTGATGTTGTGGCGTTTCTTGATTTCTTTGTATATTCTGGTTATCAACCCTTTATCTGTTGCATAGTTCACAAATATTTTTTCCCATTCTGTTGGCTTCCTATTCACTTTCCTGACTGTTTCTTTTGCAGTACAGAAACTTCTCAATTTGATGCAGTCCCAGTAGTTAATTTTGGTTTTGAGTGCCTGTGCCTTTGGGGTATTTTCCAAGAAGTCTTTGCCAGTACCTATATCTTGCAGGGTTTCTCCTATGCTCTCTAATAATTTTATGGTGTCGGGTCATAGGTTTAGGTTTTTAATCCATGTTGAGTGAATTTTTGTGTAAGGTGTAAGGTAAGGATCTTGCTTCATGTTTCTGCACGTGGAAATCCAGTTTTCCCAGCACCACTTATTAAATAGACTGTCTTTACTCCAGGGGTTGGTTTTGGATCCTTGATCAAATATAAGTTGGCTGTAGATGTTTGGGTTGATTTCTGGTGTTTCTATTCTGTTCCATTGGTCTATTCATCTGTTTCCGTACCAGTACCATGCTGTTTTGATAACAACTGCCTTGTAGTATGTCCTGAAATCTGGTATTGTGATTCCTCCAGCTTTGTTTTTGTTGTACAAGATTGCTTTAGCTATTCGAGGTCTCTTATTCCTCCATATGAATTTCAGCATCATTTTTTCCAGATCTGAGAAGAATGCCTTTGGTATCTTGATTGGTATTGCATTGAACCTGTAAATTGCTTTTGGGAGAATGGACATTTTGATGATATTGATTCTTCCAATCCATGAGCATGGAAGATTTTTCCATTTTTTGGTATCCTCTTCTATTTCTTTCTTTAAGGTTTTGTAATTTTCATCATAGAGATCTTTAACATCCTTAGTTAGGTTTATTCCAAGGTATTTGATTGTTTTTGAAGCTATTGTGAATGGGGTTGATCTTAGAAGTTCTTCCTCAGCCGTGACATTGCTTGTGTATACAAAGGCTGTTGATTTTTGTGCATTGATTTTATATCCTGCTACTTTGCCAAACTCTTCTATGAGTTCCAATAGTCTCTTAGTAGAGTTCTTTGGATCCCCTAAATAAAGTATCATATCATCTGCAAAGAGGGATAGTTTGAGTTCTTCTTTCCCTATTTGTATCCCTTTGATTTCTTTTTCTTGCCTAATAGCTCTGGCTAAGACTTCCAGCACTATGTTGAATAACAGTGGTGAGAGTGGGCATCCCTGTCTGGTGCCCGATCTCAGTGGGAATGCTTCCAGCTTTTCCCTATTCAGTAGGATACTGGCTGTAGGTTTTTCATAAATTGCTTTAATTATATTGAGGAATGTTCCTTCTATACCCAGTTTGCTTAGGGTTTTCATCATGAAAGGGTGTTGTATTTTGTCAAATGCTTTCTCTGCATCTAGTGAGATGATCATATGGTTTTTCTTCTGCTGTCTGTTAATGTGGTGTATCACGTTGATTGTTTTGCGAACGTTGAACCATCCCTGCATACCAGGGATGAATCCCACTTGGTCTGGGTGGATGATCTTTCTGATGTGTTGTTGGATTCTATTGGCCAAGATTTTATTGAGGATTTTTGCATCTATGTTCATCAGGGATATTGGTCTGTAATTCTCTTTCAATGCTGCATCTTTTTCCGGCTTAGGAATTAAGGTGATGCTGGCTTCGTAGAAGGAATTTGGGAGGATTCCCTCTTTTTCGATTGTTCTGAATAGTTTGAAAAGGATTGGAGTTAGTTGTTCTTTAAATGTCTGGTAGAATTCAGCAGTGAATCCGTCTGGTCCTGGGCTTTTCTTTGTTGGGATGGCCTTTATTACTGATTCAATTTCTATCTCAGTTATGGGTCTGTTTAGGTTTTTTGTGTCTTCCTGGTTCAGTTTAGGTAGGTTGTATGTGTCCAGGAATCTATCCATTTCTGATAAGTTTCCCTGTTTGCTGGCATACAAGTCCTTGTAGTAATTTCTGATGATTCTTTTGATTTCTGTGATGTCTGTTGTTATGTTTCCTTTTTCATCTGTGATTTTATTGATTTGCGTCTTTTCTTTTTTTTGTTAGCTGGGCCAATGGGGTGTCAATCTTGTTTATTTTTTCAAAAAACCAGCTCCTCGTTTGGCTGATTTTTTGTAATGTTTTTTTAGATTCAATCCTGTTGATTTCTTCTCTGATTTTAATTATTTCTCTTCTCCTACTAGCTTTGGGTTTGGTTTGCTGTTGATTTTCTAGATCTTTGAGATGTACTGTGAGCTCATCTATTTGGTGCCTTTCCAGTTTCTTGATGTAGGCACCTATTGCTATAAACTTTCCTCTTAACACTGCTTTTGCTGTATCCCACAAATTTTGGTATGATGTGCTGTTATCCTCATTTACTTCCAGGAAATTTTTGATTTCTCTTTTAATTTCTTCTATGACCCATTGTTCGTTCAGGAGCATGTTGTTCAGTCTCCGTGATTTTGCATGTGCTCTAGGGATTCCTGAGTTGCTAATTTCCAACTTCATTCCTTTATGGTCTGAGAAGTTGCATGGTATGATTCTAATTCTTTTGAATTTGCTGAGACTTGCTTTATGGCCTAGTATGTGGTCAATCCTAGAGAAGGTTCCATGTACTGCTGAGAAGAATGTAAATTGTTTCTCTGTAGGATGGAAAGTTCTGTAGATATCTGTTAGGTCCATTTGGGCTATGGTGTCATTTAAATATACTGTATCCTTATTGATCCTCTGTCTTGGTGATCTGTCTATCTCTGAGAGTGGAGTATTGAAGTCCCCCAGTACTATTGTGTTGGGGTCTAAGTCTCCCTTCAAGTCCCTTAGCAAATCTTTCAAGTAAACCGGCGCCTTGTAATTAGGTGCATATACATTGATAATTGTTATATCTTCCTGTTGAATGGATCCCTTAATCATTATATAGTGTCCCTCTTTGTCTCTCCTAATAGATTTTGTGGTAAAATTTATGTTATCTGATATTAAGATGGCTACGCCCGCTTTTTTTTCGTTTCTGCTGGCATGGTATATCTTTTTCCAACCTTTCACTTTCAGTTTGTATGGATCTTTGCTAGAGAGGTGTGTTTCTTGTAAGCAGCAAATAGATGGATTTTTTTCTCTAATCCAGGCTTCAAGTCTGTTTCGTTTGATTGGGCAATTCAAACCGTTCACGTTCAATGTGACTATTGATAAGTAGGAATTTTGTCCTGCCATTTGCCAAAGATAGTTTCTTATATCTAGTTTGAGTTTCCTATGATCTTTTGCTGTGAGGTTTCCTTCCTTTAGCTTCTTTCAGATTGATGACCGTGTTTCTGTGTTTCTGTGTGTAGTACATCTTTCAGGATCCTTTGTAAGGCTGGACGAGTGGCTACAAATTCTTTCAGTTTCTGTTTGCTGTGAAAGGTCTTTAGTTCACCCTCAATCACAAATGAGAGCTTTGCAGGGTATAATATTCTGGGCTGACAGTTTTTCTCTCTTAGTACCTGGGCTATGTCTCGCCATTCCCTCCTAGCTTGCAGGGTTTCTGATGAGAAGTCAGCTGTGAGCCTAATTGGAGATCCTCTGAAAGTAATCTGACGTTTCTCTCTTGTGCATTTTAGGATCTTTTCTTTTTGTTTCACTGTGGTGAATTTTATTACAACATGTCGTGGTGAGGTTCTCTTTTGGTCATGCTTATTAGGGGTTCTATGGGCTTCCTGTACTAGGATTTCTCTGTCCTTCTCCAAACCTGGAAAGTTCTCTGCTAGTATCTCTCTAAAAATGCCTTCTAATCCTTTCTCCCTCTCCATGCCTTCAGGAACTCCTAGAACTCGAATGTTGGGTTTTTTAATAGTATCCTGTAGATTTCCAACAATATTTTTTAGATTTCTAATTTCCTCTTCTTTTCTTTGGTTTGACTGTATATTTTCCTGTGCTCTGTCCTCTAAGTCCGATATTCTCTCTTCTGTTTTGCTGACTCTGTTTCTAAGGCATTCCAAAGTGTTAGTCACTTGATCTATGGAGTTCTTCAGTTCTGATTGGTTTCTCTTCACTATTAGACTTTCCTGTTCTACTAATTCCTGCATCGTATTCTGGTTCTTTCTTAAAGTTTCATTTTCCCGGGAGAGATTTTCTATCTTGTCCAGTAAGGATTTCTGTAGTTCAAGAATTTGCTTGTGAAGACTTCTAAATGATCTTATCATAAATTTTTTGAAATCCATATCTTGCATTTCTTCTATCTCGTCATCTTCATATTCTTGGCTTCGGGTGTTTTGTTTGTTTGGAGCTATCATTATGTGTTCATTATTCTTGTTTCCTTGACTTCTGTGTTTGTTGTTTCGCATTTTGGAGGGATTCTTTTAATTCTTCTTCCCTTACTGTGATTTTTTTTTTCCTTGTTATACTATGGCTTTGTTAAGTGGGCTGCCTGCTGTTGGTGGAGCCTTGGAGGTTTGAGCTGGGTGTAGCCCGAGGGTTCTGCTTAGTTCTTCAGGGTTAGTTGTGGTAGATCTCTATTTATTTATTTATTTTTATTATTTATTTTTTTTCTCCCCTCCGGAGGGAAGTAATACCATCCAGTTGCGCAGAGTTGATGATAGTTAGCTTCTAATCTCTGGCTTCTATGTGTATAGCGTCGCAGGCGCTTTTCAGGAAAAAAAAAATTTTTTTTTTTCTTTTTCCTCCCTCTGGTAATTTGAGTCCTTTTGCGGGATGGCTTTCCCCTGGATTAAGGGTATATGGTTGCACCACTCTCGGTTAGTGCTAGATGGCAGCAGCGCGCTGCCGCCACCGCGAGCCGCCACACAAGCCACTGCGCGCCCCCAGCGCTGCGAGCGCTGCCACAGTTCTTTAGGCCCGAATGTAAACAAAGAAAATGGCCGCTTCCCACCCTCTGCTGCTCCGATATGGGGGGGGGTGGAGGTGCCGTGGGCTCTTGTCTTATTTAGACTTTTAGTTAGTTTCCCCCCGTTGCGCTCTCTTCCCGCGGGGTGTCCCACGCTCTGTTCCCTTTCACACTTCCTCTCCCACTCAGCCGTGGGCGTCCCAGTGTCTGTCCCAGGGCGGGTTGGGGGAGGAGTGGCGGCTGGCGCTGCGGGACTGGGCGGATGCTGTCTCACCTCGGTATCCAGGACTGATGTGTCTGAACTTCCATTAAATCATCCGTTGGTCTGACCTAACTGTCTGGCTCCCCTTGGGCTGAAGCGTGGGGCTCCAGGTGCGCTCCACACGGGTCACCCACGCCTTCCCCGTCGGCAGCCCGCAGGATCCCTGCTGCCCCCTCAGGAATTTATCCATTTCTATGAGGTTTTCCAGTTTATTAGAAAGTAATTTTTCATAGTAATTTCTTAGGATCCTCTGTATTTCAGTGATGTCAGTCATAATGTCTCCTTTTATCTCTAATTTTATTTGAATTTTTTCTCTTTAACTGTAAGTTTGGCTAAAGATTTGTCTATATTGCTTATGGTCTCAAAAAACCAACCTTTTTGGTTTATCTTTCATATTTTTTAAGTTTCAATTTCATTTGTTTCTGCTCTGATCTTGATTTCTCATCTGCTGATTTAGGATCTAGTTTGTTCTTGTTTTTCTACATTTTTGAAATGCATAGTTAGAGCATTTATTGGAGTTTCTTAATTTAAGCACATAGTGATAAAAACTTTTTTTTTGAGATTTATTTATTTAAAAGAGTTACATAGAGAGAGAAGGAGAGGCAGAGAGAGAGAGAGGTCTTCCATCCGATGGTTCACTCCCCAGTTGGCCACAACGGCTAGAGCTCTGCTGATCCGAAGCCAGGAGCTTCTTCCAGGTCTCCTGTGTAGGTGCAGGGGCCCAAGGACCTGGGCCATCCTCCACTACTTTCCCACGCCACAGCAGAGAGCTGAATCAGAAGAGGAGCAACCGGGACTTGAACCAGTGCCCATATAGGATACCAGCACTGTGCTGGCCCCTAAACTTCCTTCTTAATACTGCTTTTTCAATATCCCACAGGTTTTGATATGTTGCACTTTCATTTTTATTTATTTCATAAAAGTTGATTTCCTTTTTAACCAGTGAACCGTTTGTCACTCAATAGCATGTTGTCTAATTTCCGTGTATTTCTGAATGTTCTATTCTGCTTGTTGATATCAAGTCTTATTCTCTGTGGTCTGAGATGATATGACATCTTTTTAAATTTACTGAGACTTGATTTGTGGCCTAATATATGGTCTATCCTAGAAAATGTCCCATGTGCTGATGACAAAAAGATTTGTATTCTGTGGCTATTGGATGAAACGTCTTGTAAAGGTCTCTTAAATCCATTCAACTCGTGTATCTTGGTTGATTTTCTGTCTGAATGATCTGTCTAATGATGACAATGGAGTGTTGAAGTGATCTGCTATTACTGTACTGATCTCTGTCTCTCTTTTTCTCTCTCTTCTGGTATAATAGTATTTTTTGTAAGGGTGGTCTTGTATTGGGTGTATATATATTTATGATCTATCTTCTTGCTGAATCAATCTTTCCATAAAATATAATTTCCTTTCTCATTGCTTTTTATAGTTTGTTTTTGTTTTATTGGGGGGTTATTTTTTAAGGAACACAAATTTCATAAATATAACTTTAGGGAGATAGTTATTCTTCCTACCATATCATCCTTCCCACCCCTCCTCCTCCTCCCTCTTCCCTTGCCAGTCTCATTCTCCATTAAGATTCATTTTTGATTAACTTAGAACACAGAAGACCAACTCTATACTAAGTAAAGATTTCAATAATTTGCACACAAACACACACATACACACATAGACAAAACTGTTTGAAAACTAGTTTTATAATTAACTCTCAATACAGCTCACTGAGGATAGAGGTCCTATATGGGGAGTTAGTGCACAGTGACTCTTGTTGTAAACTTAACAATCAGCACTCACGTATAATGTCAGTGACCACCCAAGGCTCTTGAAGTGAGCTGCCTTGGCTATGGAAGGCTTTTGAGTTCAAACACTGTGTCAGTATTTGGACAAGACCAAAAGCAAAGTAGAAGTTCTCTCCTCCCTTTAGGGAAAGGTACATCCTTGTTCGATGGCCGCTTCTTTCCACTGGGGTCTCATTCACAGAGATCCTTCATGTAGAACATTGTTTGCCACAGTGTCTTGGCTTTCCATGCCTAAAATGCTCTCATTGGCCTTTCAGCCAGACCAGGAAGACTTAAGGGCTGATTCTGAGGTCAGAGTGTTACTTAAAGCAATTGTTATACTATGAGTATGCTGTGTGGACTACTTCCCATGTTGGTCATTCTCTCCTTTTTAATTCTATTACTGCTGGGCACTTGATTCTATTTATTCGATCTCTTCAACACTTAATCTTATCTACATGTTCATTTTAACACTTAATATGATCATTTTAACAATTAAGATGGCATTTTTACCACCAATTTAATGGGATTTAGAGTCCCATGACAAGTTTTTAAATTGTACCCTTAGAAGTAAGTCCCTAGGAGTGTATGCAGAACTATACAGTCTTACAGCTATAAACTTCCTCCTCCCTCTTATTCCTACTTATTTTTTTCCTGAGATCTATTTTCAATTGACTTTATAACCATTTGATTAACTCTGTTAAGTAAAGAGTTCAGCAAAGAGTATGAAGAAAAAAAAACTGAAAAAACAAAATGAAACTATTCCTCTACAGTCAAGACAAGGGAGCTCAAGTCATCTCTTTTCAAAATGTCGATTTCACTACTACAGATCTCATTTTAGGTGCTCTATTAGTCCTCACAGGTCAGGTAGAATATATGGTATTTGTCTATTTGGGACTAGCTTATTTCACTAAGTATGATGTTTTCCAGATTCATCCATTTTGTTGTAACTGACCAGCTTTCATTTTTTTTAAAAAATTGTTTAGAAAAATTTCATTTTGTGTGTAGTATTACATAGTGTAACATATCCCATGATTTTTTTATCGAGTCTTTGGTTGACAGGCATTTAGGTTGATTCCATGTCTTAGCTATTGTGAACTGGGCTGCAATAAACATGGAGGTACAGATAGCTCTTTTATTTACTGATTTCATTTCCCCTGGGTAAATTCTGAGGAGTGGGGTGGCTGGGTCATATGCTAGGTATATATTCAGATTTCTGAGGTATCTCCATACCATCTTCCATAGTGGTTTTACCAGTTTACATTCCCACCAACAGTGGATTAGGGTGCCTTTTTACCTCACATCCTCTCCAGCATTTGTTGTTTCTCGATTTCTCTATAAAAGCCATTCTAACTGGGGGAAGTTGAAAACGCATTGTGGTTTTGATTTGCATTTCCCTGGCAGCTAGTGATCCTGAACATTTTTTCATGTGTCTGTTGTCCATTTGGATTTCTTCTTTTGAAAAATATCTGTTTAATTCCTTGACCCAACTCTTAACTGAGTTGTTTGTTTTGTTGTTGTGGAGTTTTTTGATCTCTTTGTAGATTCTGGTTGTTAATCCTTTATCAGTTGCATAGTTTGCAAATAATTTCTCTCATTCTGTTTGTTGCTTCTTCACTTTCCTGACTTTTTTCTTTTTTGGTTTACAGAAACTTCTCAATTTGAAGTAATCCCATTTGTGAAATTTGGTTTTGATTGCCTGTGCATCTGGGGTCTTTTCAAAATAAATAAATAAATAAATCACTGTGCCAGCATCTTCCAGAGTTTCCCCAATGTTCTCTAATTTGATGGTGTCAGATCGTGGATTTCTATATGCTTCCCGTACTTTCTTTCTCCAAATTAGGGAAGTTTTCTGTTATTATTTCACTAAAAATGCCTTCTAATCTTTTCTCTTTCCACATCTTCAGTAACTCCTAGAACCCATATGTTGTTTCATTTGATAGTATCCTGTAGATTCCCAAAGGGTTTTTTAGATTTCTAATTTCCTCTTCTTGTCTTTGGTTTGACTGTATAATTCTCTGTGCTCTGTATTCTAAGTCCAATATTCTTTCTTCTGCTTACCTGTTTCTGTTGTTAAGGCTCTCTGCTGCATTTTTTACTAGTTCTATTGAATTCTTCATTTCATTTTGATTTAAGTTCTCAATTTCATGGGAGAAATTTTCTTTCATGTCCTGTATGGATTTCAGTAGTTTGTGTATTTGTTTATAATAACTTCTATGTAATCTTATCAGTTTTTTTTTAATTCCATTTCTTACATTTCTTCTATCTCATCATCTTCACAATCTAGTCTTGAAGTGTTGTGTTCTTTTGGGGGCATCATGTTTTCTTCCTTATTCTTGGTTCTTGAATTGGTGAGTTTGTTGTTGGGCATTTGAGGAGATATTTGTTGCTTTCTTCTTTTGTTTTGTTTTAGGCTTCTCATGGGTGTGGCCAGGGAGCTATGTTCAGTTCTCTAGGATTAAGGGCATGCCTAAGGTGACACCAGGTTTGGTGTGGTATATCTGCTCTCCCTTTTTTTTTTTTTTTAATCAGAAAAGAATTTTATTCTGTTCAGCTGAGCTCCTTTCCTCAGAGGAGACCAGTGCCTAAGTCCTAGCCCCAGTGGGTATAATATTCATCTGCTCTGTCCCAAGGACCACACAAAGGATCTGTGCAGTCCTCAGTGTAAGTTCAGATTCCCCAGCAATGTCCCTGACCAGGTAACCAGGAAGCTCTGAGCACGTGAAATCTCCCACTATGCCCAAAGTCCCATCTACACTATGAGTCCTCCCACACACCCTCAGGTTTTTTTTTTCATAGTCCCAGTACAGAAGCCTCACACAGTCACAATCTCCTAGCCCCCCGTTATTTCTCCCCACAAGAGTCAGAAGTCTCTACTCGGCTGATTGCTGGGCATGGACACAAGCTGGTGCAGCTGTTACATATGTCCAACATGGTGCCCACTATTGGCTTGTTACAGGAAGCTGTTGTAAAGAGATCAGGGAGAGAAAAATGTGTCCATCCTGTGTTGCTGTGAATTCATTCTGAGAGGAGAAGCACGGTGGGGGCAAGAGGTGCGGAGTCACAACACAGAAATTGGGAGTCGGGTGAAAGCAGGCTAGAGGCAAGCAGCTCGCAGACTCATTTATTTCAGTTGGTACAGCAGCTTATATAGCCAAGGCAGCTAATCTGGTCAAGGGGCAGTTTATGCCATAACTAATCACTGCCTGTTGCCAGGCAGACTCCTTTGCCAGGTGAGTTCCAAAGCCATTTCCTGAGTAACTGATGCTTGCTTGCCAGCACCATATTTGTATGGCCTTCTCATTCCAACTGAAATAAATGAGTCTGCGAGCTGCTTGCCTCTAGCCTGCTTTCACCCAACTCCCAGTGTCTGTGTCTTGACTCTACACCTCTAGTCCCCACCGTGCTTCTCCTCTCAGAATGAATCCACAGCAACATTCCATCTACTCGTCCTTCCAAAACTGGCCATAATGGCCAGAGCCATGCCAATCTGAAGTCAGGAGCCTCTACCAGGTCTCCCACGTAGATGCAGGGGCCCAAGGACTTGAGCCATCTTCTGCTTTCCCAGGAGACAGCAGAGAGCTGGATCAGAAGTGGAGCAACCGGGACTTGAATCAGTGCCCTTATGGGATGCTGGCACTGTAAGCAGTGGCCCCACCCACTACACCACAGTGCTGGCTCCTCACCTTCATTCCTAATGAGAGCTTTGTGGGGTACAGAATTCTGGGCTGACAGTTGAGATCTCTTTGTGTGAGACCTTTAGCTGTTGGGCTGGAAGAGCGATGGTGTTTCTCAAGAAATACCAGCGACAGACCTCTGATGAGCATGTTCGTTTATTAGCAATTAGGCACAGACTTTTATAGGGTAAGAGGGGAAGACAAAACCTGGGGTAGTAACAATAATTCTATAGGGCAGAAAGGGCAGCATGCCAAAACATCCTTAACCAATCGACTTAGAGGTCACATAGGCCCCTTTGTGCAACCTGCCCACATCCGGAATATGGGAGTTATTCATCAGCTCTCTGTTTATCAGTTATAAAGGCACATCAACAAGGCTTCCAACAGGAAGAGGGGATGGGAGAAATGGGCCTAGAGCTCGTGCTGGCTGCCAGCAGCCAGGCTATGGGGTCCCTCCCAACCTCCCGCATGGGCAGAGCAGGCAGTCCCATGGGATCACCCACAGGCAGTTTTTTTTTTTCTTTTAAGACTTGGACTATATGTCACCATTCCCTTATTAATTTTTTTTTTGACAGGCATAGTGGGCAGTGAGAGAGAGAGAGAGAGAGAAATGTCTTCCTTTGCCGTTGGTTCACCCTCCAAAGGCCGGTGTACCACGCTGATCCGAAGGCAGGAGCCAGGTGCTTCTCCTGGTCTCCCATGGGGTGCAGGGCCCAAGGACCTGGGCCATCCTCCACTGCACTCCCGGGCCACAGCAGAGAGCTGGCCTGGAAGAGGGGCAACCGGGGCAGAATCTGGCACCCTGACTTGGACTAGAACCCAGTGTGCCAGCGCCACAGGCGGAGGATTAGCCTATTGAGCACTGGCCTCACCATTCCCTTATATCTTGTAGGGTTTCTTATGAGAAATCAGCTGTGAGTTTAATTGGAGATCCTCTGAAAATAATCTAGTGTGTTTCTCTTGTGCACATTTTAGAATCTTTATGTTTTACTGTTTGACTACAATATGTCATGGTGAAGATCTTTTCTGGCCATGTCTGCTAGGAGTTCTATGTGCTTCCTCTACTTGGACATATCTTTCGTTCTCCAAATTGCAGAAGTTTCCTGTAATTCTGCCTCACCAAGTCTGCTGTTAAGGTTTTCCACCACTTTTTAAATTTGATTTATTGAATTATTCATTTCTAATATTTCATTTTTATCTCTTTAAAAATCTCAATTTCATGTGAAAAATATTCTTTCATGTCATGTATGGTTTTCTTTAGTTTGTGGGTTTGCTTCTGATTGCTTTTGAGTAGTCCTATGATTAGTGTTTTGAATTCCATTTCTGGCATTTCCTTAATCTCTTCATTTTCACATTCTAATACTGAAGTGTTTTGTGTTCCTTTGGGGAGTCATGGTGTCTTCCTCTATTTTGGTACTTGAATTTCTACACTGATTTTTAGGCATTTGTAGACTTTTTGGTTTTCTTTTCTGATGGCTTTTATCTTTGGGTTATGTTTCTGTGGTTTAGTGGACTGTCTGCCCTTGCATTGAATACCAAGAGATGTGTGGTGGGTGTGGCCAGGGAGCTCTGGTCAATGCTCTAGTGTGGGTGAGTTTCCAGGGTAACACCCAGGTTGGGCATGATAGAACTCAATATCCATCTATACCTTACACCTTCTTATAAACCACCAAGTCCCCAAGGTCTCACCACATAAGGCTCCCCTAGTTGCTGGGTCCTTGCCGGTGGAGAGAAATATAGCTCCAACTAAGCATTTTGAACCTAGGAGGCTGCAGGAGCAGGTGCCCCACCATCCCACGTAGCTGCCCAGCCACCTCCCAGGCAGGCTCAAAATCAGTGGGAACTGTGGACCGTTCCCCATCAGAATCTCTAGATCACTGGCCGGCGCGGTGGCTCAACAGGCTAATCCTTCACCTAGCGGCGCCGGCACACCCGGTTCTAGTCCCGGTTGCCCCTCTTCCAGGCCAGCCCTCTGCTGTGGCCCGGGAATGCAGTGGAGGATGGCACAAGTGCTTGGGCCCTGCACCCCATGGGAGACCAGGAAAAGCACCTGGCTCCTGGCTCCTGGCATCGGATGAGCGCAGTGCGCCGGCCGCAGCGCGCCAGCCGCGGCGGCCATTGGAGGATGAACCAACAGCAAAGGAAGACCTTTCTCTCTGTCTCTCTCTCTCACTGTCCACTCTGCCTGTCAAAAAAAAAATCTCTAGATCACACGTGCACACTACAGCCACTGGTTGAACATTGCTGCCTGCTTGTCACCACCACTGGTACTGCCAATCAGGTGTCCCGTCTCAGCTGCTATGCACACACCCAAAGTTTCTGAAGCTGCTGCCCTAATCCAAAATGGCACCGTGCTCTCTCAGCCAGACAGCAGGTGCTGTTTTGGAGAGACTAGGGGGAATCAAACATCCCCTTCCACTTCCACTGGGTCCGCGAGTAACCACCAGCAACCGCCAGGCCCCAGGGCTCTAGTCTGGATGCATTCCATGTTCTCCTTCCAGCTCTGTTACCACTAGGTTGCTGCAGTCCAACTTCGCCTTCATCTCCCAACTGTTGCCCACTCCAGCTCTCTACTGCCATAGCTGTGCTCATAATCCTGCTCCTGCTCCAGCTCCACACAGGTTCATTCCACTTCACCTCCCCTCACAGGGCTTCCCCTGCGGTTTCCTCTCCTATTCTCCCCTGGGTGTGCACTTCCTCCACTTTTCACTGTTTATCCTTAGCCCGGCGAACCCTGTTGCTCCCTAATCCGCCATCTTTAAAAACCTTGGTTTGTCAATACATTCAGCCAATCTAAATCTTTTTGTTGAGGAATTTAATATATTTACACTCAAGGTTATTATTCATAGATAAGAATTAACAGGTGATTTTGTTGATTGGTTATGGATTATACCTGTTAGTGAATTTTGTAGTGCCATATGGTTTCCTGATGTTTATACTTCAAATGCAGGATTTCCTTCAGAATTTCTTGTAAGGCCGGTCTGGTGGAAAGATTCTCAGTTTTTATTTATGAGAGAAATACTTAATTTCTTCTTCACTTCTAAAGGCTAGCTTTGCTGGATATAATATTCTTGGTTGGATTTTTTTTTCCTTTTAAGACCTTGAACATATCATCCTACTCTCTTCTCACCTGTAAGGTTTCTACTGATTTTAACTCAGTATGTATTGAAGATCTTTTTTGTTTAAACCTGTTTGGGTTTTTTTTTTTTTTAAAGATTTATTTATTTGGAAGAATTACAGAGAAGAAGATGCAGAGAAAGAGAGGAAGGGGTAGGAAAGGAAAGAGAGAGCGAGAGAGAGAGTAATGGCCAGGACTGGGCCAAGCCAGGAGCCAAGAGCTTTATCCAAGTCTTCCACATTGGGTGCAGGGGCCCAGTGACTTGGGCCATTTTCTGCTGCCTTCCCAAGCACACTAGCGAGAGCTAGATTGAAAGTGGAGCAGCCAGGACTTGAATTCAGCAATTTTACCAGCTATGCCGCAGCACCACCCCTTGGGGTTCTTTGAGCTTCCTGTATTTGGATGTCCATGTATCTTTAAAGACCTAGGGAATTTTCTACTATTTGATTTATTGGGCTCTTAATGCCTGTTTTTTTTTTTTAATTTTTATTTGGCAGGTAGAGTTATAGACAGTGTGAGAGAGAGACAGAGAAAGATCTTCCTTCCGTTGGTTCACTCTCCAAATGGCCGCTACGGCCAACGCTGCACCAATCTGAAGCCAGGAGCCAGGTGCTTCCTCCCAGTCTCCAGTGTGGGTGCAGGGACCCATGCACCTGGGCCATCCTCCGCTGCCTTCCTGGGCACAGCAGAGAGCTGGACTGGAAAAGGAGCAACCAGGACTAGAACCCGGGGTGCCAGCACCACAGGTGGAGGATTAGCCAAGTGAGCCACGGCGCCAGCCCCTCTTAATGCTTTTTTCCTTCTCTTCTCCAGGAATCCCCACAATATGAATTCACATAGACTTTCTTCATTCTTTGTAATTCTTTTCTCTTTATTTTTGCCTGATTGTGTTATTTCAAAAGTCTTATCCTGGGACCAGTGTTGTGGCACAGGGCATAGAACTGCTGCCTGCCTTCCATGTGGGCACTTGTTCAAGTCCCGGCTATTCCTCTTCTGGTCTAGCTCCCTGCTAATGTCCTGGGGGAAAAACAGCAAAAGATGTACCTAGTATTTGGGCCCCTGACACCCACATGGGAGACGGCCCAGTCCTGGCTAGTGCAGCTATCTGGGGAGTGACCAGTGGGTGGGTGGAAGATCTCTCTCTCCCTTTCCCTGGAACTCTGACATGCAAATAAATCAATCTATTAAAAAAAAGTCATACTCCAGATCAGAAATTCTTTCCTCCACTGATTTATTCTGCTATTAAAGCACTCAGTCTATTTTATTTCAGTGATTGAATATTTCATCTCTGAAATTTCTATTAGTTCTTAATGATTTATTTCTCCTTGCTGAGTGTTTCATTCATGTCACTCATTTCTTTAAGCCACCTGACTATATTCTTTTGCATCACATCAAGTTTCCTTGCAATCACTATTTTGAACTCTATTTCTGACATTTCATAGACTTCCTTAAAGATCTAATTCTGAAGAACTATTGTGTTCTTTTGGAGGTCTCACACTAGCTTGCTTCTTAGGTTCCTTGTGTCCCTTTGTTGACAGCTACAAATCTGTTATAATAGTCCCTTCTTACTTATGGAGTATGCTATGGGGAAAGTTTATGGTTAAGATGGAATGCAGATGGCTGGCACCGCGGCTCAATAGGCTAGTCCTCTGCCTGCGGCGCCAGCACCCTGCGGTTCTAGTCCCGGTCGGGGCGCCGAATTCTGTCCTGGTTGCCCCTCTTCCAGTCCAGCTCTCTGCTGTGGCCCGGGAGTGCAGTGGAGGTTGGCCCAAGTTGTTGGACCCTGCACCCGCATGGGAGACCAGGAGAAGCACCTGGCTCCTGGCTTCGGATCAGTGCATTGTTCTGGCCGCAGGGCGCCGGCCACGGTGGCCATTGGAGGGTGAACCAATGGCAAAATGAATACCTTTCTCTGTCTCTCTCTCACTGTCCACTCTCTCACACACACACACACACACACAAACAACGGAATGCAGGGTATTACTTGTTGCTCTGGCTTTGGTTCTAGGTGAGCACAGAAATGTAGCCTCTGAGTGATTCGTTTTGCTTTAATCACAGTCAGCTATGTCTATAAGTGACAGAGTGGTCTAGTCCACTGCAGCCTGTAGGGGTAGAAGCGTGACTTTGAGGCGAATGTGGACTTCCTAGTGTGTTATCCTCAGCTCCCTGAGAGTCTGAAGTCCGTTACACTGGGGATTTTGATAGAGCCAGTGCCTCGTTGCTGGTTCTGCAGGAGCCAGAGGGGCTGTCCCCTCGCCCCACTGGAAGCCTGAGTGAAGCTGGGGCTTGTGTCACCAAAGCTTTGGCAGTCGGAGTATGTGATGCACATGGGCTCCTCCTCAGGTCCTGCTAGGGGAGTGCAACTAGTACTGGGGCTTATAACTCCAACAACCATAGTTCCAGGACCAGGGGATGTGAACTGAACCCGCTGCAGCCCCACAGGTTGACTACAAGGCATACAAATTCTGCACTGGCAGGCATGGATCTACAGAGGTGGAATGCAGGCAGGTTCTTCCCTAGGTCTCCTGGGTAGATTCTACTGGGTTTGAGGAAAACAGTGCTGACTGTTACAGTGCTGGCATTGCAGGGTACACTGAGCTCCTTACCGGTATCTCCCAGGTAGAGATCAGGTGTTGGGGATAGTGGTAGCCACCTGTCTGAAAGTGAGTATGGAGTACTCCAAAGCGTTTAATACCAGCATCAACAGTCCCAGTTTTACAAGGCACAGATGACCCCTAGCTCTCATGAGGCACATAAGAGTGTTGCTGGGGTTTGTGTCCAGGACTCCCAGCACCAGGAGTGAAGAGGGAAAGATGGTACTTCATCAGTCTGGATTTTTTATGGTTGCTGATGATGCTGGCCCCAAGAAGCTGAGGGGAATCCTCCCAGTTCATGTAAAGTACATAAGCGTTGCTCTGGTGCTTATTCCAAAACTTCTACAATGGCAGGATGCAAGGTATCTCCTTCTGCCCACAAGTTTCCCTGTCTCTGGCTCCCCTCACTGGTGACAGTGGAGCAGAGATCAGCTGAGAGACTGCGCTACTGAGTCCTGTGCTCTGCTCTGCAGGGGTGAGGGTGGGGAGAGAGGCAACATGGTTTCCTTCTTAAGAGCCCAGCTGTCACTCAGACTCCCGTCAACTCCCCAGGCTGGAGTTTAAGTCACTGGGGATACTGTGAAATTCTCCATCTGGTGCTGCCAATGGTGGGTGTGTGGCAACTTCTTCCTACCTTGACCTGGGAAGATGGCATCTCCCAGCAGGTTATGCCATACAGCCGCCTCATCAACCTGTCTGTCCTCTTTCCCTGCTGTCCCACAGAGTCTCTGTTCTGTTCCATCACTTCACTGAAAATTTCTGTCAGCCAGCCCCCTGGAAATGAGATATTTCTGACGTAGCGTGCGTTCTGACCACTTGGCCAACTTGGATCTAATAACTGAGGATAAAGCCCTGTTGATTTTTAAATCTACCTATTCTTGACCGGGGATCCCAGGGAGATGGTGACATTTCCAAAGCCATGGAGACTCCAAGTTTCTAGTAGGAGAAGAGTTGCATTTTCACACAGGTTTCTGTCACACTCTGCCTTTTTCGGAGAATACCTAAGGAAGCGGACTTGGGGTCTGGAATCCTCAGGTGCCCAGGACTGCCTCTCACAACCGCCCCAGGTTGAAGACTCATGAAATCAAGGAAGTTCACCTGCTTCTCATAAAATTGTGGAAAACTTGAGATTCACAGAGGAAAACATCTGTTCAAGGAGATCTGGGGAAAAGTGACTGGCAGGGACAGGCATATGGCACAGAGGTCGAGTCACTGCTTGGGGTGCCCACATCCCATACTCGAGGGCCTGGTTCCTAGGCCAGCTATTATGTTTCCAATCCAGCTTCCTGTCAGTGTGCACACTGGGCAGCAACAGATGATGGCTGAAGTATTTGGGTCCCTGCCACCCTTGTGGAACTCCTGGATGGTGTTCCCAGCCCCTGGCTTCTGCCTGGTCCAGATGAGCTGTTTAAGTATTTGGGGAGGGAACCAGTGGTTGAAAGATCTCTGCCTCCCCCCAACCCTTCCACGTTTCTTGGTGTACTCCAAGCCATGGGTGAAGAATGAGAACTAGGATTATAGTGGGATTCTGGGTGTTGAGCACTCTGTTACTAACCTATAAAGTAGACGTTTTCTCTATTCTTCTATTCTACCAGACTCAAAACTTTAGTATGTCAAAGTCAACAAACCTTGTCAATTCCAGTATTAGATTTGACCCCATGTAGATACAACTTTAAGACCCATACTCTCCTCATTCTGCTCCTATACAAATGGAAGATATAACCATTTTTAAAAAATAACTGGGAACTGAGTTGACTCCAATAAACAGATTGCTCCAAATAGAATGAGACCATTCCCTCCACAGATGCCTCCCACACCATGTGGTTGATTGTTGCTTTTTTGTTAAGGGAAGGTATCAAGAAGGACCAAACAGAAACATCAAAGCTTGGAATTCTTGATGTTTTCTTAGCTGAGCCAATATTCTGGCTTAAAAATTCAGTGGGTCTTGGGCTAGTGTGGCACTGGTGTGAGCCTTCATGAGGCTCCTCCAGTCCAGGACATATCACATATCCTGTCCCCAAGCACAGGCCAGCTGCAGCTCTCACAGGAAGTATGTGCTAATGGCACTGAACAAACTCATTTGGTGTTCAGAAGAACATGAAGTTACTTAATTGTATTGCCAACCCCTTCGAGTTTAAAGGTCAGCTCAAAAGTTTAAGATGTGTCATAGACAATTTTGGAGTGTGGTCTTGTCACAACATAAGCTATGCTCTCCACCATTGCTAGAACATAAGCAGATATACTTTCCTGGGTGGGCTATGCAGATAAATTCATGTGGGTAGTCCCTTTGAGTCAACACTTCCACTTCTAGAACTCTATCCTAAGGGGGAAAACAAATAATAAGGCAGCATAAAGGTAAACGCAAGGATATCCATTAGAATGTGATGGTAGAAAACCAGAAAACCTAAATGGCCATTAATTTGGGATTGATTAAATTAGACAATCACAAAATATGCAGCCTTTAAAATGTTATTTAGTTGACATGGATCATGTGCAAAATATAGGAAGTGAAAACGTCCATTTTAAGACAATATCTAGAGACCAGCTCAGTTTTATAAAACCATCTGCCTAGAAGTAGCCTTGGTAGGTGTAGACTATACTGGTCACATGTGACATTCCAGGCGATGTCTGTCCTCAATTATTTGGAATGTTTCACAGAGAGCATTTCCAATTCCATTATTGAAACATACATGTAATTTTCAAAGTAACCAGAATGAAATTAGCTTCTGAAAAACTGTTTTTCTGAAAAATAAGGCTTATTTTAAACTACAGATGAAAACTATGGCAAATTGTCGCTAACAACCTCACCAGAAACACAAGAGCATGACTTTACAAAAGTATGAGTTCTTATTAAGTTGAAAATAAGTATCTGAAAAGATACAGAAACTATCTACTACTTCATCTAAATGCTAAGAGTTGCTGAGACCTTTTCATTTTTAAAAAATTGTTAGAAACTCTCTTAGTAACATTCAAATGATTTGCATTACAAGGATAATTTGAGCCTTTTCTATTTTTAAAAGGCACTTGGTATCCAAGAGGACATGGTGATGTTGGGGCCTCAGACTAGTTTTAATGGCAAAGTAATTATCTATACAAATGCACTGAGCCTTGTAACATAATCAAGGACCACTGATCTTCAAAGACATCTTCCAGCTTTAGCCTTTAAGAATTTCATTTCATTTGGGTTAGAATTTCAATATATACAGTAATACAGCTCAGAATTCATTTTAGGATTAACTTAACCACAGATTTCTCTTCAAATTATTTCACTGGATTATTTCAGAAAATGAAGCAAATAGGTAAATAAAGCCAGAAAATTTAAGAGGCTATTGAAAACAAATGACAGTAATTGAATGCCTCCCCCATGCTCGGCATTGTACTCTCACTTCAGACTAATCTTTACAGTTCTGGAAGACTGATCTGGTCTCTATTTTACAAACTAAATTAAAAATGACTTAGAGTGACTTGCCCAACACCATCCAGTACCGTAGAACTGGAATCCAATCCAAGGTCTGTGAGGGTTAGCAGTCCTTTTGCCCTTTGAAACTCTCCCTTTCGCAGGTTAATGCACAAGGCAGAGCGTGCACCAGTCAAGGACGGAAAGTCTGAAACAACTGACTTCGATAATGTGAAGGTTTTATTTCTCTGAGTGCAGAAGTGGGTGGGCAGGGCTCCTAGGGTCCCTTGCAGGGATGGGGAATGCCTGGCCCACGGGCCATATCAGGCCCACAAAATCATTTGGTCTGGCCCTACCAAGGCAACTGAAGGCAGGATTCAAAAACCAGTTAGCCTCTATCAGGCTGATTTTTAATGTGATCATTTTGTGTGGCCCATGAATGATGTTAGATACCCAAATGGCCCCTGCAGAAAAATGTTCCCCGCCCCTGCAGGTGTCAGCGTCTGAAGCTCCTAAGCTTTCGTTGCACCACCCTGATGATCTGTGAGCCCACACATGGGCTGCAGCCACCCCTCTTCATTCAAGCTGGCAGAAGGCAGGAGCAAGATATAAGCCCTGTCTTCAAGGACACGTCCCAGATGTTGCTGGGCCGCAAGCCAGAGCTGACACCGGTAGGAAGGGAGACTAGAAAGGTAACCTTCATGTCCCAGGGGGCTTTGTACCCAACTACAAACCAGAGTTCCGACAGAACAAATATGGGGGGGGGGGGGGACAACGACCTCTGCATGCTGTGCTTATGGAATATGCCAACAATAAAAGGAATTTAGGCCCCCATCTCCCCCTGCATGTAAGTCAACATTCTGCCGGTGAAGCGGAGCATTAACCTGCCTTTATGTGTTTGAACTATCTGCAGATAGCCAGAGTGACAAATTCCCATGTGCTCCCATCCGGAATTAACAGATACTAATGATTCCTTAGTTAGCACAATGAGAAAGGAAAAGGCCGTGGATAGATGAGGCTGCTTTTGCAGCCAGGCCCAGTTCCACTTCTTTCCAAGAGGCCATTGCTTTTCTGAGTGTCTCTTCCAATTTCTGTTTCTATGCTTTATAGAAATATCAGCACAGAATTCTAAAGCTATAAACAGCACGCATTTCATCTTCTGCAATAGAAGATGATCTTTCGACGGCTATCCACATTCATATTACAGACTGTTTATTCTTAACGTCTCAGCTGTTTGCCAACTTGTAAGCAGGCCAGTTTGTCCATTTTTTTGACCACAAGCAATCTGGATTATTTTCAGCTTTTCCTACAAAAAAATAAAAAATTGAGCTGAGAGCATCTCCTTGTATGCATGTGCATGCATTTCTCTAGAGCACTGTTTCTGACTTTAATGAGCATGTGACTTGCTTGAGAGAGCTTGTGAACCACAGGTTCTAACGTGGCAGGCAAGGATGAGCCGCCTGGTGTAGCCCATGCTGCTGCTCCACGGACCACACTTTGGTCAGCAGGGCTCCAGTTAGGCACCCAGAATGCTGGGTCACCGGCTTTGAAAATCTTCAGCTTCATCACCAAACTGAACCAATCTTTCCTCCAAAAGAAATGTTTCTCTCTCCATTCATGCCAACACTTGGCCTTATGAGACTTCTTTGCCAACCTGAGATCAGGAAAGAATGATTGTCACATTTCCCTATTATAAGGGACAGTGATCATCCTTTTCACACTTCTGGACTACTCAAGCTCCTTCTCACACACAGCTTGCCCATTTTCTTCAAAAAAATTTCATATTAGTAAGGCAGAGTTAGAGGCAGAAGTTGAGAGAGAGGAGGGAGGGAAGGAGAGGGAGAGAAAGGGAGAGGGGGAGAGACAAAGGGGGAGGGGAGGGAAGGGACGGAGAGGAGGAGAAAGAAAGGGAGAGGGAGGGGTGGGGGGGGAGAGAGAATATGAATCTTCCATCCATTGGTTCACTCTCCAAATGGCCACAATGGCTGGAACTGGGCTGAACCAGAGCCAGGAGCTTCTTCTGGGTCTCCCACGTGGGTGCAGGGGCCCAAAGACGGGCCATCCTCCACTTCTTTCTCAGGTGCATTAGCAGGGCTGGATCGGAAGTGGAGCAGCTGGGATTTGAACTGGTGCCCATATGGGATGCTGGCACTGCATGCGGGGGCCCATTTTTCTAATGTAGCCATCTGAAGGATCCTGGGGGCTCCTTGAGACCCATTCAAAGGGCCTGCAAGGACCCTCCTTTTCCAATTCCTTGTCCAGGCGAGGCTGGATTTTCTTGCTATACTTTAACCCAAACACAGAGTAAATTGACTGCAGGAACAGGTATGAGAATCTAGTTGTCTTCTACTAAGGTAAACATTAGAACTTTACAAAACTGTAAAATACCACTCTCCTCAGTAATTTTTCCCATAATTATTTAGCATCTATTCTTAATTCATTTAATCTCTCCATTTCAATTCTAACACATTAAATATCCACATAAACTCACATACAGAAAAACCTTTTGCAGCTCTCAATTGTTTAGTCTAAAGGGGTCTTGAGACTGATCTGAGAACTGCAGCTCCAATGCTGTCATTTCTCACTGATCTGTAGGGCACTGTTTCTTAAGGAACTTTGGACACTAATCCTTTGTCAGTTACTTGTTTACGTTCTAGCGTTTTCTCTGACTCTGTAGCTTGTCTCTACTTATGGTGCCTTTCATTCTCCAGAAGTCTTCATTGTGAAGCAGTCCTGTTTTCCTAGAGGGTGTGCTTTCATGTCCTGTTGTTAAAAAAAAAAAAAAAAATCCTTCTCTTTTGCGAAACTATGAAGATAATCCTAGCTATTGTAAGTTTTGTTTTTCATATGTAGATCTTGATATTTGGGGGGAAGAGTGTGACAGTACATGTTGTTTCCACCATAAACGCAGTCATGATCTCAAAAGCCAACTTCTCATATATGCATGGGCCTCTGGGCTCCACATTCTCAACAGCTATCAAGTTATTTTGACACCCATCACACGTTAATATTTTAAAAATATTCTTTGATATTCTTGGGACAAATCCATGCCTCTCCCTCTGTTTTTCACAACTATCCTGATTCTTCCTAAAAACACTGTTTTCCCCATGTAACAAGCCTGGGGGTTTAACAAAAGGATTCCTGAATGCAGAGTCAGGGCAGCTGCCCCCACCCAGCTGGGGCTGTGGAGCTCCTGGGTCCCCAGCTCAGCTGCCTCTGTGGAAGCGGAGACCTGACAGTCATCTCGACTTTGTCCAGCCCTAAAAGCTAATTTTAGTACAAAGACATTAAGCAAAATTAAAGGCTGAAAAATGAGCTAACTACTGAGCAAAGATCCTTCAGTGTTGCAGATTACGGAAAACAGAACTTGTCAGTTAAAATGTCCTATTATTTCATGTTGAAATTTTGAATTAGCATCATAACAACATTCTCAGGGCTATGGGTTGCTCTGAAATAAAACTATAGCCTTTTTTTTTTTTAAGACTTATTTAAAAGAGCCACACAGAGAGGGAAAGAGAGCAAGAGAGGGAGAGGTCTTCCTTCCACTGGTTCATTCCCCAAATGGCCACAACGGCTGGAGCTGCACTGATCCAGAGCCAGGAGCATCTTCTGGTCTCCCATGTGGGCACAAGGGCCCAAGCACTTGGGCCATCCTCCACTGCTTCCCCAGGCCACAGCAGAGAGCTGGACTGGAAATTGAGCAGCTGGGTCTCGAACCCATGCCCATATGGGATGCTGGTACTGCAGGAGGCAGCTCCAATCACTATACCACAGCACTGGCCCCAAACTACAGCTTTCTATAAGAATTTTATTTTCTGTATGAGTTTAATAACAATTTCAGGGACAACCTTATACAAAAATTAATTTCTAACCTGGGAATACTGCAGGGGAGGAATCAGAATATAAACTTACAATACAATCCTCCTCCTAAGTATTCTTTTTTTTTTTTTTAATTTTTTTTTTTTTTTTTTTTGACAGGCAGAGTGGACAGTGAGAGAGAGAGACAGAGAGAAAGGTCTTCCTTTAGCCGTTGGTTCACCCTCCAATGGCCCCCGCGGGCGCACCGCGCTCATCTGATGGCAGGAGCCAGGTTCCAGGTGCTTTTTCCTGGTCTCCCATGGGGTGCAGGGCCCAAGCACTTGGGCCATCCTCCACTGCACTCCTGGGCCACAGCAAAGAGCTGGCCTGGAAGAGGGGCAACCGGGACAGAATCCAGCGCCCCGACCGGGACTAGAACCTGGTGTGCCGGCGCAGCAAAGGTGGAGGATTAGCCTGTTGAGCCACGGCGCCGGCCCTAAGTATTCTTATAATACTAAAGTGCCAATATTCCTTCAGCAGCAATCAAATGGACATGAACTCTACTGTGACTAAACTTCCACCAACTCACCTGTTTAACAACTTTTGTGACCAAAGTCAGAAATTAGCAAAATGGCTGTGGTTATTTTTATTTTTTGGACAGAGTGGACAGTGTGAGAGAGAGAAAGGTCTTTTTCCGTTGGTTCACCCCGTAATGGCCGCTGCGGCTGGCGCACTGCGTTGATCCGAAGCCAGGAGCCAGGTGCTTCTCCTGGTCTCCCATGTGGGTGCAGGGCCCAAGCACTTGGGCCATCCTCCACTGCAGTCCCGGGCCACAGTAGAGCTGGATACGAAGAGGAGCAACCAGGACAGAATCCAGCACCCGGACCGGGACTAGAATCCAGGTCTAGAACCCAGGGTGCCCGTGCTATAGGCAGAGAATTAGCCTAGTGAGCCGCGGCACCAGCCATGGCTGCGGTTAAGGATATTGCTTCTATTTTGAAACAGGGAAACTCTAAATGGGCTTCATAGAGAACTGCCAGGTTGGGTATCGATTGAATTATAGAAAGATTTCCTCTAACTCTTTCCCTCCCGAAACCTCACTCTACACATCTCCACACCTGAGCTAACTGCAATCAAGGCAGTTACTACTGACCTTTAATGAGATCGTTATAAAATGTGTGCCCGTGTATTTCGGAATACGGCTGTGCCTCAAATGAAATGGAATGTCTGTGATTCACCCACACTGCTATTTTGCCCTGACATAAAATGTGATATGTTCCCATTTTCCTCTCCAGAAGTAAATTTAGGAAGCATGTAGACTATTTTGACCTTCATTCTGAACCCGTATGATGAAGGGAGACAATATTATGCTAAGAACAGTGTTAAAGGTAAGAAAAATTAGGTTCTGCAAAGATTGTTTCTCAACATTCAGGATGAGAAAGAGATTTCATTTCCAGTCACAACTGAAGGAAATCCGTTGAAAATTATGGTTGATTTTTGTCAATCTGAATAAAAGTTACAACTCCAATCAGTGTTACCTGCATGGTGAGAACGAGGGAGAGTAAAGGAGGCCTAAGGGATGTCTGTGGCTCATTCTCTGCCCTCCGCGATGACTTCGTATTTTTACTGCAAAGTAACGTGTGACTAATGTGTCATCCCACTCATTGTCAGGCCAATTTACCTACTTCAGATTAGAGGCAGGAAGAGACTAGAAGATACAAAACTGGCTACTGTCTCCCAGAAGAAATCCAGAAAGGAGGGCGAAAATAATAATTACAAGGAGTTAGTGACAGAAGTTGGCAAGAAATAAAGATAAGGAAAAGAAAAAATAATACTGAATGATGGAAAAAAACAGAACCAAAATTTCTAAGAAACCCCATGAAGGAAACATCGCTCATTAGTCAGCAGATATTCTAAGCCATCTGCTACCTTGTTCTACCAGGCCTGGGGAGGAAGTGCCATGTAAACTGATTTGCTTCCTACTCCACAATTCAAATAGATCTTGTTGTTAATTACCAGTAAAATATTAAATCAACAGAGTGAAACCCTGAAGCAGTATTACTCTTGGAATACAACCATCTATGTACAATTAACTAGCTATCATTGTCCTTGAGAAAAAAACCTTACAGTAATCAATAATCAGTTATAAATAAATTGGAGGCTGGCATTGTTGAAAAGCAGGTAAAGCTAACACCAGCATCCCAAATGGGCACTGGCTCATGTCCCAGCTGCTCCACTTCCAATCCCCCTCCCTGCTAATAGCCTGGGCAGAGCAGTGAAGGATGGCCCAAGCGTTTGGGCTCCTGCACCAACGTAGAGACCTAGATGAAGCTTCTGGCTCTGGATTGGCCCAGCCCTGGCTGTTGCAGCTATTTGGGGAGTGAACCAGTGGATGAAAGATTTTTGTCTCTCCATCTCTCTAACTCTGAATTTCAAATAAATAAACCTTTAAAAATAAAAAAAGGCCAGGAGATTCTTCCAGGTCTCCCATATGGGTAGTAATGGCCCAAGCACTTGGCCATCTTCTGTTGCTTTTCCCAGGACATGAGCAGGATCAGAAATGGAGCAGCTGGGACATGAACCAGCACCCATATGGGATGCAGGCATGGCGGGCAGCATCTTTACCTGCTATGCCACAATGCCAACCCTAAAAAATAATTTTAAAATCAATTTAGAGTCATGAGGTCAGGTAGAAAAAAATCTAATATTTTTAAGAGACCTGACAGATTATGAATAAAATATAAGTTATTCAAAATATGAAACTCACAAAATACAGCAGAAAAGGGCATTTTTATGTGTTAAAATAATTTATTTCTCCCTGTACATTTCTGTTCACACAAACCAACAGAAATCAATACACACTTTACAATATTTACCTGTCTTGAGACATTCAAGTCAATCCAGATGGCAAAAGTATAATTCAATCACTAGTGAAATGTTTAAAAAATATATATTAAACAAAAAATGTTTTTTACAAGATAAAAAATAATCTTCCACAATGCAATAAATTGCAGATCACTGAGATTTTAACTCTTTAGATGATTTCAGTTCAGTTTTTGGTTTCAAAAATCTAGACACAGCCAAAAAGAAAAAAAGGTGTTGCCAGACTTTCTATCTGTTTTTACGTTTCTCTTTCTTGCTTCGACTGCTCGTTACACTGTTTAAAGATGATGATGATGAAGGTGCTCTTGCATGACCTGTGGCCTTCAGATGGTCAAAGAGTTTATTTCGGGATGGAAATTCACTGTGGCAGGTTGTACAGCTGATAAGAACATCACTCTGAGAAAGGGGGAAAAAAATTCAGACAAAAGCCAAGTGTTATCATCGAGAATACTGTTCATGCCAAGATAAAACACCGTTTATGTTGCTATTCCTTGATGTTTTAACAAAGCAGGGGCAACAAAGGCAGATGTTCTTGGAAGTTAAATTCCACCACGTCAGTGGTGCCCACCACAGGGGATAGTTTGTGTTTCACTATGCAGAACCTGACTCATGTAATTCTTATCACCACAGCTTCAGGCTGCCAAGTGATGGAAAACAGTATTAGTAACTATGCTAGTACAAACTAATATTTCCAATGTGCTTGCTTGCTTTTTACTTTAAAGGAAACAAAAGTAGCACTTAGATAAATTCTGCATCTGTCAAACAAAACTGCTGAAGGAGCCAGGTCTCTGCAGAGTCTATGGAGAAGGGCTCACTCTATCCGCGGTCACATCTTTGGAACAACATACTGCGTAAACAACATGGCCCACTGAGGAGACGTCACACGGTTTTGACCTACCCCAGTCGGGGGTTCAGCAGGTACTCGAACAGATTTTTTCGTGTCTTTGGTTTTCTTCACTTTGGGTTTAGGAACACTGTAAAATAAATTCAGCATAGTCCAATAAGGTACCTATTTTAGTTGTCATCTTGCTCCCAAGAACCCCTTGAAAGAGATAAACTTCAAAGGACAATTCACTAATTTTAAGGGCTATTTTAATTAAATGTCACATTCATATGAATAAACAACTTTAGAGTCAAAACTAGAAATTAAGGGATGTATGAGACTCCTAAAATACCTCAATGTTCAAAATGCAGAAGCGGGGTAGCTGGGACTTGAACCAGGCCCTCCCATATGAGATACAGGCTTAACTGCTGTGCCAAATGCCCGCCCCAGTGCCTGCCTTATTCGACAGCAAGAGCCCTATTGGTCCTATGCACACTGCTGTCCCCTTACTGCTGCTCCAGTGTGGCGCATTTCAACTCCACCTGCGCTTGAACTCTTCCAAGGTCCTGTAACAGGAACCCCAGGCTGCTTATTTGGATCTCTCCTCAAGGAATAAGAAATGGTTCCCCTTTTAGAGGAACAGAAGAGGAGGGAAGGAGACAGGACTATCTCCCCAAGGGAGACCGACACCATGATGGAACTTGATGAGTGACGCTGCAGGAGCCTATCTATCCTGAGTATCAAGGATTCAGGATCAAGACAAGGTAAGAACCGCAGTAGGAAAAGGGAAACAACACAGTCAAATGGACTGCTTTCTGATTCTGCCCATGTTCCCGCAACGTCTCCAAGCATATTCCTCCAGCATTCTCTTCCTGACACCTCATCTGTGTGCGTGGGGATAGAGATGTCTATATATATATATATGTACACATATACATGTGAAACATTATCCTTACTATCAATATTCAGTAATTGCAAACTAATAAGCAACTTTGGCTTACTTTTTAGGTTCATTTTTTTGATCATCACATGGTTTGATAGTCTCCACAACACTGACATTTTCTTGGGGGCTATCTCCCAATTCTTTAGCACTGTCTTGATTTAAGTTACCATCTTTTGGATCAATTGTTACTTCTTCTCCAGTTCCATTTTCATTGAAATTGTCATCATAATTCTAGGTAAAACACACATGCATTACAAGATACATGGCATGTCGTAATAGTGGCTTCTTACATGAGGTTCCCAAGTAGCTATAATAAGCAATGATAATCTCTCACATACTCTAGCAGGAGAATATCTTCAGGGAATAAATAGAGGAACAGGTAAGTTAAAAACAGATGCTCATTAGAGATTAAATTAGGAAAAACTGAAAATAGTCCAAATGTTCAGGAAAAGTACAACATATTAGCAAAAGTGCAAGACAGAAAATTGTACATACAATCCAATCACAACCTAATTCAACATGAACTAATCTCTATTGGCAGAAATAAGGATATATTTATACTTATTTATTTGAAAGCCAGAGTTACAGGAAGAGATCATCTATCCACTGGTTCTCTTCCCAGATGGCTGCAATGACCAGGCTGAAGCTAGAAGCTGCTTTCAGATCAGGCCATCGGCAGGGAGCAGGACTGTCTAAGTGGAGAACCAGTGCCCACAGGGGATGCTGGTATACCAGGTGGCAGCTTTACCCACTATACCACAATGCTGGCCCCCGATATTTATACTTTTCTATATTTTCCAAATGATTGGCAATAAGCAACTATTATTTTTACAAAATCAACAATGAACAGACAGTTTTACGAAAGATACCCTTAGTGAAGTTCTGTGCACCAGGTAACTGTTTTGGTTCATTTTTGCCACATTTGTGTTCTCTCTCGTGAGTCTACGCCACGTATTTTTTTAAGGTCAAAAACATTCTCCCCCAGATCCACAACACTCAAGCACTTCACAGTGGTATTATCTGTTATACAGTCCACATTCAAGTTTACCAACTATTTCCTTTTCTGTAACCCAAAATGGGAACTCAAGAAGAATTCCAACTGTTCCATATTTTCTTCCGTGATATTGAAAATGATTGTTTTGTAGAACACCTCATAATTTGGCTTCATTTGTTAATCATTAGATTCAGATTAAACATTTGTAATAATAATGCTGTGTCAGTTTGTCCCACTTCCCAGTGAATAAGTGATGACTCGGTTAGGTGGTACTATCACTTATTTCTCTACAGAAAAGGCCCTGTTCCTTTTTTAGTTAATAAGTAATTTGCAGGGGCCGGCTTTGTGGCACAGCACACTAAGCCTCTGCATGTGGCACCAGCACCCCCTATGGGCACCAGTTTCAGTCTGGCTGTTCCTCTTCTGGTCCAGCTCTCTGTTATGGCCTAGGAAAGCAGTGGAAGGTGGCCCAAGGGCTTGGGCCCCTGCACCCATGAGAAGCAGCTCCTGGCTCAGCTCTACCTGTTGTGGCCATTTGGGGAGTGAACAAGCAATGGAAGACCTTTCTCTCCCTCCTTCCCTCTGTAACTCTACCTCTCAAAGAAATAAATCTTTAAAAAGGTAGTCTGCGGAGTCCGACTTTGAGACTGTGTGACTAGCCTTCCTACAATACCCATCTCCTGATGGGTGTGGCATTGATCGATGACTTTCTTAGTGGTAACAGAACAGGGATTTTTCTCGCCATTATTTTGCCATTCACATTTGTATTAACTCTTAGTCTTCTACAAGGAAGTTTTCCCACCTCCTTTAACAAAATCAATGTGTGAAAACTTAGGACCATTATTCCTTTCACTAACTCAAATTTTCTCCAATTGGCAGGTCCTGCAAGCTGGCTTCTGAGCACTTGTTAGTTTTTATTTTTAGCACAGGATGCTCTCGGCTGGCCTTTCATCGTCTTGGTCTCAGCCTGGAACCCACCATTTCTCAAGCGTTTTCCTGGGAAAGGGAACTTAAGAAACCCAGGTGCGTGCACAGCAAGACGCCTTCGCAAGGTACTCATAATGGGCACTGCTAACACTCTCACGGCTTTTTGACAATGCCCACCGAGCACACCACCACTCCTCAATCTGTATTTCCCTTCTCTCACAAAGAGAAATGTGGCTCCCTAGAGCATTAAGGTATTTACTGGGTGCAAACAAGGGGCAGAGCTGTTTGGTGCACTGGTCAAGGGTACCTGGGTTTCAGTCCCAGCTGTGCTTCCAGTCCACTGCCAAAGCAGACCCTGGGCAATAGCAGGATGGCTCCTAGCTAAGTCCCTACCACTCAACTGGGAGATTTTGATTGAGTACCCAGATGCCTGGCCCAGCCCAATAAAGTACTAGGTGTTCTTTTATAATCCTCAGTGGCTTGTGTAATTTTTTTTGACCATCTATACAGAAAACTTCCCCAATCTGAAATTTTAAGAATCTCAGTATTTACTGCCTTCATCTATTTGAAAAGCTAAGAGAGATCTTTCATTTTCTGGTTCACTCCCCAAATGTCCACAACAGCCAGGCTGGGCCACACTAAAGCCAGAACTTCATCAGGATTCCATATGTAGGTGGCAGGGACCCATCACTTCAGTCATACCTGCTGCATTAGCAGGAAAGTGGATCAGAAGCAGAACAAGTGGGATGCAGATTTCCCAAGCCACAAGCAGGCTTAACCTGCTGTGCCACGATGCCTGCTCTTGCCTCCAGCTGCTCATGTGTCCACACTGACATCCCCTTCACCAGGGCCTTAGACAATATCAGGAAAATTGCTACATAAACATTGTAAACAAGAAGTGTTATAAAGAAATATAGCTTTGTCAGGAAAAAATGGAGAGGGCGCTTATTAGTATTTTCTTCATTGATGAAAATGCTTTGTTTTTATTGTAATCAATAGATCCTACACTCCATGAATCAAGGTACGAGGTAAAGTATAACTCTCTCTGCGTTTTCTAGTGGTACAGACACACCAAGCAAAGCCAAAATGTCCTAAGTCAGTGTTCACAGGATCTTGGGAGGGGTGATGGCACCAGCACATTTACAAAAGGAACATATAACCTGCTATGTTTTGTAACTGAAGCAAAGACATTCCAAGTCATAATTCTAATAGTGATTAGCTCTAGTATCATTTTAGAATAAACTAATAGGTTGACCTGTATTTGACAATTTTTATCTAAAGATTCATGAGATATCTGATTTTGTAAAAATATAACTAGATCACATTAAAATGGCACAAAAATCAGTTCCATTCTCCTTGGAACCACCAAATAGTCTTAGTAAAACAGACAAACTCACTTGTGTTAGATGTCTCTGAACCTGTAAAGGATTATTTTTAAATAAATTGTTTTAACATAAAGACTGAACTGGGAGCCCAGCAGCAAAATATCTGGGGGCTGGCATCGTGGCACAGCGGGTTACACCACTGTCTACAACACCAGCATCCCATCTGGGTACCGGTTCAAATTCTACCTGCTCCTCTTCCAACCCAGCTCCCTATTAATGTGCCTGGGACAGCAGCAGAAGATGGCCTAAGTACCTGGGCCTCTGACACACATGTAGGAGACCTGGATGGAGTTCTTGGCTTTGGCCTAGCCCTAGCCCCTGCAGCCTTTTAGGGAGTGGATCAGCAAATGGAAGATCTGTCTCTCCCTCTAATTCTGCCTTTCTAATAAGTAAGTCTTTAAATAGCTGAAATATTTTTTTCAAGAATAACTTATTACAAGTTTGTAACCAAAAGTTTCTTTTACACAACGTCATTTATATTACTGGTGGAATAAATAAGAGATACAATGAATGACCAATCTTCCAGAATTTAAATGCTGCCTTGACTGAAAAGCCTTCTTATCAGATGTATCTAATTTTTTTTAAAATATGGTCACTCACACCAAGGGAATTTGACTCAAGACAGTCAATCCCCGAATGCTCACATGGTAAGGGATGGACCGAGCCCAAGAAAGACCTCAATCCAGGTTTCCCAGATGGTTGGCGGGTACTCAGTTAGTTGAGCCGTCACCTGCTGCCTCCCAGGGTGCACGTGAGCAGAACTGGGACCTGGGCATCCCAATCAACAACTTTGACCATGAGGCCAAACATCCACCTCTACACACAATGTGCCAGTTACATACACAGAACAAGAGAAAAAGCTGAAAGGGAAAATGTTTTCAATACCTTTTAATCAACAAAAATCATGGAGTGATAGGCCTTTTCTTTCCTATAGCTGTGCAGAATAAACCAAGAGTACTCCAGCTTTAGGGTTGGTGTTCAATGTTAATAAAACGTTGACAACATACCTGTGCTGGTTTCTGTTTCTTTTTCTTCTGTTTTTTAGAAAGCCTAAGAGCAAACAGAAATCAAAATGTTCAAACACTTGGCTGTGTGGAGGTTCACTAAGTGACTGATCCTGAAACACACTAGACAGAGAGGGAAGTAAAAAGCATTCAACAGAAAAAGAATTCTCATATTGCTAGAGACTAACAACCTTAGTTCCGTGAAGAATAATTTGCCTACAAACTGCAAAAATATAAAACTGCTTTTTATATAGATATAACGCATTCTATAAAATTTGTATTTGCTGCCATGTCAGTATTTACTTTGATATGCCAGAGTTCCACTAACCAGAAAGGATACAGAAAGTATTAGCATAACAGCCTAACTCCTTGGAATAAACAGCACTTATGTGAAAAGTTCACTAAGTGATAAATAATATTTAGAAGTACTTTTCTCTTGGTGCATCTTCCCTTTCTTCCTCAGAATCGGCAGTCAATAGATTTTCATCTGTTTGAAGTCCTGAAAAATTCTCTTCCTCCTCTTCCAGCTGCTGTTTTAACAAGGCAACCATCTCTCGGTGCTTCTTCGACTTCTCGTGATTCTTCATGCTGAAAGAACAACCTCACATGAGCAGCTGCACAGGCACACCTTCACACGTGCCCAGCTCGTGCTGGATGGCTCCAAACAGAAGGCTGTCAAGACTTCCCAGGCATTAAAAGTAGCTGGGGTGTGTGTCTCATGACCACCCTCTTTCTTCCGGTATCCAGCACAAACCTTCCTCCGTACATACGTCTTCCTTTTTTTAATGGGGGGGAGGGGATTATCTATTGTCTACTTCAGTCTACGAGTAACTAAAGGGCATCTCACAGAAAGTGGACAGATTAACCAGGAGGCAGGAAACTGGTATCATTATCCACTTGACCTCAGCTGTTCAGAATATGGAATTCTAGTTCAGAGTGCTACTTTTCCTGCTCACTAAAATTCTCCCTCACGCCAAGGTCCCTGGGAGAAACTGTCAGAAAGTAAGCGCTCAGAAAAACAATGAGGACATGTCACCAGGACACAACAGCTGGCCTGAAGGAACTCTCACTAGCTAAATCTGGAACAATGTGAGGGAACATGAAAAGGGCAGTAACGTATTGTAAGGCACTGAGAAAGACTGGCTCACAACAGATGCCAAATGCTGACACCTGAGGCTGGAAAAAAAAAAAAACACCGTTTAGTAACCATCACTATAAAGATTGCTACAAGCTAAAGCCATACAGATGCTAACCAAATCTAGGAGGGAAATTCACAGGTATAAAGGGGCTCCTCTCAAGAGACATGCAGCAAATGAAAATCAGCTACAAGAAAAACACTAATCAAAATCATCACCACCAATGATGGACAGAAAACTTCATGAGAAATATTCTACAAAAAATGGGCAGCATTTATAAAATGTGAACAAATGGATACACAGTCCTAGACGGGATTCTGAGTCTAGAAAGCTACATGGAACACTAAAGGAACAGCTGACACAACAAGTAGGGGCAGCAAGTTAGATACAAGCGTTCTCACTGCTGCCAATTTCCTCATGTTGGTAGTGGTCCTGTGGTTACATAAGGAATAGCCTTATTTTTAAGAACTCTATAGTGAAGTATTAGGAGGTAAAGAAACATTGGATATGTAACTTTCTAATTATTCAGGAAAAACGTGTGTATAGAGAACCAGAGGGCACATGGTACAAAATGTTAGCCACAGGAAATCGGGTGGGCTCTATTCTGTTTTGCTATTTCTCCTTAGGTATTATTTCCAAATAAAAATGTTTAAAACCCTCGTCAGTGCTGCACTTCGTTTTCTTGCTTGTTTCTCATTCAAGTGCCTCTGGAACAGCTCTGATGCTGCTGTTTCACCCTTACAGTCACAAGGTCAGACTGTTTGTGACGTCCTTAGCTTCCATTTTCATTGACTGCTTGTGGTCTGCTCCTTTCCCGGGGCTTATTCTACTGGTTCTCTCACATGGCCTGTCTGCTCTCTTTGGAATTGTTTCCATTAGAAAAAGTGCTTCCACTTCAGCAAATACAGGCTTAAAGTTCCTCAGCTGCCAACAGCAGCCTGCACGGGACAGGGATGACCGGATGTGGTCTTGCCTCCTTGCCAACACAAACGACCTTTCTCTCTGGGGACAGGCTCTGTGTTGCTGGTACAGAACGTCTCCCTCCCCTGCTGGGCAGGAACTGCCCCCAGGAGGACACGGTAAGGAAGAGTGATCAACTGCCCTCCTTTCTAAATATTCAGTGTTACTCTCTGTCTGCAGAAAAAGGTGATCCAGCTTACGCCTTTTCTGTCTTGAAGGACTTGTCACAGGCTGGGCAGTAGAGGCTGTCGTAAAGCTCCGCGTCCTCTGCCTCCTCACTCTCTCTGCCTGGAAGAGGGAAGACGATGTTAGGAGTCCTGCTTCATCAGATGCAAATCTAAAGCACGCTAACAGATGACATCTCTTCAGTAGGGGCCTAAAGCTACATGCAAATTAAAAACAAAAATCTGTGTATTTCTTTACAAAAAACTCACAAATGTTAGCAGGATCCAAGTTGGCCATTTAACAGCAGCACCGGATTATAAGGAAAGGCTTCTGAATAAACCACTTTATCTTTCAAGTTCATCACATACATCCATTTAGAAGATTCAAAAGATTCTCAAAGTCTGGTTATAAGCTAAGTTTAGAAAATCAAATGCCCTTTATACTTAGGATGTTTCTCTGACAAAGGTTTTCACAGTTCACCTCTTGAGCAAAATTTGATTCAGGCACATCTTGCAACTATTATCTAAGATTCAATGTTAAGGTAGCTTAACTCTTAATATTCTGCCATTGAACAGAAAGAAGCTTACCATCCTTATGGACCTTTTTTCTTAAGACTTTATTACAAGAAAGTAATTAGTACAGGGGCCAGCACCGTGGCTCACTAGGTTAATCCTCCTCCTGCAGCACCGGCATCCCATATGGGCGCCGGGTTCTAGTCCCGGTTGCTCTTCTTCCAGTCCAGCTCTCTGCTGTGGCCCGGGAAGGCAGTGGAGGATGGCCCAAGTGCTTGGGCCCTGCACCTTCATGGGCGACCAGGAGGAAGCACCTGGCTCCTGGCTTCGGGTCGGCACAGCGCCAGCCGTGGTGGCCATTTAGGGGGTGAACCAACGGAACAAAGACCTTTCTCTCTGTCTCTGTCTAACTCTGTCAAATAAATAAATAAATAAAAATCTTAAAAAAAAAATTAGTACCTACATAGCCCATAAAAACTAAGCCATTAAAAACAACTGAAACCTTTGCACAATTCTATATAAAAAGAAGTTGGTTGCCATTTGCGATTCATTATAGGATCAATAAAGATTCCGAGGAACTCGTCCATATTCTACTTTTTGGTTCCTAATATCACTATTTTTTTAAGATTTATTTATTTGAAAGTCAGAGTTACACAGAGACAGAGGAGAAGCAGAGAGGGGCCTTGCACCTGCTGGTTCACTCTGTTGGCCACAACAGCCGGAACTGCACTGATCCGAAGCCAGGAGCGTCTTCTGGGCCTCCCACGTGGGTGCAGGGGCCCAAGGACTTGGGCCATCTTCCACTGCTTTCCCAGGCCATAGCAGAGAGCTGGAATAGCCAGGACTCGAACCAGCGTCCATAGGGGATGCCAGCATTGCAGGCGGCAGCTTTACCCATTATGCCACAGTGCTGGCCCGACAATATTATTTTAAAGAACATTTTCATTGAAATCATATGCCCAAAATATATTCTATCTAGCTCTAATATTTAGTATCTAGAATTGTTTTCTAATTGTATACACTTAATATTTCATGTACATGAAATCTTTAATCAAATAAACACTGGATTTGACGTCAAAATCTGGATTTGAAAATGGTCATATATTCTCAGGCATTCCCCATAGCTTCTCAGGGTCCTAGTTTTCTCATTGGTAAAATGGAAACAATTCCATGCATAAAAAACCTACATTTAAGGGACGATATTGTGTGATATTCAAGCAAAATCTTGAAGTACTTTATAAACTGTAAAACTGTATAAATGCCACCTCATATTCATAAAGTGCTTTTAATTTACAAAGCACTTTTAGACATACTACTTCTGATTCATTAGCAAGATGTTTAATTTTATAATCATTTTGAACAAATAACAATTTGTTACTTTATCAATTGGGCTATTAGTGTGAAAATACATTTGCTTATAAGGTAAAACTGGTAATTGTTAGGCGATTTCTCCTTATGGAGTAGCTAGAGACTGGAGAGAATGAAGATTACAGCCATTCTCAACTGCACCTTCGCCTCCCCTTTTAAGGTGGTCATGTGCCTGTGCACTCATATTTCAGCCCACATCAGGAGCCCCTCTGCCAAGTGAGAAACCAGACAAAGAGCTTAGACACAACATGCAGGCTCCTACACTACATCAGTTTTTGTGGATACAGATGCTATTAAATTTGACCTTCTATTAACTTCTATTAACTGCATTTTTAAGGACCAGTCAGGTCAAACCTGTCAACATGCCTGCCTATACTCTATTAGATATGCAACCAGAAGCACAAACCACTTACTACATGATCAGAAGGGTTTGTTAACCAAAGTATCTGAGATTACTTCAACAGACTACCTTTGGACCAAACTACATGGTTTTCAATACTAGTTCTTTGCTCCATTAAAAATCTGGAGATGGGGTTGGCATTGTGGCGTAGTGTTAAACCTCTGCTTTTGTCCGGCGCCGTGGCTCAACAGGCTAATCCTCCGCCTTGCGGCGCCGGCACACCGGGTTCTAGTCCCGGTCGGGGCGCCGGATTCTGTCCCGGTTGCCCCTCTTCCAGGCCAGCCCTCTGCTGTGGCCCAGGAGTGCAGTGGAGGATGGCCCAGGTGCTTGGGCCCTGCACCCCATGGGGAGACCAGGAAAAGCACCTGGCTCCTGGCTCCTGCCATCGGACGAGCGCGGTGCGCCGGCCGCAGCGCGCCGACCGCGGCGGCCATTGGAGGGTGAACCAACGGCAAAGGAAGACCTTTCTCTCTGTCTCTCTCTCTCACTGTCCACTCTGCCTGTAAAAAAAAAAAAAAAAAAAAAAAAACCTCTGCTTTTAACACCAGCTTCCCATATAGGTGCTGTTTCAAGACCCAACTACTCTATTTCCAATCCAGCTCCCGCTAATGTGCCTAGGAAAGTGGCAGAAGATGGCCCAAGTGCTTGGGCCCCTGCCACCCATGTGGGAGACCTGGAGCCACCTCCAGGCTCCTGGCTTCAGCCTGTTCCAGCTCTGGCCCTTGTGGCCATTTAGGGAGTGAATCATGATGAAGATCTCTACCTCTCCCTTTCAAACAAATAAATAATAAATCTTTGGGGGCAGGTTCAGTGGCACAGTGGGTTAAAGCCCTGGCCTGCAGCACCAGCATCCCATATGGGCGCAGTTCACATCCCAGATGCTCCACTTCTGATCCAGCTCCCTGCTAATGTGCCTGGGAAAGCCGTGGAAAATGGCCCAAGTGCTTGGGCCCCTGGACCCACGAGACCCAGAAGAAGCTCCTGGCTCCTGGCTTCAGATAGGTACAGCTCCAACCATTGTGGCCATTTGGGGAAGGAACCAGCAGATGGAAGACCTCTCTCTCTACCTATCTCTAACTCTTTCAAGTAAACAAAATAAATCTTAAAAAAAAAAAAAAAAAAAAAAAAAAAAAAACCTGCTAAGAAATCCAGATGTCACACACTTTGGCATGTTTCCGGCAACAAATGGCTGAAACCAGCTATACTCCACCTGTCACTTGCCTCTCAGTCCCTGATGTCTTACCTGGGCCTTGCGAATAGCACCTGTTGGCTTCTGAGCACCCATCTGGTTGCACAGCACCATTTATTTCTAAAGTTTCTTAATGAATGGAGAACATTACCATCTTGTCCGTCCTTTGGTTCACGCTCCTCCACTTCATTTTCATCTGATCCGTCTCCAAACTCCTTCTCATACCGTGCCTCCATCTCCTGGAGCTCCTTCTCCAAATTGGCCATGGTCATCCAGCTCTGCTCCCTGTACTGCTCTGCCAGTCTAGATGCACAAAGCACAGTCAGGTCTCTCTGTGGGGTTTTTACTTACTTTTCAGGCTTAATATCCACCCCCTGGAAACGGACTGTTCCTGCTTACAAGTTTAAAACCTGGGCTTGGAACTGGGGCAAAGACACTTAAACCTATCACTCACTATGTGGCTGATTTTAATTGCTCTATTAGATAATGGGTTTGGAAACTCTTGGTGACATATTAAGAGTCTTCAGGTGATTTTTAGATCCTAGATGTCAAGTCCGAATTTTTAAAAGATGAGGGGTAGGGTAGGTAAAGTTTTTAATAAGTGAACTTTTTTTGAAAGAACGCTATAATGCTAATGCTCTGGAAACAATGCTTCTGCAGAAACTCAACAGCAAAATGAATGAACTGAGTAAATGAGCTGAATGTATCAGAGTATTCCAACAAAGAGACAGTGTCTCACGGTGGTTAAAAGCAGGGGCTCTACAGGACTGGTGCTGTGGCAAAATAGGCTAAGTCTCTGCCTGAGGCACCAGAATCCCATGTGGGCACCAGTTTGTGTCCCAGATCTCCTCTTCCTATCTAGTTCCCTGCTAATGGCCTGGGAAAGCAGTAGAAGATGGCCCAAGTGCTTGGGCCTCTGCAGCTGTGTGGGAGACCCAGAAGAAGCTCCTGGCTCCGGACAGGCCCAGCTCCAGCTGTTGCAGCCATTTGGGCAGTGAACAAGTGGATGGAAGACCTTTCTCTCTGATTCTCCCTCTGTCTATACTCTGCCTCTCTAATAGATAACATTAAAAAAAAAAAAAAAAAAAGAGGAGATGTAGGATCAGACTTCTTGGGTCTGATTCCTGGCTCTGGGATTTATGTCCATCTGTCTCCTTTCCTCAAAACAACAACAACAAAACAAAACAAAACAAAAAAACTTCCAGAATTGTGCAGTGGGAGAGGCATTTGGCACAAGCGTTAAGAGGACTCTTAGGACACACATGTCTCACACTAGAGTGCCCAGGTTTGAGTCCTGAGTCCATTTCCAATTCCAGCTGCTGCTAATATACATCGTAAGCAGCAGTGGGTTATAGCTCAAGCACTTAGATCCTTTTTTTTTTTTTTTTTTGGACAGGCAGAGTGGACAGTGAGAGAGAGAGACAGAGAAAGGTCTTCCTTTGCCGTTGGTTCACCCTCCAATGGCTGCCGCGGATGGCGCGCTGCGGCCGGCGCACCGCGCTGATCCGATGGCAGAAGCCAGGTGCTAGGTGCTTTTTCCTGGTCTCCCATGGGGTGCAGGGCCCAAGCACCTGGGCCATCCTCCACTGCACTCCTGGGCCACAGCAGAGGGCTGGCCTGGAAGAGGGGCAACCGGGACAGAATCCGGCGCCCCGACCGGGACTAGAACCCGGTGTGCCGGCGCCGCAAGGTGGAGAATTAGCCTGTTGAGCCACGGCGCCGGCCAAGTACTTAGATCCTTGTCACCCATGTGGGTGACCTGGACTGAGTTCCAAGCTCTTGGCTTCACTTGACTCAGCCCTGATTGCTGGCAAGCATCTAGGAAGTGACCCAGCAGAGAGAAGCTATCCTCATCTGTCTTAAACAAATTAAAAAAATTTTTAAAAGTGTAATGAAAACACTTTAAACAGGGCAATAATTCCCCTAACAGTTTTTATTTAATGTCATACGAATCTATAAAGCAGCTCAAGTATAGAGGCCCTTTGAAGGAAAATATCCAACTCAAAATAAAAAAATTTTCCAATATCTTGATTAAAAAAACAATCAAAAAACAAAAGGATGATGCCAGGAGAATGACGGAAGTCGATACACTACACCTTTGGGATGGCAGATGGCGATGTGTCTCCCCACCCGCACTGAGGACCACCCAACAACACCCTGGGATGGCACTGTGTCTCCCCACCCGCACGGAGAGGACCACCCAATGACACCCTTGGATGGCACTGCAAGTCTCCCCACCCACACTGAGGACCACCCAACAACACCCTGGGATGGCACTGCGTCTCCCCACCCGCACTGAGGACCACCCAATGACACCCTTGGATGGCACTGCAAGTCTCCCCACCTGCACAGAGAGGACCCCCAACGACACCCTGGGATGGCACTGCAAGTCTCCCCACCCGCACTGAGGACCACCCAACGACACCTTGGGATGGCACTGTGTCTCCCCACCCGCACGGAGAGGACTCCCAACAACACCCTGGGATGGCACTGCGTCTCCCCACCTGCACTGAGGACCACCCAATGACACCTTGGGATGGCACTGTGTCTCCCCACCCGCATGGAGAGGACCACCCAACGACACCCTTGGATGGCACTGCAAGTCTCCCCACCCACACGGAGAGGACCACCCAATGATACCCTGGGATGGCACTGCGTCTCCCCACCCACACGGAGAGGACCACCCAATGACACCCTGGGATGGCACTGCATCTCCCCACCCACACGGAGAGGACCACCCAATGACACCCTGGGATGGCACTGCGTCTCCCCACCCGCATGGAGAGGACCCCCAACGACACCCTGGGATGGCACTGCGTCTCCCCACCTGCACTGAGGACCACCCAACGACACCTTGGGATGGCACTGTGTCTCCCCACCCGCATGGAGAGGACCACCCAACGACACCCTTGGATGGCACTGCATGGCACTGTGTCTCCCCACCTGCACAGAGAGGACCCCCAACGACACCCTGGGATGGCGCCGTGTCTCCCCACCCACACGGAGGACCAGCCAAGCCCACGGCTCATACTTCGCCTGCTTCAGCTTCTGTTGCCGCCTCATCTCCTCAGCCTTCCTCGCCTTCTCTGCATTCTGTTCTTCCACAAGTTTTCGATGTGCCTGTACTCTTTTATCTCTTTTGCGAATGAAAGCTACCAGCTGCCGGACAAGTTCATTCTTCTCTTTCCTTGCTTTGTCCCGGATCTTTTTGTTTTCTTTTTCCATAGCTCGTTTTTCCCAGCGGTTTGAAGCTTGTCGCGTATCATATTCCTCTTTCCAAGCAAAATTCTTTTGAGTGCAGAAACTCTGCCAGTAAGCGTAGAAAGGATGGACTACCTGGCAACAGAAGACATGTCAAATGCTAGCTTTTTATTTCAATGTATGCATGCATGTGTGTATGCATTTAATTATTTATAAGACAGAGAGCTCCCATCCTCTGGTTCACTCTAAGTACCTGTAATACCTGGGGCTGCGGCTGGGCCAGGCAGAAGCTAGGAGCCAATAACTCACTCCAGGTCTCTCATGTGAGTGGCAGGGCCCCAACTAGCTGAGCCACCATTTGCTGCCTCCCAAGGTACACTAAACAGGAAGCCAGAATCAGAGGTGGAGCCTAGACTTGAACCGAGGCACTGATTCAGGATTCGAGTTTCCCAAGTGGTGTATTAACCACTGAGGCATTTAAATGCCCACCTCTCTTTTTAATATTTTTTGGCAAGGTAGCAAAAGTGAGTAATACAAAACACCTTCCAGCTGACTTTCCACACAGATAGCATTCCTTTCATCAACGGAAGAAGACAGCCCTATTCAGACTTCCCAGAATACATTATTCTTCAAAACAGATTTAGTGAGAAAAGATTATTACTAACCACAGGTTGGAACCATGGCCAATAAACAGAAAAAGTAAGGAGTGGGTGGCTACAAGGGAGGTGAATGTTCCTTTTGGAAGGAGAGGACGAGGGATGATGGGACAGGATGGAGAAATAGGACTTTTCTTTAATTAATCTATTTATCTGAGAGGCAGAAAGAGACAGAGAAAGTGAGCTCCCACCTGAAGATTCACTTCCCAAATGGTTGCAAAGACTGGGGGTGGAGAGGTGGGGATTGAAGCCAGGAGCTCAAGCCAAGTCTCCCACTTGGATGGCAGGAACCAATTCCTTGAGGCATCACCTGCTGCCTCCCAGGGTCTGCATTAGCAGAGAGCTAGATTCGGGAATGGGAGCCAGGACTCCAACGTGGGCACTCTGATGTGGATGCAGGCACCTTAAACAACAGCTTAACCACTACAAACAACTGCCTTGCAACTTTTTTAAATAAGAAAATAGGAAAAAGACACAGTGATGCACACTATAAAATGTAATGTATCCTCCTTTTACCGTATCATAGTCACTCTGGGAGTCTCCAAAAGTCGGGAAATCCTCAGCATCCTCCTCTAACACCGATTCCATTTCTTCCTTTGCAATCATTTCAAAAACACTGCGATACACTGCGTAAAAGCCCTAAGTAAAAGCAGAAATATGCATTCTATTTTAATACTTTATTGCACAATCACAGAGTAAGATTTAAATTGTACAGTGAAAAAACTATAATGCTGAAGAGTTCTAGGACCAAGCTATCACTGCAAGTACATTTAGGTATCAACTGGTGGTTTTTATACTGACAGCTAAAAAATGAAGGCAATGTATTTTCAGTTTTCAAAATGAACAGTGCTTCACTTTTATTATAGAATGATTTCAAGAATTCTCTTTGTATTTAAGTCTTCAAGTTCTTTTTTTTTTTTTTGGACAGGCAGAGTTAGACAGTGAGAGAGAGACAAAGGTCTTCCTTCCATTGGTTCACCCCCCTACTGGCCGCTGCACCCATCCGAAGCCAGGAGCTGGGTGCTTCCTCTTGGTCTCCCAGGCGGGTGCAGGGACCCAAGCACTTGTTGCCCTCCTGGGCCACAGCAGAGAGCTGGACTGGAAAAGGAGCAACCGGGACTAGTACCCGGCGCCCCAACTGGGACTAGAACCTGGGGTGCCAGCGCTGCAGGCGGAGGATTAGCCAAGTGAGCCACAGCGCCGGCCCATCCTCAAGTTCTTGATCAGCAATCAAGAGTGAGTCCCCTTGTCTTACCTTTTCATCATCTCCATAACCAGAATAACAGGTAACAGTGAAATAGTGAAGCAAATCTAAGCTGTCGTCTTGATATTCTCCATCAAGCCCACCTTTAAGTAGGGCCTCTCTGTGATTATCATACCTAAAAAATAAAATGAAAGATTTGCATAATCAGTGAGGCTCCAACAATTCAAAAGGACTCCTTACTCTGAAACAACCAGAATAATGCACATTTCAATGTTTCAAATCAACAACAAGAAATTTTAAAGAAACATCAACATGAAGAGACTTAATAATCTTTCAGGGAACTTCTGATTAAAACTACACTTGCACCAGCCAACATGTGACACAATACTAGCCTTATGAAGCCAGGAACTTCATGACTCTCCCAGAAAGGTAGCTGTGTTGTCACAGGAAGCATTAAGCGTAAAGTAGTGGACACAGTCTGGTCCACAGACTAACTATCCACTAGTGATCTGGGAACTTACCAACGTGCACCAGAATTAAGACTCATGTTTATGTAACTTGATGTAGAAGCTCAAGGATTCCTCATAATACTGCTGTAAACATAGTTATTATCCCTGTTTGATGTAGCAGGAAGTTGAAACTCAGCAATATCAAATCATTTGTTTTTATGATCATAAAGCCAGTAGAGAGTTAAGGCCAGAATTCAAAACCAGATCTCTTATACTGGAAAGACCAGGCCCTAGCACTACATAGTACTGTCTCTAGGTAACAGGAGATACTAAGCAGAAGCCTTAAATAGAAAGACCAGAGATTCCTTGGGACAAGAAAACCACCTAGAGAAGAGGCTACACCGAATTTCAAAGTTGAGAGGAAGGCAAAAGCAATTCTAAAGCTAGACCTCCAAACTCCCTGGGTACAGAAAAGTTGAGGATCCTCTCCTCGTATGTTCCTGGTAAAGATCATTCTGTGAGAACTGTCTTCACACCCTTCCTCACTTGACAGTCACTGTGCTGTATACTGTTCGACACACAGAACTTGTGCAGTAGCACACTGTGCACCCACCTACAGGCCAATGTGTAGTTATGTCAGGACTTAAAACTCTATTTTTTTGCAGCAAGAAAGTTAATTAAGAATCTGAAAACTTAGAATGTCTTCAAACATAGAACCTTTTTATTTAGAAATAGTAATAATTTATCAGATCATCATCAGTACAAGTATTTGTCAGAAACACAGAAGCTCAATTCAAATTTTTCACATTAAGTAGTTCTATGGAAAAATATACAATTCTTACATTGAACTACTGTATCTGATTTTTAAGAACAAGTCAACATTTATCTTGATATCAATAAATGTGTCATTCACCAAAGGTACTTTAACATCACTGCTCAATCTACCAAACTTTGTTCCAGTATCTATAAAACCATACAGTTGGTACAATCACCTCTAAGCCTCCTTCCTCTCTAAAGACTGCATTTTATATCATGAACAGGTGACAGATGCTTCGAACATACCACAAACCACTTAGATATTAAATTCCAAGTATAAACAAAACACCAGGGCTGCACTGATGATTCCTTCCAACAAAACAAACTGGAATGGGGAGGCGAGTGTGATGCTTACCATGCTCTTTCCTGAGGGTCACTCAACACATCATACGCTGCCTGGATTAACTTGAATTGTTCAGCTGCTTCTGCGGCATTATCCAGATTTTTATCTGTTAAAGTCAAGGCACAGAAATTTAGTCATCAAAAATGCACAGGACAGAATCTAAATGAGATCTATAAATAGATGAGGAGTATGTAAAACATCGAAAAACAGAGAGCCAAGGTGACAGCTGATAATCAAGACCTGTTAAAAGCATCTATCTAAGTAGAATTTCAGGCTTTTCCCTAAACTTTGGTATATAACTGAACACTCAATCTGCAAACTCACAAATAGAAAACCCCGAGTAGCACACATTTTACATATTTATTTTCTAAAGATTTATTTTTTTATTTACTTGAAAGGCAGAGTTACAGCGAGAGGAGGAGACACACAGAGAGAAAGAGATCTTCCATCTGCTGGTTTGCCCCCCAGACGGCCACACGACTGCTATACCACAATACTGGCCCCCATACATTTTACTTTTAGCAGAAGCAAAATAAAGACTCAAATAAGTTATAGAAAGATTCATTTAGGGGCTGGTGTTGCGGTGTGGCAGGTTAAGCCACAGCCTGCAGCGCTGCCATTCCATGTGGGCACAGGTTTGAGTCTCGGCTGCTCCACTTCCAATCCAGCTCCCTGCTTGCTAATGCCCTTGGGAAAGCTTGATCAAAGGATGGCCCAAGTGCCTGGGGTCCTGCCACCCAGGCGGGAGACCCAAAAGAAGCTCCTGGCTGCAGCCCAGTCCAGCCCAGCCCTGGCTGCTGCATGCCGTTTGGGGAGTGAACCAGAAAACGGAAGATCTCTGTTTTTCCCTCTCTCTCTGGAACTTTGCCTTTCAAATAAATAAATTTTTTTTTTTTAAATTTATTTGGTGCTAGGATATTTAGTGCTCACACTGTCTTTTTCTTATCTGAGTTTATCAAAATAAATCCTGTAAGGTTAAAAAGACATGCACTAACTGTTCTTCCCATAACCATGCTTCCTTAACCCTGGAACTCAGCAAGCATCTCTGCCTCAGGGTGACAGCCAGCTTCCTGGTACCAGACACACAACACCCCAGTGTAATCATTGTAGACTTACATTATCACTCTGTGACAGACACTACTAGCCAAGGTCTCTCCTCTTCCAAACAAAACTCGGATTTTGTTAACAGTGGCAAAGAACCCAGTTCAAAAATTCACCTCTCCAGAATTCCTGGAATTGGGGGTTATCAGGTAATCAGTTTTAGCCAGTGAGGTACACATAAGTACCCCAGGAAAGAGACTGTTCTCCGGACACACAGGGTGTGGAGGACGGATGCAGTGGTTAAGGCACTGGGATACCTGCATCCCATACTGAAGTGCCTGGGATCGAGTTTCAGCTCTGCTTTCCAGTCTAGCTTCCTGCTGATGTGCACCAGGTGAGGCAGCAGGTGACGGCTCAGGCACTTGGGTCCCTGACAGCCAACATGGCACATCTGAACACAGTTCTGCGCTCCTGGCTTCTGTCCAGCCCAGCCTAGGCTGTTGTGGGCATTTGAGGAGTGAATCAGTAGATGGAAGATCAATCTTTCAAATTAATTAAAATGGAAAAAAAAAAACTTGTCAGATAAAAGGGATAGTCTCAAATTAAATGCCCCAGAATGTCAGCAATGGAATCTGCCTACATAAAACAAAAAAGGGACTGGTGGGTAGGGGTCTTTTTTCCTTCTAATCAGTAACTCATCTTAGAATACTGCTTCCTTTCACACCCTGCTTCCCTCCCCCAAAGACAAAACTCACCAATGTGCCATCTGAAAATTACTAGAATTGCTTTCTTAAATCACTGTTTCCATCTATCATATGGCTTTGTATTTCACTTCCATACACACTTGAGCCAGCTGACTATAAGGCTGAACTGAGTTCTTAAAGTATGAGCATAATAAGCTCAAAAGCAGGGGCCGGCACCGTGGCACAGTGGCTTAAGCTGCTGCCTATGACACCCATATGGGCATCTGTTCAAGTCCCTTTGCTCCAGTTCTGATCCAGCTCCCTGCTGATGGGCCTGGGAAAGCAGTGGAAGATGGTCCAAGTGTTTGGGCCCCTGTACCCACAAGGGAGACCCAGATGAAGCTCCTGGCTTTGGTCTGGCCAAGCCCTGGCCATTATGGCCATTTGGGGGAGTGAACCAGCAGGTAAAAGATCTCTGACTCTCCTTCCCTAACTCTTTCAAATAAGCAAATAAATCTTTTAAAGAAGAAAAGTTTAAAAGCAGTCATGAGGGACTGCGTCGTGGCCCAGCAGGCTAAGCCAGCGCCTGGAGTGCCAGCATCTCTTAAGAAGGCAGGTTCATGTCCTGGCTGCTCCGCTTGCAGCTAATGCACCTGGGAAAGCAGCAGCAGGTGGCCAGAGTGCTTGGTCCCCTGCACCCATGTGGGAGACCTGAGTTCCTGGTTTCAGCCTGGCCCAGCCTTGGCCATCGTGGCCATTTGGAGAGTGAACCAGAGGATAAAAGCTGTCTCACCCCTTTCTGTTAAACTATGCTTTTCAAATAAATAATAAATTTTCATTAAAAAAAAAAAAAAGGCAGTAAAGGAAAGGGCAGTTGGCACAGCAATTAAGACGCTGCTTGGGACACCTGCAATCCACACTGGACTGCCTGGGTCTGAGCCCAGCTCCGCCTTACACGCCAGCTTCCTGCGCTAATGCACTCAGGGAGGCAGCTGGTGACGGTTAAGTAGCTGGGTTCTACCACCGACATAGGAGATCCAGGCTGATTTCTAGACTCCCAGATATGGCATGACCCTGGTTGCTGCTGGTATTTGGAGAGTAAACCAGTGGAAAGAAAATCTTTCTATTCATCTCAGTCTGTCTCTCTCTGCCTTTCAAATAAAATGAAAATACACACTTACTTTAAAGCATCCATTAAAAAAAAAAAATCCCCATTATTAAGCAACTGCAAAAACCACAAGTATTGCAAGCCCAGTCGTTAAAGTTTAAGAGGCATCCTCACATTATTCTTTGTGCCTTTCTCTTAACACACTCGTGCACTCTTGTGCTCTCTCCAGTGCCTGGAAACTTTCATGGATCATGTCTTTCAACCCTGGCCTAAAGCCAGGCTCCCTGAAACACCACTTGCCTACAGGCCTGCCCGGCTCCTCTTGCCACAGCACTTCCATGCTGGCCTGACCACAGGGATCCTTCCCTCACACATGACTAAGTCAGATCCTTAGATCATACCACCTTCCTCCCCTTCTCACTGCCTACTCGTTCGTCTCCCAGCCACGCCCCTCTGACTCACTGAAAATGCTGGCACCTGGCTCAGAATTTTCCCCAGCTTCTAGGTCAGTCATCCCAGGTGCCATCATTGCTGTCTGACCACCCAGCCTCCCCAGCTCCAGTCTTGCTTGGCCCCTACAGTCCATTCTGTCCAATATAGCCAGAGACTTGAAAAACACAAACCCACCATCCCCCTACTTCAATTCATCAGTGGCTTCCAATGCCTTTAGGTCCAAGTCCTGACCCCCCTGTACCTTAGTGAGGTGGCCGCTGTTTACCAGGCCATGCTCATCTTTTCCTACCTCCCTCTACCTGTATTCCCCCTTGGGGTCTCCTCCTAGATGTCACTTCTTCAGCAGCGAATTTCCTGGACAGCTCTCCCTTCTCCCACCAACACGTAGACCTAGTCATGGCTGGGTTCACCTGCTCGTCAGCACCTTGTACCTGCCTTCATACAGCCCTTCTGTCATCAGACCGAAGCTGCCCCTTTTCCTTTTTGCCCTCAGACGGGGAACTTTTCCACTTTGGTCAGATGAATTACTGAAAGCTGCCCTGAGATCACACAGATCTTGCTAGACACAATTACTGACCTTACTGAAAATTATTCTCAGTTCCTCAATCAAGGTAATTACTTGTTCTTTAATATCATGATAAAGACAGCTTTTCCATTTGAGTTAAGCGAAACTTTACCATAGATACATTAAGATGCAGTGCACATTGAACAAAATTAAACATTTTTTGAGTGAGGCATTTCCAAACCAAAAGATATTTGAGATGCCGTTAATTACAGTGATAGAAAAGAAACATGCACATTCAGTTCCTGACAGGTTTGGTTTCAGAGCAGTTATATGATATTTTACTAACATCTTCATACTTCATCCTTTCTTTCATGCACTGATTACCAATTAATCGCCAAATCTGGTAATTTCTCCTGTCAACATCTCTCCCTATGAGGTCTCTGCCCTAGCCTGACCCTGAGCCTCGACTGAGTATCAACCTGTGCCCTGCGGACTGACGTGTGTCTCCAGGCCTCTTCAAGGCACTGTGCTGCCTCCCCAGGATCCTCCAGGACTTATTAATAACACCAGCCGTGACTCTCCTTTAGTGGCAAAACAAATCTCTCAGGAACATTCAAGACCCTCTACAATGCGATTTCAAACTATTCTTCAAAAACATTTAATAGTGTTACCAAAATTACATATGCTGGGATCAGCTTTGTGATGCGATGAGTTAAGCTGCCACTCACAACACAGTGTGTTGGTTAAGCCCATGTGGGATGCTGGCACTGCCGGTGCTGGCTTTCCCACTACGCCACAGTGCTGGCCCCCTCGAACTTCTGATTTCCTAACTCAGTTACTAAAGGTAGTTACCTCATTACTCTACCAATACTCCCCTATATTATTTTTGGGTTTATTATCTGACAATATCTCTAACTTCCTGCTGTGATAAACATTTCTGTACTTGGGCCATTTACCTCTGTCCTTACGCTATATGAGAAGTCTTCAAAAAGTCCATGGGAAACGCACACTGTCGGAAAGCTGCAGGGATTTCAAAAAATGTTTGAACCAAAATAAAGTCATCTTTTAATTAGTTTCCAAGAACTTTTGGAAAGTACCATTTTTCAGTGCTTCTCACGTGTAGTCAGTATTCCTTTTAAGAAGAGACTCACACCTGTTGCTTGTTTCAGCAACCATCAACGCCCCTTCCCAGCTGGGCCTCTGCCTCCCCTCATCTCGTCTCCCCCGCCTCCACCTTCCTAGGACCACCACCTCGGCGCAACTGTCCCTGGCCCGTCTTCTGCCCCCACTGTGCCCTTCCCCATAGTTTAAGTTTCCATTTTCAATTCTGTTCCTCCGGGATCCTCTGTGACAAGGTAACTCCAAGTCTCTGCTCACACACGGATAATTCCCAGGGAAATTATCAGTTGCTCTGTTAACCCAACTACCAACCCATCACCACGTTGCACCGTTTCATTTGCACCTGGCGGTAAGGCGTGTTGCCCAGCGAGGCTCCGAGGTCCCTGTCTTGGCATTTCAGAGTTCGCACGCACACAAGGCGATCGCCTGCCAGCTGTGTTTACGGATTCCTGAGACTACTCACGCTCCTTATTATAAACCCCAGAAGGCTGAGATTCAACTCCGTAGTTTCCCGGACTGGAATGCCACACAGGCCCGCGTTACAACCAAACAAAACCGCCAGAGGCGGCGTAGCTCTAAATCAACACACACACACACCAGGGCGGACACTCCATCAGAGTGAGCCGCAGAACCCAGAACCGGGTCCGAAGCGAGGCGCAGGGCTGCTTCGCCGGCCCACGAGCAGCAGAGAAGCATCCAGTTAAAGGGCCCCTGACTTAATTTCGCTGAGAAAGGCGCCCAAGTTAGGGATTCCTGGATGAAGTTCTGGGAGCCCCCAGGACTCGGGCCCACCAGGGGCGACGCAGGCGCCAGCCTGAGCTCGGAGCCCCGCGGCCGGCCCCCGCCCGGGGGTGTGCGGGGGAAGTCGCCGGCACCCGTCCGTGCCCAGCAGGTGGCCATGCGGGCGCCGCGGCCGTCGGGAGAGCGGGTGCTGAGCCGGAGGGGCCTGGGAGCGGGGCGCCGGCCCGACCCCCGGGGTCGTCCAGGAGAGGGTGAGAAGGGGCGCGGGCCCGCGGCGGTTGCGGGACAGCACCTACCCGGGTGCCATTTCAGGGCCAGCTTCCGATAGGCCTTCTTGAGCTCCTCCTCGCTGGCGTCGCGCCGCACCCCCAGCGCCTCGTAGTGACACTTCATCGCCGGGCCAGGCGGGGAGCCGGGGCCGGGGCCGACACCCGGGCCCGGGCAGGGGCAGCGGCGGCGCGGGCGGGCCTCTCCTCCGGCGGCAGCCCGGCGCCCGCACCGGGCCAGCCAGCGAGCGCGGCGGCGGCGGCGTGGGACGGCGGCGGCGCGCGGCGCTGGCGGGCGACGCGGGCTGCGGCACGCGGGCGCGCGGAGGGGGCGGTGCCGGCGGCGACGGCTCCGCATGGGAGGCGGGGTGGATCTGCCCCCGGAAGGGCCGCGCGCGAGGGAGGCGGGGCCGCGGCGGGTGGGGGCGGAGCCTCGCGGGAGGGAGGCGGGGCCTTCAGGTGTCATTGTGAGGGGCATAGACGCATCTTATTGAGTAGCGTCTACTTGGCCGCTGATCTGAAAGCTGATGGGACGACACAGGGTTGCTTTGGGAGGTTCTGGTAAATATCTTGTAGGGGCTCTGATTATATTATATTATTTGTTTGAAAAGGATACAGGGAAGAACTTCCACCCACTGGTTATTTCCCCAAATGTTAGCAACATCCAGCGCTGGGCCTAGCCAAACCCACAAGTGGGGATGTCAATCCGGATCTCCCACGTGCATGCAGGAACCCAACTGCTTGAGCTATCACCTGCTACCCCTAGGGTGCACATGGGGTAGAATCTGGAATCTGGAGCGGAGCCAGGACTCGAACCTGGGCATTCTGACACAGGACAGACTCCCAGACTTCCCAAGAGGCATCTTCACCACTGAGCCAGCAACTCAAGTCTCAAGTAGTCCTGTGACTGGCCCGACCCTTCTCAGCTGACAGTGGCAGTACTTGGCTGGAGTGAACCCAATTTTATTTTTAATCTCTTTCCAACTCTTCAGCTGCCACTTAGTACTCTGATCTACATGGAAAATTACAGTAAGATAAACAAACATTTCTTCAAATAACATACCAAAAGCTTTACTATTATTGTCAAGGATAAAATGTTGAGTATCCATCCATCCAGTCCTCTTTAAATGTATTTCTGGTCAATAATCCTACCTTTCCATAATTGGCTTGGACTGAGAAAGTGGCTATAGAATAGTATTTAACCAGTAGCTTCTGGCTGATCTACATGTCTTACATTGTATTGCAGTATGGAGGATCTGTACAACTGCTGCAATTTGATAAAGTATCATATCCCACTGTCCTTAAATTGCATCCACACACTAATACATTCCACTGTAATATGGTGTATCCACACACACTACATGTGAGTTACCTGTATCAACTAGTATGGTTAAGGACAGAAGGGTTAGTGGTGTTTCTGACAACTGTTGAAACATAACAATTTGTTTTCCCTTATTCCCTTAAGTATCAAAACCAACCCTAAGCCTCACCAGGTTTCTCCACACAACAATGTCACCAGTCACCATTCAAAACTTTCATTTTCCACAGCCTCAATCTTTTGGCATTGGCACTGGACATGGACTGAGAAGTCTGAGCTTGGGAGTAAATGGGAACTTTCTGCTCCTAAGAACGGAATCTATCTTTGCCTATAACGTTATAGACATGCATCGGTGTTCAAAAACAAACATTGAATATGACTTAGTTTCATCCAAGGCTACATAATAGCTGTTATTTTTTGCTTTCAACCAGATTTGGCCTTAATTAGCCACAAATATTTTGAAAATCTAACCTGAATTACTTGCATAATTTATAAGACTTTGAAGATTTCAGGTAGCCTACTTATACTCAGGAATGTTGACAAATTTAAAAAAAAAAAAAAAAAACCATGTAAGATTGATGACAGTTCTGCCCACATGAAAGATTTAAAATATGAAATTAAAATGTGGGGCCAGTGCTGTGGCATAGTGGTTCGAGTCTCAGCTGCTCCACTTCTGATCCATCTGTCTGCTGTGGCCTGGAAAAGCAGATGGCCCAAATCTTTTGGCCCCTGTACTTGCACGGGAGACACAGAAGCAGCTCCAGGTTTCAGATTGACACAGCTCCGGCCACTGCAGCCATTTAGGGAGTGAGCCAGTGGATGGAAGACCCCTCTCTCTCTCTGCCTCTCCTCTCTCTGTGTAACTCTTTCAAATAAATAAACAAATCTTTTTTAAAAATTTGAATGTAACTTAAGGAAGATATCTAGAAAAACCTTACTATGGGGGCTGGTGCTGTGGCTCAGCAGGTTAATGCCCTGGTCTAAGGCGCCGGCATCTCATATGGGCACCTGTTCTAGTCCCAGCTGCTCCTCTTCCAATCCACTTCTCTGCTATGGCCTGGAAGCCCTTGGGACCCTGTACCCTTGTGGGAGACCTGGAAGAAGCTCCTGGCTTTGGATCGGCGCAGCTCTGGCTGTTGAAACCAACTCGGGAGTGAACCCAGTGGAAGACCTCTCGCTCTCTGCCTCTCCTCTCTGTGCAACTCTTTCAAATAAGTACATATAGTTTTAAAACACACACACACACACACACACACTCACACACAATCACTGAAGAAAAACCAATACCTGACCAAAAATCATTTTTTTAAATCCAATGACAGATTATTTCACCACTGGCAAGGGTACAAGGAATTAAACACTCTAACTTCTGGTGAGGTACAATTTTTGGAGGATTAAGCAAAAAGTCATAGTGTTCAAAATAGATGACCGGAGGTCTACTTCTAGGAAACAAGCGGTGTAGAATGTTCACTGTAAGCACCGAGGCCAGCCCAGCCCTCCCATCCCCAAAAGATACAAATGAAACCTCCAATAAGGAATTATTGGAGGAATTACAAGTAATTAGGACCCCAAAAAAAAATTACAAGTAATTAGGACCCCAAAATAACAAAGCTGAATTCCAGCTTTACTAAACCAAAAGAGGACTAAACTTTGAGTATGCTAAGTTTTTACTGACACACACACAAAAAAACTTTGAAAAGAAAAACAAATTAACTTATCAGTTCTGGTGTTATTTTATTTAGAAAAAGATCATCAAGATTTTAAATTTTCCTTCTTTCAATGTCACACTAAATAGACCCAAGTCAGAACCCAGAAAATAAAGTATTTACATATTGAGTACAGAATAAATACACGATAACTGAAAATCTAGTCATCCACTGATTCACTTTGCATTCCCTTTGCTCAGCTTCTGTTTCATTTTCCTTTGCCTCTTGTAAATCCTTTTCTTTCTTGCTTTCAAATCAACTTTTGGTTCCGGTTTCTCCCACTGTATTTCTATGGGTTTCTCTTCAGCTGGAGTAACAAAAACATCCGCAGTGGGATCATGGGGAAGCACAGTCTTCGGCTCTTTCTTTCTCAGCTTCTGCACGTCCTTCACTTGCTGTTTCTCTCTGTACTTTGCAGCTGTCATGGATCTCACAATGCGCCGATGCTAGAAAAACAATACACGTTTTACATGAGGCAAAGACATTCACTTATGAAAGCTATTTCCCTTCACCCAGTGTAAAAAAAAAAAAAAAGTAGAAATTTTCAAGTTTATACAGCAAACACCAAATTCAGTTTCACAGGTAAAACAGAACAGTAATTAATTACTTCACAGAAATATTTTGGCCTGAGTTTTGGTACACCAAAGACCATTAACAACGAAACAGCTTACCATGTTTGGAGACTGGTAGTGAGGATTTTCATACAAAGTTGGTCCTCCAAAACTCCCCTGGAAAATCTTTATGAGATTTAAGACAAAACGAGGTCCTATCTCTACAAGAGCAGCATCTTCTTCTATGATCTTTAATAAAAAGGGAAACATTTCATTTTGGTTTGAGCATACTATTCCTAGAAGATACACTGACTATAACCTCATTACAAGAGTGCATAAATGACTTAAAATCAGCACAACTAAGGTAGAGGTGAAGCTTGACAGTGCCAATGCATCAATATTTTCTGAAATCTATCACTAGTTACACAGAGTTGGTATGACAAAATACAAACCTTTTCTCAGTGTGTCCTTTCAAATTAAATAATTTTAATTTGGTTCATATCTTGCTTCTCACAGTTTAATATAAAAACATTTTTAAAAACTTATTTTTTAAAAAAATATTTATTTTCATCTACTTGAAAGGAAAGTGACAGAAACATAGACAGGTATTTTGAGATCTTGTATCAGCTGGTTTACTGTACCCTCAAATGTCTCCAACAGTCCTGAAGCCAAGAGCTTGGCACCACATCTGGGTCTCTGAAATGGGTGGCAGAGGCCCTAATACTTGAGCAAGCCATCATCTGCTACCTCCCAGAACACATTAGCAGGAAGTTGGATGGGAAGTGTAAGTAATGGGATGTGAATCAGAACTCAGCTATGAGACTGTGGGCATCTGAAGAGGTGGCTTAACCTGCTGTGCCATGACACCTGCTCCTTAACAAGGTACATATTCTTTATTTTTTTTTTTTAAAGATTTACTTATTATTTGAAAGGCAGGTATAGAAAGGTGGAGTGGGAGAAGAAAGGAGGGGAAAAGTGGGGGAGGTGGGAAGAGAGAGAAAGAGGTCTTCCACCCGCTGGTCCACTCCCCAAATGGCCATGACAGCTGGAGCTGGGCAGATCCGAAGCCAGGAGCCAGAAGCTTCCTCCAGGTCTCCCACACAGGTGCAGGGGCCCAAGGACTTGGGCCATCTTCTACTGCCTTCCCAGGCCATAGCAGAAAACAGGATCAGAAACAGAGCAACCTGACGAGAACCAGCACCCATATAGGATGCCAACACTGCAGGTAGCAGTCTACCTGCTAAGCCACAGTGCCAGCTCCCAAGGTACATATTCTTGAAAAACTGTGTTTAAAATATATTTTTAAAGTTGTAGCCAACTAGAATCTGGCATTGTAGCATAGCGGGTTAAGCCACTGCCTGCAATGCCAGCATACCATATGGGTACCTGTTAAAAAGTCTTGGAAGCTCCACTGTTGATCCAGTTCCCTGCAAACGTGCCTAGGGAAGCAGTGGAAGATGGCCTAAGTCTCTGGGGCTTGCACCAGGTGGAAGACCCAGATAGAGTTCCAGTCTCCTGGCTTTGGCCTGGCCCCCCAGATAGAGTTCCAGTTTCCTGGCTTTGGCCTGGCCCAGCCTCAGCCTTTGCAGCCATTTGGAGAGTAAACTAGTAGATGGAAGACCTATCTCTAACTCTGCCTTTCAAATAAAATAAAATAAATCTTTAAAAATATTGTGGCCACTATTAATACACTGTATTAAAGCACACCACGGGAGAACCCTTTTAAGGATTAAATCAAGATTATTATTATTATTATAGATCTGATTGAAATCACATTAAAAGGCATATTAAATGGCATGATCTTATTTATTTATTACTGATTATAAAATTAACAGAAAACTTATAAACGATACAAATTAAGAAAGGGACACGTTTAGCTCACACTGCAAGGCAGTCAGAAAAAAACATGCAGACTAGCGCCCAGCTTACGTCCTACACCACCTGAAATTTTACTGTTGCTGGTCTCTATCCAATCTCCTTCTTTCTGCAGACTTAATCCACCAAACTCCTGCTTTGTTCACCTCTTCCCTGATGAGTCACTATATGACTCATCCAGTAGACCTCACTTTAAGCCTTCTAAAGGAGTAATGTTTTTCTATATCTTAACCAACCCCCAGGTGGATGGTAGCCTTTTAGAACAGAAACTTATATTTTACTGTATTTTATAATATTTGTATTCTGTACTGTACTGTATCCTTTATAGCACTTAACATAAATTGGGAACCCAAGTACCTCACAGGTTTTCCTTCTTATAAAATGAATAATATGGTGGCTTGTTAGGAAAGTCATACCCTGTATCAACTGACAGTCATGAAAAGAGTGCACAGAGGTCACTTCAGGAAAGAGACCGAATTATCTGCAACAAATCTCTTAGGGTAAAGGAAGCTATTTAAAACAAAAGGGTCTGTTAATCCCATTGTCTGTGTCCCCAAGCCCTGTGTATCCCAATTTATTTTTAAGTCTAAATAAAATAAAGCTAACCTGGAAGTTCCGAAACCATATCCTATTATCCAAAATGGAGAATGTAAACACGTGGTCCACAAATGGTTGGCTTTTGGGATGATACCGTGGTGTACTAAAGATCTTAAAAGAAAAAAAAAGTATATTAGCTCCTTATACTATGACACATAATTCATGCTTTTGATAGTTAGCAAAAAGTTCAAAAGATGCACACTTAGAATTATAAAACTACTTTCTGGAAAAGTTTCGTTTACCTGAATTAAGAGTTCTTTTAACAAAGCATAATGTGGTAATTCATCAAAAGCCTATAAAAATAAAGTGAACAGATTATTTGGCAGTTGAGTACTCATTTAAAAACAGTTTTCTTTTTTTAAGCAATTACAACTATATCCACTAAAATACAACTGTGCAGAATAAGTAATTGTATCTCGCATACTGAAAGGGGAACTCACAGGATCAAAGGACAAAAGGGGTCGAGAACCTCTCAAGCAGTTTCCGGTCATCTTTAATTCAGCTAGGGTATGAACTAGAAAAAAAAAGTTGTAACTTTGGCACAATTACTCCAAAAGATTGTTTTAGCTTTCTCATTAAAAAAATTTATAACTAAGTCAACTTACCATTTTGAACAAGGAATTTAGCAGATGGCCCATGAGGTGAATTTGAAAGCCTAAAGAAATTAGTTACAATTTAGAATGTAGTAAATGCTTACCACCTGTTCCCAGGAAACAGTACAACATGCTTAAAATGTAAATGTACTTAGTTTTCTTTAATGGGCTCAAGCTTTTCCAAATTGAATAGTTTGTTTGATTTTATAGTCTTCTATATAAATGACCGCCTATAAGAACTACCAAGAATGAATCCAACTCTCTAAGTTCAACCCAAATCTTAGTAATACTCTTACCACATATAGAGATCCTGTTTTTTCTTAGCTTCAAAATAGATGCATTTATTGCAGTTTTTCATTTCACAGACCTAAATGAAAAAAGTACACACATAACATAAATACAAATGAGAACTAAGTAATTCATCATAATATCCAGATTCCTCTAAATATTTCAGTAGGTGACAAAGTCTAACTTATTTACAGAAACAAACATTTAAAGTTCCTCTTAGATTTTCTACCCATGTAGAAAATGTAGATTTTCTACCCACTCTGCCTACTGCTTTGGCTTAAATATCCTTTTTTGGGAGGGGGAGGGGGCCCAGAGCATTCTATAGTAGTAAGAGGTCTCACTTGGCGATTACTGGAAGCCTCTTTTCTTCTGACCATTCTCCAGTGAACAAACTGAAAATATGTCCAACACATAGCATTCTGCAGTCAACCCTACAACATAGTGCTTACAGAACCAAAGACGTTTCATAATGCTTATTTTGATTTTTTACTTTTTGGCTTTTTTAAGATCACAAAATTTAAGGTCTTCTTCCCCAGTTATAATTTCATTTCTGAAGACATGGTTCCATAAAATCACCAAGGGACTGATGAGAAGTGTTAAGTACACAAAACTTATTTCAAATTGAACTGAACTTCATTGTCTTGAAAGTTTACAAAGTCATATTTGAGAAATATACAAAACACTACAGGAACTAAGTCTTAAATTACTGTAGTACTGATAAACCATCTGATATAGTACTAATAAAGTTAAAGTACTTGAGACTACACATCTAAAAAAATGCTCCACACAATAACCATCGAAGGGCCAGGCTGAAGCCAGGAGCCTAGAACTCCATCTGGGTCTCCAACCTGACTGCAGAGGCCCAAGAACTGAGGTCATCTTGCACAGCTTCTGCCAGGCCGTTAGCAGGCAGCTGGACTGGAAACCAGCACCCACATGAGATGCCACCACGGTGGCAGCTTTATCCACTATGCCACAACACTGGCAGCTGCTTTTGTTTCTTACTAGTTTCAGAACAGACACAACTAGAGGAAGTGTGTGCCACTCCAGGCCTTTGCACTTACCTTCTTTTCTACCTAACATGCTGCCTAGCTCTACCCCTCTTTCCCTAAAGTCTCTGCCCAAATACTCAAATATTAAGTTGAAAATTATCCCTATGGAAAGGTGCTTTTCCAGCCCAGCCTAGGTTTTTGAAAATCCATAGCTTGCATCAAGGCTGTAAACTCCGTAACAACAGGGGCATTTTTCTGTTTAACAATGTTTCCTCAGCACACAGAACAATGACACATTGTAGCCAAGGTTCAAAAATCTGTACTACAAGAATAAACAAAAGCTTTCCAATAACAAAACAGAATGAGAACAAAACAATTATAAATTTCGGGGGCCAGCACTGTGGCATAGCGGGTAAAGCCGCCGCCTGCAGTGCCGGCATCACATACGGGCACTGGTTCGAGTCCTGGCTGCTCCCCTTCTGATCCAGCTCTCTGCTATGGCCTGGGAAAGTAGTAGAAGGTGGTCCAAGTCTTTGGGCCCCTGCACCCTCATGGGAGACCTGGAAGAAGCTCCTGGCTTCGGATCAACTCAGCTCCTCGGCTCACCTCCAGCCACTGCAGCCATCTGGGGGGTGAACCAGCAGAAGGAAGACCTCTCTCTCTGCCTCTCCCTCTCCCTGTGTAACTGTGACTTTCAAGTAAAATAAATAAAAGATTAAAAAAAAGAACAATTCTAAATTTTGAATAATTGGCTTTAAAAAAAACTACCTTCAAGAATACACTGAAAATTCAACCTATCACTAGCTTATAACACTTTATCAGCAAATCCAAACACAGTATATTTTAATTATTTTATTTTTATTAATTTCAAAGGTATCAACACAGATAGGGAGACAGAGTTGAACTCCAATGTGCCAGTTTACTTCCCAAATGCCTGCAACAGCCAAGGCTGGGCCAGGCTGAGGCTAGGAGTTCAGAACTCAATCCCATGTGGGTTGCAGGAACCCAAGTACTTGAGCCATCTCCTGCTGCCTACCAGGGTACACATTAGCAGGAGCTGAAACGTGAAGCAGAGCCGTGGTTCAAACCAGGCATTTCCTTATGGGATTCAAGCATCCTACACAGCATGTGAACTACTGCACCAAATGCCTATAGATAGTACTTTTATTATTGGCAAAATGTTTTAACACGTGGGTTTTCTATAAATATTTAACACCTTTGAAATTGTATACTATACATGCTGATTAACAGTACCTACTATGACACTGGTACAATGAGGGAGAAAAAAATGATATAATCCTTCTCTCTCCAGGAACTTTCAGCATGCTTGATGGGACAAGACATAACAATGACTTCAAATAATATATACTTAAAACTAAATTATAAGATATAAAATACCAAACACAATAAAATTTCTGAAAACTAGTTATTAAAAGGTCAATAAGATTTTTTAAAATAAAAATTTTATTTATTTAAAAGGCAGAATGACACAGAACACGGGAGAGAGAAAGATAGATCTGTCTTTCATCTGTTGGTTCACTCCCCAAATGGTCACAACGGCAAGGGCTGGGCCAGGCTAAAGCCAGGAGCTAGAAACTCCATCCAGGTCTTCTACATGGGTGGCAGGGTCCCCCAAGACTTGAGCCACTGTCCTTGGCTTTCCCAGGTGCTTTAGCAGGGAGCTGGATCAGAACTGGAGCAGCCAGTACTTAAACCTGTGCTCCAATACGGGATGCCAGGATTGCAGCCACTGTGCCACAGTGCCGGTCCCCTGAATATCTTCTATAAAGTAATTTTTAAAAATCAGCAAATAACTGACTTATTTTAATTAAAAAAATTTTTAAGTTGTATTTATTTGAAAGAGAAGGGAAGGAACAGAAGGATAAAATCTCCCATCTGTTAATTCACTCCCCAAATGCTCCTAACAGCCAGAGCTGGGCCAGGCTGAAGCCAGGAGCTAAGAACTCAACCCAGTTCCACGTGGGACTCAACTACCTGAGCCATCAGCTGGAAGCTGGAATGGAAAGCAGAGCTGGGACTCAAACCATGACATGAGATGCACATGTCCCAAGTAGTGGCTTAAGTGCTGAGATAAACACCTGCCCCCAAACTTACACATCTTTAGTAAAATATTTTCCTGTAATTACTTCATAAAATTACCTCATTAATCACAAACAATTTATCTTTACGGTCCATCTTAGTATCTATAAAAAGAAAAAAGAAAAAGCAAGTAAATAAAAGACCGCAAAATTACTTCAATCAAACCACACCTACTATTTAGAAAATAATTTACATGTTTTTATACTCTTCAGTTTAAAGATTTTATAAAAACAGCCAACTACTTCAAATACCTCAATTCTTCTTTTAATATTTACTTGAAAGGCAGAGTGACAGGAGGAGACAAGGAGAGAGATCTTACATCTGGTGGTTCACAACGGGGCCTGTGTCAGGCCAAAGCCAGAGGCAGGAACTCTACCTGGGTCTCCCACAGGGCAGCACTTAGGTACCGTTTGCTGCCTGCCAGGCACAGCAGCAGAGAGCTGGGTCAGAACACAGAGCAGCGGGATTTGAGCTTGCACTCCACTAGGAAACGCCAGTGTCCCAAGAACATCACTAAGTAGAAAACAATCCTAAAGAATTATAAATTATGGTTTAAACAGTATTTCTCAGACTTTAGGCAGTCTGAATCCTTTCAAAAATGGAAAAATTCTCATAGAACTGTTCAAAGAACCAGTTTGGGAAAACAGTCATTAAGAAACTAAAATCTTTTTTAATATACTCAATTTTGAATCAGAGTTGTTGAAGAAAATGGATTTAAAAACTTAGTTATGAATTACAGAAAAGGTATAAACAAATTCAAATTTCTATTAGTTTAAAATATCTAAAGATATTACAGTAATTTGTTTCAAAGCACTGATAAAAACACTAAATTACAACCAAAGTTCAGCCAATTAAAACCAAAAGCACCTCTGAACACAGGCACAACATCAATTAAACAATGGTACTGCCTCTATCCAAAATTCAAAACTAGATATTCTTCATTGCTTATAGAAAACTGGTAAAAAAAAAAATTAACTTGGCATAAAATAGATTGAGCCCAACCTAAAGGTGTTTTAAATCCTGTTCCAGGATTATGAATTTTTTTTTCAAATGAAAAGATTTTAAAAAAGGTTCAGGTGGGCATTGTGGTGCATCAGGCTAAGCCGCTGCCTGGGACACCAGCATCCCATATGGTGGGGCTGTCAGTTAGTTCCAGCTTCACCATGTCCAACCCGGCTTCCTTCTAATGTGCCCTGAGAGGCAACAGATGTTGGCTTGGGTGCTTGGGCCCGACGCCCGCAGAGACCCAGATGAACTCTGGGCTTCTGGCTTTGGCCTGGCCCAATCTAGACATCGTGGCATTTGGAGCACGAACCAGCAGATGGAAGATCTCTTTTTCTGTTGCTCTGTGTTTCAGGGAGATGAAACTAAACATAGAAAAAAAAAAAGTTCAGAAAGCAACACATGGCAGGCTTGAATCCTTTAAAAAGTCAAATAATCCCACTATCTCATGACCTTCAACAGCATTTTAATGAAGGCACCTCTGGATCTTCAGAGGTGCTGTGGCTCTTTCTCTGACAATACTGTGTAAGTCAATATACATGGAAGTTAAACACATAGAAGCCATGTTATAGATACAAGTCTTGAAAGCACAGAATATCAAGGCTACCTGCTTTAGAATGAGGCATCAGCATTCTCAAGTCCTGCATTAAATGTCTTGTCCTGAAGTTTATTCCTCTGGAAGAAAAGATAAGGATCCGTTCCTTGTTTTTCCACTTGCCCTAAAAAAGACAGAGAGCGAACTTCTAAAATCTCAAACCCATCTTGTCCCTTAGTATTGTTTAAGAAGCTATTTGACTTCCTTCTCCCAACCCTAAAGGCTTTCTTACCCTCTTTGTAATATTTCTGTTCTCTCCATCGCAGAGCACTTCTATCTAGACAGCCTCAATCATCAGTTCTACAGGAGAGTAAGGAACTCTTTCCAGCCAGAAAGATCTACAGTCACCCCCAGCAGCCTCAGAGGATTGGCTCCAGTGCCCACTTCCCCCAATTTCTGATGTAAAGTGGCAAGAGTATTTGCTCTTCCTGTAGACATTAAATCACCTTTAGATTAGTTATAATCCCCAATGAAAGGTCAATGCTTCAGAAACAGTTGTAATATTGTACTGTTTAGGGAATGATAACAAGGTAAAAGCCTGTACATGTTGAGTTCAGAGGCAGTGTTTTAAAAAATACTTCAGATTGAGGTTGCTGAATCTTCCACTTGTGCTTATTTTCCACTTCATCAGCACAACTAAATGCTACCAATTTCTCTTTGCAGAAATTCTTATTCCTTTCTTGTCCACACTGACCTTACGTAGGTCCTTATAACTTTGAATCAACTGCGAATTTTGTCAATGGCCCCTCTTCCTAGACAGGAGCTCCTGTAACAGACACAGCCACCGCAGCAGCTACAGCTTTGTAAAGCACAGCTTCGCTCACCTCACCTCCCACGGTTTCTAACCAAGTCCAAAGAGAAGGCAGCTTGAATACTGGACTCCGAAGTAGGCTAAAACACGTTTTCATCTTTCCAGAACTGCTGCTCCACAACTCTATGCTTAGGCCAATCCCTCTCTACCACTCTTTCAAAAAAAAAAAAAAGATGTCCAGGATCTTACCCTCTTCAACACCTTTAATCAACTCTTTCATCTTTCCCTCGGACTACGCCCTCTCATTCTGGAACAAAGTTCTCCCCTCCCCTTTGAGACCCAGCTCAAAGGCTAAGTTCTTCATGATTCCTTCTCATCTTAGGGTTAAAAACAATCTCACTCTCTTGCATTGCCACCGCCGGTATCACGGCATGGTATCACGGCCTGACTTAGATATTACCGTATTTCTTCCTAGCTCCTTAAAAGAGGAGGGAGAGCATTCCCATTTACTAAGAATCTAGAGGCCCAGTTTACTCCTACCAAAAGTATCTCCCTCCTCTTAATTTGCAGATGAGAAACCAGCATCAAACGTCACCGACACCGACTACCTACTAGAGTACCCCTAAGTACGGGGGACACAGAAGTTAACGTCCCCAGGGCCCGTCTTAGCTTAGGGAATTCTCTCGGCTCAAAAGCTAACTCCGAAGCCTGTGCTCATCTTTTGGCCCACCACCATCAACTCCTGCACATTCTTAGTTTCCTCCTAATCGCCAGCGTTTCCGGGGGAAGAGGTCCCACGCCGGTCATCCTTGCAATCCCTCAAGCCAGAGGAAGCCTAACTGGGCAGTCGCACACGGCCCCTTAGAAGCATGTTGAGACAGCTATACGATCTGGCCTATTTTTCATTCTCCCTTCAGTCCAAGACCAGATCAAGACGTCTAAGGCCTCACCCCGCGAACAACCTTCCAAAGGTTCCCAAGGCGAGCTTCAGGGTTCCCGACTGACACTGGCCGACCACGGCAGCACAGACCGAAACAACTCCGGAGAAACACACCCTCCAAAAGAGTTAGGAAAGAACAGGGAAAAGCCCATGGAAACACCTGAGCTGAGTTTTCTCTACGCCGGGCAAGGAGGGTTCCAAAGCCCACCGCCTACACGAGGGCGGCGACGTGCACAAACCGTCCAAGAGGGCTGCTGGGAACGAGCTCCCCCGACACCCGAGCTACTCGGAAAGGAAGAGAGAGAGATTAGGGAGTCCCGGGGAGGGCGCGTGGAGCCGCCGCCGCCGGTGTAGCGGTAACCGCTCCTACCTTGCACACGGGGCCGGGGATACGGTCTCTGTCTTCTTCCTCCGCCTCTTCTGTCGTGATGCTACGCTTTGCCTGCGGCCCAGCATCTTTGTCGGTTTTTTTCGGCTTTTTCGCCTGCACCGGGAACCCTCCACGCCGCTTCCTCTTGGTGGCCGCCATCTTGCCCTGCCGCCGCTACTGGCCTTTCTTCCGGTTCCCCCACTCCGCCGCTCGCTTCCCTTCCGGTCTCCATGGTACCGCACGCGCTCCTCTGTGGCTCCTCCGCGGCGCTCTGGCTCTTACTTCCGGTCTCTATGGTACCGCACGCACTCCTCTATGGCTCTTCCGCGACTCTCTGGCGCTTACTTTCGATCTCGGTGGTGCTGCCGTGCGACTCTCTAGGCCTCCTCCAGCTCTGTGGTGACGGTGGCCGAAGCGGAGGGCTGATCTGAAGAGAGTGGCGGGAGCTGAGCCGCCCGCCCCGTGGTGCTCCGGGAGCTGCTGCTCGCCGGCTCCGTGACCCGGCTGGGCCGGATCTCAGGTGTCCGGCCCCCTCACAGGGTAGGATTTCCGGCGTTCGCGACCCCGGCCCTAGGAAGCGGGTGCTGTTCCGCGGGCAGCTGGACTTGTCGTCTCGGACGCTGGGAGAAACTCCCGAGGCCCCGAGCGCCCCGCACCCCGCTCGCCTGTCGGGTTGGAAGCCACGTTGGTGGCGCGAGGTGGCCCGAGCGGACCCGGGGGTCCGTAGCGCCGGTTCTGAGCTGGCCCCCTAGTGCACCTCCTTTGTGGGTTGCGTGCTTTCGTCCTAAGCTACTTTCCCCGTGTTAGCGTCCGCACTGGGAGCACGGGAATTCCCCGCAGGGTCAGTTACAGGGGCGCCTCGCCTGGCCCCTTCCACGTTATCCGACCCCCGGCAGGCGCTCTGTGATCCGGGGCAGCGGGTGTGGCCCCAGGTGCCGGGCGGGATGCCGCTGCTCACCCAGCGGATCCAGGACGAGAGTGACCAGTACAGCCTAGTGGCCAGCCTGGACAACGTCAGGAACCTCTCCACGATCCTGAAAGCCATTCACTTCCGCGAGCACGCCACCTGCTTCGCTACTAAGAATGGAATCCGAGTCACAGTGGAAAATGCCAAGTGTGTGCAAGCCAACGCTTTCATCCAGGTACGCCACGGGGAAAGGTCTCAGCAGACGATTTAAGTCTGAAAACAGAAGGGCGTTTAAGGTGTTTTCTCTCCTGGAAGCAGGTTCTTTCCCCATCTTAACAGAGGTAATGGTAATGATCATGACTGACGTTTGTAAAGCTAGCCCATAGGCTAGCCAGTCCTCTAGGTGTTCGGCTCATCTGATCCTCACCATAGCCCCTTCCCTTCTGTTGCTCCCGTTTTACGGATGGAAACACGTTAATGACTGGCCAACAGTTGAGATAAGAACCCCAAATGTTTATTTCCGGAGTATATGCTCTTTAGTAGTGATTTCCCTATTAGAAAAATGCTTTTCCTTCTTTTGGTTGTAACAGAATCTTACACAGAAATATTTGTATGGTTCAGAAAAGATTTCGGATTCTGCTCTTTTTTTTTTTTTTTTTAAAACCTGAGTACACAGTTATGACCCCAGGCATGGAGGAATAAATAAGACTTGGTTCTTCTCAAAGAAACTGAAAACTAGTATCACACAGTGCGTTGTTAAATTGTTTTCCAAGTGACCTTAGCCATACTGATGGGCACAAAAAAGAGGACAGTTTTACATGCAAGAATGGGGAGAGGGGCGGCTTTGTGGTATGGAGATCCTGGCACCCCAGATCTGTGCTGTTTCTGGCCAGGCCGCTCCACTTCTGATCCAGCTGCCTACGAATGGCCTGGGAAAGCACCAGAGGTGGCCCAAGTGCATGGGCCCCGGCACCCACACGGGAAACTGGGAAGAAGCCCCTGGCCTGGTTCAGCCCTGGCTGTTGCAGCCATCTGGGGAGTGAACCAGCATATGGAAGCTCTTCCTCCATCTCTCTCTCCCCCTGTGTAACTCTTTCAAATAAGTAAGTAAATCCTTACCCCCAAAACAAAAACGGAAAGCACCCTTCACAAGGTTTTGAGTGGGGTCTACATTACTGTTGCATCTTCACTGAGCAGTAATGTTCTAATGGAAAATAGTTGACAAAAAAAACTAAGATGTTCTGATTGGTAATTAGGTAACACCTTATGGGGTTAGCACAGTATTGTTACTTTTAAAACATACAAAGTGAAACCTAGAATGTTATATGTGAGTTTTCAGTCTTTAATATGTGTAACCATCTTTGTGTGCTTATCTTCTCTTAGGCTGGAATATTTCAAGAGTTTACAGTTCAGGAAGAGTCCATTACATTTCGCATTAATTTAACAGTCCTTTTAGACTGCTTATCAATTTTTGGATCAAGTCCTACACCAGGTAAACCATTTCAATATAAAGACACAACAGCATTATACAGAATGGGCAGAATAATGCAATGTTGTTTAGCATAAAAGCATTTCTTTCTTTATTTTTTTTTTTTTGACAGGCAGAGTGGACAGTGAGAGAGAGAGAGAGACAGAGAGAAAGGTCTTCCTTTTTGCCGTTGGTTCACCTCCAATGGCCACTGCGGCTGGCGCACTGCGGCTGGCGCACCACGCTGATCCGATGGCAGGAGCCAGGTGCTTCCTCCTGGTCTCCCATGGGGTGCAGGGCCCAAGCACTTGGGCCATCCTCCACTGCCCTCCCGGGCCACAGCAGAGAGCTGGCCTGGAAGAGGGGCAACCGGGACAGAATCCGGCGCCCTGACTGGGACTAGAACCCAATGTGCCTGCGCCGCAAGGCGGAGGATTCGCCTAGTGAGCCGCGGCGCCGGCCAAAAGCATTTCTTTAAAAGAATTTCTTAAACCAGCTTCTTTGTCAGTGGTTACTCTCTTGGACCCTGACATTTTCGAGTGTTAATGAATAGTTTATAGGGCACTGGCAGTGCGGCACCACAGGTTAAGCTGCCACATCCCATAATGGAGTGACAAAGCAACGCATTAAAAATACATAACCAGTCGTAGTGGAATTGTCAGGATAAAACTATATTCTCTAGAGAACCATAGCTGAATTTTGCCTAATATCCAATTTGCTTTCCTACAAAATAAAATAATAATTCTGGGGATTCCTATAGTTTTACATTTATGGTTACTGAATTCCTCCATTCCTAAAAATAATGCCCAAAAGAAATGAAAACATAACTTATAAACAGGATTTCTTAAGAATGCAACAATTTTGAATACAATAAATTGTTCCCAGAACTGGTTTCTGCTTTTCCCTGCCATTAACTAGTGGTGTGATTTCTTCACCATTTTAGGGACTCTGACTGCACTTCGGATGTGTTACCAGGGTTACGGTCACCCTTTGATACTGTTTCTGGAAGAAGGCGGAGTGGTGACAGTCTGCAAGATCAATACTCAGGAGCCTGAGGATACTCTGGATTTTGATTTTTGCAGCACCAACGTTATTAATAAAATTATCCTGCAGTCAGAGGGACTCCGGGAGGCATTTTCCGAGTTGGATATGACGAGTGAGGTCCTACAGATCACCATGTCTCCTGACAAGCCTTATTTCAGGTACTTGAGAGCAGTACAGTTACGGTGTATGTGGCTGTATGCTGTCTCCTCACTGAAAATGTAGAATTTTTATGGTCCAACTTAATAGAATTTTCAGAACTTCCATAATTTTACAGCTCAAGAAACTTAAGACCCAAGAAGACTCAATATATAGGATTTCATAGTTAGGTCACGTTGGTTTCTAGATGAGAAGCCCAGTCTCCTAATTCATAAATCAGTGGGGTTTTCATTGTCATACTACTGATGATTGTAAATCAGTTTACATCATGAAGAAAAATGCACTTAAATGTTTGGAGAAAGTGTTTGTATTATATATATATATATATATATATATATATATTTTTTTTTTCTTAATTCACCCTAGTTCAGGATGCAAAGGGGAGTTTTCTTTACGTTTCATTTACTGTCTGTTGATCACCTGCTGTATGCAGATCCATCTTAGAGAGCATTATGAGAGGAATATATTGGATTGAAGGGGAAGAAGACACAGTGAAACAGCAGAGAACACACCTGCAAGCCCTTCAGTAGCATCCTGCTCAGAGATCCTTGTGATACCAATAGACACATGGGTCCTGGGGGAGGATTTGCCAAAGAAAGCTTCCGGGGGAGGGCAGTTGCAGCAGGAACACCTGTCAGAAACTTCCCAGCTGCTCCTGGCAAGTCTTTGCAGGATGAAAATCGATTTGGAGATTCTAACAATTCAGAGAGAAAAATCTAAATGTTTCTTTTCACTTGAAATATTCTCTTGAAATACTAAGAGTAAGGAAGCTAAATACATAAGGGATAAGAGGTAAAAGTTGTTTAGCTTGTATCGACTCTAGAAGAATTTCACGCCTTTCTCATAGCATTAGAGAGTTAAAACTTTGGCTTCGGGTATTTTATTAAAATATTAGTCAAGAGGTGGGCATTTGACCCATTGGTGATGTGAATTGCCATTACAGGCATTTACTAGTATTCTGTAGGACCCCTTTCTAAGTGATCTCTCACCATGGGAACTAGATACGTTATTTTTCATCTCTGGGGTGGGAAATGATTTAGTGATGTGAAGGTGGGACTTGGTTAGGTCAAATTGAAGGTGCCTGTAATACTTGGGGTAATTGGATATATAGGGACAGCACTGAGATATGTATCTACCTGCATACGTAGATTTGGGAACCAGCATCATGGCTAGGCATGGATGAAATGCTTAGAGGAAGGGGTTATGTTACAGGAAGAGAGAAGGAATGGACTCTGGGAAAACTAACAGCTGGAAGATGGAGCATGAAGAAAATTGACACCCAGGTGTTTTTTTTTTTTTTTTTTTTTTGACAGGCAGAGTGGACAGTGAAAGAGAGACACAGAGAGAAAGGTCTTCCTTTGCCGTTGGTTCACCCTCCAATGGCTGCCGCGGTCGGCGTGCTGCGGCCAGCGCACCACGCTCATCCGATGGCAGGAGCCAGGTGCTAGGTGCTTTTTCCTGGTCTCCCATGGGGTGCAGGGCCCAAGCACTTGGGCCATCCTCCACTGCACTCCTGGGCCACAGCAGAGGGCTGGCCTGGAAGAGGGGCAACCGGGACAGAATCCGGCGCCCCGACCGGGACTAGAACCCGGTGTGCCGGCGCCGCAAGGCGGAGGATTAGCCTGTTGAGCCACAGCGCCGGCCGACACCCAGGTGTTTTTATCACTGCTCTTAGACCTACCAACATGCCATAGCAAAATCCCATAGCAAATGCCTAATAAATTTGTGGAGATCAAATCAACATATCCACATTTTCAAATTGTTTACACACAAGTGATTGATACTATGGAGCAAGGAAAATCATGAAACTGCCTTAAGATTCAGAAATGCAGCTGGTTGGTGGTACAACAGAGGAGACAGGACCCAAGGTTTACTGTGTACTTACTTCAGGGTTTTCTGTCAAGTGTCAGTTCTCTCTCCTTGTATATTTTTGACATAAGGATAAGGAAAAGCTATTTGTTAACAGTAGGATTAAGGAATGAAATTGAATGTCATGTCCACCCCCCAATCCCTTCTGTGACTTGATTTTCTTAAAGCTGTGGTGTAGTCGCCAGTTGCCCTATATTCCCACAGCATCTTGTGGCACTTGTTACAGTGCATTATAAACACTTAGATGTCTGTTTCACCTAGCAGAATGATCCTAAGGAAATGTTTTATTTGGATCCTAATGTGGTTTAGTGTTGGGCCAAAGAATAAACAAGTCACCCATTTTCCATTGCAGGTTGTCTACTTTTGGAAATGCAGGAAGCTCCCACCTTGACTATCCCAAAGATTCTGATTTGATGGAAACATTCCTTTGTAACCAGACTCAAGTTAACAGGTTAGTTTTTGAAGATTTGTTTATTTATTTGAAAGGCAGAGTTATAGAGAGGCACATGCAGAGAGAGAAAGAGAGGTCTTCCATCCACTGGTTCACTCCCCCAGATGGCTGCAATGGCCAGAGCTGCACTGATCCAAAGCCAGGAGCCAGGAGCTTCTTCTGGGTCTCCCAGGCAGGTACAGGGGCCCAGGGACTTGGACCATCTTCTACTACTTTCCCAGGCCATAGCAGAGAGCTGGATTGGAAGTGAAGCTGCCAGGACTCAAACCAGCACCCATATGGGATGCCAGCACTGCAGGTGGTGGCTTATCTGCTATGCCACAGCACCAGCCCCACGGTTCTTTGAATATAGAGATTGCCACTAGTGATGAAGGTGAGGTTAAATGCCAAATTTTTGTTTAAAAATTAACTTTACTGTTAAAAGTATGTACTATTTTTTAAAAAGGAATGGTAGGCTGCTGGATTTACTTGGTGAGTTGGAGTTGTAATAATGGATGAATAAAAAATGAGGAGAAAATATTAGTACTTAGATAAGTATTTTATTCTTATTTTTGCTGTGTGGGGTAGTTCTTGGCTAAGTTTTTGTCCTTTGCCTGGAGTTGTAAGCACTGCATTATGTTCAAATCACAGCTTTTTATCTGTTCTTGTGCAGGTACAAGATCTCTCTACTGAAACCCTCTACAAAGGCCTTAGTCCTGTCTTGTAAAGTATCCATTCGGACAGATAACCGAGGATTCCTCTCATTACAGTACATGATTAAAAATGAAGATGGACAAATATGCTTTGTGGAATATTACTGCTGCCCAGATGAAGAAGTTCGTGAATCTGAGTATTGAACGTGCGAACCAATAGGATACAAGTGTGATACATTTTGTTAGGTTGTGTTCTCGTTCTGATATAGTACTCTTAATGATTTCTTCTTGGATTTTTTCCAAATGGAAGAGGCATAGGGAAGAACTGGAACAAAAACCCTGTACTCTGACTATTGCTGTAAATTTTGTAAATAAATATTTTCTTGTAGTCATAGATTGTCCAGTATTAGACTGTCCTATGTTTCCGTTCTTTGAACTAGGGAATTAACTGTGAACCAAGGCAAAAAAATTACATATTCTTCGGTAGAACATTTCAGGAGTCTGGAAAGACTGTAAGTTTCATGAAGCTACAGCTGAAAGATGTGGGCATGACTTACTAGTTTGGATCCATGACCTGTCACAGGTTTTTGGCCAAAGCAAGATACAGAAATCCAGTTATTAAGGAATTTGGTAAATTCCTGGGTAGTTTTCACTGAAATAATTTATATAACATGTACATATTTTTGTATTTAATAAAATGTATTATCTGACTTGTTCTCTACAAGAAAAAAAGTATAACTAAAATGAAGTTTCTGCCTGTGTTACAACTGCACTTGGAGAAACAAATGGGCAAATTACATATTGTCAAAATATATTTTGTTCAGAACAGAAGAAGTCTGAATTATGAAAATAATCAGTCAACATTTCAGGGACTATAATTTTCTTTTAAATTTAAAATAGGGTAGCTAGTTACATTTTTATTCATTGGTGTGTCCAGTAACCTGAACAGTGCCTATTATATAATGGGCATTTAAGAAACATTTGTTAGGGTCGGTGTTGTAGCATAACGGGTAAAGCCTCCACCTGCAAAACTGGCATACTGTGTGGGTAATGGTTCAAGACCCAGCTGTTCCACTTCTGATCCATCTTCCTGCTAACGTGCCTGGGAAAGCAGCAGAGGATGGCCCAAGTGCTTGGACCCCTGTACCCATGTGTAGGATCTATAAGAAGCTCTTGACTCCTGGCTTCAGCGTGGCCCAGCCCTAGCCATTGCAGCCATTTGGGGAGTGAACAAGTAGATAAAAGATTGTTCTCTCTCTCTCTCCCTGTCTCTTCCTCTAAGTCTGTGTTTCAAATAAAAAAATAAACCTTTAATTAAAAAAAGAAGCATTTGTTAGAGGAAAGACAATACTGTCAACATCTTATTAATCACTATTTAATTCTGATTATTTAGCTCTAAGTGTATTTTGACCCAATGTATTTTTTAAGTTGTACTATTTTCAAATAAATTGATAATAAGGACAGAGGTGGACCTCTGGCACAGTGGGTAAGATGTCACTTGGGATGTGTGCAGCCCATATTGGATGTAGCCTGTGTTCAAGGACCAGCTGTGCCTCTGATTACACCTTCCTGCTACTGCACACCTTCAGAGGCAACAGATGATGGCCCAAGTGCTTGGGTCCCTGCAACCCGCTTGAGAAACCAGGACTGAGTTCCCAGTTTCTGACTTTAGCCTGGCCCAGCTCTGGCTGTTGCAGGCATTTAGGGAATGAAGCAGTAGCTGGAAGATCTCTGTGTCTGCCTTTCAAAAAAATTAACAAAAGATGAGGAAATAGAAATTAATTTTACACATTTAAAACTATCATTTTAGCTGCACATATCTTCAACTACTTAAAGTTCAGAAGCTAAATTCTAAGCCATCCTAACATCATGCTACTCATTTAATCATTTCCTCTTCCTATGTGTTCTGTGAGAATTTTTTAGTCTAACTTTATTTTTGTTCCTTTAGAGGACACCAGGTGGCGCCCATCCGCAGAGCAGACATGCTTTTCTACCACTAGACTCATTCACATACTGAGTTGCTGCTTCCTGGCTGCCTTTTTTTTTTTTTTTTTTTTTAATATTTGTTTATTTGAAAGTCGCCTTTCATCCACTGGTTCACTTTCAGATTTACCTATTTGAAAGGTAGAGAGAGACTCTTCCATCCACTGGGCACTCCTCCAATGGCCACAATGGCCAGAGCTGGGCCGATCTGAAGACAGGAGCTGCTTCCGGGTTTCCCACTTGGGTGCAGGGGCCCAAGGACCTGGGTCATCTTCCACTGCTTTCCCAGGTACATTAGCAGGGGGCTGGATTGGAAATAGAGCAGACGGGACTTGAACCAACACCCATATGGGATGTGAGATGCTGGCACCGCAGGCTTTACCCACTATGCCATAGCACCGGCCCCGACTCCTGGGTTCTTGTTGCAGGCATTTGAAGAGTGAAACAAGATCTGTATCTCTCACACAGGAAATGAAAATAATTCTTTGTAACTACCACTCATTATCACCACCATTTCATAAAACACTTTACCATCAAAATCTCAGAAAACAACTTTACACTGACAATAAAAAACAAAGTATTTACCAATTTTCAAATGCAAAAAAAAACAGGTACACTATAAAATTTTATGATGCTATACTTCATGCTGTGGTTTCATTCATGTACGTTTGTCAATTTGGAGATCTTTAAGATTCAGGTCTCACAATATTGTAAAAGGTTTAAAATTTTGGTGTCACTCAGAATGGGAGTCTGAATGGCTGCTGCTCTCTGGTTCTTTGCCACAGCCATTGAAAATCCATGTCCACCAGGCCTAGGGAACTGGAAACAATTCTGCGGCTACTGCAGTCACGTCGGAGTATTCTAGGAACAGCAGCCCCGTCGGCAGGGAGGGCTACCGTGGACAACGAGGGGAAGTGCCCATTTAAAAAGCACTGCAGAGAAGGGTTCTAGGATGTAGGTGCCTCCAGCCCTGCCTGCGACTTGGGTCCTTGACTGCAAGTGCCAGGCCTACCAGCATTGCAGTCGCAGGCCTAGCAATCCGGGAACAAGCCACAGCAGAACACTGCTCACCACTGTCTCTTGGGTACTGACTGATTAGTAGACTTTGCAGGCTGGACCAATGACTGCAGTAATTCCTTGGATGAGAAACCCAAATGTGGTTCTGTGAGTACTGAGTGAGCAGCAGAGGAGAGGAGCTGGGAGTGAAACAGGGGTCCCCACCGACACAGGGTCTTTGAGTTCCACTACATCAGCTCAGACAACTGAGAAAAAAAGAGAGGGAAAGTGAAGGCGTTGCTAACGTAACCTTGAAGGAAGGAACATAACTCAAGAGAGTGACGGTCTTACCTGACCAACCTCAGCGAGCGTTCCTCTCCAGACTGAGGGTCTTGAACGCAGTTTGGCGGAGGCAGCACCACAGGGTGGAAAAGGTATTCGATTGTCTGCGATTCAGGAAGCCTGCTTTATAATCACCCGCCGACCTTGAACCAATCACTTAGCCTCTCCTGTTCCTTGTTTCTTCACTTAGAAAATGAAAAAAGGTCCTTTCTGAGTCACGTTACAACTTCAGCCAATCAGATGAGGACAAGTGATTCAGAAGGATCTGTGACTAAAAACACTTCCAAACAGTAGATCAACTGCTTAGCTATTGCAGAACTTGTAAAAAATCAGAACTGAGTAGAGAGAAATCCAAGTTAGAGCAGGGGAAATGGGGGCCAGCATTGTGGAAGAGCGGGTAAAGCTTCTGCCTGCGACGCTGGCATCCGATGTGGGAGCCTGTTCAAATCCCGGCTGCTTCACTTCCGATCCAGCTGGAAAGCAAAGAGGGCCCAAGTGCTGGGGGCCCTGCACCCATGCGGGAACCTGGAAGAAACTCCTGGCTTCTGCCTCAGCCTGGCCTGGCACCAGCCACTGTGGCCGTCTGGGGAGCAAACCAGTGGATGCAAGACCTCTCCCCTCTCTAATTCTGACTTTTAGCATATAAATAAATTGAAGAAAGGGAGGTGGGGGAATGGAAGATAACAGTCCCAAAGACATAAGAAATTATAACTTAGGGACTGGCACTGTGGCAGAGTAGGTTAAGCCTCCACCTGCAGTGCCAGCATCCCATACAGATGGTGTTTATGACCCAGCTGTTCCACTCCTGATCCAGCTCCCTGCTGATGCACCTGGGAGAGCAGAAGAGGGCTGTCCAAGTGCTTGGGCCCCTGTACCCACACAGGAAATGTGATGAAATTCCTGGCTCCTGGCTTCAGGTTGGCCCAGCCCCCACGCTTGTAGCCATTTCGGGAATAAACCAGCAGATGGAAGACCTTTCTCTCTGTCTCTGCTTCTCTATCTCTCTGTAATTCTGCCTTTCAAATAATCTTTAAAAAAGAAAAGAAGGAGAAAGAAAGAAAGAAAAAAAGAAGAGAGAGAGAAAGAGAGAAAGACAGAAAGAAAGAAAGAAAGAGAGAAAGAGAGAAACCATAAGTTAAATCAACATGTGTCTAAAAGATTTCTTTCCTCCAAGCTACAGGTCAGGGTCCTGGTTTCTAACGACTCTTGGATGCTTTACCTGTAATGCTGCTGCTAAGTGAACCTTTATCTCCAGAGTCTTTAGTAAAAAAAAAAAAGTGCAGTCTGGCGTTTGATCTGCCACTGCTAGCCGTGTTGACAAACATTTTGTAGTCCAGGATTTTTATTATCAACAAGGTTGCCTTTATTGTTGGCTCTCTTGTATAGAGGTTTACTCTTTACTGATAACAGAAGACCTACAGGAAAGGAAAAAACCATTTGTGCATTGTTCTGGGTTTCGGCTCATTTTTTCTCCTTCACTACAGGGGCCCTCTCTCCCAGCACCACATCACTGCCGTATCCACGCTGGATGGCTGCACTCACCACGTACCCCATATGCCTCAAATTCGGACTTCCAAGAGGCCTCCAGAGCAGGCCCAGCATCTTGAGTTTTCCTGCTTCTGTGCAGGAGGCTCTTGATTCAGATGGCAACCAAGGGTGACTGAGCTGCCTGGGAATGCCTCTAACCAGAAGGGCAATGCTCTGTGCACAGTCATGCGCCACAGATCCACCTTCCAGTCCGTGACCGACCACCCGTGTATCAGAGGTCCCACAAGATTACAGTGCAGTGGAAACACTGCTGTGGCCGAGTGACGTCACGGCTGCCCTAATGTGGTAGCATAAAGCATTCCTCACACGTGTATGGTGCTGCTGGTATAAACAGACCTACTGCACTGTAGTCACATACCAGCATGACGCTTAGGGCCCATAATACCTGATGGTGCTAATAAGTGGCTACGTGACTGACTCGTGTCGTCACCATATTTTTATCATTACTTTAGTGTGTACTCCTATTTGTAAAAAACATAAGACTGAAAATAATCCACTGTGTCATGCCAGCAGCAGCCTGTTGTCTCTCGATTGCATCAAGAGGCCACATCAAGCGCTGGCTGAGAGCACCGGGGTCTCTCTAAGTCCACTCTACAGTCAATGATGTCTGTGCAAGGGAGAAATTGTGTAGCACTGCATTTCTCGGAATGCATCCCCACTGTTCAGGCGTGCACAACGTCAGCTCCCGGCTCACCTATCTAAGGTAGGGCCTCACGTACTCCATGACTTTCAGGGGACTTTTCCCACAAGCAGAGAAATTTAAAGCCTAGAAACCTTGTAAATCCTCTCAGTGCCCAATACTGGAGGAGTTGAGCTGGAGTTACATGTAATATGGTCCAAAAGACTGACCCCAAAAGTTTCTATTGTTCTATCAGCTATTTTTACCTCTGTATTTTTTTTCATAGCCCTCACTTCCCTGAGAAAAATGCACATTGTTCCGGAGCAGGTGGCAGTTCGGTTAGTGGTTAGGATGCCCTTGTCCCACATCAGAGTGCCTGGCTTTGCCGACTGGCTCCAGATCCTGAGCCTGGCTAAGGCACAGCTTGGGACGTATCGGTATGGCTCAAGTGCCTGGGTCCTTTTCTCCATGGGGGAGACCTGGACAGAGTTTCTGGCTCCTGGCTTTGGCCTCAGCCCAGCTGCAGGGAGAGAATGCACGCAGAGCTCACAGCAGAAGGCCTGGCCCCATGGCAATCATGTGTGGGATAACGGCTATTTTACTTTTTATGGAAACCTTGGCTTTGACCTTACCACCTTTAGTTGCACCACTGGGACACGAAACACTTGCCGACAGGGGCTGGCGACTTGGAAAACGTTATTTGGTGACTGAACCAGCAGATGGGATGTCTCTCATACAAATAAATAAATAAATAGTTTCACAGAAATGTGACATACAAAATTCTGTGAGGAACATGGCCTTTTTTTAATATGCAAATTCCACTACAAACTTCAGTTCATTCTCTACTACTTGTCTGTATGATATACAGAAAGCTGACTGGCACTTTAACTTCCTTAGCAGTAAACCAAGAGATAATGGGACTGCAAATCAGCAGAGGATAGACACATTAATTCAGTTGCTCAGGGGTCGCATGAGATCAGAGATGGACAAATAAACTGCCTGGGACGTTAACTAGAAATCAGTCTTGGGCCTACTACCCTGCCGCCACAAGGTGGCAGGCTTCCCCTTCCCTGGAATCTCCAGTTCCCTGAAAGGCCAACAGACTTCCACAGTGTCTATCTTTGTTGAGGTTTAAGTATGTGTCAGGACTGTCTTGTCTATGATATTATCTGTGCGTCCAGGAGTTTATAAGCTCTAGATCACTTCTGAGATGGTAACCAAAATGTTTTCCGCATCAGCTCAGGGGCAACTTTTCCCAGTCACCAGCCCCTGTCGGCAAGTGCTCCGTGTCCCAGTGGTGTAACTGGAAGGTGGTAAGGTCAAAGCCCAGGTTCCCATAAAAATCAAACAGCCATTATCCCACACCTGATTACCATGGGCCAGGCCTTCTGCTGTGAACTCCGCATCCATTCTCTTGTTTATTCCCACAGCAATGCTAAGGGACAGGTACTCATCCCCAGGACTGTCTAATCTGGAAAGTGCTGATTCATTTTGGGGATTTTAACTCAGGTTGGCTGTTTTCAGAACTACTACTCGTAATCACGAATCATAAATTAGTTCATAAGGTGATGGTGACATCATGTTTCTATAATCAAATAAAGCAGTCTGCTGGTGAGCCAGATCTTGTTCAGAAAGACTTCATTATGACCTGAGGTAGGCTCCAGATTCTTTTTTTTTTTTTTTTAAACAGGCAGAGTGGACAGTGAGAGAGAGAGAGACAGAGAGAAAGGTCTTCCTTTGCTGTTGGTTCACCCTTCAATGGCCGGCGCACCATGCTGATCCGAAGGCAGGAGCCAGGTGCTTCTCCTGGTCTCCCATGGGGTGCAGGGCCCAAGCACTTGGGCCATCCTCCACTGCACTCCCGGGCCACAGCAGAGAGCTGGCCTGGAAGAGGGGCAACCGGGACAGAATCCGGCACCCCGACCGGGACTAGAACCCGGTGTGCCAGTGCTGCAAGGCAGAGGATTAGCCTATTGAGCCGCGGCGCCGGCCAAGGCTCCAGATTCTTAACCACACCACAACAGAATTCTCGTGACCTTAGTTCAAGCATGTGCTATATCCTTTGCTTTAAACAAAAACGAGCCTTAGCTTCTCTGCTTTGCTTCTAAGCATAGTGTAAGGTTTTATTTGCCAAAATGGAAATCACTGACCATTCCAAAAAGAATTCAAGTGAGTAAAAATACATATTTTTAAAAAAACAAAATTTTTTGTTTTCACTATACCAATAGGGACCTTTAAAATATGAAGAGACTTCAGGAGACTTTCAGGAAAGTAACCTGTGTCACTTTGTTAACCTAGTTTATTTTTTTGCCTAAACGAATTTCTGTCACACAGATATGTAAACAGTGCACAGCCCTTGGAATCAGCATTCTTTGCCCTAGACAACCCCACCCCACTCCTTGGGGAATGTTGCCCTAGACAACAGCACCCCACTCCTTGGGGAATGTTGCCCTAGACAACCCCTAAGAGGTACTCACCATGCCGCTGCCTCAGTCATGCCTCGGTGCCCTTGCACATGGAGTTCCTTCTTCCTGGAATGGCTTCTCTCCTCCATCGGGATGAACTGGTGTTCGCCCTTTAAGAAAGAGCCCAAATTCACCCTTCAGGAAGCCCTTCCCAGCTCTCACCGTCTCTCTGCTCTCACTGCACTGAGACCTCGATTCCAGAACTCCGACTCCATGTTTCATTATTTCTTCACGTTTGTCTCTTGTACTCGATTGTTGTTCTCTTAAGATTAATGATCGTGTTTTATTTATCTCCTTTAGCACCTGCAGCTCTAACTGCACCTGGCACTTAAGAGGTGCTAACCAGCTGTTTGTTGAAGGGATGAATGAAGATGAAGAAATCGAGGTGCAGAAAATTTAAGTAACTTAAAGCCACAGAGCAGAGCTGGGATTCACACAGGAAGTGCCTTGACTCGGAGTACAGTGCTCTGTCCTCCACACCTGCATAGCAAATACTTGGCGGAAATGCAGCTTTTCCCCTACTCAATCTCCATGGCAGAAAACACCACTAAATCAAGCTCCACCAAACACCAGCTTTCTGGAATCTCAGGCATCACTCCAGGAAACCAGTGGTCCATTTGCTCTCTTCCCCTTCCTCTGGGTCCCTTGTGAGCATGGCAGACTGGTTATTGATAGTGGAGCTCCCCACTGCTCTGCTAAAGACAAGTTACACTGAGCTGGCTCCTTGTGGGTTAGCAACACCTGATCCCCATAAGGGAGCCCCTAAAGCGGGAAACTCAAGGCTCCTGAGTTCTCTTTATCTGTCCCAGTGCCTCCAGCTATTCCTAGAACCTTGATTTGGAAAAATGCTGCTCCTTGGCACGTGAATGCTGCACGGATCGTGCCCTGCCCTCATTCAGACCAAGGCTTTGCTAAACATTTCTTTCCCTTCACTGAGGTAGTGTGGGGCTATTTACCAACAAGGGATAGGACAGAAATATGAAAGCAACTTACGGAGCCTAACATTTCATCAGTAAGGTCTCGCCAAGACTGATCTGGCCACCACAAAACTTACTGGGCTTATCATCCTTTTATTTCTCCTTGCTACAGGTTTTCTCTGAACACAATCACCCCCAAACACCCACTCTCCTATTTCCCTTTGGTTTCCTCCCTAGCCCTTCAGCCCACAAGAGGCTGTTCCATTTTGTTCAAATAACCAACAGGATAATAGATTACTAATAAGCTAAGGGGCACTGAGGTACTTTCCCCCTTTGCCTTCTTGTAAAGACAGCCTGTTGAGGCTGGCACTATGGCATACCAACTAAAGCGGCTGCCTGTGATACTAGCATCCCATATGGGCACTGGTTTGAGTACCAGCTGCTGCACTTCCAATCCAGCTTCCTGCTAATGCACCTGAGAAAGCAGCGGAAGATGGCCCAAGTGTTTGGTTTCCTGCACCCACATGAGACCCAGAAGACATTCCTGGCTCCTGGCTTCAGATTGGCCCAGCTCCAGCTATTGAAGCCATGTGAAGAGTGAACCAGCGGAAGGAAGACCTCTGTCTCTGTCTCTGTCTCTGTCTCTCCCTCTCTGTCTGTGACTCTCTCAAATAAATTAAAAAAAAAGATACATGGAATGATTTTTAAAAAGAGAGAGAGAACATGTTGCCTTTATTTGCTCCTTCTACTGGCTTTGACAGCATTAGACCAATCAACAATTATACTGAAATACTTTCCATCAGGCATGTCCCAGAGATGACTGACAGGGACAAAGACGAAACTGACGCTCCATGCTCTCAAGCTTCCTGTCAGTTTGGATGACCATGCAGAGTTGTAAAAATATTTATTGAACACTTACTAAAAACCAAATACTGTGCTAAGGCTTTAAGTAATAATCTCATTTATTCTTCATTATGTTTTAGTATATTACCATCTAGTATATTACTCTATGACTTTAACAATACATTCCTCTAGGGGCTGGTGCTGTGGCGCAGTAGGTTAATCCTCCGGCTGCAGCACTGGCATCCCTTATGGGCACCGGTTCTAGTCCCAGCTGCTCCTCTTCCACTCCAGCTCTCTGCTTTGGCCTGGGAAAGCAGTAGAGGATGGCCCAAGTCCTTGGGCCCCTGCACCCACATGGGAGACTGGGAAGAAGCACCTGGCTCCTGGTTTCTGATCAGCACAGCTCCAGCTGTAGTGGCCATTTGGGGAGTGAACCAACGGAAGGAAGACCCTTCTCTCTGTCTCCTCCTCTCACTGTAACTCTACCTCTCAAATAAATAAACAAAATCTTAAAAAAAACCAACACATTCCTCTAATAATCAAAACTGTCACATTGTGCATTTGTACAAGGATTTCAAAAGACAGGTTCCTGGAAGTCATATTTTAGAATCAAAGAACACACGAATTTAAACACTGTTAATTCTTTCCAAAATTTTTCCAAAATGTCTATCAAAAAAGTACCAACAGTTAGTCTATCGAAGAGGGCTAATCTCTCCATGTCTTTAATAGGTACTATTACCTATATTTTCATTAACACAAATATGATAGGTCAAAAATGATATTTCATGTTTTGAAGTTGTTATTTGTGTATGAGATTTAAAATCTTTTCTTGTGTGTATCTTCTGGCCATTTGCATTTCTTCCTTGAACTTGCCCTTCCTGTCTTTTGTGACAATGACATTGATCACTCCTTCCTTGAAACTTTCTCCTCCTTTGATTTCCCTTCAATTCTTTCCTAAGTCTTTCAATTCTCTAAGGACGCTCCTTCCCAGTTCCTTTTTTCTACATGATCCCAAAATAATACAACAGTAACTATAGTTATTAACATTTCATAAATGTTTATTATGTGTCATATATTAAATAAAGCACTCAGAGTGCTCTTATTATTTGCATTTTTTAAGATTTTTATTTATTTATTTGACAGGCAGAGTTACAGACAGTGAGAGAGAGAGAGAAATAGAGAGAAAGGTCTTCATTCCGTTGGTTCATCCCCCAGTGGCTGCAACGGCCGGAGCTGTGCCAATCCTAAGCCAGGAGCCAGGTGCTTCCTCCAGTCTCCCATGAGGGTACAGGGGCCCAAGCACTTGGGCCATCCTCCACTGCTTTCCCAGGCCACAGCAGAGAGCTGGACTGGAAGAGGAGCAACCAGGACTAGAACCCAGCGCCCATATGGGATGCCGGTGCTGCAGGCGGAGGATTAACCTAGTGCACCACAGTGCTGGCCCCATTATTTGCATTTTTATAGATGAAGAAAATAAGCCTCAATGTAAATGGAAAAGCTTGAATTTGAGCGCCAACTGTTCTGCTCCCAGTTCACCACATTATATATTATATTCTCTCCACAGTGTATTTGCTCTTCTTTATATGAATATTTCATTTTTACATATTTCACTTACATGTAATATATATTTCATAAATATACACACGTACATGCCATAGACTATCTGATCTACTCTACTGGCTTTAGAATTCATCTCCTTGAGCACTCAGTCCATAGAGTCAACATCTTACGGAACACTGCCAAGCCGATGGATGCACTGTGTATCACGAACACAACACAGCCTACATGGAAGTCGTTCTTTTACGTAGTCCCCAGACAGCCTCCAAGATGATCTTTACAATACTGCTTCACTTAACAGCATTGCCACACCCCTTGCTGCCCAGGCTGGAAACCTCAAAGCTGCCTTTAATTCCTGCCTCCGTCACACCTGATAGGTTCCAAGATCTGTCACATAGACTCCAAAATTGTTTCTCAACCCACCCTGTGTGCATTCCTTCTACCCTTTTCTGGCTTTAGATAATTAGGGATCTCTCCCTTAGACTATTAGCTTTGCCTCCTAACTGGTCTCCCTACTTCTCCCTGTGTGCCATCTATCATCATTGCTGTCAGAACTAGTGTTATGAATCAGTAACTGATTATGTCATACTCTGCTCAAAAGCCTTTCATAGTTACCTTTCTGTCTACCAAATCAATTTTAAACTCCTTAGCACAACACAAAAAATTCCACAATCTGGTCCCAAGCTGTCTTTCAAACCCATCTCCAGCCTGCTTCTACTGGCGTACCTTAAATTACAACCATTAAGGCCACTTGCTTTTCCTCAGAAATATCAAGTCCCTCCATGCCACTTTCATTCATGCTACTTGGAATGCTTGTGGGGAACCGCAGGCTGGCCACCTGTGGGAACCTCCTCATCTACATAGCTTGCAGCAATCGGTCGACCACAAGGCCTACGAAAACAACCAGGTGAAACGGATGAAACAGAATGGACTCTGCATAAACAACTAGGAAGAACCAGGTGAAACAGATGGACTTTCGATCTGAGGCTACACGCGCCCTTTCACCTGATTGGACGATGTCAGCATGCTATTGGCTGTGGAGCACGCGCTCCACGGGACTTGGGATATAAAGGGACACTGGGCTCTGGGCGAGGAGGAACGGCGCCCCTCCTCCCCTTTTCTCCTCTCCCCTTGCCCTTTTCTTCTGCCCCCACGAATAAAGTTCCTTGAGAACCGAGAAACAGTGACCGTGTCGTGACTGTGTTGGATCCTTGCTGGCGAGGGTCCGACAATGCTCACCTCTGGCTTCCTTCTCCCTGCTGATACAATATCCTACTTTCCTTAGAGAGCCCTGCAGCCACCCCCAATCTACACAGTGTCCACCCATATCTCTAGGCTCACAATTTACTACTCGTCCTTCCTGTTTACTTTTCTCTTAAAGATTTACTACAGATTAACTTGTGATCTGGTCATGTGTGTCTGTTTTCCCAGAAAGGACTAAATCTTACACATATTAGTATTTCTAGTGCTTAGACGGAGCTTGATGTAAATGGTTAAAGTTGAAGTACATTTGTAAACAACCTTGCAGCTGATTTCCAAATCTGAGATTTTCGCTGTCTTTTCTATACATGAAAATCTCATTTGAGGCCCTTGCAACTATCATTTAACCTTGGAAATAACTCCTGTTTTAAGAGGTTCATTCTGCTTCTACTTCTTAGCATAGGCTTCAAAACCCAAGAATTCGGGCTCATGGTGATGAGAATCCAGTGAGTGCTATCACTGCATTTCCAGGGGAGGCGAAGTGGAAAACACACAGAGCACACTGGAAAACCAGCAGAGCTCCAGGACATCTGGGGCTGATTACTCCAGCGAGACCCTAAAGAAAAGAACAGTGCTTGTCCTGGGTTTGGACCTCTGGGCCTTGGCAGATCCCCGGGCTTGCTCAGCAGTTCTGGAGGAGTGAGGTATGGGCTCGTTTCAGGGAAAGCAGCGCCCTCATTGATCCAACGTCTGCTGCAGCGGTGTCCTCCCAGCTCTGCTCTTCCCTCACATGGCCTCTCTTGCTAGGACTGTGTCTCAGCGTCATTGTCAGACACAGGAGTCAGTCTCGAAGCACCTAAAGAAATACCTCCCACTTGGGGTCGGAATCAAGCTCCACCCATGTCTCCTCATTCCTCCTCCTTCTCTCTGTAAAAACAGCTGAGGAGATAGAATTTTCACCCCAATTCTGAGGAAACATCATGTGCTTCTCTGAAGTTATGTGTTTGCTTTCAGTTTCATTACTATTACCTTCAAAGCATACAATGTAATCTAGATATGTTCAGAGACTCAACTTCTCAACCAGTTTCTCAGATGCATAAAATATGGTGGTGCTAGCTAACACTTACTCTTGATTCCAAATACTCAGACATGTTTCCTCCAAAGCAAAAGGCACGGTGGGGTACACATATGGGGATATCTGTTATGGAAGAATGGGGAGGAAGGGTGTTTTCTTAACATTTACTGAGTACATACTCCGCCAGGCACTGTGCTATGCATGTCACAGACATGATTTTATTTAAAACTCACAACAACTCTATGTGGTTTACTACTGAATTCTGCATTTTAATGACCAGGTTAAGCAATTTGCCCAAGGTCACATACTTGCTAAATGGCAGAGGCAGAAGATGATCACAGGTCTGATTCCAGTAATGTTTACTCTCTACCCAGTGCTCTTAATATAAAATGATAATAGTTAGGGTGATACAGAGAAGCCCCTTATGTAGACATTCTGACCTCTCTGTGGTACCCCAGAAAAAGAACTGTGACTTCAATATGATGATGTCAACCCCCATTGAGCTGTAAGACCTGCCAGGCCTGATCTCAGTGCTGTACCATGAACTCTGAGGAAACCCCCATGTCGGGGCAGGTACTATTATTTTACTGATGAAGAGACAGAGGCTGAGGAGCCAATGGACATGGGTCTGACAATGGACTGCTGGAGCCTGAGCTTTAAGTCCATGCAGTCTGCCTTCAGATTGTAAGCTATACTACCTACAGAGAGAATATCTGGAGTTAAAAATACCTTGGCCACAAGTCCAAGCTCTGCCCCTACCAATCAGTCCTCAGCTTCCCCATAGGTAAAATGATTCTACAGCCTTACATGCCAAACAGATATCCCCATATGTGTACTCCACTGCATCTACATAAGTGAAAGAAATGGCATTTTTCAGGGCCTTTGTTGTGGCATAGTGGGTTAAGCCAGCATTCCATGTGGGTGCTGGTTAGAGTCCTGGATACTCCATTTCCAATCCAGCTCCCTGGTAATGTGCCTAGGAAAGCCGTGGAGGATGGCTTAAATGTCTGGACTCCTGCACTCACATGGGAAATCCAGATGAAGCTCCTGGCATTGGTCTGGCCCAGCTCTGACTGCTGTAGTCATTTGGTAAGTGAACCACTGGCTGCCATTTGGGTAATGAACTAGTGGATGAAAGCTCTCTCTCTCTCTCTCTCTTTCTTTCTCTCTTTCTCTGTAACTCTGCCTTTCAAATAAATAATTAAATCTTTAAAAAAAAGAAAGAACATTTTTGAAATCAGATCTACTTGGCTCCAAATCTTACATTTACCAGCTGGGTGATTTTGAATAAGATACCTACAGTTTAAAAGCTTGTTTCAACATCTGAACCAGGGAGATAAAAAAAAAAATGCCTACCTAACAGTATGGCTGATGGATCAGAAATTACTAATGTAATTTTATAATACAGTGCCAGGGAAATAAAAGGAGTCCTACATTACAGATTCATAGCTTTGCAGTTATTGATTAGGAAAACATATTTTTTGAGGCTGGCACTGTGGCATAGTGGGTAAAGCTGCTGCCTGCAGTGTCAGCCTCCCTTATGGGCAACAGTTCAAGTCCCGGCTACTCCACTTTCAATCCAGCTCTCTGCTATGGCCTAGGAAAGCAGTAGAAGATGGCCCAAGTCCTGCGCCCCTGCATCTGTTTGGAAAGACCCAGAGGAAGCTCCTGGCTCCTGGCTTCAGAATGGCTCAGCTCCGGCCATTGTGGCCAATTGAGGAATGAACCAGCAGATGGAAGACACTCTCACGCTCTCTCTCTCTCTGCCTCTCCTTCTCTCTCTGTGTAACTCTGACTTTCAAATAAATAAATAAATAGAAAATATATTTTTATTTGCTCTGGCAGGCAGGGAGAAAAGTTCCCCAGTTGCTGATCCCCTATACACTAACCTTGGTATCATTGAGAGAGGCTAGAGAACCTCCTCCTTGGATATGACAGGGCCTACCTTAGGTATGGCTCTCACTGGGGTGGGTACAGATAGGATGGGCTGAATGCATTCTACATGCTCATCTTCTCCCCTATGTCTAGCCTGGTCAGAAGGCAACTGAATGGTTGTGAGTCACCTCTGGTGAATGCAATCAGGGTCCTAACTCTCATCCAATAATGACACCCCTCTTTTAAAGAGGGTTTCTAAGGGAACACACACACCTATTAGAGACACATTTACTTGCATCCAAACCCCCAGGAGTGAGTGAATGTAGGTAAATTCCTTTACCTATCAGGCTCCCCTCTGTCAAATGAGAGCTATCATATTGGATGCTTGTGAGGATTAAAAGAAATACTTTATGAATAGGATCTAGCTGAATTTTGGGGATTTAGAATACACTCACCAAATTATAATTTTTTTCTTAGAATAGAACAGTTCAAGGTCAGTATCATTCTGAGATGAAGAAACATCAATGGTATGTCAAGGACAAAGTATGAAGCAAATCTGTATAAAACCTTCTTTGCCTTAATCTCTAAACAGTGCAAAAAGGAATCAAAAGAGGCTCTTTCATTACTGAATCTGCATACCACTACAGGCCAAAAACTTGCCTTCTATTTAGGGATCTGGATTTTGTATATTCTGCAAGAAAAATAATTTTAATGTACCTATTTACTTTGTATAAATCCATATCATATTATCACATATATTTATTGGCACCTTGTCTTATATGATTTGGATACATATCAGCATTAAAATATTATAAATATCATGTATTACTGCAACACACTCATAATACTGGGTTGTACAGATGACAAGAAATCAACTAGTTACCCCAGAATAGTTACCCATAGAATAGATAGGTTTTTGCCTCACTAGTAAGAATGACAGAGGTGAATCACCCCTACTTTGTTGAACCAGGGAAAGGCCATTTTATGCATATATCCACATTGATGATATGGTTGATGGCCAAGGCCAGAACTCACCTTTGCAATAGGGCAAGGAAGCTTTTTGTCTCTCTGCTTTTCCTGTGTTCACTTCCATACACAAAGATTTGAATCATCAGACACTGTAGGTAAAGTGGGAAACAATCAGGTTAAAGAGAATCATATAGCCAACAGCTTAATTGCAAGCCAAAATCAGAAGAGAATCAGTAAATTGGGATGTCACAAGTTTACACTCTGGATACCTATACCACACTGCATCAGTCCCCTGCCAAGGAGGAGGAAGAGTCTGCATCAGAGGCTCTTTAGTTACCTCTGCATCCCTCATGCTATGTGTGCACTCCAGTCTACCACACCTGGCACTGCCATATGGGTCTGTGGGTAATCATAGTGGCAGGGCTAAAGACTGCCACCATCCCTACTCAAAACACAACTGCAGTGGCCGTCTCCATCAGTATTTCCTAAACAACTGTAACCAAATAGATACAAATGAAATCTGTGTATGTGTCCCAAAGTTGCACTGTGTTCTCATGCTATAACACTTTATTCTTATGCAGTTTTCCATTTTAGGTTTTATTGCTGACCTTTGTTTCCAACCAATATGGAATAAAGGGCACCAAATTCACCCTCCACCTGAAACAGCCCAACAAAGAAATGCATGAAACGACAAAATGCATGAACGACTTTCAAGACACAACGTCAGGTGACAGGCTGTGATCCCTGAGAGAGAAAACTGAGATAGCACAGTTGCCCCAGATTACTGATTTGAGAGTGTCTAGGTTGTGGCACAGGGAAGAGGAACCAACGGGGCTCACCCAACGCCCTGATAGAGCAAAGAGTCCCAGGAGATTCTCAGAGCAGGGCAACAGAGAGATACTTCCACAGAAAAGAACCACAGCTATCTTCAGTGGGTGCCCTCAAATATCCCGCAGAGTACTGATTTGTACGTTCACGTGAGGAAATCGTCCAATGCTGAACCATCCTAAGGGACTACGGAAAACACAACCTGGTGCATATACAGGGCCAGGTGTAGTACCTGGTCCCACTAGCCATGCTGGAAAGCCTCATTGTTCATGGAGCATTGAGTGGGAAACCCAGAAGGCTCCTGCCTGGGTAATGGAGGGTGATCAGTCCTTAGCTAAATGTTCCAGCTCCATCTAACAACTCTTAAAAGCTACTGCCACCCCTAGATTCTAAGATTAAGGCATTACTCTCTTAAGGCTCGAGCCCAGGTATGCACACAATAGCTTTTGTATCACATTCTTTCTCAGCATATCTAAGAAAGCAGAGAAATTTCCAAAGACAACACATGACTTAAAAGCAGAGTGATGAGAGAGGAGGAGGGCAGGGAAGGGAGTGAACACCCACACATCACGTCTCACATTCTGCTCACAAGCCCAGGAGGAAAGACAGCAAACAGCTAGTATTCACCTTCCTAAGCAGCTGAATTGCCTTTCCGAGCTCCCCTTCGGCAAAGTAGATCCTGGCCATGTTATAAAAAGTCTCAGCCACTTTGTCACTGCAGTCACCATAGCTGATAGCCTGGGACTTCAGTAACGACTTCAGCAGTCTGTAAGCTTCCTGAGGAATGGAAAACAAACTGTTGTACTCAAGCTAGTCATCATGAAGTGCACGCTCTGTGGAGAAGGCACTCTGCCCACAATGGCAGGAGCCTCCAGGATCAGTCAGCGGTGATGTAGGGCCTACACAATTTGCTTCTGTTGAGTTACAGTTCTAAGCTTATAATTAACAATAGTTAATTTAAATGTATAATATTTAACTTTACTGGCCTCCCTATAAGAGATAAACTCTTATATGTACGTCTACAATCCACCTTTCTTATGGATTTGCATGTATGTAGCCAATTCTACTTCTTCAGTCACTTCCATGTTTTCTTTTTTTTCCCCCCAAAGAAATCTTTTATTTAAGGAATACAAACTTCATTCATTTCATAAGTACAACTTTAGGAATATAAAGATTCTTCTCACCATACCCACACTCCCACCACACTTCCACCCCTACTCATCCCCTCTCTCCCACTCCCAGTCTCATTCTCCACTAAAATCTATTTTCAATTAACTTTATACACAGGGCCGTTGCAGCCATTTGGGGAGTGAGCCAGTGGATGGAAGACTCACTCTCTCTCTCTCTCTCTCTCTGCCTCTTTTTCTCTCCCTGTGTGACTCTGACTTTCAAATAAATAAATAAATCTTTAAAAAAAAAAACTTTATACACAGAAGACCAACTCTATACTAAGAGTTCAACAATTTGCACTGAAAAAAAAAAAGTTCCTCAACAGTCAAGACAAGGGCTATTCAAAGTCATTGCATCTTAAAGTTAATTTCACTTTTTTTTTAGAAACTTAAATTTGAAAAAGCATCCAAGAATAATATATCTTTTGCATGCACTTAGACATAAATATTACTTATGAGACATAAGAATATTCTCCATTTAATACACTAAAATGAAATAAATCTTTGAGAAAAAGTTTTACTGTTTGTTAACTCTCATAATACGACTCTTTGAGGACAGAGGTCCTGCATGGGAGTGAACAGTGACTCCTGTTGTTCATTTTTGTTTGTTTGTTTGTTTTAACAGGTAGAGTTATAGACAGTGAGAGAGACAGAGAGAAAGGTCTTCCTTCCGTTGGTTCACTACCCAAATGGCCACTATGGCTGGCGCTGTGCCCATCCGAAGCCAGGAGCCAGGTGCTTCTTCCTGGTCTCCCATGCTGGTGCAGGGGCCCAAGCACTTGGGCCATCCTCCACTGTCCTCCGGGCCACAGCAGAGAGCTGGACTGGAAGAGGAGCAACCAGGACTAGAACCCAGGGCCCATATGGGATGCCAGCACCGCAGGTGGAGGATTAACCAAGTGACCCACAGTGCCGGCCCCTCCTGTTGTTAATTTAACAATTACCACTCTTATGTATGACATCAATGATCACCCAAGGCTCTTGACATGAGCTGCTTAGGCTATAGAAGCCTTTTTAATCCACAAACTCTGTCAGTATTTAGACAAGGCCATAAGCAAAGTGGAAGTTTTCTCCTCCCTTCAGAGAAAAGTAGTTCCTTCTTTGATGACCATTTCTTTCCACTGGGGTCTCACCCACAGAGGTGCTTCACGTAGGACAATTTTTTGCCACAGTGTCTTGACTTTCCATGTCTGAAATGCTCTCGTGGGCTTTTTGGCCAGACCAGAATGCCTTACGGGCTGATTCTGAGGTCAGAGTGCTACTTAAAGCAATTGTCATTCTATGAGTCTGCTGTGTGGACTGCTTCCCATGTTGAATGGGAGTGTTGGAGCATTCATTCTTTTTTAATTCTATCTATTATTATTACCGAACATTTAATACTATTTATATGACCAATTTAACACTTAATCCTATCTATATTATCACTTTAACACTTATGATAGTATTTTTAGCACCCAGCTTAAGGGGATTTGGGGTCCCATGGTAAGTTTTTAAACTGTACCCTTAGTAGTAAATCCATAGGAATGTATGCAGAACTGTACAGCTTTGCAGTTACAAATTTCATACACTTCATAATTACAACTTTAGGAACATGGTGATTCTTCCCACTATGCCCTACCCATACTCCCACCCATACTCCTACCCCTCTTCCTCCTCCCTCTCTTCAATTCAATGATTTCTAAAAGCCTTAGGAAACATACTGCAGGTGTCTCTTTTCTCTTTGCATTAGTCATTTTAATGAACTACTGGAAAGTGAAAATTCCAGGCAAAAAGATCCTATTTATTTTTCCTGCCTGTAGAAGAGTAAATCTCTAATCACATACACACACAAAATTATATTTTATGGGAAAACAATTCTCAAGTCAGAATCCTAAGTTTCCATTATGGTCCCCCAGAGCAGGCCTACAGCCATACATTAGGCTGGGGGTAGTAGAAAGAACTCTTTAAAAATTGGGAAATTGTTATAAAATTCAATTTCATTCAACAATTATTGAGCACCAATTCTTTACTGATTTATTGAGTGCCTGTTATTTCAGTCACCAAGGACACTACAGTAAAACAGACAAAAATTCCTGCCCTCATGGATCATGCTATCTAATGGTAAAGGTGACCTGTCCAGGGCCCTGCACAGATCCATTCTCAGATCCATTCTCATCTTTAACCAGGAGCTTGGTCTTCTAGAAGCACTTGGTTAGAAGTAGGAGACCATCAAGTACTGGTGTAGGTGTTTTATCACAAAAAAGTCTTTAGCTGTTCATTGCACTATAGCATAACCAAGATAACCAATAAAATTCTGGCCAAGTTGGCTGGTGCCGTGGCTCAACAGGCTAATCCTCCGCCTTGCGGCGCCGGCACACCAGGTTCTAGCCCCGGTCGGGGTGCCGGATTCTGTCCCGGTTGCCCCTCTTCCAGGCCAGCCCTCTGCTGTGGCCCAGGAGTGCAGTGGAGGATGGCCCAGGTGCTTGGGCCCTGTACCCCATGGGAGACCAGGAAAAGCACCTAGCACCTGGCTCCTGCCAACGGATGAGCGCGGTGCGCTGGCCGCAGTGCGCAGGCCGCGGCAGCCATTGGAGGGTGAACCAACGGCAAAGGAAGACCTTTCTCTCTGTCTCTCTCTCTCACTGTCCACTCTGCCTGTCAAAAAAAAAAAAAAATTCTGGCCAAGTGTTTTTCACATCTCTGAAAATAAAAATTAAATATTAGATCAGCCATTTTTTGGCACTGGGGTCTAATGTTAATTTGCTGAGTCAAAAAAAATATCACAGCCAGAGAAAAAATTTTGTAAACCTATCAGTTTTTACTTTTACAAGTGGCAGTTAAAATGTAAATAAAGAAAATTTCAGTTATAAAAGTGTTCAAATATAGTATAAAAGCTTTATTCCTAGAAATAAATTCTTACCTATAGCCATACTCTTAAACTCGATGTGACACAGCCAGTGAGACTATGTCCAATTTATTTTTGTTTCTCAGCTGCCTGAGGAAGCATATACTGGGTGTGATCAGATGACCTGTGCTCTCAAGACAAAGGTCTTCACTATGGTCATGCGGAGCTGATTCTAGGAAGTTTGGGTCAAAAATTTTTGAGTGATGGCTTAGACTTATGGGATGTCAAGGTAAAAAAGTCAGCAATCAATAGAATTTTCTGTAATTTTTAATGTGAAAACAAACTTGAGGTTAAAAAAGGACCAACAATCCGAATAAGAGGGAAATACCACTATGAGAAAAGAAAAAAAAAACCTGATAGCTAGATGCAAAGGTGGAAGCCAATTTTGACTTAAAATATTAAATTCACAAAGCTAGAGCCTGTAAATGTCCAGCATTAAAGTATTTCACACATCCATATACAAGATAAATGTTTCTACAATATTCCAAGTAGTACCAGTGTTGTGTGTTACTTCTAGTTTTTTCTAGAAGTTTGTTTCTGAGGTATGAAATGAAAAGGCTGTTCTAATAAACAAAATGGAAATTATGTTATTAATATTTACCTGTTTTTCCCCATTCTGGACAAGCCATTTGCAAAATTCTTCAATGGTGGCCAGTGTTTCAGAATCCTCTGAGCCCAATGTTACTTGATATGCACTAATACTTTTTATATAATATGTCTCAATAGCATCTGGAACAACACAAACAACAATTTAAGGCAAGCTGCTAGCTTTCACAAATGTGCTGTATCAGCTATGGCTCAATGGACATTTTCATATTTAAAGTCTATGCCTATTCTCATTCCAATCTCATAAGAACACCTTAAAAGTCCATGAAGTAATTCGATGGGATCAGATGATATTCTGATTTTTATTCTCTTGATGAAATGCATAGAAAAAAATATCCTGTCAGAATAACCTTATTATGCTAGGACCACAAATAAATATATTAAACTCCTATTGAACTGTTAAGATTATATTTTTAGATATTATTTTTATATTTCTGATTAAGAATACTATTTACTGCAGTTCCTATTTGGTACATGTGTCTGTGCATGTGTGGTATATGGAGGGTGGGGGAAAGAGAGAGGGAAAGGGAGACAAAGAGAGCAAGATCTTGAGAGAGCTGTGATTTTAAAAGTACTTTAAATATAAAATTGCTTAAAATTTATTTTTAATGTTATTTTATTTCAAGCATAATAGATGTTTACACACTCGATGTAGAAAATGCACAGAAACAATGAGAAAAATCTGCCAATACCATACCATCTGATTACTGCAGCTTTATAAAAAGTTTCACCCAACTCTTTTCTTCTCTTTCAGTGTTGTATTGGTTATTCTGGGTTTTTTGCTGCTCCAAATAAACTTCAGAATCGGTTTGCCAATATCCAAAAACTAACCTGATCATATTTTATTGAGTTGAACCTATAGATCAAGTTGTGAAGAACTAACAGCTTGACAATATGGAGACTTCCTATCCATGAACACAAAATATCTCAGTTTATTCGATGCTGCTTTGATTTCTTTCATCAGTTCTGTAGTTTTTCTCATATAAATTTTACAGATATTTATTAAATTTATACCTAATTATTTCACATCTTCTTTAAATGGTATTTTGTTTTCAATTTCAAATTTCACTTGTTCCCTACTGGTAATTAGGGAAGTGACTGATTTTTGTATATTAAGCTAGTATATTGCATCCTTTCTATACTCAGTTCCAAAAGATGTTATTTTGTTTTGTTTGTCGGTTCTTTCAGATTTTCTGGTAGACTAAGCAAAAACAGTTTTATTTTTCCTTCACAAACAGTATACCTTCTGTTTTCTTACCTTATTGTATTGGCCAGCACTCCCACTATAATGTTGAAAAGTAATGGTTACATGGGATATCGTTGCCTTGTTCCTGATCTTAATGCTAAAGCTTCTAGTTTTCCAGAATTAAGAAAAATGATGCTAGCTGTAAGATTTTATTTTCCATTTTTAGAAGTACTTTAAAAAGAAAAGGGGAGGGGCCGGTGCCGCGGTTCACTTGGTTGATCCTCCACCTGTGGCACCGGCATCCCATATGGGCGCCAGGGTTCTAGTCCCAGTTGCTCCTCTTCCAGTCCAGCTCTCTGCAGTGGCCTGGGAGGGCAGTGGAGGATGGCCCAAGTGCTTGGGCCTCTGCATCTGCATGGAAGACCAGGAAGAAGCACCTGGGTCCTGGCTTCAGATTGGTGCAGTGCCGGCTATAGCAGCCATTTGGGTAGTGAACCGAAGACCTTTTCCTCTGTCTCTCTCTTTCTCACTGTCTTATAACTCTACCTGTCAAAAAAACTTAAAAAAAAAAAAGAAAAGGGGATTTGTTAGGTCACAGTTTTGGAGGCTGAAAATTCACAGTATGCAACTGGTCTGGTTAGGACTTCCCTGGTCTTAACACTGATGACAGATAGCATCATGGTGAGAGCAGAAACGGAGAGATCACATGGTGATACAGCAAGTCAAAGAGCAGGAAGGAGCCAGTCTGGCTCTCTTATAACACCCTCTCCAGAGAACTAACAGAATTCCTTCCATGGGCAGTGACCTAACAGCTCCTGGTAGGCCCCACATCTCAAAGGCAACACCGTGTCTCAATCATCTGCCCAGGGGGAACCAAGCTTCCAGCACTTGAAGCTGGGGGTCGGGGACATCCTCAAACCACATCAAAACCATAGCAGTGGTTTATCAGGAGGAGGAAGTCTTTCCTCATGAGTGAGACGTGGATTCTGTCATGTGCTATTTCTGCACTGATTCATGTGATTCATGTGATCCTTTTTCTTTAGCCTGTTAGTGTGGTGCATTAACTGATTTTCAAATGTTTAAGTAGCCTTGCATATCTGAGATTAAATTCTACTTGTTACTGGTATATAATTTTTTTTATACATGATGGATTCAACTTGCTAATGTTTTGTTGAGAATTTCTGCATATAGGAGATATTGTTTTTCACTACCTCAACTAAAATACCCAAGAGGAGCTTCTTTCAGAAAGACAAGATTCATTTTAGCTTACATTTTGGAGATCATAGTTCAGGAGCAGTTGGCCCCGCATTCCAGTGCCTGTGGAGGCTGCTCATGGCAGGTGCAGAGACACAATCACATGGTGAGCCAGGAAAGCAGACAGGAGGAGAGCCAGGCTGAGAAGACCTTCTCACAAAAACCACCTTCAAAGGGCTTACCTCCAATGACCATAAGAACTTCACCAGCCCCACTGCCTAGCCACCACAATTAGATCAAAATCTCTAAACCGAGTCCATCAGCCAGACACCAGAGTGTAAACGTCTGCATGTGCTCTGGGTAGAGAAATCCTGCTGTACCCATAACAAGCACCCTCTGTCTGATTTTGGTTTTAGGACAATGCTGGCCTCAGAACGAGTTAGGAAGTATTCTCTCAACTTCTATCTTCTGAAAGAGATTATAGAAAATTAGGCCTATTTTCCTCCTTAAATACTAGGCAGAATTCAGCAGTAAGCCCATCTGGATCTGATGCTTTCCATTTGATATATTTATTAATTATTATTTCAACTTATTTAATAGACAAATCTATTCAATGCCAATTTCTTTTTTTTTTTTTTAAGATTTATTCATTTGAAAGTCAGAGTTACACAATGAGAGGAGAGGCAGAGAGAGAGAGAGAGAGAGAGAGAGAGAGAGAGAGAGAGAGAAGAGAGAGAGAGAGGTCTTCCACTCACTAGCTCACTCCCAAATTGGCCGCAATGGCTGGAGCTGAGCCAATCTGAAGCCAAGAGCCAGGAACCTCTTCCGGGTCTCCTACGTGGGTGCAGGGGCCCAAGGACTTGGGCCATCTTCTACTGCTTTCCCAGGCCATAGCAGAGAGCTGGATCAGAAGTGGAGCAGCTGGGTCTCGAACTGGTGCCCATATAGGATGCCAGCACTGCAGGCCACAGCTTTAACCCACTGCGCCACAGTGCTGGCCCCAGCTATAGGGTTTTTGTACATGCCCCATAACCCCCTTTTTTAAAATCATATTGAGAAAGTTCAATCATGAGTGCATGTTGGATTTTGTCAAATGCTTTATCTACACCAGTTGACAAGATCTTGTTCTTTTCATCCTTAGACTATTAATATGGTAAAGTACAAGGATCCAAATTTGACTATTTAACCAGACTGCTATTCTCAGGGGGAAAAAAACCTCATTTGTTCATAGTGTAATATTATTTTTATATATTCCCACATATTTTGTCAAGGATCTTTTTGTCTATGTACATGAAAGGTATTTATCTGTAGCTATTTTTATTTTTTTTTGTTTTATTTTCTGGAAGAGATTATGTAGAATTGGTGTTATTCCATCTTTAAATGTTAGGTGGGATTCCATGATGAATCTATCTGGACCTGGAAAGAAAACTACAAATTCATCTTTTAAAGAATAGTTAAGGCTCTCTTCAGATTATTCACTCATTCTGGATGGTTACTTGTTTTTTAATTGTGTCTTTGTGACTCAGTTTTAGATCATTATGTAATTAACGCTGTGAACCTCTTTCATGTTATATCTTTATGTGTGTTTAGAAATTCTTGTTTTCTCTATTTTTTTTAACTTCAGTACTTTTTTTTTTAAATTTATTTGACAGGTAGAGTTATAGACCGTGAGAGAGACAGAGAGAAAAGTCTTCCTTCCGTTGGTTCACCCTCCAAATTGCCACCATGGCCAGCGCTGCGCTGATCCAAAGCCAGAAGCCAGGTGCTTCTTCCTGATCTCCCATGTGGGTGCAGGGCCCAAGCACTTGGGTCATCCTCCACTGCCCTCCCAGAGCCACAGCAGAGAGCTGGATTGGAAGAGGGGCAGCTGGGACTAGAACTCGGCGCCCATATGGGATGCCGGTGCTGCAGGCAGAGGATTAGCCAAGTGAGCCACGGAGCCAGCCCCTAACTTCAGTACTTTTTATTCAAGAACTGTATTTTCATCTGGTTACCTTATATTTTAAGTTTAATATTTAAGATGTTAATCCACCTGGAATTTAATTTAATGAATGATATGATTTTAAGATCTATATTTTCTTTAAAAATCAGTATAAGGTGCTGGCGCTGTGGCACAGCAAGTTAAAGCCCCAGCCTTCAACAACAGCATCCCATATGGGTGCCAGTTCAAGTCCCAGCTGCTCCATTTCCAATCCAGCTCTCTGCTGTGGCCTGGGAAGGCAGTAGAAGCTGCATCCACATGGGAGACCCAGAAGAAGATCCTAGTTCTTGGCTTCAGATTGGCTCAGCTCCAGCCATTGCAGCCATTGGGGGAGTGAATTAGCAGATGAAAGACCTCTCTCTCTTTCTCTCTGTCTCTCTAACTCTGTCTTTCAAAAAAACAAATCTTTTTAAAAAAAAAAATAGTATAAGAAAAACTTAAGTGCTTTAGATTCTTCCAGCTCTGGCTTATTCTCATTAATTAAAAAAGGTTAGGGGCAGGTGTTTGGCACAGCAGTTAAGACATTGCACAAGTTACCCACATCCTATATAGGAGTCGTGGTTTTGAGTCCTGGCTAAGCTCCTAATTCCATCTTCCCTCTAATGTGCTTCCTGAAAGTCAGCAATAATGGCTCAAGGAGTGGAAATCCTGCCACCCAAATCAGACCTGGGTTAAGTTCCTGATTCCCGCTTCAGTTTGGTTTGGCCCAGCCCTGGTTATTGTGGGCATTTCAGAAGTGAATCAACAAATGGGAGATCTCTCTCTGCCTCTCTACCTTTCAAATAAATAGAATAAAGTTTAAAAATTCTCAAGATAAACATTTTACATATTTTCAAACATTAAATTTCATTTATTTATTTATTTATTTATTTATTTATTTATTTATTTTGACAGGCAGAGTGGACAGTGAGAGAGAGAGACAGAGAGAAAGGTCTTCCTTTTGCCATTGGTTCACCCTCCAATGGCCGCTGCGGCTGGCGCACTGCGGCTAGCACACCGCGCTGATCCAATGGCAGGAGCCAGGTGCTTCTCCTGGTCTCCCATGGGGGTGCAGGGCCCAAGGACTTGGGCCATCCTCCACTGCACTCCCTGGCCACAGCAGAGGGCTGGCCTGGAAGAGGGGCAACCGGAACAGAATCCAGCGCCCCAACTGGGACTAGAACCTGGTGTGCCGGCGCCGCAGGCGGAGGATTAGCCTATTGAGCACAAGCCCAAACATTAAATTTCTTCTGTCTACTCTAGGTATCTATACTTTGAGTATGCACGAGGAAATTATTTTTATTTGCTTATTTATTTATCTTTATTTTATTTGAAAGGTAGAGAAACAGGGTGAGATTCCCATCTACTGGTCCACTTCCCAAATGTTCACAGTAGCCAGAGTTTGCTTGACTGGGTCAAGCAAAAGCTAGAAGCCAGGAACTCAGTCTGGGTCTCCCACATGAGTGGCCAAATACTTGAGCCATCACCTGCTTCCTCCAGGGTGTACATTAGCAGGAAGCTGGACCGGAAGCAGAACAGTCTTAAACCAGGCACTCCAATATGGAATTCACATGTCCCAAACAGACACTTAAGCCGCTTTGCCAAATGCATGTAGCCCACAAGAAAAAATTTTAAGAGAAGAAAATTTGCTAATAAACACAAAATCAGGAAGTCTTCAATTCACCTTTATGCATCATAAATCAATACTTAAAATATTAAAACTTCAAATATTTATTTAATGACATGGGGAATGCAAGAGTAGAATAACTAAGATGCAAGATTTTCTCTATACTCCTACCTCCCAAATTGGAAAATTATATACCAAAATGGATTACTTTTATAAGAAGAGAAAATAAACATTTTTTAAATGTTCAAATTACATTCTTTACAAATCCCTTAACAGGCCTCTGATTCCATTGTCAATTAATCTGATCAAGCCAGTTGAGAATGACACTCTGTCTTCCCTCATTGGTTGTGTCTCCCTAAAAGCTGCCCACTTTCAAACAGATGACCTTGACAAAGAGCCATCATTGACGGATTAATCACCCAGTTTTCCTCTTGAAACCCCGGTACCTCACTTTTGAATCTAGGTCAAAAAAATTCTAAATGCCTCAAACATTCTCTCCTAAAAGCCAGAGAAAAAGGGTCAAGAAGATTGAGAATGGAGGAGGAGTACAGGAGGAGCCAATGTTGTTTTCTTTTATAATTGGATTTCCTCATTTACCAATACTTCATAGGTTACATTCATAGTATATATAATTTCTACTCCTTATCAAGGCAATAAAGGAAATAGAAATCAAATGATTTTATAGGTTTGATGGTCCAACCAACTGGGGAAGGGATATGACCCGATCTAAATTCATGCGTAATTGATTCTGTATAAAATCATGACCAGCCTAATCTTGGCATCACAGGCACAAGTAGCTAATTCTAACCTTACTGTAGAAAGATCATTTGCTAATACACTTCCCACACGTAATCAGGCAATGATGATGACTACCTGGCTGCCTCTTCTACTTACCCTTGTGCTGGGGCTCTCCGGACATGGCATGAGCTCTGGCTAGTAAAGCGCTGGCCTCTGCAGTTTGGGGGCTGACTTCAGTGAACGAAGACACACAGATAGAATGGGCCTGGAAGACAGAAAATCATGGCAAACTAAGTACCCAGAACTAAGTACCCAAATGACTGTAAATTTTCTAGAAGTTGATACAAAGCCAGTCGTGGAGTTAGAGGAGAGATGAGTTGGAGTCCCAACTCTTCACTTCCTGCCATGAGTCTTGAACAAGCAATTTCATCTGCAGGCATTAAAGGGCTACATGCTTCCCAAAGACTAGGGTTTCATAAAATTAGATGAGATGGTGTTTGCAACCCACTAAGCACAGTACCCATCACATGGGATGTTGTCAGTAAGTGTTAGCTAAAATAATGTATTTAATAAATAAAATAAACTGTTTTATAAGTTTTCACAGCAAAAATAAAATTACATGAAAGTATCAAAGGCAGTCTAATAAAGCATGGATCTAGAGTCACACTGCCTGAGTTCCCAGCCCAGCCAGCCACTTACTGTGATGCAATTCAGATCACCTGCCCTCTTCAAATGTAAAACAAGGAAGGCAAAAATAGTATTTTTCATAAACAGTTGTTGTAAATAGTAAATGAATTACTATATATAAAATGCTTATAACACCATCTGGCATTTAATAAGCAGAAAAGTATCATTTTTATTATTGTTATTATTATTACTATTTGTGCCAAAATGGAAGGAATAACATTCAGGAAAGAGAAAGAAGGAAAAATCTAGTATATATATCCACCAAGAAGGAAACAACCACCTGTGCTAATATTTCATAGGCCAGACACTGTGAACCTTTTTAATAAAGTAAAAGGATCACGGGACTTGGAGCTTACACATCAGGCAGAGTCCTTATGAGTACAGGCTCTCTGGTCAAATTTTCAGAGTTCAAATCCCTCCTTTAACACTTGCTAGCTACACAACTTAAATTGAATTAGCTACCATTCTTTGTGTTTCACTTTTGTCATCATTAAAATGAAACAAAATAATAATGGTGCCTACTTCATAGGACTATTATATGGATAAATGAATTAATAATATGCTCAAGTACATGTATTAAACACATTCCTTAAATATGAACTCTCAGGACCCACATTGTAGGCTACACCTCTGCCTGCAGTGCCAGCATCCCATATGGACACTGGTTCAAGTCCCAGCTGCTCCTCTTCTGATCCAGCTCTCTGCTATGGCCTAGGAAAGCAGTAGAAGATGGCCCAAGTGCTTGGGCCCCTGCACCCACTTGGGAGGCCAGGAAGAAGCTCCTGGCTCCTGGCTTTGGATTGGCCCAGCTCTGGCTGTTGCGGCCATTTTGGGAATGAACCAGCAGATGGAAGACCTTTCTCTCTGTTTCTCCTTCTCTCCGTTTGTAACTCTACCTCTCAAATAAATAAAATCTTAAAAAAAAAAAATGAACTTTCACTTTTTAGTGGTGGTGGAAATCAGTGACATTTATTCTTTTATCCATTCTGATCTGACCACTGCCCTAAGAAAGTCTTGAACACAAAAACTGCACTGGCTCCCTCTGTAAGCAGTGGGCTCCCTGACTTCAGCATTCCCAAATGCTTCCCAGTTGCATGATGTTCAGAACCCTGGATTGTCCACTTGTTTGCAGTGCCTTTTCTTCAGCATCTGACTGCTTTATGTATTGCACCTTTTCTATGGTACAGAAAATCCAGCATTTTTCTCTGTGTATGCTGGAGGTTAGGCACAGCAGCATTCTCATTTGGAAGACAAAAAAGGTGAATTTAACTAGCAATTTCAAGTACATGAGAAAGTACATGAGAAAGTGCCCTAAACTGTTCTCAAATGATAGACAACATTCTTTCTGTGTGTTTTTTTTTTTTTTTTTGGACAGGCAGAGTGGACAGTGAGAGAGAGAGAGACAGAGAGAAAGGTCTTCCTTTGCCGTTGGTTCACCCTCCAATGGCTGCCGCCGATGGCGCGCTGCAGCCGGCGCACCGCGCTCATCCGATGGCAGGAGCCAGGTGCTAGGTGCTTTTACCTGGTCTCCCATGGGGTGCAGAGCCCAAGCACTTGGGCTATCCTCCACTGCACTCCCGGGCCACAGCAGAGGGCTGGCCTGGAAGAGGGGCAACCGGGACAGAATCCGGCACCCCGACCGGGACTAGAACCCGGTGTGCCGGCGCTGCAAGGCGGAGGATTAGCCTGTTGAGCCACGGCGCCGGCCTCTTTCTGTGTTTTGATTCAGTTTCCCTTGGACATTTGTCAAGTTAGTTACCTCCAAGTGAAACATCATTGTATTAGTTTAACCTTAACCTTGGAAATACAACCAGCTAGACTAGCTTAATGGATAAATGACAGCATTATTCCAAAATACCATGATCTTTCATTTAAAAGATCGTTTGTGTTGGTTGAAGACTTCAGTTGCTTTTTGTCTTGGAGCAGACTCATCCCCAGCTTTCTCTTCCCAGCACCTAGAGATGAGAGAGCAGCCTGGAAGAGGAAGCACCATCTGTAGGTCAGGTCACACAGTAACTACTCCTGCCCACCTGAGTCACTCCCTCTGCCTAGGTCACTGATGGTTCATGAAAAGCTCTTGTCTGAATCGGGAGGGAAGTCAGGGTTAAAATGGAATCAATCCCCCCGTGTTCTTTGAGAGGCCCAAGTTTCCTTGACCCTAGAGTGAAACAAGGCCACCCAACCTGGACTCTGGCCAACCCACCAACCTGCTTCAGGTACTGGATGGCCTTGTCATGGTTCCTCCTCAGCTGTTCAATCCGAGCTATTTCCTCATATAGGCTGATCAGATCTGATGTGCCATCACCCTTGGCATCAATCACATTGCCAATTGCTTTCTCAAAGTATGCCAAAGCTAGGTTCAACCTGTGGATGGCCAAGGAGGCTCTACAGAAAAACAAATGAAGGTAAAAAGTCAGAGAGAGGTCACTAACTTTGAAGGCACATATGGAATTGATTCTAAGAACTAAAGAATTTGGCCCTCCTAGGCAAATCATTGTGTGGTTGGCTCAAAATTCAGCCTTGCTGTAAAAAAACCTCTTATTTTGCATCTTGCCCAGCAGATTCAACTGACTACCATTCATTAAACCCATTAATATGCCATGCTGTCTTCTAATTTTACAGAAAAGCCCATGGAAAAAATGACTTCTAGCAATTCACAAAATGAGATAATTTACCAATAAACACAGACTTCCTAAAATAAAATAAAAGTTTATTACTTCTGGTTCCAGCTCTTTCAGGCCAAATAAAGTTTTTGCTTTGTTTGGTTTTGTTTAGTTTGGTTTATTCCTCCTCAGTTAAAAATGAGAGAGGACAGGGAAAACAATGTAAATATCTCCCAAAGGAGTGGTTAAATAAACTATGGCACATCATACAATAAACTCTTCACATAACCATGTTTTCCTGTTAGGTTAACAATTTAGGGAGATGTTCAAAATACGTTAAGTTAAAAAAGCAAGATATAAAACTATACTCATACAAAATGTGATCCAGATATATGTATATGAGCATATATGACGCACACATATGGGTACTTCAAAAAGTTTACAGACAAATCAAGTTAAAAGATAATTTTATTTTGGTGCAAAAAATTGAAATGCATACATATTTCATAATATATATTTCCATCAATTTTGAAGACCTCCTTGTCTATACAATTTCAAAATATTTTGTGTCAAAATAAATTTATCTTTTATTCCATTTTCCATGAACTTTTGAAGTACTCTTATATATACATATCTCCAAATGTTCATAGCAGTTATGTCTGGGAGGTGGTATTACAATTAACTTTTATTCTCTTTTTCACATCATTCTTTTCAGATTTCCCACAACGACATTGGGAATATAATTCTTTAAAATGATAATACAACATCTCACTTAGGTTTATCTTTCCAGGGACAGCAGTTACAATGAGAATACAGGTAGTTGAAAGCTGGCTCTGACAGTTATTAGTTTTATCAAATCCCAGAATCATATAGTTTCTTCCAAATAAAGCAGGAATAAGTATATCTAAATTAGCAGGTACTATATGAACTAAATATAAAAATAATTGTTTGTTCTATCAATCACCATTTCTCTTGACCACAAGAGCAGAAGTTATGATAATGGCTCTAATCAAGAGCCTGTAGAGCAATACTAGCAAGTTGTCTGACCTCAACCATATCGCCTTAGTTTCCCTGCCCTTAAAATGAAACAGGTATTTGCCCTTACGAGATATCTGACAGTAAACACAACTCAGTGTGGTACAGAAGGTGAGAATGATTTTAGATGCCCCAGTTACAATCCTGGATCTTCCAACAGATTTGAGTTAACCCTTCTGTTAACTCGAAAGTTAAAAATCTGAAAGTCATAAAAAGATCTATCCCCATGAACTTTCTAAGAATTGAGTAAAATAAATTATGTAAAGCACATCATACAGTGTCTAGCAAAGTTAGACTTAGTGAGCATTCTAACACTTAAAACAGTTCATGCACAAAATACTCCATAATTGCCATGAAATGAATAAGCCAAATGAGTACCAGAACATAGCATGAAAAATGAACAAGACCATCTTTCACATAAGGCAGGAAAAACTTCAGCCACTGCCTTCGTGACGGCAGTACACACTCAGCAGATACTAATTTATGGCCCTATAGATGAGAAACAATTGTTTGACTTAGTTCTGGACATTCCAACATCTCCCCACCATTTCCCATTTGACTTCTAGATTCATGGTTGTTTAGAGGAGGCAGACGGGCTACATGTATTTCATTTATTTACTGTTCAGTTATCTGCCCTATTGTGCCAAGTGCTTACAGCTTTGGAAACAGATTACATCCAATGATGTGAAGATATTTGAAAAATCCAGGGAACAGTAAACTCTTTATTATTTTTTTTCTGATAATCTGATGGGCCCACTCTCATTTCTAAATAGTCTGATTCTCAGAGGATCCCTAAATCAACTGCAAAACAGTTAAGTCTTATGTGGCTTGAACACATTCCATGAATTTTGTTTCCATATGGAATAGAACTTTACTTAAAAATGCATGTGCTATACATAGTTTTCATGGCTTCCAATTAATTATCTTCATTAAATGTTCCCTCCTCATTTGTTAAGATGTTACACTTAGCAACAGAAATAAATGAGGGCCGGCGCCGTGGCTCAACAGGCTAATCCTCCGCCTTGCGGCGCCGGCACACCGGGTTCTAGTCCCGGTCGGGGCACCGGATTCTGTCCCGGTTGCCCCTCTTCCAGGCCAGCCCTCTGCTGTGGCCCAGGAGTGCAGTGGAGGATGGCCCAGGTGCTTGGGCCCTGCACCCCATGGGGAGACCAGGAAAAGCACCTGGCTCCTGGCTCCTGCCATCGGACGAGCGCGGTGCGCCGGCCGCAGCGTGCCGACCGCGGTGGCCATTGGAGGGTGAACCAACGGCAAAGGAAGACCTTTCTCTCTGTCTCTCTCTCTCACTGTCCACTCTGCCTGTAAAAAAAAAAAAAAAAAGAAAGAAAGAAATGAGAATTCAGAAAAAAAATTTAATCCTAGAATAAGTGGAAAAGGCAGGATGATGAAGAGCTAAGAGTTCATGAGTTCAGATCACGCTTCTAACGCTTGTGAGCTAGGTAACCTTGGACAATTTGTTTAACCTCAGCCTCAGTGTCCTTGTCCTCTCCTAATGACTTCATAATCATGCCAATTATCTTCATAGCGGTTGTGAGGATTAAATGAGGCAGTGCGCACTAAGGTGAGAACACAACATACACACGTGGTAAATATGAGCCTCTTTTACTAGCACTTGAGTTTCTGGGTTTTGGACCCTGAATTCTTCTTCCTTTTATATACAGCACCAACGTCATGTATCTCCAGGCCTCATTCATGAAAGCCTCTCTAAGTCCAGATCTTACCTGCCCAAAGCGATTGTGAGGTCTTTCTCTGAGACTTGTAATCCACAAACACTGCCCTTACATAATTCTTTCAGCTCCTTCATGTTTCTCTCTGCCTTCTGCAGGTTGAAATAGGCCTCTCTGCCAGTGAAAAAGTCAAGAAAACAGCAGTACACACACAAGCCAACTGCCAATGAGCAGGGGCAGGAGTTGATAAGCAAACAAAAGGGCCCTTGGGAAAACCAGGCACTATTTGAAAAACGGGTACTTAACTATGTTCTGTGTTCTCTCTATATGTATGTTGTCAAGAAGGAAGAATTATTTAGGAAAGGAATAGGGCCCTGGTTCTCTGTGGCAACTGCCTGAAGTCTGCGCTGGAGGGGTGGTGAGGGTTCCAGGAGTGAACGGAAACTGTAAATTACACTAGACTCCTTTAGAGGCATCCACTGTGCGACAAGTTACTCATTTTTCCGGAGTTCGTTGTTGGAATGGTAAAAGAGAGGAACTAATTATGCTGAAAGGGACTTTCTGGGTCATTTAAGAAGTCCAAGCAAAGCAATATTTTGGCCAGCAGCAAACAGCTAGAAAGAAAATCCCCTTAATTCCCAAATATTCTTCTATTTCCCACATTTTTAACTAATTTTCCCATTAAGGGTATAACAGAAGGCAGCCACAAATCAGATTGTCCAAGTTGAACAATAGGACTAAAAATAGAGATGGGGGGTGCATAGAGAGGAGAGCTTGGGGTGTGCATAGAGAAGAGAGCCTGGGGGGGTGCATAGAGAGGAGAGCCTGGGGGGTGCATAGAGAGGAGAGCCTGGGGGGTGCATAGAGAGGAGAGCCTAGGGGATACCTGGGCTCATGATTGTTTGTGAACAAGAAATGCCCTTCACACCTTCCAAGGTGGGACCACATCAAAAGGCTGCCAAAAATCACAGCTTTTAAAGAGAGGCACCTAGAACAGTCCACTCTGGGGATGTGGAGAACTACTCCTTTTGTCCATTTCAACTGGCCTCCATCATCATGGGCTGTGTTCTCAACAGTATTTCAAAAAACTAAATTGATCGAGAATTCATTGAATCTGTGGTTTATGGTATACATTATAACCACCTAGGGGGCTTTTAAACATTTTAACAGATGTATCCCACATCCACTGAGACAAAATTTCTGGGGGGGACCCAGATATCTAATTCTTCCAACTTCCCAGGGGACTGCAACGCACAGTCTAGCTTGCCAGACTATACTTTAAGTTACCACCCATTCTCTCCATTTCTACACCACCACTACCCCCGCACACATATTCTTATTTTCTTGGGTGCTCAGTAAAGAGGAGGGTAGACTCAGAAAACCTTCAACTGGGTAAAGAATGCTTCACTCGTGAGATCCTTCCCATGGCTCAGTTCAGAGCTTACACGAACAGATGCAGGATGAAAATTCATACCTTTACAGATGGAGACAAGAGGGCTGCGGAAGGCCTGGATGTTGGAACAGCTGCAATGCCTTGCTTCCATTACTCACCTTTCCATGGTAAAAGACCCCACCTGGCATGGGTGCCCTGTGGCTTCTGTCACCAGACCCAGCTGGGAAGATAAGGATATTGGTTCTGGAGGAGCCAAGCCACCCCCACAGTATAGTAGAGCATGACCAGGGCATCCAGGATTTCCTTTTTCTCCTTGTCTGAGGTCGTGTTTTCCTTCCAGGTCAACAGTGTGGTCTTGGCAGACTCCGCATGTTTCTTGGCCTGAGCTGGGAGGCCTGAAAGTCAGAGAATAGAAGGCAAGAAGACAGACATTAAAAAGGCACATGTCAGGCCGGCGCCGTGGCTCAACAAGCTAATCCTCCGCCTTGCAGCGCCGGCACACCGGGTTCTAGTCCCGGTCGGGGTGCTGGATTCTGTCCCGGTTGCCCCCCTTCCAGGCCAGCTCTTTGTTGTGGCCTGGGAAGGCAGTGGAGGATGGCCCAAGTGCTTGGGCCCTGCACCCCATGGGAGACCAGGAGAAGCACCTGGCTCTTGCCATCGGATCAATGCAGTGTGCCGGCTGCAGCGTACCGGCAGTAGCGGCCATTGGAGGGTGAACCAATGGCAAAAAGGAAGACCTTTCTGTCTCTCTCTCTCACTGTTCACTCTGCCTGTCAAAAATAAAAATAAAATAAAGGCACACGTCAGGCAAAGATGGCATAAAGTGGGCAGTGTAGTCATTATATGGTCTATACTATTGGTTCCGATATCTGACCATGCATCAGTATTATGTAGAATACTTATAAAGAATACAGTTTTCTATCCATACACTGAGTTGGACTTTCTAAAGAAATGGGGTCCAGAAATCTCTTCTTTTAACTAATTGCACAAGTAGTTCTTGTCATCCCTCCTGTCATTAATCTGTGGACCTCACTTTTGAAATCACTACTAGAAACAGGAGGGGAAACTTAGAATCCAACTCCCAATTCTGCCACTAGTGCCATGTGACCTTTTTAACTGTCAAAGATTCTCCATTCTCTAAATATCAAATGACAACAATAATTATAGAAGCTGCCCTGTAGCAAAACACATGGAGATCCTGCAGGAACAAACTAATCTCTGCTATAGACTGCTGTGCCTTGAGCTTTCTGGAAAAGCAATTCTATAAATACAAGAGTTTATGAATTCAATTACTTCCATCTGGGGGTTATTTTTTCAGTCCAAGATGAAGCTGGTGATAACTGGTCACACACACAGATACACACACACACACATGCACACACATGCATGCAATCCAATTTTTAAATGTAGTGAGGTTCCTTATTAAAAAGACAAAGGGACAGTGAACTCAAAAGGCTTCCATAGCCTTGGCAACTCATGACTAGAGCCTAGGGAGATTACTGATGCCATAAACAAGACTGTCAAATTGTTAAGTCAACAACAGGAGTCACTGTGTACTTACTCCTCATGTGCGATCTCTGTCCTTAATGTGTTTGTTCAATGTGAATAAATGCTATAACTAGTAGTCAAACAGTATTTTACACTTTATGTTCTGTGTGGGTGCAAACTGATGAAATCTTTACTTAATATATACTAAATTGATCTTCTGTATATAAAGAAAATTGAAAATGAATCTTGATGTGAATGGAATGGGAGAGGGAGCGGGAGATAGGAGGGGTGCAGGTGGGAGGGAAGGCATGGGGGGGAAGCCATTGTAATCCATAAACTGTACTTTGGAAATTTATATTTACTAAATAAAAGTTTAAAAAAAAATAAAAAGACAAAGGGATTGCCCAAGCCCAGCCGGACAGAACTGGTGGGCTTTTCTCTTTGTTTTCTAACTACAGCCTGGTGTTTCTGGGCACTTATTTGAGCTGCTATTGGCCCGGTTAACAGAGACAGACTTGAAAACCCTCAGTTTCCAGGACTACTCCTACAACCCGGTTCATGTCCTTCCTTTCCCCGATGCAAAGGGGAAGCCCTGGGGAAGGAGAGAAAAGCCACAGAGAACCGACCACCCTCGTTCTCCTCTGTGCTGAAGCAAATATGGCTGGTGTGAACTTCCAGGCCTGCCACTGCAGGACGCTAAGGGCCAGTAAACACATTCTCCCCGCCTGGTAGGCCTGCTGGGCTCCTAATCCTCACTTCACACCCGCAGCCCAGGTCCTACCTAACTTGCCCTGCTGGTGGCCCCTGGAGCCTTGTTCCAGCATGGCCACAAGTCAGTGGCGACAGAGCTGACTTGAACAACTTGCCTGCAGCCCTCACGTGTTCTCAATGTGCAGCTCTCCATAATGGGCTACAAGAATGAAAGGGAACGAAGTCGCCTCTGGGAGGGCTCTAAAAGTGGTCTCAAAGCCAAGAAGTGTCTGGAGAACACTCACACATATCTGTTCCTTAAGTCTCAAGAGAACGACAGAGTTGTAGATAAAAAGAGGGCTGTATCCTAAGTTACCCAGTAAGGGTGGCCCTCAGACTGTACTGTCCATCGCAAGCACCCTGGGAAAATGCAGGTGTCTGGGCCCCACCTTCAGTTTACAAGTTCTGAAGTGAGAATCAAGAATTCAGAGTTAGAATAAGCAACAGGGTCTCAGGTGGTAAGCAATTCACATTGATAACTATTCTGGGTGATATTTATGCAAAGTTGCCTGAGGACCACGGAGCTGGGTTAGGAAAATCTTTAGAGAGGACATGGCACCCTCTTGCTTTTGAACCCTGCATAGGATTTTCACTGGTGGAGAAAGGGAGGAGTTCCTGCTCAAACAGCCTGGGGTTATAAAGCCGGAAGAATGAGGTGTGTGCCTGGGTGTGTCTGTATACACACACATGTTGGGTCATGAAGTTGAGGGGCTGCAGGAGTGTTTGGGAAGCTGGTAAGAAGACCAACCTGGGCCGGCGCCTTGGCTCAACAGGCTAATCCTCCGCCTTGCGGCGCCGGCACACCGGTTCTAGTCCCGGTTGGGGCGCCAGATTCTGTCCTGGTTGCCCCCTTCCAGGCCAGCTCTCTGCTGTGGCCCAGGAGTGCAGTGGAGGATGGCCCAAGTGCTTAGGCCCTGCACCCCATGGGAGACCAGGAGAAGCACCTGGCTCCTGCCTTCGGATCAGTGCGGTGTGCCGGCCACAGTGCACTGGCCGCGGCAGCCATTGGAGGGTGAACCAACGGCAAAGGAAGACCTTTCTCTCTGTCTCTCTCTCTCACTGTCCACTCTGCCTGTCAAAAAAAAAAATAATAAAAAAAAAGACCAACCTGACTGAGGGGGAAGTGTGAATTTAATTATTAGGTATGGGTTAGAAATGCAGAATGAAATCTTGGATGCTGCCTTAATCCTATTGTGATACTACAATGCAACACCAGACACTAGGTTATCTATTTCTTACAATTCTGGTGGCTGGGAAGTTGAAAATCATGGTGCCTGGATCTGGGAAGAGCCTTCTTGCTACATCCTCATATGGGGAAGGTGTGGGAGAAAAAAGGGCTAAATGCTGCAGTGTGAAGACTCTTAAGAGTACCTTAACTCTATTGACAAGGGAGAAGCCCTCTTGGCCTAATCACATCGTAAAGGCCCCACCTCTTAAACACTACCACACTGCCAACACTTGAATTTTAGAGGGGACACATTCACACAACAGCAGATGTCAAGGTGAGGATGCTGGATCTGACCATCAGGTAACTGGAAGTCTTGCAGTTTTTAAGGAAGGCAGCATCAACTAATGGCTCACAGAGACCCCTGCCTGGGACATCAGACGCTGGCATTGCTACTTTGCAGAACAAGACAATGAAGTAGGAAACTGGGAGACTCTTTTGACCAAATAGGTTGTTTTCCACAACCAGGTAGGCTCCTGGGAGTGTGTCAATAGGAGTGTGGAAAATTCAGATGCTCCACTGGGTCCTTAGAAGAAGGAAAGAGGAAACTAGAGGAGCTCCCACCCCCACATCTGCACTACACTCCTTCTGGGCTCATGAACAGAGAATAAAACAAGACTCAGTGAGAAAGCTGTTCTACAGCAGCCCTGAGGCCTTGCAAGCCTGCCCCACCCTGCCCCACCCTGCCCCAGTGACCCTGGGGGAACACTTTTCCTCTAAGCTCAGCAGCTAATACAGTTCCTTGTCTCCAGGTGACCACGACCCACATTGTGGTCCTGGTGAAAATGCTCAGCTGCAGACTATTGGGGCTAACGCAAACTGAACCAGGATCTTGGCTTAAAATTCTTTATTATACTTTAAAGTAAACCCCAAAGGGGAAAAACCACTCCTTTGACCTTCACAGAAACCCCTCTGGTCTCCGAAGTGGAGCACATGTACCCTCCATGGAAATGTAAGATTCCATTAAGGGTGTATTGGGGAATAACCAAAACTTCTCTGCTTTTTAAAATATCTTATTCTTTTTTCTGTATTTATGAATATCTCTAAAATTACATAACAATATGGTTGTATACAACTTATCATAAATACATATCTATACTTTTTAGTGGCAAGGGAGCTAATTCTCAAGAGTTTGGAGATGACTGCTATGGACAGATGTTTTCCAACATTTTCAAGTGTGAAAGTGTTCCTTTATGTTTTAAAAAATAACTACGTGGCTTTGTCTACTTTGCGATGGCTGGTTTTCAGCACATTCTACTTCAGAAATGTCATGATGACAAAAGCACCATATATGTAATAGCAGGAACATTTTGAAATGAATGTGCTTTTATTAACTGCAAGAGCACCTCCTTTTATGCAAAAAAAAAAAAAACCCACACTGTATATATGTTTAATACTTTCATTATTGTGTCTCTCATAAAGGAGACTCATAGATTTGTGATTTCCTTCCCTAACTCAAAGTTTCCCATCTTCAGTGCCAACGTCTGCTTCTACACCAACTCATTTTTATCTACCTGCGCTCTCAAGCCAAGGACACCAAGCTGCTCCTAGCCCGGACAGCACAGCAACAGGGCGGCAGCAAGGTCTGCTGCTGGGGACTCGGAGTCAGAAATTAAAGGAAATAGCGATGAACTGGCAAAATGGGTCCAAAGATTATTTACCCAACATACCAATCATTTCGCTTGCTTGGGTTGAGATTAATGTCTGTTTACACCAACTTAGGCCAGAGAGAATCCAAGAGCTACCAAGTCTTTGGAGGTTGCTGCTGTTACCTTAGATCATCATCTAGCTTTAAGAAGTTAGTGTAGCACACTGACTAAAAAGAGCAGGTCCAGAGTCAGACCCAGGTGCAAATCCTGGTTTAACCACTTGACAAATCCAAATGGTCTTGATAAGTTACTTAATCTATCCATGCCTCAGTTTATTCACCGATGAACTGGTAATGAAAATACCTTCTTCTATCTTAGAATTAATTCAATTCATGAAAGAAAGATTAAATAGTGCCTGAGAGAAATAAGTTTGGAGAAATATATTGATCAACATCTTTATTATGTGGGTCCATTTCTCTTATTGAGTAATTTTATATTTGTCCTTAGTTTGGACATTTTTCCTAATGTTCCTTACAGAATCTGATTTAAAAAAAAAAAAAAAAGGGCTGCATTTTCAAATGTAAACCAAAATCAGGCAGGTATGGGGCTTTGGGCAAGTCAGATTACAGGGTTTTTTTGTTTGTTTTGTTTTTTTAATCATCTTCTGCTGTTTCTGTGCCAGCTCTCTTTACCAACTAGACAGAAAAAGTAGGGTCCATGATATACGCCTCTGTTTCTAGACTTTGAAGAAATCTTGGAACAGAGCCCTGAATAACTGAAAGGTTCCCAGTAATAGCAAGTCCGCTGATTAATTTATTGTTTCTTTAGCAATAAGCAAAATATCAGGAAACTGCCTGTCTGCATTGCTGTATTCTTCCTGAACACTTGACAAACAGTTCAACACTAGGTTCAAAACTGCCCTGGTGTTCCCCATGGGCCTGTTCTCAGCTGCTCTATCAGTAGGTCCTTGGAATTATCGCTAGAGCAGCTGGCAATAGAATCCACCTCTAGAGCCCGTTCCTCTACTTCACCAACATGCTTTTACACACTGAGCTCTGCAAAGGCTTCGTGTTCTTTCATGAATCCCACTCCGTTAACTACTCTATTTCTTAAAACTTTCAAACTCTCTCTTCTAACTGGCTCCTTCCTCTCTACCTAAAATAATGTTTCATCTCCTTGCCTGATAGAATTATCCTCACTTGACTTTTCTGCCTTCCTAGCTACCCCCCTATCTTCCCTCACTTAAGTTAGAATGCAGTATGGATAGTAGGCATGTATGCCTTGTGGATATATATTAGTTCCCTACTGATGAATGCTTGGTTGTTTCCAATCTTTTACTATCATACATTCTGCAAAGAATAATCTTATTTATACGTTATAAGGAGAGATTCCCAGAAGAATCCCTCCCTTCTCACCCATTCTCTCCGTTCTTAGCCTACTTTTAGACCTACATGAATGAGACAGTGCCTGTTCCTACTATCATTGCTGAATGAACCTTGCCAAAAAGTGTGCTTTGATATTGTCATCATCCTGTTGGAAAATCTCCAGTAGTCCTCCTCATCTACCAAATATATCCCAAAGTCCGTAACCTGTATTTAAACACACACCATCATCTGCCCAATATACCCTTCTTTCCAGGCATGTCTTCCTAGTCCTATCCTTGGCCAGACAGGGATGCCTGTTGTTTTCTAAGTAGACTATGCCTTTCCCTTCCTCGGGTCTTTGCCTAAGCCTTTCTCTAGATTAGAAATACTTCCCCTTCTACCTACTGAAACCCTACTTATTTCTTACCGTCCTCCTCGAATGCCATCTCACTGCTAAGTCTATCACTTAACAATTTAGGATTATTTCATCCAACCTTCGCAACGCCCTGTATGCAAATCAATTACATGGCATTTACCTTCTATCATAGGTAGTCTCTAGGTAGTTCACGTCCATGCTAGGTTGCAAGTTCTTGGAGGGCTTCTATATATTTCTCAAAGCACTCTGCACGTATTTTACATATATAAGGCTCTCACTATTCACAGAAAGACTGTTTATTGAGAGAAATCAGCCTTTTGACTTGACCCCCCATATCCCAGTGCTAGCAAGCTCAAAGGGAAATGAGGAAAGCAGATCTGATGGCTATAACACACACACACACACACACACACACACACACGTGCAGCCAGGCATGAACACACACAGACACTTGCATCCTGTCTGCACAGAAGACCAATTCATCTATTCTGTCCATTGTAAAGCAGTTACAGGATTAATGACAATGAAACTAAGTGTAACTTAGCATATACTTCACCCCCTTGAAGGGTATTTCCAGGGCTTTAGTTATTTTATTCTATGGATCAGGCAGTAGAAACAAATAAAAGCTTAAGTGAAGAACCTGGGTCAGGGCTGCAACTGAAATAAGAGGCACTAGGCTGTTCTCAAGGAAAGGTCACAATCATCGTCTATTCTAGAAAAACTCTAGGGTGGGTGTCAGGAAGTCTGGGCTCATGTCTAGGAATGTTATACCACTTGGTCACTTCATCTAACCAGGAAGCTGTTTTCCCCAAATGGGAAAAACAAACAAAAATTCTCTTTTCACAGGAAAACTTTCTCCCCCTCCAATCTATTACCCCAACATAGTTCTCCATTCTTACAGCAGGAACAATTGTAAACTAGGGAGGAAAGAATGCTTTCACCATCTTTTGTGATACGGCTTGTTTACCTATCTTGACTCTACATAGAATCTAGCTGTAAAAGTAAAACTTAAAGTCAATTTGCTGCCGATTGTGGAAAGGGTTATTCCAGAAGATGTGAGCCAACATTCTCCCCCAGACCCACCATAGTAATCTACTATACAAGCCAGGGAAGGCAGCATTTGGCCATACCCCAAGTTCAGACAAATCTCCCTCTCGAATGCCGTCCTCTCCAATCCAAGCCATCATCACCTCAAGTCTGAATTCTAGCAAAAGTCTCTTAGTGAATCGCTTTGAATCTGGGCTCTTCCAGGGCCAAAGGAGTGTTCTCGCCTGCGCCAAAGCAAGTATCAGTTACCTACCAATTGCCAAACTCATGGCTGTGTCTGTAGCTTTCTCCTTATTTGACTCTGTCTCTACCATCTGAAAGTATTGAAACTACACTGCTTTTGTTTTTGAAACTCTCTCTCCAACTTTGGCCTCAATGACATGGCACTGCTTGTTTTTTCCATTTCTTTGGTTAGCTCCTCTTCCACTACCCATTTCTAACACTCTTCTGTCCTCAGCCCCTGCCCCTCTGTTTTCTGCCCAAGCTCGTCTACTCCAATGGCCTCCACCTGCTCATCTATGTGCGAAGCCCCCAGTCCAACTCTTGAGCTCTATACACACTTGTCAGTTCCTGCTGGACCCATCAACATAAACGGGACCCAACCTGTCTGAAAGCAAACTCAAGAATTTTTCCTCCCTTCCTCTATCAACTTGGTCTATCCTTAGAATTCAGGTTATAAGCCTGCATCTGCCTCCCTGACACTGGTTACACATATTTGCTAGTATCCTGCAACTAGAGCCTCTGATACTCCTTTGCCTACTGTGCCTCACTGTCCTCACCCAGAAACCAAGGGTAACAAGGTATCTCTTTCCAAGGAATCTTGTGAGAACTAAATAACACTAGTTTGATACATGCTAGATAGTAACCATTACTATCATAATTATTCATTACTAAGATCCTCACCACACTGTGTCATCATGGAGTTGCCCTTCTCTCAACAGAGTGTGATCTGGTGTCAGGAAGGGGCTCTCTCAGCCACCTCTGCCCCACTGAGTTTGTCTATGGGTGCATTTGGGCCCTCACAGGCTGGCCCACCCAGACCCAGGTAGGGAAATCAGGTACCTCTCAGTGTTAAGTAGCCATAAGCCAGGCTGGCCAAAGCCTGTGCACATTTCCAATGATCTTCCCCAAAAATAATCCGAGAAAGGATGACACATCGAATCAGCTCCTTGTTTGCTTGGATATTCTGTAGAGAGCAAATAAATCAGTAAGCTTTTCGGGAAGGAAGAAAAATCTGGCCAATTCTCTTATTGTGGGAATGTAGGGCTGAAATTGCTTCTCCACATTTTTTTCTTCTCTTTTCTTCCCACTCCATGTCCAAGCCATCAAGTCCTATTGTTATTCCTCAATCCTAAAACCAAGCTCCCTGCACCCACATGGGAGGCCTGAAAGAAGCTGCGGACTCCTGGCTTCACATTGGCCCAGTTCCAGCCATTGCAGCCATTTGGGGAGTGAACCAGCGCATGGATGATCTCTCTCTTTCTCTTTCTGTCCCTCTGTAATTCTGCCTTTCAAATAAATAAATAAATCTTAAAAAAAAAAAAAAACAAGCTCTTCTTGTTTCTGCCATGAATATTAATCCAAGTCACCTTCATCTTTTACTTGGCTGGCCACAACAGTCTCTTCCCACTGTTGCCACTCTTGGTCCTCATAGTCTACTTTTTTTTTTTTTTTTTTGACAGGCAGAGTGGACAGTGAGAGAGAGACAGACAGAGAGAAAGGTCTTCCTTTGCCATTGGTTCACCCTCCAATGGGCGCCACAGCTGGCGGGCTGTGGCCGGCGCATCACGCTGATCTGAAGCCAGGAGCCAGGTGCTTATCCTGGTCTCCCATGCAGGTGCAGGGCCCAAGGACCTGGGCCATCCTCCACTGCATTCCTGGGCCACAGCAGAGAGCTGGCCTGGAAGAGGAGCAACCTGGACAGAATCCAGCGCCCCGACTGGGACTAGAACCTAGTGTGCCGGTGCCGCTAGGCGGAGGATTACCCTATTGAGCCACAGCGCCGGCCCTCACAGTCTACTTTCAATGTAATAACCAGAGGTATTTCTTCTCTTAATCATGAAAACCTTTATCTAAACATAGACAATATGGAGAATGAATCAATTTGTCATTTATCTCCTCACAGTTAATATTGTTTCATATCTATACTCTACCTATATTATTCCATAACAGATTATGTTGAAGCAAATAAAGATTTCATCTATAATTATATCTAAAAGATATTGACTTAAAACATAAATACAAAATCATGATCTCATAAAAATATTAACAATTCTTTAATATAAAACATCATTTAATAACTTTAATTTCTAATGCTTTGTCCACACATTAATATTTCCAGTCTGTTTTCCCTTACAGGATTCACCCTCCATCTCTAATTCTCTTTCTTGCATATTATTTGTGAAGAACTGAGTCATCTGGCCTAGTATGTCAAACAGACTTGAATTCTGTTGATTGCACCCTCATGGTATTATTCAATGTGTTCCTCTGTTCTGTGTTCTACCTGTACATTGGCAGTTGGATTTAGTTTAGCTTTCATTTCCATTTTCTAAGCAAAACCACTTTATAGTGACATGTTCTTCCATCAGATGAATTCCTAGATGGCTCATTTTCTGATGTTAACACAATTGCATGGATTGATTTATAAAATACTGATTTTACTGATTTCCTAATTCTATCATTCCCTCTTCATATATCACCTGGGATAATTCTATAAAGAGAAATTATCTTCTCTTTTAGTTACCAATAGAAAAGTTCCAACAGTAAAAAGGCAGGATACATGATTATCCTCTCTTTTCCTAGCTTTCAAAACAATCCATTCACTCATTAGCATCCTCCAATGGTGACCAAAATAGTTTATTATAAGCTCATCAATTTCTAAACAAATGTTATGTCCAGTATAATTTTTAAAAAATTTAGATAGTGCAACTTTCCTGTTTAAAAAACACCAAACTTTTGATTCTTAGTGAAACCCAAAGTGCTTACCCTGAACTCCGCAGCTGTGCGTTACCTGCTCCTGTCCCAACAACCTGACTCCCTCCTCTACCGCTCACTCATTCTTCCCTTTCTCCCTCTACTGCAGTCGCACTGACCAGCTCCTCACTATGGCAAACTTCCAACACAGGGATTTTTCTCTCGTAATTCCCCTGCTTGAGACACTTCCACATAGCTCAGCCTCTCATTTCACATTGTTCACCTCCGAAAAGACCTTCCTTCGTTACCCTTCTAAATTAGCGTCTCACTTCATCACTCACTCTTCCATAACCTAGGTTTTTTCTTCGTGGCACTGACTTCCACTCGATATTATATTAGCTATTTTTGGTTTGTCTATCATCTGTCTCCCCAAATAGAAGGAAGGCTCTTTGATGACAGAAAGTTTATTTATCACGTTCCGTGGGAAGAGGAGGGAAACATTCAGTATCTGCTGAATGAATCACCCCTTCATTTGCAAGGGTCAGGAGGGGGTGGGGGAAACAGCCTCTGTCCTCTGTAGAACCGGGAGGTAGAGCTGTCTGAGAAATCACAGGACTACATCTTCAACCATACATGTCAGATATCTACTGGGCGCATGAGTAGACAAAGCCAGGCATTATTTCCAGGTGAAGTGAAAAACAGCACTTGAAGTAATCAAAAGCCTGGTGGTGCAGCCTGGCTCTAATGTTCATGGATGGCACTGCTTTGGGAAAGATCACCCTGATCCCAGCTTTCTTCTGTGAGATTTGGAAGCTTACACCATCTACGTTACACTGTAGGGGAAAAAACAGCCAGTGTTGAAGTGATTCAGATTTGCTGAGTGTGCGCTAACTGGCATCCCGCCTCACAGCAACGAACGGGAACAGCAGTGCCTCACGGGAGTGCAAGGGCTACTCCCTCCTGCCTCCTGCGTCTCCTGCTCCAAGTGCAAACCTACAGATGCGAGCAGCGGCAGATGGGCACTTCCCCTGAGGACTTCTCCCTCCGATGCTTCAGAAACATCCATTTAGTCAGCAGTTTTGTGAGTTCACCAGGGGCTTACTACACTAAATAATAAGTTCCGTTTTGAGGAAGAAGCACAACACTGTGAACACAAAGCACTGGAATGTGAGTCCACAGCTGAGTTCCTCCAGCTCTGCACATGCTGCATTCACCCCCGACTCCCCGTCCTGGAGAAATGAAGACAAACAACACAGGTCTAGGGGTCTTCCCTGCACGGCTGCTGCTCACGGTAGCATCCGCGCTCCTTCTGGGCTCTGAGTCCTGGGTTAGGTTAGATTTAATTCCTAAGGTTAGAAAAATATTTGTCATTATCCAAACTGGCCAGATAGTTTTGAGGTCTTAAAAGCCCAAAACTTGCACTCCCTCGTAGATGGTGCTTCTCTGTTTCTAGGCATTAATTTCTAGCCTGGATTTGTGAATTTCTAATGGGTCCAGGCCAGGATGCTTGTTCTGCACAAATTTTCTGGGTAATTTACAGATCCTTATCCAGAGAGATACTGCTTCTGGTCATTTGCCTCTGCAGTGCCTCTCAGCCTTTCCTGAGCCATCTGCAGACCTTTTTTCAAATGTGTACTTTAAAATCACTTTTTTTCCCTTGACCAAGAATGGCCAGGAGATCACTCAATGAACTCCTCTGTTGATAAATCATGGTCTGGAAGAAGGCTGGTGCCTGTGTTCTATCAATGGGAGTCAATGACTTGCTGTCTCAGGACCCTGGATTTTGAATACCCCTGTTTACACTCTTGCTTACATACTTGCTCTGAAACCCTAGTTCCCAAGACCTTGACTTGCCCTTGGAAATGCATACCTGGCCTCTCTGACCTCTGCTGCTACCACCCATTCCTGCTCCTTTACTTGCTTATAACCTGTGGTTATAGCGGAATAACCATGGACTTGCCAGGCCTGAGCCTGGCTTTCCTTGTTCTCAGCCTCATGCCTCACTATCTTGGCTTTCTTGCTACTCAAGAGACACCATCCTAAAGCCTTCCAGGAATTTTTTAAAAAAAAGAGAGAGAAAATTAACGGAATCAAACAGCAACAGGAATACACAATAATTTTTAGCTGAAAGCTAGGAGCACAAACACTTCAATGAGGAACAACCACTGAACCATGGATGGAACAGAAAGGTGAGCTGGCAACCCAGCCACACGCTGCTGTTTCTCCCCTTCCGAAGGCACATAACCCCTTCCTCTATCTTACATGATTCATTCTCAACAAAGGCAGAGCTTCCTAATCTTGGGCATGTCTTTAAATGGAAACAAAAACCTAGGACGTTTTCTGGTTGTTTTACCATTTTTTCCTTAATCAGCTGAACTATTTTCTTCTGGGCCTGTGCTAATTTCTCTTTGGGAAGAGACATACAGTCAATGACTATCTCCTCCGCCTGGGCTGTTGTGTCTTCTTCACTCTCTCCAGACCCACAAGTGGTACACAACTCTTCTGTTTGCTGGCATGCTGGGATCTCGGTTTGCTGTGACCTGCAGGCACGAGGGGCATGGAATTAGGATCTGATCTTTGCATTATCAAACAAGATAAAATTGAAGGACACAGCTCTTCCAACTTGGGGATAGGGACATGCTTTCTAAATGAAACTGGAAGGAATAAAGGTAGACAGTAGATACGTGTCACCTTCAAAGCTCAACTTCGAGGCCACCAATGTGGTCATTCAAATTAAACAGACTCAGTGAGCTACCCTCCTGCATTAGAGCTGCAGTTCTGTTGCGACCTGAATCATTTATTAGTTTACTGCTCTGTAAAATGAGGTCATAAGAATACCTGCCTGATGAAGTTGTCGGATTAATTAAATGAGACAACACTCATCCATCACTTAGCACAGTGCCTGGCATTTAGTAAGTGTTCCTTTAGCAGTAGCTATTATGATTAACCTGGTGTTGTCATCTGCAAAATGACAGTGTTAAACTAGAAAGTCTTAAAGATCCTTCACATTCTAAAAGGTGACCCAGGGCCAGCACTGTGGCATGGTAGGCTAAGCTTCTACCTGTGGCTCTGGCATTCTATATGGGCACTGGTTCAAGTTCCGGCTGCTCCTCTTTCTTTTTCAGCTCTCTGCTTATAGCCTGGGAAAGCAGCAGAAGATGGCCCAAGTCCTTGGGTCCCTGCACCAGCATGGGAGTCTCAGAAGAAGCTCCAGGCTCCTGGCTTCCAATTGGCCCAGCTATGGCTGATGCAGCCATTTGGGGAGTGAACCAGCAGATGGAAGACCTTTCTCTCTGCTTCTCCCTCTCTGTCTGTAACTCTACTTCTCAAATAAATAAATAAAATCTTTAAAAAAAAAATCCAATCCTCTGGTTCTGCTGATTGGAAAGGGCCAGATTACTTAGCAACTTTTAAAAAATAAATAAACTAAAATGTGACAAAAATCAGGAAAGAAAACAGATTCACTGAAATAAGAGAAAGGGAGATAACATTTTGAGGCTAGACGTTCACATCTTCTTTCACCTATTTTACAAACTTCCAACAAACACACACACACATATACACACACACACACATATGCACACACACACACACACACATATACACACACTTGCCCATATACTCCTTCCACATATAATATAGATTTCTGGCTTCAATGCTGAACATAATTGTGAATGGTTAAATGGAATGGTAAAGATAAAGTAAAAAGGATTAATTTGATAAACCAAGAAAACAAACAAACAAACAAACAAAAACATATCCTACTATCTCCAGAAAAGACCAATGAAGTAATTCAGATGAAATAAAATTCTGAGCAACAACAGGGGCCAGCACTGTGGCATAGTGGGTAAAGCCACCACCTACAGTGGTGCCAGCATCCCATAGGGCCCGTTTGAGTCCCGGTTGCTCCACTTTGATCCAGCTCTGTGCTGTGCCCTGGGAAAGCAGTAGAGGATGGCCCAAGTTCTTGGGCCCCTGCACTCACGTGGGAGACCCAGAAAAAGCTCCTGGCTTTGGATTGGCGCAGCTCTGGCCACTGTGGCCATCTGGGGAATGAACCAGAGGATGGAAGACCTTTCTCTCTCTCTTTCTCTTTCTCTCCCTCCCTCCTTCCCTCTCTCTCTACCTCTGCCTCTCAGTTACTCTGCATTTCAAATAATAAATAAATAAATAAATCTTAAAAAAAAAAAAAAAGACAGTGCAAGGGCTGCTATTGTGGCATAGCCTGCAATGCAAGCATCCCATACGGGCTCCAGTTCATGTTCTGGTTGCTCCATTTCTTTCTTGTTTTTAAAGATTTATTTACTTAATTGAAAGGCAGAGCTACAGAGAGGCAGTGAGAGAGAAAGAGAAAGAGAGAGAGAGAGAGAGAAAGAGAGGCGCCTTCCATCTACTGGTTCACTCTCCAAATGACCACAACAGCCAGAACTGACACGATCCAAAGCCAGGAGCCAGAAACTTCCTCTGGGTCTCCCATGCGGGTGCAGGGGCCCAAGGACTTAGGCCATCTTCTACTGCTTTCTTGGGCCATAGCAGAGAGCTGGATCAGCAGAGAGCTGGAAGTGGAGCAGCCGGGTCTTGAACTGATGATCATATGGAATGCTGGCAGTTACGGGTGGCGGCTTTACCCACTATGCCACAGTGCCAGCCCCTGGCTGCTCTATTTCTGATCTAGTTCTTGCTGATGTGCTGGGAAAACAGTGGAAGATGGTCCAAATGGTTGAGCCCCTGCACCCATGTGGGAGACCCAGAAGAAGCTCTTGGCTTCTCCTGGCCTAACCCTGGCCATTGTAGCCATTTGGGGAAGTGAAGCAGTGGACAGATCTCTGTCCTCCCTCTCCCCCTTTCCCTTCCCTTCTCTCCCCCTCCCTCCCCTCCTCCTCTCCCTGTAACTACGACTTTCAAATAAATAAATCCTTTTAAAAAACACATTGCAAGAGGCCGGTGCTGTGGTGTGGTGTGGCAGGTAAAGCTGCCTCCTGTAATGTCAGCATCCATATGGGCACTGATTTGTGTCATGGCTGCTCCACTTCCAATCCAGCTCCCTGCAGGTAGCCTGGGAAAAGCAGTGGGGGATGGCCCAAGGGCCTGGACCCCTACTACCTATGTGGGAGACCTGGAAGAAGCTCCTGGCTTCAGCCTGGCCTAGTCCTGGCAATTGTGGCCATCTGGGGAGTGAACCAGCAGATGGAAGATCTCTCTTTCTCTCTGTGCCTCCCTCTCTCTGTAACTCTTTTAACCAAATAAATAAATCTTACTTTTTAAAGACATTGCAAAGCTGAACTTTCTATCTTACATGGGTACAAAGCATTTCTCCTAGTCTTGTCTTAAGTGGAAGATGCAGTGAGTGTGATGTCAAAGATCCGTGATACTTACAAATGGAAGCAGAAGTCCCAGTCGGTGTCATTGCTTACGGTTGGGATTCGTATGGGGCAGGCTTGCATCTTCTTCCTACCAAGAACCACGTGTGAGGTCAGCCTCAGGGGAAAGAGCCTAGAAGTTTGCCAGTTTATTAATGTTAACCTGAAGCTGCTCCAGGAATCCCCAAGGAGACTGCACACATTCACATACAGAGAAGCCGGGAAAGCAGAAATGGACATTCGCCAAAGTCCGTGTCTAAGTTAAATTTCTTTCCCCTAATTTCTATTACACATCACTTCTCCGAAATCTCTGGCCTTCTTTACCTCCCAAAGGCAGCACACTTGCAGCTCCGGGATCATCAATACTACGGTCAGCTACTCCACTCCTATTATTTTCGCAGGTCTGGGAGTAAGATGGATCCAAGCAATGCAACCAGCTCCCGGGACCAAATGACGTAGGTTACCGTATTGGACACTCTTCCTTTTCCCTCGGGTCATCTAAGTATTTACTGGGGGGTCCTGGGTAAGGAGCTAAAGACTCACACTTCTATTTTGTTTGCTGATGGGGAAGTGGCTGCAATTCACGGTGAGGAATGTGGTTTATAATTATGGGTAGGATTCCGCTCTCATGGCCAGTCCTGTGGCTAAAATCGAATGCAGATGGAATGCTGCATTATTTATTAAACATGAACGCCCACCAAGTCGTTCATCTCGTTCTGCTGGGGTGTCACTCATTCCCACGGCAGTGTAAGTAGCTCTCTCTAACCCAGGCTCCTGAACACCCAGTCTCCGACAACCGGAAGAGAAGACTCACTGATTTTTCTTTCTAATCTTTACCTTCAAGACTATGACCAGCCCGGCAAGTCTGGCCTTTCGCACTCCTACACCCTGTTCTGGAGAGGTTCCACTTGGGCCTGGATTCGGACACCTAACTCCGGCCCTCTCCCAGGTACAAATCGTCACGGGCCCCGACGCTACATGCCGAGCTTCGCCCCGAGTTCCCACGGCTGGGTCTGGGTCTCGCGGGCCAGCCTCGAGGCTCTAGCCCGATCGGCGGGCAAGGGCACCTGCCGGCCAGCGCCGCGCGGCCCACCTGGCCCAGGGCTGGGAAGCCACACCCCGGAACTAGCCCTCCCGGCTCCCTGAGCCCGGCTGCTCGGCTCCCTCCGGCGGCGTCAGCGTCCTGGCCCCGCCGATTTCGTTCCGGGCGCCAGCTGGGTGCCTAGCAGGAGCGTCCGCCGCCAGGCTTCCGGCCCGCGAGACAATGCGGTTGCCATGGGAACGGCACGCCGCGCGCCTGTAACTATGGAGACGCGGGGCACTTCCGGCTTTGGGGACTCCTGGCCCGACCCACCGCTGTTCCCACCGCCCCAGGCGCTGTCTCCCCTCCCCGCTCGCGGGATGCTCCCACCCTCGGGCTTGTCCCGGCTCTGAATCGTCTCCTGTTGTTGCTCTCTTAGAGGTGAAGACGCGGGAAGACAGGATAAACCCCATGGAAGAAGGCAAAGCAGCGCTGGGCTCCGCGAGCCTACCTGGAGGAAGGTGCGAGACGCCTGCCCACGCCAGCGGGGCCCCGCGCTCTCCAGCACCCACCCTGCAGCTTCCCGGACGTTCTGGGTCTCCCGACCCGCGAGGAAACTGTGCGGGCGGGCGCCGTGTGAGTTACCTGTCCCCGCGAGCCTGGAGCCAGGCATGGTCAGGAAAGCGCAGTGCAGGGGATGAGTAGCCGAAGAAATGGGCCACTAGATGTGCCGATGGTTAGCATTTCAGAGACGGCTTTCCAGGTGGAAGGGTACATTTGGCAAACACCACTAAACCCTGAGTTATGCCGCCATATAGTCTAAAATCCTTCAGTGGCCCGAGACACACATGGGCGCCCAGGTGGTCGTGGCCAAAGCCCAAAGGCACAGCGCCCGCCCTGGCATTCTGGCGTCTAAAGGGTGTTATGGGGCCAACGATGACTTGACAGGTCAAGTTGAAGAGGATAGGACCCTCTCCTTTTCAAGAAAGAGCAGGCTAGTTAGAAAGTGAAGGGAGGATTTACTTAGATCTGAAAAGATGGAGTTTGCGTTTGGTACTCGTTCTGTCCCCCTCTAGAGTGGAAATCGAGTCACCGTTCACCCAAGACTGCTGAGAAATCCTCTCTGGAGTTAGGCTGGAGGGGTTGTTTAAATGAGTTCGCTTGAGTGTGTCTTAATAAAACCTGGATGGTGTTAACTCGAGGTTGAAATCTGTACCCTCAAGCTTCTAAGTCAAAATTTTGGACAGGTCCTGGTGTTTATGCTGTTTCATAAGAGAACCCTCAACATGGAATGGAACAAAAACTGGGAAGAGCAATGAACTTGGTTTCAAGTCAGCAAGTTTTTTTTTTTTTTTTTTTTTTGACTCTGGGAAGCTCAGGTCCCCATTTTCATTTTCTTGCCTACATAGTGAGCAAATTCATACTTGCTTCTATGGTCCCAGTTCCAGGATTCTGCGAGAGTCAACTGAATTTCTGCGGCTCTTCGTTCGGTATTTTATATGGCGATACAGAGGAAGAAGCTGTTTCCCGTTCTCTAACACTTCCCTGACCGCTTGTTAAATTGAAAAGTGTTTGTGTTCCATCACTTTAGGAAATGACTGTGAGGTTATTCCTAAGTGTATGGAAAGTAACTTCTCTTTTCTAAACACTTGGCTTTTTTGCTGGTCACGGTAAAAGGAGGTGCAGTGCCAGAATAGGCCTTGAACTCCCATTTCTAAAGCCAACAATTTTTTTGCTTCCATTTAATTAGCTCTTACCAGGAGCATACTGACCTCATCTGTAAAAACTACAAATCAAATTAAAAGAACTTGGAAGACCTAACTTGTGTGATACGTTTTTCTTCCCTTTGCCATCTTTGTGGCCTGAATATAAACTTTAGGATTAGTATATGCACTTCAGGGTTGTTCACTAGCTCTGGAATGGAATGCCTCTTATCTGGCTGGATAGTGATTTTTTTTTTAAGATTATTTATTCAAGTAGAATTAGAGACAGACAGACAGACAGAGTTCTTCCAAACACTGGTTCACTCCCCAGATGCCCGCAACAGCCGGAGCTGGGCTGATCTGAAGCCAGGAGCCAGGAGCTTCTTCTGGGTCTCCCACGTAGGTGCAGGGGCCTAAGGACTTGGGCCATCTTCTACTGCTGTCCCAGGCCATAGCAGAGAGCTGGATAGGAAGTGGAGCAGCCGGGACTCGAACCAGCGGCGCCCATATGGGATGCTGGCACTGCAGGTAGAGGCTTAGCCCACTACAGCGCAGCGTCGGCCGCTGAAGAGTCCTTTTACAACAGCTTCACTCACATTCCTTCCCTCACCCTGACATGCTGTTGCAGACATCACACAGGGGAAGCATGTATTCGGGGCCCTTCTAGACTCTTACCACTACAGATCAAACGTGATTGTCTTCAGCCCAGGAACTGTGGAATGCAAGAAAAGAAAATCCCAGTAAACTTCCATTTGGATTACTTACATATACACCTCGCACGTCGGGGCTTGATGCCTTATTTCTGAGCTCCCACGGGGCACTGTCCATAGTCTCATCCTGACACCATGCCGAATAGGCAGTCTGTTGGCCTGCAGATGTCTCCACGCTCCCCCTGCTTCTGTTCATCTACCCAAACAAAAATACCCATGCAATGCCTACCTTGTGCCCAGGGCTCCTGTGAGCATTATGGAAGTAGGGTGAATACATAGACTAGGATTTTGCCATCCTGAGACTTTTCTTCCACTGGATGAAGAGACAGCTGCTGGTAAACAGGATGCCTTTGCCAGTTAGTCAGGCACCTGGTGTAGGGTGTGGGCAGCAGCGTTGTGGAGTTAGGAAAACGGCTTTTCTTCCAGCCAGGCTGAGACTCTGTGCTCTAGAGGACAGCGCTTGGAACCAAGGGTGGCTGGATTGCAGAACGCACACCCTCAGCCAGGTGAGCTGCCTATGTGGATATGATAAATGGCATGGAGAAAAATAAGGCCAGGTAAGGGATCTGGAAAAGATGTGGTCATGGGGGAAGGCTTCTTCTACAAGATGGCACTGAGCAGAGATCTCAAGAAAATGAGGCAGCAAGTCATGCAAATATCTATGACAGTAGTCTAAGATGCTAACAGCATATGCAAAGGCCCTGAGAACCAAAATTAATAAGGCCTAGAACAGTAATGGGACAATAAAAATGGGGAGGAGACAGACAGAAGAATGGGTCAGTAAAGTAGTATGGCATCAGGTCATACAGGACCTCACAGGCAGCCCAGCCATCTAAAAGTCCATCTCCCCGCTCAGTGAATGCTGAGCACCTGCTAAGTGGTAGGCATCGCTTGACCACCTGCTACCACTTCAGGCTGTTGCTATTCAGCACCATGCCTAGCACCTATAGGCAGTGTTCAACATCCAGTAAACTATGAATCATCTTTAGGATTTCTCCATCAGTAGAGATTCTGGCCTGAATATCCATTTCCTATTATTGCTTTAACAACTCTCCACACACTTAGTGACTCAAAAATGCATAGATCGGGGCCGATGCTGTGGCACAGTGGGTTAAAGTCCTGGCCTGCAGCGCCAGCATCCCATATGGGCACTGCTTGGAGTCCCAGCTGTTCCACTTCTGATCCAGCTCTCTACTAATGCACCTGGGAAAACAGTGAAGGATGGCCCAAGTCCTTGGGCCCTTGCACCCACCTGGGAGACCCAGAAGAAGCTCCTGGCTCCTAGCTTCAGATGGGCTCAGCTCCGGCCATTGCAGCCATCTGGGGAGTGAACCAACAGATGGAAGATCTCTTTCCCTCTCTCTCTCAATGTCTCTCTCTCCCTGTAACTCTTTGAAATAAATAAAATAAATAAAAAAAAAATGCATATTTATTGTTAAGAAAATCCCAGGGAGTCAGAAGTCTGAAATGGGTGTCACTGGGTTAAAGACAACTGTCAGCAAGGATGGTGGGCCAGCTGCTCAGCATCTTCCAGTCCCTGATTCTGACTCCTTCCACTTTCACAAGCTCCTCTTGTTATACTGGGTCCACCTGGATAATCCAGAGTCCTCTTTAAGATCAGCTGACCAGCAACCTTGACTGCCCTTTGCCATGTCACACTTTCACAAGTTCTGGGGATCAGGACGTGGGCATCTGGGGGGGAGTGTCTCAGTCAGCAGTGTCTTTAACCTGACTTAAATGTGTGGCTTTACAGTATCTGGGGGTGACACATGGGAGCCCGCCCTACTCCTCCACCTCCTGGCTGTCGGGGATTTGTATCATTTGTCTGAGTCCTGCTCCCTCTGTCTTCCACACCCTCCATTTAATGATCCAGTATATCCAGTCACATTGTTTGAATATGCTTCTCCTTCCCACCCTAGGGCCTGGTTCATAATCAAGGTGCACAAATGTCTCTTTTCCTCCCTCCCTCCTGCTCACCTCCATCTCTGGAGCCTTTCCACATGATGGAATGAATCCATCTTGGTCCCTCTCTGGGCTCCTATGGCCACTCCTGTGACCACCACAGTTGAGTTCTTGCTCTGGTCAGTCTTCAAAGGTGCCACACATCCCCAGAATGCCTGGCAGCTCTCTGCCCTGGGCTGGGGAGCAGGCATTCTACCCTGCAGCTGTCCCGTTCCTTGGCCTGCTGTATTCCAGCTTCTCTTGGCCTTACAGTCTACCTTACAACTGTGCCCTGAAAGCATCGCCCAACTCTGGGGGATGCTGGTTCTGCTGCTCTTGGCACCCGACAGTCCAGAGTCACCCCACCTTGCAAAAGGCTGTGCTTAGCATCTTCCAGGAGCATTTTCCCCACACAGTCTATCATGTGGTTTATCTTAAGGTGGGTGGCTGTAATTATTAAAGGCTTTGAGGCCCGTCTTAACAAAGTTTATGTAAGGAGAACCGGTGCTCTTATTTCAACCACCATGAAGAAAAAGTCCATTCTTTCTCACCTAATATGATGATAATTTTTTTTTTTTTACTGCCTGTATCATGATAGATGCTAATGTGAAAATGGACAATTTGAAAATTATCCAAAGACTCCTCACATGTGTGTAAGGCCATTTATACACAGGAAAATCATTGCATCATTGAAAAAAATTATTTATTTTAAAGACAGATAAAGAAGGAGAGAGAGATCTCCACTATCTGCTAGCTTCATTCCCAGATGGCTCTAGTAGCTGAGGCTGGGCCACACCAAAACCAGGAACCAGGAATTCCCTCCAGGTCTCCCATATGGGTGGCAGGAACTTAAGTACTCACGCCTTCAACTGCTGCTTTCAAGGCTCATTAGCAGGAAGCTGGATCAGAAGCAGAGTAGCCCAGACCCCAGTCAGCACTCTGATATGGAATGCAGTTGTTGAAAGAGGCAGCTTAACTTGCTGCTCCACCATGCCTGCCCATCTTATTTTTGCAGCTATAAAACACTGGGAGATTAAATGCCCATCCATGAGGAAATAGTTTAATAAAATTGAGCACAATCATACTATGAAGTACTGTGTAGCAGTTAAAAGGAATGAGATGTAGCTACTCAGGTTCCCATCCAACTTCTTGCTAATACATCCTAGGAGGCAGCAGATGAAGTCTCAAGTCCTTGGGCCCCTGGCCCCCAAGTGGAAGACCTGGATGGAGTTCTGGGCTGCTGGCTCTGGCATGACCCAGCCCTGGCTGTTGTGGGTATTTGGGGAGTGAACAAGAGGATGGAAGATCCCAATATTCCTTTCCCTTTCTTTTTCTCCCCTCCCCTACCCCCATCACTCTGCCTTTCAAATAGATGAAAATAGTCAAACATTAAAAAACCCATCACAATGAAATGTTATTGAACTGGTTTTCAGAAGCCGCAGACATGCTTATGAACACATCAAAAAATCAACAGCAGAGATGCAAAATGAAACAAGTTTATTTTCTGCAATAACTTCTGTAAATTACAAAGACAAAAAGCTAAACTACAGCATATAACTTTTCAATATTTAACCAGAGTACTTGTAATAAATACGTATCCTGAAACAAGATAAAAGGCTACACTTCGTCAGGCATCCTACAAAATGTCTCAAGTTTTATACTCTGCAGCATTTCTGTGCGGGGGCTGTCGGGGAATGCTCTTTTATATTTTCTTAAGTGCTGTGACAAAGTCTTTTCACATTTCTTTGGAGCGTTTTTCAAATTGCTTAACCATAATTAAACAACTTAAGAAAAGTAACAGCAAGTTTCAAAGCCATTTTTGTTTTGCTGTCGTTGGTCCTCATCCAATACAGATGAACAAATCAGACAGTACAGTCGAGCGTGCCCTCAGAGCCTGGGCAGCCCGAAGGGACGTGGGCCATTTCTAAGTAGGCCCTCACTTTTTGCTCCACACTTTGAGGAGGTCTGCATTCTGTTTATCTCCTCAATAAGCTTGATGCCCTACGAGAAGCTGCAAGCAAGTTAGAAACATTTTTTTCACCTAAAAGTAAACTGAACAGAAATGTTTCCCCCCAATACCCACGTTATGCACCATAATGTTACCATTTCAGGGTTTTTAGCTTCAAAGTCGAATTACTGATTGGTACTAACAATCCTTCCAGAAATAACTTATGGGTGCTTGTAAAGTTGGGACATTCAAACAACTTCAATGGGTAAAAAAAGGGGATATACTATCTTCAGAAATATACAACAGTTCTGGGGACACAATGGCAAGAAGTCCTGGGGGTACTGGGGCAGCTCCTATTAAGTTTGGGCTACATAACTACCTTTTGCTGTAGCTGAAAACAGCACGTTTCTATTTTTATAAAGTCGTAAGCATGGTTACCTAAAAAATATTCTGTTAATATAATCTAATGTAATTTCACTTTAGGGGTTTAGATATGAAAACATCTTTAAGAGCCAATAAAAATATAATATAGAGAAAAAAAACACTTCTTAAAAATTGAGGTTAAGAACTTTATGAGGCATTTCTTTTGGCTGTAAACACACAGTTTACTGTCCCTTGTTGAAAACACAAATGCTCGGATTTCCTGAGGTTCACAGGTAACAGAAGGAGGCAAGTTTGCATAGAAAATTTGCAATATGTCAACGATTCACTCAAAATTTTTAAGGACATTTTGCTTTTCTTTTCAAAGTTCGTACTTCAGTTAATAGTGCTTATCAAATTATGAGACCGATAAGCAAGGTATTGAGATAGGTAAGGCAGATGGAGGCAGGGTGTAGATGGTATCAGAGCTTTTAAATCCACAGGATGTCAAGATAAAGGGTATTAAACATGCACTTCACAACTAGTGCCATTTGGTTAGAAATTAAATCACGTTTTGGGATTGGAAGCAAAGGCAAAAAGAGCTCTCCTGTGCCGAACGGCACAGGCTGAGTGTAGGAACTGAAGCAGCATTCACTGCCTGGAGGCCTCAGCACATCCCGGGGGATGATGAAACCACCCAGGAGGGTGCCACCTGCCAGCATCAGGACCAGACCTCTGGGCGTGGCTGATCCTAGCTCTGGCATCCAAAGGGATGACAGGAACTTTCACCCCTGCTGGTTGGAAATCTCTGTGCAGTTCTGAGGAGGGCAGTCCTCTGAAACCAATTCTCAGAACCCTCTCAGGAAGGGGAGAAGCTATGCTGGGTCACAGTGCATACCACAACTAGAACAATGGCAGTGGTTGCCAACAACGCCAGATCGAACACAAGGATGGACAACAAGGGGCCAGTGTCCTGCCAAGGAATTCACTTTACTTCTTTGGGGACTGGTTTTTACACATGGTAAGAATTTGCTTCAGGACTTTCTGGACATCTTCATCCATCTGGCCCTAGGAAATGCAAACAAAAGACACTCATCAGAACCTATATTAAGTCACAGCACTTTCTGCCTGGAGAATCGCCGGCCAGTTGGAATGAAGCCCTTGGCTGCTTCTCCCATATTGCAGAGGAATGTCAGCCCTGTCTATACCCACGTTTCCATGAAGCACTGGGCTCCAGAGAGAGCTCTGCTCTTATCTCTCTGGAGGATGATGAAGTTGGGTCTGTCAAAGGCCTTGGCAGTAAAGCTGGGATCTCACTTGCAAATGTGGGCCCCACCAGCCAGAAAACCAGCAGTCAAAGAAGGAAGGCATGCTGGGAGACCGAAGTATTAGCATGGCCCAACTTCCTTCATTTCTCAGTAAATGGTGAGGCTATCCCAGTGAACTGGGCACAGTGCTCCCACCACAAACTCCAAAGCACAGCAAAGGCACTGAAGAATTCTCCGGTGAAAAGGAGTCTTCTCATTTCAGGGATGGAAAGCCAAGACATAGTGGCAAAAATGGTTCTGCATGAAGGATCACTGTGAGTGAGACCCCAGTGGAAAGAAGGGGCCATCAAAGGATGTACTTTTCTCTGAAGGGAGGAGGAAACTTCCACTTTGCATCTGGCCCTGTCTAAAAAGCAACAGAGTTTGTGAACTCAAACGGCTTTCATAGCCTTGGCAGCTCAGGTCAAAAGCCTCAGGTGATCACTGACGTCATAAATAAGAGTGTCAATTGTTATATCAACAACAGGAGTCTCTGTGCACCTGCTCCCAATGCTGGACCTCTGTCCTTGATGAGTTGTACTATGAGAACTAATGGTAAAACTAGTCTTCAAACTGTACTTTATACTTTGTGTCTGTGTGAGTGCAAATAGTTGAAATCTCTCCTTAGTAAAGAGTTGGTCTTTTGTATATAAAGTCAATTAAAAACAAACCTTAATGGAAAATGGAACGGAAGAGGGAGTGGGAGGTCGGATGGAAGTGCAGGTGGGAGGGTGGGTATGGGGGGACGAAACACTATATCCCTAAAAGCTGTACATATGAAAATTTGTATTCGTCAAATAAAAACCTTCAAGAGGAAAAGAAAAGAAAAGGGGTCTCCTCTAACTCTTATTCATTCTACTGGCTTAGTGATGGAAGCTTTGACAGCTAGGCTGTCCAGACACTTTGTGTGGAATTTTCATACCTGTACAGCATACAGAAGGTGCATTCTGTAGACTGATATGACCTCCTGATGTTGTTTCTTGCATTCCTAGGAAGAGACAATTGGATATTATCAATGAGCTTCAGAGATCTCTAATGTACAAAAAAAAGAAAGATTTGAGAAAGCCATCAACCGCTACTTATGTGATTCCCCAACTACATGCTAGAATATGAAATTTCTAAAATGGCTGTGGGCTCACTGGTCTGTGGCTTTCTGAATACTAACCAGTATTCTTAGGGGAAAAAAAAATTACCTGTTTCACCTCGGGTCAACTCTGGAAGTACAATCATGAGTTCGATTATTTATAGGAACGTTTTTAGAGTTTTCTGTATGTTTCATCTTTCTCTATAATGACCAAATTTTAATTAACTTATTTAGTGAGTGTGATTAAATTCTTGAGAAAGCTTCTCTTTGTAAGGGAGTTGCTGGTCACCACCCACTACATAAGCAGTGTCCTATAGTCCCCTAGAGAGCTCAGATACATAGCTGTCAGGGTACTGGAAGGAACAGGGTGATGACCCCGATCTCAAGGGATTCTTTACAGTTGTTGGAATCCTTGTTGAGCAATAGCTCCAATTTCTCTCAGTTCTGAATTGTTCTCATTTGAAGAGGTCTTTCCTCCTAATCATGGAAACTGAGACTATCACGTATGTGTTACTTCAAAAAGTTCCATCAGTAACTTCCTTTTCACTCCCTTCCGTTTGAAGGGACAACCTTTGAAAACTCGGGGCTTTGAAATCCATGCAATAAAAAGATATACTTGGTATCTCTCTTTTTGTTATCTCCTCCCTACCTTTCTGCAAATCCTACTCAATTATTTATGACTATCTTCCGACACTGTCTTCTTTTCCATCCCTGATTTTGTTAGCATTTAGTTGACTTAATATCTGCATGAAAGATCCCTGTAACATCTTGGCTTCTCAGCTGCTGAACTTGCTCAGCTTCCTACCTCCTGTAGGAAGTGTCTCACGGCTCTCCCAGTCTGAGTAGACATTTCCTCTGCGTGACTACTTTTTGCAGGCCATGTGTTTGCCAATGGAGCTTGTCATATTTACTTAACTATTGACTGGAAATTCCATGAGGGAAGGGGCTATGTTTTACTCATTTTTATCAGCACCATGTGCAATACTGATACAAACTAGGAGCTCAACAAAAACATGTTGAATAATTGTAAGAATTATGAAACCCTTAGCATGTTATCTACAGGTCTGCAATCACACTTTTATCAAGAGAATAACATACAGAACATGGTAAGAAACATCATCTCCTTCTCTGGTTATTCTACCACTGCCAGAACTATTATCACTAGAGAGCTAGTATTGCCGAAGACTGCAGAAACCTGAATTCATTAGTATTACATTTATACTAAAGACATCATGTAATCCGTGGTTTGTTTGTAATGGAAATGACAGATAGTTCAGGACAGATGAACCCTTGATTTCATGTGGCAAAAGTAGCATGTCTTGTAAACTAAACATAACAGATGTTGCAGTAGGCTAAATAATGGCCCTCTGAAAATGCCTACCTCTGTATCCCCAATATCTGGGAATGTCACCTTATATGGCAAAAGGGAATCTGCAAATTGATTATAACGCATTATCTAGGTGGCTTTAGACAGAATCACAGGGGTCCTTTTAAGAGGAAGGCAGGAGAGGAGAAGACAGAAGGCGGAGGAAGGGGCCATAAGCCAAGCAATTCAAGTGGTCCCTACAAGCTGTTGTCAAGAAAGGATATCTCCCCTAGGGCCTCTACGAGGAAATAGTCTTATCAACACTCTGACTTCAGTGAAACTGATTTCAGATCTCTAAATTTCAGAGTTATAAGACAATAAATTCCCATTGTTTTATACTAAATTGGCAGTGATTTGCTACAACAGTCATAGGAAACCAATTTAGACATGAAGAAGCTTTCCTGGGTGAACTAAGGCAAGATCTAGAGTTCAAATACATAGATATGCAGCTACCAGAGACTGTGGCCCCAGAAAGGAAAAGTTTAGCTGCTACACGACTTGGGGAACACAGCTGCAGAAAAACTAAGGGGGGAAAAGCTGGCGGGTGAGAGAAGCAGCAGCCTTGTCCCCTGCCCTGCTGATTCCTCTTTTTCCCGGAGATACACAAGACCTGTTGCACTGCAGGTAAGGATGGGCATTCCACCAGCAGCTCCCTCTTCTGCCCCCACTGACGTCGTCAGCCAACTGCTCATGTAAATACGACATGCCTTCAGTCTGGGAATCTTTGTGTTCATGTCATCTTGCCCTCCCAGCCTCCCAACCGAGTGGCACATGACCTGCTTTGCCCTCCACCCCGAACCAGGCAGCAGAAGCAACACCACTCACAGTCAGCTGGTTCTGTAGCTGTTTGACCTGGTGCTGTAGCGCTTCCAGCTGCTGACTCTGTCTTTTGGACGAGCTTGTTGAGTAGGAGAGCTGCGAGAGGCTGTTCAGGGCCTCCTTCAACTTGGTGACTTCCTTCGCCATCTCATTGATCTAGTGAATAAGGAAACCTGTATCAATAGACAATATTATGTCTGTGGACGCAAAATTCCAGCTATTTCTAAGCTTTGAGCATGGTCTTCTATAGTGGCCCCTGGGATTTGAAACTTTGGAGTGATTTCTTTTGTGCTCAATATTTAAAGTTTTTATTCGGGGCTGGGGTCGGCAGCTGGGAACTCCATCTGTGTCTCTCATGTAGGTGGCAGGAACCAAATTAACTCGAGCCATCACTGCTGTATCCCATGGTCTGCCTTGCAAGAATCTGGAGTCAGGGGCTGCAGCTGGGAATCGAACTGAGGTACTTGACGTGGGACGTGTAACCAGTAGGCTAAACACCTGCTCCCCCCTTTTGACTTTTTAGAGAAAACCTATAAGAGACAGACTATCAAGCAAACCAACAAACTCTTCTAATTCCATTAGGTTCAGATAAAGGCTCCTAAATTATATACTGTGTTTTGATTTGCATGAATGTAACAAAAGCTGTGAGGCTGATTTGCTTCTTTTACCCTTTAAAGGGGTGTGGTTAAAAAAGTCTCACACATTCTTTATTGGAAGATAGCTATGTCTTGCCCAAATAATGCTGACATAGGTAATCAGGAGTAAGTTCTAGAAACCTTGATATCTCAAGACAAAGGGAACACAACACGTGTCGGTGTTGTGGAACAGTGGGTTAAGCTGACACTCACAGTGTTGGTTTGAGACCAGCTGCTTCTCTTCCCATCCAGTTTCCTGCCGGTGCATCGGGGAAGGCAGCAGATGATGGCCTAAGTGTTGGGGCCCTGCAACCCATGTAGTAGACTCAAATGGAGTGCCTGGCTCCTGGCTTCAGCCTGGCCCAGCCCTGGCCATTGCAGTCATTTGAGGGAATAAACCAGTGATGGAAGATAACTCTCCCTCTTTTTCTCCTTCTCTTTGTCACGCTGCCTTTCAGATACTAATTAAATAAATCTTAGAAAAAAGAAAGAGAACGCAACCATCCACCTCACTCCCGCCTCCCCTTCCTAACCTCCTACCCCTACTGGCTTCTGAAGCTCTTTTTGAAATACTCCTTCATTCAAGACAACAGTGTTCTCATGAATGGCACTGAGAACCTCTGGCAAGGGGGTCCACAGATGCAGGGCGGATTCCAGTGCAGAACCATCCACAGTTCCCTTTGCGTCCCTCCTTCCCCCTGCCTATGCCATCTCCAAATACATGCTCCCCACACCCCTCACCTCCCTTCCCGTGCACCTTTGAAAATGGGGGGGGGGGACCCGGGAGGGGAGTTTTAATGCTGACTTGGGGTGGGACAAGCCTCATGGAGCTTAGGGAAGCAGAATTAAGTCTAGAAGTATTTGGGTTTCCATAGAGTGAAGGAATCTGTTCTGGATTCAAAGGGAGGAGCTGATTCTAGATGGGTCACAACCACCTTTCTGTCTGCAAGTTCTCTTTTGAGCTCCAACACCAACAAGACTTCTGGTAGAATGATTTTTAAAGGACACAGAGGCCTAGGTACAGGGGAAAGTGGCTGTTTATATTTTTAAAATAAATATCCAGCACACTGTTCTTACTGCAGCTTTGGGAACATTGACAGGTATAGAGCCTCTGAGTATCTACAACATGTTAGTGCTAACACCACAAATGTCTACTACAGTAAAGGGTGAGGGTCCAGAGCACATTGCCGGAAATCTAACAGCAAGAGAATTTCACCAACCTTTTTATCTTTATCTTCCTCCAGTTTTGAAGAGTTCTCAGAGTACCTTTTCATCTCCACCAGTTCTTCCTGAGCATGCTGGAATTTGTGCAGAAGTTCATTTACTTCCTGCTCTTTGGATTTCAAGAGGCTCTGAATATTTTCCTTTTCCCTTTTCACTTGGGAGACCTCACTTCTGATCTGGGCCACCTCCAAATGGACCTTCTCTTTCTCTTTTAGCGACTCCTTTAACTTGGATGTCAACACACTCACTTCGCTCTCCAAGGATGACTGCAGCTTTTCATAGGAAGACCTGGGTACCATTGCATCGGTCATAGCAGCTTTCTCTTCCAGGAGTTGCTTCTCCAGCTTTGCCACTTCCCCCTCCTTGCTTGCAAGGTGCTCCTTCAGGCTGCTGATTTTTTCTTCCATCTCTTTCGCAGAGGTCCGCAGCGTGGTTATCACTTGCAGGTGTTCTGTGATAGAGACAGAGTTCTCTTTCTGTGCATCTACCAGCTGCTTGAGCTGGCTCAGCTCATTCAACACTTTGGAATACTGAGACTTCATTTCGTTAAGTGCCTCTTCTGCTTTAGCCCTGGACGCGTTCGTCACGTGCATCAGTTTCTCGTGCTCTGCTTTAGGGATGTATTCAGCTGTTACGTCCACTAGAGACTTCCTCTTCCGGTAATCCTCCAGCTCGGCCTGCGCTTCCTTGTACAGCTGCGACAGCTCACTCACCTGCTTATTGAGTTCATCGATCATCCTGTTCATGGCCTCCCTCATGTCCTCAGCTTCATCGCTGGCTTCCTGCGTCATCTGACTTTGCAGCGTGTCTTTCAATTTCGTAATTTCTTCTTGAGCCTCTTGGTATTTCTCAAACAAAAACGCTTTCTCCTTATTCATATTCTCAATAACAGAGCAATAGGAGCGTTTCATCTCCTCGTACTCTTGCGCAGGTGGCTCCGTCACGGTGCTCGTCTCCTTCTCTGTAAGCTTCTCCTCCAGCTCCCTCACTTTCTCTTTATTTCTCTCACTTTCCTCTAATGCCTTCTGCAGATCCTGCTTCAGCACATCCAACTCCTCCTCCGTGACCCTCAGCTCACGGAGATGGGAATAGCTCTCCACGTGTTCGGGCGAGACGAGGCCCAGTTTCATCTGCTTCTGCACACTAAGGACTTCCTTCATGGCCTCCTCATACTTGCTCTGAGTTTCTTTGAGCTTCTGGCTGAGGTCAGAGCTGTTCTCCGAAATCTCTGTGTTGTTCAAGCCCACAGGGTCGGGCCTTCGGGACTGGAGTTCGGCCTGCAGCTGTTTCCTCTCAGCTTCAGAGCTCTCCAATTTCTTCTGCATGTCTTGCAAAACCTCCTGGAGTTGCTGAATTCTGACATCGCTGTCAACAGTCGATTTGCTCAAGAGATCTGTTAAGACAGATGGAGATGATTTGGATTCTGGGGGAGAGGCTTCGCTGGGTTTGCTCAGAGATGGTGGCAAGTCAGTCTGGGTGGAATGGTAAGAGTCAAAGCTGAGGTCGGCTTCTGCCTCCTTGGGTGATTTGGCCTGGGACAGGAAAGCAAGAATTCAATGGCACTGAACATGTGGCGAGGCGAGCATGTAACCAGAAGTAGTGCAACAAATCTGAAACGCAGGCACGGACAAGCAGCACAGCTGGATCAGTTTACATGTATACCCTGGCACCCTGGAGAAAATACGGCCTGGGACACGAGTCAGATAAACACCGCAAAGCTCACTCCTTGCTTGATTAGCACGCAGTATTTGTGTCATGTTAGAAACACTGGAATTGGGGCTGGCCTTGCGGATTCAGCAGCTGCTTGCGACACGGGCATCCTGTATCAGAGTGCCAGCTTGAGTCCTGGCTGCTCTGTTTCCCACCCAGCTCCCTGCTAGTGTGCCTGGGAAAGCAGCTGAAATGGCCCAGATGCTTGGGCCACTGGTACCCATGTGGGAGACCCAGAGTTCCAGGCCAGCCCTGGATGTTGTGGCCATTTGAGGAGTGAGCCAGCAGATGCAAGATCTCTCTCTCTCTCTCTGTCTCTCCCTCTTTCTCTGTTATTCTGCCTTTCAAATAAATAAAATCTGCTTTTAGGAAAATAAAAACACTGGGATTGTTTTGTCTGTATAACTTCTGATCCAACCATTTCCTTTGGTCCTCATACCCTTATAGTTGCCAAGAGAGATAATCGACCTAAAACAACTGTTTCTTATGAAGTTCTGAAATCTAGTAAATGATCAACTCACAAAATGAACAGCTAGCATTATACACATATATTTCAACTTTTGTAATTTTTATATACAAAGCACATTTATATGAATTTTGCTTATATCTATATTTGCTTATATTTGCTTATATATGACTATATAAGCAAAATTCATATAAATGTGGCTTGTACATAAATATCTATAAGTTTTTAAATATTTATTTATTTTATTTGAATGGCAAAAAGGGAAAGAGAGAGAGAGAGAGAGAGAGAGAGAGAGAGAGAGAGATCTTCCATCTGCTGATTTACTCCCCAGATGCCTACAACAGTTGTAGCTGGGTCAGGCCAAAGCCAGGAACCTGGAACTTGACCTGAGTCTCTCACACAGTTGGCATTGACCCACACCTGAGCCATCATCTACTGCCTCCCAGGGTGCACATGTGCAGGAAGCTGGATCAGAAATAGAGGAGGGTGAACCAACGGCAACGGAAGACCTTTCTCTCTGTCTCTCTCTCTCACTGTCCACTCTGCCTGTCACAAAAAAAAAAAAAAAAAAAAAAAAGAAATAGAGGAGGGTTTCAAACCCAGGCACTCCAATTTGGGATGTAGATGTCACGAGCAATATGTTACCTCTTATACCAAACGCATATCTGTATCTATATACACACATATACACAATATATATTTTACACATATATATAATGTATACTTATATATATATAAGTATATATATATAAGTGTATATATATATATAAGTATATATATATAAGTGTATATATATATATAAGTATATATATAAGTGTATATATATATATAAGTATATATATATAAGTGTATATATATATATACTTATATATAGTGGTATATACCAAATGCCTATATATATACACACTATATATATATATATCTGTTGATATACATATTAAATATACTATGTATTGATTATATATGATTTATAGAAAGAGTTAATGAACAATATTCAAGAGTCAAATAATTGAAAACTATAAGATGCCTATAACTAACTACATGTAAAAAAGAAGAAACTCATGTGGATGTTTAAAACAACATACATCTCATTATCCCTAAAAAAAAAAAAAAAAAAAAAAACCAATAGCTACAGAACAGCCTGTGGTAGCAGTGTTTTCCTACCTGTAGTTTATCTTGTAATTCTTTATTGTGTAAGGTAAGGGAAGCAACTTTGGCTTGCAATAGAGCAAGAAGATCTTGTTGGTCAGCTTCAGAACTGATGTCCAATAAGCTATCAGCACCTTGGAAAAGAGAAAGGCAATTTAAAAGAATATAAAAAGAATGAAATGGGTGTTTCTCTAACCTCTACCAAACTCATCTTCCAGCCTAATCCAATTCTTCTTAGGCCTGACTACGAAACTCCCACCAGCTGGACTGATGACAACAGCCATTCCCAGGCACTGGACTTTCCTTACAGGGGTATTCCTAACACAATACATATACCAATGAATTCTGGAAACGGATGGATTTGGTCACACGCCTTCCATTCACTTGTCATATCTTCCCAAACACCCTTAGGGCCATTCCTTTGGTGTTAAGTGCTTTGAGCGGTTCTCCCTCCAAACAAGATCTCTAACTTCCTCTATCTATCTGCACCATAGCTTTTAGGAGCTGGCCCCAATCTTACCTAGCTTCCACGTTCCTCAGATTCAAGATTCCTGTTACACCTGATCTCTAACACCCTGGAACTGATTCTTTCATTCTCAACCCACAGGAAGTTCTCCTGCAGAGACTCTCGGCCTGGATAACTCCCAGGCATCCTCCAGGGCCCATGTCAGCCTCCTCTTCAAAGCACTTTCTGACCATTCTAGCAAGAAGTGATCTCCTGAGTCCCATGGTAGTCCCTGTTGGTAAGTGCCAACCTGTGACACGCTGCAGTTTATCACGTGGAAATAGCATCTAGAGCAGTGCTACTCAAAGCGCTCACTGAGAAAAGAGGAGGAACTTGCTCAGAGTGTAATGCAATGCACTGCTTCCTTCATCCAGAAAGCCTTGCTATGAAACAAATGTCAGCTGGACAAAACAGCATCCTTCAGTGACGCGGCTGGATGACTTTATGGTACGAACTCCTTAACTGGAGCCAAACAGCAATAGTTTATAGACCACAGTCTGAACGGCACAGATCTAATTGTTTTTACTGGTAGGCTTTGCATTTTCTTACAGCCATTTGATGCAGAGACGAAAACTTTAGTCTTCATTTGGAAGGCTACAAAATGACATTTTCTCAACAAAAAAAGGCTTGCTTCTGATAATAACTCACTGTTCTGAGGCCCAAGCTACCGCTTGCTCAGTCCTCTTGGCGTGAAATCCAGTGAGTTTGCAGTGAGCCAGGAGACTGGGAGCGTAATTGCAATTCTAAGCAACAGAAATTACTTCTTAGATATAGTGGATGGCTTTAAAAGTATACAATGGGGGCAGTTAAGATGTATGTGTCCTACATCAGAGTGCCTGAGTGTGATTTCTGGTTCTAGTTCTCCTTTTTGGCTTCCTGCCAGTATAGACCCTGTGAGGAAGCAGCAATGGCTGAAGTAGTTCGGTCCTTGTCACCCATAAGGGAGACCTGGGTCGAGCTTCTGGCTCCTGGCTGCAGCCCTAGACACAGCCCAGCTTCCACTGTTGCAGGCACTTGGCAAGTGACCAGTGGATGGGATGGGAGCTCTGTCAGTTTGTCTCTCAAATTAAAAAAAAGAAAGAGTAAGTCATTGTAACATGTTTTTTAAAAAAAAAAAAATATATATATATATATATATTTGGATAGGCAGAGTTAGACAGTGAGAGAGAGAGACAGAGAGAAAGATCTTCCTTTTTCCATTGGTTCACCTCCCAAATGGCCACTACGGCTGGTGCATTGCAGCTGGCACACCGAAACCAGGAAAGAACCCGGTGCCACAACCAGGACTAGAACCCGGGGTGCCGGCGCCGCAGGCGGAGGATTAGTCTAGTGGGCTGCAGTGCCAGCCTTAACATATGTTAAGTTATATCAACATTGATCTCTGTTGGGAATTAGGAAGTTAATATTTTGAATTCTGCAAATTAAAGGTTCCAGATACCATAAACTGAGAAACTAAATGTTGGGGCAAAAAGGAGCCTTAGAAACCACTGATTCTACATATTAAATTGCTCCTGAAGATTTCTGTACTACATTCCTTGAAATCTTAGGACAGTTTCTGGAAAGATATAATGGACTCAGGGGGCCAGCGCTGTGGCTCACTTGGTTAATCCTCCGCCTGCAGTGCCGGCATCCCATATAGGCTCTGGGTTCTAGTTCCGGTTGCTCCTCTTCCAGTCCAGCTCTCTGCAGTGGCCCAGGAGGGCAGTGGAGGATGGCTCAGGTGCTTGGGCCCCTGCACCTGCATGGGAGACCAGTTAGAAACTCCTGGTTCCTGGCTTCGGATCGGCGCAGTGCCGGCCATAGTGGGCATTTGTGGGGTGAACCAAAGGAAGGAAGACCTCTCTGTTTCTCTCTCTCTCACTGTCTATCTTTATCTGTCAAATAAAAAAAAAGATATAATGGACTCAGTCCTGTCTGCATGATATTATAATACCTGTCTTTGTGTGTGTCTACTTCAAATCCAACCAACAGGGTGCACTGTTGCTTCTGCTTCATGAAATAACTTGAGGCTCAGCTGCATCCAGTGTTGTCAGCTTGCAGCCTGAGACCTATGGAGTTCATCTCAAAAAAATGTATGTATGTATGTATGTATGTGAGAGAGAGCACGTGTGCAAGAGCAAGCGTGAGCGTGTGCACATACTCAGATCTGCTGATTCACTCCCCACATGTCCACAACAGCCAGGGCTGGGCCAATCCAAAGCCAGGAGCCTGGAACTCAAGCCACATGGTCTATGTAGGTGGCAGGAACTCAATCACTTAAGACATCACCTGCTGCCTCCCAGAGTCTGGAGTTGGGAGTTGGAAGCCAGGATGGAGCCCAGGTACTGTTATACAGGACACAGGCATCCTAATCGGTGTTTTTACTGAACAGTCAAACACCCACCCCTCCAAGTAATGTTTTTAAATGTATTACCTAAACTGTGGATCCACAATCATTTTTTAAATATTATTTATTTAACAAGTAGAGTTATAGACAGTGAGAGAGAGAGAGACAGAGAGAAAAGTCTTCTCACTCCCCAGTGGATGCTACGGCTGGCGCTGCGCCGATCCGAAGCCAGGAACCAGGAGTTTCTAACTGGTCTCCCATGCAGGTGCAGGGGCCCAAGCACCTGAGCCATCCTCCACTGCCCTCCCGGGCCACAGCAGAGAGCTGGACTGGAAGAGGAGCAACCGGGACTAGAACCCGGAGCCCATATGGGATGCCAGTGCCGCAGGCGGAGGATTAACCAAGTGAGCCACGGCACAGGCCCTCACAATCATTTAAGAGCTTATTTTATCACATACCAATTAACAAGTTCTGGTAGCAACTTTAATAACTGCCATGATTTTTGGTAGCAGTATTATAAATGATATTCCAAGATACGTGCAGGAATGGTTAAGTGAAGGGAAATCATCCGTGACTTCTCTTGGTGACAAACTCACTGGTCAGCTATGCCACTGGGTTTTATCGGCTCTATTCGTAAGTGAAATCGATGCCAGCATTTAGTTGGGAATAAATGAAAACCGACTTGTATTTTTTTCATCTAAATCCAGAGACCCTTTAAAACCCAGGGTGAGGCCCCCTTGCAGGATTGAGAATATGGCCTATGCAACACCGGCAGCTCTATGATGCCTGCCGCCCTGCGCAGGGCCTGGCTTGGTCTGCGCTCTCTTAAAAAGGGACAAGGTATAGAGTTTGCTCGAAGAACAAAGACAGTTGCTCCTTGGGGCAGTCATTTGGCACAGTAGTTAAGATGTGCCTTGGGATGCCTGTACACTGCACGGCAGTGCCTGGTTTGAATCTGCTTCCAATCCAGCCTCCTTCTAGTACACACCCTGGGAGACAGTAGGTGACTGACGGCTCATGTCTTTGGGTCCTTGTCACTCATGGAAGACTGAGATTAATTTCCAGTCTCCTGATTTCTGCCTAGCTTTGCCCTGGCTGTTGCTGGCATATGGGGGAGAACCAGATGAAAGATCTTTCTGTCTTTCTGCCTTTCAAATAAAATTAAAAATAAATTCAAAAGGAAACCAGTTGCTCCTTGATCTTACCTGTAGTACTGTCACTTAGTCTGTCCTTGTTTTCTCGTATAGAACTGATCTCAGCCTGCTGAGACACAAAAGCGAATTAGAAGAATATTCCTAAGTGTAACGTGGCATGAAAGAACAGAACAGACTTTCCTCTGTGACTTTCACACTGTAATCCCACTGGAAAAATCTCAAAGAAGACATTTTAAAATATAAGTGAATAAAAGTGACAATTATCTAGTAAGGTATAGTTTCTAAGACATTAGACAGCTCCAGAGTGTATATTCTCAAAACTTTTTCCAGAATTTTCATTTCATTGGTACAATACAAATAATAATTTTACATTATAGTTTACTGGGCTATGTCCTAAAACCTGAGGTGACAAATACTACTTACATCATGAAATCAAACAAAAGTTGTATCTATCTGTGTTACACATTGATAAAAATATATTTAGGCTGGAACCGCAGCTCACTAGGCTAATCCTCAGCCTTGTGGCGCCGGCACACCGGGTTCTAGTCCCTGTCGGGGCGCCGGATTCTGTCCCGGTTGCCCCTCTTCCAGGCCAGCCCTCTGCTGTGGCCCAGGAGTGCAGTGGAGGATGGCCCAAGTGCTTGGACCCTGCACCCCATGGGAGACCAGGAAAAGCACCTGGTTCCTGCCATCGGAAGAGCGCGGTGCGCCGGCCGCAGTGCGCTGGCCGCTGCGGCCATTGGAGGGTGAACCAACGGCAAAGGAAGACCTTTCTACCTTTCTCTCTGTCTCTCTCTCTCTCACTATCCACTCTGCCTGTCAAAAAAAAAAAAATCAAGATAAAAATATATTCAAAGCAGATCTTTTGGCTTTACCATTTCATAAATTATCTGTTATTAATATATTATTACTATTCTTTCTAAGAGAAATAGTAATACATGAAACCCATCGGGAAAGGTTAAGGAAACTTTATAAGAGACAAAGAAATCCATATGGTTGTGGATTGGTAATTGATTCCCTAGAGATTTCTTCTAACCCTTTGTTCTTCAATATCTGCTTTGTTAATTGATTGCAAAAGTTCTTGGAACGTCAAAGCCAGACTCTCATTTCAAAGCATTAAGGCGATTTGCCAGAACTTACTATGTTTATCTAGATGAGCCACAGACAGTGACAAGAGAGACTTTTGCAGCAAAGAAATTTTTGTAAAAGCCCCAAATGCTAAAATTAAAGTGGCTTTTTTTGGCAAGTGTTTATCTTTATAAAAGGCTATCTTTTCACTTTTAAAAAGAGTACTTGTTTTTCAACTGGATACATTAAAAAATCTACATGCATTTAAAGATTATAATTTATACATTATGAGATATATGCCTGAAGAATTACCACCTTAATTAAATAGTATCTACACTTCTCCTAAAAATTTTATTGTCTCTATTTGTAGTTGGAAACATATGAAAACAGACATGTATTTGTTCATCTAAACCCAGAGACCCTTTATATCTACATTTCTCCTAAAAGTTTCTTCATTCTTCTTTACAGCCAATTCTTACCCACCCAGTACCAACCACAACTCTCCATTTTGCATTTTCTAGAATTTCTATAAATAGAATGTCATAGAACATGGATTAATTATATAAGTCTAATAAAAGCTAGGGAAATGATAGGCTGGTAGAATCCTTTTCAAGATCATTATACATCCAAGTTAAAAGAAAATTATAGTAATTCTTACATGAGGAAAGTAAATACAAAATAATACATTTGAATTTAATTTTATTATGAGTTTTATTTCTTCCCATGTATAATCTCCTAGTGATTGGTAAGCAAATATGGAATATCATCCCACTTCCATAAAATATTTTCCAATGATAGACTTTATTCAGATTGGACCATTTTGTACGCTAATATCTTTCCTTTTTGTTTCAGGAACTTATCTAGGATAGAATATTATATGTAAAGCATTTTCTCTTTTTTAAAAAATTTTATTTGACAGGTAGAGTTACAGACAGTGAGAAGGAGGGACAGAGAGAGAAAGGTCTTCCTTCCGTTGGTTCACCCCACAAATGGCCGTCACGGCCAGAGATAGGCCGATCTGAAGCCAGGAGCCAGGTGCTTCCTCCTGGTCTCCCATGCGGGTGCAGGAGCCCAAACACTTGGGCCATCTTCCACTGCCTTCCCGGGCCACAGCAGAGAGCTGGACTGGAAGAGGAGCAACCGGGACTAGAACCCAGGGCCCACATGGGATTCCGGCGCCGCAGGCGGAGGATTAGCCAAGTGAGCCACGGCGCCAGCCCCATGTAAAGCATTTTCTAAAACGTAGTTTTTGTCATTTCTTAAATAACCTATGTTTAGGAATCAATGAAGGGAGAGACTACCAGTCAGAAGCTGATCAATTCCATAATTTAGCTGTTTAAAAAAATCTTATTTTTCAGATGACAAATAAAAATTGTATATATTTAAGCTAAACATCATGATGTTTTAAAATGTATATTTGAGGTGTAGTGCTAAATCAAGCTAATCAACATATGCATTTCCTCACACGCTTATCGTTTTTTTGTGGTAAGAACACTTAAAGTTTATTCTCTTAGCAAATTTCAAGAAAACAATAAGGTGCCTTTAAGGATAGTCACCAGGCTGTATAATAGATCTCTTGAACTTGGTCCTCCTGTCGAAGTGAAATGTGGTATCCCTTTGACCAACATCCTCCAGGCAGCCCCAGCCACTACTCTGCTCTCTATGAGTCCATCTTTTGCAGATTCTATGTGTAAGTGAAATTTTTTTAGAAAATGAAAAAATTAATTACTGGTTAGCAAATAATTTATTCACCCTGTCTGTTGTAAGGAATTAGTGCCAGCAACTATAATAAAGGAGATCTTCATGTTAAGAAGATTGTGAATCAATGGTTCAGTTGTATTCTCTGTTTTGCTCAATACTGTGTTACTTAATAAATGCCTATTCTATATCTTGAAATATTGTAATAAAACCAAACACAGAAAGGAAGTACCTTGAAAGGCGGTTCAGCAAAAAATACTGATTCCTTTCCTGAAAGTGGTGTTGAAGTTATTGACCTTGGGGAAGATACATCACTCAACTGAAAACAAAAATAAATAAATAAGTAAAAATCATCAATAAAGAATGTATTTTTAAAACCTTTTCTTCATTCCTGAAGAATAAACATGTCTAACTGATGTAGTTAAATCTAACAGGAAGGATCCCTATCATTAATAACTCAAAAGCTACCATATTTTCAATGCAATTCAGCTACTGCAAGTACTTCTTAAAAGTTTACAGAAGGTTGCTGCTGTGGCATAGCGAGTAAAGCCACCGCCTGTAGTGCCAACATCCTGTATAGGCACTGGTTCGAGTCCCGGCTGCTCCACTTCCAATCCAGCTCTCTGCTATGGCCTGAGGAAGCAGTGGAGAATGGCTCAAGTCCTTGGGCCCCTGCACTCCCATGGGAGACCCAGAAGATGCTCCAGGCTCCTGGTTTCAGATAAGTCCAGCCCCACATGTTGCAGCCGTTTCGGGAGTGAATCAGTGGATGGAAGACTCTCTCTCTCTCTCTCTGCCTCTCTGTAACTCTGCCTTTCAAATAAATAAATAAATCCTTAAAAAAAAGTTTGTAGAGTGTAACTAAGTAATTTTACTATTCTATTAACTAGAATTAGTTTTTTAAATCTACAAAACTTCTACTGCAAGTTAAGAGTACCATTAATGAATTTGTTAACATATTTTAAATTACTTATAAGATACTCTTTTTATGGTCTATGACTTTTTTAAGTAACAAACCCCAGCCTGTTTTTAAAACTGCCATTTCATAGATTTCTGAGCTTCTTTTCTATGTAATAGTCACTAATGGCTAAGAAGGAAAACTACTTTTAATGTTAGCTAAACATCAATGTAATTAGAAAGATGAATATTTTTAGCAGTGGTTTAAGAAACCAACTAAAATTAACTTTCTAACTTCCTCACTAGCTACCCATTCTCTTACCACTCACTAGAGCTGTTAAAACAAGGAACTAAACATAGTCTGCACTTACTATCTTAAGGAAAACATTCACTGTTATAAGTTTGTGAGAAATTTCCTTGAGGCTTTTAAAAAGATAATGTTCAATTCTACAGTTTTGAAATAGTTGAGTCAACATTATTTCTATATTGATAATCAAAAGTTTTATCAGAATACATCACTTAAGAGTGCTAAAGAAAACTTAAATGTGCACACAAAGGTCTGTTCTCAGGCATTCCTTTTGAGCCCCAAAAATAAAATGACAGCTTTGTTGTTGTAAGTTTGTTGATTATTTGTTTGCTTTGGTTTTACCTGGGTTGGACTGATAGGAGGTGGTGGAGCTTTGCGTTTTTTTGGAGTTCCACTTCTTTCTGAGCTTATTTTAGAGACTTGATCATGCTGAAAGTTATCATAGTCCACAGAATGGAGGTGGGTTAGTTAGGTTAGTAAAGTCTGAGCAAGTAGCTTCATCAAACCAATGAGAAACACCTCAACAGTTCATGCAGCATTTCTTTATCAAGATCTCAAATCCGCTACCAACATAAAAATAAGTAATATGCATGCTCCAAGTTTTCTTCAGCAGTCCATGCTTTAATAGCAAGAAAATAACAAAAACAACAACAAAAGGACAAAATCAGATTAAGTTGGTGTGGAGAACTGGGAAAGTGGAGATCAGGAGACATCTACCACGATCTAGAGCCCATAGTCAGCTATCCATCTCAATGCAAAGTAGTGTTATTTCCCACACTTCTGCATTACTTCCATTACTTTTATTAAAAAATGTAAATATGAGGGAACATCATCTCTGAAGGTTACTGACAATAAGTAATACAGTTAGCACAAAATAAATGCAGTATTGAGTATTTTTGCTCTTCATGATTCTTCAAGAAACTTAATGTTTAAATAAATATAGCAGTCAAACATAAACAGAGTGACAGCATGCTTTTAGGAAAAACCCCAAAATGACAAGGCAAACTTTGCAATTTCTACTGTGTCACATGAAATGACATCTTAGAAAAACCACAATTAAAATAAAAGGAAAATGCTAAATCTCTTATTTTCATGAAATATCTGACATTTTCATGAGTGAAAATCTGTAGTCCATGTGATATTAGAAGTATTTAAAGTATTGTTACTCAGTCTCAGAGTTTAAACCACATCAAACATTTTCATAGCAGCAGAAATATTAGTACATTCCAGAAAAAGATGAATACATAAGTAGCAAATTTAAAGTTGCATGCTTTTAAAATAAGGTAACTAATTAAGAAAACATTTACCAATTTTTAACACTGAATCATCCATCCCAAAGATATTTCAGTCCTTAAATATCTTCCATATAGTCTTTATCATTTTTCTATCAAACCACGGAGTTGTTTAATCTGAACATTTTCAAACCCTTACAAATAAAGATGAAACACTCTACCCTAAAGATAAATACCTGCTTTGGTTTTGTTGGAGTCTTGATATCTATAGAAGAAAAAGTGAAAAAAAAAAAAAAGAATTATAAGAAACATAGATTCAGTAGACTTTGGAGTGGGGACACAAACACACACACCATAATATTTATATCCATAATATATAACCATATATATAACCATAATATTTAATGTCTCATATCTTACTCTTCAATAATATTTTTAAAAGATTAATAAAATACATCATATTGCACAAATTCCTTTATCCTTCCAGGGAAACAGAATGGATAAATTTAAAACAACATTGGCTGTTTCTTTCACATACCAGCATCCTGAGAGATTTTTGATAATAGAAGGCTTTGAATTCCTGCATTTTCTGAGAGTTTGGAATAATGTAAGGCATTGTGTCCAAGAGAATCTACAAGGTTTAGGTCTGCACCCTTTTTAATTAAGGCTTCCACAATGTTAGAGCTGCCAGTCTCACACGCCAGCATGAGAGCAGTTCTAAAGAAAACAGACACAGAATTAGTACTGAATATGAACACTCTTTCCTCAGATACCAGTGGGATCTTGAAAACAGGGAACAGCTTTATTTACACACTTAATCTTGTGGGGATTTGAAGTAGAAGGCTCATGAGATGAAATTAGGTGGTGGTTCTTTAAAACTTCAGATGAAATTAGCACATGAAAACCACATTTTATCAAACAAGCTAACACGGTCTTCCATAATATTTGACATAGTATGACAGAGTTTAATATGACTGGACAAACCTAGTGCTTCTTTCGCTTTAAGCATTTTAAATAACCTATCCATTGCTAAGAATATTTTTCAAAAGAAACCAACATATTTACTCTTATTTTGCAAGAAAAATCACAGGAAATAGCTTATTCAAGTTAGTATTTAATAATATCATCAGCTAGAATGCCCACACAGGTCTGCAGAAAAATGCTTTTAGGTCAAAACAGATGCTTGATGATGATTTAATTTAAAAAATTAACAAGGAAACAAAACCATTTTTAACAAATGATTCCAAATACATCTGTGATATTTTGAAAGAGCCTGAGAGTGCGGCTGTTGCTAACGTCACATCGTTTCAGCCCGATTTTGAGGTTACCTTCCATTTTTGTCTCTGGAATTGACATCTGCTCCATGATCCAGGAGGAGGCGACAGACCTCACTGTGGCCATTCTGCACTGCAAGAAGCAATGGTATATTCCCATCCTAGGAGACAAACTCACACTCAGTCTCCAAATGCCAGAATCACAAAGACCCTTGCTCTTCTCACATGGTTTCCCTTCACTTGTACTGCTGGTTCAGGTGTTGAAAAGCAGCCTGACATTACTTGTGCCCTGGTACAACCTCCGTTGTATCCTAGGACAACTCTTAGGGGATTTCAGGGATTTAGCTCACCATCCTGGGCTTGCCTGTTCCCTCAGCCATCAGCCAGTCAAGGGGTGATGTGAGAGAGGGCAGATGACAACATACATTAAGATTCAGGGTGAGCGTATCATGTATACTGAGGGACAGGTCTGCAGAAATCAAGGACTTGCTTCTACCTGGCATCAGAATGTCCAGCAGCTTCATCCCAGTGATCTGAACCATGTCCTGCCATTCGGCTCATCTCTTCCCAGAAAGCATACCCTTTTCATAATCTTATTCACTACAAATCCACAGCATAAGACTCTATTTATACTCTATTCCTAATATTGCAACATAAACAGTTATTTATGATGTCGTGAAAACTGGCAATCTATTTGGAAAAAATTAAAATTGAATCTTCAACCCATAAACATATAGGTGGATTAAGAATTTAAATATGGGGCCGGTGCTGTGGTTTGGTGGGTAAAGCCGCTGCCTGCAGTGCCAGCGTCTTATATGGGCGGCAGTTCGAGTCTTGGCTGCTCTACTTCTGATCCAGCTCTGTTAAGGCCTGGGAAAGAAGTAGAAGATGACCCAAGTGCTTGGGCCCCTGGTTTGGGATCCGTCCAGCTCCAGCCATTATAGCCATTTGGGGAGTGAACCAGCAGATGGAAGGCTTTCTCTCTCTCTCTCTCTCTCTTGCTCTCGCTCTTTCTCTCTCTCTGCCTCTCTGTAACTCTGTCTTTCAAATAAATAAATGAATCTTAAAAATAAAGAATTTAAATATTACAACATAAAACACATTAGAAGGGGCCGGCATTGTGGCATAGTGGGTAAAGCTGTTGCCTGCAATGCCAGCATCCCAAATGGGCGCCGGTTCCTATCCTGGCAGCTCCACTTCGGATCCAGCTCTCTGCTATGGCCTGGGAAAGCAGTGGAAGATGGCCTAAGTCCTTGGGCCCCTGTATCCACATGGGCAACCCAGAAGAAGTTCCTGGCTCCTGGTGTCATATCAGCACAGCTCTGGCCATTGAAGCCATCTGGAGAGTGAACCAGCAGATGGAAGACCTCTCTGTCTCTCTGTCTCTCTGTCTCTCTGTAACTCTGCCTCTCAAATAAATAAATAATTCTGCATAAAAATTGAGAAAGATGCTAGAAAAAGAGGCATATATTTTTGTAACTTAGGGTAAGAGGGGCCTGATGAAAATGAAACCAACTAGACAGAGAAGCTGTTACTCCACTTTGTTCTGGAACATAGCCCACAAAACATATCCCATAAGTCAATGGACAGTAATTTCTAAGTTAAAAACATTCAAACAGGAAGAGGGAAATGACAAGTTACAGTATAATCCAGCTACTAAAAATGGGGATTCTAAATGTTTTCAATGTAAGCTTTTCAATTCTTTCAAAATCTTTAATGAACAAATAATAATTGAATATATTTATCGGCTATAGTGTGATAATTAGATACATGCACATAATGTTTAATTTTCGGATTAAGGAAGTTCCATCTCCTTAAACATTTGTCATTTCTTTGTGCTAGGAGTCACAAATTTCCTTCTTCTAGTTACTTATAAAACTGTTTTTAACTGCAGTCACCCTGTTGTGTAAAACACCAGAACCTATTTCTCAGCAATTGTTATCTGGGGACCATTCATCCAACCCTCCCCTCTCCTCCTCCCAGACTCTGCAATCACCACTCTGCTCCTTCTGAGATCAGCGTTCCTAGCTCCCACATACAAAGGCAATGCTTGCATTCTGTCTCTCTGGGCCTGGCTTACTTTGCTTAACATCATGTCCTCCAGTCCCATTTTTCTCCAAGTGACAGGATTTCTTTGTTTTTAATGTCTATAATATTCCATTGTGTATATGCCACAAAAACTGGGAAATTTTAAAATTATAACTGCTAGTTAAGGATTAACTTCCATCTTACAGTAGAATTTCAGACAGATTTGTAAATATTACCTCTGTGAAGTCACAATACTTCCTGATTATAAAGTACTGAGACTTAGCGAGTATGCACTTATTTACAGATTCTATATATCTACACCAGGTATTAAGTATGTGCATGTCAATTCTCATACCACAGTGTAAAATTTAACCATGTAACCAAAGGCAACAGGCATAAAAATTTATTATCAAAATAGCCCAATGAGGTAAAACAAGTAAAAAGTGGTCTTCAAAATTCAAAAATCCTAAAACAGAAACAAAAAACAAATAAAGTTGGAAAATCCTAAACAGAAGTTATCCAAAAGGTGATGTATGAGGAACAGAAAGTAAACAGAATTTTTATTTAGACTTATTTTTTGAAAAAAAATCAAGAAATTAAATTTTATTCATATTTAGGTTGATAGAAGACTAAACATATATCCTTAGAAACAAATGTACATGTATAGGAAGTGCATGGTACAGAACATTTTCATCCTGGTTTAGGGACTGATGAGGGGTAATGTATAAGTCTATTTTGCAGAAAAAAGATTTAGATTAAAAAGCAACCAAATTTTGCCAAATACTTGAGTCTCCAAAGTTTCAAAGCCCTCAGAGATGTCCCACAATGCCCTGCAAACCAGGGTCCACCTGCTACTTACTAAATCCTTGAGATTGATGGGGCTCTTGTGCTCACAGAGAACCTGCACAGCTGGGAGGCAGCCCTGTGCCGCTGAGGGAGGAAAACAAACAGCACAGCCAGTCAGCATGCATCTCTCGCAGCCACAGGATGTGCCCACTCTAACTGCACTGAAGAGAAGTGGCACTAGATAGGCTTTGTAAATGGCGTTTTAAATTATTGCTTCGCTTCAGTTACCCAGATCTTAAGCCAGCAACCGCCAGCTGCCTGTAGGCAAACGCTGCGCTTGCGTTTTGTAGGCCTTAGCTTTCTCACAACTATCAATAAAAGAAATGTGTGTATCGAATCACCCCAGAAGTAAGTGTTAATACTTTTCACTGGAAGCTGTGTGACAGACAGTAAGACAAAACACTGATGAACAAAGCTGATATAAATAATGATGCCCAAATCAACATCTGTATTACACATGACCTAAAAATCCATAAGTGCATACGCATATTTATTATCTTCAGAAGAAATCTTAGGGACAGGAATGTGGCCTTTGCAGTTAAGACACTGCTTAGGACTCCCCTCCCATGCTGGAGTGCCTGCGCTCAAGTTCAAGTTCCACTCCTGATTCTCGCCTCCTGCTTACACAGTTGTGCAGAGGCATCAGGTGATGGCTCAAGCACCTGGGTCACTGCCACCCACTTGGGAGAACCTGATGGAGTTCCCAGCTTCTGGCTTCAGCCTAGCCCAACCCTGGCTGTTGCAGGCATTTGGGGAGTGAACCAGCAGATGGGGGCTGTCTCTCTGCTTTTCAAATAAATAATAAAATAATTTTTTAAAGAACATTCAGTTAAGGGAAATGAAAAGTTAGTGTTTGTTATGGCAGCAGAAGACAAAGAAGAGAATGAAAAGTTACCTGTGTAGTGTAAAGCTGTTTTCCCAGAGCTGTCAGTACTTTCAACTGGGCATTTAGACTATAAGAGAAAAATAAAGAGATACGCATAATATAATATCCTGCACAAATTCCTTTTAGCTCCACCTTTTCTTGCAAGGTGGGATGCGATGTTCGGAGGGTGTACACATAAATAGGCCCCCCTTGCTCTACTCCAGGGCCCTCTGGTCTATCACGAGGAGGGAGACTCCTCTCCACATGACAGCAACACAGGGAGCCCACTGTGCTTTTGCCACTTCAGCGTCCACTCCTCCCCTGATCACCACCCCACAGCCACCTAAGCATCCCCCCTCCCCAGCTAAGAAACCTGCCCCAGGGTCTGTCATCCTGAGCCTGCCTTTCCCCCACTCCCTGCCCTAACTCTCCACCCCTCTTCAGAAAACAAGCTTTCTCTGAAGAGTTACCATACAGTCTAGGGTGCTCATCTCCCACCCACCCATGAGCCCACTGCAGTTGGGTGTCTGCTCTCCAGACCCCACAGATACGGCCCGAGTAAACGTCAGTAGCCAACCTCAGGTTTCCAATGACAATCAGTGTTTCTGTCCTCCTGTCCACCTCTCAGCGGCAGCCCCTCCCTCTTCTCCACCACTCTTCCTCCCAGCTTCCCCAGCCCTTGCCTGGCCCATCCTGCTCCAGTTTTCCTCCCACTGCTCTGGCCGCTCCTCCTCCTTTCTAAGTGCTGTCTTCCTTGGAAAACTCATCCACAGCCATCCATAAGTCTGAAGCTAATGGCTCCCTGGGGTAGATCTCAACACTACAAGCACCAGGTAAGATCTATCATGAGCCAGTAGTTAAGGCTTTAAAGCTCCCAACAATCCTACTTAGATACCACTATTGCCCCCATTTTCAGATGAGGAAACTGAGGCACAAAAGTTAAATTGCTCAAGTCATAGAAAATCATGGAATTGGGATTTAAAGCCAGACGGGCCGGGCTAGAGCCTGCTTTCTTACCCAATCGCAGTAGATGCCACCTCTGAGCACCAGGCTTGATAATCTGCTGCTCACGTCACTGATTCTTTGGTGTCTCAGACCCCCGCCCCCCAACACGCACAGCACCTGGCTCTTCCCCACGCCCAGCTTGCTCCTTCTCTGACTCTTAACTGTTCACAGCCCCGCTGTCCATCTCGTCAATGAGTCAGAAGCCAACTCATCTTGGATTCCTTCTTCTCTTCCTCCTCCCACCACTAAGCTATCACCTGTCAATTCTTCCTCCAAAACCCCTCTACTCTCTTCTCTCTCTCATTACCAACTCCTAAGCCAGCAGCTTCTCACCTGGGCAATTAAGGGAGCCTCCCAGTGGGCCTCCCTGGTTCTGCTCCTTTCCCTTTCAATCAACTGTCTGCAGGCCTGGACCGATCTTTTAAAACTGTGACCATCGCTGTGCACTTACAAGCCCTTCCCAGTTCCACACAGTGCCTGGGATTAACTACCTTCTGCCTACGACGGCACACAAGGCCCTGTACTGCTGCCATGGCTCCTCCTCGGGTGCTTGTCCAGGCCCACACAGTGGTTTCTTTCCTTCCTGGCCAGCATGGTTCCCACCTCAGGCCCTCGGCAGTTGCTGTTCCAGCTGCTTGGAATGCTTTCCCTTGGCCTCTTCGCTTATGGGGGGTTTCAGCTTAAATAGAACTTCCTCCAGGAGGCACTTTCTGAACCTGCATCTCACTCCTCTCTCCTGTACCTTGGTCATTTCCTACTTAGTGCTGTGCGATTTGCAATGGACTTGACTGTGAGCTCCACTGGCACGATGCTCTGGTCATCAGGAGATAGGCAAGGACTGGCACAGAGAGTGGTGCCCCAGAACACCTGGTATAACTAAGCATAGCAGGGAGGGAGAGAGTTCATGGGAGTCTCAAGTCTCACAAGGCTCTAGTGCCCATCGCCTCGAGCAGGTAGAACTGGAAAATGATAACCCCTGCAGAGAGGGAACTATCTCCAGCAGACAGACAGACAGAACAAGGTGTAGAAAGTCCAGAGAGCCGCCGCCGCGGCTCACTAGGCTAATCTTCCGCCTTGCGGCACCGGCACACTGGGTTCTAGTCCCAGTCAGGACACCGGATTCTGTCCTGGTTGCCCCTCTTCCAGGCCAGCTCTCTGCTGTGGCCAGGGAGTGCAGTGGAGGATGGCCCAAGTGCTTGGGCCCTGCACCCCATGGGAGACCAGGAGAAGCACCTGGCTCCTGCCATCGGATCAGCGTGGTGCACCGGCTGCAGTGCGCCGGCCGTGGCAGCCATTGGAGGGTGAACCAACGGCAAAAAGGAAGACCTTTCTCTCTGTCTCTCTCTCTCACTGTCCACTCTGCCTGTCAACAAACAAACAAACAAAACAAACAAAAAACAAAAACAAAAAAAGAAAGCCCAGAGAAATAGATACGTGCAGAAGGTGTGAGGGTGAAGTGGGAATTGATGGAGGCTCTACCACAGAAAGCCTGGGTGGCCAAGGCCAAGGTGAAGTGCTGTCTATGGAGATGCAGGGCCCTAGGAAAGCAAGCTGTCACCAGGACCTCGCAGGTCCCCAACCATGACTTCAGCAACAATCCAGGAGAAACAGTGGTCAGACCGTTTGAGGTTGAGGAGCTAAGAGCAGGCTACCTTAGCGTGAACCACATGCCCTTTCATGGTAAGAAGAATGAAGATCACGTTACAACTTGTCATGCTTTGGCCTAATTTTAGAACAACACAAGGAGCTGTTTAAAGGCTTCAGAGGCTCCAGAGAAAAACCAGTCCATTTGCATAACCAGATATACGGTTACAGTACAGGCTAGAGTATCTGGTGCTTGCCCAGGAGGGCTTCCAGCTGGTCAGGTTAACCCTTCCTTCAAATCAGAGCCAGACACGAAGTCTGCAGAGCCCAGCCAAGATGGGCATGGAGATTTAAAACACAAACTGGGAAAGAAACAAACCCGAGGGAGGGCCAGCGTGGTAGACTTGGGCAATTTGCAAATCAGTGACTTTCACTTCTCCAGAGAGCCTGGTCCCGGAGGAGACAGGGAAGAAAGGTTCTATTTTCATGATTTTCAGGGAAAAAAGCCTCCTCGTAGTGCAACATCATAGACATGGATTTTTTTTTTCCCCTTCTTGAATTTTGCTTCCAAGACCTGTTAAGGTTAAGGATTCCGGGAATTGGCATTAGCATGCATCACGTAAGGCAAGACAAGAAGCTACGTGATGAGCAGGGCAGGACGAGTTGAAGAATGTGACAACCCTTCTGCATTAGAATTTCAAAGCCAAATTAAAGCAAGATGCTGGGTCCCCAACAATGCTCCTGAACCCGAGAGACAAGAGCTCCACTGCACAGACAGTACTCCAAGCATGCATTTGATTGCTCTGTGTTGTTCCTGAAAACAGCCAGCTTGCATTTCGACTGGCAACAGCTGGACATCACTGTAGCGACTGCTAATGGGAGCTCATTAAATATTCATCTTTAAACATTTATAGATGTCGTCATCTTAAGGGATCATTATAAACTTCCTGGCAAGGTTATCAAACCAGGGACTCGGTTTAAAGTCATGAAGAAGAAAACCAAGTACATGAACAAAAGCTAAGAACTAAAAGATCAGCAAGTTAAAAAAAGGAAATTTCACTGAAATTTTTCTCCTCAAGTAGAGCTGCTGATATTGGAGATCCTGTATGGTAAGATTTTGAAGTGTACACGTTCGATAGAAAGGAAAACGGGAGACAAAGGGTCGATCCCGGAAAGAGCCTCCCAGTTTCCATCAGGATGCTCTTGTCTGCCAGGGGAGTTTCTAAGGAAGCCATCTCCTTGGTGATCACTAACAGAGCTTCTCAGAAGACAGCTTCCCGGTGGTATTGAAAGGGGGGTGGGGGCAGTACTGCAGCGTAGTGGGTAAAGCCTCCGCCTGCGGTGCCGGCATCCCATATAGACACCGGTTCTGGTTCTAGCTGCGTCACCTCTGATGCAGCTCCCTGCTAACGCACTTGGGAAAGCAGTGGAAGATGCACCCACATGGAAGACCCAGAAGAAGCTCCTGGATACTGGCTTTGGATCGGCCCAGCCCTGGCCACTGTGGCCATTTGTGGACTGAACCATAGTGTGGAAGGTCTCTCTCTCTGCCTCTGTCTCTCTGTAACTCTGCCTTTCAAATAAATAACAAAAAAAGGAGTATGTGTAAGTATGTGTGTGTGTGGGAGGGATATTTGTTCTTTCACAGATAGTGCTACTTTTAATGTTTTAAAAATAACACACTTAGGGGCCAGCGTTTGGCCTAGCAGTTGGGATGCCTGTATCCCACATCAGAGTGCCAGAGTTTGAATCCGGGTTCTGTTCCCTATTTCAGCTTCCTGCTCATCGCACCCAGGCAGGAAGCAGGTAATGGCTCAGGCACATGGGTCCTTGCCACCCTCGTGGGTGATGTGGATTCAGTTTCTGGCTCTGGCCTCTGCCTGGCCCAGGTGTGGCTACTGACATTTAGGGCACAGATCAGCAGAAAGAAGATCCCAGTTTCTGTCTCTTTCTCTCCGTCCCTCAAATACATAAAAATTATCAAAAATAAGTCAGTTGACACATTTATGATGTAAAGTTGTTGGTACTCTACCTGAAGGAGCTTCTTGATGCACTCATGGTGGCTGTTCTTGGCTGCGAGGTGCAAAGCATTGCGTCCTACATGGGTTAAATAAACAGAAATTAGGGGAAAAAAAGATCACACTTTCTAAGTCACTTTCTTATCTCTGTGCTGAAGACAACTATGAGGAAATAAACTGTTCTCCCACAAAGTCCAAATTGTTCGTCTGCAGAATAAGGCCTCCCATTCTTCAGCCCGACAAAAGTGGAGTGAGTTTAGGGTGCCCAGCCGACCACGTAAGGTGCTCCAAGCCTCATCTGCGGCTCTCCCAGGGTGCAAGGAAGCCCTGGACTAGAAGCCTGCAGTGGGCTCAGACATGCAGCTGAGAAGTTCCGCCTTCCACTGTCATCAAGTGCACCAAGCTTCCTGGGTCCACAACAGCCACAGCAGGCGAGGACTTCCCAGCCCAGGAGGCCACTGGAGGCAGCTGCACACTGGGCCTCTGGTTTCCCTTGCCTCCAAGTGGACCCCTTTGCCGAGTGGACGTCGCCTGAAGTTTTCAGATTTCAATGTTCTCATGTAGAAGGCAGCAAAGAGTTGTAAGCCACACACAATGAAAGGGACATTTCTCGAAGTTCCTTTCACGATTCCAACACGGAACTTTGCTTCTGTGGTCAGATAACAGTAGGAAATCCGAAGTCTCTACCCAACTGCCCCCTCAGTTGCCAACGGACAGACAAAATTTCGGGGTTTGGAGTCTTACCCATCCAGGGCCTTTGCGATAGATTACAGTTAGCCCGGATTCCCTGTGACGGACAGTCACACAGCTTGTTCGTGGACCTCCTGTGTATGCCATTGAAATGCCGCCTTCTGAATGAGCCTTTCTGATCTCCCCATTTAAAATTCCAAGTCCTGGGAATGGGCGTTTAGACTACAGTTAAGTACCCACACTGTGGATCAGAAAGCCTGGGCTTGGGACTGGTGCTGTGGCACAGTGGGTTAACGCCCTGGCCTGAAGCACCGGCAATCTCATATGGGCACCAGTTTGAGGCCTGGCTGCTCCACTTCCGATCCAGCTCTCTGCTATGGCCTGGGAAAGCAGTAGAAGATGGCCCAAGTTCTTGGGACTCTGCACCCACGTGGGAGACCCAGAAGAAGCTCCTAGCTCCAGGCTTCAGATCCATGCAGCTCCGGCCATTGCGACCAATTGGAAGACTTCTCTCTCTCTCTCTCTCTCTCTCTCTCTGCCTCTCCTCTGTGTAATTCTGACTTTCAAGTAAATAAATCTTTTTTTTTTTTTTTTTTTAAAAAAAAAAAAGGAAGCAAGCAAGCAAGTCTGGGCTTGATTCCCAGCTCTAGCTCCTGACTTCAGCTTCCTGCTAATTCAGATCCATGTGAGCAACATGGATTGAGTTTCCAGCTCCCAGATTTGGCTCTGATAATTGGGTTCCTGCCACCCACATGGATGAACTGGATTGAGTTCCCAGATCTCGGCTTGTGAGCATCTGGGGAGTGAAACAGAGAATGGGAGCTCATTCTGTCAAATAAATAAATAAATAAATAATCTTTAAAAATAAAAGTAAATAAAATTCCAAAACTTCTTATACCCACTCTATGCTTTAGTTCCTTATTCATCATTGCATCCAATCCCTTCTATCACTCCCTTCCCATCTCTCTATATACAAATGCACACACATGCACATTCATGTAGTTCATGATTTTTTTCCCACTAGAATATAAACTTGGTCAGGACAGACACCTCCCTGCTGTATCCCCAGTGCCGACAACACCACTGTGTATGGTAGGCTCTCAATAAATTCTTGTCAATGTGAATTGGACAATATGCTCATTTCAAATGTCTGCAGCAGGTGGCTGGCTATGACACCCAGCCAACCAACACATCTGGGAAATGCATAAAGCCCAAAACTCTCCAACTATTTGAGCAAGAGAGCCTCATGCAGTACCCATAAACAATGAACATTTTGGACAGGCTTAAACCACCGTTTCTCAACCTTAACACCATTGGTATTAAAGTTGTGTCATTGCCGCAGGTAGATATCCTGTGCATTACAGAATGTTAAGCAGCATCTCTGGTATCTGTTCATTAAGACGTCCAGTTATAAAGTTCAAAAATGTCCCCAAGGGGCAAAACTACCCAAAATTGAGAACTAGTGGCTTTTATTTGGTAGCCTGGTCCCAAAATACCTTTGTCTTTTCTGAATTAAGGTTTCACTGTGTAACACCAACCAGCACTCATTAATTAGAGAACCATGTGAGCAGGAATCATATTTAAAGACTAGAGAGTCATCAGAGCTGTATAAAAGCATGTACAAGGTCAAAAGATGAGGCTCCTTCTACCGTAAGATCAACTGTACTGAGAGATCTTAAGGTGTGTAAGGGGGAGATGCTTTACTGAAGTGGGATACTGAGATGGAAAGATTAAGAAATGAGGGTAAAGAGACCCTGGAAAGTCTGGAGACAAGATCTTCTCTTCCCCTTCCTCCTTCCAGGATGTATAAAGCATCATAGTAGCTTAGTTTCATTATGCATTAAATAGGCTTTGGTGGGCTGACTTGGCCTTCCCAACCATCATTTATACCACTGTTTCTAAGGACAAGTACATTCTGAATTTTAAACAAATGCCTTACAAATGAACTTCTGGAACACATCCTGATTGTGTGCTGGAGACTGTTTATGTTTTGCATGCAACGCATTAACTTTTGTCTGTGCCCTGGACAAATGCTGTTCTACATGAAGAGCACCCATCTGAAAAAGGCACAGTTCTCCAAAGACAACAAGGTAGGGCAGTGTCAACAACATATCATGACATAAATAACAGGCTCTCATTCCACTTCAAGAATTCTGGTCTTACTTGGAAGTGAGTGCGGGGTTGTTGGAGGAGCAAAAATTCTTTTCTCCCTTGGCCCTGGGATGCATTTTCCTAACCAGCAGCACAAAAGTCTTTTTTCACTTAAAATAGTTTCAAAATCCAAATGACAAATCATTCCCTGGACACTATTACACTGAAGTGAGATGTCTCTCATTGCTCACATTAAAACTAAATCCTCTCTCCAAATGTAAAGTTTTCTGGAGAGAATATATTCTATTAGTGACAAAATCCCACTATAATGAGACAATGCATACATCTGGCTCCCATACCACTGTGATCTGTCTGGAAGATCAGAAAGCAATTTTCCTACAGGCAAATAAAAAGGGCAACTTTAATTCAAGTGCATTCCAGCAGAACTTTGTCTGAAAAAAGAAAGACGGATGCAGTTTGTAACTTAAGAGTCTTGGACCATTGCAGGTGGTCTAGGAATGCTATTATTGAAAAAGACTCCAAGTAAGGAAGTCATAGCATCCCCAGCCATAGGACATCTTGCCCTAAACTGCCTCAAACAGTGACCATTTCTTTTAACTTGTAGAACCTCTGGAGAGAATAAGGAAAAACTGACGAATATACTGGGGGAATTATTGATGGGAATGACAGCATATTCTTCAAATCAATGTGAAAAATTTTAATATCAGTGAAGTCAACAGCTACAAAAATATGGCTAACAAATATCCAAAGGCCAAAATTTGAGAAACAATATTTTTTAGTAATAGAAATACTTAGAAATAACTATAAATGTTACTCAAATAGACCAAACTATTTTATTAAAAATCAGAGCTTCAGGAGTGCTAAGTTAGTTTAGCAATTAAGAACTACCACCTCCCACAAGAGAGTGCTTAAGTTCAACACCCTACTGTAGCTCCTGACCCCAGTTTCCTGCCAATGCAGACCCTGGAGACAGCAATGATGACTCAAGTGACTGGGTTCCTGCCATCCATGTAGAAAACCTGGATTGAGTTCCCAGCTCTAGCTCTGGCCCCAGACCAGTCCCAGCTGTTGCAGTCATTGGGGGAGTGAACCAGTGAATAAGAGCTCACTGTCTGTCCCTCTGCTTCTCAAATAAAAACTCAAACATTTTTTGAAAAAAAAAATCAGTTTCTGAATAAAGAATACTTTTAAACATGAACAATTTTAAATATATTCAAAAAGCATTATTCTTAGAAATCCTCATTACCTCAATGTTTTTTACAAATGTTTGTTTATTTGAAAGTCAGAGTGACAGAGCTGATTAAGAGTTGAGTGAGTGAGTGTGTGTGTGTGTGTGTGTGTGTGTGAGAGAGAGAGAGAGGGGGGGGGGGAGGGAGGGAGGGAGGGAGAGAGAGAGAAGTAACATTTCTCACCTGCTTATTCACCACCCAGATACCCTCAAGAGACAGTTCCAGAGCCAAAACCGGGAGATAGGGAATTCAATCCAGGTCTCCCAACTGAGTGGCAGGAATCCAATTACTTGAGTTACTCCTGCTACCTACCAGAGTCCGCATTTGCAGGAAGCTGGAGTCAGGAGCCAGAGTTAGGTCTGGAACCCAGGTATTCTGATATAAGACGCAGTGTCTTAACTGGCATCTTAACCATTAGACCTGCTCCCAAACCTAGCATTTTTAATGGACAAATGGCTGTCCAGAATTTCCCAGCATTCTATAAATTCACATTGTGTCCAATGAGATTTGAGAAAAAACAGGAGAGCCCTTCAAAAAGTTCATGCAAAAACAGAATTAAGAGACGAATCTGTTTTATTGCAAAATCTGGAGATTCATGCTTGGTTTTTTTCATAATACGCACTTCCCAAGAACTTCTTGAAGGTCCCTTGCATGTGCATACAGTGTTTGGCTGCCCTTCCCCTACCCATACTGCTGTGAGATGCAGACTCCTGGGGAGCCATACAGGCGATTGGGCCCACACAAACACCCGGATGGTTAGGGAACAAGAAGAAGGCTCAGTCCCTGTGGTGGGAGCAGCGTTGCTGAACCAACATGGGGCTTTCAACTGAGAGAGAAAGTCCTGTCCTGTTTAAGGCACTCTTCTTTTAGGACTCTGTCACACAGGGTCAAATGCATAGGCTTGTTAGTAAAGGGAGCCTGGAAGCTAGTGCCTCTTCTGATAATCTTTCTAGTTAATTCTACCTCCCATTCTCCAGTGCTAAATGCAGGTCTGGGGGGGAAAAAAGCCCAGAAGTCAATCTTACTGTGTTCCCAGAAGTGTTTTCTGAGTTAGTTTATCTACCCATAAAGAGTAAGAACAAACAAGTAATAAAAGGTCCCAGGTCCCAAGCAATAGGGATCCATTCCAGGGATGGTCCCATGCACTTAGAAGCTGACTTTCCCACGCGATCACTGGGTGCCTGTGGTGCCGTTTGGCAACTAGATAATTCAGGGTTGGGGAAATCTTTCCAAAATAAAAACACGAATCATAATGGTCTATGAGCCTTTGCGCTTTCATTTTCTGATTTGTAAAATAACAGCAGCGGGTTGGGTGATTGTCAAAACTTTTCTCGTGAGATATGAAACTCCAGGGTATAAAACAGAAGCAAGTGGCAAGATTTGTGATTCTATCATAGCCAAAGGCACAGAGTATTGGTGACCATGCATGCCTGTCCCTGCTAAGATCTTCACACCACCACCGTATCACTGAAGGTGTTGTGCTGTGATTACACCCCAGGTACACTGAGAAGACAACACTAGCTGTCATCCGCTAGCCACCATAAAAATGCATTGTACTGACAATGACCACTAAGGTGCAGTGACCAATGTCCTAGCCCTTCCCTTGTATTCCTATATGATTTCTGGCAAAGCAGAGTTCCAGAGCCAGAGATACAGCTAACAAGTAAACACAGGCACAAGCAGTAAGAGCCATCACAATTTATCTTGCCTATTGGGCAGTGCTGTTCTAGACAGCTCTACAGACATTCCCAGGCACTTTTTCCCAAGCAGCCTTTTCCTTCTTTTGTTCTCTTCTCATCATGCTTTTAAGAAATCATGGGAAGTCGGTGCCTTGCTCAGTCCTTGGAGGAAAACAACAAAGACCGAGGAGCCGATTGCTGGCCCCACTGTGAGAAATGTTAGATGAGAGGGAAGTGACTTGGCTCTGACACATCTTGCAACCCATGGGATGCTTGGACAACAGCCCGGCACCACAAGTGCTGTGGATTCTACTAATTTAAATCAGTTCCCACTGACCAGCCCTGAGAAGCACCCAGGGTGGGTTCCCAGTGCTGGCTCCAGGGATGCTTCCTGGATTCCAGGTCCAAGGCAGTGTGCAGGGAAGTTGGCACCGCACTGGCTCTCAGAATCCCAGTAAGGACTGTGTTGGTAAGAGGAACTTATCTCACATGGCGTTGTGTGGCCAGAAACCTGTGCTTCTTAAGAGCTTGCTAATGGGAGAAAAGCTACTGATGCAATATTAAACTAAAAAGCAGGATACAGAACTTAATATTGAATGTGATCTAACCTGTGTAAAAACGTGCTAGGGAAAATCTAGAAGCATGTCTAGCAAAATAGTTAAAAAATAAAATTGGGTGGACTGGCGCTGTGGCGCAGCAGGTAAAGCTATCGCCTGCAGTGCCGGCATCCCATATGGGTGCCAGTTCGAGTCCCCGCTGCTCCTCTTCTGATCCAGCTCTCTGCTGTGGCCTGGGAAAGCAGTAGGAGATCCTGTCCCTGCATGGGAGACCTGGAAGAGGCTTCTGGCTCCTGGCTTCGGATCAGCTCAGCTCCAGTTATTGCAGCCCTTTGGGAAGTGAACCAGCAGATGGAAGACCTCTCTCTCTCTCTGTCTGTACCTCTCTCTGTAATTCTGTCTTTCAAATAAATAAAAATAAATCTTTAAATAAATAAATCTTTTTTTAAATTGTCGCCTTTGTAGTTTTCAGTATTTCCCAAGTTTTCTACAATGAGCATATATTAAAGAAACTCATTTTCCTATAATCAATGAGTGGTGAGAAAGATGTTTTGGTTATGATGGAAATAACTAGACTGCTGTTATTTATTTCATAATACCAAATGCAATGAAATAAAACTATGACAGTACCAGTCTTGTCATTCTAAACTAATACTTTTGAGTTATGACTTTCTTAGAGAGGAAATCCTCTCTATTTAATAACTACATCTCACTGGGGATATGTTGGCCAATTATATTGCCTTATGTGTATATGGTATGACTTTAAAAGTAATGACAATGGGGCTGCCATTCTGGCATAGCGGATTAAGCCACTGCCTATGACATCAGCATCGTATATAGGCTCCTATTCACATTCTGGCTTTTCCAATTCCAATCCAGCTCTCTGCTAATGGCTTGGGAAAAGCAGCAGAAGATGGTCCAAATGTTTGGGCCCCTGCCACCCACATGGGAGAGCTAGATGAAGCACCTGGCTCCATTTTGGCCATTGTACTGGGGAGTGAAGCAGTAGTTGGAAGATCAATCTCTCTCCCTGAAACTCTTTCAAATTAAATTGAAAAATCTTTTAAAAACTTTTTAGAAAAGTAATGACATGAACTTTAAAGATAAATACAATAACTAGGTTCTGAGACTAAAGATAAATTCCACTAATGGAACATAATTTAGTATTTCCGTTAAGGTAGTCACTTAAGGAAACCATTCATTCTTCTACTGGTATTGCTATTTCTCAAAATATTTTTGGAACTCCCTGTCCAAACTCCCTGTCTCTGCTCAAGAAAACGATTCTGTTACTTCAATCACTCCCTGTGCTTGACCAAAAATGGTTTTTACCAGTTTGACACATCATTTACCTGACTTGACTTCAAATAGTTCTCGGCTTGTCCTAAAAAAACTTACTCTCAAAGGATAAACATTCCCAACCACTGAGGTTATTTATATGAAAAAAAAAATGCTAGAGACCTTGAAAACAATTTTAAAGTGTAAATTTCCAACCATATTTTGTTATAACAGCATTCTTGTAATAACTGCCTGGATGTCCAAGATAACTACTCTGAAGAGACCAATTTTTGGATGGGAGGGACTTGATGGAAAGCCTCACTTGGAGAAAAACTACGGAGTTTGGCTGGTTTTATATTTCTATAAAAACACAAAAACCTATTAGAATCCAAATATTTTCATGTGCAGCAGAGACATAAAAAGCTCTTAGTAGTTGCTTTTGGTCCTTTGTGTGGCCCACAGGGGCGCTCTCCTGGAGAACAGTCTTTATGAAACACAATGCTGCATACACTACCTTTCCTTCCCATCTCCCTGGCCTATTATTTGTCAACATTTGTGTGTGTGTGTGTGTGTGTGTGTTATCAGAGAGAGAAGAGTCTAGGGGTATGTGTGTGTGTTTGTGTTGTTTATTCTTGTATGTGTATAAGTGTGTGTTGTTTATTCTTATGTGTTTACTCTTGTATGTGTATATGTGTGTGTTTATTCTTATGTGTATATATGTGTGTGTTTATTCTTGCATGTGTATGTGTGTGTTGTTTATTCTTGCATGTGTATATGTGTGTGTGTTTATTCTTGCATGTGTATGTGTGTGTTGTTTATTCTTGCATGTGTATATGTGTGTGTGTTTATTCTTGTATGTGTATATGTGTGTGTGTTTATTCTTGTATGTTTTTATGTGTGTGTTATTTATTCTTGTATGTGTATATGTGTGTGTGTTTATTCTTGTATGTGTATATGTGTGTGTTTATTCTTGAATGTGTATATGTGTGTGTTGTTTATTCCTGTGTGTGTATGTGTGTGTTTATTCTTGTATGTGTATATGTGTGTGTTTATTCTTGTGTGTGTTTATTCTTGTATGTGTATATGTGTTTGTTTATCCTTGTATGTGTATATGTGTGTGTTGTTTATTCTTGTATGTGTATATGTGTGTTTATCCTTGTATGTGTTGTTTATTCTTGTATGTGTATATGTGTGTTTATCCTTGTATGTATTCTTTATTCTTGTATGTGTATATGTGTATGTGTTTATTCTTGTATGTGTATATGTGTTTATTCTTGTGTATGTGTTGTTTATTCTTGTATGTGTATATGTGTATGTTGTTTATTCTTGTATGTGTATGTGTTTATTCTTGTTTGTGTATATGCGTGTGTTGTTTATTCTTTTGTGTGTTTATTCTTATTTGTGTATATGCGTGTGTTGTTTATTCTTGTATGTATATGTGTGTGTTATTTCTTGTATGTGTATATGTGTGTGTGTTTATTCTTGTATGTGTATATGTGTGTGTGTTTATTCTTGTGTGTGTGTGTGTGTGTGTGTGTGTGTTGTTTATTCTTTTTCCCCACTGCTCTCCTTCCTTCCTGCCACCCAGTCTGCCGGTGAGCTGGATGCACTGAAGCATAGTACGGGGTAAGGATCATGGGAGCTGCTCCAGATGGAGTTTGTGGCTTCTGTCTTCAGGTCAATGAAGAAATGAGCTCCTCAACAGCTCACTCCACTCAGCCCCTCACACTGCGATTCATAAAAACATGGACTGGATAACACTACGTGGTGTATACATAGTCTTGGAAAATATTATCAAAAATGGGAGGCAACATGTGTGCAGGCTCCTGCTGACCAACCACATAGAAGACGGAAACACTTGCAAAGGCACAAATGGAGGAACAACGTCAGAACTCTGTCACTATGGGGAGGGTAGAGTTCTATTTTCTTCTGGCTTATTTGTAGACTGGAACTTTACTACAATGAATACGGCTCACCTACTGACACCTACTCTCACGCTGGCCTGTTGTGTTAAGAGATTAAAAACAACATACCGGTTGTGTCTTGGGCTGTCACATCCACACCGTGCGTAACCATGACCCTGAGGCATTCCACATGTCCTTTTGCAGCAGCAAGATGGAAACTGGAAAGAGAGGAAGACACAATCTCCTTGAGATGTCCACTCTTTAAGAGTTCATTTCCAACAAAACTTTTTGCCTCTTCAAGTTCACTCTCACACCTGAGCTCTCATAGCCAGCCACATTGTAGGTCTTGTTATGCACTGCTTTTTTTTTTTTTGGACAGGCAGAGTGGACAGTGAGAGAGAGAGAGACAGAGAGAAAGGTCTTCCTTTGCCGTTGGTTCACCCTCCAATGGTCGCCGCGGCCAGCGCGCTGCAGACGGTGCACCGCACTAATCCGATGGCAGGAGCCAGGTGCTTCTCCTGGTCTCCCATGGGGTATGCACTGCTTTTTAAGATGAAGGAAGGAGGCTCAGTAGGATCCGATCATTTCATTGCTGACTTCTCAATATTCTTAAGTGGGAGAGCAGAGGAGCTCGATTTTCAGTTTGCAGATAAAAGACCTGGCTTAGGAAAGGAAGACTGGGGCCAGCACTGTGGTGTAGCAGGTAAAGCTGATGCAAGTTTGAGTCCCAGCTGTTCCTCTTCTGATCCAGCTCTCTGCTATGGCCTGGGAAAGCAGTGGAAGATGGCCCAAGTCCTTGGGCCCCTGCACCCACGTGGGAGACCTGGAAGAAGCTCCAGGCTCCTGACTTTGGATTAGCACAGATCCAACTGTTACAGTCATCTGGGAGTAAACCAGCAGATGGAAGACATTTTTCTCTTTCTGCCTCTCTGTAACTCTGCCTTTCAAATAAATAAATAAATCTTTAAAAAAAAAAAAGTAAGATTAACCACATATTTGTCTCTTTATGAAAAGTAGAGTCGACTCCTAATAAGTCTTTCTTAACTTGCTTCTGTTTAGTGCTTTTACATAAAACCATCATTTTTATTTAAAAAATTATTATTAATTTAAATAGGAAGGATTTCATGTATTTCATAGATACAGTTCTAAGAAGATAAGCCTCTTCCTTCCTTCCTTCACTCCCTCCCTCCATCCACTCTCCTTTTTTTTTTCTCCCTTTAATTTTTGCAATAACAACTTTCAATTTACTTTATAATCACAGGCTCAATGCACACTAACCATCACAGCAATTGGAACAAGTAAAAAGTAGAGACTGCTGTCCCACAGGAATAAAGACAAGGACTACAAACAATTAAAACATGGATTCCTTCACGAATTTGCATGTCATCCTTGTGTAAGGGCCGTGCTAATCTCTGTTTTGTCCCAATTTTAGTGTATGTGCTGCCGAAGCAAAAAAAAAAAAAAAAAAAAAGCCATCTCTTTTTTTTGCCAGGTAGAGTTTGAGAGAGAGAGATAGAGAGTTATAGACAGTGAGAGAGAGACAGAGAGAAAGGTCTTCCTTCTGTTGGTTCACTCCCCTAAATGGTTGCTACGGCCGGCGCTGCACCCATCTGAAGCCAGGAGCCGGGTACTTCCTCCTGGTCTTCCATGCAGGTCAAGGGCCCCAAGCACTTGGGCCATCCTCCACCGCTTTCCCGGGCCACAGCAGAGAGCTGGACTGGAAGAGGAACAACCTGGACTAGTACCCAGCGCCCCAACTGGGACTAGAACCCGGGGTGCCGGTGCCGCAGGTGGAGGATTAGCCAAGTGAGCCATGGTGCCAGCCAAAAGCCATCATTTTCAAGTATTGTAGTCTAAAAAGAGAAACTTGTCCAAGTCAAGCAGTGTTATGGTTCTTGGGCATCAAAGTCAAATCCATTGTATATACTATATATATATATATATATATATATATATATATATCACATACATATATAGTTGATACATTTACATATAGAATATATAATGTGCTGTATATAAGTGCCTCATTTGTGTCAAGTATCCTTTTTTAAGATTTATTTTATTTATTTGAAAGAGGTAGAGAGAGAGATAGAGGTCTTCCATCTACTGATTCAATCCCCAAATGGCTGCAGTGGCTGGAGCTGAGCCGACCTGCAGCCAGGAGCCAGATCACTTTCTCTAGGAAGCCAGGAGCTTCTTCCAGGTCTCCCATGTGGGTGCAGGGACCCAAGCACTTGGGCCATCCTCTGCTGCTTTCCCAAGTGCATTAGCAGGAAGCTGGATTGGAGGTGGAGCAGCCAGAACGTGAACTGGTGCCCATGTGGGATGCCAGCACTGCAGACCTGGGCTTTAACCTGTTGCACCACAGTGCTGGCCTGCTCCAAGCATCTTATCTTTCTACATTATCTCCTTTCAATCCCATTACAGCCTTTAAAGGTAAGTGCTATTACTGTCTCCATTAGACACATGAGTCTACTCCCAGCGGCAAATCAGCATTAGAAAATGCTCATAGTCTGGCTCCAGAACTCAATGCCACTTGGGAGTACAAATTGCGCCCAACATCTTTGGACTAGCCATTAAAAGGAGGACTAACACCCCAGAGCCAGGCCAATTACCCTTGCATATCCCGGGGTGAAGGAGACTTCTACAAGCAGAAAGAAGCAAAATACAAACCCACTAAGCAGTCAGGCCGAGAGGCTGAGATGGCTACAAGCTTCGGGCAGGTGCCTGTTATCGAAGCCTTCCCATCTCTCAGTCTCATTACCGTAGAGAGGGAAAGGGCCTTCAGGTTCCCCTCCTGCCTCAGGCCTGCACTAGGGAGTTGTCCTCAGGCGATCTGCCGTGTAGCTCCTTGGTGTCCAAACCTCTGAATTAATGCCCTGGCAATATTTTCACACATGGTAGATCTGTGCTGGAGTCCAGCATCATGCCCAGCTAGAAAAGACAACAGCTGATATTTTAGCCCAAGTCAGTGAGGGGCACAGATCATCAAACGGGATATAGTTCAGTGCTGGTTGCAAATCAGCCCTAACGTTATTATGCATGTGTTGCGGGGGAGTGAGTTTCACCTCTTTCTGCCTACATTTGCTTTGTTGTAACGGGCGGGGATTGAGTCAAATGATTTCTAATGTCTCCTCTGGCTCTAACTTTCTATTATGATAGCCAGCCTGGCTCTGATCACCCCAAGTATTTCTATATTTGTGCAGCAACCTATGTGTAATGCCTCTTTACAGTCCAAATCCACTTTGAAGGTGGTTTCACGTTACAGTGAAACTTTGATTACATGGAATGATTAGGGAATGGAATTCCTAATTAAATGCAGCTCAACCCAAAGAATCTCTCAAAGAAGCAGTAAAAGGACTGCTTTTCAGCATGGTCGGGGTAACTTAACTTCACAATAAGTAAAGTTCACCCTTAAGTAGTAAATCTTTTATTTTTACTAATCCTGGTGGAAAGTTTTGAAAAGTTCCCCAGCTTTAGTATGAATATACATAACAAAACTAGTTGTTCTGGAGAATACATCAATTAGAGGCTGAATTACTGAACTCTACTTTCAGGAATATCGATCAAAATATCCCTGGTTTACTAAGCTTTCAAACTGATTAATATTTATCTCTTTTTCTTAATATTTATGTGTTGGTTTCTAAGCTGTTCATTTTGCTATCTCCTATGACTAGAGGAGATCTAAATCAAAAGTATCTAGAAAAGAACTTAGCCACTTGCCACCATAAAGGTAAACATAATGGGAAGAATGATTTAGGGTGTTTGTACACACACACACACAGGCGCACAGGCTCTTATGTGTACCTCAATGAAGCCTAATATGTAAAAACTCCACAAATCATAACTGTTCAGCTTGCTTCATTTTTTTAAATTAAAAGCACTTTCCCTGTTTTTTAAAGAAATTATTTGTTTGTTTGTTTGTTTGAAAGGCAGAATTACAGAGACCTACCATTTGCCAATTCACACCCCAAATGGTCACAATACCCAGGGCTGAATCAGGCCAAAGCCAGAAGTGTGGAACTCCATCTGGGTCTCCCACAAGGGTGGCAGGGGCCCTGGTTCTTGGGCCATCTTCCAGTGCTGTCCCAGGTGCATTAGCAGGGAGCTGGATGGGAAGTGGAGCAGCCAAGGGTCATGCTGGCACTCATATGAGATGCCAAAGTCACAAGCAGAGGCTTAAACTGCTGTGCCACAACACCAGCCCCCAGCTTGCTACATTTGCAAAAGTAGTTTATGCCCATTTTACATGCATGCTAATCAGGAAAGAGAAGATGGACAGAGGCCCTGAAGCTCTCTTGCACCTCCTGCTAGCCCCCAATGCTCTCCATGTGCCCCTTGCAGTTACTACTTGGAGTTACTACTTGCAGTTACTAATCCCCGCCCCGGGGGAGACTGATATTTTTTTCAGCTCGGAGGTGTCCCCTGAAGACTGCGAACATGGTGTCTGTGGATGGGGGCTGCAGCAGCAGACACGTCTGACAGTGAAGCACTGGTGGAGGCCACTGCTGTTCATGAGCAGACCAGTGCAGTTTCTTGAACACGGTGTAATAGTTTATGGGCGATTTGAGAAGTACAAGGTTTTAGATCATTAAAAGATCAATGATTCAAGGAAGGTGAGAGCAGTGAGGTTTAGGAAGTCAGGTTTGATTTCTAGCCACACATACAAATGTTCTTAAGCATTGTTTTTTAAAAGAAACTCCGCATGGGGCCAGCATAGTGGGTAAAGCCACCACCTGCAGTGCTGGCATCTCATACGGGCGCTGGTTCAAGTCCAGGCTGCTCCACTTCCAATCCAGATTTCAGCTGTGGCCTAGGAAAGCAGTAGAAGATGGCCCGAGTCCTTGGGCCCCTGTACCTGCGTGGAAGACCCAGAAGAAACTCCTGGCTATGGATCGGCACAGCTGCAGCCATTGAAGCCAACAGGAAAGTGAACCAGCAGATGGAAGACGCCTCTCTCTCTCTCTCTGTAACTCTGATTTTCAAATAAATAAATAAATCTTTTTTTTAAAAAAAAAAAGAAACTCAAACTTAAATTGACATCTTGGATGCGTGGGATGCATTTTATTGAGAGACCTGGTAAATCAAGGCTTTCCTACCTATGTTTTCATAAATTGTTATGTGTGGTTTTGTTTTGCTCAGAATCACCTTTAGACTTGGTCAGGAAATAGATTTTTTTTCTTTCTTCTGGGGACTCTATTTTCCTAGAAGATGTTTACATACTTATAAGAAAAAATATTCTTTTCCAAATTCATAATTTTCTTCTCATATATTTTACAAAAAGCTTCAGCAATTTCTGTTCTTATAAATAAAATGAACCAAATGTAAATACATACAGCCGGATCCTCAGCCTTGTAATTTTATAATGCACACACTTAATACATTTTGGGCTTGTACAACCATTCTTACTTCACATGATCAAATTAAACATGATTTCCAAATGTTTTTTCCAAGAAGACTCAAATTTCAAGCTGCACTCTGCTATCTAATAAACACAGCATGGGGAAAACCCAAGACGCAGACAAGGGAACTCGTTGATCATTTTAGTCAGAAGTTTCTGATTAATTTTTCCAGAGGCACAAGGAACTCCATGTGCCTCGCTGCTCCTTCCTGCAGAGGGTGTGCTTCTGGGAAGTGGGAGCAAAACCAAGAAACACAACATGTGAGTCTGCTCTGGGGCTGCTGGGTCTCCTCCTTGCTACCCTTCACCCCCATCCCAAGGTCTATGCCCAGGAAGCAGTCTTCCAGTAATGGGCTGCATCCAACAGGCTGCTTCTGGTTGGGTTTGACTCACGAGAGGCTTCCAGGAGACGATGGGATAAGAGCACAGTCCAGGGCATCAACCTCCCTGTCAGCTCACACGCTCAGAGTCTCCTAAAGAGACTCTGAATATTAGGGTTGGTTCCTTGTGAGCAATCACCTACAGCAGATTATATATAGTTGAGTATTTATAAGAGCAAATTCAGGGTTTTTTAATTTAAAAATAATTTAAGGATTTGTTTTTAAGGGCTGGCGCTGCAGCATAACAGGTAAAGCTGCTACCTGCAGTGCTGGCATCCCATGTGGGCAAGGTTCAAGTCCTAGCTGCTCCACTTCTGATCCAGCTCTCTGTTATGGCCTGGGAAAGCAGTAGAAGATGGCCCAAGTCCTTGGGCCCCTGCAACCACATGGGAGACCTGGAGGGAGTTCTTGGCTCCTGGATTTGGATCAACGCAGCTCCGGCCATTGCAGACATCTGGGGGAGTGAACCAGCGGATGGAAGACCTCTCTCTCTCTCTCTCTCTCTCTGGCCCAGTCCTGGCCAATGCAGCCATTTGGGAGTAAACCAGCACATCACAATCTCTTTCTGTCTCTCATTTTCTCTGTGGCACTCCACCTTTCAAATACATATTTTTTTTAAAAAAAAGAATACACCTCTCCAAGGGTAAGAAAAATAACCAACTTAAATAAAAGCCAGTGTACAATTTACAATACCCTACTATGCAATAAAGAACTGCTAAAATTCAGATTTTGAGAAAATAACCACTATCCATCCAAATATGGACACATACACATGGATTCACAAACTATCACAATAAAAACAAAGCCAAACAGCAAACAAGTGGACAAACCCACACACACATATATTTTTTTTTTGACAGGCAGAGTGGATAGTGAGAGAAAGAGAGAGAGAGAGAAGAGAGAAAGGTCTTCCTTTTGCCGTTGGTTCACCCTCCAATGGCCACCACGGCCAGGTGCGCTGCGGCTGGCGCACCGCGCTGATCCGATGGCAGGAGCCAGGTGCTTCTCCTGGTCTCCCATGGGGTGCAGGGCCCAAGCACTTGGGCCATCCTCCACTGCACTCCCGGGCCATAGCAGAAAGCTGGCCTGGAAGAGGGGCAACCGGGACAGAATCCGGCGCCCCGACCGGGACTAGAACCCGGTGTGCCGGCGCCGCAAGGCGGAGGATTAGCCTGTTGAGCCGCAGCGCCGGCCCACACACATATCTTACCAGTTCAACTGCCCCTGTCATTTGTAAAACATAACCAATACTTTCAGAAAACAGAGTTGTGTCAGGTGCCAAACTCTGCTACCATGCTGAGATTTCATTCATGCTACTTGAGGCTGACTCCAACATAGTCAACTTTATCACAACCACTGATACAGCTCTCATTAAAGTATATGCTACAACTATGGTATAAAACTGAGAAAGTCTAAGTTTTATGGAAATACTGTGCAGAATAACAAGGGTTTTTCAGTAAGGCATTAAAGGAAAACTATCTGCCAAATCTGAAATCTAGATGCTCCAAAATCCAAAAGTGTTTGAGCACCAATGAAATGTTCAAAAAGCTTTGGATTTTTTAGGGCCAGTGTTGTGGCATGCTGGGTAAAGCCACAGCCTGTGACACCAGCATCCTACATGGGAGTGGGTTCATGTCCTGACTGCTCCACTTCCAATCCAGCGCCATGCTGATGGCCTGGGGAAAACAGCCAGCACTTGATGGTCCAAGTGTTTGGGCCCTGCCATACACATGGGAGATCTGGATGAAGTGCTGGTTCCTGGCTTTGGCCTGGCCCAGCCCTGGCCCAGCCCTGGCCCAGCCCTGGCCATTGCAGCCACATGAGGAGTGAACCAGTAGATGACACATCTTTCTCTCTCTCTGTCTTTCCTTCTTTTCTCTCTCTGTAACTTTTTCAAACAAAATAAATATTTAAAACATGTTTTGGATCATTTTGGATTTTGACTTTCAAGATTAGGGATGTTCAATTTGTAAAGTCTATGCAAATATTCCACAATCTGAAAAACTGTAAAATCAGAAACACTCTGGTCCCAAGTACTCTGAAGAAGGGTCACTATGTACTCTATATGTAAGTGTATATATAGTACACAGACCACACTGCAGTCAGCCCCCCATCTCTGCAGCTTTCTTACCTGCCAGGTTGACCAACAGATCAGAATTACTTAAAAAGAACTGTTTGTGCTGAATTAACAGACTTTTTTTCTTGCCTCATTCCTTAAATAAATAATACAGTATAATAACTATTTATATAGTATTTACACTGTATTAGGTATTATAAGTAATCTAGAGATGACTTAAAGTATACTGAAGAATGTGCATAGGTTATATTCCAAAAACTATGTCATTTCACATAAGGTACTAGAGCATCCTCAAAGTGTGGTATCTGCAGGGGCCCTGGAACCAATCCCCCATGGATACAGAGGAAGGACTCTAATATATTCATATATTCACTAATTAAAAATCTGCAAGCTACATGCTACATGCTGACATTACATCATAGCGGGTAAAGCCACTGCCTAGGATGCCGGCATCCTGTATGGGGAACGGTTCATGTCCCGGCTGCTCCACTTCTAATCCAGCTCCCTGCTAATGGCCTGGAAAAGCAGTAAGAGATCTGGATGAATCTCCTGGCTCTTGGCTTTGGCCTGTTCTAACCATGACTGTTGCAGCCATCTGAGGAGTAAACCAATGGATGGAAGATCTCTCTCCTCTCTCTCCCCTCCCTCCCTCCCTTCCTCCCTCCCTCTCTCTAACTCTGATATTCCAATAAGTAAATAAATCAAAAATAAAATACAAAATAGGAAAGAATAACTATCAAGGCATAGTTATTTTGTTGTCTATTGAACAATCTCATTAACTTATTAAAACAGCCTACCCCTTACCTAATAATGTCACTGCCATACAACTTTAGTCAGAAAATCACTTTAGTACTGAACTTGAAATAAAGTGTCTATGATCTGAAAAAATTGGCACCATCAATTGCCAAAAAATGGTCAGTGTACTGGCTTAGCTCTGTCTTGTTTTTATGAAAGGTGTGACAATGCAGAGCAAGGAAGACCCACTTTGGATAACGAACTGACTCAGCAATCCCTACCAACCCATCTCCTTTCTATGACTAGACTTAGACGTCTACGTCCAATCTCGGTGTCTTACACTTGAACAACCAGCTACCAACAAAAAGAGTTGGGTCATTGTGCTTATTTCCCACAAAGACAAAGCTACGGGAGTCCTGCCTTTATTTTTCTCTCCCTCTCATTTCCCTGGCCCAGGCCATAAAGAAATTATTCATCAGCACTGGAGTAAACAGGACTGCACAGAAGGGCGGGGTGGGAAAGTACTTTGCTGTTACTACTTCTGTGTGTTTACTTTGGATATCCAATCACCTTAAAGTTTTCCTTTTTTAACCTTAAGGCTTTAACTTCATGAAATCTGCTGCGTATTCCTAATGCTCCAATGATGTTGAAATGCTAACAAATCTTCCAACATTATTAATTTATTAACATTCAGAGAAGAGGCAAAAACAGACAAGAAAGCATTAACAAGAAGCATACTACTAGGGAGGCAATATATGAAACCTTTAAAGGCCCCTGTTGACTAGGATTAAATTCTGACTTTGCCTTTTATCAGTGTATGATCTTGGACAGTTTCCACATCTGTAAAGTGGACTGTGAGGAATAAACAAATTATGTGTTAAAGCACTTAGCAAAATGTAAAGCTTGTAGGAATCACTCAAAAACTATCAACAACTATTTTTCTAAGATTTATTTATTTCTTTGAAAGGCAGAGTTACAGCGAGAAAGGGAGAGAAAGAGAGACAGAGAGAGATCTTCCATCTGCTTGTTCACTACCCAATGGCTGTAACGGCCGAAGAAGCCAGGAACCAGGAGCTTCTTCCAGGTCTCCCATGTGGGTGCAGGGGCCCAGGCACTTGGGCCATCCTCTGCTGCTTTCCCAGGTGCTTTAACAGGGAGCTGCACTGAAAGTGGAGCAGCAGGGTCTCAAACCATTTAGATGCTGGTGTTGGAGGCGGCATACTTTATTCACTATGCCCCAACACCAGACCACGAAATGCTTTTTGATTGCACCAATATAAATGGTAACCCAGAATACAGCCCTGTTCTTGGGGGTAGAAATGGGTAAAAGGAAGGCTTTTTGGGGTCTTCGAGGGAGGCCTCAGGGACTTAGCTAGGAAAACAGAAGAGGGGCAGAAGGCACAGCCTGTGCAAAGATGTGGATATGAGTCCTGATTCCTGGGCCCCTTGCATGAGAGAAGCAGATACGAGAAGAGCAGTACCAACTACTGTGGCCCCACCCCCACCCAGTGGGCACAGTCTGTGACATGCTGCTTAATGCAAGGAAGTGTCTCCCTGTGCAGAAAGGACAGGCCAGCAGAAGTTAAGTCAGAGCCACCACTGCTTCCAAACTGAAACGTGGGAGCAGGTGCCTAGGGGGAGTAGAAGGAGAGAAGGGGGCACACAAGCTGTGTGTATTTTCACTGAAGGGAAGCAAAGGTGTAGAAAAGATGACAGAACCCATCCAAGCCCATGCTTGTGCAGAGATCAGGCATGAGCTGCTCACCTTCGGGTACCTTTCGTGGGACTGATGACCCCCAAAGCAGGGGATTACCTTTCACCTCTGACTCTGAGTCAGAGGCAAAGCCAACTTTTAATAAGACACTCAGATGGAAAGCTGGCTTTCCTTAAGTGGAAAAGCAGGACCAATCAGTGACAGAACCTGGATTTGTAGATGTCAGAGAGTAGACTCAGTGAGGACAGTCCTTGTGACTGATAAGCTGGGGTCAGCCACTATCTGGGTGGCAGGTGGCTGGCATGCACAGTGTCACCTAAGGCTAAGGAAGCAGTTGGTGCCCTGGGTCAGCAAGTGACTATTCAAGTACATAACTGGTGCCCACTAATGGCCTACGTCATCGACTGCTGGCAAAAAGAACACTGCTTGAGAGAGATCTTCCACCTGCTGGTTCATTTCCCAAATGGATGCAATGGTGGTAGCTGGGCTAAGGCCAGAACTCCATCCAGGTTTCTCGCGTGGGTGCCAGTGGCCCAAGTACTTGAGCCATCATCTACTAATTTTCCCAGACATATTAGGGAGCTGCATTGGAAGCAGAGCAGCTGGGACTCAAACCAGCACTTAGAGATAGTTGCTGGCATATAAGTAGTGGCTTAGCCCACTCTGCCATAGCACCAGCCCCACAATGTTCTTAACAATGTTTGTAGCAGCACATCGGAACTAGCCTAAGTACGGGATAGTTTTCTATTTCTATACTTGCTTTGTTATAAGCACTGCTGCTATTCTAGCTAAATATGTGTATGATACTATAATACTAAGGTATTTGTCCAACACTGTTCTAAGCACTGAGAAACACTGGTGAATAATGCAAAGTGCCAGGTTTCATTAAGAAGAGTATAGGTAAACCAGCAGTCTCAAATGGGGTAGCTTTGTATCCTGTTCCCCGGTGCCATGTGGCAATATCCAGAGCCATTTCCTTTTACTGTCCAGGGACATTTAAACTACAGGGATTCTGCCGGTATCTAATGTGTAGAGCCAAAGAGGCTGCCAAACATGCCACAATGCACAGGACAGTTCCCCAGAAAAAAAGATTATCAATCCAGCCCAAGAGAACAGTAGTGCTCAACTGAAAAACGTTGGGATAAACCATAAAAAGCAATATATTGTGCTGAAATATAATCTATTGAAACAAATTAAATTAAGACCAAAGATATGGTTCACAAAGCATAAAATTTACCTTTTTTTTTTTTTTTTTTTGACAGGCAGAGTTAGACAGTGAGAGAGAGAGAGAAAGGTCTTCCTTTTTTTCCATTGGTTCACTCCCCAAATGGCTGCTACAGCCAGCATACTGCGCTGATCCGAAGCCAGGAGCCAGGGGCTTCCTCCTGGTCTCCCATGCGGGTACAGGGCCCAAGCACTTGGGCCATCCTCCAATGCACTCCCGGGCCACAACAGAGAGCTGGACTGGAAGAGGAGCAACCGGGACAAAATTCAATGCCCCAACCGGGACTAGAACCCCAGGGTGCCAGTGCCGCAGGAGGAGGATTAGCCTAGTGAGCCATGGCACCAGCCAAACTTTACCATCTTAAGATGTAATAATTCATGGGCTAGCACTATGGCATGGAAGGTTAAACCTCTGCATGCAATGCTGGCATGCCATACGGGCGCCGGTTCGAGTCCTGGCTGCTCCTGTTCATTGGGGGAAACTGGACAGACTGCAGGGAAGGGGAAAAGAGGGAGAAGGAGAGCATAAGAAAGAGATCCAGAGACAGAAAGAGACAGAGAGATCAGGAGATGGAGAGAAAGAGAAAGCCACATGTTCAGGAACAGGTCCTTTTAAAACTTTGCCAAGGGGCAGGCAGGGAAGTAGGAGCCACTCCTCTTCTGATCCAGCTCTCTGCTTATGGCCTGCGAAGGTAGTGGAAGATGGCCCAAGTTCTTGAGCCCCTGCACCTGATGTGAGACTTGGAAAAAGCTCCTGGCTCCTCATTGGCCCAGATCTGGCCATTGCAGCCATTTAGGGAGTAAACCAGCAGATGGAAGACCTCTGTCTCTGTCTCTCTATCTGTGGTTCTACTTCTCAAATAAATAAATAAATAAATAAAATCTTTTTTAAAATGTAACAATATAGTTAGGTTAACTATATTCACCAAGTTGTACAATCTATGTCATGATCTAATCCCAAGACATTTTCATCACCTGAAAAACATCCCCATATCCACTAGCAGCTGGTACCCATTTCCCCATCTCCTTAATCCCTGGCAATCACTAATCTACTTTCTGTCTCTAAGGATAATCCTCTTCTGGAATCTTCTAAAGCTGGGATCCTACAGTAAGCGGTCCTTTGTGTCTGGCTTTAAGGTTCACTCATGTAGTATGGATCAGGACTTCCTTCTTAAATAGTGTTCCATTATATGGATACACTGCATTCTGTTTATCTGTTCATTAGTGGATGGACATCTGAGTGTTTCTACTTACTCCGGCAAGTGTTTGTGTGGATGTAGATTTCAATTCTAGAGAGTATATGAGTATATCTAGGACTGCAACTGTTCAACTGTATCACAACCATTTTTTAACAGACATCTTCAGTCTTATTTGTGAGGCAGAGAAACAAACAGAAATGGACAGCTAGTTCGCTGTCCAAGTGCCCACAATGGCTGGAACTGAGTAGGGCTAAAGCTGGAATCTAGGAACTCCAACTGCTTCTTCCAAGTGAGTGGCAGGAACCCACCAACTTGAGGCATCACCGCTGTGACTGCTGCCTTCCAGGTTCCGCATTAATAGGAAGCTGGAATCAGGAACTGGAGCTGGGTGTCTAACAGAGCCACTCCAAAATGGAATACAGGTGCCCTAACCACTGGGTTAAACACCTGCCACTAACATTTGGCCTTCTGAGGAAATGCTACACTGTTTTCCAAAGTCTCTACACCATTTAACATCTCTATCAACAATATACAAGGCCGATGCTGTGGCGCAACAGGTTAATGCCCTGGCCTGAAGTGCTGGCATTCCACATGGGTGCAGGTTGGAGACTCAGCTGCTCCACTTCCGATCCAGCTCTCTGCTATGGCCTGGGAAAGCAGTAGAAGATAGCCCAAGTCCTTGAGCCCCTGCACCTGCGTGGGAGACCTGGAGGAGGCTCCTGGCTCCTGGCTTCGGATTGGCACAGCTCCGGTCGTTGCGGCCAACTGGGGGGTGAACCAGCAGATAGAAGACCTCTCTCTCTCTCTGCCTCTCCTCTCTCTGTGTAACTCTTTCAAATAAATAAATGAATTAAAAAATATGAGGTTTCCAATTTGTTCACATTCTAGCCAAGACTTGCTATTGTCTGATAAATTTTAATTTAAGAGATGAGCATTTTAATTACAGCCTAAAATGTCTAGAGACAAAAGACTGAAGTCTTTCTTAATAAGGCCTTTGAAGTAGCTATTTCAGTTAAGTATCAGCTGAAAATTTCCCTACTGGAATATAAAAGAGTGAACACAGAGCCAATTACAAACATTTTTTGGCTTTAGCTCTGCACAGGCTTTTACTTCTAATTAAAAAGTGCAGCTTTCCTTTTTAGAGACAAGGAATGTCACTCAGATGTCTATAACGCATGGTATTTTATGAAAGATTTTGTTTGCTTATCTGCTTATCTCTTCATTTAGAAAGGTCAAGGATTATGTGGAGGTGAGAGAAGCAGAAAAACCTTTTATCTACTCCTCTAACCCCAGACTCAGTGATATGGCCACTGGCCAAGTATGCAGATTCTATCCAGATTCTGATGTAGCTGAAGCCCTAACGCTTCTGGCACCTAAGTCCTGGCTGTCCAAAGAGTGGGGCCTGGACCAGGAAGGAGAGGTTAGAAACTCAGGCTCTCGGACCCCAGCGCCAAGCTGTGGGCTCCAAAGCTGCATTTACTGGTGCTGCAGCTGGCGGTGCTCGCACAGGAAAGCCTAGAAGCGCGCCCTAGACCGACCAAGGACAGGCTCCAAGCCTCACATCATCATGTCTGCCAAGGCCCCCATTGTCTCAACATTCTTTTGAAAACATAATCCCCTTTAGCCTTAAAAACAACTGCGTGGATATGTTCCACAGAAAAGGAAATCGACACCGTTTCATGTTTCTTTATAATCGGGGATGTTTAACTTTGCTTATAAAACTCAGCCGGGGCTGTTCAACACAGTTTTAACTACAGGGCCCGAGGAAGCAGCCCCAAGATTTACAGAAAGCGACTTTGATCCCTGTGATGCTTATTGGTATTTGGAATGTCCCTTGGCAAGATCCCAAGGTTTCAGAGCGGAAGTTTGGCAGGGCATTTTCTTTCATTTCTTTCCCCTTGATGGACGTCCCCAGAAGCCTCACCCAGCAGCTGGGTGGCAGTCTGAGTGCATGACAGTGGAGCCAGCAGCAGAGGAACGGGGGGGGGGGGTACAAGGAACAGACGGAGGGAGCCTGGGTACCACGCTGGTCACTGTCCCCATCACTTAATGTCCACCCCCTCACTTCTAGACCACACTTAAGGCAATTAAATAACAGCTACACTTGATCTTAGCCAAAAGGCCACGAAGCAATAATTAAATAACTGCTAGCATCAGTAATAATAACAGTCAATTGCTTAAAATACTACACACTAGGCCCATCTTCTGGTGGTTTCTGTTTTGTTAAGATTTATGCATTTAGCTGCAAGGCAGAGTGACAGAGAAGGAGAGACACAGATAGAGAGAGATCTTGCATCTGCTGATTCACTCCCCAAATGACCGAAGAGGCACCATGAACACAATCTGGGTCTCCCACGTGGGTGGCTGGGGCCTGGGTACCTGGGTCATCTTCTTCCTCCCCAGATGCGCTGGCAGGAAGCTGGATCAGAAACAGAGCAGCCAGGACTCAATCGGGCGATTTACTATGGGATGCTGGTGTCAGAGGGGCAGCTTAACCTGTTTTAACTCATCATTGTTCACACAACAAGCCAATGGAGACTGGGGAGGTGATTAAACTACTATGGTCCCCATTTTACAGAGGAGAAAACTGAGACACAGTGAAGATAACTTGCCAAAGGTCCCAGAACTACCAAGCAGCAGAGTCTGGAATTCCAACCCTAGACATTGGCCCCCAAGGGCTGGCTGTTCACCACTCTACTGAGAAATGACACCACTTGTTAAATCATGCCACAAGCTGTGAGATGTGCACACCTCACCGTTGTGCTGCTTTTTAAAAAGGCAAAGTTTAGGGCCAGCGCCATGGCTCACTTGGTTAATCCTCCGCCTGTGGCACCGGCATCCCATTTGGGTGCCGGGTTCTAGTCCCGGTGGCTCCTCTTCCAGTCCAGCTCTCTGCTGTGACCCAGGAAGGCAGTAGAGGATGGCCCAGGTGCTTGGGCCCCTAAACCCACATGGGAGACCAGGAAGAAGCTCCTGGCTCCTGGCTCCTGGCTTCGGATCGGCGCAGCGCAAGCCGTGGTGGCCATTTGGGAAGTGAAACAATGGAAGTAAGACCTTTCTCTCTGTCTCTCTCTCTCACTGTCTATAACTCTACCTGTCAAAATTTAAAAAAAGAAAAGAAAAGAAAAGAAAAGGCAAAGTTTAAACTAAAAAAAAAATGTAGGTGTTTGGCAAACAAACCCAGGCTTCTCACTGGGGCATGTTAGGGTTACCAATGCTCTCAACAGAGGAGAGTGTAATCCTAGCACTGAAGCAGCTTGGGACAGAAGTTTCATTTCCAACACAACCACTGGACACGTTTGCACACCTGCCTGAAATCAGCACCTGGGACAAGCCTGGGGTCTGTCTCAAGGTTCTTAACCTGAGAACTTGAACTCAAAAGTCCATATGCTACAGTGGGCAAAGTTCCTTCTACCCGGGGTGGTTGAGTCCCAGCTGAAACGCACAAATGCACAAGGCCATTCTTAGGAGACCAACTTTTCAGGTATGCTCATTCATAGAAAATGTTACTCCCTCCAACCTCAGTCTTGACTCCTTCACCCCTGCAGTATTCCCAAAACCAAGACAGCAGCTACCGTGATTAGGACTTGAAATCTTTCTATGGCTTCTGCCATCAACTTTCACGAAACTGAACGTGATCATTAGTTCTTTTTTGGAGGGATTGTCGGGTTTCATAAACACAGGCTGGAAAGAGTACTTGGCCATTATGAAATCTCCATTAGGCAAATGATTGCTCTGTGTTGTATTCACTGATACACCTCGAAACTCTAGTACCTGCAACCTGGAACAGGTGGGTTTTTTAATACTAATTCCCCAATTTTTCTGATTCACATTTTTCTTTTTGCAGATATATCCAGGGAGATGGAGAACATCAGATGAGATATATCTGAGGGTAAATAACAAGGTCTTTAAAAGGAGTGAAGGTGGTGTTGTGGCACAGTGGGGTTAAGCCATCGCCTGCAATGTTGGCATCCTATGTGGACACTGGTTCAAGCTCTGCTTCTCATCCAGCTCCCTGCTAATGTCCTGGGAAAGCAGTGGAAGATGTCCCAAGTCCTTGGGCCCCTGCACCCACATGAGACTCGGGTAGAGCTCCATGCTCCTGGCTTCACCCTGGCCCAGACCTAGCCACTGCAGCACTTGGAGAGCGAACCAGCAGATGCAAGCTATCTCCCCCAACTCCCTGTCTTTCCTTCTCTCTGTAATTCTTCCTTTCAAATAAATAATTCTTTAAAAATAATAAAAGGAGAATGATGAACCATTTGCTAAATGGATGACACAGATGAATACCTTTAGGCCAGTACTGGGGCTCTAGATACAACATAATAAAAAATAATTCCTCTCACATTAATTAGGAAAGCATGGGCTCTAGCCCCAATAGTATAATAACAGAGATAAAAAAAATCACTTCTGTAACTAATATTCATCAAATCCTAGCTGACTTAACAGAGGTAGTGGAGCGAGCTCACCCACTTTGAAATTACAGAAGGTTTCAGGAAAGAGATGCAAACTGGACTTTGAAAATGACACACAAGACCCAGCAGGATGTGTGTTGATGGTGGCATTGGAGGAAGCTGGGGCAGAGGTAAGAAGGCAGGCACATCTCTAAAGACAGGCACAGGCCTGAGATCCTGTACGTCAACCCCTGAACCGTGTGGTGCTGCTCAGCGTGAGAACCCTGTGCTCCTACATGCCCTCGCCTGTGTCACTGGCTGAGTGGGTGCAGATCACTGTCTGTGTGCTCTGAGCCCATCCCCACCCTCCCCTGCTCTGCTCTCTATCACAGAGATGCAGGCTTCCCAGGCCCTCCTGACCTCCACACGAAGGCAGCGCAGGGCCAGCCAGCAGAGGGCAATGGCCAGAGGACAGAGGGAGGGACAAAGCCAGAGAGTGTTGATCCTGAACAACTACCCCTAAGAGCATCTACAATCCCTCACTTTCAATATATATAACCCAACTTTGAAAAGAGCTTTAAAATGAAAAGTTTTGTGACTCAACCAATATTTTAATCAGTGTCATTCCTGATTTCCAAATATGTGCTCTTCAATTTTCACCCCTATTGTGGTTATAAGCCTCCTAAAACACAATTTCATAATAAGATATGCCCACCTTTAATATACAATGCTGTTTTCCATTTAAAACCTTAGGGTATAGCACAATAAAGAGATCATCACCATGATCAAGTGGGAGTCATCCCAGGTATGTAGGATGGTTCAACTTATGCAAATCAATAAATCTGATATACACCACACTGACAGAATAAAGGAAAAACAAACATACAGCATCATTCGAATAGATAGAGGAAAGGGATTTGATAAAATACAACAACCCCTCATGATTAAAAATCTTTACAAACTAGATATAGAAGAACCTACCTCATTATAAATAAGCCAGCAAATAATAAGCCAACAGCTCTAAGAAAATGTCTGGTGGTCCATTCTGTTAGCTGACATGCAGATGTAGCAAAACTCAATAGGCAAACAATGTTAGGGAATAGCCAACTCACAAAAGGAAATTAGAGAAGGAAGGAAGAAGGTAGCTTTGTAACTTAGGCTATGGGACTATAGTACTCTCTGTAGTACTCAGCCAGTGAGGAACCCCGGGAGGGACCTGCATGCCAGGATATAAACTGCATGCTGTAACTGCTCTGGGCGTGCCTGCTCATCAGACACCCAACCTTGCAAGACTGTTAATAAAGTCTCCTTTTCACTGCACTTTCCAAGTTCAACTCCATCTCCAGTGGACAGGTGAGGATATTTCCCACAATAGCTGACATCGCATTGAATGCAGAAAAGTTGAAAGCTGAAGGTTTTTTTTCTCTAAGACCTGGAACAAGACAAGGATGTCCACTTCAACACTTTCATTCAACATAGTACTGAAGTGCTAACCAGAGAAATTAGACAACAGAAAAAAATAAAGAGCAACCAAACTGAAAAAGAGAAAGTCAACTTATCTCTGTTTGTAGATGACATAATCCTATATTTGGAAATCCCCAAAGACTTCAAAATATTTTTGGGACCAATAAGCAAATTCAGCAAAGTTGCAGAATACAGTCAATGCGCAAAAATCAAACTCAGCAACATTGTTATACACCAATAGCAAATTTTCTGAAAAAGAAATCAAAGTCATTTTCAATAGCTACAAAAAATATAAAATACCCAAAAATAAATTTAAAGAGGTGAAAGATCACTATAATAAAAACTATAAATCATCGATGAAAAAAATTGGAGATGACACACACAAAAAATAGATATTCTGTGTTCATGTATTAGAAGAACTAATATCATTAAAATGACCACACTACATAAAACAATTTACAGATTCAATGTAATCACTATCAAAATACCAATGACATTTTTCACAGATTAGAAAAAAGATTACTAAAATGTGGAACTACAAAAGATTCCAAATGACAAAGCAATCTTGAGTAAAAGGAATAAAGCAGGAACCATTATACTAGCCGACTTTGAAATATATTAATTTCAAACTTCAGTAATTAAAACAGCCTGGTGTCAGCATAAAAACAGATCCACAGACCAATGGAACAGAATAGCGATCCAAGAAATAAACCCATGCCGAGCACCGCCAACTGATCTTTGACAAAAGTGCTAAGAATATGCACTGGAGCAAGAACAGTCCTTTTAAAAAATGGTGCTGGGAGGATTGGATATACACATGCAAAAAAAAAAATGAAACAAGAGCTCTATTTCTCACCATGTACAAAAATCAACTCAAAATGGGGGAAAGACCTAAATGTAGGACTAGAAACCACTTTTGAGACCTAGAGGAAATGCTTCAGGGCACTGAAATGGGCAAGCATTTTTTTTTGGATCAGACCCCAAAGGCACAGGAAACAAAAGCAAAAATAGACAAATGGCATCTCATCAAAGAGCTTCTACACAGCAAAGGAAATGATCAACAGAGTGAAGAGAAAACTCACAAAAACTGGAGAAAATATTTGAAGGTTATAATCTGACAAGGGTTTAACAACTAGAATATATATGGAACAAATACATCCAGTTACAAAATGGGCATCAGATATAAATATTTTTCAAAGGAAAGCATACAAATGGCCATCAGTCACATTTAAAAAAATTCAGCATCAGGACAATGTAAACCAAAACAACAATGAGATGTCACTTCACTGCAGCTACACTGACTGCTATAAAAACAAGACAAAAGATAAGAAATGCTGATGAGAATACGAGGAAAGCCAAGGCTTGTACACTATCAGTGCGAATGTAAATCAGTACTGCCATTGTGAAAAACAGTATGCATGTTCTTCAAAAATTAAAAAAAAAAAACAAAAACCAGAACTGCCATAAGATCCAGCAATCCAACTACGGGGTATACATCGAAGTGAAAGGAAACTGATCTGTCAAAGAGACATCCGTACTCCCATGCATACTGCAGCACATTCCATTCACAACAGCCAAGAAATGGAAACAGCCCAAGTGTCCTTCCACTGATGAACAAAGAAAAATGGGGTATACACACAGAATGGAATATTATTCAGCCCTAAAACTCATGAAATTGTGCCATTTGCAACAACTGATGGAATTATAGATCATTAGTGAAATAAACTAAAAATAGATACTGATTGCCTATCTCACTCATATTTAGAACCTAAAAACAAGGAAATGTTAGAGAAGTTCAAAGCTTAGAACTCCGTGTTTGGCACAGCAGTCAAGGTGCAGGTAAGACACCAGCATCCCATAGAGGAATGCTTGGTTCTAGTCCTGGCTCCTCCTCTTCCAATCCACCCCAGGAGGCAGCAGGTGATGGCCTCAGTGTCTGGGTCCCTACCACTCACAGGGAGACCCAGATGGAGTGCCAACGCCCAGATCTTGTGGGCACCTGGGGAGTGAAGCAGCAGATGGAACATCTTTGGCCGGCTCGCTCACTCGCTTGCTCTCTCTGCCTTTCAAATAAAATGCAAACTAATTTTTTTAAAGAAGTATAATGGTGGTTAGCAGAGGCCAGAGGGACACATGGGTAGACAGTGCTGGGGAAAGGTTGATTAATGGGCACTACACAATTAAATAGGAATAAGAAGCTCCAGGGTGACTATAGATAATATACTGTATATTTCCTTATTTATATATATATATATATATATATATATATATATATATATGTTTATATGTTTACAAAAACTAGAGGACAGGGATTTAAATATTTTCATTATACATACTTGCTGTATGCCTGAGGAGACACAATGAACATTACATAATGTATACATGTATACTCCCCAGTTACCCACAACGGCCCGCAGCAGGCCAAGGCCAGAGCTGGGAGTCAAGAACTCAACCCAATCTCCCACATGGGTAGCAGGAACTCAATTACTCGAGCCATCACTGCCATGCCCCAGGATTTGCAGTGTTCAGAAGCTGGACTCAGCAGCTGGAGGCAGGCACTTTGATGTGGATGTGGGCATCTTAACCACTAAGCCAAACACTTTTCCCCATGATAAGTTCTCTAAGAAGGGAGAGAAACAAGGCCACGGGATCAGTGTTTTTCACTTTGGGTTGGCCTCTGTTCATGCTGCTACCTACTTCATCCTCCTCCCCTGCACCCACGCAAACCCTCCTGATCCATTCTTCAAGGCTACAGCACGTCACACCTCAGGCAGAAAGCGTCTCACCAGCTGTCAGATCTTAAAGCTTAGCAATTAGTTACTCTCCAGCATCTCCATTGGTTTTTGTCTTCACAAGCAATTGCAATGCATCTCTTAGACAAGGATCATACTTCCTCTTTTTTTGTATCTGGCCTACACCCGACTGGGCATTTCAGTTCCAGGGAGTGCCTCCCGACCTGCACACTGATAAAACACAAACACTGGGGCATACTTGACAGGTGTGAGCAGAGGTCACGTTGCCTTCAAAAATCTATGTGACGGCCGGCACCGTAGCTCAACAGGCTAATCCTCTGCCTTGCGGCGCCGGCACACAGGGTTCTAGTCCCGGTTGCGGTGCCGGATTCTGTCCCGGTTGCCCCTCTTCCAGGCCAGCTCTCTGCTGTGGCCCAGGAGTGCAGTGGAGGATGGCCCAAGTGCTTGGGCCCTGCACCCCATGGGAGACCAGGAGAAGCACCTAGCACCTGGCTCCTGCCATCGGATGAGCGCGGTGCGCCAGCCGCAGCACACCGGCCGTGGCGGCCATTGGAGGGTGAACCAACGGCAAAAGGAAGACCTTTCTCTCTGTCTCTCTCACTGTCCACTCTGCCTGTCAAAAAAAAAAAAAAAATCTATGTGACCCAAAACAGAGTGGCTGTAGTATTCCTATTTCAGTTTTTCACCCTGACACACATCAACAGGTCGCAGGAAAGATGCAGCCATTCTGTAGGAAAGGAAAGAGGCTGAAACTGCACATACAACTCGTAGTGGTTTCTGGCACATTACTTTGGCAGCTATAGGTGAGAGAGACTGGAGAAAGCTGATCAGGTGATAGGACTTGATTTCCAAGGTTGGACGGCCGGTATTAAATAACACATCCCTATTCTGAGAAAACAGGAAGAGAGAAAGTACGCAACCCACCAGCCAGAAACACCCAGTGTTGTACTGATTTACAGAGTTCAAGGCCTCCCTCACTTATATATATCCAATCTCTACAGAGTCGTCTAAAAATACGCTCACAAGTTCTTGCTTTCAAAGCCAAAAAGAGCAGGTTTCTGAAATGCAGGTTACATGATATGCTATATATACTCATATATCTCCGTATGTGTGTGTGTGTGTGTGCCTGCGTGTGTGTACATTTTTTTAAGGTCTACACACATGCCTGGTGATACGGGTTCAACTGCTACAATCCCAGCAGTGGTTCTATTTAGTCTGGTTGTTCCTAAGACAAACACACGCACTTTTAATTAAAGGCACACCGAAACACACGGGAAACCATCTTGAAACAATTAGATTTCTACAGTGAGAAATTACTCAGGGAACTGACATCCTCCCATTTCCTCACATCGCCCCTGGAAAGAGAGCAGATGGGGCAGGGAAGGGGCAGGGGCAGGGGTAGGGGCAGGGGAGGGGCAAGCCGAGCTGACTGCAGAAACACAGGGCTAGAAGGCTCTGCCCTGCTCTCTCCTCCCAGCCCAGATGCCACCCTTCAGTCACTCTCTCCCAAATGAATTCCAGTCACTCAATTTACTTTTAAACCCACTTCGATCAGTCAGGGAGGGAGGGAACCTCCTGAGACTTCCTGAAAGGAAATAGCCCAGGAAGAAGCTGAAGTGTCTAAGGAATGACCGAACCACCCGTCCTGGCCATTGACCTTGGGCACCGGCCGCGTCTGGAGAAGCCTGCCGCCATGGGGGCCTGATGCCACGTCCTGGGAATTGCTGGGCCAACCAGTTCTGCAGGCAGTCAAGGCTGAGTATTTCTGTATTTAAACTGCTCCGGAAGCTTTGAGAACAGCATTATGTGTGACATTCCCCAGAAGAGCCCTTTACCTCCCAAATCCCCGTTAATTCACCAGCCAGGTAGTTTACCCGTAAGATATCGTCAGCAGAAACAGTGTCTTCTCTATAAGACCCACACTGCAAAGTCAGGTCCAGGAATACGGACTGAAAGCTGCCTCATTTGTGCCCAGAATAATGGGAAAAACCAACACAACCCTGGAAAAAACATCTGTGATCTTCCTCCATAGGGAGCTTCCTACGTTACATGGTATTCAAGTCTTTTGGAAAACACAGGTTTGTCTGTTGTTCTGTTTTGGTTCCTGATCTTTCAATACAACAGAGTACAACAGGCTCTAAATCAAGATTCAAGTAGGTGAAAGAGAGGAAAAGGCCACAAAGGACCACGAAAACCAGGGCAGAAGGCACTCTGAACTGGACACAGAACCCGGACAAACAGGCATGGTCTTCCCCGAGGGCAGGGCCAGCCCCTCCCCGAGAAGAAGGCAAACAGGAGCGAACAGGGAGATCAGCACAGCGGCAGAGAGAGACCTTAGGAGCTAAAATCAGGACTCCAGGCCAGCAGGCAATTACCGAATCCTCAGTAAAGCTATAAAATGGAGCATCAGCCTCATCACCATCTAAAGCTCGCTAGACAATAGGTCTCTAGTGTCATTTGGATATAGACCTGTATAAAACAAAAGGCAAATGCTAATGAGCAGGCAGAAAATGAGGCTAAGTACTGTCAGGACTTCATTTCCAAGAGTGTGCAAAGAGTCCCTCACCACTTAGGGAGGGACACAACAGTTCTACAACACGTCCACCAACCCCGAGCGACCCTGCAGGCTCCATGGGCTGGGTCAGCCAGGAGCTCCAGCAGCCGAGACGCAAGCCCAGCCCTGGGCTCTTCCAGATTCAGGGCGGCTCCTGAGAAGGTGTGAGCCCATCTGCTACCAAACCCAGCACCCAGGGAAAGGACAGCAACAGCAGAAAAGCCTCCACTACTTGAAAAGCATCTTCGAGTGTGCCACAGACCGGTGGACACTCCGCCAGGAACGCGCAGATTACCCCAAACCACAGAACGGAAGGGCAGGTTTCCAGAGATGATAAGGCTGAAGCCAAAGCAGTGACACTGCGTGGGCCTCACTCGGCACTGAGCCCTTGACCTTGCACTGTGACATGGGAACGAACAGATGAGAAAGACTACACAGAACCCCACAGCCCCACCTCAGTCTGAATGCTCAGATCACCTGCATGAAATCATGACGCCAGATAAGGCTTACTTCCATGATATCTTTAAAAAGTAAATTCTAATCTTTATCAGTTAATAATCATCAACAGGAACATTCTAAGCAGAAAAATTAAATGTTGACAGATGATTACTTACGGAAAATCCTTCTCTGGAAAATAATTATCTTCTCTTTTAATTTTTCATTAATTCTTCTACCTTTCCATATATATGAATCCTTCAAAAAATTCATGGAGCAATGACTTAAAGATAATTCATGGCATTTTCCATGAATATTTTAACATTTTTCTTTTGTGTTTTGAGAGGGAGGAAGAAAAAGAGAGGGAAAGGGAAGGAGGAAGGAAGGGAGGAAGGGAGGAAAGGAATGGGAGAGAGGGAGAGAGGGAGAGAGGAAGAGAGGAAGAGAGGGAGAGAGGGAGAGAGGAAGAGAGGAAGAATGCCTCCCACCATTTGTTTACTCCCCAAATGCCCACAACAGTTGAGGCCAAAGTCAGGAGCTGGGATCTAAATACAAATTCCTCTTATGGACGACAAGAACTCAAATGGCCTGAGCCATCACTTGCAGCCTGCCAGGGCCTGCATTAGCCAGAAGCGGAGATCAGGAGCTGGACCTGGAAGTCAATCTCAAGTACTCCAATGTGGGACACGAGCATCCCAGCCGGTGTCCTCACCACAAGGCCAAACACCCAGCCCTCCACAAACTTCCTAAAGTTACCTTTGCACAAGTCAACTATATGCTCCTTGAAAGGCACATGCATTAGCTTTTTGCTGCTATAATAAAATACCCGAGGCAGGCTAACTTTACAAAGGAAAAAAAGGCCTATGTATCACACAGTGCAGGAGGCTGGCAGTTCAAACAGCCTGGCACAGGCTCCTTTGACGGCCCCATGGGCCACAGCGGCAGCAATCACATCCTGCAACAGGAAGCCCCACAGAGCCTAGACAGGGCTGCCTCGTGTTTTTAGGAAGCAAAAAGTTCATGGAAAATGTGGATGATGAGAAAACTATGCAAGGATTTTAAAGTCTTTGCATCCCCCCAAAAAGCCTTTTAAAGTTATTTCCATGAACTTCTTGATGTGCCCGTGTACCCCTCTAGGTGCAGTGGTCGAGGTGTAATGCTTTCTGCAGTTAACTCTGGGAAAGCTGTGTTTCGGGGGCCTTAGTTTCCTAATCTGCAAAATAGAGGCGGCGATTTTTCTGTAACCAGTTTATACATTTCTACCATTAAAGAGAACAGAATGAAGATCTGATAAATGCTACATCACGGATGAACCTTGAAAACATTATGCTCAGTGAAAGAAGCTAGAGACAAAAGGCCACATATTATATGATTCCTTTTATGTGATACTTCCAGAACAGGCAAATCCACAGGGGTACAAAGCAGATGAGCGGTTGCCTGGGAGAGGAGGCAGGAGGTTGAGAAGCGACTGCAGAGTGGGTACAAGGTTTCCTTTTGAGATGATGAAAAAGTTCTAAAACTCCACAGTGATACCATTCGTAACTCAGTGAATGTACTAAATGCCACCAAAATGTATTTTTTAAAGTCATGAAAATGGTAAACTTGATGTTATATTTGTTTTATTAAAATGAAAACAAGAGAAAATAGGACTCTGGTGGTCTTTTTCTACACACAACAAATATCTATGAAAAGGCACATAATTGGTTATGTTGATCACAACTGTGGCCAATTCGCTGACTTAAATTGTCTATCTTCTTTTTGGTGAGCACCGTCTTGGATACACACAACCAGAAACACGTATCTCCCTTTTCTCTAGGATGACTGGAAAGGGTCATCTCACATAGACTCCTGCAAAGTGGGGTGGGGGGTAGATATCAAGAAGCTGGACAGTGGTACAAAGAGTAGCCCCAAAGCACCAGGTGTGCTATCAAAAACACTCAAGGCAAAAAACAGTGATTTCCAGACCTCCCCACCGAGCAAGTGACTCAAGCTCTGGGGTAATCCGTCATACCATCAATAGTTTTTAAAACCAGCACTGAGAACCACTGATGAGAAGGGAAGGGAACTGGATTTATCCAGTGCCTACTGTGTCCTGGGAACCGGACTAGCTCCTTCCAAAACCCACTTCTAGCAGCAGTTACTCCTCCCGTCTCCGCAGGAACCTTTTCTGGCCTCCAGGAGCAGCACTCAACCTCTGAGAAACAGGAGATGGGGACGGGTGCCTCAGTTTCCCTATCCCCTGGGCGGGATAACCCCGAGGCGTACTCTAAACCTCGGGGAAGTAGACTTCTGTAAAGGACCACAGAGTGAATGTCTTTGGCTTCATGAGCCATCTGGTCTGCACTGTAACTACTCAACCCTACCCTTGTAGTGCAGGAACAGTCATGAAAAATGTTTACATGAACTGGTCTGGTTGTATTCCAGTAAATATTTACACAAACAGAAGAGGTGGGCATTGTGGTTACTTAGAGTGGTTACAATGCCTCTTGGGATGCTCACAGCCTATAATGGGTTGCCTAGGTTCCATTTCTTGCTACACTCTGGGAGATAGTAACGATGGCTCAGGTACTTGGGTCCCTCCCGCTCAAGTGGGATACTAAACCTGAGTTTTCAACTGCCAGCTTCAGCTGGGTGCCACGGTAGGCACTTGGGAAGTGAACCAACAAATTGGAATGTTGGTTCTCTCTCTCTTAAAGAATCCCAGTCATGCATAGCAAGGACATCTAGGTTGCTTCCTGGGACCTCTGGCTATAGAAACTCCTTGCATGCAAATTCTAATCTCAGAGCCTGCTCGGAGAGCAAGCTACATTTGTATCTCATTTTTACACTCACAACTACTCCAGTGGTCAAATAATATCATGCCCATTTTACAGCAAAGAAGCGGAGTTTCAAGGATTACACAAATCACGAGACAGAGTTCATAGAAGTCTATCTGGATCCAAAATCAAAAACAATGTTCGCTCTATAATATTATAAGGCACTGCACACGTTGGTATACCACCAACGTAAGGCTGGTATAAATTAATCAACACACAACAGGGGCACACGCACATTTACTCAAATACACAGTATTAATTATAGCCAACAAGAGTACCATGTATTCCAAATCTTAAAGCAATAAATATTCTACTCATGTCATTACTGGTCTATATTAAGAAAAATGGTATAGAAATCACTATGAATATAAGCAGTAAGGTTTGGGGGTGATATTGGAACAAGTTATTTTTCCTCTCATTCTATTTCTTATCTAGGATAGAATTCATCTCCCACCACCCATCGGTTGCCACCTTGGTGGTCTTTGTAGTCTGGTGAAATCTTTGGTTATGCTCAAGAGCAAATATAGCTGTACCAGGCAAAGTCCAACGTACGACTTGGAACTTGAAGAGAAAGGAACGAGACGAAAGTCTCCTCTTTCTTATTCTAACATGGGAGCAGGGGGTGGGGGAAGCAACAGTCATTTCACAGAGACCCCATAAAGCACTTGCGAGACTTCCCTCTGATATGACGGACCCTGGAAAACGCTGAAGCCCACGAACAAGCATGGGTGGAAACCAGTGTTGCCCACTTACGCGGTCTTGCCCTCACTGTCGTGCTTGGTGGCGCTGGCCCCCTTCTTGCCCAGCAGCGAGGCCACCTTCTCTGCATCTCCATTCTCCACGGCCTGGAGCAGGCGGTCATCATTCTTGTTCCACTCATTGGTCTAGGAGGCAAGGGAAGAGGCAGAGCTGGTGAGCGACATGGGCCATTGCCATATGAGTCAGCGGAGCCTCCCGGCTCAAACCCAACTGTAAAAATACCTTCCCCTTCACCACGGGGACACCCAAAAAGGCTGGTTTCCCAAAAGAAAACATCAGTAGTTCAGCATAGACTGAGACACAGAGTCCCGTCACCAGACTCTGAGCTAAAGGCACTTCTTCTAACGAACATTAGGGAAATGAAGCAACTTAAAAAGACCTAAAGGCCAGTTTATACATTAGCTACTTTCTAACTGAACTTGACAACTGGCGCCTCAGAACACTGGCCTTTGACCTAGTCCACAGCTCATCCAGTCCACTGTGTTCAAAACCATACTAGCCAACAGCTCAAGGTCACCCAAGGGTTTATGGACACACAATCCCTCATCTGCTTTCACAGTCACTCTTTCTGGCTTGTTTGCTGGGTCCCGAGTTTTGAGCTGTATGCTGATTTTACATAGTTGTCCTGGCTACCGACTCCACAGCGTATCACCAGAAACAAAATCTCTTCCCGAGCAAGCTATGAAATGGCTTTGAGCAAAGTCTGAATCCCTGCCAACCCTGCCAAATGCCACAGCATAACTCTGCAAGCCGTGGTAACAGGAAAACCTGCATGTGCACCACAGCTAGGCTTTACTCTTCACATAAAAACACACGAATCTTCAGCACAAGGCAGAGAAGCTTCTAACTCAAAAAGGCACCGGTGAGCCACTGAAGGATTCAGAGCAGAGGAAGGAGAGAACAGAATCAGAAGCTGAGGAAGAGCTTGTCCCAAATTGTACATCTCCTCCCTCTCTTATTTCCACTCTTATATTTAACAGGGGTCACTTTTCAGTTAAATTTAAACACCTAAGAATAATTGTGTGTTAATTACAGAGTTCAACCAATAGTATTAATTGGAACAAAAAAAAAAACACTAAAAGGGATAAAGTATTAAGTTGTTCATCAACAGTTAGGACAAGGGCTCATCAACTCACTGTTTCTCATAGTGTCCATTTCACTTCAACAGGTTTCCTTTTTGGTGCTCAATCGGACTTGCTCCAAATGGTAGAGTTAGAAACGTGCCAGGGGATTCCAATTCAATCCCATCAAGGTGGCATGTACCAAGGCCATCTCACTAGTCCAAGTGATCAGTTTCAGTTCACAATTGATCACACTGATAGGTCTAAGAGTCAAGGGATCACATAAACAAGACTAGTGTCTGCTTATACTAACTGACAGAATCAAAAAGGGAGAGAACGATCCAACATGGGAAGTGGGATACACAGCAGACTCATAGAATGGCAGATGTCCTAAATAGCACTCTGGCCTCAGAATCAGCCCTTAAGGAATTTGGATCTGGCTGAAGAGCCCATGAAAGTATTATAGGCATGGAAAGCCAAGACACTCTGGCAAAAAAAAAAAAAAACCCACCAACCTAAATGAAAGATCTCTGCGAGTGAGATCCCAGTGGAAAGAATGGGCCATCAAAGAAGGAGGTACTTTTCTCTGAAGGGAGGAGAAAACTTCCACTTTGACTATGACCTTGTATAAATAAGATCGAAGTCAGCGAACTCAAAAGGCTTCCATAGCCTTGGCGTCTCATGACAAGAGCCTAGGGAGATTACTGATGCCATAAACAAGAGTGTCAATTTGTTAAGTCAACAACAGGAGTCACTGTGCACTTACTCCTCATGTAGGATCTCTGTCCTTAATGTGTTATTCAATGTGAATTTATGCTATAACTAGTATTCAAACAGTATTTTACACTTTGTTTCTGTGTGGGTGCAAACTGTTGAAATCTCTAGTTAATATATACTAAATTGATCTCCTGTATATAGAGATAATTGAAAATGAATCTTGATGTGAATGGAATGGGAGAGGGAGCAGGAGATGGGAGTGTTGTGGGTGGGAGGGAAGTTATTGGGGGGGGAGCCATTGTAATTCCTAAGCTGTACTTTGGGAATTTATATTCATTAAATAAAAGTGAAAAAAATTTATTTAAAAAAAGCAACAGAGAGAAGGAAGACAGAGATTGTCCATGCTCGTTCATTTCCCAAATGCCCGCAAGAGCGAAGGTTGGGCCAGACTGAAGCCAGGAGCCTGGGACTCCATTTGGGTCCTCTCATGTATGACAGGACCCAAGTACCTGAGCTATCACCTGCACATTAGTAGGAAGCTAGATTGGATGTGCAGCAGGGACTCGAACCCAACCAAGTGGGATACGGGTGTCCCATACTGTGTCTTTTTTTTTTTTTTTAAGATTTATTTATTAGGGCCGGCACTGTGGCATAATGGATAAAGCTGCTGCATGCAGCATTGGCATCCCATATGGGCGCCAGTTCAAGTCCCGGCTGCTCCACTTCCAATCCAGCTCTTTGCTATGGCCTGGGAAAGCAGCAGAAGATGGCCCAAGTCCTTGGGCCACTGCACCCACGTGGTTGACCCAGAGGAAGCTCCTGGTTCCTGGCTTCGGATCGGCTGTTGTGGCCAACTGGGGAGTAAACTGAGGATGGAAGACCTCTCTCTCTCTCTCCTTCTGCCTCTCCTTTTCTCTCTGTTTAACTCTTTCAAATAAAATAAATGAATCTTTTTTAAAAAGGATTTATTTGAAAGACAGAGTTACAGAGAAGCAGAGGCAGAGGCAGAAGGGGGGAGAGAGAGTGAGAGAAAGAGGTCTTCCATCTGCTGGTTCGCTTCCCAGATGGTTGCAATGGCCGAAGCTGCACCAATCTGATCCGAAGCCAGGAGCCTCTTCTGGGTCTCCCACATCGGTGCAGGGGCCCAAGGGCTCAGGCCATCCTCTACTGCTTTCCTAGGCCATAGCAGAGAGCTGGATCAGAAGAGGAGCAGCTGGGACTCGAACCAGTGCCCAGATGGTATGCTGGCACTGCAGGTGGAGGCTTTACCCTACAGGCAGGCACCGTTCCTTCCACCCCCATACTGTCTTAACCATTGCACCAAATGCCTGCTGCACTTTCTGCGTATTTTTAATAAAGATAGAATGGATTGGGACTGATGGAATCCATATTCCTACTATAGTAATCAATTTACTCACCAGGAAAAGATTAGGTGTTATCCCCTATTGAAGGATGACAAAAGAAATATATTGTCCTTGGGTAAGCCTTTGCCAGTAGAATAGGAAGCTTTACTAAACAACCTTTCAAACAACTCTAACAGTGTAGCAAATGCCAAGAACCGGATTCCAGCCCATTTCCCCCACAATGCATCAAGAAAAAAAAAATCATCGAAGTACACTTAGAATCAATGCTTCCTAGCTACATCATTCTAAATGGGCTAAATGCTGGCTTCTGAAATCCTCCTCTAACTGAAACTGACCAAATGAAAACTGGATTGGGAAGATCAAAAGGAGATTAAATCTCAGAGGACAGGACTCAAAGTACGTAAGCAAAGGAAAGGCCCTAGGAGAGCATTGTCCTTTTCCGTGCTGCTAAGGCTCTCTGCTCTCAGGAGAGAAAAATCTGCCTGCAGGGCTTCCCTAAAATTAGTTCCACGTGGATCTTTAGGCGTTCACTTTCTGTGGGACATGGCAGGAAAGATCCCCTTCTCTGCTCTTTGGAGGACAAGGTCATGGCATAGGCCTTGAGGTCTAAAGTTCATCTCTCTTATCTCCAGTCTCTTGTGGATGCAGGCCAGGAGGTACTCTTCTCTGGGATTAGGTGAGGCAAAGAGAACACCGATACCCGACACATTGAATACATAGTCCTCAACACCATTCAGCTCGGATGCGCCGCAGACAGGGCTCTGGGAAAACAGCTAGAGGGAGCAGGACGGATGCTCACACGTTTGGAGCTGGAGCCCAGAGAATAGACAACCCTACAGAGGAAAAGAGCGTGCTGTGATTGGCTGAGAAAGGAGGAGAGAAGGTAAGAGTTCTGCTCTTAAATTCTCACAAGTATGTTCCAGTGGAGGCCAAGAAGCTTCCCGGAAAGACCTCTCTGATCTAGGAATCTGGGCTGTGAGCGTGAGTCTTGCACGGCAAGTTGCCATTACTCAGACTGCTGGGCAGCACTAATAGTCAGCCGATGCTAACTTGGCACAGACCCTGGTCCTGACCACTGGTTACACTGGCAATTAGCTCTGGGATGCACACACGGCCATATCATGCTGCTTCTAGAAGCATGGCTTCTAAGATGCCATCATTTCCTCTCCTATACTTACCCAAACATAGATCTAGATGCTCTCCTACACAGCTGTTCTATCCTGTACCTTCTATACCGGAAGTCCCAAAGCCTCTCAACCTGACACCATACAGATGTTTAAGAATCACTTTGAATGTCACTGCTGGGGGGAATCCCAAAGCACATTCCTCAGCACCACCCCCTTCCCTATCCCCTGCTAAGAGGTACTAAATTGAAACCAGACGTCAAAAGGATTCTCGGCCAGCATACAGCTCACTAGGCTAATCCTCCAACTGCGGCGCTAGTACCTGGGGTTCTAGTCCCGGTCGGGGTGCTCGATTCTATCCCGGTTGCTCCTCTTCCAGTACAGCTCTCTGCTGTGGCCTGGGAGTGCAGTGGAGGATGGCCCAAGTGCTTGGGCCCTGCACCCACATGGGAGACCAGGAGAAGCACCTGGCTCCTGGCTTCGGATCAGCGCAGCGTGCCGGCTATGGCAGCCATTTGGGGGGTGAACCAACGGAAGGAAGACCTTTCTCTCTCTCTCTCTCTCTCTCACTGTCTATAACTCACTCTCTCTCTCTCTCACTGTCTAACTCTGCCAGGCCAAAAAAAAAAAAAAAAAGATTCTCAAAAATCTTCCTGGTCAGTCTAGGTTGGTTAGACAAACAGATGAAGTCTGACATTTTTGCTAAAACATCCCAAAGTCATTCATTCCCACTCCAGAATCAAGGAAGGTTTCTCGAGCTCACCTGGTCATTGACAACACCACCTCTCTCTTCTTCCCATGCAAATACAAAGGCAGGGATTTGGTGCAGTGGTTAGGATGCCATTTGGGACCTGCATCTTACGGGGATGTCTGGACTGGAGTCCACTGCCAATTCCAGCTTCCTGCTAATTTGCACCCTGGGAAGCAGCAGTGATGCCTCAAGGACCCGAGTTCCTGCCATCCACGGGGCAGCTCCAGACTGAGCTCCCGACTCCTGGCTTTGGCCTACCCGCCCCAGCGATTACGGGCATTTGGAGAGTGGGCCAGTGGATAGGAGATCTCTCCGTTTCTCTGCCTTTCAAGTAAATAAAAATAAATAAATTCATTAAAAAGAGAAAGAAAATCCTCTCCAATTAGCACTTCCTCTCTCCATCCTGGAGCATCCAAGTTTTCAACTTGTTAATGGATTAATCTATTAAAAATGAAATAGAAAATATCAGACACACCACACTGAACAAGGTGAACGTTCTACAAAACCTTTGTTTCTTATTTGTGTGTGTACACCAGGGGTGATATAAACTGTATTAGTAGGGAATCCCAGTTTAAAAAACTCCCTGGAAGTGGCTGCTTTGGAACGCTCTGTCCCTCTGCCCACCTCTGCAGAGGCTGACTTCTGCAGGCTGCTCAGGCCTGCAGGCTCTGAAGAGTCTCCTGGTGACCCCTCTGCTCCATCGGTCCCACAGGCCCTTGACTGTCTCGACTGAAGCCCACAGTCTAGACTTGATGAAATACTGCATCCGGGCTTTCGTGCGAGAGCGCGGGATGTGCTTGTCTCCTGACTCCAGCTCCCGAAGGCACTGATGACAGCCTGGATTTCCGATCCCCACGGTGCCTACTACATACTCGGTCTGCGCTGCAGATTTCAGCAGAAACTTCGTCCTCCGGATTAACCTACATCTCTCTAGACTCAATAAATACGTGTCCTCTCATCTGTAAGACTCATTCTTTTGCAACCAATTATTAAATCATGTCTCAGATTCTTGGTAAACTTTATAACTCCCTTAACTTTTCTTAAAAAAGGCCAGTTTTCCAAGACGTTAATCACGTGTACATTTCCCCCAAACCTTCACAACCAAGGAGCCAAGCATTAGGAATTCCCTCACGGTGAAGCTGGTGTCTCCCAGTGCTGAGGTCACCTGGGTGCTTGTTAAATCTGTAGACTCCCAGGCCCCGTCCTGGGGATGTTGGCTCCCGTGAGCTGGGGTGGAGCCCTGAAATCATGTGGGTACAGCCAGTGCTGTCTTTGACTCTTACTGCCAGTCTGGGGACATGAAGAATCTATGCTAGGGCTACTCACAGAACTAACTTGAAAGGACTTTCTTCCTCCACAAGCCTTGTTAAAGGCAGGGATAGGGAAAGAAAAAAATTCCTCACTTTTTCCTTGCAGGACTAGGTACGCTATCTCCCACAAAAGTTTGCTGAGTATCAGTCTTCCCCCAGGAATTGCTCATGAACTGTGTGTGGAAGATGTGTATAAGAATGTTAACAGAAGCATTACTCACAGCAGTCAACATTTACAAATAACTCAAATATCAAACAATAGACTATCACTTAGGAATGAAAATGAACAAAGTACAACTTATATACAACACCAAGGATGGATATTACCAATGATACTGCTTAAAGAAATAAGACACACGCACATGCACACAATAACATGACTAGGTGCACGGAAAGACAAAAACAAGAAAAATGGAACCATATTGTTTAGAGAGGACTTTATCAACAAAGGACAGTGATTAGGGGTGAGAACGTGCCATGTGTCAGGGCCACCTGGGAGTACGCAGAGGCCCCATGCTTTTTCACAACCTGGTCCGTGGCTCCTCAGACGCTCACTTGACCACTCCCTGTTAATGGGTACGTTGCTGGGGCAGGTGATCAGCATAGCAGTTAGGCTGCCTGAGCCCCACGTGACAGTGCCTGAGTTTAGTCCCCTGCTCTGGCTCCGATTCCACCTTCTCACTAATGCAGCCCTGGGAATCAGTGGTGATAGCTTCAATAGTTAAGTCCCTGCACCACATCTGGGAGATGGATGGGGTCTCCACCTCCCAGCTTCAGCCTGGCTCATTCCTGATATTGCAGGTATTTGGTTTGGGAGCCATAAAGTAGACAGCTCTGTCTCTCAAATAAATACTTAAAAAGCCAACTAAACGGTCCCTTTCTGTTGCACTTCCTTCTAATGATTTCTTTCTTTTTCTCCCTCCGGCTCCCTTCTACCTTCTCTCCATGTCTCTCTTTCTCACTCCCTCTCTCCACACACACACACACACACACAATCTACAAAGAGGTCTTACTGGTTCAGTTTATGGTCAAGTCAACACTGGGTCAAATCGTTTTGCATGATTTGCTTTCAATTTGGACTTGCTGTTTCCTCATCTCTAAAATGAAGGCAGATTGGTGCAAAAAAATATCTGATCCTGAATCTTTTGAAGGCTCATAAACCTTCTTTGAGAGCATGACAAAGTTAGGCACTTTTCTCAGAATTGTGCACATAAGCACAAAAACCTGCACACAATCCCTGAGATTTCTCCCAATTACACATCCACCCCCAGCCACCCACTGGCTCAAGTGATGAACTCCTGGCCAAGAAGAGAAGAGGCGGACTTCAGGGTCAGGGGGTTTTTAAGTTGAAATCCCAGCCCACCACTTCCATCAAGGTGCAAATGCGGGAAATCTCACCTACTTGCAAATTGCCCCAAGAATTAGACATCTTCAGAATGGTGATTAATATTAGTCTTGAGTCAGATGATTTGTACTGTCCCTTCTCGGTTAATGTTCTATGAATCTTTTAATATTTACAACCTAGAGTGGATAATCTATTACCCTTTTAAAGGCAGATAACACCTTCGTGCACATTTTCTACCATGTTCCTGAAAAGTCACACTGTGAAGGGCTCTAGAGAAACATCCACAGATGCGAAATTAACTATTTTATTGAATATGGCTCACTCTTCCAGGAGACTGTTTAAACAGACGCTATTTCAACAGAGCACATGAGGCCACATTTGCAAGTTCAGGAAGCCATATGTTACGCTCCAGAGACGTGTGTAATGTTTCAGCTATGAAGGGCTGCATGTGGGAAAGGCAGACCTTACCCTCAATGTGGGCGCCATGCAATCCAGCTAATATATCACAAATGAAATGCTCAATGGCTGGCCGGGAAGTTTCTTATTCATCAAATCATTTCCAAATGACACCCGTTTGTTTAAGAGTTTTCCCTTAAAGCTCCCTGGACTTTTGAAAGACCTTCCCTGTCTGCCTCTTGGGTAGCAAACACCACATCAACTGGTGATGAAGTTGGGGCTTTGTCAACTGGCAACACCTGCTCTTGGCCAGACATGGCATCACCTTCTCTTATTTTGGTTGAACCACTGGGAACTGAGAAAACAGTGGGCACAGACATCTGGTTCATGAGCAGCCTTGAGTTTTGAAGTCTATCAACCCAGTCAAAATAATCTACTGGCACAGTGCAAGCCAAGGAGAGAAAGCGTTTCTTTGACTTTTTAAAAAGAAAGATGTTAAAACCCTCAACATCACTATTAGAAAAGCATTGTATAATTCTGTGTGTACAGCCATCTGGAGGAGTCTACGTGAGAGATTCTCTTTGGACAAACTGCATTTCTGTCTCGAGTTTACAGAGAGCAGACTGTCTTGCCAAAATAATCAGCAAGGCTAAGATGAAAGACAAAGCAAGCAGAATCCTGGCTGGGAAGGTTTCAAATTCACACTTTCCAGAAAAAAGGACCATACACCTCAAAGACAGGACAAGAAACGGCAAGCTACAGATCCATACAATATTTCCTCACTGAATATATCAGCCAGTAGTTAGAAGAGATCTACTAGATGCAACGTAATACTTACACACATAAGGGAGCCTCAACTCCCATCATTGATTCATTCAACAAATATTTGCTTAGAGCCTTTTATATGACTAGCATAGCCTTTACTGAATATAGCTGTGGAGGTAAAATTCAGCAATACCAGAAATATGCCAACAACACAAAACAGAATATTAAATGAAGTACAGTTAGCTAAATGCCACTCACAGGGAGACCTAGATCGAGTTCCAGGCTTCTGACTTTGGCTTGGCCCAGCCCTGGCTTATGGGCACAAGGGAATTGAACCAATGCATGGCTCTCTCCACTCTCTCCTAACCTTTCAAATACATTTAAATTTTATAAAAATTGAAGTATTCACAAAAATCATATACAATAATCTTAACACTAAAGGAGTCCACAAATTTCTGAGGTCAAAAACACACCTAATATCTACTTACGTCATTGTCAGTGCTAGACCACTGCTGTTAACTACGCCTTATGGAAGTCCAGAGAAAATTCGATTGCGACTTAGGATAACTACAACATTATGGTGCTAGGAGGTGGACTGCATGTCAATTTAATATGAACAAAATGGCAGGTTGGCACTATTAATAGCACAGCTCACAGATGTAAAGTAAGGAACTTGTGTAAAGTCACTTAATTTACAGTGCAGTCGATCTCTCACGAGGAGAAAGCAAAGCAGTTCAGCGGAAAGGAAAATGAAGGAAGAAACTTGCTTCCAGGCTGAGGCAAGCATCCAAACTACAGGGTGGGTGATGCGGACAACCAATAAAAGGGGCTGGGAGAGGGAAGCCTTGTGGATTCAACCCTGACCTTGGCAATTAGGGTCATGTCCTGCCTCCCAGACAAGGAGGAGGAAGAGGAGGAGATGCGGAGCGCAGCTGGAAAGGGAGCCACAGTGTGTATTTTATACGTTTTATGTTTTCTTGGACAAGCAGGGAGCAAAGCGGGCAGGGTCCGGGATAGGCTGCAAGGCTTGACAAATGGTGGCAGGTCCAATAGCTCCCGAGGGAAAACAGCTGGAATGAGGGAAGGCACGGTTAGGCAGCCCTGAAGGTTACTCAGGAGTTACTCAGTCCATCAAGAAATCATTTGGGAATGCCATGCGTATTCCCACGGGAAGCTTCAGTTAGGAGGAGAGCGAGGGATGGCCAGCCTGATTCCTGCCCAGAGACTGTGAAGACAAGGATTAAAGGAGAGATGCCAGGGTCAAGAGGATGGGAGGAGCCAGTAAGAGGGTGCCTGCAATGACTATGCATCAGGGCCCGGTATAGACAAGGCACAGGGCATGGTCTTCTAAGTCAATAGCAGGTGCTGGGGGCTGACACCGTGGCGCAGAGGGTTAAAGCCCTGGCTTGCAGCTCTGGCATCCTATATGGGTGCTGGTTTGAGTCCAGTCTGCTGCACTTCCAACCCAGCTCCCTACTAATGCGCCTGGGAAAGCAGCAGAGGATGGTTCAAGTCCTTGGGCCCCTGCACCCACATGGGAGACCTGGAAGAAGTTCCTGGCTCCTGGCTTCGGATCGGCTCAGCTCCAGTCATTGTGGACATTTGGGGAGTGAACCAGCAAATGGAAGACCTCTCTCTCTCTCTGTGTTAACTCTTTCAAGTAAATAAAAATAAATCTTTTAAAAACAAAAAAGCAGGTGCTAGATAAGGATGGGTTATTTACAGGAATAAGCATTCCCAGGATGGGGGCAGAAAGGAAAAATGGGAGCTGGGAGCCAGGATCCTGGAGAATGTCAGGGAACAATCCAGGGGTCCCCAAAAGAAGATGAGACGGGGGTGACCCCGTACAGAAAAAGAGCAGTGACTGTCAACCGAGAAAGGAGTGCTAAGAACGCTGAAGACATGAGTCAACCACAGGAAGAAAGAGCTTAGTTTTCTTCTAAGACTTATTTATTTCATTTGAAGGAGTCAGAGAGAGGGAGACACAGAAAGATCTTCCATCCATTGGTTCATTCTCCAAATAGCTGTGGCTATCTGGGTCTCCCACGTGGGTGGCAGAGGCCCACACACTTGGGCCATCTTCCACTGCTTTCCCAGGTGCATTAGCAGGGAGATAGATCTGAAGAAGCCAGAACTCGAACCAGCACTCATCTGGGATGCCGGCATCACAAGTGGTGGCTTCACCTGCTATACCACAATGCCAGTCCCAACTTGCTTAGTTGCTACTAAGTACTGGTCCCTGCCAGGTGCCATAAATAATTTCTTTCATTTCAATCATCAAAACTCTCAGTACTGGATAGAACAGTGTCCCAAGAAAATTCCTGTCTTCCCAGGATTTCAAAATGTGACCTTACTTGGAAACAGGGTCTTTGTAGCCATCCTCAAGTTAAGATGAGGTCATATTGGTCTAGGGTGTGGCCTCAGCCCAGTCACTGGTGTCCTTATAAGGAAGAGAGATTCACCGACACAGAGGAAACACAGGGAGAAGGCCACATGTCGCCAGGGACAGAGATGGGAATCCTGCTACCATCGACCAAGGAACACCAGGGACAACTGGTAACTACAAGAAACGAGAAGAGGCACAAAGGAAGGAAGGATTCTTGCCCAGAGCCTTTGGAGAGAGCGTGGACTTGAGTTTGGACTTCTGGCCAAGTTTCTATTTATAGGAGAATTAATTTCTGTTGTGCTAAGCCACCCAGTTTGCAGAATTTGTTAGAGCAGCCTGAGGAAACATAAATATTTCACCCTGTGGCAGGCACTGTTATCCTCATTTTATTGAGAAGTAAACTGAGGTTGGGAAAATACATGGCAGCAGAGTGGGGGAGGGGCACATTCTGGCCTAGCAGGTAAGACCGCTGCCTGTGACTCTGGCGCCACTTCAAGTCCGGGTTGCTCTACTTCTGATCCAGCTCCCTACTAATGCTTAGGAAAAGCAGCAGAAGATGGCCCAGGTACTGGGGACCCTGTCACCCACTTGGGAGACTTGGAAGAAGCTCCTGGCTTTGGCCTGGCCCAGTCCTGGCTGATGTAGCCACCTGGAGAATGAACCAACGGATGGAAGATTTCCCCCCTCTCTCTCTCTCCCTCCCTCCCTCCCTCCTTCTCTCTCACTCTCACTCTCACTCTAACTTTTCAAATACATAAATGAATCTTAAAAGAAAATATGCACATAAGTATTTTGCCCAAAGTTACAAAGTCAGAGCATGGAAGACTTGGCATTCAAACCCAGGGCACAAGTGCTCTTACCACTGCACTTCCTACCCCGACATAAACCCACCACACTGATGCAGACTTCCAAGAACACCAGACTACCACCTTGCAGCTGGGGCAGATGGAGACTCAGTCTGGTAGTGTCGGGATTGGAAACTCTTGAGTTCTAAGCCCTTTTTAAACACAAGGTCCACATAAAACAAGCCCAGTATTCAATACAAAATTTACAGTTTTACAAAGGCAATTAGTGTAGGACTATTAACTTCACAAACATGTTCATAATAAGGCTGCTGAGACTAGCAAGCTCTTATTAAAAAAGATCTATAGGTATATAAGTGGGATTTGATTTACCCAAGAAACAGTCAGTTCTTAATGAGAGGTGCATGTGTAAACATGCATGTCCTAAGAGCTGAGCAGGACTTCTTTGCACATAGGACACTTAACTGATATATCTGGCCACAATCCAGGAATATACCAGAAGTATTTCTGGTATGTATTTGAGAATAATAAGCAGCCACAACCCCTGAGTTTTGCTCTTCACCCAAGTGGCACAACACAGATTTCACAAGAGGCAGCCAGACAAAAGAATGTCATCCACAAAGTTAGCATAAGAGCACTTTAAATGTTAAAATCGTCTGAGTAGAGGACCAGAGTGGTCTCCAGCCCTGATCATGCCCAGGCCTCATGCTATTTATAAGAGATGCAGAAGCCATGGAAAGAGTCCTTGGAGCTAAAGATTCTACCTGAGATCTGCTTCCTTGTGTTGTCTGATGTCTCTCCCCTCCCCTCACACCCAAACACACATGCATACAGTCACACATACACCCATGCATATGCACTCACACATGCCCATACACTCATTCACATGCATACACCCTCATACATGCTTGCATACAATCACTCACTCATGTGCACACTCTCACATGTTCACATACACTCACATACACCCATGCACACACTCTTACTCATGTACACACACACTCACTCATATACTCATGCATATGATCTCACATGTGCTCACACATGCTCACACTTTCTCTGGAGTCACGTAGTTCAACATGTGAGAGCATAGGTCTGCAGTGGGGTTGGGGTCTACACCAGGTATGGAATCCAATTTACCTATGACTCATTTTCTTATCTAGGAACTAACAGAAAGCTGGTGGACAGGAACGGTGGAGTAGGAGGCCCAAGGCAGCTTCCCATATTTGGTGTCCCCTAACACTGGGCTCATGTAGATCACAAATGATTACTGGGGCTGTATGGCATCTCCCAAACATCCAAATCTACCTGGAAGAACCTCAGAACGTGATCTTAATTGGAAAGAGGTTATTTACAGAAGTAGTAAGTTAAGGATCTGGAGGTAGAATTATACTTGTATTGGGATGGGCCCTAAATCCAACAACTGTTGTGCCTCCAAGAAAAACAGATGACACAGAGACACGGGGAGCAAGGTCAGGTGAGAACGGAGGCAGAGCCTGGTGTGCGGTTCCTCCAGCCAAGAACACCAAGGACTGCTGGCAACCTCCAGAAGCGTGGAGAGGAGCACGGGGCAGCTGTTGCCTCGGAGCCTCTGGAAGGATTGACTCTGTGATGTCTTGATTGTGGATTCCTGGCCTCCTGAACTGTGAGGATAAATGCCTGGGGTTTTGTTTTGAAATTTTATTTATTTATTTGAAATGGCAGAGTTACAGAGAGAGAAGAAGAGACAGAGAGATAGAGCTTCCATCTGCTGGCTCACCCCTCAATGGCCATAACAGCTGGGGCTGGGCCAGATGGAAACCAGGAGCCTGGAGCTTCTTCCAGGTCTCCCATGTGGGTGGCAGGGACCCAAACACTTGGACCATCCTCCGATGCTTTCCCAGGAGCATTAGCAGGGAGCCAGAATGGAAGTAGAGCAGCCTGGACCCAAACAGAACCACTGTCCACATGGGCTGCCAGTTTTGCAGGTGGTAGCTTAACCTGCTAAGCCACAGCACCAGCCGCAAACTCCTATTTTTTAAGACACTCTGTGGAAATCTGTTATAGTAGCCTATGGAAATGAACACAGGTACATATGGAGAGAGGTTGGCTCAACCAGCATGCAATAGCCCCCACAGGCTGCATCTATAACAATGGCTGACAGCGGGATTCTGCAGAAAGCGTACATTGTGTTTGATTTGTTTCTTGTTGACTGACAATCACTGGGCAGTGCACTGGGTATCTACACTAAAACAGTGAACCCATAACAACATGGCTACATATAGTGTTTACCTCAGAGCTGGTAGGAATGTCAAATAAAAAAAAAATCTACTCCTCTATGTTCCTTAAATTTTCTAAAGCAAACAAATTCTTATGACAAAAAATTTTAAGCAAATGTATGACACAATATTTCTCAAGGAACATGCAAGGCTACATATTAGAATCATTCAAACCTATGGGAAAAAATACAAATGCATCTTGAAAACTCTCCAAGTAATTCCATTGTCAGCCAGAATTACTCTTCCCTTACAACAATCAAGCTAATGAATTAGGTTGGTTTTCGGCACACCTATATCTGCTAAAATGCTGGAGCAGACAAGAAGGTCAACCTTGGCATTCAAATCTTTCAGGCCACAGAGACTTAAATGGGGCAAGGAGCAATCAAGATGCCCCATGGAGAGAAAAGGGCCTGAGCCAAGCTCACAGTATCTGCCACCCACCCCTCCGCCTTCAGAGGAGCCTATCATCATGGTCCTCATACCTTGATGAGTGACAAAGCTACCCAACTGGAGATGTAGACTTCTCTCCCCACCTCCTCAGCCAATTACTGCCAATGCTGCCTCTTTGGTTTCATTGGCATTGACTTATTTTCCATTCCTATAGCCACTGACTTCATTCAGCCCAAAAAAACCCATTTTTGGTCCTTACTTTTGCCATGCATCATGCTAGATACTTCCTTCCTCTTTGCCAAGCTCTTGAGGCACGCCGACACAACTAGATGCTTACTAGTATAGGGGAAGAGATCCTGACACTGATCATTTTTCCTCTAGGGCATTTTAATAGTCCTTTAACTAGTTTTTCTATCCTCCCCAGCTTGCCATCTCCCCAGGTAACTTCCCTGATAGTTACATAGTCCTGTCTATTGCTCTACCTCATTTTCCTATGCAAAACCATCCATAGCTGTACACAGCCAGCAAAGATCTCATACTCTTCAGTCTTGTCTGCCCCATTCAAAGCCTTACTTAATCCAGTTTTAAACCTTAAATTTCACTATGCTCATCTCTGGCTATGGCGCATGTCATACCCCCACACAAATGCTTTGCCTCCTCCAAGCTCTTGGCTCCAAAACCCAAGTTATTCTTTCCTCTTCTGCACTGTCACTACCCAAATAGCTTTTACTCTCTCGTTTTTATTTTGTCTTCTCTCTGCACAAGCTATTTCCTGACATCCACTTTAACAAAGCTTTATGCAAGCATCCCTAGAAGTTACACATCCCTTATCCAAAATGCTTGGGACCAGAAGTATTTCACATTTTGGAATATTTGCATACACATAAGGTAATCTTGGTTCAAGATCCAAGTCTAATCACAAAATTCATTCATGTTTCACAGACAACTGATACTCCTAGCAATAGTTTAAGTAAATTGGGGCACGAGACAAAATTTCATGGTGTAGACCGGTGTGGCATCAAGTGGGTACTGGAAAGTTTCAGATTTTTATAGGGCCTGTGACAGACACCACATGGGTGCCTGTTCATGTCCCAGTTGTACAACTTCCAATCCAGCTCCCTGCTAATGCTCCTGGGAAAGCAATGGAAAATGCTCCACATTCTTGGACCCCTGCACCCACATGGGAGACGTGGAAGAAGCTCTGGCCCCTGGTTTCAGTCGGGGTCACTCCTAGCCCTTCAGGCCACTTGGGGAGTGAATCAGCAGATGAAAGGTCTCTCTGTAACTGTGCCTTTCAAATAAAAATTAAAATGAAAAGTTAAAAGGTTTCAAATTTTACAGCATTTCAGATTAGGAATGCTCAATCTATATATAGTTTCCCCATCTCATATCTTCTTACAGAGAGGGGTATAATGTAGGGCTAAGAGCTTAGATTCCAGGTTTGTGGGTTCAAATCCTGGCTCTATCACTTTACAGACATGGGACCCTGGAGAAATCATTTAACCTCAGATGTCAGTTTCCTCAGTAGTAAAATATAGGATAGTAACACATTTTAATACATTTGGCTTCCCCAAAATATTGGACCTAATACCCGAAACTTTCACATTCTCTCATAATGTCCCTTCTGGTCGATCCATCTAGATGAACTGCTCCATTAAAACAGACCTTCTGAGGGTCAGCATCATGGCGCAGTGGGTAAAGCTGCCTCCGGTGATGCTGGCATCCCACATGGGCACCAGTTCACACTCCAGCTGCTCCATTTCTGATCCCAAGCCCTGCTAATGGCCTAGGAAAAGCAGCGGCAGATGCACCAAGTGTTTTGGGCCCCTGCCACCCACATGGGAGAGCTGGACAAAGCTCCTGGCTCCTGGCTTTGGTCTGGCTCAGCCCTGGCCTTTACAACCATCTGTGTAGTGAGCAGATGGAAGATCTCTGTCTCTACCTCACTCTCTTAAACTCTGACATTCAAACAAATAAATAAATAAATCTTGTAAAACAATAATAATAAAAACATAACTCTCTCTCTTCAGCTTAGAGGGGACTGCCACCCAGTGTTCCAATCTTTCATTTTCATTCCAATGTCTAATATGCTACAACTGGGTTTAGAAGTCTGAGAAACAGACAGTAATTTAAATAACCAGAATAACACACATCAGCCCACTATCTAATCTTATCAGAGGTTAATTTTAAGTAGGCTGAGTCTTTTAATACAAGAGCATTGACTTATTTATAACAGAACTCTCCCAGTTCTCAGGAAAGGGTCTATTTGTTATAGTCTTTCTATACTCCAATAATAGCAAACCCAAAATAAACTTCAATATCTACTCACAGGGGGGAAAAATCTAGTTCCAAGAAATAATCTCTGCCTGATGTCTGAAGGCAGAGGTCAGCACTCTTAAAGAGCAGAAGACAAGGGGCCATGACCTTTCTTATCAGTCTGATCTGGGGCTTTGGATGAGCATGTGCGCAGGCAGAGGCTTCACTTCCATCTCCCGGACCCTGCCAGACACAGGGCCTCTGCAGCACGCCCAGGAAGGTTTAACCCTGTAAAGGCACATGTCCACACTGGGACAGCAGAAGGTGACACCAAGGGCACTGTAGATCTGGAGAACTACGGAAAACTCAAGGGGTTCCTCATATGTGAAGCCCCATTCACTGTCCTGTTAGAGCCCACAAGGGATTATACAAAAACATTCGACCTTGGAGTTTCATGGTTCAGCTAGCTGAAGAGTGCCAATTGAGCACACACAGAAGTCAGCAAAAGCCCTAATCAAGCAATATTAGAATTCTAGCGTGTGGTCTTGGGCTGTGGATTTTGACCATAATCTAATATAGATGTCAGGAAGCTGCAGTTTGACCACACACTGAAAAATGAATGAGTAAATTAATCAAAACTTGGTTATACCTTGAAGTGTCCGATAGACCAGGAACTCAATAGCTGGGATGTGGCTTTTACACCCACATCCCAGGTACCTAGCCTGAGGGGCGACACATGACCAGAGAAAAATGAATGTTGATTAAGTAAAATAGTAAAAGGCTCAAGCAGAACACAGGGCTTCAGAGATAATGGTGCCTCTAAAACTAGTGAGGAAGTAGTCAGTCTTCCCAATTGCCCCAAGATAGTCTTTCTGATTCTTGGTTGCAACTATGTGAATGCTATTACCCTGACCTTTCTAACCTGACCCCTCCCTAATACTGCACATCAACTGGTTCCCTTCTGTCCCTTCTAACAAATCCAAACACAATACTGCTAACAGTAGAAAATCCCAGATCTCCAATTTTATTTCTGCCTTTTGAAATGTAGCATATTATAGCACTGAAAAGTATGGACTGGAAGCAAAGACTGCCTAGGGTCACAGCCTAGCTCCACCCTGTGACTTTGGGCAAGTGTCTCAATGGCAGAATGAGAGATCATGGGTAACCTCTATCCTAGGGTTGTCAGAAGTATCAAGAGAAGCAGATATTCATAAAACATCTGAAGTAGTACCTGGCACATGGTAAGCATTTAGTAGGTGTTAGCTAACACAGGTATGGGTCACAACCCCAAGGGAAATCCCATTTTGTTACCAGGAATAGGGATTCTCTTTCTCTAGGATTAATGGATACTCACATTCCAGATATACTGACTAGCTACAGCACAGATGGGAAACTTCAGCTGCAACTGCACTTACCCAGAGAAGAAATGATGGCTAAGCTACAAAGGAGGTTTGTAATTTAGGAAAATTCTTCAATATCTTTAGTATTCTGAATCCTGTATCACTGCTCCATTAAAATGAACTGCAGAGTAGAAAATTAAGGAAAAACTTGTACTTGCACAAGAAACTATGGAAGGATGATATCCGCACGCTAGAAGTTTCAGGATACTTTTTATTATTTGGGGTCAGATGAGACAAATTTGAAGAAAGGCCAATTAGACTAATGATGTCAACAAGCTGCCTTTTCCTGGCGGTAAAATGCCTGGAGGAGATTTCAACAAAGCCCCATGCACAGTGCCCAATTCAGAGGGAGGGGTGATGGGAAGAGGCGGTCACACCTACCTATTCCCACTGGGTGACACCACAAGCCGACAGCACAATGAACAAGCATACAACAACAGGGCTGGCATGCAGACCAGCGCCTAAGGCAGGCAACTGCGCCCAGACAAGAAGGGGACACTGTCCGATCTCCAGGATCTCACACAGATCAGAGCACCCTGCTGCCAGTGCCTCCAGCCCACACATTCCTCGGCGGCTGCACTTCTGAGACAGCACAGTGCAGGATAACAGCTATGGTTTTCTCTTCTGCTATTTTTTTTGGACTGAAATATTTGCAAAGGAATCTTATCATATCTGATAGAGAAAGACTCCATATCTCATTCCTCAACTCCAGATAAGCATAGCCCTGCCTCTATAAATATGAACCGACAAACGGCACGATCCAAATGAAAAGCTCCAGCCGCCCAGAAGAAGGCCAAGTTCTTTGAGGAATCACGGCCCATTTGTTCCTGCAGAACAGGAAACCAGACAGGTTTTCTAATATGTGCTTTCAACCAGATTCAGAAGAAAAATGTGTCTATGGAATGGCTTTAGAGAACAATCTGGAATCAGTGGAGATGCCAAATTTAGAATGCTTTAGAAGCAATGAAGAACAGATTGAGTTAACTAGAAAATCCGCAGTTAACGTAAAACACAATGGGACTGGCCCTGTGGCGAAGTAGGTTAAGCTTCCGCCTGCGGTGCCAGCATCCCATATGGGTGCCAGTCGGAGTCTCACAGCGGCTCCTCTTCCAATCCAGTTCCCTACTAAATGGCCTGGGAAAGCAGTGGAAGATGGCCCAAGCGCTCAGGCCCCTGCCCCCACACAGGAGACCCAGAAGAAGCTCTTGGCTCCCGGCTTTGGATCAGCCCAGCTCCAGCCTTTGCAGCCATTTGGGGAATGAAGCAACAGGTGGAAGATCTCTCTTTCCCTCTCTCTGTAACTTTACCTCTCAAATAAACAAATCTTAAAAAAATAAGAAAATAGAAGAAAAGCTTACCTCAAAAGAAAAGTAAAAATGGAGATAAAAAAGAGAGGAAAAAAGATAAGATAGAGGGACCTAGGAAGTATATGACATAGGAAACTCAGGAAAATTTAAAAAATAAAAGACATACCAAAAGTACCCTGAGCTACAGAAAAGGTTTGCCTGGAGAGTTAAAGGACTCTTCAAGCAGTAGTTTGAATTAGTTGGGGGTAGGAAAAGGCAGAGAAAGACCAGTATTTTGAGATATAGCTTGGTAACTTTTATTTTAGTTTGAAGGGTAAAGGAAAAGTCCCATTGGTCTCCAGATAGAAGACAGGTTACTTTCCAAGGCTCCCGGATCAGGCTGGCTTACATTCCTCTCCACCAAACACCAGAAGACAGCAGACCACCATGGGCGACTTCTGAAAAGAACCAAGGAATTACCCAACAGTCTGTCCTGGCAAGCAGCCCTTCACCTGCAAAGAAATAGAAGGACATCTGCAGAGGCCAAGCGTGCTCCCCTAAATGCTCCTTTACAAATTCACACACACTCAGACTAACTGGGCACAAAGTAAATAAAAATAAGAAACCAGGTGGGTGTTCGGTGCAGCAGTTCGAGGCACGCCATGCCTGAATACCTACGTTCGAGTGCCAGCTCTGCTTCTGAATCCAGCCTCCTGCTAATACGCACCCTGGAAGGCAGCAGCGACGGCTCCAAGTACTTGGCTCTCTGCCACCCACAGGGGAGAGCCGGAAAGAGTTCCTGTTTCTTGGCTTTGGCTTGGCCCAGCCCTGGCTATTTCACCTATATATTTCACCTATATATTTCAGCTATATATTTCACCTATATATTTCAGCTATCTCACTGCTGAGTGAGTCAGCAGATGGAAAATCCCTCTCTCTCTCTCTCTCTTTCAAGTAAAATAACAAATTAGAAACAAATTTGTAGTAAAACAAAAAGCCAAGAATCTGGAAATTTGGACTGATGTAAATGCTACAAAGCAAAAGTAGTAAACCCTTTGTTCGTATTTTATGAAAATGTAAAATAAACTTGGAACTTGAAAATAAAGATGTCGTCACTTGATAGTGAACATCCAAACAGCATTTCAAAATGTAAGATGTAGCATTTTCCTCCAATTCCCCTTCCTTACCTCAGGAACATTCTACTGAATGGTGTGATCTGCTCAGAAAGAATGACAGCTCTTAATCCAGATAATTCAATGATTTCTCATACTACTTTTACAACTAAACTGTTCTCAAGAGCTTGCTCTAAGCCTTGATGCTAGTACTACTTTCCATAACTTGTCCCAAATCCTTCAAGTCCAGTGTCAATTCCCAAGCTTTACTGTCAGCATACAATACGCTGTCTTAGGATTACTTGTGTTTTTATCTCATGTCTGAATTGTTCTATGTTTTACTCTGTACCAGCCACAGGACTTGGCACACAATAGGGATTTTGTATTTTAAACAAAATCAGAAAAAAAAATCTTATAAAGTTTTTCATGAAACAACAAAGAACTCTTGCCCTTCTCGTTGTTATCTCAATGTGTTCAAAATTAATTAAGATTTTATATAGACTTTTATGTAAACACTCTAATTTAACCTAAATTTTCACATCCTTATTAAAAGGCCTTCCAAGGCCTGTCCACGACAGGAATTTTAGGCCAGCCAGGAATCAACAATACTTGCATTTTTCCCATATACTGCAATGCGCAGTCTGAATCTGTCTCCCTTCCCTCTACAAGACAGGTTAAAAGCCTCATGCCACAAAGACCTCCTCTGAGGATTAAATAAAAAAAGAATTAAAGGGACTGGTGTCATGGCACAGCAGATTAAGCCACTGCCTGTAATGCAGGCTTCCCATATGAGCACCAGTTCAGGTCCACTTTCGATCCCGCTCTCTGCTAATGTACCTGGGAAAACAGTGGAAGATGACCCAAGTTCTCGGACCCCTGCCACTCACAACAGTCCTGGCTGTTGTGAACATATGAGGAGTGAACCAGTAGGTGGAAAATCTCTCTCACTCTCTGTCTCTCCCTCTCTCTCTAAAACTCTGCCTTTCAAATTTAAACAGTCACTGAATAAAGAGCCTTGCACATATTAAGCACTAAGTACGTGTTTGCTGTTACCAAGACCACTGGCATCACACACCTTGTACTGCACTGGGCCATGGGAGTGTCACAGGAAATTAGGCTGTAGACAGTGTCCTAACCCATGGAGCCCACAGGCTAACCCTGGCTTATACAGACAAAAAAGCTCCAGACCTCCCCTGCCACCGTTCCCCTGCCTACTAAAACTCCATCTGGATTTGTTGAAGTCTAGACCCTTAAATAAACTCTGTAATATTAATTTCCCCGAAACACTTCAATTACTCCAATAAATTACAAAATAGGATAGATTAATAGCAGTTGGAGGTGCTTTTTCCAAGTTAAGAGTGTTCACATTTCCTAGTCTTCAAGATGAAGCCTAGAGCATAATCCTTAAAGTTACTGGGAAGATTTATATTGTAATGCAGGCGTTCTTCCAAATTACCACATGCATTTATAAATGCCAAATAGTATTTAGGACATGCAGTTGTGGAAATAGAAGCCAGATTGTGGGATGAAGTAATAGTTATTAGGTCGAGTAAGTGAAAAACACGAAAAACTTTCATGTTCACAGAGATCATGAGAAAAGTAAAAAATCTTCAATAATTAAGGGTATAAGACACTGAAAATGTCAAAGATATGACACAAGTATACAATGGTACTTCCAAAAGTCCACATAAGATAGAATTAAAAGACAGGTTTATTTTGTTTCAAATGAATTTTGGAATCTATGCATAGTGCTTTCACAGTACACATTTTTCATAAACTTTTGAAGATCCTCATATGTATGAATTTCAAAATTTTTTGTATCAAATAAAACTTTTGATTCTATTCACATTTTAAGTACCTTCCTAGTCTAACTTCACAATAAGTTTAATAATATAATTTCTTCAAGAAACATTTTACATAAGTAAACAAGATTCATGGAAGTTAGAAAATTTAAAAAATAAAGTTAGAATCATTTTAAAAAATCACTTTTAGAACTGTCACTCAAGAGTAAGATTTTTCTGTGATGATAGCAAATGTGTTGCTCTATCATCTGACTTTTCTCACCAGGTAACACAAGCTGAACATTTTCCAGACAGTTACATCAAAATGTTTATGCACATAGAGAAATGGGCATCTAAGTTGTCACCAGGTTTCCATGAGCAGGAACAGCTCTACCTTGAACACCCCTGAGTAGCCACGTCTGTGCAGGGTTGTCTAATGCATGAACACTGCTGGAATCTTCCTAGGCTGCCAGCGAATGCTCCAATTCATATACTTACAAGTGTTTTAACCCTTCTAGTCACTAGTGATGTCACAACATAAGTGCTTTTCCTTTTATTAAAATGCTAAGCATCCATGATCACTCTGGAATGACTTCTAAGGCACCAGCGTTAGAGATCAACAGCCACTAAGTGGGTCACCTTTGAAAAAAGTTGGGGTCATGAACCTCCTCTGAAGTTACTAAAAGGTAACTGAGCCAGCCCTACCAACACCAGCCTCCTGGCCTGTAGTAGAATAAGGCAGGGGGACAGGAACCAGAGTCCCTCTGTGTTCGTCTGAACCTGAGAGAAGGAAAGAACTGGAAACGGGAGGAGGGAGGTACAGCAGGGAAGCAGCCAACACACCCACAGCTTGAGGGGACTTCCTGAGAGTCAAACAGGCATCATGTCACAAAGCCTGGCGTCAACCAGCTTTCTGGTATCCTAACCAAGATGATGATCCCAGGTAAGAGAACATCTGCAGTAAGAGGGTCCTGGGAGGGCAGAGAAAGACACAGCTAGAAGCCAAGCCCCACGGACAGAGAGGGAGATGCAAAACACTCTCTGGGCTGCAGAAACAAACAGCACCAGCCAACAGAAAGGCAGCTGCCAAGATCAGGAAGAGAAGAGCACCTATACCCAGCTGAGTACAGAGTCACCTTCTCTGTCCCCAACACCAGGGAAGGCAGGTGGACTCTAAATGAGGAAGAGACAGGAGGACCTAACGTGCAGAATAGTCCATCTTGCCTCATACTTCAGATGCTTCATGACAGGGTCAGGCTGTACTGGAAGAAACAAAACAGACTGACAGCAAGGTTGAGATCGAGTTTTAGGACTGGATTAGACTCTGCAGAGTTGTGAGAGTGATACATTATGAAGGGACAAGAAGTGGCATGACTGAGGACTGCAAATGTAGAGAAATAAAGATAACTTCCAAATAAATCCATTTCAGTAAATCAATTCCATTTTGAGTATTTAAGATTCAGGGCCAGTGCTGTGGTATAGCATGTTAAGGTGCCATCTACAGTGCCAGATATGGGTACTGCTTCAACTCCCAGCTGCTCCACTTCCAATCCAGCTCCCTGCTAATGCGCCTGGGAAAGCAGAGGAAGATGGCCAAAGCACCTGGGCCTTTGCACTCATGTCAAATCCTGGAACAAGCTCTTGGCTCCTGGCTTCGGTCTGGTTCAGCCCTGACCATTGCAGTCATTTGGGGAGTACACCAACAGATAGAAGATGTCTGTCTGTCTGTCTGTCTATCTCTCCCTCCCTCCCTCCCTCCTTCCCTCTCTGTAACTGCCTTTCAAATAAAATAAAATTTTATACACACACACACACACACACACACACACTTAAGGTTCAATAGGGGTGTTATAACACTCTCATAAACCTAGGTTCAGATGCTGGTTTGGATCTCTCATTCATTCATTCATTCATTCATATTACTTGACTAAGCATCATCTATGCGCTGGACAGACCACGAACAAGGCAGAGAAAGCCCCGTGTTCCAGGATGCTAAATTCCAGGCATAGGTGTAATTATGAGAAACTTCCTGAACCTTCTATGCCTCAGATTCTTCGAGACTCTTGTTATCTCCCCTTTAATTAACTTGTAAAAGTCATGGAATTGAAATAGAATCAAACAATGGTTTTTCTTTGCTTTTCTGTAGCAACATCCACTTCAGACAAAAACAGCTGAACAGCTTGTGTTTCAGAAATGCGAGCACAAACCATATGAAGGTTTCTAAACACAGAGAAGCTACTGCCGCCTCTCTGAATAGAGTGAGGGTAAATGGCCGTGGGAGGAAACCAGTAATAGTCTGCCTTGTGTGTCAGTTAAAGCCTTTCATCCTAGATGCAGTGGGGAGAAATTTTCTAAGTACACACACACACACACAAATTTATACTAGACTTTAAAATATCAAGCAGTGTAAACGTTTTTGCACAGTGCCTGGTAAGAGCCAGTACTTTCACTTGTAATACATGTCTTGGTCAGGTGAGCGATGCAGCAATGCATCAGGGCCAAGTGCTACTGCTGTCTACATACATTACCAAGTCCATGGGCCATGTCTTTCTGGTTCATTGCAGAGAGTAAAACCTCTCCTAAGTACTGGGCCATGGGCTTCAGCTCAGCACCCTGGCGGAGGGGAAAGAGAGCCCCACACATTCCCCAGGCATGAACTTCTCTGGCAGCGGGGAAGCCCCAGTGGAAAGCTGGCTATCCTTGGCCACGAGCCTGCTGACCAGCCCCATGCTGGCTCTGTGCCACTACTCTTCACTAACTTGTCCCAAGAGGTTACCTCCATTTCCGGGGCCTGTGAGTGCATCCCTGCCAGGGCCTCAGAAAACTGATAACTGATGCTGGAAGGTGGATGGAATTGCTTAATTAACCTCTCCCCAATCCCTGCAGGCTCTTAGGACAATCTCTGCAAATGTCCGTTGGTACAGCAAGGTCCTGGCCACCTGCAGCCTTCTAGAAGCCCAGGCCAGGCAACAACGCTTGTCTGCTTTGCATGAGAACCTGCTTCTCCCAGTCAGAGCAATTGTAGGGCTCCCAAATGTCCACCAAAGAGGACTTGAGATGACAATGTTGACAAGGAAAGTTTACCAGAGTAGAGCAAAGGCAGCATGCATTTCATTAAGTCATTTTTTCCTAAACTAGTTAGGAGACACTGCCTGTTATTTTTGCAGAAGAGAAACACTCAGGTAGTTGAATGCCAAGAAACTGGAAAATGGAAAAGCAATGTGTAAGAAAGGCAACTGTGCCAACAGCCTCCTGGCTGGAAACACAAACCTTCATGGGCAAAAGTAGCAATGCTATTTCCTCTGTTTCTACAATAAATACATACGTACGTAGCTAAACAAATAAAGGAGCAAAGGTACATATTGCAAAATAATTCACCAGTCCCTTAAAATATAAAATAAAGCCTTGACGATATTAGATATTACTTTGTGGGATGCTGCTTGGGATGCCGGCCACCCCTCTCAGAGCGCCTGGGTTCAAGTCCAAGTTCTGCTCCTGGTTTCAGCTTCCTGCTAGTGCAGACCCTGAGAAGCAGCAGACGACTGCTCAAGTACTCAGATCCTTCCCATCAATGTGGGAAAACTCTGTAGATTTTCTAGCTTCTGGCTTCAGCCTGGCCCATATGCAACTTCTGCAGGCATCTGGGGAATGAGGCAGCAGATGGGAGATTGTGTGTCTGTCTCTCTCTTTCAAATAAAAATTATGAAATAAATAAAAATTTAAAAGACATTACTTTGTTAGACAAAGTGCCTCTGTTTTAGATAAATTATGTAGTTTAAATACCTGCATATGTGAATATTTTCTCAATTCATGAGATTACATATTTTTATCTATTTACTTTAAGGTTGTAAAAATAAAACATAACCCCATAAAAATTATTAGACAGAGAAAAGGAATACCCACACCCATAACTGGATATTCTCTTAAATTCTGTCTTATTTCCTGTCAATTTCCATAAATATCCCTTTTCTGATCTTCCTCCTGCTTTTTTTATTGCTAAGGCAACAATCGCATCCTTGTGGGGTAACAAATGGTTATTTTCTGAGATACATAGTTATTTTGTAGGATGCAAAGTTGTTTTCTAGGATAAAAGTTTTTTTTTTTTAACAAAATTTAATTAACAACGTTACTTTGTTAACATTTAAGATATTTTTCTCAAAAGTGATATAAGGAATATAGGTAAAAACATATCTGAGCATATTGTTATTAAAAGTATTATCAGGCAATACTGCTTTCCATATAAGACAGCAGCAGGGGTGAGCACTGTGGGGCAGTGGGTGAAGCCCGGTTCGGGACACCTGCATCCCGTATCAGACTGCCTGGCTCCACTCTGTCTCTGATGTAACTTCCTGCTCATGTGACTGGGAAGGCCCAAGGAAGGACACAGCTCTTGGACTTCCATACGATTCCATATACACTCGTACTTCTCTGCCATCCACATGGGAGACCTGGAGAGTTCCTGGCTCCTGGCTTTAGCCTGGCCCTGCCCTGCCTGTTAGAGGCATCTGGGGATCGAATCAGTGATAGATCTGTCTCTTCCTCTGTCATTCTTTCAAATAAATAAATCAAAAAAAGACACCAGCCAAGTATGAGGACACTGGATATCATCACTGTTGAAAACGTTTAGGATTATATAAGGAGGAGTACTTTTTATTATGTAAATATTTATGCAAACACTGCTACTCTTTACTATGTAAATATTTAAACATACCTTACTGTAGATAGAATAATTTATCATCCAGCTTCAATGACTATCAACTGGTACCAGTCTCCTGTCCTCTACACATCTGTGCCCCCTCACCAGATCATCTTAAGTATACCCCACATGAGTAAACATTTCCTAGATATCAAGAGACACTAAGAACTACTTTTTAAAAAATGAGCACATTGGCCGGCGCCGTGGCTCAACAGGCTAATCCTCCGCCTTGCGGCGCCGGCACACCGGGTTCTAGTCCCGGTCGGGGCGCCGGATTCTGTCCCGGTTGCCCCTCTTCCAGGCCAGCCCTCTGCTATGGCCCGGGAGTGCAGTGGAGGATGGCCCAGGTGCTTGGGCCCTGCACCCCATGGGGAGACCAGGAAAAGCACCTGGCTCCTGGCTCCTGCCATCGGACGAGCGCGGTGCGCCGGCTGCAGCGCGCCGACCGCGGCGGCCATTGGAGGGTGAACCAACGGCAACGGAAGACCTTTCTCTCTGTCTCTCTCTCTCTCACTGTCCACTCTGCCTGTAAAAAAAAAAAAAAAAAAAAATGAGCACATTAGCACATAGCATCCACTGATGCCTTTATATATCAAACAGGCAATTCACGTCCAGATTTTCCCAATTGTCTCATGAAACTTTCCTGGTCTGTGAGGCAGGATTTGAAAAGGTCACTGCACTGTAACTGGTGGCTCCATCTCATCTCACCAGTCTCTTAATCAACAGATTTTCCTTCGCTTCCTCTTTTTTCAGTGTATGAGGCGCGAATGCTCCAGGCTTTCTCAAGCTCTTGTTTCTTACTCTGTATCTCATCATGCACTTACCATGTTTCTCTCTTGACTATACTTCCTGTAAATCAGCAGAATCCTGATCAGACTCAAGTCCAGTCGCTAGGCAACAATAAATATTTCCCAGGAGGCACAAAATAGCTGGGTGTTTCACTGACTCTCTTCTGTAAATTAGTCAGGTCCTCAGGGTTTTGTTAGTTTTTTCCTTTGTATTTTAAATTTTTCATTATAAAAAACTTTCAGGAAAGTTTCTCTCTCATGTCGGAGAGTCTATTCAAGTTCCAGCTCGTTCGCTTCTGATTCAGCTTCCTGCTAATGTGCCTGGGAGGCAGTGGAGGATGGCCCAAATTTTGGGCTCCAGCCACCTACAGGAGAGATGTGGGTAGAAATCCAGGCTCCAGTTTTGGCCTGGCCCAGCCCCAACTGTTGCTGGTATTTTGGGAGAGTGAACCAGCTAATGGAGGACCCCTCTTTCTATCTCTGTCATTCTGCCTTCAAATAAATTAAACAAATATATATTAAAAAAAAAAAAAAAAACAGGCAAAGACTTCTTGGAAAAGACCCTGGAGGCCAGGCAGTCAAAGCCAAAATTAACATTTGGGATTACCTCAAATTGAGAAGTTTCTATACTGCAAAAGAAACAGGAAAGTGAAGAGGCAACCGACAGAATGGGAGAAAATATTTGCAAACTATGCAACAGATAAAGGATTAATAACCAGAATCTACAAAGAGATCAAGAAACTCCACAACAAAAAAACAAACAACCCACTTAAGAGATGGGCCAAGAACCTAAATAGACATTTTTCGAAAGAGGAACTCCAAATGGCCAACAGACACATGAAAAAATATTCAAGATCACTAGCAATCAGGGAAATGCAGATCAAAACCACAATGAGGTTTCACCTCACCCCAGTCAGAATGGCTCACATACAGAAATCTACCAACAACAGATGCTGGAGAGAATGTGGGTAAAAAGGGACACTCACCCACTGCTGGTGGGAATGCAAACTGGTTAAGCAACTATGGAAGTCAGTGTAGAGATTCCTCAGAAACCTGAATATAACATACAACCCAGCCATCCCATTCCTTGGAATTTACCCAAAGGAAATTAAATTGGCAAATAAAAGAGCTGTCTGTACCTCAATGTTTATTGTAGCTCAGTTCACAATAGCTAAGACCTGGAACCAACCCAAATGCCCATCAACAGTAGACTGGATAAATAAATTATGGGACATGTACTCCACAGAATACTATACAGCAGTAAAAAAAAAAAAAAATGAAATCTGATCATTTGCAACAAAATGGAAGAATCTGGAAAACATTATGCTGATTCAATTAAGCCAGTCCCAAAGGGACAAATATCATATGTTCTCCCTGATCAGTGACAACTAACCGAGCACCAAAAAGGAAACCTGTTGAAGTGAAATGGACACTATGAGAAACAGTGACTTGATCAGCTCCTGTCCTGTCAAGGAACAACTTAATACTTTATCCTTTTTAGTATTTTTTTTTGTTCCACTTAATACTATTGGTTGAACTCTTTAATTAACAGACAATTATTCTTAGGTGTTTACATTTAACTGAAAAGTGATCCCTGTTAAATAGTGGTTACTCTTCAGTCTACCTGAGATGCCCAAATCCCATATGGGAATGTCTGATTTGAGTCCTGGACCTTCCAGCTTCCTACTGATGTGCACTCTGGGAGGTAGAACATGATGGCTCAAGTTCTTGGGTCCCTGCCAATGACACGGGGGACCCCAACTGAGTTTTGGGCTCCCGGGCATGGCCTGGCCCAGCCCAGCCCAGCCCCCCAGCTGTTGTGGGCATTTGGGGAGTGAGCCAGCAGATGAAGGATCTCTATCTCCAGTTCTCTTTCTGCTTTTCAAATAAAAAAATGAAAATAAATTTTTAAAAATATTATAACTAAAAAGTTTAAGAATAATTCTTTAGTATCAAACAGCGGAACAATAGTCATACTTTATAGCTGAGCTATATTTTGGTGTTCTCTTTTAACTTATAACTGATTATTGGTGACCATACTCTGCCCGTTCAGTCACTATCTGTATGTTAGCTTCCAATGCCTCCTGCTTATCTTGTTTTTGAGCTGAAAGGCTTACAATAAAAAAGAATGGCAGCAATTTTTGCTGCAAGAATGTTCTCAGCCTGCACACAGCTACTGACAAAGGAAGGGATGAGATGTCTACTCTCCAGACACTCCAATACCCGATCAATTTAACCTTTCTCATGTACTCCTACACTTGATCTTAGCCAAAAGGCCGAGAAGCGATTCTCATGTACTCCTAAGTGCACCTCGCGTCTCCTCTTGCTTACAAGCTCAGGATGTCTCCCCTTCCTTCACAGATGTATGAATATTCATTCTATGTCTTTCTACTTCCCCTAAGTAATCCTCACTGTTAATTACACTCAGGTCTTCTACACCCAGAAAGCTTCTTGGGCTTTATAAAGCCAGAACTTATTGCCATGACCCTGAAGTCACAGGCACTGATAGAAAGGACAGTGCTTTGTAATGGTGATGCAGTTTCAACTCATCTGACCCCTTTAGTTCAGTTTATCACCAATGAAAAATTCCTTTTAGAGAAAGGTTTTAAAGCTGCCACTTGGTTTTAAGGCTCACTAAATAATTAGGATGCTAATTAGTTTCTATGAAGGAATGAAAAGTAGGGACTAATTTAAATCATAGTGAACTTGGCACTTTTTTTTTCCTCCCTCAGGTTCTTTAACAGTTACCAGCGCAACTTAGAGAGACCAGGTCCTTTTAAAAGAGCACATTTATGGAGCACAGGCTTGGTTACCTAGGAGATCTCGCCTTGCCATTCCTCCGGAGCTGTCACCTTAGAAAAGCAACTTCAATTTAACAGATGGCCAGTTTTGTAAGCCTCAATCCAGTGGACAGTAGGAAGAACAGAAGAAAAGTAAAACCCAAATACCACCACTACTGTAGCTCTAGACTTTTTTTTAAAACACAGGAATTCCCATGGTAGACAAGTACAGTTGTGATGCAAAGGCCCAAGGAAAACTAAGCTCCAAGTCAAGTCATCCAGGTGGAAAAACAGACCAGGCAATTTAAGAAACAAATGTTCGAGAGTGTTGCATGTTGCAGGTATGTGTAAATAAACACCAGTGCGCAGCCTCCGTCACACTCCATGCTCACACAGGGGGCTCCAAAACACTCATGGGAAATGTGTATCATGAAAAAACTATGCACGCATTTCAAAATTGTTTTTCACTGAAATAAACGTATCTTTTAATTCTATTTTCCATTAATTGGCTAAAGTATACTCATTTTATCAACTGAAATTTAGAAATAATGAGTACATTACAACATAATGTAGGGTCAACACACATATTAAAACAAAAGATTTGGGGTGGGCTTTGTGGTGCAGTAGATGAAGCCACAGCTCGGGATGCCTGCATGCCATATCAGAGTTTCTGGGATGGAGTCCTGCTTCCACCTCTACTTCCCATCTAGCTTTTTGCTAATGTGCCTGGGAGGCAGCAGACAATGGCTCAAGTACTAAGTCCCTGCAATCCATGTGGGAGGCCTGAATGGAGATCCTGGCTCCTGGCTTGGGCCTGGCCCAGCTCTGGTTGTTGTGGGCATTTGGGGAACGAACCAACAGATGGAAAATACAGCTCTTTTCCACTGCCTTTTAAATAAATTAAAAGTGAAGAAATAAACACTAAAAAAGATTGACAGAACCAAATGAGGTTACACACGTAAATGCACATCATTAACAGCAGCAATTAAAATTGTTCTTTTATTAAATCATCTTCTAAAACCCCATTGTTCTTACAAAGTGAGTCCAGACAACCACACTTGGCATCTGACAAGTATTGGCTAATGAATGAGTCAAGTTGCCGCTGTAGGTTATGGTGCCCAGTTCTTTGGTTAAACACAAGTCTAGAAGTTGTTGTAAAGAAAGGCCTTTTATAGATGTGATAACATTTAAATCAGTGGTCTTTGAGTAAAGAAGACCACTGTTCATAACGCAGGTGAGCCTCATTCAAACTGCTGCAGATCACAAGAGAACAGACTTACATCCCTGCTCCAGGAAAGAAACTTTGGAGACTGGCATTGTGGCACAATGGGTTAAGCCACCACTTGCAATGTTGGCATTCCACGTTGGAATCCCAGTTTGAGTGCTGACTATTCTGCATCTCATCCAGCTTCCTGCTAATGTGCCCCTAAAGACAACAGACGATGGCCCAAATATTTGGTCCGCTACCACCCAGGGGAGAGGCCAGGGTGGAGTTCATGGCTTCAGGCAGGCCTAAATCTAGCTATTTGCAGCAATTTAAGGGGTGAGCCACTGGATGGAAGAACCATGTCTCTCTCTGTCGTTCCCTCTGTTCTTCTCTGTCACTCTGCCTTTCAAATAAATATATCAATGGAAGGGAGGGAGGGAGTGGGGGGGGAGGCTGCCTCTAGACTGTCTTAGGACTCAGATGTAACTCTTGTCTGTGTCACCAAACAGCCGTACAGATTTCAGATTTGCCAACCCCTAAAATTCAATGAGCCAATTCCTTTAGAATCAATCTCCACCATCTTCTCTCTCTTTAAGTACACAAATAACAACAGAGATACTTTCTAAGAAATGTGCCATTAGGCAATTTCATGGTTGTATACACATCATGGAGTGTACTAACACAAGCCTATATGGTATGGCCTATTACATACCCAGGGCTACAGAATACAGGCTGTCACATATGTGATCCATCTTTGACCAAAACATTGCTATGCAACACATAATTGTATAAACTTGCACAAACTGGTGATTTTGTTTCTCCAAAGAATTTTAATATACACCATCACCATCACTCTACAGTCGATGCCTAAAAGGGAAATCAAATTACTCTTGGTCAACTTTCGACCACATTAGAGTATGTAGCTTTACAAGTTTTCATTCAAATTGGACATGGTGTTAAATTTCCAAGTCTACATAACAAAATCCCACACTGGGTGGCCTAAACAACAGTATTTTACAGAAGTCCAAGGTCAAAGTGTCAGCAAATTGGTTTTCCCTGAGGCCTCTGCCCTTGGTTTGCCAACAGCTGCCTTCTCACTGTGTCCTCTCATGGTTTTGCTTCTGTGATAACATATCCTTGGGGTCTCTTCATATGCCCAAATTTCTACCCCCTCATAAGAACACTAGTGAGACTGGACTAGGGCCCATCCTAAGGACCTCGTGTTAACAACCCCCTTTAAAGGCCCTCTCTCCAAACACAGTTTACATGAAGCTCCTGCGAGCTGGGACCTCATCACAGGAATTCAGCATGGGGATACAACCCAGCCCATAGAGAGTCTAACAGGAAGGGTGTGATTTAACATAGGAATATCGACTTCACAGCACACATGACAGTCAGCTTTGTGTGGGCTGCACTCAGGGGAAGCTTTGCTCTAGAACAGGCAATGGTGTTCAAAGGAACCTGTAAATATATTTCGACACCGGTTGGCAGAGAAAATAAGAGGTGATTTTTAGTAAGAGCCCCAAGACCAAGGCATCCAGGCAGATACTCTGGTACAACGTTGTCACGTAGGCAATGCTTTGGATACCAGCTCAGTACAGAAGGCAGCATGGATTTACTTATTTGAACTTGGTTAATCATTATTCTCCCCACGGGCTGGATGGAAATACTAAAATCAGCTGCCAAATCCCTCTTGGGCCCCGGGGTAGGTATGATGTGAAAGCCTTGCAGATATCCATCAATAACATGCTGGGGACCACAAGCTGGTCAGAGTCCAGAAATGAAAGGCATCAGACAGGAGTCAAAGGGAGACGGGAATTCTAGCAGAAGACAGAGGGATGGGGGGAAAGGCGATAAGGTGACAAGGAAGAAAACAGAAAAGAGTTAAGAGCAAATGGAAGGAACAAAGCAGGAAAAGGTAGAAATAGGGAAAGAAAAAAACCTAGGCAGGTCTTTGAATCACTTCTCTCAGGGGAATACACTGCTCCTATCTCTAAGCGCAAAATAAACAAACAAACAAAAAAAGCTACACTTTTACATGCAAATCCTACATGTACATTATTCCCAAAAACTATTCTTCTTAATATCTCATACCCCCAATAGCCCAGGGAGACTTCATGAAACTAGTATTATTTTTATTTGATAGCTAAAAAGAACTCAGATGGGGCCATTGAAATGATGTTCACAGTCCACAAGCAATTCAGTATTTTACAGACTAACTCTACTCCATGGAAAACATAAAGGACCCCAGGTTTTCAGTCCATTGCCCTGCCCTTAAACCTCTAGCTCAAAGTGGGGTCTTTCAGAAGTTTATGGAAAATGAGGGGCCAGTGCCATGGCTCACTAGGTTAATCTTCTGCCTGAAGCACCCAAATCCAAAATGGGCACTGGTTCTCGTCCTGGCTGCCCCTCTTCTAGTCTAGCTCTCTGCTATGGCCTGGGAAAGCAGTGGAAGATGGCCCAAGTCCTTGGGCCCCTGTACCCACGTGGGAGACCAGGAAGAAGCACCTGGCTCCTGGCTTTGGATCGGTGCAGCTCCAGCCGTAGTGGCCATTTGGGGAGTGAACCAATGGAATGAAGACCTTTCTCTCTGTCTCTCCCTGTCTGTAACTCTCAAATAAAATAGAATCAATAATAAAATCTTTAAAAAAGTTTATGGAAAATGGATATGAGAAAAAAATTGTGTATTGATTTCAAAATATGGGGGGGAGGGGACAGAGCTAAAGAGAGAGAGAGCAAGATCTTTCTTCCACTGGTTCACTCCTCAAGTGGCTGTAGCAGTCAGAGTTGAGTCAGGCTGAAGCCAGGAGCCAGGTGCTTCTTCCTGGTCACCCACATGGGTGCAGGGGCCCAAGCACCTGGGCCATCTTTGGCTGCTTTTCCCAGGCCATTACAGGGAGCTGGATCAGAAGCAAAGCAGCTGGGACAGGAACCAGCGTTCATACGTGATGCTGCTGTATAGCCATCAGCACTTCCGGCCACACCACAATGCCTGCCCCACACTTCTTTTTTTTTTTTTTTTTTTTTTTTTTTTTTTTTTTTTTTTTACAGGCAGAGTGGACAGTGAGAGAGAGACAGAGAGAAAGGTCTTCCTTTGCCGTTGGTTCACCCTCCAATGGCCGCCGCGGTTGGCGCGCTGCGGCCGGCGCACCGCGCTCGTCCGATGGCAGGAGCCAGGAGCCAGGTGCTTTTCCTGGTCTCCCCATGGGGTGCAGGGCCCAAGCACCTGGGCCATCCTCCACTGCACTCCTGGGCCACAGCAGAGGGCTGGCCTGGAAGAGGGGCAACCGGGACAGGATCCGGTGCCCCGACCGGGACTAGAACCCGGTGTGCCGGCGCTGCAAGGCGGAGGATTAGCCTGTTGAGCCACGGCGCCGGCCCACACTTCTTTTTTAATTCCATTTTCCATGAACTTTTTGATGCACCCCTGCGACTAATCAAACTATGTGACTTAAAATCTATGTCTACTCCTTTTCTGCAAAAGTTCTTTCTGGCTTCAGCTCCAAGTTTTATAGTTTGTTTAGCTTACAGGATATCTCACTTTCACGCAAGCCCCGAGAGAAAAGTGATAAATAGGTAACTATTTACTAGGGAAAAAAACGGCCAAGGCAATACTATCAGGAAAAACTTATTGTTGACTCGAAGCCAGCTGTTTTCCTTCCCCTGTGACTTTCCAGAATCCTTTGCCCTCACATTTACAGGGAGTTCTAAGCAAACACTCAATTTCTCCCTATAATTATCTAAAGGAGGTTTTTTTTTTTTTTAATCTCAGAGGAAAATGTAATTGATGAATTTTTTAGTACTGGGGGCAAGGTGGGTGACAGGTAACACAGCTGTCTTCATGCAGATCAGGCTAGGCCATTAAGGGAAGGAAACCCACTCCCTGGCTCCCGGGGGGGGGGGGGCTACACCTCTGCCATCACCACCAGCAGGTACCATCCAGCACAGCCCAGGGAGGTCACTTACCAGCCGCACACTTCAGCCTGGCTTCGACATGAAAACTTAGGCTCCAGGTCAAAGCTGGAAAGTGATACCTGTTCTGGGACCAAGTTCAAAATCATGTCTTCTAGGCCTTGGCACCGGGTCTTGCGACCACAGTGACCCATGGCATGGCGATGCAGAACATTCTGGGAGCCCCTGTGCCTATAAGCTTGAAAACTGCTTATTACAAGGACAGATTGCATATTCCACCAAGAGCACAGCAAGCTTTCTGGTTCCCATACATTCTCCCAGAACGACCCTGCATCAAGCAGCAGTCTGTTTTTCTATCCTGAATGTAGGCAGACTCTGTGACCTTCTCCACTGCTGGAAGGCAGCAGAAGTGATGCTGTGTGACTTCTTAGGCGAGGCCATAAAAGGTGATGAGGTTTCTGTCTGGCTCTCTCTTGGGATGCTTGCCCTTGCAGCCCAGCTACTTGCACTGTGAGAAAATCCAGGCCACGTGGAGGGGAACGAGATGCTGCTCCAAACCCTCCAGTGAGGTCTCAGGTGACAGCCAGCATCAACCACCAGACACTGAACGAACAACAGCCAGCAGGTGATGGCATCCCCCGGCCTTCCATTCTCCGCAGCTGAGGTCCCACACATCACGGATCAGAAACCAGGTATCCCCACTGCACCCTATCCAGAGAATTGGTGGGTGATACATATTTGTTTTACACTACACTGAATGCAGGAGTCACTTGTTAAAGAGCCAGCTAACTAGAAGATACAACACAGCTTAGGTTAACATGCGGAGGCAGAAGGAATTAACTGCTTAATCTTGGTTTTGTACAATTCTGGCCTTAAGTCTGACATGGAGGTGGGGAAAGGCAGGCAGGGAGCAGAAATGAATATTTAAGTGTCTACTTCCTGTGTCAGACACTTACTCAAAGTGAAAAAAACTCAGTTTCTCCAAAGTTCCCAGGAAGTGAAAGGTGATCACCATTTGAGAGAGGAGGAGGTTGTAGCACAGAAAGGTTTAGGAGTTCATCCGAGGTCTTACTGATGGTGGTAGAGTCAAAATTTGATCACACATGTGCCTGACTCCAAAACTCACACACCTCCTATTCAACCAATGGCAGGAAGTGGGAGGCTACGGCTATGGCACTGGACTGGAAAGGTGGGGGCACTGCAGGGACCTCAGAGGGTAGGGTTGAGCGCATAAATCCATAGGGGCCCAGTCATTCTGTGTAATTTGCCACACAATTTTGATATTTAGTAAATTTCATAACACTTATAATTCAGATTTACTGAATACATAATTGATGTTGCTCATTTTGTGTCTTTTCAATCAACAGATGATAATAGAACAGCCACTAAAAGTTCAAGGTCCATGAAGTTCCTATATGTATGTTGGAATAAGGTTTTTATACTTAGAAATGTTGGGAACCTGGGCGGGTGGTGGGTGCGACAGGTTACATTGCCACCTGAGACACTGGCAGCTACTCTGCTCCAGATCCAGCTTGCTGTTGATGCACCTGGAAAGGCAGCAGGTGATGGCCCAACAGCTGTGTCTTCAGCTAACGATGACGCCAGCACTGGGCCTTCCCACTCCGCACACCAAGAGCCAGGGACAGTGATGGTGGGCGGAGAGACATGAGCCCTTCCCTGGCTCCCCCTTGCCTTGTCTTCATCCGTCAGGATGCCCTGCTGACCAAACAGTATGCTCTTCCTTCCGGAAAGCAGCTTAAAGTCGGGCCTGGAAGGATCTGGGTGCGTCACTGGGCCAAGGTCACTGCCCTTTCTGAGCAAAGGAGCAGACTCCATTCAGAGCTGTGCTAATGAGGAAAGAATGCCAGACTTCATGCTCCTCAGAAAAGCCTTCCTCAGACAGCAGACCCACAATGCAATGGGGGGGATACTGCTGCACAAATGCACTGCCAACCCCCATCCAGCCTCGGAAAAAGGGCCATGGCGGGTGGGGTTCATGCTCTCTCTTCTCTTCTCCCAGGGCGGGAATCAGAATTGACACCACTAAGAAAGCCTTGCCTGGGGACTACTAGTCTACCTTAGGACCATCCCTCCCCCACACTCCCTTGCTTTCCTTGAGCTCTTAAATCACTGCATTCCACAAGGATCTTTTTTTCTTCCCAAATTGGGGAGATGAAGGAGGAGAATTACAGTATCTAATGAAGTCACTCTGTGTCAAACAGCTAAGGAATTTCAACTCATAAAGCTGCATTTTATTAAAACTGGACCCACATTGTTTTTTTCCAAGTCTACATGGCTAGAGACTGTTTAGCTCTGGTGAAATGGGGAGAAAAGAAAATAAGAAATGTGCTTTTCAAAATCTTGATTCTCTTATTATCATTAACTTTAGGCATGTGAACAATTCAAAGACATTCTTTGTGGTAACTCTTTAAAATAAACATGGTCGAAAAATGAACCACAATGAAACACTGTTTAATTCATAAAGGAAGGGAGTGTGTGTCTTTTATCTTAAGAAGTGCACAACTAGACCCCTGGACATGCACACACACAACGCAGAATGTATAAAAAAGAACGTACATCTTTCAAATTCACCTATTGGGTGCCAGCGCTGGCTCAGAGAACATTCTGCACAGGTCGCGTCACAAAGTGCATGATGGGTGGCAGGAGGGAAGAGAAGCCGCAGCCAGAGGAGCCTCCTCTTTTACCCCCAGGAACTCCCCAAACTCCCCATCAGAGAAAGACACCCCTACTGATGCTTACCTGGTCGAACCAGGCTCTCTCCCCCCTTCCTCTCCAAGCAGGAGGAGAGCATGGAGAGGTAGAAGTAGGAGAAGAGATACTTAGAAAATTAAACTGCAAACTCATACTTAGGTAGTCACATGATAAAAGCTATTCACCAGAGGCCAGCATTTGGCATAGTGGTTAGCGAGCCACTTAGGATGCCCCCATCCCAGATCAGAGGGCCTGAGTCTGAGTCCCTGCTCTGCTCCAGTTCCAGCTTCCTACCAATGCTCATCGTAGGAGGCTGCAGTGATGACTCAGGTAGCTGAGTCTTGCCAATATGGGAGACCTAAATGGAGTTTTTGGCTTCAGCTGGACCTAGTCCTGGCTGTTGTGGGCATCTGGAAAGTGAAAAGTGGATGGACGATCTATCTCTCTGCCTTCCAAACAAATTAAACAAATATTTTAAAATAAAGCAGCTTTTCTTTAAAATAGCCTTTCTTAAAAAAAATGCTACTTCCCTTTTGACCTTCCCTAGTGGATTTTTCTAAATGGAGGCAGAACAAGGGACTTAGGGTGCAAGGCAATGGTCCCAGTGGAACAGAGTACAGCTGGGGAGCCTTGCCCTGACCTGGATCATCAAACCCAAATGTCCATGTGTCTCAAAGGATGAGAGCATGTCATCTACCCAGCCTTCCCCTTAGGACCCACGTATCTCCTACAGCACAGAAAATCCGCCTATCGGCCTCATCCGTCACAGAGCCTCCAGATGCGTCTCATCAGGCATTCACAAGGGCAGGGTTCTGTTGAGACTTTAAATTCCTAGACGGGAGGAAATACGGTTGTTTTTCTTGTACTGTACTGTGACTACCCAATACTGCATACAAACACATCACATTCCTGCCAGAAAACATTTTCTGTGCAGTCTCATCTCCTTCAGTGTGTCTGGTCTCAGCAGAACTCTGGGACGGCTGAAGATAACATCCTTAATTTACGACAGAGGTAACTGGTTCATTCATCCATTGATTCATTCATTCAACAGATTTACTGAGCCCTCTTTAGGGCCAGGCTGGAGGTTCTCCACTGAGTCACTCAAAGCCCCTGTCCTCTAGGGGTTCGGTCGTAAACAAACGAGGACACGCTCAACAAGCAGGTAAGACTTCCAGGGCGAGCAGTGTTGGAAAAGTTAAAACGAAAAGACAGGAAGAAAGGACAGCAAATTTATACTAATTGTTTTTACTGACTTGATGTGGATTCACATATATTGATTTTCCACTGATGCGGGGGGGAGGGGGCAGTTCAGAGATGGTCCATTTAGGTGGCATCTTAGCAGAGACCTGCAACAGAGCTTTCTGGACCAGAGAGCATCAGCTGAGAGAGCCCGTGAGACTGAGGCTGTGCGAATGTGTGAATGTGCATGACTGAGCTCTGAGCGAGTACACAAGAGGTCAGAGAGGGATCAGCACAGGGGCCTTGTCAAGGCGGTCAGGGCTTTGCTTTTACTGAGTGGTTAGGGATGCCAGTAAATGGGTGACAGGAGGCATCCCCCTGGCTGCTGAGCGCACAAGGCCAGGGGATGGGACGGAGGGAAGGATAGGCAAGGAGACCAGTTAAGAAGCCACAGTAAGAGCCCATGGCTGTGTGTGGACTAGGGTGCAGTTTGTGGACATGTTTTGAAGATCCAACTATTATGCTTTGCTGACACAGGTGAGGGCTTGTGACTTAAACTGACCGGGAGTCCAATCCCAGCTTTGCCACCTATGAGCGATGGGACCAAGGGAAAAATAAATGTTTTCATTTCTCTAAGTCAGTTTCTTCCTCTGTAAGATGCAGGTAATACCACCTATGTGGCAAGGCAGAAGGACTATATACACTTATCTGCTATGACACCGAAAGCTACTCTTTTAAAAATTCTCTTTTATCTTCAGCTAGACCACATACCTCTGCCCCCAACAAAACAGCGCTCTTGTCAGGAGGTGTCAGGAGAATTTCCATTTATTCATAAGGTCCCTGTCTGTGCTAGCCGGAGCCAACTTTCAGTTCACATTGGTCCTTTCAGAAGAGCTGTTGTTTTCAAGGCTGGGCTATAACAGTTCTAATCTTAATAAAATCAGCAAACCAGCATCCATGTCCCTTATCAGTGCACTGGACAGAAACAGTAAATGAAAAACAGAATCCTGGGGCTAAGAATCTCTGACAATGCAAAGAAGGGATCTTAGGCATTGTATAGTTCAGAGGGAATTTGTGTAACTGTATTCTATAAAACAGCATTAATTGTTATTATGTTATTGAATTTTAAAGCTGGAAATTCTCACTTCCTTTGCTATCCAGTAATTGCAATTAGGCCAATATTTTTGAATTATGTTGACATATGATCAAGGTCTTCTGACCTTGACTCCAATAAGGAATGAAGCCTCTCTGTCCTGAAACTCAACCAGAAAATCAGCCTTCTGACTTCTTGGCTGGCATACCCACTGAAAGGTGCAGGTTCATTCCACAGCCCATCTCAGATAACCCAATACCAATGCTTTCTCTCTAAAAATCTGAAATTATTTTGCAAAGGTCATTTGTAGATATTGTGATTTTTTTGATACATGTCCTTAGAATATAATACATACAAGTAATGAAATACATATTTCAAAGGGAGATTCTTCTGCACATATTGGTGTTATAGGTTGAATTATGTTCATAAAAATATATGTTAAAAGCTTTATGACACTCCAGCACCACATCAAAATATGACTCTAGAGTCAGCCGATATTGCGCAATGGGTTTGGCCATTGCTTTTAATGCTAGTATCCTATATGAAGACTGGTTCCAGTCCCAACTGCTCCACTTCCAATCTAGCTTCCTACTAATGCACCTGGGAAAGCAGTAGATGATACTCTGAGCACTTGAGCCTGCTACCACCCACATGGGAGATCCGGCCACTGCAGCCATTTGGGGAGTGAACCAAAGTGGATGGAAGAGTGCTCTTTCTCTAACTCTGCCTTTCAAATAAACAATCTTTTTTTTAAAAAAACGAGCCCTTATTTGGAATTAGAGTCTTTAAAGGAATAATCAACTTAAAATGAGGTAGTGAGAGTACCCCAATACAAAAGAGTAATATTCTTTGAAAAGGGAGAGTATGGACACCCAGATAGATGGTGAAAAGGTGAGAGAAGGTGTCTATGTGAAGATGGAAGACTGCAACAGAGGACTGGAGAAAAATGCCAGTAAAATGGGGCTGGGACTGTGGTGTAGCAGGTAAAGCCACCACCTGCAGTGCCAGCATCCCACATGGGTGCCGGTTCAAGTTCTGGCTGCTCCACTTCCAATCCAGCTCTCTGCTGTGGCCTGGGAAAGCAGTAGAAGATGGCCCAAGACCTTGGGCCCCTGCACTCGCATGGGAGACCTGGAAGAAGATCTTGGCTCCTGGCTTTGGATTGGCCCGGCTCCAGCCTTTGTGGTCATTTGGAGAGTGAACCAATGGATGGGAAGATCTGTCTCTCCCTCTCTCCATAACTCTGTCTTTAAAATAAATAAATAAATCTTAAAAAAAAGAATGCTGGCCGGCGCCGTGGCTCAACAGGCTAATCCTCCCCCTTGCGGCGCCGGCACACCAGGTTCTAGTCCCGGTCGGGGCACCGGATTCTGTCCCGGCTGCCCCTCTTCCAGGCCAGCCCTCTGCTGTGGCCCAGGAGTGCAGTGGAGGATGGCCCAGGTGCTTGGGCCCTGCACCCCATGGGGAGACCAGGAAAAGCACCTGGCTCCTGGCTCCTGCCGTCGGACGAGCGCGGTACGCCGGTCGCAGCGCGCTGGCCGCGGCGGCCATTGGAGGGTGAACCAACGGCAAAGGAAGACCTTTCTCTCTGTCTCTCTCTCTCACTGTCCACTCTGCCTGTAAAAAAAAAAAAAAAAAGAATGCCAATTAAGAAGGTAGAAAGAAGCAAGGAAGCATTCAAAAGGAGTAGGGCCCTGCCCAAACTTTGATTTCAGACTTCTAAGCTCCAGAAATGTCACAATAGATTTGGTTGTTCTAAAGCACCCACTGTATGGCACTTTGCTATGGCAGCACTAGAAAATGAGTATCAGAGAGGAAGGTGGAGGATACTTTCTCACCAAGGTCAACCAGATGTCCTTGGACGTCCACTGAAGGTATTTGCATCAGAATTCAATCTGAATGCAGAACAAAGGAATCACAAAAGACCATCTGAAATAATGTGGGTGTCGAACCACATTTGCTTTTGCAGAATGGTCTGAAAACCACATCTGCCCATTTGCATCACTGGTGGACAACTTATTCTGATGCCTGTCAGTCAAGCATATCTACAACACTACTCTGCTGTATGACTGCCTACCATACAGTGGCTCTACACACCTCTGCTCGAGACAACCTCCGAAGGATGCTTACACTTATGCAGCCCCAGAGGCTCCTTAGAAATGTTGCGTCAGCTATATGGGAAGATGAGGAACAGACAACTTCAAAAAAATTTTTTAATTATTTTTTTTGAGAGGCAGAGAGAGTGCAAATACTCCCATCTGCTAGTTTGCTCTCCAAATGCCCACAAAGGCTGGAGTGGGAGCCAAGAATGCAATCCAGATCTCTATTTGGACGACAGAAACTCAATCACTGGAGCCATCAGCACTGCCTCCAAGGATGTGTATTAGCAGGGAAGTACAGTCAGGACCCCAAGCTGGGAATCAAATCCAGGTGCTCCAGTGTGGGCTTGTAGTCATTTTGACTGTTAGCTGAATTAGATGCCTACCCTAGAAATATTTTTTGTTTTTAGGCTAGAGTCATGAGCCAGAGCTGGGAATCAAAGTCAGGAACTGCAATGTGGGATGCAGACATCTAAGTGGAAGCTGGGCTAAATGCCTACCCCAGAAATACCTACTGAAAAGCAATAGTCCCCAGGTGACGGGAATATGTACTGATATTATATCAGTGAAGATTTTTTTTTCAAACACCAATGGGGGTGGGGGGCAGGAGTGTATGTCATCTAAAACTCAGAAATACTAGAAAACTCCTCCTGTCTGGAATTGACACTAAGTAGCTACAGAGCTTGAACGTTGACGGTAGAAAATTTCAGGATGAATCAGTGTCCCCTCATTGTTGGACTGGCAGTGTTTCACTAGATGGCTCCAGATGGGCTCTCAGAGAGCAAAGTTTATCTTCAGCATGAGTCTTGCTTTTTTAAGATTTATTTCTTTGAAAGGTAGAATTACAGAGAGAAAGGGAGAGACAGAGGAAAAGAGAACTTCTACTCTCTGGTTTACTCCCCAAATGATCACAACAGCTGGGGCTAGACATGGGTGCAGGGGCCCACGCACTTGGGTCATCTTTCGCTGCTTTCCCAGGCACATTAGTAGGGAGCTGAACAGGAATTGGAACAGCCAGGACTGGAATCAGTGCCCATATGGGACACCCCTGTTGCAGGTGGCGGTTTAACCTGGTACGCCACAGAGCTGGCCCCAGGCATCATAATCTTTGAGAGTAAATCCTCCTCTTGTGAATTTTCTTAAGAGAAAGTAAAATCGTATCATAGTTTTAGAAAAACTGACATCTTCCCTGTTGCAGTTTTGCAAAATATTTGAATATCTAAAGCCAAATATACAACCTATAAAATAGGTTTTAAATAAATTTAAAGGGAAAAAAAAGTTTGTTCAGTTTTGTTTTGGTGAAAGAGGCAAGCTAGTTACCTGCCAGTTGATTTACAGCAGACATAATCATACTGTCAGAGCTCTGTAGACTTCTTAAAAACATTTAAGTTTGTTTATATTTGGCTATCTCGGTGCTTCAAACGGGATTCTGAAGAATATATTAAATTTTATCTTCTTTCATACAGAGATGAAGCTCAGAAGCAGCTTAGCTTCTCTATTATCTAACTGCTTGACAAGACAACCTTTCTTTATTCCATTGGAGGCAGGGTGGGGGTGGAGCGCAGACTCATAAATGTTAACAGACATACAGAGACATAAAAGGTGTTTTCCTTCCTTCCTTCCTTCCTTCCTTCCTTCCTCTCGCTCCTCTCCAGTCCTGCATCAATCTCTCTCTTTCCTGCCATTTTTCAAAGCTTCGATTTTGCTCTTGCAGAGATTGTCAGAGACTTAGGGGTTTCCTGTCTTCAGCTCTGCTTTGTGCTTAAGGGAATGTGGGGAAGGCCCTGCACATTTCCATGGTTATTATAATCTCTACTCAAATGGGGTCAGATTCTGCCCTCCCTGCTTGCTTTTAACTAGTTGAGATTAAGAGCAAAGTCAAGGGCCAGAGGAAGAGGACAGATACACTGTGACGAGGTACTGGAGCACATGAGGTAGGTATACACTTGAGGAAGAGAGACAGTGTGACGAGGTTCTGGGGCGATATAATCATACTTAGTGTATCTCTTTCCCAGAGGCCTGTGGGACTTTGCACAACCTTAGTAAAAACAGTATTTTGTACTCTCTTAGACAAGCAATTACCAGTGGACACAAAGATGGGAACAGAAGGGAAGCTGAGCAGGAAATAGAGTTTTAAAGCTTAAGGAGACTTCTGAGAGCATTCTGAAATCCAGAGAGGCAAACTGACCTGTAGGAGTCACACAAAAGAAACTGGCAGAGCTATGATCAGTAAATGGTTTTGTCCACCACATCACACGCCAAGTCCTGACACTACTGGGAAATAACAGTAAAATGCTGAGTCCCCCTCTCTGCCTCTCTTGCAAGGCCACCACAAAACACACCAAACACCGGAGTGAGGGGGAGGGTTTATTGGAGAAAACCCAGCAGACCGGAGGGAAGGGGTGAAGGAGAAAGAGGGAGGAGAGCGTAAGCGAGATCAAGAGAGAGAGATCAGGAGATGGAGAGAAGGAGAGAGAGAGGGGAGAGAGAGAGAAAGGAGAGAGGAGAGAGAAAGGAGAGAGAGAGGAGACAGAGGAGAGAAAGAGGAGAGAGCCATGTGTTCAGGAACAGGTCCTTTTAAAACTTTTGGGCCAGTGCCATGGCTCACTTGGTTAATCCTCTGCCTGCGGTGCTGGCATCCCATATGGGCGCCGGTTCTAGTCCTGACTGCCCCTCTTCCAGTCCAGCTCTCTGCTGTGGCCTGGGAAGGCAGTGGAGGATGGCCCAAGTGCTTGGGCTCCTGCACTCGCATGGGAGACCGGGAGGAACTGCCTGGCTTCTGGCTTTGGATCAGCGCAGTTCCGGCCAAAGTGGCCATTTGGGGGGTAAACCAACGGAAGGAAGACCTTTCTCTCTCTCTCACTGTCTATAACTCCTCTACCCGTCAAATTAAAAAAAAAAAAAAAAAAAAAAAAAAAACAAAACTTTGCCAGGGGGCAAGCAGGGAAGTAGGAGCAGCGAATCCCATTAGGATGGGGGTAGAGTTTGACCCTGGTGGTTGGGCCATGTGGCCACCTGGCTTCCAGCAATGGCGGCAGGGGCTAGGGCCTAGGATGGTGTCAGGGTGTAGATCGTGCCATACATAAGACTGTGCCATTTTCCTAACATCTCTGGTCTCATGCTTTCCATATTTACTATCTAATTACGCCATAATCAATAAGGCATGGGGGCAAGAGATGGAGGTTGTGATGATCTTGACTGAGTGACTGTATTTTATTAAGACGGAGGAGAAACTTTTCTGGAGTGGAAACTAAATATTGCTCATGAAATACAATCCCCACCACAAAGTTTAAGATCCAGGAGCGACACGAGGCATATTCAGAAGGGACCTCAAGCATTAATTCTGTGCCCATAAGATGGCCCTGGTGTTTCAAAGCAGACAAAAATGTTTTTGCAGTAACAGGAACTAGCGAAAAAGAGTAAACTACATGGATCAGGAATAAAACGCCTTACCAATGCAATGAAGTTCTGAAACAAAAATTTTCCTCTACTAATCCAAGTATCACCTTTAAAATGTCCATGTAAATGTCTAAATTATCAGCCTCAAACAAATCCAGTTCTCAGCCTGAGATCTTTGGAAAAAGGGTCTTATACATAGGGGTAAATCATATAAAGGCAGAAAAATCATCCTTAAATGACATTATATTTGTTTATCTTCTAAAGATCTTCATTGTGCTCAGTTTAATGAGATTAACTTTTAATAACGGAAAGAAATGCACATTCCATGGGTCATATAAAGCCAAGGCTGCTGAAGGGGGTGATTTAACATTTCAAGGAAAACTGAATTATGTGAAGGTCAAGTCTCTTTTAAAAAGTACATTAGGAAGCATTACAAAAATAAGGAAGTGGTTATAAATCTAAGCTCCAAGAATGGTAACTCCCTTGTACAGACAGAGAAAAACACTGGGGCAGAACAATTACATTCCAATGTTAAAAGAACATTTAACAGGGAAAAAAATGTAAAGGCCAACATCACAGCATTAAAAATGTATTTTTGGAGATGCTCCATAGTGAAATCAGTGGTGTGAAAGCAGTAGATTCCGAGGACAGGAGGCAAAGTGCAAAGGGCAAGATATCACTTACTCAGACAGGGGTCATTGGCCTGCAGCAAGAGAAAAAAGCAAAATGGCCATAAATCCCCCCCACAAAGCAGATGCAAATGGCTAAGTGGGTTCCAAGTGTAAAGACTCACACCGGAGTGCAAGATCGCTCTGGGACTCCTATCATTTCAGGTTTGGTCTTACAGGTAGGGGCTCTGCTTTTCAATTTTCTTTCTTTTCATTTTAGTGTCGTCCATAAGAAGTTGAATGCAAGCCATATTTTCTATTTCTTGATAACCACATTTTAAAAAGTACAAAGAAACCAAGGAAAGTAATCTTAAGAACTTATTTTAGGTAATCCACATTAGCCAAAACATTGTCATTTTAGCAAGAAATTACTAAGAAAACTATCAGTTATTTTATTTTACATTCTCTTTTCCATAAGTTTTCATAATCTTGTACATCTCAATTCTGAAACTCCATTTTTTATCAGAAACATTTCACATCTTATTAGATTTTGAGAAACACACATGAAAAAAAAAAAAAACCTCAAACTGGCCCAGACTTAAATACTTTCCAATATCTGAATGGAATATCTGTTTTTAAATTTTAAAGAAATACAGTTTTAAACTCAATTCCTTCCTAGCTCTATGCTTCCAGTGCCTGGCAGATACAAGTGACTGGTGACCACAGGAGTTGACAGCACTGAGCTCACTTGCTTTAAGCCACTTTGACAGGACTACTTTCTCTTTCCAATTTCCCATGGAATGTAAAAGATGGGCCATAAAAGTGAAGTCAATGGCAGGCATTTGGTGCAGGGGTTAAGACACTGGGAGTGTCTTATCCGGGAGTACCTAGGTTCAGCTTCTTGCTAAATGCACACTTGGGAGGCAGCAGGTCACAGCTCAAGTATGTGGGAGACCTGGATGGAGTTCTGGGCTTCTGGATACAGCCTGGCCCAGTCCTGTTGTGTGCATTTGGGGAGTGAGAAGTAAAGCAACAACCTCAGTCTGTCTACCTTTCAAATAAAATAAATTATTTATTACAAAAACTGTAGTCACTCCATAGGGAGATAAAGGTAATCAATTCTTCATTAGCCAAAACCTTTATGTGATTTGGCTCAAGGAATACAGAAACTGAAGAAATATTACTTTAAAAAAAAAAAAAAACAGATTTGATAGGGATCTACAGCTGCGAATAGGGTGAGAAAGGGGAATCAACAATATATTTGCCATTTCTAACTACGTTAATCCTCACAACATCCCTAGGAGGGAAATACTTCTCTACAATAATCATTTTACTGACCAGGAAACAGAGACTTATGTCAGAGACAGTCAGTGGAGCACCCAGAATCTGAGCTTATTAACCGATCAACTGGATACCTCTTAGGTGCACAAAACTCTGCCCAGTTATTCAGTTAAGTACTTTCGAGAACTCATTCCCTGGTGGAGCTAGAAAAGAACCAGGGCCAAGTACACGGATGGACAGTGACCCACTGAAACCTCTATTGAAAGTGCTGTCATTGCAAATGCCTCACCTAACAGGAGGTATCAATGCTCTCACTGGACACAGACTCTCGGGGAGGATCCTAGCATCCAGCACACCCTCCTTGTCCCCAGCTTCACTCTCCATGGTTTCAGTTACCTGCAGCCAACTGTGGTCCAAAACTATTCAAAAGAAATTTCCAGAAAAAAGTAGTTTGTACAGTTTTTACAATTTATTTGTCTGTCTGAGAGGCAGAGAAAGAACGAGATAGCTCCCATCCTCTGATTCACTCCTCAACTGCCCACAGGGGCCAGCCAGCACTGGGCCAGGCCAGAGTTAGGGTCCTGGAACTCAACGCAGGTATCCCTTGTGGATGGCAGCGACCCAACGTCTTGAGCCATCACTGCTGCCTCTCAGAGTGTGCATTAGCAGGAAGCTGGACTCAGGAGCAGAGGCAGGGGTCAAACCCAAGTACACACTACTATGGGATTCTGCCATTTAACTAGGCCAAACTCCCGCCCCTAAATAACTTTCACAACAGCATATTGTTATAATTATTGTTTTACTATTAGCTACTGTTAACCTGTTACTGTACCTAATTTATAAAGTAAATCCTATCGTAGGTATATCTGCATTTTCACAAGCTCCCCAGGAGGCTGCCTCTGACGGTGATGGGCCAGGGATTACACTTGGAAAACTATGCAACTAGAAGGAAGCTGGATGCATGTGGAGGTGAAAGAAAGCAGCGTTACAAATCCCCAAGAACCTTGCTCATGAGGTAAGCTACCAGGCTTGCACCTGCTTCCCTCAGTGCAGGACCTGGAAGGTAACCGAATCTGAAAAAGTGTGCAGGGTGTCTTCGCCCTTCCAGCTAAGAGGCAGGTGTGCAGACCATGGCCCCAGAGGCTGGTTTCCCATGCAGCCACTGAAGCTGAACCCTCCATGCCCCGGCCACCACCTACCAATGGCACACACAGTACATGCTCTGTGTCATTTCATTTGTGCCTTTTTTTTTTTTTGTAAAACTGCAAAAACAAGATAATTTTCAAAAAGGACTCCAAATATTTTTGCTTAAACCTCAGGCTTCACAAAACTTGGATCTGCCCTCTGAGATCTCTTAGTTGTTTATACCTTACAGGGTTTTTTCCTAGGGGAGATAAACATGAAAAATTTCAAAACATCGTAAATATGTTAAAACTTGCTTTCAACTCATAGTGATACTGTATGGAATTGCTTAAATAGATTTCTATAACATTTTAAATGGCTGTGTGATAATACCCAAAATATACTTGACCGATTTTCACTTTAAATAGTTAAGATACTTCTAATTTTCATGTATTTATTTTAATTTTTATTTGGGAGAGGGAAAGAGACAGCTTCTATCCATCAATTTTCATTGATATAAATCCTACCATAATAAGCTCTTTACTATTTTAATTATTTGACATAATCTCCTAAAGTGTGTCAAAAATTATAACTATAGCCATATCAATAATATCATTTATGAAATGCAGGTTGCTGGTAGAGACATGAGATGTGAGGGCAGGCATTTGACAGTGCATGGGCTGCCCACATCCCATCTTGGACTGCTTGGTTCTAGGTCAGCTCTGCATCTAACTCCAGCTTCCTGTTCATGTGCACCCTGGGAGACAACAGGTCCTAAAGCAGTTCAATCCCTGACAGCCACACCCTAGAGCCAGATTAAGCTCCTGGCTCCTGACTTCAACCTGGACCAATCCCAGCCATTGTGAGATTTGGGGTATGAACCAACAGATGGGAGACTTCCTCCTCCCCCACCTGTCTTTCAACAAAGGCGAATGATTGAGAAGTTCATAGGAACAGGATTCACAATGAATTTAAGATTCCAGAGCTTCACAGAGTCTGCACAGTCACGACATCACCACCTGGGCAAAAACAAAGACCCGTGACTATCTTGGGGGCTCGGTTGGTAATCCTGAAGACCTCTTCCCTAGTTGGAAGCAGGTTGTTCAGAACTCTTTTTAATTTTATGTAAGTTATACAAGTTTCATATATTTCATATATAGATTTAGGAACACAGTGATACTTCTCACCTTACCCTTCCTCCCGCCCACGTGCCAACCTTTCTTCCTCCTCCCTCTCCCATTCCCACTCTTTTGACAAAGATCTACTTTCAGTTTACTTAATGATTATCCAGTTAACCCTACACTGAGTAAAAAGAGTTCAACAAATAGTATGAAGGGAAAAATAAAAAAAGACACTGTTCCTCAACAGAAGAGACAAGGGCTGTAATCATCTAAATCTCAAAATGTCCATTTCACTCCAATACATTATATTTTAGTTACTCTCAGTTACCTCGGATCAGGGAAAACATATGGTATCTGTCTTTTGGCGACTGGCTTATTTCACTAAGTATAATGGTTTCCAGTTGTGCCCATTTTGTTGCAAAAGATTTCCTTTTTTTTTTAATTGAGTAGTTCTCCATAGTGTGTACATACCATAATTTCTTTATCTACTCAACAGCTGATGGACATCTGGGTTGATTCATTATCTTAGCTATTGTGGATTGTGCTGCAATGAGCATGGGGGTACAGATCACTCTTTCATATGCTGATTCCTTTTGGTTTGGGTAAATTCCCAGGAGTGGGATGGTTGGATCATATGGTATAAGTCTATATTCAGATTTCAAAGATGTTTTGGTGCAAAAAAAAAAAAAAGCAAAGCTTTTTCAAAACACACATCTCCATGAGCCTTTTGAGGACCCAGCATATAAGAATTGAATCATAATATTAAAATATCCTTTAAATGAAGATGAAACAGCTGTCCCACCAAAAGCAAGACTTTAGCAATGTTTGGTCTGGTTTTTTTTTCCCCCAGAACAAGTGGCAGAGTTCTGAGTCAACGACAGTCAGGCTCCCTGGTAGCCAATAAGACACATATGCCAGCTGGTAAACTAGGTCTAAATCTAGGTAATTGTCTGCCCAGAACACAGGATAGTTAATTAGCCTATATGAGGTCTAACCACTCGAGCTAATGAACTAGAGATATAAAATAATTTCACAGTCGGCCCTCTGTATCTATGGGTTCTGCATCCCTGGATTCAACCAACTACAGAACAAAAATATTTGAAAGAAAACTGCATCTGAACTAAATCTGTACAAATTCTTTCCTTGTCATTCTCTAAACGATTCAGTCAAGTGACTGCTTCCGGAGCATTTACTTTATATTGGGTATTGCAAGTGAGCAGGAGATGCTTCCAGGCATATGTGAGGATGTGCACAGGTTATACACTAACACTGTGCCATTGTATACAAGGACGTTGGCATCTCGGGGGGACCTGGAGCCAATGTCCCATGGATACTGAGGGACAGTGGTACACAGAGGGGTTGGAAATATCAAACAGGCTCTCCAAGGATGCCTGCTGCTGCGCGATAGCACAGTCGACGCGGCCAAGAGGACATTCAGAGTCCTAAAGGAACCACACCCAGCGTACCCCCACTGACTGTTTCCGTGCCAAATACTGAACAGAGGGGCCACAGGCATGAGTGGTGATGACTGATTGTCAGTACTTTGATTAGACACTCATTCATCAGTTCACCAAAGTGACTGCTGCAGGCACAATGGGGCCACGCTGCTCCCATGCCTGGTCACCTACCACCTCAGTCCACCAGTTTCCCATGCTAGGAGGGCATAGGTGGCTTCCCAAATGCACTGGAAAAGGCAGGAATCTACAGTAACAGACTCCCCGGACTGCTGGACTTGCTGACCAGAGCTCAAAAGGCAATCCACCTTCCAGCAAGTCACAGGGCACACACAATTCCCCAAGACCTGGGCCCAGGACCAGAAATCACCACTCAAGGCAACCTATGCTCCCCCTCACAGAGCACCGCCCACAAGGAAGGGCGAGGTTGCCTGCTAGGTCCTCCTCTCTGGGCCCTGCCCTCCAAAAACAGGTTTAACCACTTTGACTTCCATACTCTCCACTCCCTCTTATCTCTGTTCCCAAAGGCTCTCAGACAGATAACTCTGTCCCTGGCTGGCAGGCCTCAAAGTTTACCCATAATTATCATATGCCAGTTGCCACTGGAAACTGAAATGAGGAACTTGATACTCAATTCCAGGCCCTTACTCGGTCAGCTGGAATCATCCTACTTTCTATCTCTTGAAGCAAACACCTGTGTGCACCAACACCTGCTGTGGTCCCCAGGTCCAAGCTCGATTTCCTGTTTTACCCTTGTGAGTTGGACAAGTGTTATGGGTCCCAAAAAACTCATTTGTTGAAGTCCTAATCCCCCAATACTGGGACTGTGACTCTGTTTAGAAGTAGGGTCAGTGCAAATGTAATTAAGAATAAGGTGGCAGGAGGCAGGACAAGCCGCTGCTATTGGAGCACAGGCCTGAGTCCAATCTACCTCACACAAGGCAACTGGGAAGGCAGGAGAAGAAGCCCCAAGTGCTTGGGCCCCTGAACCCACACAGGAGACCAGGATGGAGTTCCTGGCTCCTGGCTTTGGCTTGGCCCAGCCCTGGCTCCTGCAGCCATTTGGGAAGTGAACCCGTGGCTGATAGAGCTCTACCTCCCCACATAGACATTCCACTGCTCTCTTGTATAGAAATCTTTAAAAGTAATAAGGTGGGCCTTTCACCCAATATGACTGGTATCACTGTAAAAGGGAAAATTTCAGGGCTGGCGCTGTGGCACAGTGTGTTAAGCCACCACCTGCAATGCCAGCATCCCATATGAGGGCCAGTTTGAGTCCCAGCTGCTCCACTTCCGACCCAGCTCCCTACTAATAGCCTGGGAAAGGCAAAGGAAGATGGCCCAATACCTGGGCCTCTCCCACCTACATGGGACAGCCAGATGGAACTCCAGGCTCCTGGCTCCCAGGTTGTTGAAGGCCATTAAGCGAAGGAACCATCTCTTGCTCACTAGCTTGCTCTCTCTCTCCCTTCCTACCATCCCTCTCTGACTCTCCCCATCTCTGTAACTATGCCTTTCAAATAAATCAATCTTTTAAAGGCAAAATGTAGACACAGATATGCTCACATGGAAATAGAGATGGAGGAGATGCCTCTATAACACAAGGAATGCCAACGATCACCAGCGAAGGGCCTGGAAACAGGAAGAGACTTGGGTCACATTCTCCCTTGCAGCCCAGCCCCCACCTCAGTGCAGGGCTGCAAGCCTGTGGCACTGCCACGCATGACTGTGGTTTAAGCCAGTCCATTTGTGACACTTTGTTATAGTGGTGCTAGCAGAGTAAGACAGCAGGTTACTCTGCTGCAGTTGTTTCAACCCCAAAATGGAGCTAGGAGCACTTCTCCAACAGAGGGGGACAAACAAATCACAACTGCTGTGGCTTAGAATAACGCCTGGCAGGTCAGTGCATTTTAGAGGCCAATGAGTGTGCCCCAGATATTCGTCTTTGATTGAACCTATTTTCAGGTTTTTTTTCTTGTTTCCTGATGTGTGTTTCCACTAAGTTGTTTAATGGAAGACAAGTCCAAGAAGAAGCCCACGCCAGATTTCTCAGGAGATGGAGGGGCACTTGCCCTGGGCTGGCAGGGCCAGGGCAGGGTGCGGCTGCATAATTCAGAGACCTTCCTTTGTGCACCAGCAGGAACTGGAGCTCCCTCCCTCTTCTCCCCACACCCACTCACATCCCATCCTCTCCCTTCCCACACCAGTCACCACCCTAGGCTTGGCTCTCATCCTGGCCCCTTTCTCTGGTTACAGTCTCTCAAACCCCTGAATCACGCTACTGCCCAAATGTCATCATTTTGAAACCTCATTCTTCAGTTTTACACACCCCACCCAGACTTTCAGAGCTGTACACAGAAGTCCATCCCTTCTGGACAGTTACCTTCTACTTCTGGTCCATACACATGTGTCCACTTCTACTCTTGACCTTCCCTCTTGAAGGTGTAGATCCTGAGTCCCTTTATTAACCCTTACCTGCCCAGTCAAGACAAACTAGCCCCAAACTCGCACCAGACCTCATCTAAAATCTTAAAAGCCTGGCATTGAAGTCAGTGCCTCATGCATGTCAGTCTTATTCTCTGACCCAGACAGGAAACTTCTCAAGGTCACTCACTCATCACACTACAAGGGACCTTGTAGTGTGAGCCTCTGTGCTGGGCATCAGGGGGTCACATGCCTCAGTAGCTGCCATTTACTGAATATTTACTGCACACTGGATTTGATCCTAATTATCCTAATTATCCTACATGAGGTACAGGCCTAATGCCAGTTTACAAGTGAGAAACAAAGAGGTGATAGAGCACACACAACATCACATAGTCAGGGCTAAATCTGGGACAGGACAGAAAGCAGGGCTGAGAAGCTGTAGAAGGTGTGAGTCAGTAACAAGCAAGCCCCGAAGGATGTGGATTAAGGTATCACTCATTTGGAAGAATGTCTGTGGTTACATCTCCGAAGGCAGAACTTGTCAGCTGCTCAGGATTTACTAATGACAGGCTGAGATTAAAGACGCATGCCGACCAAATCGGTGGATGACTCAATGTGATGATAAGACTTGGAATTTAAAATGGAGCAAAAACTACAGAAGTAGATTTATCTCACAGAATGAAATGTGACAATCTTAACAAAATTTAATTGGGATAACTATAGTGTCCTGCCACTGGATTAAAAAATAGCCACCCCACGAGTACATGAAGACAAAGAGCTACAGAAGAAACACTAGGGGGAAAAAATCAGCAAGAAACCCAGTATGGACCAAGAGGGCAACAGGACCTTAGAGGTTCTATTAAGACATTCCACTATTTTTACTATTTTGGAGCAAATCTGCAAATCCACTCAAAACTCTAAGCTCTACAGTTTGAAAGTCAAACTGTCATATATGTTCACATGAAAGTCGTCTATGTAACTAAGGACTCTGAGGTTTCACAATTCCATAAATTACATGGTGACTGAATACATGAACTCAGAATAACCTAAAGCTAAGCTTCTAACACATAATTGTAGGCTGACATCAGCTCCCAGCTCCCAACATTTCAACGGAGGTGTGAGATCATTTCTTGATAGCTCCTATCTGTGTTAAGCAACCCCGAAATTATGACTATAAAATGGTATAATTAAAAGAGTCCTGATTAATCCCTCATCTTACCAGATCAGGTCACTCCAGATATCACTGGATTTCAAGAAAAAAAAGGCTTGACTGATTACCTAATGTCACTGGCTGATAGTGTCCAAGAGTAGCTTTCATTCCTAACATGGAAAAAGCATTTAACTTCACCTAGAGTAACATGCTGCACAAGGCTTCCACCCACGGGACAATGCACCCTAGGCAGGTAGTAACCGATAGTGACTTCCAGGACTAAGTTACCCAAACTGTAGCTGGTCACTACACTTTGGGGACATTTTGACTCTCTTTTATCATCCGACTCTCAAATGAGACCCTGTGGAATTTGCCTTTGGATGGGTTCACTGTGCACGGATCTTTCCTCCCTGCACCTGGAGGCTTTCCTGGTTTCATGGCTGCCAGCCAGAGGCTACGTTTCCCTGCCTCTCTTGCAGCTAGGTAGGGGTAAGGACATGTGACAAAGCTCTGATCAGCTCTACAGGAGGGCAATGACTTACATACCTTCCGTGTCACATCTTTATAAAAGGAAGATGCTAAGAATTGAATGTGGATACCCCACCAGAACAGCACTGCCAAACTGAATTATAGTGTAAGGTACGTGTGATTATCACGTTTGCGATGGCTATGTTAACAAAACAAGCTAATAGAAACAGGTGAAATAAACTTTATTATATTTAATCCAAAATGTCTGACTATTAGTACTTCAATTAAGTTAAAAATTATCTTAGTATTTTTTTGAGTGTGAAGTCTTTGAAATGTGGTGCATGTTATATTCTTACAGCTCATCTCAGTGTGGACTAGCCACCTTTCAGTTGCACCAGAGCCACCTGTGGCTGCTGGCTATGCACTGCAGAGTGTAGCTCTCAAGGGGAGCAGAGGACACCACAGGACTTGGGACCCTGGACATCTATGGAGCACAGCAGCCCCACTGGCCCTTTGATCATCTGAAACTTTTATTACAGAAGAAAACAACTTCTCTTGTGATGGAGCCACTCTATTCCTAATATGTCCCTTGGGACCTCCTAGAAGGTCCCTGTAGCTTCTCAATTATGAAACAACGTTTCAAAGAATGGACAGAGTGGTGAGTTCATGCTGCCATCAAAACCTTTCCAAAAATATAGGCCAAGTCTAAAAAGTTGACAAACATTCTAAGCATTGAGAAATATCTCTCAGAATAAATATATCCAAATATAACATGCGGTCCCTTAGACTCCTTAAGTTTTGGATCTCTACACTTCCCAGCCAACCAGCCACTGGGCTTGCAAAGAAAGAGGAGGGAGCTGGAGACTATCCAACCACTTGACCTCCTAAGAAAATACCAAATAAAAGCCCTTCAGGCAGTGCTGCCCTAAAGAGTATAAGCATTTGTATTAATGTAATAAACTACTCAAATGATTAACTAATCAAGTTGATCAGAACACAGTGACTTTCATATTTAAAGTAGAAGGTATGGGGCTGGCGCCATGGCGCAGTAGGTTAATCTTCCACCTGCGGCGCCAGCATCTCATGTGGCGCAGGTTCTAGTCCCAGCTGCTCCTCTTCCAACCTGGCTCTCTGATGTGGCCCGGGAAGGCAGTGGAGGATGGCCCAGGTCCTTGGGCCCCTGCACCCACATGGAGACCAGGAAGAAGCACCTGGCTCCTGGCTTCAGATCAGCACAGCTACGGCCATTGCAGCCATCTGGGGAGTGAACCAGCAGAGGGAAGACTTTCTGTCTCTTCCTCTCACTGTCTGTATCTCTCTGTCTCAAATAAACTTGGAGGAGGAGGAGGAGGAGGGAAGGAGGGAGGAGGAAGGAGGAGGAAGGAGGAGGAAGGAGGAGGAGGAGGAGGAAGGAGGAGGAGGAGGAGGAAGGAGGAGGAGGAGGAGGAGGAGGAGGAGGTCACTGAGACCAAAAGGAAGCCATGGCTAGTCACTGACATTTTTATAGACTCACAGGGTCTTTGGCCAATGCTGACCTCTACTGCCATAGGAGGGGTCTTCAGGAAGTTTCTAGAAAATATGCATTATGGAAAAAACTATGCATGGATTTCAAAAATTATATGCACTAACATTAATTTACCTTTTAATTCTATTTTCCACTAACTTTTTGAAGTACTCTTATATAAATGAAAAGAAAAACTTCCAAAGAGCAGAAATCTTTGGGTAGAAACTCCACTGAAAATTTCCACAGGATGATTCAGGAGCAACTTCTGTTTCACTCCTAAGGAGATATCACATAAAGAATTTGTCAAACAAAAAACTAAAGCCATAGTTCAGAATGATTAGGTAATTAATTCAGAATAAAGAGATAAAGAGAGAATGACCCAGATGACTCATTGTTTGGGTAGACTATCAGATTTCTCCAACTTAGGGACCAAGGTCTGGGTTTCTTATTGTCTCCAGCTGAAAAGGTGTCAAGTTTAACCACGAATGACAGACTGGGGTAAGGAGACGGAAGCTGTGGTCTGTTTTAGCCAGGTACACAGCTCCAGTTGGATCCAGATGTTTCATTGGCTCCGCTGGAGGGGCAGAGAAGCATCTGCTGTCTCTCACTGCACAGCTGAAGTCTGAAATGCATTTGGGTCTTAAGAAACAACCTGAACTTTCCCCAGACCCCTTTTCACCATGAGGGAAGGGCAGTGATACTGGTGAGCTTTTCCACCAAGAACACGCTTGGGATGATATAAAATCACTGTGTGGGTTCCTTGTAAGCCTAAGACAGTAGGGCGAGATGCATTTTGCGCAATCTGAAGCTCTAGAATTCAGGAATGAGAACACTCCATGTCAGCAGGTGAGCAGAGTAGTTGACAATGCAAGATCTCACGTCGAGAAAAAAACCAAGGTCTCAAAGTGTCAGCCATCTATCACATATTTGACTCTGGCCAAGTTCCTTGCTTTCCCTCAACCTTCATTCCTTCCTCTGTAAAATGCTATTATCACAATGGTCTTCGGTGACCAGAGCTTTATGATCATTAAATGACAAAGAGCCTCAGAAGGCTTGGCAGAGTGCCTGGCACCTGGTAAGCATCCAGTAGATGACAGCACTTTCTCGAACTACTGCTGCGGAAGGGCAGCGACCCGTGTGTGCTCAGTCTCACGATTCACACTCTGTATAAGGCAGCAGCACACGCTGAAACAGTGCTGCTCCGGCCTATCTCTAGCAGTGAAAATAGTCCCCAGGGTGGGGGAAGGGTGGAGCTGGGGTCTAGGAGTCAGCACGCTCAGAGGGGAGCACGCAGAGCCACTGCAGAAACAGCCCTAGGAGGGAAAGGCCTGCAGGGGTGTTGTGGGTTGAACTGTACCCCCACCAAATCTGTATGTTGACGTCCCAATGCTCCCTCGCTCAGAATGTGACCTCACTCAGAAACGGGGTGTTTACAGAGGTAATCAAGTTAAAGTGAGGTCATCAGCATGAGCCCTAATCCAGTACAAGTGGTATTCTTATAAGAAAGAAATCTGGACAGATACATGGACAAAAGAACACATTTGGGGGTCGGTGCTGTGGCATAGCAGGTAAAGTTGCCACCTGCAGTGCCAGCATCCCAAATGGGCGCTGTTTCGAGTCCTGGGTGCTCCACTTTCTATCTAGCTCTCTTCTATGGCCTGGAAAAGCAGTGGAAGATGGCCCAAGTCTTTGAGACCCTGCACCAAAATGGGAGACCCAGAATTAGCTCCTGGCTTCAGAACGGCACAGCTCCAGCTGTTGTAGCCAATTAGGGAATGAACCAGCAGGTGGAAGACCCCTCTCTCTCTCTCTGCCTCTCCTACTCTCTGTGTGTAACTCTTCCATATAAATAAATAAATCTTTAAAAAAACAAAAAAGAACACATGTGAGGATGAAGGCGGAGCTGGAGAGGATGCACCTAACAACCAAGACATTGTGGCAGCCACCTGTAGAATCTGGGGAAATGCATGGGACAGATTTCCCCCTCACTGCCCTCCTGTGGAACCAACCCTGCTGACCCCCTGATCTCAGACTCCCAGCCTCTACATCTGGGAGACAACCCGATCCTGTTGAGCTGGCCACCCAGCTTGTGGTACTCTGTGTGGCGGCCCGAGGAAACCAGTACCCGTGAAATCGGGCCTTGAGCAGACAGCCCATTTAGAAAGCGCCGTCAACACCTGGAAAACGGCCCACTCCACCCAGACAGACCTTGGCCCTAGAACTCTCTTAGAGTCTCCTGTTTCCACCCGAGGCAGTCATCATCTTAAAATGATGCATCGGGGGCTTCGATTTTCAAATACTCCCATGTTGAGCTTGCATGGTGGGGGAGAAAGGCTTAACCATCTGTGAAAACTTACTGTAAATGACTAAAAACTCCTTGAAAAAACACCTTGGCAGAGAGGTTAATTGTCGGCCTTCGTGAGTGCTGTTATCTCAGCAGGCAACAAATTCAAGCCCTTGTCTGCGCAGGATGCGTCTGGTTCCTCCAGAGTCACAGGGCGTGTGCATTTCCTTGGCAAAATAATCAGGCATTCAAGAGCTGCTACATGAATGTACACCATCAATTTCATCTTTCACAGAGCCACTCACTTCAAACTGGTTGTTCTGATTTTTTTTTTTAATAACATGCCCACGGTTTCCCCATGACAATGGAAAATGTAATTGGGAACAAATCTTTCATAAAATTAAACTCACACCCAAAGTAAACCATGAAGCCCTCGATCATATCTGAGCGTCATTTCTTAACGACTTGTTACTAAGATCTTTCAACCTCATTTCCCATCCGTCAGCTTCCACCCATTTTACTCAAGGCACTAAAAATTGGCATTTACAAAGAAATTCCAGAAGCCTGAGCATTTTATTAGCAAAGGGAAATCCCAACTTTTTTGGCCTCATTTCTCATGATGACAGCTCATTTTTCCATGGGGAACCACATACTAGTTGCCACAAATATTTAAAGAGGTAAAGAAGCCACTTTCAAACTACAGTCATAAAAGATATAAATAATGACAATTTAGCATTCTGTGCTTGCTTTATGAGCATAAAAGTCAGTCTATACATTTTAAAAACTAAAATGAAAACTTTATGAGGTCCTCATGGAAACTTCCAGAACCATGCTGGGGCACTCTCCTGGGCTCATGAAGTATTACGATTTGCATGTCAGGGGTAATCTTTCTGGAAAGATTTATTTATTTGTTTGATAGAAGGAGAGAGAATCTTCCATCCACTGATTCACTCCCCAAAGGCCAACAATAGCCGAGGCTGGGCCAGGAGCCAGGAACTCCATCCGGGTCTCACACATGGGTAGTGGGAAACCAAGTATTTGGGCTATCGTCTGCTGCCTCCCAAGTGCATTAGCTGGAAGTTAGACTTCAAGCAGAGATGGGACTCCCATCTCATGCACTCCAATTTGGGATGCAAGCATCCCAATCCATCCTCGAGGCCACAATGAAGGCAGCTCCATAAAGCTCCCCCAATATTTCCATTTCAGAATGACTCATCGCTCTGACAATCTACAGCACTTATCACCAGGACTCACAATTTATTTTTTCCTAATATTTATTTATTTATTTTAAACTTTTATTTAATGAATATAAATTTCCAAAGCACAGCTTATGGATTACAATGGCTTCCCCCCCTATAACTTCCCTCCCACTTGCAACCCACCCTTTCCCGCTCCTTCTCCCCTTCCATTCACATCAAGATTCATTTTCAATTCTCTTTATATACAGAAGATCAGTTTAGTATATGTTAAGTAAAGATTTCAACAGTTTGCCCTCACATAACAACACAAAGTGAAAAATACTGTTGGAGTACTAGTTATAGCATTAAATCATAATGTACAGCACATTAAGGACAGAGATCCTACATGATATTTTTTTAAAAATTGATTTTCTATGCAATTTCCAATTTAACACCAAGTTTTTTTTTTCATTTTCAATTATCTTTAAATACAGAAGATCGATTCAGTATACACTAAGTAAAGATTTCATCAGTTTGCACCCACACAGAAACACAAGGTGTAAAAATACTGTTTCAGTACTAGTTATAGCATTAATTCACATTGGACAACACATTAAGGATAGATCCCACATGAGATGTAATTACACAGTGACTCCTGTTGTTGATTTAACAATTTGACACTCTTGTTTATGGCGTCAGTAATCTCCCTAGGCTCTAGTCATGAGACGCCAAGGCTATGGAAGCCTTTAGGGTTCGCCGACTTCCATCTTATTCTGACAGGGTCATAGTCAAAGTGGAAGTTCTCTCCTCCCTTCAGAGAAAGGTACCTCCTTCTTTGATGGCCCTGTTCTTTCCACTGGGATCTCACTCACAGAGATCTTTCATTTAGGTCTTCTTCTTTTTTTTTTTTTCCAGAGTGTCTTGGCTTTCCATGCCTAAAATACTCTCATGGGCTCTTGAGCCAGATCCGAATGCCTTAAGGGCTGATTCTGAGGCCAGAGTGTTATTCAGGACATCTGCCATTCTATGAGGACTCACAATTTAATAATTGATTATTTCATCTCGAGATATCCTTTAGAAGCTACTTTCTGTACAATTCATATTTTGCCTTAGTTACTTCCCACGTGTACTTTTTCTCCCCTAGTCGCCTAAGTTCAACAGCTTCTTAAAGAAAAGAAAACCACATTTTACATTTTTTCCTTTATCCCCTTTAGTATTTAACTCTAATTGAAGGACTCTTGGCCTGAAGTTATAAATGTGAACTGTGAGATGTCATTTACCATGGAAGTTCTTTAGATCTGGAGGTTATGTGCAGAGAGCCCCAGATATATTTAGGGATCAGAATCACTAGACAATGACATTGTCTAACCACAGCCCACACAATCAGGCTCAGTTCCTCCACTGTACTCTGTTAACCTGCACTGCATGTGCAGCCGGTGCGATTTTAAGTCAGGTGTTCCAGAAAGGCCACTCCAATCAAATCTCCACCTGCATCGTGGTCTCAGCGTAGCAGAGCGAGCTGAAAGCTAGCTCCAGGGAGCTTCTTCAGGCCACTCTCACCCTTTCTACTCTGCCTGGATTTTGTTCTCAATGGCCACACAGCAATCTGCCTGCAGACCTCCCAGACACAGGCTGGCTGAAACGTGATCATGCCAGCCGGTCACCTGTCTTCTCTTTGTGCAAGTGCGAACCTGATCTGCTCTCCTCTTCTGCCTACTCCCCAGAAACACAAAGAGCCCTTTCTTCCCCCTTCTCCTCCACATAAAAGCAAGCAGGAAAATTGAACAACTAATGGCTTAAGGATACCTCTTTGGGGGCAGACACTCGCTTTAGGTCAAAGTTACAGTTTGGCTCATTTAACTGGATGTAAATATGTATGCTTGTTTTCCTTGTAATAAGCAATACAGAGCTATGCATGTACATATACCAAAAAATACAAACCAAAAGATGTACACTGAAAAACAAGCCTCTCTCTCTCACTTACCCTCGGTTTCCCTCCTCAAAGGAAACAACTGTTACTGGACTATTTTGCCCTCTGGATGCTGTAAATGATCTGAATGCATTTTTAAAGATTTATTTTCATTGTATTTGAAAGGCAGAGAGAGAGAGAAAGATCTTCCATTCATTGGTTCACTCCCTGAACGTCCACTCTGGGCCAGGCAAAAGTCAGAAAGCTAGAACTTCATGCAAGTCTCCCACGTGGGTGGCAAGGGCCCAAACACTCGAGCCATCATCTGCTGCCTCCCAGGGCATGCCTCGGCAAGGAGCTGGATGGGAAATGGAATAGCTAGGACTAAAACCAAACACTTCGATATGGGATGCACTGTGCTATTTCAGGTAGCAACTAGACTGCTGTGCCAGACACTCATCCCTGAGTCCCATTTGGTTTTTGCTTGCCAACATACTGGTTTTTTATTACCCTTTATGTTTGATTAACACGTAATAATCAGGCATGGGGTCCAGTGTAACAGTTCACCCCATTTAAACAGCATAATGGGCATTTCCATCTTCTTACCATTTCTTCATGTTTCAAGGATCCTCGATTCTGGTTCTCTATAAAACACATGGGTTACTGTGAACTCTAGTCGCCCCGCTGCTGGGGAACCTGGGAACTTGCTCCTTCCATCTGTGTCTTGGTACCCTTCATCCAACCTCCCTCAGTCTCCTTCCCTCTAGCAATCACTAATGAAGCCCAAACTTTACTGCAGGTTTCTGACTAGGAGAAAAGAATTAATATTTGGCACACCTCTGCGGAGCGCCAGGCCCTGACATGTGTGCCTGACATCCCTTAGCTCATGCAACCTTCAGTGCAACTCCGGGAGGCCAATATCCTCACTCCCTCCACGTCTCAGTGAGGAGCCGCAGGCTGAGAAGAGGGAGAGAGCTGTCCAAGTCCAAACTCACTCACCCAAGCGGCTTCCTAGATTCTCCACCCTGAACTCCTTCTTTTGGAAACACAGGCTCTGCAATCAGACAGCCCTGTCCCCAGCCCCAAACTGTTTCTACCCCTTAGAGCTCTAAGACCCCAGACCAAGTTCCTGCAGCTCTCGGTGGCCTCCGTTGCATCATCTGTAAAGTGAGCTTAATGATAAAACCTACCGCGTAAGGTCTGTGGCGGGATGAAACGAATTTCCCAGGAAGAGTGTGGCACAGCACCCGAGAGAGCTATGATCATTATCACAGGCTACTGAACAACTGGGGCTCAAAATGGTTTTCTGGGATTTTTTTTTTTTTTTTGCTTTTATTCCCTCTGTTGAGCTGCACAGTGCCATGGCTTGGGGGAACAATCTGGGATGAACTTGGGGAGCCAGCTGAGATCTCCTGGCTCCACCACGCCAATTTCCTTTGCTCTCCTCCCTCGGGGACATTCCTCTAGCATTTCTTCTTTTCTTTAGCACTGACTGCCAACATCATGGGCTTTCCTGCGGCCAAATCCCAGAAGCTTTTTCACGGGTGTTATTACTGAGATTTTTTTTTTTTTAATCATGAAAATAGTACAATTTTTATCTAAAGACTGAGATTCCAGCCACACCCTCCCTACCACTCCCAGGTTTTAATTTGTAACCCAAAAGTTCAAGTGCCTATCAGTCCCCTGGCCCTGTTCCTATATCAGGGAACTCCAGACCGGCAGAGACACTTTTGCTAACATCATTGTGGCTTATTTAAGTGGAAGCCACACAAGTTCCCACGGAATGGAGAAAGACACTTGGCAACCTGGTCACACCATTTACAACCCCTTCTCTGCTAAACTGAGCACCAGTGTCCAAGGCTTTTTCTCCCTTAACTGAAAGCCAACGGAGATGAGAAGGGACTCTGAATGACCCATGGGAGATGCAATCACAGGGTGATTTTGCTGTAAAAAATTTTGAAATCCACACATAGCTTTTACTACTACATATTTTCCACACATTTTTAAAGGCCTGCAGGTAGACTGGGGTACACGGCCAGCCAGCAGCTGCGCAGAGGAGGTTTCTTACACATGAGGAAGGTGCAGTAGCAGGAAGTAAACCCTACAGTAGTTGCTCCAGCCAATCCCGTGACTTTGGCTGAAGCAGGTCAGAGTCTCTGAATTTCCCCAGTGAATGAGAAGGTGAAACCACCTTTTTCGCAAGAACTCTTTTTCGAGTTCTTTCTTGACGTGAGCCAGTGTTTTGCAATCATTCTCGAAGCATCTCATCTGGCCTGTCCCTTATCAGGCCAGTAAGTTACAAGTCACGGCAGGGCCTTGGAAGATAAGCTCTGGCCCAGAGTAGGTGTGCATATGACACGCTGGCCCTAGAAGACACAGCCTCCATGTACTACAGAAATGCAGTTGTGCCAAACAGAATGCACAGCAAGGCAATCAAAGCCAAGTTCACCTTCCCTGCCCACTGTCAAACGAGAGCGGGGCAAGCCCATCTTGTGGGTGACAACTCCAGGCTTCCCTCTCATGCCCTGCTATAAATCTCTCCCATTCAGCAACTGTGCTGAGGCATCTGGAATGCAGCTCGTATGAACTAGGGCCCCAGCAGGGTTTCGGAGGCGACCTTCTGTTAAAACACGTTGTGTGTAAGCGCCCTGCTGTGTTATTTCTCTGCGTTTTCTCGTATGGGAGACTTTGTTCCATAATTCTGACATCATAACCGTTCTCTCCCATCCAAAGTCTTTTGTCATGGATCATAAGTAAGAACCCCAGGAATTCAGGGGGAGTAGACGTTCAGCCAGCAATAGGTGTTGTTATTACACCACAAAGCCTCACCAGGGAGCGAACACGGTTCCTCCAGCCAGTGGCACGGTCAGAACCGCGCTAACTCCTTAACCACCCCATGAGCCCAGCTGCTTCTACAAATGACATTCTGAATCCAGCTTCTGGTGATTTAGAAGTGTTTGTACCAATTCTTTCTTTTAAGATGTTGAATTCGACTGTTCTTTTCCCTACAAGGCCCAGACCCCAAGTTTTTGTTTTTGTTTTTGTTTTTGTTTTTTTTGCTTTAAATGTCATTTTTGAAAGCTACACACACGAACAGCAAGGAACCGAGAGCATGTCATTCATAGAATCCACCCGAGCCAAGGCCCAGGGTACTTCTGCTGTCTGTAGTTGATTAACCCAGCGCCTTATCAAGGTAGGAGTGGCGACTGTGTGCGCAGCTCGGGAGAGGTGGAGCAGGCACACTGAGTCACCATACTTACATCACTCTTCCTGAACTTGGCCTTCAGGCTCTTCATGTTTAGTCCATTCAGCCTTCCAGAGCTCTAGAGCAGATTTTTCAAAACCTAAGCAGAGAGAGAGGGAGAGAGAGAAGGAATGTAGATTTCCAGATAAATGCTACAGGAGATTTATCCTGGTTGGATGGATAGCTCAGGCAAGTTGGTCAGCTTAATAGGAGCAGAAAAGATCATGCCATGTCCACTCATGATAGACTCCCTAGCACCTTCTGACATGTTCAGCTTAAAAACAACAACAAAAAACATCATTTATCTTAACTGACAAAAATTATATACGCGCATTGTATACAACACATTCTGAAAATACCTACACTTTGGGATGACTAGATCGAGCTAACACATCCATTACCCCACATACTTTTCATCTCGCAGTGTGGACTAAAATCTACTCCCTCGGCAATCTTCAAGTACACAACACCCTGTGTATCAACTGCAGTCTCCATGGGATACAGCAGATCTCTTGAGCTTAACTCCTCTTGTCTAAGTCAAATGCTGTATCCTTCACCCCACATGTCCCCAGTCCCCTGCCACCCCCGGTATGGCCACTAACATGGTACTCTTTACTTCTCGTGAGCGCCATGCTTTTAGATTCCACAAATGAGTAAGTTCCCAGACACTGAAGTAGACCAAATGGCAGTGCGAGTGTCCCTGTGCACACCACGGTCTCCGTATGCAGAATCGACTCTCCTGCACGGCCCCATTTGCTGCCATAGGGCTGCAATCATGAAAAAAGATCAGGAATTTGGTTCATATTCCAGATGCCATTCATTCCCTATTTGTTTTTCTTAGAGTTTGTTTTCCCTCTCCCTCCCTCAATGCACAGGGCAGTTGAGTGAAAAATGCCAGAAACAACAAAATCTGCCTCATCAAACGGCTCCTTCCTCGGAATCACTCTGGACAATTCAAGCCTCTCCGGGTCCTTATGGGACCCAGCAGTGCTGAGCTGGAACTGGAGGAGTGTTAAGCAATGAACCCATTTAGGATGAGTTTGTGAGTCTCCAGAAAGTGAATTTAATTTCTTTTGAGTAAATGCAAGAGGGCTCCATAAAGTTCATGGAAAATGCTTATTATGGAGCAACTACAGATGGATTGAAATACTTCTTTTGCTCAAAACTAAGCTTATCCTTTTTTTAAATTTATTTATTTGACAGGTAGTTATAGACAGTGAGAGAGACAGAGAGAAAGTCTTCCCTCCGCTGGTTCACTCCCCAGATGGCCACAATGGCTGGAGCTGTGCTGATCCAAAGCCAGGAGCCAGGTGCTTCTTCCTGGTCTCCATGTGGGTGCAGATGCCCAAGCACTTGTGCCATCCTTCACTGCCCTCCCAGGCCGTTGGACTGGAAAGAGAGCAACTGGGACTAGAGAGTTGGACTGGAAGAGGAGCAACCGGGACTAGAACCAGCACCCATATGGGATGCTGGCGCTGCAGGCAGAGGATTAACCAAGTGAGCCACGGTGCCAACCCCTAACCTTATCTTCTAATTTTATTTTCCTGCAAACTTGTTGAAGTCCCCCTGCATAGACGGACTTTACTCAGGGAAATTTCCTTTGGATTCTGCAAGGACCCTGTCACCTTCAAAAGTCAGGATAGTGATCTAGTATAAGCACTTTATTTTCCAGAGGGAAAACAGAGCCTCAGAGAGGTTAGGAAACTTGCCTGTAGCCACAAGTCCTGTTTATGATGGAATTCAGAACAAGGTTTGAAAGTCTGAATGGGCAGCTGCGTGTATTTCCCTCTGCCCTATATAGATTCAGAACTACAACCAAAACATTGAATCCTATGCGAGAATATGGTACAATCTTTCAACCTGCAAATGCAAAGTATGGTATGTTTTAAGATTTATTTAAAGGCAGAGATACAGAAAGAGTGAGAAACAGAGAGAGAGAGATCTCCCAGCTACTGGTTCACTCCCCAAACGGCCGCAACAGCCAGGGTTGGGCCAGGCTGAAGCCAGGAGCCTGGAGCTTCTTCCAGGTTTCCTACATGGGTGCAGGGTCTAAGCACTTGGGCCATCTTCTACTGCTTTTCCCAGGTGCAATAGCAGGGAGCTGGATCGGAAGTGGAGCAACCGGAACATGAACCAAAAGCCCCATAAAATCTGAAATTTTTGCATGTAGATTTAAAAAAAATTAAAAAAAGGAAGAAAATCTACAGGAAAGTTCTCAACACATAGTATACACTCAATAAACTTGCAGACGCACCTGACAGAAAGTGAGTAGCATCCCAGTTGAGAACTAAGGACTCACAGTCAAATGTTTACCAGAGTGAACCAAAGCCCTTCAACAGCATCTCATGAGGCTTCACGTCCCGATCATTCTGGATAAAACCCATTTGAAGGGAGCAGGGGCTAGAAATGCAGCCAAGTGAATGAGGGAGGCAGGCAACCGGATGGCAAGTCACCCAGCGATTACAGCCGCTGCCATTGAAAAGCCAGTCATCAGGCAACACTTCAATGGCATTCATCCGGAGGCCACCAGTTACTGTGGCCTCTCTCTGTGGTCCCTTTCAATCTTCCCAGCCTCAGCAGCAGTGACAGAATGCATGTTGCCTTAGCAACCGTACACACTGCAATTACACATTGTTAATTGCTGAGCATTTAAATCAGAGACCGCTGGGCTGTTACCTGCACTGCAAGTATAAACTCCCAGGCAGTGTTTCTCCAAGTCAGCCCCTAATTCATCTGCATCAGTAGAATGGGAGACAATTTGTTGAATGCAAACTCCTGGTCCCTTCTAAGGGAAACTGCATCTCAGATGGCATGGCCAGGAACCTCCTTGGTTGAATCTTTGGCACACAGAAGTCTGAGAACTAGAACTGAGGTAGACGAGACAAGGGACGCATTTGTCCAAGTTGGTCAGCTTCATACAGCAGCACTTTTCCATATCAAGACAAATCACCTTTTGATGCACTGGAGGAGAACTGATGAGAAACGGGTATTCCCAAACTGTGATTGGCCCACGGTTTCAACACCAGCTACTGCTGGGAAGTGAAACACTTCCTTTTTCCTGCCACCCTCTGCTGGAAGCTCTACCAGCCAAGCGAAGAACCCAGGTCAGGAAGGCAGGAAAGGGCAAGAAGAGCATCGAAGGCTTGGACAGCCCACAAGCTGCAGCCCACCAAGGCAGAGCCTCACTCCTTGATTCACACAGCACTAGGTCTTAGGCAACGCCGAGTAACTAAAGTTTCTGTCAGCCCACCAAGGCAGAGCCTCACTCCTTGATTCACACAGCACTAGGTCTTAGGCAACGCCGAGTAACTAAAGTTTCTGTTTGAGGTCATGGGGAATTGAATGCATGTTGTGTTTTGTGCATGTTTGTTTTTGTTTTTGGATTGCTTTCCTTCTTTCCCTCTTCCTTTCTTCCTTCTTAGCCCAGCATGGAGAGAAGTATACGTACGCTTATTTGAAGAGGATCAGATCAAGGAATGAATTTCCAGTGCTCCCAGGAGAACATATTAAGTGCTAAATGAGTGTCTTCCTGGAATCTACAGCTGTGGGTGTGTGGTAGCTGGGTGGTCCATGGGCATAACTCCATGATGATAGTGAGAGATGTCAAGGGAAAAGAAGTTCCTACAAAATAGTAACTCTAGAAACAGTAACCATAGCTGGGAGTAATTAAAGTTATTAATAGATCGCTGCTTTCCCGGTATTCGTAAACGGATCTCACACCTGGACGCCATGGCTAGTGGGAAGTAACCGGGTCCCTGGAAAAATGCCAGGCACCCCCTGTTTCACCAACCTCTTCTTCCTGAAGATGATTCAGGAGTATATCAGGGACTTGTCTTCCTTGGGTTGGGGGGGATCTTCCAGCTCCAATTCCTAATCCTAAACTTCCAAAACCCAGACTGTGCTACATCCTATGTTGGGTAAAGTGGTCTCCGTCAGCATAGTGAGGCTACACTAATGGCAGTCCTTAGAAAAGCCACTTAGGAGGCTCATTTCAAAACAACTGCAATAAAGCTGAACTGGCAGTAGGGTAGCTTGATTTGGGTGTGTACAAAACGAGATGGAAAAAGTTATTTGAACCAAGTTCTACCATTTTGGCAAAATAAAGCATGCCTATTCACTGAGCAGAAATTAGTTTACTACTACCTGCTCAATTCAGAATAAGTGGGGCTGGCACTGTGGCTTAGTAGGTTAGGCCTAGGCCTGTGGCGCCAGCATCCTATATGGGTGCCAGTTCAAAGTTCCAGCTGCTCCACTTCCATTCCAGCTCCCTGCTAATCAGCTGGGCAAGCAGCAGAAGATGGCCCAAGTGGTTGGGCCCCTGCACCCACGTGGGAGACCCCCAAGAAGCTCCTGACTTCTGGCTTCAGATCCGACAAGCTCCAGGCATTGCGGCCATTTGAGGAGTGAAACACAGGATGGAAAGTCTCTCTCTGTAACTCTGCCTCTCAGATAAATAAATAAATTTTAAAAAAATTTCAAAGCAAGTAACAGAAATGTAGCATCCATCACTAGCTGCCAATCATTCCATATGACAGCCATCAAGATGACGTATGAGGACAGGGCAGTGCAGACATGCACAACTGTGCTCTCACTGGGAAGACCAGATGCAATACACAAGACTTTCATTAATTCATTTTCTCTTTAAATAATGCAACTCTCCATCACAGCTTTACATGGGATACCTTCATCTAATTCTCACCTGAATCAAAGAAACCTTTGGAATTAGCCTATAGAGCTCTACCACATGGACTTTCTGAAACATCAGAAGAATAACAATGGAGAAAGGGTTTCCTTCGGGGCTGGTGAAAATGGTCTACGGTTGATGGGCATGCAGTCTGCGAGCACACTACACCATCCAGCTGTCCTCCTTAGGGGAGGAAAGGTGTGTGACTCAGAGCTCAACAAAGCCACCGAGTTTAAAAAATACCTTCCTAAGCTCCACTTCTTTATCCAGCTCTGAGAGTTAGGAAAATTCTAGGCTGGAAACCTCAAAACTCATTTTAAACGAACTTCAAAGGAACAAAGGTTAAAAAGAAATGCCCTTAAACTGCTAAAATGCAGTTTCTATATTTGGCTATTTCTCCACCACAACCACCACTGAAGTGAAATGGTTAGAAAGAAGCGGTCCCTCCCTTCCATCTTTTATTCTTTTAAGATTTTATTTATTTTTATTTGAGAGGTAGAGTTACAGACAGTGAGAGAGCAGTCTTCCCTCATTGGTTCACTCCCCAGATGGCTGCTGCAACGGCTGGTGCTGCGCCGATCCGAAGCCAGGAGTCAGGTGCTTCCGCCCAGTCTCCCATTCGGGTACAGGGACCCAAGGACCTGGGCCATCCTCCAGTGCTTTCCCAGGCCACAGCAGAGAGCTGGACTGGAAGAGGAACAGCCGGGACTAGAACCAGTGCCCATATGGGATGCCGGCACCACAGCAGAGGATTAACCTACTGCACCATGGTGCTGCCCCCGCTTCCATCTTGAAATGACTCCTCCTCCTACTCACCACACCCAGCCCCTCACTTGGCCCAGGACCATCCTGGAAGGCAGTGATGGAACAAGATGGGCACAGGGGGTGCCTCTTGGAGCCTCACCCATGTGTCCTGTCACCAGCAGGTTTTGCTTGCTTGCTTGCTTTTTGAAATGCCCCACCTGATTCTGAGGCTCAACTAGAAGGGAGAACCTCTGTCCTAGACTGACACCATACCTATAGTTTACGTTTTCATTTAAAAATAATCTAACAAGTAAGTATGATCAACATTTCTGAGCCTTAACTGTATTAGAATCTTTCACAGGATTGGAAGTGAAGAAAGCAGTGTGTGACGGGAGTGCTCTACACTCTAATTCCAAGAAAGCAATTAGCTGGTTCCCGAGCCCATTAAGGAACAACATTAACTCACAGGCAGACGGTAGCTGTACCCACCTACAGCTTTTCCCTAAATTGCAAGAATACAAGAGCATCCACGAAACCATACCTCAAGTTTCAAAGGCAGTAGTTTAAAATAATTTCCTCTAAATTGCTCCAGAATTAGAGAAGTAAATAACAATGTTCTCAAGCTAAATGCTTCCATCATGAAATACAGGGACACACTAACGTGCACACCCAAACAGGTTTGGGGATTTTTCTCTCCAATCATTGAAAAAAGTGCCGAATGGGTGTAAGGATAATACTTTTCTCCTTATCAGCATCCACCTCGCCTCCCTTCACGGTCTTAGTTGTTTCCTCCAAGAATAATGTCAATGCAACAAAAGGGGAAATTTTAACCAAAAGCTGTATAAACATTCAAGTCTCTCAATCTAGCAACACACACACATTCTCCCCAGACCAACTGTCAAGAACTACGTCCCTAACAACACAGCACCTCCTGGCAGGTGGAAGCCACTTCAAGTCTCCGTCTCTCTCTCCTGTGTGGCTGTGCAATGGTTTGTGTCACTGCTTCTGGAATCATAGGTATAAAATGGTAAGCCGAGCCCAAAAGATACCACTCCTGCTTCCTGATGGACTCCATCTACCACAGGTTCATCCTGAACCTTTGTAAGACAGAATTCAAATTACCCATGTGGACATTTCATTTATAGGAACTTGTAAGCAGACACTGTGCTGTGGACGACTCAAAACTGACAAGGGTGCAAAGTAGAGGATGATTAAGAAAAAAAATTATGATAAGGTGTTGAACACTGCAGGAATTCAAAGAATGGAAGTCTTTGATGAATGGAAAAATCAAGAGAAATCTTTGTACTAGAAGCCAAGTAGTAACTAGCCTTAGAGGCAACAGAATTTGGGCAAGCTGAGGAGGAGAGGGCATCTCACCCACCTCTCCCACAAGAAAGAGCACTTCTTTTTTTTTTTTTTTTTTTTTTTAATTTTCCAGGTCAGGGCCGGACAACTGTCTGGCAAAGGTCAGACACGGGTCTAATCTCTCCAAGCAGTTTTATGAGCTTCTCTCATGAGGCTGAGTAGGTGTGATGGGAATCATTGCATAGTTCTGTCCAGAAAAAGATCTTACCCCAATCTGACCTCAGGTAAGAGGGAGGATTTCAAGTCCTGTTACTCGTTTTCATTGAATCTGAAATTTTACATCTCAGACCGACCACTTACTCAGGAAGAGAAGGTTATCAGGGAAGGATATGCACTTGCTTCTAGTACTCAGGCCCTGGCCACTGGCATATAATCCACACACATGTCATGGATGAACAAGCAGGACAGAGAGAGGGGGTCAGGCACCTTAAGACCTTACCCTTAAACGCAGCAAGGCTGTCTCTAGCCCAAGTGCACTAAGTAGGCTAAGAGAGCTTCACTGGGAATTGTGTAGACACAGCACAACCATCAGGTTTCATCAGCCATATTTTATTTTTTAAAGACTTACTTTATTTGAAGGCAGAGTTACAGAGAGAGAGAGGGAGGGGGAGGGGAAAGGGGAAAGGGGAAAGGGGAGAGGGGAGAGGGAGAGGGAGAGGTAGATACCATCCATTAGTTCACTACCCAACTGGCTACAACAGCCAGAAGACTGAAGCCAAAAGCCAGGAGCTTCATTCTTGTCTCCCATGTGGGTACAGGGGCCTCAGCAATTTGGTCATCTTCCATGGCTTTCTCAGGCACATTAGCAGGGAGCTGGATTGGAAGTGGAACAGCTAGGACTCAAACTGCTGCCCATATCTGATGCCAGCAATTCAGGTGGCATTTTAACCTGTTATGGCACAACACTGGCCCCACCATGCACATCTGAAAGCATAAACTTCTTTTTTTAAGATTTACTTATTTATTTGAAAGGCAGAGGCAGAGGCAAAAGCAGAGGGAGAGGGAGGGGAAGGGAGAAGGGGAGAGGAGGAGTGGGGGGAGGGGGAGTGGGAAGAGGGGAGAGGGGGAGGTGGGAGAAGGGGAGGGAGGGGGAAGGGAAAGAGGGGAAGGGAGAGGGGGAAGGAGGAGGAGAGGGAGGGAGAGGGAGAGGGATAGAGAGGTCCTCCATCTGCTGCTTCACTTCCCAAATGGCTGCAATGGCCAGAGCTGGGCCAATCCAAAGCCAGGAGCTTCTTCTGGGTCTCCTATGTGGGAACAGGGTCCCAAGGACTTGGGCCATCTTCTACTGCTTTCCCAGGCCATAGCAGAGAGCTGGATTGGAAGTGGAGCAGCTGGGTCTCAAACTGGATGCCAGCGCTGCAGGCGGCGGCTTTACCTGCTACGCCACAGTGCCAGCCCCGCACTAACTTCTTTTTAAAAAGTCCATTTGGCCTATAAACTTCCTAACAGGGTGGTCTACCTTTTTCGTTCCTGCCTGCCCATTTCCTTCCCGTTGCCATACTCTCTTCACACAGCTATTCCTAACCACACATGAATCCTTGCCAAAGGACCCCATCATTTTGAATAATGGAATGACAGACTTCAAAGAGTTCTAGATCATCCTAGGCCTCTGGACGCAAGTTTTTAGGACATTTTTTTTTTTTTGACAGGCAGAGTTAGACAGTGAGAGTGAGAGTGAGAGACAGAGAGAAAAGTCTTCCTTTCTGTTGGTTCACCCCCCAAATAGCCACTATGGCCAGCACTGAGCCGAGCCGAAGCCAGGAGCCAGGTGCTTCCTCCTGGTCTTCCATGCGGGTGCAGGGCCCAAGCACTTGGGCCATCCTCCACTGCCTTCCTGAGCCACAGCAGAGAGCCAGACTGTAAGAGGAACAACCGGGACTAGAACCCGGGGTGCCGGCACTGCAGGCGGAGGATTAGCCAAGTAAACCATGGCATCGGCCCCAGGACAGATTCCAACAGCCTGACTCTGGAGGGAGCTGTCAGGTAAGCCCCAAATTCCTTGCAAACCCACATGCCTGCTGTTACTGCACGTGAGATGCCGCTGCTTCTGGTCAGGAAGTTCCTAAACAAAGAAAAAGCCAACGTAGATGGGGCCAAGATTCCACCGCTGACCTCAGTCTTCATAGTCAACACTGAGCTAAAGCGCCCTACTACGGAATGAGTCAGTGATAAAAGAATGGCTAGGCACCAAGTGTTAAAATCAGAAGCACAAAGATGCAACAGTCACTACATTCCAAAGCCAAGTGGCCAAGCACACGAGTTTCCAAGGATTCAGTCAAAAACTGGTACCAGGATTCTTGAAGCAACCCGTGACTCACATCTACAGTCTAAAAGGATCAGAGTGCACACAGATTGGGGAAGAACTTTTCTTCGGGGAGAATTATGCAGTGAATCCCACCACACCTAGTCAACCTCATGAGAGAGGCTTACAAGGCCATTAGGATAGATTAGACAGGTGTCTGATCCACACCTGGGAAACCTAAGGTGGGAGAGAGAAACTGTTCCATGCTGCTGTGTGGAGATGAACCCAAGGGCTGCAGTTTATTTGTGCCTACACCAGATGTAGACAACTCACGACACAGGGTGGCAAGCTGTCTTGGATCCTGCAGAGTAGGACAGATTAGAAGCACGAGGAGAGCAGAGAAACCTATACCCTATTGGAGAAACAACAAACAAGGCTGAGTGTATCACCTTCATCATGGGGAGTCCCAGGGTGAGGTCCCTGGTGCTGGTGCAGCACTGGAGCACGAGGGAGGGGTCTACAAAGTACCCCACCCCCACCCCCACCCCCACCAAGGGCTATTCAGGAGGATGCCACAAGCAGCTACCACGGACAGGGAGGCCTCTGCGACAGACTCCTCTTTCTCATAGTTCTGGAGGCTGAAGTCCAAGATCAAGTTATCACCAGGACTGATTTCGTTCTTTCTTTCCTTTCTTTGTCTTTCTTTCCTCTCTCTCTCTCTCTCTCTCTCTCTCTCTCTCTCTCTCTCTCTTTCTCTCTTTCTTTTAAGATTGGTTTCTTTCTAAGGTCTCTATCCTCAGTTTGCAGATGGGCCAAGCTCCCCCTTTGCTTCCATGTGGTCTCCCCTTGGTGTGTGTCCATGTCCTCATCTCTTCTTAGGAGAAGAGGGTAGGGGTTACCCATATGAACTTGTTTGATCTTAACTGCCTCTTTAAAGACCCTAGCTGCAAACCCAGTCACATCCTGAGGCATCAGAGGCTAGGACATGAACAGATGAATTTTGAGGGGACACAGCTGATAATACTCCCAGATACATTCATAATACTCATATACAGATAGCTCATAATACTCCCAGAAATAATACTCCCAGAAAGCATCCAAGAGAAAGAATCAGGCCAGAAGACCCACTGGGCTTGGAAAACACAGCACAACCTTGCTATGGGCCCAGTCAAATAAAAACTTGCTTGTCCCTAGTATTCTCATCCTCTGCTATCCTGCCCCCAGATCTACCTTGGAGGGATGCCCAGGGGGAGGGCAGAGGAAGGAGGGCAGAAGGGTCAAGCAGGGAAGAAGAGAGACTGAGGCGGTGTTGACCTTTAAACAAACTTCAACTTTGGTCATCATCTGAAACTGGAATTCGAAGTTCTGAACTGTGAGTTATTCAGCAGTTGAAATTGACTGCAGACCTTTTTAAAATCTAAGAATAATCAGAAAAGTCACAAACTTCATTCAGAACCCTAGGACATACTAACTCAATTACGTCTGGGCAGTGGGAAACAAAACAATGCTTCTTCAGGATTTCATCTGATCAGTCGTATTCAGCAAACCAGACTCATGTGAATGAGAGCTGAGGAATGAATGAGCAAGCTAGCAACCTTTCTGGGCACTCAACACGGGCTGGGTGTGTTCACACAGGTTACCTGTCCTGTGATTAACTCAGGTACAGGTTTGTAAAAAGATTGTCCTGTTGATAGAGAAACAGCAGGGTGGGGGTGGAAGCGCATAGCAATAGTTTCAATTTAGCAATGAACCCTTTCTTAAACTCTAATAGCTCACTTTTTTTTCCTCAAAGAAAATCAACTAACCACATTCTTTTTAAACCATAAAGGTCAGTCGGATATTGCATCAGACTGATCACGTGGTAAAATTCTCTTGAGAACATTAATTTCCTGATAGTCACAACTTGCCCCAATCCAAGGGATGATATTTCCTTTCAGAACTGAATATATCACTCCTCTTTGAGGTTTAAACCTGCCACGAACCAGGACTGATGTTGGCCCACAACGCACCCAGGGGCAGCAGCACAGCTGTGGTTGGACTGAGGGTCTTACAACACTACTACCTGGTCTGTCAAAGCTACTCAGGTGCTCCAGGGAGCCCACCAAAGGCAAGTCCCAGGGTCGCCTCCTGCCCTAACCTCACCCAAAGCACAGGCTTAATCAAAGCAAGCTATCTCTGGAATACAAAAATCATTCTGCATAAGCAACTCCACAAGATTGTTATTCCTTATGCTGAGGTTACTTTTAAGACGATCTCTAAAATATCCCTACTATTCTGTTTGGTATGCTTTGACATTCATTTCAATATCACCTTCCAAGTGCACTACTGTGTTCACCTCTTAAAAGAAAAACTGGGGCCAGTGTTGTGGCATAACCGCTAACACCATCGCCTGCAATGCCAGCATCCCATGTCAGGGCCAGTTCCTGTTCCAGATGCCCCTCTTCTGATCTTGCTCCCTGCTAATGGCCTGGGACAGCAGCTGAAGATGGCCCGAGTGCTTGGGCCCCTGCCACCCACACGGGAGACCCAGATGAAGCTCCTGGCTTTGGCCTGGCCCAGCCTGGCTATTGCAGCTGTCTAGGGGAGTGAACCAGCAGATGGAAGTAACTCAGACTTTCAAATCAATCAATCAATCTTGAGAGAGGAGAGAGAGAAAGGGAGAGAGAGAAACTGCCTCACACTTCTCAAGCACCCAATCTCAATGGCAAAGCTTATGTGCCTATGAATGGGTAAACTCCTGAGTTCCTCGCTCTAACCACTGTTCCTGGAGTTTCACCCACCTTGACAACCATAAGCACTCAACAATCTATAGGTGCAGGGGTGAGCATTTGGCACAGAAGTCATGATGCCACTTGTGACTCCCACATGTCACATCAGAGAGCCTGGGGCTGTGTCCCAGCTCCCCTTTCTGCTAATGTACACTCTGGAAAGCAGCATTGACAGCCCAGGTAATTAGTTCCCTGCCACCATGTAAGAAATCTGGATTGAGTTCCCAGCTCCTAGCTTCTGCCGGGCTCAGTCCAACTGCTGTGAATGTTTGGGAAGTAAACCAGCAGATGGGAGATTTCTTGGCTTTGAAATAAATTTTTAAAATATTTATAAATCATCAGGACCAGCGCTGTGGTGGAGTGGGTAAAGCCAGCACCTGCAGTGTTGGCATCCCATATGGGTGCTAGATGAAGACACAGCTGTTCCACTTCTGATCCAGCTCTCTGCTATGGCCTGGGAAAGCGGTAGAAGATGGCCCAAGTCCTTGGGCCCCTGAACCCACATGGGAGACCCAGAAGAAGCTCCTGGCTTCAAATGGGCCCAGCTCTGGCCATTGCAGCCATTTGGGGTGTGAACCAGCAGATGGAAAATCTGTCTCTGTCTCTCTCTGCCTCTCTATAACTCTTTCAATTAAATAACTAAGTCTTAAAAAATTTATTTAATAAAATATATATCATCAAACATTACAGGTAAAAATGACATAGCCATTCTCAAAAGAGCATGGCATTTTATTAAAAAGTTAAATATAATTAATCATATAACCCATCAATCCCCCTCCTATGTACCAGGAAAAGAGAAATGAAAACATACTTCCATACAAAGGCTTGAATATGAATGTTTGAATATTCACAATCGCAAAACAGTAAAACAACTGAAAGGTCTGTCAACGAGATAATCGCAGGCATATTAACCATCCAGCAACGGAAAGGAAAATGCATGGGTAAAGCCCAGAAACATCATCCTCGGTGACCGACAAAGGACCACACTAGGATTCCAGAGACAGAGGGGACCCACGGCTGACTGGGGCTGGGAACAGCAGCAGAGCGTGGCAGCAAGTGGGCGTGAGTGATCCTTTTGGACACAGGGAATGCTCTAAATGAGAATGCACAACTCTGTCAATTTCCTAAAAATCACTGGATCGTATACTAAAACTGATGAATTTACACTACACCAGGATGCAAACGTCATCTCAGAGAAGTTGTTTTTAAAATGATCAAATGCTAAAAGTGAAAAGGCATTGCACACGCAGCGCTGAGTTATGGAAAACATCTTTAGAGAAGATAGGCTCCATCCACGGCCATATTCAGTTCCTGTTTATTTTACTCCAGAAATATTTACTTGTCCAAAGCTGGCTTGCTGTGAATTTCACTGGTTCTCTTAGTTTCAAAATGGGGACAACCATGTCCTTGCCACTGTCTGGGTGCTGAATCTCCTTGCCCAGTCATCCAGGGGCTTAAACACTTTTCAGAACAGGGGACACATAAATGAGGTAGTAAAAGGGCTTCTGTGGACTCAGGTGCCCTAGGAACAGGAGTCAGGGAGTGGATGAAGGGTTCAGAAATGACTGCTGCTGCCCCAGCTATGCTGCAGGGCCTTCACAGGAGCGCTGCATGTTCAGGTGAGCGTGCTCTTCACTGCCAGTCCAATGGAGAGGGTGCTTGCTCAGGGGAAGACAGCCTCCCCCGTCCCTGCAGCAGCACTGCTGGAGTGCATCCACAATGCACCTGCTCAGCAGGCCCAGCCGCTCTCTCTACCCTCCCTCTCTGCCATTCCCACCCAGCTCCTTGTGGCCGTGGCTGCTCCCCTGGAGATGGGATGAGCCCTCATCAGGGCTATCAGAGAAGCCCGAGGGATTTTTGGAGTTGGAGGAGGGAAGCAGGGAGAGGAGATCTTCACCTCTTTGAAGAAGCTGAAAAATGTAGGTGTGGCAGGTACTGGAGACCCAGTTCCAATGGTATGCGGAAAGGGGGCTTGAGGGGCCCGCATTGTGTAGGCGTGGGTTAAGCTGCCACTGTGACACCAGCATCCCATTTGGGCGCCGGTTCGTGTCCTGGCCCGCTCTACTTCTGACCCAGCTCCCTGCTAGTGCACTTTGGAAAGCAATGGGGGGGGGGGGGGATGGGAGGAGGGAGTTGTTGTAGTCATTTGGGGAATGAACCAGCACAAATCTCTCTCTCTCTGCCTGTCTCTCCATCTCTAACTTTGCCTTTCAAATAAATAAATATTTTTTTAAAAATAAAGAATGAATGAATAAAAAGATTGAGAGCGTCAAACAAGGGGTCTTTAATAACAGCAAGTGGGATGGGGGGCAGGGTGGGGGCGGTCTCTGATGCCAGGGATCTCTGAGGTCCTGCTTCAGCCACACCATTCTAGCACAGAACGTAGAGTCAAATAGCCAGGAGACTCCCCTTCTAGTCGAAGCGAGATCCAGCTGGGTTTCTGTCACTTGTACTGACAAACACTTTGGTGCCTCCTCAGCTACTCAGTCGGGCTGTCATCTCCGTTGCCGCAGAAGAGGTGTGAAAATCCCAACAGCAGAGTGGCAGCTTGAATTCCTATCTGTTCAGCCCATTTCTGAAGCCAGTAGCTAAATTTACTTTCTAAACCTACAGAAGGGAAATACAGTCTCTGGGCAAACAAGAGTACTTCATAAAAAGTTTATGGAAATGGAATGAAAAGATGAGTATGATTTGGTGCAAAATTTTTTTTTGAAATCCATGCACTGTTTTATGATAATATTCATTTTCCATGGATGGTTTGAAGACCCTGGTATAAACATAATAAATACAATCTGGGTGACTATGACCCCTGGGAACCCGCATACTGCAGGGGTGAGGGGCATGTTTATCACTCAGGCATGTAGCTATCACCTGCTCCCTGATCAGTTCCACCCCACCCCCTCACACCCACCTTCGAAGTACTCCATTCATTCACAGCCTCTGCCAGAGGTGTAGTAATCTAAGTTCCAGTCTTCTAGGCTATTTCTGTTCTGAAATTCAGTACTGTTCTTTGGCTCTCCTTCAGTGAAACTACCACAATCAACTGGAAATGAGTGGCACTACACGGTCTTAATGTAATGTAATAGCCAGGTAATGTAATGGGTAAAGCAGCTGCCTGCAGTGCCAGCATCCCATAGGGCTCAGGTTCGGATCCCAGCTGCTCCACCTCCAATCCAGCTCTCTTCTATGGCCTGGGAAAGCAGTGGAAGATGACCCAAGTCCTCGGGCGCCTGCACCTGCCTGAGAGAACTGGAAGAAGCTCCTGGCTCCTGGCTTCAGATCTGCCCAGCTCCAGCCATTGAGGCCATTTGGGGAGTGAACTCCCAGATGGAAGATCCCCTTCCCCATCCCACCTCTGCCTCTCTGTAACTCTGCCTCTCAAATAAATAAATCAAAAAAAAAAAAAAAAAAAAAAGAAAGAAAGAAAGAAAGAAAGAAAGAAAGAAAGAAAGAGGGTTAGCACTTGGCCTAGTTCCAGGTTAGGGTGTCCATGTCCCATATCAGAGTGCACCTATCCAATGTTCAGCTCCACATCCCAACTCCAGTTTCCTGCTAATGTGAACACTGGGAGGCAGTAGGTGATGGCTCAACCAGATAGGAGACCTGGACTGAGTAAGTTATTGGCTTGGATATGGCCCAGCTCTGGTCACCGTGGACATTTGGGGACTGAATCAGCAAATGGGAACTCACTCACTCACTCTCCTAGATAATAAATCAATCAACTGATAAGAAACATTTAAAACAATGAAACCTTTCCAAAATGCAAAGCCACCATGACGGTCTGCTCTAGGAGAAATCAGTGCTTGGGTCCCCGAGATGGGCTGGGACCCCAGACTGCCCATGGGATGGATGGACCTCATCTCCTCTGCTGTCCAGACTTAGCTCCTGGGAGTGACAAACGCAGGAAACAAGGCCAGGAACAGATAATGGTGAGGCTGCCCTGAAGGGGGGGAGGGGTGGAGTGTTGGGGCTCAGCAGGGCCAGGAAGCCTCAGGGGCCAATGATAAACCCTCTGAGTGGTTAATCCAAGAATAGTGAAGATTATTAATATGCAAATATGCATCCCTCACCCTAATGTATTCGAACTAAGAGGCCTGGAAGGCAAGCTTTACACAGTGGCTCGGCCATCACAGCACCTCTGCCCAGAGGCCCTGCCAGCCACACTGCCACCCTGGCAGTGCAGATGGAAGTCTTCCAGGTCTTTTTCCATTAGAAGCTGAGGCTGTTCCATGTCTGCCATGGTGGGGGGCGGGGAATTAGGCTACTTGCCCAGTGAAAAACAAACTCCCATAACTGAGTCAAACCCCGAACTGTCTACCTTTTGATTTCAGTCACTTTCTGTGGCTGGGCACAACAGGCAAACAGCATTACCATGAGGAAAGGGTACCTTCCAGCAACAGTAATAAAGAGGGAATATGCTCCCCTCGTGCTCCACACACCTTGCCCCCCCGGCCAAGAGGATTTGCAGAGTAAAAATACCACAGCTCCTCAAGAGTAAAGATGAGAAACCTATCGTGTCTTGCTTACGTCACATGCATTGAACACTGAGCATGAGCCAGGTGCACAGGATCATACACAACTCGTCTATGAAACCCGCCTTACTATGAGAAAAAAGTCCACATCGATTAACACACTTGCACCAAAGCCGAGACACAGGTTTGTAAAGCAAAAAGTCATATGTCCATTTTACCGGGTAGCATTAGTTTGTCATAGGACATTACACTTCCCTACAGAAATGTTTAAAGCTGAGGGCAGAATCTCACAAGCTTAATTAAATGTTTGTTGAGAGCATTCTAGGTGTGAGGTGGCATGGGGCTTGTAGGACAAATGAGCAAACACAGGACTTAGACTGGCGCTTCCCACTAGTGCGGCCATTAGCCCCGTGTGGCTACTGAGCATGTGAAATGCGACTAGGACACACTGATGTGCATTGTAAATGGGAAACACATATGGGGGCCAGCGTTGTGCCATACTAGGGATAGCCGCTGCCTGCAATGCCCAGCACCCCATGTGGGCGCCAGTCTGAGTCCTGGCTGCTCCACTTCCCATCCAGCTCCCTGCTATGGGGAAACCAGCAAAAAGTGGCCCAAGTGCTTTGGTCCCTGCACCTACACAAGAGACTCCTGGCTTCGGCCTTGCCCCACCACAGCTGTTGCAGCCACTTGGGGAGTGAACCAGCAGATGGAAGATTCTCTGTCGCTGTTCCCTCTCTCCATAACTCTTTCAAATAAATTTTAAAAAAATTTTAAAAATACAGTGAATTCAAAGACTAATGTATCACTGGTAAATTTTATAGCCATTACATATTAGAAATATTTTAGATACATCAAGTAAAATTAAATGTATTGTTTAAATTAATTTCACCCATTTCTATTAAAATTATTAGTATTACTATTATAAAAATTGAGAATTACCTATCTGACCTATATTTGTGGCTGCTTTGTAGTTTTTTTTTTTTTTATTAAAGATTTATTTATTTACTTGAAAGTCAGAGTTACACAGAGAGAGAAGAAGAGGCAGAGAGAGAGAGAGAGAGAGAGAGAGAGAGAGGTCTTCCATCCGCTGGTTCACCCCAGATGGCCATAACAGCCAGAGCTGTGCTGATCCAAAGCCAGGAGCCAGGTGTTTCTTCTGGGTCTCCCACGCTGGTGCAAGGCCCAAGGACTTAGGCTGTCTTCTGCTGCTGCTTTCCCAGGCCACAGCAGAGAGCTGGGTCAGAAGTGGAGCAGCCGGGACACGAATCGGCACCCATATGGGTGCTGGCACTGCAGGGGGCAGCTTTATCCACTACACCACAGCGCTGGCCCCTGCCTTGTATCTCTATTATTTAGATTGTCCCTTCAAAGACTTGATAATCGCATCTTACTAACAAGGCAGACAGAAAATGTGTATGCCACCAGTTTTGACATTGACTTAACTGTCGTAAGATCAAAATTCAGATTTAATAAATACTGAAAGTTAGTGATAAAGCAATGATTATAAATTATCATTTAGGGGCTGGCGCTGTGGAGCTCCTGGTTTCAGACTGGCCCAGCTCCGGCCATTGCTGCTAGGAGTGAACCAGCTGATGGAAGACATTTTTCCCTCTCTCTCTGTAACTCCATCATTCAAATAAATGTTTTCTAAGAAATGTCATTTAAAAGATTCACTGTGCCACATGGAAAAGGGATAATTCATCAACAATTTAAGATTGTAGAACAGGAATGGGCATTTGGCCCATGTCCCACCCCACAATGCTCCGAACTCCAGCTTCCTGCTAATTCAGATCCTGGAGCAGCAGGTGATGGCTCAAGTGGCTGGGCTCTTGTCGCTGATGTGGGAGACCAGGACTGAGTTCCCAGCTCTCGGCTTCGGCCCTGGCCCAGCCTGGCCATTGTGGCTGTTTGGGGAGTGAGCCAGTGAATGGGAATTTGCTTCTCTCCCTCTTCTTGCTCATTCTTTCCCTCCAAATTAAAGAAACAAACAAACACAACTGATGAACACCCAGTCTATTCTAACTCAACTATTACCCTGTTGTAGACTATCAGAAAACATGTCTATATTTTTTCTATATCAACAGTTGGACAATTTTCCAATGAATTCGATAGAGAACTGAACTTCACCACTGCTTCATGCTAAGTACCATCATCTTCAACACCACCAAGATTTCACTGCTGTCTTCGTGAATTATGGTTGAAACAAGATAAATTCTCTACTGAAACCGAGGAACATGTTAATATTATCTGGAGTAAGAATGGTCACTAATAAAGGAACTGTCTTTGCACTGTCCATGTTATAATGATGATCTAAAAATAGGACCAACAGGAAAGCATAATACAGAGAAACTGGCACTCCAGAGAAGACGCACAATGGATGTGTCACAATAACATATGGGCCAATTTCTTTTTTTGCTATAGATTATAATGACAGGAGTAATAGTTTTGGCCATGAAGCAGGCACTGTGACACAGCACGTCAAGCCACCACTTGGAATGCCCACATCCTATATCGGAATGCCGGCGCGTTGTGGGCTACTTTGCTTCCAGTGACGTGGATGGAGTTCCAGGATCCTGGCTGTTGCAGGCATTTGGGGAATGAACCAAGAGATGGGAGATCTCTCAAGAAGTCTCATCCCTTGTTCCGTGTATATCGGGGTATATGTGTATGCGTGTATGTGTGTGTTTGTTTGTGTGTACATGTATCTGCCTTTCAAGTAGATAAAAATAAATAAGAATTTAAATAATAATGTTAGCCAACATATCTATAGTTCTTTAAAGATAGGTTGACACAGAGCATAATGACATCAGCAATGATCATAATAGCCACAACAGCTATTATTAACTTAAATGACTACCTTGCAAGTTATTATTTTATGTCACAAAAGTTTACTCATTTTTAAATGCGTATTACCTCATTTAATGCTCACAATCACTTTGGAATTCGATGCTACTACTATTACTTGCAGCTTCCAGATCAGGAGATCATAGCATAGAAAGTTTAGTTAGCCAAAGTAGCACAGATCATAAATGGCTAAACTGAAGTTCAGTTTCCAAATCCTGGACACAACACTAGGGGAAAAAAAAAAGCTTTTCAGTACTTAAGATCAACAGCCTTGAGAGGTAAAACAGCCCTCAGAACTGCTGCTAGGTCATGCAGAGCTTCGCTTGGGAAGTCAGAACAGACCCAACGGCAGGAGGCAGCCCTCTGGCTGGTGGCCTCACTCCTACTCCGCTGCCCCACTCAAGGAGAAATCCATGGGATTGGTCATTTAGCCTGGTGGTGGGGATGCCTACAGCCCACAGTGGAGTCCCAGCGCTGGCTCCTGTCTCTCGCTTGCTGTCAGTACACAGTGGGCGGTAGTGATGATGGATGGAGTAAGTAACTGGGTTCCTACCACCCGTGCAGGAGACCTACACTGCTCTCCTGGCTCCTAGCTCCAACTCCATCCCTGCTCCAGTCACGGCAGGTATGCAGCCAGTGGCATTTCTTTCTCTCTCTTAGATGCTCAAATGTTTTTTTTTTTTTAATTTTAAATTAAATACTGCAGGGAGAGTGTGTGGCACAGCAGTTAGGTTGCTGCTTGGGACGTGTGCATCCCATATCAGAGAGTGCATGGTTCAAGTTCCAGCTTCCCCACTTCTGGTCCAGTTCCTGCTAATACAGACTCTGAGAGGCAGCAGATGATGGCTTAAGTGTTGGGTCCTTGCCACCCACGTAGAGTCCATGGCTGCAGCTCCCACCTGGTCCAGTCCTAGCTAGCTGTTAAGGGCATTTGAAGAATGAACCAGGAGATGGAAGATCTTCCTCCTCTCTCTCTCTGCCTTTCAAATAAAATGAAAAAAAAAAAAAAAACCTTGAAAAAACTGTAAATGAAATACTGCAATTCTTCAGGACTGAAAAGCACCATATTGGGATAAAAGTGGAATCTTGAAAACGTCATCCCATAAGACAAGAGCGGGCTGGGGAGTGGGGCTGTATTTGTTCTGAAAGCCACACACAAAAGCGCCCACAGCCCGGCGTGCCGCCATCTCAGCCCCAAGCAGATGACACCAGGATAGGGTGAGCGGCTCCTTCTGTTGTTTTGGCCACAGTGGATATGAACACCTACTTCCAATGTAGTGAGCATCAAATGCCCTTTGTTCCAAGGGGTGTGCGCTTACAATATCAGGGGTTGTTTCAAAGGAGAGGAAGAAAGCAGCTTGTTGTTGAATACCACACAAACAGTAACACAGCCAAACACAGACCAGCCAGAGACAGGCCTAGGAATAGTTGTCATCTGGGGAAATCACCGCACTCTATTTCTGTCTTTTGCTGGCTTTCCCGGACTCTTAAAAGAGCAACAGAAAAGTAAACAAACAGCACATGCAACATCGTCTACAGCCGTAAAGCACAGAAGAGTCTAATCACCTAGGATGCATACAGAAGACTGGTGGTGGAAAGGCATTTTCCGTAATACAGCAAAACCAAAAACCCCAGGGAAACCTCCATAGATGCACTGATATTGATTAGAATCTCTAAGCCTCCATTTTAAAGTTCTCCATCTGAAAAAGCTCATAGGACAGAAACATGAAATATTTTTCTCAAAAGAAAATGGTTATCAATCCCAAAGAAAATCTGAGGGTTCTGTTTTCTCTAAAGACCCCAGAAGGTTCTGAGAGCATTTCAATCAACTTCCACCTATGACGAACATGCACGGGGCCTGAAATACGAAGTGCTTGGAGACAGAATGGGAAGAACCAGCACCTTACACGGCGTTCCCACCTCCTGACCTGGAAAACAGATGACACTGAACTCTGCCGGGGCCGGATGTGTTTGTGGCTGGCCTCTATGAACTGTATTTATTTGGGCAACAGACAAGACAGAAGTCCCATCCATTGATTCACATCCCGAATGCCCGAAACAGGAGCCAGAAATGCAATCTAGGTCTGCCATGTGGGTGGCAGGAGCCCAACTACTTGGCTCATCACCGCTGCCTCCCAGGGCCTGCCTGCCTTAGCAGGAAGAAGAGCAAGGAGTCACAGCTGGGAATCGAACCAGGCACTCTGACATGGGACACGGGCATCTTACCAGTGAAGCTAAACGCCTGCTCCCGGAGGCTAATATTTTACTTGTGGCTCCCTTTCTTAAGAAAGAAAGAAAATACAAGCCATTGTCCGTGAGCCTTTTGACTCCCAAGTTTCTACATTCTGTGGGTGGCCGCAAGAGGCCACCGTGCACCGGCTGCTTCTCACAGCAACACAAGCTAGTCTTCTCTCCATTTTTTTGCAAAGTGCTCAATCACCCATGTGTCAACTTTCAAGGGAGGAGATGTTCAAATTACTTGAGCAATCTTGTCACATTAGGAGACTTAGCACAGTCTGGCAACTCACTGACAAAGCTTGACAAATAGACTTGTTTATGCGTTCTCACTCAGCAGAGGAAGGGCCTGGACTGTGTATCGTTTCTGACTTTGGGGCCACTGCTCAGTGCCATCTGCCTCACCTGTGATCCCAGTTTTCGCCCTGTTCTTCAGCGTGAACTGTCCATGTCTACAACCCTTCTTCTTTTGTGACAGTAAGAATTAGCTATGAGTCGGACTCCCAAGGTCATGGTCTAAGTCAGAAACAGAGCTGCACAACATTTAGAAGTCCAACACCCTGAGTAGCCAGAACTAAGGTCATGTCTAGCTGTGCCTGTCATTTTCCAAGAGGTCATTTTCACTTCTCTGGGCCTTGACCTTGTTTGTAAAATGAGTCCTCCACCAGCAGCCCCTCCCAACTGCTAATAATCCAGCTCGTGCTACAGCACATTCCAAACAAGTCTTAACCTGGTCAAAGCGCAGGGCTGGCCGCTCTGCCGGGGATCTTCATGTTCTGCTCACGGGAAATCGGACAGTGAGTGAGGCCACTCACAGCACAGTAGCCAAGGGCCCAGGACAGAAAAAGTGCTCAGGGCAGTGAAAGTGATTTGTGGACGGAGCTTCTTGGGTCTTCTGATCCAGGCACAGCGCATCCTTTTCTGCCCATAACTACCGTGGCTTGAGGACGTCACCCAAGGTGGGCACCCACAGCAGTTCTGAGTGTGACTGACAATGGCCCGTCCTCTCCCCGGGTGCCCGCTGCTAACCACAGAAGGATGTTTTCCTCTTGAAGAACAGGATTCTAGCTGCGGGTCAGCTCCCCAACGAGGAGATGTGGCCCTGCCTTCCTCGGGTCTCCAGCTAGATAGCTCCATCAGACTGGAAGACAAGGAGGGCCACACAGAGAGTGATCTGGGGGTAGTTCCCACACTGGGCTGAGCACTGTGAGCCCAGCAGTGCTGTCAGGTGGGACCCCGGGCTATCTCACTTCTCTCCCACAACAGCAAAGCCAGAACATGGCTGCCCCCTGGAGAGCAGGAGACAGTGCCTGTCCCACTCTGGATCCAGAAACATGTGATCCTGAGGGTGAGAAACTGGAGGTCCATCCTTAGACTCTTCAGGTCTCTAAAACAGTCACACTACAGAGCTACTTCTTACTGTGTCTACACAGCATCTTCTGCATCCAACAGAAGTAAAACAGCATCAATCGTATGTGGATTAGTCAGCAGAGAAGCCAGTGACTAGTGTTCCAAATAAATGTATAGACCCCAAAATGGGGGGCGAGCATTTGGGACACAGTTGGGATGTCACCCGTGACGGCCCACATCCTCTATGGGAGTGCCTGGGTTTGAGTCCTGGCTCTGCTTCTCAGTCTAGCTTTCTGCGAGTGCACACCGTTGGAAGCAACAGGTGATGGCTCAAGTATTTAGGTCCCTGCCACCCACCACGAGACCCAAACTGACTTTTGGGCTCCTGGCTTCAGCCTGGCTCAGCCCCAGCGGGCATTTGGAAAGCACACCAACAAGATCATATCTCTCCCCTCTCCCCTCTCCCCTCTCCCCCCTCTCTCTCTCTTTCTCTCTGTTTGAAATAAATGCAAATTTAAAACCCACAATTATTTCTTTTCACTCACATCTGACTACCCTGGAAAGAGGGGTAGTGGCACTTGGCAGAAAATGCTCATAGATTCGTCATAATTTGACTCTTGACCCTGAGAGACAGCTGTTAAAGGTAAACAGAGTAAATGCAACCAGGTTTTCCAGGCATATTCAACAGCTCTTAGCTTCCTAACCTGACTTCTCCAGAGAGGTTCATGGATGACCTGAGAGCGGGAAGTTCTTGAAACTGAAATTATGAATCCAAAAATAGAGTATCATTGTGTACAAGCAAACTTTGCATAGTCCAAAACTTTCACATTTGTAAAAATATGACTCAATATTTAAGAATAATTGCTCGATGGTCTTCCTTGGCTTGCAAAATGGATTCTTCTAGGAGGGAAACCATTTAACTCTGTGCCACCCTCATGCAAAAGGGAACATCTCACGCTTTTTATTCCCCACCAGCTCAATCTGCCAGAGTCGTCTTTCTGGTCGAGGTGCTACGAGCCAGCAAAAGCAACTGGACAGATGTAATGAAAGTGAAAAGTGGTCTATGCTGCTTCTGGTGTTAATGTTATTTAGCTCTCTAAAACAAAAACATTCTAGGGCAAGCAAACAATTCATCTAGAAATCATAAGGAAAAAAAAAAATCACAGGGCCAGCACTGTGTATAGTGGGTAAAGCCGCTGTCTAGAGTGCTGGCATCCCATACAGGCACCGGTTCAAGTCCCAGTTGCTCCACTTCCAATCCAGCTCTCTGCTATGGCCTGGGAAAGCAGCAGAAGATGGCCCAAGTCCTTGGGCCCCTGCACCCATGTGGGAGACCTTGAAGAAGCTCCAGGCTCCTAGCTTCAGATCAACCCAGCTCTGGCTGTTGTGGCCATTTGTGGAGTGAACCAGTAGATGGAAGACCTCTCTCTCTCTCTCTCTCTCTCTGCCTCTGCCTCTCTGTAACTCTGCCTTTCAAATAAATATATAAATCTTTTTTAAAAAGAAAAAGAAAAACAGGCACAGAAGACTTAATTTGCTTGTATCTAACAGGAATCAAAGACTAAGTCGAGGGGGCTGGCACTGTGGTGTAGTGAGTTAAAGGCCAGGCCACAGCGCCAGCATCCCATATGCAAATCGGTTCAAGTCCTGGTTGCTCCACTTCTGACCCAGCTCCCTGCTAATGTGCCTGGGAAAGCAGAAGATGGCCCAAGTCCCTGGGCCCCTGCACCCACGTGGGAGTCCCAGAAGAAGCTTCTGGCTCCTGGCTTTGGACTGGCTCAGCTCAGCCATTGCAGCCATTTGGGGAGTGAACCAACAGATGGAAGACATTAAAAAAAAAAACTTAGTCAAATTGCCAAACGGTAACAAATATAACAGTAGATGATTGTGAGGAAAATTGACAGAGTAGGCAGCGAGTTGCTTACACTGGGTTACTTGATGATAAATTCTGAAGTTCACTTGCTGTCAGTTTAAGAAAAGACTAAGGAATGAGTCAGTGTATTTCTTCACTCCACAGTAGTCTTGTTGAACTATAACCAACCTCTCAGAACTGGATTCTGTTTATCTCGAGGCAGGGATGAACTAATGCAGAACTCCCAGAGGTTTCTCCTCACCTCGGGGTGACCAGTGGTCATGTGACATGACAAGACACTGTAATTTCAGTAGACGCCACAAAGACTGGACCAGACCACACCCAGGGTTAGATGAGGTCAGATTCAACACGGAGCCCCACCTGGGCACGAGACTGCACCAACTCCACCAGCAAGGGGGCAGGGAGGAAAGGTGATTTTTCTCCCATGTTCTGGACTTCAGTTTGCTTCTGTTGATGAGTCCTACATCTTGTCATTACCAACTTCTCTAGACTAGGAGGGCTGTGCATCTGATGGTCAGCTTGAGGGACTAAGATCTCTGGGAGGATGCGCAGTTCAGTGACCATCAGGCACCTACCAAGTATCATTCTTCTGGGCACACAGAAGACCTTGAAGAATGAGGTATGCTTCTTTCAATAAAATGTTCTGTTTCAAAACACACGGGTAAGCCAGTGAAGTTACTTTTTAAAATACTGACTAAAACTAGTGATATCCATCGCCCAGGCTGAAGTTAAAGAACGCTGGTCAGGGCTGGCATTGTGGCACAGTGGTTTAAGCTACTGCCTACAGCCTGCATCCCACATGGGAGCCAGTTCCTGTCTAGGCTGTTTTACTTCTGATCCAGTTTCCTGCTCATGCACCTAGGAGGGCAGTAGAAGATGGCCCAAGTGCCTGGGCTCTGCCATCCACGTGGTAGAACTGAATGGAGATCCAGGCTTCTAGCTTTAGCATGGCCTATCCCGGATCACTGCAGTCATTTAGGGAATGAACCAGTGGATGGAGGATCTCTCCCTCTCTCTCTCTAACTTTAACTTTCAAATAAATAAATCTTAGGGAAAAAAAAACCCACTAGTTTTTTATTCATTATAGATGGCTGGAGCTGGGAGATTGGCATTTGATGAACCATCAGTAGTGGCTGATGGGCAGCTATAAACCATGGAGAACTGTCTTCAAATCATGCATCATGTTAATAATAATCACATAATTTTATGCTTAGAGTTTCCAGCTTGAAAGTTGACTGACCATGCCTCAATCCATAATATACTGATTTCTTCCAATATTTTATTAGAGAAAACAAAATGATTATGTTTAAATACTCTACTGATTTTTCTTAAGTATGCTGTATCATATTCTTATACAGTTAACTGCTACAAAAAAAAGAGACTCCTCTCTGTAACATCTACTTATAATATACCCAAAAGGCCTTTGATATATTTAGTTTGGCTTTGTCAACTTCTATACTCATCATGCAAGGCAGAGAAAATTCATTTGGCTTCTAGCAAAATAATGGACTGTACTATAATGAATGTTCTCTGCACCATGAACCAAGGACTTTATGTGACAGTTTTTAGAGCATTCTAGACACCATACTACCCAGAATCTTCAGATTAGGGTCATCATTTTCCCTTCATCATGAAAACCACCCCATCCTCCCCCTTACCCAGGAAAAAAAAAAAAAAAAACCTCACCAACAAATATACACAGTCAAGGCAAGGACAAGCATACCCTATGCAACAACTGAGAAAAATTCACTTTTCTGTGTGAAGAAATTCAGAGCGCGGTCGGCGTGGCTGGCAGAGGCTGCTGGGCTGTGTGTACAGAGGCCCTATAGAGTGGAGGGTAGACGCCCCCTAGTTATGCATCCTCCCATACGTAACCGGGAAACTAGGTTATCGAGACCAGAACAGCGGGTGTGATTATGAGCATTGTCTTAGCTCCAAGCTCCTCTGAATCCAGCTGTAGGCAACATGTTGTGTGAAAAAAAGTCTGCAGACACAAGTGCTTTGTAGGAAAAAAAATCACACATATTTAAATAGAATGGTTTCTCTGTAAGAAGTATGTATTTCTATCCTGACGCAACCTGTAAATATGTCATCTGGAGAACTCAATTACAGTGGGGGAACAACCAGCACCATTTAGGTTACCCACTATGTGCTAAAAAGGAATTCCAGGTAGAAAATCAGCACCAGCCGGCGCTGCAGCCCAATAGGCTAATCCTCCGCCTTGTGGCGCCGGCACACTGGGTTCTAGTCCCGGTCGGGGCATCGGATTCTGTCCCAATTGCCCCCTCTTCCAGGCCAGCTCTCTGCTGTAGCCAGGGAGTGCAATGGAGGATGGCCAAGTGCTTGGGTCCTGTACCCCATGGGAGACCAGGATAAGCACCTGGCTCCTACCTTCAGATCGCAGGAGCCATTGGAGGGTGAACCAACGGCAAAGGAAGACCTTTCTCTCTCTCTCTCACTGTCCACTCTGCCTGTCAAAAAAAAAAAAAAATCAGCACCAACACCACTCTACTTACGCATTCATTCATCAAACATTTCAGGACCTACTCTGGTCAACATTGTTCCAAAAACTAGGGATACAGCAGTGCACAAGAGGGTGAAGCCTTCGATTCATGCAGCTGATATTCTAGCACAGAAAGACAATACCAACTAAAACATACAGCAGGACAAGAAGCATGGGTGCCATTAGTGCAAGACGGTAGGCCACAGGGCCCACAAGAATAAGGGTGAGGGCACACGAGAATAAGGGTGATGTCAACACCCGGGAGTTCAGGATATAGCCAGGTAGGGGAAGAGACCCCCAGACATGGGAACAGCAGGTGCCAAGGCTCAGAGGCAGAAATCTGACCCAGGAGTGAGGAGGAAGCCAATGTGGTATTACAACGCCTTCAAGTCCCAGTTTAAGTGGCGACCACTAGGGGCGAAACTATCACTGACACAGATCCATTTCCACAAACTCCACGAGCAGGAACACGCTCCTGTCAGTGCTTACTCAGAGGCCTGAATCTCAGCAAGGAAGAAATGAGGAAGAGGAGGAGGAGTGAGTAATCCAAGGTCACACGGCAGTGACTAGGAGGAAAAGACTTCAGCCCAGCTACCCAAGCTCAACAACACAGTTTTCTGTCAGGCATCAACTTTACAATAAAAAGACTGTTTCTTAAAAAAAAAAAAAAAAAAAAAAAAAAAAGCAAGCAATCAAGCAAGCAACAAATTACATAGCCAACTAATATAATCTTCTTAGAGTTTAAAACTGATTGATCGATTTTGCTTTTTTCTTCACTAGCCAGTCACGAAACACTAGACAGCCAGCCTGCACATGTGCTGGGGAATGAATGAAATAATAAAAGCAGCGTTACACAGACCTCACTACTTAGCAACCGGTTATGCAGACGTGTGACTGAGAAACTGGTGCAGAAGGGTCTCTACAGTCTTCATGAGAGAGAAAAAGGAAAAACAGACTGTCCCAAAGCAGAAAAAGTGCCTATCATAATGAACAACTGAGAACTCTAATTTTCTCTTTGCAAAGGAATGAGTATCCTGTAATTTATCCACACGCTGAAGTTCTCTGCAGCAATGAAAGTGAATAAAGAACTACATGTACCTCAAAAATATAGGTTTAAACAAAAGAAAGAATGATGCTGCTGGGGCCAGCGCTGTGGCGAAGCAGGTAAAGCCGCCGCCTGCAGTGCTGGCATCCCATATGGGCGCGGATTCGAATCCCAGTTGTTCCACTTCTGATCCAGCTCTCTGCTATGGCCTGGGAAAGCAGTACAAGATGGCCCAAGTGCTTGGGCCACTGCACTCAAATGGGAGACCTGGAGGAAGCTCCTGGTTGGCTCCTGCTCTGGCCATTGCAGTCATTTGGGGAGTAAACCATTGGACAGAAGATCTCTCTCTCTCTCTCTCTCTCTGCCTCTCTGTAACTTTGCCTTTCAAATAAAATAAATAAATCTAAAAAAAAAAAAAAGAGAGAGAGAGAATGGCATTGATGTAAAACGTTGAGCAAGCCAACTCCCATCCTATCTTTGGGGATACACAGGAATACTAAAACATGCTTGGCAACTATATGTACTGACTTCACACCCAAGAATGTGGGCAGAAGAGGAGGAATGGAAAAAACATTTAAGTTACAGTTATGTTTATAGTTATTTATGTAGGGATATGGTTATAAAATATTAGAAACTTTTAAACCCACATAGTAGAACAATAGGTCCTTACTGTATTTTTTTTTACTGTTGTTTTTAGAAACATGCCATACTTTATTTTAGGAAACAAGAAAGAAGGAAGAAGGGCCCAGTGAGTCCTTAACTTCCAGATCTCAGTCTTGCCCCCTCCAGAGCCTGAGTGACAGGTGTCCCTGCCTGGAAGATGCTTTCAGAAGCAGCAGTCTGCAAACATTAGTTCACAGTGGTGAGGATGCTAGATCATGCCCCCAGTGGCAGGGGAGGAGGGTCCTCAACACCCACTCTTCTCATTAAATCACAAGCAGGAGTAAGATTTTTCAACATGGTTGAAAAAAAAAAATCACCCAACAAACCTTAGGAGTATAAATGATGTACTAAGTCCGTTCATGACGATTTCAGCGAGATGAAAGCAGTGACAGCCCAGCCCAGCGCGGGGCGTCTGTCCCAGTCCATGTTATTCAAGCATCGCTTACAACCATGAGAACGGGATAGGTCTCCTCTCATGATATCCACTGTTTTACAAGCCCAGCGCGGGTGTGTGTGTGTGTGTGTGTGTGTGTAGGGGGAAGGGGACCACACACTTTTCAAGCATCGCTCCAAACACAGCATCAGAGAATGCCCATTAGAGATAAAATGCCCAGTGGAGTTGGGTACTGAGCATCCCTGGGATGGCCAACCTTGGCGACACTGTCCTGGCTCTAAGAGCTTCCGCTGGGTCCTACTCACGGACAAAACCAGCTTTTCTCCTTCTCTCCCTCAGCCGGGCTCCAGCAGCCCTGACCGCACTTGCCCGGAGACTGGCAGTGCTTCCTTCCCCCATGCCACAAAGAAAACGGAGTCCCATCCAAGACACCAGGGAGCCGCACGCAAAAGACGCCGAGGGTCCCTGGCCAGCAGATTCGCCCCAATCAATCGCGAGCGAAGTCAAGCTGCGCTAAGCCGAGCTCCCTGGGACATGAAAAGGGACACACAGTCCCAGTCCGGGATCCGGGTGGATGTGGGAGGGAGTGGGCGGCGAAGGGTCGCTGCTGACTCCCCCACAGGGCGCTGTCTCCGTCTGCCCTAATCCCCCCATCTGGTGCCTCTCCGGGCTCTGAGGCCCCCTGCACAAAAGGGGATGCGAAGCCAAAGGGGTGAGCGGAGGAAGCCTGCAAACTACAGAAACTAAATCGCGTTCACAAACTGCCCAAGCCCGCAGCCGAGCGAAGGCGCGGGTGGAGGACCCCCACCCACCACCCATCCACCCTCCAGGGCCGGGATCGCGGCGGACGGTGGGCGCCCCACTCGCAGCCCCACCGCCTGCGCCCTCCTAAGTCCCCGGGCCCCGAGTCTGCCCCAACTCCAGCATCCGTGCTCCCCGCGCTCTCGGCACTGCGGTGGGGAAAGACCAGAAGGGCGGGACAGGGGGGGCACTGGCAGGCCCCAGGTGGTCTCGCCCGTGTCCTCGGGCCAGCCGGAGGGCTCCCTGGAGTCAGGAAAGGAACAATAGCGGACCCTGGGTGTCCGGAGCCACTCGGGAGCCCCGGCGCGCGCCGCCCTCCGCAGCTCCTCCAAGTTCAGCCTGGAGGCGGGTCGAGCCCAGAAGCAAGGACAGAGGCGGCGGGGCCGGAGGAGGCAGGTGGGACGGGCGCGGCTGGCCAGCGGCACGGAGTGCCCTCCCGGGGTCTGGCCATTCATTCTCACCCGCACACTCTCGGCTGCGACCCCTGCCCGGCGCCCTGCGCAGCCGGCCGGCGGGTCGCGGGGACCCGGGGCTCCGAACTTGGCTGGGTCTCCCCCTCTCTCCGTGTCCTCGCCATCCTCCCAGCCTCTCGGACCACGGGGTGGCGGCGGGACCCTCGCTCCCTCCCTGCTGAGCCGCGCGTCCCCGCGCAGTCCCCAGCGCTCTCGCCGCCTCTCCCGCCTGCGCCCCAGACACAAAGGCGGGGACCGGAGCGCGGGATCCGTGCCGGGAGCCTCCCAAGTCTCCGCGCAGCGCACTCACCCCATCAAGGCGGCCGCAGCGGCTGCCCGGGCTCCGCTGGCTGCGCCGCCCCGCCCGCCTCTTCCCCAGGAAAACGCGGCCGCCGGGCTCGCTTCCTGCTCGGCTTCCTGCGACTCGGTCCCTCCTCCTCCTCCCCCGCTGCGGGGGTCAGCGGGCGCCGCGGCTCCCGGGCTGGGCCGGCGGGGCGGGGGCAGCGGCAGCAGGACCACGTGGCCGCAAGGCGCCGGCCCCCGCCGACCTGGATCCCGCGGGCGCGGGAAGGGAGGTGCTAACCATTCCCCTCCCCTTCCACCCGCGCGGCCCCAAATTCCGCGAGTCAGGTGACCCGGGCCCGCGCTCCGGCCAGGACCTGCGGGAGGTGCTGCCGGCCCGCCCGGCCCGGCCCGGCCCGCGCGCCTGGCGCCACCGTGGCGTCGGTGACTTGCTTTTCTTTTACTTTTCTGCGGACCTTTGGGACCCTTCCCCGCAGATCTACTTTGTCGAGTGAACCTCAAGTTAGTGGAAACCTCCTGTGCCGAGACCCCTGGGTTTAGGACGTATGAGACCTCAGATCGTATTCCCTCCTGAGCGACTTCCAAAGTCCTTTGTGGTCGTGGGGCGTGCGTAAAAGTCACTGACCCAAGCCCCTTCCAAGCAGAATCAATCGGTTACATTTTCCAAAGGGACTGAATAGAGAGTGATTAGCTAGATTGCTCTCCCCTTCTCTGAACTGATTGTTTGAAGGGAGTGCTTCCTAACACTCAAGTGGCAAGATAAAACTCCCCACCTCCAGGTGGTTCTAGGCTACAAAGGGGCGCGCCCTCCAGGTAGTGCTAAGGAGGCAAGGGGTACAGCAGGGAGCCACGGCCTCGGGTCCCCTGCAGCAGGCTCTCCGTTCCCCAGCCCACTCTGGTCGACCACTGAACCACCATGGACTCCTCCATTAATTCCAAGGATTTCAAAGCTCTCCACCTACTCGTCTAATTGGAGCCAGCCTTTCCTTGTGTTCTGGTCATGCTAACCAGCTGCAACTTACAGAGTTTTGTGCACCACAGCCCCTCCTCCCTTCTCTGGGTTAGCTCTGCTTCCTTGGCACAGGGAAGAAAGCTTTGTAGAAAAAAGAAGTATGCGTCCTTTTCTGGGATTTACTGTAAACCAGTTGAATGTTTAAAAGAAAGAAAAAATTTAATTGCAACAAAAGTGAAATTGAGCCCAGCACAGTTGGGTATAGGATGCCTTGGCTCTATCTTAACATCTACACATCACACTATCTGTTCCTTCCCCTCAAGCCCTCCCTTCCTCCCAAGGGAACTGCCTGGCCTGGTTGGAGCAGGTGAACTTGCCAAAGAGAGAAAAAAACTGTATGTAGCTGTATGGTTTTCACTTCCTGACGTCATCTGGCCAAGATTCCTTAGGGAAGTGAGGCAGAGTCAGTGTAACACAAACACATATTCCTCTTCCTGTATTTGTTCCTCTCTCCAATGAAATCGCGCTGGAAAAGAAATGTGCGCGGGCAAATATTTTGGGCACTTTCCACAGTGCAGTGGTTTCATCATGGTTCATACTAATGATGTAGGGCATTTAAGGGAACACCTGTGAGTTTTCTGCCCTGTTTTGAGCAACTCAATCCTGTTCAAGCTGGAGAAGATGGGATTTGGAGCTTGGTCCAGGGTATACAATGCTGCCTGGTGAATTTAACGTGTGCTTATTCCATAGGAACAGCTGACCAGTTGAGGGAGGTAAAATATTAGACATTAAATGGTGGCTATCTTGGCAGGCTCATCAGCCTTTGGTTCACAGAAGCCCTCCCCCTCTTCTTTTTTCTCTTTCTCGGTCATCTCCAAAAAGTTGACCTGCCTATATTAGCTCTTTGGCTCCCATAGGTGGCTTGCATGCTATTCCCACTAGATTATAATCCCACCCTCTCATATCAGCAAGTCTAACTCTGAGTGAAAGGTTGCTATGGAGACAGGGACTCTATTTTTCACTGGTTGCGCCAAGATCCTTTCCAGACCCCTCCCTCCTTTTGAAACTCAAAACCAACTTTATAGAGTCTTTTCCTGTTTCAGCCAACAGCCAAAGTCCTGCCTCCTCCGAGGAGATCGATTAGTGGTCAGAGGTGGGATTGAACAGCTGTGTGTTTATGACCAGGCCTTTTAGAAACGCTCCCTGGGTTCCGAAGATGCTGAATACTCCCCTTTGATGGAGGCTTGCCCAGGTGTAAGGGTTTGAGAGAAGGCAGCAGAGCCAAAATGACTATTTAACCTGCGTAAAGTACTGCAACCTTTCTGGAGGAACTGCATGGGATGCTCCTTTATCCACATCAAGGTAACGGTGGTGCAGTGTGCAGTTCAGTGAGGACTAAGAGCGCGGAGACTTGGTTGTCCTTTAACTTCCTCTCCATTCGAGCCTCACCAAGTGTGCGGTGAAGCTGGCTCGCTTTTCTGGTTCTAATGTCCTAAACCTACTCTCGAAGTTTGTGGATCCTTCATAAGCGAAATTCTGGCATTTGATGGCAAAGCCTTGCTCTCTAATTGCTCTCTCACCATCAGAGTATTGCCACCCCCAACATGATTATACACTGTAAAGAGTATTGCCCTTCAGCACCAAGTAGGATGCCATTAATAGAACTCATTGACCCGTAGGCTTCATAGTTTCATTCCTGAAATTAAACAACTTCACATCCCTTGTTCCTTGCCCAAGCTCAAGTCAACTTTAGTTCTTCCCAGATTGGGAGCATCTTAAACCAGGTAACAGAAAACACCCCTGAAGGTGTTAGTAGAGATAGAATCACACCAGAACCCAACCCCCCCCCCACACACACACCTCATTTGGTGTTTGGTCAGGATCTGATTGCACTCCTGGGTCTAGCTCAAAGCAGCATGACTTAGAGGAATGTGGAGATATTGGACCCTGACCAGGGAATGGAACAAAAACACAACAACACCCTCAGAAGCTTGGAGGGAGATAACCTACCATAAGTCCAAATATTCATAGAAAAACACTTTTTATATTTTTCTGGGGATGTTTCCAATAGGAGGAAACTATAATATGGGAAATTTTAAAAATAACTCTAACATTGCTTTTTATAATTATCAAGTCTCTTGAAGTACAAGCAGCCTGAAACACAACTGTCCCATGGTTTTCCACCTGCTGGGAGGCCAGCAGAGATTTCTCCAAGGGTGTGTTACTATGCTTTCCTCCTCAGTAAGCTTGGACACCTGCTCAGGAGAGGCTCAGATGTCTGGCAATGGATACATTCCAAAACTGCTTCAGTGCCCTGCTTACAGAGTGGCAGAGGTGCTACACATCTCAACCTTGCACTGTAAGACCCAAGAAGGCTTAAGACTCTGAGCCATCAGCACACATAAAGGACGTAAGCTCTGAGGGCTGGGCTGCCAGTTCGTAGCCTCTGGCCACACAAGCCAGTTGGGATGCCTGCATTCCAGGTTGGAGTGCCTGGCTTCCTGTCCCAGCTCCGTTTCCAATTCCAGCTTCCTGTTAGTGCACAGCAGGGAGGCAGCAGGTAAAGGAGCAAGTACTAGAGACTCTGCCACCCATGTGGGTGACCTGGATTGAGTTCCAGGTTCCCAGTGTCAACCTGGCCCAGCCCTGGCTATTGCATGCATTTGAGGAATGAAGCCATAGATGGAAGATCTTTGTCTCTGCCTCTGTGGACATATTTTGTCTTTCAAATAAAAAGAAACAATTAAAAAAAGTTTTAGTCTGAATAGATGTGCCAGATTTCAAAGACTTAGTATGAAGTCATAATTATACTAATTATGCTAATATTTTGGGTATGTTGGGTTAAAAGTATTACCAACACTATATTCACCTATTTTTTTCCTTTCATAAATTTTATTTATTTGAGAGGGACAGAAAGAGCTCGTAGCTCCTAGTTTATTTCTAATGCCTTCAACATCCAGGGTAATGTTAGCAGCTAACACATTTAGGATCTATTCTATATCAGGAGAAATGATAGTGATATACACTACAGTGTTGGGGTGGCAAGACTCTGATCTGCTTAGGAGCTCCTATGGATTCAGAATTGAGTAGGTGCAAGTCTTCTCTGAATCCACACAGCACCTTGGCTGTAGTGTTACCCTGAATACAGCAGATTCAGCAACTTGATCAAACTCTAGAACCAGAAAGAGTGGAGGCAAGAATCAAAGCTCAGATCTGAGACCAGAGTGGCTCTCAAATCACTCCTCAGTTGTCTTCAGGTCACCCCTGTTCCCAGATGACTCCCATGTGGATCTCGTTATCTCTTCCAGGTCTGCAGGCAGAAGACGAGGCCCAGGTGATGTCAGCCATGGAGGCAGCACCCTAACCAGAAAGCGCAATCTTGGTGGTCTCTCCTTTCTCAAAGGAACATTTTAGAGAATTCAAATAACTCTCCGTAGTGCCAAGTTGGTGGTTCTGCTGTGCATATCAGAAATTCCAGGAAATATTCTCCACTTCAGGCAGTGGGGGAGGATGTTCTGAGAAGCTGACCACATTTAGAGAGTAATGAGTGGGTAATCAGGAGACCAAGAGAGGAGTTTCATAGAATTCTGCAGTGGGTGAAATCAACGTGGCATGTAATCCACAAGTTGCACCAGGTGGCTGTGGCTCCACCTGCTGTGGGTCAGACTGCCGGCTGCCCAGCTGAAGCGCTGATTACCTTGGCCTCATACCCAGGGCTTCTGATTAAAGCCGTCTGAGGTGTAGCCCAGGGAAGGGTGTTTTACTTTTTCTCTTAAAGCAGGCGAGGACATTGCTTCGTTGACTCTCCCAGCTATGTCTGGGCTATCTGGCTGTTAGCTTGCAAGCAGAGTGACTAGAGGTAAGAGGGGTGGTTCTTGTAGTGGCCCTTGCAAAAGTTGATGCTCCAGAAAGATCTCTTGACAGGTTTTTTTCCTAACCAAGCTGCTGTTTTGGCTGACCTGGTACACTTATTCTGTTATGGAATTAAATCTGAGTGCCGAGATTTGTGCTTTCTTCATTGAGTTCAACTTCGCATAAGAAATTTTAATCCGCGTTCCTTCTTTATCCTTATCCCAGTAGTACACCCGTAATAAATCTGCATACTGCTTTTGCAGATGAGTTATTTCGAATTTGTTAATGGCTTCCTGTTGATCCTTTTCAAAGGTTCTGTAGCCGTTTGGCTTCTGTTACTCATTTTCACTTTTCCATTTTCGTTTGCTCCCTTTAAAATCCTTGGTCGCCTGCATGAAGTTGACTGCTTGTTTCTGAAATTGATCTTTCTCCTGTGTGAGCAAACACATTTTTAAGACCTTTTCTGCGGCAGATTGTGAATGCTTGAGATACTTGCACTACTGTGAAGATATTTAACAAAATTCCACAAGCTCTTTGTTTTGCTTTCATACAAATTCCTCTTTCCAAATATGCACCTTAAGAAGGTTTCCCACAGTCAGGATGAGGATTCTTCGTAGTTACAGTCATCACTGTTCTTTGTCTTCTTTTTCGACAGTCCTGTAATTTCTTGTTCTATATTTCCTGTTTGAGTTTTAATTTTGTTGTTTTTTTGAAAGGCAGAGTGACAAATCTCCCGCCCATTGGATCAAATGCCCTCACTAGCAGGGGCTGGGTCAGGCAGAAGCCAGGAATGCAGAAGCCAGTCTGAGTCCCCCACATAGGTGGCAGAGACCCAGCTACTTAGAGCATCATGCACTCCTCCCAGGGTGTGCGTTGTTAGCAGGAAGCTGGACCTAGGAATGGAGCCAGGGTCAACCCAGGCGCTCTGATGTGAGAATGTAGGATGCAGGCACATCACGTGGTATCTTGTACCGCGTACCAAGTGCTGACCTGCTGCTTGCATTTTAGCATAAGATTAAGGCCGCAAAAGTGTCTTCTGTCTGTTGTATGACAGGGCAAGGGAGGAGAGGAATGGGAGAGCCAGGGCTGAAAGGAAAGAGCCACGGAAGGCCAGAGAAACGGGAAGAAAGGCCAGGGCGATTTCCTCTTGAGGGTTCCTAGAACCCTGGGAACACAAACGCCAGTAGGACAAGTTGGCTTCAGATGAACAGACCCCCAAGCGAGGGCGGAAGGGTTGTGGCGTGATGGCTCTCCAGGTCACTGTTGCCTAACCGGAGGGGAGCTGGTTCTTCTGAGTTACACAACAGACAAGGGAATTTTGGAGGCCCTTGAGAGGACCGGAAGACAAAGTTGGCGTGGAGTCTGGGAAACTTGGGGCCCTGGGACCAAGAGAGGGGAGTGGAGGTCTGCTTGGGTCTCCTAGCTGCTCCCGGGGCTTCTGGGCGTTTTCACTTAAACGGTTTTCTTAGGGGTAGTGCCCATTTACAAGCCACATAGCTGTGCTCCTATGAGTCAGTAGAAAGCACAGCTAGGGACACGCGTTCTGACCCTGATTCTCCACACGGACCTCTCTGCCTTCCCTCCCAGCCTTGGGGGTCTTACTTGCATGCCCATTTCAGAAGGATGGGAAGTGATGAGAGGTTACAGGGGAACTGGGGAAACTTGAGAATCGTGTGTATGAGGCCTGTTGTGGGGGAGGCTGAATCCGGAGAGGCCTAGAGGAAGCTTCTTGAGCCTGCCTCAAATTTGAAAACCTGTCTGTAAGTTTCAAATCCCTGGCAGCAAACACCCTAGCCCCAGGGCGCTTTTGCCTAATGATCATTAAGGTGATATAATAGGAGTGGCTAAGACCTTTTTGCATCACATCACCCCACCCCTTGCTCTCATCGGCTCTTTACTGTCCGCTCTGTACCTCAGCTATATATATACCTCCCTTTTACAATAGAGTGAGATCCTGCTTCGAATGGGCTCCCCACTGCGCCTGATTGTCCCCCGGAGTTGGGGGAAGGCTGAGTGCTGGGTGGCGCACTTCCCCTCCTCCACCAAGATGCTTCGGGCAGCCTGCCTAATTCTCGGTGGTGATGAGGAAGAGTCACCGCAGCCTGTTAGGTCTCCAGGGATCCCATGGCTTCTCAAGCCCGAAGGAGTTGGCAGCTGCCTCCAATCATGGTTGAACTCCCTCTTATTTTCTCTTTTTTTTTTTTAAAGTTTATTTTCATTTATTTGGAAGGAAGAGCAAGGGGGAGAGAAAGTCATCTTCCATCCACTGGTTCACACCAATTATGCTTGCAACAGCCAGGACTGAGCCAGGCCAAAGCCAGGAACCAGGAATTCCATCTGTGTCTTCCCCTTGGGTAGCAGTGAGTCCATTCCTTAGGCTATCATCTGCTGCCTCCCAGTGTGTACGTTAGAAGAAAGTTGGAGGGCTGGCACTGTGGTGAAGTAGGCTAAGCCTCCACCTGCAGTGCCAGTATCCCATGTGGGCAGCAGTTCGAGTCCCGGCTGCTCCACTTCTGATCCAGCTCCCTGCTGGTGACCTGGGCTGGCAGCAGAGGACAGCGCAAGTGCTTGCGCCCCTGCAAACACATGGGAGACCCTGAAGAAGCTCTTGGCTTCGGATTGGCCCAGCTCCAGCCACTGTGGCCATTTGGGGAGTGAGCCAGCAGATGGAAGATGATTCTCCTCTCTGTCTCTCTATCTGTAACTCTGCTTCTCAAATAAATCTTGAAGAAGATGAAAGCTGGAATGGAAGTGAAAGGTGGACTCAATCCCAGGCATTTGGATATGAGTTATAAGCATCCCAGCTGGGGTGGCTCAACCCACTGCCATCTTAATACCACCATATTTTGGTGGTTTTGTTGTTGGAAATAATATTTTTTAACTTTTAAAAATAATTTATGTAAAGGGAACAAACTTCATGTACTTCATATATACAGGTTTTTTTCATATATACAGTTTTAAGACCATAATGATACTTCTCTCCCTCCCCTCCTCACTCCCATCCTTCTGCCTCCTTTATTTTCTTTAAATTTTTACAATGACATACTTGCAATTTTCCTTGTAAACACAAGCTTAACCTTCCACTAAATCAATAATTCAACAAGTAGTAGGTAGAAAAACTAGTTCCTCAAAAGTATAGATGAGGGCTAAAAACAATCATCTCAAAATACCAATTTCACTCATACAGTGTATTTTGTAGTCCATATATTCATTTATCACAAATCAGAAAACATATCTTCTTAGGACTGGCTTATTTCAGTAAGCATAATGGTCTCCAGTCGCATCTGCTTTGTTGTGAAAGAATTTCATTCTTGTTTTTTACAGCTAAGTAGTTGTCTGTCATGGTCAGCCGTCACCTGCTGTCTGCTAGGTGCATTAGCAGGAGGCTGGCTTGGAAGCAGGGGAGCTGAAACTCCATCCCATGCACTCAGTTCTAGGACGTGGGTGTCCCAAGCAGTTGCCTAACCTGCTGTGCCTCAGTGCCCACCCCTCTGCTTTCAAACACGAAGTAAAGCTGAAAATGAGAATATTTTTAATTTTAAAATTTTCTTTGAAAGAACATGCTTCTGTCTGCTGGTTCACTCCCTAAATGCCTGCAATGGCTAAGGCTGAGTCAGAAGACAGGAGGAACCTAGTACTCCATCAGGGTCTCCCACACGGGTAGCAAGGACCCAGATCCCTGAGCCATCATCTGCTGCCTCCCAGGAAGTTGGATTGGAAGGGGAGCCTGGACTCCAGCCAGCCCTTTGATTATGGGATGTGAGCATCCGATGCAGGGGCTTAACCACTGTGCCAAACACTTGCCCCCCAGAATGCTTTTAAGAACAAAAGAAACAATGTCCGGTAATGAATGTAAATAACTATTAAGTGGTTTATCCACTTAAGAGTTGTCTTGGCTCAGCTTCTTCATCTACAGAATGAGGCGTGATGTTATACCTGCCTCAGGTAATTGGAGAGGTTAAATGGTTAATGTGTGTGAAGTATACACAGTGGTGTCTGGCACAGAGGCAGAGCTATTAAATAATATCAACTGTTACTAATATGGAGGAGCATAGAGTCATAAAATCTGAGAGATTAAAAAAAAGCAAGATATATGGAAATTCTGTCATTGAAATTGTGATAGGCCATGATTTAAGCATTCATAGAATATTTTTTGCCAACTTTTTTTTACAAATATTTGTTTGGAAGGCAGAAAGAGATAAAGGGAGACAGATCTATCCATCTTTCTGTCCACTGTTCCACTTCCAAATGCCTGCAGCAGCTGGGCCTGGGCCAAGTTGAAGCCAGGAGCCTGGAGCCGGGAACTCCATCTAGGTCCCTAGTGTAAGGGGTGGGAATTCGAATACATGGCCAGCTTCCTCTGCCTTCCCAGGTGCACTAGCAGGAAGCTGGATTGGAAGCCAGGACTTGAACTGACACTGTTATATAGGATGTAGGAATCCCAGGTGATGCCTTAAGCTACTATGCTATAAGAGCTTGAATGGAAATTATATTGACTATAAGATACCACATCAAATACATAAATGCCAACTCTTTCAAATTCATGAAAATGCACTATATGAAAAAACCTGTTTTGTACCCAAATCTTAATCCATGTTTTTGTGAACTCTGAAGTTTCCTCCTGAGAGATGTTTTCGGACCCTGAGGAGTCCCTAATCCTATTGGAGAGAGGTGTACAGACATCCTTGGTGTAGGAGAGTAAAATGGCCCACTTTAAGTATCTTTCTTTGGGCTCCACAGAGGCAGAGGAATGGCTCAGAGAGGCTGCCCTTTGGCAAAAGAAGTTTACATCTCTAAAGGAAATGTACAGAAGTGAAGAAGACAAGCCAGGGTGTAACCAGGCCTTTCTACCTGGTAGCTACCTCTCTGGCTAGGAAAGATCTTCTCCCAGGAGGGAGCCACAGACAGCGATGACCCCACGATGACCCCACGGGGCTGCCAGAAGAAACAGCCCTGCTGGCTGGGCCACCTCCCTTCTCCACGGGAGTCTAGGCCCCTGCTGCTTTGTTTAGCTCCACCTTGCCCCAGTCTCACATTGAATGTGTGTGGCTCCCACATGTTCTCTACACTATACCACTTTAAGTCGGGGACTTGAGTGTCTGTAGAATGTGGTATGCGGGGGGCGGGGGGAGGGGCAGGGAGAGACTTGGAACCAACCCCCAAGAGGCTCCAGGGAACCTCTGTAGCTTTCCTACTTGAAAGTGTGTTTCTCCAAGTGCAGCCCATGCATTTGGTCTGTCTACAGAAACAGTCTGGATCCCCATGGGTGGCACAGGAGAAAGTCTGCCTGCTTATGCATATGCGCTTGTGCCTGTTACTGGTTTAACTATGCTCTTTCCATGTGATGATTTTTAAATTGGTGCTCCTCAATTTTACTGTGCTTGTAAATCCCCTGGGATCTCTTGAAAGTAGATTCTATTATATAGATCTGAAGAAAGGCTTTGACTTTCCTTTTTTTTTTTTTTTTTTGAATTTTGATTCATTTTACTTCTTTGAAATGCAAGACACACACACACACACACACACACACACACACACACGGATCTCCCATCCACTGGTTCACTCCCCAAATTCCTGCAGCATCCAGAGCTGGGCCAACTGGGACCAGACTGAAACAGGAGCTGGGAACTCAATTCAGGTTCACAATTCAGGTCTCCAACCTGTGTGTTGGATTAGCAGGGACCCAAGTACTTGAGCCATCACCTGCTGCCTCTCAGGGTGTGCATTACAGGAAGCTGGAATTGGACCAGAACTGGGACTGGAACCCAGGTACTGCAGTAGGGGATGTGGTTGTCCGGTTGCCCCTACAGGTGTCTTAACCACTGTCTATTCCCAGCCTGATTCTACATTTCTAACAAGTTCTCGGTGGTGTGCTGGTTTGAGAAACTACTTTGAGTAGCAATTTTTTTCACAACTGGACGAAAGGAACATTTTTAGGCTTGTGAAATACAGAGGCCGACACAAACAATAGGATACTTTTTCTCAAAGGACAGGTCACTGATAAGACGCATACACAGCAGCAAAGCAGAGAGTTGAGAGATGTTCAGAGTGGGTTCTCCTGGTCGGGGTGAGGTGGCTGGGCAGGTGCATCAGGGAGCAGTAATACGGGTGTTTTTTTGTGATACATCTGTCCTTAGGAGCTCGGATGTCATGAAAAGAACTGAACTGGAAGAAACTCAGGAAGTGAGATAGAACAAAATGATGGACTCAAAACGTATTTAAGTAGACTGAAGTACAATAATATACAAGTTGCATTTAAGAGTTTTCCTTTCAGTCCTTGCTTTCTAGTGTACAGGTGTGTTGTTTGTGATATTATATACTATATGCTGATTTACTAAAAAAAAAAAGTGTATTTTGATCCTGGCCAGTGAATCTGGAGACCCTATTTAGGTAGATGGTACTCCAACAGCAGGTATATTTGAGCATAGTGCATTTTCCTCCAGAGATGAGCTTTGTACTTAACCTTGGTTCAGTTACAGAATAGCTTGCATTTAGGAACTCTGTGGAATTCATAACATACTTTGACACCCTCTTCCTGCATTTTTACCTTCCTAATTATTAAAAAAATGAGTAAAGTAATAATAATTAGATTGTTTTGCAGATTAAAAAAAAAAAAACTGTCGGAGTTCTAGAGATTTGTCTGGGGGGCAGAGTCAAAAGCAGAACTCTTGTTTTCTGACTTCCAGCCCAGGATCTGTTTACTGTGATGCAGCATATCCGTGGGTTATTGGAATCCCATCCAGAGGCTAGGCAGAAAGGAGGCTCCCTGCACCACTGTATCAGAGGAAGAGTACAGATGTTTCAGACATGAGTGATGAAGGCCAAAGTGGCTGCCAAAGCTCTAGCCCACAGAGCCTGGGAATGGACTTCTGCCTTCAGCCACATAGCTCATGCTATTTGGAAAATAATTCCCCTCCAAAATGAAGTACTTAAAAATAGTGGATGGGGTGGGCATTTGGCTTACTGGGTAAGATGCTGGTTGGTTGAAACACTATTGTTGCGTATTGGAGTGCTTGGGTTCAATTTCCACTCTGCTTCTGACCCCTGATTCTTGCTAAGGCTTCCTCTAGGAAGCAGCATGATGGCTCAAGTACTTGGGTTGCTTCCATCCATGTAGAAGACTTGGATTCCATTCCTGATTCCTGGATCCCATTCCTGATTCCATTCTTGATTCAGCCCTAGCCAGGTCTTGATGAGCTTTTGGGGAGTGACTAGCCTATGGGGAGCTCTTTCTCTCTACCTTTCAAATATGTAAAATTTTTAAGAATTATGAATAAGGGATATCATTTGGATAGATGCACAGCTAAGCCCAGGAGAAAGGAAGTAAGATTCACAGGGAAAAAGATGTCGCAACCAGAGTGGCAAGCAAAACCCAAAGTGTAGACTGACTGTAATAGCTGCTGATCTTGGAAACCTGGTGCTCTTGGGAAAAGTGGAGTAAAGGAAAAACTAGCAATCTCAAACATCCACACCCTCAAATGAAAAGTTGGACTAGGAAGAAAAAAACTCCTTTCCTCTGGCCGAACGGATTCAATGAGGAAATGTGTGTCTCAGGCATTGGTCAAGGAATGAAAAACAAAAATGAGACTGTCCTGAGAATTTATAATTCCAGACCCGACCATGTGGAGGTTTGGTGGTTACACTGCTTATGTAGTCTGGGAAACGTTAGGTGGAAGAATTATTTGGAAAGTATTTCTAGTTCAAACACTCAAGGCCCCTAACATGGTGGATACACTTGCCACCCAGACTTTTCAGAATTCTTCCAATTACTAGGAAGCCTGGCATGGGCAAGTGTACATGAGGTAAGACGTGGCTTGGTACACCTGCCTTCCATACTGTTAGATTCCATCTTCCTGCTGATGCACACCTTGGGAGACGACATTGATAGCTCAAGTACTTGGGTCCCTGTCACCCACTTAGGAGAACTGGATTGTGTTTCTAGTTCCTGGCTTTGTTTCTGGCCTTGGTCTAGTCCTACCACTATGGGCATTCTCTCATTCTCTGCCTTTCAGATAAATAAATATGTATTTTAAAGGAGCCTAATATGAATAAACAAAAAAAAGTTAAAAACATGTACCAAAATAAACCAAAAGAAACAGTGGAACATTAGACCCAAAAAACTAGACATACTATTGTTTGATATAGAATTATAAAGTGAGTATGCTTAATGTTTATGAAGTAACAGGGAATGGTAAACTAAAGGTAAGAAATGAGGAAAAGACCTTCGGTATTGAATAGACAATTTTTGAAAGAACTGAGGCTGGTGCAATGGGTTAAAGCCTCAGCCTGCAGCACTGGTATCCCATATGGGTGCTGGTTTGAGTTCCAGCTGCTCCACTTCCAATCCAGCTCTCTGCTATGGCCTGGGAAAGCAGTAGAAGATGGTCCAAGTCCTTGGGCCACTGTACTCACATGAGAGACCTGGAAGAAGCTCCTGGCTTCGGATCAGCTCAGCTCTGGCCATTGTGGTCATTTGGGGAGTGAACCAGTGGAATGGAAGTCTTCTCTCTCTCTGGTTCTACCTCTTTGTAATTCTTTCAAATAAATAATTCTTAAAAGAACCAAATTGGATTTCTGTACTTGTAAAATATAATGAACAAAAATATAATAGATGGAGGTGACATGTAGTCTAACAGTTAAGATGCTAGTTGAGAGGCCAGCATTGTGATGTAGTTAAGCCACTGCCTACAACATTGGCATCCCTTATCACAGTGCCAATTTCAGTCCTGCTGCTCTACTTCCAATCTAGCTCCCTCTAATGTGCCTGGGAAAGCAGCAGAAGACAGCCCAAGTACCTGCACACCTCACCAATGTGGGAGGCCTGGATAGAGTGTAGGGTTCCTGGTTTTGGCCTGGCTGAGCTCCAGCTGTTTCAGCCTTGTATGGAGTAAACCAGTGGGCAGAATCAATCAATCTCTCTCTCTCTCTCTCTCTCTCTCTCTCTCTCTCTCTCTCTCCCTCTCCTCTCTCTCTCTCTTTGTCTTTGAAATAGATAAAATGGAAATAGATAAAAAAGTAAAAATATGCATTGGTATGCCTTGGTTTGAGTGCTGGTTCTGGCTCTTAATTTTAGCTTCCTGCCGGTGCGAAGCCTAGGAAGCAGTAGGTGATAGTTCACGTAGCTGGGTTCCTGTCACCCAAGTGGGAAACTTAGATTAAGTTCCTGGCTCCAGCTTGTCCCATTGTGGGCATTTGGAGAATGAAGCAATAGATGGGATCTCTCCCTCTCCCTGTGTGTGTGTGTGTGTGTGTGTGTGTGTGTGTGTGTCTGTCTCCCTGTCTCAAAGATAATAGATAGATTCAACAGCAGATAAATCCTCACTAAGGAGAGAATTAGTACTCAGTGTATCCCGCCAAATTCGTGTGTTAGAAACATAATCCCTAGTGCAAAAGTGTTGGGAGGTAGAACTTAATAGGTTTTTATGTCACAAGGCCTCCTTTCTCATAAATGGACAATGCAGCTATAAACAAGGGCTCATGGGAGTAGATTCCTATCTTCTACTCTCTGGCCACGTGCGGACATGGATTTCACCTTTTTGGGCCTTCTACCCTCTGTCGAGTGAGGTTGCTAAAAGCAGTCTACCATCACTGTTGTGGGCCTTATCTTGGACTTCCCAGTCTCCAGAACTCTGAGAAATAAAACTTCTGTTCCTTATAAATTTCCCATTGCAGCACAAACATATGAAGATGGTCACCAAATTGGAAGAAAGGACCAAGGAACCACCTCATTATGCTGCACAGGGAGATAAGCAGATAGGAACTATGAATCTATGGCTAAAAGACTTAGAGGGAAAAATAGATGTTCAAAGGCATTTATTTGAGTTTCCAGAAGGAGAGAATGGATAGAAGGAGTAAAGGCTGTATATAAAGCAGTAATGAAAAAATTAAACCCCCGGAATTCATGAGAGACATCACTTCTCAGACTGAGATGTACATCAAGTTCCAGGCAAGATAAATAAAAAGAGGGGCAAGCATTCGGTGTAGCAATTGAGATTCTACTTGGGACACCAATATCTCATGTAGAAATGCCTGGTTCAAGTTCCAGCTCCTCCATTTCTGATTCAGCTTTCTGCTAACGTGCATCCTGGGAGATAGCAGTCATGGTTCCAGTACTTGGGTCCCTCCCACTCATGTGGGATACATAGATGGAGTCCTGGGCTCCTGCCTTCAGACTTGCCTAGTGCTAGCTATTGAAACTATTTGGGGAACAAACCAGAGGATAGAAGATTGATCTCTCTCCCTCTCTTTCTCAAGTAAAAAAAAAATATAGTATTATATCATAATGAAATATTAGAAAACTAAAGAACAGAGATCATAAAAAGAAGTGGCAGTAAGGTGAGGTTACCTATTACAGAATAGTAAGTTAAATACAAGTTTTCTCAATAGCAATGAAAATACAGAATACAGAGAAACAATGCAAAGTGGTGGGGGAAACCAAGTCATCTTGGAATTGGATACCCTGTGAACTATCGCCAAAGACTAGGGGTGCAATGAAGACAGTTATGGAAGAATGTGGGAAGATACCCTCATACTTCTGGAACTCCTCAGACTCTTCAGAGGATTCTTTGTACCCACATCTGTCTCTCAAATCTCAGGGCTATAAAACTGTGGACAATGCTGTACTGAGATGTTACGGTATGGATAACCTCTGTAAAATTTGGATTGAAAGGTCCCAGGAAAAGAAACACTGGGCTACATGACACCATGTGCTTATCTCTCTCCCCTCTCCCTTTTTAGGGTTTGAGCAAAGCTTTAAAGTCACACACATGCATGTGTGCACAGACCGCATGGGAGGACCTGCTACAGATTTTACTTTTGACATACTTGACACTCTGCTGATATGTAAGGTAAGGCGTTTTCATTATTTTTATTGTATGCTGAGGAGTCTGTGAACTGAAATGTGTTCGCCATAAACTCATATGCTGAAGCCCTAAACCCCAGTACTTCAGAAGGCGACTCATTTTGATATTGAGTCTTCTGAGAGATAATTAGGTATCAGGAGGCCATGAGAGGGGCCCAATCCAGCCTGCATGGTGTTTGTGGCAGAGGGAGATCCGGATATACGGAAGGGGATGAGCACACAGGAAGGTGGTCGGAGCGCAGCCCCCTGTGAGCTAAAGAGAGAGGGCCCAGAGTGAGCCAGCAGTGCCAGCATCTGGATCGTGGACTTCAGCCTCCAACATTCAGAAAATCCGTTTCTGTTGTCTGAGCCACCAGTCCGTGGTATTTTGTTAGGACAGTCTGAGCAAACGTGAGTTTGCTTTTCTCTTTCTGGGACACACCTGACCTCAATCCTCATCCAAAGCTTCTGCTTATTTGCACCAGATGCAAAGTTTTTTTTTCCAGTTCAGAGTTCCCCTTCTGGATAACTGTCATCCAGTGGTCCAAACAGGCTCAGCTACTCTGTCAATTCTGCCGCAGCCCCATGCACTGCTCTGTAGCCAGTCTCCCTGGTCGTCTGGCCCCAGCCACAGCCAGTCGTGGGCCTGTGATTCCAAAGATCTCTCCCCATGCTCTTCTCACCCAGGGCTCTCCCAAGAGCAGAAGCCTCAATTTCCCAGCTGAGTTTGACCCCTGATCCCTGTACCATCCATACCCCAGATGTTCCACTTTTTTGGCTCCAGGCCGTGCACTGATTCCCAGGAGGGAGATGAATAAGATGTTGAAAGCACAGGCCAGACACTTCCCCTCTCCAGCTACGGAAATGCGGGGAGACAGCCAGTCCTGGTGCTGCACACTAGAGACACGCGGCACTTATGTGAAGGAATGCAGAGTGTTCCCGCTGCCCCCAGACAAAGCACGGGCCACTCTGGAGCAATGCGACCAGCTCTAAGGGACAGAACCTTATCTTGATGTTATTCGTTAGGCGAATTTGGTCTCAAAAGAATTTTAAATGTTAAAATTGGGGACATATGTAATGTTAAAGCCTATCTGAAATTCCAGTGACTTATTTAAAACAGCGATTCTTGGAGCCTGTGGTTTCTCAAGGTACTTGAAGGGGTGGGATTCCAGAAAGAGACCTCTGTTTTGATGTCCACGGGTCCAGTTCTACTGGGGACAGAGTCCAATATTTTCAATCCAAATCCAGTACTTTCTCTCCTAACCAAAGCACTTAAAGAATAGTTACAAGTTATTATGAAGTTTCCAACAATATTCTGTGCTTATTCTTGTGGGGCTAATATATACATCTTCACCCAGTTGAACTGAGATGAGGTCTTGAGTCTTGCTTTGGACAGAAGTGGCAGGTGTCTCTTCCAAGTAGAAGCTTTCAAAGTCTGCATGGGATTCACTTTGGTCTCCATCCCTCTATCCCCAAATCTTTAGAAATCATGGGAGTAGCTTAGAGATTGGCTTTCATCAGCCTTGGTTTCCTGAGTAACTACAATGTGCAGAGCCCTTGCCAACTCTCACGGGTAATAAAATGTGAGCAAGAAATGAACTTGACCATTGTAAGCAGTTAACATTTTTGGTTTGTAAGTGCAGTGCAACCTAACCTATCTAGACTAATATAATAAATAGTCTTTTAGTCAACAAATGTTAAAAAAAACTAAGTGAAAAGTTTATTTTTTAAATTGCATGCTAAAAATAGTATATTTTAAAAAATGATTTCAAAGAGTAAGGGAGGGAGGGAAGGTGGGAAAGAGATGGTTCTTCAATCTGTTGGTTCACTCCCCAAATGCCCACAACAGCAAGGACTAAGCCATCATTTGCCGCCTCTCAAGTGCACTAGCAGGAAGCTGGGTTTGGAGGTAGGAATCAATCCTAGACATGCAGACATTGCATATGGGCATCCCAAGCTGCTGCTTAACCCACTGCAATACAGCACATTCCCCAGGGCATTTTTTAAAGATTTATTTATCTGAAAGTCAGAGTTAGAGAGAAAATCTTACATCCACTGGTTGATCTGCAAATGGCTGTAATGGCCGGGATGGATCAGGCTGAAGCCAGGAGTCGGGAGGATCATCCAGGTCTCCCACATGGGTGGTAGCGGCCCAAATACTCAGCCCATCTTACTCTGTTTTCCCAGGCCATTAGCAGGGGCTGGATCAGAAGTAGAGCAGCTGGAACTTGAACAGTGTCCCTATGGGACACCAATGTATCAGGCAGTAGCTTTACCTGCCTTTATAATGATGGTCTTGCCAGGGCATATTTAAAAAAAAATGTGATTGTTTATGTTTATTTTGAAAGGGAAGGGGGAGGAGAAAGAGAGACAGACAGAGATGAGACAGAGAATGAATGAATGGATGAATATGTTCCATCTACTGGTTCACTCTTCAAATGCTTGTGATATCTGGACCAGGGCAGGGCTGAAGCCAGTATCCCAGAACTCAACCCTGGTCTCCCGTGTGAGTGCCGGGGACCCAAGTGTTTAGCCATCATCTGCTGCCTCCCAGCACTTTAGCAGGAAGTTGTAATCAGCAGAGTCAAGACTTGAACCCAGGCATTCCAGTCTGGGATGCACTTGTCCCAAGCAGCAACTCAACTGCTGTGCCAAGCACCCACCCCAAGCGAGTGTGTTTTAATTCACAGGACAAACATTTCTTAAACGAAGACAAGGCACTAATTTCCCACAACCCATGAATTCTGGGTGTCCAATAGTGTAGGTCACCCTCCCTGGGGCAGGACTAAGGTGGGAGTCAATGAACTTCTTAAAGGCCCAGGTTATAAATACTTTCAGATTACATGCCATATTGTCTCTTGTCACAACTCAGCCCTGCCACTGTGTCTCAAAGTGGCCAGAGAAGATGACTAAACTCATGGATGTGACTGTGTCCCAACAAAACTGTATCAAAGCAAATGGCCCACGGTTTGGTTACCACTGGTCTGGGACACAAAGTCAAACTCTGACTCCTTAGGTCTCGCCAAACACTCTGGAAGAACTGAATTGCATCTGCTGGTTAATTATTCATTCATTTGTTCATCCTACCTGATACTCTGATGGCTTCCTAGGTTGCAGCCAGTATGCTAGGCCGTGGGGTCAGAGTAAGAAATAGAACTGACGAATCTTGGTGCATTCCTCCTGTTGTAGCTGCAGACCTTAGACTGGGTAATTCATAAACAACAGAAACCTGTTTCTCACAGATCTGGAGGCTGGAAAGTTCAAGATTAAGGCACTAGCTGATTCAGTGTCTGGTGGCGGCTCCATCAGGGCTCCAGACAGTGCCTCTCGCTCATCTTCATGTGGAAGAGAGGAAAGTGAAGAAAGGGGCTAGCCCATCTCCTCTGGTCCTTTCATGAGGCACTAATCCCATCCACTAGCATGGATGTATCATAACCTAATCTCCCCTCAAAGGACCCCCAACTCCAGTGTCCACGTGGATTTTGGAGAGACGTACACATTCAAGTCATGGCGCTGAGTCACCACTCTCTGGGTACTTGGAGGAAGTGCGGGGAAACATGTAAAAAAGCCAGAGACGTGATCATTGCTGCTCACAGTTCTGGGAAGCAAGCCCGGCATCTCATGTGATAGCAGCCAGTGTCACAGGAAGGCTCAGAGTGACAGCGAGCTGCAGCTGATAGCCACCTAGATGAGCCGGACCCAGGGAAAGCCAAGCTGCCCTGCTTCCCCCTAACACCCCGAGGGTGGTGTCTGAAACTTTTGCACAATTGGAAGAGACAAATTACCAATTAGAAAGTACAGCAGAGTCCGATTGTAGTGTAAAAGAGCCTTGTTTGATCTGTAGTGGCCGAGCCCTCCATCAGTGTGAATGACTGGTTTTCCCAGTCTGTTTTGACCAAGCATGATTGGAGTGAGTGGAACAATGTTCCTGCCACCCACACAAGCTCCTCGCTTCCACCTGACCCAGCCCCACACTGTTGTGGGCATTTGGGAAGTGAACCTGCCTTTTGGGTGTCTCTCTGCCACCTAAATACATAATTTTTTTTTAAGTTTGTGTAAATACTGGTTAGAACTGTAGCTCATTAGCAGGCACCAGTTCCTCCACATTCTCGTCCGTCTGGCCAGCGGTGGCAGGAGCCCACCACAGCATCCCTTGATGAAGCGAGAGAGAAGGGAAGAGTTTCAGAGAGGCTCCTCAAGGGGCGAGGAGCTTGGCCAGGCAGAGACGGCTGCACGGTTTCTGCATCCTTTGGGGCTCTTCGCCACCCTGAGGCAGCTTTGCTTGCATAGGTTTTACAGAAGTCTTGCTTGCTACTCCCAAATTCGGTTCCACGGCATCCGTTAATTAAGATCTTCACTTCCTTCTTTGCTATCCCACACAACTAGGCACTTAGTAAGTGCTCAGTAAATGCATGCCCCTGGCTCATTCTAGAAATAGAAGTGTTTCACTGAGCTACATTATTATTTTGCTCCCCAGCCAGGCTTTTGTGCCTCACAAACATTTATGGTTAACCACAGAAAAGGAGCATCTAACGCAAATTTTTGGTTTTCTCCAAGTCTGTTTTTGAAGTGTGTTTAAATGCCTATAAAAAAATATATATTAGATTGAAGGAACTTACTTGGAAAATAGGGAGGAATTTTTTCAACAGGGTTTCATTCACTTCCCAGAAGTTTTATCATCCTGAACTAAGAGAAACGGCTTCAACTGATACTTTGGTCAACCACTAAGGGGAGAGCCAGGTTTTGCAAAGAGCTGCTGTCTTCGCTCAAATCCTTGCTGGCTGGAAGGAGGAGGCCTGCCGCTTATTTATGGGACAAAAGGCTTTTTGAAAGTCTGAGCCTTTCCCAGTTCACGATGACTCTGATGCTTAGGGCTGCTGTAACAGAAAACACGGCCCATTGGCACCGTCACCCCCACTATCTGCAGGAGGTTGAAACCCTGGAGAGTACCAAACCCTACGTATACAATGATTTTCCCCTCTGCATAAATACCTATGATAAAGTTTAATTTATAACTTACAGGGAGAGACTGGCAATGATAACCAAGGACAAAATGGAACAATTATAACAACATACTATAATAAAAATACATGAATGTGATTTCTCTTTGCCAAAATTTCTAGCTATACTGTACTCGCCCCTCTTCTTGTGATGATGTGAAATGACAATGTCTCTGTGGTGAGATAAAGTGACATAAATGACCTAGGCATTGTGATATAGCGTTAGGCTGCTACATAGGGGTTGCTTGAACATCAGCACTGTGACATCACCATAGTCAATACGGTGACCAAGATGGCTGCCGAGTGACTAATGGCAGGGTTGTATACCTCATGGATACATTGACTAAAGGGATGGATCATTCACTCAGGTGGGAAGGAATGGAATAGTGTTGAGAGTCTATCACACAATTTAAAACTGATAAATGGTTTATTTCTGGAATATTCCACTTAATATTTTGAAGCCAGGGTTGACTGCAGGTAACTGAAATCGCTGAAAATGAAACTGCAGATAAGGGAGCACCCAGTGCACCTGCTGAGAACATTGAACTCGCTACTCATTCCTAACTTGCAAAGCAATAATCACAAGGCCTCTATGTCTAGCGAGATCCTATTGCTAAGCTTATCTTCTGCTTGGAAAACCTGTTTTTAGGGAATCATATGGAGTAGTCAGAGACAAACTCTGACAAGATGATAATTGGGGTGAAGTACAGAGCCAGATTCTGTGGCCCTGACTGCTCAGCACCACCACTTGCTGGCTATGGGACCCTGAGCAAACCAATTAGCCTGTCTGAGCCTCAGTTTCTCACCTGTATAATGGGGGGGATAAGAGCACTTGCATCAATAGGGGTGTTATGAGGACTAACGGAGAGGATGCGAGGAAAGCAGGCATCCTGGTGCCTGACGGGCTGAAACCCTCTGCAAGGAGCAGCCCTGCTTCCAAGCTGTTCCTGGCCCTTCACTGTGCTCCTTTGCATGAAATATTTCTAGGGAGAGGATGATGTTTCCATTTTTCCTTTCTAAAACATGAGAGTTTCTGAATATGGAGCACTGTGGCTGGAATGCAGGAATCTCTAGCCCTCATCATTCTAAACCTCTAAGTTTTAGCCACAGTTTTCGAAAACCACTGTTAAATCATTTGGCGTTTTGGTGGTAGCATAATATGCAATATTTTAAAAAGCAGACAGGTTACCAAATGTGGATTCAGTTACATGTAATGTACATTTGCAAGTAATATACAGAAAGAAACCCTTTGTTCTTTTTTGGGGATTTGAGTCTATTCCTGGTTTAGAAATCAATTTCCTTTTCCTATTCCAACCCAAACAGTCCACATTCCTGCCTAACTTTATGGGTATTGGTGTCTCCGTGGAAACAACCGCCTAGGAAGTGGTAATTCTCAAACCCAAGAGGCTCCCATTAAGTTTCTTGGCAAGAGGAGAGGAGGGTGTTTCAGGCCTATAAAACCCATAATTTTAACATGATCATCAGATAATAAGGATAATAATGGAGTTGTAGCACTTTAGAACTTGAACATTAGGTCCCATCTAGACCAACCCGTCATTTTACAGATGAGTAAGGACCTTACACTTGAAGCATGTTTTACAGTCCTCAGGGGTTTTCACCTAGATTGTATCCTTTGCTTCCTGATGCCCCTGAAGGTGGTGACAAAGTCGATGTTCCTTACCTTCTCTCTGTAGCTTCTCCTGCCGAGGCTGTGGGAAATGAGTGACTTGCTGGAGGCATGGCAGGTGTCATTTGATGGGCACATCTACGGTTCAAGCCTCCACCGTCCTCCGTCTGCCGCAGGGCTGTTGCATGCCCGCCGGGACTCTGTAGACTTCAGTTAGCCCTGGCTGGATATTTTTGGCCTTTGAAACCCCGTCATGTGCAGAATAAGATCTCTTTAAGATGACCCGTGAGCCCTCATGCCTGGCCTCCGCCCGTCTCCTACCTACTTGCTTTCGCCTTAGCTCTGAAAGCCTTTGAATTTGCAGTTCCCTCTGTGCAAAATGCGCTTCCTCGTCACTGTTCCACTCCAACAAAATCCCTCAAGAGCAAACCCGAGATGCCCATCGTTTTCTCCTGCCCCTGCATCCCCTTCTTGAGAACCTACTCAGTTCTAGTTCTAGAAAAGGTGGGTCACAATACGGTGCGACTTTACCCAAGGCTGATTGGTCCAGAGGTGGCCATGGAGAGACAGGAGGAGACAGTCAGACACGAGGAAGAGGGAGAGGGGGAGAGAGAGAGAGAATGGGGAAATGTGTAGATCTAAAGGAGATAAGAGGGCTGGCGCTATGGCACAGTGGGTTAACACCCTGGCCTGAAGCGCCAACATCCCATAGGGGCACAGGTTCGAGACCCGGCTGCCCCTCTTCCTATCCAGTTCTCTGCTATGGCCTGGGAAAGCAGTAGAAGATGGCCCAAGTCCTTGGGCCCCTGCACCCACGTGGGAGACCTGGAGGAAGCTCCTGGCTTCGGATCGGCCCAGCTCTGGCCATTGCAGCCAATTGGGAAGTGAACCATCGGATGGAAGACCCCCCCCCACCTTCTACCTCTGCTTTCTCTGTGTAACTCTGACTTTCAAATAAATAAATAAATAAATCTTTTTTTAAAAAATAAAGGAGGTAAGAGGCCATGTGGCTCCAGCAAGACTAAGAGGAAAACAACCATTGAAAGAAACTGTCTATTCTTAATCACTTCTTTACATTACCTGGTTCCAAACCCCAGCAAAGCTTCTGTGATGTATTTCAATATAATCCACGAATTTCCCCATTGGCAGTGGAAAACCAGCTCTTAGAAAGCAAACAGACAACAAGGCTCTGATTTGATGTATCTTCTGGTTTCCAAGTTGCAACTACCCCTTCGTGGCTGCATTCCAGTTATTGTGATGTCATTGGGCATAGACACGTGCTGTCACTGAGTGTGGACATGCGCACACAGGCATCCATCTTTTGTGTTTGAGCAAGCTGGCTCTAGCACATTACCGCATTTGGTTTAAGCTAATGTAAATGGGTTTCTGTTCTTTTGAATTAAATATTGTACTATCTCAAACTGAGACAGCACTGGTTGGCAAGTCTATTTATAATTAGTACAGAGAAAAAGCACCACTCTGCCTGTTAAACTTGGATTTAATGCTTTAAGGACAGTCCTGTGTTGTTCATGACCTCAGCACCACCAGCCCTTGCTCATTTGACATGGCTCCATATCTATTCCTGTGGGATTGCCAATTTGCAGCTACATTGCTTAGTGTGGGATAGACAGCTGCTCCTCTCTCTCTTTCTCTTTCTAGTATCTTAGGAACAAAATGAAATGAAGCTTCATTTACTTTTAGGAATCTTCTTTTCTTGAGCCTAGTAAACCCTCCCCCCTTTTCTTTGTGGAAAAATACAGAACTGTGGTCATTTTCTGTTGATAAACACCTACTTTCTCCATGTCCAATGGAGGCCCTTACCCTGTTCCCAAGATTTTCTGTGCAGACAAAAGTTTTTTTCTCCAGGACCAAATCATGTGTAATTTTCTTGAAGACACATTAAATTACAACCAAACTCCCCATGTGTAGTACTAACAATGCAAATTACCCAAACACACTGATGACAAAATGACAAGTCTGCTCCTGTGTGGGTAATGACAATTATGCCATAGCAGCTGCCTGGGCCAGAGCGATCGTAAATCTCTATCGATTGTCAAACGAATCCCAGGTTCATAGATGTGACAACCTGGGGAAGAAAGGGCATCTCAGACCAGTGAAATGAGATCATCTCCACTATCAGACATCACCTCCTCCTGGAAGCCTTTTCTAACCATCCTTGGCCTCTCCCTCGGAGCCAGGCTAAGCTCTTACCTCTGCGTTCCCATAGCACCCTGTGGATATCTGTATCTGAGAACTTTTTGCTCTAACTTCTCATGAGGGAGAGAGGGAGGGAGGGAGGGAAAGAGAGAGAGTCCTTTCTTCTGTTTGTGCAAGGGACCAGCACCCTGGAACTGTAGTTGGTCCTCCTCATCCTGTTAGGGGGACCACAGAGGGAAAGTGAGTTTCCCACTCTCAAAACCCTGACTCAATTCACAGTGACACCCTGAATATGTTCCTGGAATGAAGAAAATACTCGGTCTCTTCCCCATTTTAATCTTTACTTCCCATCACGAGGGCATCTCATTTCCCTCTCTATTTGCTTTTAAAATTTTCGAACAATGGAGTTGCCCTCTAATATTTTCTTATACCATTTTTTCTTCTTCACACTACTTTGCCTTCCACAGTCTAAAACAGGAACATGGGAGAAGGAAATAGTAGATATTGGGATCAATTAAACAAGCAAAATAGCAATTCAAAAAGTTGCCATCAGGTTTTCCTGGTTTTGCTGTCTTGACCCTGGGTTTTGGGGAGGAATGGGTAAGAACAGGAGACGGGGACCCAGTCAAGCTGCTGGTATGGGTGAGTTAATATTTAGACAGTGGTCGAGGACAGTCTCCCTGCTCTGAAAGGCAGGGCTAACGCTCTAGTAACTCTGCTTCAGGGAGGCTCCGAGGGTAAGAAACCTCAAGAATGCAACCCTTAATTATAACCTAACGCAGAGTAAACAGAGGAGGAGGAAGGCCCAGGGTTAGGCTGCTGTCCACGAATCCTGCCTATAGGAGAGGCCAGCTTCTCCAGATTTTGGAAGAGATAGTGACAAGCTGGAATTTTTCATTTCTGGATGCAGTGAGACATTGCATTTAAAGAACCGTCCTCATCTATGTGTTAAAAGTAAGTAAATTCAGGTTCGCCACCCCAGTGACCTTTGAGGCTGCTGGATATTATTCGAGCTTTTGTGTTGACATCATTTCATGACTGGGGAGAGTATGCCAGTCATTTCCCTAACTCTAATCGTGTCCATCCATAACCTCAAAAGGAAAAGGTCAAAAATGATGCATGGATGTGATGAGGACGTTGCTCTCAAGCCCTGTTTGGAGTAGCACCAACAGAGGGCTCAAACTTAGTCGTTTTCATTCCTTAACTGGAACCTCTTTCTGTGACTACCGGAGGTTGCAGGTATGAAAAGACGTTTCTTTTCTTTTTGCGTAACTTACCTAGTTCATATGAGAAAGTCCTGTTTGCTTGGCCCTCTGGATATAATTCTGATGGAGCCAAGACCTTCACAACGATCATCCATAATTTTTCCAACATCCATTACACAGATGTGGAAACTGAGACCAAGGAGGTTCAAACACTTTTGCCAAGACAGTGGAGCTAGATTATAGCTGAGCTATGCTTTGAACAAATTCCTCTCTGAATCGAAACGCTGCATACCTTCCTTTACACCATGTTGCCTGCCTGGTAACCCTCCAGGCTGTGGTGAAATGAGGCTTTAATAAATCATACTTGAAATGCAGAAATGAATGAGGACTTTTGAATTTTATCAGGCATATCTCGCCCATGTCTCTGGGGAAGTTTACATACCATAAGTCGGTAGAATCATTAGTAAGGTCACCTTTGGATGGTTTCGAATCACCTATCTCTGTAGATTCTGTGTCTTTGCCCCTATGAACACTGTGCAGAGATCCTCACGTTGCTTCTGATGTACGCGATAACATCAGAACCACACACTGTGGATCTCCAACCCAGGGTCCCACCACACTCCACTCCCTGAATTCCTAGGCTTTCAGAGCTTTCCACCCTTGGGAAATGTTCAAGATGTAGCTACACTTTTCCATGATCCCCATTAATGGCTTCTCTGGGCAGTCACCAGCTAGCTTCTTCCATGTACACATTGCAAACACAGTACAGTTCTGGGATACTGTTAGGAAAAGTTGGTTATTCCTGCAGGCTAGGTCACCAGGAGGGTTGGAACAGTAGATTCAAATAGGCCTTTGACTCCAGTACTCTGTTTTCTGTTGCTTTAACAAAATATCTGAGCCTGGGGAATTTGTAAAGAATAGAATTTAAAATTTTAATTTATTTTCATTTTGTTTGCAAGAGTGGGATCTTCCATCTGTTGGTTCACCCCTCTAATGCTCCAACAGCCAGGACTGGACCACACTGAAAACAGAAGTCAGGAGCTCCATCCAGGTCTCTTACTTCTGAACAGAGGTCCAAGTACCTGAACCATCAACTGCTGTCTCCCAGAGTACTTCCTAGCAACCAGCTAGAATCAAGAGTGGAGTCAGGACTTGAACACAGGCATTCTGATATGGAGCATGGGCACTGTAGCCAAGGCCTGTCCCTGAACATGTCTGTAAAACAGGATCATCTGAATAAATCAAGGTATGAATACACAAGTACGGGTGAGCTGTGAGGAGTCAGGTTCTTATCTAGAACAACGGTTTCTGAGGTTTGCTTTATAACAGCCCCCCTTACTTTCTTGTGATCTCCCAATGGTCCATGGCCAATCCCATTCTGATCCTCCTTAGGTGGCTAACGTTACACAGAGTTCCTCAGATTCTAGTCCAAAGCAGTGCTCGTCATGTACCAGCTCCCCTGTATAGCCTCTTCATAAGCAAATTCAGCTCTTTCCCTCCCAGGTTTCAAAATACTCACAATACCACAAGGCCCTCTCCTGCAGTACTACCTCTGAGGACCCTATATGACCCAAGAATAATTTATACATGGGGTCTACGTGTAATAACTAGGTCCCAGCCAGGAAATGTATCTGAAAATGAGATAAAGTATAAGTAAAGTCCAAACTCAGAGCCTTCTGTGGAAATTTAGTTTTAAATATAAAACATTGCTTGAAATAAATGAGCTACAACTACAAGCACATAATCTTTTCCCCTTGTCTATGGCTTATTATAATGATGTTTCATAAGGAGGGACTTTTTTAGACTTGTCCAAATCCCAGAACATAAGCCAGTCATGTATCCCTGGCTGAACAAGGACTACTATTTTCCATTTTATGAAACATTTTGTATAGATGCACATTGTGAACCTAGACACAGGAAAGCAACCAATTTCCTTCTAAAAGAACCCAGTATATAGTGTATATATGTGTACATGTGTGTATACATATACATATTTATTTTTAGTGTTGATCATTTCCTTTTCTTGCATATCCCAATGACTATTTTATTTATTTCTTTATATCTATTTTCTTTTTTTTTGGACAGGCAGAGTGGACAGTGAGAGAGACAGAGAGAAAGGTCTTCCTTTTCCGTTGATTCACCCCCCCGCAGTGGCCACTGCAGCTGGCGCGCTACAGCCGGTGCACTGTGCTGATCCAAAGCCAGGAGCCAGGTACCTTTTCCTGGTCTCCCACGCGGGTGCAGGGCCCAAGGACCTGGGCCATTCTCCACTGCACTCCCGGGCCACAGCAGAGAGCTGGACTGGAAAAGGAGCAACCGGGACAGAATCTGGCGCCCCACCAGGGACTAGAACCCGGGGTGCAGGCACCACAGGTGGAGGATCAGCCTATTGAGCCGTGGTGCCAGCCATCTATTTTTTATTTGAAAGAATTACAGAGAGAGGTAGAGACAGAGAGAGAGGTCTTCCATCCACTGGTCCACTCCCTAGATGGCCGCAGGGCCAGAGCTGCGCCAATCCGAGCTGCTTCTGGGTCTCCTATGCGGGTGCAGGGGTCCAAGGACTCCAGCCATCTTCTACTGCTTTCCTAGGCCATAGCAGAGAGCTGGATTGGAAGTGGAGCAGCCAGGATTGTACTGGTGCCCATATGGAATGCTGGCACTACAGACAGTGGCTTTCCCTGCTACGGCATAGCACCGGCTCCAAATATGTGCATTTTTAACAAAACAAAATAGAGAAATGTTCTCTATGGAACCATAGAGTTGTTTTTTCATTTAATGTTTTGAGAACAGGGTCCTCTGTCATTATGTATTCTTCTACAACATCATATTCAATCTACCATATGATTTCAATCCAAGTTAGAGCTTATTGAAGCAAACCGTGTGGTTTGATATTTAGATTGACTGTTGTGTCTTGCTGTTTCAAACAGGCATGGAGCTAGACCTTTGCAATCCTCTACTGCTTTGGAATAGAGAGTTTTCTGAGCAAAAGGCATGAGCATACTGGGAGATACTTATCCTGCTGTTTTGCAGAACTGCTGTACCAATCTCCATGCCCATTAGCCAGGTTGGTGCATTTCAGCAGTGTTCTTAGTGCACTATGGACACTTCATTTTGTGAGTTGGTGAGAGATTTGTGATCCACATCTGAAAGGGGATCTTTCCTGACTCCCATGAGATTTCCAGGATTGTAAATGACCAGTAGGATGAGGGTATAAATGGTAGTAGTCTTTATGTTTTGTAGTCTAGGCAACCAGTGTGGGTGAAAATTATCTTAAGGAGATTACCATCAAATGTTGCCCAACATCCCATTTGCCAATAATTGCACCTGATAGTTATGTGTAATAGCCATGATCACATGGTGCTGAATCAGGATTTATAAAAATTGCACTAAAACCATGTCCTATAATTTGGGAAAACAAAATAAGATATGTTTTTTGCTCAGTATCCAGTAGTAGCAATTATCGCTGGTTCAATTTCCCTGCCCTCTTCCTATTCCAGCTACCCTCTTCCCCTTTTTTTGTCGTATAGGTAAGAAGAGACCATACACTATGTCTGACCATTCAAAAGTGAGCCCCTTAACCTTCTGCTTCCTTTATAAACAAAGATGTCAGCTTAGTCTTTTCCATGTTTGCAAACACTGAGCCTTGTAATTCCAGAGCCCATTTATGCATTCAAATTCTCTTTAGGGAATCCTCCCCGTATCCTCCTCCTCCTGGAAAGAGTCCATATGAAGGGAACACAGCTGAATCTACCAGAAGTATAGCTGGAGCTCAGAGGCTTGCTCAATCACATTTTTTTTTTATCAGCAGATATTTTATTATGCTGTAGAGGTGACACCTAGAGAGTAGAATCAGAATTTTAATGAATTATTACAGGCTACACAGATGCTTTCTAGTAAGTAGGTCTTGTCTGCACATCCTTTGAAGATAGATCTCCCCTGATAGTCATAGACGACACTGCAAGAATACCTTCTGGTGTCAGGAAGAATATTTACCAACAAATAGGCTGGCACTCATTTTCAGTGACTGGTGGCTTTGGTCTGTGGTTTGCTTACAGTCATGTACCATATAATGACATTTTGGTCAATGAAAGACTGTATATATGATGATGGCCCCATAAGATTGTATTGTCTAGTGACATCATTGTCTTAGTTTGTGTAGGTATACCCTGTTAGGCTTGCAAAAGCACGAAATTGACTAATAGTGCATTTCTCAGGAGGTATCCCCATTGTGAAGTGACGTGTGACTATATTTTCCTACACAAAAATGCAGTGGATTGTATAACCTCTACAGTGGGCGGACTTAGAATTCCATGTTACAATGGCTCATTCTTTTAAACATGCATTAAATAGGAATTAACCATTTGTCACTAATAGTGATAACAGTATGCAAGTTTTTTTTTCTCCTGCCTGGTCCCTTCTCTTCCACACACTCTGTGTTCTGTTTCAGCTCCTTGCCTACATTCTTTTCTTTGCTTCAAGAGCTTACTCACAAGTCTCTTCTTAGTTCCTTTGTAACAACTCCAACACATTTCCTTTTCTGTGTGTCATTTTTGCTTAGCCTTGTTTATTCCACTGAAGCTTATTTTCATTTTTCTTCCCATGGTCTAATTTTTATCCATGCCCATCACATTTAATTGAGGCTCTCCGCATGACCGAAATGAAGAAAGTCTTTTTATGCTTAAAAAGGAAACTGCCTACTGTATATTTGCAGTTTATCCTAGATTACTGCCTCCCTTGAATAGAATCCTGGGCTCTTTCTTTTAAAACAGTGCTCAAAGAACAGCCTTATGCTCTGTATGGAGCACACCAGGCACTTCCAGTTCAAGGTTTGTTGTGAGTTCTCAGCGTTGCTTTCTTAAACATGACAGCATCCTTATTTACCATTGGCTTTGCCTCTTGCTGCTGATGTGTTTACAGATGTTTGAGCTGGAAATCTCCCTGCTTGACAAAGAGGAAACTTGTAGCCCTAAACTTGCTAATCAGAACCCAAAAGATGTTTAAAGGGAGATGTTAAAGGCAAATGTTCACCCCATGGACCTCTCTTGCTTGAGGGATAATAAGAGTTTACAGGGGGGTTGAAAAGGCATTCTGTCATAGTGAGTAGTTCTAAGATATGGTATTGAGGGGGAGAATTCACTCTGATTCTGAGTCTTTTTTTAAAAAAAAAATCCATTTTTTTATCTGAAGGGTGGGTGGGGGTAAGAGACACCAAGAGTATCCATCTATAGGTTTACTCCCCAAATACCCACAACAGCCAGGACAGTACCAAGCCGAAGCCAGGAGCCCAGAATTCAAAGGGGGTCTCCTTTGTGGGTGGCAGGAGACCCAAGGATTTCAGCTATTATCTGTTGCCTTCAAGAATTAACATTAGCAGGAAACTGGATTGGAAGCACAGGAGCCAGGACTCCATCAGGTACTCCCACACGGGAGGTAGACTTCCAAAGGGCATCTTAACTGCTGCACCACAGTCCCCAGTTGTGAGTCTTTATCCATGGACGTATTTCATTCTTTTTTTATAAAAAGATTCTTTAAAATTTATTTGAAAGGTAGAGTTACAGAGAAGGAGGGAGGGAGGGAGGGAGGGAGGAAGGGAATGAGGGAGAGAGAGAGAGAGAGATCAACTGATCTTACATCCGCTGGCTCATTCCTCAAATGGCTGGGTCTCAAACATAGGTGCAGGGGCCCAAGCACCTGGGCCATTTTCCATTGCTTTCCTAGGTACATTAACAGGGAGCTGGATTGGAAGTGGAACAGCCAGGACACACAGACTCCGATATGGGATGCTGGCCCTGCAGGTGGCTGCTTAACTCACTATGCCGCAGTGCCGGCCAACCATGTTTCGTTGTTTTGGAGACTCCCTGGAACATGCATTTCCATGTGAAGTGGGCACCATCTGCTTTTTGAGGTCTTGCTTAAGTCCATTCTTAAATGAGTGTGTATGTGTGTATGGGGGGGGATAATATGAATTCTAAAATGTGGGGTATTTCAGACTTTCCAGTGAGTCGTTTCCTGATTTTCATTAATTGGCTTAGACCCAAGTATAGAACAGAATGCTATTTTTATGCATTTGTTCACAACTGAGAAATCTAACACAAGTTTGAAGCAACACAATCTGCCAGTTTCAAGAGAAAAAAAAAATGTCTTAGCATGCATCATTAATTAGGCTGACAATATATTTCACATTTTGAAATAATCTTTGCCTTCTAAAATATTCACAGATTGGTTATAATAGTCATGTATGGGTGATGTGACAGTGTTTAAAGAGAAAGGGGATATTCACTCTATCATTTTCCCTGTGCTAAGACTTCCTTGGGATATTTTTTCCTGCGCTTGATTTTTTTCATGATGGGATGGATTAAAGCTCTACCAGACACAAATGCTCTGTAATAAAATGTGACTCATCTCTCCACTCCATTGTAAAAGTTGAAAAGGCAGTAACTCAAGTGTGTGGCTGACTCAGTAATTGCCCATCACAGTCTTTATTGAAATTATCCTGCAATCTAGAAATTAGGAGTGAAATAACCCAGGAAGTCGTCCTGACCCAGCTGTTTGGGGCCAGGGTAAGAGTCTTTTCTGGGGCATTTTTTCAATTGTGCTTTCAGTTGAATTGTACAATTATCAGTCGTGCAACCACTTGAATTTTTAACTTCCTAGATTTCTATTCTAACTAGCTGCAAAACTATAGGACATGTCACTAAGAAGCATGGCACATGTCTGGAGATGAAATAGCATATTGGAGGCCAGTTCACACAACTCAGGAAAACCTATAAGAAGGTGAAGGTGATTGTTTTTGAAGTCCAGTCTTGCCAGTGTCTAGCGGAGCAGCAAGGTTTATCGTGGGAGAGAATTTGAGCATGGTGCTTTGGCTGGTAGAGGAAGGTCTATATGTCTGAGGGAGAGGACAACCCACTGAATGAGCCACTGTATCCTTTCCAGCTGTCCATGCTGGGCATGGGAAGGCCAGAAGAAGCCAGGAAGTGATACCTGGCTAGACAGATTGGGAAAAGTAGAGTGCAGTAGTCTGATTGTGACTCTAGGATATTGGCAAATCTCTTATTATGGCGAATTGGGCCATCAAGATTCTACTCTACCTCAATGTTTGTTTCATGTTTCATTGCTGATTCCTTGACCACTCTATTCTTCTGTCTAGAATACCTTACTCCTGTGTCTGCCTGGAATTTTTGAATTTATGTTTTCTATATTTGTCATATATATATATATATATATATATATAGTTTATTTACTCAAGAGGCAAATGTATGCATGTGTACACACACGTGCACACACACACACACAGGGCTGCCATCTTCAGATTCATTTCCCAGATGCCTTCAATGGCTAGGGGTGGGTCCAGGGCCAAGAGTCAAGAACTCAATTCAGGTCTCCCATGTGGGTGGCAGGAACTCAATTATTTAAGCCAGTACCTGCTTCCTTCTAGGGTCTCCATTAACAAGAAGCTGGACTCAGGAGCTGGAGCTGGGAGTTGAACAAATGTATTTCAGACAGGGGATACGGCATTTTAACCAGTGTCTTATCCCCTAGGCCAAATGCCTGCCCCTAAATTTATGTTTAGCTCTCATTCTCTTCAAGAAGTTTTCACTGAACGCAAAGATAGAGTCCATAGCTATCATTCTACGAGGTGTGTGTTTCTATTGTTTTACTTATCCAAAGCAATGTGATTTATATATCTACTTGTTTATCTTCTTCCTTTAGTAAATCATGAATAGCCTGTATCTTTCTTTGTGCTTGTGTTTGCTCTGTGTATCCCAGAACCTAGCTTAGTAGTTCAATGTGCTCATGTGCAGTAGACGAGTGAGTGAATGAATAAATGAGCGAAGGGGCACATTTCTAGTGTTAGGACTCTAAGAGCGTTGCATCCAGAGCTTCTGAGCTCTGTGTTGTGAGGGAGAATGGATTGAATGTTATCTAAGGAAATGCTTTGCATCAGATAGCTTTCCTGGCTTCTAAGGGATCCTACACTCTGCACCAAGAAGGAATGCTAGAGAGATCATCTAGCCCAAACCCCACTTCAAGAGAGAAGAATTAGGCTGGCGCCGCGGCTCAATAGGCTAATCCTCCGCCTGCAGCGCCGGCACACTGGGTTCTAGTCCTGGTTGGGGCGCCGGATTCTGTCCCAGTTGCTCCTCTTCCCGTCCAGCTCTCTGCTGTGGCCCGGGGAGGTAGTGGAGGATGGCCCAAGTGCTTGGGCCCTGCACCCACATGGGAGACCAGGAGAAGCACCTGGCTCCTGCGTTCGGATCAGCGCGGTGTGCCGGCCACAGTGCGCTGGCCGCAGCGGCCACTGGTGGGTGAACCAATGGAAAAGGAAGACCTTTCTCTCTGTCTCTCTCTGAGCATCTGAATACTCCAGGGCACAGGGGATGTAGTTTACCAGGGAACCCATTCTAGCCTCAGATGGTTAGGTTTATTTTTCATGATAAGGCATGACTTAACTCTTTGGAAGCTTCATCTGAGTATGGGATGAGTAAAATTCAGCTATTACTATTATTATTTTTCCTTCATGAAAAATAACTAATGGTAGTTATCAAGATTTCCATTTCATTTTCTTCCTTGATTGCTTAAACCTGTAACTTGGCTCGCAGATCCCTATGGTTCTGCCCCTCCCCCTCACTTGCCATGTGGCTCACTGGCACAGGCAAGTGGTGACCAGTGCTTCTTGTGATCTGGGCTCCATTCATTCCAGAGAAAGCCCCCTTTCAACGCTCTGCCCTGTGCTTATCAGAAACATACCCCCAAATCAGGAAGCTTAAGTTGTGGCTTGTTAATGTGGGTGCAAAATATATAAGGGCATATAAATAAGAGTCAAATATAATATAGCATTAATTTACAGAGGAGAGCTTGGGTAAGAAGACAGACATCAATCACATTATCAGGAACATAGCAAGCTCAATTTGGAAAGTAAATATTACATAGAAATTGTAGGAGAAATAAAGCTTTCTCTGTGTGTTATTCATTCACACATTTCTGTTTACTCATCAAAAAACAAAATGAAATAACCTTATATCTTGGATATAAAGACATTTCCAGCTCAAATAAATAAACTAAATTGTGAAGAAATAAGATTCATAGATGATTAAAAATAGACTGTAGGCTTTTTAATGCTCATATTAGATTTTTAAATTCTTGGATGGTCTGAGTAAAAATCAGGAAAACCTTATTCTTCTTTTTGATGCAAACAATACTAGAATGAAACCAACAAGAAACGAGAACTTCTAAACTTAAGTTTTCTTTAGTATAGAAATAGCTTCTGAATGATATGGACACATGCCCAGTGCTAACCAGAATGTCTCAATAGTAACCCACCCTTTATATGACATATTGTGCAAGTTAATTTCATAATGTTGGTGATGAGCTTATGCTAAGGGATCCATATTTCTATCTAGCTCTTCTTATTCTCCTTTATACTGGTCAGCTTTTTGTTACTATAACAAAATTTCCAAGATAACTATATAAAGAGGGTTTATTTAGCTCAGAGTTTTGTAGGTTCAAGTCCATGAGCAGTCAGCCCAATTGGTTTGGCCCCTGGTGAGGGTGATGGATGGCAATGGTGGAGTGTATAGAGAGACAGAATCACAGGATGAGCCAGGAAGTAAAGAGATAGTCAGTGGGCTCAAACCCAGGCTTCTATAACATCCCTCTGTGAGAGCTACCTTCTGAGGGCAGGCACGGATCCCCAGTGACCTAGGGCCCTTCTAGTTTGTAGGCACCAGACCCCGGTTCTTGGAGACCTTGTCTGCAGCACGCAGGCCTTTGGAGCACATTCAACATGCAAACCATAGAACCTGCCCCTTTTCTTAAAACAATTTTGTCTTCCCAGGGACTTTGGCCCAGCTCAGGGGAAGAACAGTGGTCAACTCAAGCCAATCATGACAGTCTTTCTCTTCTTACTGATATTTAGTTTAGGCATGTGTACATGAAGAGATATTGGCTATAGAGACAAGATATGTCTACTCTGGGATCTTTTGAAAGGCTGATGAAGAGAGACACACAAGAAGATTCTTATTGTATGAGCCTTATAATGTCTACATGTGGTGTCTGAACAACAGTTGTACAGTTTGAAGGGAATTGGCCTAGGGATAAAACCCACACATTAAGGATGACTGAGCTTACAGATGGCAAAGCCCTGGAGCCAGAAGATGTAATTGAACCACGGAATTAATCAACCTCAGAGCTGGCTAATAAAGGCTGGACTGTGCCTTCCCACTCTCTTCGTATGTTGAAATCTCTTAAAATATGACTATATTTGGAGATAGAGCCTTCAAGGAGGTAGCTAAAGTCAAATGAACTCATGTGGCCAGGTCCTAATTCAATATGACTGGACTCCTAGGAATAGAGGAATTTAGGACACAAGCGCACGAGGGATGCTAGCACATAGACAAGGTAGCCGTCTATAAGCCAAGGAGAGAGGCCTTGGGAGAAACCACCCCTGCTGTGTCTTTGATCTAAGGCTTCCAGTTTCCAGAACTGTCAAAAAATATAGTTGCATGGTTTAAACTACTCAATATGTGGCATTTTATTATGGCACAGCAAATAGATAGAGTGCCCTATCTTTGGACTTCTGTATATTTGTACTTTAAAAAGTTCATGAAAACAGAATTAAAAGGGAAGATTATTTAAAAATTTGGCCAGCGCCACAGCTCACTGGGCTAATCCTCCACCCGTGGCGCTGACACTCCAGGTTCTGGTCCTGGTTGGGGAACTGGTTCTGTCCTGGATCTTCCTCTTCCAGTCCAGCTCTCTGCTGTGGCCTTGGAAGGCAGTGGAGGATGTTCCAAATGCTTGGGCCCTGCACCTGCATGGGAGACCAGGAGGAGGCACTTGGCTCCTGGCTTCAGATTGGTGCAGTGCGCTGGCCCTGGCGGCCATTTGGGGGGTGAACCAATGGAAGGAAGACCTTTCACTCTGTCTCTCTCTGACTGTCAAAAAAAAAAAAAGATTATTTAAAAATTCAAAATCCATGAATAGTTTTTTTTTTTTTTTTGACAGGCAGAGTGGACAGTAAGAGAGAGAGAGACAGAGAGAGAGGTCTTCCTTTTCCGTTGGTTCACCCTCCAATGGCTGCCGCGGCCGGCGCACCATGCTGATCCAAAGCCAGGAGCCAGGTGCTTCTCCTGGTTTCCCATGCGGGTGCAGGGCCCAAGCACTTGGGCCATCCTCCACCAGCTCCCCGGGCCACAGCAGAGAGCTCGCTTGGAAGAGGAGCAACAGGGACAGAATCCAGCACCCCGACCGGGACTAGAACCCGGTGTGCCGGCACCACAGGCAGAGGATTAGCCTATTGAGCTATGGTGGTGCCGGCAAATAGTTTTTATAATATACATTTTCCTGAGTTTTTTTTTTTTGAAGACCTTATGTATAAATGGGTTATGATATTATAGCATTATAAGTGAAAGCAAGTTTGAGGATAGGAGATCGAGCTAAAACACCTAACAATGAAAATCAAAATACTGTAGAAGATCATACTGAGAAATATTGTCCTAAACACAAAGAGTTGCAGGTTATCTCAGGTCCACAAAGAAGCTGCTGGTGGAGGAGTAGGAGCATTTAAATTTTTTCTCAAACACAGAGAAGGGCTTTGGTTTCTGCTCTCCAGTCCTCCCACAGTTGAACTTGAGGATGGAGCCTCAAGAGGATATGGTTTGTGGTCAATGGACAGAGCAAAGCTGATTGTCCCATACATTGGCTTAGACCAATGACTATGACCTCAGCTAACCAATACCATTAACTAGTAACAGATGAAAAAACAAATTTTGAACTGTTTCAAAGAATAAGAATTTTGTGATGTCCTATGTAGCAGTTAGAGTTGGACAGCATAGAATCTACCTCATTTTATGGGTTTCTCACTATTAATTTAGGTTATACCAAGTTCTAACTTCAAAGCAGGAAGTTGCATAACCACTGAATAAAGAGAGATAAATCACAAAAATATAAGTAGTGTATAAATCAAAGAGCTTAGACTTGGCGCTGAGCTGTGAAATAATAAATGTCCCTCTCTCATGACTAAGTAAAATGTTATTTTTGTTGCATTAAGTATGTTTTGCTAGAGAATAGTGGTCAGGTTGACCATGGCCACATTAGTTTAACCTTTCAGTGTTTAGAATCCAAAGAGCTTCTCTTTGGTTTCCTGCTTCCGAAATCCTCCCTTCTAAGCCATTCTGATGCCTGTGGAAGCTTCTTGAGGTCGCTTTCCTTATTTCTTGTCCTCTGAAACTCTCTTGGCTCTGAAACTATTGAAGACGTCCTTTTTTGCCCAGCGTGCAGTGTCACATTCCGTTTCTGAGAGGTACTTTGAACTGAAAGTGGAGCCAGAAGCCTTGGCTACTCAACATAATGTCAATTCTGTCTTTCAGTTAGGGATAGGTGATTAGAATCTGTTTTGTGGAAATTTGGAATTGAAACGTCAAAGGTGCTGACAGCCTTTGCTGATCATTGGAGCTGAGGAGACATGAACTTGTGAGTTGTGGGGTGGATCGTCATGCACCATCTCCATGGGAAACAAAAAAACCTATTGTGCAGGGAGGAAAGAATGAAGCAGATGTGCAAAGAGAAGCCAAAATGAGGAAGTAAGTACTGAGGGAGGAGTTAAGGGATTGAGAGTAGGAAACTTGGGGTCCTAGGTCCTGATAACTTCACATCTGATTGCAGACGTTGGGGTGCCTGGGTGTCCATTCTGCCCTTGAGTTCCTTCAGATCCCTTGGGCTTATAATAATTTGAGTGGTATCTCTCACTGTATCCAAAATCACCCTGACCAAGGCAAATCCTTGTCTTGACCCTCAAGACCATCCCAAACATGGCTGTCATGTACTGTTTTCATCCTCGCATTCCTGTTATCCTACGTGGAGCTTCATTCATACCAATCTACTTCCAGTCCTCCTCTCACATCTCTCTCTTCTGGCTCTTTCCTATTTGACGTCAAGTTCTCTACCTGAAACGCTCTCTGTCCACTTCTTGGCCTACCAGGATTCTACCTATTTTTAAAGGTCAAAATGAAATTTGCCTTCATGCGTGAAGTCTTCTAGAAGCCTTCCAGCTACAACAATTTCACCTTCTTTTAAATTTCTACAGTGCTTATTGTTTTACTGTAACAATAGCTGTTTTATTGTAACCATAGCTTATGATAAATATGACATACCAAGGCATGTAACTGAGAATTCAAGAAATGAATGTGGCAAAATATATTTATTAAATGTATTTAAGTATTAATATTAGTGAAATAGTACCAAATCTGTTGGAAAGCATAAAGTTTCCATGTTCATATGGTATCTATTATTTAGCTTAATCAGCAGTACCTACATTAGGTACAACAAAACAATAAAGAAGAGATATGGCTGGAAAAACAAGAGGATATAAAGGAGATGGACCCTGGTATGATGGACGAGGTGAAGGCCTAGAATCAAAGGACAAAATCACAATTTCTTAATTTTTAAGATTTTAAAAAATTATTTATTTGAAGGGCAGAGAGAGAGAGAAAGAATATCAGTCTTCTTTTGACTGCCTTATTCCCCAAATGCCTGCAACAGCTGGGGCGGGGCCAGACCAAATTCAAGAGTCTACAACTCAATATGAGTATCCCATACAGGAAGCAGGGACCCGACTACTTGAGCCATCGCTGCTGCCTCCCAGGGTACGCATTAGCAGGAAGCTGGAACTGGGAGTAGAGCTGGGGCTCAAGCCCTGGCACTCCAGTATGGATGTAGGGATCTCAAGAATGGTCTTAGCTGCTGCACCAAAGGCCCATCCTTAAAGATCCTAATCGACTTTACTCTTGGGTGCAGGAGTCTAAGCACTTCCACTGCTTTCCCAGGCTATAAGAAGAGGGCTGGATTGGAAGAGGAGCAGCTGGGACTTGAACCAGCACCCATTTGGGATGCCGGAGCCACAGGTGAAGGCTTAATTTACTACACCACAAAGCCAGCCCCTAGGGTAACTTTTTCTGTTTTGGGATTAAAGCACATGGAATTTCACAATCATGCCAATTGAAACTGGCCTGTTCAGAAAAATTGGCTATTATCTCTCTAATTCTCATTTCTCAGAAGGTTGGAAAAACATCTCAGATTCAGCTTGGTAATGGGAAACTTTAGCAGGAGTAAATCCATTTTTACTTTCAGCCTGGTCTGTTGAGGCCTAGTGCAGGAGCCTAGTCCCAAACAAGGGTCCGTTGTAATCTTGGTTTAGCACAGGGACAGGAGTTGATAGGACAGAGATGAAAAAGGGATGCGATGATGGTAGGTCCTTCTTCCACGTGCTTCTCCAGTAAAATAAACTTCAAAGCTGACTCTCTGCCATGAGGGTAAAGTGAATATGTAACACGAGGTTGACAAGGAACACAAGGGCACTGCTTCCCCTGGCAGTGTAGACTTCGAATCTGTGGCCTCTGGCCCAGGGTGGGGCACTCCAATCTGTATAAGAATGAACCTATAGTGGCCAGTTAATATTTTTAATAATGAACATGTGGAAATATACAGATCTGCCTACTCAATAATATTCAACAAATATTTACTGCATTCTCTATGATCATCTCATTAATATATGAAGTGGTCACACCCATTTTCCCCTGCACATTATAGAAACTCATTTGAACATAGCCAAGTGGATGTGGCTGCCTCTTTGGCTTATCATTGACCTTTGGTCCTTGAGCACACCATACCCTCTATATATCTCTGGGGTTTCCCAAGGCTGTGATTTGTATCTGGGACTGGAGATGTTATTCTCTCCGTGACTGCTCTCAAAAGTTCTTTATGGTAAGTAATAGACAGTACTGTAGAGAATTTGAAACCAACATATCACACTCTTTATCTCTCTCCTCCAATATTTTTATTCAGCTATATAAGAATATCAAAGGCAGTCTCAAGGGTAAAATAATGGTACATACTGGCTTCAGCCCTGAATTTGGGATTTTGAAAAAAATCACTGCCTTTTGTTTATTCTTTTAGCCTAAACTCACATTGAGACCAACCTTGTACTAAGTGTTGACCTTGGGTAAACCACAGCCTAATGCGAAAAAAACCTGGAGAACTTATAAATAGTAGAGATGAAAATTAGCCTCTTTATTTTTAGAACTATTTATACAGAGGTACTTCAAAAAGTTCATGGGAAATGGAATTAAAAGGTAAGCTTATTTTGGTGCAAAAACTTTTGGGGACTCCATGAATGGTTTTTTTCATAATACACATTTTCCACGAACATTTTAAAGACCCCTTGTATACATGGATTTCAAGTAGAGAGCTACCTTATCTCTCAGTGCTTCACTGTCACACCCCATACCTGCCCTAATTCTTTTCCTTCACTCTAACTTAGAGATGACATTAACTAGTGCTATAAAGGTGGGCATAATGGCTGTGTGTGTGTGTTCATAAGTGAGAGAGAAGTGCTCCAAGTTAGCAGCTCTTTTATCTTTATTTTGGCACAGTTAATAGTTAAGCCCATCCCTTACCCTTGAACCTAGGCTTGTAGATTCTTCTCTGCTTGTGCCTGTAGATTCCAACTCAACAGGGAAGACTCTGAGCTTTTCTTCTCTTACCTGGGCCATGAGCAGGTGCTGATTCCAGCCTCTGCTGCTTGTTACTTGGGATGTGTCTTTCCTTTAGGCTGTCCCCTTCTTTGTAGAATGAGCTAGACATATTTCTGTGGGTTGAACATATGATTAGGCTCCCATCAGAATGTTTTGGCAGCTGACTTGCCTTACCTCATGCATGGCAGAGTCATTTTTTCCCTTAAATGGTTAAATCCTTGATCAAGGCCTCAGCATATGAACTGAGTACAAACTATTGCTTTGAGAAGGTGATTGTTCTGGGTGCGTCTTCGGATTTGTAGCTGTATAGACTTGGGATCCTGCAAAAGTAAAGAATCATCCCCCTTGTCACATATGCCTGGATTTCAAAATCCTTTAATTGAAGGATTTTAGCTGCTTTTTCTTTCAATTGAGTTTATGTGATTCACCATTTAAATCCAAGTCACAATTCTATGATGAAATAAGAAACTAGTTGTTTTTTTCCCAATAGTCAGATACAACAGATGTGACAGAGAGGTTCACAGCAAGGTCAGCTCCAGTCCCGTCACATGTTGATCAGCTCAGCTTGGAACGCAAAGCAGGAGGTTTTAGGTTTAAAGCGGTGCTGGCACAGTTCCTAACACATGCCAGCTCTTTGGCAGATATTTGTTAATTGACTAATTAGTCTTAAAACCAGATGCTCTCTTTTAAGAACTTTGTTTTCTGTTTCATAGATAATGATGAATTACAGAGTAAGATCAGTGATTTGAAAAATAAAACAAGCCCTTCCTGCTGGGCTGGTGACATGATTTGTGAAGCTTAGCACAAAGGGAAAATTCAGGACCCCTGGTTAAAAATTAGTAGTAGTTTTGAGATGGTGCCTTGGCTACAGGACATTAGAACACCCGTGAGACTCCTGATGATTAGACACCCAGCCCATCATTGAATTAACATGTGTGAGTACCTTCTCTCTACTGGGCATGTGCCTATATATGTCAGGTACATCATTTTCTGTCATTCTCATGGCAACTACATGAGTCTCAGGGAATGTTTTTCCTTTTATTTTTCATGTTATCAACAGTATTTATTTGCTTCTCCTCTGTCAAATCCTGAGCTACTTTCTCCAGGCTGCCTGGGAAGGGTATAGGAAAAGGAAGCTACAGGGCAGAAACAACTATGGAGGTGGTGATGGCTCTTACAGACAGTGAGGAGGATGAGAAAGGCCACCATCAGGCACAAGAGCCCCATGGCCTCCCAGTGGGCAACGCCCAGAATGGTTCTGGAGAAGCACTGTTGCCTCCAAGAGGGGTTTCTGGCATCACCAGTGGGTTGGCTCCCAAACACAGTCTCAATACCAGCCCCAGGACCACTCACCCCAACGATGGCTGACTCAGCCCCAGTAGCTTGGCTGCTGTGTCTGGGTCCCTTGCAATGGGGCTGGTTTGAAGCTGCAGATGGAGATAAGTAAATACAGGGATGTGAGGCTGCCAAGCTGATGAGGTTCTCATCTGTCTCCAGCTGTTGCAGGTCACTGTAGATGGTGGTAGGCTCAGCAGCTGAGAGGGCCTCCTGACCAAGAAAAGGTGGAGATGAACTTGGAGCAGGCAAACATTTTCAGCAGAAAGAGATTGTGGCAAGTTAACTGTTCCCAGTGCAGAGAAGACAGCAAAATTTTTAATTGCCCAGGATCTTACACAAAGACTACATACAATTCCACTATTTTCTAAGTGCAAATATAGGACTGATGAAATATACACCAATTCTCAATATATGTTCATATATACTAACATTTGCTGTCTTGTATACATTCTTCTTGTTTGACTTATGTACAAAATAATTAATGTGAGTTGAAACGTCAGAACATATCAGGCAGCGGTTTTTTTAAAAGACATTTATTTGAAAGACAGAGATATATAGAAAGACAGGGAGAGAAAGAGAGGGAGAAAGAGAGAGAATCTTCCATCACCCAAATGGCTGCAATGGCCAGGGCTGGGCTAGGCCAAAGCCTGGAGCCAGGAGCATCTTCCAGGTCTCAGTGTGGGTGCAGGGGCCCGAGTACTTGAGCCAGCTTCTGCTGCTTTCCCAGATGCATTAGCAGGGAGCTGGATTGAAGTGGAGCTGCTGGGACTCAAATTGGAATCCATATCTTATGTTAGCACTTCAGGTGGAGGCTCAGCCTTCTATGCCATAGCACTGGCCCCAAAGCTGTCTATTGCTTTTCATGGATTCCTTTGCTTAATGCCTAGAAGTGCAGTTGTGTGCTTTAGTCATGGTTTGGCCGAAAGTATAATCCAAAGGATTTTTTAAATCATAGGACCACTTTTGGTAGTGGGGACAACATTAAAAGATTCTGCAGGGCTGGCACTGTGGTGTAGCAGGTAAAACCGCAGCCTGCAGGCTGGTGCCGTGGCTCAACAGGCTAATCCTCTGCCTTGCGGCGCCAGCACACCGGGTTCTAGTTCCGGTCGGGGCACCGATTCTGTCCCGGTTGCTCCTCTTCCAGGCCAGCTCTCTGCTGTGGCCAGGGAAGGCAGTGGAGGATGGCCCAAGTGCTTGGGCCCTGCACCCCATGGGAGACCAGGAGAAGCACCTGGCACCTGGCTCCTGCCATCGGATGAGTGTGGTGCGCCAGCCGCAGCACGCCGACTGCGGCGGCCATTGGAGGGTGAACCAACGGCAAAGGAAGACCTTTCTCTCTGTCTCCTCTCTCTCTCACTGTCCACTCTGCCTGTCCAAAAAAAAAAAAAAAAAAACGCAGCCTGCAGTGCTGGCATTCCATATGGGTACTGCTTCGAATCCCAACTGCTGCACTTTGGATCCAGCTCTCTGCTATGTATGGTCTGAGAAAGCATTGGAGGATGGCCCAAGTCCTTGGGCCCCTGCCCCCGTATGGGAAAACCCGGAGGAAGCTCCTGGTTCCTGGTTTTGGATTGGCACAGCACCGGCTGTTATGGCCAACTGGGGAGTGAACCAGTGGATGGAAGACCTCTCCCTCTCTCCCTTCTCCCTTCTCCCTTCTCCCTCTCTCCCTTCTCCCTCTCTCCCTCTTTCCCTCTTTCCCTCTCTCCCTCTCTCCCTCCCTTTCTCTGCCTCTCCTCTCTCTGTGTAACTCTGACTTTCAAATAAATAAATATTTTTAAAAATAAAAATAAAAGATTCTGTAAGGAATATGGACAACATCTGGAACTAGCAAGGGCAGGAAACTTAGCATCTGAGACATGAAGGGGACAGAGGAGAGGGTGGAGTTGCAATAACCTGATGACAACTTTAGCCATGGCAGGGGGACTTCTTGAAAGGTGCTATGGCCATCGGTAGAGAATGATAGTCCTTAGGATTGAAAGGGGAGGTGGTTATATATTCCAATCCCTCTTCCTACAGCCCTCAGATCTTGTTCCCAGGGCCACCTTGTAGTGTAACCTAAGGGAGTCCAGGGACTGAAGTCAGAGAGTCAGGTTTCTGGGACACAGAGCAAAGAAGAAACTGTCAAGAACAAGTGGAAAACATATAGAACAATTATTATACCCATTTTACACAATATGAAATGGGGACCCAAAGAGGCAAGATAACATCTCAAATCATGCAAACAGCTAACAGGTAGTGCAGCCATGGTGCAAACACTTGGAAGGCTTTGGAACAGAACAAGAACACTGAACACTGTGTTAGCCTTCTGTATCAGTCAGCTTTCTGTTACTATGCTATGAAAAAGGGGTTTATTTTGACTATAGGTCTGAAGGTTCAAAGTCCAAACAGCATGACACAAGCTTTGACAAGGGTCTCCTTGGCTGCATCATGGTGGGAGAATGAACACATCTCTCTCTCTCTCCCCACCCTTTCCTTCTTATAAATCCATTAGGATTCAACCATGAGTGTTCCTTCTTAATGATCTAACCCAATTACTTCCCAAAAGCCCCACTTCAAAACACCACTTTGATGGTTTCCACTCTGTTGGTAATGTAAACATAAGACTTTGGGGACTAAACTCCTGAATGAGCTTAGGGGATCAATGTGCAAACCATAGCATCCTCTAATGGTATAGAAGCACGGCGCATGACAATAAACTGTCTGCTTTGAAATTCATTAGTTTGGAATATTGTCATTAGGAAAAGACAGCCTGAAAAAATTATGATAAATGTGTGCAATTGGATAGCTTTCAATATGAAGAATAATTAGGTCTAGAATTGCACAACATTGTTTGGGAGATAGTTTAGGGAACTTGATTTTAAGAAAGGAGAGGGTGCTTTGCAATTAGTTGTGTTAACATTGCAGCTGATGAATACTTATAAAACAGTGTCAAGTGGACCTGCAAATTTGCTTTGTTAAAATAGGGTACAAATTTCTATTCTTAATTGTTTAAAAACTTATTGGTTCAAGGACTATGTATTGAGACCCTCTGCCCTGCCATTTGTCCAGCATTATTCTGGGTTCTGAGAATGCAACTATGAACAGAACAGATGAAATCTCCAGTTTAAAGGCACTTAAACTCTAGTGGTAGAAGACACATAAAAATACATATGTAATATTTGACAAAGGAGCTAAAATCAGTCCCTGGAGAAAGAACTGTCTCTTCAACAAATGGTGAGTGGAAAATTGGATCTCTGCATGTAAAATATGAAACAAGACCCCTACCTTACACCTTATACAGACATTAACTCAAAATGGACCGAGGATCCAAATGTATGACCTGATACCATCAGATTACTAGAGAACATTTGGGAATTTGCAAGACATTGGTAAAGGCAAAGATTTCTTGGGAAAGACCCTAGAAGCACAGGAAATAAAAGCAAAAATAGACAAATGAGATTATATCAAGCTAAGAAGCTTCTGCATTGTAAAGGCAACACTTAACCAAGTGAAGAGACAACCAACAGAATGGGAGAAAACATTTGCAAACTAGGCAACTGATAAAGGATTAATATCCAGAATTTATAAAGAGCTCAAGAAGCTGAACATCAACAAAACAAACAATCCAGTTAAGAAATTGGTGGGGCCGGTGCTGTGGCATAGCAGGTAAAGCTGCCGCCTGCAGTGCCAGCATACCATATGGGTGCTGGTTCAAGGCCCGGCTGCTCCACTTTGGATCCAGCTCTCTGCTATGTATGGCCTGGGAAAACAATACAAGATGGCCCAAGTCTCTGGTACCCTGCACCCACGTGGGAGACCCGGAAGAAGCTCCTGGCTCTGGCTTCGGATTGGTGCAGCTCCAGCCATTGCGGCCAATTGGAGAGTGAACCAGCAGATGGAAGACCCCCCTCCCCACCTTTCCTTCTCTCTCTGTGTAACTCTTTCAAGTAAATAAATAAATATTTTTTTAAAAAAGAAATGGGTAAAGGACGACTTGAATAGGCAATTAAAAAAGGTTTATTAATTTATTTCAAAAGCAGAATTAGGAAGGGAAGGGGGGAGAAAGAGAGAGAGAGAGAGATCAATCTTCCATCCACTGGTTTACTCCCAAAATGGCTGCAGTAGCCAGAGCTGGGCCTTGAACCAGCACCAAATGGAATGCTGCCACCATAGGTGGTGGCTTTACCTGCTGTGCCATAGTGCTGAACCCAAACAGGCATTTTTCAAAAGATGAAATTCAAAGGGCTGACAGCCACGTGGAAGAATACTCGGGATCACTAACCATTAGGGAAATGCTAATCAAAACCACAGTAAGGTTTCACTTCAATCCAGTTAGAATGGTCCTAAACAGAAATCATATAACAATAAATGCTGGTGAAGATGTGGGGAAAAGGGCACCCTAATACACTGTTAGTGGGAATGCAAACTAGTACAGCCATTGTGGAAGACAGTATGGAGATTCCTTGGAAACCTGAAAATAGATCTACCATATGACCCAGTCATACCCTTCCTGGAAATTTATCCAAAGAAAATTAAATTTGCATATGAAAGAGTGGTCTGTACCCCCATATTTATTATAGCTCAATTCACAACAGCTAATATATGGAATCAACTCAGATGCCCATCAACCCATGACTGGATAAAGAAAATGTGTTATACATACCCTGTGGAATACTACTCATCCATAAAAATGAATGAAATCCTGTCATTTGTAACAATATGGATGCTACTGTAAACCATTGTATTTAGTGAAATAAGCTAGTCCAAAAAAGATAAATATTATATGTTTTCCCTGATCTGTGGTAACTAATAGAATACCGAAAAGGTAACCTATAGGACTGAAACTGACATTTTGAGAACTGACTATTGTTTATAATTATTGTCTCTAATGTTGAGGAAGAGTGTTTTTTCATCTTGATACCTGTTGATTTCTTTTCTTAGTGGAGAGTTAATCTTATGATTATAAAACAAACTGAAAGTATATCATCATAAAAATTAAAAGAATAAGAAAGGAAGGAGGAGGAGGGTGGATGGTAGGAAGTATCACTATGCTCCTAAATCTATATATATGAAATACATGAAATTTAGCCCCTCATATAAATAAAAAAAACTATAAAGGACAAAACTGTTAAGAGAAGGCACAGTGCTGGGGGAGAGAGATTTAATATAGAATCATGAAGAAAGCTGTTTCTAACAAGGAGACATTTGAGTAGAGAACTAAAGGACGGTTCTGTTTCCTGAATGGTGCAAAAGTGAACTTTAGCAATGAAGAGAATTTTAGATCTGGAACAGACCACAGAAATGCATTCTATATTGAGGGAACTGGGGCCCTAGAAACTTTTAAGTCTTTCATCCAGAGTCCTTCCATGAATAATTATTGATAAAGCTTGAGCTAAAAATGATATATTAGCACTCTCATTCTGTTGCCCCAAATATTGTTGGGCCCTGACTTGTGCTGGGCACCCCATCTCATGCTTTGTGTTCTGAATCCTATTCTGATTAAAATTTATTTCAAATGAATGAGTTTCACTATTGAAACTACGTTGAGGTATGGGTAGTCCTTGTTTGACATGTGCTGAGATGCTTAGGAGGTCTACGGCCATACCACCCTGAGTGTGCCCGATCTGGTCTGATGCCTTAGAAGATAAAAAATTCCTAGTTGTGGCTGCTGGAACCTGACGTTACAAACCACAACCACCCCATAGCTCCTTTGAGTTGATTTATTTTCATTTTTGTAATTTGAAAATTACAGTTTGTTCCTGTGCACTAGTTAAAAATCATATTTTCTCTCTGTCACCTTAGATAGATATTTATAAAATACATAACAGCAGAGTTATCCTCCTGGTGTGGAATGTTGGGAAAAAGGGAGAGGTATTTGGGCAGGAAAGTAGCCAGGTCACTCAAGCGCTAATCAGACTGCAGAGTTAGAGCCTTAATTGAGAGCTGATATCAGAACGTGACACACGATATTTCTGGGGGATATGCCAAGAGCGGGGTGCACATGTGGAAAAGGGTCAGTGACCACAGTGAGGAGGTGTGCATCTGGGCAAACACGATGGAAGACAGCTGAGAATGCAAAGAAGACAAAAGGTTGGCGAGGCCAGGGGTCAGGGACTGGAGTGATGGTAAGAGGCCAGGGCATGTGATGGTCCATTTTATTTGTCAGTTTGATTGGGCTAAAGGTTGCCCCATTATCTAGTAAAACATTATCTCTGGGTGTGTCTATGAAGATATTTCCAGCGGAGATTAGCATTTGAAACAGCGGACTGAGTAAGGAAGACTGCCTTCACAATGTGGGCTTGCATCATCTAATCTGTTACAGGCACAAATAGGACAAAAAGGCGAAGGAAGTGCCAATTCACTCTCTCTGCCTGAGTTAGGATGTCAGAGATCCTGGAACTATATGTCTAATGCTAAGGACCCTCTTCTAACTCCCCGTTTCCGTGCATTGGCTTTGAACTGAATTATGCCACTGACTTGCACAGTTGTACAGGTTGCAGACAGCATATTATGGAATTTCTAATTTTCCATACTTGTGTGCTTTTGTGAGCCAGTCCCTATAATAAATCTCTTTTTTCCCCCCTAAGTATTTTTCCCACTGATCTTTAAAAAAAAATTTGTTTACACATGTTGTTTTATCTACTTGAAGGGCAGAAAGAGAGAGAGAGCTCCCATTCCAGATGCCTACAACAGGGTGTCAACTACTTGAGCTAACACCTGCTACCTCCTAAAATGTGCATTAGCAGGAAGCTGGAGCTAGGAGTGGAGGCAGGAATCAAACCTGAGGACTCTGATCCAGGATATGGGGCTCCCCAAGTGCTGTCTTAACCACTCTGCCAAAGTCTGCCCCAAGAAATGTCCTCATATATTTAAATATATCCTATGTTTCTATTTCTTTGGAGAACTCTGACTAATATGTGGGTATTTCAAAAATTGTGGAAAGTAGAATTAAAAGAAAAGTGTTTTCACACAAAAACATTTTGAAACCCATCATTACAAGAGGTCTTCAAAAAGTTCATGCAAGTGCATATTATGAACAAATTTGCATGAATTTCAAAATTTTTTGCAACAAAATAACTTTTTTAAATTATATTTTCCCATGAATGTTTTAAATAAAGATTAACTTATTTGAAAGCACAGTGACAGAGAGGGAGATCTTAGTTTTCTTAGTTGCAAAGGAAGATAACTTCAAGGTTTTGGTCTTTAACCTACAGCCTTCTACTTAGTTGAACCTGCAAACTGCCAGTGGTTGTCTTAACACTGGCTCCATCATGTGAAATCCCTCACTGGCTTTTATGGTCTGAATGTAGACCCTAAGGAGAGCACTTGTCAACATTAGTAACTATAGTAATATACTGTTTATTGACTGCTTATTATAGCAGGTGTTCTAGAGCTTTGGGAAGGCTTAGCTAACACGCAGGCTGCAGATGATACATCCTGGTACTTGTGTCCCACATTAGTAGAATGCACGGGTGCCGGAAATAAATATAGGAAGTGGTTCACTCACTGTCATTCCCAGGAACCTGCTTGGGGGCCTATGCCTTCTGTTTCTGCAATGTTGATTTTCGTGAGACTAAAGATCCTGGTTCCTAAAGTGAATTTGGCAGTGGGGAAGGAGAAAGAGGTAGAGGAAATCTTATACCAAAGAATGTAGACAGGATGTCAGTAAGCCTAACGTTACGTCTGTAACTTGGTTATTTGAAATTCCTTGGGATTGGAGTCCAACAAACCAAGGAGAAGAGTTTTCTACTTAGTGGGAGCAAGGAGAGGTATTTCAGGAACTCAGGGGACATCCAAGTCTCCTCTTGTTGCTTCTATGCCATGAGTGGGCAATTGTAACAACTATAGCCTGATGAAGACATGGCAACCAGGGGCTCAGATGCCTCGGGGATGAAGGTCTAGGTTACCCCATGGAGCTCATAGCCTACATGAGCTGAAGGCCTGAGGATCAGAGGAGCCTGGTGATGAAGAGCAGAATCGGCTTGCAGTCTAAACACTGCAGAAGGGGCTCTAGTTTGTCTCACTAAAGTGCCAGTCATGAATCTGCTTTTGTTTCCCTCGGAAATTGGAACTAGACACCTTGAAAAGTCAGTGACTAGACAGTTGCATGAGTGGGTCTGAGTGTGAAAAGGTGGACAGTAATGAGTGCATTTGGTCCCGCCTCGCATCTTCTTGGATTTCATTGGTCGCTCGTAGGCACCAAGTCTCCACTCTCACCAGAGGCTTCTCTGGCCACAGGAGCTTGCTTGGCTTGCAAGAGAAGAGGGTATTTTGAGATGGCAACAGAAAACAGACTAAGACAATGACTCTGGGTTGTTTGGCTCCAGCATCTAGGCCTTTATCCATTACATGTAAATTCAAGAATTATCCCATAAATATGGATAATAGTGATCAAGAGACAATGGATCCAAATAACCCTCAAAAACAGTTCTCAAAATTGAATTTTTCCAACCTTTATATGCTCTTTTGAAAAACTGTGTTTTCATTCCTTTTTTTGTTTTGTTTTGTTTTCAAAAATTACTTCATTTGGTATCATTCTCTGTGGGAGAATAAATACACACTCATTTGGATGTTTTTTTTTTCCTTTCCAATTATTATTGATTCTCTTTTTCACATCTGAAAAAAATGAGATTGCATGATACTCCAAGACCCCCCCACCCTTCAAGAAACGTAGCAGGCTCATTAAACAGAGCTGTGTATGCTCTCCAACTGTTTCCACCAAGCAGAGGCAGGGCAGTCATCTTGTTCTTCCACAGCTAAAGCTTCATTAGCATTTTGCAAGTTATTCTCATCCTCAGGGGAGGAAAAGAGACTGTATAGAATCAGAAAGGTTCACATACCCCATCTCTTTGCAATAGGCCAGGGGAGCCTGGCATTCTCGCGCTCTGTCCATTCCTCTCTGAAGTCTTGTAGTCTGATTTGGAGTTTGAACTTGAATGAAGAAAACTCACTCTAAACAGTGCCCAGGAAGGGGTTTTCATTTTTCGTTAGAGAAGCGGGCAATTGTCCACGAGCTGCTGTGTCCAATGTCTGAGCCCCAGGGTATGTTATTGAGTACTGGCCAGCCCGATTTGCCAAGGTAGCCTGCTTGGGTGTGAAAGCACAAAGTTGCAATCGTGGGTGGCATCTTGGTCATTTCCATAAACTGTACTAGTAGTAAAATGCAGAGACTGGTTCTGCAGTGAGGCTGCCTGGGTGCCTGGTTTGAGTCTCAGCTCCAAATACTTGATGGTATTTTTTTAAAACCATCATGTGTTAAAGAAGGACAATCTTTCAATCGGCCAGGATCCCAGCAAGGAACAGTTGTGTTCCAAGCTTGAAAAGAGTTAGATAAAGAGACTAACTTCCACAGTGGGCAGGACTAGGGGAAGCCACCGAGGGGCAGTGCAGCACCTTGAGCTGGCACCCTCAGGGAACCCATCCTGCTCCTAGGCCCACGGTGTTACGAGAGCGCGGCGTGACTAGGGGATGGCCCTCAGGAGTGGCTGTGCCACAGTAGCTGTGGCTCTCCATGGAGGAACACCACCTCTGCCATCATAGCCCTCCTGCTATTATTCCCGTTACTGGATGCTGGTGCCTCCTGCTGGTGGCCCCCAGTGGCTGACTCCAGCTGTAATCCAGAGCAAGGGACCTGGATTGAGGCTGACCACAAAGGGGAGCTTCCCAGGACACAGAGCGGAGTGCAAAAGAGCAGAGAAGGAAGCTGGAGGGGGAGTCCAGAAAAGGAGCCACCGCTTAGGGTTTCTTGTGAGGGTTAAATTTAGTACTGTATAACGTCTTAGAGCAATGTAGGCATGCACCATAAGCATTCTATAAAAGCCCACTACTATTATGGGGTAAGTACTATTATTTGAAATGCTTGGAACTAGAAGTATTTCACTTTTTTTTTTTGAGTTTTGAATATTTGCATATATCTAATGAGATGTCTTGGGCAGGACTCAGGTCTAAACATGAAATTCATTTATCTTTCATTCACTTGTACACGTGCTACATATAGCCTGAAGGCCCTTTTGTATGTTATTTTTAGTATGCCTGCATTTTGAGTATGACCCATCAAATGAGGTCAGGTGTAGAATTTTCCACTTGTGGAGTCATGTTGGCCAGCAGTCAAGAAGTTTCAGATTTTTGGAGTATTCTAGATTTCAAATTTTCCGATTAGTGAGGCTCAAGTTATCACATCTCTCATATTTCTCTGTGCCTTTCAGAATCCAGGCTGCTGCAGGAGGGGTTGAGCCGATCCTTATGTGTTGGTGCCAGCCCAGCTCCTGCTGCCTGGAGAATCTCTCTGCCAAGACCAAATGTCTGCTTCTTATCCCTGGGGGTTGCACTTGCACGACAATATTGACCTCTACAATTGAGTCCTGTGTTATCTCTGAGGCCAGGAGTCTCCGAGCTGGGCCTCGGGTTGATCCTATGGTAAGCTGGGCTCATCTGGGTAGCCTTTCCTTCTCACTTATAAAGTAAACCTCCTCCAGACAGTGGAACACCATCCCAGACACAAATCAGCCACATCCAGACTGACCAGATTCAAAGTCTGGTCCTGCTTCCTCGCTCCCTTACAGTTAGGAATCTGGGGTCAAGGGTCTTTTCCAGGGAGTCCAACTCGCCTCAAGAATGGAATCTTGCCAGCTACCTCCTCCAGAACTAACAGTAGAAATTGCTAACATCTTCTGGGCATCTAATTATGGGTCAAAAGGTAATTATGTAAGAATTCATACATATTTTATGACATTTAACTTTTACAGCAACTCTGCCAAAATATTAGTCTCCCCATTTTACAGGTGAGAAAACAGAGGTTTTATTTACACACTGAATAGGTGGCAGAGTTGAGACTAGTCTGTCTGATTACAAAGGTCTTTCTACCATGTGATGATCCAATTGAATCCGATTTGGATTATGCATTCTCGTCTAAATTTCCTCTATAGTCACAAAAGACATATAGGCAGAGAAAATGGACTTTCTGCGTTTGAAAGGTTTACCATATTGTTGGAAGACAAGATTCACACAAATGATGTAGTTTGATGATCCAGAACTGTGCTGAATCAGGTGCTAAACTGGATGTTGCACACTGTACATGTTGGAGTGGTTTTGAAAAAAAGGAGGAGTGAGGGAGGTCATTGAGAGAGACTTTATGAGGGACTGGGCTCTGGTGGGTGGGTGTGCTCTGCAGTGGGAGGGAAGGAATGTCCATGCGAAAGGAAATGTAGGGGTAAAGATAGACAGAAACAAGCCCAACCAGTGAAGAGGAAATTGACCTACTCGGAGAAGAGAGGACTAGGGAGTAGTAGCTGATGAAGAGGGCTGAGGAAGAAGAAAGTCCTTGAGAGCCACAAAGAGGAAGTGAGACCCAAAGTGGGAAAAGAGAGCTCATCATAGTTGTAGAGGGGCAGTGGCAAAGCAGAGGAAGGCTTGAACTTCAGGAGTAAGGGGAAGCTATTCAGATGCCCTAATACAGAGTAATGACAACAAACCGGAAAGAGAAAATTGGAGCCACCCTTCAGAAGAAGAACTGGCCATTTCTTAGGACTTAAGTTAAGAATTCATTGGATTTCACGATGCTCAATACAGAAGGCAACAAGAACAGAGAGGGGTAAGAGTCCTCCGTTAATTGAGTTCCTTTAAAATTGATTAGAGGCTTCCCCTGCCCCGCCCAGATAAAAACAACCGCTGTGATAAAAACACAGTTTTTGTTTGTTTTCCGGATTGAGAGGGTGCCTAGTTCCTAGGTACATCTTTCTGGTAGTCTCTCCAGAGGCTCTCTCTCTGAGTGACTTCAGGAATCTGGGAGAGGATCAAGGGAGGCTTCCCTGTAGGTCTCAAAGTGTTCTTGATGTTCTCAAAGGAGACATTTACATAAGTCCAATTGGCTGTTTTGTTAAATCTCAAGAATTCAACATGGATTTTTATTAATCAACCAATAAAACACTCTGTACTCACTGAGCAAGGCTCGATTTTTTTTTTTCTTTTGACCCTGGAAAGTTTTTGTTTTCATGATTTCCCCTGGAATAGGCCTATTAAAATATATACTTTCATTTTTGTTCAAATGTGTAAGGAATTGTTCCCAATAAACTTTTGCTACCAGTAACTTGTGAAGTTTAGTCTTTCCCTGATATCTAGCTTATTTTATAAATGTATATGCCTCCATGAAAATGTAATTAATTCAAATAAAATACACTTTGCCTCTCTAATCAGAGGGGAATTTCTATTTGCTTTAGGAAACTACATTTGAGTTGTTAAAGATATTTGTTGATGCCTTTTCTCCCTATTTGTCCCCCTTTCCTCGGTGAGAGCTGGATTTACCTGTTCTTACAAGCCTTTCAAATAGTTCTGTTCATTTAATGTAAATTAAGAAAAACTCATTCTGCCTTGTAAACTAACAATACACTTCAGTCTAAAACATGTCTCATACTGAATGTTTCTTCCAAAGAAAGAGTGTGTGAGTGTGTGTGTGTGTGTGTGTGTATGTGGTGTTGGTGAAGAGGGTCAGGGAGAGGTGGGGGACAGAGGAAAAGGAGGGGGGTAAACTTTTTTAGCACACAATGGTGGTTAGTATGTGGCGTCAGTCCTTGAAGAGATAACAAGAGCTCACTTTAAAACTATTACACCCATGTAGTCTCTATTGAACTGTTGAAGAGACTTAACAAGACCAGACATAAAATGGCATTTCCTGATTAGCTGTCAGGAATACTTACTACGTGTCTAACAGATATGAATCACATCCCCTGTTTGTGATTCCATTTCACAACAGGAACATGAGTAGCATCCCACTCAGTCCCTACCAGTTTTGGAAAGGTTGGGGGAGGAGAAGGGGTAACCAACCTCCTTCCTATGGTTTATCCAGCCTGAAGACCCTGCTCAGTGGGCTGAAGTGGAGCCCCGTACCAAGACTAGAGAGGATTAAGTGCTTGCTTAGTTTGGTTGTACAGATAGTCTGGTCAAGAAACTCAGCACCATGGTGAGAGGAGTAATAAAGGGGAGAGCTGTGGAATTCTCATACACTAGGAGTCTTGAAAGCCAGCTGAATCATGTAACTCAAGCAACATGGCCCAGTGGCTTACAACCTTGGGTTTCCTTCAGAATCAGCCACCTCTACCCCACCCTGTTTCCCACCAAATGCTGCCATTTGCTTTTCTCACCCTGAATGATGGTTGGTAGAGTCTCTTCCTGTGTCAGCAGGAAGTGAATAAAGAAGTCCTAACTGGGCAGGAAACTTAGCTCCCTTAGTGGTCCCTTTGTTTGTATAGCCTTGGGTTGTTTTCAGTCTGGAATCCTGACCCATGTCTCCTAGTAACAGTGGCTGTCATCTGTGCCTTTACTCCTGATTTTCTGTTTTGAATTCTTGACCTGAATTTTGTGGGTGTCTCTGGGATAGTTGGTTCTTGCTACTCCTTGCATATCTGTTCTTCCCTCCTCCCCCCTTCCTCCATTCCTCTCTCTTTTTTTTTTTCATTTATATTGATTGAGCATTTAGTATGTGCCAACTATGAACATGTGCTGGGGACCCCATAGCTTTAGCAGAGAAAATGGAAAGAGAAAAGTAATTAAGATAAAGAAAAATAGTTTTATGCTAGGGTTAGCATAGGGAACAATGAAAAACTAAAGACTAGATGTTCTGTAGACCTGAGCTCTGTATGAGACAAAAGGAAGGAGAGAAGAGGCTGGAAGGGAAGGCAGGGGCCAGATTTTATGTCATGTTTCTGAGAATGGGCTTCTTCCTAAAGGCCACCAGAAACTCCGACAAGGCTAATCTATCAAGCAGTCACCATGTGTTTTCATATATTAATGGTCTCACAATATCCTTTGGAGATAGGCATTATTTCTATTATATATTAGAGATATTAGCTTGTTTTACAGATGAGGAGACAGAGGCTTAGAGAATGTGTCAGTCAGTGTACAACCAGGGGACTAGAACCCCTCTAACCATTTAAGTCAATGGAAATTTAATCCAGGCAACTGGTGATAGAAGAGGCAAAACATCAAACAGCAGTGGACAGGTAACCAGGAAGTAAACTAGAGTAGAAACCAAAGGGAAGGAACGACTATGGAACCCCAGGAAGCTGGAACTGCAGAAGGCATGGAAAGCAGAGGAAGCTGTAAACACCAGCAGGTCTCCACCTACCTTCCACCGTCCGGTGTCTTTGTTGGCTGAGTGCACTTGGAAGCAGAGGGCCTGAGGAATGTAGTGCCCTGTGACACAGAGAAAAGCAAGACAGAGATGTTGTCTCGTGGGGGATACGATGGTACACTGGAGGTTGGATAATTTGTTGAGGGCTTATCTACTCGAAGCTTACTTAGAAAAACTTGTGGGAAGAATGGAGGAAGCTCAAGGGACAGTGCCTAGGATCCTGAGGCTTGCAGCAGCAAGATATTTCCCATCCACAGGGCCAAAGGGACAAGGGAAGGAGAGGGAGTATTGAAGAAGGAGCTTACAGGATACGCACCTTGATCCCCTTCTCTTCCTCTCTTCAGCTGGGGCCCTGCATCTGCCAAGCCCAACAGGAAATTTCAGAGCCCAGGAGCCCTGTCAAGGTTAATTTCCAATTCCCATTTCAGAGACAGGAAACCATGGCTTAGAAAGTTCAGGGGACTTTTCCAAGGTCACCAACCTAGTTTGTAGAGCAGGAAATCAAATCTAGATATAGCCAGTCCCAAACCTTTCCTTTCAAACTGTATATTAGACGTTTGTGTATAGGATAACTTCTTGTGTTAAGGCTTCAAATCTGATATTTTAACTCCTTGCCCACTTACTTCATTAGAGTCCAATTTGCACGCATCTTCAGAATCTTCCATGTCTTGTGACTACTTCCTGTTGCCGCGAACTTGTGCATTCGCAGTGTCTTGGTTCTCGTTGTCTTAGTAACTGAAGACATATTCACTACTTAACACCACTTTATTCCTGCTGTTTCCTGTGAAAACAGAAAGTTCTCATTGGAATCCAGGATGCAGCACATGCAAATCACAGACTTTTTCAATCGAATGCCAATTTCTTGATACATACTATGTCTAGGCTGGCTAAAATCAACAAGTAGAAGTGCTAACCTTAAGAGAGAATTCCAAAGAGTAAAAACTGTATGTCTGAAGATGCTGTTGCATTATTCACAAGGGTGAGCTATTAGAAGCAGCACAAGCACTCGACCAGAGCATTGCTAGTGTCAGTGGCTCTCATCACACACCAGGTAGTCAAAGATTCAGGTTTCCCCGGGCTCATTTCTTTCTCTCTCTCTTTCCCTTCCTTCCTTGCTTCCTCCCTTCCTCCCTCCTTTCTTTTTTCTTTTCTTTTCTTTTCTTTTCTTTTCTTTTCTTTTCTTTTCCTTTCTTTTCTTTTCTTTTCTTTTATTTCCTTCCTTCCTCCCTTCCTTCCTTCCTTCCTTCCTTCCTTCCTTCCTTCCTTCCTTCCTTCCTTCCTTCCTTCCTTCCTTTCTTTCTTTCTTTCTTTCTTTCTTTCTTTCTTTCTTTCTTTCTTTCTTTCTTTCTTTCTTTCTTTCTTTCTTTTTGTAGTTTATTTATTTAAGAGGCAGAGTTATAGGCAGAGAGAGGGAGAGAGAAAGAAAGGTGATCTTCCATCTTGCTGGTTCACTCCCCAAATGGCCACAATGGCCTGAGCTGGGCTGATCCAAAGCCAGGAGCCAGGTGCTTCTCCAGGTCTCCCATGTGTTTGCAGGGACAAGAGCATTTGAGCTATCCTCCACTGCTTTCTCAGGCCATAAGCAGAGAGCTGAATTGGAAGAGGAGCAGCTGGGACATGAACTGGTGCCCATATGGGATGCTGGTACCACAGGTGGGGGCTTAGCCCACTACGCCACCACACTGATCCCACACCTTACTCATTTCTACTTATGGTATATTGTTTGGACAAAGCTCTTAAGGGGTACATTTTTTGTATAAGGAAATTAAGAGTTAAAAACTCTTGCTCGTACTTTTGGCCCTAGGTAGATGAGGAATTAAATAGGAACTAAGGGGCTGGCGTTGTGGTGCAGCACGTTAAAGTCCTAGCCTGAAGCGCCAGCATCCCATATCCGCGCTGGTTCGAGACCCGGCTGCTCCTCTTCCAATCCAGCTCTCTGTTATGGCCTGGGAAATCAGTAGAAGATGGCCCAAGTCCTTGGGCCCCTGCATATGCACCCACATGGGAGACCTGGAAGCAGCTTCTGGTTCCTGGCTTTGGATTAGTGCAGTTCCAGCCATTGCAGCCAATTGGGGAGTGAACCAGCAGATGGAAGACCTCTGTGTCTCTACTTCTCTCTGTAATTCTGTTTTTCAAATAAATAAACTAAATCTTAAAAAAAGGAAGTAATTTTTCCTCTTGGGAAGATTCCTTGTTCTGGGGAGACCCAGCCAGACCAAAATCAAGCCTAGGGAAAGCAGTGAGTGGTGTGGGGGCAACTCTGCATCAGGCCTGAAGAACAAAGTCTTTTCTTTGGGATGACTTTAGGGTCATCTTTTTACTACCAGGTTGGTAAGAGCTGGAGGGCTGAGAAAAAGGATGTGGCACAGGAAAAGTTGGCCAAGGAGGACCCTCAGTCTAACCTTAGAGTGGAGGTTGTAACTTACACATGTTCAGCTCCGAGGGAGCCAAAGCCATAGCGTTAGGAATTTCTTTGCTTAGAGTGGCCAATCTTGGTATTGCCCCAGAGCAGTTGTTCTTAAACTGTGGTCTGCAGTCTCTCAAGGGTCTCTGGAGCCCCTGAGCAGGCTTACAAAGTCAAAGTGTTTTATGGTAATACTTGAAGTTATTTACATTTTTAATTGGGTCAAACTTCTGACACCATAACACAAACTAAGGCGTTATATAAGTCTTTATACATTTTGATGTTAGAACTATTTTTTATTACAACATAGTGACAAAATAACAAAATGATAAGTGTGAATAATGGATTTCTGCCTTAAAACCTAAGTATACTGGCTGCCATCAGGAAAGATAGTTGTGCAATTATTTGACTTACAAGCCAAATTAACCACATTTTTCAAGGGATACCATTTTTGAAGTGACCAACAAATTATAACTATTCAGATTGGAATACTTGGCAGACAGTTTATGAAAATAGAACGGAATGAGTCTGTCACATCAAGGAGAACAAATGACTGCATGTGTTGCCAAGGCTAAAATTCAAGCTTTTAAGCAAAAAAATAGATATTTGGAAAAAAAAATCTGTTCCCATTGTGAGCTTGAGAGCTTCCCAATACTTAAAACACTATTCTAGTGAGCTTGGTGATATGAATAAATATGCATTTTCAGTATTTTATGATGAAAGTTGTCAACATTAGGAAGCTCTGTATAACTCAGTGGACTGATATCTCACAAATGATCCAAGTATAATGTTTCAAATTCATGCATGGGTAAAATATCCATTCCAAGTGTGAGATAGACTGATCAAGATTTCACATTACAACCAAGCTTTCATAAACTCCCATTTGCCAGGCGTCTGCATGGTGAGCAGCATTGAGAAGGATGGCCTCAATGGACTGCAAGGCTATGAAGAACGCTCTTCCCTTTTCTAATGACAGTTGTCCCTCAGTCAGTATCCATGGAGGATTGGTTCCCCGACTCCCACCCTCTCAGCATACAAAAATCTACAAATGCTCAAGTATCCCCCAGAAAATGGCTTAGTATTTGCATGTAACCTAAACAATCCTCTCATATACTTTAAGTCATCTCTAGATCACTTGATAATATCTAATACAACATACAGACTGTAACTGTGGTTATGCTATATTGTTTAGGAAATTTGGGCTAGAGAAAAAAAGTCTGTGTGTGTTCAGAACAGATATAATTTTTTTAATGAAATATATTTTACTTTGGTTAGTTGAATCTGCAGATATGGATAGCTAACTGGACATTGCTGGTGAGTGAGACTGGCTTTTCTTCATATACTTCAACCAAAGCAACACATTATAGCAGATTTAATGCAGAATTCCACGCATGTCTGATTAGGCCAGACTTTTAAGAAATTTGGAAGCACACAAAGCAATGCCAGTCTTGTCATTAAATTTTCCTTTGTTCTGCAAAGGATAGTTACTTTTGTAAAATAGTATGATATAGCATGTAACAGAATTCTTATGATGTTTCATGGATCTATAAATGTTTATAAATTTTCATGGGCTTAATTTCCAATTCAGTAAATGTTGATCCCTATAACCTACACAAACAAAAGCTCCTGAGGTCCTTAGGAAAGGGTAAGCAGTTGAAGCCCCAAGACCAAGGGTGTGAGAACTGGTAGGCCAGGCCACCTGGGAGGAAGGGGAGGGGTGGCCGGGGCAGCAATGCTGCCTGTCCGGCATTTCAGGAATGCCCTCTTGTCTTCTCTCACTCTTTCTCTCTTAAAGGAATGTGATGCAGGTACTAATAAGTAGACTTATTAAGATTTTAAAAACATTTCTTTAAAAACAAAAATAAAGGCAGAACACCAATCTGTGTGGGATAGAATTGTAATGATTTGATAATGCACCTTCTGGAGAAGGACTTTGCAAATTGGAAAATGTGATGCTAGGATGTTAGGACGATGCTTGCCGAGCTGGGTTTTCTTTGATGTTTTTATTGCAGCATCTCAACCCTCATAGGCACACCATTATCCTTTTTTTCTGGGAATTCAAAAGTAAGAATTCTCTAGGTTGTTTTGCCCAGTTGGTTTATTAAACCAAATTGTCCATTTGATAGGGCCAGCCATGTCCCCAAGCCTCTCTGTGAGAGGAAGATTTCAGCTTTCAGTCTGGCTGCACTGGGATGGCTATGGGGAGTTTTTCTCTCCCACCCTCTTGAAGGAGGTATACAAATTGCACAGAGAAGTTTCAGGGTCAGGAGCTAAGTGTTGAGCTTGGTCTCTGAACATCAGCTCCTGGGCAGGAAGAAGTTCGCACCTGGCTCTGTGTATGGAGTCCTGCCCAGCTGTTCCACCACATCCAGGAAGACAGAAGACAGCTGGAACATCTGCACAATGGGAGATGAGCAAAGGGAACCTGAGGCTGTGAGTGAAATTGCAGGGGCTGCAGCTTCTGTACACACAGGGTAAAGACCTGAAGGCAGGGAACTCTGCAGGCCGCTGGACAGATGGCGCAGGCTGCCCGCTGGCAATAATTCCCCAAGGCGGGGGGTGGGCTTGGTGCTGAGAACGCACATACTTTCCCCCTGACTGCCAGGAACACAGGGCCCACAGAAACATCAGCCTGTGGTTGGGATCCCCACTACAGGAAGAAATCACCTTCTCAAAATGACATCCTTTTTAATTGAACTGTTTAATTCTTCTATAGACTATTTACGGTGAGACGATTGTCCTGTCCTCATGGAATCTTTAGTCTAGTAGGTACTTTGAAAATCACTAAGATAAATCAGGTGTACTGTGGATGGAGCTCTGAGCTGCAGAGAATGGCAGAATTGGAGTGGGGTGACGGGGTGAGTGTGGAAAGCTGGGAATCCTTGGCTAACCATGAACGCTTGTCTGATGGGAAGGTATAGCAAGAAGCTGAAACCTGAGCAAAGACCTATTCTGTGTTGTAGGAAGTTGTTAAGAATGCAGGTATAAATTCAAGAAAATTTTTTTCAGGGACAAGCACTGGCAACATGCTGTTGGTATCCCCTTGCAGTATTTTCTACCTAAGTAAGAACATGCAACATTTTACAAGGACAGATACACACTGTGTGTGTGTGTGTGTGTGTGCGCGCGCGCGCACGTGCGCACGAAGTCTGGTTGGCAGGCTTTGCAGCACAACCTGAGCAGCTGTCTGTACTGCTCGATGGAACTCTACTGTCACTTTCACTGATGGCAGCTGGGGAGGGGATGGCATACCAGAAGAGCTTGGAGTCTAAACCCAGCCATGCCACTGTGTCCCGATATCCTCACCAATAAGATAAGGGCCAGAGGATTTAACTCATAGGGTTGTTTGGGAGGAGATGAATGAAATGATTTATTCCATGGGAAGCAGTCAGAGGAGTCCTTGGCTCACAGCGACTGCTTGCCCGAAGTTAGCACAGCCAGTCCCATTCTGGAGCAGGGCTGCCACACCTACGGTCTGGCTTGAGATGTGACAAGTGAGACAGCCAGGCTCGGGTCGTTCAGGGAGGGCCTTTTGGCTCTGGTAAGGAGTTTGGATTTCATTCCGGATGCTGTGGGAGGCCACGGGAGGGCTTTAAGTAGGGAAGTGGCTGGCTCTGATTTATGCAGCTGTGTGGGGAATGAACTCTAATGAGGCAAGAATGCTTAGATAGGGGCCAGTCATGAGGCTGTGTCAGCAACTTGGACAAGAGATGGCGCCTTGAACTAGAGATATAGCAATGAAGGTGGCTAGACATGATCCAATGTGGAACACATTTGAAAACAGAGCCAGCGGTGTTTAGCTATAGGGCTCCGAATGAGAAAAGAATGAAGAGTAGCCCTTGGGTGCCATTGTTAAGATGGGGAAGGCTAGTATGGGTGGGTGGGTTGGTGACCGTTTTTGGCTGTACGAATTCTACTAAAAGCGTGCCCTTTATCCTTGTTATGGTCAACTTGAGTTCAGTCTTGTTTCTTAACGTGAGATTCTGGCATGGTGGGGCCCTAAAGATCTCCCTGGTGCCAGCCCCTCCCTTTAGGTGCAGCTGGCCTTCTTGCTCATTCTCTCATGTAGCTTTTCCTAATTCTTCCCTGAATCCTTCTACCCACCGCCTTTTCCTCCATTTGCCTCAAGTCTGGTTTGCTTTTCAAAGCTAAATCCAAGCAATACCTGCTTCAGAAAGCTCTTTCCCTTCTGAATTTCAATGTGAATTGTATATATCACCCATCTGGGGTGTATGTGTGTGTGTGTGTGTGTGTGTGTGTGTGTTTTGATACATTATTCACCTTTTCAAAATTCTCAGTTTCTAAAATCTCAGTTTCTGGCTTTGGCTTCAGCCCAGCCTTGAGTGTTGGAGGCATTTGGGGAGTAAACAGATAGATAGGCGCTTTCTCTCTCTCTCTCTCTCTCTCTCTCTGCTTATGAAATAAATAAATGAAAAAAAATTTTAAAAATGTTTCCTATTTTCCACTGTTGTCTGAACCCCAAAGAAGAGGCCAGCACTGGACACTGGGACTGGAGAACTGGGGAGCTTTGTGAGGGAGGGTGGAACCCCCAGGGGAGAAGGGAGACACAGAGCTCGGGGCTGCCCCTGCACAGCGTCTGATTGATGCCAGTCTCCACCCAGATTTCCAGTCTCATTTCCCAGGACTAATATCATCCGGGCCTCTCACTCCTGGTGAATAACTGAGGCCATTTTCTCCGATGTGTGAACATTTTTTGGGCTAATTGGCCACGTGTCCTGCATTTCCCACAGGACTTGTCTGTTGTCAGCCAGGTCCTAAGGCCGAACAGAGTTCTGAGCAATACCTGCACAGCTCCTCCTAGGTCAACTCTGTTTATAAAAGGCCCAAGCTGCTGGATTTAATTGGCTCCAGTGGCCTTCCCTGCCTCTGGGTAAATTGATACAGCTCATTTTCCAGGGTCTAACCAATGACCTTTTCCTCCTGGGTCTCTCCAGGGCCTGGCAGTATCTTGTTAGTTCCTTCTGTGAGCCAAACTGAGTGTTACGATGGTGCCTGCCATCAATAGAGGGGATGAGCAGTTCCTTGGACCAGCCCAGTTTTTCATGCTAATCAGCTAGGCACAGAGCAAGGCCAGGTGACCTGCCCCTCCGCCCCCCCGCCATGTCTCCTCTGTTTCCTCTCTCCTTTCTCTTGTTGGGATATTTGTTCATGGGTATACTTTGGTGGAGGTGAGGAAGGTAGTGCTGGCAGGATGTGGATCTGCTTCCAGCACCTTCTGAAAGCTCAGACTCGGGGTGGGGAGCTGCAGGGAAAGGGGAGTGCCATGGGAACCTTGGGCAGCTGGAAGACTGTGGTATCTAAAATAATGGCCCATGGAATCCTTGCTACCTGCAAATTTTGCCTGATGTGTTCAAAAAGGCTTTGTACATGTGCTTAAGTATGAGATGCAGAGATTACCCCAGTGGGCCCTAATGTGTCCTAATAAAAGGGGGCACAGGGAGACTTGACATAGAAGAGGAAGAGATACACAGAGGTGGATGTGGGAGTGAGCACTGGCAGCTAGGGTTGCAGGCAGTAAGCAGAAGCTTAAAGAGGCAAGAAACAGATTGTCCCTCAGGGCCTCCAGGTACTGTGAGTTTAGGTCCATAAGGCTGAGTTTGGACTTCCATCCTTCAGAACTATAGAATAAACCTGTGTTGTTTGATGCCACCAAACTTGCAGTATCCTGTTCCAGGAACAGTAAGACATGAGTCCAGCTCCTCAGCCCACCCTAATTCTGGCTCCACTGAGGGGGCTCCTGTGACCCATGGGTCCATAAGTTGTTTGAAAGGTGACTGGACTCAACTGGATACCCCTGGCTAAGCCTCGAGTTTTTCTCTAGGACAGATTTTCCTCTTGAGGGAAGGTCAAGTTCAAAATGGAACCTGGGGGTGAGTTTGGAACCTAAGTCCCAGGAGGACTTTGGCTTGCAGCCTGTATTGGTCAGAGTTCTGTTGAGATTCAGACCCCACGCCCAGCCGAGAGAGTGTCTGTTATAAAGCATTGGCTCGCAGGCTTAGAGAGACTGGGAAATCCACCTGCAAGTAGGAGACTCTGGACGGCTGGCTCTATGCCCTGGTACCTGCAGGCTGACAGACAGATGCTCTGGCTCAAGCCATCAGGCAGAGAGAATGGGCTCCCCTTCCTCCCTCTCTTCATTCTATATGGGCTTCAATAGACTAGGTGGTACCCTTCTACACCAGGGAGAGAATTTTCTTTCTTAGTCCATTGATCCAAAAGCAGATTTATTCCCCAAACACTCTCACAGACACGCCCCCCAAAAGCATTTCATCTGCTCACCTGTGTCCCAGTGAAGTCAACACACCAACTCATCCGTCACATTGACTCCCATCTGAGATGCCTGTTTCCCACTCTGCTTACTCCTTGTCCTCTGAGAACACAAGGTAGAACTTTGCAGAACACAGGCCCAGTTGCGCACTTGTGGGATCTGGCACAAAATCAGCATGCAAAGCCCCTTGCTCCATGTGCTCACATTTCAAGATGGTGACAGCAGAGTGTTAACCAAGCACAGGGTGTGCTGTGGGCAGGGCCTTGGGTGACTGCCCTGGTCGCATACCACGAAGAGGCCTCTCGCCTTTGGCACTGACCTGTTTCTAAGTTGTACTTCCTCTTCCTGCATCATTTTTCTTTCTGACATATGTTAAGGTTTTTCAAAAGCCATTTCTTTTTGGCTTGTTGTCTTTTTTCATGGAAGAGGCTACTGCTTATAGAGTTGCCAAGTAAAAAATAGGCCCTGCTTGAAGAATGAAATGGAAGTCTTTCCGGAGCCTGCTGATAACTGCCATGTTTTAAAAACAAACAGGGACAGCTATAAAGATAGTTTATGGGCTCATTAAGAATCCCAGGACCACAGCATCAGCCCTGGCATGCAGAATGTCACTTTAGGGAAACTCTAATGCACCATGGGGACCCTCCCCTCCTGCACATGCATGGTGACCCCAGGAAGGGAGGGATGCTTCTTGGAATGAGCAAGGGACAGGGTGGTCCCCAGAGGCTCTTAAGGAAAAAAGGAGGTATTTGTTGTCTTTGCAACCATAGGACGTACACATTTAAAGGATTTTTAGAGAGAAAATAACTCTGCGATGGTTGGCCCTGAGCCTGCACTCCCCTCTTCCTCTGCAAATCTCATGCTGTCCACAGGCAGGCTGTGAGAAAAGAGAAGAGGCTATTGCCTGAGACTCTGGCCCTCACGAGAACTTTCTAAATCCACCTGACGTTACCTGCCTGGTCTCCCCTGTGCTGGTGCCTGAGCCCCTGTCCACCTGGGACTCCATTCCATGGCACTTGCCTGTAGAGCCTGACATCCAAGACAGGCTGTGTGATGGACTGGTGGCCGGGCTCGTGCTTCCTTGTGGAAGGCCCACCACTCAGTGGAAGAGATACTCGAAACTGATTGACCAATTCACTGCTCAGTGACATCACAGGCTAATGCTCCCAGGTGACAGCCTAACTGGCCACTTCTACCTTTAGTGGTGATGAGCAGTGACCTGTGAGGACCCAGAGACTGCCTCACTAACTGACCTTCAGAAATTCAGGATCTGCTGGAATCGTAGGGTCCCACTTCCCCGATGAGGAAAGGATTCCCGAGGGTGGCAGCGATTTTCTAGTCTAGCCCTGCTGGCCTCTCCTCTTCCCTGTGTGAGGCTATGATGTCAGCAGCCAGGCCCATGCTCACTCATCCCAAGACACGCAGGACCACCCCTCCCAGGGAAGCCTGGCTTCCATGATGGTCAATGGGGCCCCAACCTTCTCCCAGCTCTAGGCTCTGTTCCTGCCCTGAATCGGCTCCTGTGGAGCTGATAAAGAAGCCAGAAATTCTGGGAGAGAAAGTGAAGAAGCTGTGCTAAGCAGGACAAGCTCAGGGACAGCACCCTGTGGCTGCACAAGGTCACGAAGCATATCTCATTGATGGCAGATCTGATTGTGCTATCGTAGGTTGTGTTTTGAAAACACAAGTTCTCTGGGAATGCATAGATTTTCTAGTGACCTTAGGCTGGAGGCAAGGAGATTGACATCATTTAAAGTTTTTGTTTATTTTTGAGAAAGAGAGCAAGTGAATGGGAGAGAGCTCCCATTTCCTGGTTCACTCCTCAAATGCTCACAGTGGCTGGGGCTGGACCAGGGCAAAGCCAGTAACCAGGAACTCAATCCAGGTCTCCCATATTGGTGGCAGGAGCTCAATGACTTGAACCATCACTACTGCCTTCCAGCTTCTGCCTTAGCGGTAAGCTGGAGTCAGGAGCAGGAGTTGGGAATCAAACCCATGGACTCTTATGTAGGACATGGACATTGTAACTGCTGGGTTAAACACTTGTTCCCATTGATGGCATGGGGCCCTGTGGAGGTGAACTGCTGGTGGAGCAGGGAGTTCTGAAGGAAGTGGGAGAGATTTGAAGGTAGGAATTCTCCCCGGTGTGGGACTGCTTTGCCTGGATCTTACTGAAGGTTTAGGATAGCTCTGCCGTGCTCTGTACCCCGGGGCTCAGTGGCTAGGAAATGAATGGATTAGGAATGAAAATATTCATTGACTTCAAAAGTTTTTCTTGGCTGGCCCTGTGCTTGCACAGAAGAGGAAGTTCCTTGTGTCTCGAGTACTGGACACTGTTCTGGCTACAATTTCTTCTCCCTCCAACTCATCATGCTTACCTCTGCCAAGTTGCATCTAAGTGGTGCTTCAAGTCATTCCTCTCCTCAAGAACTTGCAGTGGCTCCTTATTACCATTTGGGCCAAGTTCATAGCCCTCACTAGGCTTTTAAATAATCTGGCTCTGGTTTATGTTACTCTTTTGCTCTTTATTAATTAGAACCTAATAGTCGAGATAAATTCCATCTTATGCTTTATTTCCAGGTTATAAAAATGGGAATTCCAAGGAAGGGATGATATTCCTGGAAAAAAAAAAAACCTGTCATGATCCTTGTGTTCCTTCAAATTATTACCACATTAATTATTTAAAAATCAGAGAGATCACTGGTTTTTAGAATGAGTTCATCAAGCACAAAGAATGAATTTTTCAAAATATAGTAAAATGCAATTTGAGCAGAAAATTCTACTTTTCCAGGTACTGTCTTTTCTCTCTCCATTAACTGTGCAGTCTCCCAACAGCCCCATGAAGGACACAGGGCCGTGGCCTTTCTCCCTGCCAATCAATGAGTCTGAGGCTTGCAGAGAGCAGAGGGACATAGCAGGAAGCAGAACTCGCCTCCCTGTACTCTGATGTGTGCTCCTTGTACTCCTGACACAACCACATAGCAGTCTATGGCTTCTGATCAGCGTCATGTCTGTCCTTACGAGGACCTGTTTGATAATTACAATGTGAGATGAAAAAGTCAGATCCACTGATCTTCCAGTCCCAGCTCACTTCTGCCAAAGGCAGCACCAGTCCAGGGCACATGAGAGTCCCACGGTGCCAGCTTGACCATCATAAATGGTGTAGAGACTGAGGCCTGCAGCTGCCCCAAAGCCCCAGAGCACGTGATAGCTTTTATTGCACTTTCTATCCCTAGGCCTTCACTCAAGTTCTTCCTGCTCACAGATCCACAATGTCCAATGCATACCCACAATGTCCAACCTCCCCTGAAAATTCACTTCTTCCATGAAATAGAGCATGAACTCCAGTGGCGTCAGTCCTTCCATGAAAGTGCCTAAATGGCCATTAGAGAGAGAGAGAATAAGCAAATGAGAGAGCTAAGGAACTGGGTAGGGAAAAGGAAGAGAGAGGAGGAAGAAAGATAAATAGGGAAGCAAGATCTAAAAACTTCATTTTAACAGCAAGGAGCTTCTTAACAAGTTATAACCCTATGAGCTGGGGACAGCGTTCTGATGAGTCAGCCACTCTTTGGCCATAAAAGCAATACTATTTTGAGCATTGTCTTCTTGAATCTGGTAAGTTGTCATTCTCCACACCAATGGTCCAGTGAACCCCTGCTGAAAGTTCATCGAAAGGCTTCCCACAAGTGCTTAGTTCCAGGGCAGTGCATCTGTGTGGCAATTAAGGAGTGCTGAGGGACTTCCTGGCTGGCTTAAGCAGACCCAAGCCTCCTGGTGCAGCAGAGGGCTGACCACAGAGCACATGGAGAGGAACTGTCTGCTGCCCTCAGATGAACCCACTGCCTGCTACACTCCCATCATAGCATCTCCCTTTTGCAATTAGAAGGCATTTGGGGTATGTGTGCAAACTCCAAGTTAACATTCCAGCAACACTTTGAGCAGCCGCATTTGACATGCTTAGCAAGCAAGGACTATATGTTTATTTTAGATTTTGGGAAGTGTTATCAGAATTGGAACCCAGGTCATGAATAGGGTGGAGAGCAAGTCGGGGCCACTAAGAGAAGAGCAAAAAGAAGCTGCAGATGAGTAGGAGGTCCAGGAATTTGGCCCCCAGCTCTGGGGTCCTGAGTCTTATTTGTACTGTGAAATTCCTGGGAGCCTGGTGAAGCCTATGGACACTTCCTAAGAGTATGTTATCACAAAAAGTTAAAAATAAGGAAAGAGGGGGTAGGGAAGGAAGAATCATATTCTTGGAATTGTATCTACGAAGTACATGAAATCTTTTCTCTTTATATAAGTAAATAAGTAAAAAATTCCGGAGTGATGTGTTCTTTTAAAAAATAGTTATGTATTTCCATTTTATTTGAAAGGTAGACAGGGAGATCTTCCATCTGCTGTTTCACTCCCCAGATGCCCACAGTAACTGGGGCTGGGCCAGGTCAAAGCCAGGAGCCTGGAACTTCATCGAGGTCTCCCACATGGGTGGCAGAGACCCAGACATTTGAGCTATCATCTGCTGTTTTTCAAGGTGCACATTAACAGGAAGCTGGATTGGAGGTGGAGGAGCTTGGACTTGGCCCAGGTACTCCAGTAGGACATGCGGGCATTCCAAGCAGCATCATGAGGGCTGGACCAAATGCCCACCCCAGAAACACAGTTATTGAAATGCTTAAAAAACAAACTTGTGATATAATAATACATGTGCTTTCTTGCCAGTGCACTAAATAAAATCTGGTAATTTGTTAAGATTAATTATCTTAATTTTGAGGTAGTGATGTTAGCAAATGCAATTTTAAGATATCTGCAACAAGTATAATTTGATATGAAAATATCTGATTTTACTGGTAAAATAGTAAGTGCTGTGGCTTGTAGCCCACCGTTATCATAGAAGGAAATGCTAAATATCCATTTGAGGTTGTGAAGGTTATTAAGTTGTGATGTTTTTCCATCTAACTTCCTGGACATGCTGAATTCTCTCTTTGGAGCACTTGTGGGTCTATTGATCCTTAGATTAAGAACCTCTCTGCAGAAGTTCAAAATTGCCAGTGAGAAAAAAAAATCCAGCAGGGAAAAAAACGATCAGGTTCCTGAGACCTGGTAAATTACACAGACAGCGCAGATAAAAGATTTGAGCAGAGGGTTTTATTTAATTTCTTACGCTGCCTTTGTAGAAATCATCATTGATAGTTCATTAAAATGAGCCTATGCCTTCTGAATTGCACTCAGCTGAACTCATTAAGAGGCTGGTTAATGAAGAAGCTGTCACAGAAGAGGAATGATGAAATTGCACACTGTTGCAAAGAACTTTCCTGGCCCCCACACAGGTCTCACGGAAGTCACCTTAGCTGTCCTGTCAATGGACTGTGGCTGCCTTCTGAGAAGGGTTTCAACAGGTTCTTAGTCCAGCGCGCATGTGGAGGAAGTGACAGCAAAAGGACCTCAAACAGTAAAACACCCCTGCAGCTTGCTTCTCACCTAATGTGTTTGTTTTCATTGCTTTGAGTTCTTCCAGCTCTCTAAATGAGGGATTTCTTAGTGGGAAACTGCCTGATTCCAGGTAGTTCTGCTGGATGCTGAGGTCCTAAAGTCAACAATTGTTGCTCTCAAGTTACCAAGGCAACTCTCTTCTGTTGACTAAGCTGGTGACAGCAAAGGGATGGGCAGAGAAGGACACATCACCTCCTTTTGAAAATTCCAGAACCATTCACCTGTAATAAATTCTAACATTTGGCTGACCATTAACAGAGAGTTGAATAATGTTCTGAGTCTTTATTACATTGCCTTATTGAATCCCTTATTTCATATCTGAGAAGTGGATATTATTATTCCTACTTTTATAGATAAAGGAAAATATTGTCCATAAATCACCTAAATGAAAGAGCTAGAATTTGAACGGAAGTAGCCCGGATTAGTGTATCATGGAAGGATTCTGATATTGTGTTACAACCCTCCTTTCATTACATAAATAGCAGAGCCCTTTTACTTATAAAAACTTATTTGTGGTTTATGAGCAATTAGGAGGGCTGAATATAAAAAGTTTAAAGTTAAAAATTTAAGAAGTATGGGTCCTCAAATCTGAAGGAAGAGGAGTTTCTTGGCAATCTGATGTTCAAAATGTTTTGCATTTGACTTTTCAAGAAAATCTCCATGATACAAAAGTGGGTAAGGTGTGATTAACCATCCCTCAACCCATTGCCATCATGCACTCAGCATTAATCGCTTTATTTAATAAGTCACTTTTTATTCAACAAGGTGAGCAGCCAAGTTCAGATTGAAACCTACTTTTCACATTTTCCCATCAATTCCCAAATCATTTTTAAAGTCCCAGAGAATATCAAAGCAAGGCACATATCGTTGTGACTGTCTTTGCTATCACTATCATCATCATTGTCACGAGATGTAGACGCTCTGGAGCCCTCATGACCTCACCTTCCTTCATGCAGTTGTTTGATTAATTGGTCCAGGTGTCCTACCTAAGTAGGCAGTTTGTTGCAACTGGATTTGAGACCTGGATCTGCAGAGTATGTTTGGAAAAAATCACTTATTAACCTCTTCGAATCTCATTTTTCTCCTGATTCAAAATGAGACCAGTGCCACTTGTTTGTTTAAAGATAGGGAGTGCTTGAGAAGATCCACGGACAGGCACCTGTTAAAGTGTGACATTTAGATGAATGTTGTAAAGTGTTTGTCCCAGTAAGGCCTAAAAAGCATGGCTCTTTGTAGAAAGACCTTTAAGTGAATTCTGTCTTCAGAAGTGGAGATGCCACAAGCTGCCAATACACAGGCTGTTTTCCTTCTCAGCAGTATACAATCACCAGAAGAGTCACCCACCACTTAGCACATACAAATTCACATTGTCACTTCCTTGTTAAGATCTCCACCACTGGGGCAGGTGCAAGTTCAGCTACTGTTTGGGATGCCCGCATCCCATAGCAGAGTGCCTGAGAGGGAGACACCTCCGCTTCTGATCCAACTGCCTGGTGATGCACACCCTAGGAGATAACAGTCTATGGCTCAAGTCCTTGGGCCCTTGTCACCCATGAGGGAGACCCGAACAGAGATCCTAGCTCTTGACTTGGGCCTGGCCCACCCCTAGCTATTGCAGGCATTTGCATCTACTGCTGGATGGAAGATATTCTCTCTCTCTTTCTCTCTCAAATTAAATAAATAAGTAAAGTCTCCAGTATTAAACTTTTTGGACAGAGTGTTTGCTTAGATCATATCTTATCTCCAGAGCCTTCCAATGGCTCCCGTAAATAAAAAATACTCAGGAACTATAGGCAGCTGGTAATATTTATTGAGAAAAAACTTTGTGCCAGGAACTGTTCCAAGCATTCAATATTGATTATGGTACATGATAGTCACAGTAAGCCTTTCGTATAGGGACTATTGTAATTCTGATTTTCTCCATGAGGAGACACATGCAAGGAAAAGGACAACTCACAGATGAGGGAGGCAGTGCTGAGACAGGCATGCAGATGCTGTGAGTGAAAGCCCAGGCTAAACCATTCTGCTGTGTTGCTTTGAAAATATATGCTCCAAGAAGTTTTGTTTATGCCAATGTCTTGCAGAGTTTCACCAATGTTCTCTAGTAATTTGATGGTATTGGGTCATAAATTTAGATCTTTGATCTATTTTGAGTGGATTTTTGTGGAAGGTGTAAGGTAGGGGTTGTTTCATGTTTCATGTTTCTGCACGCTGAGATTTAGTTTTCCCAGCACCATTTGTTCAAGAGATTGTCACTTCTCCAGGGATTGATTTTAGCTCCTTTGTCAAAGATAATTTGGTTGTAGATGCATGGATTGTTTTCTGGAATTTCTGTTCTGTTTCATTGGTCTACCTGTCTGTTTCTGTACCAGTACCAGGCTGCTTTGATTATAACTGCCTTGTAGTATGTATTGAAATCTGGTATTCTGATGTCTCCGGCTTTGTTTCTGTTGTATGAGATTCCTTTAGTGATTCTCTTGCATTTCCATCTGAATTTTAGCATTTTTTTTCTATCTGAGAAGAATGTCATTGGTATTTTGATTGGGATTGCAATGAATCTGTAAATTGCTTTCAGTATTATGAGTATTTTGATGATATTGATCCTTCCAATCCATGAACATAGAAGATTTTTCCATTTTTATGTCTTCTTCTATTTCTTTCTTTAATGTTTATTAAAAGCCAAAATTGACAAATTTGATTTCATTAAGCTGAGAAGCTTCTGTACAGCAAAAGAAACATTCAGCAAAGTGAAGAGGCAACTGACAGAATGGGAGAAAATATTTGCAACTACAAAACTGATAAATGATTGATATCTAGAATGTATAAAGAGATCAAGAGACTCAACAACAACAAAACATACGATCCAGTTAAAGAATGAGTAAAGGACTTGACCAGGCATTTTTAAGAGAAGAAATCCAAATGGCCAACAGACACATTGAAAAATGTTCAGCATCACCAGCCATCAGGGCAATGCAAATCAAAACCACAATGAGGTTTCACCTCACCCTGGTTAAAACAGTCTCATATAGATGAGGGTGAGGATATAGGGAAAAAGGTACCCTAATCTACTGTTGGTGGGAATGTAAACTAGTGCCGCCACTGTGGAAGACAGTATGAAGATACCTCAGATATCTGAATATAGACCTACCAAATAACCCAGCCATTCCACTCCTGTGAATTTAACCAAATGAAAATAATCTTGCATATGAAAGAGTGATATGTACCCCCATGTTTGTGGCAGCTCAATTCACAATAGCTAAGATATGGTATCAACCCAGATGTCCATCAACTGAAGACTGGATAAAGGAATTATGGTATATATACACTATGGAATTACTACACAATGGTTAAAAAAATGAAATCCCCTCATTTGCAACAAAATAGATGCAACTGGAAACCATTATACTTAGTGCAATAAGCCAGTCTCAAAAAGACAAATATCATATTTTCCTTGAACTGTGGTAACTAATAGAGTACCTAAAAGGTAATCTATGGGAGTGAAATTGACATTTTGAGATTTGATGATTTTAACAGCCCTTGTCTCTACTGTTGAAGAATGGTGTTTTTTTCTTCATACTATTTGTTGAGCTCTTTACTTAGTGTAGGGTTAATCTTATAATCTTAATTATACTTTGTGAGTATAAAGTTAACTGAAAATACATCTTTGTAAAAATTAAGAATGGGAATGAGAGAGGGAGGAGGAAGAAATGTAGGAGCATGGGTGGGAGGGAGAGGAGGTGGGAAGTATTACTATGTTCTGAATCTGTATATAGGAAATACACAAAATTTGTACACCTTAAAAGAAATTTATTTTTATTTTATTTATTTATTTATTTTTGACAGGCAGAGTGGACAGTGAGAGAGACAGAGAGAAAGGTCTTCCTTTGCCGTTGGTTCACCCTCCAATGGCTGCCGCGGACAGCGCGCTGCGGCCGGCACACTGCGCTCGTCCGATGGCAGGAGCCAGGTGCTAGGTGCTTTTTCCTGGTCTCCCATGGGGTGCAGGGCCCAAGCACTTGGGCCATCCTCCACTGCACTCCCGGGCCACAGCAGAGGGCTGGCCTGGAAGAGGGGCAACCGGGACAGAATCCGGTGCCCCGACTGGGACTAGAACCCGGTGTGCCGGCGCCGCAAGGTGGAGGATTAGCCTGTTGAGCCACGGCGCCGGCCTTAAATGAAATTTTTTAAAAAAAGAAAATACATGTTCAACATGAGCACCAGCAAGTGGGAAAGAATGGGGGTCTCTAGTCCCCTAACCTTGCCTATACCCCCTTTCCCTTCTGAACTAGGTTGACTAGTATACCCCCCAAATTCATATTCACATATAACCTCAGAATGGATATAGGCTCTACTTGTATTTGGAAGCAGGGTCTTTGCAGACATACTTAAGATGAGATCATACTGGATTAGGGTGAGCCACATGTGTCCTTCTAAGATGGAAATTTGGACACAAACACGCAGAAATGAAGGCCCTGTGAAGATGAGCAGAGAGAATGAGGTGATGCATCCACAAGCCCAGAAATGCTAAAGATCACCTGCAATACCAGAAACTAGAAGACAGGCAGGACACCCAACCTGCTGACTTCTGGTCTCTGAGACTATAAGAAAAATACTTTTCTGTTGTTTTAAGCCACCCAATATGTGACACTTTGTTTTAGTAACCCTAGAAAACCAGTGCACCTTCTTTCTTTCTGATCTCTGCTTTCCAGTGAAGTCCAGGAAATTATTGTACAGATGACTCAAAAAACCTAAGAATCTGAGGTTTTGGGGAGGTTTAGGGTTGTATTAGCTCATTTCCTTTTCATCTGACTAAACCTCTTAGCGATCAAGCCCACTCAGATTTAGAAAGAGTGAGCACGACCCACGGCCATTATCTCTGGGTGAAGGCAAAGCAATCCTACCTTGAACAGCCATGTCCATTAATTAACCAATAAGTCTTAAAGTGGAAATATGTACTTCCTTTTGCCTTTTTTTTTTTTTTTTGGTGGGGGATGCAAAGGGGTGGCTGTAAAAACTTGGTCTGTGAAAAAAGACATTCTATAATTCCAAGCATCTGCTCTGATGCTGATAGGTGGAGTGCTAGATCAAATGGCCTGTCCAGCAAATCATCTAGTGATGGCATAGTTATGTGCTGGGTTTAGTCTAGGTTTAGGAAGAGGAAGGCGTAGCCAAATATCTTGGCATGACTGAGAATAAGAAATGTTGCTTAGAGATTACTCAGGGGCAGGGAAAGAGGAGCAGAGAGCCATGGGAGAGGCTAGGCTCCACCCAGAGGCTACTCTGGACATGTCCCTGGTTGGTGGGCTTCATAAATCCCTGAAGAATAGACATGGTTGGCATTTGTTTTAAGTGGTGTCAAATGAGACTACAATGTAGCTTCCCACCTTGGGTGTACCAAACCTTCAGAAACAGTTTCCTGAATATGCAATTCTGTGTTATTCATCCTCTGAAGGACAAAGGAAGTGTCCTCAGAGCAACAATGGGGGATGTTACAGAGGAAAAGAATGTGCAGGAGGGAGATGTGGAAAGGAGAATAGATGCAGAGGACTCAGAAACCACAGCTTGTTCTATCACCCACTTCCTTTCTCTTCCTACTCTTTGTGAGCTTGGATTTCAAGTCCATTTTGAAGAAATCCAAAATAACCTTGCCTTCAATTTGTTAGGGGACTTGAAGAACCACTGCCAGGCTCCTAAGATCAAGGTTTCACGTGTACTGAGGGTCAGTTATAGACAAAGTACCCTCTAAGGTGCACTGGGGAAACAAAACTGTTAGAACTCAACTTTGTTGCTGTGGGCTGAATGTTTACTTCCTACTGACATCACATACTGAAGCCTACTCCCCAGCGTGATGGTAGTTGGCCGTGAGGCCCTTGCATGATGGCTATGTCATGAGGGTAGAGCTCTCAGGAATGGGATTAGTGCTCTTTTAAAAGGAGAAGAAGATATGAAAATTTTCTCTCTGCTCTCTGTGATGTCAGCATACAACTGGAAGATAGATTGTCTGCAAGCCAGGAAGTAGGTTTTCACCAGATACCAAATCTGCTGGTGACTCCATCTTGGACTCCCCAGCTTCCAGAAAGCTAATAAGTAAGTTCTTGTTATATAAAGCATCCAGTCCATGGTTATTTGTTATAGCAGCTCACATTGACTAAGACACTTGTCCTCTGGGAGGTTACCATAATGCAAGATGAAAGCAAGACTAACCACAATGAGAAAGACCTTAATAGAAGAACAGACAGGAAGCCTTCTGCCTTCAAAGGAAGAAAAAAAATCACTTATGGCCAGAATGATCAAAGATGGATGCAATGTGAGACAGATAAGATAATGCTTCAACAGATGCAGGTGTAGAGAGCTGTGTGTATATGTATACATGTGCTATTTTCCAGGTAGGCCACAGAGAGCATTATTTACGCTTCCTGGAACTATGCCATGGGTGGTTCTTCTTAGAGGTGCTTTTAGCCAACAAAAGGCGAGAAAGCTCACATCTGGCAGTACTACTTTTCTCAGTGAAACAATGAAGATGGAGGTGGCAGGTTGACAGAATTATTAAGAATATGGAAAATACTGGTGAGAAAAAGAGAAAATAGGAAAAAAAAAAAGGTGGTATTAATCATAAGCGAGCTAGACAGGATGGAGAATTCTAAATCAGGTCTTTTGTTCAGTTTGCCTCCACCTTGTAGATTGACAGTTTGGTCCCCAAGATTGTACTTAAAAACCTGAATGCTACAGGGCCTTTGGGGTTTTTCCTCTCTTGAAAGCCCCCCCTCCGTGCTGCTCTGGCTTGAGGTCTTTGACTCTAATAAATCTTTGCACAGCTTAAAAAGATAAAAATAAAAAAGTAAAAAGCTTCCCAGGATGTGAGGGATGTGGGAGAACCTCTGGCAGCCCTGCAGTGGGGAGGTAAAGGTCAGGACTTGAGCATTTCCTAGAGAGATGCTCAGAGTCTGTATTAGTTTCTCATGGCTGTGTTACAGGAGTGCCAACAACCAAAACTAATTCTGTCCCATTCCGGAGGCCAGAGGTCTGAGATCAGCCTCACTGGGATTAAATCAAGATTTCACAGGAGCTCGAGGTGGGGGCTGTGATTTGGATGTGGTCTGAGTGTAGATGGGCACGTGGGAGTTAGTTACGTCACTACAAGCACTGCCCTTGGGAGTTCTCCGGTTGTTCTCCGGTGACCTCAGTGGTTTATCCTGAGAGTGAATTGTTACCAAGAGCAAGGCTGGCCCCTCCCTACTCTCTGGCCTCCAGTTTTGCCACATGAATTCTGTCTCTCACGTATGTTCCCTCCATGGCGTCATTTGCCGTGAGGTCTTCCCCAGAGGGCAAACAAATGGGGATCCCTAATCTTAGACTTTTGCTTTCCAAACTGTGAGCTAAATACATGTCTTTTGTTTATAGTATTCCTAACTTTAGGTATTTTGTGATATGATGGCACTTCAAAATTTCATGGAAGGATAAGTGTTTAGCCTAGTGGTTAAGATACCTGTTAGGAGACCCATATCTCGCCCTGACATACCTAGGTTCAATGCCTGGACCTGGCTCCCCACTCCAGCTTCCTGCTAAGGAAGACCCCAGGAGACAATGGTGATGACTCAAATAATTGGTCTCTTGCCACCCATAAGGGAGACCTGGATTGATTGTCAGGGTCCCAGTTTTGGCCCAGCTCAGCCCTGGGTGTTGTGGGTGCTGGGGAAAGTGAACCAGCAGGTGAGGGTGTCGCCTCTCCTCTCCCCGCCTCATCTCTCCCCTCCTCTCCCCTCCTCTCCCCTTCTCTCCCTCTTCCTCCCTTCCCCAACCCCTCCCTTCTCCCTCTTCCTTTCCCTCTCCCTCCCCTCATCCTGTCTCTCTAAAAAAAAGTTTATGGAAAGTGGAATTAAAAGATACATTTATTTCAGAGCAAATACCTTTTGAAATCCATACATACAAGAGGCCTTCAAATACTTCATGAAAACTGTGTATTATGAAAACGTATGCACAATTTAATTTATTTGGGCCAAAATAAATGTATCTTTTAACAAAAAACAGATTAAGGAGGGGAGAGGGAGGAGAGGAACTGCTTCTTGCCGCTTGGAGCTTCAGTACCCCTTGGCTCGTGGGTGCTCGCCACAGTCTCTGCTCTGTGGTTCTGTTGCTTTCTCCTGGTCTGTCTGGATGTAGGAAAGCCTCCCTCTGCCTGCCTCGGATACAGACATGTGATTGCAATGAGAGCCCACCCGGGATGCAAAGACCATTTTTGCCATCAAGGTACCATTCACAGTTTCCAAGTAGTAAGACCTGATCCTTGGTTTTTCATAAAAAGCATTGCTTTGTTGAAAAAAAAAAAAAGTTAGTTTACCATGAATATAAAATTGTGGTGTAAAATATTTCCATAATACATTCCTATAGGTTGAAGTTATCTCTCTGTAGAAGAGCAATTAGTATAATAGCCAAAGTGTGTATTTTAGAGTTGAGTTGCAAAAGGAGATTTGGAAGTTTTAACAGAATAGGTCCTCCCACCTGGCATAACCATCGCTAGGTGGCAGCTTGCCTGCCTACTCAGATCCACACAGGGCTTAGCACTGACTGCTGGCCAAGGCTTTTCTTCTTTTTTAGAGCTTTTTTTTTCCCACAAAGTTAATAAATGTCAAAATAATCCAAATAGCTGACTCTGCATGGATGTACTCAAAAGTCATGGAACACGTTTTCTGGGTAAAAATGTCACACAATAAGGCTAAACATGCAGCTGTGGCCACTGACAAGGAGGCAGTAGTGAAAAGCAAAGTTAGAAGTCAGGTATTTTTGGAGGAGCCCTTTTCCTAAGGAGCCATTACTCAGCCCACGAGACAGGGAGAGCAGGGAAGCAAAGCCTACTGAATGGAGCTGGGGAAAAGTACTTGAACTTGGTGGCCCTGCTGATGGAAAGCCACAGGGAGAAAAATCTTCTCAAGGACCAATAGGCGGGGGCAGGGAGGCAACCCCGCACAGCACAGGCCAGCTTTCTGGGCACGCAGAACTGTGGTCATCCTATTTTTTCCTAATTCCTAGAGGAGCTATTTCCTTTCAGTTCCTCATCAGTTTCACAAAGCACATTCATGCAAAATGAAGAGGAAGAGGCAGACAAAGCAGCTCTCTTTGGTGACTCTGAAAGGCTTAGCTACAAATGTAGTGTGAAATTGTCTGAAATTCCTGGCAGCAGACATGAGTCACATATTACTGTCTGACATTTACAGAACATTCTTCACTACAGTTTCTAAACTTTGTTAAGAGAGACAGTGAATTTGTTGGATGACAGAATCAGTATCCATAGATCTTTTTGTTTGAGCAATGGGTCAAATCCAAGAAGATGAAATATTATAGGCATAAATTGAAGGCCCTGTACTTGGCCCAAAAAGCCAACTGGACAAATTTTATAAGAACCCAGAGACTCAACTGAGTAGTAGCATGCACAAAATCTTGTTATCATTAATATGCCATACTTAATCAAGGAAATTGAGGAGACTTCAAAATGTGGTCTCTTAAGAGTATGACCTTATTTTAAAATTTTTAATTAAAATTTCTAATTAAAAGATAATTTTTATGATACTTATGCATTTTATGGGTACACTATAATATTTCAACACATTTATACAGTGTGAACTGATCAAATCAGGTAATTAGCATTTCCTTATATTTTTGTATTTTGTGCCTTCAAGCTCATTTCTTATTCTTAAAATATAATATGTTATTAAGAACTATAGTCACCCCGCTGCAAAGAAACTAAAATAGGAAAGGGAATTCCAATGTTGTTCCAGGGAAAACAAATGAATGGAGTTGTCCACGGCTCTTGGAAGATGTTCCCTCACACTGTGGTCAGCACTGTTTCTGGAAACACACACACTATCGCATGTTGACTTTAAGGGGATTTGAGAAGAAATAGCATGGATGGGAAGTTGAGAATGAAATACAAGATCCTGATAGTCTCCAGGTGGCCTGGCAAGGAAGGAATTCGATGGAAGATTAGGTCTTAGAGAACACTTTTAAAGCTTATCAGAATTCTTAATCATTCGATGCTTGCATTGAATATATGTAACTTTTATTATTCAAATCTGATTAACTTAAAATGAGAGAATCAGTAGTGGGGCTCTATGTTACTCTGGTAGACACATATTGGAAGCATGAATTTAGATGGAAGAACTGGAGGACGTGTTTAAGAGACTGGCTACTTCAGTGGAAGTTTTTGAAAACCACAGGATGATGACTGGAGAAAGGATCGAGTCTGTTTTAACTTGGAAAAAAGGCTTTTAAATTATTGGAATTGCCACACTTTGGAAGGGGAAGTCCATTTATCCTGGATGACCCAAACAACAGAGAAAACATTAGAATTAAATTATAAAGAATAATTTAAAGAATAAACTTTCCAATGGCTTCCTGGAAAAGAGCATCCCTATGTTAGTTAATATTTTGTCACTACAACACAGTCCTGAGGTAACTAACTTTCCAAAGAGAAAAGGTCTACTTAGCTCACGGTTTTGGAAGTTAAAGACCACAAGCAGACAGCCCCATTGGTTCAGCCTCTGAGGGGGTGGAAGGCAGTGGTGAAGCACAGACAGGGAAGGATCACACAGCGAGCCAGGAAGAGAGAGTGGTTGGGCCCAAATTCAGGGTTTTATAACCACCCTTGTGAGAACCACTTTCTGAGGTCAGGCCTCCAGTCACCCCAGGACCTTCTACCAAGTCTCACTTCTAAACATCATTAGTCGATGAAACTTCCACCCTCTTAGTCCCATTAGTTTATGCTCTGGGGGTTTAAAGTTCTGGATGACTGGGGGGTCTAAATCACACTCAAACAATAGGAAATACCATTTATTTAAGTGCAGCATTGAGGCTTTGTTCATTGGAAAGGTGGTTAGCTTATGTAAACTTTAAACTGACTTTGTATTCAAGGCACTATGGCAGACACTGCTGTCTACCCACAGATGTACTCCTTTCCTGTTCGTTCAGGCAACACGTTCAGGAAGGAGATTTATGTTCAGCTCAGGGTGGAGTTGTGGTGGGGGATTTAGCCCAGTCAAGCACGTATTCTAATTCTCTTTACCAGTGATTGATTAAGTGTTGGACCTGTGACTATATACAGCCAATAGATATGTGGGAAGACTTGTAGGAGAAATTTCTGAGGATTTTTCTCCCTCATATAAGGAGAGAAGGCAAGGAATTCTACCTCTTTGTGTTGTCTTTAATTAATTATGAAAAAATGGCCACTTAGAAGTTCAACAGCTATCTCACCACCATTTAGTCCAGAACTCATATCTGCAACATGAATGAGCCATTCCTCAAGCTGGAATCACCAACTGAAGCTCTAGTTTTGTGAAATAATTAAAGATGTCTGTTTCAGTCATCTATTCCCACTGTTAAATTGGGCATGTTTTCACTGCAGCCAGCTGCATGCTAATGCAATCAAACTTTGAGTCCCAGAAGGCTGAGGTTTGGGGTGGTATGACATAGTTAATGTAACACATCTTCCTGAAAAGATGTGTGTGAACCAAATTACTGTAAGTTGAGGATTCTTTTAAACACCTGATGGAATTATCGAGGTAGCATGTGGAGTACTGGGCTCCCTTCTAGGCTCTGGGGTTAAAGAGGAAGCTGAATATTTCCTGGAGGAAATCAGCCAGGTTGGTAGGGAATCTGGATTTTGTGTGATAAGCAGACTGGAGAAGGTTAGCCTGAGAAGGGAAACCTAGTACCCAATGGTTTCTGGGGGAAGAAGATAATATCTGTAGGTTTTTCTTATAGAACAAAGCTTAAATGTTCTCTGCAACTTCTAAGGCAGAGCTAGAGCCAGTGGTTGAAAGCACAGGAGGCAAATTTCAGTTGGTTGTAAGCAAGAATTTTCTTTTTTTGCAGATTTATTTATTTCAAAAACAGAGTTATAGAGCAAAGAGTAGAGACAGAGAGATCTTCCTTCTACTGTTTCACTCCCCAAATGCCCAAAGTGGCCGGAGCTGGGCCAGGCTGAAGCCAGGAGTTTCTTCCAGTCTCCCACGTGGGTGCAGGGGCCAGAGGCCTTGTGCCATCATCTGCTACTTTCCCAGGTGCATTAGCAGGGAGCTGGATAGGAAGTAGAGCAGCCAGGACTGAGCCTGTATGGCTTGCTAGCACTGCAGGCCATGGCTTAACATGCTGCACCATAGCACTGGCCCCAGGAAGAACTTTCTAAGAACTAGAATATCCAGCCATAATCCAGGAGGCCTTGTGAATTGATGAGCTCCCAGGACGTGGTCAACCAGAGACAGACCAGCCATATTGTGCAAAGGAAATTTCTGTCTTCTGCAGCATTGAATGAGAGAATTCTGAACAGTGCTTAGAAACAGAATGATCTTTGTGAGCAGTATTTTGCCCCCAAGGAAACTAAGGCTTAGCGAGGGAGGTGATGCCCACACTTTTGCAGGCTGGGAAGTGGCTGCAAGAATGGTCCGCGCTGGTGCTGGCTGGCTCTTTGCACACACTTCATGCTTTGCACTTTGCAAGACTTTGTACTTGGTGTCAGACACCATCGACAGCCAGTCTCTGACAGACGCGTCGTGCATGAGAGCTGAGAAAGCTGTCCCCTAATGGCTCGCATTCATCAGAAAGAAAGATGCTTAAGCATTAAGAAGCGGGAATGGTGCCAAAATATGACCTTGCCAGCATTGGACAGTCAGAAGAGACTCCAGCCTGTACACAATGCTGATGTGTGTGTGTGGAGTGTGTGTATAGAGGGGTGTCCAGCCCTTGGACTGGCTTGTGACCCAGAAGTGGGAAAAGGTCCCCCTGTTGGGGCTGGTAGGACACTCTCTTATCCTCACTTGAATGCAGCCTAGCTGCACAGGGGCTTAATGAGGCTACCCGTGACACGCTGGTGTGTGGGGCCTGTGAGAAATAGACACTGAGACTCTGAACTTGACACACAGGTTCATTGGGAGTGCTTTGGGAACAATTCCTGATGGGGAGCGAGGAGGAGAGCCGAACTGGGCAAAGGGAAAAATTGAGCTGGTTATGGTTACAACAGGGAACTCTTGAGCTGGGATGACCATACAGAGCTCTCTGGCTCCATACTCCTTAGTGGTCAGTCTCCGGAGAACGGCTGCTTCAACAGGACAGGGTGCAACCTTGGGTGAGACCATTCCCTTTGCGTTATGGCAATTCCGGAAGAGGGCCTGGGCTGTGTGGCATCAGCCGGTAGCATACCTGTAGCCACAGGAAATGAGAGCATGGGTCCCAGAGGGGCCAGTTGGGAACACACTGCAGTGTGGCCCAAGAGAACATCTTCCGTCTTCCTGTGGCTCACTGTGGTGGGCTGCCGCGCCGAACACTTGCACTAGCCCTGGGGACAGACCCTCTGGCTGCGGATGAGGTGCCTATGGCTATACTAACGCTCTGAGGACAAATTTTATGTAAAGAAGGCAGAGGAGACCCGAGAGGTCTGCTCCCTCCACCCCACGCAGCTGCGCTGGTGCTGACGCGGGTCTTGCAGAAGAAGCAGAAGGACATGCGGGGTCCGTGTTGTCCACTCTGGGACTCTGAAGGGGTGCGGGGCCCTTGTATAGGCGGGCACCGGCTGTGGGAAAGGGGACGCTGTGAGGAGGAAACACCCACATGTTGTTAGAGCTGGTCAAGGTCAGAGTCATGGTTTTTTGGAAATTTGGTGATTTGCAGCCAAAAGAAATGCATGCGTCATTGACCTGACACACCCAGGATCAACATCCTCTGGGAACGAAAAGTCCCCAGTCAGCGGGTTTTTGGGTTGAGCCAGGATGTGGCTCCCTGACTGGGTTTGCTGGCTGCCTCTCTCAACCAGCTTGGACACAAGCTAACATAGAGCTGCTCGCCGTCCTGGTTCATCTGTTCTCCACTGCAGGGACTGTCTCCCCTCTCAGCTCTGCCTCCTGCCCTCCACGTCCACAGGACACCCTCGTGCCATGGACAATGGCTGTTTTTTCAGCTTTGTCCACACCCCTCCCTCCTACACAAGGTGCCTATCACTGGTTGCAAGGAAGCAGACTTGACTTTCTTCAAGCAGAGTGCTGGGAGGCTAAGCATGAGATTTCCTCGGTCGGATGTTGCTTGAAACGTTAGGACAAGGAGGGCTCCTGTTGTCAGGGTCTAGGACTGGTTGATAGAGAGGCTGTGCTCTGTCTGCATTCAGATTCCCCAGGCCCTGGGATTAGGAGGGGATAAAAATCAGAGTCCCTCAACTGGCGCCATGAACTTTCCTAGCATTCACCAGGCGCCACCCATGCAGCTCTCCAAGCGAGGGACTATTGGCATGTCCATTTTACAGATGAGAAAAGTGAGGCACAGAGAACTCCAGGTCACTCAGCTGGTGAAGGGTAGTCGAGGGTGGTGCAAAGCTGTCCAGCTCCAACCTTGTGCTCAGACCAGCGCCCTGCACTGTGTGTGTGTGTGTGGGGGGCACTCTTAAAGGATCTGGAGCAGTAATGGGTGACGTTCCTGTGTGACTGGCCACGCCAGTAAGGGCGGTGAGAGCAGTGCCAGGCACCCTGGAACTTACTCGTTGGAGTAAGTGAAACCGGTTTATGAAACACACACACCTTGATAGGCTATGAGAAAAAGCAGGTCAATTCTTCCTTACCCTCCTCAGGAAATTTGAGTAGTGCATTCCCCACCCCTGGAGGAAACTGCAGGAAATATTTGTTACTTTTCCAGGAAAATTTAGTAACAAAAATCCAGTGTAACATCTAAACGCTCTGCTTGCCCCAGCGTAGCTCATCATTGTATTAATATGCTCCAACAAACGGCCACACACCTGCTGGCTGGAAACAGCAGAAACGTGTTCCCTCATGGCTCTGGGCGTGAGAAGTGTGCCTCCCTGCTGTCCCCAGGGCCAAGCTCCCTTTGGAAGCTTGTGGGCAGGCTCTCTCCCAGCCTCCTCCAGCATCCCTCGTCTCCACGCATGCCTGCACTTGGGACTGCACCACCCCAATCTCTGCCCTCCTGTTCACGTGCCATTCTCTCCCTCTCTATCTCTCCTCTGGAAGTCTCCTTTGAGGACGCTCAGGAGTGTATTCAGTGTCCACTGCATAACCCAACATCCTTAATTATACCTGCAAAGTCCCCTTTTTCCCCCCAAATAAGGTCTCTTTCATGGTTCCAGGAGGGGCCACTCTTTAAGTCAATACACCCAGCTGGGACATGCTTTTAGTTTGGAAGCCTGCAGTGGAGGGGACACACGACTGTGGGGTGGGGTGTCATCGTAGTTTCTCCCTCCCCTCCTCCCCAAGCGCCAGAGTGGACAGGGAGGGAGCAGGTGGGTTGAGCTGGGCTTGACTGGGTTGAGGCTGGTGTCTCTGTACAGGGCGGAGTTTGGAGGGGCACTTTTGTGGATTATGTAACACCCCTCCCTTTACTCCCACTCTCAATTAGATCACTTCAACTGCTGACCTATGAGGGATACACGTGCACCCTAGCTCACATCATTCTACCAGTGCTGCTCCCAGTGTGGCCTCACCCCCACCCTGCCCCCATCACACTGCCCACCCGCTGGCTGGCTTCTGCAGGAAGGAGTCAGGTTTCAGTCCTGGTGAGAGACAGCTGTCAAGGCTCTGGGAGGGGTGCCTCCTCCCACCTGGGTTAAAGTAGGCTGGAAGAACCCCTCTCAGCATCCACAGGGCTCTGCAGGAGATCTCAGCCTCTGAACGAAAGTTGGCTTTCTGTCTTATAGCTCAGCCATGGTTGCTAGCAGATTTGGCCTCACCTTCACTCAACATGTCCTGCATAGATGAGCCAACAGCTCCTAAGATGTGAGTCCATCTGACCCCTCTCTCAGACTTCGGGCCCACTGCTGTGGATTCCCTGATACTAGAAAAAGCCTTATTTCACATGATGTTCAGCAAGTTAAAAGGAGCCATTTTCCATCCTCCTATGTTGGATTTACATTAAAAAGAAGAAAATGATAAATCACTTACATACAACAAAGTGGCAAGTCTATTTCTGCCTTGGTACCTTGCATTATGAGATAGTTACTGATAAATGTAAGAGCAACAGCCACATGAGAAATGATTTATTCAGCACTCATCTATTGTCAGCCTAAAGGTGTAGGAGGTGGGAGGCTGGCAGGTGGGATTTAAGAAGGGACACAAAGATGGATGTGGTGTCATTCATTAGGCTTTTCTACTCCAGTTTCCATCATTTCTGAGAAGTCATCATTACCCTTGGGCATCACAGTGCTTGGAGGCTCATCTTAATGTGCACCTGTCCTAGGGAGAGGCCCCATGAAGACGCCTGATCAGTGTAACTTGGTTGCTCAGGATAGCCTGCCCTCCAGCAGGGCTCCGAGGGAAGAGGGAAGTTGCATTTAAATGTCACCTCCTGCCCAGCCCCTCTCTACCTTACTTGACTTTCATGCCTTCATCATCTGCATCAGGAATGATTGAAATCCCAGCCACCTAACTGCTCTTCCCCATTGCCATCTCCTGTCCCTGAAACCTGAGTCTTACACCCATAATCCTTTGGGTTCATAGGGTCCTGGCTGGAAGCAAGAAAGACATTCAGTGGGTTCAATGGGCAGAGACTAATATGGGAGAGAAACATCTTCTAGGCTGAAAGGAAAAAAGGAAATGAGGGGAGGTCCTGAAGCTGCAGAGGAGAGAGCGGCCAAGTGGGAGCCAGGTGTGGGGTGTTCGGTGAACACTTTTGTGTCCCTGTCACAGCCCCCAGCCCCGCTCCAATTGTAGCCGCAGCTGCCACTTCACCTTGACAGTTTCCCACCGAAAGGCATAAAAGTGTCTTTCTGATTTATTTCTAAGGCCTGCTCTATAACTGTACCTGATTGGCTTACCAGAAAACACAGCCAGAAAGCCTGGGGGACAGCTCAACGCCACTGGGGTACCTAGAGAACAGTGGGTGGGGCCAGGAGCTGGTAGAGGGACCTGCAGCCTCCTGTCCTTTTGACAGACATTCCAGTAGGCATCTGCTCACTTCTCAGAGGCTCTCCCAAAGGCAAACTCCAGTTGCTCCCAGCAGTGATCTCAATGAGAGTCTCGTATCTGTCTTTCCCCTCTCTTGTCCCACTCGCCTTACTCTCCCAGTTCTGGAGTCAGCTTCCAACTAATTTCCGGGGATCCAAGTCCTTGCAGAGCTCACTGAAGAAGTAGAGTCACAGCCACGACAGAACATTGGTTTCTCTCGACAGCAGGAAGGGGCAGGGGAGAATTGGCCCCACATCTCTCTTTCCCTGCTCTGCAGATCCTTGCTTGTACCTCTTTTTGGATCAATCAAGCAAGAAGTCACCGGGCATGGAAGCCATGGGGTTGCAGTCTTTGGGAGTCAGATTCCCAGGCAGGGAAGAGCAGGAGAAGAAAGAAAACGGATCCAGCAGGGCAAGTGGGGAGTTACCAGCACTTTCTGAAACACACGGCTTGCCATGCCATTCCTTTACTAATGACAATGATAAGATCAATAAGCAACGAATGGCATTACTTAAGACCTCATGGGCTGTTATAGACTTTTCATGAACAATCTCATTTAATGTATACAGCTACCCCAGGAAGTAGATATAGCAGAATTCTCATTCCACAGTGAAGCAATTGAAGCATAGTGAGGGTAAGCAACTCATCTAAGGCCATGCACTAGAGTGAGCACATAGTGACAATCTGCTTTGACTCCACAGCCTTCGTAGTTAAGGGGAAATTTCTTCATTCAGAACTTGGGGCTGTACCTTTAGCCTTATGCATCAGTTTCTTCTATACTCCTGCATTTAGACCAGTCCTTAACTATACCAAGCCATCTGATGGTCCCAGCTAAGATCCTGTTACTCCTCAGTAACCTGCCTCAGTGGGCTTCAAGTCTCAGCTCTAGAGCCACCACCTGCTAGGTGCTGGCTTCCAATCCTTGCTGTGCTCCCAGCCTGATTCCTCTGTAACCATGAACCATATTTGAACTCCCATAGCACCAGCAGGTAATGTAAAGCCGCCATGAAACACACCAAACACTGGAGTAAGGGAAAGAGTTTATTGGTAGGGGAAACCCAACAGACCGGAGGGAAGGGGCGAAGGAAAAGAGCAAGAAGGAGAGCATAAGAGAGAGAGAGATTACAAGACAGAGAGAGGGAGAGAGAGCCACATGTTCAGGGAAAGGTCCTCTTTAAACTTTGCCCTGGGGGCCAGGGAAGTAGGAGTAGCGAATCCCATTAGGGTGGGGATGGAGCTGACACCAGTGATTGGGCCATGGAGTCACCTGGTTTGCTAGAGCGTAGGATGGTGTACAGGGTGTAGATTGCACCATAGATAAACTGCGCCATTTTACTAACAGATAACCCAGGTGACACCTTCAGGACTGATTGACTGGTGCTACAGTTGTATGTTAATTTGGTGTAGGCAGCCCCTAAACAAGTCATAGACAAGTCAAGGTCAGAATTCCTGGGGTAAAAAAGTCACATACTCCCGTATGGAAGGAGAATGATCAAACAAGAACACTCTGCTAAAATTAACTATGTTATGACTGTGTTGCAGAAAGCCCGATAAGTTGCTTGCCTGTGTTGTTAACTTCTGTGTTGCCTTGAGCTGCAGCTGGTTATGTATGTATCTCTGAGATGCTGGAATAAGTGAGCCTTGATCAGCCTTGTTGTCTTGGCTCCATTCTCTGCGGTCTTGTCCCTCTTTTCATTCCCACGCCCCCATTCAGGTTCTGTTTGTCTGGTGCAGCTGGCCCGCACAGTTTGGATTTGAATGTCTCCCACAGGCCCATGTGTTAAAAGTCTGGTCCCTGGGATGACGCTATTGGGAGGAAGTGAAAACTTGAGGAGGTGCAGCACAGTGGGAAGTCCTCATGTCAGGAACATGCCCTCTGAAGCTGATTTTCAGGAGAGTTTGGGCCAGTTTTCTCCACTTCCTGTGTCACCATGTGATGTGTCCTCCACTTGTGAATGCCAACTGGACTTTGAGCCCCTAAAACTGTGAGCTAAATAAGCCCCTCTTCCTTTGAGCAGTAGCTTGTCTCAGATAGTTTGTTTTAGTAATAAAAAGTGATTACAGAATGTTAGTACTGAAAAGTGGGCTCATTACTACAAGTGGAGAAACCTCTGGAACTGGTTTATGGGAAGAGATGCAGAGAGAGAGGTTGGCCCAAACTCCAGCTTTGATGCCAGGCCTCTCAAGAGAACTACCTTCTGAAGGCATGCTGCCAATGATCTAAGGACCTCTCAGTGTAGACTCCACCCATAAAGTTTCCACCCTCCCTAGTAGTGCCACCCTGAGAACAAAGTTTTTAACAAGTGGGCCTTTGGAAACATTCAATATCCAAACCGTAGCAGCTGGTTTATCTCTCCTATGGCCATGAGTGTCTTGAAAGGATTGCATCTGGATTCTATCCATAGTGCCCAGCAGAATGCATGCTGTGTTGTGAGTTTTCAGTAGACATTGGTATAAGGGGCAGAGAAGAGGGTCAGATCTGGAACATGAGAATTGTCTGCAAGATGGCTGATGAAGGAGGTGGTACTCTGGGCAGCACCCGGGAAGTGTTGAAGTTCCATTTCATTGCCCCAGCACACCAGGGGCATGACCTGCACATGGTGTACACGCACTGGGATTGCACCCTGAAGGACAGCGAGCTTGGAGTGGAATCACAGAGCTTGGGTCTTCAGCGATGTACGCAGTGAAGCCCATCTTGGAGAGTAAATGGAGAGGTCAAATGAGGTAGGTGGCTAGAAGTGTCTGGGAATTCTCAAACACTCTGCAGCTTTCAGAAGGTCAGCGAGACGGTGCCCAGGTGTCCCTCCTGCCGGGGGCACCTGCACTGCCCTCCCTTTTCCACAGGTGTCCCCCTTTGGAGAGTGGGTTCCCTCCGCATTGTTACCAATTTTTAAAATTAAATGAGAAGAAAAATCCATCTTCTTACCAAAAGTCACCAAAATACTCTGCACTTGCCATCATCCCTGGTACAGACTGCAGGTGCATTGCCGACTGTGATGGGGCGATCATGTATGTGCGGCAATGGTGCTCATTAGAAGAAACAGGGAAAGAGTGCCCTCTGGGACCTGCGAGGAGCAAATCTCTCCATCGAGTTGCCAGGACGTCCGTGTACTGAGTTACTGCCCCCACCGCTTGTCTTACTACTCATCTGTGACAAATTGACAGGCTTGCCTTGTACCTCAGAAATCACATGGTTCATTTTCACTTTCTTTGCACGACTTCAAAAGATCAGAGATATCTAAAGAGAGCAGGAAGTGGCCAAGGTCCCTTCCCCTGTGGATAACACACTGGGGCTGAAGTCAGCTCTTAGGGTTCTTTATTTAGTTGCTTCTGCCAGTCCTCATTTAACTTACTCCATTATGCTGTCGCCCAGAAGGCTTCCTCCGACCAAGGATTCCTACTAGGGGTTGAATCTGAATTGTGTCCTTGCCCCCATTCATGTGTTGAAGTTCTAACTCCTAGTACTTGGTTTTTGAAGAGGTCTGTAGAGGCGAGATCCAAACTCCGTGGTGTTCTTATAAAGAGGAAGTAAGGGGGCCACGGTTGTGGCACAGCAGGTTAAGTGCTCCGTTTCTGCTCCAGCTCCCTGCTAATGCACCTGGGAAGGCAGCGGAAGATGGCCTAACTGCCTGGGCTCCTGCCGTCTTATATGGGAGACCCGAACAGCGTACCTGGTTCTTGGCTTCAGCCTGGCCCAGCCCCAGCCTTTGTGGACGCTTGGGGAGTAAACCAGCAGAAGGAAGATTTCTCTGTCTCTCTCTCCCCCTCTCTCTGTGACTCTGCCTGTCACATAAAATATAAATCTTCAAAAAAAAAAGATAAAAGGACACAGACACGCACAGAGAAGACTGAAGGCACAAGGTCAAGACCGTCATCTACACGCCCAGCAGAGAAGCCTCAGAAGAAAGCAGTCCTGCTCTTTGAGCTTGACCTTCTGGCTTTCAGAACTGTGAGACAATCAATGTTTGTAATTTAAGCTAACCAGCTTGTGATGCTTGGTTTTAGCAGCCATAGCAAACTAACATAATTCCTTATAAAAGGAGTGAGGGTAGGAAAAAAAACATAGGAAACGCGGAAGCAAAGACAGAAGCGATTTCAGCTCTTCGGCATTATAATCCTTAGCTCTACTTATGGAATAAGAAGTAGATAAAGACTGGTATGTTTCTTTGATTCGACATCAGAGTTCTTCCAAGTGTGAAATACAAGTGTTAGGTTGTCGAAAGGGTGAAAATTTGGTAGAGTAGATTTTTATAAACAAAAAATAACAGCAAGGAGGGGGAAAATTAACAACAATTTTTATTATAATAATAAATAATAATTTTCCTTATTCTCACCTTTAAATATATTTTGATTAATGTAGATGCTTGACTGACTTCTCTGGTGAGAAATACTACTTCATTAATTACCATGTAGGAAACTGCCTTGTGAACCTCAAAACAGTCACTCACTGCTTCCTGAAAACACACGCTACTCACATTCCAAAATCCTTTCTAGCTGTCCTAATGAACCCCGACTTCTTTGGAAAGAAGCCCAAAAGCTTCTCGTCAAAAGAACAGAAGAGAAAGCATGCAGTTGCTAACATGAAAAGGAAGTTGAAGTTGGTTGGGAAATCTTTGCTCCCAGAAATGGGAATTTCTGGGTAAGCGTGCAAGAACACCAGTGCCTAAAACAGGGCTATTTCTATGTGCAGAGATACCCCGAGTCAGAAGTCCTTGTTTGTGATGCCTCCTTGTCTTCACTGAATTCATCACCATTTATGCCATCAAGTGAGAGGGCTCCAGAGACTGCTAAGGAGGGAAGGGCCATCTAAAATTTATGACAACCAGCTGCCAGATCCCTTGTCATATAAGTCACTGCAAGCAGAAGACGACATCCCTGAGCTGTTAGCACGAAAGTTTGCAACATCTTGCATATGCCCTTGAACCCAGAAGGAAAGTTGAGTCCAGCTCACAAGTAATCACTACTTCTCTTTTTCTACCTTCTCCTCTGTCCTTCTCTCTTTTGCTCCTCACCTCTTAGCTTCTAAGGAGAGAACAGGTGACCCAGAAGAGGATGCCTAATGTTTGAATTAGAAGCACTGGCTCTCTGAGCTGGTGTTGTAGCATGGCCAGTACAGTCTCCACCTGAAATGCCAGCATCCCATATGGTTCATGTTCTGGCTGCTCCCCCCTTTTTTTAGAGGTTTATTTTATTTGTTTGAAAGACAGAGTTACAGAGATGGAGAGAGGGAGAGACATGGAGAGTTCCTCCATCTGCTTGTTCGCTCTGCAGATTGCAGCCAGGACTCGGGAGCTTCATTCAGGTCTCTCACATGTTTACAGGAGCCCAAGCACTTGGACCATCTTCTTGGAAGCTGGATGGGAAGTGGAACAGCCAGGACTCGAATTGGCACCCATAAGGGATGCTGACACCACAGGTAGTAGCTGCCATCTAGAGCATAATGTTGTTGTCCTCCACCCCTGCCACCTTTGGGCCCAGCTGCTCCACTTCCAATCCAGCTTCCTGCTGACACACCTGGGAAAGCAGCAGAAGGTGGCCTAAGTGCTTGGGCCCCTCTACCTACAAGGGAGACCTGGAAGAAGCTCTTGGCTTCAGCCAGGCCCATCCCTGGCCATTGTGGCCATTTGGGGATTGAGCCAGCAGATGGAAGATCTCTCTATCTCTCTATCCTTCTCTCTCCAAAACTCTGACTTTCAAAAGAAGTAAATAAATCTTAAAAAGTAATAAACAGTGGCCCTCAAGTTTTAGATTCACACAGTCCTGGCAGAGAGTCCACTGTTCTTTGGTCTCCACTGATGGGAGCCAGAGAGATGCTGAGAAAGGAGGCAAGAAGGAGAGAAGAAAGATGGTTACCAGCAGTAACTATGCCTTTCAAATAAATAAATGAATCTTTAAAAAACAAACTAGTGTTAGGGGAAAATAGTGCAAAAAAATGTGTTTGGCTGTCCTATGAAGGTAAATAAGTTTTTTTTTTTCTGGGACGTGTTAGGACCATTAGTGAGCTAAATTGGGCCATCCAAGGAGAGGGATAGAGTGTGAAGTGTTTCTCAGAATAACTTGACAAGGGAAAATTGATGCCTTTTGCAACCAGGAACATCTGTTAGAATTCCCGTTGTAATGAAATACAAGGCTTTATCAACTAGGCTTTTTGTTTATTTTGTTTTTTATTTTATTAGATGATATCTAAATTAATAGGAAGTTGCAAATACTAATTCAAGATGTGTGAATAGGTAGATGATGGTTGATTGAAGGAGAAGTTTGGGTGTTGGGTTGAGAGCTCTGGAAGAGAGAAAAGACAATAGGAGTTGTGATTTCCTTACACTGTTGCATCAAGGCTTCTCAACAGCTTTTTGAAAAAGACACGCTTCTCCCCGTGTCTTTGATGGGGGCCTTGGAGGCTCAGGCTATGTTGGTGCCCTGTTATACACTTTATCAGTGATGGAACTGAGATTCGAACTCAGGCCCACCTGCTCCAAAGCCCAGTCTTCCTCCAGAAGAGCTGGCCCCTCCAGGGGTAGGCAGGTGGCAAGGTGAAGACCTAAGCTCTCCTTCCTTTGAAACTGTGTGTGGTCATGATTGTGCAGAGGACCGTGTGTGCCCCTGAGGGACGTACTCACAGTGAGAGAGTGTGGGCATCCATGTCCTTTGGGAAAAAACCTCTCACTCTGCTGTGTGCATTTAAACTCAGGGAAAGTTGAAAGGGATCTGGTTGGAGTTAGGCTCCATAAAAACCACTACCTGTATGGTTAAAGATTTATTAAGTGACCACAGTGTGCTGGGCATGCAAATAGACTTGATCTTTGCCCTCAGGGAACCCAGAGTAAACATTGAAGATTTACAACCGAAGTGTCTGATGTCAGACAATGTGTTAGGACCATGGGCGCCAGGCTCTTGCCAAGCAGAAATGATTAATGTAGCCTGGAAGGAAGTTGAAACACAGGAAGCTGTCTAAACTGTACTCTCATCTACCTGGGCTCCTTTGCATTTGCTAGCTGTGTGAGTAAGGGCCAGTTACTTAATCTCTCTGAACATCAGCTCTCTTTTTTACAAATCAGGATGGATAATACTTGCATTATAGGATTAGTACGAAGTGTAAATTACATATCCAAAATGCCAGGCACAGAGCTAAATAAATAGCTATAGCTATTAACATCTTCCAATTCTGCATGGAAGAATGTCCAAGCTCTGGTACCTGGTATTTAAGACTCTCCATTGTCTAGAACCTACTAACCTCTCAGCCTTCACCCCCAAACCCTCGCTCACTAAGCTGCCAACATGACACAAACATTCATTCATTTGCTTTCTTTTTTTATTTTTTTTTTGTACTGTGAACGATTCTTGGTCATTTTTGCCTACAAAAATTAAATAGGAATTTTATCAGTTAGTATTAGCAGACACTAGTCTTGTTTGTGTGATCCCTTTGACTCTTAAACCTATCAGTGTGATCAATTGTGAACTGAAGATGATCACTTGGACTAGTGAGATGGCATTGGTACATGCCACCTTGATGGGATTGTATTGGAATCCCCTGGCACGTTTCTAACTCCACCATTTGAGGCAAGTCTGATTGAGCATGTCCTAAATTGTACATCTCCTCCCTCTGTATTCCCACTCTTATATTTCACAGGGATCACTTTTCAGTTAAAATTTAAACACCTAAGAATAATTGTGTGTTAACTACAGAGTTCAACCAATAGTACTAGGACAAAAGAAATATTAAAATGGATAAAGTATTACATTGTACATCAACAGTCAGGACAAGGGCTGATCAAGTCACTGTTTCTCATAGTGTCCATTTCACTTCAACAGGTTTCCCCTTTGGTGCTCAGTTAGTTGTGGTCGATCAGGGAGAACATATGATATTTGTCCCTTTGGGACTAGCTTAATTCACTCAGCATGATGTTTTCCAGATTCCTCCATTTTGTTGCAAATGACCAGATTTCATTGTTTTTGACTGCTGTATAGTATTCTATAGAGTACATGTTTCATAATTTCTTTATCCAGTCCACTGTTGATGGGCATTTGGGTTGGTTCCAGGTCTTAGCTATTGTGAATTGAGCTGCAATAAACATTAATGTGCAGACAGCTTTTTTGTTTGCCAATTTAATTTCCTTTGGGTAAATTCCAAGGAGTGGGATGGCTGGGTTGTTTGGTAGGGTTATATTCAGGTTTCTGAGGAATCTCCAGACAGCCTTCCATAGTGGCTTAACCAGTTTGCATTCCCACCAGCAGTGGGTGAGTGTCCCTTTTTCCCCATATGCTCTCCAGCATCTATTGTTGGTAGATTTCTGAATGTGAGCCATTCTCACCGGGGTGAGGTGAAACCTCATTGTGATAGAATCAAAAAGGGAGAGAACGATCCAACATGGGAAGTGGGATACACAGCAGACTTATAGAATGGCAGATGTCCTAAATAGCACTCTGGCCTCAGATTCAGCCCTTAAGGCATTTGGATATGGCTGAAGAGCCCATGAGAGTATTTCAGGCATGGAAAGCCAAGACACTCTGGAAAAAAAAAAAAAAATAAGAAGACCTAAATGAAAGATCTCTGTGAGTGAGATCCCAGTAGAAAGAACGGGGCCATCAAGGAAGGAGGTACCTTTCTCTGAAGAGAGGAGAGAACTTCCAGTTTGACTATGACCCTGTTGGAATAAGATCAAAGTTGGTGAACTCAAAAGGCTTCTATAGCCTTGCCAACTCATGACTAGAGCCTAGGGAGATTCCTGACGCCATAAACAAGAGTGTCAAATTGTTAAGTCAACAACAGGAGTCACTGTGTACTTACTTCTCATGTGGGATCTGTCCTTAATGTTAATGTGTTGTCCAATGTGAATTAATGCTATAACTAGTACTGAAACAGTATTTTACACTTTGTGTTTCTGTGTGGGTGCAAACTGATGAAATCTTTACTTAATATATACTAAATTGATCTTCTGTATATAAAGAGAATTGAAAATGAATCTTGATGTGAATGGAATGGGAGAGAGAGTGGGAGATGGGAGGGGTGCAATTGGGAGGGAATTTATGGGGGGGGAAGCCATTGTAATCCATCAACTGTACTTTGGAAATTTATATTTTCTAAATAAAAGTTAACAATCATAAAAAATAAATGGAAATTCATGAATGAAAAATTAGGAATTGATAATGAACTTTCTTGACCATGAGCTTCTTCTAGATGCCAGAAAAAGTTTGAACCGTGCATTCTACATTCTCCTACTGTGTTTTGTCTAAATGAAACTTTGTGAATGGCCGCCACCCATTGTGTAGATTCTTTTACTTGCAATTTCACTTGAGAAGACCAAGTCTTGAAGGCTGCATGGCTCTAACAGGTTGGCTTCTGGGGTACTTTTGCTTTTTTTTTTTTGTACTGCCCTTTGAAGTTGGCCTAGATAACATTCACCTCTGAGCAATAAAGACAATGTGCTTCCCACTGAAATTTGTCTGCCACTCACACAGCAGCTGGACTTGGACTTTCTGGAAAGCCCTCAGTTCAGAAACAAAACAAAGGTTGTGATAGCTTTCTATATACTTGGCTGCATCATATTCAGCTGACTCTTGAGGTTCAAGTTCATCTCAAACTCCAGAAGAGCCTGACAGATGCTGGATTAGATCTCATCTGGCTTCTTGCCATTGGGCTTCACAAGCTTGAGCTGGAACTGAACATGGCTTTCTCCTTGTTGAGCACAATCTTAGGAAGTGCCATGGCGTGTTATGCCTCATCAAAACCCTCCCCTTACTTCAAGGTTTGGAGTCATGGTTCTCAAAGGATGTTTATTAATCCTTGGTGGGGGGAATCCCCAAGACTCTCTCACAAGACCTGGAAATAAAAAGGATTTTAATAACATTTATAAAATTATTATATTATCTTTATATTTTATAAATTTATAAGTATTTATGGATTTATGAAATTAAGAATATAATATTGTAGCAATATTTTTATAATACAGCACTTCTGCTACATGCTGATAGTGTTTAGAGAAACAGCAACTGTGAAGTTGGATTATTAGCTGAACTACCCTTTCTTATTCACGGACCAGAATTTTTATTTAAAAAAAAATCAAAAGAGGCTGGTGTTATGGCAAAGTGGGTTAAGTGGCTCTGTGCGGCACCGGCATCCCATACGGGCACCAATTCAGTTCCTGGCTGCTCCACTTCCAAACCAGCTCCCTTCTGCTGTGCCTGGGAAAACAGTGGAAGGTGACCCAAGTGCTTGGGGCCCTGCCACCCACAAGAGACCTAGATGAAGCTCCTGGTTCCTGGCTTTGGTCTGGTCCAGCCCTGGCCATTGTGGCCATTTAGGAGTAAACCACCAGATGGAAGATCTGTCTCTCTCAATCTGTCTCTCTTTCTCTGTAACTTTTCCTTTCAATTGAGTAAATAAACCTGAAAAAAAAGTCAATGGACAAGCAATGCCATTATGAACATTATGATGGTTAATATTACGTGTCAACTTAATTGGGCTAAGGATTGCTCAGAAAGCTGGTAAAACACTATTTCAGGGTGTGTCTAAGTGGGTTTCCAAAAGAGATTAGCATTTGAATGAAGGTCTACCCTCACCAAGGTGAGTGGGCATTGTCCAATTATGTTGGGGGTACAAATAGAACAAAAAGATGGAGCAAGAGCAGATGTTTTCTTAAGCTGAAAACTCTGTCTTCTCTCGCCCTTGGGGGACCAGCACTCCTGTTCCTCTAGCCTGCAGGGTCATATGAGAACTTAGACTATTGGCCTCCCAGCTCTTAGGCTTCAAGACTTGGATTGGAACAATACCACCAGCTTACAGATGACAGCCTGTGAGATTTATAAGTCTCCATAATTGTGTGAGCCTATCGTTACTAGGACATTTCTTTCTATGTCTATATATATCCTACTGGTTCTGTTTCTTGGAAAACCCTGACTAATACAAATATTCTTGAAGTGAAACAATAGCTGATTTATTCAGGGTAGATTCCTAGAAATGGGATTACTGGATCAACAAGAATTACAAAATGTAGTTTGATTAATTTAAATTTATGTCATTTGAAGAATTATATGTTTGCATTTTGGCCAAGCAACAGTGATAGCATGGAAAGTTCGGGGACAAGTAAAGCTTTCCACTGTGTAGTGAGGCTCTACACATGCAGGAGAAAGATAAAGCTTTGTTGTCTGAATGCGCACGACGCTCCTGACCCTGACACTCTTCCACCCTCCCCAACTCCAGCTCTTGCATGCTGAGAGGTGTCTTCTGCAGACGGGGATCCAAGGGGCTTTATCGCTCAAGGACCATAGTATAAGGCACAGAAACAAAGTGTGGCTAATTCAACGGAAAGAAATGTATTAAAATATGGAGGCATTTAGGGCAGGCATTTGGTACAGTGGTTTAGACACTGCTTGGGGTTCCTGAATCCCATATTAGAGTCCTGGCTCCGTTTCCAGTTCCAGCTTCCTGCCAGTGTGCACCCTGGAAGGCAGCAGGTGATGGGTTAGGTACCGGTGGACTTGGGGACTTTGGTCCCTGCCATGTATGTGGGGGAAATGGATGGAATTCCGGGCTTCTGGATTTTGCTTGGTCCAACCTAGCCCTGTTGTAAGCAGGCACTTGGGGAGTGAACCAGCGCATGAAAATCTCTTTGTCTCTTTTTCTCTGCCTTTTACATAAAATGAAAATAAATAAAAATTATAAATAAATAAAAGAATGAAAATCAAGACACCTGGATAAAACCTGAGCCTTTCCAAGGGTATTCTTCTGACAAAGAGGGTTACACATGCAAGCAACGTGCATTCTGGAGTTTTATTTCTGGGCATATTAATCTTCTCCTTGCCTTTATACTGTTTCACTACTTCATACTCTTTAAAAAGAAAATCATTTTTAAAGTTGAGGAATTGCTGGTGTGAGTTTATAAATAGGAGACAGGGATTTGGATAAGTAGCTGATGCTGACTGATTGTGATTTTCCAAATCTGATTTCCATTATTAGGGAAGGGGGAGGTGGCAAGAGATGATGTCATCCATTGGAACCACTGAGGAATGAGGACAGTTGAGGCGCTGCCTTGCTCCATGCCTGCTTTTGCCAAGTGTTGAAGTGGAATTGTAGAGATGGATGGCTTGGGAGGATTGCTGGCAAGGCACTGGGATTTAGAGCCTGTTTTCCAGAACCCTTTAAAGCCACCAGGTCTCCAGCCTCATCTGAGTCAGTTCTTTCCCCTTCCTAAATAGATCCCTCCTCGCTTCTGAATATCACACAGTTACAGTTCATTCACACGTCTGAGCTGCCAGATGCTAACTTGCAGCAGTGCTCAAAGTAAAAAAGCAGGGAAGTGAAAAACACAAGTCTCCTTTGGCTCACTACAACGCCCACTGCATCTTATGCAGCAGAACTGTTTAGGACTGAGAGCAGCTTGCCTGAAACTGACATGTCTCCAACCCCATACAGAGGTGACATTTTCGCACGGTGTGCCATTCTCTCCCTCACTTCTCTGCAGATATGAACTGATCTGTCTTCTTCCAGACTCTTCACCGAATTGGTTGCTCCTTGCCAGCAAACCCGGCTACTTTTTAAGCACTGCAGGACCCATTCTCTTAACCAATGTTGTAGTATTTGAATTGCTGCCCATGACACTGCTCCTGGGAGCTGGCAGAGGAGTCGTGTCCCTTTTGGCTGATGAAGATGTAGATGTTCAGAGCTCAAAGTTAAAATCTAACAAGTGACAAAGTTGGCCAAGGTCTTCTAGGTCCCTTCCAGCCCTAATTTGTTTGTGTTTCCCAAAGGTTCTAGCACAGAGGCCCAGCCATGGAGATCACGTCGTAAGCATTAATAACTGAGTGTGTTGACAGGGCTGGATAACAATGGCAATCTTTTCTAACTGCTGACCATGAGACAGGCACCCACAATGTATGAGCTCGGTCAGTTCTCATAGCAATGTCATGATCAAGTTAATATTATCACCCCCACTTTAGAAATGGGGAAACTGAGGCACAGAGGGATTGAGTCATTTTCCCAAGGTTGCAGTTAGAGGAAGAGCTTCAAGATCAACCATGGCTGTCTCATTCCAAAACCTTTCACAGAATAATAAGGACAACAACAATAGTAAAATTGTAAGCATATCGCATGGCAGGTACTATGGGAAGGGTTTTATGTGAAATCAATTTTTTTTAAGGCTTGATGGTAAAATTTAATCACAAGGCTACAGAGTGGTTAAAATTTTCACCAAATTCTTGTCTCCCCCGCCCCAAAGAAACCATTTATTTAATGAGTACAAATCTCGTAAGTACAACTTAAGGAATATAGTGATTCTTCCCACCATACCCGCCCTCCCATCCCCACATCCTCTTCCACCTCCTGCTGTGTAGTATTCCACAGAGTACATATCCCGTAGTTTCTTTTTTGTTTTAAAAGATATATTTTATTTATTTGAAAGAGTTACAGAGAGAGGTTGAGACAAAGAGAGAGAGAGAGGGGTCTTCCATCCGCTGGTTCACTCCCCAGATGACTACAAATGCCGGAGCTATGCCAATCTGAAGCCAGGAGCCAGGAGCTTCCTCTGGGTCTCCCACGTGGGTGCAAGGGCCCAAGGACTTGGGCCATCTTCTGTTGCTATCCCAGGCCATAGCAGAGAGCTGGATCGGAAGAGGAGCAGCCAGGACTAGAACCTGTGCCTATATGGGATGCTAGTGCTTCAGGCCAGGGCTTTAACTTGCTGTGCCACAGTGCCAGCCACCCCATAATTTCTTTATTCAGTCTTCAATTGACAGGCATTTATGTTGATTCTATGTCTTAGCTATTGTGAATTGAGCTACAATAAACATGGTGGTGCAGATAGCTCTATTAGTTGCTGATTTCATTTCCTGTGGGTAAATTCCCAGGAGCTGGATGGCTGGGTCACATGGTAGGTCTATACTCCAATTTCTGAGGTATCTCCAAACTGATTCCCATAGTGGTTTTACCAGTTTACATTCCCACTAACAGTGGCCTAGGGTACCTTTTTCCCCACATTCTCGCCAGCATTTGTTGTTTGTTGATTTCTGTATGGAAGCCGTTCTAACTAGGGTAAGGTGAAACCTCATTGTGGTTTTGATTTGCATTTCCCTGATGGCTAATGATCCTGAGCATTTTTTCATGTGTCTGTTGGCCATTTGGATTTCCTCTTTTGAAAAATGTCTGTTTAAGTCCTTGGTCCATTTCTTTTTTCTTTTTCTTTTTTTTAATAAGATTTTTATTTATTTATTTGAAAGTCATAGTTACACAGAGAGAGGAGAGGCAGAGAGAGAGGGAGAGGTCTTCCATCTGCTGGTTAACTCCCCAATTGGCTGCAACGGCCAGAGCTGAGCTGATCCAAAGCCAGGAGCCAGGAGCTTCTTCCTGGTCTCCCACGTGGGTACAGGGGACTAAGGACTTGGGCCATCTTCCACTGCTTTCCCAGGCCATAGCAGAGAGCTGGATAGGAAGAGGAGCACCCGGGTCTCAAATAGGCGTGTATATGGGATTCTGGCGCTTCAGGCCAGGATGTTAACCAGCTGCGCCACAGCACCAGCCCCATGGCCCATTTCTTTACGGGGTTGTTTGTTTTGATGTTGTGGAGTTTCTTGATCTCTTTATAAATTCTGGTTATTAATCCTTTATCAGTTGCATTGTTTGTAAAAATTTCTCCCATTCTGTCAGTCACCTCTTCATTTTCCAGAGTTTCTTTTGCAGTACAGAAGCTTCTCAATTTGATGTAATCCCATTTGTTGATTTTGGCTTTGATTGCTTGTGCCTCTGAGGTCTGCTCCAAGAATTCTTTGCCTGTGCTAATGTCTTGCAGGGTTTCCCCCAGCGTTCTCTAATAAATTGATGGTGTTGGGACATAGATTTAGATATTTAATCCATGTTGAGTGGATTTTTGTGTAAGGTGTAAGGTAGGGGTCTTGCTTCATACTTCTGCATGTGGAAATGCAGTTTTCCCAGCACCATTTGTTGAAGAGACTGTCCCTGCTCCAGGGATTGGTTTTAGCTCCTTGGTCAATGATAAGTTGGTTGTAGATGTTTGGATCGGTTTTTGGTGTTTTGATTCTCTTCCATGGTCTATCTATCTATTTTTGTACCAGGATATTTTGATTATAACTGCCCTGTAGTATGTCTTGAAGTTTGGTATTGTGATGCCTCTGGCTTTGTTTTTGTTGTGTAAGATTGCTTTAGCTATTCAAGGTCTCCTGTATTTCCATATGAATTTCAGCATCATTTTCTCTAGATCTGAGAAGAATCAACTCTTATAATTTTTATAACAATATGAGGAATGTACTAAAGCAAGTCTGCATTTTACAAAGGAAACTGAGGCAGATGTTAAGGAAGCTGCTGTTGGTAATGCTATAGGAAAAATTAGGCATGTTTTAACAGTCAGTTCATCAGAGACAAAAGTTGATGCAAGGAAATAGGTTTATTCAAGTGACCATCAAACTTGGGGTGAGTGGGAAGCAGATATCTTCAGACTCAAAATGATTTTTCCCACTTTGGTAGTTACCAAGAGTATTTTTAAAGGATTGATAGGGGTTAGGGGAAGTTAGAGAAAATGCTGGGCTCAGTTGAGTGTCAGATTTCCAAGGTCAGCTTGTAACAGGTTGATTGGTGGTCCCTTTGACTCAAGCCTTCACTTTTTACAGTGAATGGTTATCTTTCCTGTTTAGCTTTTATGATTCTGGTCACTTCCCTGGAATTCTTAAGCAAGCATTATTTGTTGGTTTAAACATAATTCTCATTAGTCACAAGATCAGCAATTAGCTCGTGTTAATCAGAATGTGAAAAGGGAAGGGAAGGTATATTCATTACAGTTGTGGTTACACAGCTTATAATTGGCAGAGCTGGGATTTGAACCCAGCTTCCAAAATATATGTTCATAACCACAAGATGTTTAGGGAGTACTTTAGCTACAGACCAAGCCACATGTCCCCACCCCTGGCAGGGAAGGAGAACGCAGCTTCCTGGCAGGAGTGCTTTAATTCAGGACCTTTGGTCCATCTGTGGTTCTGAGTCATGCTCTTAGCACCTGCATGGGCAGTTCCCTTCCACTGACACACAGCTGGTTGTCAAAGATGGCCTAAAGGATGTAAGTCACCTCCTGCATATTTCCACGAAAGAAAGAAAAGAGGGGAAGAGTTAGTGGTCTGCAATGCAGAATCCTAGTGTGATGACCAGAACTGAACACGCCATCTTTCAATGTGTGTCATTTGGCACGTGGGCCATTCTGACCTAAGGTCCATGAAGAACCAACAGACCTAGGAAGGCTCTAAAAACAGGACATGTCATCCTTTTGGAAAGAGAATTTAAATTCATGGGAGAAATTTCCATGTAAAAGGTGTCTCCCACTTCACTTCCCAACTTTCAGCAATGGAGAAGGTACCAATATTAATATGCATAGCAAATCTTACTAAACAACTCTGGTTTACTCTATTTTTCTAGTTACTTTCCCATAACTTGCCTCTCCTCTCCAGAAGCCCCAAGCATCTTTTTTCCTTGTTTAGCTTAAAATGACACACAAGCCCAAGTTTTAGCTACTGTTATGTTTTTCACTCTAGTATACTTGAAAAGAAAAGAGGTTTACTCAGTTCACAGATCTTCAGGTTCAAGGGCATGGTGCTGGTATCAGTTCTGCCATTGCAGATAGCAAGAAAGTGGTGGGAGTCCTGGGAGAGGGAGACATCAAATGGCGAAACAGACGCCCAGAGTTGGGGGAGGGCCAGTCTTGCTCCTTCTGTAACATCCCTCTTTTTTTTTAAAAAAAAAAAAAAAAGATTTATTTTATTTATTTGAAAGACAGAGTTACAGAGAGAGGTAGAGGCAGAGAGAGAGGTCTTCCATCAGCTGGTTCACTCCCCAAATGGCCACAACGGCTGGAACTGTGCCGATCTGAAGCCAGGAGCCAGGAGATTCCTCTAGGTCTCCCACGTGGATGCAGGGGCCCAAGGACTTGGCCTATCTTCTACTGCTTTCCCAGGCCATAGCAGAGAGCTAGATCAGAAGAGGAACAGCCGGGACTAGAACCAGAGCCCAAATGGGATGCCGGTGCTTCAGGCCAGGGCTTTAACCCACTGCACCACAGTGCTGGCCCCCAACATCCCTCTTTTGAGAACTAGGGTCCTAGAAAAACTACGTTACTTCCTCCTGAGGCCACACCCTCAATGAACTAAGGACCTCCCACCAGGCCCCACCACCTCCCAACATTCGCCACATTGGGACCAAGCTATCAACACATGAACCCTTGAGGGACAACCTGTATTCAAACTGTAACTCTACCCTTTGGACTGCTTATCACTGGGAGCTCCCATGTAGATGCATGAGGCATAGGTTAATAAAGTCCTGTTTGTCCTTCTCTTGTTGACCTGTTTTTGCTATTCCAATTTATAGAGTCCCAACTGATGATTCCAAGATGGAGCTATGCTCTGAATGTTCTTTGATCCATCCAACAACTCATGATGAACTCATGATGATCCCCAGTGTGTCAGTGTTGGCAGGTGGACCTCGTGGGAGGTATTGGGCTAGGAGGCAGAGTTCTTTTGAGTGCATTCCTGCCTTTCTCTTGTGAGTGCGTGCTCACTTTCATGGAACTGGATTGATTGCCCCTAGAGCACTGTGTTACCAAGTGAGGCTGCCTGTTGTGTTTTCTCTCTTTGGCACATGCTTGCTTATCTCATCTACTTTTCGCCATATGATAAACCAGCCAAAGGGCCTCATCAGGAGCTCAGCAGAATCAGCACTGTGTTCTCGAGCTTCCCAGCCTCTAGAGCTGTGAGCCTAAATAAGCTTCTGTTCTATCCCATCCAGTCTCAGGGATTCTGTCTTAGTGGTAGAAACCAGGCTCGGATAGATGTGTAGAGGAAAACTCTCCTCCTCCACCCCACATTGCAGAGAGTGCAGGTCCTTGGAGTCTGAGTACCTAAAATGTGCAGGAACTGGTGCATTCTGAGTTCTCTGGGAAGCATCCCATAAGCATCGCACTCCTTGGCAACCACAGAAGTGGATGAGTAACTTGGTTAGGCCAAGCTGAGGCCTCGCCAGGTATTTTCCTGGCTGGGGATGATGGAAAAAAGACTCATTTTTGCTTCTTGGTGCACAGAGCTATTGGCAATGGCCTAGCCTCATGCTCCCTGGCAAATGGGTAGAGAAGAAGGATGCTGGCAGCAAAGAAGGGTGATAGAGATTCCTGGAGAATTTGGGGAGCCAGGCTCTATTCACCCTCAGGTGCTTCCTTGTCCTTTTTGGTGGCATCCCACAGTAACTCACTCTTTCTTTGACTTCTATGGAGTTGAGTTAACTTTTGCAACCCACTAAAAGTCATTGAAGAAAACTCAGCCACTTAGTCTTTGAAAAGGTTCTGTGGCTTCAAATTCTGTGGATCTTTTAATGCATACACCAGCTGCATGGCATGCACTGACTGTGGGGACAGCTTTGTAGTGACATTCTAGGCGCCTCATGCTTAAGCAAGGTCATCATCAGCTGCCTCCTGGATGCATTAGCAGCAAATTCAATCAGAAGCGCAGAGTAGCATTGCACTATGGGATGAGAGTGTTCCAAGCGGCAGCTTATCTGGTTGCACCACATAATGCCTGTCCAGGTATCAGCTTTATTTTTTAAAGATTTATTTTATAAAAAAGAAGAAAAAGATTTATTATTTGAAAGGCAGAGTAACAGAGACAGAGAGAGAGCAGAAAGACTGAGAGAGAGGTCTTCCACTTGCTTGTTCACTCCCCAAATGGCTGCAATGATCTAGGCCAGGCCAAGTGGAAGCCAGGAGCCAGGAGTTTCTTCTGGGTCTCCCACATAGGTGCAGGGGACCAAGTACTTGCGCCATCTTCCACTGCTTTCCCAGGCACATTAGCAAGGAGTTAGATCAGAATCGGATCAGCCAGGATTCAAACTGGTGCCCATATGGGTTTCTGGCATTGCTGATAGTGGCTTTACTGACTACACTACAATGTACCCCTTCTCCCACCACCAACTTAATTCCAATTTTCTGCAAACTTTTTGCAGTACTGTCATGTGCTGTATGTTGGAGAGAAAGATCTTTCAGGCATGTCTATATCCAGAGTATTAGTTTGTCACCCAAAGAAAATGCCAAACTATAGGATACATAGAGTCCTGTCCAGCTGTAGTAACCCTGCCCCAGCACCCCTGCCCAATCCTACGTTTGAGTGAGTGAGGTCTATCCATGAGTACATTAGTAATATCCTTCCCTTCTCATCCCCCAGAATCCCTAGGCTACCACTGCCTACAGCATTAGAACCATTGCCTTGTTGAGATTTTCTCACTCTTCCTATTTTAGAAAAAAAAGAAGTGAATAATTTGATGCACACCATGATACTCATGTGTGTGCATTGTATACACAGGTTCATTCTCACTTAACCAAAATGCTTGAGAGCAAAAGTGTTTTGGATTTCATTTTTTTATTTGGAATATTTGCACATACATATTGAGATAGCTTGGGGATGGGACCAAATTTTAAATACAAAATCCACCACTTATGTTTCATATGTACTTTGTACACACAAGCTAAAGATAATTTTATACAGGACTTTTGGTGCACATGCATTTTGATGGTGACAATGCAGGAGAACAGGTGTGGAATTTTCCACTTGTGGTGTCATATTGGTGTAGTGTCATTGTTGGTAAAAAGTTTTGGATTGTGGGGCATCTTGGATTTTAGATTTTCAGACTGGGGGTACTTAACTGGTATTGACCTGCTTGATTCTGCCATTAGCCAACTTTTGGTTACTATAATGAAGTACCTGACACAACTAAATTTTTATTAAAGAGAAAGGGATTATTTAACTTAATTTTTGGAAGTTCAAGTCCAGGAGCAGATGGCCCCATTGGTTTAGCCTCTGTGAGCGTAATGGATGGCAGTGATGGAATGTGTGCAAGGGAAGACTGACGTGGTGAGCCAGGAGGCACAGAGAAAGACTGAGCCCAGACTTGGGCTTTCATATCAACCCTCTTAAGAGAACTACCTTCTGACACACCTCCAGTGACCTAAGGGCCTCTGAATAGGTCATACCTCTCAAACACAATAATTAAATTAAGTAGCCACCCTCTAGATACCATTAACTTATGATTTTGGAGTTTAATGTTCTGCATAAGTTTTGGAGGCAAATCATATTCAAACCTTAGCAATTTTCCCAATAATCTTAAGAAGAAGGTACCTCCATCACTCCCATATCCAACTGAGGAAGCAAGAGCAGGGAGATTAAGTAACTGGTTTAATGGAGGAAGTGGCAAACCTGTGTCCCCAACCCAGAAAGCCTACTGTCCATCACCATAATAAATATACACGGACATGTTGACATTCCTTTGGAAGACAGCTATGTGTTTTGTATACATTTTCTTGCCATTGGAATTATCTCACAGTGACATTTTTAAGGCAATGATGTAGTCATAAAGAGAAATCTAGAACAGGACTAATGTGCATACCACTGGTTCTTACGACGTGGGAGTGGACAGGGAGAATAAACCCATTCTGAGTTACAATTCAGCATGCCAGCAGCAGTGTTTTCTGTTCCTGCCATGTGGTATTAAATGTGACCTCCACTGTTTACTCCCGCTGCTATAGGGGAAGAGGTTTTGATTCCATGTGTGGCTTAGAGGGACAGGTCCAAGAAGCAAGGGAAGGGTCGGGTCAGAGAATCACGAGTATGACAAGGATTCAATTCTGGTGGGAAAAAAATGTGTGCTCCTACTTTGGGGTCTGTTTACATTTAGTTTCTGTTTATTTTTTGCAACTTCTAAGGCCAATCACTTTATTCAATATACATAGAAGCTTTTATTTTTAGCTAACAGAACAAAATTTTTTTTTCAGAGTTAGACAGAGAGAGACAGAGAGTAAGGTCTTTCTTCCGTTGGTTCACACCTCAAATGGCCGCTAGGGCCAGTGCACTGCGCTGATCCAAAGCCAGGAGCCAGGTGCTTCCTCCTGGTCTCCCTTGTGGATGCAGGGCCCAAGCACTTGGGCAATTCTCCACTGCACTCCTGGGCCACAGCAGAGAGCTGGACTGGAAGAGAAGCAACTGGGACAGAATCCGGCGCCCCAACCAGAACTGGAACCCGGGATGCCAGCACCGCAGGCAGAGGATTAGCCTAGTGAGCCAAGGCACTGGCCTGGAACAAGGTTTTTATCCCACCTCATTTAAGTAGAATTAATCTGCATTGTGGAACATTCCAGAAGGCATGGTCATGCCATTCTCCTTTCTACTCTTTGGGTCTCTGAAACAGTGTCAGGCCTCTATTGCATTAACCTTGCCACTCTTGTTCTCACTTTCAGCAACTGCCCCTCTCCAATTCATCTGTTGAGCTCTTTGTTGCTCACGTCTGTCTAAAAACATGAATATAATCTAATCATCTTCCCTAATACTTCAAACTGTGTTGTCTTGCTTGATCTGGGGAACAATGTGGAAATCTTTCTGCCACATAGGTCATGTTCTGTATGTCTTAGATCTCTTATCTCCTGCCACTGAAAATCCTGGTATTCCCTAAAATGACTATCAAATGCTTCCCCCAGTGTTAGCTTTGGGATCCGCAGGAGGAATGGCCTATACTTCCGGGAATGGATCAGACCCGCCTCAACCTTTAACCCCCATGCCCTGAATCTTTAAAGGAGCTCTCCCAATCCCTGACGTGTGACTTCCCCAGGCCCTGCTCTGTTTCTCTGTTGGGACCAGGGAATTTCTGACTTCCCCAGCCCCCGCTCTGTTTCTCTGTTGGGACCGGGGAACCTCGTCCGGCAGCGGAATCCCAATAAAAGCCTGTGAATTAATTGATTTATCTGCCTGGGAAGATCTGTTACACACCGGACACCTTGCACCCAGGAGACAGACTCTCTCCCTAATGACTAATCAGTGTCCCTCTCCCTTCTCCTTCCTGGGGTCTTCACTGCTCCCCAGTGCAGGACCAGCAGTCTGCATGCCCCAGGACCTGCTGGAGACCACATTGAATTCTTTGAACTGCAATTCCAATTTGTTCCAAGTTTTTTTTTTGAGCAACTTAACCTAGATCTATGATTCAGAGAACCTTTTTCTTCATTGCTTTGCTCCTGATGCTGAGTCAGGATTTCCTTCCTCTCCTCTGTAGATGCTGTTACAGAAATGGCAGTCCACATTGTAGTGAGTGTAGCTGGACATGTTACAATGTGATTGATGGTTCTCAGACAATTTTAAGTTCTTTTGAGGCATTTAATGATGACCAGTGGATGCAAGTTCAAGTTGAGGGTAGGCTGATTTTTTTCCCTGGAACTGAGAGCTAAAATCTACTGAGATTTATTTATTTGTTTGTTTATTTATTTATTTATTTATTTTAATGAACAAAAACCCCAACACAAATAAAAAACCAAAAGGTTGTAATTTCTAAATGTCATCCTCTTTTCCTGAGAAAAGATAAGACATACTATAATTCAAGAGTTTACTGTGTTTTGTTTTGCTGGGGCTAATTCACCCACAGATTTTGTGAGGAAGAGTTGCAGACTGGTGGCTCCTCACACAAGGCACCAAAATGTTAGAAAAAGAGGCTCAGAATGGAGAGGAGGCAATGTATGAATTCACAGCCAGACTGAAATTATTCAGAGAAAGTAAAGCTGTAGAGGTGGGTGACCAACTGCCCATGTGCACACTGATGGAACATGTGGCAGAAAGCCCGGACTCCGGGCCTTTTTAAGGAGGGTTAGGGCTGGAGGTAGGGGTAGGGGGCAACAGGAGGAGGAGAATTCCTGGAACTGGGTGGGGTCTTGAAACCTGGAGAAGAATGCAGGGTGGGGTATGAAGGCAAAGACCCAGTTGAGATTCAAAGGCAAAGAATGCATTCCAACGTTTATCTCTCTTTTGGGCAATGAGCGAGAATGGCTGAGGCTTATGTCCTTGTCCCATCAGATTTCCTAACATTCATCAAAATTTGCTAGGTAATTTTCATACTATCCCCACAAACCTTACTTTGGCTTTAAAAATAATTGTATTTCACATTTCTGTCTTGTAAGAGTTGCTTTGTAAAATTGCATTTTTAAGAGTCATGATGACAAAAGCTAGTGCAAATGCTATTGTTCTAGGAAAGAATCAAAGGAAGAAAAATACCTAGTTCAGAAGATTTCTGATTATGTTGTGAGGGTAAAGATTAAATGGCATCATTTGAATGTTTCACATGAGTCACTTATATAACTAACTTAAAAACTTATTTCCGTTGCAGAAAAAAAAGAAAGATACCAGCTCCAACCCTTCCAAAACAAAATAATAAAGACATAAATGTTAGTAAAATGGCGCCATCTTATCTGGGGCACCATCTGAAGCCCTGGATGTCGTCTTAGGCTCTGGCCCCATTGCCATCTTGTACAATAAGCTTCAATCTAGACTGGCTTACTAGAAGTCAGGTGACCAAATGGCCCAACCACAGGGGTCCTCTCCATCCCCATCCTAATGGGATTCAGGGCTCCCACTTCCGTACCTCTGCAAAGCTAGCCAAGGCCAGTTCTCCCAGTACAGGCTGCTCTTATCTTGTGCACGGGGAGGCAGCCTGTCGGGTTTCCCCCACGCAACAATAAACCTCCGTTACTCTGGGGTTTGGTGTGCTTTGTGGTGGCCTTTCAATAAACAGAAACCGGAGGAGGAGAAAGCACTGCTCCTTTCCTCTTGCCAGTGAAAGCAACAGCACGACTCCCAGTTTTTATTCTAACAGTGGAGTCACAGTTAAACTCCCTGGTGATTTGACACTGTATTAATTTTTCATGGGAAGTGTTCTGCACCCACTAGATAGGGCCCACCAGACTTAACAAATTACAAAACCAACTTTGACTTTTTTTAAAAAAATATTTACTTGAAAGGCGGAGTTACACACACACACAGAGAGAGAGAGAGGAGACACAGAGAGAACAATCTTCCATCTGCTGATTCACTTCCCAAACGGCCGCAATGGCCAGGGCTGAGCCAGGCTGAAGCCAGGAGCTTCACCTTGGTCTCCCACTTGGGCGCAGGGGCCCAAGGACTTGGACCATCTTCCGCTGCTTTGCTCAGGCACATTAGCAGGGAGTTAGATCACAAGTGGTGTGAGGAGTCAGGTTGATTCTGGTAAAAATGAGGAAAGGGGCATCTCTTTGAGATGGTATAAAATGCAAGACAGAAGTGCCTTTCCTACTCCTTGGGAGCTTCCAATTTTATCATGAGAATAGTAAGGGAGTGGTGATTCCACCTTTTAGAGTTCCCAGTTTTCTGCTAACCAAGGGCCGAGGATATGCTTGTGACTTTCCAGAGAATGCAGGACAGCCCATTTGGGTACCAGCCAGAAACATCAAGCCTGCAACTGACAGTCAGCCAGAACCAGCTGAACAAGACTGAGAGTCGCCTTGTTAGCATATGCACCTGCTACCGATTGTCAAGCTGCTGCCCTATCATCCTGCTCTGAGGAACTGCCCACAGCCACATCCGCTACTGTGTTATACCCACTAGCTCTGGTCAGCCACTTGAATGGCCCAGAGCCTACGTTTGGTCACGCCATTCCTGACTACTAGTGTTCCTCATTCCTACCCCCACCTGAGCAAGCACTCCTGTGGTCTCCCGTTTTGAGGGCTTGTTAGTCAGTGACAGGTAAGATCCCCTGGGGGACAACCTAAGGCAGGCACAGCCCCATACAGAAACCACATGGAAATGGTGTCAACAATGGTATGGCCAAGAATCATGCCTCCTGTTGCTCAAAAATAAACGAAAAGGGGGAGATGTGGTGGAATGAGAAGGCCATGCCAAGATGGCCGCTGGCAACAGAGCCTGCTTGGCAACAGGCTGTGATTGGATGGCTTCGGAAACCACATGGCAAAGGAGCCTGCCTGGCAAAAGGCTGTGATTGGCTAGGGCATAAACTGCCCCTTGACCAGATTGGCTGCCTCAGCTATATAAGCTGCTGTACCAACTGAAATAAATGAGTCTGCAGGCTGCTCACCTCTGGCCTGCTTTCACCTGACTCCTGGGGTCTGTGTGGTGACTTTGTACCTCTTGCCCTCACCGCTCTCCTTCTCTCAGAATGAATTCACAGCAACACCAATTTATTGTGAAAACAGTAGTTACCTATCCCACTCTTCTGATGGCTTCTTTTGTCTTTGTCATGAGCAAGGTAGACAGGACAGGCAAGATTACAAATCTAGCCTTTTGATGGGTTTTGTCCTTGCCTTTTAAGTGATTGTTAGCTGTTACTCTGTTTTTTTTTTTTTTTCTTTTTCCTAAAAGTGTTTGAAAGACTCAGACCCTCTTAGTTCACTGGGTTTGCCTCTATTGGAACCCCACTCTAGGCCACTTCGGTGGGCAGTTTCTGATTTCAATAAAGCTTGCTTTTTTCTCTTCCTTGTCCCCTTGGAAACTATTCTTTCATGCGAGCAAAGAACCGAGGTTCTTCCATCTGCTGTTTCACTCCCCAAATGGCTGAAAAGGCCAGGAATGGGCCAAGACTGAGCCAGAAGCTAGGAACTCCATCCAGGTTTCCTATGTAGGTAGCAGGGGCCCAGGCATTTGGGTCATCCTCCACTGCTTTCACAGGCACAGTAGTAGGGAGCAGGATTTGAAGCAGAGCATTCAGGACTCAGACTGGCACCCGAAAATGGGATGCTGATGTGAGCAGCTTAACGCTCGGTCACTATTTAAAAAAAAAAAAAAAAACCTCGTTTTAGGAATAATAATAAAAATTTCATTATGTATCTCCTTTTTTCTTTTTTATTTGAGTGTTCCTCCGTAAGAATGGGTAGCATACATGACATTGGTGTTTTGTATCTTGACTAAGCAAAAATCTATGAGACTCTTCCCTTTTAATTGAATACATTAATCTCCTTTCTGTTACTTTAACTAAAATAGAGAGGAATTTCTTGAGAAAGTAAAGGTTTATTTCATCTTACAGTTTGAGGTTACAGAATCAGGTGGTTCCATAGACTGGTAGAGGCTGTTACAGTGCAGAGGCAGGATCACATGGTGAGCCAGAAAGCAGAGAACACCTAGACTGAACTTGACCTGAAATCCTCAAACTTCTCAGAAGACCCACCCTCCGAGGGCATGCCCTGCAATGGTTCAAAGACCTCCCCCAGGCCCACCTCTCAGACAGTACCATGAGATGAAGTTTTCACCCTTTATCAATCAGCCATTAGCATTCAGACATCAGCACTGAAACAGCTGCATGGGCTATAAGGAGACAAATCCAGCTGAACCCCTAACATCCACCGTGCATGTTGGAAGGTGCAGGCCAGTGCTTGAACCCTTGAGCTAAAACCCACCACCTCCTAGCACATGTCCCCAGGGCCCTTTTCCTGGGGTCCTCCCTCATTGAATCTCTCCATGACCACCTCCTGTCTGCTCCCTCTCCAACAGAATGTTCCCTGGGTTCCTATAGCACTTTTTAAAAAATCTCTCTTATTATACCTAGTACATGCTTTTGTGATTTACTATTATTCACTGCCCCAGGCTAGTCAGCCAGGAATCTGGGGCCATTGGACCTGTTTCTATGTGCCTCCATCACTAGACTGTGAATCCTCAGAATCCGCCTATTCATCCCTTTCTCTGCATCACCACCAGCACATTGGTGCCTCTGTAAGTGTTTAATGATGAGTAAATGGTTGAGTGACTAGGAAAAACATCCTCTAAGATCAAGCTCACTAAAATGGGCTGACTTTATCTAGATCAATCAATATCAGATCATTGCGTTAGTAGCTATGATGAGCAAACAGAGAATAGAGTGGATCCTATTGGATGTGTATTGGCTAATTTCAAGTCCCATTGAATTTTTTTTAAGATTTATTTGTCTATTTGAGAGGCAGAGTTATAGACACAGAGAGGGAGAGACAGAGAGGTCTTCCGTTGCTGGTTCACTCCCTAAATGGCTGCAACTGCTGGAATTGGGCCAATCCAAAGCCAGGAGTAAGGAGTTTCTCCCAGGTCAAGCACTTAGGCCATCTTCCACTGCCTTCCCAGGCCAATAGCAGAGAGCTGGATTGGAAGAGGAGCAGCTAAACACGAACCAGCGTTAATATGGGATACTGGAGCAGGAGGCATAGGCTTAACCTACGCCAAAGTGCCAGCCCTGTTTTTTTTTTTAATTGTGGAAAATATTACATAACATTAAATTTACCATCTTAGCCACTTTGATGTGTGTGGTTCTGTAATGTTAAGTATGTTTTTGTTGTTGTTCATGGGTCTTTATGAGCCTTTTCCTCCTGCACCACTGAAACTCTGCACCCTGTAAACACTAATTCCTCCTTCCCCAGCCCTTGATAACCACCTTTCCATGTTCTGTTTCTAGGATTCTGCACTACTTTATGTAGTTCTTCTGAGTGGCATCATAGAGTATCTGCCCTTTTGTGAATGGCTTATTTCACTTAGCTTCATGTCCTCAAGGCTCATCCATGTTGTAGCATGTGTCCGAATTCCCTTCCTTCTTAAGGCTATAATAAAATCCCATTGCATGTCTATATTGCCTTCTCTGTATCCATTTGTGTCAGTGGGTATTTGGCTTGCTTCCCCTTCTTGGGTATTGCCAATAATGCTGCCAAGAGCATCGTGTGTAAATATCTCCCTCAAAATCCTGCACTGAAATCTTTTGGCTATATACCCACAGTGAGATTGCTGGAATCTATGGTAATTCTACTTCTAATCTTTGAGGACTTTCATACTGTTCCTACTATGCCTGCTGCAGGCTTGTGATCAGGTAATGTGAATGGCCTTGCGTTGATCCATTAGTGCCTTAGTCCAAAGTACCATGGACTGGGTGGCTCAAAGTCTTGGTGCCTTTATGCTGCCAAACAGAATGCCTGAGTCTATGAGTCAGCTTTTGATTTCTAGAATTACGTACTTGAAGCAACTATTTGACATAGAGTTCTAGACATTCACAATCCACCATCAGGCAGGCCCCATTGGTTTGGCCTCTGGTGATGGCATTCTTACCGACAGAATCCTGGTGTGGCACAGAGTATCACATCACAAGAGAAACGGAGTGGGTACATATCTGTTCTTGTCTGAATGGTCTCATAAAGCTAGCAAGATTTGGTCATGAAGGACCTAACCCTTCTAATCCAATAACCTCCAAAATTTCCACTTCCAAACACTATCATTGGATTGTTTCTGCCTTTGTAGTATCAGTATCATACGACTTTGGGGACAAAACACCTGAGTTTGAGGAAAAAAATATTCAAACCACAACACTGGGCAATTTTTCACTAAAGGAATTTCTTCTTCATAGTCCTGGCAGCTGGAAGTTCATGATCAAGGCACTGGCAGGAACAGGGCCTAGAGAAGGCCTAGCACCTGCTTCCGGGAGGCATCTTGAACACTATGTTGTCTCATGGCAGAGGAGATGGAAGGGCTGAACTGGTTCCCTCAAGCCCTTTTATAAGGCACCAGTCCCATCTGTGAGCCTGGAGCCCTACTGGCCTAGGCATCTCCAAAGACCCCACCTCTTAATTAATCCTGGAGCATTGGGAATTAAACTTTGACATGAGTTTTGAAGGGGACACAAACTTTCAAACTATAGCACTTAACAGAAATTATTTGTCTTTACAGTTCTTGAGTTTGGAAGTACAAGATCAAGATCTCAGCAAGGTTAGTTTTTTCTGAAGCTTCCTTTCTTGGCTTGCAGGCGGCCACCTCCTCACGGTGTCCTACATGGCCTTTTCAGGGGGCAGTCACGTCCCATCTCCATACTCTGGGAAGAATGTCAGTTCTGTTGGGTTAGGGCTCTACCCTAGAGGCCTCACGTTAGTCACCTCTTTAGAGAGCCTGTCTCTACATATAGTCAAATGCTCTGGGATCTGTGCACATGATGTCTTGGACCTTAATTCATCTTCAAAGGTGCCGTCTCCACAGATGGTTAGATTTTGAGGTACCAGAGTTTGAGACTTCAGAATATGGATGTTAGGGGACACAATGCATCCTGTAACCGGCACCAATACAAGTTACCCAGTTTGTTATCAACAGGTAGATCTACAACAATCCTACTGCCAAAATAAGTAGCAAGGATTTTCCCTAGCAGTCAGTCTGAGGCTCGTCCAAGGGGCCTTTCTGGGTGGTTCATGCTTCCTATGCTGACATTCCCCAGCACAGAGCCCAAGGAGCTCCAGAGAGCCAGAGAAAGGGCTGATTGTGGTGTCAGGTGGCAGTCAGGAGCCAGGGTCTGTTGTGATGAAGAATGTGTGGCAAAAAATTCCTACTTCATTGTAACACTATGCATTGTTTCCTAGAGTGAGGCTCAGCAAACTTTTTCTATAAAGGACCCGATAGTAAATATTTCCATCCTCACTGGCCACACAGTCTCTGTTGCTCCTACTCAACAATACCATTGTAGCTGGAGAGTAACATAGACAACATGTAAACAAATTGGTATGTCTATGTTCCAATAAAACTTTATTTACAAAAACGGGCTGGATTTGGCCTGTGGAGCATAGGTTGACCTGGCCTAGAGCACGCATTTCTAAGCTGTCTGACTTTTATCTTAGTAGGACTCTGAGCCTATCATATAAACTATTTTACAACTCAATAAGGGATAGTGACAGCAATGCAAAATAATCCTTGACTCTATTAAGATGTAGCTTTTGACTCTGGGAGAGTCAACTGGCTCCTCACCCCGACTTGGGGAAAAACCAGTTTGTTTGAATGTAGACAATTCTTTCAGTTTTCTTGCTTGATTGATTGGTTTATCCCTTGGATTTTTCTAGTTTAATCTTGTAGCTTAATTCCCTAATTAATAATGATTTAAATACAACCTTTAATGTGCATTTGTTTTATAGCTGTCAGACATGTTTTTTTTTTTAGGGTTTTCTTTAACAAATAAAACAGTTCTGAGTACTGCTTGCAAAAGACTTGAAAGCTATCTTAAGAGTATTTGGGTTTTGCCCTCTGGGACAATGGTGTTTAAACTTTTTGATCTCACATCTTCATCAGCAAATACCTTTAGCTATCTTTCCTTGATACATGCATATAATATGCTGTATACTGACTAACATATAAACATGAAAAGCAGAATTAAACATTAAATATAGAAGTTCTAAAAGTTCTTCCCAATATCTCAAAAGGTCACTTCCATAATAACTTTGGTTCTTTCTCCAGTTGAGAATTCACTTTTGTGAAGAATACAGTACAAACAATACTAAGCAACTGAATAACAATAGTGAGTTCTGAGTTAATCCCAATAATACACCAATAAAGCACTTGCTGTAAAACCTGTCTAGATTTAAGTGGTCAAAGCGAATAGCAGAATTCTTGTTAGGGAGAAACTGGTTCATTTGTACTAGAAAATACCTTCATGGAACTGACTGGTTATAAAAGATGAGCCCAGGCCGGCGCCGTGGCTCAACAGGCTAATCCTCCGCCTTGCGGCGCCGGCACACCGGGTTCTAGTCCCGGTTGGGGCGCCGGATTCTGTCCTGGTTGCCCCTCTTCCATGCCAGCTCTCTGCTATGACCTGGGAGTGCAGTGGAGGATGGCCCAGGTGCTTGGGCCCTGCACCCCATGGGAGACCAGGAAAAAGCACCTGGCACCTGGCTCCTGCCATCGGATGAGCGCAGTGCGGCAGCCATTGGAGGGTGAACCAACGGCAAAGGAAGACCTTTCTCTCTGTCTCTCTCTCTCACTGTCCACTCTGCCTGTCAAAAAAAAAAAAAAAAAAAATGAGCCCAGATGGGCAAAGTCTGGATGGGAGAAGCTGAGTTAAATTGTTTGTCCAATAAGCACATGCATTGTCTGCTAGAGCTGGCGGCTGGAGGCTGCCAGCACCCAGGGAAAATGAGAAGAGAGTTTCCCTGAAAGAGCTGTAGTCATGAATAATATGGCAGAGTGTGCAGTTGTGGCTTACAGCACATCACAGCCAGCGAGACACAGAAAACACCCAATGAGTATCTTTAAACAATGATGCTGACGATCCCTTTCTCTCTGCCAAAATCATGCTCTATTACTCCCAGAGGTTCAGTAAAAATCTATTGTGCTTAATGGAATGGAACATGAAGAGAGCAGATAGTAATTCTAGCATTCCAACAGCCAGAGGCAAAGTGAGCCAAGTTCTGAGTCTGAGCTGGGAGTGCGGCTGAAGAAGTGGAGATGGAGTTGGTGGCAAGAGGAGGAGACTAGTGTCCTGCGACCCTGGCAGAAGCAGTTAGCAGAGCCTTGGTCCAGCAGTAATGCAGGACATTTCATACTTAAACAAAGATGACCCTGAACGCTGGAGTGCTTGGAGAATTTCCAGCAGTAGGTTATTTGAGTTTCTGTTTTGAAAGATGTGGTGCTGAAGTGGGAAGAGCAAACAGTGGGGATAGGAAAGCAGTTGAGAGTTTGCTGGGACATCCAGGCAATAATGAGGAGAACAGAATGAGGGCGGGGGCGGGGGTGAGAAAAAGGAGTCTTCGAGAAATGACATTTCTGTGGCTTGACAGTGGGTGGCCAGAGACGTGCCATTCTCTGAATTAGAAAACTTGCAAAGCACAGGTTTGCAGGAAAGGCAAGGGTTTGTTGTGGGGTGTGTTGATTTCAGATACCTGTGGATCCTCCTGGTGGAGCTGACTCATAAGCTGAGGACACAGGTGAGTTTCTCAGGAGACAGCAGGGCTAAGCACACATCTGTCAGGAAATTCCCCTCTAATAGGTGTCATGGGTTTTGCGTATTGCACTTTTATAAATGTTGGGAAAACAAGGTAGAGTTTTACCATGTTAACTCATTCATTCCAAAGTGTTTAATGAGTGGGCAAATCATGGCTCAGCGCTATCTAGATTCTGGGGACAAGTGGTAAATAAGATCCTTCAAAAACTCATAGTCCTAGCAGATTTGTCCACAGACTGAAAGCAGAGGTGCAATGTATGCTCACCTACTCAGAACCCCAGAGTTGGTGTAAAGATTATTTTAAGCCGAAGATAGTTGAGATTCAACAGATGTGGAGAGGCGGCTTCTTGGAGCTTCCCTTGTCTGACTAAATGGAAAAACATCTGAGCAATGGGGACTGCCATAAATTCTCTCTTGGGGTGGATGTGCTCCCAGAATATAGACCAAGCGTAAAATTTCCATAAATTTATTTTCCCAGGGTGATTTATAACCCAAAGAATTGGAAAGAGCCCTCATACCTGTATAGACAATGATCACAAATCTTCTTAAGTTCCATTTGTTCTCCTAAAGAATCCATTTGTCTTTCCTAAGGAAGCCTTTTTGTTCTGTCCAAAGGAACCTTTTATTTCCCCTTCTTTTTTCCTGCTAATTCTGGTATTTAAGCCCTAAATTCAACCCCCTTTTTGAATTATCCATTATTGAGTACTCCAGGATATGAATAAATTAACTTTTTCTCTTGTTCATTTCTTATTTGTCAGTTTAACTCACAGCCCCCAGCCACGGAACATAAATGTTTTTCCTCTTTTACACAATGAAGAGAGAATTAAATAAAATGGTCAACATAGAAGGAACATCACATTTGGAAGTAAATGGAGGGAATTCATTCAACTTTAGTTTCCTTGATGTACCTAAGGTTAGTCAAGAAGTTATTTTACACTAGGATTGATATCCACACAGTCTTCTCATATGTTGCTCACTTCTGATGACTGGTTTTTCCTCCTTCCTCATCCTTGACTGATTCTTAGTGACAACATCTCCTCCAAACACAGACAGAAAGCAAGGATAAAGTAGCTAAAACATGGGACCTGGAACTGTGTAGTAGACCTGGTGTAGTAACCCACACCAGCATTCCCTGCAGCTTTGTCACGAGTTTTGTGGTTAGCTCCAGCCTTTGGGACAGCACCAATCAATCCATCCACAAAATGGGTATAAGCCTCTCATTCTTTTCCACTAGACCATTTTCTAACTCTCCATGGGGCAAGCTGTGTCTTGAGTTATCTCCTCTCAGAGCAAGGTCATCTACATTAGCATTGGATCAGAAACCTCAAAGTCCTATTCAAACTTCAACAATGTTTCAGAGATTTTATCTGTAATTAGTACTTTTCTACCCGCTTACCGTCTCTGAGCTATTATTGACTGTCTATCAAGTTCAATGGCTGTAGCATGGCTCAGGTTATTGCTCTATGTCTTAGATGCTCCAAATCTGCCTCTCTTGCACTTTGAGAAAAGAGTCGTTTAACATAGGTCTATTGTATTTCCTAAAATGGCACAGCACTGGCAGTGTAACAGGGATTCCATCATTGTTTGATGAGGTGGCCGTTTGACCTGGCAGTTAAGCTGCTGGTTGGGATACTTGCATCCAGTATCAGAGTGGGCCTGAGTCCCAGCTCCCCTCCCAGTTCCAGCTTCCTACTAATGCACACTGTGGGGTTCATACAGCAGGGGATGGCTCAAGTAATTAAGTTTCTGCAACCCATCTGGGAATCCTAGATTTAGTTCCTGGCTCCTAGTTTTGACCCAACAACTGTGGCCATTGCAGGCATTTTGGGCGTGAACAAGTAGATTGGAGTGCTCTGTCTCTGTCTGCCTTTCAAATAAATAAATACAAATCAGGGGAAAAAATAACACTTGTTTGAATCAACTAGATGGATGTACATACATGGATTTTTACATGTGATTAACTTATTCGTTTTTTTTTTAAATTCAAATTATAATCAAGATTTCCATGCTATGCTTGTTTTTAAACTCTCCCATAGTCTTTGCTCAGAGAGAACCTATGGGTATGTGAGAAACAAAGGAGACTCTGACACCACAGTGAGACTTTTGTCGGTGTCTGTGACTTCGGAAGTCAACACACACCCCAGAATTCCAGACCTACACATTTTGGCTTGTTTTCAGGATGTTCACTGTGTTAATGGATAGATGAAATACACATTTTCCATTCCTTATGCTTTTGTCTTAGAGTACAATTTTCTATTCTTCCCCTGCCAGAAACTCCGTGTTGTTTCAGCATCCCCGTGCATTTACACAATGCTTCATCAACCTGAGAGCTCTCACATTTCCTGAGCTTTGACCACTAGACTCTTCCAGGACCAACTGCCTTCTGGGCCTTGTGTTCTGCTGGGAGCACAGGTGGAGGGGCTGAGGAGGGGAGCAGCAGGATGAAAAGTCCTAGTGTTTAAAAAGGAAGAGTTGAACTCTATTATATAAATATACATTTGTGAGAGCACCTGGGAGAAACTCCGGGTTTCGGGTTTCAGTGCAAACTGTGGGGCTTCCTGCTAGTTTATTCAAAGGATCCTGAGAGTTGAAAGCCCTTCCAGGAAGCTGGGGCCTAGCTGATGACTTCATACTGAAATCATGCAAGACCCATGAGATCATGAGCTGGGAGAAGAGACAAAAATGGCTTCAAGTGAAACTGCAGGAAGTCTGTACAGGATCATCCAAGCCTGGAGAGAGGAAAGTGGACAGAACCAGGCTTTCTTTCAAGAACCTATCCTAAGACGAAACTGCTTGGTTTCACCCAAGCCCTTGAAAGACTCTCAGAGAAACTGTCGAAGAACTTGAAAGTCAAGGAGCACTTTCTGTTTGCTTTTTGCTATCTCTGAATTTCAAAGAGTGCCATTTTCAGTACTCAAGGTTGACAAGGTCAAGACTATCTGTGTTGTCTTTCCTGCCCCCTCTTCCTGTACAATCTGAAGACATTGTCACCAAAACGCTGTCCCTGAGCTGAGCTGGGCAGAATCTCAGCGGACATTTATCTGTGCCTTTGAGACAGCAGGCCTTGTAGAGTTGTTGGACTTGGCCCAGGTTTTCAAAAAAGCTCAGGCTGGGTTAGCGGTGTTTCTAGGATTGGCCCTGGGCTTTGAAGCAACCAAGGAGGACCTGTGCAGCAACGCTGAGGAACTACAAGGAGCATAGTTGTGGATCTGAGGCAGGGATTAGAGAATCCCTGGGTCGGACCTCGGCTGCTCTAACAAAGTGCCACAGCCTAGGTGGCTTTGACAACTGAAATTTGTTTCTCACAATTATGGAGACTGGGAAATCAAGGCGCCAGCAGAGTCATAGTCTGGTGAGGGTTCATTTCTTGGCTTGTAGATGGTTGCCTTCTTGCTGTGTCCTCACGTGGCAGAAAGAGCGAGTGTGCGCACACACCCTCTGGTGTCTCTTATAAGGGCACTACTCTCATCTTGAAGACCCCATCCTCATGAGCCTGTCTATCTCACCATAATTACCTCCCAAGGACCCATGTCCAATACCATCACATTAGGGGCTGGGGCTGTGACACCTGAATTTAGAGTGGAGGGTACAATTTGGTCTATAACAGAAGTTGATTCAGATGTAGGACAAAAGCCAAGAAAAGCTTATCAAAGAGAATGAGTTCAGGACAGAAACAAGACCCCAAAACATGTAGTCAAAGGAGCTTTTCCAGGGTCACAAGAATCGCCAGTGTGGAAAGGAGGCTCAGAGCCCTCTGTCAGTCAATTGGAAAGAACAGAACCAATCCTAGTCATTTTCTGCAGAAAGAATTCATTTCAGGTATTTACTTGGCTTATAGAATTTTGAGAGCCTTGAAGAAGCAGACCCAAACTTAAGCTTTGAGGGACAACTTCCTTAATGATGGTAAAGACTGAGGCTACAAGAAGTCATGGCTTCCTTTGCATCAGGGAGGCTGCCTTCCAAACTAGAGAGTTGGCCCTGGAACTCCTGTCCTGGGCAAGATCAGGAGGCTGCTGTATTCAAGAGGGTGCTGCCCCACCTGCCCTTGCTGTGCCCACTGCAGTCAGCACTGCTGCAATGAATGGAAGACACCTCCTCTAAGATGTAGGAAACCAGAGTCTGGGATATCTGCTCCCACCCACATAGGACAACAGCTGTCTCTGTGAGCAGCCTGTCTAGAGGAGCAAAAACAACAGGCTCATAGAAGCCAGGTTTTTACAAGAGCCTCTCCTAGCAAATCCAAGGCAATGGATAAGAGTCTCAATGGAGGCCCACTTGCCATACATCTGAAGAGCTGGAAATTACAAATCAAGATACAATCAAGCTCAATAACAAATGTTTTAGTCCTCTACCTTGACAAGCAATATGGATATTCAGGGCCAAATTTAGATTCTTGGATTTCTTTCATGTCTGTGGCTTAATGTGGCATTGTTGCAAAGCAATCCATTGGCCCAGTCTCTTTCTACTGAGGGCTGCTACTGCACAGCCATGAGCTTTGGTGCATGCATATGTAACCACTCCAGCTTACGTGTGCAAGATCTGTTCATACCACCCACTGCCACCCACTGCCCCCAAGAGCTACCCTTACAGAGTAGTCTTTGCTCAACAATTTTGCCATTGGTGTCTATTTCCTTTACTGTTCTCTTCCCTACTCAAACAGTTGATTTCAAAGATTTACATCAAGAATTGACAAACTGGGGCTACCATCTTGGAGGTAAAATGACAAAGTGGGAAGGTTTGTGGGCTTTGCCAATATAGGTTGCATTTTATACATTTCCTAAGTTCTCAAAACTTCAATTTCTTCATCTATGAAATAAAAATAATGGGACGTACTTTTTAGGAAAAATACATGAAAAGCGTTCAATATGGTACCTGGCACATAGTAAGTACTCAAAGGATATTAGCTATAATTATTGCAGTGGTTACACCTTAATAGATAAGAGTGACTACATGAGAACATACTATTAGGATTTTCTTGGGTCTTGAGCCAGATTTCTAATCAGGTTCTTGCACTCTGTCTCTGTGCCCTGAGCCATTACAGGTATTGCTTAGAGCAGGATGGAAGTAGTTTTCATCTTGTCTCTTCTAACTGAAAATTGCTGCTTGGAGAACTGTGGTGAGGCAGAGACTGAGGCCAAATATGAGCACAATGCCATGATCAATTAGTGATGTCTGCCTTGGGTGTAGGTAATAAAACGTATGTGTGCTGAATATTTGTTGTTCCTGGACTAGACTCCACTTCTGAGCCGTAGGAAAGAAGATGGACTTCGTGAGAGACACTGAGTTTGAGTCCTCCTCCTACTCCCCAGCCCTGTGCGCACCAACCAGACTATTAACTTGCCATTGCGCAGTTGTTTCACCTATAAAGGATAGTTACGAGATTTACCCTGCTTACCTCATAGGGTTGTTTGTGAGGCTCAGATGAGCTAATGCTGTAAAAACACTGCCTCTTGTGAGCTTTTACATAACCATAACAAGGTGTTTTTGTTATTAGTGTGTTGTATTTTGGCTAGTTTGTAGTTGAGAAGAAAGGAGAGCCAAGTCAGCAAGTGTTTTTGTCTGCGGCCGCCTGGTCATTTTAGCCCAGACAATGCCTCTTCACTTAGCTTCTGAGCACTGATCTATTGGGATAGAGAGCCTAGCAGGGCAGAAACACTTGTATTTTAAACCAGATGCTGACTGACTTGCTGATTGCGTGATTTAGGTCAAGTTTCACAATCCTCAGTTTTTTCATCCATAATATGAAGATGTAAATAAAAGTAATAGTGATATCTGTTTTAACTCTGCCGCAGGGTAGTTGCTATAGCTCAACACGATACACATGAACGTGCTTGGGAAACTCATTATGTGAGTAGCTACGATCCCTATGACCTGAACCAAATGAACCCTCATTCTCACACCTTCTTGCCTGCTCCACCCTCCTTCCCCCCCGCCCCATGACCCTTAAAAAGCCTTCAACATTCTTGTCCCATCACCGATTTAAATTGGGGCACAGCCTCTATGAGCTCTCAGTGTGAAGACCAGAGCGCCAGGGGCTGGCATTGTGGCACAGCAGGTAAAGCTACTGCTTGTGATGAAGGCATCCCCTGTGGGCACTGGTTCAATCCAGCTCCCTGCTGGTGGCCAGGGAAAAGCACAAGTGCATGGGCACCTGCTACCCTTGTGGAGGAGGAGGCTCCTGGCTCCTGGCTTCAGCCTGGCCCCAGAGCTGGCTGTTGTGGCCAGTGAGCCAGTGGATAGAAGACCTCTCTCTCTCTCTCTCTCTCTCTCTCTCTCTCTCTCTCTCCTGTCTCTCTCTCTGTAACTCTGACTTTCAAATAAATAAATATATCTTAAAAAAAAGAACAAGAGTGTCAAAGGCAAAATCAAGATTGGGCCATATTCTCTTGGAGGTCAAGAGAATATGAAATGGAAGCTAAGAGTTAGCCTTCAAAATACAGATGGAGCGGAATAACAGGCTAGGCTGGGTATGCAAATGGTGGAGACCCCAAGGTGGACCCACATCTACCAGGAACAAGAGGAGGGTAGAGAAGAGAGTCAGTGGATCACAGGTGAAGTCAGAGCTCACTAGTGTTGGTAGAGAGGTTGGCCTCAAAGTGCTAGCCCAAGGCAGCCCTCAGACCCCACCTTGCTCTTGGCAGCTCTGTAAATTTCTGGACCCTGGCCCAGGAGTGGTAGAGGCCCAGGGTTCTGAAGCTGCTACAGGAATCCCCCTCCTCCCACTTGTATCCTCATCCATTTCCCTTCTCCATCCTCCGTGTATTCCTTCCTGATATTCCTAGGACTCTTAAGCAAAGAGAATAGCACAGTTTGACCAAGGCTCTCTGTATCAGTTTCCTAGGGTTTCTGTGATGAAGTGCTATAGACTGTGTGGCTTAAGCAATAGGAGTTCACTGTTTCACAGCTCTGAAGGCTTGAGTCCAAGATCAGGGCGTCAGCAGGGCTGGCTCCTTCTGGAGCTCTGACGAAGAATCTGTTCCATGCCTTTTTCCTGGTTTCTGCTGGCTCGCTGGAATATTTGGTGTTCTTTGACTTCCTCCATCTTCTGCTGTTGTCCCTATGTGTGTGTCTGTCTCTGGGCCCAAATTTTTCCTTCTTGTTAAAACATAGTCCTGTTGATTGAGGCTCACCCGATGGCCTCATGTTAACTTATCTACAAGAACCCTGTCTCCAAATAAGATCACATTCTGTGATTCTGGGGACTTCAATATAGGAATGCTGGGATAACAGCTCAACCCTCACACTCTCTTTGCTTCTCTGGTCATGATTTGAACCATGGTGTTTGGATGAAGATGGGGAATGAGGCAGAATAAAACTGCAGAGTGACCTGGTGTCTACTTATACTCAGCATCTGGAGGAGGAGTTATACTATGTAGGCTGTTACCTCATAGCCTGCTTCTAGAGAGCAAAATGTTTTCAATATTGCATCTTCAGTGGGGGGAGCAGTTAGCCTAATGGTTAAGACACCTATGTCCCACACTGAAGTACAAGGACTCAGTACCTGGCTCCAGCTCCTGACTCTTGCTTCTTGTTAATACAGATCCTGGGAGGTAGCCATGAGGGCTCAAACAATTGGGTTCATGCTACCCACATGGGAAGACTGGATTTCATTCCCGGCTACTGGCTTTGACTCAGCTCAGCCCTGGCCATTTGAGGGTGTTTGGAGTGAACCACTCCTCCTCCCCCACCCCTGCTCTTACCTTGCAAATAGAGTTTTAAAAATATGTTGTATCTTCAGAGATTAGAACAGTCCTGACATAGCACAGATGCTAAATAAACAGTTGTTGAATTAATAATGAATGAAAGGAAGTCAGCTCATTTGCTATGGAAGTGGTGTATCAGCCAAAGCTCCATGTACAGGGAGCTTGGTCACCGTGGTGGTATTGTGAGGCATGGGATTATAAAGAGGTAGTGCCACAGGGCCAGTGCTTGTGGTGTAGTGGGTAAAGCCACCGCCTGTAGTGCTGGCATCCCATATACCCATATGGGTGCTGGTTCGAGTCCTGGTTGTTCCGCTTGCAATCCAGCTCTTTGCTATGGCCTGGGAAAGCAGAAGATGGCCTAAGTCCTTGGGCCCCTGCACCTGCATGGGAGACCCAGAGGAAGCTCCTGGCTCCTGGCTTTGGATCGGCGCAGCTCTAGCCATTGCGGTCATCTGGGGAGTGAACCAGCGAATGGAAGATCTCTCTCTTTCTTTCTCTCTCTCTCTCTCTCTGTGTATGTGTGTAACTCTACCTTTCAAATAAATAAATAAATAAATCTCTTTAAAAAAAGAGGTAGGGCCTAGTAAGGGGTGGGGTCCTGGAGGGGTTCAGCCTTGTGAGTGGAGCTGTTTTAAGGGAGTGAGTCAGGTCTTACAAAAATGGATCTGTTGCCACAAAGGTGGGCTATTGTAAAGACAGCAAGCATGGCCCCAGTGTCTGTCTTCCTCTCCCTGAACGTGGTCCCTTCTGTACCAGTTCCTGCCATCGTGACACCACCTGCTGTGAGGCTCTCACCAGAGCTGAGCAGATGCTAGCATCATGCTCCCGACTTTCCACAACCATGAGCCAACTTCTTTTCTTGACAGAGTATTCAGCCTTGAGTACTTTGTTTTAGTAACAGAAGCTGGACTGACACTGCACTAGCAGCTGCTTGTAGTGTTATATTCTGGTTCTCACGATGTCTTTTGGCCTAGAGAAAGCAAATGCTTGCTGACCTTGCTATCAGTTTCCCTCAAATGGGGTACATTGCCTTGTCTTGAAGCACTGGGCCTTAGCAGAAGTGTGATGAAGAGCACTGGGTGATGAGTCTCTTGAGTGCTGAGCCCTTCCTTCGCCTCATGTCCCTTTTTACTACTGGATGATCTCATTCTACCACTTGGCATCTTAGGGCCTCTTTTAAAAGAAAATATTGGAATCCTGAACTGAGCATTATTTGCTGAACAGTCACAGATTCTGTTCCCTTTCTAGAGCTCACTGGGCCTCAGTCTTACTCACCAATCAGTTTTATAGAGTTGGAAGCGACCTCATCCATCAAGTCACACCTCTTAATTTATAGGTGAGGGAACTGACATTCACAAGAGAGAAGCCAGGACGGGGGTCACACAGCCAGGACCTCTGACTTGCAGCTGTGGCTCTTCCTTTGTCCTTGACCCTGTCTTCCACTGGCTGACTGCTAGGTATAGGAATCCCTTTGGAAGTCTTTGTTAGGAGAACACTGTAAACTGGTTCAAATGCTCAGATCTTTCAGAGCTCAAGGCCAGTGATGGAGATTTGGGGTACCGACTGATTGGGAAGAAGCCCAGGGTCAGATCCTTCAAACCCTCAGCTTTCAAGCTCTGCCACCTGGCTGGCTGTTTGCTTCCCCTACAGGGGAAGCTGCTGTTCGTTTCCAGATTCCCTCCCATCAACTCTCCTACCTTCCAGAGACAAGAGAGGTCTTGTGAGAAGCAAGGCTGTGGCCCAAGGCTGACCTCTCGCTGGGTCGCCCTGTCTTGTTTCCCAGTTCTTTCTTGCCCCATCCAGTTTCACACCCAGGGCATAAACAATGACTCCAGTCTCTTGGTAGGTGAGCACACTGCTGCAGGTGCTTCTTTTGCATCGTGGCCAGGATACATAAAGGCCAAGATGGGACCCGGGCAGCCACCCTTAGAATTCCTTATTGTTTCCATTGTCCTGCGACACTGCTGATGGGTGCCCTAACAGCCACATTGTGTTGTCCTAGTGCCCCGCCTGCCCCATGATGCTATGGAAATGACCTCTCATTTATTATGCCAGGCCCACTTACAGTGGATGCCTTATCTGAAAGACACTGAGCCTGTGTTTGTAGAACATACTGCATCGTTACGAAGCTGAATTGAGTAAGTACAAACCAACCAACAAAACTGGAGAGGGAAGGTAAACATTCCTATTAGGGTGACCAGAGTTAACACACAAACATACACACAGGATGCTTAGTTAAATTTGAATTCCAGATAAACAGTGAGTGATTTTTTAGTGTAAGTGTATCCCATAAAATATTCTGGACATATTCATACTAAGCATTATTTGTTGTATGTCTGTATCTGAAATTCAGGTTCAACTGGATTTCATCAGTTTATCCTGCATTTTATCAGACAACCCTAATTCCAATGGAATTTCATGGTCAGGATATCCTAAGATACATACCTTGACTCTTGCCTCTCAGAAACCAGTCTGGAACTCTTCCAGTGTTGATGTCAACATCTTGGCTTGATTGTTACTGTTCACAGCACTGTGCTAGGGTCTTTGAGGGGTTCCATAGGAAGACCAGTAATGATCCCTGCTCCTGGGGGTTCTCCATAACAGGCGGTACACAGCCAGTCATGGAGGAACGTATGTAACCACCAGGTTAGCTCATTTTTATATCCGCAGTCTAATGGCAAAGTGCTTTCTTATAAACTTCTCATTTGATTCCTCAATGTCCTTGAATAGGATGCAGCAAATATCACCCTGTGTGCTGCAGATGAAAAAACACACGTCCAGGTGACATTGGCCCACTTAGTTTTTGTTAGATGAGGAGTCGAGGGTTGCCTCAGCCGTCAGTCTGCATATTTTGTTAGTCTACTGCTTTATTATTACAGCCAAATACACTTTTCTAAAACCATTGCATTCTGGAGTTTTTATGTTTCTAAAAGTAAGATTTTGTTATTACAGGAAACATGGAAAACATAGACAAAGAAGAAAGGAAGATAAATCAGCAAAGAAAATCATTCCTCAACTGTGGGACAACTGCTGTTGACATGTAGGTAGGTGGTCTTCCATTTTGTAGCCTGTTTATTGAAATATTATTCATTTTATATTAAAAAGCATCATCTTACCATATCTATGAGTGATGAAAATAGTTTCAGGGGCTGGTGCTGTGGCATAGCGGGTAAAGCTGGCATCCCATGTGGGCGTCATTTGGGTCCCGGCTATTCCACTTCTGATCCAGCTCTCTGTGGTAGCCTGGGAAAGCAGTGGAAGATGGCCCAAGTCCTTGGGCCCCTGCACCCATGTGGGAGACTTGAAAGAAGCTCCTGGCTTCTTTCTGGCCTGGCTCTGGCTGTTGTGGCCAATTGGGGAATGAACCAGTGGCTGGAAGACATCTCTCTCTCTCTCTCTTTCTCTCTGCCTCTCCTTCTCTCTCTGAATAGCTCCAACTTTTGAATGAATAAATAAGTCTTTAAAAAAAGAAAATAGTTGCAGATGTGAAAGTTCATAGGTATACATACACACAGAAATATCGACAGGCAGCCCTTGAGATCTACATGCTCTTCATCACTGAAAATATCTGGGAAAAGAATTGTATCTGTACTGAACATGTGTAAATTGTTTCATGTCATTCTCTAGACAATGCAGTATAACAATTATTTACATGGAATTTACATTGAAGTAGGTATTGTAAACTATCTAAAGATGATTAAAAGTATATGGGAGAGTGTTTTTAGTTTATATGCAAATACTACACCATTTTATTTAAGGGATTTGAGCATCTGCCATGTTTTGGTTATTGGAGATATGTGATTGCCACCTAGTGGCAAACTTGAACTTTACCTAGAAAGTGGAGGAATTCTGCGGCCCACTTTGCTAAGGAGGAGGTCATTTTTCTTTGCCAGTGCTGCCCTAAGTTAAAGTCTTTTATTTTATTATATTTGGCCTTAGTTGTATATTTTAATTAATACAAATACACTTATTTGCCTTCTCCAATACCAAACATTTTCCTTCATTTTCTCAGGTGACTAGTCTAAGAAAGTCCAGTTTCTGCCTGCGTTGCATATTTCTCACTTCATTTTACCCTCTGACTGTGGCTGTTTAATTGGTAAGATGAGGGATTCCTGCCTTCATTCTCTCCACCCAGCCACTTCCTTACTGTCTCTTTCTGTTTCATGCCTGTTTCATGCCTCTCCTAACTCAAGGTTCCCTTGAGTTAGAAGTCCCTGAAAGAAAGCTTGGGAAGGACAAATGAAAAACCCAGAACATCACACTTATTACTGAATTAAAGAATTAACTAAGTAAACATGCCGTTACCAAGACTAACAAACTTCAAAAATAGTAATGCTGATAATAGCAGTGGTCTGTGGTGAACATACAGGGAAGAGATTTTATAGACACTTTTTTTCATATTTCATGGTAAAGATAAATATATGTATTCCCTTATGCTTCAGTGAAAAACAAGCCAACACCCTGTTTGCTGAATTAGAATATGTTCAGGGACAATTGCTTTAAGTAGCATTCTGACCTCAGAATCAGCCCTTAAGGCATTCTGGTATGGCTGACAAGGCAGGGCTGGCATTGCAACATTGGTATCTCATATTGGAGTACCAGTCTGAGTCTTGGCTGCTCTGCTTCTGATCCAGCTTCCTGCTAATGTGCCTGGGAAAGCAGCAGAAGATGCTTCAACTATGTGGGTCCCTGCTACTCACATGGGAGACCCAGAGGGAGTTTCCTGGCTCCTGGCTTCTGTCTGACTCAGCCCCAGCTGTTTTGGCCATTTGGAGAGTGAACCAGCAGATAGGGATCTCTCCTCTCTTTGTTTCTCCCTCTCTTTGCCACTCTGCCTTTCAAATAAATATTTAAAGAATATTTCCATCTGTTCTGTGGGCTGATTTTTTAATTCATTGACAGTATCCTTTGAAGTACAAACATTTTTAGTGAAGTCCAACTTACCTAGTTCTTTTGATCTCATGATTTTGGTATTCTAAGAAACCATTGCCTACTCTAAGGTAACAAATATTTACTACTATGTTTTCTTCTATGCGTTTTAACAGTTTTATGTTTTAATTTTTGCTATATAATTCATTTTTTCTGTAACTTTTTAAAGGACTTGGGAGCCGGCACCGTGGCTCAACAGGCTAATCCTCCGCCTTGCAGTGCCGGCACACTGGGTTCTAGTCCCGGTCGGGGCGCTGGATTCTGTCCCAGTTGCCCCTCTTCTAGGCCAGCTCTTTTCTGTGGCCAGGGAGTGCAGTGGAGGATGGCCCAAGTCCTTGGGCCCTGCACCCCATGGGAGACCAGGAGAGGCACCTGGCTCCTGCCTTCGGATCAGCATGGTGTGCCTGCCGCAGCAGTGGCCATTGGAGGGTGAACCAAGGCAAAAAGGAAGACCTTTCTCTCTGTCTCTCTCTCTCTCTCTCTCTCACTGTCCACTCTGCCTGTCAAAAATAAAAAAAAATAATAAAGGACTTGGACCATCTTCTGTTGCTTTACTAGGTACATTAGCAGGGAGCTGGATTAGAAGTGGAACAGCCAGGATCCAAACCGGCACCCACATGGGATGCCAGCACTTCAGAGATAAGTACCTCCTTTGATGATCACTTCTTTCTACTGTTGTCTCATCCACTGAGATCCTTCATGTAGGACATTTTTGCCACAGTGTCTTGGCTTTCTATGCCTTAAATTCTCTCATGGGCTTTTCAGCCAGATCAGAATGCCTTAAGGGCTGATTCTGAGGTCAGAGTTCTACTTAAAGAAATTTTCCCTGACAAATATTATATATTCTCCCTGATCTGACAACTAACTGAGCACCTAAAAGGAAACCTTAGAAGTAAAATTGACATTATGAGAAGCAATGACTTGATCAGCCCTTGTACTGACTGTCAAGGAACAGCTTACTATTTTATTTTTTTACTATTTTCTTTTTTCTACTTAATAACATTGGTTGAACTCTTTACTTAATACAGAATTTTTCTTAGGTGTTTAAATCCAATTGAAAATTGATCCTTGTTAAAAACAAGAGTGGGAATAAGAGAGGGAGGAGATGTACAGTTTGGCACACATTCCCATGGACTTATACCTAAGGGTAAAGCTAAAAGCTTGCCATGGGAGTCCAAATCCCATTAAGTTGGCCAGTATCAATGCCATCTTACTAATTAAAGTGATCAGTTTAAGTGCATAACTGATCATAAAGTTAGGAATAAGTGTCAAGGGGATCATATAAATAAGATCAAATGTCTGCTAATAATAATAGATAGAATTAAAAAGGAGAGAATGACTCAACATGGGAAGCAGGACACACAGCAGACTCATAGAATAGAATAACAAATGCCCTAAACAGCACTCTGGCCTCAGAATCTGCCCTTAAGGCATTTGGATCTGGCTAAAAAGCCCATGAGAGCATTTCAGACATGGAAAGCTAAGGCATTGGGGCAAAAAATGACCTACATGAGAGATCTCTGTGAGTGAGATCCCAATGGAAAGAAGGGGCTTTCAAAGAAGGAGGTACCTTTCTCTGAAGGAGGAGAGAACTTCCACTTTGATTATGGCCTTGTCTACATAAGATTGGAGTTGGTAAACTCAAGAAGCTTCCATAGCCTTGGCAGCTCATGACAAGAGGCTTGGGTGATCACTGATGCCAAAAATAAAAGTGTCAATTGTTAAATCGACAACAAGGGTTGTTGTTGCTCCCCACATAGGATCTCTGTCCTTAATAAGTTGTACTATGAGAATTAATGGTAAAACTAGTCTTCAAACAGCACTTTATACTTTGTGTGTCTGTGTTGGTGCAAACTGTGAAAATCTTTACTTAATATGGAATTGATTTTCTGTATGTAAAGATAATTAAAAATGAATATTAATGAAGAATGGGATGGGAGAGTGGTAGGAGGGTGGGTATGGGAGGAAGAACTGCTATAATCCAAAAGTACCTATGAAATTTATATTTATTAACTAAAACTCTCTTAAAACAAAACAAAAGGAAGAAATTGTCCCTGAACATATTCTAATTCAGCATCAGCCAAGTGATGCCAGGGACCCTCATTAAAGCATTCAGTTCAGACAACCTTAAGACACTGACAGCACTTGAGTAGGAATCTGCAATGCTGGCCATTAAAATCCACAATACCACCTTGTGTCTATTTACCACCTTACCATCTGCAGAGGGGTTGAACAGAATGTGAGTGTGCAGCTGTGTCCCTTTACCCATTTAAGGAACTACAGTGCTATGGCTTCAGTATGGTTTTCTCCACCAAATCATCCAGGGGCTCAATCTCCAAAGTCATATGTTGATAATATCTAGATGGTGAAAACTTAATCCAATTATGGTGTAAGGGTGGACCCTTTGGAACATGGTTAGATTTAAATAAGGTCATTAGGGTGGGGATGCCACAACTGAATCTGCTGGCTTTATAAGGAGAGGGCCAGAGACCAGATACAGAGACACATGTATTTCCTGCCTCTTGCCACATGATGCTCTGTGCCATCTCAGGGCACTACCAATGAAAAGGTCATCAACCATGAACCCGAATCAAACCTTTTTCTTTATTAAGTTAGCCTGCCTGAGATACTTCATCAGAGTAACAAAAAGCCGCCTAATACAGAGAATCAGTCCTCTATTTGGTCCTCTAATATTTTTCCTCTACCATTGCTCAATGTAAGTGCCCATTTTACAGCTGAGTAAATATTTGCCAAGATCAAGTGACCTAATATACCCCAGCTGAGGGGTATGCATTTGCTGTAGCAATTAAAGCATCTTTTGGGATCCCTGCATCGTGGATCAGAATGCTTGGGTTCAAGTCTGGCTCCACTTCAGATCCCAGCTTTCTGCTGGTGTGCACCCCGGGAGGCAGCAGGGGATGGCTCGAGTAGTTGGGTCCCTGCTGCCCACATGAACTGGACTGAGGCTCTGCCTCCTGGCTTTGGCCTGACCCTGCCCTGGTGATTGCAGGTATTTGGGGAGTGAACCAGCAGATAGGAGATTTCTCTCTCTATCTCCCTTTCAAATAAATAAAAGTAAATGAACAAATGAAGGTGAAAACCCACAAGAGGAGGAACATTGGAAATCTGAGCATGTGAAACTTTGGGTTTTTTTCAATGATGAAATTGTCTTTTAAAAAAAGAAATGAGAACTACTGGTTCTATGAGTTAGATCCATAAACGGAAGCCAGCAGGAACTGGCCTCTGATTCTGTGGAGTGAATGGTAGTGAGCTTTAGGGTGAATACCCCTAGGGCAGGTGTAATGACTGGAAGGATGCTGTTTGGAGGGACTTGTGGGGTTCTGGTTATATTTTTTTCTTGTTCTAGGTGCTGGTTATATGTTTTTGTTCTGTTTGTCAAATTCATTGAGCTGTACACTTATGTTCACTTTTATGTATGTATGTTAGACATCAAAAAGTTTATACAATAGCAATTATTCACAGGTAACCCAGCTTCAAATAATAGCATCTCTGAAGCAAAGAGTCTGGGCTTTGTACCAGATGGCTTGGGTTGGAATCTTGGCCCTGGTATTTGCTTCCTCAGAGATCTTGGCTGTGTTAATATTGCTAAGATTCCATTGTCTCATCTGTAGAAAGGGCAAATAATAACACCAACACAATTGAGGTATGGAGAGAACCAGCCAGAGTAGTCACATACAGTGCTTGCCACAGGTCTGGCACATGCTCAGTAGATTTTTAAGGAAGATTTACTTATTTGTTTGACAAGCAGAGAGAGAGAGAGAGAAAGAGAGAGAGAGAGAGAATCTTCCATCTGCTGATTCACTCTCCAGATGACCTCAATGGCCAGGACTGGTCCAGGTAAAAGCCAGAAACCTGGAACTCCATCTGGATCTCCCATGTGGGTGGCAGGGGGCCCAGGTAATTTGGCCATCTTCTGTGGCTTCACCAGGTGTATTAGCAGGGAGCCAGATTGAAAGAGGAGTGCCCGGCACTCGAACCAGTACTCCAATACAGGTATCATAAGAGGCAGTGTAATGCACTAACAACAACACCAACCCCATGGATGCTGGACTTGTGATCATTGTTGGGATGGATGCAAACGTCAGTTGTCGAATTCAGGTGTGCAAGAAATTCATTTTTTTTGTATGTTTCTATACTTGTTCTTATTTTTTTAAAGATCTCATTCCTTTGATTATCAGCAGCTTGACCTCTAACACTTCAGATTTCCTACCATTACCCCAGGATTATTAATTCTCAGGTGACCCATCCTTTCTCTATACTGTACTTATAGGACTGTCTTGTTCCTGTCTCATCCTGGGTGGCTGCCACATGGATTCTAACAGCCCGGCTCCTCTGAGTTCTCTCTGCTACTGGGGGACATGGGATGATTGCATCGTTCTTGTTCCTTGCAGGTGTCAGGGGACTAGGTGACACTGTTTCTGGATGTGTGCACATTTGCCTCTCTGGAATCTTGATGTCCACTAAGACTATAGCAGAGAAAGCCACCTCTGCCCATCCGGCCTCAACCAATGGGAAGTGCAGGACGTGAGACCTCTGTATTATCTTGCAGATTGCAGATTGACTAAGCTGGCACAACAAAAAGACGCAGAGCTTCTGTCTCTCACATAGTTGTCTTTCCTGTCTGGCTGCCTCCTGAGGTCATTCAGACAACCAGATTCCTTTCATCTGATTATTCTACCATCCCTGAAAGTATTTCTTCTCCATGGTCAAAGTCAGGCCGAGGCACATTTATGTTCCAGATCATGGTAGGAGGAAAGGGGGTAAGTCCGAGCAAGTTCTTCCCATTAGGCAGGTCAGGGAGCAAAAGTTGCACAATACTCTTCCACTCACAGTCTTTCCATGAGAACTTTCTACACCCCCTCTAGCGACTTACCACGCGCGCCTTCCAGCTAAGTTCCCACTCTGCCTCTGCACATCTGAGCTCCCGAGCTCCCCACGCTATTTTTTTAAAGTTTATTTATTTTATTTGAAAGTCAGAGTTAGAGGAGAGGCAGAGAGAGAGAGGTCTCTGCTGGTTCACTCCCCAATTGGCTGCAATGGCTGGAGCTGTGCCCAGGAGCCAGGAGCCAGGAGCTTCTTCCAGGTCTCCCACGTGGGTGCAGGGGCTCAAGGGCTTGGGCCATCTTCTACTGTTTTCCCAGGCCATAGCAGAAGTGGAGCAGCCGGGACTCCAACTGGCACCCATATGGGATGCCGGTGCTTCAGGCCAGGGCATTAACCCACTGCGCCACAGCGCCGCTGCACCCCCCCCCCCCCCCATGCTATTGATTCTCCATTTCAGTCGCCGTCCCAGGCATACTTCCTGCTGGCCTGCCACACAGTTGGCTTTCCGGAAGAAGAAGGGGGAATTGAAAACTTGTTTTCATTTTGAGCCTAGGGATGACTTAGCATTTTCATGACATGAACTGATTAGAAGATACTGGAGGAGAAACGGGTATAATAAAAATAATAATAATGCAAATAAAAACAATATATTGGAGTCCATGGCGAGTTGGAAGATGGCAACGGTGCGGGAGGCATCTATCTACCTGCAGGCAACGTTGAGGAGGACGCCACACAACTGGTCTTTCCCGAAGAGTTTGATAGAGCTGGGCCACTTCCAGATTCTGAAGTGCGAATGCTTCCAGAGAGCCAAAGGCAACAGAACGAGAGTGCCGGGGGTGAACAGGAGCTCTCAGAGGTCTTTTTGAAGACTTTCACCTTCCCAGCCCAATCAGTCTTTTTAAAAGCAGAGAGACCATCGCCAGTGTCCTAGCTTACTTCTCCAGAAGATGCCTCCTAAGTTTGACTCTGACTGTTTGGCCCAGAGACTGACAAGAAATGAATGACACTGATCCCAAGCCTGAAGGGGCATCTTGAAGATGAGGAGCTACAACAGATTGTAGGTAGAGCACAGCTTTCAATATCCAACAGCAGACTTCTCTGCTGCTTGAGGGAGCCCAGTGCCTAGCACAGCGCTGCTCTCCCCAGGTCTGCGGCTGTCCTGTGCAGACAGGCTATTGCATTTCTTCTGGAGAACATAGCCCAGCTTGGTGTTGGTTTAGGTCGCTGTTGAAGCATGCATCTTGGACTAGGATGAGCACATACTCTCAGAGTGGTCTTCCGGTGGCTGCTTGAGTGTGCCTCTTGGGACACACAGCTGTTGACTGCTTCATGCAATGGTGTTGATCTCCCATGTCATTTTCTTATTCCTGATGCTTCATATTTTAATTTAAATGTGTTTATAGTTTTTGGAACTAGACGAGGACATAGGAAACTTTCATAGGGAAGAAGCAGTCTTACCAAGATGTGAAAGGAAGAATTCAACCAGACAGGTATCATCTGAATCTCTTGCAGAAAGGATGAGGGAGCGAATGGCTGTGACAGTGCTGGCTTCCTTGTGCCTAACCCCGGAGACAGGAGGAAGTGTGCCATGGAAGCATCTAGATCTGGGGACTGTGCTAAGTGCTCTGGGGCCCTTGGCCTCGAGGGACACAGACACTTAGCCTTTCTTTGTGGGCTGTCTTGCAGAGGAGGTTTGGAATAAGTGGTTCTGAAGCCCTCATTCTGTCACTCTCAGATTAAGATGTTTCCATCAGAGATCAAACTCGAAGATCTGAAGACATTGAAATCAACTCTTAACAGGGCTGCAGTCCAAACCTCTGGCTTAATCCTTAGCAACATATGTTCCATGACGAGGCTGCTGTGGCAGGAGGAAGGTGTTTCTCCTGAGCCACTGCAGTGAGCCACTCAACCTCAGGCTAGCGTAGGAAACACTCTAATAGTGAAACATTCGAGCTTTGATTTTTCTGAGGGAAAATAAATCTGTTTTCTTTTCAATGTGCCTGTTTTTTTTTTCTTTCAGACATTTTTTTTGCCACATATGAACTCTTGATCTAAGGAATAGATCAAGGACAGAACAAAGTTGGTTTTAAAAGTCAGGATTGGGTGTGTGTGTGTTGTGGTGCAGTGGGTAAACCAGCAGATGGAAGATCTCTCTGTTTCTTAAATAAGTTTATAAAAAAGTTTGTTTAGAGTTTTAAAAAACCACTAAGTTGCATAGATGAGAAATTTGAATATATTACTTCAGTAAGTCTCCAAAACAACTATTTACTTTTACTTTCCTAATTTACGGAGGAAGAATCCAGAGTTTAGAGTTGTGAAATCAATCGCCCAAGGGTGTATTGCTTAAAGCAGCAGAGCGGAGCAGTGCAGACTCTGGCCCTGGGAGACCCCTGTACCTGGCCACGGTGCTGTGCTGTGTCCCCTTCTGTGCTCTGTGGAGAAGAGGTGGCTGGTCTTAGAATTCGGCAGGACTTGTGTCTGGGAAACTGGGAGGATGCAAAGACTACTGGAGATGGTGTGGGTGTCTCAGCTGGAGCTGGAAAATATGGGGGAGCCTTTTCCATTGTCTTTGTGTGGGTTCTCTCACACCAAGCACCATAGACTAGGTAGCTTATGTGTAACAGACATTTGCTTCTTACAGTTCTGAAGGTTGGGAAGTCCAAGGGCAAGACACCAGCAGATGTGGTGTCAGGTGACAGCCTGCTTCTGGTTCAACGATGGTTACATTCTCATTGTATCCTCCCTTGGCACAAGGGACAAGAAAGCTCTCTTTTTATAAGAGCCCTATGACCTGATTTTTCCCAAAGGCCTCATCTCTATGCCTCTCCCACTGGGGGATTAGGCTTCGAACATGAACTTGAGGAGGAATACTAGACATTCAGACCACAGCATTCACAGTTCTTGTCGCTGATGTTGACTGTTGGCTGGAATCAAGCTGGGCTGTTAACTTGTGTATCTATATGCAGTCTGCCCTTGTAATCTGGGCTTCCTCTCAGCATGGCAGCCTTAGAATATTTGGTCATTTTACATGCTGTTTAAGGAGGATGTGTTTTATGCAACTTCTGCCTAACCAGCAAGCTCCCTGGAAGCAGCATCATTTTTGTGACTGGTGTGATAGTATTAAAATAGATTGGCAGGGGCCTATACTGTGGCATAGTAGGCTAAACCTCTGCTTGTAGCACCGGCATCCCATGGGGGCACCGGTTCTAGGCCTGGCTGCTCCTCTTCCAATCCAGCTCTCTGCTATGGCCTGGAAAAGCAGTGAAAGATGGCCCAAATGCTTGGGCCCTGCACCCATATGGGAGACCTGGAAGGAGCTTCTGGCTCCTGGCTTCAGATCAGCTCAGCTCCAGCTGTTGCAGCCATTTGGGGAGTAAACCAACAGATAAAAGACCTCTCTGTCTTTCTCTGTCTATAACTCTACCTCTCAAATAAAAAAAAATCTTAAAAGAAAAGAAGGTTGGCAAATACTTTGATACTCCTTCCTTCAAAGGTGAAGTCTACCCTTCATTCCAGTGTGAGTTGTACTTCATGGCTCATTTCTAGTGAATAGAATGATGTAGAAGTGATGGTACTTAATACCTGAGATTAGGGTATAAGAGCATTGAGGTTTTCTGTTTGCTTTCTCTTCACAAGTCACTTGTTCCAGGAAAGACAAGCTACTGTGATACTTAAGCAACCCTATAGCAAAATCCACGTGGCAGGGAACTGAGGGCCCTCTCATTAGCCAGTAAGGAATCAAAGACTTCTGCTAGCAGTCGGGTGAGCTTGGAGACCCATCCTCCAGCCTAAGGCAAGCCTATGGATTTGGCGGCCCTACCTGATATCTTGTTTGTAACCTCATAAGAAATCCTAAGATAAAACCCCAGCAAAGCCACTCCTAAATCCCTAACCCATAAAGAACTGAGAATAATAAATCTTGGCTATTAAGCCAATATGTTTTGGGGTGATTTGTTATGAAATGAGAAATGACCGATAGCCTCTACTCAGAAGTCTGAAGCATCATTTGCTGCATTCTGTTGGCTCCTGAAGTCAGCCAGTGTTCGGGGGGAGGAGACATTGACCTAATCCCCCAATAGAAAGAGTGTCAAAAATTTCATTCTGGGCTGGCATTGTGGCACAGCGGTTTAAGCCACTGCTTGCAATGCTGATAACTCAGATCAGAGTGCTAGGTTGAGTCCTGGCTGCTCCTGTTCTCATCCAGCTTCCTGCTAATGCACCTAGGAAGGCAGTGGAAGATGGTCCAAAAACTTGGGCCCCTGTTACCCATGTGGGAGACCAGGATGGAGTTCTGGGTTCCTGGCTTCTGCCTGCTCCAGACTTGGTTGGAGTGAAAATATGGGGAGTAAGCCAACAGGAGATCTCTACCTCTATCTCACTCTGCACCTCTGTCAGTCTCCCTTTCAAATAAATACACTTATTTAAAAATTCAGAGTCATGGTTTAAACTGCCACAGTTATATTCAGGTTAGGGTACCTGCACTGAGTACCCTAACTGGAAAAATGCATGTATGTATGTACACTGTATCTGGGAAGATGGTCAGCCAATATACGGAAATACAAGTGCTTTGTAGAACATGTGGCGATTGTAATTAAATAATTGCTTGTGTAATTTCTTGCTGAACTTTTGTCATTCTTGTGGACAGTGGATTCAGTAAGTAGGAGGATTTGCAGAACTGCTTTGTTCATTCTTGCATTTCAAGAGCCTTGAACAGTGCTTAACATATGCTATGTGCTCATGAGGTATCTGTTGAACAAATGTGTGTGCAAACTTTCATTGACCGGGCACAATGAATAAACACATCCAGACCTGGACCTGGTAGTTTTTATTTTAATTGCTACTCTGCTGCAATGAATTTCCTGAACACTACTTGGAAACACTGGACTCCATCTTTCTATTTGTATAGGCTCTTCTGTTGTTGTGTTGCGATAGTCTTGGTGCATGGCTTCTCAAAGAATAGTAAGTGAAATGAATTTAGGAATTAAACAGATGAAGGTTTTAAAATTCAATGGATATTCAACTATATTATTATACATTAAAAAGCACAAAAGTATCAAGTATATTAGAGGAAAATATTCAGGTAAATAACAGAGTAAGTAGCATGCAGATATGGTATATACCACAGAAAATATATGACTCAAGTTGGGTGAACATCAGTAGGTTGATCTTCTCCAGTAAGACATGCCGTCGTGGTGGGGATATTTTTTTCTGTTTTACAGAAAGGAAAATGGGAGCTGAGAGATATTAACAAGGTGCCTTTCCCATGACACCAGGCTTCATGCAATTCAAGCAACCTGCTCTTAGTTTCCTCATGAGCAAATAGATCTGACAGGTGTATATAGTTCCCATCTTCCAACATATCTTACCTTCATCCTGCTGCCCAAGTTTGAAGAATTCACTGTTCTCAAAGAATGCCAGTGTAACAGTGGAAGGTTCTAACAGCTGAGACCATAACTGTGATTAACACAGTGTTTCTTAGATCTCCCTCACTGTCACTTAGGGCTAGGATGGTATGTAAGTCCATCTTTCTCACCTGTTCAGTCTTAAGTGCAAGAGGCAACACAAGAGGCTCTTTCTTGAAGTTCATTTATGGGACAGGGAATGTATTAATTTTCTGTTGCTGTCATAAATGGCCATACATTTATTTACTTAAACAATATATATTCCTTTTTTAAAGATTTATTTGCTTGAGAGACATAGTTACAGACAGACAGAGAGGTCTTCCACCTGCTGGATCACTTCCCAAATGGCTGCAACAGCCAGAGCTGAGCTGATCTGAAGCCAGGAGCCAGGAGCTTCTTCTGGGTCTCCCATATGGGTGCAGGTGCCCAAGCACTTTGGGCTATCTTCTACTGCTTTTTCAGGCCATAGCAGGGAGAAGGATCAGATGAGGAGCAGCCAGGACTCAAACCGGTGCCCATATGGGATGCTGGCATTGCAGACAAATGCTTAACACACTGTGCCACAGTGCCAGCCCCCCTTTTCCTTTCTTTTTTTTTTTAAGAGTTATTTATTTGAAATGCAGAGTTACAGAGAGAGAGAGAGGGAGGGATAGAGATAGAGGATTGAGATCTTCCATCTAGTGGTTCACTACCCAAATGACAGCAATGACTGGGGCTGGGCCTGGCCAAAATCAGGATCCTGGAACTCTATCCTGGTCTTTCACAATGGGTGGCAGGGGCCCAAGCACTCGAGCCATCGTTTGCTTGTTTACCAGGCACATTCTCAGGGAGCTAGATCAGAAGTAGAGCATCTAGGACTTTAACAGGCATTCACATGGTAAGCTGATATTGCAGGTGGTGGTATAACCCACTGTGCCACAATGCCAGCCCTCACCAATTTGTTTTCTTAGTCTGGGTATACCATGGCTCAGGTGAGTCTTCTGTATAGTGTCTTGCAAGGCTGCAATCAATGTGTTGGCAGAGTGTATCCCTTTCTGAAGCTTCAGTTCCATTCTAGGCTCACCCAGAATTCAGTTTCAGGCCATTGTAGAATGGAGCCCTTGTTTTCAAGGTAGCATGTTGGGTCACGCCTCTTTATCTTCAAAGGTAGCATGGTGGGTCAAGTCCATCTCATGTTTTAAGCCTGTCTGACCTCTATTTCTATCTTATTTCTGTTCTCAGCTAGAGAAAATTCTTGCTTTTAAGGGCTCATGTGATTGGATTGGGAACACCCACATAATCCAAGATAATTCCCTATGTTAGGGTGGATGAAATCTTAATTATGTCTGCAAGTCTGTTGACATCAGTAAGTACTTTAGTGTTGGAACAATGAGGAGTAGGAGTCTTGGGGGAACATTTTTAAAATTCTGCTGAAAAATAAATAAAATGTTGCTTACCAGAGAATATCCCTAATAGTAGCATACAGAGATTTATGAAGTAAAAGGTTAATTAATTGACCCACATACACTGAATATTTAGGGTGAACCAGGGACAGAATAATCAGAACAAATGCTGCCATCCAAACAGGGGACAGATGTGAGGCAAGTAGAGTAGTAGCAATTCTGAAACCTGCACGAAATTGGAGGCTGTTAGGTCTCCCGAAGGAGCAGGATATGGTACTACTCTTCCATTAGGTCACCGTAATGCCTGGGTCTTTCCTCCCCTGGGTTCTTGACTCTGCCATTCGGGAGATCCTTCCATTCTCATCAATCTTCTGGCTCCTTTCTGCAGATGGTACTGGAAAATGGGCTGCTCTGGGGGGCTGGGCAGCTCTCCCTGCCTCCTTCCTGCTTGCAGAAAGTTGGGGGAGGCCCTAGTAATCTTTTACCATTTCAAATAATTTTTTTATCTTTTAGTTCAGGCTCTAAGGACTTTTGTCAACATAACTCAAAGCCTTTGTGGGTTTTCGTTGTGGGTTCTGAAATGCCCAGGTTTTTTTTTAATGTTTGATTCTGTTCCATTCCATGTGCCAAAAGTCACACCCATAGTCCTTTCAAGCTGTGTTCCTTTCTCTGACTGTGATTCCTGCTAACTGGGGCATACCAGGCTGCTGTGGGAACATGCCCTTAAGCTTCCTCGGAGTCGTCTTGTCTAGTGATGGCATTGTTGAGGTGGGTACCCTGCTTGAAGCCAGAGCATGAACTTTTTGCCTCCCAAGATCTCTATTAAGGATGGAGTTTTCTCATATAGGAGATAGAGACCCAGCTTCTCCAGCTGTTACCTGCTGCCTCCCCCGGGTGTGTGTGTGGGGGTCGTATTTTCAATAAATTGGAATAAGGAGTGGAGCCACGACTCGAAGCCAGCCACTCCAATACAGCATCCAGGCATCCCAAATGGCATCTTAATAAATGGACTAATTCCCCATCCCCTGCTCTCTTGACCTGAGTGTAGACACTGAATCAAATCCACAATGATCATTTGGACAGAACAGCCTGAGACGCTCTGGGAGGGTCTGCCCTCCGGGAGCACCACTTCCCATCATCCCTGGTCGTCAGTGGAGCCCCTCAGCCAGCGCTGCCTTTCCCTCACCCTCTCTTCCAGACTGTCACCTGCTTTCCAGGAAACTTCCCCCACTGGCCTGACCAAAGCCTGTGGGGGATTCCCGGGGAAGATACCAGGTACTGGGCATGTGCTTTGATGGCTGCCGTGTCCTGAAAACAGTCATAGGGAGGACAGCAAGGGTGTGAATCCAGGAGAGCTGGGAAATCTGCATCAGACCAATTTGTACCAGGAGTTCCTGAGTTCTCTGGGTCAGGTTTTTTTTTTTAAGATTTTATTTATTTATTTGAGAGGTAGAGTTACAGACAGTGAGAGGGAGAGACAGAGAGAGAAGTCTTCCTTCTGTTGGTTCACTCCCCAGTTGGCTGCAAGGGCAGCTGCAAGGGAGCTCTGCTGATCCGAAGCCAGGAGCCAGGAGCTTCTTTCTGGTCTCCCATGAGGGTGCAGGGGCCCAAGGGCTTGGGCCATCTTGTACTGCTTTCCCAGGCCATATCACAGAGCTGGATTAGAAGAGAAGCAGCTGGTACTAGAACTGGACCTCATATGGGATGCTGGTGCTGCAGGTGGAGGATTAACCTACTATGCCATGGTGCTGGGCCCCTGGGTCAAATTTTAATTAAATCAGAGGATAAAGGAGTCACTGCAATCATCTCCCAGAGTCTGTCATCTTTCATATAATTGGCAAAGGCATAGGGTTTCAGGAACCACCAATGTTGGCAGATGTTGGGAGTATCTGCAAACCCTTTCCTACTGGGAATGGAAAACACTTTAACCCCTCACTTCCTGCTGGTCTCTGAATTATTTGTGACAGTGCTATAATGAAGAGTTGGTTAAAAGTATAAGGTTAATGCTGTGGCTATGGATGGCCTCCTTCTAAGCACCATATCTATGGTTTGGGTAGTTGCTACCTGGTTATTGCTAGTATCTATCTATCTAGGGCAATTTAGGTTGTGGTTCCTAAATTAGGTTGAATAGTGTTTTAAAATTATGCTTTACTATACAGAACTCTGGAGGATTTTGAACTTGTAGGTTTTGAATGGAATTGAAAAATAAGCATTTTGGAAGCTCTTCAAGCATACTAATTAGCTGCAGTTAGTTACTATAAGAAATAACCCACATGCTTACATGTGGATTCTGAAAACTCAAACTCATAGAAAGATTAGAATGACAGTTACCATAGGCTAGGATGGGAGGAATGGGGAGGCATTGGTCAAAACTACAAAATTTCAGTTAGTGGGAGAGATACATGGAAGAGATCTATTGCACTTCACAATGACAGCAGTGTCCCTGGGGATCGTCTGCGTGACACACAACAGGTTGCCTGGTGTTGTAGCTTCCAGGTGTGAGCACCACTGAGAAGAGATGGGAGGGAAGGAAGAAAGTGTGGTGGGACACTTACTCATCTGAGCTCAAGCTATGGGGCTGCTGTGTGCTTCCTTGGACCTCTTTCTCTCGCCTTCAGATCAGGGGGTGATAATGTACTCTTGCTGTGCTCAGTCCCAGAACACAGTACCATTCTCGGCGAGTTCCCAATTTCCTATCTCTGTCAATCGTTTCTGTGATGGATTCTTTTCATGTTCTCCTATTTAGAGGATGTCACAGCTTTTTTGGGACACTGGACAACAGGTAGTTTAGGCCTGAGAAGCAAAGGAGTACATACAATTATAGGAACCAGAGGAGGGAGAAGTGAGGAGACAGCTAGCCAGTGAAACTGCGGCTCTATGTGGAGGGATAAGCCTATTTGGCTACTCAATAGAGTGATAGATTAAATAACCTAACATTATCCCTTCTGATTTCCTGAGTGTCTCTGACAGATTTCAAACTGCGAAGTCCAATGGGCAGTCAGAAATCAGGCTCCTATAGATGGGGTTTTCACAGAACACGTGCTCAGGCCATTGAGCAGGTTGAAGAAGGCTGAAAGGTAGAATTGGGGAGATGACCACAAAAGATCCAGTATCAGCACACCTGTGGAATTTGACACACACCATTTACAAAGATGACCATATTTTAACGTAAAAATATTCAAAATCAGTAAAACATAACATGAATAAATTGAATTCATTTCCCCAGGAGAACTATTTTACCTCAAGCCTTTACCTTGAACACAAATTCAAAACTCCACCTGGTGATAAGCAATGACAGACGTGAAGGGACTCAAGTTGTGTTTCTTCCTCTTTGTAAACATGACACTGTTATGTCCACTCTGAGCTTCCTGTTTAAAGACAGATGTGTGACTGACCACAGGACTTTGGAGAAATGAGCTATAGCATGAGAGAGCTTCATCAGTTCTAAACTGGTAAAGGCCTACACTTGAAACAGATGTGCATAGCTGGGTGCATGCACAGTTGTGTTGGGACTTTCTAAGTGGATGCACTCTGAACAACACCTGCCCCACTAGCCTTGTCTCCCCTGGCTCCTTGGCTGCCTGCCAGTTGCTCCAACAACATTGACCTCTTCCATGGTCCTCAAATTCACTAAGATCTTTCTATTCCAAGGGCCTCTGCTTCTGCAATTTCTCCTGCTTGGAGTAGTCTTGATTTTTCCTGTCTCCTCTTCCGAGAAGTCTACCCTGACTTCCAACCTATGTGAAAAACCCACTTCCTCTGTCTCACACTGAGCACACACTTCATTCCTGGGTGTTTGGAAGAGCACTGATGTGCTTCAGAGATGGTCTCCGAGGTTTAAGGGCCGGGCTGCTGGAGCCACGCAGACTGGATTGAAGCCCTTTCCTGCTGCGTGATCCTGGGAAAATTCCATTCATGTCTCGGTGCCTCAGTTCTGCATCTGAAGACAGAGTCATATTCATGTTATCTCTCTCACTGTGACTTGTGATGCAGACTAAATGTGTTAGTTTTCCCAGTGTGCTGAGAGCCACGCCCTGGGGATGTGTGAGTGGTAGATAAAGAAAAGAAAGATTTTGTCCACTAAATGTTATGTGCCGTGAAGACAGTAACCATAGCTGTTCTCTCCCTGTGGTAGATAGCTCAGTACCAGGCCATGTCTTTGCCATTGATGGGGTTTTCATCTCGTGGATGAAATGGAACCAATGAACAAATAAGTGAATAAGCAGTGATATTCTAAATAGGGGAGAGGAGAAATGGAATGCCCCCATTACCAAGTCTAGCACAGGGCAACCCTGTGGGCTTTCAAAAAATGTTAATGCAGGAGTCGACATCTCTGGCTCCATTGGAAGTTGAATCCTGATCCTGCCTCTAGGGTTCTTCCTGACCTGACAGCTGGAGCCCTGGCTGCAGAAGGTTTTGCACATCCCAGACAACAGCATCTTTAGGAGCCAGCTGCACCACATCGCCTTTCTGAGGGACCCTGGCTTCTTGCATCCGGCAACTGGCTGCTCTCCTAATCCTCATCCAGCACTAGGTCTCAGAGGAGCCCTCAGAAAGCCAGTAAAATCGACCTGGGTCATGCTGGCTGCCTTCCAGAGCTGATGTTCGCTGTCTCCAGAGGCTTTGCAGAGCCCAGACCACTTCCTGTGGCCTCCAGGCTGCCCCGGCAGCAGGTTAAGGTCCAGCCTCCCTGTCCTCTGGGTACCACTTGTTTTTCTGTTTCTGTTTGCTGGATGGCCTCTGCATGTCCCCTTTCCTGCTCCAGCCCAGCTGGAAGTCTCTTTATTAACAGTTTTTTTTTTTTTAAGCTCATGGTGGTCTCTGAACTTGTCTGAAATTTCCTAGAAAAGAAACAACTGCTGCCTCCAGAGTTTGCATCCCTGGGGGTTTGAGGGACATTTGTCAGTCTCAATCCCCTCCATTGCTTGTGATTATCCATCACGACCCACACATGCACCTTGAACACAACCTCATGTTCTCAATGAGAACCTTCCAGGGGTCCTGTAAGGAGAGCAGAAGTTCTGTTCTACTCATAAACAGGTGCACAAAGCAATGACGTCCACTACATGGGGATGTTTCCTTCTAGAAGACTCTTCAGGAGAGTTTGAGGAAAAAGCCCAGGCCAGCCTCTTAGAAGCTATTTATTGTTTGTTTACATGTGAACAAGAATTCCTGGCCCCAGCAAGGTCTTGGTGTGGGAACCAAGCCATTAGCTGGAGGGGAGGGAGAAGAGAAATGATTACAGAGACTCGCTTCCGTGCACATGTCTCCAGAAAGCCTACTCTTGTCCCAGGGGACTGGCGGTCAATCTGAGCTCTTGCCCTGAAGGCAGCAGAGCCAGACAGCTCCTGGGACTTGCTCCCCACTCAATTTCTTGGGTCATCTCTCAGACCTCAGCAGCAACAGCCATTTCCCACAGGAGGCGCTGTCCTGAGAGGGAAGGAGCCAGGCACGGCTGGCTCTCTGCCTCCGTGGTGGGGCTTGGCTAGGAGGACGGGTGCTACCGCCGCACTTTTGGTCAAATCCCAAATGCATGATCTACCAGTCCTGCCGTTTTCTGAAGGCAAATGGGCTGAACCCACCTTAAAATGCTGTCCACTTTCTGACTAGGAAGGGGATTCAGAGGTGTCCCAGCTCATGGTGTTCAGATGTTCTGTGACCACAGCAATTATTTTCTTTCTAGAGAAATGTTACAGAGAAGCCCGGGGGGTGGGGTGAGGGGAAGGAGTTCAGACTGCCACATACCCTGCCCCTGCCAGCTCTTCCTCCTCATCTTGGTCATCCACGAGGCTCGTGTGTTGAATGTCTAGAACTCTCTAGAGCCACTTGGAAAGTCACTGATCACCATGGAGCAGAGTGTGGCCAAGAGAACCCAACTGACTCATCCCCCATGACTCTTCCTGGAGGCCTGGGCACCACTGGACTTGGGTCTCTCAAAGCTAAGATTGTGCACTGAGAAACGTATAACAGCTTACCCTCCTATATTTCACATTTGGTCCTACAATAAAATCGTTCAATACTCAGCCCCCTTCTTTTTCCATTGATTTTTGTAATTTCTTTTTGTCAGTTTATTTCTCAGTTATTGCTACCAGAACAAAGTAGCACAGGCTATGAAGCTTAAACAGCAAAGCTGGTTTCCTACAGTTCTGGAGGCTGGCTTGCCAAGACCAAGGCATCAGCAGGGTTGAATCTTTCAGGAGCCTCTTTCCTGGGACTACAGATGGGTGTTACATTTCTGTGTTCCTGCCTGTCTTCCATCAGCAACTGGCAGTTCAAATTTCCTTTTCATGTAAGGGGGAAGTCAGATTGGACCAAAACCCACTATTATCTCATTTTACTTTAATTACTTCTTCCTTCCTTTCTCCCTCCCTCCCTCCCTCCCTCCCTTCCTTCTTTCTTTCTTTCTTTCTTTTTTCTGACAGGCAGAGTGGACAGTGAGAGAGAGAGAGACAGAGAGAAAGGTCTTCCTTTTCCATTGGTTCACCCCCCAATGGCTGCTACGGCCAGCACACTGCGCTGAGCCGAAGCCAGGGGCCAGGTGCTTCCTCCTGGTATCCCATGTGGGTGCAGGGCCCAAGGACTTGGGCCATCTTCCACTGCACTCCCTGGCCACAGCAGAGAGCTGGACTGGAAGAGGAGCAACCGGGATAGACTGGGACTAGAACCCAGCGCCGCAGGCGGAGGATTAGCCTATTGAGCTGCGGCGCCAGCTCCTTAATTACTTCTTTAAAGACCCCAATCTCTAAATACAATCACATTCAGAGGCATTTTGGGGTTAGGACTTGAACATAAGCATTTGGGGACAATACAACCAACCCATAGTCATTGGAATGGTTGGCATGTTACCTTTTCAAGTAACTAATTCAAAGAGAGCATATGGAAGCTATATTCCCTGAATTCTTGTACATTCAAGACTAATTTTTTTCTGTAGCTTTACTTTTAGGACAATTACTATTTTTTTCCATTGAAACTTGGAAGGCACCATACTTTCGACTTCTAATCCTGCTGTTTGTAAGGGAAAATGTTGGAGCCAGCTGAATTTCTTTTTCCAGCTCCAACTGCCAGACAATGAGGGAGAGAATCTTGGACCATCCAGTGTCAGCCACACAACATGAAGAAGACTCACAAGTGACCCGGGTGGGACAGCCCAACGAATGGTCCAACAGACCCTACCCCAACATGCTGACCCATGGAGTCTTTAGCAAATGAGCTCCAGTGTGCGGCGATAGCTTTTTAAGCAGCCATGTTGGGTTATGGCTTGTTATGTACAATTGATGTCTGACACACAGAGGTCTCCAGGGTTACAGTGTGGATTCTGACGACCTGGGATTATTGGATGGCTAAGTGGGTTAGCTTTTGTTTCACTCAGACAGTGGTTAAAGCAGAGTGGAGACTCTTGCTCTACCCTGGCTCACCCATAGAGACGCAGCTGGCAGACAGGTGAATCTGAGAGCATCCTCTCTCAGGGCCACATTCTTGACATCGCGTAGAGGCTGAGTCTGGCTCCCCAAACCTGACACTCACCATCTCTCTCAGCACCTCTCTGCACTGCTGACGTGCAAGGCAGTTTGGCAACCTTTCCCCAGACGAGGCAGTTGGAGTCAGAGAAAGTGCCTAGATGGGGTTACATTGCTGTTACTTGAATTCTTGAGGGGTGAGAGGGTGTGCTTTCCTATAGGAGAAAGACACAGTTCCATATTTGCTATGCCATTAATAAGATTAGAATAACAAACATCTAAAAATGTATTTGGGCACTATCAGTCGGTTCAGGCTGCTGTAATGAGTGATCATAAACAGGATGACTTGGAAATAACCGGGATTTATTTATCCCAGGCCTGCAGGCTGGGAAGTCCATGATCAAGGTGCCCACTGTTTCTATGTCTGGTGAGGGCTACGTCTGCTTCTCACTGTGTCCCCCGGGTGGCAGAGGTGAGCGAGTCCCCTCGAGAATCTTCCATACGGCACTGGTCTCACTCATGAGGGCTCTATCCTAGTGATATGATTGTCTCCCAAAGACCCCACCTTAACACCACCTAACTGGGGGTGAGGTCTCAGCACCTGTATTTTTTTTTTTTTGGAGAGAAAGAATACAGCAGGGATAGACATAGGATTGTCCACTTTTTATTTTTGTCACATGAAGGTATTAAAAAACAACTGTCATTTATGTCATTATCCTTTCCAAAGTCATTGTACCCCTGAACAGTTGCAAATACATCAACTCAGGAAAAGATAATTTTTCTTGAGAATTAAGATAGGACATATCTTAATATTGATGCTAATGGAAAATGCTAATTTTTGGAGATGTAGAAAAGTTGCCACTTAAAATGAGATTTTACTCATTTTCAAAGACTTATTTTATGTATTTGAAAGGCAGAGTGACAGAGGAGAGGAGAGACAGATTGATCTGCCATGCATAGGCCCTCTCCCCAAATGGCTGCAATGGTCAAGGCTGATCCATGCTGAAGCCAAGAGTCTGGATCTCCATCTGGGTCTCCCATGTGGGTGGCAGGGGCCCAGGCCTGTGGGCCATCTTCAGCTGTTTTTCCAGGCCCTTTAGCAGGGAGCTGGATATGAAGATGGGGAAGAACCGGGATTCACTGGGTGCTCTTGATACGGGATGCCGGTGTGGCAGGCGGCACCTTAACCACTTATCCACAAAGCCGGCCCCAGATTTCACTCAGTTTTCCTAGGTGAGCCTATGGAGCACGGATCATCATGTTTAGGAAGGAGCACATCCCTCTCCCTCTCCACAGGCAGGGCTGATTATTTTAAAGCAGTGATCATTATTTGGAGGCTGCATGAGGTTTCCTCTTTTTTTTTTTTTTTTACTTTAGAAAAATGAACGCAGTGCATTTTCAGCAATATCATCGCCACAGACTCTGCTCGCTCAGTCCACACATAAGTAGGAGGTGCCATCTATGGTGATATGGCTTCTCTGCACTAATTCCCATCAGGCCGAAAAACATTAGGGCAGGGTAAGCACAGACTCAACTGTTGCACAAAGGAACATTTACTCATCAGATCCTACTGATCTCTTCTGTGCCCTCTTCCTGGGCAGCCGTCTCGGTGAGGCTTTGTTGATCTGATTCAAAGTTTCCTGAGGAATCCAACTCATGTCAACATCATTCTGACTTGATGTGCCCATTTCTACTTTCTGTATAGGTCTCTTACGCTTTCTAGATTCTAGGAGCTGATGAAGTCCAACAACAACCATAAGTCCAAGACCAGCAAGGCACATATACATAAAGATTGTTTCTCCATCTAACCCATCCTCTCTTTCAATAACTGTAACTGTTTGATTGAAGACAGCATCTTGGAATACATTACTGTTAAAATCTTTGTAGTTCAGATTGATGACCAGACGAAAGGGTTGCCCACTCACGGGCTCCGCAGGAATGGAGGAGTAGGTTGCCTGTCTCTGGGGTGGTACTACAGTGTTCAGAGGAAGAGCTGTGAAATTCTGTATAAAAACTGGTAGTCCTGAGGGTAACAAAAAGAAGCATCTAGGCATTCAACGATAAAATCTTCTGTACCCTTGTTTGTAAAGCCTACCAGGAACTTCACAATGTTATTTGCTGGAAAATCTTCTCCTTTTACAAGCAAGATAGTTGTATCTGCACTTGGTGAAGCTTCTGGTTCACCAGAAACATCTTCTTCTTCCTTATCTTCTGCCAAATCTGTGGGTTCATCTTCCTCCACCTCAGCTTCATCATCTTCATCTTCGATTACTGAATCTTCCACTGTTTCTTCATCCTCTGTAAGATCTTGAGCCTCTGCTAATGAGCCTCCCAGGCCGCTTGCAGCAGCACGGTGGCGGGGAACAGGAGCAGCAGAAGCGGAAGCAAGCGGGGGAGGAGTCTTATGCTGCGGCCAGCGTCCAGTGTCCAGTCCCAGTCCGCGAATATTCTCAGCTACCCCAGCGATAATGGCGTTACTCTTCATCCAGGCTCTGGGTGGGGAGGGGCGGGGCACGTACCACGCAGGTACCTTCGCCACGCCCCTCCCCTGACCGACATGGCTATCCGGCGTGGAGGGCCAGGGAGCACGAGCCTCCCTTCTCTATCTTAATACAGTTGACCCAACAATCGCTGCAGGATCAGGTCATTTCAGACCTTGGCCTCTGGACGTACTCGTGATAAATACCATTGTTTGTACAGAACGTTCAAGAGAGTAGGGGGCATTTTGAGGTCAGGGAAGGGACTTGCAGCAGAACTAAGTTCACCAGAATCCCACCACCTTCATTTCCTTCCTTCTGCTCCCTTGCTGCCTGGTCCTGGCTGTAGACCCTGGTTGCATGGCCCATGGGCCAAACCTCGAGGGGCAGGGCCCAGGGTTCTCAGACCTCACTGCCTCACTGGAAAGCTGTGGGGATTGTGTCCTGCCCCTCTCCTGCACTCAGGAGCCCCTGAGGACAAGTTTGTGACACCATAAACGAACTGCTCACCACAAGGCCCACTGGAGTCTCTCTGGGGCCACATCTGGAGAGGAGAGGTAGGGCTGCTAACTGCTTGCTCGTCCTGGTCCCCGCAAGACCTACTAAGGCCTCCTGTGCACGGATCCAACTCAGATAAGCGACACTGAAAGCAATTCAGTTAAGGACAGGTTTTCTGCCCCTTCAGAGAATAGGAGAGACGAGTCAGGTGAGTCACTTAGAAACCCAAGGAGAGCAGCCGGGAGAGGCTGATAGACCGTGGGGCTGCCTGGGGACTGGCTCCGTGGCTTCCCGGAGACCCATAGAGCCCTGTGCTGTCCTAGGTGACTGGAACTCCCACCCCAGCACACACACAATCCAGAGAAGAGCGAGCCTGCTCCTGCTGGTTGGTGCTCCACCAGAAAGGATGCCTAGAGTGAGAGCGAGCGTTGCATCTAAGATTCTGGAAGTGAACTTTCCTATGGGAAGTAGGCTGGGCTCTTTGGAGCGCTTCTAACAAGCTCAGTATAGGGCTCAGTGGGGGCTGGTCCACCCCAGCTGCTGTCTTCTCGTGGCTGCTTATGTGGGCAACCACCTACAGGGAGGCGGGCATGTCCCAGAGACCAGCACAGGCAAGGATCTACAATGAGCTGTAATAGGGATGACGAGGATGCCCATCGCTCCTGTCCTTCTGTCCCGGAAACTCTCCTTCATTACCAGTAATCAGAGCTGGATGAAATGCACAGGAAAAATGTAGAGGAGTGACAAGGTTATTCCGGGTTACTTAGCAATAAATAGTTCATCTGCTTCATATTTCCTGCTGCTGTAGAAACCACACAGCAACAACACGACAAGAAAATAGAAGACAAGATGAGGTGAGGGTTGTAGATGAAAGGACTATCGTTTCTGTTTTTTACTTTTATATGATAAAAAGTACACTTACAAGTTGATTCCCTGCCAGGTTCTTCTCTTACGCCCAAGTTTTCCCAGAACAAGGTGTGCCCAGCACACTTCCCAGTCACGGTGTCACAGGGAGCCTGGGCCAACACACCAGGGGCTGTGGGTCATCAGTCATATAGGCAGGCAGTGTGCAGGAGAAGACCCAGGTAGGAAAGGGAAAGGCCGGGAGAGGGAGAGCAGCAGCAGGGGTGGGGCTAGTGGGAGTCCAGATGGAGAAACCCCAGGCAGCCGGGGGCACCAGCTCTAGGGGAGCTGAAGGGCCCAGGTGGGGGGGGGGAGGGAGGTGCACTTGTGAGAACTGAGTGGGGTGACCGAACACCAGCAAAATAGGCTGAGATCCCAAAGTTCATCCTTAGTATGGGGATAAAGTGATAGTGGTAGGGAAACTGAGGCAGACGCTTTAGCTCTATGGTCGTTACAGTCGAATCTCCGTGACACCCAGGGTTCGTTCGCAGCACACAGCATCCGGAAAGTGGGCTGTGGCAGAGTGTTAGGTTCTACTAGAGCTGAAGGAGTTAACCTGCTAATATCCTCTCTGCTACTCCCCGGAAACCTGTAAGACTGAGCCTGGAGAGGCCACCAAGGACGGGTGTGTGTGTGTGTGTCCCAGGGAGTGGACCGCGGTAGCTGTGACAGCTGGGAGAGTAGACACGGTGTGCGTCGGAGCTCTCCGTTCACAGGCAGTGAACCGGTTCTACAGGAAAGTGTTGGAGCCCCTGTAGGGGTGCCTCTACTGAAGAGATGCGTGAGCCCTGTGCTCTGGGGCAGCTTGTAAAAGTAGAAGTCCTGAGATGTGGAAATGCAAAGAATTTACCAACGATGAAGAGAGCCACGAGCGATCATGAAATAACTTTTCTTTTAAAAGGACTTTTGAGGGTCAGGCTTGTGGCGCTGTGGGTTAAGCTAATGCCTGTGGTGCCTGCATGCCCCAGGAGCACCGGTTCGAGTTCTGGCTGCTCCACTTCCTATCCAGCTCTCTGCTAGTGCACCTGGGAAGGTGGCCCAGGTGCTGAAGCCATTCGGGGAGGGAACTAGCAGATGAACATCTCTCTCGCTTTCTCTGCCTCTCCCTGTCTCTCCATAACTCTGCCTTTCAATAAATAAATGAATATTTTTTAAAGACTGTATTATATGAGGCTGTGCATTTGGCCTAGTGGCTCAGGGTCCCATGTCAGAGTGCATGTGTTCTACACCTCGATCCACTCCCGACTGCATCCCCCGCTAATGTGGACCCTGGCAGACAGTGCTGATGGTTCAGGTAATTGGCTTCCCACTACCTGGAGGAGACCTACAGAGACCTGGGTTGAGTGCCTAGCTTCAGTTCCAGCTGGACGCCATTGAAACTGTTTGGGGGAGTGAATGAGTAAACAGGAGCTCCCTCCCACTCTCCCTCTCTCTCTCTCTCTCCCTCTCTCTCTCTCCCTCTCTCCCTCTCCCTCTCTCTCTCTCTCCTACTTTTCAAAATGTTTATATACCCCACCACCTCAAGATTTCCGTTAGAGAAGAAATACGTATTCATTATAAAGTGAAAAAAATGCCTTCATTTGTCATTTAGTGGGGAGGACAGTTTCTAAGAAATGTGTCATTATAGGATTCTGTCAATGTGGGAACATCACAGACTGTACTTAAACAAAGATGGCGACAGCATCACTAAGCCGTATAACATCTGTATGATAAATTCCTAGAAGTGGAGTTACTAGATCTCTTACATGTTTTCCAAAATTTTTCTGTGTAGCCCAGTGATTTTATTACCTTCCTCTCCTGCCAAACGCAGTTCCTTAAACTAAACAAAGCAAAATGAGGCTTGGCTAAATTAACAGACAAAAATAGTATTGGCTTACATTTCTATAATGGATAATAAAATAGAAATCTCCAAGATTTTGGCTGGCTGGAACAGCAACCCAGATACTACAAATAAAAATGCTCAAGAATGTGGTGGGGCATTGGCAGTCACTGGACTGAACACTGAAGTACAGGATAGAAGAGGAGTAATCTAACCACAGCCGAGATGAGACATAGGTATCAAAGAAGCTCACAATTTAGGCCATAATACTACAGGCATAGTCAAGAGTAGGTGTAGGGTCCTGAGTAGGAGGATTGGTGCCCACTTTTCCCTTGGGGTAACACCTGCTCTCTGTACTTTACCCCATTTAAAAGGAACACTGGCAAACAATGCGTGTTCAGAATAACCAAGACTAGAACTGTGCAAGCTCACTCCTTTGTGTTGGGAGTCTGTCGCTGTATCTACACTGTGTCATGCAAACTCCTTGCCCTGACTGCTCCAGGGAGGGGCCTTTGATCCCAAGCGTGTTTCAGAGTCTCAGAAGGGAGCTGAAGTTTGGAACTGAGGGACACAGAGACATGAATCACTGATGAGTTACACCAATAGCATGACTATGGTAGAAGGGCTGTTCTGAGCTCGGGGCAACTGTTCTTTCAAGTTCAAGGGGTTTAGTCTTTTCTTGGTCCTGGAGACATCTCAGGTAGGTGCTAGCTGGAGCCTGATTCTGTAACTTGCAATGGGAAAGCACGGTCACTCACGTCATGTGAGAGCTGTGGAACCAGCCGAGGTGTTTATGCTGGAGGAGAGAGGCGTCGAGGGAACTTGAGCACTGTAGGCAAACATTCGAAGAACTGGCCATGGAGAAGCTGGATCAGACTTGTTGCGTGAAGCCACAGAGGCAGAGCCAGAGCTTCGGGTGCCATTAGATCTCTCCCAGGAGGGGAAGGTGTGAGACCCGAGCCTGGATCAAGGTGTAGGCCTCCATCTCGTAACTTGGGCCTGACCAGGCCCTGAACTCTGAGCCAGAAGCTCCTAAAAGTAAATACATGAACTCCCCTTGCAATAAACTCTCCTAGCAACAGTCAATTAGCAGATAACAGAGAAATACCTAAAGTTTCTGGTGTCTTCTCAGGGCAGATAGGGTGATTAATAGCTTCCCGAGACCCTGCAGTTCAGCACGTACACCCCAGCAGCTTGGACCCTATGCTTTGGCCAATCAATTCAAAAGGCATCAACCCCAAAACCATCCAACCACCTTTAGTAGGTCCCTTCCCGCCACTGGATGCACTAATCAATTCTAGGAGATGTCCTTTCTCTAAAACCCTATAAAAACCCTGGCCTTCTTTGTCTCAGGGCTGCTCTGTTCCTGTGTGTTCAGACAGCCCCAGCATGCTGGAATAAACAAACCCTTTGCTGATTGCATGAGAGTGTCTCTTGGAGTCGTTCTTGGGGCAGTGGATGTTTTCGGACTCTAACAAAGGGCTGTCCTGGGAAAGACTCAGTTCTTGGTTAGTTGCCATTATCCACACATTTTTGTGCCACTTCACCGTGGGATTGGTACAGAGGGGTTCAAGCGTTGACAGTTCCTACTTTCACAGCTTTCCTCTGATCGGACATCACTCCTCCTTGGTCCCCTCTTTCTTAGGAAAGCCACTTTTGGAAAGCAGTTCCCAGGATTTGGTGGCCCCCTGGTGGATGAGGACAAAGACTTAACATATGTTTAGAAGTCAGCTTTTTCTGTCTAGAAGTCAGAAAGACACCAAGCCATTTATTAACTAATGATAACCAAAGTGGTCATGATTGATTAGGTTAAAACCAGCACAGGATGTGTTCAGACTTCAAAGACATGAGCCAAATGGTCCTGTGAGTTTTTTGAGTGGTTTGCTCTGCCTGGCTAATGCTTTGGTTCTCTTCTGTACTGTCAGGAGAGCTGATGAAGTTGTTTGCCCTTTCTCCTGCCGTAGGTTTGCCTACCCCCTCCTCCCACATACCGTTTCCAGTCAGATGAGTTCCTTCTCAAGGGATCTGTACTCTGTTGGAGTTTACAGTGCCACCAGCTCCTTACCCTGTTTGAACTCATAGGGAAGAGGACAGCGCCACCTATTGAGCAAGGACTCTCAGCTTGTTTATCTTAAAAAAGCTTCTTATTTATTTGAAAGGAAGAGAGAGATAGTCCGTTTATTACTGCATTCCTCACAACAGGCAGGGCTGGTGACACCAGGAGCCAGAATTCCATTTGGCTTTCCCACATGGGTGGCAGACACCCAAATACTTGGGCCATCACCTGCTGCCTCCTTGGGTGTGCATTCTCAGGAAGCCGGATTGAAAGCAGAGGAGCTGTTACTGGAGCCACGAACTCTGACATGGGATGAGGGCATCCCAAGCAGTAACTTAACCAGTACACCACAACGTTTGCCCCCAATCTCATTTTTAAGACACCTCACTTCACCTAAAATGACATTATTGAATCCTCAGTGACATTCCCTAAGGGTATGCAGGAATTGAGTAAACTGTCATCAACTAATGGGTTTTCTGAGGGTCATTTCAAAGGAACAGAGGCTTTGAATAAAGCAGTCTCCTGAAACAGATGTTGTTTTCCTATTTGCACTCATAAAGGCAGGACAAGGAAATGTAAAGGAAGAGAGGCTGGAAGTCCGTGGGGAGCTGGGGACTGATGGTGCGCAGCCCTGCATCCAAACACTGCAGAGGGACTCCTCTTCACAGCAGGGGCATTCCTTCACTGACATGCAGCGTATTTATTTAGGAATTATGGGCTTGTGTTCTATTGCGTCTGCAGTAAATATCAGGTTGTGCTTATCTTCGTTTAGGGAAGGTTTCTAGGACATCAGCTGACTTCAGGTGCTGCCTGCGGATTGTCTCCTCTTGACTTATTCCTCAGTACTAAAACTCACCAAGGAGAAGTAGGGTTTGAGGAAAGGGAAGGAGAGAGCCTCCCAAGACATCCTGATGACAGAAGAGGGTTTTAATGCAGTCTAGGGCCAAAGGTGGTCCTGGACTCCCAACAGTAGGGGGAAACTGCCCTAGTCCCTGCAAGTGCCCTGTGGGGCACCAGAGAGACTCATCTTGGGTTTCTGGGGCCCCAACCTGGCCAAAGGTGCCTGGGCTGCAGATGTGGCACTGAAGTGAAATAGCTTTGGGCTGGCGGTGGATGTCAGTGGTCCTCAGTGAGGGCAGATAACCAATGCCACCTGGGGCTTCCCAGGTTTTAATGAAATCCAGACCTTGGCACCCTTGTACTCTTCAAGAGGTGAGTGGAAAAGGGAGTTGCTTCAAGATTGACCAAGTTTTCTTGGTCCTTTAGGTAGTATGTGAGTTGGTTTATAGGAAATAAAGACATTTTGTATTTCTCACACCCTGGAGTCTGGGGACTGATATTCATTCCTAGTGCATCACTTAGGAAAAAAGATGGGTTGTGGACTTTGCTCTGAGCCACCCCATTTGTCCAAGGTAGCAGAAGCATGGGTTCTAACTATCTGGGCACTATCATCACCTGATTGTGTAATGGTATAGTAGCGTTTGCATGCTACCAGGAGAGGTTCAGTGTTCTGCATTTTGCTCTTCTAGAAATTCAAGTGTCTAGAAATACAGCAGGACTTCAAAAAGTTCATGGAAATGAAATTAAAATATAACTTTATTCTGGTGCAAAAAATTGAGGTTTATTTTAAATGGGACTTCAAACATTCATGGAAAGTGCATATTATGAAAACACTGCATGAGCTTCCAAAATTGTTTGCACCAAAATAATTCCATTTCATTAAATTGTCACCTGCTACACTCTTGAAGGTTGTAGGACAAGCTAGGTCTCTGTCATCTTCCATTGAGAATTTTCTGTCATTCCAGGCAAGCCTGGCATGGTCAAAACAGCTGTGGGAAGCTGCTTTGCTGCCCAAGCATGTGGTGTCAGAAGATTTTAAGTCGTCTTCTATTAAGTTCCAGAATAGCCAGGAAATACTGAAAAGGAAAAGAAAAGAAGGAGGCAAGGGTGGAGGCTTCTACCAGACATTAAAATATCTAATGTAGCTTTGATGATTAAAATGGAGTGTTACCAGGATGTGCTGTGCATAGACAGAGAGATCAATAAAACCAAATGTCCAGAAAGAGAACCAAAAGCTTATGAAAATTTAGTGGATAATAAAGGTAGCATTTAAATCACTGGATCAATTACAGAACTGCCAAGTATTCTTGAACAAGTTGGTTTGCTCTCATTGGTCTTGGTTTGTAAAGTGGGAATGCTTGTTTGGTTTAATAGGAAGAGAAGTGTAGTATTGTCACTTGCATCCATTGGTTTTGAGTAGACCCTTAATCTCTCTGATCTCCCGTCCATCAACTCTGAGTTGAGAATAATACTATCCAATCCACTCCAGGGAAATTGCTGGAATCCCATGAGAAAATGATTATGAGAACCTTGTGGAGAGTGAGCCAAGCTGGGTATAAAGGGATTATTAAGCAGGCTCAACATTCACCACAAATGTGAACAGGGTTTAATTGTGTTGGTTTCTATTCTAAGGTCTAGTGACATCATCTAAGCTATTCACGTTGGAATTTGCTGGGCAAGTGGGAAACAGTGGAGAAAAATCTCAAGTGAGTCTTCAAAGGTTTTCAATATTTGATTACCCTTTCCTCTTTCTACTTAATTCAGTTATGATTACAGTTCAGGTCCCTTGGGGCAAAAATAAATTAAAAACAAACAAACCCTAGAAGCCACCTCCATTCATGGTCCTCACATGACCAAGTTAAAGTTCAGCTATGGAGCAACCAGACTGGAAAAACAATTGTGCCCTTAGGCTGAGGCCAGTTCTCAAAGGTGCTTGGGTAAGGCGGGGTCTGTGTCCTTGCTTCAATGTCACCACCTCCAGCAAGAAGACATGTGTGCTGCTGTCTGTACAGGAAGGGGCAGCTGTTGATCTCTGGCCACACAGGACTCGAGGACTCTCGAGATTAAAAGGACAGAGAGTTTTACAGAGAGATCTTGAGTCTTTTTTTTCAATCAGCATCTAAAGAAGGCAAAGTGCTCAGTCATTTCATCTGAAGGTCAGCTAGGCTGTGAGCTGGAGAAAGATTGCTGCGAATGAAGAAGAATTTGGCACAGTTAGCTCTTCAGAATTTTTTTTTTTTTTTTTTTTTTTTTTACAGGCAGAGTGGACAGTGAGAGAGAGAGACAGAGAGAAAGGTCTTCCTTTTGCCGTTGGTTCACCCTCCAATGGCCGCCGCGGACGGTGCGCTGCGGCCGGCGCACCACGCTCGTCCGATAGCAGGAGCCAGGAGCCAGGTGCTTTTCCTGGTCTCCCCATGGGGTGCAGGGCCCAAGCACCTGGGCCATCCTCCACTGCACTCCCGGGCCACAGCAGAGGGCTGGCCTGGAAGAGGGGCAACCGGGACAGAATCCGGTGCCCCGACCGGGACTAGAACCTGGTGTGCCGGCGCCGCAAGGCGGAGGATTAGCCTGTTGAGCCACGGCACCAGCCTTCAGAATTTCTGAAGTCTTGTCATGGTGATCGATGAAAGAGCACTGTGGGCTCCCAGGAGTGGCACCGTGGTGTTTCATGGGAGAGTCTCTGAGCTTTAACAAGAGATTTTTCTGGAAACGTTCATGCTGCATCACTATCAACTCATGGCTGCCTTGTGATTCTAGCTGTGTGAAATCTTACACAAATGTTGCCTCTTTCTTCCTGTGATGTCCGATATCTCTGTCCCTTCTTTACTGCCCGAATCCATTTCTTTCATGGCTGGATCCTTGTGGTAAGAAGATCCCCCTGAGTGTCTCTGGGAGGATGACACTGTTGGGGGAAAGCTCCTTAGTCTTGTTTGGATCCACTACTCCCGGAGAACACATTGATGTCCTTAATGCTCTCACCGGAGTCTAAGGCCTTGGACCATAGACAGTCTTAAATGAGTGACAGGGAATTTTCAACTCTGGGAACAAGGGTGAGGGGAGGAGAGGGAGTAGGCAGCAGGCCTGGCTGGGGGAGGGTGAAGAGCACTTCCTGGACTGAGGGGAGCTCTGAGCATCCTGACGACAGGCTTGGGCAAGCAAGCTCTGAAGAGAGGTGGCCAGTATGGACACATCCCTGAGGAATTCCTCAAAACAAACTACTGCATTTTCCTATTAACAGAGAGCTCACCTAATGTCGAGTCAAATGCAAACGTTTCCTGTTTTCCTTAAAGGAGCCAACAGAGGGCGCTATCGCTCAACACACACAATACAGCAAAAACCCAAATCCTTTCATGATGGGAAATCCTCCTTACCGGCTTTCTGCTAGTGTGCACTCTGGGAGACAGCAGGTGATGGCTCAAGTACTGAGGTTCCTGACACCCACGTGGGAGACCTGGATGGAGTTCCTGGCTCCTAATTTCATCCTGGCCCAGTTCCAGTTTGGGGAAGTAAACTAGTGGATGGAAGATCGATCTCTCTCTCTCTCTCTCTCTCTCTCTCTCTCACTTCCTTTCTCTGCCCTCCTTTCAATGAACAAACCAACTAAAAACATCCTTGCCCTACCACCTAAGTTTATGAAAATGCATCTCTTTGAACAACTCCAGACAGAGCTGTTTTTGGCTTCGGTTATGGTGGAGATTTTTGCTAACAGTAGGGTCTCTGCTGAGCAGACGCTGTACAGATGGGTTCAGAGAAACATGGTGGCATGACAGGGCTGGGAGCATTATTTGTACACAAAATGCAGGTTATGAAAGATATGCAAACTCTTAAGAGTATAAAGTGATTCACGAACTGGGACAGATAGATGAGTAAAAGTTGTACCCCTTGGAATAACAGAACACATGTACACACACCAGAGGCCATACACATAGCACACACACTACATATACCACACCCACATCACACAGACATCTCTTAGACACCACACACCACATATGCCATCCCTGGGGATTTCAGATCTGTCAAGTGGGGCAGAGATTTGGTTTTATCAGGGGCTGGCGTTCATGCCCACCACACAGTGGATTCCTGCAAAAGTATCTATGAATCATAGCAGATATGTTCAATACTGAGATTTACTGAAACATGAGGGCTCTCATCAACTGGCTGTATAGATTATGCACTATTAAGTCCCACTTCACTGTTTGAACTGATTGTGTTTGAACTCAGCTAACTGAAATGGCCCTTTGGCAACCTAGGGATAAAGTCCATAAATACAGACACTGCCTGATTTCCTTTAGGCTCCCCTGGAGCCCCCCACTCTTCTGGGCACCCTGGAGGTTGTGTGCCTAAGCCTTGACCAAGCTCTTCTTCAGGCGAGACAGGTGTGGGGCATGTGGACATGTTGGAATTGTGCCAGGCAGGCTTAATTCACTCCTTGGATTGGTCCTGTTGCGGCCAGTTCTCCCTTCTAGGGCAGGCCCCAGGGAGGCAGCGGAGAGAGCTCAGAATAGGACAAGCGACCTGGGGCCAGTCATGTGGTCTACCTGCACATGGGTGTCCTCTTTCTGCCTCCCTTTCCTCCGCAGTGCTGTCTGCTTTGGAGACCCAACCCACCCTGGCCTGCATAGGGAGGACTCCCTCAAGCCCCTTAATGTGTGGCAGGGGGTGCAAAGTGTGGTCCCCACTTAACTGCAGCAGCATCACCTGGGGTCTGTTATAGATCCCGGTTCTCTGCCTCTCCCCATACCACCAGCACAGTCAGCTGACCCACTGGGCCACACACATACACATCACGCTCACATCACACACACATCACACATGGGAGTGCTTCTCAGTGGCCCTGAGGCACGCCCCAGCTTTCAGTGTTTCAGATATGGCAGTGGAGGAGTTGGGGAAGAAGAGGGGTGTGCACAGGGTCACTGGCCGGGGTTGGCTGCCAGAAGAGACCTGCTGGCCCTGTGGCGGGTGGGGTGGGCAGGCACCACCCCCTGCAGTTGAGGCTGATCTTGCTCTATGTCTACATAAGTCCTGTGATTGATTGTGTTGCATTTTCCTTGGCTACTCTGATACTAATAGGCAGTGGGTAGAGATGGGCATCCTACCCCTAACCATGGGTAATTGATGCAAGGTATTCTGAGGTTCATAACTGGTCCACAGTGTTCTGCTCTACAGCTGGTCATGGCAGGGTCATGAAGAATATGTTGTATGGTGCAGGGGATTGTCAGCCCCATTGTCCCACTCTGGAAAACTGGTTGGCATCATGGTGGTGTTGGGAGTTGGGGCCTTGTGGGTCATGAAGGCGGAGCTCTCTTGGATAGATCAATGCCTTTCACTGGTGCGTGAGTCCTCACACTGCAGGACTGGGCTAGCTCCCACCGAGATTGGGTTAGTTACCACCAGGACTGAGTTACTGCAGGAGGAGGGAGCTGAAGCGAGGCAGCCCCTTGTGTTGGCCTCTTCTGCGAAGTTGCTTCCTTTCTTTTTTCTGCTCTGAGCTTCCACAGCACAGGCTCCTCACCAAGGGGAGTTGCCAACTTGGACTCTCAGCCTCCAGACCCAAGAGCCAAAATTAACCCCTTTCTTTTCTAAATGACCCTTTTCAGATATTCTGTGATAGGAACAGAAAACAGACCAAGTCAGCCCCCAGTTCCCTGCTGGCAGAATGGGCTGGCATTTGTGTTGTCCAATGCTCTTGCTGTGTATATGTCGATAACTCTGGGGAGGGAGGAACGGCAAATGAGATCTGTACTCAAGGTGATGGTTCTCAGTGGGGCACCCAAAGTCTCCACACTCATTCCTGGACATCCTCAGTGACCTATCCCTGGCACTTGGGTTGCTGGTTGAGGACCGTCCTGTAGGGAGACCTACTTATCCTCCTAGGTCTTGTTCTCTTAGTGATAGAGTGCTGTATATAAGTGACCAACAGACCCTGTGAGCAAACTCGGGGCCCCACGTGATCTAGCTCTGCCTCCACATTTGGGGTAAATGCCTTATGGGATTTGTTACGCTCTGTCTGCTGATCCAGGGTTGGAGACGAGTCAAGGGGTGGCCTACTGGGAAAGGCAGTCAATGTGTACTGTCTTTTCACCCCCAGTTTGTTTCATGTAAAGGCCTTTGGGCTTGGGACACTTCCTAACTTCCTAACTAAGAGATAAAGAACCCACGCAGCAGGGGTATCGCCTTGACTGGGGATATCTTTTCCTATTTCAGACTTCACCAGTATTCCTTTGTTCTGCTGAAGTGGATGTCAGTGGTTCCTCATGATTTCAGTATTTCCAAGTCCACAGAGGAGATGCCAGTCCTTCCTGTGGGACTCAAGGGTGGTGTGCATCCTGCAGGTCTTGTGGGAGACACCTGCTGGCCATGGGGCATGGCCATGCACTCCATGTCTTCTCTACCTAAGTATTATCCCATCTGGGGCTTGACTGAGATGGGTTTTCCTTGGCCACTCCCATACCAAGATGCATCTGACAGAGATGTTGGGCATCTTCCCTTGGGGTTGGTAACAACTACTAGGGTTCTGCTGACAGTCACTCTGGGACTGGGACTTAGGAGGATGTGATTCTGATGTATGCCAACTGGAACCACTAGGTTAGCACATTTGTATGGTAGAAAGGGGCAGTGTCAATAGACAGAGGACCATGTGGAGCTCTGGGTGAAGGAATGGGTCTGGGATGGGTTCCAGGGTGGGAAATGAAAAGGATATAGGATGCCCGGGGCATGGGAAGTTAGTGCCAGGTGAGGAAGTGTGTGCAGAGAAGTGTGCTGGTCCAGAGCGCAGGCTCTGGATCTGACTGCTCACACACTGTTCTGCTGCCCATTACCCAGGTGGCCATGGGCAAGAGGCTAAAACTCGCTGTTCCTTTTCTCATCTTTAAAGGCATTCCCTGGCTGATCACAGGGCAGACATGATGGGCGTCCACCATAGGCTCACACCTCAATCCCTTCAGGACAAACCTACCTTACTTTCTTGCTTAAGGCTCTTCCTGGATGTGGAAGCCCCCTCGGGCTGTCCAGTTGCCCTTCCCTCGTGCCCTAATGCATAAGAGCTCCCAAAAGAGTGGTTGGTGAGTGTGTTGTATGAGAACTCAGGCTCTCTGGCCCATTTTGTGAATAAGCCTGGAGCAATTGTTCTAGAGTTTCTTCAGACTTTGAATAAGCCCCACATACCATGGTGGAAATTCTGCCCCATGTGTCAGTTCACCATCCTTTGCCACCTTACGTCCCATTCTATGTTAAATAGCAGAGGTGAGAGTAGGCATTCTTGCCTTCTTCCAGAGCTTAGGGAGAAAGCCTTTACTGTTTCCCCATCTGGTATTAATGTCAGATATGGGTTTTCATATATGACCTTTTGATGTTAAGGTCTATTCCTCATATATTAATTTGTAAAAGTGTTTTTTTTTTTTTTTTTACTTTTAAAGGTTTATGTATGTGAAATGCAGAGTTACACAGAGAGGGGGAGGGAAAGAGAGAGAGACAGAGTTGAGGATCTTTTTCTTTTCTTTTCTTTTTTTTTTTTTTTGGACAGAGTTATAGACAGGGAGAGAGAGAGAGACAGAGAGAAAGGTCTTCCTTCTGTTGGTTCACTCCCCAAATGGCTGCTATGGCCGGTACTACGCCGATCCGAAGCCAGGAGCCAGGAACCAGGAGCTTCTTCTGGGTCTCCCATGCAGGCGCAGGGGCTCAAGGACTTGGGCCATCTTCCACTGCCCTCCCAGGCCATAGCAGAGAGCTGGACTGGAAGAGGAGCAACCAGAACTAGAACCAGCGCCCATATGGGATGCCGGCGCCGCAGGCGGAGGATTAACCAAGTGAGCCACAGCGCCGGCCCAGAGTTGAAGATGTTTTATCCTCTGATTTACTCCCCAGATGGCTATAGTGGGACCCATCCTGATCTCTCATGTGGGTGACAGGGGCCCAAGTACTCAGACCTTCTCCCACTGTTTTCCCAAGCACATTACTAGGGAGTTGGATTGCAAACACAACAGCTGGGTTTGAAATGGCTCCCAGAACCCACTGCGCCATGATGCCTGCACCTTGATGAGAGTTTTTATCATGAAGACATGCAACATTTTGTCAAATGTTTTTTCTGCGCTTATTGAAATGATCAATTTTTTTTTTTGGTCTTTTATTCTGTTGTGTGATATATCACACTTACTGATTTGAATTGTCCTTGCATCCTTGGGATGAATCCCACTAGGTCATGGTGAATAGTCCTTTTAATGTGCCATTACATTTGGTCTGCTAGTGTTTTTTTGAACATTTTTTGTATGTAAATTCATCAGGCATACTGGCCTATAGTTTTTTTGTTGTGTCCTTGTCTGGTTGTGGTACCGAGGAAATGATGCCATAGAATGAGATTGGAAGTATGTACTCCTTTTCAATTACTGGAGTACTTTGAAAAGAATTTATATTAGATCTTCTTTAAATGTTTTGCAGAATTCAAGGGTGACGTCATCATATCCTGGGCTTTTCTTTGATGGGAGGCTTTTTACTACTGATGCAATTTTCTTACTCTCTATTGGCTTCCTAGACTTTCTTTTTCTTCATAATTCAGTCTTGGCAGGTCAGATGTGTCTAGGAATTTATCTGTATCTTCTAGGTTATCCAGCTGATTGGCATATAATCATTTACATCATCTCTCATGATCCTTTGTATTTCTGTATTTACTGTCTTTTTCTCATTTTATTTGAATCTTTTCTCTTTTTGTTTCAAAATGTAGCTAAGAGTTTATTGATTTTCTTTGTCATTTTTTAAAAAGATTTATTTGTTTATTTGAGAGACAGAGTTACAGACAGAGAGGGAGAGATAGAGAGAGGTCTTCCATTCACTGGTTCACTCCCCAAATGACAGCAATGGGCAGAGCTGAGTCTATCTGAAGCCAGGAGCCAGGAGCTTCTTCCAGGTCTCCCACATGGGTTCAGGGGCCCAAGGACTTGGACCCTCTTCCATTGCTTTCCCAGGTCATAGCAGAGAGCTAGATTGGAAGAGGAGCAGCTGGGACATGAACCAGTGCCCATATGGGATGCCAACAAGGCAGGCTGAGGCTTAGCCTACTATGTCACAGTACTGGTTTCTCTTTGTGTTTCAATAAACCAATTCTTCATTTCATTGATCTTTTATATTATTTTTCTACTTTCTATTTTATTTTTTCTTCTCTGATCTTTATTACTTCTTTCCTTCCTCCCTTCTAATTTTGAGTTTGGTTGCAGTAGTAGGTTTTTATTTGATGTAGGCATTTATAGTTATAAATTTCCCTTTTAATACTGCCTTTTCTGTGTCTTCCAGGTTTTGGCATAGTGTGTTTTCATTGTTATTCATCTCAAGAATTTTTTAAATTTCCCTTTTCATTTCCTCACTTAGCCTTTGATTATTCATGTTGTCTAATTTCCATGTATTTGTAGAGTTTCCAGATTTCCTCTTGTTACTGATTCCTAGTTGTACACCATTTTGTTAAAAAAAAATAGTTATTATGATGCAGTAGCTAAGATGCCACTTGGGGCACCTGCATTCAATATGAGAATACGTGGATTCACATCCCAGCTCTGTTCTCAATTCTAGCTCCTTGCTAATGTGCACCCTGGGAGGCAGCAGGTGATGGATAAAGTGCTTGGTTCCCTGCCACTCACATGGGAGCTTTGGATTGAGTTCCTGGCTCAGCCCTGGCTGTTGTAAGCATTTGGGTAGTGAACTGGCAGATGGAAGGTCTCTTTCTGTCTCTTTACCTTTCAAATAAAATGAAAATAATTTTTAAAAGGATAGTTGGTATGACTTCAATCCTTTCTCTTTTTTTTAAGATTTATTTTGTTTATTTGAAAGTCAGAGTTACAGAGAGAGGTCAAAACAGAGAGAGAGAGAGGTCTTCTATCACCGGCACACTCCCCAAATGGCCACAATGACTGGAGCTGAGCCGATCCGAAACCAGGAGCCAGGAGCTTCTTCCAGGTCTCCCACATTGGGTGCAGAGGCCCAAGGCCTTGGGCCATCCTCTGCTGCTTCCCCCATGCACATTGGCAGGGAGCTGGAAGTGGGATGCCAGTGCTGCAGGCCTGGGCTTTAATCCCCTATGCCACCGCTCCAGCCCCTTCAGTCCTCTTAGGTTTGTGAAGATTTGTGTTGAGGCCTCACGTAGTCTCTATTCTGGAGAATGTTCCATGTGTTCTCAGCAGCGATTGTGTGAAATGTTCTGTAAATGTCTGTTTGGTCCATTTGATCCAAAATGTAGTTTGCATTTATTATTGTTGTGGGGGAATGGAGTTTAATATTTATTCTGGGCTCTTGCCATGCACAAAGATAAGAATTCTTAGTGCTGACTCAAATGTGGTAAATTTTATTCAAAAAGTGAGAAAGTGAGCTCACACACACATACACACACACACACACACACATACACACACACGAGCCTGGGTTGCCCCACACAGAGACATGTAAGACAGGAGAAGGCAGTTTGTTCAAGAGTAGAAAGGGATGCAGAGGAGACAGAGCACCCAGCACCTCCTCCAGTCGTGGTCTCCAGTGGAAGAGAGAGCACCTCCTAGCACCTCCATTTATAAGGTGGGGAGTTTCCTCCACTGACATGAAGCCACCTGGGAGTCCTATGGTACCTCCATAAAACCCAATGTAGCTTAATATCCACATTTCCATGGTGTCTTTCCTCCAGGTCCTGTATGAAGCAGATGCATCCTGGAAAGAGGACATTTTGATTGACAGGTGGAATAGAATTACATATGGGGCAGGGGCTTGTGACTTGCAGGAGCCTCCAGCTCAGCAGATCTTAAACTAGCTGCCTGCCCAGCCCATATCATCATTATATATACATGTATGTACTTGACCTTGTCTTAATTTATATCTTAATTTTATTTCCAAAGCTTATTAACAAGTAAAGTCATAGGCACTGGGCTTAGAACTTCAGCCTATCTTTTTTGAGAGATAGGATATATGAATTTATTGTTAGAGGAAGCACCAATTGAGGGGAAGGAATATACCAGCAGTGGAGAGAGAAAGAGAGAAAGAGAAAGAAAGAGAGAGAGAGAGAGAGAGAGAGAGAGAGAGAGAGAGAGAGACTTAGATTTATTAAAATGTGCTGCAAGGGAGCAGTGGGCGAGCAGGATGGCAAGAAAGCTGTTACTGGACAAAACAATCGTGCCCTTGCTGCTTGTCACTGGACAGCCCCTCACCAGAGATGAGAGCCAGTAAGTGGAAAAGATCTGTTTCAAGGAGTCGGCAGTCTCGGGGAAAGAGCCTTCTCAGGATCCCACATGTGCTCTTTCCTTCCAACAAGCCAGCAAAAGGGATGTTGAAAGGGAAAGGGGGCCTTCAGGTGATGATTAGAAGAAGCAGTGAGTGCGGTCAGTTGACAAGCAAGCAGAGCCTCAGGTTCTGATCTGAGGATGCTCCATCCAGGAGAGGCGGACGCCAGCCAGGTGAGGAGTGTTGGTAACAGCTCAGCTGCTGGCAGTCGCAGTCCGTGGCTGCTGGCTTTCTCCTCAGCTGGGTATAACGTCCACCTGTCCACGTGTCCTATCAGCAGGCTCCTGAAATGCATGCAAGTGCCATCACTCACAGGATAGCCACAGGGAACCCACAATATCCCTTAAAATTGGAAAAGCAGAGGGAGGATGCCTTCATTACCGGTCCATGACTATTGGTGCAACGTGGATTATAATCTGGGAGGTATGTATCCGAGACAGATTTCCGCTGGCCAGGGGTTTTTCCATTGCTAGTGATTTCCTTATTGCTGGTGATTTTCACCAGTGGCTTTCTTATTGCCAAGGGGACCTGCTGTCCTCCACACTCCTGTGTCTGTGATGCATTGTTCAGGCTACCACAGGAGAGAAACTTCTAGTTTGATCATGCATTAATGAGAACTGGATCTTCCACTCAGTTGTATCCATCTGATGACTGGGACAATTTCCCAGACTAGATTCTGGCTCTGGACATTTCAAACTTGGTTAATGATGGTTATGATAAGTTTCTGCAGGGATGGATATATTTAAGGAAGTTCTGAAACCCCAGATGAAAATCCCAGGGGAAGGCCAGAGAGAGACAAAGATGTAGAAATGAGTGTCTCAGAACTGGTGTTGCCTCTCCGTAGAGGAGAGTGGACCACTTTCTCTTGAAGATTTGAAGCAGTACAATCTTGATAATCTTTCTAACTTGCTACCCATTTCCGGGTTGGGCAATGCTTTCCGTTTAGAAGTCCTTCTTGGTGATCCTGTATCCCATCTTTTAATGTCTTGGGCCTTAGACAGCAGCCACTCAGCATGCTTGCCCATAAATCCTCCCGTGTGCCAGGCAGGATGAGACAGGGCTCAGACAGCCCAGTCTTTGAGACTGCCTCTTCTGGCTGCTGGGGCTCCAGCTGCAGAATGACTTCATTTACATTGCTATTCAGAAGCAAATGGCCCAGCTCAGTGGAAAGTCTTTCATTTCTAACAAGCAAGCCAGTATGTGGCATTTTTCTTTTCCTTATCCTGCAGGGGAAAATGAACCTTGCAGATGTTCCCGTAATACCCAGAGAATAAGATTCACAGATGAGCAGCTTGGAGTGGCTTGGCTCTGCTACTGCGCTAGCCAGTTGCCATGTGGCCTGTGGTCAAGTCAGGGAGCAGCTGTGAATCGCATTTGAAACCCAACTTCAAGGCTGTGGTCAGAAAGCCGTTTGCACAGAGCCTTCTCTCTTGGAGGGCAATGACTGCCTCCCCTGATAACAAGGCCTGGAACAAAGGGGCTCAGATGGGAGCATCTTCTGGATCTGAAACAGCTGTGGGACCTGGACTTTGTCTGATCCTCGAGGGGGGCGATTGGGCAGTGGTGGGCAATGAGTGGTGCTCCATTTAGCAATCTGTAGAAGCCCCTGAGATGGATTCTGAGAGGTGAAAAATCCAGGACCCCTTCCCAAAAGGATTCAACTTGAGGGAACCAGACAAATTAAGACTGTTATACCTGGGGCCGGCTTTGCTGCACGGTGAGTTAAGCTGCCGCCTGCGATGCTGATATCCCATATTGAAGTGCTCCACTTCTGATAGAGCTCCCTGCTAATGTGTCTGGGAAAGCAGCAGAGAAGGGCCCAACATCCTGGGCCCCTGCCACCTGCATGAGAGACTTGGATGCAGTTCCAGACTCCTGGCTTTGGCCTGGTCCAGCCCCATCTCTGTTGTAACCATCTGGGGAGTGAACCAGTGGATGGGAGATCTCTCTTTCTCTCTTTCTTTATCTCTCCCCTTCAAATAAATAAATCAATAAATCTTAAAAAAAAAAAGACTGTTACACAAATATTGGCCCATGATGGCTCCAGCAATGCCCATCACCATAACAAGCAGGGACAGACACATGGTGGACTCACACATTTGGTGTGGCAGACCTGTCTTACCAAAGCACTGTCAGAAATTTTCAAGCCAAACAATTACATGCAGACCAACCCCCAGCTTTAAGTCCCTTGAAAGCCAGAAGTGCAACCAAGGCTACATATTGTTGGATGGTGATGCCCACATCCAAATGTCCAACACAACACTTTAGAAAAGTCAGTTTGCTGTTAACCCACTAGATCCCACAAGAAAAAGTCACCCTGTTCACAGGTGGTTCTGGCACTGATGGAACACTACATTGCAGAGAGCTGGTCTACCCTTTACCTTTCTTTGTGCCATACATTTTCCACCTTTACATAGTTATCATGGATGTCAGCCATGTAGTAGCCTCTTAAAGGTGCATACCACAAGAAAGCCAAAGCCTGAGCCATGTGCAAGACGCATTTTAAATAATTTGTACAGATAGAGGTATTTCATCGTTGTTCTTGTCAGAACTGTCAGGAAAAGGCTGACTAGAAAGTGGGCCATTTATGTCCTCAATTATCTTGAGAATACTCATGTATGCACACAGCAAATACATTTGCATTTACATATCTGTTGGTGATGGATATTTATCTCTTTATTGAAGTGCAAACTCCTTGAGTGTAGGGGTAATGTCATCTGGAGCCTGGAAGATGGAAATCATCAGGTGAGCCTATGAGAAGCTTCTAGCAACCAACCACATTTTATTTCCTTCTATTCATCATGCCTGAGCTATAAATGGCTTCCTCAAAACACATTGACCTCTCTTTCAATCTGGATGATGGAACGCTTTGGAAGCACTTTGGACCTCGTTATTTATCTCATAAGTGACCAACAACCCCAGTTGCTATGTGCAGAAATCCACTATCAGGATCCATGGAGGCTAGTCTTTCCACAGGCCACTCCGACACATGACTGCACATGTCAGGGATACCAGGCAGGTCCATTTCTGGGCTGGTGACTTTGGCTCAAGGATTCCCCCTCAGCCTCACCAAACTTCCCTAGGGCTGTACCAAATTCTCACACTTGTCCACCCCAACTCCTTCTTCTGAAAGCACAGAGGTCTGTCTCATTTCCAGGATGAAGCACACACAAGGAGCCGACCAAAGAAGAATCTGGGACAGAAAATAGAAATAGCTGCAACACAGATCCAGCTAAGACCTTAGAAGTCCCTATATGTTCTCTGGCCACAGAGGGCACAGAATGACATCAGAGCTGTTTTCCATGACCCCCTTCCCCCAAGAGAATACCTTAGCTGTCACCTTCAGGCATAAACTTTCTCTCAAGAATTTGATTGTCATCCAAGGAAAAAGGATGGGGAAAAGGCAGCCCCCTGAAATGGAAGTGTTTCATATTTGAAATGATTGAATTATTACTCAAGTAACCAGATATGTCTTATATCAGCACTACTGCTTGTTATGTATTTCTGTTAGCCGTCACAGAGCACATGGAACACCGGAGTAAGGAAAAGGGTTTATTGGGGAAAATGCAGCAGACCGGAGGGAAGGGGCAAAGAGGGAAAAGGAGAGTAAGAGAGAAAGAGAAGAGAGGAGAGAGGGGAGTGAGAGAGGAGAGAAGGCTAGAGAGAGGAGCCAAGAGAGCCACAAATTCAGGAACAGTTCCTTTTTTTTTTTTTAATAATGCTTTTATTTAAAGAATATGAATTTCCAAAATACAGTTTATAGATTACAATGGCTTCCCCCCCCATAACTTCCCTCCCACCCGCAACCCTCCCCTTTCCCACTCCCTCTCCCCTTGCATTCACATCAAGATTCATTTTCAATTCTCTTTATATACAGAAGATCAGTTTAGTATATATTAAGTAAAGATTTCAACAGTTTGCCCTCACATAGCAACACAAAGTGAAAAATACTGTTGGAGTACTAGTTATAGTATTAATTCACAATGTATAGCACATTAAGGACAGAGATCCTACATGATATATTTTTTTAAATTGATTAATTTTCTATGCAATTTCCAATTTAACACCAAGATTTTTTTTTCATTTTTAATTATCTTTATATACAGAAGATCGATTCAGTATATACTAAGTAAAGATTTCATCAGTTTGCATCCACACAGAAACACAAAGTGTAAAATACTGTTTCAGTACTAGTTATAGCATTACTTCACATTGGACAACACATTAAGGACAGATCCCACATGAGACGTAAGTACACAGTGACTCCTGAAGTTGATTTAACAATTTGACACTCTTGTTTATGGCGTCAGTAATCTCCCTAGGCTCTAGTCATGAGTTGCCGAGGCTATGGAAGCCTTTAGAGTTTGCCGACTTCAATCTTATTCCGACAGGGTCATAGTCAAAGTGGAGGTTCTCTCCTCCCTTCAGAGAAAGGTACCTCCTTCTTTGATGGCCCCATTCGAGGAACAGTTCCTTTTAAAACTTTGCCGGAGGGCGGGCAGGGAAGCAGGAACAGCAAATCCCATTAGGATGTGGGTGGAGCTTGACAACAGAGGTTGGGCCATGTGGCCACCTAGCTGTCAGCAATGGCAGTGGTGGCTAGAGCTTGGGATGTAAATCAGGGTGTAGATCGCGCCATAGATAAAACTGTGCCAGTTTCCTAACACTGCTCCTAGTTTATTTCTTGATAACTCAGGAAATAGGTTTAATCTGCCTTTGGAACAAATTAAGAGATGAGGTTTTATGATTAGTTTTATGATCTTGAAAAATTTTGGGGGCCGGCGCTGAGGCGCAGTAGGTTAGTCCTCTGCCTGCGGTGCTGGCATCCCATATGGGCGCTGATTCTAGTCCGGGCTGCTCTTCTTCCAATCCAGCTCTCTGCTGCGGCCTAGGAAAGCAGTAGAAGATGGCTCAAGTCCTTGGGCCCTGTACCCATATGGGAGACCTGGCTCCTAGCTCCTGGCTTTGGACTGGTGCAGCTCTTGCCGTTGCAGCCATTTGGGGAGTGAACCAGAGGACGGAAGACTTTTCTCTGTCTCTCTCTCTCTCACTGTCTGTAACTCTACCTCTCAAATAAATAAATACAATCTTAATAAAAAATATTTTGTATCACACAAACACGTGCATACACACACACACACACCATCTTTATTGGATCAATGCTTTTTTTTTTTTCCACTTAACATTTACTACCTTGGGAGCAAACGTCCAGTCAAAGAAAGTGCTTCTCCTTTTCAATGGTTGTGTAGGATTCTGCTGAATAACAGCACTGTCATTATTCCACCATCCCTTCCTCTGCTGGCTGTCAGCTGGGAGCATCTCTGTGCTTCTCAAGCCCACTTGCATTCCTTGGCTTATTGTGCTTTCCATCTTGAAACCAGCAATTCTTGTCACGATACAATCTAATCTCTCTGACTTCCCTTTGTTGCATCTCTACAGTCCACAGCCAAAGCAAAGGTTATCCTTTACTTGGCTAATTAATGTTCTGAGTCTTTTCCTCTTTTTTGCTGTTTTTAAGACATGTAGAAACATATTGGATTAGTCACTTATACCTTAGCATGCAATGGTAAGTGAGTGGATTGGGGAAGCAAGAGTATGAGGGTCAGTATGCCATAACGAGCAGAGTGTCTAGACTTGTGTCCTTTGGTTCAAAGGGACAAACGCATACTTCCTCTGGTCAGAGACTACACGGGTGCAGTAGAAGACACAGACAAATGCATAGGATCTGTCTGGTCAGAGAATCACAAGGACCTCAATGTTTCCATGGCCTGTGATGAGTGTATCGATAGCAATAGAGGTAAACTTTGAGAGGAGGCTGTGTGTCTTTGTTGACCTTGGTGTCCCCTGTACCTAGAGAGTGCATGGTGTATTGGAGGTGCTCAATACGTATTTGTTTACTGAGTTGACTAAATAAAGGATGCTAAACAAAGGGGAAGTGCTGGCAGTCCCCTTACTAGAGAATGAAAGCCCCAAATGCTGAGGCTGTAGCACAAATGGATCAGTAGTTCGTGGAACACGTGCATTGAAGGGGAAGTCTTTAGAGGCATTTGAGCAGGTGCGATGGTGAATTTTATGTGTTGACTTGGCGAACATATGAACTTCCCATGTTTTGTCAAATACTGGTCTGATATTAATGCAAAGGTATTTTTTTTAGAAGAGATGAACGTTTGAACCAGGAGACTTTGAGTGAAGCAAATTACCTGCCATAGTGTGGGTGGGCCTCATCCAATCAGTTGAAGCACTTAAAAGGATAAGTCTGAAATCCCCAAGGAAGAAGAAATTCTGTTTCAGACTGCCTTCGAACTTCATCTACAACAGCAACTCTTCCCTGAGTCTCCAGCCTGCCAGTGTATGTATGTCAGTTTCCCCATACCCCAAATCACATAAGCCAATCCTTAACATAAATCCCTCTCTGCATTGGTTGTAGGGCTCTGTCTCCTTGAAGCATGCTGACTAATCCAGCAAAGAAGGGACATGATCAAACTTGGATTTCAGGATAGGCTAAAACCTCTGGGCTTGTGGATAATTATTGATCATTATTGATCATTATTTTGAACAGGAGGGCCAGGTTTGGAGCAGGAATAGATTTAAGCAGCTACAATTATATAATGGCATTAGAAGAGGCGAGAGCACATTCTTTTATTTGGTTTCTAATTATTGAACAATTACTTTGTGCCAAACACTGAAGGACACAATTCCATCATAAATCATTTATTCTTTTGAGTTAAAAAGCTGGGGACAGTGCTGTGGTGCAGCGGGTTAACGCCCTGGCCTGAAGCGCAGGCATCCCATATGGGCACTGGTTCTAGCTGCTCCTCTCCAATCCAGCTCTCTGCTATGGCCTGGGAAAGCAGTATAAGATGGCCCAAGTCCTTGGGCTCCTGCACCCGCGTGGGAGACCCGGAAGAAGCTCCTGGCTCCTGGCTTCGGATCAGCACAGCTCTGGCCGTTGCGCCCATCTGGGGATGGAAGACCTCTGTCTTCCATAGCAGATGGAAGACCTCTGTCTCTCTGTCTCTACCTCTCTCTCTAACTCTTTCAAATAAATAAAATAAATCTTTTAAAAAGCTTATATTATCTAAGTATTTAAAGAAAAAAGAAATACAGAGCTACAACTGAGAGGGAGAGACCAAGAGAGAAGGAGAAAGAGTGTGAGCCTCCATGTGCTGGTTCACTCCCCAAATGGCCACAATGGCCAGGTCTGGGCCAGGCCAAAGTCGAGAGCGAGGAGCTTCATCTGGAACTTTCATGTGGGTAGCAGAGGTCCAATCACTCAGAGCATCTTCCACTGCTTTCCCAGGAACATTAGCAAGGAGCCCGAGAGGAAGAGGAGAAGCTGGGACTTGAACCGGTGCTCAAATGCAATGCTCTCATTGCAGGCAGCAGCTTGCCAGCCCTTCTCTCTCTGTCTCACAAACAAACAAACAAACAAATAAAATTATGGAAAAAGAAAGTGACCATCATGAGTGGGTTAGTGCCTTAGTCCCTGGCTTATCAACACACATAATAGTTATCTCCTCTGAGAGAGAAGGAGAAAGCCGCATGGCAATGCTGGAGCCTTGTGGGAAAGGGAGAATCTGAAGTAAGAGAAGGCTCCGCGGGCCAGGGTAAATTCGGGCCAGCCTTGCAGAGGCAGACGCTGATGTCATTGAAATGGGAAGAATCTGCACGCGAGGCCTCTGTGGGAAAGCTGGTCAAACGGTTGCATTTTGCTCGCTGATGGCATCTTTAGGAGAGTATAATTTACCGCCGTGAGTAATGCCCCAGCCGGGCGCTGAGGAAGGCAGTCACTTCCAGTGTGTAATGATAGATCCCTGGGGCGGCTGTGGGGACCGAGTTCAGAGGCTGTGGTGCGGGGAATGCAGGCCCTAGGCGGTGGCCCAGGCTCTTCACAAGCCATAGCCATGGTTACTGGCTGAATCGTGAAGTCAGAAGATTGATGTGGAAGTCCTGACAACCGCCCCCCTCCGTACACCAGCACTTTGAGATGGGGCATTCAAGCAGTGCTATGGATGGAAGGTATGTGCCCCTCACAATTCATAAGCTGAGATCCTAACCCCCAAGGTGAGGGTGTTGGGATGGGTCCTCCTACAGCGAGAGACCTCTTGCATGGGATTTGTGCCCATATAACAGAGACCCCAGAGAGTTCCCTTGCTACCCTCCCTCTGGGAGGACCAAGAGAGAAGACAGCTGTCTATGAGCAAGGAAGTGGACTCCCGCCACTCTGGTCTGGGACTCTCCAGCTTCCTGCAGGATGATACATAATTGCTGTGTAAGCCAGTGTGAGGACACATAATTGCTGTGTAAGCCACCTGGTCTCAGTACCAGGGGAGGGGACGCTTATTTCTGCCAAGGCTTATTTGGATATTTGTAACAGCATTCATGGGCCGTACAAAATTATCAAATTAAAAATTAGCCTGCTTTGATTGACTGAATTTTGAGAACCATGGCAGGCCAAATGATTTTACGGGCCATATATGGCCCAGCAGGCGAAACATTCCCCACCCCCGTGTCTATGCTATGGCAATCAGAACAGATTAAGAAAAGGGCTAATTAAGTTCAAGTGAGGCTGTTTGGGTGAGCCTTCACCCAATCTTAGTGGGGCGCTTACGATAAGATGTTTAAGCACAAGAGAGACACCAGACGTGTGCCCACAGATAGCTTGTTGAGACCCGGTGAGGAGGAGGCCATTTGTGAGATGTGGGAGAGAGGCCTCAGCAGACGCCAACCCTTGGACACCTTCGTCTTGGGCTTGGAGCTCCTAGAAAACATGTGTTGTTGAGTCTCCCCAGGCTGTGACATTGGGTTATGACGCCCCAAGTTACTGCACAGCTAGGAAGGGGAGGACACGTGCTTGGCACATCAGCTCCCCCCATGCCCTCCTGTACCCAGGTCAAACATTCACCCTCACTTTTCATGTGGTTGAAAGCCTTTGTCACCCTCTTGACCCTGGTGAGTGCCCTAAAAGAAGGGATTATATTTGATCAACTTATATTTTTTCTTCTAAGATTTATTAATTTTTTAATTTGAATGGCAGAGTTACAGAGAAAGGGAGGGAGGGATCTTTTTGTTCACTCCCCAAATGGTGACAGAGGCTGGGGCTGGGCCAAGCCAAAGCCAGGAGCCTGAAATTCCACATGGGTCTCCATGTGGGTGGTTAGGGCCTAAGCACTTGGGCCATCTTCTGATGCTTTCCCAGGCACATTAGTAGGGAGCTGGATCAGAAGCAGAGCAGCTGGGATTCAAACTGTTGCCCATCTGGAGTGCAATGTTGCAGGCAGTGGTTAAACCCACTGCACCACAACACTGCCACAACTTTTCTTTTCTTTTTTTATTTGACAGATAGAGTTAGACAGTGAGAAAGAGAGACAGAGAGAAAGGTCTTCCTTCTGTTGGTTTACTCCCCAAATGGGCCGCTATGGCCAGAGCTATGCCAATCTGAAGCCAGGAGCTGGGTGCCTCTTTCTGGTTTCCCATGCGAGTGCAGGGGCCCAAGCACTTGGGCCATCCTCCACTGCACTCCCGGACCACAGCAGAGAGCTGGACTGGAAGAGGAGCAGCTGAAACTAGAACCCAGCACCCATATGGGATGCTGGCACTGCAGGCAGAAGATTAACCAAGTGAGTCATGGCTCCGGCCCCTACAACTTTTATTTTCAACACCTAGTGCTTTTATTCCATTGTGAGGCTTTGGAGAGGTATCATTAGGCATCTTGGTGTCTGCCTTGCTGAAGATATCATTCATTCATTTATTCAGTCATTCAAAGTATTCATTGATAGTTGGCTTTGTGCTGGGCATAGTGTAAGATTCTAGGGGACCAGCAAACATAGTATGGGTTTCTGAACTAAAAGAACTTATGAATTCAGAGCAGTAAATACATGTATTGCAATACAGTTTGATGAAACCATTATGGGTAGAACAAACTGGTAACCAGACAGGAAAAGTGAATTGTGCCCATCTTCTACCCCAGGGAGTACAGGAGAGGGCTCCTGCAAACGTCTTAAGGGGTCTCCTTTCAGATTTGCTCATTGAGTTAGATTGGTTGGTGGTGATTTTTGCAAAATGGCCAGCAGCATTGTTAGGGCATATGTGATTCCAACAGTGGGCTTGAAAGTTTACCTTCTACAGCCTAACACACTAAGACTTTGAGCTGGATCCACTCCTAGAGAAAGGAGAAAAATTCAGAGTTTGCTGTGGTGACATTTCCACCTCCTCTTTACTCTGGTATGTGCTGAGAGCTGGCCAAACCTCCCTTGACAGCCCATCATTTGTCTTACTTAGCTTTTGTCTGGGCTGCGTGTTATGTTTTGATGAGAATGACATTTCTTTGGGAAGTCTGAGTGCAAGTGTACTGAGTGCATCCAATGGGCCATGGAAACAAGGTGCGGTTAGGTAGATTGAGCTTGGCAGGAAACACAGCAGGAAAGTGGGTAAGCAGGCGTCCACCTTTCTGTTTGCTTCTTTCTGTCTCTTTGTCTGCTTTGCGTTAGTCCCTACCATCCACCTCAAAAGCAGCAACTTTTGGTTGTGGGTCACAGAATTAGAATTCAGGGAGATGATGTGGTCTTTGAGCACCCCAGAGAGAATGAGCAAAAGTGGGGGTTTGGGAATCAGATCTGAAACAAAAAGAAGCCTTAGATGACATCGACGGAGGGGAAATATGGTGAGAAAACACTTTCTCTTGAAAGGCACAAGAGGACTCACTGCGACAATTCGCTGTACCATAGTGGAGAATCTGCAAACTGGCGGTGCGTGACTGAGCAGACTGCGTGTTCACAGAACCCAGGCTGGGCGGTACTCCCACTTTCGAGCAAGGATGGTCTAAGCCTGGAGCTCAAGGAGCTGAGGAGCTGAACAGGGAGGCAGGACACCTGCCCAGGAAAACAACTGAGGTGCTTCATCCAAAGGCTCTTTTGCTAGGCAAACCCACTAACACTGGTATGTTTGCAATGGGAAGAAAAATGTTTACCTGGACCTGCTTGAGGAACTATGGGCTCTAGGAACTTGAGGCATGTCCTGGCTTATTTCCTGGACAGAAACGCCTCATTACTCCTGAGTAAAGTTGGCCAACTTGAACCCTGGCTCCTGGCTTCCAGCCTTCTTCACTGCTGTAAAGCCAGGTCTCCTGGACTCAAAGAAACTTACTCTAGCCATCGAAAAGAGTCATCTAATAAAGGATTTTTGCTAACATGATTAGAAAGTGCATTCCATCTCCTAGTATTGTTGAGGGACGTCTTTTTAGAGAATGGGTTCTAGGAAGGAGGACTGTAGGAAATGAACTAGACAAAGTAAGATGGGAACAAAGTCTGAGAGACAGCCAGACATTCTGGTCCTCATGGAGTGTAGGACCATGAAATCCCTGTGCCCTCCTTTTCCCCAGGCAGGCTGTTTGCCAATAACCAGGACAGCTGCACCTGAAACTCTTGATTATTACAAGCTCACGGTCCTCTTTCTCCTCTGCTTGTCTCAGTTTGACAGTTCATCCTTAGCTAATCTGAGTCACAAGCCTATAGCCTTCAGCTTGCCCTCTTTGATTCCTGTTGTGCCTTTCAACAAAAAGGCGGTGATTCTGGCCCCTTCATCCCTATGGCACGATTTCTCTTGCCACTTTACACTTGACCTGAAGGTGAGTGCACTTCAAAGTGTGGTCTTTGGGCCACTGTTTGTTGCATGCCAATTAAGTTAGCAGGTTGGTGGGTGGTTTGTCAATTTTGGAGAAAAATATGATGATGGGTGTCAAGTTCCAAAAACTTAGGAATATAGGATTATGTATTATCCCAGCAATTTTAGAGCATTCTTAATTGTTATACTTTTTTTAAAAAAAGATTTATTTTTTATTTATTTGAAAGAGTTACAGAGAGATGTAGAGACACAGAGAGAGGTCTTCTATCTGCTGGTTCACTAACCAGATGGCCACAATGGCTGGAGCTACACTGATCTGAAGCCAGGAACCAGGAGCTTCTTCCCATCTCCCACACTGGTGTAGGGGCCCAAGGACTTGAGCCATCTTCTACTGCTTTCCCAGGCCATAGAAGAGAGCTGGATCAGAAGAGGAGCAGCTGGGACTAGAACTGGTGCCCATATGGGATGCTGATGCTTCAGGCCAGGGCTTTAACTCGCTGCACCACAGCACTGGCCCTATTGTTATACTTTTGAAAGGAATCCAAATTCTGCATTAATGAGTTGGCCTCTGCTTATATTTAATTAATGGTATTATTTGAATCTATGGATGGTGTTAGTAGGTTATTGTGTGTGTGTGTTGTTAAGTTTTTATTGGTTATTTTTTCTGTCTGCCTTGTATCTCCAATTCAGAGACATGTTAAGCTACTGGACTCATTCAATGGAATATGAAATTCCTAAAAATTAATAAGTAAAATTATACAGCCCAAAGTAATGTCAAAAATTTTAAATAAGGTGAGTCAGGACTCTAATGTAGTATTGGGTGGAAATGTGTGTATTCTGGAAGAGGTAAACCCAGTAATGATAAATATTCATTCATTTGCAAGTGAAGGTAAAGAGCAAATAGAATGCTTCATAATGAACATGTAGGATGCACTTTGTTCTTCGCTGATTTCCTCATTACCCTCTTCTCCCCTTCCCTGATGTGTTTTCTGTTGTGAAACCATAAAATAATAACTTTGAACTCACCAAAGCCCTACATAATTCTCAATCAAAGCAGAGGTTCTTTTCTGAAAAACTAATTGAATTTGTCTGGAACAAGTGTAAAAATCACATATTTCAGAGTAAAACAGATACTGCTCCCAAATGGGAGAAGGCCCTTGAAATTCCTGTGCCAATGGTCAGGTGTGGGGATCATCCCAGAGTAGCTTGTTACCCAGACCTGCAATGTGAACACAGTGATCAGATTTTGAAGGATGGGTGCCAGGGGACAATGAAGCCTGTTTCCCCAAGGCTGAGCAGCTGTCTCCCAGCTGTTGTGTATTTCAGAGCTGAAGACAGATGCATGCAGATTTCCCACTGCATATGGAAAATGTGAGAATTTGATGGGCACATCTACTAGAGCATTGCATCTGCCCTGGGAGCATTAATTGATTGGTAAAACCCCTATGGACATAGAAAACAGATGCCAGCAACCCACCAGTAATACTGGTGGGGATGAATCCACACCAGTAATTAATCTGTAACCTTACACTCCCTGATAGGAATTGAAAATCCTTCTAGATCTAGGGAGTATGAGTTTGATTAGTTTTAAAACCTATACCTTCCTCCCATGCTTGAGCACAGAGGTGAACCATATTTAATAATATTGTGGTCAATTAAGAATCATTCCTTTTATGTCAGTTCTCATATGTGAATTGGGTGTTTCACACAGAAGTCACTTTTGGCCTTGAATCTCATCTGTGCTGGTTGATTTTTGCCATTGTGTTGGCTGTCTATTATCTATATCTTCTCCACATGGTAAGAATTCTCCATCATGTGCAGGGCTAGTGACTTAATGCCCTACAGTCCATTGCAGAACCTGAATTTGGAGATGTCTTCTTTTCCTTATTTGTGATATTCACAGCAGGGGCTTATGGTTTAGAACCAGCCAATCAGATATTCAGTCAGGGCTTGAATTTGGAATAAATGACAAAGAACACAGGATCAGTTAATAACTAGTCATGGTGTCCAGGTATACGCAGGGTCTGACTCCACATTGCAGCCCGAATGTTCCTATTGAAAAAAGATTAACTTCTTACTTTTCCTGCATGTTTTCCAAGTCTGCTTCTCTAGTTGCATTCATTCTGTGAGTAGCTCATTTGTTTTTAATGCAAGGCTTTCCTGCCTAAGACATCCTGTGCTGATTTCCATTGCTTACGTCCAAATTCCTAATTGACACACATAATTGTCTTGGTCTACATGTGGTGGGGAGCAGTGATGATGATAATCAAAAAAAGGGCAGGGGGAAGATGGAGGCTAAAGGTAGACAGGGAGGTGGAAAATAAACAGGAAGATGCAAACACACACAAAAGGAAGGCAAAAGCGAGGTTAGGAAGTAGCTGAAAAATTCAGATTCTCACAGCTGCTTTACAAGCAACACCTGTTCCCTTTGTTAGTCCATCTTTCCACACACTGGTAGTTTTTTTTTTTATATAAGAGGTGCAAAGCAAAAGCGACTTCTCTGACCATCTCTTCCATAATTGTAAGAATCAGGCTTAGAATATGAGAGGAGTTCAAAAAACTTGTGAAAAAAATGGAATTAAAAATAAATTAATTTTGGTGCTAAAATTGAAATCCATGCACAGTTTTTTTTATAATATGCAGAGACTTCTCACAAATCCATCAGGAATCTGCAAATTATGATCTATAGGCAATCATTTATTTTTTTTTAAAGATTTATTTATTTATTTGAAAGAGTTACACAGAAAGAGGAGATGCAGAGAGAGAAAGAAAGAGGTCTTTCACCCACTGGTTCACTCCCCAGATGGCCGCAATGGCCAGAGCTGTGCTGGCCAGGAGCCTCCTTTGGGTCTCCCATGTGGGTACAGGGGCCCAAGGACTTGGGCCATCTTCCACTGCTTTCCCAGGCCATGGCAGAGAGCTGGATAGGAAGTGGAGCAGCCGGGTCTCGAACTGGCGCCCATGTGGGATGCCGGCGCTTCAGGCAAGGGTGTTAACCTGCTGTGCCACAGCACTGACCCCAATCATTTATTTTTGCAAATAAAATTTTGTTGAAACATAGCCATGCTCATTCGTTTCTGTATTGTACATGGCACCTTTGGAGTCACAGTGGCAGAGTTGAGTAGCTAAGACAGAGAGCGTGTGGGTCAGAAAGCCTAAAACATTTATTGTATAGGCTTTTACAGAGAAGCTTGCTGACTGGTGGAACAGAACATCTGAATCTCTAGGGAATGAGATTTGGAAATGTAGTCTCTTCTTATTCTTCACTTCTCCTTGCCTAAAGGCCCTCTGTTGCTGGCTAAACTTCCCCACACTAACTAGCTATAAAACCTTGGGTTTCTTACTTCTTTTCAGACTATTATTCGCTCAAACATAACAGAATAGGGGAGCTGAATTAAATGGACTGCAGGTGGCTTTGCTTTTCTTAAAATGCTGGGGTCCCCTTACTGCTTAGAAAAACATGTGACCTTTACACTGACACATACTGCAATTAGGTGCATAAAACTGGCTGATTTTGCACCAAAATCCACCCTAAATTGGGCCAGCCAAGGATGTAGTCATGGAGCCTGAGCTTTGATTGGATTTGTGGGAAGCCGTGCAGACAAAGGAAGCAAATGGCTCTGAAATATGAACGCACTCACTGTGTCACACCAGCTTCAGGAACCAATGGGACGTGGTTGGGTGGACTCCTGGTTTAGACTCCAAGGATGCCTTTCCTTTACTGCCTAGTTTAAGAAATGCATTTGGGAAGGCAGCTTCAGCTCTGTTCCCTTTGTGGTTCGGGTGGAGTGTCTGGAATTGACATTACTCACATGGAAACATTTCGTTCCTTAATACTTCCAGAATCCTGGAACAGACTTGCGGCAAATCATGAAAGCAAGCAGGACAGAGCTGCCCCATTATTTGTTGAATCAAATAATTAATTTCCAAGGCACTCAAGGTTTTATATGGGTTATTCCGAAATTTTGAAGTTTTATTCCCTCTATTTCTGTCTAGAAATCTATTTTCAAATGCATGTGAAAAAATAATACAAAATATCATTAAAATTGCACCAAGCTCTCAAAGTGCTTACTGAGCACCAACATCTTATAGTGCTTATTTTGTATTGATCTTAAACTCTTAGTATGTTTAATGGTTCAAGTCCTATTTTTAATTGCTTAATCACTAGAAGGAAGTATAATGAAATTTATGTTGACTTGACGTTTACTTTCTATTAATTTCTTTTAGTTTCACCCTCTTTTTTATCTATCCCTGAGCTATAATAATGGCCGACATTTGATTGTTGGTAGATGCCAGATACTGTGCTAGGAAGAGAGTACTTTACCATATTTAATATTCACAATGAACGTTAAGACAGCTTCCTTTACTAATGAGGAAACCGGGGCTTAGAAAGCTATTGGCTCCTGCAGGAATCTCCAACTGCTGCCCCGACCTGTGGGTTTCAGACTTTGCCAGCTGCCCCCCACCCCGCAAATGGGCAGTTCCCTAAAATAAGTCTCCCCCTCTTTCTCTCTCTCTTCTCTCCTCTCTGTTCTGTTTCACTGCATAACCCTGACATTCCTCTGATGATAAAAACCTCCCATTTTGGGTAATTAGTGTTAACCTTTGAGGATGTGGCTGTAGCTCAGTAAGGTCTTTGAGAAAACTCTTGCTCTCCTTCATTATGCAAATGCATTTTGCCTGGTCAAATGACCAGGAGGCTGACATGGCGTGGTGTCACTGGGAACCAGGGTCCCTGAGTGTCAGAGTGGCCTCTGTCTCAAGGTTCCTCAGAATCTGGAGCAAGCTCATTTATTCTTTAACAACAGAGGTTAATGTCAGTTTTTTAATAAAAAAAAACTGGGTTAGGTGAATTAGTCCTGGGCAAAGTCATACTACATTAGTGTCCAGTATGTAGCTAGCTGGTCACCTGAATGAGAAAAACTCAAAAGATTGTCAATGGATTTCCATTTCCTCAATCCAATTGAGTTGTCCTGGATGCAAGCTCTGTGGGAAATAAAACTCTTGTATAACTATGTTTCCCTCTGTCTGAAGAAAGAAATTATTAGGAACAATCATGAATTCACTATTCACAATTTAACCAAAGAAAAACTCAGACAGACCAACATGCATGATGTGCTCCAAGTGTGGCTTGATCATCTATTCCACGGCAAGAACATTCCTAGAGAGGGGATTAGTGCATCAAGTTATTAAATCTATGCTGTTGTTTTGAAGTTCCAATCCAGCCTTCAAAATACTGTCCTGGGTACTAAGACTAGAATTCTCTAATTTTCTCCTTTGTCAACCAATGGGAGTGCTACCAAGGGTCCTAGAAAACCCTTGCTCTTCCTTCTGCTTGTTCTTTTTGTGAGCATTATCCAAGCAGGGGCCCTTTGCCCTGGAGCTGTAGTTGGTTCTAGGTCAGTGCCTTTATGTATTCTCGGGAAATGCTTTATTGCACAGTTTCAGTGAGAGGTCTCCAGAGAGACAGAACTACTAGGAGATAGAGGATGGAAAGATAGGTAAGATTAGGGGAATTGACTCACATGATTATGAAAGTTGAGATGTTTCATTATAGGGTCAGGAGCTGGAGACTCACGGATGCCTGTAGGGTGGCTCAGCCAAGTTCAAAAACTTCAGAATCAGGAAAAGCTGGTGGTACAACTCTCAGTCTGAGGCCACATGTCTGAGAACTTGGAGGGTCACTGGTATAAGTCCTGGAATGTAAAGGATGGAGAGCTTGGGGTTATGATATCCAAGGGCAAAAGGAGAAACATGTTCTTATTCCAGGAGGAGGGAGGTAGGGAGAGTGGATGGGAGAAGGAGAGTGAGAGGTGGAGCAAGAAGGAGATGGTGAGAAGGAGAAAGAGGGAGAAGGGCTGAAGGGAGGAGGGGGTGAGGGGAGAGAGAGAGAGAGAGAGAGAGAAATTTTCTTTCCTCTGCCTTTTTGTCCTATGGGCTCCCAGCTAATTGGATGGTGCCTACCTACACTGAGGGTGTATCTTCCCCAGTCAGTTGACCAATTCCCAAGTCAATCTCTGGATACATCTTCAGAGGTATACTCAGAAATGATGCTTTACAAGCTAGCCGGGTATACATTAATCCAGTCACATTGACACCTAAGAGTAACCATCACATACCCTAGCAAAGTACTCCTGCTCTGAGTCCCAGTCCTATAGGGACCCTTCTGCCAGCTTCTAAATTTGGGTAACACCAACCTCTTCCCATTTTTCCTCCAGCATTGGGGGATGTTATGTCCTGGCATTACTATCTCTGTATTCAGTCTAGTCCTTACATCAAAGTCTCTCTGTTGAAGCACCTAGTGTGGTTTCTGTGTGACCCTTGACTACCACAAATGCTGGTGACTATGGTCATTAACATTATCCAAAAATTCTTTCATGTGCCTACACACAATATCATGATTGTCACTTGGCTCTCAGGTTAGAAGGTGGCTTCTCATGTAGATTTGCCTGCAAAGAGAATTTGTTGTTCAGCCAACAAATATATAACACACGTAATCAGCTGGAGAGCTATGTGTTTGAATTCCGGAATTTATGTCAATTTTTGATAGACTTATTTTTGGCCATGGGATACTGCCAGTGAGTTCCCTGAACCTGCTCAATGAGAGTCACACATCAAGCCACGAGATTCCACCTGGGTGATGACACCCTGACTTGCTGACCAACCCACTCTCACATTCGTGCTAGGACACTGCTCCATGGTGGTGGCAATGACTAATATGAAGAGGCAATGCCCCCTTTCTGAGCTCCCTTTCTTTTTTTTTTTTTTTTTAAGTCAGAGTTATAGCAAGAGAGGGAGAGACGGAGAGAGGAGAAAGATCTTCCATCTGCTGGGTCACTCCCCAAATGGCCTCAGGGCTGGGCCAGGCTGAAGCCAGCAGTCAGGAGCTTCATCCAGGTCTCCCATGTGGGTGCAGGGCCCCAAGCAGTTGGGCCATCCTCTGCTGCTTTCCCAGGCACATAAACAGGAAACTGGGTCAGAAATAGAGCAGCTGAGACTTGAACCGGCGCCCATTTGGGATGCTGGTGCTGCAGACGGTGGCTTAACCAGCTATGCCACAGCGCTGGCCCTCAACACTGTGTTTCAATCTTTCATTTCTTCTCCAAATAAAATTCCTCTTTAAAAGATCTGAAAATATCTTGAACCTCAAAATATTAACAATCCAATGCAGCCAAACTACCTAATTTATGGGGTGCATTTCAAGAAATAATTGGTTTAAATCGAAGGGATGAGTCTTTTCTTTCATAATCTCAGGATTCACTGGGCTGAGTGTAGTAATATTTTTCAGGAGATCACACTCCAACTGCTCCTGAAAATCATGCAAACAGATGCCTTCTTTAGATACTTTTTAAGTTGGCGTTGATATAAAGACACGTTCAATTCAACACAGTTCTTGACTGTCCCTTGCCAGACCATAACTGATCTCTCTGGCCCAGGTCACAGTGGAACACCTTGGGGGAAGCACTAGGGCACCCACATCTCACAAGGGCCTCCTTTGTAAAGCTAAACAAATATTTGCCTCTGGCTTGCTAAGCTGGCGCATATAACCGGGTCTTTACACATACATTCACATGTGTCTACACTTCTGCTGCTCATAATCATGGCTGCACCATTAGGGCTGCAGCAAGCAAGATTCAGTGGATCTTAGGGATCCTCTGTGAGTGTTCTGAGCCAGTGACAGCTGTGCAGAATTGGGACAGCAGCCCATCCTGGGGGGTTGCCTGGGGCAGATTCTGGCTATTGTCCATATCCACCCCGGAGGAAAGAATTATGTTCAACTCTTCTTATTGCATGTTTAGAAATGGATATAGGGTACGTCCTAGAGCATGTATGAGCTGAAATGATAACTACAAGTTGGCTTTAATAATAGGTAATTTTTTTTTCTTTATTTGACAATATAGTAGAACTAGACAACGAGAGAGAAGCAGAGAAAGGTCTTCCTTCTGTTGGTTCACCCCCCAAATGGCCGCTATGGCTGGTGCTGCGCAGATCCGAAGCCAGGAGCCAGGTGCTTCCTGCTGGTCTCCCACGTGGGTGCAGGCGCCCAATCACCTGGGCCATCCTCCACTGCTTTCTTGGGCCACAGCAGAGAGCTGGACTGAAAGAGGAGCAGCCGGGACTAGAACCCAGCACCCATATGGGATGCTGGCGCTGCAGGCGGAGGATTAACCAAGTGAGCCAATAGGTCATGTTTTCATATGCATCTTACAGGACAGTGCTGGCGTGAAGTAAAAGGGACCTGTGTTGAGAGAATGGAGATTCTTCTCTGGCCCTGATATGCTGCATGCCATCTATGAACACGAGCAACTGGACAAATCTTTTCAGACTACCATCTCTGCGTGGCAAGATCAACTTTTTATTTTATTTTATTTATTAATTTTTATTTAAGGTATATAAATTTCAGTCATTTCATATATACAGATTTAAGAACATAGTGATACTTCTCACCCTGCCCTCCCTCCCACCCACACTCCCACCCTTCTTTCTCCTCTCTCCTATTCCCACTCAGTTTTCACAAAGACCTATTTTCAGTTTACTTAAGATCAACTTTTAAAAAATTTTCATGTATGCTCTCTCTGTTCATTTGCTAAGACCGCCAAAGCAAAGTGCCACGGAGAGACTTTATTGTCACAAGGCTCTGGAGGCTCGTCCTCTTTTGAGGACTGTAGGGGAACAATCTGCTTATGCCTCTAGCCTGGTTTTGAGTGGTTTGCTGGCGATCTTGGGCATTCCTTTGCTTGTAGGTACCTGTCTGTCTCTGTGTCCAAGGTTTCTCTGTTGGATTAGGATCCACCAAGGGACCTCATCTTAATTGGATCTTCTATGAAAACCCTATTTCTCAGTAAGCCCATGCTCACCAGTACGAGGGGTTAGGAATTCAGCATCTTTTAGGGAGATGCCCTTGAACCCACTGAATTCTCTGACCACAGATCCTTGTGGACAGGCCTCCCAGAAGCACAGAGCTGCCTCCTTCACTCCACCATCAGCCTCCTGTTGATCTCCCTCTGCTTCTCTGGAGAAAGACAAGAAGGCACAGGAGGAGCAAACAGAGGGAGCCTGAAGCTGACACTGCTTTTCAACTGTGCAACACCAGACAGGTCTCTCCACATCTCTGAGCTTCTCATTCTTCTACAGGATGGAAAGGATAGGCTTGCTGAGAAAAGTCAGCGAGTTAAAAAGCAGATACATACATTGAGTAACTCTAGCCTGAAATGCTCCTAGATCTGGAAATTTCGTGCACCTACATAACCCCACAGGTATAAAATTCCTCCCCGACCTCATGTGACTGGTCACACTCAAATGCAGGTACACCAAAAATATTACATAAAATGATCTTCAATGGCTTATGCATATAAAATGTATATAGAACATAGATGGATTTTGTGTTCAGACTTGGATCCCATCCCAAGATATCTCTTTATATAAATAAAAATTTCCAAAATTTGAAAAGACCTGAAATATAAAACATTTCTAGTCACAAGCATTTTGAATAGGGGATACTCAACCTGCACTCAGTTGGCACAGGGTAAGTACTCAGCAAATTACAGATATTATTATTACTATTGTTCTTCATTCTTTGAGTAAAAGAGGGGACTGGTCAGTGACTCCTAGTCCTGGATGCACATTAGGTTGGAGAAGGTATTTGGGCCAGATGTTGGGTTGTTGCCTGGGACTCTCACATTCCATATCAGAATGCCTGGTCAGGTCCTGGCTCCTCTGATTCCCATCCAGCTTCCTGCTACTGTGCATCCTCAGAAATAGCAGATGATGGCTCCAGGACTTGGGTCTTGGCCACCATTGTGAGAGACCTGGACTGAATTCCTGGCTCCTGGCTTTGGCCTGGCCCAGCCCTGGTTGTTGCAAGCTTTGAGGAGTGAACCAGTGGATGGAAGATCTCTCTCTCTCTCTCTCTCTCTCTCTCTCTCAGCTTCTCTTGTTCTATCTTTCTACCTTTCAGATACGAAATTAAAATAAGTAAGAATCCTTTGAATATTTATTTATTTGAAAGGCAGAGTTACAGAATGAAAGGGGACACATGCACACACACATGTCTTCCACCTGCTAGTTCACTCCCCAAATTGCTGCAATGGCTACAGTTGGGCCAGGCCAAAGCCAGGAGTCAGGAGATTCACCTGGATCTCCATGTAGCAGACAGGAGGCTATGGACTTGGGCCATCTTCTGCTGCTTTTCCAGGTACATTAGCAAGGAGGTAGATTGGAAGTCAAGCAGCTAGGACTTGGAACTGGAGCCTGTGTGGGATGCTGGCATTGCTGGCGGTGGCTTAACTCATTGTGTCACAATGCCACAGTAAAGTTCTTAAAAAAGCATCATGTGGGAAATTTCTTTTTTTCCCCTGTAACACTGTTAATATATTATAAAGAAAAAGAAGAAACACTTAAAGACTGTAGAAGCATGACAAGGATAAAGGCAATAACTTTACAAAATAATGATTAATAAAATGGAACCTTCCTTCATGACTCAATATATAGATGAATCTTAAAAGATCAATTTTGAAAGATACAAAAATCTCAGTTAAACAAAATAATTTAGGTATATCATGTTATAAATGGTATTCCTAAAATATGGACCTTCTTGGGTTTTTAGAGGTTTTTCTTTTTTTCCCCAGAAACCTTTTTTTTTTTTTGACAGGCAGAGTTAGAGAGAGAGAGAGAGAGAGAGAAAGGTCTTCCTTCCGTTGGTTCACCCCTCAAATGGCCACTACGGCTGGCACTGTGCCAATCTGAAGCCAGAAGCCAGGTGATTCCTCCTGGTCTCCCATGCAGGTGCAGGGCCCAAGCACTTGGGCCATCCTCCACTGCCTTCCCGGGCCACAGCAGAGAGCTGTACTGGAAGAGGAGCAACTGGGACAGAATCCAGCACCCCAACCGGGACTAGAACCCGGGGTACCAGTGCTGCAAGTGGAGGATTAGCCTAGTGAGCCATGGCACCGGCCTCTTATTTAAGGAAACCTTTTATTTAAGGAATACAAACTTCATGCATTTCATAAGTACAACTTTAGGAAAAGGGTGATTCTTCCCACCATACCCACCCTCCAACACATACTCCCATCCCTCTTCCTCCTCCCTCTCCCATTACCATTCTTATTTTTTACTAGGATCTATTTTCTTTTTTAAAAAGATTTATTTATTTATTTAAAAGTCAGAGTTACACAGGGAGAGGAGAGGCAGAGAGAGAGGTCTTCCATCCGATGGTTCACTCTGCAATTGGCCTCAATGACCAGAGCTGCTCCAATCCAAAGCCAGGAGCCAGGAGCTTCTTCTGGGTCTCCTATGTGGGTGCAGGTAGATTTACAGAGGGAGAGATCTTCCACCCACTGGTTCACTCCACAAATGGCTGTAACAGCCAGAGCCAAGCCAATCTGAAGCCAGGAGCCAATATTCTTCTGGGTCTCCCACATGAGTGCAGGGGCCCAAGCTCTTGTGCCATCTTCTACTGCTTTCCCAGGCCATAGCAGAGAGCTGGATTGGAAGTGGAACAGCCAGGGCTTGGACTGGTGCCCATATGGGATGCCAGTGCTGCAGGCTGGGCTTTAATCCACTCCACCACAGTGCTGTCCCCAAATTTATTGATCTCTTGATATATTCTGGTTATTAATCCTTTATCAGTTGCATAGTTTGCAAATAATTACTCCCATTCTGTTGATTGCCTCTTCACTTTGCTGAGTGTTTCTGTTGAAATACAGAAGCCTCTCAACTTGATGCAATCCCATTTGTCAATTTTATCTTTGATTGCATGCAGCTCTGGAGTCTTTTCCAAGAACTCTTTGCCTACACCAATGTCTTGCAGGGTTTCCCCAATGTTCTGTAATAATTTCATGGTATAGGGTTGTAGATTTAGGTCTTTAACCCATTTGGAGAGGGTTTTCATATAAAGTGTAAAGTAGGGTCTTGCTTCATGCTTCTGCATGTGGTAATCCAGTTTTCCAAGCATCATTTGTTGAAGAGACTGTCCTTGCTCCAGGGATTGATTTTGGCTCCTTTGTCAAAGATAAGTTGGCTGTAGATATTTGGATTGATTTCTGGTGTTTCTATTCTGTTCCATTGGTCTATCCATCTGGTTTTGTACCAGAAGCATGCTGTTTTGATTATAACTGCACTATAGTATATCTTGAAATCTGGTATTGTGGTGTCTCCAGCTGTTATGAGTGTTTTAGCTATTCAGGGTCTCCTGTGTTTTCATATGAATTTCAGCATCATTTTTTTCTATTTCTGAGAATGTTGTTATTTTGATTGGTACCGTATTGAGTCTGTAAATTGCTTTCAGTAGTATGGATATTTTGATTATATTGATACTTCCAATCCATGAACATGGAAGATTTTTCCATTTTTTGTGTGTGTCTTCTTCTATTTCTTTCTTTAATGTCTTGTAGTTCTCATGGCGATCTTTGATGTCCTTGGTTAAATTTATTCCAAAGTATTTGATTTTTTTTTTAGCTATTGTGAATGGAATTGATCTTAGAAGTTCTTTGTCACCTGTGTCATTGTCTGTATATACAAAGGTAACTGAAAAGTGATCCCTGTGAAATATAAGAGTGGGAATAAGAGAGGGAGGAGATGTACAATTTGGGACATGCTCAATCGGACCTGCCCCAAATGATGGAGTTAGAATCGTGCCGGGGATTCCAATACAATCCCATCAAGGTGGCATGTACCAAGGCCATCTCACTAGTCCAAGTGATCAATTTCAGTTCACAATTGATCACACTGATAGGTCTAAGCGTCAAAGGGATCACATAAACAAGACTAGTGTCTTCTAATACTAACTGATAGAATGAAAAAGGGAGAGAATGATCCAACATGGGAAGTGAGATACACAGCAGACTCATAGAATGGCAGATGTCCTAAATAGCACTCTGGCCTCAGAATCAGCCCTTAAGGCATTCAGATCTGGCTCAAGAGCCCATGAGAATATTTAGACATGGAAAGCCAAGACACTCTGAAAAAAAAAAAAAAAAAAAGGAGACCTAAATGACAGATCTCTGTGAGTGAGATCCCAGTGGAAAGAATGGGGCCATCAAAGAAGGAGGTACCTTTCTCTGAAGGGAGGAGAGAACTTCCACTTTGACTATGACCCTGTCGGAATAAGATATTTTTGTATTGATTTTATAACCTGCCACTTTACCAAACTTTTCTATTAGCTCCAATAATCTCTCAGTGGAGTCTTTTGGATTCCCTCTATATAGAATAATGTCATCTACAAATCGGAATAGTTTGATTTACTCCTTCCTAATCTATATCTCTTTTATTTCTTTTTCTTGCCTAATGGTTTTGGCTAAAACTTCCTGAACTATATTGAATAGTAATGGTGAGAGTGAGTATCCTTATCTGGTTCCAGATCTCAGTGGGAATACTTACAGCTTCTCTCTGTTAAATAGGAAGCTGGCTGTGGGTTTGTCACAAATTGCCTTGATTGTGTTGAGGGATGTTCCTCCTATACTCAATTTCTTAAGGTTTTCATCATGAAAGGTTGTTGTATTTTATCAATGACTTTTCTGGATATACTGAGATAATCATATGGTTTTTGTTCCTCAATTTGTTAATGTGATACATCAGGTTGATTGATTTATGAATCTGAACCATCCTTGCATACCAGGGAAAATCCTGCTTGGCCTGGTTGAATGATCTTTCTGATGTGTTGTTGGATTCATTGGCTGGTATTTTGCTGAGGATTTTTGCATCTATGTTCATCAGGGATATTGGTCTGTAGTTCTCTTTCTCTGTTGTGTCTTTTTTCAGATTTAGGAATTAGGTGATACTGGCTTCATTGAAGGAGTTTGGGAGGATTCTCTCCATTTCAGTTGTTTTGAATAGCTTGAGAAGAATTGTAGTTAGTTCTTCTTTAAATGTCTGGTACAATTCAGCTGTGAAGCCAGGTCCTGGGTCTTTCTTTGTTGGGAGGGTCTTTATTACTGATTCAATTTCTGTCTTGGTTATTGGTCTGATTTTTCATGGCTCAATTTAGGTAGGCTGTATGTGTCCAGGAATCTATCCAATTCTTCTAGTTTTCTTCATTTATTTGCATATAGTTCTTTGTAGTAATTTCTGATGATTCTTTTTATTTCTTTGGTGTCTGTTGTTACATTTCCTTTTTCATCTCTAATTTTATTGATTTGGGTCTCTCTCTCTCTTTTTTCTTTTTGGTTAACTGGACCTATGGAGTGTCAATTTTGTTTATTTTTAAAAAAAAACAGTTCATTTCTCTGATTTTTTATATTATTTTTCTGGTTTCAATTTGATTTCTTCTCTAATTTTAATTATTTCTTTTTTCCTACTAGCTTTGGGTTTAGTTTGCTGTTATTTTTCTAGGTCCTTGATATGTATTGATAGCTCATTTATTTGGTGCCTTTCCAATTTTTGATGTGGTTATTAATTGCTATAAACTTTCCTCTTAACACTGCTTTTGCTGTAAATTTGGATATGTTTTACTGTCATCTTCATTTATTTCTCAAAATTTTTTGATTTCTCTTTTAATTTCTTCAGTGACCCACTGTTCATTCAGGGGCATGTTCTTCAGTCTCCGTGTGTTTATATATGTTCTAGAGATTCTTGAGTTGTTGATTTCCAGCTTCATTCCATTGTGGTTTAGACAAGAGGCAAAGTATGATTTTGATATTTTTGAATTTGCTGAGACTTGTTTTTCATGGCCTAGCATGTTTTCTATCCTAGAAAAAGTTCCATGCACTAGTGAGAAGAATCTGTATTCTGCAACTGCAGGATGCAAAGTTCTGTAGATATTTATTAGGTCTATTTTGTCTATACAGTCAAATAATTCTGTTGTTTCCTTGCTGATTTTCTGTCTGGTTGATGTGTTCATTGCTGAAAATAGAGTATTAAAGTCACCTGTTACTATTGTATTGGAGTCTATGTCTCCCTTTTGATCCATTAACATTTCTTTTAAATAGCCAGTTACCTTGTAATTAAGTGCATATATATTCATAATAGTCACATCTTCCTGTTGAGTTGATCCCATAATCATTATATAGTGCCCTTCTTTGTCTCTTTTAACATTTTTTGTGTTAAAATCTATTTTGTCTGATACTAGGATGGCTACACCAGCTGTTTTTTGGTTTCTGTTAATATGGTTTCTGTTAGTTTCATGTTAGCATGTGTTTCTGTGAGTGGGACATCTCTAAACATCTTTTGTAAAGCTCAATGAGTGGTGACAAATTCAATTTCTGGTTGTTATGGAAGGTCTTTATTTTACCTTCATTTATAAATTAGAGCTTTGCAGGGTATAGTATTCTGGGTTGACAGTTTTTTCTCTTAAGATTGGAATATATCTCACTATTCTCTCCTAGCCTGTAGGGTTTCTGATGAGACATCAGCTGTGGCTAATTAGAGATCCTCTGAAAGTAATCTGGCATTTCTCTTGTACACATTTTAGAATCTTTTCTTTATGTCTTACTGTGAAGAGTTTGACTACAGTGTGTCATGGTGAAGATCTTTTCTGGTCATTTCTATTAGTTCTATGTCTCTCTCTGTCTCTCTTATCAGAGGAGAGGTATGTTGGCAAAGTATCATGCAAACCTCCTCTCCTCAAAGGAGACCAATGCCTGGGAGCATTGTACAGTTGGCACTGTTATTCATTCATTGTACCAGTTGGTACATTCACGGTGCCACAAGAACTACACAGTGTGAGCACTAATCCTGCAGCAATGAGTCTCACCAGGGAATCAGGGATCCCCAAGCATGTGGAGCTGCCCACAGTGGCTTCCCACTCAGCCACACCCTGTGCCGTCACATGCAGCCACAGTGTTTTCACATTCCCAGCACACAAGGCTCCCACAGCCATCAGCACCCAGCTTTCTCTCAATTCTCCCAGCTGGAGTCTGGTGTCTCCTTTCAGCTGGTTGCTGGGTGTATGGATATGAGCTGGCACAGCTGTTACATATGTCCAAACTGGTGCCTGCCCTCTCTCAACTAGTTACAGTATGCCAGTGCTGGGTGGTTGGGGAGAGAGAAACATTCCTCCCCCCTTTTTCCCCCTAGATTGGCAGGTACACTGTCCCCTCAGGACTCCAAGCCAGACTCACATCAGGCACTTCCTGCAGCTTTATCACCAGTATATTGTGCTGCTACAATCTGGTATCACCTCACTCTCCATAGCTGGTGATGAGGCTCTTGGCTGCTGGGTTCCTGAGTTGTGCATGTCCACACCTTCCACATAGATCCACAGTGTCCATCTAATTTGCATGGACTTTCCTCTGGAGTTTTCTCCCTACCTCCTCTCAGAGATTACACTCTCCACTTTTTTAAAACTATCTTCCCCTAGACTGGAGCAAAAAGCTCCCTCCCTATTCAGCCATTTTGGAAACCTCTTGGGAAATTTGTTAAAACTACTGGTACTTAGACTTTACTAGAATTTCTGACGGAACTGGTCTGGAAAGGAAACCAGGCACTGATATTTTTAGAAGTCCCTGGTTTATTTTAATCTGCACCCAGGGTTGAGTACCACTAGAATGGATGAAAGGAAGGTAATAAGGGAAAGTCTCAATGTGGTTGAAAGTAGTTGGCAAGAAAGCCATGGTGTGGAGATGACTGGTTGTGACAGCCACAGATAGCATTTAGAAAACGTGTGAATTAGGTGAGCTACTTGTCAGAGCCGTTTCTTGCTCTGGGGTCTCCTGGTGCCATTTTTTTCCAGGCCTCCCTGATGAGGGAACATCTCCACTGGGACAATGCACTGGGCCTTCCTTCTCACAGCAAAGCTCCGTCCACTTGCTCACCATCAGATCCTCCCCTCCAACTCCTCATCTCCAGCTCCAGGTCTGTGAAAGGAAAGCTCAGTGCCAGTCAATGCCAGATAGTGGCTTGACATGCTGCCCTTTCCAGGGATGGCTGCCTTTAGTAGTGGGCACCACCAAACTAAGAATCCTCCAACCAGACAATTGGAGCCACTCCAGGACAGATTGGAGGAAGGTGGCTGACAGAGCTTTGTATACCCCACTAGGTGGCTATGGCTTGCTTTGACTACATGTGACTCCCAAGGCTCCTAGACTTGTGGCCTGCAGCCCTTTATACCCCAGAATCACCTTCTTACTCCCTTACTAGAACCAAACACTTTCTATGGATAAACATGGTTCTTGTGGCAGTTGCTGGAGTGGTTAGCTTAGCTTCTGTCAGTTCTGGCCAATTCAGGGGACAGGTTATTTTTTGCTTTTGTTTTTGGTTCTCAGGCCTCTTAGCTGAGTGGGGAGAGCAGCCATAAGCAGCTCACTCTTCTCTTTGTCCAGCTGCTTTGTGCTGTCATGCACAGCCCTGGCTGCCCTGAGCTGTTGCTTTCTTACAGAGCCGCCCTTAGCACCAGATACCTGACACACATGTGCTTAAAGGTCCCAAATTCTCTCCTGTCCTTATGGGAGAGGGTCAGTGAATTTTTCAGTGCGTGCATATGTATTATCCATGACATGATATGTAAACAGAAGCAATGTTTACTGCCACAGCTATTAAAAATTTCTCTATTATCATAGAGGTTAGGAATGTCCATCTGCCTCTTAGCCTGATTAATGAAAGTGTAGAGAGTAAAATAAAGGGAGTGAGAATTCTCTTGATCCTGATGTTTCTGGAATAGTGTGTTTGGCTTGGTGCTCACCAGTTCTTCAGTTTTAATCAAGAAACACGTGAGAAGGAAAAGCAGCCAGAGACAACCTTTTCTTAACACAGAGCAGGGCGTGCTATCTTCATCTGGCAAGAAGCGAGTTGGCTTTGATTTAACTTTGGCTTTTGGAAACAAAAGAGAAAACAAGATAAATCCTAGGAAGGGACATTTCTCTATTAAACCCCAAGACAGGGCTCCTGAATTCGGCTCCATGTTTCGTAGTCAACCCATTGCTTTCTTCTGCTGGCATCCGGAGAGGGGAATGAGTTCCGTGAAGCGGGCCAGAGTGGGGAAACACTAGCTGTACAACTACAGAGCGAGCCGTCCCTTGATAGCCTGAGATGGGTTCCGCTGCCATTTCAGATGAGCTGATGCAGTTAAGCCGGAATTTCCTGGCAAGCTCCGGGGTAGGTTTTTCCAAAAGGCATTTTAGACCGCGAAGGCATAGCCTTTCCATGTCTAATCACAGAAGCAAACCACTGGACACATGCTCTCTGTTTCCAGCTGTATGTTTTCTCCACACTCCAACAAAAACGTGCCAAGGTGTGACATTTGTGAACCCCACCAACTGGGAGCCGCGCTCACAAATCCGTCTTGCCTGTGGTGGGGGAAAGTGATGAATGGGAGCTGTTCTTTCTGGGGAGGAGGCTGCTGTCACTCTGGCATGCCTGCAGCCTTATTTATTACACGCCAAAGTATAAAAGCACCCGGCCGCCTGCACTTCTCATCTGCAGCCCTGGCATCTGCCGGTGGAGAGCAGGGCGCCTGGGGCCGCCGCCGTCTTCCCGAGGAGGCTCTGTGGCTCTGTTGAGAACCATGCTCGGCAGGCAGCTCGTCTGTTGGCACTTGCTGGCTTTGCTTTGCCTCCCATTTTGCCTGTGTCAAGATGAATACATGGAGGTGAGCGGAAGAGCTAATAAAGTGGTGGCGAGAATAGTGCAGAGCCACCAGCAGACTGGCCGTAGCGGCTCCAGGAGGGAGAAAGTGAGAGAGCGGAGCCATGCTAAAACTGGGACTGTGGATAATAACACTTCTACAGACCTAAAACCCCTGAGACCAGATGAGCTTCCGCACCCCGAGGTAGATGACCTAGCCCAGATCACCCCACTCTGGGGCCAGGTACTCAGAATTCTCTTCTAAGGATTTCTGTGAAAGCCTAATGACTTGTGTTGTTGTTGTTGTTGTTGTTGTTGCTGTTGTTGTTAAGCTAAGATTCTTAGGATCAATGCTTTTGAGAACTGTGCTAAACTGGTGTGGATCTCTTTCTGGGTTGCTCTGGGATATAAGGGGGTCTGTCAGTTTCTGTTAGGAAATCAGCAGAAGTGGCAATGATGTGTTAAGATAAAGACTGGCCTAACCAGCTTCCTGCTATGTGGAAACTTGGTTTCTTTCCTGCTCTGTTGGTACAGCAGGATGCTGAGCCACGTAGATAGATGGATTGCTGTATATAATCAGTTGCTGATCCTGAGCATTGGACTTTATTAATCCTTCCCAGCAGGAGGCAGCTGCCCTTTGAGGCTGTCAAAAGCAATCAAAGTTCTTTTGCTTTGACTTGTGAGTTGACTGGGACATTTCCTACCAGTCTTGTTTCTTTGACTTACAGAAGTGTCTATTGCTAAGCCTCTATATTCAGCCTGTTTTAAAAAGAACCAAAGAGTTAAAGCAAAATAAGATCATGTATATTTAAACCTTATGGTGTGATTGATGTCTGGTAATCCCAGAAGGGTTGATATATTGCTTGATGTGTAGTTCAGCATCTAAGGAAGTATCTTTGACTCTCAGAGTAGTGTGGGAATGAGTTAATATTTCGGTCTAGTAAATTATGAATCAGTGAAGGTTAATTTAAAACAGAACAGAAGAAACAGATTTTGACTCACCTTCTAGGCATCTAATATGCTAACAGTGGGTGAGAGGGCAATAAAAATTTCTTTGAATTATATGATCTTTGAAAAAGTAGGGTTACTTACAAGAACTGATGGCTTTTATACATTAACCCATTAAGTCCCAAGTTTTCAATTCTGTGACTATTTCAGTGACAAATTTATTTCAAAGTTACTATAAGTGGTATGTGAACTGCTCAATTTAACTCTTTTTTTTGAATATTTATTTGGAAGGCAGAGTTAGAGAGAGGGAGAGAGACACAGAGAGAGATCTTCCATTTGCTGGTTTATTTCCCAAATGGCCACATGGCTTAGGCTGGACCAGGCCAAAGCCAGGAGCCTGGAACTCTAACCAGGTTTCCCATGCAGTGTCAGGGGCCCAAGCACTTGGGCCACCTTCTACATCAGCAGAGAGTTGGATAGCAAGTGGAGCAGCTGGGACTCAAACTTCCACTCATGACATGCTGGTGTCATAGGCTGCACCATAATGTGGGCCCCATCAATTTAAGTCTTGGGGTCGGTGCTGTGGCACAGTGGGTTAAGTCACAGTCTGCAGTGCCGGCATCCCATATGGGCACTGGTTTGAGTCCCAGCTACTCCTCTTCCGATCCAGCTCTCTGCTATGGCCTGGGCTCCTTCCCCACCTCCCCACGAGGAAGACCCGGAAGAGGCTCCTGGCTTCGGATTGGCCCAGCTCTGGCCATTGCAGCCAACTGGGAAGTGAACTGGCGGATGGAAGACCCCTCTTTCTCTGCCTCTCTTTCTGTGTGTAACTCTCAAATAAATAAATAAATCTTCAAAAAAAATTTAAGTCTTTATTATAGATGTCCTATATATGAGATGATGGGGCATAAGGAGTTAAATAGGCCCTGGAAAATCTCATGCAATTGAAGTCTAAACCCCTCCTGCCACATATTAAGAAGTTTAATCATTTGTTTATATGAACAGACCAAGATTACACACAGAAACCATTGCAGATTTGGTACTATCTTCAGACTTCTTTTATTGTTGTTATTTTTTTAAAAAATTTATTTCAGGAGGGAGGAAGAGTTTGTGTGTGTGTGTGTGTGTGTGTGTGTGTGTGTGTGTGTCTGAGAGAGAGAGAGAGAGAGAGACAGACAGAGACAGAGACAGAGACAGAGAGACCAGTAGACACAGAAGGAGAAAGCTCCTATTTGCTGGTTCCTAAAGGCTGAGACTGGGTGGGGCCAACGCTGGGAGCTGGGAACTCAGTCCAGGTCTCCCTTGCGCTCTCACAGCTGTCTCCCAGGTTCTACCTTAGCAGGAAGCTGGTGTCAGGAACCAGAGCTGGGTATTGAACTCAGATACTTTGGGTGTCCTAACTGCCAGGCTAGATGTCCTCTCCTAACCTGGGACTTCTACTTGGACCACACAAGGCGGCTGCCCCACTGTTCTGTGGAGCTGTGTCAGGAGGAAATTGCTTCTTAGAGTTTCCAGAGAAATTGAAAGCCTCTAAGTATGATACCACTTTTAGATTATGCTTTCATCTGATAATTTTTTGGCTAAAGGGTGATTAATGCTGATTTGTTTTTCTTAGTGGTAAAGATAATTTGCACTTTTGTCCAAGTCTCGATCTGGATTTTCCATTGCAATAGATGGTGTCCTTCTTGGCTGTGACTGTGGGAGGTCCCAGAGGCAGCAGAAGGCAGTTGACATGTTGTCATTAGTTCCTGGCAACAACACTGAGCAGTCCAATGACATCCAAATTACATGCCTACTTCACCCCACCTTCTAGTCCTGGGATCCTAAAAGATTTCTTTTTTAAACATTTATTTTATTTATTTTAGAGGCAGATTGAGAGAGAGAAAGAGAGAGAGAGAGAGAGAGAGAGAGAGAAAGAGGGAGAAAGCGGTCTTCTATTCTCTGGTTCACTTGCCAAATGGCTGCACCAGCCAGGGCTGGACCAGGCTAAAGCCAGGAGCCAGGAGCTTCTTGCAGGTCTCCCACATGGGTGCAGGGGCCCAAGGACCCAGACCCTCTTCCATTGCTTTACCCATTTACATTAGCAAGGAGCTGCATTGGAAGTGGAGCAGCTGGGACTCAAACCAGCACCCATAAGGAATGCTCAAACCAGCACCCATAAGGAATGCTCGCATTGCAGGCTTAACCCACTAAGCCACAACAGTGCCCCCCCCCCCCGAATGATTTCAAACAATAACCCAAAAAGAGAAACTGGGAGATTTAGAGTCACTGATATTCTGGTATTTTTCAATTCAGTTCCACCAGTGGGGATGGAGACACAAATTGAATTAAGGGTTATACTTTGCTCCTCCTTCTTTCCGTACCTCCCTCAAACCTCTTCTTTCACCTTCATTCTCCTTTTTCCTCATTTGTTCCTTTTCTAAGCATTTCCTTTGCTCTACTTTGTACCAAACTTCAGGATGGGGACTGGAGAATATCAAAGTAAACACACCCAACCTCCTGTCTCCTAATCATTTAGAAGAATTCCAAACACTTCGAGATGCAATGATTTTGAACTGTCCTTGCCTTGACTGTCAAGGCACAATGCTTTTCTTTGTTTGCTTTTATTTTTTACTTCTTTTTTCCTTCATACTAATCAGTGAACTCTCTACTTAGTGTAAGGTTAATCTTATGAGTATAAAAATTAACTGAAAATTGATCTTGGACCGGCGCCGTGGCTCAACAGGCTAATCCTCCGCCTTGCGGCGCCGGCACACCAGGTTCTAGTCCCGGTTGGGGCGCCGGATTCTGTCCCGGTTGCCCCTCTTCCAGGCCAGCCCTCTGCTGTGACCCGGGAGTGCAGTGGAGGATGGCCCAAGTGCTTGGGCCCTGCACCCCATGGGAGACCAGGAAAAAAGCACCTAGCACCTGGCTCCTGCCATCGGACGAGCGCGGTGCACCGGCCACAGCGCGCCGTCCGCGGCAGCCATTGGAGGGTGAACCAGCGGCAAAGGAAGACCTTTCTCTCTGTCTCTCTCTCTCACTGTCCACTCTGTCTGTCACCAAAAAAAAAAAAATTGATCTTGGTAAAAAATAAAAATGAGAAAGGAAGAGGGAGGAGGAAGAAAGGTGGGAGTATGGGTGGGAGGGAGGTAGGAGAGAAAGAATTGTCATGTTCCCAAATTTGTAAATATTACATGTATAAACTTGTATTCTGTAAACAAAATTAAAAAAATTAGTGAAATTAAAGTAATTAAATTTCATTACATGCCATGTTATTAAACAAGGTCAATGCACAACAGGCAGTTGGCAAAAGATGTCAGAGTGGTGATGGTTACTAAAGTGGAACTTAAGAGACCAGCAGGATGGATATCCACGGCACAGACTTCAGAAAGGGCTAAGCAATGAGGCTTGACATCGCCTGTGAGGAGTCGGGCATAGCTAGGGTTCCTGGGCTGTAGGGAAAGGACATTGGAGGGCATTAGTGCCTGGCTGGAAAGGATTCTGTTAGGGAGTGTGGCCTTTGCTACCAAGAGCTTTGTTTGTTCATAACAGGGTGGTGAGGTTGTAGGATTTCTCTCCCAGAGTGGTAGTGTCCTGGTGTTCCTAGGGGATTCCAGAGGGTAGACCTGTGTTCTTTGTCCCTGGCATGTTCTCTAAATCATTCACCTGTATCTTTCTTTCCTCCTCTGTCACATCCATTTCTCCTTCATCCCACTCTCCTTCCTCTACCTTCCCTTCCTCTTTGGGTTAAAGAAGAGGTTATGGACTCTTCTTCCCACAAGTCACTACTAATCATAGAGCTTAATTCTGAGTCTCTGTCTCTTGGCCTCCATCTAGGACTAAGTGGAACTTGTCTTCCAAATACTGCTCTCCTCCCATGCTGCCTATTTGCGTGCCTTCAGTGCACATTTAATTATGGGAAGGAGCTGGTAAACTTGAGTCTGGGTAACAGCTGCCTCCATGCAACTTGTCCAGCTTGTTTTAAAAATCAATCAAAAGACTCACAACCATTGTACTACTTAACTGAAAAAACAGGGCTAAGGGGAGAAACGTGTGACAGAATGTCGCAGGAGGGTTTTAGGAGGTGCGTGACCAATAGTAACTGGAAGTCTCTCACCACTTGGTGGCAGCTCTAGGTCCTTGATGTGCACCCACGTGGCTTGAGAACACATCGCAGGCCCAGTTAGCTTTGGTACCAGATTTCCATCTGCTGCCCTTACCTTCTCAAGCTCACACTTTGAAAACAGATCATTCTAAATTATTATTTGAGGCTTTGCAAACATCTTTGGTTTCTTTGTATGTATCTTAGAGCAAGAAAGAAAACTCATGACCATCTCATCCAGTCCTCTGATTTAGCAGACAGGAAAATGACATCTGGGGAACTGGGGTGGGATTCTGATGATTCTGGTTCCGGTTCAGTGGTTGTTCCAACAGCCTCAGGCATCTTAGCTTTCCAGTCTATTCTTACACAAATAGTTCCACTTCTGGACTTCCCTCATTCCTTCCCTCCCCCATCCCTAAAATCATCATTGGCAGAGTCCTAGATCTCCTGGGGTTTAAAAAGCTGTATTTTAGTGGAACACCAGAACTTCTTGGTCATTATAGATGACGATAATGTACTGTATATTTTCCTGTTAAAAATAGAACTAGAATAAAGGATTTCAAGTGTTCTTATCACAAAGAAATGTTACTGTTTGTGGAGATGGTTATAATTCCCCCAACTGGGTGTCATGCGATGCATACATGTATCAAAATTCCACATGAAACCCCATAAATATGCCCAATGTTTAAATGTTAGTTAAAATAAAGAAAAAAATTTAAAAAGCTATATTTCACATGAGCAAAATGAGTGCAGAAAATATAGAACATGTACTTCTTGTCTGAAAACAGGACAAGGAGTCAGCTCCTAAGCGCAGCTCTTGAGTGTTTGCAGGACAATGCTTGGGACACAGATGCTGCCTGTTTTCTCCGAACAGCTTCATGGAAAACTTTAGGAAGAAGGGATAGAGGGGTGAGGACCAAGTCCATGCTCATTTTTGATTAAAAAAAACTAAGATCTAAAGACACAGCATTGTGAAGCTTTCACCAAGTTTTCTGCTTGTATTTCTAGTGGGAGAGAAAACTTGGATTTTAAGTTCTGTTTTTGCCACCTTCTTCTATGTCTCTCTTTTCCTCTCCTGTCTTTCCTTTTTTTTTCCTAAATGAATCCCATAGTAACAATATCCTGTTTTCAAAAGGCCATTGAATTATAATTGGTGTCTAGGAAAGTTTCCACAAGTCTTCTGCATGACATAATTAAAAGGCAAGTTGCCAATTTAATGAGAGTCCACATTTTATATGCAAACCCAGCTCTTTTGCCAATCAACCCCCACCAGATCCTCAGCTCTTTGAAAATGAACACAAACTTTAGAAAGCTGTCTTTGTACAGAGAAGCATTTAACTAGTTCAGTGTTATGTCAGCATATTTACCACTCATTACTACTCATTAACTATGAGTCCACAATGGGATAATAATTTTTTAAAAAAAAATTTGACACAAAGAGAGAGAGAGAGAGAAAGAGCTCTCACCTGCTGGTTTATTCCCCAAGTGCCTGCAGTGACTGAGGCTGGTGAAGCCAGGATTGGGAACTCAAACCAGGTTCCTCCCATGGCTGGGAGGGACACAGTCTCTGGAGCTATCACCTTACATTAGCAAGAAGCTGGAGGCAGAGGCCAGCACTGGAAATCAGCCTCAGACACTCTGATGGGAGACACAGGCACCTTAACACCTGGGCTAAATGCCCACCCCTCAACTTAAATTTCGAACTGCAATACATGGAACAGAACTCATAGATTCTAAGTTGTTTCAGGATGGTGAGAATTAAAATATATCAGACTTACAGTTAATAGCAATGTATTTTTAAATATTTTGTATTCTTAATATTGTATGAGGGAATACATTTGTTAATTAGCTCCATTTAACCATTCCACAATATACAGAATAAATATATATAATTTTTACTTGACAATGTAAATAAATAAATAATATAAATGAATAACGCATTGGAATAAATAATTGTACGTCTTTTTTTCCTCAATTTCCTTAGTTCAGCTGCTAACCCAGTACATGACTACGGTTAGTCTAATAACTAGTTTGGAGTTGGCCGTTTTTGCATTGAGGGTCATACATGCCATCTGGCTGCAGGAGTTTCGTCCTTTGCTGTCAGACCAACAGTAGGAAAGCACCTTCAGAATCTCTGCCCTATCTCCCCGCGCCTCTCCGAGAAACGTTTCCACCTTGACTTTCCTGTCACCCTTTCTTTTGATCACCTATCTACTCCTGCCACTCCTATGCCATTCATTTCCCCACCCCGTATCATCTTTCCTGATGTTGTTGTGGGGTGATTCAAGGGCCAAAGCCAGAGGAAATTAAAAAATAAAATCCTAAGTGCTCACAGTACCTTTCCCTGAGGCTTCTCTTTCCATCTTTTTAAAGTCTCCACAAACCGGAGGACTTCCCCCAGACTGCAGCAAGTGTTGCCATGGAGACTACGGCTTCCGCGGGTACCAAGGTCCCCCTGGACCTCCAGGCCCTCCTGGCATTCCAGGTAAGGAAGAGTAAGTTGTGCTGCCAGTCTAATTGCAGATGGCACCCAATTAGGAGCCAAGAACAAACCAAAATAATTTGGGATTATATGTGTGTGATCTAAAGGATATATATAGAAAACCCAAAGGAATGAGAGTAGGGTAGGGGTTCCAGGCTTATTAAGCCAATTTTGTTGGCTAAATACTAAATTCTGTAGTATATATTCTCTATATTACTAGCAGAACCCAAAACACTCAAGACACTCTGGGGTACCAGATTCATAGGCTGGGAGACTCTTCACCGGTGTGGAGTATGCACTGTTTTTTTTTTAAATTATTATTATTTATTTTTTTGACAGGCAGAGTGGACAGTGAGAGAGAGGGACAGAGAGAAAGGTCTTCCTTTGCCGTTGGTTCACCCTCCAATGGCTGCCGCGGCCAGTGCACTGTGGCCGGCACACCGCACTGATCCGAAGGCAGGAGCCAGGTGCTTCTCCTGGTCTCCCATGGGGTGCAGGGCCCAAGCACTTGGGCCATCCTCCACTGCACTCCTGGGCCACAGCAGAGAGCTGGCCTGGAAGAGGAGCAACCAGGACAGAATCTGGTGCCCCGACCGGGGCTAGAACCCGTTGTTGGATCCTATCCTTGGTGCCAGTATTTCTGCCATGGTGTGCTTTGTGCTTCATACCGTCTCTAATTTTCAGGGGATTTATGAAGCGTGGGCAGGGTAGGAAGGAGAACTTACTGGACTGGACTGTTGTCGTCTTCACAGTGCCATTTAAGGAGCTGTACACCCTTCTGTGTGATTCTAGGTCCAGCTAAACTTCTCTTCCCCCAGTCTCAGGGACTCTCCAGGTTCAAGTGTCTCGAAGTTGATTTTCACGCCTCATTTGACCTCATGGAAGCCTTCTTGGGCTCCAGGACCAAGTTGTGTCATGTGGGATGCTGTGGAGGTGACATCAAGTCCTTCTAGACCTGCAGTTCAGCCATCTCTACTCTTCTGTGCTGCTGAACCCATGCACAGGGTCATTCTGGGGACTTGCTAGGATCACAGGCCAGCCGAGCACAGGGAAGCCGAAGGTTCCCTGTATCCTAGGACTCCCAAACGTACCTGGGTTTTTAACTGATTTTTCCTCTGGCAGCCCCTGGGGACAGCATTTCTTCTCAGGGTTCAACCAAAGTCCAATGCTCTTCTCTGATTCACGCCCATTGACTTTAATATTTATCAAATGCCTTTTACTATTTTATTATTTTGGACAAATCAGTCACAAGAAACCAAATATGTGGTTGGGAAACTCACTGTTAGACCTTGAACTATGAATCCTAGCCTGGACTCTGTCACTGCTCAGCAAGGGCAGCAGCCAGCAGGTACAGTGATGTGAGGTAAGGGGCTTCCGTACTCTTGCAATATCCGTAGCTCTCAACTTGTATTTGTCTAACTGGACTGATTGGCCTTGCTTACATGTTTCCCATCAAGAAATGGCTTTCCCAAAGAACATAGTAATCTATAATAAAAAGTGAAAATTCATCATTTAGAAGGATTGGAAGCTTGATATAAAACCTGATCACAGGTAGCATGAAAAAAATAGCAAAGGGTCCTGAAAAATAAAGGAAGAGGTGTAGATAAGATTTATTAGTTAAAGTAAAATGAAGAGTTGAAATTGTTATTCATCTCTTGCTTTCAAAATTATTGTTAAGTTTTTATCAAGGAATTATGCCACCCCTATTATAAAAATGATTCATTTCCTCTGTATAAAACTTCAAGGACAGGGTTGGCATTGTGGCACAGTGCAGTAAACCTCCACCTGCCTCACCAGCATCCCAAATGAGTGCCACTTAGCATCCTGGCTGCTCCACTTCCAATCCAGCTTCCTGCCAATGCACCTGGGAAGGCAGTGGAGGATGGCCCAAGTGCTTGGGGCTTTAGTTACCACATCGGGGACCAAGATGAAGTTCCTGCTCCTGGCTTCAGCCTGGCCCAGCCACAGCTATTGTGGTTATTTAGGGAGTGAATCAGTGAATGGAAGATCTCTGCCTATCTCTCCCTTTCTTTTGGTAACTCTGCCTTTCAAATAAATAAATAAATATTTTAAAAACTTCAAGGAGATAGAGTATATAGAGTTACACACAAATCACTTATGATTCGTCTATTCTGGGCAACACCGCTATAGGTATTTGTGTGTAATTTATTCTCATCTTGTTTTCCCCTGTGAATATATCATATATTCCAAACAAAACAGATATTATGCTGTATTTATTTATAACCCTTTAATCTAAACACATCATGAATATTATTATATATCACCAAACACTTTTATTTTAAAAAGTTATTTATTTATTTAAAAGGCAGATTGACAGAGAAAGAGAGAGAGAGAGAGAGACGGAGGGAGAAAGAGAGGGAGATATCTTCCATCTATCTGCTGGCTCACTCCCCAAATGGCTACAATAGCAGGGGCTGGACAATGATGAAGCCAGGAGCCAAGAACTCCATCTGGTCATCCTCTATGGGTCTCAGAAACTCAAGTAATTGAGTCATCTTCCACTGCTTTCCAGGCATATTTGCAGGGAGCTGGCTCAAAGGTGGAGTAGCTGGGACTCAAGCCAGCACTCTGATATGGGATGTAGGTGTCCTAAGCAGTGGCTCAACTGGCTGTCCCACAACACTGGTCCCTAAATATTTTCTTCAGCATCTCTTTTTATGACTGTATAACATCATTTGTTAGACTTTGTCTTTTTATTGTTTAATTCTTACATTATTGGTAGCTATTTAGATAATTTTTAATCTCTGCTATTCTAAATAATAATGAGAGATCAGTCTTCTATTTGATTTTCATCCAAGACTTTTCTCCATAGAAAAAAACAGGCTTTGGAGTCTTGAGACATCTGAGATTATTTTCTGAGCCCAATACTCCTTTTAAGAGAGGGCCAATTTCATTATATTCTTTGGCTGTATTTGAGATTGTTTCAAATGCCCCCCTCCTACCACTGAGCTTGGACGTTTTTGGAGAAAGGAGCTGTGTTCATCTAAAAATAGTTGGTGAGTATGAATGCCTAGATTTTCTCATGTGATAATGTCTGGTTGTTTAAGGAAACCACGGAAACAATGGCAATAATGGAGCCACTGGCCACGAAGGGGCCAAAGGTGAAAAGGGAGACAAAGGTGACCTGGGTCCTCGAGGGGAGCGGGGGCAGCACGGCCCCAAGGGAGAGAAGGGCTACCCTGGGATTCCACCAGAACTGCAGGTAAACTGCCCCTCCAGGTCTCTTCTAACCTTGTCTGATCACCACCAAGGACTGGGCATCAGCAGGCTTGACCTCTGGGCTCAGTGCTGCACAAATTCTGAGTAAAGCTGAGTCTCACTTGTTCCTCCACACCACAGGGTATTTGCAGAAGGCCTGTGCTTTCCAAACAGAGCTTTGAGGTCATTCTTAGGGAGGAGAGAAACTCGTGAAGAATGAAATCATTTCCCTTATAAGCCCACATTGCACACAAGGCAACCCTGGACATGAGCTAACGTATTTTCCAAGTGAGATTTGTTAAATAACAACTTGGCCAGCTTAACTATATAAATATTTATATATTTATATAGAATATAAATAACATGTTTAAATATATATATAGTAGAATGTCTAGCTATAATATTTAGTCATTAATTTTATTACATTTACATATTTCAAACACATACATGGATATTATTCACATATTGCTTTCTCAGATTTTTGGACACAGTTTTTATGTAAATTTTTTGTATTTGAGTCATTCACAAATAGTTTTTCACAGCAGATCATTTTCATTTCAGTATAAGGTTTTTTGAATCCATTTATAAGGTTACAACTCTATATCCTGTTCAAGTTTATCTATTTTTTAATTTGTCTTTAATGTTTATTTTTGTCTTTGAAATTATATTTTTAAAATATCTATCTATCTGAAAGGCAGAGAGGTGAGAGGGAGAGACAGACAGAGATTGTCCATCCACTGGCTCACTCCCCAAATGACCACAACAGCCAGGGCTAGGTCAGACCAAAGCCAGGAGCTGGGAACTCCATCCTGGTCTCCCACATGAGTAACAGGGACCCAAGCGCTTGAGCCATCCTCTGCACATTTGCAGGGAGCTGGATCAGAGGTGGAACAGCTGGGACTTGCACTGGTAGTCCTATGGGGGATGCCGGCATCACAAGCAGCAGATTAGCCCCATGTGCCACAACATCCAACCTTTAAATGATCTTTACGTTTCTTGTCGCTAACAATATCTCAAGCTTGTAATTGTGGTGTTACGTCACCAAACAAAATTGCTAAGTCTGGGTTAATTTTTTTTCAGAGGCAGGGAGGAGCTAATATTTTAAAATTAATTCTCCCGAGGGACTTCTATCAATATTGAAAAACTAGCATTTTAAAAATTAAGATTATTTCTGATCAATATGTCTTCCCAAAGAAAAGTTTGTGGCTAAAATAAAGTAAATGATAGAAAGTCTATAAATGTGAGAGGCTTTTAAATAATCAGAGTATAAAGCAATTCTTTTCCAAAAGGGAAATGTTTGCCTTTTATTTGGGCAGATATGGTGGTTGTGAGACCTGGAGTAAGTTCCATCAATTTTCTGTGTCTCAGTTTTTTTTCAAGTGTGAAATCAAAGGTCCTGGTGTTACTTTAACTGCTCTTTGCAGTTTGTTACTTTTTAGTGAGTGTTGTTTAATAATCGCAGCAATATGGGATCCATGTGCCAGCATAAAATTACAAAACTGAAGAAGAGAGATGCCGCTCAGGCAGGTTAAGGCTGCTAATAAGATGGACAGTGCCCATCTCACAGACAGACACTGTAACTCAGAACGCGTGGGTGCTGGGCCCTGGAGCTGCCAGTGTAACAGTGCACATCTGTGCGGCTATTAAATTGCTCCGGTCCCTGCTTTGCCCTCAAACCACAGTACAATCACTTGGGAGAACTCCTTTCACGTATGTTGCAGAAGGCAGTCTGGTCTAGGCAGTGTGTGAAGGAGGACACTCCGTGTTCCCTGTAAACAGAATCTCAGAAAATGAAGGAATTCACCAATCTAATCCACACAGTTTCAATTACCCATTTAAAGAAGGCATTGGATTGACTTGCATAGGTGTCTCTCCCATGGTGGTTTCCAGAAAAAGTGTTTCTTGACAGATAGCATTTTCCTAAGGTTCTTTTAGTTATTGTTAGCAGCTTATATTGTGAAGTTCAACTTTGTGAAGGTTGGTAGTAGTAAGAGCAGTAGAGTAGGAGGAAGAGGAGGAAGAGCAGCGCCCCATTCTCTGCTTCAGTGCTATAGAAATTTGAAAGTCAATTATTGAACAACCTGCAGAATGAACCATTAGAAATGACACAGCTGTGACTCAGTCTCCTGTCTTTGGAGCCTAACTACGTAGTTTATTCCCAGACTCATCGGGCCTTTGGCTGCCATCATGAGCAGGTTTCTTTTCCTTTTTTCTTTCTTTCTTTTTTTTTTTTTTTTTTGACAGGCAGAGTGGGCAGTGAGAGAGAGAGAGAGAGAGAGAGAGACAGAGAGAAAGGTCTTCCTTTGCCGTTGGTTCACCCTCCAATGGCCGCCGCGGCCAGCGTGCTGTGGCCGGCGCACCGCGCTCATCCGATGGCAGGAGCCAGGTGCTTCTCCTGGTCTCCCATGGGGTGCAGGGCCCAAGCACTTGGGCCATCCTCCACTGCACTCCCGAGCCACAGCAGAGAGCTGGCCTGGAAGAGGGGCAACCAGGACAGAATCCAGCGCCCCGACTGGGACTAGAACCCAGTGTGCTGGTGCCGCAAGGTGGAGGATTAGCCTGTTGAGCCACAGCGCCGGCTAGGTTTCTTAAATTAATTCTCTTCACTGATGGAGCAGAAGCTTCTGGAGATCCATAAAATCTTACCCAGAAAGTAACTTGTAACCAGTCCCAGAAATGGCTGCCGGCACCAATTGGCTTCTCTCATTTCCTTGATCTAAATTACTATTCCAATAAGACATTTTTTTAGACAAAATCATGCCCAGAAACTTTTACTTTCCCAATATCCAAATAGACTGCTAGTTTTGTTAAACTATTTTTTGACATTTTCAATAAATAAAAGCATTTCCTTTTGTCTTTTAAAGATTATTCATACCTTTCCAGTGTAAGACAAATTTAGAAAACAGCTGTGGAAAAAGAAGTCCAGAGATGATTACTATTAAAATATTATTATACATATTTTCAGATATATATATATATATATAATCTGTGTAAACACATAGACAATTTTAAAATATGTTAGAAATATACAGTACTATTATTACCTTATTTCATAAATGACAATGTGTCTGATATCAACAAGTAGAGTTCTCCATCTTTTTTTTTAAAGGTTTATTTGAGAGGTAGAGTTACAGACAGAGAGAGGGAGAGACAGAGAGGAAGGTCTTCCATCTGCTGATTCACTCCCCAAGTGGCTGCAATGGCCGGAGCTGAGCCTATCTGGGATGCTGGTGCTATAGGTGGAAGCATAGCTTATGCCACAGCACTGGTCCTGAGTTCACATCTTTTTTTAAATTTTTATTTTAAAAATTTTAAATTATTTATTTATTTTGAAAGAATTACAGAGAGTTACACAGAGAGAGAGAGAGAGGGAGGGAGAGACACAGATAGAGATCTTGCATCTGGTGGCTCATGCCCCATATGGCTGCAATAGCCAAACGCTAGGCCACGTCATAGCCAGTAGCTTCATCCAGGACTCCCACATAGGTGGCAGGGGCTCAAACACTTGTGCCTTCTTCTGTTGCTTTTCTCAGGCCATTAACAGGGAGCTGAATTGGAAGTAGAGCAGCTGAAACAAAATTAGCACCCACATGAGATGCCAGTGTCACAGGTGGTGGCTTTATCCCCTAACCCACAGTGTTGGCCCCAAGTTCTGTATCTTTAAAATGGATGTATCTTTTTTCCTAATATAAAATTAGCATATGATCATTTGAAAATTATAGATGCAGTGAAGAAAATAAAATTTCCCAAGGAACTTTTACTGAGATCTATTAATAATTTTGTGGATATTCCTATAGATTCTTCCCTCACCTTGAAGAACCCCACCCACACAGACCCATTCAACAAAGTCTGGCATCAGGTCATAATGATCTTATGTTGTTTGATTTTTAATTAAGAATGTATTAAAGATATTTTTGTTATATATATATATATGTACATATATATACATTTTGATCAACATCAAGGATTCTGAAAGTTTTTGAATCATCCATTCCAAAAGAAATTAATAGATATCTGCTGGGGAGAAATAATACAAGGTCAACAGAATTTAAAAACTGACTATAGGGTTTCTCCAATCCTTTAATATGTTAATGTGAACTTGTTGGGTACAAATGGGGAATTTTATCCAAATTTTCCCTGTATTACTTAATAACAGAATTTTAATGACAAAGTTTATTTAAAGAGTGATGTCTCCTAAAACATAGGTTTAGAATTGTGGATCTACATGACTATTCTAATGGTTGCATAGCATAAAAATGTTAGAAATTACCATAATTTATTTACTCTCTGTCTACAAATGGATATTTACTTTCAATCTTGTTGTTGTGATAAATAATGTTACAGTAAGCTTATTTATGTGGAAAGATTATCTAAGATAAATTGCCTATTAACCAACCAGAAAATCTTTCCTTAGATTGCATTCATGGCATCTCTGGCAACTCACTTCAGCAATCAGAACAGTGGGATCATCTTCAGCAGTGTTGAAACCAACATTGGAAACTTCTTTGATGTCATGACTGGTAGATTTGGGGCCCCAGTATCAGGTGAGATGTAAATATAAGTGACTCGGTTGATTAACCTAGGCCTCAAAAAAGAATAAGAAGGCAGGGTAAGAGGAAGGATGTGGGGAGCAAAGAAAAGAAGAAACTAAGGTGGAAATGCGTTCTGATTCTGTTTAAAATAAGTAGCTTATGTAGATTCCTGATGGATTTCAAAATAAATGAATTGAATCTGAAGGACAAAAACCCTTTCAAAAATGATGGCCAGGATTATTAAGATGAACTCTGATTGGAACTGAACCAAAGAATCCCTAAGAGGGCATAGTTACCTGTCCTTAGAGAGCAAGTCTCACACCTTCAGTGTGTTGTGACCTTGTTCTCATCCCAAGAAGGGCATGGCCCAGTATTTTTTTTTCCTTTTAAAAAATTTATTTGCATGCATTTCATAAATACAACTTCAGGAATATAGTAATTCTTCCCAACATACCCGCCTACCCACCCACACTCCTATCCTTCTTCCTCTTCCCTCTCCTGTTTGTCTATTTTCATTTAACTTTATACACAGAAGATTAACTCTATTCTAGGTAAAGAGTTCAGCACTTTGTATGAGGGAGAAAGAAAAAGAGAGGAACAAACAAAAAAAAAAAACCCCTAAGAACAAAAAATATGAAAAAAAAAACCCACAAGAACAAAAGCTGTTCTTCGACAGACCAGACAGGAGCTGTTCAAAGTCATTGCATCTCAATGCTAATTTTGCTTTTTATTATTTTTTTGGAAACTTAATTATCTTTAAAGAGGAACCCAAGAATGATACATCTTTTGCAAAGCACTTAAGACATAACTGTAATTTGAGTGACATAAGAATACTCTCCACTTAATACACTGACATGCATGTATTCATCTGAGAGAGAGAGAGAGAAAGCACTCCCAATACTGATTAATTCACTCCCCAAATGCTTGCAAGGGCTAGGCCAAAGTCAGGAGCCAGGAATTCACTACAGGTCTCACACATGTGTGTCAGGGACCCAATTACTTGAGCCCCTCCCTGCTCCCTGGGAGAGTCTGTATTAGCAGGAAGGTGGAGTCTGAAGCCAGAGCTCTGACCTGGGATGCCAGAACCCTAACTGACACTGCCAGGCTAAATGCTCACTCCTAAGTTTTTTGAATTAAAAGAAAAAAATGAGGAGGTAGTACGTTTGCATATTTTAAAAGCTAAAACAGTTTATGCAAGTAGATTTTCTCTCTTTTTTATCTAAAACCTAGCTCACTCTACATAAAAACATCCTTGCTTTTTTTTAACAGTAAATTTTAGAACTCTTTTCATATTGTTTCTTCCTTCTTTCTTATAGCTGGATGTCCCAAAGCATAATTACTTATTCCCTTATTGCTGGTCGTTTGTGTTGTTTTTAGTTATTTTGCTATTAAAAGCAAAGCTATGGCAGACGCCGAGGCTCACTAGGCTAATCCTCCACCTGCAATGCTGGCACTCCGGGTTCTAGTCCCGGTTGGGGCGCAGATTCTGTCCTGGTTGCTTCTCTTCCAGTCCAGCTCTCTGCTGTGGCCCGGGAATGCAGTGGAGGATGGCCCAAGTGCTTGGGCCCTGCACCAGGAGGAAGCACCTGGCTCCTGGCTTTGGATCAGTGCAGCATGCCGGCCTCAGCGGCCACTTGGAGGGTAAACCAACAGCAAAGGAAGACCTTTCTCTCTCTCTCTCTCTCACTGTCTAACTTTGCCTGTCCAAAAACAAAAAAAAAAAGCAAAGCTGTAATGACTGACTTTGAGTAAACTGTATTGTAATTGAGCCTGTTCAGATATCCTTGTAGGCTAAAATACCAGGACTATAGGGTGAAAGGATGAACTTATCTGTTAGATTGATCAGTTTTACCAAATTATTCTTCGTGTGGTTGTACCAGTGTATGTCTACATCAAAATATGGAAGTATTATTTCCAGAAAGCCTCATCAATAAAATATGCTTTTAAATGATACCTGGACATAGGTTAAAAAAAAATTCTATTTAAAAAACAAAAGCTTTTGACTTTGAAATAATTTTAGAAGAGTCACAAAAGTATTACATATCATCTTATCTCCTTTAGGCAACATTTCTTATGTTAGCATTTTATACAAATGTATTATAATGACTAACATGAAGGTATGTTCAACAGTATGACAAAATTATGGGCTTAATTTCAGATTGCCCCAATTTTTAGCTCCTTCTCTAGTCTCTCCATTCCTACTAAAAGTTCTTGCATTGCTTCTTTCATGGAATTAGTTATGTCATTAATATATTTAAAACTCACTATAGATATTTGGCTGTTTTTCATCTACTACATAACATTTCATCTTGGTGAGTATTGCTCATTGGGGTAATTTTTGCTGTTTTCTACTTTTAAAAATTAACTGCTGACTGCATGAGTTGGTTTTACCTGGACTCACCATCTATAGTAGTTGTAGGGGAAAAGGGAGGGCAGGGGTAGCCATCCAGTCTTGGAACTCAATGGCTCCCTCCTCTGCGGCCAGAGGGCTGACTGATTCCTTTCAGTATGGCCTCTGCGTGTGCTTTCCTGACGCGGCACCAGATTCAGGAGTTCTCAGACCTGCCTTGCACTTGCCGCTTCCCTCGCTTTTAGGAGCCTTATTTTTGCTGGCAGCTTCTGAGAGCGGCACTGCTTTCCACATTCTGGACTTTATCTTGTCACCTTCCCCTCAAACGCAGCCTTTTCTTCCTCTCAGCCCTGCTCCCAGGAGCTTCCTTTCAGCAGCTACACATCAAAGCAAGCCGCCTCCAGCAGGGACTGCATTTTTCCTGGCACTGTTTGAGAGCTGCTGCTGCCTGGCCTCCTCAGAACCCCTCCCAGCCCTAGTGTCACCTGTATGTGAGTCTGCAGCATGCACAGGATTCTGGATGTCTCAATTAGAGGTGTTCAGCCTCTAATTCAATAAATTCATGAGATTCAATAAATTATATGAGATATTTAACACCTTACTATAAAACAGTTTGTGTTAGTGATCTTGCCCCACTGTAGTTTAATGTAAATGTTAGCTAAGCTGTAATGTTTGGTAGGTTAGGTATATTAAATACATTTTCCATTTACTATATTTTCAATTTACAGTGGGTTTAGATTTATCAGGATGTAATCCCATCATAAGTCAAGGAGCATCTGTATTTTAAAATTTACTGATTTTTTTTCAATTGCCTAGGTTTGCAGAAAATGGGTTTTATTCTGGTTTTAATTTTCAGTTTTCCCTGTTTTGTATAGAGTACCCAGCTGGAAAAGAGAAACAGTTGTGGATAATGTGGTCATGGAACAGTTGTCACAAACGCTGTTAACATGTGCCTTGGTTCATTAGTCAGCAATGAACTGACACATGACGCATGTGAACAACCTTTCACCACACTTTGGTCCACTTTAACATGCTCATATTCATGTGGCTTTATGCTCTGAAGGTTTCTGTTAGGATTTTCCTATGGCTATTTTGTTGAATATGATCTTTGTCACTGATTGCATACGTGCTCAGCTCTACCTGGTCAGCCATTGCACTGTTTCTCCTGACTTCAATTACCTTACAATTGAAAACTAAAGACTTAGTTTCTAGAACTCTCTTGGGTTGGATGCCATTGTGGTGACAGCAACTATCGGAACTCCTCCAATAGACTGCAAAGTGACCCTTTTGTACTTTTCAGCTCTGATGAAATAGAAGAGGTTAATTTCTGCACTCACAGTAACACAAAGACCTGAGGACCACAGTGTGAGTGTGGTGCCTCTGGCTCCAGTACCTGCAGTTGTGAGAAAGTCCTTTGTGAATATCACATGGATTTACTTCTGTGTTTCCAATTCTAGGCATTTCATTTACTCAACATCTGGTTTCTTAGTCTCTTCTTTCAAAGATGTTTTTGCAATCCATATTTTTATAGTACTCATCATTTTTGAGGAAAACTAATACAATTTCCTGTTATTTTTGATTCCAGCTTTATATTCTTGAGCCACTGAAAATTGTGTGGAAGGGAGGAAGGAAGGGAATATTATGTCCTTAGAATTGTATCTAAAAATCACATTGAATCTGTTAAAAACTAATTTAAAATTAAAATAAAACAAATCAAAAATATAAAATTGTGTGGGGGTGAAGATTTGTAAAATGTAAAAACACTGGATATATATATATATATATATATATATATATATACACACACACACACACACCATTTTGTTTAAATCCTTTAATTTTTATCTGCTTCTACTTTTCAACTGTGGGTCAATCTCTAGGCATACGAATGGGTATGACTGATTTTGTACGTAGCACATTGCAATCGTACTTTTAAAATTTGGTTTGACGACTCAGAATCAGATGGGTCAACATGGCATCCTTTTAGCTTCCATATTAGTTGCACACTTGGAAAAGAAATAGAATCGATCAGTGCTCTTTTTTTTAAGATGTTTATTTCTGCATTTTTCTCTTGCAGGGCTACTAGTTTAAAAAGGTCACATGAAAATCAATACGAGCTTGATGACTTATATTCACTCACTTTTCCAAAATGCACTCGCAGATGCAAGTACATGTAGAATTGGGGGCATTTCCTTCCAGCAGTTCTTTTTTTATCATTTCAATAAAAGCACCTTCTTTACTGGCATGTAGAGTATATCAGGTCATATTAAATTGCTCTCCGTGAGGAGCCCCAGGCTCTAGTAAGAAATCACACATCCTTTAAAGTATGTTGGCCTTTTTCAAATCAAGAGGATACAGACTTTCAGTAACAAGGTCAACACGGCAGAGTCACAATTTGATTTTTCTATCTATTACACACTATTTCACTCTTTTACAATGAATAATGTGAGAAATTACTCAAGCTGTTTCTTTGAAATTATTAAATCTTTATTCTATGTAAAGTATTGCCTCACTTTTGGCCAGCACCTGTTGTGCTTATGGGCCTCTGTTTTAATGTTCTGTTGAGTCATTTGTTAGGCCAAGGAACATAACATGCACTTACCCACAGGGCTCTGTGTGCCTTGTCAACAAGAGTCCTGTGACAGCTGCTGATGATAGTTAACCCATACCTAGAAAGAGCATTTTGTCAGGAGACAAGGTAGTGAACTGCAGTTCAGGTGAGTAGATTCCTTCTCCTAATGACTTCGTCTTGTTTTTAGGGATACACGATGCACACAATGAGAAAATCTCAGATATCTTAAACTACTTTGAAGGTGATCAGATAAAGAAACTCTTAGACAAACAGAGGCCAAGAAGAAATGAAGTGCCACATAGACTAGTAACAAAATGAATGTGGAGTCATGTGATACATCTTCCTGTTATCTGCAGCTCCTTGCTGTGTGATATGTTAATGTAACTCTGGATAAATACCTGCTTTTTCAGGGGTGTACTTCTTCACCTTCAGCATGATGAAGCATGAAGATGTTGAGGAGGTGTACGTGTACCTTATGCATAACGGCAATACAGTCTTCAGCATGTACAGGTAAATGGTCTTTTCTGTTATGGGTCTCCGCTGTGCTGCCATTGTTTGTTCAAAGAATACTCAATGACAGGCATGTGTATAGGAACCAGCAGAGCCCCTCCCAGCTCTTGTCCTCAATGACAGCATCACACACCAAAATATGGTGCTTGGGAAGAAATAAATCTGATGAACTTGAGCATCAGCATGTTGGAAAGAGGTTTTGAGCCAACTACTAGCAGTTCTTCCTCCCCATACCCATCCATTTGAATTCTTTCCTTAACCCATACTTTCCTTCTCTCACTGCCATTCCTTCTGCTTTCCTACTCTTCAGCTTTAGCCTAGGACTTAGGCCTTTTGGTGGCTTTCTCCTCTGTTGTCCTGGGCTGATAGGTTCCGAAAGTTGGGAATAGGTCCTCCCTCTTCAGGTTGTGCTACTGCTCTGATATTTTTCCTAGCCACCTGGCCCTGTCTCCTTGGGCAAAAAGGAAATAACACTCTTTGCTCCAAAATTACTTTGGGATATGTCAGAGAGGCAGTGAGTCAATGCCTTTCCCATATTTATATAGGCAATGAATATTTCTCATACTATTTTTGATAAATTTGGATGATTGATTAGCTTTTTTTTCCCTAGAGCCTAGCGTAAGTGGGAAGATGTATTTGAAATGCCAAAAGAGAAAAAGATGAATTAGTGTAGGTGTCACTTCTGCAACAAAGAGATGCAGGATATGGGGGCTCAATCGCGCAAGAACTATTTTCCTATACCAAGCCAGGGCAAGGGTTCTAGGTTGGGGAAGGATGGGAGAGGTGGAAAGTGTGGAGGAGGGAGTTGTGCAGATGCTGGGAGGGGGCTTCTTCCTTCTGGTGTTGGAAGGAGCAGACTGATGAAAGCAGCTCTGCCATCTATAAAACTGACTTCTAAATGCATGTTGGTCATTTTCATTGGCAGAGTCAGAGGAGGAAAGGAAAAACTTGTGGAAATTTGTATGCATCAGATGTTCTTTCAGAGAACTTGATCACATTGTTCCCCACCCCTAATCCCACCCACCCAATGCAAGGACAGCAAGGGCAGTAGTGTAGCTCCTGTAGGGAAGGGCAACATGGATTCTGGCTTTCTCTGTCTCTCTGGTTTTGAAATATCCATTGAGTTCTTCTTTTTTAAATTAGCATATGCATCTCCCCATCTCTGCCTCCATGGGAGATGGTCTAAACCACCATTAATGCATCAGGTTCAAAGTCCAGAATGGGCCATGAGGAATTATTTTCTTCCAGTTTATCCCATATTTCTTTATCACCTGATTCTGTCTTCTGGGAGAGTTTCCTTTGTTTATTTTTCTCTATGGTCACATCTAAATGGTGAGTAGGTTTTTTCAAGGCTCTTTCATAGCCTAATTCCTGCTGTTGCAGATTTGAGGGCTAACTTCTCAAGCCTTAGAAGGCTCTATTCATTACCAGTCAGTTACCTGTCTTAGTACATCCTACCCAATGTGCTTTTCTTGACAGATAGCTTTTCTGTTCATCCTTTGATTCTATGTCCTCATACCTTATCCCACTTTTCTAGTGGTTACCACGATGCTGTCTAAAATAGTAGATTTCAGCAGAAAGTCAACATTTTTAACTATCAGATTGAAACACAGCTCTATTGATTGACTAAGAAGTCCTAATTGGGGCCAGCGCCATGGCTCACTTGGCTAATGTTCTGCATGCGGTGCCGGCATCCCATATGGGCACTGGATTCTAGTCCCAGTTGCTCCTCTTCCAGTCCAGCTCTCTGCTGTGGCCCAGGAGGGCAGTGCAAGATGGCCCAAGTGCTTGGGACCCTGCACCCGCTTGGGAGACCAGGAAGAAGCACCTGGCTCCTGGCTTTGGATCGATGCAGTGCCGGTTGTAGCGGCCATTTGGGGAATGTTCCAGCGGAAGGAAGACCTTCCTCTCTGTCTCTCTCTCTCTCTCACTGTCTAACTCTGCCTAATAAATAAATTTTAAAAAAGTCTTAATTGGAAAACCCCAACTTTATTTCTGCTCTTCCAGATATAAAACTCAAATGACTTTGCAAATGACTTTGCAACCATGTTCATGCCCAAAAATCCAGAGTCTATTTACTTCTTCCACTTAAAACATGTCAGTTCTTGTCTGAGCTCATTTTTGGAGAAATATTTTTCTAAAAGTAGCAAACAGTATTTTGGTTTTTTTCTAATCTCTCTTCTAGGAGTACAGGCATAGGTCTATTTTCTGAGTTAGCCCTTGTTTTCACCACTATATGCCATAAATTTCCAGCTCAGTATTTTCTTTTTTTTAAACTTTTATTTAGTAAATATAAATTTCTAAAGTACAGTTTATGGATTACAATGGCTCCCCCCCATAACTTCCCTCCCACCCGCAACCCTCCCATCTCCCGCTCCCTCTCCCATTCCATTCACATCAAGATTCATTTTCGGCTGGCGGTGCGGATGCGGCTCAATAGGCTAATCCTCCACCTTGCGGCGCTGGCATACCAGGTTCTAGTCCTGGTCGGGGCACTGGATTCTGTCCTGATTGCCCCTCTTTCAGTCCAGTTCTCTGCTTTGGTCCCGGGAAGACAGTGGAGGATGGCCCAAGTGCTTGGGCCCTGCACTCACAAGGGAGACCAGGAGGAAGCACCTGGATCCTGGCTTTGGATCATTGCGGTGCACCGGCTGCAGCGCACTGGCCACAGCAGCCATTGGAGGGTGAACCAATGGTAAAGGGAGACCTTTCTCTCTGTCTCTCTCTCTCTTTCACTGTCCACTCTACTGTCAAAAATTAAAAAAAAATGTTTAAAAAAGATTCATTTTCAATTATCTTTATATAAAGAAAATCCATTTAGTATATATTAAGATTTCATCAGTTTGAACCCACAGAGAACATAAAGTGTAAAATACTGTTTGAGTACTAGTTACAGCATTAATTCACATTGCACAACACATTAAGAGATCCTACATGATCCTACATGAGGAATAAGTGTTGTTGACTTAACAAATTGACACTCTTGTTTATGGCATCAGTAATCTCCCTAGGCTTTAGTCATGAGTTGCCAAGGCTATGGAAGCCTTTTGAGTTCACTGACTTCGATCTTATTTAGACAAGGTCATAGTCAAAGTGGAAGTTCTCTCCTCCCTTCAGAGAAAGGTACCTCCTTCTTTGATGGCCAGTTCTTTCTACTGGGATCTCACTCACAGAGATCTTTCATTTAGTTTTTTTTTTTTTTTTTTTTTTTTTTGCCAGAGTGTCTTGACTTTCCATGCCTAAAATGCTCTCATGGGCTCTTCAGCCATATCCGAATGCCTTAAGGGTTGATTCTGCAGCTCAGTATTTTCTCACTGCTCCCTGCAACATATTTTCTTTTGAGTTATGGGAGCACCCTCTGTTACTGCCAAATTCTAGATTAAATATTAGAAGCTAAACTACTGTAGCAAGGGCCTTATGTAGTAATTCAAACATAATAGAACTTTTCCTTCTCATCAGTCCAGGATGTGGGCAGGGTATGGGGAGGGTTCCAAGTTGGGACAGGGGACAGAGCTCTCCTTTACAAAACCTTCAGGAATCCAGGCTTCAACACACAGCTTCCAAGGTCATTCTAGTCATTGTTGCTAACGTTCTTCACAATCATAAGGAATAAGGGGCAAGGAGGGGTGTTTGTGCAAGTTTTATTGGCCAGACTCAGAAGGAGCACATGTCATTTCTGCTCACATGCCATTGATGGAACTTAAACAAATGACCATACCTAAATGCGAGAGAGAAGGAAATGACAGATTTTGATGAAGCGCTGTCTATTCATTGTAAACACTTAGCAGTTTGTGTCTCTTTTTTTCTTCCCAGCTATGAAACAAAGGGGAAGTCCGATACATCCAGCAACCATGCAGTGCTGAAGCTGGCCAAAGGGGATGAGGTTTGGCTAAGAATGGGCAATGGTGCTCTCCATGGGGACCACCAGCGTTTCTCCACTTTTGCAGGCTTCTTACTCTTTGAAACTAAGTAAACATGTGAATAGGAATAGTTCCACTTTGGGGAACATTTGTAGCTGAGCTGGGATTGTTATGATGTGAAGAACAATAAAGTTGAGGGTTCTAAAGCCTGTATTTAAAAAAAATTATTGGTTACATTGCTAATCATGCTACAGGTACACCAATACTGTTAAAGACTCAGGGGCTCAGCATATAAACCATGTGAGTTTTCAGAGATGACCTTAACTAATATACCCAGCACTTTTATCACTCTTTTCTGTCACTAAAAGGGAATTCTTCTCTGATGCAGACTGGAAATCATTGTTCCTATCAGAGAAGTCATTTGAAAAAAGCTTTTAAAGTTGATATAAGCTTTCAGGAGCCTCTGAAGTTCTTCGTAATGTTTCAGAGAATATGATACGGTGATCATGATAGAGCTGGGGCAAGAACAGAGGTGCTAGCCAGGGCCTGGGTACCAGAAACATCTGTAAAGTCCAGACTGGGAAGTAACAGTGATCCAGTGGGTCAGTATTCTCAAAGTCTAAGTGTTGTCTAGTAATTCCACATAGTTTTTAAGTAGAAGAAGTATTGACAAAGCCCACAAAGAATTGACTCCTCTTTTTAAAATAAACATATTGATATTTCTGTTGTGAAATCTTGACTTCTAATGCTTGTACTTTTAGAAATAGAATTTTCTCATGATCCAGACTGTAGATTGTCGATCTGGTTTGTCAGATTGAATCATTGCCAATGTATTTCTTGAGTTGCAGTGGATCTTTGATGACTTTGGGCTGCATGACCAACTGAGGTGGTCTCTTAATGATGCATGCCTCTTGAGGACAAAATCTTTTTTCTTAATTTGGAAATTACTCCAACAAGTTAATCCTTTGCATTGCTATGTCACGTTGGAGGGGCTATAAACTCTATTGTGTACAGTCCAACTAATGGCTACACAAGGATATTCCATTTAAGAGACATGGTCTCTTTTTGGTCAAGAAAAAAATATGATTTTCTGTACTGATTACTGTATTAAGCCATATTCACAGAGCAGCTTTTACATACCAGGTTTGTAAGAGGTGCCCCTAGCTGTTGCCTCTGCTTCCCCACCCCAAAATATATTCTCAGAGGAATAAATTTGCTGCCAAAGCAACATTTGCAAGAATATGCCATAAGTTCTGTAGAAAGTATGTAAATATGGTGCCCCTAAATGATTGGTCTTAAACAAAGGAAGCCTCCTTGGAATACGCATTTACTCTGATGTTGAGCCATATTTAAAATGGACCAAAGAGAGGCCAATCTGAAAAATATGCAATGAATTCTTTTTGAAGAAATGAACCCTCCATTTATTCTGTATTTCCACAAAAGCTTTTTAATTATAGATTTCTTAGTGTTGCTCACCATTCCATGTGAGGTGGGGAGAAATAACGAGGACAACTCAGTACTAACTCAGTACTCCTCATGCTCAGTTCAGCTTTTGACTCTTTCCTTTGATCCACAAGCCTTTTGAAACTCTTTCTGAATCCACATGTAATGCTATCTTAATGTGTATGGTTAGTAGCTATAACCGGCTTGGCCAGTAATGATTTTGTGATTATGTATGTTTGTCTACTCTAGGCTATTTGGTTATGTGGTTGAAGTTGAAGTTTACTCTGATCAAATGTCATAGTATTTCATAGGAGTGTATTATCAATAAATAATTGAATGTCGTGTGTTGACCAAAAAGATTCATATCTGGAAAGCATACATTGCTTAATGCACTAGAGGAAAATTGTGGCCAGGCTTTAGGTAAAACTGCAATAAAAAATGTAACAAGCAATATGTGAAAATAAATATGCCTTTGTAAAATGAATTGATTTTTTAATTTTTTAACATGTTCTTAATGAAGTGTAATAGTGATAGAATTGTCAATTCACTGTGGTTAAAACAATGTGAACAGCCACACCTACCCATGATGAGGGTACAGACTTGGGGTCCTCTTTCTCCAAAAGTTCCATTTTCTGTTATTCCATTGTTATAAGTTGAACTGTTGAAGACATTGATATGTAGAGGTCCCTTAGTAGAATCAGAATATCTCTGGAGGAGGAGGATTTCCTCACACACTTGAAGTCTTTCTGTGCACAGGCCTACACTCTAGTTTGTACCTTAGTAGAGACTCACATGGTTTGAATGTAGGCAAATGGAAAACGTCATGAGCGTGTAAATAAATCCCAAGTGTGAGGAAATGTGATTCACAAGGGAAACTGGAGAAGGCCAAAGTAATTAACAGTGCTTCGACAATTTTACCTCAGATCAGAACTCGACATTAATTTTTCCTTAACCGCAGTTTGTCTTCTTGAAGTTTCAGTTACTTGCCGTGAACCACAATCTAAAAATATCAAATGAAAAATTCCAGAAATAATTCATATGTTTTGAATTGTATACCTTTCTTAGTAGCATGCAGTCCTGCTCTGACACAGATCCTGCATTGTCCAGCATATACAGTGTGGCCTTCACTATCTTCTCAGTTATCAGATAGACCATTGTCTTGCTGTTGCACTGCTTGTCTTCAATTAACACTCATTTTTACTTAATAATGGCCCCAAATCTTCAAAAAATTATCATGCTGACAATTTGTAAATACCATAGAAAAGCCATAAAATTCTTACTTTGAAAAGGTGAAAATTCTCAACAAGGAAAAAGAAGAATATGCTGCGGTTGCTAAGATCTATGGTAAGAACGAATCTACTATCCATAACATTGTGAAGAACAAAACAAAATTCATGCTAGCTTGTTGTTGCACCTCCAAGTGTAAAACTTATTGCCACAGTGCATGAGTGCTTAGCCTGGGTGGAAAAGCACTAAATTTGTGGATGTACGTATAGGAGAAAACATGGTATATAAAGTTTGATATTATTGGTGGTGGCAGGCATTAGGATTAGGAGGGACTAATGTATCTTGAAGACTGATCTCCATATGTCTCTAAAACTGTGCTGCTAAAAAGCAGATGGTAAGTGAGTATCATGAAAAATTCAAAAGTTTCATTTAATAAATCAATGTTTAAATTCTTACCTCTGGTGAAAGTAACCCTGTAAATCAAGTTGCACCAGTTTCTTCTTGCAGGAATGTACTACAAGGCAGAACGACTTCACAGAGTGATCAGCTTAGGTGACTGTTCCAGTAGAGCATAGTTGACCTTTGGATAACAAAGAGATTATATGGTAAGCCTTTTATTCAGCATAGCATGAAAAAAACCTGAAGTCAAAAATAAAATTTAAGAAATTCAAACAAGAGGATGGAATATGCAGGTGTAAACCTTAATGGATGTGGCTTGAGTTGACAAACATCTGCTTTGTGTAAGAGCAAAGGTGGCAATTAAAGTAAATTCTTACTTTCCCTTGGATTTCATCTTCCTGGAGGACAATAGATTAAAGGGGCAGGTGTATGGCTAATACAGTGTAGAGCAGAATGCTTTACTGACTACCAATTGAAAAGGGCTGAGATTCCTAGGAGAAACCACATCCAGCTGAGAGCAGAAAAATGCTCCCGAAAGATAGCATTGGAGGGCCACTGACAATTTCTTTCTTAATTATGTTTGGAGTGTTATTTTAAAAAATATCTTGTCCTTTTCTGATTACAGAAAAATATCATAGAAAACTTATAAAATACATGAAGTATTTAGTATAAAATGAATTATCCCATCAAACATGAAATAATACTAATATTTAAAGTATTTATTTCAGTCTTAATGTTTATTTTCATCTACCTGAAAGGCAGAGCAACACACACACACACACACAGAGAGAGAGAGAGAGAGAGAGAGAGAGAGAGAGAATCTCCCATCCACTAGTTCACTCCCCAAATGCCTGCAACAGCTGGGCTGGGCCAGGCTGAAGCCAGAAACCCAAAGCTCTATTTGGGTCTCCCACATGAGTAGCTGGGCCCAAGTACTTGAGCCATCATCTGTTGCCTCCCAGGACACCTTATCAGGAAGACGCACATCCACTCCACTGTGGGATGTGGGCAGCCCAAGCAGGGGCTTACCCCTCTGCACCACAGTGACCCTTGCTCTGATGTGACTGAACATGTCAAGAGCACTCTCAAATGCTATGAAGGATCATTTGAAAATGTAATGGATGCATAATTTATTTAGCCTTTTTGTTTGGGTGTGGGGATCCATGGATAGGCTTGCCATGGGAACCCCCCCCCCCCCCCCCCCCGCTGGGCTTGGCTTATAGCAGTAATGCGGATGTAGCAGCTGATTGAACTTTCCATCTAGCTGAGGATCGTGGTAAACAACAAGATGGCGTTAATTCTCTGCTCAATGCGTGACTCCACAGCTGATTGATATAGCTGCTTCATGACTCCACAGCTGAGCATGATCAAGTGCCGGATTGGAGAATTTTGTGCTTGGACTGTGATTGGTTGACTGTGATTGGTTGAATTCTGTATATAAGCGGACCGCGGGAGAAGGAACGTGCGCGCCATCTTTCCCCCTTCTCCTTGTCCCTCACTCTCTTTGTCCCTCTCTAAGTAAAAGTCTACTGAAGACCAATTAACTGCAAGCAGCATCGTTCCTTTTGTGGCCGAAGGAGCGACATTTGGGGAAATTTTTTTTCTGTTTCCAGTTTTCTTTACCTGTTTTTCTTTTCTATTACAAATTAAGTGTCATGAGCATTCTTTTTTTTCTTTCAAGTATGTGTGTGCGTAATTTCCTTTAATTAAACTTCTAGAAGTGTAATTATTTGGTCAAAAGTTTTACACATCTTTAAAACTTTTGGTCATGTCAAATAACAATTTGAACTAAGGTTTTAAGGAGAGATTTTATTCAAAAGGGTAATTACAGGAAGTGTGGAGAGACAATTGCAATAGAGAGAAGGCCCTGGCTGTGAGAGGACAGGCAGAGAGGGGCTTTCTGGTATAGGGAGGGAAAGCAAGGCCAGAAGGAACCAGGAGTGGGGGAAGAGATGAGGTGGCATGCATGATGGGCAGTTGCCAGGGGATGGTTTCCCTGAGGTCCGTCTGAAGGGGTCACTAAGAAGCTGTTCTTTATTCCAGTTCTTGAAGTGGGCCATGTTCAGGGGCCTGGCAGAGGGAGAGAAGCCTTACTAAAGTTTGAAAGTCAAGTTAGCTTGCATTTTGTGCAGACTGACAGTTCAGCTTATATTCATGAGACAAAATTGTGAATTGGGGTTAGGGGGTGTAGGAGGATTCTGTGTCTGGCCTTTTTCTAGGTAATAAGGCATTTTAGGGACTGGCAATGTGGCGTAGCAGGTAAAGCCATATGGATGCCGGTTCGAGTCCTGGCTGCTCCACTTCCGTACCAGCTCTCTGCAATGGCCTGGGAAAGCAGTAGAGGATGGCCCAAGTCCTTGGGCCCCTGGATCCGTGTGGGAGACCTGGAAGAAGCTCCTGGCTCCTGGCTTTGGAATGCAAGCTCAGCTCTGTTGCAGCCATTTGGGATGTGAGGCAGCACATGGAAGACCTCTCTCTCTTTGCAGCAAGCCATTTCCCAGAGCAGAAAAGGAAGGAAAGATTTCTTAAGTGTTTTTCTGAAAGCATGGGGCTCAAGGTATGGTTCAACATCACCAATATTATTGCTGCATTGTCATCCCAAGAATCTTCACTCCTCCTAGCACTATTTGAGAATATCAGAAAACCAGTTATGAGGATAAGCGATCAAGTGTGCCATGCAGGAAGGAACAGTAGGGCATAGGCATAAAAGCAGGGAACCTGCAGGCTACTTGTAGGTAACAGCTAACTGGGCCGTTCTGTGCTGTTTGCCTGGCATAAACTGTTCACACTATTCCAGAGAGGCAGATAAGTTCAGAAGAAGGACAGGCTTTCAATACCAAGATAAGGCATGTCAAGGCGTGAACAGCTAGAAAGTCACACCCATGTGGGAGACCAGAAGAAGCTCCTGGCTCCTGGTTTCTCTGACCATTGCGGCCATTTGGGGGAGTGAACCAGCAGATGGAAGACCTCTCTCTCTGCCTCTGTCTCTCTGTAACTCTGCCTTTCAAATAAATAAATCTTAAAAGAAAACCTGGGTTACCTATTAGCATGAATATCAAAGGGTTGTTAGCAGGAAGAAGCTAGTTACTATATGTATTAGTTATCTGTTAGCACATAACAAATAACCACAACTAATAGCTGGCACTCACGCACATTCACTATTTCCGTTTCTGAGGGTCAGGAGCCCAGCCATAGCTGAGCTGGATCCTTTGCTCCGGAGAATCTCACAGGGCTGCAATTCAATGTGCTGACCAGGGCTAGATCACCTGAAAGCTCAACTGGAAATGGCTCTGCTTCCGTGTTCCTTAATGTTGTTACAGAAGTCAGTTCCCGAAGGGTTGTTGGACAAGAGCCTCAGATCTCTGCTGGCAGATGCACTCAGGTCCCTGTCACGTGGGCTTATCTGTTTGCTTCATCAAATTGTGCAAGCTGGAAAGGCAGCAGGGATCCCGCTGGTAAGACAAAGATTATAATCCCCAGGAACGTGCTACGGCTTAAATGTGTCCTCCAAGTTTCGTGGGTTGGAAACTTAACCCATAAAGTCCTATGTTAATAAATTTGAAAGAGAGACCTTTGGCAGAGCCCTCACAAATGGATTAATTCATTTATGAACTCATGGGTTATCAAGAGAGTCACTGCTATGATTTGGCTTAAATATGGGGTGCCTCCCTACAATACACAGGCGGCTTAATGATGCAAAGAGACGGGAAACTTAATCCAACTGTGGTGTGGTCTTTGGGGACCTGAGTGGAGCACTTCTGATGCGGATAGTGCACTTATAATGAAGGACAGGAAAGTGCCTCGGCCTCTCTCTCCCCCTCCCCCTCCCTCTCTCCTTCTTCTTTCCTTCTCTCCTTTGTGAGAAAGTAACTGGGAGCCAGGAGGAGTTCCCTCATCAATAACAAAGTCTGCCAGCACCTGGATTTGGGATGTCCCAGCCTCTAGAACTTTGAGAAATAAATGTTAGAATTTTAAGCACCCAGTGTAGGATACAGCAGTCTGAATGGAGTAAGATAACCCCTTATTAGCTGCTTGCCTAGTGTTTTTAGTAGCCATTGGTAATTACTCCTTAAATCCATTATTTCATTGGTAGTTGTAAGTGAAAATTTTGAGCAAAACATTGCTGTGGTTTATATGTGGTTTGTCCCCTGAAATTCATGTTGAGATTTGACTGCCATTGTGGAGGTGTTGGGAGGTGGGGCCTTTAACAGGTGATGAGGTTGTTAAGAGGAATTAATACCCTTCTCCATCGGGTTAGTTACCTAGAGAGTGGTTTTTTTTATAATGCAAGGCTGCCCATGTGTGTGTGTATTTTATTTTATTTTTTAAAGATTTATTTGAAAGTCAGAGTTACACAGAGAGAAAGAGCAGCAGAGAGAGAGAGGGAGAGGTCTTCCATCCGCTGGTTCACTCCCCAGGTGGCCACAACGGCCGGAGCTGAGCTGATCTGAAGCCAGGAGCCAGGAGCTTCTTCCGGGTCCCCCACGTGGGTGCAGGGGCCCAAGGACTTGGGGGCATCTTCTGCTTTCCCAGGCCACAGCAGAGAGCTGGATTGGAAGAGGAGCAGCCAGGACTCGAACCGGTGCCCATAAGGGATACCAGCGCTTCAGGCCAGGGTGTTAACCTGCTGTGCCACAGTACCGGCCCCCTTGTGTGTGTGTGTGTATTTTAACAATATATTTTAGAGGCAGAGTCAGAGACAGAGAGAAAGGACTTCCTTCTGCTGGTTTACTCCCCAAGTGGCCACAATGGCCAGAGCTGAACTGATTCAAAGCCAGGAGCCAGGAGCTTCTTCTGGATCTCCCACACAGGTACGGTGACCCAAGCACTCGGGCCATTGTCTGCTGCTTTCCCAGGCCATAAGCAGAGAGCTGGATCAGAAAAGGAGCAGCCAGGACATGAACCAGCACCCACATGGGATGCCGGCCTCACAGTTGGGGGCTTAGCCAGCTTCTGCCCTTGTGTTTTGCTTCCGCCACCTGCCCTCCTGCTTCCCACCATATTTGAAGCAGTAAAAGGTGCTCACCAGATAGGACTGCCTGAGGTTGGCTCTCCAGCCTCTAGAACTATGAGCCAAAATGAACCTCTCTTTATGAATTACCTGGTGTTCTACTGTAGCAGCAGAAAGGGCTCTGAGATAGACATCCTTTCATTAATTATTTGGCTATGCTGAAATACAATTCATGTGCTAGATAAATACTTGATTTTTAGAATAAAAGGCTGATGCTCTATGAAGCTTCAATAGTGACTAATAAAGGCTTTAAAATTAACTCATGAATATTCATATATGTGTTTCAATCCACCACAGTCATAATTCTAATTTAACGGTCTCATTTTAATTTTCAAGTTAAGTCAGAGTTAGTCTGGCACAAATTTTTCACAGCAGGGCAGAGGTGGGCAGAAATTGCAGATTCTCTACCCTAACTGTATTTTCATGCTGTGACCCTGAATGTGAGTTCTGTGGCCCAAACTATTCCCTGTGCCGTTAGTTGCCTAAATTCCAGCATCCTCAGCAGTTATGTGAGCTATCTGCCATTACAGTGGATCCTTTTTGTATTTATACCAAGAATCCTGTTTGATTTTAAAGGAAATAATAGAAACAGGGAGACTTGTTAACATTTTAGAGTTAAAAAGTTAGGTCAGAAAAGTAAGGGCAATATAATTTTATAGAAATTAAAAGCACAAAATAATATTTTTTTGTCAAAATATATAAGTAGCATAGTTAGGTTATACATAGAAATAATGGATTATGGGACATACATCGAAATATTGGGAGTGTTTGTTTCTTGAACTGTGTGTGGTGTGACGACTAGCTGCAGGTGGAATTAAACATTTCGCTATGGAATGAGTTAAAAGCAGCTGGTGCATCATGCACTCTTTAGTATGAGAGTGCCCCTGGAAGCGAAAGGAAAAGTCAGGTGAACCTCCTTATCAGTGTTCTTGGAGTAAACATATATTTGATACAAGAAACAGGATTTATTTATTGAATGCACTTAGCAGCATATCCTTGGCCAAAGGATTCCTTATAGTAAATAAATTCAGAATCTGGGAAGCACAGTTCCACAGCTAAGGAACACTCTGTGCTACAAAATGAAGTTTCTTGGGTGATCTGAGACCCTCATTAGAGACCTCACCTGTAAGTATAGGTTAGAGGGTATATTATTTTGCCAGGGTTCCCATTAGCAACTACCACAGACTGGGTGGCTTAGAGAACACATTCATTTTCTTACAGTTCTGGGGGTTCAAAGTACAAGACCAAGGTGTTGGCCAGCTTAGTTTTTTCTGAAGCCTCTCTTCAGAGCTTCCTCATAGCTGCCTTCTCCCTGTGCCCCCACATGGCGGCCCCAGCTCTGTTTTCTGTGGCTAACCTCCTCTTATAAGGAGTCATATCAGAGTAGAGCCCACCGTATGACGTCATTTTCCCTTAATTATCTGTTTAAAGGCCTTTTGTTCCAATACAGTCACGTCCTGAGATACAGGCAGTTAGGACTTCAACGCATGGATTTGGCAAGGCCCTGATTCAACCTGTAAAACAGGAGGTGTATTGGATGCAGGAAACACAGGGCCTCAAGAATCACATGGGCCTTCCCGATTTCTTGTGCTTTGAGCCTTTTGATGAGCTGTATATATTTTTAACTCATTAGTTTCTTTTTTTAAACATTTATTTAATAAATATAAATTTCCAAAGTACAACTTTTGGAATATAGTGGCTTTTTCCCCCCATAACCTACCTCCTACCCGCAACTGTCCCATCTCCCACTCCCTCTCCTATCCCATTCACATCAAGATTCATTTTCAATTATCTATATATAGAAGATCAATTTAGTATATACTAAACTGCTTTCAACACTTTGCACCCACACAGAAACACAAAGCATAAAGTACTGTTTGAGTACTAGTTATACTGTTAATTCACATAGTACAACACATTAAGGACAGAGCTCCTACATGGGGAGTAAATGCAGTGACTCCTGTTGTTGATTTAACAATTGACACTCTTATTTATGACAGCAGTAATCACCCGAGGCTCTAGTCATGAGCTGCCAAGGCTATGGAAGCCTCTTGAGTTTGCCAACTCCGATCTTATGTAGACAAGGCCATAGTCAAAGTGGACGTTCTCTCCTCCCTTCAGAGAAAGCTACCTCCTTCTCTGATGGCCCCTTCTTTCCACCAGGATCTCACTCACAGATTTTTCATTTAGGTCATTTTTTTTTTTTTGCCACAGTGTGATGACCTGTATATTTAAATTAACAGAAAACATGCATGCCTGGTAAGTTCTCTGATTTTATTTAGAAAAATAGACTGGACACACATATGATGAAATACTAGTGTGTCGATGTGAATGTCTAGTGTAATAGTCTTTCAGATTTTATCTATTTTAAGTTTCTCAAAAATAAAAAGATGAAAGGGTAAGGAATTTTATTCTTGAGGAAGGAACAGGACCTTTTAAGATGCAGGCAAAGACAAGGTGCTTGCCCCTAATGGGTGATAACCCTCACAAGAAGTCATAAGAGCCCTGAAATAATTTTTTTAATCAATAAATTGATGTAGATAAAAAAAATTGGCCATCAATGTCTCTGGCCAGTGAGCAAATTGAAAACCAACCAAAAGCAAATTCATAGGAAGCTGGTTTTCATAAAGGGATACCCTCTGTAGCATGTGTCAAGCTGGTTGCTCAAAGTGTGTACACACACACACACACACACACACACTCTGCCTCTCTCTCTCTCCTTCCAGGGCCCTGATAATTCTAAAACACACCAAGACTAGCTCCAGTTTGCCTAAGAGACCCTGATTAGAACTTGCCACGTTTTGGTTTTATCACCAGCCTCAACATCCATACACGCACACTTACAGAGTTCTATTCAAACACTTCAGGCGGTCGCAAACGGTCAGACCACCTGGCTGGCGCTCCTGAGAAGACAGAAAAGGAGTCCTAAGGTAGCGGGGCTGTTCGCGATTATTTATCTTGTTGTATTTAAACAATGGTGAGTTACAGTTGCAAACCCCATTAGCCATATAACCGGCAGGGGACAGAAGGATTTTGAAAGCTTTCTCATTTACTTCACATGAGTGCTGCGTCCTCTGTGATTCTGATCCTAAAACTGACACACAAATCCATGAAATGTCTAACTCAAAATGAGCGCGACTAGGAGGGCCCTCCAGCCGTTTCGGGAGGTAACCATCGGGTCCCTGCCCCTTGGCGGCCACCGCAGCCTGCTAAAGGAAATCTGTACCCGGGCGTTGCTGTTCTTGCAGACTTGTACTTCTGTTTCTCTAGGGCCGGGCAGGCCTAGGGGCTCACGGCACGCGGGGTGCGGAAAACCACAGGGAGTGTGACAGCTTCCCCGGCGATCGGGGACACGCGTGCGCTCCCAGGGTCAGCAAGTGAAACTTCGGGCGAGCAGAGAAGGAAACCCGGGACGCTGCACGCCAGCGACCCCGCGAGGCCGGGCAGGGGAGCGCGCCCAGTGCGCAGACTCGGCGGCCGCGCGCAGGCGCACGACGAGGAGAGGGCGCGCCGCCCGGGGGCCGGGCTCCGGGTTGGGTCCTGTTATAGCCCGACGGACTGCTCAGCCTGGCGGGCGCCATGGCGCTGCGGGGCATCTGCGTGCTGGAGCTGGCCGGCCTGGCGCCGGCTCCGTTCTGCGGGATGATTCTGGCGGACTTCGGCGCGCAGGTGGTGCGCGTGGACCGGCCCGGCTCCCCCGGCGACGTGAGCCGCCTGTCCCGGGGCAAGCGCTCGCTGGTGCTGGACCTGCAGCGGCCGCAGGGGGTGGCCGTGCTGCGGCGCCTGTGCGCGCGGGCGGACGTGCTGCTGGAGCCTTTCCGCTGCGGTGAGCCCGGGCCCGGGGCTGCTGGCCGCGGGGTGGAGGCTGCGCCCGGGCCCCGTTGCCGCCCGGACCCTCGACCGCCGCAGCCTGCTAGGGCTTTCCGTGGCGTTTGGTGTGCGTCCTTTGCCCCTGAGACACCGCGCCCAGCCTTGGGCTTCTGATAACGTGCTGTAACCCCCTTTCTTGACCTCTGACCCTTGACCAACCCCGCCTTCCCCCCCATCTGCCTTTTATTGGACGTTCCTGAGCCCTGTGAGCATCTAAGGAAAGCCAGAGATTCCCTCCCTGGGAAACTGCATGTGGATATCTGGCCAGTCAGATGCCGTTTGGGGGTGGTGCACCCCACACCAACCTCGGACTGGGTCAGCGCGCCAAGTTCCAGCTTCAGCTCGTGTTAGTTACTCTGCATTCTGCTCTCTTGGAGCCACTTGGGTCATTTCCACTGTTTCCACCTTTTAAAGACATGATGCCCAAACCTTGTACCTGCGTCCTGTCTGTTGGCGCCTCAGCTGCCATACACTTGCCCCTCTGCTGTTCCCACAAATCTCAGTGGCATCTCCTCTACTGCTTACCTCCGCGGGTGGGACCTGTGTCTCCCCAGGTACCTGACCCAGGTATCTGTATTTCCTTTGACGCGAATCTTCCATCGACCCACCTGCTCTCAATGATCGTCGGTCCAGGGACTCTCCATACCAGGTGCAGTCACCTTGACCCTAGGTTGGCAGCCTTTTAAAAACTGGAGTTTGAGCCTAGCATCACTCTGCTGTATTCCCGGCCGCCAGAGAAATTGTGTTGTACGAGTTCAAAACACCGCCAACATAGATAGCTGGAAGGCAGCACATACGTGGTGAGGGAATCGAATGTCTGGAGAGTCGCAGGTGTATTTAAGTGTAACTCATTCCACCCTCGCAGCTAGTTGAGGACTTAATTAGATCATAAATGTTACCTTGATGGAAGATAAGAGAGGCTCAACTTGTTTAAAGTCATATAATTAACGGGAAGCTGGAGGTGTGAATTCTGACAGCATCCAGGGGAGATATTTTCGCTGGGGTCTGGGTAGATGATTCTTGAGTTCTTTGTAGAAGTCTCATAGCTTTGGAAAGACCAAGTTTATTATGGAAACTTGATTAATTCCAGGGGACATCAGATGCTGGGTACCTGGGTTTTGTGCAATAAATATATTCATAGATTACGAGCTCTCTGGTGCCATTATAACTAACTTTTTATGGATCTTTACCTTTTCTGTGAAGATGATATGCTAGCTGGGCACCTCAGGGGCTTGTGGAAACAGGTCACGAGTGAATCTTGCCATGGGAGAAGCTCCTGAGTTGATAGGAAAAAAATTTTAGAAATCATGCATACTTTTTCATAATGCACACTTTCCACATATTAAAATTTTTTTTTACCAAAACAATTTTTGTTTGCATCCAGATAGGAATACTTTTAATTTCATTTTCCATGAGCTTTCTGAACTACCTGCGTATGAATACGACATAAGTTTGAAGGTGTAGGGACTGATGTGAGAATGGAGAGAGAGAAACAGGGGCAATGTGTCTGCTCTGGGGATTGAGTAGACTTGGGTGTGCCTAGAAGGAAGTAGAGAAGTCACAGAAGAAACCACGTCCTGGGGCAGAAGCCGCACATCCCAGATGGGGGCTTCACTCTGTGGGTCCTTAACTAGTGGAAACATGCTCTGAAGGAAGCCACTGTGGTTGGTGGTGTCACTTGCAACGTCTGATTTGTGTTTGCCTCAGAGAAGGGATTTTCTGTAGGCTCAATTCCCACTGTCTGAAATCCTTCCTTCCCTCTGAAGGTGTCATGGAGAAACTGCACCTGGGCCCCGAGATTCTGCAGCGGGAGAATCCCAGGCTGATCTACGCCAGGCTGAGTGGCTTTGGCCAGTCGGGACGGTTCTCCAGGGTAGCTGGCCACGATATCAACTACTTGGCTTTGTCAGGTATGTTGCAGATTTCTCTACACCTAGTTTTGGTTTCTGTCAGGATCTATCCTTCCAGTGAAGCAGCTTCACTTACATTGAAGATTTAACTGGTTGTCAGAATCAATAAGGAGAACACGGTTGTCTAAGATGAGCTGTTGTTGGTTTTGGAACAGTCATTCTCATCCTTGGTTTTCTTCTGACCAGCACAGTGGAGGGATGCTACAGTCTCACGAGTCATGTTTTCTTACCACATTTGCAGTGTCAGTTCTCAGATGAGCCCCTGCCAGCAAACAAGAGACTGGGGAGTGCTGGAGAGGTTGCTCTGTAGTTTCAGAATGTTGGTGTAGTTTGGTTCTGGCATCCCCTCCCCACCCCCACAAAACTAATGGCTTGAATCATCATTTCAGACTTCTGTGAACACTAGAAAAAGCCCATGGTTTTCAGGTCCTATTAGCACTTCATTAGAACTTTTGCCTGTGAGAAGTTGTATTAGAAGGGCCTGATTCTAGAATTCTGGGAATTCTGGGTTACTGACTAAAACATGGGTAGGGTTGTATTTATTTTTAATTTTTTTTAGATTTATTTACTTATTTGAAAGAGTTACGCAGAGAGAGAAGGAGAGGCACAGAGAGGGAGAGAGAAAGTGAGAGGTCTTCTATCCACTGGTTCACTCCCCAATTGGCTGCAACGGCCAGAGCTGCACCAATCTGAAGCCAGGAGCCAGAAGCTTCTTCCAGGTTTCCCACATGGGTACTGAGGCCCAAGGACTTGGGCCATCTTCCACTGCTATCCCAGGCCATAGCAGAGAGCTGGATCGCAAGTGGAGCAGCCAGGACTTGAACTAGTGCTCTTATGGGATGCTGGCACTGCAGGTGGCGGCTTTACCCGCTATGCCACAGCACTGGCCACAATGTCTTAAAAATCTATTTGAAAGGTATAGACACACAGACACACGCATACACACATTGCAGAGACAGAGAGAGCTTCCACTCACTGGTTCACTCCTCAAATGCCTGCAACAGACAGGGCTTGGCCAAGTGGAAGCCAGGAGCCAGGAACTCCATCTGGATCTCCCATGTGGGTGACAGGGACCCAGCTACTTGAGCCATCACCCACTGCCTGGGTGTATGTTATCAGAAAGCTGGAGTTGGAAGCTGAGCTAGGACTTGGACCTAGGCTCTGATATGGAATACACGCATTCCAAGAAGTATCTTAACTGCCATGCCAGCTGCCTGTCCCCTCACCTGTTTTAAAGCAGTAGACTAAATTGATAATATTCCCTACCCCATAACTCAGCTTAGTATTAAAGTTCTGCACATGTCAGTTGGAGTACAATTTTAAAGATGGAAAAAAAAAAAATCAAAACCAGGAGCCTGTTAGCATGCCTAAGCAGTCGCATTTGGAATAGTGCTGTGTACTAATTTTCACTTAGTTCAGCAGCTTGAGAGATGAGTCGTCCCTCTAAGGTACTCAGGTATTTACTTAAAAGAGATTGTTTCTCATGGTGCAGGTATTCTGTCCAAACTTGGCCACAGCGGTAAGAACCCATATGCCCCTCTGAATCTTCTGGCTGACTTTGGCGGCGGTGGCCTCCTGTGTGCACTGGGCATTGTGATGGCCCTTTTTGAACGCACACACTCCGGCAAAGGTCAAATCATCGATGCGAACATGGTAAGTATTACGGGAGGCCATGATAAGCTTGCCACTTGTTCCAAAGTGCAGCTTCTGCTGCCTCAGGTCCTTTTCTGTACAAGAGGTAAATAAAGGTTTGAAGTTGGAATGCAGGTTACCAGGGATATCCTTTTCTTTAAAAATGTCTCATATCCTTTATACATGTCAGGATGTCTTATTTTAATCATTCATGGAGTTAGTTCTCTAAACTCTTCATGGGTCATCTTATTCCTGTGTTGTATTTCACCACTTTTTCCTAAGTTCTCTCTCTTTGAAGATTTATTTATTTATTTGGAAGGCAGAGATACAGAGAGAGGAGAGAGAGGTCTTCCATCTGCTGGTTCACTCCCCAAATGGCAGCAACGTCCTAGACCCAGACTTGCCCTGAGGTCTGCCTTTTCTTAGTGCTGTTTTCTTGGTCACTGTGGAGTTTAGAGAACTGTGGAATGGAAGACTGTTTTGCTGTCTATAGCTCCAATCTAGATGAGCACTTCTGGCCTGGGGGCACTGTGATGTGGCATGCAGGACGACTATACTAAGAAAGTTTGGGGGGAAACTGAAGCTGCAGTGTGCTTGTATCATGGGGCTCTCATCTGTGGCAGCGGCACAGCATTCGGCTGAGGGGGTAAGAGAAACCGGATGTCCAAGTAGCCACATCCAGGCCTGGGATGGAGATGAGGACTGTTACTCTGTCTCTCTGGACCTGTTTTCTCCCATGATGCTGGACTGAACTGAACCCAGAGCTTCCAGTGCAAATGTTTTCAACAACCTCATTAGGACATGCAGTATATAAAGGAGATTAAAAATGTATTTTTATTATAAGTCAATTTTGTTTTTACATATTCAGTATTCATAGGTTGTGCTGTCTGCCCAGTGAAGCTGATTTGATAAACTCAAGCACTTGAAATTAGGATTTTTGAGTGATATTATTTTTTTTTAAAGATTTATTTATTTGAAAGGCAGAGTTATAGAGAGGCAGAGGCAGAGAGAGAGAGAGGTCTTCTATCCGCTGGTTCACTCCCCAGATGTCTGCAAAGGCCAGAGCTATGCCGATCTGAAGCCAGGAGCTTCTTCCAGGTCTCCCATGCAGGTGCAGGGGCCCAAGGACTTGGGCCATCTTCTCCTGCTTTACCAGGCCATAGCAGAGAGCAGGATTAGAAGTGGAGCAGCCGAAACTCAAACTGGTGCCCACATGGGATGCCAGCACTGGAGGTGGCAGCTTTTACCTACTACACCACAGCTGTGGCCCGAGTAATATTCTTATCACTTTGAATATTCAGTTGATCTCTACATTTTGTTTCAGACCCAGTGTTAGGAAAATACTGAATCCCAGAGATTAGTTGGGAATGTATGGCCTTTACATTTTTAAGTAGCTTGCTTAAAATTCCAGCTTGCGGGGCCGGCGCTTTGGCTCACTTGCTTAATCCTCCTCCTCCAGTGCTGGCATCCCATATGGATGCTGGGTTCTAGTCCTGGTTGCTCCTCTTCCAATCCAGCTCTGTGCTGTGGCCCGGGAGGGCAGTGGAGGATGGCCCAAGTGCTTGGGCCCTGCACCCCACGGGAGACCAGGAGGAGGCACCTAGTTCCTGGCTTCAGATCGGCATAGCTCCAGCCGTAGCAGTCATTTAGGGGGCAAACCAATGGAAGGAAGACCTTTCTCTCTGTCTTTCTCTCTAACTCTGTCAAATAAATTAAAAAAAAAAAAAAAGATTCCAGCTTGCATTTCACTTATGATGAAGCAGAATAGATGTACTTCAAGGGTGGCTCACTATCTACTCCTTGGCCTGAATATGAAAGTCAGATAAACGGTATTCACAACTCCATTAAGACCCTCTTTAGTACTGAATGACAACCCAACTTGCTTTGGGTTCACTGTTATTGCACCATTGACTGCTAGGCTCTGACAGAGGCAAGGTCTGAGCGGGAAGTAGGCAAGTAGGCACTTGCTTATAGTTGGTACTCATTTGTTGAGGTTTATAAGAGAAAACCCAGGTTAAGAGGAGGCAAAACCATTCATCAGCTGCAGTTTTTGGTAAGTGTTTCAGTTGCAAGCTGAAATTTGTTCAGAATTGGAGGGAGAAACTTGTAATGAGTAGAGTCTCTGGTTGTGTCCAAATTTGGAACAGGACACATCTAAACATGTGTGTACTTAAATAACATAACACATAAACACGAGGATATTTAAAACAATGCACATATCTATGTACTCAGATACATGTATGTGTGTGTACACCATTGTGTATGTTGTCTGTATAACCCTGTCTCACAAGTCATCAAGTAGGTCATTTGTTCAGATTTTACTCCTGTGGTCATGTGCTGCATAGTGACCTTTTGGTCAATGATATTCTGCATGTAAGGTGGTGGCCTGTAAGATTATACTGCCTAGTGATGTCTTAGCCACCTTGGTTGGTGTGCATAGTTACAAAGTCACCTAAGATACATAAAATAGAATTATATTATGACATCAATCCACTCACTTAGCCTCAGCAATTACATTTTGCCAATCTTATTTGAAAAGGAGCACAAAAGTGGTTCCTTCTAATAATTCTTACATTATTTTCTGAACTGAATAGTGCAGCCAGTTATTCTCCCATAAGCCTTCTCTAACTCAATTTCTAGAAATAACAAAAAAGTAGCATTATTAGATATAATCTTTGTATATTTAAGGATTGTCACAGATTTTTTTAAAAGATTTATTTATTTTAAAGTCAGAGTTACATAGAGAAGGAGAGGCAGAGAGAGAGAGAGAGAGAGAGAGAGAGAGAGAGAGAGAGGTTGATCTTCCACCCACTGGTTCACTCCGCAATTGGCTGCAACGGCCAGACCTGCACCAGTCTGAAGCCAGGAGCCAGAAGCTTCTTCTGGGTCTCCCATGTGGGCGCAGGGGCCCAAAGACTTGGACCATCTTCTGCTTTCCCAGGCCATAGCAGAGAGCTGGATCGGAAGCGGAGCAGCTGGGACTCGAACCAGCACCCATGTGGGATGCTGGCACTACAGATGGCAGCTTTACCTGCTACGCCACAGCGCTGGCCCCGTCAGATAAATTTTTTTTTTTTATTTGACAGAGTTATAGTTAGTGAGATAAAGGTCTTCCTTCTGTTGGTTCACTCCCCAAATGGCCGCCATGGCGGGCACTGCACCGATCTGAAGCCAGGAGCCAGGCACCTCTTCCTGGTCTCCCCATGCAAGTGCAGGGACCCAAGCACTTGGGCCATCCTCCGCTGCCCTCCCAGGCCACGCAGAGAGCTGGACTGGAAGAGGAGCAACCATGACTAGAACCCGCACCCATAGGGATGCCGGCGCCGCAGGCGGAGGATTAACCAAGTGAGCCACGGCGCCGGCCCGATTTTTAAAACTACTTAAATAATAATAAATCATGCTTGTACACTTGAAGTTTCTGAATTTGCATTGTGTTCTTCTTTAAAGGTAGAAGGAATAGCATATCTAAGTTCCTTTGTTTGGAAAACTCAGAAATCAGGACTGTGGGAGCAACCTCGAGGACAGAACCTGTTGGATGGTGGAGCTCCTTTCTACACAACCTACAGGACAGCGGACGGGGAGTTCATGGCTGTTGGAGCAATAGAACCCCAGTTCTACCAGCTGCTGATTGAAGGTAGTCTTCACACACCTCCCCTCCTCCCCACTTTCCTCTTGCTATGGCTGTTCTTATTCTATTGTGGATCCTTCTGAGAGTCATGGTGTCTTTTATTATATATCCACTTTCTAACCCCGTGATGGCATCAGAGCTAACAATAGGTCTGTAATGGATTTGAAATTGGGAAGCAGAAGCCCTCCAACTTTGTTCTTTTTCAATATTGTTTTGGTTATTCAGAATCCTTTGCATTTCCATGTGAATTTTAGAATCAACATCCCAATTTCTGCAAGGTACCATTTTGATAGGGGTTATATTGAATCTGTGCATCAGCCTGGGGAGTATGGCTGTCTTTTATGCCTTCTAATCTCAGAACAGGAGATACTTTGCTTTTATTTAGGTCTCTTTAATTTCTTTTGATGATGCTTTGGAGTTTTTAATGTACAAGTCCTGCACTATTTTTGGTTAAATTTGTTGTGAAAATATTGCTCTTTTTTTAGAGTTATTGTCAGTGGAAACATCTTCAGTTACTTATTGCTAATTTATTGAAATTCAGTCAGTTATTATATTATTGGCCTTGTACCCTGCAGCCTTACCATACTCATTTATTCTGTTTTTTAATTTTTTTATTTTATTTTTTTAAAGATTTATTTGAAAGCCAGAGTTACACAGAGGAGAGAGAGAGAGGTCCTCCATTCGATGGTTCACTCCCCAATTGGCCGCAATGGCTGGAGCTGCACCGATCCAAAGCCAAGAGCCAGGAGCTTCTTCTGGGTCTTCCACACGGGAGCAGGGGCCCAAAGATTTGGGCTACCTTCTACTGCTTTCCCAGGCCATAGCAGAGAGCCAGACCGGAAGTGGAGCAGCCAGGTCTTGAACGGGCACCCATATGGGATGCCAGCACTTCAGGCCAGGGCATTAACCCACTGTGCCACAGCACTGGCTCCTTATTCTGTTTTTTTAGATGTATACACTGTAATTTTATTTCAACCACACAGATGAGTTTTAGGAAATTTATGAAACAGTTAACGGTAAAAATAGCAAAGAACTGAAGAATCTAAAAAGGGAGTATATCTACAGCATGATAACTCTTGGTGTGGATCCTTGAGGTTATTGGGTTTTTTTGGATGTGTAGATTAAGGTTTTTCATTAAGTTTGGGAATTTTTTTATTCCTTATTTGTTTAATGATTCTTTTTGTCCCTTTTTCCTCCTGAGATTCCCTTAATGCATATGTTGGTATGCTCAGTGGTGTTCCACAAATGTATAAGTTTCTGTTCAATTTTCCTTATTCTTGGAATAGATAATTTCAATTGACTTCTTTCTTCTTTCATTGATCGTTTTCTCTGCCAGTTCGTATCTATTGTGATATTTCCCTGTAGCGAATGTATTATTTATTATCATACTTTTCAATTCCAAAATTTTCATTTTTTTTTATTTAAAAAGAGTTATTTATTTGAAAGGAAGAATTACACAAAGAGAGATGACTGTTGAGGGCCACCTGGGGAGTGAACCAGTGGATGGAAGATCTCTGTCTCTCTGCCATTCAAATAGAACCAACCAGTTTGGCATTGTCCAATAAGTCCAGCGTCAGCTTCCTTGGGGATGGTCTCTGTGGGCTGCTTGTTTTCCAGGCATGAAAAAGGACACACACACACACTCCTCAGATGCCTTACCCTGCTATGCCACAATGCTGGCCCCGTGTTTTCACTTTTTTAAAAATAATTCCTAGTTTCATTGATTTTATTTTTGTATTTGATATATCACTATTACACTTTCCTTACATTCTTTTTTTAAAAAGATTTGTTTATTTGAAAGGCAGAGTTCCAGGGAGAGAAGGGGAGACAGAGTGAGAGAGAGAAAGAGAGTTGATCTTCCATCCTCAGGTTCACTCACCAAATGGCTGCAATGGCCCAGGCAGGTCAGGCCAAAGCCAGAAGCTTCTTTGGGGTCTCCCACATGGGTGCAGGGGCCCCCAAGGACTTGGGCCATCTTCTGCTGCTTTCCCAGATGCGTTATTAGGGAGCTAGATCAGAAGTAGAGCAGCCAGGATTTGAACCGGCACCCATATGGAATGCTGGCATTGCAGGTGGTAGCTTACCCTGCTATGCCACAATGCTGGCTCCTCTGTTCTTTAGAAATGATTCCCTTTAGTGCTTTGAACATACTTAAAATAGCCAATTCAGGTGCAGTCATTTGGTGCAGCACTTAAGAGGCTGCGTGGACCAATGCATCTCATATCTGAGAGCCTGGTTTGAGTTCTGACTTCTGTGCTTCTGATCCAGCTTCCTGCTAATGTGCACCCTGGGAGGCAGCCAGTGATGACTAAAGTGCTTGGATCCCTGCCACCCTGAATCTGCTCCAGGCTCCTGGCCTCAGCCTGGCTGTTCAGGGCCACCTGGGGAGTGAACCAGGGGATGGAAGATCTCTGTCTCTCTGCCATTCAAATAGAACCAAAATAAATAAATAAACAAAATAACCAGTTTGGAGTTGTCTGGTAAGGCCCAGCATCAGCTTCCTTGGGGACAGTCTCTGTGGGCTGCTTGTTTTCCAGGCATGAATTGTACTTCTTTGCATGCCTCAGAAGTTTTTGCTAAGACTGGAGCTTTTAAATAGTGTAGTAATTCTATTTAAAATCTAGTCACCCCTTCCCTTCCCCAGGCCAAAGTCCTGGATTTGTTCATGTTGCTGTTACTTTTTTTTTAAAATCACTTTCTTCAACTAAATCTGTATTCTTTGACATGAGTAGCCACTGAAATCTGCTCAGTTAACTTAGTGGTCAGCTGATGATTGGGCAGAGATGTCCTTCAGTGTCTTGAATCGGTACATCTTCCATCCTTTTCTGAGATACTCTGTACATTTACTTCTCTGCTTTCACAGACCCTCAAGGTCGGCCAGAGGTGAGAGGGTAGGGTCTTCTCAGATCTTCTCTGGACACGTATGCAGTTCTGTACCTGTGTGTGGTTGTGCACGACTGTCTCAATTTTCAGGAAAATGTTAGGACTTTTCAAGCCCTCTGTGTACGTCCTGTTCTCTAGGTTTTTTTTTCCCCAAGTTTTTATTTATTTGGCTTCTTGTTAGCCCAACATGTTTTCCTATCTTAGACAGCTATGATGCTGAACCATTGCCACTGAGTTTTGCATGTGTCCCAGGGATAGGGCCAGGCAAACTGAGTCAGATCAAAGAAAGACATGCCAGACAGGCCAGGTAATGACAGTTGTCTCGAAGGGGGGGTCTTTTGGGGAGCTATAAACTCACTTTGCTCCCCTCACTTCCTGTTAGCCTGCTTGTCTTACAGCCGTCTTTGTTGACAGGCTGTTGGCCTTCAGTGCTACTGCCGAGCTGGGGAGAGAACTGATGTCAGCACACATTGTAACACCACAAAGCTTGCTGATTTTTACTGAGATCCAGCTCATTTTTCCTGTATAAACACTTCTTGAATTGGTGCAAGTTTTTACTTTCCAGAGCCGTGAAAAGTTGATTCTGATAGTTTTTGCTGGTGTTCTCATTGCTTTTACGTGGGAACGTTTTCTGAAGGTCCTTACTGGGCCTTTGCTGAACTATAAACGCCCGTCCTTGGTATCTCTTGGTATAAGTTTGTGTAGAGCGCTCATTGTAACATCTGCATTCCACGTCAATGAGTGAGTCATTCTGGAAATGCTAAAAATGAGATCAGACATCTTCCTAGCAGTCCTCAACTTCTGATCACCTTCTCCTGAGTTTTTTCCTGTAGAGTCAAACTCTTTAACACCCTAAATATTTTGTAGTTCTCTCTCTGCATCCACAGTCCTTTATGGTGGCCTTAACCTGCTCTCTTACTTCAAAGTCTACAAAGGATCCTTAACTGACAGGTGGCTTGAGCTTTAGATTTAGCATGTGAAGTAAGCTTTTGTGTTGTCTACATAGCCCCTGCCAAAATGCCCCAGAATTTTCTTTCCTTTACAGTATTTAATTACAAAAATAGTACTTTTACTAATCATGTATATATGAAAGAATTTCAAAAGGTTTGTGGAAAAATGATATTAAAATATTAGGAGTAGGTGTTTGGTCTAACAGTTAAGACAGCAGTTGGGATGCACATGTCCCATACATATCAGAGTGCCAGGTTTCAGGACCCAGTTCCGCTGCTCATTCCAACTTCCTGATGATGTGCACCCTGGGAGCCAGCAGGTGATGGCTCAAGTGGTTGGATCCCTGCTCTGCACATGGGAGACCTGGATTCTGCCTCCAGGCTTTTGACTGGCACAGGTGTTACAGGCATTTTGGAAGTAAACTAATGGATCGGGACTTTCTTGTTCTCACTCTAGTTCTTGCTCTCGCTCTCATTCTCTCTCTGCATTTCAAATAAATAATAATAATAAAAGATAAGTGTATTTTTCTACAAAAACTTTTGAAATTGATGCCTAATTTTTCTTTCTTTCTTTTTTTTTTTTTTTTTACAGGCAGAGTGGACAGTGAGAGAGAGAGACAGAGAGAAAGGTCTTCCTTTGCCGTTGGTTCACCCTCCAATGGCCGCCGCGGTCGGCGCGCTGCGGCCAGCGCACCGCGCTCGTCCGATGGCAGGAGCCAGGAGCCAGGTGCTTCTCCTGGTCTCCCCATGGGGTGCAGGGCCCAAGCACCTGGGCCATCCTCCACTGCACTCCTGGGCCACAGCAGAGGGCTGGCCTGGAAGAGGGGCAACTGGGACAGAATCCAGTGCCCCGACCGGGACTAGAACTTGGTGTGCCGGTGCCGCAAGGCGGAGGATTAGCCTGTTGAGCCACGGCGCCGGCCCCTGATTTTTCATAATATGCATTTCCCATGAATTTTTGAAGACTTCTCATTTACTAGCTCCCTCTCAATCCTACTAGACAAATCCCCATATCTATAATGTTTTTTGAAATAGTTTTAATTACATATCTCATTTGTTTTCTCATATTTTGAGGTCTTTGTGGCCATATCTTAGTACAGCTCTTCAGTGTCTGAACATAAATACACAGGATTTTTGTGGTGCTGACTTGACTGCAGTGTATCCCTGCTTCCAAGGGAAAGGAATCTAGAAACATTGAGAATTTTGTTTCATTTTAAGGTAGCAAAACTCTTGTAGTACAATCAGATAAGCAATAGGGAATTTTTTTAAAAAAATTATTTTAAAACTTCAAAATGTTATTAAGAACAATGCGGGGGGGGGGAACCATTGGTGAGAGCATGGAGAAACTGAAACCCTTTTGTATTACTGATGGGAATAAACATAGGATGAGCATATGATCCCACATTTCCACTTCTGGGTGTGTATCCAAAAGAATTGAAAACAAGGACTCTAACAGATATTTTGTAATTCAATGGTCATAGCAGAATTATTAACAATAGCCAAAAGATGTAGACAGTCAAGTATCCATTGGTCAGTAAAGGATAAACAGTATGGTATCTGCATACAATAGAGTATTATTAAGCTGTGAAAAGGAAGGAAATTCTGACACATGCTACAACATGGATGAACCTTAAAGACATTATATTATACATGAAATAAGACACTCACAAAAGAACAAATATTGTGTGATTCGATTTATACAAGGTCCCTACAGCAAAGTCCTAGAAGTGTAAAGTAGAATGGTGGTCACTGGGAGCTGGGAGAAGGGAGGAATTGTGAAGCACTGTTGAATAGGTAGCAGGATTCATGTCTTCTTCCCTCGATGGGGACATAGCATCTGCAGAGAAGTTACAAGTAGCCACTGATTTTTACCACGGGAGGAGAGGAAAGGATGATAAAGGAGTGCATAAGGAGAATGGCCTTTCATCATCCGCATTACAATACACTCTTCTGTGAAAGAAGAAAATGGACATTTATATGCAGCCCAGGAAAGGGGCCTTTTGGTCTAAGTTAACCAGCATGGAGCTCAGTTGTGTCTGCAGCGCTGGCTTATGCAGTCAGTAAAGTCCAGATGGGACCTTGGGGATGGAGAAGTTGTCCTTCCTGCCAAGTCCCAAGGTGCAGGCTTTCATCTCCTGTGCTGTGGTGGCGATGGGCCCTTCAAAGCCCTTTCATGCCCGAGAGATCCATCTGCACACCCTCCTGTTGATTGGCTGGCTAAGAACTTGCTGGCACGTTTGTGTAGGAACAATTTGTAGGAGTCTGTGCCTACCTTACAAGTCCTTTGTTCCTAGCACAAAGCCTTTTCCACTCCTTTATTTTAACCAAATGAAAAGAAATGAATTTTTAAATGAAACTGCAATCCTGAATTTAATCATTTGTCTTTAGGCTCTTCCTTGAAAACTCAGATAGTCATGTGTGAAACTGTTTACATTTTAAAGTTTTTAAGGCTTGGGTACAATTATATAAAACATGAGGTTGTTTCAATTCAATATAACAGATAATAACATCCCAAGGAAATTTTTTTTTCAAAACCTACTCAGACGGAAGAAGTCAAACTCTGGAAACTGGACCATTGACAGTGGACTCCTTTGATGAAATGTCCATATCAAAACCTTAGCATGACTCCCTGTGAGTCCTGCCTCCCCTACCACCTCTCTTCTCCAGCCTTTAGCTTCAACTTCAAACTGAATTTAAGTTTCTTCTCTTGACTCACTTGAGAAGTCCTTATGGAACATCTTATTTGGAACAGCATGGTGGGCTCAAAATTCATTTCCATTGATTCTAATCACTCTATTCAAAGCACAGTAATTTCAGAAATTGCGTTTTCCCCCCAGGACTTGGACTGAAGTCTGATGAACTCCCTAATCAGATGAGCATGGCTGATTGGCCAGAAATGAAGAAGAAATTTGCAGATGTATTTGCAAAGAAGACAAAGGCAGAGTGGTGTAAGATCTTTGATGGCACAGATGCTTGCGTGACCCCAGTGCTGACCTTTGAAGAGGCTGTCGCTCACGAACATAACAGGGAACGGGGCTCATTCATCAGGGATGAGGGGCAGAATGTGAGTCCCCGCCCTGCACCGCTGTTGTCCAACACCCCAGCCCTCCCTTCTGCTAAAAGAGATGCTTTTGTGGGAGAACACACTGAAGAGATCCTTAAAGAATTTGGATTCAACTACAAAGAGATCAATCAGCTTAAATTAGATAAAATTATTAGAAGTCATGAACCCACAGCTAATCTTTAACTCTGGAACCCATAGCTCAGGTGGATTTGGATTTTGAATTTATAGTATAGCACAGTCTGTAAAATTGTATGCATGGAAACATGGGAGAACAGGAATGCAGTGATCCAGTTATTCTAATCAAGAAACAAAGACTGATTGCACAGTCATGATGGAGTTCTCAAGATGGTCATCATGAAAATGTGTGATTTAACAGCTTTTTATGTATTTATAATGAATTGTGATAGCTTTTGTGCCTTCCAATTTAATTAATAGTATATTTTGGTGATATTAAAATACTGCTATACCTATAATATATTTTAAATGAATAAATGTAATTTTTTTAAATGAAGCCTTTTTCCCCTAAAATGTACTTGTACCTTAAAACACTTTAATATTATTTAAGAGGCAGAGAGAGGTCCGTTCACTGATTCACTCCCCACAAGTTGGTGGTGACCCGGTTACTTGATTCATCACCACTGCTTCCTGGGGTTTGCATGAGCAGGGAGCTGGCCTCAGGAGCTGGAGGCAAGGCTGAATCCACGTACCATAATGGGAGACCTGGGCATCCTATCTTGCCTCGTAACCCCTAGGCCAGATGCTCACTTCCACTTGTTCTTCCATGTTTGTGAGAATCTCTCAAGAGAGCCTTTTAATACCATTTCAGTAACATTTTATGATTCACTGAAATATTTTCAGCTCTACTGTTTTACAAACAGTAGTGAACATTCTTAGAGAAGTCTGACTCTCATAATTTCACAACAGCCAACATAACACACACTGTAATGGAAGCTTTGGGAGAGATTTTGTACATTTTATTCACTGTTAAATCTCCAGTTTCTAGAATAATGGCAAGCCCATGGTGGAAGCTTAGTAAATGCTTTTTGAAGATTTATTTATTTGAAAGAGTTGCAGAGACAGGGAGAGGCAGAGGAAGAGAGGGAGATCTTCCATCCACTGGTTCATTCCCCAGATGGTGCAATGGCCAGCTCTGGGCCAGACTAAAACCAGGATCCAGGAGCTTCATCTGGGTCTCCTACCTGGGTGAAAGGGGTCCAAACACTTGGGACATCTTCCGCTGCTTTCCCCAAGCCATTAATAGGGAGCTGAATTGGAAGTTGAGCAGCTAGGACATGAACTGATTCCATGAATATTTAATAAGTGAATAAATCTCAATGGTGAGTGTAAGTGTTTAGCTTCATGGCAAAGACACTAGTTAAGATGCCCTCATCCTATATTGGAATACTGGAGTTTGATACCTGGCTCTGGCTCCTGACTCTGACTTTCTCCTAATACAGAGCCTGGGAGGCAGTGTGATGGCTCAAGTAATTAAGTTCTTGCCACCCATGTGGGAGAACTGGATTGAGTTCTTGGCTCCTGGCTATGACCTAACCCAGTCCTAGCCATTGTGGGCATTTGGGGAGTGAACTGGCATATGCGAACACACACACTCTTTCTCTCCCTTTCTGTCCCGCTTCATCAAATCAATCAATAAATAATCCCAGTAGTGAAGTGCCATCAGTTCCACCTTAATAACTCCCCTGTCTATCTTCCCTGCCCAACTCAGTTGCTGTTTTCATTCAGGCCTCTATTAGCTCTGCTTTGGAGGCTGTTTAGTTTCCCTGCATGCATTGACTGATTTCATCTTTTCCCTACCATGTTACTCTTTGACACTAAATTAGTCCTTTTAGTCCTGAAAAATTCTTCAGTGGTGTTTTTTTCCCCCATGGACTAAAATATAAACTTATCTACACTGTATGTTATCAGCTTTTCATTACCATAAGAAATTGCCATCTAAGACAAGCCTTTTATAAAAGAAGGAGATTTATTTTGGCTCTTGGGTTTAGGGGATTACGACCACGTTTGGGTGGCCTCATTGGTTCAGTGTCTAATGATGGCATTCCTGCTGGCAGAGTCCCAGGGCAGCTTAGAGCATCGTAAGGCAAGAGGAAATGTGCACATCTGTTTTTGTCTTTCTTCATAAAGCCACCATGGAGGCTTCACCCTATGGACTCAATGCAATCCAATTACCTCCCAGAGGACAAACCTTTAAACATCATAATTGGATTAAGTTTATACTCTGTGCCATTAACCTAAGACTTTGGAGACTAAGCCTTTGACAAACAGGCCTTTGTGGGACACCCAAACTAATGTCCAAACCATAGCATTCTGCCAAAGGTTCATGTCCATCTCACACTGAAAAATGCATTCATTACATTCCCCAAAGTGCCAAAGTCTTTTTGTTCCAGCATTGCTCAAAATTATAGTCTAAGTCTCATCTGAGACCCAATATGAAATCCTCTAGCTATGAGTCTATAAAAATCCAAATTACTACTTCTAGGATGCAATGGCAAGACAGGTACATTATGTACAACTTCATTCAAATAAGGGATGATGGACAAGTAGAAAGGATTAGTCAGACTAAAGCAAGACTGAAAACCAGCAGGGCAGACATTGAATCCTAAAGCTCCAGTCTTTTAGAGTGTACTGTGGTTGGCAAGCCTGTCTGACTCGCCCAGGCTTCAGTTCTCACAGCTTGAAGTCTTATTTCTGCAGCTCCATGAGGCATTTCCTTGGGACTCTGTGACAGCTCTGGCCCCACATTTCTGCTTGGCATTGCCCTAGTGGAGGCTCTGTAGAGTGGCTCTGCCCTGTGACAGAGCTCTGCCTGGATTCCCAGGCTGTGAAAGACATCTCTTGAGATCTAGATTGCAGCTCTATGCCTCCATGCTCTGTTCATCTCTGCCCCCAAGGCTACTCCCTGCGGCTGGCTTTGCATGTGTTTGTCTCTGACTTTCCCAGACTTGTGTGGCACATTGCTTGCAGCTTTCCCTGCGGTTGCTGGTGTCCCTGGTGTCCTGGGGTCTCCATTGCAGCTTTCCTACAGCTCAACGAGGCATTGTCCCATTAGAGGCTCTGAGCCTGTGGTACAACTCTGGCCTTCCAGGCTTTCTTTTGAAATTTTGGTGGGAACTACCTGACCTGGGAACTTGCATTCTGAGCATCCGCATGAGCTACACCTAGGCCCTCTTGAACCCTGGTTGCAGCCCCAATGTGCTTTCCTGGCTGAAAGCAGGGGTAAAAATGCCTGGGTCATCTTGGGCAAACTCAATGAACACGTCCTGTGGTTTTCTGCCCTTCAGGGCCTCTGGCCTGCCAAGGGAGGGGACAGACTGCCTCTCAAATATCTGAGTGTCCTCAGGGGGGGTCTTTCTCTCATTGTCCTGCCTATTACCACATATTTCTGTTTAATGGGTGCTAATGTGTTTCCCAAGAAACCTTTCCTGTCCCAAACAAACTTTTTGTTTCTTCTCTGGCCTGGCAGCCAGTTTTCCAAATCTTTCTACTCTACTCCTTTGTACTCCTGATTCTCAGTATAAAATTTACTTCAAGTGTCCAACAATTTTCTTGACACAGCCTGGATACTTTTTGCCAAATTATTTCATGTATCACCTTTAAGTTTGGCCTCCTGCATGATCTGGGACAAGAACACAATAAAACCAGGTACTTAGCCACAGTGCATCTATGGTGACTTTTAGCCCAGGCCCCAATAGAGTCCTCATTTTCATCTGAAATATCATCAGTTTGGTCTTTTTTTTTTTTGATAGAGTTAGAGAGAGAGAGAGAGATAGAGACAGAGAGAAAGGTCTTCCTTCTGTTGGTTCAACCCCCAAATGGCCACTACGGTGGGCGTGCTGTGGCCAGCGCACTGCACCGATCTTAATAACTTAGGAGCCAGGTGCTTCCTCCTGGTCTTCCATGCCGGTGCAGGACCCAAGCCCTTGGGCCATCCTCTCCTGCCTTCCCAGGCCCCAGCAGAGAGCTGGACTGGAAGAGGAGCAACTGGGACAGAATCCAGTGCCCCAACCGGGACTAGAACCCAGGGTGCTGGCGCCGCAGGTGGAGGATTAGCTAAGTGAGCCACAGCGCTGGCCCAGTTTGGTCTTTATCATTCACATTTATGTCAGCATTTTCTTTTAAGATTTTATTTATTTAAGAAGCAGAGTTATAGAAAAAGAGGGAGGGAGAGACAGAAAGGTCTTCCATCTGCTGGTTCACTACCCAAGTGGTTGCGATGACCAGAGCCAGGCTGATCTGAAACTGGGAGCCAGGAGCTTCTTCTGGTTCTCCCACGTGGGTTCAGGGGCTCAAGCACTTGGGCCATCTTCTGCTTTCCCAGGTCATACCAGAGAGCTGGATCAGAAGAGGAGAGCTGGGACATGAACTCGTGCCCATATGGGATGCTGTCGCCAGGGTGGAGGCTTAGCCCACTATACCACAGCATTCTGCTCTTTTAAGTCCTTACCAGTTTGGTCCTTAATGCCCTGCTTACACACACTCTAGGCTTTCTCTAGGACCCAAGAGAAGCTAATTTTATAAAGATAAAGCATTCATTTTGGTTTGTGGTTAGGAAGGTTCATAGTCTAAGATCTGTTGGCTTCACTGGTTGGACATTTAGTGATGCCAGAGGATGGCAATCACAGAGTATGTGGAGGAAGGTTCAGATGGTGAGCCAATTAGACTTTTATAAGAAGAGAGACCCAATTAAACTTTTATAACAATTCTCTCATGAGACCTGCCTTACAAAGGCATACGCCCAGTGACCTAAGGACCTCCCACTAGGCCTACCACCTAGACACCATGGTTAGATTTAGTCCCCCCCTTTCCCTTAGTATATTAACATAAAACTTTGAGGACAAGCCTTTTAACACATGTACCTTTGGAGGATACCCTAGCTAATATTCAAACCATAGTATATCAGTTCTTTACTTACAATAAGACTTCTACTTAGTTTTAGTGCAATATCTAACCTCCTGTTCCCCAGCACTTAATTATGTTGAGCTACCTGAAGTTTATAAATATGCTTTGGCTCTCTTACTTCTATTCCTTTGCTTACTGCTTTATTTTCCAGAATGTACCTTCTGCTGCCACAGCTTGTTTATCTAGCAGACAGGGACTTGGCTCAAACATAGGATTTCATCATGAAAGTTCTTGCAGAAGAGCAGTTTTGTACAGCAGTTATGACCTGTGGAGGCAGAAATTTCTTGAGTTCAAATCTCTCTCTCTGTAATATCTAAGACAAAGCATGTGAAGTGCCTGGCGCATTGTTGACACTCAGTGATTATGAGTTCCTGTTCTTAGAACCCTTCCTGTGTTTCCACTGTAGTTTGTAGGTAGCTCTGAGGATAGTCATATATTTAACTATAGTTTAGGAAACTAGGCCATAAGCTCTTAGAGTAGTGGCTCTAGCAAACAAAAGAATCATCTGTTAAAACCACAGATTCCTAGAACCCACCCTCAAAGGTTCTAATACAGATTAGCTAGTTTGGAATCTAAGAATTTGCATTTCTGCCGAACTTCCACGTGATTATAGTGCTCCTAACTTAAAGACCGAGCTCTGAATGCCTTTGTCCTAATAGACATACACCAACTGTTTTTATCTTGGGTACTGTAACAATAGATACTCAAAAAAATGCGTTGAATGGAGTGGTAAAGGAAAGGATCAAAGGCAATTTAGCAAAAACCTGTGAATAAACAGATGGGCTAGTTTGGGATATTGATTTCTGTATTATACACAAAAGGTTTGAATGAAAAATTGATTTTGGTAGGTTGAGAACTTTTGAAAAATATGTGTGTATAAGCAAGGTTAGTAGCATGTGTTGGTGATGCATACTTCCCTTCTGAAGAGTCTAAGATCCTGTCGGAAAATGATGAGCTTTCTCTTTTTTTGAAAATTATCTTTTTACAAACTGTGTATTTAGAAACAGGCAACGAGGGCAGGTAAGGGGAAAATAGTCAACTTTTAGGAGAATGGAAGAGAAACTTTAAGGAGGTTGAAGATGATGAATCCTGGTAAAACATAGTTTGACATGCATTTACTTATGCTCTTGATTCTGCAATGTAGACAGTGATGAAATGTCACATCTAGGTGATAGAGCAGGTCACATTAACCAGGGTAACTGGTTGCTTTCAGGCTCCTTGTCTCCGTGCTCATGTCCTACCTGTAAGCACATTCTAGGCCTCAGTAGCAATTACACTGTACTTTATAATTTGCAAAATATCCTCACCAGTATTAAACCAGGATGCTGTTGATGCGGGTAACAATATGCAAAGAAGAAGGACATGCGTTGGCTCACAGCCTAGAGTCCAGAAGAAGGATGAGTTTTAGAGTTGCCAGATCCAGTTACTTGGGCTCTGTATCCCTGTAATTCTCTGGGCTGAACCTTTCTGTCTCCACGTGTTTGCTTTACAGTCAGGTGAGTAGCAAGCACTGAGGTTCGTCTCCACACATGGCAACAGCAGAAGAGAGGTCTCAGGAGCTCTCAGCAAACCTTGTCTTGTCTTGTGTCTCCTTAGACTGAGTGAAGTCGCATGCCACCCTCCTCTCAGTCTTCGAAAGGGAAGGTACAATCGTCCTTAGATAGCTTGCTTCTATATCTGCCCTGAACTCAACCTCCCAAAGTCAGTGGGGGTGTGAGGGAGGAGTGGGTTCCAAAGTTGAATACAGTTCCATCAGGATGGAAGGTGTGGAGGATTAGAGCTGGGCAGGCACCCAGCAAGGTGCATTACAGACAGTGTCTCTGTTACTCTTCGGTACTCACAAAGGGGTGGCAGAGCAAATATCTGTATTTTACAGATGAGGAGAGACTCAGAAGATACTAAACCTCATTAGTTCACATCTCCCTTGGAGTCTCAGGAATTTTTTCATGACACCCTATATGAAAAGAAATATTTAAAATTCAATATATAAATAATTAGGATCCAACTACCTATTTATATCCTAACAACATTTTTGTACTTGAACAACGTAAGACTCATAAATAAAAGGAAAATGATATTTTAACATTTATTTCATTGTTAATTGGAATTGCTTACTAGTGGGGCAGATGCACCTGTTGGTGTTGCATGGCTTCTTATGCATTGGAGTCAGAGTGGACACTGTTTCTTTTCCTGTTCTGTGTTGACTTTCCTAGAATACTTAAACATCACAGTGACTGAAAATCCAGTTATATGCATACAGATGAAATTGTCAGAAGATTTGTAGCATAATCTCACATTGGTAATGTGAACCATCTTACTAGTAGTTGATATGCTGTCTATAGGTGTTGAACTATACAGTGTTTACTGTGTTCAAAAAAAATTTTTTGACAGGCAGAGTGGACAGTGAGAGAGAGAGAGAGACAGAGAAAAAGGTCTTCCTTTTCCGTTGGTTCACCCCACAGTAGCTGCTGCGGCTGGCACACTGCGCTGATCTGAAGCCAGGATCCAGGTGCTTCTCCTGGTTTCCCATGTGGGTGCAGGGCCCAAGGACTTGGGCCATCCTCTACTGCACTCCAGGGCCACAGCAGAGAGCTGGACAGGAAGAGGGGCAACCGGGACAGAATCCGGCGCCCCGACCGGGACTAGAACCCGGGGTGCCAGCGCCACAGGCGGAGGATTAGCCTATTGAACTGCAGCGCCAGCCCTGTGTTCAAAATTTTTAAAGCCCAAAGATACAGTTGTGAGTCTACTCTAATACCTTGTCTCGACATACAGTTTGAGAAACACCAGTGTAAGTGATTTGCCCAGGGAAATACAGTTACGACGGGGCGTAATGAGAATTCAATATTCTGATTCCAACTCTTAAAGCATTTTTAGGGGCTTTCTTACAAGATCATGCTTCCCTTGCAAATCAAACTTTTCATTTGAACTTAGAGTGCAGCAAAGAAAATAGGACCCACTTAGTCTGCAAACTGGGGACAATTTGATATGGAGAATTACACTGATGAAAGAGCAGAGAAGCCAAGGAAGTAGTGAGTTGGCCCAGATATGAGCAAAAATAGGAAGTCAGGGACACTCCTACTGTTGCAGGCATGATGAGAAAGGAAGCGTCGCAGGGACCTGGAAGCCACGTTCGGAGGAAGCTGGGACTATAAAGGAGATAGGACCACTGCCAGTGTCAGCTCAGGAAGGAGACAGGTCTGAGAGCCGAAGGGTGGTGGGGGCAGGGATGCATTGACTTATTCCCTTCTCCTAGCTCTGCTTTTCCTACCAGTACCTCCCATTGGCAAAATCTACCTAGAGGGAACCTGGGAGTTGTCCCATAAGGTAAAGAGCCTGGGAGGGAATAGCTCTGAGCAAACACACGGTGGACTGGCACTACATAATGCAGTGCATATGCTTGATTCACTTAATCATTCCTTCAGCAAATATTTACTGACCTTCTGAGTGCCAGGAGTCACAGTAGAGATACAGTAATGAGCAAACAGACCTCATCTCTGCCTTGATGAGATCAAAGACTAAGCAACACAGGACACAGACAGACATGGACCTGCCTCATTATGACATGCATGATGTGCAGTCAGCAAACGATTAGAGGAAGGCTGAGCCTGTCCCCCATTTTAAGTCTGGTTTATTTTTTGTTTTGTTTTTAAAGATTTGAATTACTTGAAAACCAGAGTAAGGTACACACACACACAGAGAGAGAGAGAGAGACGATCAGAGAGAGCTTCCATCCTCTGATTCATTCTCCAGATATCTGCAGCAGCCAGTTCTGGGCCAGGCTGAAGCCAGGAGCCTGAACTCCATCTGCATCTATATGGGTGGTAGGGACCCAAGTGCTTGAGCCATCATCTGCTTTCTCCCAGGTACATTAGCAGGAAGCTGGATTGGAAGCAAATATGGGATTTGAACCCAGGCATGTTGAAATGGGATGCAGGCATCCCCAGTGGCTGATTAACTTACCGTACCACAACACTTTCCCCTAAGTCTAGTTTTTGACTCCTGAGCTATGTGCATAAAAAGCTTATAGTCTGAAAAAGAATATCTAAAGCCACAAAAAGAAATTTATAAAAGGGTATTGACTCATTTCTATTTTGATATACATGCTATACTGTCTAAGGCTTTATTATCTCAAAGCCATGAGAGACAGAGACAGAGTGAGAGAGCAAGAGAGAGAGCGAGAGGAGAGAGAGTGAGAGCGAGAACCAGGGCAAAGGAAGATCCTTTGAGAAACATTCAAATGTTCTAAGGAGCCAGAGGGATCACAGCAGCTAATCTCCGTCATGCTTTCTACCCCAGCACCCCCCTCCCTCTCATCATAACTTGTGATCTTAGAGGCATGAAAGAATTTGAGCCCCTCCCCCAGCCTGACCATCTCTGTTGGCTGCTCAGCCAGCTTCTTGTCAAGCCGTCTGTAGCCAGAGCTGGGGACCACGCAGGAGGTGGTGGGCACCCAGAAAGGTTCCTCACCTAGCGGTCATGGGCAGCAGCAGTGGGCAGACTGGCACCTACACCTATCAGTCCCTAGCTGCGGATGGGCCCTTTGGCTTTGTGGAGCCTCCTAAGAGACCCACGGGCAGACTCATCATGCACAGCATGGCTATGTTCGGCCGAGAGTTTTGCTATGCGGTGGAGGCGGCTTATGTGACCCCAGTCCTGCTCAGTGTGGGTCTGCCCAAGAGTCTGTACAGTACCGTCTGGCTCCTCAGCCCCATCCTCGGATTCCTGCTGCAGCCAGTGGTCGGATCAGCAAGTGACCACTGCCGGTCCAGCTGGGGCCGCCGGAGACCCTACATCCTGGCCCTGAGCATCATGATGCTGTTAGGCATGGCCCTGTACCTCAACGGGGATGCTGTCATATCAGGTATGTGGACTGCATGAGGGATCAGTGTCCTCTCGTGCCCCTCTTTAGGAGGAGATTGTGAATTTCTTTGTCACTTTAGTAGAAATTGGTTAGAATCAATGTTCACAATCAACTTAAGGTCTGTGGTTGGGAGCCTTTATTTTTTGAAACAACAGCATGCATTGCCTTTTATTGTTGAGAGGATTTTAAAAGAGTAAATTTTTACCGATTTTATCCAATTAAATATTTTTATGTATTTATCAGTTGAATTTCTCTTTGAGCCTATTACACCCTACTTAATACTTTATTCAATTGGTCACTACCAAATGGCTCCATAAATACGTGTAATAAGTCACCTTTGTGTACAAATGAGCATTTATTTGGCTCATAGCTTTGTATGGAACATTTTAATGTGTGTACAACATCAGCCTGTCAGCTCAAGGGGGTGTTTCTGCATTGCAAATCCTGAACAAAAACAAACCTAGTGGTAAGTTCTTTTTCTAGTCATTAATCATCCATCAATTAAACAGTGGTTGGCAGAGGAACATAAAAGTAGCATTGAGAAAAAGAATTGTTAAAAATAGCACACATTTTTAGACTGTTAACTCTCAAGCTAGCAGAATACGTGAAAATAAAGCAGGCTAATCAGGTACTGTTTGTATATGTTTTAAAAAAAGGCATAAATGAATAAATGCAGGATATTTCTGGAAGAATGAACAATAAACTGATAAATATTGTTCTAGGGAGAGGTGAAGGACTGGAGGTGAGAGATGAAGAGTAGGCATTTTTACTTTTACTTTTTTTTGAAAAAGAGAAACTCCCATTCATTGATTTTCTCCCCCAGATGTCTGCTATGGCTGGGTCTGGGCCAGGCTGAAGCAGGAGATGGAAACTCAATCCAGGTCTCTCACTTAGGTGACAAGGACCTAACTACTTAAACCATTATCTTCTACCTCCTGGGTCTACATTAGCAGGAAACTGGAGTCAGGAGCCATAGCCAGGTATCAAAGCCAGGTTCTCCAATGTGGGTCATGGGCATCTTAACTGCTAGGCCAAATGCCCACACCTTCACTTATTTTTTATACTGTGAAAGTTAAAACATGGACATACCTTACATGCTATTCTTAAGCTAAAAAATAAATGGAAGGTGGCCGGCGCCGCAGCTCAATAGGCTAATCCTCTGCCTGCAGCGCCGGCACACGGGGTTCTAGTCCTGGTCAAGGTGCCGGATCTGTCCTGGTTGCCCCTCTTCCTGTCCAGCAATCTGCTGTGGCCCTGGAGTGCAGTGGAGGATGGCCCAAGTCCTTGGGCCCTGCACTCGCATGGGAGACCAGGATAAGCACCTGGCTCCTGGCTTTGGATCATTGTGGTGCGCCGGCTGCAGCGTGGTGGCCATTGGAGGGTGAACCAACGGCAAAGGAAGACTTTTCTGTCTCTCTGTCTCTCACTGTCCACTCTGCCTGTCAAAAAAATAAATAAATAAAAATAAATAAATGGAAGGCAAAGGAATCGTCAGTGTATTGTCAATAGGGGAAAAGACTGAATGAGTTGCAGTATATCCGTAGAGTGAATGCTATTTAGGTGTTAAAAATTATAAGGTAGCTTCATTAGCCAAAATAAAAAGGTAAGAAAGCTGGTTCTAGATGAGCATGCATGTACTTTGTGATCTCTTTCTCCAGTGCTACTGTAACGTGTAGCCCTCTGATTGCCAACCACATCAGCATCAGGTGGGACGATTAGAGCTGCAAATTGTCAGGCTCCCCCTGAGAGCCCTTTAAAAGGGGCCCAGCAATCTGTTTGATATGGTGTTCAAGCGATAGTTAAGCACACTCAAGTTGGAAAAGTATTGCATTTGAGGACAGTATACACCTGCATCGTGTTGAGGTGCATAAATAAAATTCTGAAAGGGCGACCATTGTTGAGGCTACGATAGGAAGCATTTCTCTGAGCCTTTTCTTTATCATTGGTATTGTTTATAATAAGTATGCATGAATTGTTATTTAAAGAGATAGATTCATTACCAGAAAATTCACCATTTAAAAGTGTACAATTCAGTGATTTTTAGTATATTCACAAGGTTGTACAACATCACTACCATCTGCTTCTGGAAAATTTTCATCAGTCTAAAAAGAAACCCATTAACCCTTACCAGTCACTCCCTTTTACTTCCAATGAACCAGCCATAGGAAACCACTAATCTATTCTCTATATATATTTGTCTTTTCCGGACATTCACTTCTGTAACTTTTAAAATTGGAAAATCTAGTAATTTTGAATAATAAGCTATTTTTATTTGGAAAACAAAGCAAAATGAAAACAAAGAGAGATTAGTTGATGACTGGAAGTTTAGATGGAAATAAAAAATGTGGATCATTTAAAGCAGAATTTTGGAGACTGATATTTATTTCTCTTTTAGCTTTGGTTGCTAACCCAAGAAGGAAGCTGGTTTGGGCCATAACCATCACCATGATAGGTGTGGTTCTCTTTGATTTTGCTGCTGACTTCATTGATGGGCCCATCAAAGCCTACTTGTTTGATGTCTGCTCCCATCAGGACAAAGAGAGGGGCCTCCACTACCATGCCCTCTTCACAGGTAGGGAACATTCCAGAAAGTCTCTCCTTCAGATCCCCAGACAGGAAGGCACTTCTTCAGAAGCCGTCCGGTGTCTCTGTACATGGAATTATTTGAATGAATGGATCTGTTGATAGGATGTTCCCATCACGAGGGCTCTGTCTGTCAGTGCCTTTCTCTGAACAAAGTCAGCTTGTGACTGGGACTGCAGAATTTTTGCAAAGGAAGTTTACCCAAGAGCTTTCTTAAGAAGCCTTTGTAGAGACATTTACAAGTGAAATAAAAGAAACTTTGTGTACTTCTGTTTTAGAACAGTGGATCTCAAAAGATCAGAAATGTAGCAATAGCATTAGGTAGAAGCAAAAAATGCAGATTCCTGGGCCTCTCCCAGGAATTCAGATGATCTGGGGTAGAGCCTAGAAATTTTTTATTTTATGATTTTGTGGCAAGAGTCTTACGAACCACATGTGCGAACAAAATAGCAACAAACCAAGTGAATTAAATATCCTAGGTCTATGATTTCTTGGTTACACAAGAGTATTTCCTCAGTCTCCTGGCTTGAAAAAGTAGATACCAGGAGGGTAAGGGTGCTGGAGGTTCTTTTGGTTACTAGGGGCTGATGTTAGCCGCCTTTGGTTGCTGTTTGTTCAATCATATAGAACAATTCTACTTATGGCACTAGTTGTTACAGTGCTAGGATAAATGTTGCATGACAGCTGGATTCTGGCTCAGGGAAGATTCTGATATCTAGGAGAGTGGCTCTATCAACCCACTTTATTAGAATTGTCTTCATAACCCAGCCAATGCATTTATTTTATGTTTTGATGTGTTCTGAAAAGAAGGCTATCGCTTTTGTTCAAGATTTGCATCTGTTGAGTGATGAATAGTGTCTATATGTGGATTGTGGGTGGCTGGGTCCAAATGTACCTGTCTGCTCACACAGGTGCTCCCAGCCTGCTAGCCTCCTGCAGCTGCGTCAGCAAGCCTCTGCTTCCCCTCTGCCAAGGCCAGTCTTTCCTAGATAGTCCCATGGTTCATGCCTTCCTTCTACTCAGTTTTTCTCATTAGGTATCTCCTTATAATGAGGTCTTTTTGGCTGCCATGTGTAAAACAGTGTGAGACTTCTGCCTCTCCCCTTATCATCCTCATCTTGTTTGAGTTTTCTTCCTAGTTATCACTACTGACTAAAGCTTTCTTTCCTGCGACTCTACCTACATTGTTTGGATTCTAAGCAATTTCCCATGTCTCCAGGACAGAGGCCAGGTCTGCTTTATACATTTCACTTCTTAGGCCTCCACACAGCACCTGACACAGCACAGGTGCACAATAGAAATCCTAATGGACGAATGAAGAAACCTGCCCTTCCTTCTCCAGGTTCTGGGTCTTAGAAAACACCTTTCCCATCTTCTGCTGTGGAGATCAAAGCTGCTTTTTTTTTTTCCCTAGGGAGAAGGCCTCTTACTCTTTCCTAAGTTGTGAGTACACTTAATTTCTTTCTCTTATTTTTTTAAAAAAAGATTATTTATTTATTTATTTGGAAGTCAGAATTACAGAGAGGGAGAGGCAGAGAGAGAGAGAGAGAGAGGTCTTCCATCCAGTGGTTCACTCCCCAATTGGCCATAATGGTTGGAGCTGCACCAACCTGAAGCCAGGAGCCTCTTCCAGGTCTCCCATGTGGGTACAGGGGCCCAAGGACTTGGGCCAGCTTCTACTGCTTTCCCAGGCCACAGCAGAGAGCTGATCGGAGAGGAGCAGCTGGTACTAGAACTGGCACCCATATGGGATGCTGGTGCTTCAGGCCATGGTTTTAACCCGCTGTGCCACAGTGCTGGCCCCGTGTACACTTAATTTCTAACTCCATCAAGGACTTGGTCCAAAAAATAATCAATCACACACATTTATTGAGTGAATGAACATCAGTATGTGAGTGAGGTCCATCGCGCAGCAGGAGGAGACTGCTGTCTGGGCTGCAATTCACACACACACACACACACACACACACACATCCTGAGGTTGGCCTCCACTTGGCACCTGTGTGTTCTACTTGGACTGACATGTCAGAGACCCCTAACCAGAGAGTCCAGAAATGCAGGGTCAAGGTGCCAGCATGGTTGCTTTCTGGTGAAACCTCTCTTCCTGTCTTGCAGAAGCTGGTCATCTTCTGTGTCCTCACGTGGCCTTTCCTCTGCATGCCTATGCATTCTTCTTTCTCTCACATCAACACCAATCCTGTTGGATCAGGGATTCTTGTAGCCTTAATGATCTCCTCAGAGGCCCCACCTACAAATACAGTCACATTGGGGGTTAGACATCAACACATGAATTTGGGAAGTGGAGGATAAAACTCAGTCCAGAATGGGGCCTTTTACTTTTATCCTCTTGTCACTGAGCTAAGCTTAAGATGCTGGAGAAAATGGGATATGGAGAAATCAAATCCACTTTCACCTCTCTTCCCACCTTTCCTAATCCCTTTAATTTCCTTCTTGGCATTGGACATGTTCTAGGATTTCCAGACAAACAGCAACAGCACAAGAGGTCTTTTTATGTTCTTAACAAAAGCTAAACAACTTGAATATTGGGTTCAACTCCATTGGTTCTCGGGTTTTATGTACAGTGCTTCTTTTAAGATCTAAATTCTCCCTAGCCCCTGTTCTAGGAGGGAAGGGAAGTTGGTAATAAGGAGGAAATTTGGTTCACATTCTGAGGAAACCATTTTACTACTTCCCAGTTTAAATAAACCATCGCGTTTCCCAAGGGCTAGTTTTATATAATCTCTTTCTTGGCTATTGTCATTTTCTACCTTCCATTTAGTTATTTGTGTCTGTTTTCCTTTGCTACATTTTAGATATTACTTGAATGTTGAACCTCTCCCAAAGGCCCATTTTAGATGCTATTTGACCCCATATATTAAAGCCTTGGAGCCCAGGAGGGTGGTGGAACATTTAGGAGGTGGGGTCTACTGTGAGGTCTTTTGGTCACTGGAAGTCCTTACCTGAGCTCAGAAGGTAGTTTATGAAACGGTTGTTATAAGTGCCTGAGTTCAAGTCCAATCTCTCTTAGCTTCCTGTGTCACCATGTGATTCTTCCTCTACTTGTGTTTCACCACTGCCATCTACTGACCTTATCAGAGAGACCAAATCAATGAGGCTGCCCGATCCTGGATGTGGACCTCCCAAACTGTCAGCTAAATAAACCTTTTCTCTTTATAAGTTAGCTGCCTCAAGTATTTTGTTATACTAACAAAAAGCTGATTAATACACCCTCATTATACTATATGATTCTGGAAGCAACTACCTAGAGGTAATGTGAATGTATAGGTGGGCAAGGATATATGAAAGGAAGACAATTAACATTTTGTGCATATTAACGATCTACTTGGGGACAGGTACTGGTGCAGGAAAATCCATGCTGACTTCTCTTATGACCTTGACCTTGCTTCTGGCCCCTTCCCCATCGTCACTTGGCATGCATTCAAGAAATTCTTTGTTTAGTAAAATAATTGGTTGCAAGTAACAAAAGCAAAATCTCCCAATGACAATGGCTTCAACACATAGGTTCATTTTTTTCACTTGAAAAAGACTGGGAATAGACGTCTGTTGTTAACTAGATGGCGTCTGGGTGTAAGAGGTCCTGCTTCCTGAATAGGTTTTAGTCAGCTGCTAGATGTCAGAGCTGGCAATTTTGTTTCTTTGGCTGCTCCTTTGATATGCTGCCTCCTGTATACAGGATTGTTGTCACAGGTCCATACACCACGCATGTTTCAACAGGAAGAGGCTGGCGCCGCGACTCACTTAGCTAATCCTCCACCTGCGGCGCTGGCACCCCCGGTTCTAGTACTGGTTGGGCACCAGTTCTGTCCCAGTTGCTCCTCTTCCAGTCCAGCTCTCTGCTGTGGAGGCAGCATATCAGTGGAGGCAGTGGAGGATGGCCCAAGTCCCTGGGCCCTGCACGTGCATAGGAGACCAGAGGAAGCACTTGGCTTCTGGCTTCAGATCGGCACAGTGTGCCGGCTGTAGCGGCCACTTGTGGGGGTGAACCAATGGAAGGAAGACCTTTCTCTCTCTCTCTCTCTCTCTCTCTCTCTCTCACTGCCTAACTCTGCCTGTCAAAAAAAAACAAACAAACAAACAAAAAAAAAAAACAAAGGAAGAAGGGGGAGGGGAGCAGCAGAGCACAGAAGAAGTAAGAGAAGGGACCTACATGTCTCGGTAAGGTAAGCTGGCTTAGAGGCAATGGCAGAGGAAGAACTCGATCTCAGGAGCTCCAGTATGGGATGCCAGCATTATAAAGTGGCTTGACCCACCATGCCACAAGTCCTGCCCCACCCATGCTATTTAAAATGCCATTCCTGTCTTTCTTGTTATCTCTCTTTCTTCCTTCCTCACTTTCCCTTTTTTTGAAATGTGACTAAATGTAGACATAGGACACCACTGTATTGTCCTTGCTCTGAATGGAAGATCACATTAAAAGATGGAGTGAAAAATAAAAAGCAGTGCATTGTTACTCTGTTCTGTATTTGCATGTGTACCAAACCCCCTGAATTTACATAAACTTGGCAAAGAGATGACTACAGCATTCTACTAGAACAAGTATTCTTTGACAAAGGCTTTTTCAGTGTCATGGCCTGTTTTGATTTTTTGTTAATAACAAGGTACCGTTCATCCAAGGAATCTCATCATCCCGGAAAATTGAAATTCTTTTTATTTGTTTCAGAGTTTTAGATCTGAACCAATAATTTCAAATGTTTCACAAATAACTGCCCAAAGGTTCACTCCCAAGATATTTCCCAGTGTATTTTGACATTATTTTTTAAAGATTTATTTTGTTTTTTTGAAAGGCAGAGTTATAGAGAGGAAGAAGGAGAAAGAGGGAGAGAGAGAGGGAGAGAAAGAGAAGAGAGAGAGGAGAGAGAGAGAGAATGAATCTTCCATCTGCTGGTTCATTCCCCAAATGGCTGCAGCAGCCAGGGCTGGACCAAGCCAAAGCCAGGAGCCACAGTTTCCATCTTGGTCTCCCACATGGGTGAAGGGGCCCAAGGACTTGAGCAATGCTTTTCTGCTTTCCCAGGTGAAAAATGAAGGAGCTGGATCATAAGTGGTGCAGCTGGGTCTTGAACCAGTCCCCACATGGGATACCAGCATTGCTGGTATGGCTCAACCTGCTATGCCACAACACCAGCTGTGATAATACTTTGTGAAAGAGTCTACTAGCTTTCAAGGAGAAATTTTTCTTCCAGCTTCTGTCTCTTATGTTTAAAAAATTTATTGTTTGAGACATTCAAAGACAGGAAGAGAGGCAATTATAGAGAGAGCTCCCATCTTCTGTTTCACTCCCTGCAATGACTGAAGTTCTGCCAGGGTCAAAGCCAGAAGCTGCAAACTCAACTCAGGTATCCCATATGGGTGGCAGGAACCCAATTAGTTGAACTATTTCTAAGGCTTTCCAGTGACTACATTAGCAGGATGCTTGAGTCAGGAAGTAAAACCAGGAATTGAACCTATGAGCTCTGATGTGAGACTTGGGTTCCTTAACCTTTAGGCTAAATGCCTACTCCTCTTTCTCTTACATTTAACGGTAGCCCTACCCTTCCTGCATCCCTGGCATACACAGTACACATGTTGTGTGTGGTAGCTCCACCTAGGTCCTCTTAGCACACAGATGCTGGGTGCATCTGAGGCTGTGAAACCCAATGGACAGACCTATGTTCAGATTGTCATTCTATGAGTCTGTTGTATGAACTGCTTCCCATGTTGGAGTCTTCACTCCTTAATTCTACCTATTATTATTACCAAACAGTCCTATTTGCATGATCACTTTTTAAATTTATTTATTTGACAGATAGAATTACTGACAGTGAGAGAGAGAGAGAGAGAGAGAGAGAGAGAGAAAGGTCTTCCTTCTGTTGGTTCACTTCCCAAATGGCTGCATCAGACAGAGCTACGCCGATCCGAAGCCAGGAGCCAGGAGCTTCTTCCTGGTCTCCCACATGGGTGCAGGGGCCCAAGCACCTGGGCCATCCTCCACTGCTTTCCCTGGCCACAACAGAGAGCTGGACTGGAAGAGGAGCCACCGGGACCAGAACTGGCGCCCATATGGGATGCCAGTGCTGCAGGCAGAGGATTAACCTAGTGAGCCATGGCGCTGGCCCTTACATGATCACTTTAACACTTGATCCTATCTATAGCACATGACTTCTGATCCCAAGCTTGTTCACTTTAGCATTTGATCACCACTAGGAGGAGTGAAAGTATTTGGCAAAGCACTTTATTCATCTTATGGGTGCCATGAACTGTTGCAACTCAGAACTAAAAGTAATGTGTTAGCTCTGTAGACTTAGAGAAAAATCAAGGTAGCCACAAATGGCTCCAGAATCAGGCCTCTTAATTACTTGACCTTACATTTATTTCTAATTCTTAAGCAAGAAAAGAAACAGGGGTCAGATATGATATGTCACATAAAATGAGAGGTTTCAAGAACCTTATTTGAACTAGCTTAGCAATCATCATTAATTTGCTCAAATTGGGAAATTTTCTTTTGGAAAAATGATGGAATAATAATAAGGTGAATGCTTTTATGTGGACTATTATTGCATTAACCAAATTAGCACAAATTAGAAGCTCTCAGCAGGAACAAAATTGTAATCTCTGGTCATATTCTGTCACATAATTTCCAAGATACTGTGTTTCTTGTTAGTGTTTTCACTGTCTAAAGTGTCCCATGTGTAGTGCTAAAGTACTGTTTAGGGTTCCTAAATGCAAGAAGACAATGAGCCTTATGGAGAAAATAACACATTAGACAACTTTGTCTAGGCATGAGGTAGAGCACTGTTGGTCATGAGATCAAATGTTAATGAAATAATAACATATATTAAGTAAGGTGTCTTTAACAGGAACATGCACAAAACAGGGTAATGAATTGAACAGTTACAAATAGTGTTGTGGCCAGATGTTCCCAGAAACTAATACCATATTTTCCCTAGAAGGAATGGGTTGGTATTCACTAATTCAGTGGTTTTGGTAGGTATATAGGCCATAAATACCATGAATAATGCATACCTTCCTAAAAGAGTTGCTGTGAGAACTGAAAGTATCCATACAGGACAAGCGCTTAAAATAGAGCCTGGAGCACTGGGTCTAGATGTACTAGACTGACATTTCTTCCTGTAGATCTTCTCTGGGGTCTGATCAGAAAATGAAGCACCAGGCGCTTCTGCTCTTGGAAACCCCAAGCCCTCCGAGAGAAGTTCTACCCTCCAACCCCAACTAGGTCCACTGAGTAGGGAACAGAACTGCTGTTGCCTTTGGGTTCCCCAATATGTGAGTACTCAGGAGTGCTCAGCATAGTCTGCGAGGCCTTGTTCTTTCTCTTTTCTTTTTTCTTTATTTATTTGACAGGTAGAGTTACAGACAGTGAGAGAGAAACAGAGAAAGGTCTTCCTTCCATTGGTTCACACCCCAAATGGCCGCTATAGCTGGTGCTGCACCAATCCAAAGCCAGGAGCCAGGTGCTTCTTCCTGGTCTCCCATGTGGGTGCAGGGCCCAAGCACCTGGGCCATCCTCCACTGCCCTCCTGGGCCACAGGAGAGAGCTGGACTGGAAGAGGAGCAACCGGGACTAGAACCCGGTGCCCATATGGGATGCTGGCACCACAGGTGGAGGATTAACCAAGTGAACCACGGCGCCAGGGAGGCTTGTTCTTAAAGCACACTTTCTACTGAATCTATGATCTGTGCCTTTGGAGCCTACGGGCTTTTGAAACTCGGCAGCGGGGAATTATATTCCCATTTCTCTGCTTTGTCCTTTCACTTCCTTTTTTTTCAAAGCAATGTAGCATCCTGGCCCACCTTGTCTGTGACCAGAGGGATCAACAGGAGAGGGAAATACTAGGATTAAAGGCAGGTGGATGGAAGCAGTGGGCAGTGTTTAAACATATTATCACACCATCTTTTAAGAACAAAGATGCTTTGTAAATCTAAAGGAATATTGGATTAGCTTGTGTCTTTCCTCTTGGGCAGAGCACCTGTATGCTTTTGAATGATTTCCCTTATTCTCTTTGTCTGCAAGAGGGTGGAGGTCATGTCTGTCTTACTCACTATGTCTTGCAATTCCTGGTTATCATAGATACTCCATCAATATCTATTGATGAACCAATGAGTCAAGGACACACACACAGAGTAGCTGGTACTTATGTTAATTCTCTGGGATTTAGTGTGTTGTGGTGAGAGTAGATAGGGATCATGCCTTTACGGATACATTCCAGACTATTTACTAAACATGTAGGAAGGTATCAGAATTGTCCTCACATGAATCCCAAGGGAATATGGAGGTGTCTTTAGTCTGTCTTCCTTTTGAGGTAAAGCAGTCAGCAGAACATTGCATGCTCTCTTGACCTGAGCTACGTCCCATTGGTGTTCAACTTGCTAAGCCACATACCTGATGCAGAGAAGCAGTTACAGGCATGTGGTAGGTAAAGAATCTGAATTAGACTTTCTCTGGTTTCCTTGGTCCTTTAGATTTTGTAGTCCTGAAAGTGCCCCAGTTTCCCATTTTACCTAGTAGAGTTGTGGACTATGAAAAAAAAAATACCTATTTCTGTTGATTTGGACCTCTTCCAGGATGAGCCGTTGCTCAAATCCTATCATGAGTTATGAAATATGACATTTGTCTGCTAAAGCAATTCATTTGCATGGGGTTAGCTGTGGTCTTGGTCTGCAAATAGCCAGCTCTGCAAGAAAGGCGCCAGCTGCCTGACTTGTGGGCCCTTCTTTGTGAGTCCTGTTATCTAATGTGGCAGCAGATGTCCCTTGGATGCTCTGGCTTAGGGCTGGCCCAAAAGCCCAGTGGTTGATTCCAAGGGCCTAAAAGAGGCTGATCTTGGCAGCAGAGATAAATGCTGTCTGGATGTAGATGTGGGAGGTGGTAAATGGTAAAACGATTAGCCTTTATAGCAGCTAAAAATGAAGAGGCGTTGCTTAGAGACTGTCTTTGCGGATAAAATCCTTAGCTTAAGCCAATGAAGCAAAGCAATGGATTCCTACAGTCCTCTACTGACCTGCTTCATATTGAAAGTGTAAAATAAAGCTCCATGTCTCCTTCTACTGTTTAATATTAGAATTATTTCCTCTGTGGCCCACCATGCCTTCCAGGCACGTCCTGTTGTACTGTTGTGATTTGAGGCCACACCCTAAAATAGATTTGGGGTTAAAACATATCAGTTTTGTTTGTTTTCCCCTTCCCTAAGAGAAGAGAGTAAAGGAAATTCTCTAAGTTACTTATAGAATATGTTAAGGTTTTATTCAATTGATTGATGGTGGGAAGAATGAGGAAGTCATAAAAGCTGGTTTCCCATGTTTTTGAAGGAAATCTCTGTGTGTTTGTGTGTGTGTGTGTGTGTGTGTGTGTGTGTTTAGCAAAAGAAAAAAAATACTAGAGTAGATACTAACATTCTACAAGACAATAAAACTGTAGCTCCTTTGTAATGCTTTTGGGATAATTTTCTTATCAGTCTACAAAAACTTAATACAAACTCCTATTAATGTCTGTAAAGTATCTTAACTTTACAGGACTACAAACTACTGTGCTTCATTATTTTTATCAGGTGGATTTTTGATCAAATATCCTGTGGAAAAAAAGTCCCACCCCCTAGAATGTCAGAGGGGGTGTGGGACAGGCTTATTGGAAACCACTCTATCACGTGGTTACTCCATGAGTTATATTTGTACCAGCAGCACTGGTGTCACTGTGGAGTTTGAAAGGAATGCAGAATTTTAGGCCCTACCTTGAATCTCCAGAATCAGAATCTGCATTTTAATAAGATGCCTACATGAAGTTTGTTTTGTGCACATTAAAGTTTAAGAAGCTGCTACGGTTGGGATATTAGTTTAGGTGTCTCCCAACAGGTTATATGTTAAAGGCTTGGTCTCCAGAGTTTTATGTTAAAGGTATTAAAAGAATGGAAACTTAACCCAATTATGCTCTTTGGAAATAATGTCTTGGAAAGTGACTAGGTTGGACTAGGTTATTAGGGTGAAGCCCTTATGAGTAGATCATGGTAGCTTATATGAGGAGACATAGACCCATGTGCACCCCCTCATGCCAAGTGGTGCTCTGCACCAATCTTACGACTCTGCCAGCCAGAATGCCACCACCAGATGCCAATACCAACAGGGCCACCCAATTTTGGACTGTGAACCTCCCAAATCATGAGCTTACACAAACTTCCTTCCTTCAGGAGTAGCTTTTCTTAGGTATTTTGTTGTAGTAATAAAAAGCTAATACCAAAGCACTGGTCTACACTGATAAAGCAACAGGCCATTGAAATTTTTACACTGTAAAAGCTTAAAATACGTTTTTCTTTCATTTATTTTCCTCACCACATTCAGGAGTAAGCTCAGAGTGACGCACCAGTTCTGTCACTGGGTCTAGAATGAACGGTCCTTGCAGCCAGTTCTAGGAAGGTTGTCCGCCCTGAATTCAGCACAGGGCTTGTCTTCTCTTGTTTCTGGAGGGAGTTTTGGAAGTAGGGTTTCTGTATGAGGTCAGTAAGGCACTTGGTTTTGGCCCTGGTAGTGCAGGTTTCTGTATGAGGTCAGCAGGACACTTGGTTTTGGCCCTGGTAGTGCCACTCTGTGTGCTGGCATCTTAGATGTGTTATCATATCAATCCTCATTAGACTCATGAGAGGAGGCATTACTGTTACGGTGTGCAACTGGTTTGTCCCACAGAGGTCCCTGTGCTGTAAGCGTGGTCCCTGCTCTGGTGGTGTTGAGGGAGATCCTTTAAGATGCTGGGCCTAATGGAGTCTAATTAGGTCATGGAGTCCTCAGTCTCAGGAATGGGTTACTGCTGTTACTTCAGAGGAGTCAAGTCTCCCGTGACTGGGTTAGTTCTCAAGACAGCAGATCATAGTAAAATGAGGCCCCTCTTGCACTTGGCCCCTTCTGCATACAGCTGTTTCTCTTTTTGCTTCTTTGCTGTGCTCTGACCCTCAGCAAATAAAAACTAAGGTGCTTGGACTTTTCAGCAACCTGAATTGAAGGCCAAACATATCTCTTTTCTTTATTAAGTACCCAACCTCAGGTAGCTTTTTTTTTAAATAGAAATACAAAAGGGCTAAGACAGTTGTCAGCTCCACTTCTCAGAAGTGTCCAAGATCTCATGACTAAAAAGCACTTGGGTGAGATCCAAAATCAGGCATGATGCTGCATCCCTTTTTCTTTCCATGAAATCTTCCCTCCTTAAAACGCTGCAGTCATAGCCTTCTTAGCTAATTCTTCGAACATCCATATACCTCTCAGTTTTCTTGATTCACTATTTTAGTGAACTCATAAGAACTCCATTGCTAACTAAGATGAATTCTATAATAATAATTAATAATCATAACCCTTTTAATACCATTTACTAAGCACTAATACTTGACTCTTTGGTACTCCACTATAGTCACTCAGTACCCAGTTCACTGTTCTACCTTATCATTTATTACAGGTTTCAAAAATAGCTTCTCCCACCTGAAACCATCTTCACAATTTGGAACACTGGGTCCTTTTATGTTTATATCCTCAGAAGCTAATGGAGTCCTATACATATAGTTAGTGCTCAATAAATGCTTTTAGAAATAAACAAAACCAGTAGATACACAACTGGGTTGCGAATCTCTGCATTTGTAGGCCTTAGTCATTCAAATCAATATTTAATATAAATATTTCTTCATATTTATAGCCATGTATTTATATACATAAGACTGCTATTCCATTGCACCTGGAGGATTTATTTCACATGCCGGTTCTTTCAAATGGGCAGGGAGTAGGGGGTCTTCTATATTCCCTCGGTGGAGCCCACCAGAGATGCTTAATGGAACAGTAAATTTGAAGGATAGTGATATACATGATAGGAGGATTGAATGACACTACAGTATAGGCTTGTCAAAGCGTTAATTTAGGTCAGAAATTCTCAATGAGGGATCCTTTTATAGCCTCCACTCCCATTCCCCAGGCATATTTGGAAATGTCTGCAGACGTTCTTGGTTGTCATAATGGAGAGTAAGAAGAGAGGAAATTCGTATTGTTTTGGTTGGTTACTTGTCGATGATTTCTGGCACCATCTGCCTTTCCACAGCTGAATAAAGAGAGTCGCTGTCTGCTGATGACCGTGGACACTGCAAGTCTCAGAACTTCCTGCCGTGTCAGGAACAGAGTGTGGCTGCATGAGGAACCCACTTCCTCTCAGATCCGGGGCATTGCACTGTCATTTATCTGTTGACAAATATCCCATCACCTGTAACCAGGCATACAATCTTTCATGGCAGAGAACATATCTCTTACTTCCTCATAACCATTGGTCACGATTTCCCATAATTCTTCCTTAAAACACTTTGACATTCAGGGTATGATAACATTGCTTTACTTTTGGAACCCAGTGGTTAGACAGTCATCTAAACATAGCGTCTATGTTATTGCAACTAACTGGAATGTGAAGTGACCACAATTGTCCCTTCTCCCACAATTCTTAATAAATTATGGCTTATGATGTTTGTCATTCAGGTTTATGTCGTTGGGGTCCGGTTTATATAAGTTTAGTTGTTTAGGATCAGAGATAGGAACTCTTAAGTTCTCTTTTCTTCCTTGATTCCCTGGTTCATGAAGATGTTGTCTTTACTTGGGAAATAAAATGGACACTTCATGCATAAGGAAAACAAAAATAAAAACAAAATCTGCTCTGTTCAGGTAGATAACCTGTGTTAGGTAAGGCATGATAGGAGGTTGAGAGTTAAAGGTTTTTGTCAGAAGGTTCGGCCCTGCATGCGCTTTTGACTTATGCAGAGGATATGTTTGATGTTCAACTCTTTAATTCCTCCTACCCTGTGTTATGTCCCTCTTCAGCCTGGGGTCCCTGGGAGTCCTGCAACAGAAGTAACAGCAGAGGAACAATTTTTCGTGCTAAATAGTGTGATGACTTGCCCATACTAAGAACACTTGTGCTTTAAAACAGGGACTTCAAAGACAAATTGCTAAGAGTATGATTTCAAATATTAGATCATTAGGGTGGAATTAATTTTGAGGAGCCCTATCTCAGTATTCCTCAAGTGATATTGCGTGTAAGCATAAGCAAATGAAACAAGTATCACAAAAACTTCAGATTGGAGTCCTATGGGGTGATAATAGGATTTTTAAAAGCTTCATATTTAAATGTTTGTTTTCAATCTTCTGTAGCTGTCAATTGCAAGCAAGCACCTTGAACTTCTACTAGAGGAGAGAAGAGTGTTTTCAAGGCTGTTTAATCTTTACAAGTTTGCTTATATCATCCTAAGATGCTTAATGACAGATAAATAAGAATACAAAATTTTATTTTATTTTTACTAGATACTGGTTTTCTTTGGGACCATTTCAGATCAGAATTTAAGTTCAAAAGTGCTGTGGAGAGCGCAGATAGGAAAGGCCACCATGTCTCTGAAGATGGCAATATTTACCAACACTAGAAGCGTCCTTTTTTTATTATTACCCCACATTTTTATGATGATGCCTAAGGTCACAGCCAGTAAATGCTGGAGCCGGGACCGGAACTCATGTTGCCTGGCTGCAGGTGTCGCAGCCTCTCACTGTACTGCCTCGCCAGGCTTATCAAGGCTGCCTCTCCTGTGCTCGGGGAGTTTTTCCACTGGAGGGCCTGTGTTTAGTGGAAAAGGAAGACGTTTTTCTCAATGTTCTAATACAGCTCTTGTTTGTTTCTAGGTTTTGGAGGTGCCCTGGGTTACCTTTTGGGTGCCATGGACTGGGCCCATCTGGAACTGGGAAGAATGCTGGGCACAGAATTCCAGGTCATGTTCTTCTTCTCCGCCTTGGTGCTCACTTTGTGTTTTCTTATTCACCTGTGCAGTATCTCTGAAACCCCACTTAGAGATGTTGCGGAGGCCGTGCCTCCTCCGCCAGCCCCACAGGGGCCTCCATTGCCATCAGAGGCACTGTATGATTATGGCTCCATCGAGAAAGTTAAAAATGGCTATGGAAACCCGGAGCTGGCAGTACAGGGAGGAAAAAACAAAAATCCTGCTCCACAGGTAAGCAGGCAACTTCTTTTTTCTTTACTTGGGAAAAACATTTCACTTGTGCTCATTCTTCTCTTTGTAAAATCTTTGCATTGTTTGTTTGTTTGATGTGAAGAGTTTTGTGAAGTCTAATTGAACCCTCAAATCCCCAGAAGCTATTATCCCTTGGAATTAAAATTCTGCACCTCAAAGACAAATGTGTGCATTTTTCTCTGGTCCTCTTGTCTCTTACTCTTTTCAGATCATCAAACTAGAAAGCCAGTTCTGAAGCATTAGACCTTGAAGAGTAGCCTGGAAACATTTTGGGGCCAGAAAAAATGTTTTTTAAGGTTAAGGTTATAAATTTTGAGCTTATTCTTCCACATAGTAGCATACTTAGATTAGTGACTGGGTTAGACATGTTGAATTTACATATTGAGAGTAATTCAATATTCTTTTTATTCTATTTTCAGTGAACTGTGTGGTGAGTTCTTTAGCTCAACCTTCTAAAAAAAAACCTCAATTAAATGCCAGTGAAATGGGACCACATTCAGATGAAGAAGAGGCTAGAATTATGCTAAGCAATACAATTAATTTTTTAGGCTATTTAAATTAAAATCAATTCAACTAAAATAAAATTAAAACTTTAGTCCCTTCACATTTCAAATGCCCAATACTCCAGGGCGCTAGTAGCTACAGTATAGAACAGTACAGATATGAAACCTTTCCATCATTTTACAACACTGATGCAGCAATTGCATATTCCTTCAAGATGAGTTTGAATACCAACAATTCAGGGGGTATGGTACAGAGGCTTCCCTCATTGACGAAGAAGTTGTAGATATGGATTCAAATCTTTGTTCCTCTAGCTGTGTGATCTATATAATGCATTAAACAAATAACTAACAGGAATTTGCTGTAAGATACCTAAAAGATTAAGATCATAGGTATTCCAATCCTGTCTCTATTACCTTAGAATGTGTCCTCTTATGTAGGTATATTTTTGTAAAATAAGAAGGTAATTCCATCTATCCACAGGAACTTTGTGCAGGTTAAATGAGATAATCCATGTATAGATACTTAGAATGGTTCCCGACATGGTAAGGTGTACCGTTTAGGTATTATGAGCCTGGCAGGATGTTAAGTATTCTAAGCACAAACAGGGAACACAATGGGAACTCTAATAACTTTCAAATAAGCCCAAGGAATCCCATCTCCCTTCGAGGTTGACATCTCTTGTTGGCTTTGCCTGTATATTTTCTAAAATTGATGGGACATTCCACAAAAATAAAGCATATGAAAGTGTTTTTTAAACTTTTCTTAAGTAGATAAGCATATTATAATCACTATTGATTCAGTTTTGGGTACTGTACTATAACAGGTATTTGGGAACTGTAAAATTGACTTATGTCTAATCCCTACATACAGGAATTTCTGGCTTACCTGGGGGCATGCGGCTTTTATATTATCACTGATAATCCAAGGCAGAGCGCAGTAAATTGTGCAAAAGCAATGTGTCAGTTCAGTCTTCTAAAAAGCAGGCACCAGGACAGAATTAGACAATGCAAGAGATTTACTGGGGAGCAGCATGAAGAATAGCGGGGAAGCAGAGGCAGAAACAATGGCAAGGAGAGTCTTTGTATCATTATTCAGGACAGAACCCATGAAACAAGATGGAGAAGGGAGAAGGCTGAGGCAGGAAGCCTCTCAGCGGCAGCGCAGTTCTAAGAAAGCTTCTGTTGGGCCAGGAGGGAGTTCCCAGCCAACATTGCCTCTAGAATAGTCCCAAGTATTGCAGGACAAGCTAGCATTAGCATCCCCAGCTGGCTAGTCATTGGCTAGAAACAGCCAGGGAAAGGGTAGCCTTGGCTCAAACGGATGGGAGATCTGGATTGGCAGTAGTTGGGGCTGTCAGTCAACTGTGCTTCCTCCTGCAGGGGAACCAAAGGGCACAAGTGATGTGATATCAATTGCTATTAGATTTGCAAGAGGGAGAGACTGTTTTAGGCAAACAGGAAGAATTCATAGAAGAGATCACCTAGAATGATGGCCGATATTTGAATTGGTAAAGATCTGGGGGAGTAACACTCCTGGTAGAGAGAAGGACATTGCAAACCCACAGAGATAAGACAAAACAAAACAGAAATGTGTGTGGGGGAGGTATAAGTGATAAGGAGATGATAAAGTTTGTAAAGATGCAAATAAATTAGGAAAGCAAATTGTGTATGCTTTTGAAAGCTGGAATAAGAGCTAAAATTTTATTAAGTAGAAGATAGAGGATATTGAAGCTAGGGTAGAGGCCTGCTTGATGTTTGTGTGTGTGTGTCTATGTGTTTTATTTTAAATATTAATCTGGCTGTTGATGATAGTGGGTAAAAAGGTAACGAGGAGAGCAACATAGTGACCCCACGTATGAGTTAGTAATGGGCCAGAATTAGGGAAATGGCTTTGTTTCTTTTATACCAGAAATGTTTAATTTTTACTGAACTAAAAATAATAAAAATTGGAGAATCAAGTGGGTAATGGCAAAACTCGGGTAGAGAATAGTCAGCCCCATGTTAGTTTAAAGACTGGCAAGATGCCTAGAATTTGGCACTTACGAGATTGTGTGCAAACTTGAGGGTATGATGACAGGAGAGTTACAGTTTATATGACAAGTTACAAAAAAGCTTGAGGGAGGAGGGCATTTGGCACAGTTGTTAAGACACTCATTGGACACCTGCACCCTGAATCATGGTGCCTGGCGTTGAGTCCTGGCTCTGTTTCCAACTCAGGCTTCCTGTGCACATATACCCTGGAAGGCGGCAGACGATGGTTCAAGTCATTGGTTCCTTTCCACGCACGTGGGAGACCTAGATTCAGTTCTGGACTCCTGGCTTCAGTCTGACCATTTGTGGCATGTGGGGAGTAAACCTGCTGTCTCTCTGCTTTTCAAAGGAAATAAAAATGAATAAAAAGTAAAAATTTAAAGAAAATTTGAGAGGAAAACTCTGGCAAAAAATTATGTGTTTAGGTGAGTATAGTGGAGATAAAAGATCCTAGGAATTGCCAAAAGTATTGGCTGTTAGATGTGGCAATGCCTGGGGAAGAATCAAGTGAGTCCTTTCTTTAAAAAAATGTTTAATTGTACAAAAAGTTGCAAAGGCAATAGAGAGAGTTCCTGTCTACCCTGCAGCAGCTTCCTCTGAATGCTAACAGCTTACATAATTATGCACATTTGTCAAAACTAAGAAATCAACAGTGGAACAATACTGTTACATAAACAGTAGACTTAGTTGGATTTCCTCAATTTTTCCATTGATGTCCTTTTTCTATTCCAGGATCCTATCTAGGAAACCACATTGTGTTTAGCTAATCGGTTTATAAAATTGGGAAAGTGTGCTTGGTTTCAGTGGTATTTGAAGGAAATATTTTTGCTTCTTAGAGTCAGTAGAATTTATACATTGTGTGTATGAACAAAAGCAGTTAATCTTAGCTGCTAATCATGAAAGTCCATAAATAGTTTTCTCAGAGTAAAATGCCCCCTCCAGTTCTGTTTGCTCTATTCAAAACTAATGCTTAGCATTTGGTTTTGCAAAATTAATGCCAAAGTAAACTTCAGCATTGCCTGTGTATGAACTGCCAAAATGCTTACTTGAGTGGGGTGTGTTGCAAGGAGGCCTCACTCTACGACCAGGACTGCCTTGGAGTGAAGTTTCTGTAGGTGCCTCCCTGCCTTCCACCAGGACACCTGATGAAAGAATGCAATGGAAAAGGGGCCAGCGCGGTAGCATAGAAGATAAGGCTGCCACCTGCAGTGCTGGCATCCCATGTGGGCGCCGGTTTGAGTCCCGGCTGCTCCACTTCAGATCCAGCTCTCTGCTATGGCCTAGCAAAAAAGCGAAAGATGGCCTGAGTCCTTGGGCTCCTGCACATGTGGGAGACCCAGAAGAAAGTCCTGGTTTTGGATCTGTGCAGCTCTGGCCGTTGCAGCCATCTGGGGAGTGGACTAGCGGATCAAAGACCTCACTCTCCGCCAATGCCTCTCTAACTCTGCCTTTCAAATAGATAGGTAAATCTTTTTTTTTTTTTTTTAAAGAATGTAATTGAAAAGAACAATCTTCCGTTTGTCTGACTCCAGCAGGAGCTCCTATTTTAGGATGAGTGAACTGCTTTCCACACAGGAAGAGTACAAGGAAGCACTAAGAAATCATTGGCATGGAGTCTTCACTTTATCTTTTTTCTTTTTATTTATTTGACAGATAGAGTTAGACAGTGAGAGAGAGAGAGAGAGAGAGAAAGAGAGAGAGAGAAAGGTCTTCCTTTTCCATTGGTTCACCCCCCAAATGGCCACTATGGCCAGTGCTGTGTCAATCTGAAGCCAGGAGCCAGGTGTTTCTTCTGGTCTCCCATGCGGGTGCAGGCGCCCAAACACTTGGGCCATCCTCCACTGCACTCCCGGGCCACAGCAGAGAGCTGGACTGGAAGAGGAGCAACCGGGACTAGAACCCAGTGCCCATATGGGATGCTGGGGCCACAGGTGGAGGATTAGCCAAGTGAGCCACGGCACTGGCCCCTTCACTTTATCTTGACCACAGAGCAAATAGAGAAAATATGAGCAGTCAGGTCACTGGAGACCTGAGCTCAACTCCCTTTCCCTATACCAGGTTGCCTGGGAGAAGAACACCTGCCCCTCTGCTTCTCTTTCGCTGAATAATCAGAACCCTGGGACCACTCCTTGTGCACTTCTGCCTAACAGAAGAGGTGTCATGGAATGTGTCTACAGTGAAGTCTTGTGGCCTTTAAAGATGTATCTGTTTTTGAAGATTTCTGAAAAATACAATATATTAGGTGAAACACATCTGCATGCTCGCAGTTATCTACATTTTGGGAAAAACAGCACACATACGGAGAAAAAATGGGAAGAAATTACAGCAAAAATGCTAATTGCAGTTATTTTCTCTGGGTGATAGGCTAACAAGTCATTTTAGTTTTCTTTAAAAAACCTCTGAATTATATTGAAATTTCTATAATGGATATACAAAATAAAGAAAAAATTAGAAAATGGTGACAATAAAGAACAAATAATGCCATGGTTTAAGGAACAAGACAACAGGGAGTTTTACTGAAGAACTGGACATTACCCTGATTATCTGCCTCTTTGACCATCCCTTGGGAAGACTGTAGGTCTCCCTCAAGAACCCACCCAGTGTGGGTTGTCTCATCCCTCTAAGGCTATTCTGAGGATCAGATAAAATTAAGAGAGGGGAAGTCTTTTGCAAAGCATAAAACCCTCCCCGTTAGTAAGAAAACAAATGCATCAGATGCAGTTCAGATAACTTTCACAGGACAGATGCTGATTGAGAGGTTAGGAGGAATAACTTCAGGAGACTGACTTGGTCTGTTATATGACATTGTGTCATACAACAGCAATGTGTGGCATACTTGAAAATCGCTAAGAGTATATTGTAAACACTCTCACCCCAGTACATTGATAAATATTTGAATTGATATATTTATTAGCCTCATTAGCCATTCTAAAATGTATACATATTTCAAAATGTTATATTGTATATCCTAAAGGTATACAATTTTGTCAATCAAAAAAATAAGGAAAAAATTTTTAGTGAGTTTCTAGTATGTGCCACCTACCTGTATGATGTTGTAGACTGAGTGGTTTGGCTACTTGGTTTGAAAAAACAAAATAATAATAAAAGCAGGTCAATGTGTCCTGGGCTCAAGGTCAAGCACAGGGTACTTCCTTCTGTATGTGTGTTGTCCTGGGAGGTCTCCAGCTGACCTGGGACGTCTTCACTGTTCAGGGCCAGCATCAAGGCTGCCATGATTTGTCAGTCATTTCTTTCCAAAGGGTGGGTGGCTGTGCACTTTGAGAGCTGCGATTTTTCATGGTGAGAGGCCTGAATTATTTCAGAGTTCAGAGTGGATCCCATCAAGTCCATCTGCAGTCCTCTATGCCTCAGTTGCCCCCTTCAGCATTTGAAGTCTCCGTTTGATGCACGTTTATGGAGTTCTCCTTCCCCTGGCATTTCTGTATCTTTTTTCCCCACTCATAAATCCATCAATATCCCCTCTGCAGCTGACAGTGGTTCGAGGTTTATGCAGCAAAACAACTCCCAGGGGGCTCAACACCAGTGAAAGGGCCTTGTAGCAATTGATGAGTCAGAAATGCGGTGCCAGCTGAATTTTCATTCTGAGTTAAAATATCCCACAGAGCCCTGAATATTTACATTACCAGCCTTTACAGAAATCCTAGGCACAATTTGAAAGCGCCTGTTTATTTTTGGAGAAAAGAACAATGGGGCTACAATGAAAGTGGTTTGAAAATTATGTGTAAGGCAGAGGCATAAATTAATATTTCACTGAGGCTGAATATTTGACGATCAGATTAACTTTCTCAACTGTGCAATTTTGGAAAGAGGGAGAGGAAAGTGAAGACAAACCACTGAGTCTGAGGTACAGAAACCAGGCTGGTGTTCCCTAGACTGATCTTTACCTGCTTTTTCTGTGGTTGAGGAAACGGTAATAATTCTGCACTACATTTGTGTTACAACTCTCACTTATTTGGACAGGACCATGTTCTACCTATAGAAAAATAGTTATTTTTTCTCACTCTAAGGAAATGGCTCTACTTCTTGATGCTGGTTTAAATATACAAAAATCAGTACAGTCATGGCCAGTGAGTTCATTACTATAAGATTGATAATTTTATACAACAAAGCTAAAATGAGTAAATATACTTTTCTACAGCAAAGAAAGAATTGTCACACAAAGTTAAAAGTTATAAAACAACACATGATTGTAGCTACACAGGTGACCATCTTATAAATAAACGTTTCAGGACCCAATTTCGTTATGTCAAGATTCAGCATGAATGAAAATCGGACAAGAATGTTCCACCATGCCACATGGTGAACGCCACGGCTCAGTGTCTTCCGGGCAGCTGACTGCTCAGTGTGTCTGTGGTGCCTTTCTTCGCTCGCTCGTTGTGACAGGGTGCTAAAGGCCGTGTCATGCTTTGTGTTTCAAAACAGTTATGTTGGCAGCAGTCGTCAGTTGCTGGCTGCCCTGCCTGCCTGTTGCTCCCTCCAGCATGTTCAATAAATCTAACTCTGCTCACTCTGAAAACAAAAGAAAACACACAAAAAAGACAGTTGTGTTTATAGTTTGAATCATCATTCTCTCAGGGTTCCCTAAAACCCAAAGATTATAGACTCTTGTTTAATATAATTTAAACGACTTTGGGACACATGTATGCATTATGTACATGTACGTATATAAGAGGTACTTTAAAAAGTTCATAGAAATGTAATTAAAATGTAACTATCTCTGTGCAAAGGAAAATTGAAATCCATGTGGTTTTTTCATAATATGCATTTTCATGAAGTTTTTGAAGACTTCTTGTGTGTGTATGCATATGTAGTGTTAAGTATATTGTATTGTGGTGTGTGTATGCACTATGGATATGTGATGTGTATGTAATGTGTATCTGGGTGTGGCATGTGTGTAGTTGGAATGTATGGTATGTATGTAAGGCATGTGTGTGGTTGGGGTGTGTAGTGCATGTGTATTTGCTGAGTGTGGAATGTGTGTAGTGTATATGGTGCATGTGTGTGGTGTGTGATGGGTGTGTGGTGTGGGTGTGCAGTGTGTGTGGTGTGTGATGCATGTGTGTGGTGTGGGTGTGCAGTGTGTGTGTGGTGTGGTATGGTGTGTGTGTTTGAGCTTTACATTTTTCTCATTTTGACTCCACATGGGGCTCATTCACATGTGTCATGGCAGGATCCAGAGCAGTTCCCTGGCAGCAGGCATGTGACCAGCAGCAGGGAGTTGTAGACTCTATGACTTGTCTGTTGCTGCATCAAACGCCACCACAAGCCAAGCAGCTTGAATTAGTGCCCATTTCTTATCTCACAGTTCTGTGGATCAGAAGTCTGAGTGGGCTCCATGAGCTTCTCTGCTCAGAGTCTCACAAGGTTGAAATCAAGATACTGACAGAGCTGTGCTGTCGCCTAAAAGTTTGACTGGGGAAGACTCTTTTCTCTGAGCTCATTCAGGTTGTGGGTAGAATCCTGTTCCTTGTGATTATGGGACTGAAGTCCTTGCTTTCTTGCTGGCTATTGGCTGATTGCTGTCACCCTCTAAAGCCTAGCATCAGTTCTTTTCCATATGACCCTCTCCACCCTCAAAGCCAGCAATCTTTGTGCTTTGAGGTGGAGAAAACTGTCGTTCAAGTGCTCATGGGATTCCATCAGGGTCACCCAGGTAATCTTTTTCATTGGTTCAAATCAGCTTATTAGTAGTCTTAATTATATCTGTAAAAATTCTTTTGTCCTGTAACCATGGAACTAGTGTTAGGGAACAGGGATAATGAAGGTCATTGTGGATTTGTCTTCCCATGCTTTGAAAGTCAAGAAATCTAAGAATATCATCATCTAAGGGCTGGATTACATATGAGCCTTTAAACAATGCTTGTTTTTATTTGAGGGCATGGAGGCAGAGAGAGAAAGAGAGTGAGAGCAAGTGAGCCCCCGACCATTGGTCCCCAAACACCCACAATGACTAGGACTGGATCAGGGCCCAAGCCAGGCTGCAGGAGCACAGTCTGGTCTTTCATGTGAGCGGCAGGAATCCAATCCCAATTACTTCAGCTGTCGCTTCTGCCTCCCACTTTCTTAATTGAAAGGAAACTAGAGTCAGGATCTGGAGCCAGGATTTGAACCCAGGTACTCAGATGTAGGATATGGGTGTCTTAATTGCTATGCTAAATGCCCCACTCCCTAGATATGAGGTGTGTCCTTGTGTGGCAGTTCTGTCATTCAAAGACAACATTCTATAACAACCTAGTCCCTTTGTCCTTAAGTCACCAAATCCCCACTCAGGACGTAAAACTACTAAATATCCACGTAGACTTAATAGAACACATACTATGAATGTATTCCATGGAAACCTAAGTGCCATGCCTAGGAAAAAAAATGATCTCATGTGATGGCCAAGTGGCAGATACACATAGCACAGCTGTGTGCTCTGGCTCCTGTGCTTTCTCTAAATTGAATTTCATACCTATTTCATGTTTTGTTCCAGACTCGGAGGACAATGACCATGAAGTCACTTTTGAGGGCATTGGTGAGCATGCCTGCCCACTATCGCTGTCTTTGTATCAGCCACCTCATTGGATGGACAGCTTTCCTGTCCAACATGCTCTTCTTCACAGATTTCATGGGCCAGGTAATGAGCTTGTGTGTGTACCCTCATTGACTCACATATCAATCAGTCAGTAATTGTCAAGCTTCTTCTGAGCTGACCTTTAGGATGGGCATAGTAAGAGCATAGGAACGAGTACGATCAAGGAGCTGGTCGCAGGTTGTAGAAGGAAGCTGCTCTATCCTGGACTACTAGAAGGTACTGTAGGGCCTACTAGTACTTGATAAGATACAATAGGGAAAAATCAGTGCTAGCTGTTTTGATTACAGAAGGCTTCATAAAGGAGGCATAGTATGGGCTTGCAGGGTAAGTAGGATAGAAATTGGAGAGATACAAGAGGTCTTCAAAAATTTGCTAGAAAATGTGTATAATGAAAAAGTTAGGTATAGATTTAAAATTTTTTGTAGCAAAATAAACTTATCTTTTAATTCCATTGTTCTTTGTGAACTAGTTGAAGAATCCTTGCATAGGCAAAGAAAATATTTCAAAAAGAAATAGGAATGCATGTAAAGATGAGCCAGAAGCCTGGTGCTATACTAGAGAATAAGTGGCAGAGTTGCCTAAGTCAGGTGAGGCTAGATGTTGGGTAAAGGAAGGGTGTTAAAGATCCAGGGGAATGTTGTTTAGATTCGGCCAGAGTAGGCTTTAGATTTCAAAGAAGTCTAAAAGTCTTAAGTCTAAGGAGTCTTCCTTGAATGGAGGTGTGATAGAATGAAAGGGGTGACTTGGTTTTGCCACATTGAGCTCTGTGCCCTGGGAAGGAATCCTTGGGCAGGGACACGTTGCTACCTAGAGTGTATGAGAAGGCATCTCTACAACATTGTATCTGTAGCTCAACAACCCCATACTTCTCTTTCAGATTGTGTTCCAAGGGGACCCCTACAGCCCACACAACTCCACAGAGTTTCTCATCTATGAAAGAGGGGTTGAGGTTGGATGTTGGGGCTTGTGCATCAACTCCGTGTCTTCATCGCTTTATTCTTGTAAGTCTCACTTCCCTAATGTATGTCTTCTAACGGGAGCTTGTCTAGAAGAACTCAAGTTTAATACATTTGTTTTATTTTCTGCTGTTCAAAAAGCCACATTCTTGATAAATATATGGAAGTCAGGAAAAACTGAGAAAGGACCACAAAGGTATCTTTTTACATAGTGAATTCTAAGTGCCATTTTCCTTTGTATTTGGCACCAGTGAGTTCTTGATCAAGGTTCTTTGGAAAATGGAAAGGAATCTCGTTTAAAAAGATGAGTAAGTGTTGGATGGGTGAGAGATGGAGTGCCAGCAGATCCATGGTCTGCTGGGGCAAGATCTCTGGAGGCATTCATAGACAAAGTCAACAAGTGGAATGATTGGAGCACAGACGCACAGGGTGGTAACCTAAAGGAGCGCTATTAAAGAATTATGATCAACTCGCTGTCCTCTGGTGCCAGCTTTCTTGAGCCTTTAATCCCTCATGGAGCTAAGTTTAAGCTGTGAGGAGGCTGGACAAAGCTGTTTCTGTCACTGATTTTAAGTAAGTCCAAATGGTTGTGTTGTAACTCTAGGGCATCACCCTGTTTTACCTTGTTTGTGCTAGCTAATATAAGTGGAGATCTCAGCCTCTGTAAACATTGAAATATGTATCTAGGTTCCCTATTTATGGTGGAAATTTGGCTCATTATTATAATGAGGTCTTCTCACCCCTCCATGTTGCTCTAGGGCTGTGAGGAGAGTGACTGATCCCAACTCAGAGTCCCAGGCCTTGTACAGGCCCAGGGAACAACAGGGATATGGCCCAGGTCAGGCAAAGGAGAGGACATGGGGGAGAATCCCTGTTATCATTCTCATAAGCACTCTGTCACTAAAGTGGAAATGGTTGAGCCTACCTCTACCCTTCACCTGCCCATAGCACAGCTGGAAACCTTCTTCGAGAGCTCTTTAAAATTTTAGCATAATTGGGAAAAAGGGGACTAATCATAAAAGGTGTTCATGAATTCAGTAATTACACACCATAAAATTCACAGTTTAATATTTACTATTTAATAACCAAATAGCGGTAGTGAAATCTTACATTCCTTTTCTTTTTTAAAAAAGATATATTTATTTATTTACTTGAACAGCAGAGTGGCAGAGAAAGAGAGAGGAAGAGAACACTTCCATCTACAGATTCACTCCCCAAATGCCCTCAACAGCCAGGGCTAAGCCAGACTAATGCCAGGAGCCAGGAACTCCATCTGGGTCTCGCACCTGAGTGGTAGGAACACAAGCCCTTGGGCCGTCTTTTGCTACCTCCAAGGGCATTGTCAGGAAACTGAATTGGAAATATGGGGTAACCAGGACTCGAACCACGCATGCGGACACGGGCATGGGATGCAGCTGTCCCAAATGGCAGCTTAACCACCTGCTCCACAATGCCTGACTTAGCTTACATTTCTTTAGCAAACCTTTTTCTTTCTGTTAGAGTGAATCAACTAAGAAAATTCCAGGAGGAAGATTTCAAATATTTAGAAATGGAGAGTGTGAGAACAAATGGTCTAACCAATTATGTCTTAATTCCTTCGTGATTTCAAGAAGTGAGGGGACTATTTACTGCTACTCTCATTCTTGAAAGAAGAACACATTTCCCTACATGTAACTGGAGCTAAACTTTGTCATCTCCCTCCAACCCTAGAGAGAGGCACTGTGCGAGCCTCTGACTGCCACGGGGTATCAGACCTATCAGCGGGCAAGGCAAGGTTGGCCCTGAAATTTACTGATTTCCCTTCATGAATAAAACATTCTTTACCAGACTGTCAGTCTTTGTACAGAGGTTATGTGTGTTTCTAAATATCTCTTTTGCTTTCTTTGTTTTTTCCCCCACTGGCCCTCACACTTGCATGAAAGCATCTCCCCAGTGACTACTGAAGGTGTCTTTCAGGTACTGAGACACCTTGGATTACATTTCTGCATAAATATCAGCATTAGGCAAATAGAAACCAACCTAGCATTATACTGTTTTCATTCTCAACCTTAACAATGGGCCTGCAGGCATGGCTTGAATTTAATAGAGGATGCAAGATTGTCCGCTTGTCATTTCCAGAGCTTTGTGTTCTTTGGATAGAGACAGTGTATTGTTTCAGAATTGATTCAAGTCTGATGCAAATTATGGTTTTTTGTCTGTCCAATGTTAAGTCCAATAATTATTTGGATAGATATGGAAAGTTTCCTGCTTGAATAGGTTTACTTCAAATATCTAGCATTTACCTCCTGGTTTGTGTGTTTCAGTAGAACAGAGTAGGGGAGAGATAAGAAATGTGCAGATTAAAAACAACTGATTAAAAAAGGAAGATAAACACTCTTTGGAGATTTTCCCTACCATTGTGGAAAACATCATACATTTTTAAAGCAGAATTTTTAGTTTTTAAAACTTAGCCTTACCCTGTGCTTTGATGAGCATGCTGTGTTTACTCACTGGGAGGGAAGCCCAGGTAATCATGATCTGACCTCACCCAGGCCTGTATTTGTTGAAATGGCAATAGCCACACTAACTAGATGTCTTCTATGGGTTTGGCATTGGGCTGGGTGATTTCTCAGCCATTTCATCTCATTCAGTCCTGACACCAACCCCAGAGGAGAGTTTTATTGTTCCCATTTTTCAGATGATCCAGTGCTGAGGTTAAGGAATTTGCGCATGAAGAGTGGGTAGGCACTTACCAGACTGTGGTGGCCACTTACCAGACCGAGATAGGGAAAAGCTCCTGCAGATAATTGTGTGACCTTTTACTTCGTTCTTGGGTGTGTAGATTTCATCCTGGTGAGGGCTAAGAAACTGTGAAGGACTTGGCTCATTCTGCAAAACCTGGATGCTTTCATTTGTCCCATGAGCCACTGGGCCGAGGTTGGCCTGTACCGTTGTTTGGCCCGATTGTGCCAGACATCTCTAATTAGGATCACCCCTACTTTTCCCCCACGCCTTGCATCCCGAGAGTCCCACAGGCAAGATGAGGCTTCTCATCCCCTCTTCTGCATCCTTTCGCCCTTCAGCTGCCTGCTGAACAGTGCCTGGCCCTCCTCTGTGGGAAAGAAAATCAGTCTAGCAAAGCAATCTCAGGCTGCCCTTTATGTGAACGATTTAAGATGGAATCCAAAGCCAGATGTTTTCAACCCACAGATAAGGAGGCTCTTTTGTTCCTGACTCAGTATCAAAGGGCGTCTCCTAAAAGAAAGTGAATCTTCAAAAGAAAAGATTGTCTGACATTACTGAGTGCTGTGAGGCACCACCAGCTGTAATCTCTCCCTCTCTTCTCCCCACAGACTTTCAGAAGGCTTTGGTATCCTACATCGGATTAAAGGGTCTTTACTTCATGGGGTATTTTCTGTTTGGCCTGGGGACAGGATTTATTGGGCTCTTCCCGAACGTCTACTCCACCCTGGTCCTGTGTGCCTTGTTTGGCGTAATGTCCAGCACTCTATACACCGTGCCCTTTAACCTCATTGCCGAGTACCACCGTGAGGAGGAGGAGGAGGTGCGTCATCGTCATTGAACCCTTGCCCACCCTGGGTAACACTGGGAGTCACCTGCAGGCTGGGGTGGGGGATTTTGTAGGAAAGTTCAGAGTGGAGCTGGAAAATAATGGTTCTTGAAGGAGCAGAACAAAGATGCTCACCACTCATCAGCATGGTGTGAGGCAGGCATAACCAGCAGTCTAGCTGCTTCCTCCCTCTGGCACCCCGTGTTCCTGATGAGCTGTGTGGCAAGGAGCCTTTCTCTTGTTTGTCTGATTAGGAATAGGGGGCTCAGTAATGCCAAGAATCCAGCTCACAAACACACAGAGACAAAGAAAGGAGAATCTGGCTCTTCTCCATCCTCCCCACACGTACCCCCAGTGCACCTGCAACATTTTTGGATGGTCACCATGAGGGTCTCTCCATTTCCACCCAGAAAAGAGGTGCAGAGGTGCTTCAGGGAGCTTTGGGTCATAGACAACATTGTTTTGGGGAGTCCAGGCTTTAGTAAGTGTGCAGGGAATGAAGATGCAGCCATCAGGGGTCATCCCTACCAGGCTATCCTGAGTGGGACTGACCCATCTACACTTAGAAACTCAGATTAGAGAGCAGGAGGCCATCCAATCCTTAAAAGAACATGGAATTGGGTATTTCTCCTCTAAAATTAACACTTTTTATCAAACATGCAACTTTTTCTGCTCCTTTGCTGGGGCAGCAAAAAAACAAAACAAAACAAAAAAACTAGATAACTTAGACTTGAATCCATCTCAGCTTGAAACTGCAAAAACACTGAACTCATGTCCATGTGACAGTAATTCCAGCCTGCTTTTCCATCATTTGATCTGGTAAACACAGCAGGGCAGAGCTATAATGGGAGTTAAATCCTTTCAATCGGGAGTTGTGGATGTCCTCACACCCAGGCAAACATTGTAGGCGATGTTTCAGCGCCTGACGAGGATTTTGCTGTTAAAGAGAGAGTCATTGTAAAGAACTTTCCCTCCCAGGAGACAGTCACATGGCAGGAAGGCAAAAATACATGAATTTTGGACTCCAAGAAACCAGGATTCAAATTTTTCCTCCCTCACTCCAAAGCTGTGTGGTACTGGAGAGGTTATTAATTAATTACTTAGAAAGAGTTCATTTTAATTTTTCAAAGTATTAAAAATAATTTTATTAGAAAGGTAGAGAGAGGGAGACACACACACACACACACACACACACACATATCTCCTGTCCACTGGTTCACTCCCCAAATACCCATAGCAGCTGGAACTGGGCAAGACCAAAGCCAAAATCCCAGAGCCTAGAATTCAATCTGGACCCCCTGTGTGGGTCGCAGAGACACAAGTATTTAGGCCACGACCTGATTCCTCTCAGGACCTGCATTTGCAGGAAGGTGAATTAGAAACAGAGCCAGAACCTGCACCAGGGACTATGATATGGGATGCAAGTGTCCCAAGAAATGTTTAGCCACTGCATCAAATACCTGCCCCAAGAATTCATTTTTAAATGCAATAATATAACCGTGGTTCAACGATCACAATGGTACATGAAAGTGCACACTGTGAAGGAACTGCTTCTAGCACTTCCCTGCTTGTTCCCAGTTCTGCTATGTTACACTCTTATTTCCTGTTTAGCTTTCAAGTCTTTAAGTGAAAATAAAGCAAATATGAATCAATTCTTCAGTTTTCTTTATCTCACTTAAAGGATAACGTACATTTTCAGCACAACACTCTTTTACTGAGTAGTATAAGAAATCATTCTTCAAATCATTCAAATCCACTGTATAGGGTTGTTGAAAATAAACAAGATAGTATATGTAATGTCCTTAGCATAGTGCCTCCCTTGAGACTCAAAAATGGTAGCTATTATTAATTATCATTATTATCACAGGGAAAATGATAATATGTGCATCTATGCAGGTGACGAGGATGAATAAAGTAATATATCTGAAAGAAACTTGCACAAGCTTAGCACATAAGAGATACCCAGTACACTGTAAAGTTATCCACCAATTCAGACCAAGTATCAAATGTCAACCAAATACTATTTGCCAGATAGCAACCGTAATTTGAAAAGTGGAAATGCTTTTATCAAGGTTTTTTTTTTATCAGTGATTTGACATCCTTCTGAAAATGTTTAAATTTTTAAAACTAAGTAACCAAAGAATTGGTATTTATTGAGCTTCTGCTACATTGTATATACTGTCTACTTAGGAAGAGGCAATTTTGCATATTTTAATCATTTAGCCTTCATTTTATGTTAATGAAGGCATCTGAGGCTTTGTTGCGGGTAAGGAGGACTGCACCGAGCAGGAAGGAGAAGGGCTTCGAAGGCCCTAAGTCAGGGTTGCTGACCAGTGCCCGCTGGGCAAATGCAGCCTGTCACCTGTTTCTGTGCATTCCACGAGATAGGGATTTCCTTTACATTTTTAAGTGACTGAAAAACTATATCAAAAGAAGGATAATATTTAGTGCCAAGTGAAAATGACAAATGATCAAATGCTAGTGTCCATAAAATGGTTGGAACTCAATTTGTTGACCTGTAAGATCATTTTGCGCCACGGCAGCGGTGTTGAGTAGTCATAGATCCAGAACGATCTTCGGAGAAAGTTTGCCCACCTGTGCCCTCCGCGACAGTTCCTCATGATCAAGTGCTGTTCCTGTGCTTCTCTTGCAGAGGCACCAGCTGGCCTCAGGAGGGGACCTGGACAGCAGCGGGCGAGGGAAGGGCGTGGACTGTGCTGCCCTCACCTGCATGGTGCAGCTGGCTCAGATCCTGGTCGGAGGTGGCCTGGGCTTCCTGGTCAACACAGCCGGGAGTGTCGTCGTCGTGGTGATCACAGCCTCTGCAGTGGCACTGATCGGCTGCTGCTTCGTGGCTCTCTTTGTTAGATACGTGAATTAGGTCAATAAAGAGACATCGATCCTAACCTTTGACAGGTGACACGCATGGCAGAAAACCAGTCTTTTCGGAAATTTTGCATCCTGGGGGTCTGCCCTTTGGATTCCCGTGCTGTGATTTCAGTTGTGGTCAGCAGCCTCCTACGCTAGCCAGTCCTCTGCACAGCAGTCCTCCTATTTGGGCATCAACACGCGGGCTATGTCTCCGTGCACTGGGGACAATGAGTGTGTGTGGGTGGTAGCAGCAACGAGCACCCTCCCTGCTGCCTCTCAGCATGTAAGTTGGAGAGACAGGGTGAAACTCTAGGCCTTGATGCAACTTGAGAAGCAGGCTGATTGCATATGATGTCATTTGCACATGACACTTGGATATGTTTTATGGCATATTTTTTTTCTGTTTTAACCAGGAGCCGTTTGTACTGGGGAGTCATATTTCATCAAATATGCCAAATAGTATGCTGATGATGTGGTATTACTTTATTCATATTTAATTTGCTCATAATTAATTCCTATTAATTTATGATGCCTCTGGCAAATCTGCTCAAACGTCTCACGCTGGAGGATTTGCTCCCTTCAAGCAGCTTATTTCATTGACACAGGAAAAAAAAAAGTCCTTTCTACTCCACGCTCTTTTTTCCCTCCTCTGGAGTTGATATTAAGTCTTTCAAAAAACAGCCTCCGGTTTCTGCTGTGATCTTCTGTTCTACAGGCTAAGTATTTTTTCTCCAACCATTCCTCTTCAGCTGCTCCTAATGGGGTGAGGTTTTCAGCAGTCTCCAGAGACAAGCAAGGCTTAATAGAATGATCACGAATTCTGGCATCAGGCTGGTTTAGAATCCTGGCTTTGCTATCCAGCAGCAAACGGACTTCCCTCAGCCCCATCTGCCCATCTGCACATTTAGAATGGTCGTTCCTACCTCAGCCGTGAGTAATGACACAAATCTCCGAGAGTGCATCCCACTGCACTAAGTATTTCACCTGTGTTCATCAGCAGTCCTGGGAGCCGGTGCTGTCACTCTCTGGTCTCCATGATGAGGATGAGGAAACTGAGGCAGAGAGTTCTAGAACTCACCTGAAATCAGCCGGGTCACTAGTGGCAGAGCTGCACTTTGCACCCAGGTACTTTGGTTCTGTTGCTTCCTGTGCCCACAGCACCTAGGCTGGGCTGGCCCTGGTCGGTGCTCAACAAATGACAGCAAGCGCACCAGACTACTGCTAGTGGTTCATCCTCCTGTTCCCCCACCCCAGGTCTTCTCTGGTCTTAAATGTTTGCCTGTACCACACCCAGTGACTGGTGCAGAATGGAGATTTGTCCTTCTGTATTCAGGAGTTAAATAATGCTGTACTTCTTTCTCTGACCTCATCTCAGAGTCTGGGCGTGTACTCATGGATTGCCTCCATTGGATTTCTACCCATCCCAGGTCTTTGTTACCAGGAAGGAAAAATGAAATGAACTGTCTTTGGGATGTTGTAGTCGTTTGTCCCATACATAGTAGAATATATGGGCTCAGAGCATGGCCAGGCCCCTGCAGTATCAGCTCATAGGGGCAGTGATCCTAGGAAGAGGAAGCATGTCCTGCTTGTCCTCTGGAAAGCTGGGTCCTCTTACACACAACTGTTGGGTGGATGAGGGGCTCAGGAGCACTCCCAGCATTTGTGGAGTCCAGCCTGCGAGTATGGATGCAGACCCAGGTCCACAGCCCGTTCGTCTTTCCTTCTCCTTGCATTCTTGTTTCTGTCCAGCACCTTGTGAGTCCTTGTGTGCACTTTGCCTTCAGCACATCCATGGTCTCCCACAACTCTTCACCCTCTGCCACTCCTGCAGACAGCCTTCCTCACCCCCCACCCCATACTAAGGTCTCATAGCCTCAGTGTGCTTTGCCCTTTGGAGGGTGGATTCCAGAAAGGATCTGTGAGGGATTTGTCAATGCACTCAGGGCTGTTTGGATGAGTTATTCTGAGGTCTGAGGTACTGGCACATGATCTAGAAGGTGGGGGGCACAGGCTTCAGGCAGCCCTGTGGGTTCCCTGTGCAGAAAGGAGCACAGCTGGAGGGAGAGGGGTAGAGCTGAGTCCTCTAATGATAAAACCCAGAGCAGGGGCCCAAGGCCAAGGGCAGCTTTGCAGATTACTATCCCAAAAACACAGCCTGCAAGCAGACCCATTGTCATTCAGTGTTTCAGCTTCCTCCTTCCAGTGGTCTCCAAAGGCAGCTAGATTCCTGTCATCTCAATTTGTTCTCTTCCTCCTCCTACTGCCTGGGCTTGTACATTGCTGCTGCAATTCTCTCAACTGCTTTCTCCTTGATTAAAAAGCCTGCTCTCTGCTGCTACCTGGTTATCACACTGGGAACTGCAGCAGGGTTAGTGTTACAGGCTGGGACATCTGGAACATCCTTGTGGATCAGGCCACATGTGTGTATGTGCAGAAGGGGCAGAGGGCTTATGATGAAGGGCTGGGGGCTCCTTCCTGTTCACTGCTTACCTGCATTACCAGCAGGGCACACAGCTTCCTTGCCTGACACCAGGCTTTCCAGGCTCTTGCAGTTTATCCCATTCTTTCCAGATCTCTGGTGCTGCCCACACCAGGCTGGGCTGTCTTCTCAGACCTGAGTGCACTGTTGTTTCACTTATCAACCCTCCAGCATTGTTCTCTCCAACCAGCACTTCTCGTGCTCCGCCACCCTACTCCTATTAGTACCTCACTTGCAGATAAAACTTTCTTTATAGGATGCATGTGCACAACTACCCTATCTTTGGCATTCTTCTTTCCACCCTCTTCTCCACATCTTTCAGCCTCATCATGCATCCTGAGAAAATGAGGCCATGACTGACTTAGAGGAATAATCAGGAAAAACCCCTGCTTCCATGGGGTTTTGCATGGGGTATTGAGGGTCACATACTCAGAGCACCCCATGTCAGTACTCTGAGCATTATAAAAGAAGTGGAACCAAACCACCCTTCTTGCTTCACCTACCTCACTGCCTTTGTAAGGTTTAGAAATGAAACATCTTGGGGCCGGTGGCTGTGGTGTAGCAGGTAAAGCCACTGCCTGCCCTGCCGGCATCCCATGTGGGCTCCAGTTCAAGTACTGGCTGCTCCACTTTTGACTCAGTTCTCTGCTATGTCCTGGGAAAGCAGTAGAAGATGGCCCAAGTCCTTGAGCCCCTGTACGCACATGGGAAACCTGGAAGAAGCTCCTTCTCCTGGCTTCGGATCAGCTCAGCTCCAGGGGTTGTGCTCATCTGGGGAGTGAACTAGTGGATGGAAGACCGTTCTCTCTGCCTCTCCTCTCTGTGTAACTCTGACTTTGAAATAAATAAATAAATCTTAAAGCAATGAAACATCCTGCAGGGTTCAAGCTGATTTACTGACTCTTTCTCTAAAGACTATTCTGGTGTTGGAAGATTTAGATATGACTGGATGGGGGAGCTGGGAAATTGATCTATCCTATGTGTTCCCTCAAGAAGGTAACTCTGATCAATGACAGGGCATCATCCTTGTTACAAATGAAGCTTCTTTTAGATGGGACATCAGATAGGCTACTGGCTGAGGAAGGGAGCTATAGCAGTTATGATCCCCTCCCCCCACACACACTCAAACATGATGTGCAAATACTTTACTCATTGAACTCAGTTCCACTGAAGTTTGACCAAGTGGGTAGAATCCATTTAAAAAAGCCTTTAAGCACAATCTGTTCTCTCTGGCAAAAAAAAGTTCTGTTTCCAGACAGATAAAACAAATGCAAGGACACATATAACTTCAATGGAAATCATGGGAAGGAGTAGGGGAAGCTGTGCTTTGCTTCCTGCCTCCTTAATCAAGCATACATTTCAACCCCCAGGCCTTTGATCACACTATGCCCTCAGCTTCAAATATCTTCATGTCCCCCTCACCACCCTGCATTGGGCCCACATTGTGCTCTGTATGTCAAATACCCCTTTGACCAGTAAGTCTTGGAATCCCTCCTGGGGGATCATCTTCCTTTCCCCTGTCTTCCCTCTGAGCTGTCTTTTAGTCTTGCTGTGGTGTTCCCTGTCTGATCTTGCTTGTCCATGGCTGGCTGCCCTTCTAAACATGAAGTCAGGAATGTATCTGGACCATGGACCTAACCTCAGCACCCAACACAAGGCTTGGCAAGAGGTGCACATGAAAACTATTGGCTGATGTCAGTTGAGTTGACCATTTCCTTTCCAACCTCTTTGTCCTTGTGGAGGACAGAAATCATGGTCATGGATCCCCCTGTTACGGTCTCAGAAGCCTTCAGCTTTGGATTTGGACAGGCAATGCTTTCTATGGAGCTGTTTCGCATGAAGACCTCACTTCATACAAAACAAGCCTCTTCTGTCTTTCCAGTGCCCATATAGTATAACGCACCAACACACTTTTCTGAGTTCTAAGCTACTCACACGTGAACTTATTGTCCCAGTTGAAGTGATAAGTTGTTTTAACAGGAGTTTCTTAGTAAAAGTCTGGTATGAGTGTTACGCAGGGATATGCTACTGTTGGTTCTTTCTAGTGTTCACTCATTTATTTTGTATTATGGGGGACACTTCCCTTTTTTATCCCAATTGCTAGTTAGAATCAACAAATTTTTTCTCCAAGGGAAGACTAATTTGACTACTTCAAACAGAAGCATGAGTCTGGTTTCTAGAAGAACTAACTTCTCAAGACTGCTCAGGACTGAAATCGGGCAGTTTTGTTTTTGTGGCAAGGGATGAGTGGTTAGTAATTTCACTGTGCTCTGTGACAAAGCAGGACAAGCAAGGGAGGCTGGAGTTTTACATCTCACATTATGAGCTTACATATGAAACACTGCAGAAAATTTTTCAACACAATCACTCAGCAATTCTACAGCTCAGAGACATGCATTTTCTAGTAACGATTTATTGTATTAAAATAACCACAGTACTGCCTACATTGCTGGTTTCTTGACCCCAAAACAAATCATCAGGAAGAACAGTAGTGCTGCTATCAAAGCAAGCGGATGCATGGGGACGCTGAGGTGTGATCCCAGTTCTCAGAGCAGCCTCATGAAAGGACTTTGTGAGGGTCTTGAATATTCAACGGCTGTGACCAGGATAGAGCTGTCATGAGAAATTTGTCATTCTTCAGAGACAGCCACAGAGAGCGGAAGTTAGGGGGGAATTCATCACACATGCTCCATGTGCAAAGCACAAATGCAATGGGTTAAGGTAATGTCCTATGGGAATTCTATTTCTGCTTTCTCTTGTTAACAGGATGAGCAGTAAATAACCCACACCTGATATTCTAGGGCGTACCCTCAAACCAGCACCTCCCCTCCCCGCCTCCCTTTAGGGCAGGTTTTACTTCTCTTCCCTGCTCTTTCTCACCCTGCCCCTCCTCTTGGAAGATCAGACTTCAGCTCCGAGGATTTGCTTTGCAAGAGTCCCCCGCACATTGGAACAGCATTTCTTGCTCAGCCTCCTAAGAACGGCCCTGAGCCACGCCTCTTACCTGGGCCACAGCCTCAAAGGGGAATCCGGATTTTCACGGAGGGAGGGGGAAGGGCCTCAGGAGGGCCCCACCCTCCAGTAGAGCTCGGGTAGGCGTTCCAGCCAGGCTCACCTGCGGCTCGCAGAACGGAACTCAGTCTCCCCGCACCCGGAGAGCCCTCAGAAGTGAAGCGCAGGGGCTTCCAGCCCGCGCCTGGAGCTCCACTTCCTGTTGTTACCAAGTGAACAGGTGAGCCCACGTTTTCCTTCTTGGGACAGTACCGCGACGTGGTTTCTCTCCTCAGTCCCTGTAGTCAGCTCCCTCTCGCGCCGCCATACTACTCTTAAGTGAATCGCTCCCCCTTGCTGGCGACAGGTGTTGTGCCCCTGGTGACTTCTGAGTTCAGAGGCTGTAGGACGCAGAAAGTGCCCAGCCTCCCATAGCAGGGTGATCAATGCTACAATGACTCCTAGGGAGGTGCTTCTCCTCCCACACTCCCCCTGAGAACGGACCAACACGGTCGCTCTAACTAGGGGAAAAGTTTCTTGCCTCTAAACTCCAGGCTCTCTAGACACAGCGAGTTATACCTTCGCACAGCCACAGCCTCCTGGGCCAAAGCGTAGAGGGAGGGATCTGAGAGCGGCACATCTCGCTGGAGGCGGCCGGCAGCCCTTATCAAAGACTTTGAAAGTCGCTGGAAAAAATGCGCTCCATTGCGCACCTGGTGGCTGAGCCTCACTCTCTCAAACCCTTGCTTCTCTGCATTCCTGACGCCGCTTCTTTTGTGGGCGCCGCCACACTGGAGCACCATCCCCTTCCCACCTACTTCAAGGCCATTTTGCCCAACTGACCTCACGCCCTGGGCCTCCGCCGGCGTTAGTAGGCGGAGCTGCTGGGCAGCAGGTCGTAGTGGCCCCCACTGTAGACCACAACGCCAGGCGGGTAGTAGAGGAGGTCGGGCTCGGCGGCTGCGTGGACTGGCGCCAGGGCCTGCAGCCCGTGGTCCTCGGGTTCTGGCTTAGTGGTGGCGGTGAAGGGGCGCATGCTGGTGAGCGAAGGCGACGCGATGCGCCACAGCAGGCTCTTGAGCGCCTTGCGGAACTCACGGCGCACCAGACAGTAGAGGATGGGGTTGAGGCAGCTGTTGGAGTGTGCCAGGCACACGCTCACTGGGAACGCGTACACCTGGCACAGGAAGTACTCCTGGCTGAAGGGCACCGCATTGAACTTGATGAGGATGCTCCAGGTGGTGAGCGCCTGGTTGGGCAGCCAGCAGAGGAAGAAGGAGAGGACGACGATGGTCACTGACTTGGTGACCTTGGCCCGTCTCCGGGCGCTGGCTCCCGTCAGGCCTCCCCTGGCCGCTGTCCCTCCTTCGGTCCCCACCACACGGCGGTCGGAGATGAAGCGCACCAGCAGCAGGTAGCACAGGCTGATGACGCCCAGAGGCAGCAGGAAGCCCAGAAGCACCTTCTGCGAGTGGTACAGGCCCAACCAGAACTGCCGGTCGCCGCCCAGCAACTTGTCTGGGAAGCGTACCAGGCACAGCTCATCGCCCATCACCTTGATCGTGGTGGAGAAGATGGCATTGGGCAGCGAGGCCAGCACGGCTGAAGCCCAGATGAACACGCACAGGGCTTTGGCCGAGAAGCAGCAGCTGTCTCTCAGGCTTTGGGAGCAGTCGCACCGGCTGTGCCCTTGCGTCCGGTGGCTCTTTAGAGCGGAGGCCACTGAGTAGTAGCGCGCCACGCTCATGGCGGTGAGGAAGAAGACGCTGGCGTACATGTTCATGGACGTCACAACAGACACGATCTTACACATGGCCTTGCCAAAGGGCCATCTGAAGTCGAGCGCATTCTCCACGGCCCAGAAGGGCAAGGTGAGCACGAACTGGAAGTCTGTTAGCGCTAGGTTGGTGACGAAGAGGTTGATGGGGGACTTGCGCCAGCCCTGCCTGCTCTTCATCAGGTACAGCACCAGCAGGTTGCCCGCCAGCCCCAGCGCGCAAACCACCCAGTACACCGCGCTGATAAGGATCCGCACCCGCGCTTCCGTGTCCGCGCTCTCCGCCGCGACACTGCCGGGGGGCGCGCCGTCTGGCAGCTCGAGCCCCAGCTCCCACCACAAGTCCTGTAGCTGCAGCGACCCGTTGACACTTGAGTTGGCAGCTTCCAGGAGGTCCGGTACCAGACCCAAGAGTCCTGCGAGCTCGTCCCCGCTGGCCGCCGCCTTCTTTATGGTGTTCATCGTGGCTTCTGCGGCCATCTGCATGCGCAGGTGCCTCTAGGGCATGTTCCGTGGGGCGAAACCGTAGGGAGCGCGATTGGCAGCAGGTTTAGTCTCCTGGCAAGCGTGCGGGCAGTGCGCGGGAGCGTTCGAAGTAGCCGCTCAAGACAGCGCCTGGGAAGCGGGTGCAGAGCAGAGTTGAATTCAGCGGCTGCTCCGGAGAGGGGCGAGAGACCAGAGAAATGCAGCTCCCCAGGCGAGCCAGCCGTCGGCGTCCCAGGCTGCCCGGGCCGAGGGCGTAGTCACCGGGTCCCCACTGCACGCCGCTGCCGGCCTCCCTCGGTTCCCCGCTGCCACTTTGGGCGCTGGCGCATAACCCACCCAGCCGCCCGGGGAGAGCAATTCGGGGGCCCGCGCCTGCCGTTCCAATACCTTTGTCGGTTTTTCTCTACTGCTGCTGCTGAGGGAAAATGAGAGGTCGGGATGTTCTGGCTCCCCGGCTCTGACTGCCTGGAGGTCCGCGGGTGTCTGGGTCTCTCCGCTATTGCCAACTCTGAGAGAGTTGCGGGCGGCGCTCGCCGGAGTTGCATCGGTGCTCGCAGACCCGCGGCGGCGGGCCCCGAGGAGCATGCGTGGCTCCCGCGCGGAGCCAGGGGCGCTTTCCGAGGTGCTGAACAGAGGGCGCCCGCAACACCTCTCTGCTTTCCGAAGATGCAGAAAGGAATGATCATAACCCTTTATTGTCCTGTATTGCTGGAGAAAGCCTATTGTAATCTGAGTTCCCTTTTCCTTCCTTATTCCCAAACATTGCGGCTCAAGCTGTTTGTTTTTTCCCTGCACTTCTTATTTCCATGTTATTATTGAAATGATCCTACCCGCTTCCGTTTTTTACAACAGTGATAGTGGCCTCCCGCATACTAAGTCAGAAGATGAGTCCTAACGGAATTCACAAAGGCAAGCTCCTCTATCTTCTACATCTTCCACATCTTCCTCTCTGAGATAGGGTTTTCAAAGGATCTTCACATAGCACAACTCTGGTTAGTGTTGCCCCTACTTTGCTGTGTTCTGAGAAGTGAAACTAAACATAGCAGAGAACAGGTGAGCCTGCTCCACCTGTACAGTCCTCATCCAGAACTCCCCAACAAATTGTTAGATTCACCCGCACTGTCTTCATCTAGACGTAGATGGAACAGAGGAGACCTTGGGGGGTGGCTTGTGATGCAGTCTTCTAATTATCACTATTATTATTACCACCTATCTCTGTCAGGTGTTTTTCAGAGCACTGGGAGTAAATTCTAGGGAATCTCCTAAATGCCTTTTGGCAAAGGAAACAGTGGAAACTGACTGGCTTCTGAATTTTGTGTTGTTTAAATTCCAGGTCAATTTCTCTGGTTAATTATGCTTTTGAAGAATGGATTTAAGAAATTTAAAATGTTTTCCACATTGAGACTAAACAGAAACAGAAGTATTATAAGCATGCAGTGATTGTCCTCACTCCTGGGGTAATGTGGAACTTAAGGCTTTGCTTGTGGAGATAAAATGGATGTGACTTCTAAGAAAAGAATATATAAAAAACACTTAGTAGTGAAGAAACATGGTGTGTCCCCCCCCCACCCCATAAAAAAAAAAGGGAAACAGAAAAAACCCTTGATTCCCAAGACAGAACACAGGTGGTTAGGAAGAGAACTTCTCTGTGGATGCTAGATTGCTCCCATCTTTTCACTAGAGGGCGCCAGGGCTTTAGAAAAAACAAAACCCAAGCCAAGCCCTCTCCTTTCCTCCTTGTATGCTCTGATTCTTCCTCAAAACACTTTATTCCCTGTTAGTAACCCGACCTTCACACTCACTGTTCATTTTACTTTTTGCTAGTTCTTTCTCTGAAACACTTTTATCTGTCTTTCATAATATTGCAACAAGAAAGCCTATCCCAATGGTTAGACTAGAGTTTGATGCTTGACTCCAAGTGGTGATTCCAGCTTGCTGCAAATATAGACCCTGGAAGGCAGCAATGATGTCTCCAGTAGTTGAGTCCCTGCCACCCGTATGAGAAACCTGGGTTGCATTGCTGACTGGCCTGTTGTAGCTATTTCGGGAGTGAGCTAGTGGATGGAAACTGTTTCTTTTTCTCTCTCTTTCAAATAAAATAAAATAAAAACAAGGAAGCCTGGGAAAACTTTGAAATCCCTCTGTTGTAAGTTATTCATATGTTCACAATAATGGCCCCAATCAACCAAGTATACAGCTTTTTGTCTTAGTGCTTCTGGCCCTACCTAGGACCATATGAAAATACTTCAAATTGTGGAAAAATAGAACTGCAAGGTAAGTTTAATTTGGTGCAAAAATTTGCAAATCTATGTATAGGTTTTTCATAATATACATTTCCATGAACTTTTAATGAATCTCTGATCATGAATTTAAATGTTTTTGCACCAAAATAAACTTATTCTTAGAGTTTCTACAAATTTGTTGAAGTACCCTTATACCTACTTTTTCTGCCTCAAATCATATGAAGTTTTCACATTTTATTCAGAGTATTGCAAAGGGCTTGATCTGATGCATCTCACACTCATTGGCCGTTTACTCTTTGCTGGGCACTGAGTGAGACTGAAGGATTTACTATGACAAAAACCCTCTGTTTTGATCCTCTCTGAAACTTTTCCTTGAAATTAGTGTTCAATATAGCACTGTCTGTGACTGTATTTTTTGTTTAGTCTAGTGTATGACTAAGTTTTCTAGAATGTAACGATCTTTGGCAGATGCATGGACAATAATTTTAGTTCGGTTTTCCCTCTAATTTTGTTAAGATTTGGGTACATAATAAGCCGTTATACAGTACTTTGATGGGTTGTTCCAGTTTCAATTTTTTGTTGTTATCTCAAGGGTTTTCTATTTATGTTTGTATTTGAATGAACCATGAAACAGGAAGGATGCAGACCTTGTTTTACCCCATGCATTGTCTTTTTCTCTATCCCCATCTTCCCCTCAAATTAAGGTTGGGTTGTCATGGATGCCCAGAGAAACATCCTGTTTCCTACAAGAAGTCCTTTCTCCTTCTTAGTGACAGTATGTGAGATCTTGAAACAATTTTTCTGCACAGTTTTTGTATGCTTGAAGCCATGAGAATTTTGTGAAGCCATGAGTGTGGACAATGTAAAAAGTATATCTTAGTATATAACCACTGGAAACCCATAATCAGAGAATGTAAGAGAGCACTGGCTTTAATCTTGGTATTTTGCAGAGGAAGCCTGAAGATGTGAAAGAATTTTCCCAGAATACTATGGCTAGGAAGTAGCCACTCTAGGTCTAAAATATAAATGACTTCTCTTGGTCCATGTTTCATTTCTCAACTGGATCTGACTCATCAGAATTTTTCAACAAAGTAGTGTGTGGTAGCCTGAATCATGCAGTACATCTGCATCCTGACTCCTGGGCCTTTGAATGTTACTTTATATGGACAAAAGGACTTCGATGAAATCAAAGGTCTTTACATCAGAGAGATGGCTATGGATTACACAGATGGTCCCAATATATTCACAAGAGTCCTTAGATAAGAAAGAGGAGTCAGAGTCAGAGGAGAAGGCAATGTGATGACAGAAGCAGTGATTAGAGTTATGATTTTTGAAGACAGAGGGAGGGACCACCAGCTAAGAACACATGTAGCCACTAGAAGCTAAGGAAAGCAATAATATGGATTCTTTCCCAAAGCCTCATGAAGGAAACAGCTCTGCCACTACCTTGACTTTACGCCAGGGGAACTAATTTCAGACTTCTGATCTCTAAAGCTGGGGGAGAATAGGTTTTTCTTATCTTATGCCACGGTATTTGTGGTCATTTGTTATAGCAGCAATAGAAAACCAGGCAGGTGGTACATAAGCCTGGCTTGACCATTTCCTGCTGTTCTGAGTTAAACACATTAGCTCATCTTAACATATTGTTCACTCATCAAAGAGATATTCACTGAGTACAAACTTATGCAAGGTACTAGGCCATGTAAGGGAGATTTAGTGAAAACTATCATCTACCAGAACTCACATTCTAATAGTTGATATGAATATGTAGAAAATTAGAATTGTAATGAATTGTATGATTAAAATTATCACAAGAAAGAAAACAAAGTGAAATTAAAATATATGCGAGAAGTAACTTTTTGCGACTGGCCTTGTGGTATAGGAGGTAAAGCCACTCCTGAGGCACTAGTGTCCCCTATGGGTGCCAGTTCTTATCCCTGCTGCTCCACTTCCAATCCAGTTCCCTGCTAATAGCCCGGGAAAAGAAGTAGAAGATGGCCCAGGTACTTGGGCCTCTGCCATCCATGTGGGAGATTTGAATGAAGCTCCTGGCTCCTGGCTTTGGCCTGACCCATCACTGGTGTTGTAGCATCCAGGGAGTGAACCAGAAGATGGAAAATAGATCTCTCTCTCTCTCTCTGTCTCCCTCTCTTTCACTCTCTCTCCCTCTCTCTCTGTAATTCTGACTTTCAAAATAAACAAATCCTTAAAATAAAGTAACCCTTAACTATTCATGAACATCTTGATTTAATTATAATACATCTTTTCAAATGGAAAGTTTTAAAAATCAACATGAACTTTCCAGTTGCTATAAGAGCATTTAATGAGATTGAATTTTCTTTTTTCAAAAGGTATTAATAAATGATATATCTTATTTTTTCCATTTTTAGCTTTTATAGAACTCTGTCAGCTTGTCTCTGAAGGCATGCATCATTACATAAGGAGCACCAGGGCCCCTTCTGTGTGTTTCTCATCTCATTAAAACAGTGTCATCCTCGTGGAGGAAGGGCATGTGTCATTATCATCGTTTTCTCTTAGCATTGAGCCTAGATATTTCACATGTGAAATGAGCCTAGATATTCACACGTGTGAATACAGGACAGAATAGTTGATTGGATTCTGCATTTGGGTGAGATCATACTGTAAAGGCAATCCAAAAAGGGATGCAAATTTTAAAAGGTAATTTAGAAGTCTCCTCTAATTATGCACTCATTGAAAATATGTAAATCTAACTCTGTTTTATAATTCTTTATTTTCTCTTAAGATTCATCTGTGTCTAGTTTAAAGCCACCTGTACTTCAGTCAATGTGAAGCCTTTAAAAACATTGATTCCCAGTGCCAATATTAGACCAATCCAATGAGAAACATTAGTGGAAGAGTAAAATATGAAAAACTATAGCTTCCTGATGGCTGAACCTGCTCTATTTGCTACCCAGAAGAACATTCAAAGTATTTTAAACAACTATTTTGCAATATGCCTTGATAACTGTGGTAGATTTGCTTGTATTGTTTCTGTATTTTTTTCATTGTAGGCATTGTTTTTCACTTCACACGATGAAAGGTGAGTGTTTAGCCTCTTTTCTTCACTGTCTCTTTCCACTTATACTGACATTCCAACACCTCTCCACTTAGTTATGTTTTACTTTGGAAAGATAAATATCTGCCCTTTACCCTCTAATGGCCATGGAAACTTGGTTAATGACAAGCTATGCAGTATGCAATGATTGATATTCTTTTCTTGTATGGCTTTTTGCCCCATTAGAATTAATTATTCTTATTTGTTCAGTGTTAATTTTCACTCAAATATCTCCAAATTCTCCTTGAATTGTGAAAAATCTTTACTCAAAATTAAAATAAAAATTGGGTTCTTCTTCATCTGAGAATGTCAGCTTCTCCTTGTCTGAAGAAGCTGCAATGTTCTGGAGCCTTGCAGGGCTGTTGCTCCTCCTGCTTGTTATAGAGGGGCTCTAAAACTAGACTGAGTCCTGGCAGGGCCCAGAAAGTGAGACAGGAAATAAGGCGAGGAAGAGTGATGCACATCAAAAGAATTCCAGCGTTTAGGCAATTTTACTGAAGAAAACTGGAAATCTTTATAGGAATGAAATCCTAGGAGTGGAGGGCATATAGTGCTGGAGGGTCACATTGGTTGACATGAGTGCACGAAACAGATTCCAGATTCAGTGTGTTACTCAATCTGCAGGAAGCAGCTCTAGCAGTATGCTCATGGGTTGACTGAAACAGAGTCAGAGTATCCTAGACAAAATGATATTGAAAAGCCGAAAATTTCATGATATACTTTAGGGAGCAGAATGTAGGAGCTTAGGAAGAAAGAATGATAGCAAAGATTCCCTACGTGAGATCTGCTCAGTCATCCCTAACTTGCTTCCCAAGAGGGTCATCAAGCCCCCCACATCCCTACTTATAGATGAGAAAACGTCCTTAGGGGACTTTGAAAATCTTTTTCTTTGAAAATCTTTCTGTGGTAGCTGTGATCAATAAGCCAGGAATGGAAGAAGGAGCTGCTGCTATTGAGCTAAACTCACTGAATTCAGTAGTGATGTCCTCCCAAGGCATCAGGGACTCCATGGAGGCACTTAATTCCCAGGGGTGAGGGGGGACAGATTATGGCCATTAGCAGCAGTGTGAAAGAGTAATCAGAACAATTTGACCTAAACCTATACTCATTGTTAGCTAACTGACCATTGCCTCTAGGGCTGAAATAGAGGGCAACCTAGAAAAGTCCTACTTGATATGCATAAGCAAAAAAAAAAAAAAAAAAAGACGGTCCTATGAATAGAAGTCTTACTTGAATCAGCCCCTCCAACAATGAACAGAGTTGAGCTGATTTATAGACTCAGAATCTCCTAGGTAAAGGAGAGGCAGGTCTCCTTGAGGAAGAACTGTGAAATGTGTACTATAATCACTCTTACCTCTCACCAAAGAAACTGCCTTCATTTACCAGGTTGATCAGACACTAAAGAAGGGAAATAATAGAACTTTGTCTATGAGCTGACACCAATTCCTGGTGATACAACTTTCCATCGCTATTCACCAACTAGAGTAGAAGCTTATACAGATTAGGTGATCAATGTTGTTTTCATCAGTTCTATCATACAGAGAGCTCAATGGGTCCCTGACACCACACTGTGATTATTCATACATGTTCAGAAGGTCTATTCAATGACTAGCGTATTTACACAGGTTCAGAAGGTATATTCAACAACTGGGGCATAGTATCTATTTCGATTCCCTAGTCTATGGAAAGTGAGGGCTATGATATTAGGAAAGACCAAATAGAAGCTAACAGAACTGCTTCTACGTAACAACCCAAAAGCTATGCCACATAGCTGGAGGAATCTTGCAAAAATTAGTCACATTCAAGGAGTGAAAAGATGCAAGATTGGGGCCAGTGCTGTGGTTCAGTGGTTTAAGCTGTTGCTTGCAATGCTGGCATCCCATGCTGGATTGCCATGTTGAGTTCCAACTGCCCTGCTTCTGATCTTGCTCCCTGTTAATGGATGTGGGAAGGCAGTACAAAATGGCCCAAGTGCTTGGGACCCTGCCACTCACTTGGGAGACCTGGACGAAATTTTAGGCTTCTGGCTTCAGCCTGGCTTAGCCTGGGCTATTGTGGCCATTTGGAGAGTGAATTTGTGGATGAAAGACTCTCTCTCTCTCTTTCTCTCTCTCTCTGAGTGTATTTCTCCATGTGTCACTTTGTCTTTAAATTAATAAATAGATATTATTTTTTGAAAAGACACAGCATTGGGAGTGAAGCAGCAGCTGTTTATTTGAAGGAAACAGGCACTGTTGTACCTTGCTCACATTTGCAGTGACCTGGTGGCTCACTTATTGGCATTGAGCAGCATGCAGGAAATTTCAGCTCTCCTGTGTCCTACCAGATTTCTTCCTTTAGATTTTTTTGAGTCCTGGGCCAGGCACATTTGAAGCTCTCTTGCAAGGCATCTGCATTGTCAACATTGGAAGCAGTCAGAGACACGCATTGATTCCTGCTTATCTGCATGAGTTTTGGCAGAAGGACATTTAAAAACAGAAAGACAGGACAAGGCAGTCTGTCTGCAAGTGGCTGAAAGTTCTCTTACTACAACTCTAAACAACAACTGGCCAACAGATTTGGGCAGACCATTCTAGCAGGTGCAGGCAATGAGCAAAAAATCCAAGTTAATCCTGCATGAGAGACTATGCTTGGGGAGTGACCCATGAAGAGACCCTCATGAGCAATAGCCTGGAAGACCATGAATAAGAGTTTGGATTGCTTTAAAAATGTAACAGGGAGCTGCTGGCAGGATTTAAGTAGGAGCAGAAAATGCTGTTGATATCCTGTCCATCACCCCTCAGTGCATGCCACATTCCTAGTTGACAATTTGACTTTCAGGGGCCAGGCCCCCTGACTCTCCTAAGGCCCTTTTCTGGCAGTCAAAACATGCTCTGCATGCTTATGGGGCAGCCTAGAGGAGATGCTGAAAAACCTCCCTGTCCCCAGCTCTTACATTTCAAGGAAGTGTGCAGTCAATCGCTGACAGGAGCCAATGTACAAACACCTTAGCTTCCTTGTCTCTTAGGCAGAGTAACTAATAAAATTCCCAGATCATAGCCATGAGTCAATAAAATGATAACTTGCTTAAAAGTATTTCCTGTATTGGATTTCTTTCCTTCCTTATCTTATATCCCTACAATACTCTTAGTGTTCTTTGGGGTCATCTCCCAAAGAACTCAGGATGAAAGTTATAGTCATTACAATCTAGTATCGGGAGTGGCACACTTGTCAATTCCATATTCTATTGTTTAGAGGCAAATCAGTAAGAACAGTTTACACTCAAAAGAAGGGGCTTGGGGCCGGCACTGTGGTGTAGTGGGCTAGGCCTCCGCCTGTAGCGCTGGCATTCCCATATGCTCACTAGTTCAAGCTCTGGCTGATCCTCTACTGATCCTGCTCTCTGCTATGGTCTGGGAAAGCAGCTGAAGATGGTCCAAGTGCTTAGGCCCCTGTACCTGTGTCAGGGACCCAGCAGAAGCTCCTGGCTTCAGGTCAGCACAGCTCCAGCCGTTGTGGCCATCTGGGGCAGTGAACCAGTGGATACAAGACCTTTCTCTCTGACTCTCCTTTTCTCTATAACTGTACCTCTCAAATAAATAAAATCTTCCCAAAAAATAGAAAAGTAACAAAGAAGGGGATTTTACAAGTATCCAATAACTGGTAAACAGGGACCAGTGGGGATCATTTTAAGACTATCTACTATAATAGGGCAGGATGTCATAATATCAGCAGAAAACAGAACTTGGAGGGCTAATCACTAATCAGGTATTTCAACAGTGACACACTTCTGGGGTAACAGAGCTTGAATTTTAAACATGGTAAGTTAGAAGGGCCTAAGTTAATAGTCAAGGCTTTCAGTTGAAACTCCAGAAGGAACACATCCTATGGGTAAGTTCTACTCTTATTCTCAATAACCAGAAATTACACATTTTTTAAAGTATACATACAACATTCACCAAAAGAAATCACATATTACATCAAATAAAGTTTCAACAAATTTCAAAAGATTGAAATCATACATTATGCATTCTATTCTAGCTGGAAATTGACAAAAAATAATAACTAGAAGTTGCAAAATGTTTTAAAATTTAGCCACACATGTTAAGAAATCCATAAATTAAGGAAGAACTAAGAAGATAAATTAGAAAATATTTTAAGGTAAATAGTAATAAAAATACAACATCTCAAAATTTGTCAGATGCAACTAAGGCAGTGCTTAGAGGAAAATTTATAGCTATGAATACGTAGTTTTAAAAAGGAAGAAAGCTTCAACATTCATGATCTAAGTTTCCAACTGAAGACACTGGAGGAAGACAAATTACTTTCAAAGAAGGAGGAAGCACGAACATATTAAACATAGAAGCTGAAAAATACATAGAAGGCTCTTGCTATGTCAGGGATTAACCTTCTAGTGCTGGATCATAGAGATGGATGGATGGAGTCTCAAGAGAGAACCAGAGCAGCCTGTGGTGGGGGTGACTTAGGAGGATTGGGACAGAGGTTAACCAATAGGTTTGGAGGTATATAAACATTTTTTAAAAATCTGTTTTATTATACTTGTTCAGGTCAGCTGAATGTGAATATGGGGTCTTTACAACATGGTCTCAGTTTCTATTGTCCCACTTTTCAAGCCTTCTGCACCAGTGAGAACATCCCCAACACTGAATTGCACTGACGCTAGTCCACTAGCCAGCCTCTGTAGTTTGAAGCCATCTCTCCCTCCTTTGCCCACTATGTTGTCTTTGTCCAGATTGTTGGACTGCTCATTGCTCTTCAAGATTCAACTCATGTATTATTTCCTCCTTGACAGATTTTCTTGTTCCCAATATTCTCTGGAGATAACTAATCACTTACTGTGCTCCCTTAGAACTCTGCATTAAGTTCTATCATAGTGATTAATGCTGTCTTAAACAAAACATAATAATAAATGACTACTCCTCCTGAAAACTGAGTATCTCTTAAGAACTGTAGTTATGTCCAGTCCATTTTTGTATCCCCATGTCTTAGTTGGTGGAAAATTATATGCAGCTTGAACCCATGAATGAGTCATTAATTCCATCTCTTTCCTAACCACTAGCATTTGTTTGATAATAATAAGCAAGCATTTCCCAGTTAGAACACCCTGCAGGAATCTGTAATCTCTGTTTCAAATGCTTTTCCCATCCTCCTCTCCACATCCTGTGTGCTCACAGTGCGTCATCCATAATCACCATTTTCCATGTGCAGGCAGCAATATTCCTTCCAACCTTTACTGTGGTTAAGGGGGATTCTGTAATCAGGGTGACAACCATTGGTCCTAGTCAAAGAGTTCAAGGGGACTTGTTTCAGCAAAAAAATATTAATGGGGCCAGTGCTGTGGTGTAGCGGGTAAAGCCTGCAGTGCAGGCATCCCATATGTGCGCCAATTCTAGTCCAGGCTGCTCCACTTCTGATCCAGCTCTCTGCTATAGTTTAGGAAAGCAATAGAGGATGGTCCAAGTGCCTGGGTCTCTGCACTCACATGGGAGACCCAGAGGAGGCTCCTGGCTCGTGGCTTTGGACTGGCACAGCTCCAGCCATTGCGGCCAATTAGGGAGTGAACCAGCGGATGGAAGGCTTCTCTCTCTCTCTCTCTCTCTCTCTCTCTCTCTCTCTCTCTCCTCCTCCTCCTCCTCTTTGTAACTCTGCCTTTTAAATAAACAAATAAAATCTTTTTTTTAAAAAAAGCATTGAAACAGGTCTGGATTAATCCACAGAATTATATGGGCAAATAAGTTACGTCTCATGATTTTTGGAAATTGAATGGAACCTGGCTTAAGCCTCCCTTGACAAAGCTTAGAGGCACTGGTAGACCAATCAAATTTGCTGATTTCCTCTTCAGTTACACCTCAGGGCTCATGCATTCCAGAGGAGAGAGCGAGACCCTGGGCCTCTTGCTGCACAGGCACATTAATGCTGTCATTCCTTGTTCAGGTCCAAGGTGTCTAACGAACTGGGCAGCTCCACGGGAAGCTTCTCTTGTCCTCAAATCTGGACACCTCCTGAGTGTCTGAACATGGGGGCTCCTCACATCTAGTCCTAGTAGACTGGATGTACCCGTTCTAACCCCGATTGTGCCACCAGCAAGCCTGGAGGTTAACAGGGAGTAAAAATTACCTCTGTCAACCTTAGAAAACAATCATCTTTACTCAGGACAGCTGGAGGCAAGCTTTGAGCCTCTTCTAAAATCTCTAGCCTTCCTCCCAAACCAGGATCTAAGGTTCATGATCTGAGGCTAAGCACTTCTATGTGAATTGCTGCACTCTGTCTCCTCCACCATGGAGAAATTACTCAACCTAATATAGGCAGGTAGATAGGATAAAACTGATTAGATCTGTGGGCTGGAAGGCCACTCCTTCACCACGCTCCTGTGTGATCACATGCTCCTATCTAACCCCACCTGTATGCCCACTTGCCCATCAGGTTACATAACCACTCTCCTTTGGAAGTGGATCAAAGGCCTGTGGCCTTCTGGGGTTGCTCACTCTCTGCCCTAGCACCGTTCGCTCTCTGCCTTCACTTCGATACCTACGCTAAGCTGCTTGTAGTTTCTCATAACCAAAGGCTTGCCGCACGTGGCTGCTGGCCTGCTCTCTGCTCGGTATGGCCCCAATTTAATTCCCGATTTCCCTTTCTCCCTTAGATAGAGCCCTCACTCTCCTGTGCATTTCCCTCACTAAATAAAATGCTTTAAAAAAACTTACCACACTACCTTGGTGTATTTAAGCCAGTATTCAGAATTCTCTGAATTCGTGGCAAGAGCCCACACCCTTACTGATATGAGAAGTAATGATAAGCTGATTGGTTTCAAACCTAATCATGGGAAACTTGCTAAAATAGGGTTCCTCACACACGCTTCCACTTTGCAGCTTTACTACGTGGGAGCTTGTTGACAGCACATTCTCCGGCCACACGTGCGACCTCTTGAATCAAAAACTCTGAGGCTAGGGCTCAGCGAAAGACCACCAGGTGATTTTTATAGTTCGAAGTTTGAGAATCACTGTTCTCAAATGCAGAAGCAGCTTTTCCTCAATTCCCACTCTGAAGCAGAGCAAGAGGAAGAATGAGAGCAAGAGAGAGAGAGAGCAAGAGAAAGGAGAAAGGCGAAGAGGGAGGAGAGAGGAAAGAAAGTAAGTAACTTAATTGTTAACCAGTCTTTTCCTTAGAAAAAACCCAGACAAAAAGGTAATAAGGTTATGAGAGATTGGGGTAGGATGGGGGGGGGGTGTGCAGGTATGAGACTTGGCACCTTTCCCTTCGCCTAGGGGAAGAAAAACAACAAAACATAGTAAACATTCTGGCTAGTATTCTGTCACAGAATAAGCTGTTGATGCATTGTTCTCTTAGCTGTCGTAGAAGCTCTTGCGGAGTTTAAAACATTGCTAAAATCTCTCGTTTCTCTTCCCGGGACTGTGATTTACTAGGTCTGAACTGAGAGCCAGCTGTTAATATTTTTGCAAAGTTCCACAAGTTATTCTAATGTGTAGTTGAGCTTAAAATCCATTGTGCTAGTCCCCTATTGCTTTCTAAGGTTGACAGAGGTAATTTTTACTCCCTGTTAACCTCCAGGCTTGCTGGTGGTACCATCAGGGTTAGAATGGGTACATCCAGTCCTACTTTCTTGTGGTTGCCTCATACACAGCCAAGAGCAGACATTGGTACTTTTCCCCTTGCTTCTTTACTCTTATGAAAAACAAATTTTGTTTATATGCAACTCGATTTAGGATACTTTTATGGCAGTTTATGAGATTTCCAGTTCTACCACGGCAATACATGGTAGCTAATCAACTGTAAAGTCATATCTCATTGTGATTTTAATTTCCTTAAAGCCTAATGATACAATGCTTTCATATGCTCATTAGTCATTCATGTACCTTTTTTGCTGAAATGTCAATTCAAATATTTACCCAGTTTTACTGATTGGGTATCTTTTTCTTATTGTGAAAGATGTTTGTATATTACAGATGAAGGTAATTTGTGTGATACATATTCAGCAAACATATTCTAGTCCATGGCTTACCTTTTCATTTTCATAGCAGGGTCTTTTGAAGAGCAGACAAAGTTTGTTGAAGTCAAGTTAACTGATTCTTTTTTCTTTTAGAGTTTGTCTTTTTGGATTGTATTTAAGAAATCTTTGATAAATCCAAGTTCACTAAGAATTTCTCCGAGTTTTCTTGTAAAGTTGTATATGCGTAGTCCTTACATTTCTCTTAAAGGAGAAATATGGTCTCTTTAGGTTAATTTTGGTATATGGTGTGAGTTCAGAGTCAAGATGAATTTTTTCATATAGTTATACAGCCGTTTCAGCACCAGTTATTGAAATGGTTAGTTCCCCCATTACCTTGACTTGGCAGTATTTATGAAAACCGAACAATAATCTATGATGAGTCTATTTCTGTTTGAATTATCCAGCTTTTAACTGTCTCAAAAAGTCTATTTCTCCTGAAGTTTTGAACAATTTTTGCTGATTTGGAATTCTTGGTTGATACTTTTTTTTATCAGGAATTCAGAGATGTTGCTCCATTGTCTTAGCTGAAAAGTTTCCTTTATCCTCACTTTTGTCCTGCATAGTCTATTAGTCTATTTTTGTTACTGTCATGAAATACCTAAGGCAAGCTTTGTTGTAAAGAAAAGAAGTTTATTTTGGTTCGAAGTCAAGGGGTCTTGCATCTGGTGATGACCTTCTTGCTGACAGAGGTCCAGTGAAACAGGGCATCACATAGCAAGAGACAGGGAGTATGTGTTCAGATGTCTCTTTCTGTTCTAATCAAGTTACCAGTATTCAATAATGGAGGCCCACCTTGGTAACTTACCTAACCCTAATCATCTCCCAAAGGCCCCTCCCTCTAAAATTATAGTCAAGTTACTTCTCTCTTAATACTTCACAATAGGAATTAAGTTTTAGCATATGAACTCTTGGGGACACTTTCAAACCTATTCCAACCATATCAGTGAGATGAATTATGTTTCTGGGTACTGTTCAGTTTTCCTATTTATTGCTTTTCTGAGCAGTTGGATTCTAATGTGCCTTGGGGTATTTTTCCTTTATTTCTTGTGTGGAGATTCATTAAATGTCATGGATATGTGAGTCTTCATTGTGTTAGGAAAAATTTTGGCCACTATTTCTTCAAATAGTTTTTGGTCCTCTCCAATCCATTTATAAGATTCAAGTACATGATTTTAGGTTGTTTTTTCTGTATCTCCAAAATATACTGGTTTTTGTAGTCTTTTTTTAATAAAAGATTTATTTATTTATTTGAAAGTCAGAGTTGGCCGGCGCCTCAGCTCAACAGGCTAATCCTCTGCCTTGCAGTGCCAGCACACCAGGTTCTAGTCCCGGTTGGGGCGCCGGATTCTGTCCCGGTTGCCCCTCTTCCAGGCCAGCCCTCTGCTATGGCCCCAGAGTGCAGTGGAGGATGGCCCAAGTCCTTAGGTCCTGCACCCACATGGAAGACCAGGAGAAGCACCTGGCTCCTGGCTTTGGATCAGCGTGATGCGCTGGCCGCAGTGCGCCAGCCCTGGTGGCCATTGGAGGTTGAACCAATGGCAAAAAGGCAGACCCTTCTGTCTGTCTGTCTCTCTCTCACTGTCCACTCTGCCTGTCAAAAATAAATAAGAAAAGAAAGAGTTACAGAGAGGCAAGAGAGGTATCTTCCATTTGCTGGTTCACTCTCCAAATGGCCACAACAGATGGAGCTGGGCTAATCCAGGAGCTTCTTCTGGATCCAGGAGCTTCGTATGGGTCTCCCACATGGGTGCAGGAGCCCAAGGACTTGGACCATCCTCCTCTGCTTTTCCAGCACACCAGCAGGGAGCCGGAATAAAAGTGGAGCAGCCAGGACTCATGCTGGCACTGCTGGCAGCAGCTTTACCTGCTATGCTGTAGCACCGGCCCCTATAGTCTTTATCTGTGTGTTTCATTTTATATAATTCCAATGTGTTCAAGTTCACTATTATTTTCTGCAGTTTCTGATCAATTATTAATACTATACATTGTAATTTCCATCTCAGACGTTGTTTTCTTCATCCCTAGAAGCCTGAGTCAGCTCTTTGTATCTCTCACATCTCTCCATAACACGCTTATGCTTTCTTTTACCTTCTTAAATTTACAAAATATAATTACAGTTTGTAAATTTAAAAAATATCCTTATTTGCTTGTAATTATCATCAGTGTCATCTCTGGAATCTGTTTCCATTGGTTGATTTTTCTCCTCATTTAAACATTTCTAGATCTTGAAGCAAGGCACATTGCAACTAACAGAGAGGAAACACCTCACAAATGACTCAGGGATTTTATCAGAGGGATGAATCCACAGTCCCCACTGCCTTTGTCTGGCCTGGAGGGTTTGGGCTGGGGGCAAGGCTCTGACTGGAGCCCATGAAGTACTTTTCTTTCTGCCAGTATATCAGGACACCAGGACTTGACTTGCCAAGGCGGAGCACTGACAAACTCCTGTCGGTTAGGCAGTTGGCTTTGGGGATGCCACAGCTCTAGCAGTGGATGGGGGAGGCTTGTGGGACCTAGAGAAGATCCTCTGCTCCCTGTGAGAGTGGGAAATCAGTGTCCTGGGACCGCGGGAATTCTGACTGTGTGGCAGGGTGTGGCTGGATCTGTGGCAGTTGCTGTGTCTCGCTTCAGAGGCTTGGGGTTCTGCATCACACTGAGGAACACACAGATCCATTCTGTGAAGCACTTCTATGGATAAAGTGCCTGGGTATTGCAGGCTCACCCTGGATTTTTGGTTTAACTTGGCAGAGAGTGTCTGATGTGTAATCACAACATCCCCCCCCACCCTCCACTAATGATAAAGATCACCATGCCCAACTTAGGTGTCACCATGGACTCTTGCCCCATACTTGTGTACTGGCCAGAGCTCCCTGCCACAGCCAGCATGCACTTCTCGATTTCCACTGAGGGAGCAAATACCCCACTAAGCTGCAGAGGCATATTTCAGAGATGAGAGCTGACAGTGGAGAAAACCAAGTGTTTCTACAAATGCCTAAAGATAAATGTAAAAATATAAGAAACACCAACAAAGGAAGACAATATGACTCCCCAAAAGGAATACAGCAACATTTCAATATTAGAATATGACAATGAACGGATTGATGCAATGCCTTAAAAGGAATTCAAAAGAATGATCAAAAGACTGCTCAAACACACAGAGAAACAAATACATGAGTTAAAGAAATCCACATATGACATGAATGAAAAATTCTCCTGGGAGATAGAAATCTTGAGGAGGAATCAAATCAAAGAATTCAATAGGGCCAGCATTGTGGCTCACTAGGTTAATCCTCCGCCTGCAGCGCCGGCATCCCATATGGGCGCCAGTTCTAGTCCTGGCAGCTCCTCTTCCAGTCCAGCTCTCTGCTGTGGCCTGGGAAGGAAGAGGAGGATGGCCCAGGTGCTTGGGCCCCTGCACCTTCATGGGAGACCAGGAAGAAGCACCTGGCTCCTGGCTTTGGATCGGCACAGCTCCATCCATTGTGGCCATTTGGGGAGTAAACCAACAGAAGGAAGACCTTTCTCTCTCTCTCTCTCTCTCTCTCTCTCTCTCTCTCTCTTTCTCTATCTCTCACTGTCTGTAAATCTGTCAAATTAAAAAAAAAAGAATTCAATCTATCAAATAGATAATACAGTGGAAAAACTTAACAACAGACTTGGTGAGGCAGAAGAGAGAATATCCCAGATGGAAGACAAATACTTGGAAATATCTCAGATGAAAAAAAGAAAAAATTAGAAAAAACAAAAATCGTGCTCAAGTTTTGTGGAATGTTATCAAATGACTCAATATATGGGGCTTGGGAGTTTGTGAAGGTGTGGAAACAGAGAATGGGTTAGAAAATAATAGCAGAAAATTTCCCTAATTTGGAGAAAGACAGGAACATCCAAGTACAGGAAGCATATAGAACTCCAAATAAATATGATCAGAAAAGATCATCACCATGACATATTATAGTCAACTTTCAACAGTAAAACAAAGATTCTAAATTGTGCAAGAAATAAACACCAGATTATCTTCAGAGGATCTCTAACTAAACTGACAGCTATTTTCTCACCAAAAACCCTCAAGGTTAGGAAAGAAGAGAAAGACCTAGTCCAGGCCCAAAAAGAAAAAAAAAAAACCTGTCAATCCAGAATATTGTACCCAGCAAATCTTCCATTTATAAATGAGAGTGAAATAAAGACCTTCCAAAACAGAAATTGAAAGAATTTGCCATTACTCATCCAGCATTGCTAATGATACTTACGTGTGTGCTACACACAGAAATAAAGATAGTCATCATCATGAAAGAATGTGATGGCAGAAAATCTCCTAGTAAAATGTGATGAGAGGGGGCCGGTGCTGTGGCATAGTAGGTGAGGCTGCTGCCTGTGGTGCTGGTATCCCATATTGGTGCCAGTTCGAGTCCTGGCTGCTCTGCTTCCGATCCAGCTCTCTGCTATGACTTGGGAAAGCAGTAGAAGATGCCCAAGTCCTTGGGTCCCTGCACGCCTGTGGGAGATCTGGAAGAAGCTCCTGGCTCCTGGCTTCAGATTGGTGCAGCTTTGGCCATTGCACCCAACCGGGGAGTGAACCAGCAGATGGAAGACCTCTCTCTCTCTCTCTCTGCCTCTTTTTCTCTCTGTGTAACTCTGATTTTCAAATAAATAAATCTTTAAAAAATGTGATGACAGAAAAATCTCCTAGTAAAAGTGCAAAGGAAATCCAAAATAAAAAATAGGAATATTTGTAAAAGATGACAGGATCAAATTGTTACTTATCAATATTAGCCTTGAATGTAAATGACCTAAATTCTCCAATTAAAACATACATATTCACTGAGCAGATTGAAAAACATGACCATTCTATTTGCTGCCTATAAGAAATATATCTCACCAACAAAGATACATACAAACTGGTTAATGTAGAAACAAAGGATAGATTTATAGACACATACAATCTACCAAAACTGAGCCATTTAGACATAGAAAGCCTAAATAAACCAATAACCAAGACAGAGACTGACTCAGTATTAAAGACCTTCCCAGCAAAGAAAAGCCCAGGGTCAAATGGCTTCACTGCTGACTTCTACCAAACTTTTAAAGAACCCATTCTAATTCTTCTCAGATTATTCAAACAATTGAAAGAGAGAAAATCCTCCCAAATTCCTTCTATGAAGCCAGCATCACTTTAATTCCAAAACCAGAAAAAGATATAAGAAAGAGAACTATAGACAAATATCCCTGATGAACGTAGATGTAAAAATCCTCAACAAAATACTATCTAATCAAATCCAACAACACATCAGAAAGATCATTCACCCAGACCAAGTGGAATTTATCCCTGGTATGCAGGTATGACTCAACATATGCAAGTCAATAAATGTGATATACACATTAACAAATTGAAGAATAAAAACCATATGATTATCTCAGTGGATGCAGAGAGAGCATTTAATAACACACAACATCCTTTTATGATAAAACCATAAACAAATTGTTTATAGAAGCAACATTCCTCAACATGACCAAAGCCACATAGGACAAAACCACAGCTAGCAACATTTTGAATCTGAATCTGAATATTACCCAAATAAAATGAAAGCTACATATAAAAGAAATATTTGTACTCCTATGTTTAGTGCAGGTAAATTCACAATAGCTGAGATAAAGAATCAATTTGAATATCTATCAATTGATGACTGGTTAAACAAATTGTGATATATGTACACTGTGGAATGCTACACAGCCACAAAAAAGAATGAAACACTATCCTTTTCAGCATAATAGATACAAATAGAAACCCCCATGTTTACTGAAATAAGTCAGTTCCCAAAAGACAAATATCATATGTGTTCTCTGTTGTATAGTAGTTGATATAGAATATTAAAAAATGTATATAGATGAAATGGACATCTTGAGATTTGACCGCTGCTTTGTAGCCCTTGTTTATACTCTTGTGGAACTATGGTCTTTTTTTTTTTTCTTTTTTAACTTGTTGAACATTATGGTTAGTGGTCCATCAAGCCTGTGATTATGGAGTGGAATGAAATTGTGTTTTTGCAATAATTAAATAAAAAAATGAAAGGAAGGGGAAGGATTGAAAAAGGAAAAGAAGGAACGAGGGAAGTATGGTTATCTTCTTAGAACTGTACCTATGAAATACTTGAAATATGTTTATATTAATAAAAATTAAAGTAATTTTATTTACTTGTATGTGGTGGTGGAGGGGTAAGAAAGTAAAAGTCTACCTGCTGGACCTCTCCCCAAATATCAAATATCTGGGACTATAATTGGTGGGAGACTAATTACTTGAGCCACCACCTCAAGGTCTCTGAGCGTCTGTACTGGCAGGAAGCTGGAGTCAGGAGCCAGAGGCAGCAATTGGATGCAGATACTCTGATAGAGAATGCAGTCACCCTAACCTACCTACCATGTGCTAGAATATATGTCCCCACTCAGGTCCCCACTTTTATCTATATTCTCTTTCTGGAATAATTTTTTTTAATTGGATGACATACGTGGTAAACTTTATCAGGTGCTAGATATTTTCACATTCCTTCAAATATTCTTTTTTTTTTTTGACAGGCAGAGTTAGACAGTGAGGGAGAGAGACAGGGAGAAAGGTCTTCCTTCCATTGGTTCATTCCACAAATGGCCACTACGGCTGGCGCACTGCACCAATCCAAAGCCAGGAGCCAGGTGCTTCCTTTTGGTCTCCCATATGGGTGCAGGGCCCAAGCACTTGGGCCATCCTCCACTGCCTTCCTGGACCATAGCATAGAGCTCGACTGGAAGAGGAGCAACCATGACAGAATCTGGCACCCCAACCGGGACTAGAACCTGGGGTACCGGCGCCACAGATGGAGGATTAGCCAAGTGAGCCGTGGCACCGGCCTCAAATACTCTTGCACTTGATTTGGGGTCATAATTAAGTCACTTGTAAGCAGTTTGGCTAGTTTAGGATTTGCTTTTTTGTTAGGTGAGACCAGACCAAATTTTATTACAAGTCTGATTTTCTATCCTACTGAGGCACCATCCTTGAAGTTGCCCTGTATATGATAAGGTTTTGTCTAATTTGGCTGCTGAGAAAGCAAATCATTCTCAGCCCTAGGTAATCACTGGAATCTGTTCATCTGTTCTGTTACTGCCTTAGACACTTTCCTCACATGCTCTCTTAATGGCTTGGGGAAGCCACTACAGATGTCTAGGACTCTCCCTACATGCAGCTCTCTCTCTGGGTGGGTCCTTTCTCTTCCGAGGTCTGCCCTGCAAACTCCTAGCCACTTTGGCGTCCTCCAGTTCTCAACTGTCTCCTCAATTCAGAAACTATGGAGCTGTTTGTTCCCAATTCCTCCTCGTACTGTGAGCTGGGAAGTCTGTCTAGAGAGCAAGCTGGGTAACTGCAGGCCTCACATCATTTATCTTCTCTTAGGGATTACTGCCCTGTGTTGGCTATTGTTCAATGTCTGAAACACATCTTTTCATGTGTCACCCGTCTTATCATTTGAGCTGAAAGCACAAACCGCATTTCTGCTACTCCATCAAGTTGAAGATGCACATCCCTTATGCTGGATATTTTCATCTGTTCCTACAAGGTTAGGGACCAGATCTACATTATTTTAATTAAGCCACATATCTTTAACATTCCAGCTAAGAAACATCTGCCGTTGGAACTGTTGTGGTGGTGTAGCGGTTTAAGCTGCTGCCTGCAATGCCAACATCCTATACAGGTGCCGGTTCATGTCCTGGCTGCTTTACTTCCCATCCACCTCCCCACTGATAGCCTTGGAAAATCAGCTAAGTGTTCAGGCCTTGGCCTGGCTCCTGGCTCTGGCCTAGCCCAGCTCTGACTGATGTGGCCATCTGGGGAGAACCAGCAAATGGAAGAATGATTTCTCTCTCTCTGTCTCTCTCCCTCCCTCTCCCTCTCCCTCTCCCTCCTTTCCTCTCCCTCCCTCCTTTCCTCTCTCCTTCTCTGTAACTCTTTCAAATTAACAAGTAAATCTAAAGAAAAGATAACCATCTGCTGTTTATCAGAGATGAAGATAGTTTAAGGTTGAAGAACTTTTGGTTGCTGACTTGTACTGTGAGCTTGCAGTATATAGTTTTGATAAAATATTATCTAGCCAGTCTCAAGATTCATATTCATTCATTATCCAGTGGTATAAATATCACCCATTGGTATCATTAACAATGAAATGTCTTGATGCAAATAATAGACATTATTTCCACCTCCCTAAAAAGCTATTGGTAGAGTTAGACTTGTGATCCCAGTTGCCAAATACCCACCAGGAGACAGCCAAGTCCTCAATTACTCTTTTTGTCTGTCTTTCATGATTAGATGTTGGACAGAGAGGGAGCACTCAGATCACTATGGTGGTCCCCTGAACAGAGACCAATGCCCCACCTTCTACTGAGGTATATACAGTGTCTTTGTTGTGATGGGCTCCTTGCCTTTGTGACTAGTGATGTAAATATTACACAGTTACACTGCTTTCAACAAAATATACTTATTCCTGAGGGCAAAGAGAGGAGGGAATAGTTTAATAATAAACCAGAATTTATTTCCCAAGGTTGATGAATATTAGGAGAAGCTAATTCTTCTTAATAAAAGGGTGACCCTCTGGACCTCAAAATAGGCCACTCCCCAGAATGCTGCCCACCAGCTCAGCCATCCTCATACTCATCCTCTGATCAAATATTAATTTGATCACCTTTGAGAGAAATGCAGAAATGAATAAAACAGTTCCAGTACCTATAGTTTATAATCAAGTAGAAAAGAAATCAAAAGCATCTTATGAACTCGAATTTTGATGCATGAAATGCTACTCAATTGCCTGTTTCCTAATTTGCTATTTGATAAAATCTCTTCTTTTTACGGTCTTTTAAAAACTTTTCTCAGTCTCACATACTAATCCATGTATTCAATCAACATATCCTGTGTACCTAATTTTCTCACACTGGATTTCAAAGACTCCATCAGGTTATTATAGACATATCACCCCTCTCACCTTCAAAAGATGGATTGCAACACATCTTAATCTGATCATGGCCCCTGCTTTACTGCAGGAAGCAGCACCTAATCAATGCAGCCCTTTGATCTTGGAGCCCTCTCCGGAGACTTGGTGCAGATTTAGTGTGACAGTAGAACAAGTAACTACAGTATGAGTCAGAGTGTTCTCTGCAACACAAAGAGTGGCTACAAAATGACAGAAGAGGCCTCTTCACTGATACAAGGTGATCCTGGCAGGCAGCACGGGGTGGGGTGGGGGGGGAGTGTGGTGGACCTGGTTGAGAGAAACTGGTGCAGGCTTCCAGATCTTGGTCAGCTATCTCCTGGACCTCCTGAAAGGGTGCCCAGACCAGATTCTGTCTGTGCCTTGAGAAATCAAAGCACTGCAAATGCTCATCTTGTGGCTGTGGAGATAACCCATGCTCCTCTCTAGCAATATGAGCAAGCTATTTTAAAACTCTGCAGAACCATAGAGATCTTACATCTTAATCTAGGGTTAACTTCAAAGCCGATTTTTCATTATTTCAGTGTGTTTCTCTTAAAATCACTTTATACTGAGGAGAAATATGCATTGTGCATAGAAATATAATTGTGCATGTAGGAGCTTTGCTTCATCAGTTTCGGGGCAAGATTTGCTAACATGAATCAGAGGAGTGCACTTATCTGCCTGATTTTACACTAGGCACTCATGACCAAATTTTCCCTTCATTCCTTTCTAATGGCCAATAGATATTTAGTGATGAGGTGAATGAATAAACCAATTGTGATATATTCATGTCATGGAATAAAACTCAGAAGTAAAAAGGAGCAAAGTGTTAGCACACACAACATCTATAGATCTCCAATGAGCTGAGTGAAAGAAGACAGACAAAAATGAGTACATGCTGCCTGACTCCATTTACATAAAAGTCTAATTTTAAAATATTTGTTTATTTATTTATAAGAGATCTTTCATCTGTTGGCTCATTCCCCAAGTGGCTGCAATGCCTGGAGCTGAGCCAGGCTGAAATCAAGAGCCTAGAACTCCATTGTGTCTCCCACATGGGTGGCAAGGGCCAAAGCACTTTGGGCAATCTTCAGCTGCTGCTTTCTCAGATGCATTAGCAAGGAGTTGGATAGGAAGTGGAGCAGCTGGGACTTGTACTGGCAGGCATATGGGATGGGGGGAGAGGTGCTGGAGGCAGAGGCTTAACCTGCTGAGTCACCATGTTGGGTCCCCATTTACATGAAATTCCAGAGAAGGCAAATTAATCTCTAGAGACAGAGGGCAGGCTAGGCTGCTGCAGTTGGGGATGATGAAAACAGGGATGGGGAAAGGGTTACAAAGCAGAAGTGGGAAGCTTGTGGATATCTATACAATTATTTTTTATTATTTGTAATATTACTATTTTAGTGCTGGTTTCACAGATTTATAGATAGTTCAACACTTATAAAATTGTATACTTTAAATACATGCAGTTTATCTTCTATCAAATTATATATCAAAAAAGCAGAAGAAATAGTGGATACCATTATAATTTATCTTTTCTATTACCTGAACTCATCCCATTTATCCACTTCAAAATTCCTTGGAGGCACAGGCACAGGCACAGCTTACCTGCTGTAAATGATGGGAAGGATCCCCAAGGGCAGGGGAAGATGTCAGAGACAGGCTCTCTAAAACCAGAGCTGAAGTATTTGACACTCAGCTGGTCTCCTTTGAGGAGCAGAACCCCACTCCAGGCTACCTTTAGGTTCCGGTGGATTACAGAGGTCATGACAATTGGGGTAAACTAGAACTCTGGATCTCTCTCTCTCTCTTTCTTTCTTTATAAAATTTTATTTATTTATTTATTTGAGAGGTAGAGTTACAGACAGTGAGAGGGAGAGACAGAGAGAAAGGTCTCCCATCCACTGGTTCACTCCCCATATGGCTGAAATGGTCGGAGCTGCACCGATCAGGAGCCAGGAGCTTCTTCCCATCTCCTATGCAGGTGCAGGGGCCCAAGGACTTGGGCCATCTTCTACTGCTTTCCCAGGCCGTAGCAGAGAGCTGGATTGGGAGATGAGCAGCTGGGACTAGAACTGGCGCCCATATGGGATGCTGGTGCCACAGGATTAACTTACTGCGCCACAGCACCAGCCCCTGGATATTTCTTGGTACTCAAATCCCTTCCTGAGACCAGTCTCTATGGGAGAATCTCTAAACTACTCATATCTCAAGGACATTGATGGAGTTGCATTTATTTATGGGTTGAATTATTGTTTCTTAACTGAACAAACTCAATTTTTGGTATCTTTCCACTGTTGTTTTTCATGCAGTTGACTAAATAGAACCAAGATGTCTCTTCCACTCTTACTAAAGTTTGGGCTAGTAATCACTCATTTCTTGCTCTTAAAATCCTTTCTCACTTGATTTTGAAGACATTATGCTCTCTTAATTGTCCTTTTATCTCACTAGCCACTCCTCGGGCTTCTTCACGAATTCCTCTTTATTTCCTGGAACTCTAAATCTTGGAGTGCCCTAGGGTTAAGTTCTTACATCTCTTTATTTTTTTTTTCTGTGCTAAATTCACTCAATAAGGAATCTCATTCTGTTTTATGTCTATCAGTGTCATCTATACACCTATGGTAACTTCCAACCTTGACCTCTCTCTGAACTCCATTGTATATCCAGTGGACTTCTTGACATATCTCAAACTGAACTTCAGATGTTTTCCCTGCTCCTACCAAGTATTTTCTACCTTCCATCTGCCTCATCTAAATTATTGACAACTCTTAATCTTCTAATTATCCATAATTACTTTCTTTCTCTTAATACCACTCATCCAGCTCCCTAAAAACTACTGATTCTACATTCTTTTTTGTCAAGTGTTAACAATTCTATAGAATTAAATCTTTTTTAAAAACTTTTATTTAGTAAATATAAATTTCCAAAGTACACTTTATGGATTACAATGGCTTCCCCCCCATAATTTCCCTCCCACCCACACCCCTCCCATCTTCCACTCCCTCTCCCATTCCATTCACATCAAGATTCATTTTCAATTATCTTTATATACAGAAGATTGATTTAGTATATATTAAGTAAAGATTTCATCAGTTTGCACCCACACAGAACATAAAGTGTAAAATACTGTTTCAGTACTAGTTATAGCATTAATTCGCATTGAACAACATATTAAGGACAGAGATCCTACATGAGAAGTAAGTACACAGTGACTCCTGTTGTTGACTTAACAATTTGACACTCTTGTTTATGGCGTCAGTAATCTCTCTAGGCTCTGGTCATGATTTATTTATTGATTTGAAAGAGTTACACACAGAGAGAGAAAGAGAGGCAGAGAGGCAGAGAGGCAGAGAGAGAGAGAGAGAGAGAGAGAGAGAGAGAGAGAGAGAAGTCTTCCATTTGCTGGTCACTCCCCAATTGGCTGCAATGGCTGGAACTGTGCCAATCTGAAGCCAGGAGCCAGGAACTTCTTCTGGGTCTTCCACACAGGTACAGAGGCCCAAGGTCTTGGGCCATCTTCTACTGATTTCCCAGGCCACAGCAGAGAGCTGGATTGGAAGTGGAGCAGCAGTGACTTGAACTGGCGCCCATATGGGATGTGGGCACTGCAGGTGGTGGCTTTAACTGATACACCACAGCGCTGGTCCCATCCTACAGTCATTCTTAACCCAACCCAACATCTAAAAAGATATTTTTAAATTTTAAGTCAGTTTCTGTCACTTCTCTGTTCAAGTTTCTTACCTTGCTCACGTACACTCACGAGTCCTCTCTATGGTCTCTATGGGCCTACATCACCTTTCTGCTTTCCCTTTACAGTCAGTCTCTGATTGACCAAGCACTCCAGCTACACTAAACTTCTTGCTTTTCCTTGAGCCCTTTCAAAACTATTATTACTTATTCTCAACAATGAGTCTTTTCTAGTTGTTTCATCAGCCTGGATTGTTCATCTCGTAGTTATGTATTTTGCTCAGTCTCTCAGGCAGCTGGATCAAAAGAGGAGCAGCTGGCGCCCAAACCAGCAGCATACGTGGTAGCGGTGTTGCAACCCGTGGTTTTACTCACTGCACCACAATGCCGCCCCCAGAGAAGCCATTCTTGACGCCATCATGTAAAGCAGGCACCCGTTTCACTCAGTATTGCTGTCCTCTCTGGCTACCTGTTGTTCTCAGTGCTCTTCTTTTACATTATATATTTACCTCCTTGTTTATCTCTGTCCCTCTGCCACTCATGAGCCCCAGCTCCAGCATATGTAAACATAAGGAGTCTCCATTCTATTCATTATTATATTCTTGATGCCTGGACATAGTAGGCAGTTAGTAAATATTTGTTGAATGAATAAATGGAGTATTCGCTTTTTACTAAGACAGTAACTTTCAAAGGTTCCCTAATGCTTTCTATTCCCATTTTTTCCTCTCCTAGGAGACAATAGGTACACCATTTTTAATTCAGATTTAATCTTTAAAGTAAAATGAAAGAGAGCATGATGCCTGTGTGATTCAGAACCACATAGTTTCCGTATAATAAAGTTTGACAGGGATAACACCCATTGGCTACCAGCTTATATGATTTTGCCTCTATTTCTCAGATACCACCAAACATGGTATTTAATTGATTACTAAATTCTGAACTATGTATGCCTAATTAATTGGTTTCTCTTGTTTCCAATTCTCTAGTGTCTCTATGAAGTGTTATCTTATGAAGAATGAGAATGGAGTTGTGTGTGATGTTTTAAATTTATGAATAATCCCAAACCTATAAAGAGTTGGAAATGAGCTAAAAGAAAATGATCTTTTGTCATCTGAGTCACTTGAGAGTAAGTTGTTGATTAGATGCCCCAATGCCTGCCAACACTTTAATGTATATTTCTAACAAGCAATGGTATTCTATTACCACACTATCACATGCAGGGAATCAACAGTGATACCCATGCTATCATCCAATCCTGCTTCTTTTTACATTTGGCTAATTGTCCCAACAACGTCCTTGGACACAAAAGGACTCTATTCAGAATCTGTGTTGTATTCAGTTGTCGTATCTCTTTAGTCTCCTTCAGTCTTGTAAGTCAGTTTTTCTTCAACTTTCATGGCCTTTTAAGGAGAAAAGGCCAGTATTCTGTAGATTGCCTGTCAATTTCTCTGTGTCTGATGTTTCCTCTGTATTAGATTCAGATGAAGTGTGATGTTTGATAAAGATATTTGTGGAAGTGACACTGTTCTTGTCATTGAATCCTATTGGGTAGCACAGCGTTTTGATTTCTTGTGTTACTGATTTTGTTTATGTTGTAAACCTGATAAGATGAAGTTTGCTAGCTTTCTTCACTGTAAACCTTTTTTGAGTCTTTATATTTTATTAATATTGTGCAGTATATACTTTAAAATTATCTAAAATTCCCATTCGTCATCAATCATTCTGTTCATGTATCTACTTGTGTCAGTATGGATTCTTATTTTTACTAGTTGAATAATAAATCATTGCTCTTACATATTTTCTGCTGAAATTTTCCTGCATTTGGCTAACGGGAGTCCTTTATGCTTACTTCTCTGCCTTTTGGGCACTTTTTATTTTGCTTTCAGTAGTTCCCTCATTTTTTTTTTTTTTTATCTTTGAGCAACAGAATGTTCAAGGCTCATCTGTTTTCCAACCTCTAGAATCAGCTATTGCTCTAAGGAGCCATAGTTCCTTTTTGAAGACAATAGTATTTAGGATATAAGATCAGAATGCCATGCATGCCCATTGATTTTGGGGTGCTATAATACTCCTATCCTCATGTGGACAGGCCTAGGGAATACAGCTATGCGTACACACAGGCACATAATACTTATGAATAGTTGTACCATCATTTTTGTTTTTAAAGATTTATTTATTTGGAAGGTTGAATTATAAGGAGAGAGGAAGAGACAGAGACAGAGACAGAGACAGAGACAGAGAGAGAAGAGAAGAGAAGAGAAGAGAAGAGAAGAGAAGAGAGAAGGAGAGAGAGAGAAGGAGAGAGAGAGATATCTCCCATCCACTGATTCACTCCCTAGATGGCCTCAACAGCCAAGGCGGGACCAGGCAGAAGCCAGGAGCCAGTAGCTTCTTTCAGGTCTCCCCCATGAATGTAAATGCCCAGGTACCAGGTACTTGAGCCATCTTACAACGCTTTCTCAGGCACATTTAGGGAGCTGGATAGAAAATGGAGCAGCTAGGACTTGAACCAACACCCATATGGGATACTGGCATTGCAGGTGGCGACTTAACTCATCATGCCACGACACCAGTCCCAAGTTATACTTTCATTTTTATATACCTCTATCCATGTGTCAATAACTGCTGGTTTCCATGCCTTCAGCTCCAATTCAACATTGCATGGTTCATGCTCCTTGTTTGTTTTTTCATGAGTGTAATTCACTTACTGGCAGTGCAAAACTTGATTCCTACTGTCCATAATATAGGCACTAATTTGATCAGCCTCCCTGTATGTAATTGATCACTGCTATCAGTTACCACCTCATCCCACCCCTCCTCATTCTTGTATTTTAATACATTGCTCTAGGACATACTCTCTCAGGTGGCCACCCTCCTATCTGCACCATGACAGCTGCCCCTTTGACACTCCTGGGGCTCTGGAACCTTGCAACAGGCTGTCTGTTTCCTGTCCCTTTTCCTCTCACCTGGGCTCCCTCCGTATCTCCTGTATGAATCATCCTCTGGCCCACCTGCTGAAGCCCTGTTACATTTTGATTCAGCTTAAGATGATCTACAGACTGAAGTTGGTCTCAATTAACTACAAAATTTTGGTCTAAAGGTTACCGATTCTTCCTGGGGTGTGCTGCTTTCTTTCAGCTAGTAGCATGTTTTATTAATCAGGAATGCATAGTCTTTTCAGTCATGGTTCTTAAAAGGTTAAACTGATTAATTACAGAATTAGAAGAAAGATCCAATATGGCATCCACTTCAATGCAAAGCCAGATAACTTCAAAAAATTCGTAATTAATAGATTTTGGTGTCCTTAAGCAGTGTCTGGAATGCAAAATTGCTGAAATGTTCAGTGTAGGCTATGCACATTATCTAACCAGTTAGAATTTAATACAATTGGATAGAATAATTAAAGTGAATTAACAATCATGAGGATTGAAAATACCAATCTCCTTCCTCTTTCAAGGGCTACAGAGGTTTAAAAGAAAACATTGCCTGTCAAAACAATATTTTAGTAGGTAGTTTTGAAGATGATGTTTTTGACTTCCAGGTGGAATTAAGGTCTTACTACTCTTAAAAATCTCAGAGGAAGACTTTTCTCCCCTCCACCTTCTAACCTCATTTAGGAAAAGCACCTAAAAACTCTAAGGTACAATGCAATCATTTTTATTATGATATTTTGTTTTTTATGGTATTTGGTCAGCAGTAATTGATGTGAAGTCTCTTTTTGTGGCATAGTCACTTGTGCACCTGTGATGTCTGGGGCCAAGGCAGGGAGTTTTAGATAGCTATGGCTTCTTTTTTTCTTTTTAGTGTTAATGACAGCCCTGCAAAATGCATTGGACTAATTTTCCTTGAACTTTAGCTACTCCTTGTACTTCCAGGGATTTACTAGGAAAGCATGAACAGAGTTTTTTGTACAACATCTCAGATCTTTCATCCCAATTTGTATTTTTATACCAAAAATACTTTGCCACAATGAAGCAGACCTCTATGTGAGGCACTCTGATGACATCTATATGTAAGTGTTTGATGCTTTCTTCTCTTTATGAATGCGATGTTAGAGGAGACTTAGGTGAGACAGATCTATATCTGAATCTGCTTAGGGACTTGAATAAGTATCTTAAACATCTCTACCCACCAATGTGTCATACTGGTTTTCTGTTTCATGTGATACTATGTAAGTCACTTAACCTTTCAGTGTCAGTTTTCCCATCTAGTGAATGAGAATATGAATGCTACATTTTGAACAGGATTTCTATGAAGATTAAATAAAGCAATGAAGATACAGTGGTTATCACAGAACCAAGCATATATGGTCAATATATATAGCAGTAAGTGCTTCCTATTCATAACTATCAGGCAACTTTGGAATTTTCATGTTTGTGGAGTCTTTCCTCAAGGGCAACATATCTGCATCAGCTCATGGACAGTGTGGCGGACGACTAGTGAGTCACAATTCTGCTCACTTGAGGTGGATGACAAAGATAGTTGGCCTTTTTTATTGTAACCAATAGTAGTCACCAAGAGGATTTGTTTCTTTTTCCCATTGGGCAGAAGCAAAGTTGAGGATGGTTAAGTCTTTTCTATACCCTGAGGAAATTCAAAGCTTTCGAGGGATTTTGCAAATTAGGAGGATTTTGGTGTTAGAATAGCAGAAAGCTTATTTTTACCAAGCTGTGTGAAACATTGGTGAATCTGGAGAGATGAATTGGCAGTTGCATCATTAGGTGCAATTATGAGTCTCTTCAACAGTACTTGAAACCAAAGAGCAGGACTGGCAAAGTGGTTCACTTGGTTAATCCTCTGCCTGCAGTGCCGACATCCCATATGGGCACCGGGTTCTAGTCCCTGTTGCTCCTCTTCCACCCCAGCTCTCTGCTGTGGCCTGGGAGTGCAGTAGAGGATGGCCCAAGTGCTTGGGCCCCTGCACCTGCATGGCTCCTGGCTCCTGGCTTCAGATTGGCATAGCACCGGCCATAGCAGCCATTTGGGGAATGAACCAACGGAAGGAAGACCTTTCTCTCTGTCTCTCTCTCACCAACTGTAACTCTACCTGTCAAATGAAAAAGAAAAAAAAGAGCAGAAAAAATTTTCAGTTGGGGTAAAACAAAATTAGATTTTGAGGGGAAGATATGAGATGCTGAAGGCACTGATTTAAGGAATTGGATCAGAGTAAGGCTGGGCAGGATAGGAGCTTTTGGAGTATTTGAAAATCAAAGATGGAATTCTAACTGTGTTAAAGACCCAAGGTATGGGATACGAAAAATGAAAAGGGCAGCTAGACTACGAAGCTTTGGTAGGATTTTATAACTTTAATATTTCAGTCTTGTATGACTTCTGGATGATAGATATGCCTGCTTATGGTCTTTAGCATAGGTGTGGGAGAGAATATAGCAAATGCTAAAATACAGGGAATGTTAAGCTGTGAAGCCAAAGTGTTCAGCGGATCATCCCTGATATTTAAGAGGCTCAGTGGTCCCCCAGAATTCTTTGGGCTCCTGACAGAAAGACTAATATCTTCTCTAGGGTATGGGAGCCAATTTGCTTTCCAATGAGATCCTTCTTGCTGTTGAAACTAGAAGAAGGAGGAAGAAGAGGAAGGCTACAAGGAGAAGAAATAAGAAAGGGGTTGAGGAGATTGGGAAAGGAAAGGAAAGAAGATGACAAAGAAGGGAAAAGAAACCAAAAGTTCTAACCCAAAGTGGTTCTTTAACACCCTTGTCTGTGCATTTTTACCAAGTCATCATGCCTTTAATGTCTGGATTTCTTTTTGCTTTGTAGTGATGCTGCTAGCTAATATTTAATTCAGGGTGGTTCTTGGACTTGCCCATGATGATTATGTAGCACATTGCATTACTTATCAATGGGGATCTTATGTTGCATATGAAATTAAGGTTGCTAATCAGTTTATAAGGAGATTATTTTGGATGACAAGGAGGGGCTCAAGATAATCACAAGAATCTTTATGAGTAGAAATGGAAGGATGAAGAGAGTCAGGGTGACTCCATGCATGAAAGGCCCCATCTGCCATTGCCGGATTTGAGGAGGGAGAAGTGGGCTGGCTGTAAGCCAAGGGGTCTGGGCAGCCTCTGGAGGCTGGAAAAGGCAAGAAAACATTCTTCCCTAGATCCTCTAGAAAGGAATGCAGCTGTGCTAACTCTTTGATTTTAGACCATGGAGATTGGTTTCAGATATATGGCCTCTAGGACTGTGAGATAACAAATTTGTGCTGTTTTAAGGCACTAAGTTGGTGATCGTGTGTAAACAGCAGCAGTAGAAAACCAACACCCTGAAAAGTCCTGGTGTCTATGTATCCCAGTCTGAATTATTTCAGACTAGCCACCCCAAGTCTGTGAGGAGCACCCCATTTGGGTATCTGGACCACTACGGTTAATTTGGGTGTCCTGTCCCTGTGCAAGGTTGGGTGAGTTGGTATCCCAAACCTGTTGCTGAATGCAGGTGGTTGGCTGGCAGCCAGGGAGAATTCAATTATCGGGGCCAAATTCCTTCTGAATGGAGTCAGAAGGTCTGTTTCAGCCCAGTTGTAAAGAATCTTGGACGGGTTACCCCTGTAAATTCTCAAGATGCCTGGCACGCAAACCCGGTTTGTGGCATTTTCGCTGAAGGAAAAGTTTGCGCCCCCTAGTGGACACCCCGTTCACGGTCAACTTGTTGGGGTACAGGGGATGAATAACCTTAACTCTTTGCGGAGCTGTCTTGCTTCTTGCCTCTCCTGGTTGCTTTCTGGGTGATTGGAAGAGGACTTGGAAAGATGGGATTATGGACACAGAAAAGTACCACAGGGTCACACAGGCTCACAGGGTCTCACAAGTACTGCAGTCACCTCATCAGACAGACAAAAGGGCTTTGCACTGTCAAGATAGCAGATCAGCTCAGCTCGCTCCGTGAGACTTGGCAAAGAAAAAAGTTGCCTATTGGTTTTTAAATGAAAATCTTAGCCCGCCCTGGAAGGAAATCCAGTCGGTCCGAGTGGGTGAGGAGTCTGTCTTGAAACAGCAATGTCAGCAAAAGTTCAAGAGCTGCAGGAAGGGGCAGCGCCGAGCTTGGGGGCCCCTCCGCCCCATCTCTGCGCTGCACAGCCTGCACTCCAGCCAGAGGCAGGCCTGAAGGTGAGGAGGGGAGGGCTCGCACTCTCCACTTCCTCTAGTACCACCGCCCAGGGTGTCTGTCCCGGGTCTCCCCTATTTGGCCTGCTCAACGCCGGGCTCTGGGCGGGGCCCGAGGAGCGCAGGGGGTGGGAGTAGGGGAGGAAGATGCGCGGGAGCTGGCCGGGGGCCGCGCGGGCGTGCCCAAGGCGGAGGGTGGGGACCCGGGGTGGGCTGCACCCTCCCCGCACTGACCCGTTCCCCGCCGGGCCAGTCGAAAGCTGACGCTGTCAACTGATTCACTCCCCTTTCGGAAGGAGGGAGGGGAAAAGGTATCTGGGCCCTGCCTGCTTCCAAAAGCAAAGGCGATCACGGGCGGCTCTGCAGCTTCTCCCTTCCCACGCCTGGACCATGCGCCCCTGCGCCTTCCTGACTGGCCACAGGCGAGGACTTGACTCGTGGAGCTGAGGGCTCTAACTTTTTGACTCTTCTTCTCCCGGGCGAGTGAACCATGCCATGTGCCCAGAGGAGCTGGCTTGCACACCTCTCCCTGGTGGTGGTTCAGCTCCTTAGCTTCTGGGCGCTTTGCCATGGGCGAGACCCTCAGCCAGGCCCGGTTCGCTTCCCGGACAGGAGGCAAGGTTAGTGGCTTTTTCTCTGGTTCCTTTGAAAACCCGTGGTGGTCAGACTTGTGGCAGCTTGGTTGCTCCCCTTCTGCTTCCCGCACTCGGCAAAGCGGCTGGACTGAGTCCTCGGGAAAGCCGGGCTGGGGGCTGAGCCACCCAGCGTTTCTCAGAATTCAGGGTTTTAGGCGATGATGCCTTAGTTTCTACTGAAAGGTGAGTATCTCGCTTTCTTTATAAGGATGACACTGCGGTCTTTGAAAGACCCAAGAGGTAGCTGGTGGCCTTCTCCCCCTCTTTTGTCTCCTCTTGAATGCTGCACTGTTTCAACTCCCTGTTTTCCAGATTCTCAACATGGGAAATTGCTTTTTTTTTTTTTTTAAAGTTCCAACTGGCGGCTGGCAGTCACCGAAGCCTTTGAGTTCATTTTAAACTCCCGGGCAGGGAAGAGAAATGTGATTCCTCCCCCCTGCTGAGCGCGCTTGGCTGTGTTTGGGTTTCCTGGAAAGATTTAGGATTGTGTTTTTAAAATAATAGCCCTTTTGGGGGGGTGGGGAATTCACCTCTCCAAGGGCTTATTTTTCCCGGTCCTGCCTCGCTGATCCCAGATGGCTGCTGCTTTTCCTGGGGCTCTGGGAGGGCCATGATGTTATGGAAAGCCCTGGAGGTGCCATGCAGAATTTGGTACTGTTATTGCTCAAGCCTCACGCCCCCAAGCAGAGTAGTGCTCATGGCTCTGCTTTCCCCTGCCCTGGGAAGGGTCAGAGACACTTTTCTGTTTGGGGGGAGCTAAGTGTGCCTCTGGGGCAAACAGTCAGGGCTGCAACAGTGCACCTGGGAGGATTTTGTCAGTGTCCACCCAACTGCTGACAGTAGCCTTCTGGGATGCAAGGACCTTTGTCAATGTCCCTATTACCAGCAAAATGTGGAGCAAGTTTTGTATCGAGAGCCTGACTTACAATCTTACAGCAGTGTCCTGTAGCAATGCTAGGGGTATTGCACACACACACACACACACACACACATGCACATACAACACACACACTCACACACACATTCACACACTCACACACACATTTTCACAACACACACACTCACACACACATTTTCACAACACACACACTCTCTCACACACAGTGCTGGGTTTGCATCCAATAACTCCTGTGTTTGCTGATTGTGCTCAAGTCTCAGGATGTATCTTCCGATAGCTCTCTGACACCCCTTGAATGCCCAAGGCCACTTGGGTGCCACACATCACCACCCTGTCCTTGTGGAAGATTTCTAGGCAAGAGTGTCTGCCTACGTTGCACAGTGCGAATCTTGCAGGAGACCTCATCAGCTGTGGCTTCAAGAGCTCTCAGAAGCAAGTCCCTCCCTCCCTCCCCTTGCTTTACTTGGAAGCCTGAACTGCCAGCACTGGGGTTAGATGTCAATCAGCCAGCACTGGCCTGTGTAAATGGTCCAGATACAATCTCCCACCCCCAAGTTTAAAATAGCAGCGCTTGTTCTTTGGAAAACAGTCCCTTTGTGCAGTCTCTTCTGGGGCAGCACAAACAAAGCCCATGAGCATGTCCCAGGGCATGTGGAGATGATTTGGTTCAAAGACACACATGCTCCTGGGTGATTTCAACTCTGCTTGCTGTGCATCTTCTTTGGAAGGGAATGCAGCTGGGCGTGGGGGCAGAACTGGAGTTTTCCCTTCTGGAGAGTGAGAGAGCTTATTTTCCGCAGTCATCTTTGCAGTTATGTACTGAGAGTGTTTGATGTTGGAAAAGTAGCCATAAAGGACTGAGTTTATTAGTGATGCATATCAATTTATGTTTAAAATATTTTTATTATTTATTTGAAAGAAAGAGAGATCTTTCATTTGTTGGTTCACTCCCCAAATGCCTTCAACAGCCAGAATTGGGCCAAGCAAAAGCCAGGAACTAGGAACTTAATTCAGGTTTCCCACATGATGCTAGGGAGCCCAAGTAGTTGAGCTGTCACCCGCTACTGCCCAGGATGTGCTGGCTGGGATGTGAAGCCAGGACTGAGACCAAGTTGCTCTGATACGGATGTGGGTATCTCAGTGGTATGTTAACCACTGTGCCAAATGTTCACCTCAATTTCAGGTTTTGAAAGCTCTTTCACCAATCTTAATAAATTCATTAATGTTTTTATAGGAAATACACTTTTGGTAGACAAGAACAATTTCTAAGCAGACTTCTCTTTAGAACTAAGAGAGTAGAGGAGGAGTAGAAGAGACAGGGAGGGAAAAGAATGAGGGAAAATGAATGAGAATGAAATTTTTTAAAGAAAGATTTATTTATTTATTTGAAAGGCAAAGTTACAGAGAGATAGAGGCAGAGAGAGAGAGAGAGAGAGAGAGAGAGAGAGAGATATCGAGATCGAGATCCTCCATCTGCTGGTTCACTCCCTAGATGGCTGCAATGGCCAGAGCTGTGCCAATCCGAAGCCAGGAGCTTCCTCTGGGTCTCCCAAGCGGGTACAGGGGCCCAAGGACTTGGGCTATCTTCTACTGCTTTCCCAGGCCACAGCACAGAGCTGGATCGGAAGTGGAGCAGCTGGGACTTGAACTGGTGCCCATGTGGGATGCCGGCACTTCAGGTGGCGACTTTACCCACTATGTCATGGTACTGGCAAATTTTAAGAGTTCCTGGGAATAGAATGACCAGGGTTTTGCACTCAAATGACCTAGTTCTACTTTGACAACATTTTAAAATTGTACTCAAATTCAGAACACTTAGACTGGCACATTTCTTCAGACATCATCTCATAGATCCTTTTACAGCTGAAGAATGGGCGCCCTAGGGCATCAGTCTGTCTGTAAAGTGTGCTTGTTGAGCAGCCTGTAGATGCTGCTTTACCAGGGCCTTGGTGGGAGTTCCAGAGCCTGTCCCCTTCCCCAGAGACAGAGTCAGATGTTGGACAGCCTCACAGGGCTGGGCAGAGTCAGGATTTCAGTCCTAAGAAAGAATTTAGAGACAAATCCAACCTTTCTGGGACTGGGAGCTGACAGATTTGACCAACTCTGTTCGTTATTCTTTCCACATTGCTCAGCTGTGATGGAAAGATACACTATGAGCTCATTCCATGAGGTTTCTTGGTTTCATAAACAGGTATCAGAACATGAGGAGATATTAACGTTGCCTACAATGCATTGACTGAATTCTTTAGCCAATAATGTCACCCTTGGCTTACTTATCCCTGTATATCTGTCTTTTGACTTAACAATGGGGCGTGCTCTGATAAACCCATTGGAGGTGGAAGATATTTTAAGTCAAAATTCTTTTAATACATCTCACCTCCTAAGAAGCACAGTTTAGCAATCCAGTGTAGTGTAGAGTACCAGTGTTTACCCTTGTGAATGTGGGGCTGCCCAAAATATGGCAGAATTGCACTGCAGAGCCAAACTCAGGAAAAGAACAAAATTTAAAAAGTTCAGTCAGTAGTTTCTACTGAATGCATGTTTTGTACCATCATAAAGTGAAAAATCCTAAATCAAACCATTGTAAGCCAGGGATCCTTCGTAATGATTACAAGGTCCTAGTCACTTCTGTGATCTATTTTTTGCCTTTGACAACTCTGTGAAATCAACAGGCCAGGGACATTAGCTCATGTTAGAGATTGCTCCAGGGTGCACAGGGTTATGCAAAACAGAGAGTGTTGCAATGTTTCCAGAAAAATATTGTAATCATTTATTTACACAGTTTATAGAAAAATTCTGCCAGGAGGAAATGGTTTCAGATAATTTCTTTATGTAAGAAGATAACTTCTCAGTCCATATTTTGTGTAATTATAATGAGCTGTTTGGTCAGCAGATTCGATGTCATGAAGATAGCAAGCAACTCCAGCTTCCTGTAGTGTCTTTTACGATGATTCTCCACATGGAAACTTATGTGAATTTCTGTAATAAAAACACAGTTGTGCTACCCATGGAAGCTAATTAGGAGAACAAACCTCTATTACTAGAATTTAGGGGTGTGTGTGTGTGTGTGTGTGTGTGTGTGTTTAGTAAGGAAACTTAAAAATGCATTTGCTCTCCAAGATAGAAGTAGATATAAATATAGACTGAGCTCATATCAGGAGCACATACACTAAAATTGGGATGATATGGAGAAGGTTAGTGTGGCCCCATGTGAAACAATGACCAACTTTTGAAGCCTTTGGGATAAAAACAAAAATGAAGAGGTGTATATTTTACCTAAACTATGTAGGAACTGGGAGGTAAATATTCTCTCACCTCTCTTTCTTTCTAAGCTGAAGGTGAAAGACCCCGTGGTGTTTTATATTTTCCAAAGCTCTTGTTCCCATAGGTTTCATTTAGTTTTTTAGGAGGCACACTGAAGCCTGTGGCCTGGGGTGTGGAATCTAATTTTAGACAAGGGAAAGGAGAGGCTTAGGGCTTATACTTTATTTCCAAAACCCAAGTGCACGTTGTGACATAATCACACTGCACCTCAGTTCCCCCTAAGTCTTGCGGACACCTGACTCTGACACGGGATTTGCAGGTGTAGACCCTGGAAAAGCGGTGCTGGCACAGCTTAGGAGCATGGGATCTTGGATTAGATTTCCTGGGCATGAATCCTTACCTTTCTTGATTGTCACTTTGCAAAGTTAAGGATGGAAGCTAAGGTGAGTATATTAATCCATTTTTCTGTAACTACAACAGGACACTTTATACTGGGAAATGTATAAAGAAAAGATGTGTAGGTATATTATTTAGCTTACAGTTGTGGAGGCTGAAATTCCCAGATTGGGCAACTGTGGTGGAATGAGAAGGCAACAGGCAACCAGTTTGGCTTCTGGCTACATATTGTGGTTGATGGCACCATGGTAGGAGCAAACATGGCTGGGGGGGTGGTGGAGGGGAGAGAGAGAGGGAGAGAGAGAGAGAGAGAGAGAGAGAGAGAGAGAGAGAAAGAGGAAGAGAGGAAGAGGGGAGTCACAGGGCATACAGGAAGCAGAGGGATTGGTTCAAGAGGCAGGCTTACGCTTTTTATAGCAAGCCGTTCTTGTGAGAACCAACCAGGCTCCCAAGAGAACTGTATTAATTCCATCTGAGGATGGCACCTCAGTGATCTAAACACAGTCTACTAAGCTCCACCTCTTAGAGATTCTACCACCTCAACACTAGCATGGGGAAGACTAAACTTCCAGCACACGAACCTTTGAGCACAACCACATCTAAATCATAGCAACCAGGGGCATAGTCAACAATACTTCTTGGAGAACTGGCAGAGCCTTCATTTCATGCTTAACCACAGAAATGATAACAAGGAGAAGCTATCATTATGAGAACACCTAGTTCTCATCCTTGTCCCATCCCTCCTGAGTTCTGCTTTCTGCTGGCCAAGATTATAGCTAGATAATCAGCCACACTCAGCACCTACTGAGAAGAAGCCAGGGTGAGTATGGGCTTCTTCCCTATCTCTTCTTGATTTGATGGCCACCGGGATACCTGGTAGCCAAGTTTCTGTCATTAATAGTAAGAGTGCCAGTGTTTAGCAAATGCACGCTGGTTGTCAAGCACTGTGTGAAATCTATTACTTGAGTTACTGCATTGCAGCCTCACAATCACCCTAAGAAGTTGATGTTATAATTATGCCCATTGTATAGATGATGCAACTGCAGTTTGGCTGCCAACATAAACCACATCTGTACGTGGCCTCTCTATTTCCATCCACACCCATGGGCTGCCATCGCTTAGCTGTCTCCATTGCAGCTAAATCAGGAGGGAAAATTGATTTTGTTATCCACTATCATATCCAATAGAGAGGCAGTTATAATCTCCATGTATGCTGAGCAAACTGAGGCATGAAGAAGCCAAACAGTTCTTTTCTGGTCAGATCATCTTCCCTGGTGGTGGTGGGGCAGTGCCAATACTTCTAACCTTGTTACGCTGTTTGCCAAGGGCAACTGACTGTTCCTTTTTATATACATGGTATGCAAGGGCTAAGAAAATGATTTTAAAATAGAAAACATGAGGTTTCAATCCAAGTGATGTTTCAAAAGTTTGCATAGCGACTTCTTAGACTTAGTTTCTTTATCTCTGAATTGGGAATAACAACCAAATCTGTCTCTCAGGGTGTGAGTACTGAATGAGGAAAGATTTGTGGTTCCTAGATTGCAGTAAGTGCTCCTTAAACATGATTGTGGTTATTTTCAATAACATTATTATCAGCTAAGTTATCTTGGCTCTTTTAAAAACTTATTAGATCAAGAGCAACTGGCTTGAAGTCTATAAATTTGATCTTTTATTTTTTTGGGTAATAGACGCTGGGGCTTAGACAAGCTTCAGGTTTTTTTTTTTTTTTTCATTTTATACTTTGAAAAATCTTGTTAAATCTTTGAAGGGCAGTCCCTGTAAGTGATAATTCAGGTCAGGAAATTGTGGGAAAAGATGTATCGGTCTCCAAATACATGGAAATAACTCTTAGATCAAGTTCATCTCCTCCAATTTTTCCCCATTGGAATTCTAACTCAGATCTGAGTTCTTCTAGTTCAGATCTTCTCTCCAGTGGGTGGCTTAGACAGCTGCCTACTGCAGAAAATGCCTGTCCTGCCACTTAAGGTGCATCTACCTCAAGCCTGCTTTTTCTACCTCCTGCTAATGCTCCTGTGGGGCTGACAATGCAAACTGTTTGCCTTCCCACTGCCCCCTACTTGGCTGTGCGGCCCCTCCTCCTCTCCAGGAGAACCCTAGCGTCCTGTCAGAGTCAGTGTGAGGGATGCCTCTGCCAACGCTGACTCTTCCTTAGGGGCACAGCCACCTCGATGGCCGCGGGCAGCACTCGGTGGGCAGTTGCCTGGTGTCAGGAGATGTTGGCCTTCCTTATTTCTCTCCTCTGCTGAACACTTTTTCTGGTCCTCTCACAGCACAGCACCTCTCATCTCCTATCCTTATCATCTGCTAGTCTTTAATTGGGAAAAACAACATAGGAAATACAAAATCAACAACAAAAATCACACCCCAAATCTCACCCTCATAGCAATTTTCATGTTTCCATATTGTCTCAGAGGCTTTGTTCATGTACATTTATATACATCTCAACGTTGCAATTACAGTGGAAGCACAACTAAAAATTTATTGCACTTTATTATTAAGTTATATTATTTCCATATTTCTGATGATTAAATATTCAAATATTATTTTGATATATGAGTTTACATAAATTATCTCTTTAGAACAGTTTTTTAAATGTGAGGTTGCTTTAAAACTGCTTTTGTTAGTCTCTTCTTCCTAACAGTCTGAATTAATTTAGTTGCTTTCTGGGTATTACAAATAAGAAATTTTCAAGTCTCTTAGTCTTTTTCTGTAGGTCATAATTTATTCAACTCGAAGTGCAATGTTTTACATAGAATTTGCTTCTGTAAAAAATGTAGTTGCTTTTAGTTTGTGTGTCCCTCACATTGGTCAGTACGGTTTTTTTGAAAAATGGTCTGCTGGGAAGATGCTGCTTTCTCTGTTTTGAGGGAGATGCAAAGATATGCTTAGGTCATAATATATTAACAAGGGCTTTTCATTTTGTCTCAGCTTCTGGAGAAACCTTAAGTGTCAGGAGTAAAAGGAGGTTAATTTCCTCCCTGTACTCCAAGAGGGATTGCAGACCGTGGGTATGGGGGTATGGTCATGCCAAAGATGTTTCTTAGCCCTTCCTCCTTCTTGTGTGCACACGAGGACAAGCTGAACAGTCAGTGAGAGACAGTGGGGAGATACTTTCTTCAGGAGAAAGCGAGGGGGCTGGGGTGCTCCCAACCACTGTGCCCCCAACTCAGGGCAAGTGGAAGGGCCTTCAGAGACCTCAGCATTTGGTGATGTTCTAGGGACTTGATGCCTAGCATTTCAGCCTTTCAGTACCAACATGCCAAAAGACTGGCTGGAATATTTGCCGACAGTAGACACAGCCATGCCAGAATATCCCTGAATGTGGATCATAGTTCTTTCCTGTGAATCAAATTTGGATGCCCTGGATAGGAGCAACACTTGGATCTTCTTGAATGGATGCCAAGAGGCTGCCCTGTAAGGCGAGGTGGTCACAGCACAGGAGTGGAGTGGAAAAGACTGAAGATAGGCAATTGGGGTAGGAATGCCCCAAGTTGAGGACCTGAAGTGGGTAAGCCCCAGTGACAGAGGCCTCCCACATCTTGGGAGAAGGGGACAGAATCTAAGATTGACCCACATAGCGCACTACTGCCAGAAGATAGACAGCTAGACCCAAGGGAATGAGATTCTTTCGGGCCCTCCTTTTCACTCTCCTGCTACTATACAGGAGGAGCCAGAGGTATCGTTGTAACAGAAGTGCAAGGTGAGGGACATACAAGGAACACTGGCTACATCCACCCCACTCACCTGGCCATTCTTCTCTTCAATCAGGCCTGAATTTGGAAGGGCAGGGCAGCTGCAGCAGCAGATAAGCCCAGACATTTCTGAGCAAATGAGGAGGAAGAGAGGACCAAGTCAGTTATATTCCCCAGTCTATGGCTCTCCGGCGTCATTTGTGCGAAATTCTTTTTCTGCTTTTCGTACGTGAGCATTTTTATGTTCAACTCCTACTCCCATTCCTCCCTATGGAAATCATTTTAATGGGTTCCATATGTATTTTTTGGTCTCGTGTGTTCTGGTGAGCTTTCTATTTGTGTGTGCATTTTCCATTAATGCAAATAGCTCTGCTTTAACTTGTTTTGCTTCTTATTTTACATTGAGCACCATTTTTACGATTTATGCGCGTTGTTTTGTAGTCTCTTGTGATTAAGTGTTGCAGTTGGAAGTAATGAATCTGGATTTTTACAGCAAAACATTGAGAGTATTTGTAACTACCCAAGAAGGAAATTTCTGTGCTTTTCCCCGTGTTTCATCCAAGGCAGAAAGGATGGTTCCATCAAGCATGTTTGAAGGCAATTGTTTGGAAAACACGACCCGACTCTTTTATAATACATGCCCATTGACTTTAGTTCTTTGAGTTAACTAACTGTAAACGTAGTCAGTGATATATCGGCACATATGAACTGAGCATCTGTGATGTGCAAAATTCTGGCCTGCACAAGATTCAAGGATAAATAGTCTAATAAGCAAAAAGCAATGCAAAATAAGGTCAGTTTCAAGGGTCAGAAAGTAAGGTCAGGAGTTTTTAAAGGAATGGGAGGGAATTGTTGCCCCAGACATTAGGATAATGAAGAAGAAGGATTTCAGCTGGACTTTAAACCATAAACAGGATTTTGAGAGGCACAAGAGCCATTCCACTCAGGGAGATAACACGAGCAAAGTAACATAAGCTAGAAAGTGGTGGGGGTGTAACTGAGAGACAGCAAATGCAATCTTTTTGTTTTAGGCAAAAGAAAAAAATAGTTTATCTTATCAATGGCTAGTGATTTACTGTAAGGAGTCTGTAACCCAGAGTGATGAAGAGTTCCTGCTAGTTATGGCCTTTGCAACTCTCAAATATCAACATAAAGAGTAGTGGGAGGTAAATTTGCTAAATCAAGAGGTTTATTTATTCAGAATTATTGTTCTTATGTATGACTTTCAATTTTTTTCTTAAAAATAAATTTATCCTTTAGTTCCATTTTCTATAAACCTTTTGAAGTTCTTTTATATGTAGAATGAACAAGTATTCTCGTCTTGAATTTTTAAAGTGGCAATTTTTATACTTTCAGGCAATGCTTCAGATCATAACTTGTTCTCTGAACATCTTGTTCTGTGGATTTTGTAAACATTTTATTAAAAAAAAAAGCTCCTTTAAGCACTCTTTGCTACATTATGGAACCCTCTCGTGCTGTAACTGGTGGAAATTCATTCCTGAGATGTCTGAGTACCTTGTAATAAACAGTGAAGCTCTGTGTTTTCGTGAACTTCAGGCTTCCTGCTGTCCATCACGTTGACCTTGCCCCATCCTAGCAGTGGGCCTCATGAATGAATTCTTATCTTAATTTTTCTCTAATAAAACACCTGATATCCAGAGCTCCCCCTTAGCACCAGCTCAGACAGCTACATGAAAGGGAGGAGGAAGTATCCTGTACATTTGAGCTATTCAGGGAATTTACTGTTGGCAGCATTTGTATGGGGCAAAGGATCTCTCAACTCCAAATTAACAGAGGCAAGTTGCTATCAACAAGCTAGAACACAAGTTCCAAATGGAAGCCAGGTTTGCCTCGCTGCAGACTCGGCTGTTTGTGATTCTGCTTCTCCTTTTCTTTCAGAGCATTTTATCAAGGCCCTGTCGGAGTACTACGTGGTGCATCCTGTCCTAGTCGATGCCCGTGGGCATTTCCTATCCTATGGCTTACACCGTCCCGGCGCTGGCGGCAGGAGGAAGAGAGACTTGGCTGACTCAGCGGACCGGGTGTACTACAGAATTTGGCATGACGAAAAGGACCTGTTTTTTAACTTGACGGTCAATCGGGGGTTTCTTTCCAACAGCTACATCGTGGAGAAGAGATACGGGAACCTCTCCCATGTGAAGATGGCGGCTCCCGTGGGCCCCCCCTGCCATCTATGGGGCACAGTTCTACAGCAGGGCACCACAGTCGGGACGGCAGCCCTCAGTGCTTGTCATGGACTGGTGAGTGCCTGGGCCTGTCATCTCCCTCCTATTCCCCAGGATCCTAATGTCTCAGCCTATACAGCCCCCACCAGCAGAGTCAGAGATCATTAACAGAAGAATGGAGCCCCTGGGAGGTAGGGACCTGGCTCCAAGGAGGTTTGGCAGAAAGTGTGTGATAAATGAAGGGCAGTGGATCTGGGAGGTTCTCAGTGTAAGAGCACCAAGACTTCAGAGAAGGCAGGAAGAACTCCAACCAGGAACACTGATGGAGGTCGAGGCAGGGTTTGAGTTGGGTCTTAACCTCTGAGGCAACTCTGAGAGTCCTCTTGATTGACTGGTTGGCCAGCATCTTTAGAATTAATGAAACCTGGATTTGGACTGAGTGTGATTCTTCCTAATGATGGTATCAGCAGGTGCTATGCTATGTTATCCTACTTTGACTATGTGCTTTGCAATTAGACTTTATATGGGGCTTTCTTCTCCCTGGGCCACATACAGTGCTCAGTTAACCTTTCTGGGGGTCGCCTCCTGCCTCCAGGGTCCTCACCCCCTGGCTTTGCTCTGGGGTTCCTATCATATCTGCCCTCTGCAATCTTGGCTCTTACTTATATTTGAAAACTCTGGAAGCATTTAGTGGTACCTGATCCTCATGACCAAGGGGACAGGAAGAAAAAGCCCATGATCTAGAAGGGCAGCATATGGCTATGCAGGATCCGTGGCACAAATTTGCAGAGGCCATGGTGCTTCAGACACCACACAGCTGTGGGAACCCATGTCTAATCTTTAAATATGCAAGTCATGTTCATGCTCATAAGTCACTAGAAAGTATGGACCTGGGCACTTCTGCATGGGTCAGAGCAGTGTGGTCTGTGGACCCGCAGAATGAACATCACCTGCAAGCTCATTAAAAAGACACATTCATGGGCTCCCCTGCAGACCTGGTGCATCAGAGTCTCTGGGGGTGAGTAGAAACTGCTGTATGTGTCAATTAGCAGTTTGCATTGGTACCTAACTCACGTCTGTACTCTCACGTCTAAAGTGCTCTATTCAGTAGCTTTAGATATTTTGCAGAGTTCTGCAACCATCACAGTAAAGTGTAGAACATTTTCGTTAGCCCAGAATGAACTCTGTACTCTCCAACTTCTCATCTCCATCTCTGCAATCCTAGGGAATCACTACTCTGCTTTCGGTCTATAGATTTGCCTGTTGGAAGCCTGTATTTTTAATAGAATTATTAAGAATAATTGTATATATTTATGGGCTTCAGTGCAACATTTCAATACATGAATACAATGTGTGCTGAGCAATTCAGGGTTATCAATGCTTCCCATTTTTTGATGTTGCATTAGGACTGGAACCTTGGAGCTCCTGTCTTCTTTTTGCTTATCTAATATATAATAGTTTACTGTGAACCATAGTCACATCACTATGCTGTATAAAACTTGGATTTTGTTCATTTGATCTAACATTGATATGGGTTTGATTATCTAAGCCTCCTGTGTCCCGCCCCATTCCTCCCAGCCTTTAGTAATAACCATTCTGTGTTCAGATGGAGTTTTGTTATTTTTTTTAAAGATTTATTTATTTATTTGAAAGAGTTACACAAAGAGCGGTAGAGGGAGAGAGACAGAGAGAATTCTCCATCTGATTGTTCACTCCCCAATTGGCCACAATGGCTGGAGCTGTGCTGATCCGAAGCCAGAAGCCAAGAGCTTCCTCTAGGTCTCCCACGTGGGTGAAGGGGCCCAAGGACTCTGCCATAGCAGAGAGCTGGATCGGAAGTAGAGCAGCTGGGTCTTGAACCGGCGCCATATGGGATGTCGGTGCTTCAGGCCAGGACGATAACCTGCTGTGCCACAGCGCCAGCCCTGAGCTTTGGTTTTAGCTTCCACATATGAGGGATGTAACAGAATTTGAATACTATAAGCCTAAATGGAAATCTGTTTTCCATATAAGGAAAAATTTAAGAAAATTCTGTTTTGTGAAACCTATGTTTCCACAAGTTTTCAGGAGCCTTTCATTGCCCCTGAAGTGACCCTGAGAGGACCTGGGCTAGCTCAGTTGTTCTTAATCGTGGCTCAACATGGGATCACCTGCGAGATTTTAAAATGTGCCTATGCCTTGAACCCACACCCCAGATATTCTGATTGAATCTGTCTGAGGGCAGAGTTCAGCAGCATTCCGAAAGCCCCTAGGAGATGCCAGTGTGCCATGGGCATGGCTTGCCAGTAGATTAACAGAAGTACACGGAATTAGCAGTATTAGCCAATGTTACTTCAAGACATTGTTCTTCAGTTCACATCACAGCCTCCCTTTTCAATTCTGACTCTTACTCCTCCCCAGGTGATTAGAGGTGAGAACGCTGCTCTAAATTGCTCCTTACTTTCATCTGATACTTTCTTAGGGGAATTGCATGCTGTTTAGCTTTATTCAGAACTTCAGCTTAGAATACTGGGACCTTTTCATTTTCAAACGGTGCCCAGGAGCAGTGAGTACCACTTTGTGGGCATTTTCCAGTTCAAAGTTTGCATTCATACTGTATTAAGTGCAAATACGTGGTGGTGGTTAAATTGATTTTCACGATTTTCTTCTTTGCCAGAAGAAACGTCCCGCTGGGATTACAAGTATTTTGTAGACTTTCTTGCCTAATCAGACAATTAACAGGTGACTATAAAAAAGGAACCAGAGCCAAATGAGTTTCTTCTGTGTCTGTGACCACGCCACCTGGCTGGCTTCAACTTCATTTGCTGGTGTGTCCTCACTTGCCAATGCGTGCCTAGAGTGGTCCTTGTCGGATGGATGGTGGTTGGATTCACATCTCATTCCTAGATGCTGCAACTGAGGACTGGCTTCTGGTATGTTTGCTCTCCCTTTCACTCAGCGATGACCTTGTGCACGCTGAAATTCACAGGGTGGCAGCTTAGGAGTTGCCGGCTCTAAGCAGTCTGCTTCTCCTAGGTGCAGAGCCAGCATTTGGAAAACTCTCTTAGGAGGGGAGTATTTTCACTTGGACCAGAACATCTGCCCGTCTCATGGGGTTGAGGCCTGGCTTCAGATGTGTAAATCTGAATAAGATGTTGGAAGCTGCTTTCTCTTGGGGTTGTCTGTGATTTAGTGCATTTAGTCTCCCCTGGAGCAGAGCCTGATGGTTTCAAATTGAAGACTCCAGAAAGGGCAGCATGGGGAGCTGTGAGACCCCTTCTTTCCTCCAGTGCACATTTTTCCCCTGGCTCAGAGGATGCCCATTCCCTGGCTCAGCAGCACCCTTCTGTGTCACCTCCACCACTTTTCCCACTCTTTGCCTTTCATAACTTGGAAATTACAGAATTAATTTCATTGGAGCACTTTAATTGATTTATTCAAGTCTGAGTACTTTGAAGAAACAGTGTTTTTCAATTTAGACTCGATTGATCTTCAGCAGGGTGAGGATCCTGGCCAGAGGAGTTGGTTGCCCTGGGGCCCTATAGGATTGATTTCAAGCCTGTTTGTTGTTAGTGTTTCAATTTGGATTTCTGCACCAGCAGGATAGTGTAAAATATTAACACTCCTCACTCTTGCATGATACAGGATTGTGGCTCTGTCTTCTCATGGAATATTCCACCTGTACTGATGTCCTAGTTTAGGCACAAACTGGACTCTATACCTGGGTTGGTAACAAAGATGCTTCTAATTCCTGTCAACAGCATTCTCAGGTCTGGTTTTATTCAACTGAATACAGTTCTTGGCTTTTTCATAAATGCTTGCTTCAATTCCAGTCACTCCTGGAAAATTAAGCCCCAGTTCCTATTCTGAATGGCCGGTTATGGATTTAACAAGGGCATCCGCCTTTAACTCCCACTCGACCCTCTGGCCTTGCTTCCTTGTCTGTTTTGGCACACTGAGATTTTCTTTACTGTTTTGAACTCAGGAATGGGTTAAAATTTTGAAAGAACCATTTTCTTTTTTTAAAGTTAAACCTTTTACTTTGAGAGAGTTGTAGATACACATATAGTTGCAAGAAGTAATATGGAGAGGTATCGCCATGTTCCCTTTATCCAATTTCCTCTGAAGGTGATTATCTTGCAAGATTACTCTGGAATATCATAGCCAGGATTTTGACCTTGGTACAGTGAAGAAACTGAACAACTCCATCATAAGGCTCACTCCTGTTGTGCTACTGAATCCATACCTCTTCCCCTCCTGACCCTATCACTTCTTTATGTTCACATTTTGCATTTAAGTCAGGGGCCCATTTTGAGTAAATTTTTGTATGAGGCCTAAGACTTAGTTTCTTTTCTTATCTCTCCCTCCCTGAGTCCCTCCCTCCCTCCCTTCCTTCCTTCCTTCACTTCCATCCTTTCTTTTTATCTTTCTCTTTTTTTATAAAAGTATATTTATTGGGGCTAGCACTGTGGTGTACTAGGTTAAGTCTCCGCCTATGGCGCCAGCATCCCACATAGGCGCTGGTTCAAGTCCCGGCTGCTCCTCTTCTGATCCAGCTCTCTGCTATGGCCTGGGAAAGCAGTAGAAGTTGACACAAGTGTTCGGGCCCCTGCACCCACATGGGAGACCCAGAAGAAGTTCCTGGCTTCAAATCTGTGCGGCTCTGACCATTGTGGCCATTTGCGGGTGAACCAGCGAATAGAAGACCTCTCTGTCTCTTTATCTCTCTATCTGTAACTCTGCCACTCAAATAAGTAAATCTTAAAAAATACATTTATTTGAAAGGCAGAGAGAGAGAAAGAGAGAGAAAGAGAAAGAGAAAGAGAAAGAGGGAGGGAGGGATTGAGGGAGGGAGGGAGGAGGAGGGGGGAGAGAAGGAGAGAATACCTTCCATTCACTGGTTCACTCTGCAAATGGCCCCAAAGGCTGGGGCTGGGCCAGGCCAAGGCCAAGGCCAGGAGCCCAGAGCTTCTTCCTAGTCTCCCACATGGGTGCAGGGGCTCAAGGACTTGCACCATCTTCAGTTGCTTTTCCAGGCTCATTAGCAGGGAGTCAGAACAAAAATGGAGCAGCTGGGTCTTGAACCAGCACCCATATGGGATTTTGGCATCTCTGGTGGAAGCTTAACATGCTATGCCACAAGGCCAGCCCCCCAATTTTGCTTATTTTTTTCAAAAAAAAAAAAGCTCTTTATATTGCTGATCTTTTTTTTTGTTTGTTTGTTTCAATTTTATTTCTCTAATTTTAATCATTTCTTTCCTCCTAATTTTGTGTTTGGTTTGTTAGTGTTTTCCAGGTCCTTCAGCTGTGAGATCATTTATTTGATGCCTTTCCAGTTTCTTGCTGTAGGCACCAATTGCTTTAGGCTTTCCTCTTAATGCTGCATTTCTGTACCCATAAGTTTTGATGTGTTGTGTTGTCATCTTCATTTGTTTCTAGGAATTTTTTTTATTTCCCTTCTGTTTTCTTCTATGACCTGTTGTTCATTCAGGAGCATGTTGTTCAGTCTCCATATGTTTGCCCATTTTTTAGAGTTTCTTAAGTTGTTAATTTCCAACTTCATTCCACTGCGGTCAGAAAACATATATAATTTCAAGTGTTTTGAATTTGGTGAGATTTGCTTTATGGCATAGCATATGATCTATCCTAAAGAATGTTCCATGCACTGATGAAAATAATGTGCATTCTGCAGATGTGGGATGAAATGACCTGTGGATATCAATTAGGTCCATTTAGTCAGTAGTGTAGATCAGCTTGGTTATTTTTTTATTGGTTATTTTGTCTAGTTAATCTGCCTACTGACCAAATTGGAGTGTTTAAGTCCTCCAGTATTATTGTAGTGAAGCCTATTCTCCCTTTAGATCCACTAATATTTGTTTTAAATAGCCAGGTGCCCTGGCATTGTGTACATATATATTTTCTATAATCACATCTTCCTGTTGAATTGATCCATTAATCATTACATAATTCTTTCCTTTGTGTCTTTTTAAAAATATTTTATTTATTCGAGAGGTAGAGTTAAAAGCAGAGAGAGGGAGACACAGAGAGAAGGGTTGTCCCTCTGTTTGTTCACTCCCCAAATGGCTGCAACTGCTGGAACTGGGCTGATCCAAAGCCAGGAGCCTCTTCCAGATCTCCCATGTGGGTGCAGTGGCCCAAGCACTTGGACCATCTTTTGCTGCTTTCCAGACCACAAGTAGAGAGCTGGATTGGAAGAGGAGGAATAGGGACACGAACCAGTGCCCTCATGGGATCCCAAGTCTGCAGGTGGAGGCTTAGCCTACTACATGACAGCACTGTCCCCTCTTTGTGTCTTTCAACAGTTTTTATGTTAAAGGCTGTTTTGCCTGATATTAGAATGGGTGTTCCTGCTCATTTTTACTTTCTGTTAGCATGGAATATCTTCCATCCTTTCATTTTCAGTCTGTGTATATCTTTGTTGGTAAAATATGTTTCTTGTTGGGTCTTGCTTTTTAATCCTTCAGCCAATGTTATCTTTTTTAAAAGAAATTTATTTATTCATCTGAAAAGCAGAGTTACAGAGAGGCAGAGGCAGATAGAGAGATTGAACTTGCATCCTCTGGTTCACTCCCCTGGTGGCTGGATCTGGGCTAATCCGAAGCCAGCCAGGAGCTTCTTCCAGGTCTCCCATGAAGGTACAGGTGCTCAAGTACTTGGGCCATCTTCCACTGCTTTCCCAGGCCATAGCAAAGAGCTGGATTGGAAGTGGATCAGCCGGGTCTCGAACTGGTGCCCATATGGGATGCTGGCACTGCAGGCGGCAGCTTTACCTGCTAGGCCACAGTGCCAGCCCCAGCCAGTACTTGTTATCTTCAGCCTTTTTGATGCTAGCTGTCTGACAGGTGCAAGGTGATATCGCATTGTAGATTTGATTTACATTTTCCTGATGTTCAGTGAAATTGAGCATATACTTGGTCATTTGTACATTTTCTTTAGAGAAATACCTACCATTTTTTATTTGGGAGATTTTGTGGTAGGCTGGGGTGGGGGGAAGGAACTGTTAAGTTGTATGAGTTCCTTACATATTTTAGATATTAGCCCATTATTAGAGTTATTGTTTGCCAATTTTTTTTTTTGCATTCTGTAGGTTGTTCACTCTGTTTCTTTTGGTATGCAGAAGCTTTTTGATAGGTGCCCTTGTCTATTTAGTCTGATGCCCTTGTCTATTTTTGCTTCTGTTGCTTGTTACTTTGTTATCAAACCCAAAAATTCATTTCCTGGGGCCTGGTGCTGCAGCATAGTGGGCTAAAGTCTCTGCCTGCAGCATCAGCTTCCCATAAGGATGCTGGTTGGCATCCCATATGGGCACTGGTTCGCATCAGAACTGTTCCTCTTCAAGTCTAGCTCTCTGCTATGGAAAGCAGTAGAAGATGGCCCAAGAACTTGGGCCTCCGTACCCATGTGGGAGACCTGGAAAAAGCTCCTGCTTCTTGGCTTTGGATCAGCTCATCTCTGGCTGTTGTGGCCATTTGGGGAGTGAACCAGCAGACAGAAGACCTTTTTCTCTGTCTCTCCCTCTCTCTGTCTGTAACTCTACCTCTCAAATAATTAAATATTTTAAAAAATTTTATTGCGAGGCTCCATGCCAACAAGAAGCTCTTTGGTTTTTAAACTCGTCATTTTCACTCTCCCTGGTAACATCTATAAGGGAACTTTTCTTCTGTCTTTCCCATGTGTTATGGGAACCACAAGTGGCCTCCCAAGATCAATTCTGCCCATGAGACCCTTCTAGATTAACTGGTGGAACAGAGGGCCCCATGATTCCTGTTACTCCCTCATTTGCCTTTGTGGGAATTATGCACGGCTCCCTGGGGAGAAATTCCAACTCCCACTTTGATTGCATCTTCCATAAGCAAGCTCTCAGCATCTTACCTTTAAATGTACCTATCACCTACCGGGCTGCCTGTCCTTTTGGGCCACCAGGCCCGTCTTCCTCATAGGTAGATGTGGTGAATAGAGGATGAGGCTCTTAAGTTGAGTCAAATAGTTGCCTTGCATTTTCTCTCTTCTCTGGAGCAGAAGGTAAATTTGGGGAAAAATTGCCTAAACTGTTTTGCAAGTGAATTAGCTTGGTTTGTTCATACATATGTATTCCTCCAAATTTTGTTATGGATAATTTCATGATTCTACATTGTCCTAGGGGAAGAAAACAATCTCCTGTGTTAAGCCTCCCTGCTTGTCCTGTTGCTGAATGGTAGAAGCCTGTTGGGTGAGCACTTTATTCAAAGGGTAGCTTTGGCTCATTGATTAGGCAGGATCTGTTTGCAGAAGGTCTGCTCTCCTGTAAACTGAGTCCCTATGCCTTACTTGTATGATCTAGTTGCTCTTTTCATGTGACTGTCATTTATAGGTTTTAGAAATCTGCACCTGTCTGGAAAGTCAGAAAGAACCTTGTTTTTAGTGGCTGCATTAACCTCGATTACCACCTTGCAAATGACTCCTCTATGGAAACAAGAATCATCACTTGAGTTAGTTCTGTGTACCTTATGTAGCTGTTGTAGATGACAGCTTGAAAACACTTTAGAAAAATACCCTAGTACTTTCATTGGCTTCATAAGAGTAGCTAAATCTCTGTACCCAAATTGTTGAGACATTTCATTAAGAATGGTTTTTTCAAGTCATCAGTGAACAGCTTGTTGCCAGTGGGTACCTCTTTGTTTCATCTTACTTGATAATGTTTCATTACCATTTGCCCTAAGTAATTACTCCTACTTGAAATAATATTTGTCTTTGCTTAAGTGACCACATTATTGTGGTTTCTCTCCTACCTGCCACACTGAGAGTTCGGCCTCAATAGCTTTTGCTTCTTTTCATGCATTTTATTACTCTTTGGTCATAGCATTTTGTTTGTCATCACTCTTCTCTAACTTTATGTTCTCTCAGCAGGTGATCTGAACTAGTCTGTCTATCATGCATCTATCTAATTATATACCTCACTGCCTACCTAATCATTTGGCTATGTGTTTATCACCTTCATCATCATCATCTATTTATCTAATATCATCATTAAACTACTGAATTTAAATATCTAATTCTACTATTTCCTTGGAACTCCAGTAATCCACTTGCCATTTCCACATGGAAGCCTAACAGGCACCTCAAATTTAACGTGTTCAAGGCAACACTCTTGCTGACCCTGGAATCAGTCCTACCCATCTCTGTATGTGCCGACTGTACTCTTCCTGTGGTCCAGATCAGATCCCGGCATTGTCTCATCATTGACTCCTCCTTTACTCTCAGACTCTGCACCTGTTCTTATCAGTAAATCTGGTCCTATGTACCTTCAAAATATGTTCAGACTTACTCCTCTCGGCACCTCTACAGCTAATGCCCTTGTCTAGTTATTCTCACTAAGTGTAGTTTTGTCCTCCAGGAGACATTTGCCAATGTCTGGAGACATTTTTGGCTGTCACCACTAGGGAGGGGGTGATTGCATTGGGCGTCTAGTGTGTAGAGGCCAGGATTGCCACTCCACTTTGTGTCATGCACAAAGCCAGTCATACACTCCAAAGTGTTAGTAGTGCCAAGGCTGGGAAACTTGCCTTGTCCTAGTCAACTTCCTTTCTCATCTGGACCCTGCCTTGCCCTCCTAAGTGATTCTCCTACATCTGCTCTTATATCCTGCAAGCCATTTGACACAAGATGTCCAGACTGGTATCCTTTTTTTATAGTTTTTAAAATATTTATTTATTTATTTGAAAGTCAGAGTTACACAGATAGAGGAGAGGCAGAGAGAGAGAGAGAGAGAGAGAGAGAGAGAGAGAGGGGTCTTCCATCTGATGGTTTACTCCCCAGTTGGCCACAACGGCTGGATCTGCACTGATTTGAAGCCAGGAGCCAGGAGCTTCTTCAGGTCTCCCACGTAGGTGCAGGGGCCCAAGGACTTGGGCCATCTTCTACTGCTTTCCCAGGCCACAGCAGAGAGCTGGATCAGAAGTGGAGCAGCCGGGTCTCGAACTGGCACCCATATGGGATGCCAGCACTTCAAGCCAGGGCAGGGCATTAACCCACTGTGCCATGGCGCCGGCCCCCAGACTGGTATCCTAAACACATTTATAAAGCAGTGCTATACTTCTGCTTCAAAATCACCTACTGGTTTCTCGTGATAGGAGAATGACATCTGAACCCTGGGTTTTCAGGGCTCCCTCTGGTCTGGTCTCTGCCCACCCCCCTGTCTTCTTTCCACCACCCTCCCCTCCCTTACTATGCTCCAGCCACACTGACCTCTGTTTCTCAGATGTACCAAGCATGCTCTAGCCTCACGGCTTTTACACATGCTTCTCCCTTTGCTTAGGACACCCTTCTCTCAGATTTACACATTGCTGCTCCTTTCTGGTTTTAGATCCTACCTTAAGGGCTCGTCTGGCCTCTCAATCTAAAATGGACTCCTCGGGTATTCTGGTACACCACCTGCTTTATTTTCATAAAGAAGTTACAGAACCCAACATTTTCTTCTTTTGTTTTTGCCTAACTTTTCTTTCCCTCACCCTGTCTTGTTCTTGCAAATCTGTGTGACCACAGTAGCCCCTGAGCCCTTACCTACAGGATTTGGACTTGCTTTGTGGCCTCCAGATGACAGTCACTGGCAGCAGTGCTAGTCCATTGCCAGCATATTTCGCTAAGTGAGTCATTCATTCCCAAGAAACAGAGCAAGGAGGGGCGTGTGTCTGTGTGTGTGAGTTAATCAACAGCCTTTTTCACTGAGCCACACCAGTTCCTCTTTTCAATCTCTGCTTTGAGTCAGCGTGAAGAAGTCTCTGTCTGTGACCTGAAACAGTTATGGTCTTTGCTTCTGAGTTCCGATAAACAACTGCCTGAGCAGTTACATAAAGGCTCAGATCTTATACATACTTGCAGAGAACTGACACTTCTCCCATACTAACAGCCAAAAGTACAGTGACTCATTTCTGCTGAAATACTTACCCCACAGCCATGTGTGCAGGCAAACTTGTGCTGCTTTGGAGAGCCACCTTTTTACTGAGGGGCAGAGGACTTTTCTTTTTGTCACCAGAACAGATGGGATGTTTATTTCTTCTTCTTGCGGGATGCAGGACAATGTGGAGGTTTGCAGTCATAGTCCAGCTTCTAGCCAGCAAGTTATCAATTTCGACAAGGATATGCTTTTAGAATCACTTGAACTCTGTAGACTTTTTTTTTTATTTTTATTTATTTATTTATTTTTTATTTATTTATTTTTTTTACAGGCAGAGTGGACAGTGAGAGAGAGAGACAGAGAGAAAGGTCTTCCTTTGCCGTTGGTTCACCCTCCAATGGCTGCCGTGGACAGTGCACTGCAGCCGGCGCACCGCGCTGATCCGATGGCAGGAGCCAGGTGCTAGGTGCTTATCCTGGTCTCCCCATGGGGTGCAGGGCCCAAGCACCTGGGCCATCCTCCACTGCACTCCTGGGCCACAGCAGAGGGCTGGCCTGGAAGAGGGGCAACCGGGACAGAATCGGCGCCCCGACCGGGACTAGAACCCGGTGTGCCGGCGCCGCAAGGCGGAGGATTAGCCTGTTGAGCCACGGCGCCGGCCATGTAGACTTTTTTTTTATATGAACCACAAATTATAGGCCCAATTTTAATATAATTTCAAAGGGGATTCATTAAATGACTAGACCCAGTTAGCCCAGGCTTCTGTATGATGATATCATCATAAATGTTGTTTGTAATGTTATCTAATTGATATTTTAAAAATAATGACCATTTATTATCACATATACAGCAATATTTTATTTTGCTAAATTGCCCTGCTTGCTTTCCTTATTATTTTTTAAAAATTTTATTTAAGGTACACGAATTTCATGTATTTCCTATATACAGATTCAGAAACATAGTGATACTTCCCACCCTATTCTCCCTCCCATACACATTCCTACCCCTCTACCTCCTCCCTCTCCTATTCCCATCCTTCTTCTTCTTCTTCTTTTTTTTTTTTTTTTACAGAGTGTAGACTTTCTCAGATTCTAGTTTTGGAAAATGCAAAGAGTGAGCATTCTCTACACATTTTGCCGTGTGAATACTGCCCATGAGGATGAGTAACTTTTAAAGACCCATGTCCTGCCTTGGTGCCTTTATTGAGGGAGGGGTGTGCTTGCACCATGTCACACCCCCATGTTCTTGGCTGGACGGAGAGTCTGCTGGTTCTTTTCTGTATGCACAAAGGATGTCCCTGTTCCTGTCCTCTCATTCTTGAACTCTGGCTGAAGCCGGGGATGAGGTAGCTGAGGAATGAAATCCACTGGCAGAGATGTGTGGGAAAATTTTCCCAATGAGGCTGCTTGCTTTGCTTCCTGATCCAGAACTCCAGGGCTATTTGTGGAAAGCAGGCGTTTAGGTTGGGGGGTGGCTGTGTGTCGGGGTCTGTTACTCCTTGCCAGAGGAGGGCTGTGGATGCTCTGTTTATCCTCTCACTGTGCTCCAGGCTGCGGCATTCCCCCGACCCCTGACCTTTGGGGTTGCCTGATGAGACTGCACTTACTCAGACAGGAGACTTTGGAGCAGGGCCTCTGGCTGGCGGAAATGCCTCTCTTCTTTATCATTGCTTTGTGCTGCAGCTCTTCCTTGCTCCTTCCTTTTCCTTTTTGTCTTCCTTTCTAATTGATCAGGTTCATTTGTGAGTTCCCATGCTGATGAACTAGAGAAGGAAGGAGCGAACTGGGGACCTTGCACTTCAAGGAGCAGGATTGCTGTCTTCCTTTCACCGGACCTTGAATCTGCAGCCATCCCTACTCCAGGGACACTGCGGGAGTAGGATTGACCCTCTGTCCTTATGGGGGAAAACAGGCCAGATGCACTTTCGTAGAGCTGATGATCTGAATTCAACATCTATCCAAATGCAACCCACAGATGTGACCCTTCTCATGGATTGCTCCACTCTGGAGTCTTTGCTTTAAATCTTAATTCTGTTTCATTACAGGAATGAAAGGCCAGGTTTCCACAGCCTCCCTCTTGACCTTTATGCATAAATATTTCTATTCCTTTTGATTCTGCTTGAATCACAGACCTCATTTATTTTTATCAAGATAACCTCTGTGGAGACCTGGCATATTTTTCATATGGAGCACTTCTGCTGGACTTGGGAGTTAGGGGAGCTGAACTCAGTCCTTGCTCAGCTAATTCTAATTCTGTGATCTCAGTCAAGGCCTTTTCTCTTTGTCTCTGGTACTTTGGATGAACTGTATCCTCTTGTTTTGTGGACCGGCAGTAAGGGCATCACACAGGAGATTATCATAAATGTAAATTATCAGGTTCAACCTGCTTCCCATCTGCTGAGTTAGAGCTAAATTTAACAACATCCCCAGGTGATTTTTATGTGTATTAAAATTTGAGATGCATTGACCTAGTAAACCCAGAAACACTACCTCTGATTTTTTTTTCCTTTGTGAATTGCATGCTTTTGACAAATTGCCTGAAAGCCAAACAAATGCTGGGAAACATTATAGCAGGGAATGATGTTGCTCTAAGTAGTGCTCATGGTGAACATATGGAAGAAGAATCTTAGATAATGCGATTTGGATAAAAAGCAGATAAATGGTTCATAGTGGCCAAGTGCACCCGCTCGATTGTTTTCCTTTCCTTGTCTGCTGTCTGCTGCAGTGTTTGAATCCATCTTCAGCGGTCCCATTTGGTGTCATTGATGCCCCCTCTTCCCTTTACCAGTCCACCCCTCCTTGCCCACTAGTACCCTGTTCACAGGCTGATTTTTTTTTTTTAATTTTTTTTTTATTTTTGACAGGCAGAGTGGACAGTGAGAGAGAGAGACAGAGAGAAAGGTCTTCCTTTGCCGTTGGTTCACCCTCCAATGGCTGCCGTGGACAGTGCACTGCAGCCGGCGCACCGCGCTGATCCGATGGCAGGAGCCAGGTGCTAGGTGCTTATCCTGGTCTCCCATGGGGTGCAGGGCCCAAGCACTTGGGCCATCCTCCACTGCACTCCCGGGCCACAGCAGAGGGCTGGCCTGGAAGAGGGGCAACCGGGACAGAATCGGTGCCCCGACCGGGACTAGAACCCGGTGTGCCGGCGCCGCAAGGCGGAGGATTAGCCTGTTGAGCCACGGCGCCGGCCCTGATTTTTTTTTTTATTCCTCCCCCCCTTCATTTAAATCCTGCTTTGATCTTCAGGAATGAGTCACACAATTTTAAAATGCAGAAATTCTGTAGTCTCTTATCCGGTCATCAGATAGCCCTGCCTGTCTTCCAAGCAAGCTTCCTTTCTTTTTTTTAAAAAATTCATTTGCATTTTATATTACCATTATTTTTAAAATAATTAAGTTACACAAGTTTCATGTATTTCATACACAGATTTAGGAACATAGTGACACTTCCCACTGTACACTCACTCCCTCCCACCCATGCTTCAACCCTTCCTCCTCCTCCCTCTGCTATCCCCACTCTTAATTTTTACAAAAATCTATTTTTAGCTTACTTAATACTCATAAGGTTAACCTTTCCTTCTTTCTTTTAGTATTTATTTATTTATTTATTTGAAAGAGTTACACAGTGAGAGGAGAGGCAGAGAGACAGAGAGAGAGGTCTTCCATCCGCTGGTTCACTCCCCAGGTGGCCACAATGGCTAGAGCTGCGATCCAAAGCCTGGAGCCAGGAGCTTCTTCTGAGTCTCCCACGTGGGTGCAGGGGCCCACGGACTTGGGCCATTTTCTACTGCTTTCCCAGGCCATAGCAGAGAGCTGGATTGGAAGTGGAGCAGCTGGGTCTTGAACTGGTGCCCATATGGGATGCCGGCGCTTTAGGCCAGGGGGTTAACCCGCTGAGCCACAGCGCTGACCCCAACCTTACTTTATTTTGATAAACCTTTAGAAAATAATTTAAAAATTTTTTAAAGTTTGCATTTGCATTTTTCTCTTTCTACTCTTTTAACATTCACAGCTCATCTCTAAGGACTGATTTATTTTTCCTGGTTGTAGGTTTTCTAGACTTTCTCCTTGACTCTCTTCTCTTTTTTGCTTTCTTTTGGTTATTTTTACATTGTTGTTGTTGTTTACCACATTTACAGAAGAAACAGAAAAGATTGAGCTGTTTGTTAAAATAAGGTACAGGGTAGTCAGGAGTTTCTTACTTTTCCAGTCTCTACAAAGCTTGATAGGAAGAGAAATGAGAAATGGGATATTCCTGTCAGAGCTGCCAGATGAGTCAGAGTTTATTGCAGACAGAGGAGCAGACTATGGTACATGTGTGTGTTTCTGTGTGTGTGCATGTGTGTGTATGTGTATGTGTGTCTGTGCACCTGTGTTTGTGTGTATTAGGAAAAGGAGAATGGGCTAGTGTAGAATAAGACCACAGAAAGGAGTTTTACTTGAACTGATGGTGCAGAAGAAATGGATTAAACCATCAGTTAGGGTTACTGAGAAAGATATAAGAGCATCCTTGGTAATCATTTAAGTTTCAATGGAGTAGAGCACATATCTGAACTTGGAGGATGGTGTTGCTGGGGAAGTGGGCTACAATCCAGTTTCCTTTCTAAGCAGATGTTTGTTCTGTCTAGACAGCTGCAATGATAGTTGCCTTGGCAATGATCAAGGAAGGATTTGAGATTTATTAGTAATTCTTTCCTTTGGAAAAGATTATTTCTCCTACTAGTTAATTCTGTTAATTTAACTGTTTTAATAAAGAGATTCACATTTCATTAGCAGGCTTTATTTTTAAATAAATCCACTGTGATTTAGGCTTAAGACTTCAGGATATTTTTGTTCATCAGAGGCATTGAATTTGGAGCTATGAAACCTGAATGTTAGATCTGAATTCTCCTGGGAGCTCCAAGGGAAGTCCCTTAAAACTCAAGGTTCCAGTTCTCTCATCTATGAAATGAAGGCTGAATAATTTCTAAGATCTCAGAGAACATAGGAGCTCTGAGGCATAGACCTGTGTGATGATTGTGCAAAAATAGTACATTGTTGTTAGTATTATTAGTGGTTGGGTAAGATCCTCTCTGAAAATTGACTCTGAAAAATGAAAAAGTAAAAAAAAAAAGTTGTTGTACAGTGAGAAGTAATGGTGTAGCCTAAGTTGTGTATAGGATAGATGTTTTCACTCTAACATTTTCTGTGCTATGGGAAAGGATGGTGTCAAGAGGGTGATTCTGGCATCAAAGCTTCCATGTATTGCAAAAGCTACTTTGATGAAAGAAGCATAAAGTGTTAAGAGCTGTTTGGTCTCCTGAGTCAGGCAGATTTCAGTCTTTAGCGCTATAACTTTGGGCAAATTATCTCTGAGATGGGAAAAAGGACTAATAAGAGCTCGTTCATTGGCTGGTTGTGAGGATAAGCTGAGATAGTGTACATGTAACATACAGGAGGGTACCGCATTAGACCCTGCTAGTGAAAGGTAATGATGGAGTTTCCCAGAAGTTTTTACAGGCAGCTTGCTTGAGGTTTACTACTTCCTCTGTCTTTATGAAGCTTTCTGCTGGGCTGCTGTGTCTGAGATTCAGAGGTACCTGCGAGTGTGGGGTGTCTTGGGTCAGGGAGGCGTCGTTTACCTATTCTAACCAGGGCACAGGTGGCACCTGCAGAACAGAAACGACTGGCTGAACCATTAGATGCTCATAGTAAGGGCGAGTCAAAAATCTCATGGTGGGATCTGCTTGCAACAGGCTCCCAGGTAAAAAAACATATAATATTTAGAATGAACATAATCACATAAGAGACTCCAGGATTTTTCTCTTTATTTATAACATTTTTAATGGGGAATATAGTCACATGCTACAAAATTTAGAAAATTTAAAGGATTTGTGCTGTGGCTTATATTTCCTACTGCTTCTGCCTCTCAGATAATGTCTCAGAACATATTTCTGGACTGTCCCTCTGGAGACATTGACTGTAGACGTTCTGATGAATGGTTAAAAAATATCTATATTTACATGCACATATATAGATCTATATAAGGATATATAAAATTTACCATATAAGGTTGTACCATTTTTAAGTGTAAAGTTTATTGACACTAAATACATTCATGGTGTTGTGAAACTTAACTCTTGAATGTATCCACCTTCCCAAACTGGAAGTCTGAACGCATGAAACCATAATTTTCCATTTCTCCTCCCTGTAACCCCTGGAAACTACTTTTCTACTCTCTCTCTCTGTGAATTTGAGTACTCTAGGTGTTTCCTGTAAGTCGAATGACACAGTACTTGTACTTTTGTAACTGGCTTATTTCACATAGTATTTCTTCAGGGTTCCTCCTTGTAGTAACATGTATTATAATTTGATTCTTTTTAAAGACTGAATAATATTCTATTTAATCTGTATATTATTCATCTTTTAAAAGGAAGAAAATTCTGATCATAGATTTTATTTTTTTTATGAATCTTTTCATAATAGCTATGTTATTCAAGGTTTTATTTAGGAAATAATTTTGATAGAATAATCTTTTTTCTCCAGAAATCTTTTCTTTAATATATACAAACAAAATACATTTCATAAGTACAACTTTAGAAACATTAAACTTTAGAAACAGAGATTCTTCCTACCATACCCACCCTCCCACCTTTCTTCCTCCTACCTCTCCTGTTCCCATTCTTATTTTTTACTAAATCTATTTTGAATTAACTTTATATACAGCAGATTAACTCTATACTAAGTAGAGTGCAACAAATAGTATTAAAAGGTGTTGTTTTTTTTATTTCTCTTTTGATTGCTTCTATGACTCATTGTTCATTCAGGAGCATGTTGTTCAGTCTCCATGTGTTTGAATATGTTCTAGAAATTCTGGAGTTGTTGATGTTAAATTTCATTCCATTATGGTCAGAGAAGATGCATGGTATGATTACAATTTTTTTTAAATTTGCTGAGACTTGTTTTATGGCCTAGGCTGCAAGTCGATCCTAGAGAAAGTTCCATGGGATGGTGAGAAGAATGTATATTTTGCAACTGTAGGATGAAAAGTTCTATAATTATCTGTTAGGTCCTTGCTGATTTTCTGTCTTGTTGATCTGTCCACTGCTGGAAGTGGGGTATTAAAGTCCCCTATTACTATTGTTTGGAGTCTGTATCTCCTTTTAGATCCATTAACATTTCTTTTAAATGGCCAGATGCCCTCTAATAAGGTGTATATACATTTATTATTGTCACATCTTCTTGTTGAATTGATCCCTTAATCATTGTATAGTGCCCTTCCTTGTCTCTTTTACAGCTTTTGTGTTAAAGACTATGTTGTCTGATATTAGGATGGCTAGATCAGCTATTTTTTGGTTTCTGTTAGCATGGAATAACTTTCTCCAGCCTTTCACTTTCAGTCTGCATGTATCTTTGTTGGTGAGATGTGTTTCTTGTAGTCAACAAACAGATGGATTTTGTTTTTTAATCCATTCAGCCAGTTTGTGTCTTTTAACTGGAGAGTTGAGGTAATTTACATTCAAGGTGACTGTTGATAAGTAAGCTCTTTGCCCTGCTGTTTTTTTCATAAATATTCCCATTGCTCACTTTGAATTTCCTTTGTACTTTTACTGGGAGGTTTTCTGCCTTCACCTTTTTTCATAGTGATGACCATGTTTCTGTGTGTAGTACATCCTTAAGCATCTTTTGAAAGGCTGGATGGGTGATGAATTAGAAATTCTTCCAATTTCTGTTTTTATGGAAGGTCTTTATTTCATCTTCATTCATAAATGAGAGTTTTTCAGGGTACAGTATTCTGCGTTGACTGTTTTTTTCTCTGAAAACTTGGAATATATCTTTCTATTATCTCCTAGCCTGTAGGGTTTCTGATGAGAAGTCAGCTGTGAATCTAATGGAGATCCTCTGAAAGTAATCTGGTGTTTCTCTCATGCCCATCTTTTGTTTATGTTTATGTGGAGAGTTTGAGTATGATGTGTCATAATGAGGATCTTTTTTGGCCATATCTATTAGGAGTTCTATGTTCCTACTGTATTTGGACGTCCCTTTCTTTCTCCAAATTAGGGAAATTTTCTGTAATTATTTCACTAAAAAACGCTTTCTAATCCATTCTCCCTCTCTCCACACCTTCAGGAACTCCTACGATTCGTATGTTGGGTTGTTTGATAGTATCCAGTAAGTCTCCAACATAGTTTGTTAGTTTCTAATTTCTTATTCTTTTTGCTCTTTTGCTTTGAATGTAAAATTTCCAGAGATTTGTCTTCTCACTTGGGTATTCTTTCTTCTGCCTTACTGAGTCTGTTGTTAAGCCTCTCCACTGCATTTTTCATTTGATCCATTGACTTGTTTCTAGTATTTCATTTTGATTTCTCTTTTAAATCTGAATTTCATGGGAGAAATTTTCATTCATGTCATGTATGATTTTCTTTAATATGTGGATTTGCTTTTGATTACTTCTAAGTAATCCTATGATTCACTTTTTGAATTCTATTTCCAACATTTATTCAATCTCTTCATTTTCTAGTATTGAAATGTTATGTTTCTTTGGAGGATCATGTTGTCTTCTTTCTTCTTGTTTCTTGAATTGCTGCATTTATTTTTAACCATTTGTGGAGATACTTGTTGGTTTTTTTCTCGGTGACTATGCCTCTGTGGATTAGTGGAGTGTCTGCTCTTTCAGTGAATGCCTAGAGGTGTGTGGTAGTTGTGGCCAGGGATCTCTGTTCAGTGTTCCAGGATGAGAGAGTGTCCAAGGTAACAACCAAATTGGGAGTGGTAAATCTCCTATTTTTGTTTCTTTTAATCAGAGGAGGGGTTTAATCTGCTCTGTTGGAGTAGTCTCATGCTCACCTACTCTACTCCAAGGAGACTAATACCTGGGTGTTTGCTCCAGTGGGTATAATATTCATTCACACTTCCATGAGAACTACACAAAGGATCCATGCATTCCTCCATCTAAGCATGGATCCTGCAGCAATGAGCATCACCTTTGAATCAGGGAGCCCCAAGCATGTGTAGCTGCCTGCAGTGGCTACCCAAAAGCTCAGCCATATCCTGCTCTCTCCCATGCAGCCACAGTGTTTTCACCATCGCAGCACACAAGGCTCCCAGAGTTATGAGCACCCAGCTCCCTGTCAATTCTCCCAGCCAGACTCCTGCGTCTCCTCTTGGCTAGTTGTTGGGCATGCAGACACAAATTGGCACAGCTGTTTTATATGTCCTAAAATGGCACTTGTCCCCTCTTGTCTAGTTACAGGACGTCAGTGCCTAGGAGGGCAGGTCTACTGTCCCCCACAGGGCTCCAAGCAGGACTCACACCAGGCTCTTCCTGCAGCTTTATCGCCAGTGGCTTGGGATGCTGCAGTCTGGTCTCACTTCTCTCTCCAAAGCTGATGCTGAGGCTCTTGGTTGCTGGGGTCCTGAGCTATATGCATCCACACCCTCCACATAAATCCACAGTGTCCTTCTAATTTGTGTGGAGTTTCCTCTGCCATTTTCTCCCTAAGTCTTCCCTGAGATTGTACTCTCTCAACATTTTTAACTGCCTTCCCCTAGATTAAAGCAGTAAGCTCCCTCACTATTCTGCCATCTTGATTTCTCTCAAAATAATTCCTTAAAAATATACTTCACTGAAGTGTATAATAAAATGCTTTGTGTATTTCATTTACATATTCTGCCTATATTCTTTTGGCGTAGAGTTGTTTTATGTTTGAGAGCTTTCTTTCTTTCTTTTTTTTTTTTTTTTAAGATTTTTATTTGTTTATTTGAGAGGTACAGTTACAGACAGTGAGAGGGAGAGACAGAGAGAAAGGTCTTCTGGCCTCTGGTTCACTCCCCAATGGCTGCAATAGCTGGAGCTGTGCTGATCTGAAGACAGGAGCCAGGTGCTTCTTCTGGGTCTCCCACGTGGGTGCAGGGGCCCAAAGACTTGGGCCATCTTCCACTGCTTTCCCAAGCCATTGCGGAGAACTGGATTGGAAGATGAGCAGCCAGGACTAGAACCGGCACCACAGGCAGAGGATTAATCTACTGTGCCAGAGCTCCAGCCCCGAGAGCTTTCTTTAGATATAATTCACATATCAAATAATTCACTCAGTGAAAGTATACAATTCAGTGATTTTTAGTATGTTCAGAGGTACACAACCTTTACTATAATCACTTTTAGGACATTTTTGTTAGCCCCATAGGAAACCCTTGTACTCATTAGCATTCACTCCCCATTTCTTTCCAATCAACTTCCTGCCCTCTCTTCAACCCCTCCCCTCCCCCAGCCCTAGCCCACTAAGACCACTAATATACATTCTGTTTCTAAAATAGATTTGCTTAGGGGCATTTCATATGAATGGAAACATAAAATATGTGGATTTTTGTGTCTTGCTTCATTTATATTAGGCTAATTATTTCAAGTTCCATCCATATTGTAGCATGTATTAGTGCTTCATTCATTCTTATGGCCAAATAACCATTTACTGTATTGATACATCACTTGGTATTCATTCATTAGTGAATGAACATTTGGATTGTTTCCACTTTTTGTTTGTTATGGGTAATGCTGCTATGTACATTGGTTGTTAAGTTTTTGGTGAATGTTTCCATTTCTCTAGGGTAAATGCCTAATAATTTTGAAGAACTGCCAGACCTTTTTCAAAGAAACATTTTGTTTTCCAATCAGCAGTGTTTGAAGATCTCAATTTTTCAGCATCCTTGATAACAATTATTTGTCTTTTTGATTATAACCATCCTAATAGTTGGCATCTCATTGTGTTTTTCAAGTGCATTTATTTTTCTTTTTTAGAAACCTTTTATTTAAGGTATATAAACTTGATGCATCATATATACAAGTTGAGAAACATAGTAATTCTTCCCACTCTACCATCTCTCCCTCCTGCACTCCCACCCTTCTTCCTCCTCCTTCTCCTATACCCTTTCTTACTTTATACAAAGATCTATTTTCAATTAACTTTATACTAATAAGATTGGCCATACATTAAATAAAATGTTCAACAAATAGCATGGAAAAATAAAAGAATCTGTTCCTCAACAGTCGAGACAAGGGCTGTTCAAAATCATGGTATCTCAAAGTGTCAATGTCGCTTCTCTACATTCCCTGGTAGGTAATGTATTATTTACCACAGATCAAGGAGAACATATGATATTTGTCTTTTTGGGACTGGTTTATCTTTGAGAAGTGTAGTGGTTTCTAGTTGCCTCCATTTTTTCTGCAAATGATAAGATTTCATTCTTTTGTTATCTTGTGTAATATTTCATGCCGTACATATACCATAGCTTCTTTATCCAGTCTTCAGTTGATGGACATCTGGGTTGATTGCATATCTTAACTATTGTGAATTGAGCTACAATAAACATGCTGGTAGAGATAACTCTCTCATATGCTGATTTTATTTCCTTTGGGTAAATTCCCAGAAGTGGGATGGCTGGATCACATGGTAGATCTATATTCAGATTTCTAAGGTATCTCCATACGGTCTTCCACAGTGGCTGCACCAGTTTACATTCCCACCAACAGTAGATTAAGGTATCTTCCCTGACATCCTTGCCAATGTTTCTTATTTTTTGATTTTTGGATGATAGCCATTCAAACTGGGGAAAGGCAAAATCTCATTGTGTTTTTGATTTGTATTTCCCTGATGGCTACTGATCCTGAACAAATTTTTTTTTAAGATTTATTATTTTTTTTATTTGAAAATCACAGTTAAGGGCCCGCGCCGCGGTTCAATAGGCTAATCCTCCACCTTGTGGCAGCGGCACACCGGTTCTAGTCCCGCTCAGGGTGCCGGATTCTGTCCCAGTTGCCCCTCTTCCAGGCCAGCTCTCTGCTGTGGCCAGGGAGTGCAGTGGAGGATGGCTCAAGTGCTTAGGCCCTGCACCCCATGGGAGACCAGGAGAATCACCTGGCTCCTGCCTTCGGATCAGTGTGGTTCGCCAGCTGCAGCATGCCGGCCGCAGTGGCCATTGGAGGGTGAACCAATGGCAAAGGAGACCTTTCTCTCTGTCTCTCTCACTGTCCACTCTGTCAAAAAAAAAAAAAAAAGAGAAAAGAAAATCACAGTTACACAGAGAGAGGAGAGGCAGAGAGTGAGAGGTCTTCCATCCGCTGGTTCACTCCCCAATTGACCACAATAGCCAGAGCTGAGCCGATCCAAAGCCAGGAGCCAGGAGGCTCTTCTAGGTATCCCAAGTGGGTGTAGAGTCCCAAGGACTTGGGCCATCCTCCGCTGCTTTCCCAGGCCATAGCAGAGAGCTGGATCATTAGTGGAGCAGCAGGAAGTGAACATGAACCAGCGCCCATATGGGATGCCGGCATTGCAGGCGCCAGCTTTACCTGCTACGCCACAGCACCGGCCCTGATCCTGAACATTTTTTCATGTGTCTGTTGAGCATTTGGATTTTTTCTTTTGAAAGATGCCCATTCAATTCCTTTGCCCATTCCTTGGTTGGATTGTCTATTTTGTTGTTGATTTTCCTGAGCTCTTTATAGGTTATGAATATTAATCCATTTTGGGAGTGACCAATGGAAAGAAGACCTTTCTCTCTGTCTCTCCCTCTCACTGCCTATAACTCTGTCAAATAAATAAATAAATAAATAAAAAGAAATTGCTAGACCAGAGCTGTAACCAGGAGGTGTAGTAGAACCAGGCCCTGATCTTGGAGCCAGATCTGTGTTCTAGACCCTTATGAGTCTCTTACTTGCTTCAAGGAGTTGTCTCCAATAGCCAAGCACAATGAAGGACCCTTGACTATCCTCTACAGCTGCTTGGTGCATTTCATAAATTATACCTTGGAAATATCCTATAGGGAATGCTTACATGAAGAAGTCAATGCTATCATCTCACTGCTAAATATCCCTGATATAAGGATATTGTCATTATGTCTAAATGATATCATTAGATATTGGATAATTAATACAAAACATATAATTTGGGAAGTTAAAAACTGCTATGAAAACTATAGGCACACATAACATAGGAACCCAATGATGTCTGGAATTCGGGAGAAATCATTTTTGAGGAAGCGATTTTTTTAACCTGAATTTGAAAGATTCAAATTTTAGGAAAAAGGCTAAGGAAAGCATCGCTGGAACATGTCCACAGAACCTAAGGCATGTGAGGAGCAAGGAAACTCTCCTGAAGGAAGTCCAATGTGGTTGGACATCAGAGGGCAAGAGGAAGGTGAGCCCAGTGAATTTGCCAGAAGATAGTCAGTGGGTAATATTAGCTAATTGTAGCCATAATTATACCTATTATCTTGAGTGTAGGAATGTCTGGTTGGAGATGTAACTTCAGACTTTGCTAAAGACTAGACTAAAGAAGGAAGATAAACATCAGCAGTCATAAGATTCTAGATAATCTAGTTTAAGAGTTAAGACTTGCTTTTAGGACCTCAAGGCTTGTTGTAGTCTAGCTTCTGTTTTGACTTCAAGGATAGGTGCTTTGTAACACCCAGCACCCTAAAGAACCCACCTAAGCTCCCATTTCAGTAATCTAGACTACAGATTTGCAAATCTGGCCACATCTCTGAATCCCTTTTGGAGCTTTGAGGCAAAAACCCACATTGTTCTGGATTACACTCTTGGGAATTCTGATTGAATTATTCTAGAGAGAAGTTCGGGAATAGATACATGGTAAGTCAATAAAGCAATGATCTAGGTCCTCAGTTCAAGTTTTGTCTTCTGTTTCTCCAAGGCCAGCCAATAGTTTATTTTTTCAGTACAAAAATTTGCAAGACCCTGAGTGACAAACGCTGAAGACCCTTCTGCTGAGAGTAGAAGCTTGTTTGCATTTTCCTTAAGACTTCATCGGGACAACTATTCAGAGCGCATCTCAACAGTACCAACAACTATGAATGACCTGCATGAAATATGAGAATCCTTGAGTTCTAGTAATTGCAATTAATCTCAATGAAGGAAAACACAAATTTTACTTCTCAGGATAAGAGATTAATAGTACTCATGACATAGGCAAGTGCTTCATAAGAAACTTTATACATAAGGTTTTCTTAAAATCTTGTGTAGACATCATTGTTTTCTTCAACATTTCACATTTTAATTATTTATTTTTTTTGACAGGCAGAGTGGACAGAGAGAGAGAGAGAAAGATCTTCCTTTTGCTGTTGGTTCACCCTCCAATGGCCGCCGCGGCCAGTGCACTGCGCTGATCCGAAGGCAGGAGCCAGGTGCTTCTCCTGGTCTCCCATGGGGTGCAAGGCCCAAGCACTTGGGCCATCCTCCACTGCACTCCCGGGCCACAGCAGAGAGCTGGCCTGGAAGAGGGGCAACCAGGACAGGATCCGGCGCCCTGACCGGAACTAGAACCCGGTGTGCCGGCGCCGCAAGGCGAAGGATTAGCCTGTTGAGCCATGGCGCCGGCCAACATTTCACATTTTAAAAGCTTCCGAAATCCTTTTGTCTCTCACTTCACTCTATTGTTCCCTGTCATCATCTGTCCCTCTATCCTGTGCCCTTATATTGACTTCTTTTTGGACTGTGACTGCTGCTTCAGCTACTATATTCCAGGTGAACTGAGCCACTCCAAGGTGCCTGAAGGTTTGGGCATTAAGGCATTTCCTTACTTCATACTTGATGGAAGGAATTTAAAAAGCATCCTTGCAAATATAGTTATTTTCTCACTCTGACAGATCATGTGGTAAGCATCATTTTCTACCTCATTCACCTTGCAAATTCTGTGCCTGCCCATTAGAGGTGTGTTGTTTCCTTGTAAAGCCTTTACCTGAGTCTATCTGATGTTACATGTGATTTGATGTACCACTGCCAAACATACTGATACTTTCATCCTTCCTTGGAAGTGGGTCATTTATGTTTATCCATGCTGGGGAGGATTCAATTTCCTAATTTTTAAATAGCCCATGGGCAGCCTGCCCATGCTTGAGTGAAGATGCTGCCCATGAGTCTGGACATAGGTACAAACGCTTATGGATGTGTGAATATCCACATGTCGCTGAAACAGGTCTACAAATCTACATGACTGTACCTTTAAGGGAGCTTCCAGTTTGGGTTTCCCATCTCTCAGGGCCCTTTGTGCCAGATTAAGGCTTCACTATCAGTTCATCTCACTGACCACATGGGAATTCTGCTGTAAGACAGAGCCTGTCCGCAGAGTCATTTGTTTTTCTCTGGAATTTGATAAGAGACAGCTGTTAGCTGATGTCTGGCTAGATGTATAAGAGCTGAGGGGAGAATAGAAACCAAGGACATGTTGGTGGCCAATAGGAAAGTACTGTTAATCAAATGCATCGGAAGGAAGAAACGATATTGATTTCTCTTGGTAAAGCTTGGCTGCGTGGCCTTTGATCAACATTTTGCTGAAGTGAAGCTCCATTTTATTTTCTGTAAAACTCATTGTTCTACACTTACGTCTAAAAGCCTTTACACCTCAAGGGAGAAACACTTCCTTAATCAGAACAAAGCTTTCAGAATCTATTAAGAAGTATTTCCGGGCCAGCGCTGCGGCGCAATAAGCTAATCCTCTGCCTGCGGCGCCGGCACACTGGGTTCTAGTCCTGGTTGGGGCGCCCAATTCTGTCCCGGTTGCTCCTCTTCCAGTCCAGCTCTCTGCTGTGGCCCAGGAGTGCAGTGGAGGATGGCCTGGGTCCTTGGGCCCTGCACCCTCATGGGAGACCAGGAGAAGCACCTGTCTCCTGGCTTCAGATCAGCACAGTGCACCGGCCACAGCAGCCATTGGAGAGTGAACCAATGGTAAAGGAAGACCTTTCTCTCTGTCTCTCTCTCTCTCTCTCACTGTCCACTCTGCCTGTCAAAAAAAAGTATTTCTGAATACTTCTTAATACTGCATGTTCTATATTTGGTGTTAACCAATATTGGAAGATATAAAAAATAAAATGTTTCAGCTCCCATCAAGTTATCTAGCTTTTGGGTAAGCCTTCACAGGATACATTTCTGCATTGTTGGATTTTGTGATGTTTATGATTTCTTCTTTTGTCAAATAGAGAAAAACATGAGGCCTGCAGTGGCAACCATGACCATCTTCCATGAATGTGGGCAATTGAGCCAGGCCCTGGAAATGTGAGGAGAGGAAACAAAGTGGCAAGTTTCAAAATCAATTCTATTTGTGCTTTGGGACTATGACCACATTTCAAGTGTTTGATTATATTTTGAGAAAGGAGAAATCAAGGGAGACATGAGTCATTGTGAAATCCTGATGTTTAGGTAGTTGTTTATTTTAGAAATAGATGAGTCTAGTTCAACCAATACACAGAATATCTACTGAGTATTGGAAATTGCATATGACACAGGGAATATAAATAAATTAAAAGCTTTTGTATACTGCTTATAAGAATTTAAATTAGATCAAAGACTAGGAAACCAATTATCAGTTACATTTGAACTTACCTTATGATGTAACATTTTCATTCCTACAGAACTGCATACATACATACAACAGAAGCTTGTAGAATATGTTCATATCAGAATTACTCATAATAGCCACAGCTATTGGAAAAACCAAATATCATCATTTGGATAATGAAATCAAAAGTCATCATTGGAGAATGAAACATAGTCGTATATTCACAGATTGGAAAACTTTGTAACATTGGAAATGAATGAGTTACTGCTGTGTGCAAAAACATGAATGAATCCCACTGACAATGCTAAGTGAAAGAAATCAGGCATGAAAATTCATGCTGAATGATTCAATGTATACAAAATTTTAAAGTGGCAGAGCTGACTTCATGGTGTTATAAATTTCCTTTCCAGGCACTGCCTCTCCTCAAGTGTAACCTTTCTCCTGATGTCTGATATCAAATATTAAATTTGCCTATTTTAAAATTTCATTTAAATGAAATAATATAGAGTGTACTGTTTTGCACCTGTCTTGTTCTGTTTAACACTAGTCTGTGCTTGCATGTTTGGGGTGGGATGTAAACATGTTTAATTTACTAAAATGGTGCTAATGTAGCTATTTCATTATTCTTATGAAAATGATGATTTCTCAAAATTTGTGTCAAGACAATTTCAAACTTATAGAGAAGCTTTTAGTACCATGAGCTTATGTTTTTGTTCCTGAAGCATTAGAGAATAGCTTGCCTGGCCAATGCTCCCATTTTGTGAATATTTGAACATGTATTTCATACAAGCAAGCACCATCTTCTTAGGCACTCTTTAAAATGAGAAAGTCAGTAATGATCCATTCCTCCCATCTAACTTTGAACTCCAAGTATAAGTAATGGTTTGCATAATATTAATAATAACAAAGGGATGCAGATTTACATGTTACATTTACTGTCAAGCATCTGATTTCTTCAGTCTAGAACAGTGCTTCAGTTACCTCTTAGACCTTTTGACCTTGACACTCCTGAAGATTGCAGGCCGGTTTCTGTAGGATGTCCCTCAGTTTAAGTTTATGTCTGATGTTTGCTCATGATTTGATTGAGAATATGCATCCTTGTCAGAAATATCCAGAATAGACCCAGCATTTTCCCATGAGTCCTCTCAGATGTCACACATTGTTGACTGACCCCACTGCTGAGAGCGTGCATTTTGATAGCAGTGATGGCTTCCGTCTCCTCCCTATGGAGTTAGTCTTTTTAATAGGTCTTTAGGAGAAAAATATTTTGAAATTATATAGGAAGTCTGTTCCTCATCTGATTTTGTTTATTCATTCATTTATTCATATTAATATGGACTTGTGCTTGTGTTCCTGCCAAATCATAATAGATATCATTATTTTGGGGGCATAATATATCATTATATGTTCTGATGCTCCATTATCTCAGTTTGGCCAGTGAGAGTCCTTTTAATTTTAATTCTCTTTTCTTTTGACTTGTCCTGCCACTGAGTACTCTTCTGCTTTCTTGTACAATAAAATGTGAGTTCATCTTGTACTTTGCCAGCCCTAGAGTCATTTCTTGAGGGAACCCCCTCCCCCCCACATAGACAGAGGTATAAAGAAGCAAAGGTCTGGGTAGTAAGTGTGCTCATTGCTACTGGGTATCACTGCTCTGAACTAGGGGCTATCTATGCAAATCATAATGCACAGTCATATCTATGGTTATTAGTATATCTGTTCACATGTATAGAAAATCATAGATTTACACTAATAACACCGATTCTAGTCCAACACAACAAAATTCATTGTGGTTTTCTTCCTTTCCATATTTGTAAAAATATCTTCTTTGACAGTGACTAAGCTGGTTCTGGTTCTGTGTAGGTTTTGGCTAATCCTGTTTATGACCAACATTCCATTGCCTTCGTTGCTGTTACTACCTTCCCTCCTGTACCTCTTCCCACCTCTGCTGAGTTCAAACTACAGTGGCTCCCCCTGGAAGCCTCCTTGCATGTCCTCCTCTCCTGCTTGGGCTCTGACCCTTCTGCTACTGCCAGGTAGGCTCTCTCTCCATGGGGTTGTCCAACCTCACTTTGCTAAGGCTCTGAAACCCGGTATTGGACCACCTCCCTATCAACACGATGCTTGGGTTCTGGGTTCTCTTACCCTTTGCCATGCCTTCTTCCTATGCATTTTCTCTCTGGGTTGCTCCGATATTCTGCTCCCATCCACAGCAGCTCTCATCCTACCCTAAACTTCCTGCCGTAATTTTATGTAGATGCTTGCTTGTTTGTGCCCTACTTAAAAGCTTTAGGACTGCATTGCTCAGGAAGGGCAAAGTAGGGAAGAGAAGGGCATAGCGTGTGTCCGATCGATCACCTGAGGCCCTTCCAATTCTTACGTTTTGTTATCCTGCACCAGCTTATGTACACATCTCCAGCTCTACCTTGGTTTTTCTCAGTACTTAAGAAATCTGACTTGGCTCTCTGCAGCTCTCCCAGGCTTAGCTGTTTGCCTTTATGTTCACCCCTACTGTTCGCCTGACTCTTGGTGTGATGCCCACTTTCCTGGTATCCTGGGGTCTTCTGTCCTTATGTGGGTCACCTGCAGGGCCTCTGCACCAACTGTGAGCGAGCTTAGAAGGAGAGGCTGCCCCAGCACCTGGCACTGTGCCTGCTTCCCATTTTTGCCTGTTTTTCCAGCTGTCCCTGGCAGCTTCTCAATCATTCTTTATGCAACACTTTGGATATTCAGTAAACTTTGTGCTAATTTCAGCATGAAAAGGTCCGTTTAAAAGTTGCAGTGTGAATAACTCCTTTTTAAAATTCCTTCTTTAAAAAAAAGCTTTTATGTTTTGTGGATTTAAACTTTTGTTAATCCTCCCTTTGTGGACAGCTGCAGTCCAGTACATTTACTTATGGTGGAACCATCCCCAAAGAAAATTCTGTTTTATCTCAGTTTCAGCTCCATAATTTGAAATACATCCCTAAGTAAAGCACATATGAGATTTGCCTAATAGTTAGGAAGGAGAAATGGGAGATAAAAGAGTGATGGAAAAGGAGAACTCAATTCACTTCTTCCCGTGAGATTACTCTGTGCTTTCTTTCTCTTGTGAGTGACAGAGGAGTTTTCCAATGACCTGTATACTCGGATGACCCAACAAAGCGCGCTCAGAAGCTTTGTTCTGGAGATGTCCATGCCATGGCTGAGAGAATGTTGAGACAAGGCCGAGGCTGCTTCTGATTGCATGAGTGGTGTTAGTGCCATTTGCCTGGGTGTCTGGGTGTGCGGGCACAGCGCTGAGTCCAGAGGGGTGGCAGAAGAGGAAATGCAGAGGGGTCAGGTGCACTGGTGGTGGTGAGCGGACCAGTGGAGCAGGAGTGCGGTGTAGGACCCGCTGCCTCGTGTGCCTGACCGGTTCTCACTGTTGAGAGCATGAGTCTTCCCAGGGGAGGCTCTAACTCCCAAAATACCCTGCCTGCCTCTTTGTTTGTTTACTTAATACATTCTATTGGGTATATTTGAAGTTTATGACATGACATTATGGGATAAATATGAAAAGTAAAATATTTACTATAGTGGAGCAAATTGACATAGCTGTCATCTCTCATAGTTACTTTGCGTGTGTGAAATGCATAGCTAAAATCTACTTAACAAAAATCTAATACAATCCAGTTTTATCCACTATAGTCCTTGTGTGGTGCATTAGATTTCTGGATTGTTTAAGCTACCGTCTATCCTTTGACCCACATCTCCCTGTTTCTTCCTCCAATTCACATCCACTCTTTCTCTATTTCTGTATATTTTACCATTTTTAATAAGGATTTATTTATTTATTTGAAAGGCAGAGTTAGAGAGAGGTCTTCCATCTGCTGGTTCACTCCCCAGTTGGCCACAATGGCTGGATCTGGGCCCATCTGAAGCCAGGAGCCAGGAGCTTCTTCCAGGTCTCCCATGTGAGTTCAGGGGCCCAAGGACTTGGGCCATCTTCTATTGCTTTCCCAGGCTATCAGCTGAAATCTGAATCAGAAGTATAGTCAGGACTTGAAACGGCACCCATATGGGATGCTGACACTGCAGGTGGTGGTTTTACATAAACCACAGCACCCATTTGAGCTATTTTTTAAAGATACCATCTATAATTGAGATCATGTAATATGTTTTTTGTATCTCACTTACTTCACTTTATGTCCTCCAGGTTCATCCCTGTTGAGGCAAGTGACTTTGTCTCCTTTTCTAAAAGGCCAAATAATATTTTATTTTATTCATAACAGGGTAAATTATAAAGTTAGTGCAATAATGGAATTAAAAGATGTTAATTTTGGTGAAAATTTTTTGAAATCCATGCATAGTCTTATCAAAATATTTTCTGTAAACTTTTTGAAGACCTTTAGTATTTGTGTATATATATAAACTACATACCTATAAATATGTGTGTTCATCCATTGATTGCTACTAGGTTGTTTCCATGTCTTAACAATTGTAAGTAATCCTGCTCTATTCTTCTTTTTCTCCAAAAGATTTATTCATTTATTTGAAAGTCAGAGTTACAGAGAGAGAGGGAGAGAGATATTCCATCTGTTATTTCACTCCCCAGATGGCCATAATGGCCAGGGCTGGGCCTGGCTGAAGCCAGGACTCAGGAGATCCATTTGGGTCTCCCACATGGGCAGCAGGGCTCAAGACCGTGGGTTATCTTATGTTGCTTTCCCTGAGCCATTAGCAGGGAGCTGGATTGGAAGTGGAGCAGCCAGGACATGAGCTCGTGCTCATACGAGATGCCAGCATTGCAGCTGGCTTTACCTGCTGCTCCTCAATGCTGGCCCCTGCTCTACTCTGGACCAGTTGATGACTTCATGACTGAGCACAGCTGTCCCTTTTGTCCTGGATTGTCAGAAACTCCAGCATATCTGTCTCGGTGGAGCTGGTAGTGATGGTGGTGGTGGGGAAAGAAACTGTGTTGTAAACATGACTAAATAGGAGGAAATTAAGCTCCAAGTATAGGCTGTTCTTTTTTAAGGAAAGGAAAATGAAGGTGAATGGACAGAGAAGAATGTGAGTTAGGTGTAGGTTGACTTTGGGTCTCTGGTAGTTGGGAGAGACTAGAAGCCACGGGGGAAACAGGTTAATTACACAGACAGGGTGGGTAACAAGACAAGCTGCCTGAAGAAGGAAGAGGGGCCAAGACCCAGAACACAGTGAAAAGACCTTACCTTCAACAGGACTGGAGATACTTTGCTCTGACACAAGGATGAAGAAGTGGGTGTCGCTGTAGGAAACTGTGAGGTGGCCAGAAGTGGAGGGAGCCCCAGCAGTGCCTGGAGCTCCAGAACCTGTGGGTGTCAGGCTGTGGATGTAGCGTGGAGTTCAGAAAGAGAAGCCAGTGGCAGCAGAAGAGCTGATGTATGAGAGCTGGGGGATTGGGGCGGGTGGGGTAGGGGTAGCTCAACCCGGCAGGTATGGAAGGGTCTGGCCTCAGCTGACTTGAGTATTGAATTGACCAATAGTCTTAAGAACTACAATACTGAGGCTCTTATACTGTCTGGAGCAGACACTCAAAGGAACTGAGTCTGTAGGTTTCCCATTCTTCCTGCTCCTGCCAGTTGGCCTTGGGGATCCAGGGTCTCATATGATGCAAGGAGATAAGGCCTGCAGTCCACCTGCTGCATTCCTGGGGCCTTGGACACAGCGCTAAATACTGTTAATACTACTATGGGTATTGCTGGCTTGAACACTTGACTGAGTGTGCCAGGCTCTGTGAGAGGTATTTTTACTTCTTTATTTTCTGTGACCACCACCACAAAACTATAAGATGCTGTTGTTATGATCCCCCTTGTTCAGAAGGGGAACCAGGGTCCAGAGAAGTTAGAAAAGTTGTTCAAGTCTACACATCTGCTAAGTAGCTGAGACTTGATTTAATTCTGTTGGGCTCTTGATTCTGAGCTTGTCATTGCCATGCCATACTAGTCATGGTCAGATGAAGGGTGGAATGAAGACATTGAGGCCTGGGGTAGAGATAGGAAACCTGCCCAATTCAGAGCCAGTGAGGGGAGAAGAATTTGAGCACACAGTGGGACTGCAGAGCCCAAGCGCTGTTCTTTCTTTACCTAAATCTTAGAAGGAAATGAAGATATAAGGGGAATAAAATGGGTCATGTTAACATTTTGAGCCCCAGCCCTGGGGTAAGCTGTCTTTGTGAAGCCTTCGAGAACATGTTTTATTACATGCCTCCAGTGCATTTATTCTTTCCTTGAGGTTGGGAGTCTTTCTGCAATCAGAGCCTACTCAGGCTTCATCAAGGAATGTCGGTGAATGGAAAATTCATGGATTCTTTTAGAGAAATTCATCTTGTCAGCAAAATACACCGAGGAGAATAACATTGAATTTTGAATGCCCAAATCATCTTCCTATTGTAGCATCCTTTTTCCCGCAGGTAGTCACTTGATTCTACCCTAATAAAACACAGGAGGGTTTTCTTCCCAAGCCAAACACTGCAGTATATTTATAGTGAACACAAATGATAGCTTGGACAAAAGCAGGCAAGCAGGGATAAGTCAGAGTTTTTATACTGCTTGTGTTTTGGTAGAACTGCACTTAACCTTTTCGGATGGGCACGGGGGTGGGGATAGAGAGGGAGGAGGAGTGTTTGCAGGAAAGGTTTTGAAATGGCCAAACTGAAGAGGCAACATAATATCTCACACTTCTGTTACCACCCACTGTTCTGACTTACTCAGTCCTTACTAGAATCCTGTAACATATTTTTAATACCTCCTACTTATAGACAAAGCAACTGAGGCACAAACATGTTAAGTGCCTTCTTAAAAGGCGCACATTGAGAGGAGATTGAAGAAACTTACTTACTATTTCTGAAGTCTTAATCTCCACATTGTAACTTTTTAAACTTTATTTATTTGAGAGGCAGAGGGACAGAAACACAGAGACAGAGGTACTCCACCCACTGGTTTATTCCTCAAATGCCTACAACAGCCAAGACTGGGCTAGGACAAAGCTGGGAGCCAAGAACCCATCCAGTTATCCTGTGTGGGTGGCACAGACCAAAGTTCTTGAGCCATCACCTACTGCCTGCCAAGGTGGACACTAGCAGGAATCTGGAATTGGAGGCAGAGCCAAGACTCAATCCCAGACATTCTGATATGGAATGTGGGTATCCCAAACAGCATTTGACCCGCTGTGTCAAACACCTGTCCCTGCCTGCTTTATAAATCACAGAAAACAAAACATGCAAAGATCTGTTTTAGAAGCTTCACTTGATAGATGAGGGCATTGCACCGCAGGGAGGTGGGTACAGGGTGGAAGCAGCACCTCAGGTTAGTGGTGGAGTTGTGACATTCGAGTTGGGTTGTTGTTCATCCAGCAGAAGGTGTAGGGACTTCCACTGTGCTATTGTTTCCCAACGGTTAGTCAGTTGTCAGTCCTGTGGGTGCATTTGCTAGTAGGAATGGCCTTCCTTGTTCTCTGGTGAGCTCTTCCTTCTCTGCAGACGCCTCTGGCATCTCACCACCACCCCAGTCGTCCTCTCCTGCTTCACCTTCTGCCTGCTGCTTTTCTCTCCCATTATTTCTGATTCTCTCAATTATTCTGATCTGCATTCTCTTCTCTTACCTTCCTCTCTGATGCTATAATTTCCTATTTTCTGTTTTTCTTTTGTAATCTTTTCGCTCCATTGAGTTCTGCTGTTGGGAATCCGAGAAGGATTTAGGGTCTTTACTCCTCTCAGCTCTCGAAAGATGACCCTGCTTTTGCATAGACCCTGAATCATTGTAAAATCCTGACTCATCATAGAAGGTAGATACACACCCATGTGCGTCCACAGGAGGCAGTAGAGGACATTTGTAAGCATCTCTGTGAGAATGCGTATTCTTACTTTAAACAATGTGTAATGATAGGATCAATGTAGTGCAGCCGGTTAAACAATCATTTAGAATATCGGATTATGGGTTGGAATCCCAGCTCCTCCAGTTCTGCTCCACCCTCCTGCTAATGTGCCTGGGAGACAGTAGGTGGTGGTCCAAGTACTTAGATTCCTGCTGTCCACGTGGGAAACTTGGATGGAGCTCCTGGCTCATGGTTTCAGCCTGGTCCAGCCCTGGCTATTGTGGCCATCTAGGGTATAAACCAGTAGATGGAAGATCTCTGTCTCTCCTTTCTCTTGGTCACTCTGCCTTTCAAATAAATAGATAATTTTTTTTTTAAATGAGAGATATTAACCTAAACCAGAATAATACATTTAATTGTGACTTTTTAATGTTCTTAATACATTGCAGTTTTTCGGCTGGTGTCGCAGTTCAATAGGCTAATCCTCTGCCTGTGGCACCGGCACACCACGTTCTAGTCCCATTTGGGGTGCCGGATTCTGTCCTAGTTTCCCCTCTTCCAGTCCAGCTCTCTGCTGTGGCCCAGGAGTGCAGTGGAGGATGGCCCAAGTCCTTGGGCCCTGCACCTTCATGGGAGACCAGGAGAAGCACCTGGCTCCTGGCTTCGGATCAGTGTGACGCACCGGCCGCAGCGTGCTGGCCGCGGTGGCCATTGGAGGGTGAACCAACGGTAAAAGGAAGACCTTTCTCTCTGTCTCTCTCTCTCACTGTCCACTACATTGTAGTTTTTGTATATTCTCTATCGTCAACACTTTCAAAAAATTAAGTTTTCGGGGCTGGTGCTGTGGCATAGCAGGTCAAAGCTACTGCTTGCCTTGCTGGCATCCCATATGGGCACTGGTTCCACTTCCAGTCCAGCTCTCTGTGGTGGCCTGGGAAAGCAGTAGAGGATGGCCCAAGCCCTTGGGCCCCTGCACCCACATGGGGGACCTGGAGGAAGCTCCTGGCTTCTGGTTTTGGATCGGCACAGCTCTGGCTGTCGTGGCCAAATGGGGAATGAACCAGCGGATGGAAGACCTCTCTCTCTCTGTCTCTCTCTCTGCCTCCTCTCACTGTGTAACTCTGATTCCCGAATAAATGAATACATCTTTAAAAAATTAAGTTTTCATAAAGGCAAGCTTTGGTCAATAAAAACTTTGTTTTTATAATAAAAAAGATGCAAAGAAGTTTTTCAAATAAGTAATTATTTCCGATGTTTTGATGTAGGAAGTGTCTACTGAGTAACTCAGTGATTGAGCCCAGACACTATTGTTGACCTGTCTGCTTGGTTTATTTTTTATCATATTGAACACATTCTTGTAAGCTCTCTTTCACAAAATAATCCTACACTTCAAGAAATAGCATTCTGCAAAACTCCTGCAGATGCTGACAAGGTAATGGGAAGAGCTCTTAAGTCCAGGAAGCAGAGGAATTGCCTGCCCTCTGGGGTCACGTTCCTATGAGAAATGGATGCTTCTCAAGAACTTCTTGGTGAATCCTATGTAGTTGTTTGTCAAAAAGAATTTGTTTGTGTGGGTGTGGTGAGCAGAACTCTTATGATGACTTCCCCAGACTGAGTGCGCATGGATTTCAATTTTTTTTTGCACTAAAATAAACTTATATTTAATTCTAGTTCCCCAGAACTTTTAAAAAGTACCCTTGTATGTATTTGGGGTAGGTGGTTAAAAGGACTCACTGGACAAAGACTGGCCTGATCCAAAGGAAAGGTTACCCTCCCCTTCCCTTTCCATCCTTTGTCCTGTGAATCTGTGTCCAGTTGAACACCTTCTCTTCCCCAATGTGCACCCACTCCACCACTGCAGGCCAAGACCACAGTCCATTTCTAAGCTGGTCTCATTCCTCCACATAGGTCCTTCTGTACAGAAAAGCTGGAGGGACTTTGTAATCAGGTATTGGATCTTGTCTGGATTCCCACTGCTCTCACGTTGAAATCCAGTCTCCTGCAAGGGCTGGGCATGACTTCTCACTGCTCGCTCTGGCCTTCCTGTTCTGCCTGCCAGCCCTCCAGGTTCCAGCCACACTGGCCTGGAAGCCCTAAGCTCTTTCTCATTGTAAGTCTATGTCTGTGATCCTGTCAGTGGCCAGAACACTCTCTACCTGCAGCTGGATCATTCTCATCTATGCACCACCTCTGCAAGTCTGCTCAGCACTCTAGCCCCACCCCCACCCCTCTTTATTTTCTTCATTCCATTTCCTCCTGGCATTTTTTGCAGCATGGGACTTGATGACTGCTCAGCCTTGTCTGCCTCCCCCACTGTAGCAGCTATGCTCTTTTGCAAAGGATTCTGGTCTCATGCACTCTGGTTCATCACTGCTAACACATTAATACCCAGGGAATGTTAATAAAGGTTTGCTGAATTAATCTGTTCCCAGCCTCCCAGCTGGTATAGCTGACTTTTATCCTCCACCCCCTGAAATGCAATGTGCCACTCTTGTCTGTATATTTGCATTTAAAAAAAATGCTTGAAGGGGCTGTCACCAACATGGTGACTCAGTCATCCATTGGAGAATGTCCTGCTTTATGGAGCGGAATATTCCAGGAATAGAGGAGTACTTTGAGGTCTTTCAAGCCATTATTTATTTGAGAGGGAGAGGGAGAGTTAGGGGGAGTGGGAGAGGGATTGGGAGAGGGTTGATCTTTCATATTCTGGTTCACTCCCCATGTGGCTGAAACAACCAAGACTGAGCCAAGCCAAAGCCAGGAACCAGGAGTTTCCTCCAGGTCTCCCACACAAGTGCAGGGGCCCAAGTACTTGGTTCATCTTCCACTGCTTTCCCAGGCACATTAGCAGGGAGCTGAATCAGAAGCGGAGCAGCTGAGACTCGAACCGTTACTCCTACGGGATGTCAATGCTGCAGGCCAGGGCTTTAACCTGCTGAGCAACAGCATGGGCCCATGGCTAAAGGCTTTGATCTTTCCCCTCTACTCCCAACCAGCCAAGCCACCGTGCGGTTTCCAGATTCTGTGCTCACATTCACTTGGGTTTTTCACTTGAGAGAATGCCTTGTGATAGCTGAATGTGCTGAGGATATAGAATTCAAGAAAATAAAAACAAACCCAAGAATATTTCTGTTTATTCTGAGCTTCTGCAGCATGTGTGGCTGCTATATCTCATTTGGTTCTTAGCCTAAACCCCCCAGGTAGATAGAGTGATAGGTAACGGACAGGTACGATCCTCATTTTGATTATAAATTCTATGAGGAAAGACCCTCTTCCGCTCTGCATTTTCTAATCCTGAGAACCTTGCATGTATTTAATTTCTCCAAGCCTCAGTTATCTCAGCTTTAAAATGGGATCATAATTGCTGTTTGTGTCTCCTCAAAATTCATGCTAAAATCCTTACTCTGATTGTGAATGGATTCAGGGCAGGGGGTGGAGGGCAGAGCCCTCTTCCATGGGATCTGTGCCTTTATAAAAGAGGACCCAGAGACCCAGTTTGTCTCTTCCACCATGCATGGACACAGCTGGGATGCATCTTGATCTTGGGTTTTCTAGACTTCAGAACTGTGAGGAATAAGTTTCTATTGTTTAATAAGCCATTCACTTTATGGTATATTTGTTGTAGCAGCTTGAATGGACTCAGTACTATAGATCTTGCAGAGCTGGTGAAAAAGTTGTAGATAATGTTTGACAAATCCTCTGGGTACTCAGTGAATGGAGGTTGTATGATCTTGTTCTTTGTGTAGTCAGCAAGCCCTTAGTGTGGGCCCTCCCCTGGGAATCCAGGAGAACAGACATGGCCCTCCTGCCCTTGTGCAGCTTATGGTCCCATGTGCTTACTGATGGCGACTTTGGAGATGGGCTTGAACTCCAGTCCTGGCCGGGCCATGTGTTAGCCATATTGCCTTGGAAAAGCAACTTCTCTGATTCTGGTTCTCATTTATACAAAGTAGAATTGACTTCAGAGGGATCCTGGGGGTTAAAGGGAAAAGAAAGATTTCAGCCCTGCTCCTGGGTGGTGGAGAGAGTGCTGATAATTTATTTTTTTCTCTTGACATTACTGTGGCAGATGTTGCCAGAGGGTGAGTGATTTTCTGCTTCTTGCTTGTTCCCTTCTCCCATCAAGTACCACTGGAACTCTGTGGTTCACAAGGATAGTGGCTGGGTCAGAATCAGTCTGGTTTTCCTACTCTGTGAAAAGCCTCAGGCATTTTACTTGTGAACCAAATATGTATTTGTAAGCAGGCATTTGAAAAAAAATTTAAAAACCCAGCTTTTGGCTCACAATGGCACATGTGTGACACAGTTGGAGCTACTAGTCCTCCAGGAAACTGGTGACATCTGTCCCGAATTCATATCTGCCACGGGGCTTGGATGAGATGTGGATGTCGTGTTGGGGGAGGCATTAAGAGGGGCTGCTCTTTGGCCAGCGCCACGGCTCACTAGGCTAATCCTCCACCTGTGGTGCCGCTGGCACCCTGGGTTCTAGTCCTGGTCGGGGTGCCGGATTCTGTCCCGGTTGCTCCTCTTCCAGTCCAGCTCTCTGTGTGGCCCAAGTGGAGGATGGCCCAAGTGCTTGGGCCCTGCACCTGCATGGGAGACCAGGAGGAAGCACCTGGCTCCTGGCTTTGGATCAGCGTGGTGCGCTGGCCGCAGCAGCCCTTGGGGCAGTGAACCAACGGAAGGAAGACCTTTCTCTCTGTCTCTCTCTCTCTCTCTCTCTCTCACTGTCTAACTCTGCCTGTCCAAAAAAAAAAAAAAAAAAAAAAAAAGAGCTGCTTTGACTTTGGTGCACAGTTTTGCCCTTCTGATTCCTTCACTGGGGTCTCACGGAGAAGGCAGGGTGCTGGCCTTCTGGAATGCACGTCCAGGGTTCATAGACAGTCAAGAGTTCTGATTGAGCAATAGGTCATTCTCTGACACATACCTGGCACTTAACTTCTTGTTGAGAATGTGGCTTTGAAGGAAACCCCTGCTATGTTCCTCAGGAATGCTGAAAACTTGTTTTAAAAATAAGCTTTGTTGTTTTTTCTAAATATAAAAGTAATGCATCTCATTGTAGAATATTTGAAACACTCATAAAAATACCAATGAGAAAGATAAAAATCACTCCCTTAACTCACCATTAAAAAATACTTTTGTGTATTTAGACCCTGTTAATGGCTAAACTGTATCCTCCCAAAAATTCATGTTGAAGTCCTAACTTCCAGAACCTCAAATATAGCCATATTTGAAGATGAGCTCACTGTGTTAAAGTGGGCCGTCAAAAGAGATAATTTAACCCTAGACTCAACAAAAAGCAGGTGATAAGAAACACAGGGCTCTACAGTCCAAGGAGATTCCCTCCCTCACAGCCTTCTAAAGGAACTAACTCTTCCAACACCTTCAGCTCTGACTTCCAGCCTCCTCTACTGTGAGAAAGTAATTTTCTGTTGCTTAAGCCACCAATCCATGATACCTTACTTTTTGAAGAGTTATTTATTTGAAAAAGTTAGACAGACATTCCATCTGCTGGTTCATTTCCCACGTGGCTGCAACTGCCAGGGTTGGGGCAAGCTGAAGCCAAGGAGTCAGGAGTTTCTTTCAGGTCTCCCATGTAGTTAGCAGGGGCCCAACCACTTGGACATCTTCTGATACGTTTCATAGGCCATTAGCAGGGGGATTATTGGATGTGGAGCAGCCAAGAGCCAAACCAGTACCCATATAGGATGCAGTGTTACAGGTGGCAGCCTTACTACTACTCCACAATGCTGGCCCTGGTACCTTTTTTGTTTGTTTGTTTGTTTGTTTGTTTTGACAGGCAGAGTGGACAGTGAGAGAGACAGAGAGAAAGGTCTTCCTTTGCCGTTGGTTCACCCTCCAATGGCCACCACGGCTGGCACACTGGGGCTGGCGCACCATGCTGATCTGAAGGCAGGAGCCAGGTGCTTCTCCTGGTCTCCCATGGGGTGCAGGGCCCAAGCACTTGGGCCATCCTCCATTGCACTTCCCAGGCCATAGCAGAGGGCTGGCCTGGAAGAGGGGCAACCGGGACAGAATCCGGCACCCCGACTGGGACTAGAACCCGGTGTGCCGGCGCCGCTAGGCGGAGGATTAGCCTGTTGAGCCACGGTGCCGGCTGGCCCTGGTACCTTTTTAAAGCAGTGCTAGCAAACTAATATGTTCTCATTTTTCTATGCATGTGCAGTTCATAATTTATGTAATTTTATATGTATAGTTGTAAGTCCTGTTTTAATTTTTTACTTATTTAAAAAGAGGTGGGGACAGAGTGCTCTCTCCGATCTACTGGTTCACTCCTCAAATGACCACAAGGACCAGAGAAGGATCAAGGCCAAAGCTGGGAGCTAGCATCTCAATCTGGTTCTACCACTTGGGTGGAAGGAACCCGAGCCCGTGAGCCATTATCTGCTGCCTCCCATGTATGGATGAGCAGAAAGCTGGAATCAGAAGAACTGGGACTCAAACCCAGGCATTCTGATATGGAATGTGGGTGTCCAAAGTAGCATCTTTAAAAAATAGTATATTTACTTATTTATTTCTATTTGTTTGAAAGGGAGAAGGAGAGAGGAAGAGAGGGAGAGAGAGAGTTAGCTTACTCTCCAAATGCTAAGAACCTGAGTTGTTCCAGTCCATCAGGGTCTCCAATGTGGGTGGCAGGGACCTAAGTATTTGAGCCATCTGCTGCCTACCAGGGTATGCATTATCAGAAAGCTGATTCAAAGTGGAAGTAGGACTTGATTGTGATCACACTGATATGGAATGTGGGTCTTCCAAGTGGCAGCCTAGCAGGCTGCCCCGCAGTGTAGCATCTCAATCAGTAGGCCAAAAACCTACCCCGAATCCTGCTTTGTACTTAATATTTTATTGTACGTATTTCTCATGTCACTAAACGTTTTATAAATGTATTTCTCTGGTTGTGGAAAACTTCCCAGGATGACTGTGCCACCATCTGTTTAACCCTTCACCTAATCTTGAACTTCCTTTGGGAGAGAGTTCGCAAGTAGAGAGAGGTATTTTGTTTTTCTTCTTGGAAAGCAGTCTACTTACCATGTAAGATGTATACTTTTCTAACAAATACAATTCAATGCAGTTTTACATATGAATAATAAAATTCGAGATATTTTAGCTAAAGAGTTCCTGAAACTAACTAACTTTCTTACTTTCCCTCCCTCCCTCCCTCCCTCCCTCCCTCCCTCCCTCCCTCCCTCCCTCCCTCCCTCCCTCCCTCCCTCCCTTCCTTCCTTCCTTCCTTCCTTCCTTCCTTCCTTCCTTCCTTCCTTCCTTCCTTCCTTTCTTTTTTGACAGGCAGTTAGACAGTGAGAGAGAGAGAGATACAGAGAGAAAGGTCTTCCTTTTTCGGTTGGTTCACCCCCAAAATGGCCGCTACAGCCGGTGCAGTACTGATCTGAAGCCAAGAGCCAGGTGCTTCTCCTGGTCTCCCATGCAGGTGCAGGGCCCAAGGACTTGGGCCATCCTCCACTGCTTTCCCCGGCCACAGCAGAGAGCTGGACTGGAAGAGTAGCAACCGGGACAGAATCCAGCGCCCCAGCTGGGACTAGAACCCGGGGTGCCGGTGCCACAGGTGGAGGATTAGCCAAGTGAGCTGTGGCACTGGCCGTAAGTTTCTTAGTTATAAAAACTTTGATCTTGTCCTTGAGAGGGGAAAATGAATTACTAAAAAGAGAAGTGATGAAGATTATAAAGCCCCTGAGCTCCTCCGAAGAGGCAGCTATGAGAATTCAAGGTTATTGAAGCTTAAGTCCAAAGAAGCCAATGTTCTCAGTGACTAACAAACAGAGAAGTAAGTGCTGCTACACAGTATAAGGTGTGCTTGGGGCACACTGGAGCAAGATTTGTTTTAACAGAGATTTTATTTTCTCCCCTCCCCTGTCACACCTCCCCCATTAAACGTCTTTATCATCTCACACTCATTCCCAGGTGCCTTAATGAAAAGATGGTGACAATGACTCACATGTTCTGCTTTTATTTCACTGCGGCTTACTCACTTGTACTCCTGGATGGTCTATTATTAGAGAGAAACAAGAGTATTCCTGAAACCTGGGCTAATAAGAGGGTCTAAACTGACTGAAATTTAAAAATTAACTTTAGAGAATAGAGAAATAAACAAGTTGTCTTTTTTCCCTTCACTTTTTGGTATCAGGCCAATTTTTCACTCTGGTCTCTGCTTCCCATGGTTGTCTAGTGCATATGTCAGAGACGGAAGGAGACATATATTTATATAATTAAATACGGGGAAATCCAGCTCTTTTGTAACCATAATTTCGAATAAACCAATGTCGTTTCATTGTTCCTAAATCAAACTATGCCAAGAGAAAACACCACCATCCTTCCAGTACTGAGTAGAAATTTTCTTTCTGATAATTTGCTCTATCAGGTGGTAGAAATTGTACACATGGAACTCAATTTAAATATGAATGAAACTCAATTTAAACTGAATATGAGAAGTTCTATTTTGTGTTTGACAAAGTTCCAAATATATGGATTTTGGGGGAATTTTATTACTGCAACTTTAAATAGATGTGTATTGCCCATACCCATTTTTTTTTTTGTCCTCAGGAGTTGTTCATTTATTTATTAGGTTACCCTCCTCACAAAATAAAAAGGTAGGAACTGTTCATGTAATATAGACAAGGAACCCAAGGCATAGCAAAATTATGGTCTTGAATGAAGTTTATACAATAGTTCAGAAGCACAACTTGGAAATGAATAGAAAACCCTGATCCTATTCTACTATTCCAATCACCAACCTACCTACCCTCCTACAGACTCCATGATATTGCCTTTGTAAAGCTAACTCAGATGCTGCTTCCACATGTTCCATTTGAACCTACCAGATAATGTCAGAAACAGGAATGACAGTATTGGTGATCACCTGAACTCTGCAGAGCAGATTGCCTTCTTCAGAAGGGGTGGGGTTGTACTTGGTGCCAGTCACCTTGCCAGGATCCTGTGACTTTCTGTCCCCCATGGTCACTCTACTGGTTTTCTCATTCCTGGCAGGACTTTCCCAGGGCATCAGGATCTTCTTTAGAGTACCTGTCCCCTTTGAGCTTCTGTAGTAGCCTTGGCCATGGATTAAGTCTTTAATGACTGTTTCTGCAACTTGTAATTTTCATCTTCTGAACCTTGTCAATTGCCATAGCAATATGATGTCATTCTCTGTGATGACACGAGGGATAAAAATCATGAAAAGCAGCCAGAATGAAAAGGAGATAATTAAGACGTCAGCTTAATTCCACCTATCATTCTATGAGTAATTAAGCTGCACAGTAAGTGTGGATTGCAGCAAACTCTTGGCTTGGTAATGCTGTCTACGATGTGGTTTGGGCAGTGGTGAGTTATCTGGGATGAGAGTCAGTCAGAAGATGGAATCAGGACCCTTCCTTTGGAACCAACATGTATCTCCTGCTTTTAGTGCTTAATATGAAGTGAGTCCAGCAAGATATTTGTCTTTAGCAGCTAGACTGCTATTTGGGCTAGTTAGTGAAAAATGTAGCCTAGGAAAGCTAGACTTAAGATAATTGTTTACTTCTGCTGAGCAAGTAAATAACCATCATTTAAGAGACAGTTTAGGCTGGCGCCGCGGCTCACTAGGCTAATCCTCCGCCTGAGGCGCCTGCACCCCGGGTTCTAGTCCAGGTTAGGGCGCTGCTTCTGTCCTGGTTGCTCCTCTTCCAGTCCAGCTCTCTGCTGTGGCCTGGGAGTGTAGTGGAAGATGGCCCAAGTGCTTGGGCCCTGTACCTGCATGGGAGACCAGGAGGAAGCACCTGGCTCCTGGCTTCGTTCGGATCGGCGCAGCGCACCGGCCACAATGCGCTGGCCGTAGCGGCCACTTGGGGGATGAACCAACCAAAAAAGGAAGACCTTTCTCTCTCTCTCTCTCTCTGTCTAACTCTGCCTGTCAAAAAAAAAAAAAAAAAAAAAAAGAGACAGCTTAGCAGAGTGGTTTTAATGGTGGATTCTGGAGCCAGGGAATATAGACTAGAATCCCGGTTCTGTTCTGTTCTTTTTTAAAGATTTATTTATTTGACAGGCAGAGTTACAGACAGGGGGACACAGAGAGGTCTTCCATTCACTGGTTCACTCTCCAAATCATTGCAATGGCTGGATCTGGGCCTATCTGAAGCTAGGAGCCAGGAGCTTCTTCCAGGTCTCCCCTATGGATGAAGAGACCCAAGAAATTGGGCCATCTTCTACTGCTTTCTCAGACCAATAGCAGGAAGCTGGATCCAAAGTGGAGCAGCCGGGACTCAAAACTGCGCCAATATAGGATGCTGGTGGAGGCTTAACCTACTATGTCACAGCACCAGCCGCTGCCATTTTTTTCATTGTATGATCTTAGACAAGGTGTTCAATCTCTTTACACCAATAACCTCAGCTCTAATATAGAGACATAAATGATAGCAATTTCACAGTATGTGGATTCAATGAGTTCTTATATGTTACATGCTTCAAAGAATATCTGGGACATAGTAAATATTCTTTATTGTTTTCTTTATTGTTTAAGTTTTGTACTCTGCTTCTGGGTGTTCCATATTTAGTTATATATATATATATGAATGTGTATTTTGTCAAAAGTCTGTTTGTTACTACAATGGAAGTGGAAATGCCATAATGGAAATCCTTTTGAAAATGGAATTAAATAAAGAATAAGAGGGGCTGGCACTGTGGCATAGTGGGTAAAGCCGCTGCCTGCAGTTCAAGCATTCTATATGCCCGCCAGTTCATAGACCCAGTGGCTCCACTTCTGATCCAGCTCTCTGCTATGGCCTGGGATATCAGTAGAAGATGGCCCAAGTGCTTGGGCCCCTGCATCTGTGTGGGAGACCCAGAGGAAGCTCTTGGCTCCTGGATTCAGATTGGCGCAGCTCCGACCTTTGCGACCAATTGGGGAGTGAACCAGTGGATCTCTCTCTCTCTCTCTCTGCCTCTCCTTCTTTCTCTGTGTAACTCTGAATTTCAAATAAATAAATAAATCTTTAAAAAATAAAGAACAAGAGACATCACGTAAGGAACTGCTAAGAGCTGTACTGTAGACTTCATTTGCAGAAGCTGAAGCAAAAATAGAATTCATCGATGAATGACTTCAAGTTGTTAGAAGTCCCTTTATTTGGTATAAATCTAATCATGTAATTGGACTGGCTTTATATAAAATTGTAACAGAGATCAAATTTGTATTCCAGTTGTCTCAGCCCCTTTTTGCCATTCACCCTCTCGTCTCATTTTTTTCCTTCTTCTGGGGATCCTGGTTACACCATGGCTCCCAGAAGCCCTTACTAGAAGCCCTTCATCTTCTCCTTAAAGTTGTCTCCCTCTTTAATTTTTCTTTAATTCATTAGGGTCCCATTTCCATAGGGTAGCCATAAAAGCCTTGCTAATCCCATGCAGAATTTTATTTATATTCAGTAACCTCGAGCTCTCTTTGAGTTGGGATTGTCTTGCTTGCTTTTGTTCACAAGGTAGGACATGGGCTTCTGACATTCTGTGAAGTTAGAGATGACCAAGGAGTGGAGGAGGCTTCTCAAACGTCCCTGAGGAGACTTGAGGCCATTCATCCTCTCTGGAAGAGCCTGTCTTTTCCATCTCTGGTTCCTGATGTATCCCTCAATGCAGAGAGTGTGGTCCTTGGAGAACTGAGCAGCAGTGGTTGACCTTTGAGTGATACTGGAAGGGGACATTTTGAAGGAAGGCTTTGTTCTTGCTGACCATAACTGCTTAGTGTGCTGTTAGCTGCACAGGACAGTTGTTCCAGAGAATGAGTTCAAAGGAACAGAAAGGCTCATGGAAAGGCAAGCCCCAGGAGGAATTAATTATTAAGACCCATTGGAGTTGAAGAAGGGAAGAAAGCCCAAAAGCCAGTGGTCAGATCTTCCTTCTGTGTGCTTCCTGAGGAAGTCATTTCTGAACGTCCAGGCTGAATTGGAAGTTCAGGGAGCAGTTATCACAGGCGCTAGTTATAGGTTGTTTTGGAAAGGTAGGAAGAGAAAGTCCTGGCTAGGTGAGAAAAGAAGTAGAAAACCTTATCTCAGAGTCTTAAAAAATAGGAATGAATTTAAAGTGTAAAGTGAAAGATTGTGTCTGGACAGAGCCTTTCTAACCAGGTGGGTCAGGATACCCCATGTCTAAAACCAAGCTGTCTAGCAGGTGGGTCTTTCCTCATAGTATATTCGGGGAGTGCTCTCTTGGGAAGGCACAGTACCTAAGTGTGATCCTTTTAGTGAGTTCTCCTCCCATTGGAATGCTATAGCCTAATGAATTGTGTTATCAATGTCACACTGAATTTCATCAATTTTGTCACGAAGTTTTTACTCTTTAAAAGCTTTTTTAAAAAGCTTCCATTACTTTAAAGGCAGAGTTATAGAGAGAGAGAGGGAAAGACAGTACACACACACACACACACACACACACGGCTTCCATCTACTGGTTCACTCCTCAAATATCCACAATGGAAAGGTTTGGACTAGGCTTATGCCAGGAGCCTGGAACTCCATCCATGTCTCCCAGGTGGATATCAGGGGTCTAAGCATGAGGGCCATCTTCTACTGCCTTCTAAGACACATTAGCAGGAAGCTGGATTGGAAGCTGGTACTCAAATTAGCATCTATATGAGATCCTAGCATTGTAGGTGTGGCTTAACCCACCATGTCACAATTCCGACTCCCATGAAAATAAAAAATGCATTTGGAAGTCAGTAAAACAAGGAGAGAGTCACACACACACACACACACACACACACACACACAGAGCTCCCACGTGCTGGTTTATTTCCCCAATGCCTACAATGGCTGGGCTGGACCAGGCTGAAGCCAGGAGCTGGGAACTCCATCATGTCTTCTATAGGACCCCCATCACTTGATCGATCACTCCTACCTCACCAGTTCTGCACTAGTGGGAAACTGTAGTCAGGAGCTGGAGCCAGAAATTGAACTCAGGTACTGCTTTCCCAGGAGCATTAGCAGGGAGCTAGATCGAAAGTGGAGCAGCCAGGACTTGAACTGGTGGCCATATGGGATGCTGGCATTGCAGGAGGTGACTTTACCCACTAGGCCACAACACCAGCTCTGAGAAAACTCTTTAAAGTGATCATTGATTAGGTGATAGCCACTCTGATAACCACCATATTTTAAGGCCAGTTAATTACATTAACATAATCTGTTCACAACAGTACCTATATTAGTGTTCCATTGAAGAACTGGAAGATGTGTGTATGCCAGGGACTTGGAACCTTGATAACTGTCTTGGAAGTCTGCCTACCACATTGACCCAGCATCAGATCATTTCTCTTCAGCATCCTTGGTCTCTAGGAAAGGGTTTCACATTTGTTTGTTTGTGTCTTTATTTAAAAACTTCTGTCTCAACTCCTACGATCTCATCTGCATTTTAGATCTTGACTTGGTCTGAGAGTAAATATATCATAGTATGCACCATGAGGAACAGGATATAATGGTCAGCAGACAGATCTTACTATAGAGAAGCCAGTCTAATCTTATCTCGCTGAATTCAGTGTTCCAAACTCCATAAAACATTATTTTTGTAGGTGATTTGACTTTGTTGGGCTGCCTCATCTGTTCCTGCATTCTCCCAGGGTGGGGTTGATGTTGGTCACCACTGGCTTTGAAGAATAGCTTTTCCATCATATTTTCCAGGTCTTCTGTGCCTGGAGCTGTCTTTATGGTCTTCAGTGTGCCCGGGCTTCTTCTGCATCGTCCCCTGCTCATGCTGTCCATGGCTTGGGATCAGAAATGGAACCGTCTTACCTGTGCAGTAAAAGATCCTTCCTGAGCCATCAAGGTTTCCTTGGGGTCCACTCAGAAGTAATCAAACAAGTGCTGTATCTGTCTCTCATTTTGTGCAGAGTAGTGCTTTTGGAAATGTACAGAGTATAAAATATGAGGTAAGGGAAAGACTTCATGAAGCCAAAGTGGCCTGAGAATCCATCTGTTTATCTCCATTTATGCTAGGGGGATAGCGGGAATTTAGCTACTTTTGCTATTGGTATTTGCTGCTTTTGTAGCTTTCAAGAGAATTACTGAGCATAGAAAGGCACAAGAGAAAGAAGAGGCTATCTGGCATTCTGAATTTGGGCTGTTTTCATTTAATTTTGACAAGTTTTAAGGAGTACCCACATAATTATGTATTTATTGTATGGTGTTTTTCCAGGTCCCCTAATGTAGCTTCAGTCAATACAGCTCTGTTGTCACTGATATCACGTGTTTGTATTTCTGGGAAACTTTTTCTTGAAACCAAATATTTTGAGGTCTGTCCTAAAGAATGTTTCATGTGCTCATGAGAAGAATGTGTATTCTGCAGCTGTTGGGTGAAATGTTCAGTAAATGTCTGTTAGGTCCTTTTGCTCCGTAGTATGTTTCAATTCTGATGCATCTTTGCTGATTTTCTGTCTGGACCATCTGCTCATTGACAACAGTGGGGCTTTGAATTCCCCTATTAGCTCATTTTTATTTTTTAAAAAGATTTACTTATTTCTTTGAAAGTTAGAGTTAGAGAGAGAATATGTCTTCCATCTGGCATTTCATTCCCCAGATGGCTGCAATGGCCAGGGCTGAGCCAGGTCCAAGCCAGGAGTCAGGAGCTTCATCCAGGTCTCCCACATAAGTACAGGGGCCCAAACACCTGAGCCATCTTCCACTGCTTTTACAAGGCCATTTGCAGGGACTTGATTGGAAGTGGAAGTACAGCCAAGACACGAACCAGCACACATAGGGTAACAGCTTTATGTGATAAGCCACAAAGCCAGCCCGTGGTTTTCATTTTTAATTATTTAGCTTCATATCTGTATAATTTTTATAAAATACAAAACTGTAAACTGTAAGCAATAATGAGGTGTTTCTATGCTAGGAGTTGTAGAAAATGATGTATGTGGATTGTATCAGCAGTGGGTAAGTTTTTGCTGTAAAGGGTTAGATGCTAAGTGTTTCAGCCTTTTTAGGCCACCTGGTCTCTGTCACAATCGCTGTGCTCTCCTGCTACAGGGAGGAAGCTGCCAGAGACAGGCTGACAAGGAATAGTCATGGCCTTGTTCTAATCAACTTCATTTACAAAAACTGGGAGTTGGGCTTGGTCCCTGGGCCCTAGTTTGCTAACCCTGAGTTCTGTTATCATTTAGTCCTCAGAAGAATGTAGAAACTGTCATTGTTATCTTCATTTTGCAGATGAGGAAACTGAAGCCTACAGAGGATAAATAACTTATCTAAGGCCAGTTGAGAAACAAAAATGTTAGTGTTGGCATTTCCAGTGTAACTCCAGAACCTTGCGGTTATTCCTTGAGCTATAAGTTCTATGGACTGTTGCTAAATAAATAATTCAGTGGAAAAGTGTGCAGGGTCTTGTATGTAGTGCTATGGATGACAAGAAAATGTAAACTTCCTGAAGTGCAACACTAAAGTCCCAACTATAACAACTAATCCATTTCTTTAGTACAAACGAGTATGGCCCTTCCTCCCTCCCACCTTCTTAAAAGATTTGATCCTGGTTGATGGTGGTCAAGGTTGTGGTCTCATCAGAATTGATTCTGAAAGTGCTTCCCCAGACCCAAATGTCAACCTTGACCAGCCTCCTAATGGGTTGAAAAATAGGCCAGATATTTCTGACGCTTGTAGTGCACAGAATTCATAGACTTTAATTTTGGGGGAATGACTGAGAGCTCTATAATAGCAACCAATTATGTGAGTTGTTAAGAGTCATTATCTTCCAGGGTCCATAACTGCAATTAGTGCATTACTGGAGCTTGTGTGGACTTCAGTTCAATGTTTCAATAAGAAGCCTGGTTGTCCTGTAACTCCTGGCAGGACAGCAGAGTTCTTGTTGCTGTCCAAGCTGGGGGATGGCTACAGTTCTTGTTTTTGGAGAGAAATTTCTTGCTGATCTACCAGCTGGGTGATACTTGGCTGTTAGTTTTTATCTGCTGCTGTTCTTGCTTTTTGGTTATAAATTGCTCTTACTTTAGCTTCATTATTATTAATTTGTTATTTGTTGTATAATTAACAGGAGGATGTCAGGAATATTTTTGCCATATATTCTCAAAAGTGTAAACACACACACACACACACACACACACACACACACACGGGTATATGTGTATGCATTGAGGTAGAAATCAAATTGCCCATGTCCTATTGCTCAAACCTTAACATATAATCTCCTCCAAATGGTAGTACTATTATCACTACATTTTCCATGAACTTTTTTGAAAGAGTAAATTAGGGGAAGTGTGTGGGTGTTTTTCTCCTACTGAGTTGATTGTCGTTTTTTAAAAAAGTTTTAAGTTCATAGCTTAGGAAGAAAAGTTCTTTTGTATTGAGCACACTATTGTAGAACTAATCAAAAGGCATAAATTGAATATAAACTTTTTCAAAGAGGAAAAGTAGAAAAGCAATTTATTTCTTGACTTCCCTTGGAAATGTCCCTAACTCTTATCAGCAACAAATCATCTAGGAATATAGAGGTGAAAATATTGTGTATTTCCATCTTCCTTGTTCTTAAGGGTGCCATTTTCTTTGTTTTTTTTTAACACCTCCTAAATACAATTCAGATAATTGAGTCAAATGATCTGTCAGCCCATTCAACTATGGCAAGGAAGATCTCTTCCAGTGTGTTTTTAAAATCCAATTTGCAGAAGTGACCTGGTGCAGCCATGTCCTGTAGGCCAAACCTTATTCTCATTAGAAATCACATTCTTTACAAAACTAAATATCTGTATAACAAAAAGGTTGCTGTCAAGATCTCTGTGGAGGAGTTGAGCAAAAAGTCATAGGGGAAAGAACTGCTTGGAATTTAGTTCTACATTCTCTCCTACTTCCAGAGAATTTTCGTATAATTTATTGTTACATATTTTTTGATCAATTGGCTGAGCAAAACCCACACATTTTAGAATTTCTCATTAAAATTATCTGTTCTTTCTTTGTAAAAAACAAAAACCAGGAACTGTGGCATAGTAGGCTAAGTCCACCTGTGGCTCCAGCATCTCATGAGGGTACCAGTACATGTTCTGGCTGCTCCTCTTCTGATGCAGCTCTCAGCTGATGGCCTGGGAAAGCAGTGGAAGATGGTGTGTCAGCATTGCTTATGGGTAGCTGTGCTCCTGAAATGGCTCCCTTTCTGGTGGCAACCCAGGAATCACAGTTTCTTCATCATGTGCCTTTGCCTTGTTGAGGCCCTTCCCTGCCTACTCTGCTGAAAAGCTGTAATGGTGTGAGCTGAGCATCTCCCAGGAAATTGTAGGGTTCAGGTCAGAAAGTATCATTCTTGCCCTACTGTAGTGCTTTACAGAGCAAGGGGTGCTGGGAAGTGAAGTTGTCCTGTATGCCCAGAAAGAGGAAATGAGATTGGTGAACATATAGGCATCAACTACATATACCATCCCAGGATCTGTATTCCTTATTCAACTCCTGAACTGACAGCCTTCCATAGACATCCGTTCTTCAGAGTAAAGAACCAGTCCTGTCCTCAGGAAGCCAGCAGGGCCCTCCCCTTCCTATTTTAACCACTACAGTGGATGAACATATAGGCATCTACTACATATACCATCCCAGGATCTGTATTCCTTATTCAACTCCTGAACTGACAGCCTTCCATAGACATCCATTCTTCAGAGTAAAGAACCAGTCCTGTCCTCAGGAAGCCAGCAGGGCCCTCCCCTTCCTATTTTAACCACTACAGTGGATGAACATATAGGCATCTACTACATATACCATCCCAGGACCTGTATTCCTCATTCAACTCCTGAACTGACAGCCTTCCATAGACATCCATTCTTCAGAGTAAAGAACCAGTCCTGTCCTCAGGAAGCCAGCAGGGCCCTCCCCTTCCTATTTTAACCACTACAGTGGATGAACATATAGGCATCTACTACATATACCATCCCAGGACCTGTATTCCTCATTCAACTCCTGAACTGACAGCCTTCCATAGACATCCATTCTTCAGAGTAAAGAACCAGTCCTGTCCTCAGGAAGCCAGCAGGGCCCTCCCCTTCCTATTTTAACCACTACAGTGGATGAACATATAGGCATCTACTACATATACCATCCCAGGACCTGTATTCCTTATTCAACTCCTGAACTGACAGCCTTCCATAGACATCCATTCTTCAGAGTAGAGAACCAGTCCTGTCCTCAGGAAGCCAGCAGGGCCCTCCCCTTCCTATTTTAACCACTACAGTGGATGAACATATAGGCGTCAACTACATATACCATCCCAGGACCTGTATTCCTTATTCAACTCCTGAACTGACAGCCTTCCATAGACATCCATTCTTCAGAGTAGAGAACCAGTCCTGTCCTCAGGAAGCCAGCAGGGCCCTCCCCTTCCTATTTTAACCACTACAGTGGATGAACATATAGGCATCAACTACATATACCATCCCAGGACCTGTATTCCTTATTCAACTCCTGAACTGACAGCCTTCCATAGACATCCATTCTTCAGAGTAGAGAACCAGTCCTGTCCTCAGGAAGCCAGCAGGGCCCTCCCCTTCCTATTTTAACCACTACAGTGGATGAACATTGAATGACATAATGGAGATTTCTATTTTTGGGGAAATGATTATATTATTATTGATCATTTGCTTTTTAATTTTTTAAAAGATTTATTTTACTTATTTGAAAGGCAGTGTTACAGAAAGGAAAGTCAGATAGATCTTTTATCTGCTGGTTTACTCCCCACATGGCTGCAATGGCCAGAGCTGGGTTAGGCCAAAACCAGGATCCTGGAATTCCATCTGCATCTCCCATGTGGTTGTCATGGGCCCAAGTACTTAGGCCATTTTAGTATGGAGCTGGGTTGGAAGTAGAGCAGATGGGACTTGAACTTGCATTCATATGGGATGCGGCATCACAGGCATCAGCTTAACCCACTGTGCCACAATGCTGGTACCTGCTTTTTAATTTTTATATTAAATAAACTGTCCTGTAGAATCTTTCAAAAATTTAAACTTGGGGTCATTGTCTTCTTCTAAAATGAACTGGACAAGTGATCTTTTCCTACCATAGAAGGGAGGCTACTTTCAAAGGAAGTAGACACCATAGTTGTTCACCAGGGCTGCTACAAACCTGTAAGTCACTCCTCTGTTCCCTTTCTCTGGCCAGTGGTTCAGGCAGATGTAGTATAGAGATTAAGGGTGTGGTCTTGGGATTTAGTGATGGGTCCAATTCCAGATGGGTAACCTTGGGATCATGTGATATTAACTGTGTGAGATCCTATCCCAGTATCTTCATATAGAGTTCAGTAAATCTTTGTGTTTGTTATTATATTATATTGTGAAGGAAGAGGCTGTCCCCAGGAAGAGTTGGTTCAGGATCCTAAAATGCATAGGAATCTTTAATAATTTCAAACATTTTGTTCTTTTGTTCACTAGCTTTATTGAGGCAAAATTAATAAGTAAAAATTGAACCTATTCAAGATATATATCATGAATTGATTTATATACATTGCATCATGATTACTACAATGAAATTCAACAGATCCATCCACTGTTTCTCATTTTCCTCCTCTGTCCAATTCTCACTTTTGATTCTAAGATATGATTGCTCCTTAATCAAATGATTCCTTCTCCCAAAATTCTCTCTTAAACTGACTCCGAAAGAGAGAGAACATTTTTGGCTTGGTAACATATTTTAATTGGCATGCATAGTACTGACAAGAAACAAAATCTAGCAGGCAAAGTATCAGGAGTTTCCACCTAAAAATGTGAAGTTCCCCTTTCTCCAAAAAAAACCAAAAACCCCAAAACCAGAACATTTCTCAGCAAAGGCTTACACGCTAGCAAGGCTAGAGTCAGTGGGGGCTGAGTGCCCCCCTCCCTGCAGGGGGAGCCCTGTCCAGTTTTTTGTAGCCTCTATTGTCCCTGAGCAAAGGCTGTGAAAGCCGTGGGGTTCTTGTCTTCACACAAGAAATAATTCAGGCATGAGACAGAGAGTGAAGTGATAAGGTTTTATTGGGGATAGGGCATCCGTCAGAACAGAGGGACAGATAGAGAGCGCCCAGTCTCTTAGACTGGGAGAGAACAAGGTTACACGGTTGAATGGAGAGAATACAGCTGGGCAGGCCAGGCAGGCTGCTCAGCAGAGGCAGAGGGCTAAGTGCACAGTCTGTTTGAATTCCATAGGTTTTTAAGGGAGTCTGTTTATCCACCTCCCCCTCTCCTCCAGGACAAAGGATGGAGAGTCCTGGTGGAAGGGTTTGCTGGATGAAAATTAGCAATTTCCTCCCCAGACTTGCTGGAGCCCTGGCTCCAGAGTAGAAGGGCTTCCATGAGGGTGTCTGTGAAGGTTTTATTGTCCTATGTTATTGGGTCAGGTAACCCATTTGGTGCTGAGGAGAGAACTCTCCTGGGAGCTTTTCTTGGGGAGTGACTGGGACAACCTGGAAAGTTATCAGAGTCTGAGCAGGACTTTGATATACAAAATGCTGGGCTTTTGGAACTTCCAGCAATAGGTGCTGGTCTTCAGGCCTGACTCACACACACATAGGCTCTATTTCTGACTTCCTAGCTAACACTACCATTTCTTGTCTTTTCTGTGACCAAGGTAGAAGAGTAACCATTTCTCATGACATCAGTACCTTTGTTTTCTAATTGCTGAGGGATATTGTGTCACTCATGGATAACTACATAAAAAATAGAGAAACAAAAGATAGACGTGTGGTGTTCAACATACCACAAGTGGTAGAAAGCATACATTCTTTGTGGAAGTGGAGACCATTCCTGCATCTAACTATAAAGCATGTGCCAATTTTGAAAGAATAGCCAGCACATTTCAATCATTTATGTTACCAGTTTGGCCCTGAATGCAATTGAGTGTGCCCCTTGAGGAGTAAAGCTCTTAATTGAATGTAATTATGTGCCAGAATAGATAATATAGTCAATAATATAGGCCGTCTGAAGCATGGCTTTGTATTTTTCTTGATGGGGTTTAATAACTGTGCAGTGACATTTAATTTTTTTTGAGCTGTGATTTCCTTTAATTTATTTAAGTATGAAGAATTCTCTGGGTCAACTCATTTTGTAGGTCTCTTGCATGGTAATGGTAATAATCATAGTTCTTTTGATTTGTGGACCACAGAAGTATACATCTACACAAGGATTTGAGGGTGCTCTTAAATTTTGCTGCAACCATCCAGCAATTTGCAACTAATAAGTTGCGAGACTCTGAATGTCTAAGAATTCCCTTTTTATTGTGAATTTAGGAAATTTTGAATAAAATCATTGAGGTAAAAGAGGTGTTATAGAGTGTATTACCCAATTTTTCTATTTTCCAACTGGAAAAAAGTGAGTATGATACAACCACAGACAGGGTCAGGTCTATTTCCCAGAGCAGTGCTTGCTTGCCATAGCTCCTCCAGGAGGCAGTTGTGTGTCCCCAGCATTAGGTTTGCTGCATAGAGAGCTTTCAAGATGAATTTGTTACTCAGGGTTAGGGACCATATGGAACATCACACAGCTTTTCATTTTCTAGGCATTAAAATGAAAGAAATCAATGTGTCAAGCATTTATCCAGCATGCCATGGAAGAGAGAAATTCTATCTCCATAATTATGAAAGATGGAATATTCCATGATGATAAATGCAGTGTCCAGGAGGACAGAGGAGAACAGGTGTGAAGCAGATATAATAGGGTATTTTTATAAACCCTATTACAGAGAACATTTGTAGAAAGAAAACAGGACATGACTTGATCAAACATATTTGGAATGATGAGTTTTAATATCTGAGTCTAGACAGAGTAGGCAGTTTTAGCAAATGTGAAATTCAGGAGTTTGAATTTAAATTTATTTTAAGATTTAGTTATTTATTTGAAAGACAGTATTACAGAGGGAAGAGAAGAGAAGAGAGAGAGAAAATATCTTCCACCTGATGATTCACTCCCCAAAGGATAGCAATGGCCAGGGATTGACCAGGTTGAAGCCAGGAGCTTCATCTGAGTTTTCCACATGGGCAGAGACCCAGGTATGTAGACCATACTCTGCTGCTTTCCCAGGCACATTACAGTTTGCTGGATAGGAAGTGGAGCAGCTGGGATTCAAACCAGCACACATAGAAGATGCTGGCATTATAGGCAGTAGCTCAACCTGCTATTCCACAGTGCTAGCCCCATAGTTTTATTTTTAAAAGATTATTTATTTCCTTACTTGTTTATTTTCATTTTATTTGAAAGAGACAGAGACAGAGAGGTCTTTCATCGTGGATTCACTTCCCAAATGCCGACAACAGCCAAGGCTAGGCCAGCTGGAAGCAAGAGGTAGGGACTCAATCCCCCATGGATGAAGAGGACCCAAGTACATGAGCCATCTGCTGCTGTCTTCCATGATGGGCATTGGGAGGATGCTGGACTAGAAGCAGAGGAGCTGGGACTTGGTCCCTAGCAGTGTAGTATGGAATGCAGGTGTCTTGAGTGGTAATGTAACATCTGCTCCAAATGCTTGCCCCTAAAATTTAGGAGTTTAAAATGTAGAACTGGAATTTACAAATCCATGACTTGGCTGGCAGAAATACATTATTATATTGGCAACTCTTTGATAAGGGAACTTAAGGATAAAGTTGATAACTGGAATCAGAATTATAAATTCAGAGTTAGAGAAAGGAAGGAAGTACTCTTATGTATTTGATAAAAGTTTGACTAGGAGTGGGAATGATTCTTTTTTATTCAGAATTTTAAGTAAAATGTATTTTTTGCTTTTTCTATTTCAATTCTTTTGAAGTTGGCGATAGATCTTGACAGTGGTAGGAAGAGGACTTACTTGTGTTGGTTGCTGGGGATTCTAGACCCCTACCTTCAGACAGCAGTTTGTCAATATAGATCAAAATACAAAAAATCCAATGAGATAAAGATTCCATTCCTAGTACTTAATTGCCAGTAGAGATCCATTAAAATTCAGCCACTAGGATGTTTACAAAAGCATTGGTTAGAGTAACAAAGCACCACAAAATAGAAACTAAATGCCCAACAATAAAGACTCAGAGTATAGTCATACAATGGGAGATAATGAAGCCATTGTCAGTATTTTTAGAAGATTATTTAGTAATTTTTAAAAATCCAATCCTACAATAAAATTTTTTGACATTTTATCTCTCAGTTGAAACTGACTTTAGTTTTACTGACTACAAAACAGTTTATCATCTCCTCTACCTGTTAACTATTTTCTTGTGCAAATGACATCATGATATAATAAACATATTTAAAAATTCTGTTAAAGTCTTTCTCTAAGAGGTCTAGGAGAGGCCACATATAAAGTTCTTTTAGCACTATCAACATATTCCAATGTGATAACAGCTTGATTATTGTTAGCAGTTTGAGTGATGTTTAATTTAATCTATTGTCATTTATTTCAAAACTGATGAAATTTCCCTTGCAAAAAATGATGCACTAATATTTTACTCTGCTCACAATTTTGTGACTGCATTATTTTTCATGGAAAACACCAAAATATCTAAACTGTTTTGGAGTTGGAAGGATAAATATTTGAGATGATAAAATGTAGCTTCTATTTTCACCTGATGAAACTGAGGCTTACAGAAACAACGTGAGTTTCCCAAAATCGCAGTTAGAGCCAGAGAGTCCAACATAAATGTTGAGCACTCATTGTACACAACAATATCTGCAGCAGGTGCATGTGTCGGTCACTAAAGCAGAAGTTACTACCAGACAATCACAAATGCAAAATGGCAGCAGAGAAGGGTGAATATTCCCCTTCCCTTTGCAGGCAGTAAACTTTCATCCCTATGTGGACACTGAGAGCTACTTTTTTCTCTGCTGCTTCTCCTCCTCCTTATTTCTGCCCTCTGAGCTTCTCCTATGGGTTAAGGACAAGAAGTCCATTACTGATGAGTCCTTAGTATGGGAACTGTTTGGTTAGCTCAGCTTATTCTGATAACTATTTACAAGACAAGTAAATAGTCACACTGCCCAGAGAAATACACAGATTGAATACAATTCCTATAAAAATTCCAATGGCATTCTTCATGGAAATGGAAAGAATTTCTACAGTTCATATGGCAACACAAGAGACATCACATGCCTTGGTTTAAAGTTCTATTACAAAGCTATAATATATAAACAGTATGGTATTATATAAAAAGAGAAACAGACAAATAGAAAAGAGTAGAAATCACAGGAATAAATCCAAGCATAAATGGTCAATTAACTTTTTACAAGGATACCAAGAGGATACAGAAGGAAAGGGTAGTCTCTTTGATAACTGATGCTATAAACACAGGATTTCCACACACATCGGATTGAAATTGGGTACTTAAAACACACACAAGAATCAACTCAAGTAGAAAAAAGATCTAAATATAAGACCCGAAGCCATAACGCTCCTGGAAAGGAACGTGGAAAAAGCTTCTTGACACTGGCTTTGGCAATGATTTTTTTGATATCCTCTCAAAGCCTTAGGCTACAAGAGCAAAATTGAATAAATGGGACTATATCTGATTAGAGAAAAATCTTCACAGAGAAGAAAGCAATTAGCAAAATGAAATGGCATTCTGTGAACTGGAGAAAATACTCGCAAACCATATTATGATAAGAGGTTAATATTCAAAATGTATAAAGAACACTTACAATTCAATTTCAGAACAACAAATAGCCTAATTAAAATGTAAGCACAGGACATTTCTTCCAAGAAGACATAAAACACATATATAAAATGGTGTTCAATTTCATTAATCACTGAGGAAATGTAACTAAAACCATATTATACTAGAAAAGAAAAAGAGGGGGCAGTGATGTGGTACAGTTGGTTAAGCAGCTGCCTGGGACACCAGTATCCCATATGAGCACTGGTTCAAGTCCCAGTTGCACTATTTCCAATCTAGCTCCCTGCTAATGTTCCTGGGAAAGCAGTGGAAGATGGTCCAAAAGCTTGGGCCCCTGATACTCATTTGTGAGACTCAAACCTCCTGGATCCTGGCTTCAGCCTGGCCCAGTCCCAGCAGTTGGGGGTGGGGGTGAGCTAGTGGATAGAAGACCTCTCCCTCTCTCTCCTCCCCTCCCCTTCTCCTCCTCTCTTTCTTCCCCTTATCCTTTATCTCCTCCTCTCCCTCAAGGATCTGGCTCCAGGGCCAGTGTTCTTTCCACCAAAATGCATCATCCTCCATGCCAAACAGCTGTAAGTAAAAGGCAGAGAAGATATTGGAGCAAACCCAGCGAAGAGGTGGGCCAAAGAGCAAAGGGGCTGGCCATGACTAAATTCAGAATTTAGTTATGAATTTAGGGGATGGTGAAGAGTGTGTGGACATAAATCCGACTGCCTGGCTAAGGGATAACTAGCCTATTTTCCCTAGGGGCTTGTACGGAGTCATGTAAGTACAGTCCTAGCTTTAGTCCATGTTCTGATGCCAGAAGTAGAGAAGGAGAAAGGCAGACTCATTACTGCTGGTATCTCTCAATATCAGGGCAGAGTCTCTGGATTATGATGTCCTACCCTTTATTTTGCTGGTGCCCACAGAACCTCTTAGGGGTCTCAGGTATTCTAGAGGATTCACATGAGAATCAAGTCTAAAATTCCAGATGTTATTACACTTTGGGTAGTGCCTTCTCTCCAATTTCCCATCTAAAAAAGTTTGAGATAGGTTATGCTAAAAAAAAGTAGATTTAATGGTACCAGTAGGATAAACATAAGCTACATGAGTAGAGTATGTGGGGGTAAGGAAATGTAATGAACTGAAAGATCTTTTGTAGTGAATTTTTTGTGATTGGAGCATTTGTTTTTGATCACCCTGGATGATAAAGAGAAAATGCAAAGTAACACTTGTTACCTGATTAAATTTGCCCCACATTTGGTTATGGAGGCACAGTTCTTCAGCAAGGTTACAATATGAGGAATCTATCACACAAATCCTATTTAGAGAGCACTAAGTTCATTTGTGGATTTTTTGTTTTTTATTTTTAATTTTTACTTTTTTTTTTAAAAAGAGAGGTAGACACAGAGATCTTCCATCTGTTGGTTCACTCCTCAAATGCTTGCTGAGGCTGGGCCAGGAGTCAGGAGGCTGGAACCCAATATGAGTCTTCTAAGTGGGTGGCAGGGACCCAGGTACCAGAGCCATCCACGGCTGTTTCCCAGGGTGCACATTAGTGGGAAGCTGGTGTTGGAGGAAGAATGAAGACTTGAATGCAGGCACTCCAGTATGGAATATAAGTGTCACAGGTGGTGTCCTAGCTGCTGAGATCTTAATCCACTTCTCCCATGTGGGTGGCAGGTACGCAGCAACTTGAGCCATCACTTGCTGCCTCCCAGGATCTGAATTTGGAGGAAGATGGACTTCGAAATCAGAGCCAGGCATCAAATCCAGGAACTAGGATGTGGGATGCAGCGTTTCTTTTAAACAATGTCTTAATCCCTAGACCACACACTCAACCCTTACTTTTATAGGCCTATGAGGGCACTCTAAAAAGTTCATGGAAAATGAAATTAAAGTTGTTATGTTACAAAAATCTTTTGAAGTTCATGTTTATGAGTGTTTTCAAACATTATTTTCTGCTTCCAGATGAGTATTTTGCTTGCCCAGTAACATTTTCTAGACAGGAAAATGCAGAGTGCTTGAGTGAGGGGTTTCAAGAAGGAGAGATTTTCGTGGGGATCATATTTGTGCCTCTGCTGTTCCTGTACGCTCAGTGCTCCATAGTGTAGCATTTTCCAGCTCTTCAATGTCTTTTGTCTTAATCTGATTTTCCCAGTTCAATTTCAACTTCTTGAGGATTAAAATGACTTTCACACTTTATCCATACTTTCGATGTAAGACCCCCATATGATTCTCCCTCTCCCACTTCAATCTCTACTAGGGGATTTGTGGTGGCTTTTTCCTCTGCCTAGAACTCTGACCAACATCCCCTATCTCTTCCCTAAAATGAGCCCTCCCCCGACCATCCTATTTGAAATTGTACCTGCACTGCCCACCCTTGGCAACTCTCTTTTTTCCCTACAGAACCTACCTTGTCTTCAGTCACCATTCCATTCAGGGTATCTATTGCTCGCTGTGGGTCTTTCGATGAGAATGTAAGATCCTTACAGCAAGGAGTTATGGTTATTTTACTAATTTTCAGAATAAATGAGATATTCAAACCTCAGACTTGAAGTAATCTCAAAGTAGGATAAACAAGAATCTGGGCATAACCTAATGAAATTGGAATGTAATAGACAAGGAAAAAAAGGTAAAAGGAATGAGAAGTTTCTTAAATATAAATATTAGACTGCTACAGACAGTATTACCAGTGGGGAACTGATCTGGGGCAAGTTATTTAGTCTTTTTGTGCCTTAGTTTCTCTATCCAAGAAATTTGACTACTCATCCCAACTCTTAGAGCTTATATGAGTATTGCTATATGTAAAATGTTCAAAATATTATCTGCCATGTAGTGAGTACTCACTAACTGTTGCCTGCTCTTGATAGACATACAGAGAGCTTTCCTTGTATATAAAGCTATTATTGTTAGGAATATCCTGCTATTATTGGAGAAGCTCATCAATAATCTTGTGCTTATTTTACTGTATCTATTTGACTTCTTTTTGTTTAGTATAGTGTTCATCCTTCCATCTGCTTTTTCTTCATCATATTTCTCTTTGTCACACTGATTCTAATCATTTGTGCATGTTGGGAATTATTTTTTCAACTTATTTTTGTTATTCAGGGGCCAGTAAAGTTAGTTATCTCTAACCTACTATTACTTTGTCTAAATTTTTAATAGCACTACAAAACTATAATATCAAAGAATATTCCTATAATCATTAAATTTATTTCTGATCCAAAGCATATATAGAGGAAACATTAATTAAGTTAAAAAACCCAGGGCAACAAACATTTATTAATGTCAATACTTGATGGGTTCTGTTGGAAGTAAAATACATTAGAGGTCTTTAAAAAGTTCATTGAACACACAGATTATGAAAAAACTATGCATGAATGTTAAAATTTTGTTTTGCACCAAGATAAACTAAATAAAAAAATTTCTCACTGGCAATAGCAGAGACCAGAAGACAATAAAATGTCTTCAGAGCACTAGGGTGAATGACTGTCAACATAGCATTCTGAATCAGCTAAAGCCTGTGCTACTCAAAGTGTGGTCTAAGGACCAGCAGCACCAAAATCACCTAGGAGTGAGTGAGAAATGCAGAATCTACCCCAAACTTACCAAATAATTATTATTGAACAAGATTCCCAGGTGTTGTGTAGACTCATGAAATCTGAGAATCTCTGCTCTAAAACCACCCTTCAAGTGAGAACACAACAAAGAAATACAGAATAGAGAGATCCTTGCTGAAAACATACTTCAGTAAGAACACTGAACCCGTAGGAAAGAAATGGACTTTGGGAAGCAAAAAAATTGACCAATGTGGATAAAGATGAAGAACTAAAGACATAGTCTTGCCTTTAGGGAGCTCAGAATAGTGCTGCTAAGAGGAAGCCACTATGCGTAGAAACAGATTGTTAGGGATATGGGAAGTTGTTGTCAGGAAAACTATATTCCAGTCTAGAATTTGCTGTCATTTATTTGTGTGTGTGCAACTTTAAGGAAGCTATTTAATCTGTGTTGGTCTCAATTTCCTCAAGTGAGAAAAATGTTTTTCATCTTAACCTGGTTCATTGACATGAACCTACATGCTCATCAAAATCATGCTTTGCCTTTCTATATACAATACACTCTTATATTTTCCATTTGGTTTCCTTTTATGTATTTGCTGATGTGCTGTTGGTTTTAAAAGACAACACTAAAGGATCTTTAAAGTTCATTTTGGTTCTAACCAAAAAATAATCAATGCTTAATGGTAAATGGTGAATTTTTTCCCTGAATAACTGACCCTCAAACTTGTCTGCACATTTGAATCACTTTTTTTTTTTTTAATTACTGATGCCTATGTCCCTCTGCAGAGATACAGATTTAATTGGTATGGGGTATAACTGAGATCAGGATTTGTAAAAGCTTCCCAAGGAGCCCAAGGTTTAGCTAAGTTTGAAAACCACTGCTGTTAGAGATTCCATATGCCTAAGGCAGCTGACAATTGGAAGTAGCTTTCCCAGGTTCTGCTCTTTGGGTTGCTTTTACAGCTGTTGTAGCAAAGCAAACTGGGCATGTAAAGGTGCATACTTGTCTAATTCCTTCCATCTCAAGTTCAGACTTGCCCTCCTATTGAGCTTTGGAGTCTGTCATTTCCATGTCCTTAAGAACATTGCAGAATCTGTTACCACCTTTGTGTCCTGCGTTGTCTCCTCGTCCTCTTTACCGCTAGCTCTGTCCCTTGAGCATTGAAACACGCCCCAGTCAGCTGAGGAAAACAACTGCCTCCATCTTCTCTCTCTTCCTTTTTTGTAGTGAAACTTCATGACTGTGTAGATATCTACTACCCCATCCCATCTGCGACCTCTCATCAGTGACGTCTACTCTGCCTTCCATGCCTGCCCTATTATGAAAACTTACTTTTGTCAAGGTGCCCCCACCTCCTGCATTATTGAATTAAATGGACTCACTGCAGTGTCTAATTGCTTGAACTCTCAACAGCAATGGATTCTGTCAGCTCTGCCTTTTACCTCGAGGCTCTTCCTTGGTTTTCTGAAAGCTTCAAGCTCTCTTAACTGTCCTCCCGACACTCAGATGATGTCATCTTTATCCCTCTTACTGGCTTTTACTCTTTCTCAGAACTTGGTCTTCTATGCTTTAATCCATTTTGTTATGCCACCTCTCTACCTCATCATCCCCCATTTCTACCTAAATGAAGCAACTCATCAATTTCTATCTTGGCTCTAAATCTTTGTCTTGAGCTCCAAGTACTTCCTGATACTCTCCACGTGGTTGTCATGTAGGCATTGGCAAATTCAACTTGTCTAAAATTGAGTTCACTTTCCTCTCCAGCCCTCTACCTCTGAGTGTCCCTGTTAGTAAATGGTACCAACATCAGTCAGTGGCATATGTCAGAATCCTGCCCATCATTATGATGCCAGTTCTTTCCCATGCCCAGTGAATGATCAAATCCATATCCTGTTTATTCTGCCTCTCCCATTTGTCTCTACTGTTACTGTCATCCATCCCTGTTGCTTTCATCCCTGTCTAGTCCTCTTCTAAACTCATCCATGGCTTTCCATTCTCTCAAAGCCCAGAACTCTTTCTAGCAGTCCATAAGGCCTTTCTCCTCTGCCCTTTTTGTGTCTCCAGTTGTTTTTCTCCCTCCCTCCCTTACTCCCTTCCTCACTTCCTCTCTCTGTCTCTCTTTCATCTCCTCCAGGGTTCTGGGTCCCCTTCTGCATTTGAGACATTATTCTTGCTTATTTTTGTTTCTCTTTTCCTAAGACAGTTGTTTTACGGATAACACAGCTAATGTGCAGAAGAATGAAATGACTTCCCCACAGACGTTGCATCTGTTTGTTCATTCAGAAAACATCCAGAACCCCTAAGCACAACAGGGGAAGACAGTAACTGGCTCCAAAATCAGACAGACTTAGATTCGCCATTCAGCTTCTTCACTTACTACTTGTGTGATCTTAGTCAAATATACAATTCTTCTGAATCTTTGTCTTCCCTGTCTACAGAATGTGAATAATGGTAGAGCCCACATCACTGATACCTGTGAGGATGAGCTCAGATGAAAGAAAATTCCTATGACAGACACTGGCACACAATAAGCAGTGCATAAGACTCTGGTACTGTGTGGTTCATTTAATTATTATCAGCAGCATCAGTCTCATTGGCTTGATTCTTTGGATATAAATCTAATGCAGTCACAAAAATGATGACTTAGTTAATTTACCGAGAAGTACAAAATCACTTCAAGAATGAGGAGTAAATTACTCATATGAAAGGAGAAATCACTATATACATGCCAGGGCAAGGACAAATAAAAATTTGCGTGGAATTCAGAGAACAATCAGGAACAACGGTTATTCAGATTGCATAAGTGAACAGAAACATGTAGCTAATTTGACCAGTGTTTTCTTATATGATATTTGCAGAGAGAGGAGTATTTGGCACAATTTTGATCAGTTTCTTTTGTTGGTTTTTGAAACCTGAGACTTGGAGGAATTGAGCTGCTTCTCAAGGCCATGCCATTTTTAATTTTACTATATTTTTTCTGGAAGGCAGATAATGCAGAGAAAGAATGATGGAAAGACAGAAATAAAAAACTCCTTGTGCTGGTTTGCTCCTCAAATGCCCACTGTGGCTGTGGATGGGTCAGTGCTGGAACCAGAAACTGGGAGCACAAGCCAGATTTCCCTTGTGAGTGGCAGGAGCCCAATTTCTTGAGCCATCATTTGCTGCCTCCCAGGGTCTGCATTAGCAGGAAGCTGGAGTCAGGAGCCAGAGCTAGGATTCAAATAAGGTACTCCGATGTGGGATGTGTCTGTTCCAAATAGCAGGTTAAATGTCTGCTCCCTCATCATTTTAAGTGATACAGCAGAAATTCTGATATGGGACTGAGACCAAAACCCAGGTTGCCAAATGCTTGAAATTATTTTTGTCATACTTTGACTAAGTTATAAAGTCCCTATCAATGCCTATTGTATAGAGGGAAGGATAGAGTTCACATAGAGAAGTGGTCTACCCAAGATCATTCAGATGGTGCTTATGCTACATATGGGAGTATAATGCAGACAAACATGATACAATGTATATTTGTAACAAGTATTTATTTATCTAAAAAAGGTATAAATATTTTCTTCTATAAATTCTATACTTATCAACACACTAAATTTCCTTAAAAAAATAGGTACAAGGTAAAAAGTTTCTCCAGGTTTTTGCCTCAGTAACATGGCTTTGCACATCAAAAAGATCTAACAGAATCTAAAGTGTATCTTGGCAGCCATGGAGAAGGGGAGTTTTAGCATCAGCCCTATCACTAGACCAGAGCTGGAATTCTTGACTTGGAATTCAATGAACGGTTTTAAATGTGTCCATTTTTCTGTATCAGGATGTTAAAAAGTTACAACCAGTTTCTGCTGTCAATGTCCAGCACTGACCGTTCCGTTTCATGGACCAGTGGTGGAAAACTACTGAGCTGGGTGCCCATCAGGACAGATACTTCCATCCTTGAGACTACACTGCCTTTAATTACATCTTTGTATGTGAACTCAATGCATTTCTCGTTCCTCAGTGACATCTGCATATTGGGGTATGGAGAGAAAGGGAACCAAAATTCATTTTACAACGAATGGTGCAGTTTCCTTGATCTTCTGCATCATGGAAATTCTCATAACAAGCGTAGGCATTTGGCCTAGTGGCTAAGGTGCTGGTTAGGATGCCCATGTCCCAGACCACAGTGCTTGGGTTTGTTACCCAGCTTCAGCCATTGATTAAAGCTTCCTGCCAATGCAAAGCCTAGGGGGCAGCAGGTGACGGCTCAGAGTACTTGGGTCCTGGCCACTTATATAGGAGACCTCAATTGATTTCCTGGTTCCTAGCTTTAGCCTCCACCTAGTCCTGGCATTTGGGGAGTGAACCAGCAAATGAAAATTCTGTCTTTCTCCCTCCCCTCCACTCCTATTTTTTCTCCTCTCCCTTCCTCCCTTTCAAATTAGTAAATTTTTAAGAAATTGTTCACCGCACTCCTTTAAGGTACACATTACCCTATTATAAATGAGTAAGTTGACATTTCAACAGATCTCTAACTAGTAGGTAGAACAAATTTCTATGACTGTAAAGCAAGGATTTTTAAAAAGGTTTGTAAAAAGATCTAATTTTATAATCTCATAGTTATTTACTGTTAGACTCTAGCAGACTCTAAATATTTAATTTTAACTTTAGTGTTGTGTAAATTTATGTTCTTAACAAAGTCATTCTTCAAATTAGAGAAGGCTTTTTTCATTTTCACAGCATCCATATCATAATCTCTTTCTGTCACCCACACAGGCATGCATTAGACAATCAGTCATTAACAAGGAGGGCACAAAACAGTGCGTAGATCTTTACTGAAAGCATGATGAAACAACTTCACATGAGTAACTCATTTGAGGCAGGCATGGCCCCATTACAAGGCAGGATGCTGTGCCTAATCCAGTTAATTGTTGGATGTGGATCTGATTGAGGATTAAGACTTAGATGCCCTGAACAGGCATCTAGGCTTGCTGGATTCTTATACTTGTTCTTGTGTTAAGAGATTGTTGTTCAACTTCCTTAATAGTTCATGCTTCTTGACATCTTTTATTTCTTCAGGAAGATCAAATTCTAATGTGAGTCATGCTGATTAATAAGATCCTACTTTCTCCAATAAAGTGTTTAAATCCATTGTGTCATTTATGGGCTGGGGGTTACTGATGTTGACCCAGATAGTAAAACCATTTGTGGGATCCATTATTAGAGTCTGGATCTTTTTGTTACAATGACAGCTGCCACTCCTGAGCTGTGCATCAAATACATCAGTGGTGAGGCCCGCAGTGGCACAGTGGGTTAAACTGCTCCCTATGACATTGATATCCCATGTGGTTCCAGTTCTGTCTACACCACTTCTAATACAGCTTCCTGCTAATGCACCTGGGAAATCAGGAGAAGATGCCCAAGTCCTTGGGCCCTTCCAACCACATGGGGCATCTGGATATAATTCCAGGCTCCTGGTATCGGTGTGGCCCAGCTTGCTCACTCGTTCACTCCCCCTCCCCCCCATACACACACATGCACACACACTCTGCCTTTCAAATAAATAAACATCTTCAAAAGTATATCATTAGTTTGGCCTGTCTTAGAATTTAAACTTAAACCAAAAGATGTATGCATAATATCACACTAACTAATGGAATTATTTTCCAATGTATTGTAGACTTCATAACATCTGTTCTCATGAGTGTGCTGGCACCCGTCAAATGTTTGTGTGGCTTCTGGGGACAGGAGGCAAAGTGCCAGCAATGAATGGAAGCTTCATTTTTGTTGTGCTCATTCCCACTGGTTTCCAAGTATTTTCTATTTGTAGCCAATGCATTTCTTTCTTGTTTTTAAGTTTGAACACAATGTTGTGTCCCTTCCCTCTATTCTTTTGGGGTGGTAAATATCTACAAAAATGGGAAGGAGTGGGGATGGTGAGCATGTCAGGTGAATGTAATCTTAAATTGCCAAGTTATTCTGATACTACCCGCTTTCATGCCCACTTACTGCCTTTAGCCAATTCCTTTAGTCATAGCATTATTCTGTAAAAGTGGAACATGTGAATTGTATTATAAGTATTTTATCAAAATAGACCTCTTATACTAAGGAGAAAAGTGATGGTCTCCATTATCAGTCAACTTGTACAGAGGAATATACCATCTCAGAACTCGGTGGCTGCAACAATCCTCAGTTGTTTTTTCTCACACACCTGAGGCCACTGGGGTCTTGGCTGGCTGGCTGTGTTTCTGCTGATGAATGGGCTGGGCTAGGCTCCTTATGCAGAGCTGAGCTCAGGTGCTCTCCATGTGTGTTCATTCTGAGGCCAGCATGGAGGAACTATCTCTCATGGCAATGGCAGAGTTGCAGGTCAGTGCCACTATGCATGGCATGGTTCATTTGCACCAAGTCTGCTAACTACCTTTGGCGAATAAAGGTCTCACGGAGGAGATTAAAGTCAAGGAGCAGCAAGAAACTGTACTCTTCACATGGAGAAGAGACAAGAAAAGGTGAGAATATATTTAAATAACTTAATGTTCTAAGAGCTTTGAATGAAATAATATTTTGGAGCAGTTCTTAGTTTGCAAAGGCTTCTTCATGGCCATATATATTATCCCATTTGGTCTTTACCCTAATTCCATTAAGTATTTATATTGGTATAAATCTGTTCCCCTTTTAATGAGAAAATTAAAGTTTAGAGACATTAAAGACATTTGGTAAGGGATATCCAGCTGGTAGGTGAAACAGTCAGGCTCCTCTTTCCGTACATTGTCTAATTCCCCTACTGCCCTACTATGAATCATACAGATCTTTGTACTCTGGGCTCTTGCCTTTAGAGAACAGGAGAGTTGCTAGATATTTCTCAGTGTTATTGATGGTATCCAAAGAAAGCATACCGCACTAGATTAGTTCTGGCCAATATGTTTTAAACTTCAGTGCCTGTAAGAGTGAACTGATGTGATCACTTTTGGTCTTTTCACAGTTGTTATGTTTATTCCTGTAGGTCATATAGAGAATGCATTTAATTCCCTCTGAATGTAAGCTTCTCATTAGCAGAGCATATGTCCTGTCTCAGGTAATGTTTTTTATGCTGCCAATTGTCTCATCTACTCTTGTTTTGAAGTGTGTTAGCATTTTGTCTGTTAGGTTTTTTGTTATTATGCTCTGTTTTTGTGGTGGAATTTGAAAAGATTAAAAAGCAGTCCTACCACTGCCTCCACCTTCTTTGGATCTATGCACCTTATCATTTATGGGCCTTTCCTGGTGCTCCAGAGTGACTGTCCACCACCTCTTTTGGGTCCTAGTATACCATGGACATCCTTATCTCATAATACCAGTGACACTGCTGGCTGTGGCTCTCTCTCTGAAGGCAGGGGTTACTTTCTAACTGTCCTGGGATCTCTATCAAGTGAGTCAACCTCTGGGACATAGACTTCTTCAACAAGCATTTCTTAAATGAAGGAATAAACAGAGTTTTGCCCCTCATAAATTCCACAATAGGGAGATTCAACTTGTTTTGCTGTGCAAGTTGTCCAATAGGAACAAATGTATCACCTCTGCCATGGAGGAATTCACTCTGACTGGCTACTGCTCACAGCTGTGATGGAAAGGATGGCTACAGGCTTCATCTGGGGTCACCGTGAGGATGATGAGATATGGTGTCTTAGGAAGGGAAGACTAGATTGGTTTTTGTAGATACTACTGGGTGCTAACTCCAGATGCTGCTTGGGCAGAGGGAGTTACCTGAAACCTTAAGACTTTTTGTAGTACATTCAGTGAGAACATTGAAGAGGAGTAATGGGGAAGATGCTAAGACCAGGGAGCCAGATGACCATCCCAGTGGTGGTTTGCACGAAGCTCTTATCACAGCACTAGCCAGTAGTGCTACTGGAGGAGCACAGACGTCTTAGTGATGAGCACCATGACCTCAGCGACACTGGTTTCCTCTTATTTGACAAGCACTACCTGCTTGTATTTGAAATCTGAATTCTTGCTAGCACTTGGTCCAGGAATATGGTAAACTAGGTATCTAAATTTGTGGATGTGATATAAACTAAAGGGGTCTTTGCTCATACCCTTGTTTATCCAGATATTATTTTATGTGCTTGGATTTAGAAGTCTCTTTATAGATGATTTCTCAGATTCTTTTAATCCTACCTTCTCTGAATTCTTTGCTTTTCGATTTGGACATTATTTGACCAGTAGCAGAAGGAAGGGTATCAGGCTGCCTTGAAAGAATCTCCAGCCATCAGTAAAGAGTTCATCATCTGACCTTGCACTCCCAATGACTGGACTTAAGGAAATTGCAGCGCTGATGTGAAAGCATATAATTTTAACTCTTTGAACCAAGTGATGATGTAGTTGAGATTTGGGCTTTCAGTGGGCTTTTGAAGTTGTTCTTTGCACCACAACTTTTTCAGAGAATTGGAGGAGTAAGTAACATTTCTAGTATTTGCAATTACATGGTTGGAACTGACATAGCTTCATGAAGTATGACAAAAACAATTCCAGTTTGCAGCAGTTTGGCTCACTAGGATGCCTCATCATGGTGAAACAAATGTTGGGAACCAATAGTTAATCTTCAAGAATTTCCATCTTTCTCCAACACTATTCTTCAAAGGAAAGGGATAGAGATTGCCTTTAGCTTTTGGAGACCTTTATGTTGTGTCATCTCTGAGTTCTAGCTTTGACTTCTGTCAGTGGATGCAATGGGAGGTGGTGGTTCCGAACTTCCTTATTTGGACTGAAGTGGTTCTTATTGATTGTGAGGGAGGAGGGGTCTGAGAGGAACATACCCTCTGGACACTCTCTGCACCCTCTCCCTCCCCCATCCATTCTTCCACAAAGGGGTTAACAAAGAGCTTTAGAAGTCTGGACACCTAAGGCTCCATGCTCCTCTGCATTAGCTTAGTTCCTGGAATCCTCTTTCATTTTGTTCCAGGATGGTATTAAATAGGACAATTGCCTCATTTCAGTACTGGGTGAGTAGATTTTTTTTCCATTTAAAATTATTTTTTTATTAGATTTAGGGACTCTGGAGTCTGTTAAGTTAAAAAAGTTCTGCTACCACCTTTGCCAGATGTTTTTCATACTTTTAAGTTTTTTTAATACTTATTTGAGAGAGAGAGGCAGGGAGGCATGGAGAGAGAGAGTGAGAGAGCGAGCGAGCGAGAGAGCACTCCCATTCACTGGTTTACTACTTAGATGCCTGAAATGGCCAGGATTGGACTTGGGGCTGGGAGCCAAGAATGTAATCCAGGTCTCCCACATGGATGGCAGGGATCCAACTACTTGAGCCATCACTGCTGCCTCCCAGGGTCTATATTAATAGGAAGCTGGAGTCAGGAGTCAGAACTGGAGCTGGGCATTGAACCAGGTACTCTGATGTGGGACCCTAAGATCCTATCTGCTCAGCTAAATGCCTGCCCCTCTCACATCGTTTAGAGTCAGCAGCACTTTGCTTCCACAAAGATTTATAGTTGCATTGGTGCTTAATGACACACAAAGACATTTCTACTCACTGACTTTGTCTTTCTCCTGACTGCTCAGTGCAATTTGTGAGCACACTGGGCAGATGCTTGCAGATGAGATTTATGGAAATCTTTCAGCCTGTGAGTTCTGTGGTACTTTAGAGCCAGCATTCTGGAGAAAGTCTTTCCAGCTTTCTTCTGCTATGCTGAGTTTCTAAATGAAGTCCAGACTTTGCTGTACATGTAGGTCTGTTCTTGTGACTGACTGCTTGAAATTAAGCAAACTTTCAAGTATATTCTTTAAAAAAATTTATGATTTTTACCATCAATTTTAAAAATAGGCGAATAGGCTTGTCTCAGAGGAAGAAGACATTGATTGTGAGAGGCTGTGCTTTAAAAGGCATTTCCAGCTGTTTCTCCCTGTGACAGCTCAAGGTGTGATTCATGGTGTGGCAGCTGCACTGTTCCTGCTCGCTGCCCTTACATCCTACAGCTGACACTTCCCCCACAGGCCTTTTGCAGACACAGGAAAAATCTCAGGTGTGTGCCTCAAATGGCTGCTAAACCGGAGGCCACTGAATTATGTTCACATCTGTTTGGGCAGCTGCTGCTTGTTCTGCTGAGGTGCCACCTACAGCAGCAGGTCCCAAGTAAAGGTGAGCACAGAACGGGCCTTTGGTAGGCTGTAGGCACAGCACTGCCTCCTAGCTCTTCTGTCTCCAGGAGTAAGGGATAGACCACATTTGGTAGATTTAACTAAGTGGCTGAGCTACAGACGAGGTCAGTAGAGCAGGGTGAGAATGAGTTCACCTATCAGGCTAGGACCAAAGATACCAGTGTTTCCCAGCCTGCAGCTCCTTGCTTGAGGACCCTCAACTCTCTACTCTCTTTAAAAAATATTTATTTATTTGAATTGCACAGTTAGAGAGAGAGACAGAGTCAGTTATGAGAGAGGGAGGAATGGCCGGTGCCATGGCAATAGGCTAATCCTCCGCCTGCGGCGCCAGCACATTGGGTTCTAGTCCCGGTCAGGGCGCCGGATTCTGTCCCGGTTGCCCCTCTTCCAGGCCAGCACTCTGCTGTGGCCCGGGAGTGCAGTGGAGGATGGCCCAAGTGCTTGGGCCCTGCACCTGCATGGGAGACCAGGAGAAGCACCTGGCTCTTGGCTTCGGATCAGCGTGGTGCACCAGCCGCAGCCATTGGAGGGTGAACTAACGGTAAAGGAAGACCTTTCTCTCTGTCTCTCTCTCACTGTCCACTCTACCTGTCAAAAGGGGGGGGGGGAGGGAGGGAGGGAGGGAGATCTTCAATCCACTGGTTTACTTCCCAGGAGTGAACAGCCAGGACTAGGCCAGACTAAAGCCAAGAGCCAGGAGCTTCTTCCAGGTCTCCCAAACAGGTGCTGGGGCCCAAGCATTTGGGCCATCTTCTGCTGCTTTTCCAGGGAGAATTAGCAGAGAACTGGATCGGAAGTGGAGCAGTCAGATCTTGAACCAGTGCCCATATGGGATGCTGGCATTGCAGGTGGAGGCTTAACCTGCTATGCTGCAATGCTGACCCCTCTCCACTTTGTTAGATGAGAGCTCTTGAACAAGAGGCAGCCACACCTCTTTACCCCGCCTCCCAGGAACTCTTCTTAATCTTCTAGAAAACACTTACTTTTCCTCCTGTGAAACTTCCCGGGTCTGTGACACTCATTCTGACCCTTGTTCATGTGCTGTTTTATGTCCTCATGTTTTATGCATCAGTCACAGCTCTTTAATTAGAGGTCTGCTCAGAGGCAGGGAAAAGTGTGAAAGAATCACCGAACTTGGCTGAGTGATCATCTGGTCAAGCCTTTCCCTTGATTACTACTACTTGTTTATTTTAGCAAAATTTATTTAAAATGACCAAAACTGAATTATATATTATTATAAGATTATATTATTATATGTTTAACATATATTTGCCTCCACCTTTCCTTCCATGCTGACCCTCCTTCCAATAGCTTTTTCTCTAATGAGGCTTAGATGTTTATACTTCCCTGCCATTCCCTTCTTTGCATCTTCAATCCAATTATTTCTTTTTTCACACTCTGTTTCCCCAGTGCCTTTGAAATTCTGACTTCCTACAAGGCTCCTGCTGAATTTCACCTTCCTATTATGCCTGTGCTGCCTATATTATCCTGTATCAACATTATTGAGACCTGATGACATAGTGTTTGGTAGTAACTGGTTATGATATTTTTTTTTTCTTTTTCAAGATTCATCTATTTGAAAGGTATAGTGATAGAGCGAGAGGGAGAGAGACAGAAAAAGATCTTCTTTTGCTGATTCATTCCCAAAATGGCTGTAACAGCCAAACCTGGGCCAGGCAGAAGCTAGGAGCCAGGAACTCAGTCTGAGTCTCCCACATTGGGGGCAAGGACTTGAGCTCTTAGCCATCATCTGCTGCCTTCCCAGTCATATTAGCAGGAAGCTGTATCGGAAAGAAAGTAGCGGGACTTGAACTGGCATTCCCATTAGGGATGATGTGGCTTAACCCGCCACACTACAGGTTTTCACAGGAGTCTTCTCTCACCACTGCCCTAAGAGGTCAGGATTGTATCCACTGCTTCTATACCAGACTTTGAGATTCATTTTTAAAATGAGCCTGTTTTGACAAACAGAATGTTATCTATGAGTCTTTCAGCAAACATAACAATAAATTGAGTTGTGGCTATCAAATTAACTACAAGTATATATCATGTTGAACTTTTTGAAGGAATGTGTTAGGTAAATTATAAAGCAAAGTTTCGATAGGATCTCTTGTATATGAGTGAAATTGATGTTTCGAGAATTGATTATTATTTACAGCCAAAAAAAGAACCTAAAGTTACTTTTTAGTGCTTTTTAAATAAAGATTTTCATTTTTATTTGTATGTAGTCCACTAAATTTTAAAAAACATAACTCCCTAAAACATCTGTTCCTGGATGCTCATCAAATTTTTCAGGATCTTAAACTACTCAGAAGATGATTCCTGAGAAAGATGAAAAAACAAAAACAGAAACAACAGCTAAAGTTTCTTCTATACAACTTTAATTAAAACAAGTGGGAACATTTGATATTTGGCTTTAAAGTTTTGAAGAGATTCTCATTCTGTAGGAGTCTGACCTTGACTCATAATTCAAAGTGTTCAGCCCTGTTAGGCACAAGGCCCATCTGCCCTTGGCCCCAGATAGTCATAGCTCATTGTTCTTGTTCATATTTGAGAATATAAATTCATATCAAGGAGGGAAATAATATTATTCATTTGAAACATATTGAAGATATATATATATATATATATATATTTAACATATATTTGTTTATTTGAAAGGCAGAGCCGAGGCAGAGAGAGACAAGTCTTCCATCTGCTGGTTCACTCCCCAGATAGCTGCAATGGCCGGAGCTGTGCTGATCCAAAAGACAGGAACTTCTTCTAGGTCTCCCACATGAGTGCTGGGGCCCAAAGATTTTGGTCATCTGCTGCTGCTTTCCCAGGCCATAGCAGAGAACTGGATTGGAAGTGTAGTAGCCGGGACTCGAACTGGTGCCCTTATGGGATGCCGACACTGTAGGTGGCAGATTTTACCTGCTATCCCACAGTGTCGGCCCCATTGGAGATATATTGATTAGTCATAATGGAGGAAGAAATTCATTCATTTAACAAAGATTGAGCACCTACTAAGTTGCATGTAGCACTCAAGAGACAGTGGTGAATAACAGAAGAATCCATAGACTCCTAGACCTCTCACATTGGAGAGGGTAGCTGGGAAAGAAACATGATCGGTCAAGTAGCTGCTTTGTTTGATCATTAGTACCAAGGAGAACAGCACAGCAGGGAAGGAGTGGATGGTGCAGCAGGTAGGGTGGCCAGGGAATGCCTCCATGAAAGGATGGCTTTTAAGTGTAGACCCACAGAATGAGGAAACAAGCCGTGAAGGCACTAGAGGAAATGGTGCAGCAGGAAGGAAAGGCCCTGAGGCAGAAGTAGGCATGGTGTTGAATGTGCAGCAAAGATGCCAATACAGCTGGAGCTGAGTGAGTAGGGCCTGAGCAACAGGAATAGTAGCTGCAGGTGTGGTGACGGAAATCACCCAGGTCTTTATAGTCATTGTCAGGGCTTTGTCTTTACTCTGATGGAGGTGGGGAGCCTGTGGGAGCAACTTGAGGAGAGCAATGACACGATCTGACTTGTATTTTACCTGCTGTGCTAAAGATAGGCTGAAGCAAGGCATAAGGGGAGAGCAGTTGGGAGACTCTAAGGATTAGTTAGTGGATGCTCTGAACTTGAGGGTCCTTGTGTCAGAGTTTTGAGGCCAAGGAGTTGAGAAGGTGGAAGTGGAGGTGACAAAAGGAAGGGGCACAATTACTAATTGAGCACACACCAGACAATGTGTGAGGCCCTTTTCATAGTTACAGCATCTAATTCTTGCAAAAATTGGGGAGTAGGAAGGGTGAAGTAGAGAGAGAGAGAGAGAATATATCCCGCTTTAACAGACAGATTCTAAGAGACTGAATTGCCAGTGTTGAAACAATAAATATGACACTTGGTGAGGAACAGGACAGAGGAAGTGATGAGGCACTTGTGAGACAGGGGGTCCCACAAGGGCATGCTGTACCATGTTTCGACCAGGTGCATAGCTCCTATATGAGTATGTTCCTGGTGGTGACCTATACCTTCAGTTCAGCTTGTCTGAGTTCCCCCAGGATCATGCCTGGAGGCAGATGCCCTTCAGCTCAGCCTGGCTGTGTCCTGCATTGGTGACTCCACAGAGATCCTGTAGAGGCAAAGCCCTTCACTACTGCTGCAGCTTCTATTCCACATTTGTGGCTGCCTTGCACAGATCTCAGGTACTTTCTGAAGGCTGTTGGCAAAAAGCACAAGGGCACTAGTCCATACCGAGAAGAGGTACAAAGATTTCTCACTACTTTGCTTCTGCTCTCAGTGGAGAAGTAGGACCTTGGCCTTGGCCAGGTTCCCTCAGAAAAAGGCAGCTTGAAGCCAAAACTTAGGTGCTGCTCCTCTATTAAGGAGTGCAAATTTGAGGAGCAATAGTGAAGGAACGAAGAGTCAGGGAAAGAGGGAGAGCCAGGGTGAGTGAGGGTGCCCCACTAAGCTGTCAGCCCCTTGCTGTCAAGCATGACTGATGGCTCCTGAGGAACAAGGCATAGATCTGTTTCCAAGGGCAGAGTACGCATTGAAGGAAGATCATGCTTACATGCTGGCTCCATTGTTGGTAGTTCAAAGATTCTCCCCATGCAACTTTAATCTTCCTGCACTTCAGGGGTGAGCATGGAGGGGTATCCTGGTTATCTCAGAGAATCACAGAAGGAGAAACAACAAAGACTGAGAAATTTCGGGGAACAAAGCAACAGTATTTGTTGAATTTTTTTCTAAGCAACTTCTGTTAAAGTGACTCAGCTGCCGACCATACAGTGTATTGATTCCTAGAAGATAAAAATATGAGTGGCTTGGGTGAACATTTCTAATTCTTTTTTCATTTGATAGTTCTGGTTTTATTTTGTTTTGTTTTTGTATTTAAAAACTTATACAGGATCTAAACATAGTAAGGGTGTATATGTAAAGATTAATAAAACATCTTTTAGGAATTGAGAGCTGGAAAATATTGCAACCAACTCCCTTATTTTACAGTTGGAGTTTCAAAAATTTCAACAGCTTGTTAATGCCAGGATCAGGTGCACTATCTCAGACTTTCCTGAACCCCATGTTTCCCAGGCTATTTTCTTTGGAAGGTTTTTTAATTTTAGCCTAATCATTCCAAATAGTTTTGGGGTGATTATTTTAACCCAGTGGCTGCCAGAAAGCTAACTCTTGCAGAATGGGAAGTTAGAGGCTGCTGCGCTTCTTTGCACAGAGATGCGATAGCTCTGGAGGAATAAGAAATCAGGGGGCAGGTCTTAAGCCAGAGGCCTTGTCCTCTGCTTTCTGGTGTGCTTTGAGAGCTGGGTTTGGTTGTTTTCATCATGAGAGCTTGACACCACAGTTTATAATGGAGGGATTTGGAGAACCAGACTTTAGGAATGTCTTGCAAGGGATGCCACAGGAAGAATGTGGAATAACTTGTGAATTATTTTGTGTGTGTGAGTGAGTGTGCAGCAATTGATGCCTGCTGCTGAGTCATACATATGTTCATATACAATTCTACAGACTACTTGAAGTCCTCTTGTCTATGTATATTGACTGGAAGCTTGATGAGACTCATACATATGCATATGTGTTTGTCACGTGCACATGATGCTCATCAAGCTTCTAACTCAAATGGTCAGTTTACAGAGCAGAGTTAGAGAAAACCCCAAGGAAGCAAACAGACACATCCAGAACATGGCACATTCTGCAGGACTGTTGACCTAGGTTACAAACCAGCCAATGATAATGGGCAGGGGCAGATGGGATGGTTTTAGAGGAAAAGAGGCACCAGAGGAGAAAACATCGCAATGCCATGTGTGGACCTGGTCTGCACCTGATGTGAATGGATGAACTGTAAAGGATGTTTTTAAGAAAATTTATTTTATTAGATGACACCCAGAACTTATTTTTTAAAATTGTTAGATGTGCTTAATAACGTTGGGGTTATGTTAAAAATTTCTATAAAGATTCATAGTGTAGTATTGGAAATGACATGTCCGGAACTTGATTAAAAATATTTCAGGGGTGCATTTTGTCATAGCAATTGGGATTTTGTTCAGTATGCCTGCATCCCATGGTGGAGTGCCGAGGTTCAAGTCCTAGCAGCTCCCAGTTCCAACCTCCTGCTAACGCACACCTGGGATTCAGCAGGTGATGGCATAAGTGCTTGATTCTCTGCCACCCATATGGGAGACCTGGCTCCTGGTTTCAGACTGGCCCAGTTTTGGCTATTGCCAGCATTTGGGAAATGAACCAGCAGGAGGAAGGTCTCTCCCTGACTCCCTCTTTGTTCTTCTTTCTGTCTCCCTGTCTTTCAAATAAACAAATACATATAAATTTTAAAAAATACATCTAAAACTAATGCTGGCATATTCCCAGCCAAAGGGAAGGCATGAAGGGCAGAACTGTGGCACATAATCGAAGGAGGTAAATTGGAGAACGCCTTGGGAAAATGTGCTTCCCTTGTGTTGGTCAATTTGTCAGAAACACCAAGTAATTTCAAAATAAAGAAAGAGATTTGTAGATAGTTCTGGAGTGCCAAGGGCAAGCCTTTTGGGGCACAGTCTCTGTTTCCTGTCAAACATTGCTGTTGCTAACACAGTCATCACTTGTTTTCAAACCTACTGGGAATGCAGCTGATGGATTCTGCTGAGCCACCAGCAATTTCCCTACACACTGGACAGAGTTGCTTGTTTCCACTTTCCTGCCTTGAGATCTCAGTGGGGAACTGCGGAAACCTGCCTTAGCTTCTCCATGACCGAATAAAAAAAAGATCCCAGAGGTGGAGCAGTGAGGGTTGGGCAACAGGGACTGGTGCATTTCCAATCTCTCTCTGCTATGGTTTATAATCTGCCAGGAGGGAGCGGCACTGCTGGAGGCTGGATGACAGATGTAGACCTGTCTTTGTTGCACTAACACCCACAGAGGGAGCAGTTGGTTCTCTGGGGCTCCAAGGCCCTGGGCCCAATGCATAGCAGCTGTCAGGCTGTCCCTCCCCTGAGCGTGTAAGACCTTTCTGTCCAGTAAGGAATTCACACAATGTCCACAACCTATTCAACTTCCAGCATTCCCACAGACCCTGATCATTGCTCCTAAAGGAAAACCATGTGTTGCTGTTGATTGTGTGTGTGTGTGTGTGTGTGTGTGGAGAGAGAGAGAGAGAGAGAGAGAGAGAGAGAGAGAGAGAGAGAGAGAGAGAGAGAGAGAATGAATGAATATAAATGATTGATTGATTGATTTCTGGGCCGTAAATCAGATTTTCACCAACTAGGACCTCATTCTTTGCAAGAGTGAGAAAATGGAGTTTCTTAGACTCCTGGGAAGGGGAATGACCCCTGCAAAGCACAGTGGAGGAAGTACTGGGGGAGGAAATTCTGTTTTTGCATCTCCACAGAGAGGAGGGTAGGCCCACCCTGCTTCTCTTACAGAGGCATTGGAAGAACCAAGAGGGGATGCACCTGTGCCTTCGAAACTGGGCATGGCCCAAAAGAGGGGATTTCCTGTGGTACGTCTGCTCACAGGAAGGGCTGGTTCATCCTTTTAAATAGCCCCTATATTATGAGGCTGCAACCCAGGGTCCTCGAACAGCTGCAAGAATTCAGAATGGCTGCCTGGGGCACCTACTTCCAGTTTTCTCTTAATCACACTCCATTCCTTTCCTCACCAACTCACCGGGATCCCTGGAAAATAAAATTCCCTGGAACTGCCAAGAAGAGAGACATTAGCTTCTGTTGTGCTCCTGTATCTGGGATGTTTTACTCTTTGCCTCTCCTCTGCCTGCTCTCTCTTTCCTTCTCCTTTCTCTCTCTTCCTTTTCCCTCCACTCCTCTCATTCTTTTTTCTTCTCTTGGTACATGTTTAAATCATTCCAGTGAGTCATTATCAAATTTAATTACATTTCTCACTTTGGACATGTGCCTATTTATTGGATGGGCCAAAAACTCTAGGCCTTTTCCAAGTTCCTTGTTTCAATTACAGGAAGTGTATTTTTCCAAGGTCTGTTTTGGAACATTTTGTGGGCAGGTGTCTGCATTGTTGGAAACAGATGGCAGTCATGGGCTGGGCATGCTCCAGAGTCATTAGCTAGTGACCAAGGCACGGACAAGGGTACTCATCCGTTCTGGAACTGATTGCATCGTTATGAGAGCATCTTGACTGAACTAAGAGTTGCCTTTTCCCTCTGGTTTGAGTGAGGCTGCAAGGCTCTCAGTGGCAGAGTTTGTGCTATGTTTGTCTTCCATTGTCTGGCACCCAGAACACTCCAGCTCACGTCATAGGTCCTCAGTAAATGTTTGCTAAATTTGTGTGCAAAAGCTATTTCTTACCTTGCTTCCCTTTACCTCTCCTTTGTAAAATGTTGGAAGAAAAATCACTCCCTTCTCTATATGGGACATTCTTCTGTAACTGGTCACACTTGACCATCCCCCAGGAACTGGGATATCAAGGAGTGGGGAAGTGTAGGGCATGTGGGCTGTAGGAGTAGGACCTCCTAAGAAGAGATCACAGCTTTCAGGGATGAGATAGATGCCACTCAATTCTTGCAGGATTTGTGCCTGCACTTTGCTCTTACCCAGGAACCCTGGTACAATTACTAATGCCACTGCTAAACCACTCTCCAGTATGTGCTAGCTATAGTGCTCGTAGATTCTTTCTGCTATCAGAAAGCATTTTCTGATTGTATTCAGCCTTCATGGGAAAGCTAAACGTTTTGTCCCTAAATGCCAAAGAATGGTATGAATTTCCAGCAATTTGCTAGGCAGGTTTAGGGACCTTGATACTGTTCTTAGAGCTGGCTGTCACCTGAATTTTATCGAAGTCTCCCTGTTCTCTCCCCTACAAAGCTGCCTTTATTTTCCACAGTAGGAACTTTTTATCTCTGTCACAGCAACTGGACTTTTTTGAGGGTAAACTTGACAATGGTAAAATAAAGCAATAGAAGGCAACTGCTGAGTGCTATATTTTATTTTTTTGCTATATTTTAATATTTCCTGCATTCTTCTAATAATGGAAAATCCCCACTGAGTAACAAATGATGAACTTTTTCAAAAGAAAGATACTACTCTTCAAAAATGAGTATGGTCTTACAATCACTGAGTTGGAAAGGCTTAAAGCACTTTTTGCCATTGAGGACCATGGCTAGTTATACAGTTAGTGGATTATTTCATAACTAACATATAATGAGTATGATTCTGTTATTAACGTACCAAAACGGTTTACCCTTTTGATACTGATCTCAGAAACAGCCCTTTAGAAGGACATAAAGCCTTATTGAGTTGGACAAATTGGACATCTTAATGGTTGGCTTAATTTATTACAATTGGGAAAATACTTGCTAGCACTAATTCTAGTATCTAGTGCTGAAGATGGACTGGGGAGATGTGGTCAATAGAGGACCAGAAAATTGGTCTTTTCAGTGTAATATTCATCTGCTGTACCCTCCGCAATGATGAATAGTCTTAGTACTGCAGAACGTGAGAAGTGTTGCTTAACCTTCTCTGATCACAAGACTTAACCCACTTTGCTTATTGCAAACAGACTCCTGGGACCCAAGCTGATCAAGAGCAGGGATTCTCAGGGTTAACCTATCTGGGGGGGTGACACATCCCAAAATCATCTGGGGAGCACTGCAAACTATAAATAGCCTCCAGGATTTTTTTTTATTTCCGGTATTATACCCAAGGGAGGAGCAAGTATCTGTGTAAAAAGTGAGCTTCTCAGATCATTTTAATGTTGCCTCTTGTCTTCTTCCCTGCTTTTTCTCTTCCTCATGCCTACTGCAGAACCACTAGTCCAGAAGAATTGAAAGTATAATTATTTTTTAAGGAAATGTCTCTTAACAGCTCCATTGAGGTATAATTTAAATACCATAAAATTCACCCACTGTAAGTGTACAAACCAATGATCTTTAGTAAGTTTTTACAGTTATGGAATCATTATTATACATTTTTAGAATATTACCACTAAATATTCAATAATGCTTATCTGAGATTAAGTTCCATCACAGCCCCTGGCAAATATTGTTCTCTTATCTGTCTCTAAAGATTTATATTTTAAAGAAATTTCAGGCTGGCGCCGTGGCTCAACAGGCTAATCCTCCGCCTTGCGGCGCCGGCACACCGGGTTCTAGTCCCGGTCGGGGCGCCGGATTCTGTCCCGGTTGCCCCTCTTCCAGGCCAGCCCTCTGCTGTGGCCCAGGAGTGCAGTGGAGGATGGCCCAAGTGCTTGGGCCCTGCACCCCATGGGAGACCAGGAGAAGCACCTAGCACCTGGCTCCTGCCATCGGATGAGTGCGGTGCGCCGGCTGCAGCGCGCTGTCCGTGGCAGCCATTGGAGGGTGAACCAATGGCAAAGGAAGACCTTTCTCCCTGTCTCTCTCTCTCACTGTCCACTCTGCCTGTCAAAAATTACAAAAAAAAAAAAAAAAAAGAAATTTCATAAAATAAAATCATACAGAATATAGTGCTTTGTTTAGGGCCTCTTTCACTTACTGTACTATTTCTTTCTGAGGTTTGCCTAAGTTGTTACAGTCATCAGTAGTTCACTCCTTTTTATTGCTGAACAATATTCCATTGTGTAGATATATCATGTTTTCTTGTTTGCTCACCAGCTGGTAGACATTTGGATTGTTTCTAGTTTGGGGCTATCATGAATAACACTGTTATGAACATTTGCATTCTAGTATTTGTGTGAGCAGATTCTTCATTTCTCTTGAGTAGATACCTAGGAGTGAAATTGTTTGGTTATATGAGAAATATATGTTTAGTCTTCTGAGAAACCACCAAAGTGTTTTACTAAATAATTGTACTATTTTCAGCTTCCACCAGCAATGTACAAAAGTTTCAGTTTCTCTATACTGTATCCAACATTTGACACTGCTGCTCTTTTAGATTATGACCATTGAAATGAGTGACTAGTGTCATAATTGTAGTTTTAATGCATTTCTGTAATTTCAAACATAATTTCATGTGTTCTCAAAATTTTTGTAATTGGTTTGTCTTTTTATTAAGTTGTAAGTTACAACTTCTATTGAGTTGAATACAAGTCTTTTATCAGTTATATAGTTAAAGTATTTTTTATCTATGTCATGCCTTTTTATTAGAAAAATAATCGTTGAAGAGCAAAATTTTAATTTTGTTGAAGTCCAACTGTTTTCTATCTTATGCATTGTGGTTTTAGTGTCACATCTGAGAAAAATTTTGCCATATCCAAGGTCACAATGATTTTCTCCTATAGTTTCTCCTCATAGTTTTTGTAATTTAGGTCTTACTCTTAAGAATTTTTATTAACATAAAGAGGACAGATTTCATATATTTCATAGATGCAATTCTTTTCTTAAAGATTTTTTAAAATTTATTTATTTGAGAGGTAGAGTTACAGACAGTAAGAGGGAAAGACAGAAAGGTCTTCCTTCCATTGGTCCACTCCCCAAATTGCTGCAATGGCTGGAGCTATGCTGATCTGAAGTCAAGAGCTTCTTTCAGGTTTCTCATGCTGGTGCAAGGGCCCAAGCACTTGGGCCATCTTCTACTGCTTTCCCAGGCCACAGCAGAGAGATGGATTGGAAGAGGAGCAGCTGGGACTAGAACTGGCCTCCATATGGGATGCCAGAGCCGCAAGTGGAAGATTAACCTACTGAGCCACGGCTCCGGTCCCTATAGATGCAATTCTAAGAACATAATATTTCCCTCCTTCCTCCCTCCCTCCTCCTTCTTTTCCTTCTTTTTTTTCTTTTAATTTGTGTGATAATATACTTTCAATTTGTTTTTGTAATCCAAGGCATAATGCTCAGCTAAATATAGTGTTTAACAAGTAGAAAGTAGAAAGACCACCATTCCACAGGAATATAGCCAAGGGCTCTAAACAATAATTAAATCATAGGATGTCAATTGTTCCCTTAAATTACCTTGGCAGTTTTATTGAAAATTAATTGAACTGAAAGCAAAATTAATATCTGGATCTTTTGTTCTCTTCCATTCATCTATATGTCTTTTCTTAAATCAATTCCAGATTGTCTTAATTACTGTAGTTTTACATTAACTTTTTGAATTAGGTGGTACCAGTCTTTCAGCTTTGTTCTTTTAAGTAATTATTGGCAATTCTAGAAATTTTTCATTTCAATGTAAAATTTTACTATTTTTTCCAGAAAAACCAGTTGGAGTTTTATAGGTATTACACAGAAATTACAGATCAATTTGGAGAGAACTTTCCAAAACTGTGTCTTCAATCCTTGAACATAGTGTATCTCTCCAACAATTTGGAAATTATTATAATTTATTTCAGTAATATCTTATACATTTCAGGGTTTATATATTGTATGTATATTTTAAAATTCATTTTTAATTATCTTTCTTTTGAAGATATTGAAATGGAGTTATCTTCTTGGTTTCATTTTTTAAGATTATTAGTAGTAAAAATACAATCAATATTTCTGTACTGAGCTTGCATCCTAAAACATTGCTAATTATTATATCCAGTAAATGCTTTGAACTTTCCTTAGAATTTTCTTGATATAGGATTATGTTGACTGCAAATGAAGACAATTTTAATTCTTTGTTTCAAATTTGCGTATTTTTCATTTCTTTTATTTAACTTTTATTTAATAAATATAAATTTCCAAAGTACAACTTTTGGATTACAGTGGCTTCCCCCCCCCATAACCTCCCTCCCACCTGCAACCCTCCCATCTCCTGCTCCCTCTCCCATCTCATTCACATCAAGATTCATTTTCAATTATCTTTATATACAGAAGATTACGTTAGTGTATACTCAGTAAAGATTTCAACAGTTTGCACCTACACAGACACAGAAAGTATAAAGTACTATTTGAGTACTAGTTATAGCACTAATTCACATAGTACAACGCATTAAGGACAGAGATCCCACATGGGGAGTAAGTGCACAGTGACTCCTGTTGTTGATTTAACAATTGACACTCTTATTTATGATTTCAGTAATCACCCCAGGATCTTGTCATGAGTTGCCAAGGCTATGGAAGCCTCTTGAGTTTTCCAACTCCTATCTTATTTAGGCAAGGTCATAGTCAAAGTGGAAGTTCTCTCCTTCCTTTAGAGAAAGGTACCTCCTTCTTTGGTGGCCCATTCTTTCTGCTGGAATCTCACTCACAGAGATCTTTCATTTAGGTCATTTTTTTTTTTTTTTTGCCAGTGTCTTGGTTTTCCATGCCTAAAATACTCTCGTGGGCTCTTGAGCCAGATCCGAATGCCTTAAGGGCTGATTCTGAGGCCAGAGTGCTGTTTAGGACATCTGCCATTCTATGAGTCTGCTGTGTATCCCACTTCACATGTTGGACCGTTCTCTCCCCTTTTTGTCCTATCAGTTAGTATTAGCAGACACTAGTCTTGTTTATGTGATCCCTTTGACTCTTAATCATTATGATCAATTATGAACTGAAACTGATCGCTTTGACTAATAAGATGACATTGGTACATGCAATCTTGATGGGATTGAATTGGAATCCCTGGCATGTTTCTAACTCTACCTTTAGGGGTAAGTCCAATTGAGCATGTGCCGAACTGCACATCTCCTCCTTCTCTTATTCACACTTTTATATTTAACAGGAATCACTTTTCAGTTAAATTTAAACACCTAAGAATAATTGTGTGTTAATTAAAGAGTTCAACCAATAGTATTGAGTAGAACAAAAAAATAATACTAAAAGGAATAAAGTAGTGAGTTGTTCCTTGACAGTCAGGATAAGGGCTGATCAAGTCATTGTTTCTCATAGTGTTCATCTCACTTCAACAGTATTTATTGTTTTTGATTTTTTGGATGATAAGCATGCTAACTGGGTTGAGGTGAAACCTCTTTGTGGTTTTGTTTGTATTTACCTGATGGCTAGTGATCTTGAGCATTTTTTCATGTGTCTGTTGACCATTTGAATTTCATCCCTTGAAAAATGCCTGTTCAAGTCCTTTGTCCATTTTCTTGGCTAGATTGTTTGTTTTGTTGTTGAATTTCTTGTGTTCTTTATAGATTCTGAGTGTTAATCCTTTATCAGTTGCATAGTTTACAAATATTTTCTCCCATTCTGTTTGTTGCCTCTTCATTTTCTTGAGTATTTCCTTTGAAGTGCAGAAGTTTCTTAGCTTGAAGTAATCCTATTTGTTGTAACCTTTGTTAATAGGTAGTTCAGATCAAATTCTTTTCTGAATTGCAATAATATTTAATTGTAAATTTTGTGGTTAACATAAACTTTTACTCATCTTCATGGACTCAATTGTCTATCTCTATCTTGACAACTTCTTGTACAATTAAAAAATAAAATTGTATGTCTTGATTATATGTATGTAAGTGAGCTCCTCAACACAATATCAAATATCTGAGGAAGCTATGAATGAAGTAACAGAGTTTATTTTGGCTCTTAGTTTTGGAGGTTCACAGTCAAAGATTGGCCAACCCCATTGGTTTAGTGTCAGATGAGGATGGCAGATGGCACTGTAGGAAAGATCACATGGCAGGCCAGGAGACAGAGTCTGTAGGCCCAATTTGGCTTCTATAACCAACTCTCTTTCAAGAACTACCTTCCAAGCGCATGCTCCCAGGCACTTAGGACCTCCTATCAGGCCCACCTCCTAGATACCCTAATTGGATTAAGTTTTCATACTCTTAATACCATCAATTCAGTGACTTCGAGATTTAACAATCTTCCTGCATTTGAGAACCATATCCTATTCAGTCTGTAACAGTATGCAATGCAATGTTTTAATGTATGTATGCACTGCAGAAAGATTATGACAATCAAGCTAATTAACATGTCCATCATTGCCCGTGGTTATCAGGACAATTCTGGATGCAATTACTAAGAATTCACAGGAAAAAAACAGACCCCAGTTTGTCATCCTGAGTGACACAAAGTGGGAGTGGTGACAAGGCATGAAGGAGGCTCTGTAGATGACTCTTGGGGATGCCAGACAATAAATTGTTTGGCAGCTGGTTTTTACTTTATAAACATAGTTTATCCAACAGTATACAGCTCTCAGTTTAAACTTCCTAAGTGAACAAACGAAAACCCAAATGCTGTTCTTAAAGCTGTGAAAATTTCTTCACCTCTACCAAACTCCAACCAAAATATTACGAGCATGGCCTTTCTTGGTGTGCAGTAGGTGATTTTTGGAGAGTACAAAGAGATTCTGTGCTGAGCCTAAATTCAGGATGAGCCAAGTCTTGGGTGCTGAAATATTATTGAACAAAAAGATAAGCAGCAAGTGATGTTATTAGAACAAGGAAGAATAGAAACAGATGATTGAATCAAGAACTATTGAGTTCAGGGATCCTGACTATACCATGCACCTTCAATTGAGGCCTTCGGCAAAGTCAAAGTCCCTTCAGCTGCTCCAAAACTTTAAAGAACTGTTCAATTCCAAAGTCCAGACGAGAGGCACCTCTTTTATGAAATTTTCCCAGTGGAATTGATTTCTTTGTCATTAATACATCTTCAGCATGGTATCGATTTCTTCTCACTGTTCACTTTATGTTTGTTGTTCATGCCTGTGTCTAAAAGGAAGACTCCAAGCCTTAGTCACACATTCATTACATGTGGTGGTGCTCATCTTAATGAATTTCAAAGCATAAATGCTTAACATGAATTAAATCCAGTGAAAACTTATCTAGGATGTGCTCAGTTCTTAAAGGATCTAATTTTTTATTCAAGTATATACTTTATTGTATGTGTGTACAGGCACAGATAGAAATTATGCCATTTCTTTTCCTCAACTATTTAAAAATTCTGGAATTATTTTTGCTCCATGTCCTAACTTCCTAGATGTTTTCCAAGTAAGCAATGCAACACCGTAGGAAGAGCTAGGTCCAGATCACAGTGATAAATAAGTTGCATCTCACATTGAAAGCTTTGATGGACTGGTGGAGGATGCCTGGACTGATGATTGGGAGAGACTGTAAGGGGGGTAAGGATGTGGGATATGAATGCCAACAGTGACCTACAGTACCTTCTGTGAGTACAGAAATGGGACCACATAGGTGAGGAAAGTGGCAGTGTAGGTTTCATGTTTTTGCCATCTCTGCTCTGGATGAATTACTTGTAATAGCTATTGTGCAAGGAAACTACTGCTGAGAATTTAGAATTAAAACTTCCCAGGATCTAACAATGAAAAGGACCACAAAGATAAGACATCCGCTCTGCAATGTAACTTTACTAGACAATGTTATTTTAAGGATAATGGATATTTCTTTTTCTTTGCTTTATTGTTTTGCAGTTTTGGATAGTATGGTAAAATAGATGTAATGCAAAATGTATCATCAAAGAGCTCCTTTAATCTCACAAAAATAAACCTCTGTACCTATTAAACAAACTTTGTATTTTTGCTGGATGGATTTTTTTTGTAAGCGAAATTTTTAATAATAAAAAGCCATGGCTCAATAGGCTAATCCTCTGCCTGCGGTGCCGGCACCCTGGGTTCTAGTCCAGGTCAGGGCACTGGATTCTGTCCCGGTTGCTCCTCTTCCAGTCCAGCTCTCTGCTGTGGTCCGGGAAGGCAGTGGAGGATGGCCCAGGTCCTTGGGCCCTGCACCCCATGGGAGACCAGGAGGAAGCACCTGGCTCCTGGCTTCATATCGGCACTACGCACCGGCTGTAGTGGCCATTTAGGGGGTGAACCAACGGAAAAAGGAAGGCCTTTCTCTCTGTCTCTCTCTCTCACAGTCTAACTCTGCCTGTCAAAAAAATTTTTTTAAATAACTTTAGGAAATTTAGACTACCCATGAAAATTAAAAAGAAGAAAAATATCACTTAGAGGGAGCCATTATTGGCTTGGTGAATGCCTTTCCACTTGATCACTGAGGTTCAGACTTCATTTTTCTGATTTGTCAAGAGTTGTTCCCAGTTAAAGACTGGGCCTGCTCATTCACATAGATCGAAAAACTTAGCACCAGATTTCTTTCAAAGTTAATGTAGTTATTTTTTAAGAAACATGTTCCTTATTTATTTTCTGTTTTTAAATAAACATATTTGACAGAGACAAAAGAGAGATACACACACATACACAGGAGAGAGAGAGAGAGAGAGAGAGAGAGAGAGAGAGAATGAGAGAGAAAGAGAGAATATGAACTCCCATCTGCTCATTCACTCCTCAAATGCCCACAATGCTGGGAGCAGGCTGGGACTGAAGCTGGAGGCTGGGAATTCATCCAGGTCTTCCAAATGGATAATGGACCCAACTACTTGAGCCATCATTGCTGGCTTCCAGGGTCCACATTAGCAGGAAGCTGGAGTCAGGAGCCAGAGTTAAGTATTCAACCTATGTACTTCAGTATGAGACATGGTGGTTTACCTGCTGGACCTAATGCTCACCTCCTAATATACGATTAGCCAAAGGAAGTACTATATAACTTTAACCATGCTTTATTCAACCATAATGGCTGAATGGATATTTGTTGAGTACCTACCATGTATTGGGCAGTGTATTAAGAAATGTACATAGGGTGTTAAGCAGGATTAAAACTCCTATACAGGAACTAAAATTCTGGCAAATATATATGTATATAGAATATAGTAAGTGCTATGAAGAAGAAGAAAGGTGGCAGGGAGGAGAGGAAATGCTCTCGTGGGAGCTGTTTCCTTTTTGGTGTTGTGGTCAGGGAGGGACATTCTAGAAGGTGACATCAGCAGCAGACTTGTGTCTGGGAATGGGAGATGAGGACATAATGCGAGGAGAGAGACCTTGAAACAACAGCATTTCACTTATCATTTCCTGGGCCATAAGCAAAGTTCTCTGCTTAGATCCCTGAGGTTTTCTTAATTTATATTTAAGACAGCTTTGAGAAATGTTTTTGAAACTCCTTATATTGTCATAAAACCCCGATAAGCTGAGGACATCAAATTGGTGAGAGATGGGCTGTTTTGGAGTTGCTAATATGTCTTTGGAGAAACTGAATCACAGCAGTTGAAGATTCCTCCCTAATTTCCAAATGGCATGCAAATTATAAGTTAATGAACAGTGAGAAAATATGGAGCACATCCCCACAATTTCTCAGGAGATTTGACACAGTTAGAAGCTTGATCCAAATGAGAGCTCTTGTTCCCCATGGACTTCCAGTTTTCCTCTACTCAGTTCAAAGTTGGAAGCAACCAAGATCCAGCACATAAGGCCATTTCCTCCTTAGTGCCTTTGAGGTCAAACAGACTGTTCTGGGAAGTTCTCTTTGGAACCTCTGGAATGAAAACACATTTAGAACCAAGAGTTCATTCTGTTCAAAGATGAAACTTTGTCAGAATATGAAAAAGCAACCATCAGTCTCACCAGGTATGAGATTATTTGAAATAAAACCATTAGTAGAATATAATTATGATCCTTGACAAAACAAGACATTGGAGTTATTAGGTTGAAAGTCTTAGAGAGGTATACATATATCCAAGGGAAGCAGTTAAAGTTAACTTAAAGTAGAATTAAAAAATTATTTTGGCACCAAAATTTTTTAACTTCACATGTACTTTTCCATAATACCATTTTCTATGGATAGATTTTGAAGATACTTTGTAGTACTTACAGATTCATTGGTATAGTTTTATTTCCTTTATACTCATGGAAGAAAGGCAGGGAGGATATCATCATTTGCATTATTCAGCTGTAAAAGATGAGACCTCAGAGATGCAGTGGTTTGTGGAAGGTCTGCACCAGAGCATAGCTCTGCATCTCCTTGTGATCAAACAACAGATACTCTCTTTTACTCTTTACGTTCCACTTCTATGTCTCAAATCGATTAAATATCTTTGTTTTCTACTTCTAGTTTCTCTTCCAAGTTTTTAAAAAAGAGCTGTATTTCTGTGTTGACACATTTGGCATTTTCTTCTGAGTAGTTATGGTGCAGATGCGGTTGAGATGAACTTACAGGATCTCTGTAACCGACTTAAAGAATGTCTTCAGTGCAAGTTTTTTCAGATGCTTTAGTCTGGACCAAGTAGCTAGAACTTCCAGGGAGCAAGGTTACCCCTTTCCACCACTTCCAGAATTTGATACAACCTTTCATCTAGGTCTGGGTAGTCTTTTTTAAGTGCTGGCTTTCCAGTTCTGGTTGACACCATCTCTTCTTCTGACCTTGATGTATGCAACCACATTGCTTGGTTTCCTATTGTGGCATGAACAAATTACCACAAGCTGTATTGATCCAAAGTAATCCAAACTTATTTATTGTCTTGTAGTTCTGGAAGTCAATAGTCAATGTTTTCAGCAAGCCAAAAGCAAAGTGTTGACAGGGCTGCATTCTTTCTGGAGACCCTTGGGGATAATCTGTTCTCTGGCCTTTTCCAGCTTCAAGAGGTCACTTGCATTCCTTGCCTACTGCCCTATTTTTCCATCTTTAAAGCCAACTAGTCCCTTTGGATCTGTAGCGTTTATTTTATCTTCCACTTGTAATAATCCTTTAATTACATCTGGCCCACCTGGATAATGCATGTTAATCTCCCATCTCAGGGTCAGCTGACTGGCAACCTTAACGTTATTTCCAACCTCAATTCCTTTTGCTATGTAATCTAAAACATTCACAGGCTCTGGGGATGATTATCTTTTCTAATTGTCTATTTTGAATAGTGCACATTTTAGATTATAACAATTCGTATAATTTCTTCGGACACTAAATGTTCCTGAGCATGATAATAAATGAGGCTCTATTTTTCCATAAAGAACTTTTGAACCAAATAAATTACAGCTAAAACCCACAATATGCTACAAAAGAAAAGCTATGGACTTTAAAAATCTTTTAAATGGTTTGGAAGAATTTAACTGCAAGCCCTATCACACAAGGAAGACTGTGTTCTGTTAAAAATTACCTATTGTATTTTCATGTACTTGAGATTGTAAAGTGTGCAAAACACAGTTTTGCTGTATTATTGAAATGTGATAAAAAATGGATATGCTGGCAAGTCCAGCATCCAAAAAATAGTGAGAATATTCCTCTTCTTATGGTTTAGGGGGGCTTTTGAAATAGTAATTTTGGGCCGGCGCCGTGGCTCAACAGGCTAATCCTCCGGGTTCTAGTCCCGGTTGGGGCGCCGGATTCTGTCCCGGTTGCCCCTCTTCCAGGCCAGCTCTCTGCTGTGGCCCGGGAGTGCAGTGGAGGATGGCCCAAGTGCTTGGGCCCTGCACCAGGAGGAAGCACCTGGCTCCTGGCTTTGGATCAGTGCAGCGTGCCGGCCACAGTGGCCACTTGGAGGGTGAACCAATGGCAAAGGAAGACCTTTCTCTCTGTCTCTCTCTCTCACTGTCCACTCTGCCTGTCAAAAAAAAAGAAAAGAAAAGAAATAGTAATTGTGATAACCTCAATGCTTCCAAAAGCTCCATAGCATTATTTCCTGGTAGGTGGAAATTATATTCAAAACCTCCCCCTCTGACTTTAGTCATGTGCTTTTCACACTTCCCCCCTTCTTTTGCATAAAATAAGCAATGAATAGCTGGATACAGCAAGTGGACCTGGAACAGGAGGCTGGGAATAAGCTTAGTGAGCAGCACAACCCACTTGGACCGTGTGGACACCACCTGGATGTCCTTTAACAGGCTGCACTCTTGTCTGTCAACTGCCAGATGAGTGAATGGAGGCCTTACCAGGATATTTCATCACAGCTGAAAATGTTCTCTTCTTTGTAAGAGATGTATTAGGAATTTTTACATTTTTATGCAGTACCGTGAAATGTTTCTATGCAATAGTTAAATTTTTCTTTTAAACAAAGTATGTGCCCAGTCTAGTCCTGTTAAGAGCCTGTTCCATGTGGTCCTCTCTTACATGTCTCACTTTTTCTGTTAGTTTTGTTTTCCACATTTCTTTTCTAATGCAGTTTTTCTTTATCTCTTCTCCCTTTCTTCCTCCTCATCTTGTTCTCTGGCCCCCAAGACCTGCTCTGTCCTGCTGTCAGCTGCTTCACCTGGGGACCATTCCTATTAACAGTGTAATTGGACAAGTTGCTGACTGGGTATTAGGAACAGACTGTTTTTCAAAGCACTTCAGTTAAAATCATGCCTTCTAAATAAATCTTTCTAAAGCATTACTGCATCTGTATATATCACGTAATATGCTTAAATTTTTCAGTATTCCTCCATTTATTCTTATTCATGGCTTGGTTCTAGCAACAGTATATATTATCACTCAAACCACTGTATGAAAGTATGGTAATACATTTTCATAAACTCTATCTGGCTATTATAAACATACTAATACAGGAACTTGAAAAATAGTTAATAGAACAAAGAAAAAATAATCTAATTACAGAAAGCAAAGAACTAGCAGATGTTTTGAAAATTATTTTTAGTATCAAATAAATATATATCCAGTGTAGCAAATTCACAAATTTTAGCAAAAAGTTGAAACGGAAAATAACCATTATTCACCCATCTCATTGTGTGAATGCTATGAAATTTATTTCCCAGTCTACTAGTTGTCATTTGCTTTTTCCTACTGTTCATCATTATATTTTCTGTTATTCATCATCATAAATAATTCAGTGGTGAATATCTTTGTGCACAAACTGTTTTCCTTGCTTTGGACTAACACTTTTAGGAATAATTTTATCAGTGGAGTTTTGGAGTCAAAATATATGTATTTCTAAGGTTCTTGGTGCATATTTTCCCAAAAGGCCAATGCAGACCTCACTTCCCCAGGATATCCTTCTGACCTTGATATTGTGACATGACCAGATTGACAGAATAATTACAAACTTTGTGAAAGAATTTCCAAAATCTGGAATTGGCTTTCTACTCATTTTAATGCTATACTTTCTTCTTTTTTTTAAAGTTGTTTGCACTTTTAAAGTATGCTTTTTATTTTAGACTAACGTTAAATTTCAGAAAAGTTGAAAGATAGCATGTATAGTTCTTGTATACCTACCACCCAGTATCCCCTATTGTTATCTTACAAAATTAATGTATGTTATATCCAACATTGGTGTGTTACTGCTACCTCAGCAAAATGCTTTATTTTGGGTTCACTAGCTTTTCCCTAATGTCTTTTTTTCCTGTCCCAGAAGCTCACCAGGACTCCACATTACCCTTGGTCATCCCATCTCCTTAGCCTACTCAGAGCTGAGTCAGTTTCCTAGACAGTCCTCATTTAACATTGACAATTTAAGGAATAACGACCAAGAATTTTGTAGAATGTCCCAAAGTTGGGTTTTGTCTGCTGTTTTTCTCGTGGTTAGACTAGGATTATGGATTTTGGAGCAGGACACAATAGAGATCAAGTGCTGTTTTCATCATCTTATGTCAAGGGTGACTACTGTCAAGGTCACTTATCAGTAACTGTACTGACATGGATCAACTCTCTGAGGTAGTGTCTGCCAGAGTTCTCCCTGATGAAGTTCTGTTTTCCCCTCCCTTTAACACTCTATGGAATCAAGTTCACTGGACAGCCTAAACTGCAGGGTTGGGATGGGAGGAAATAAGTTCTACCTCCTGGAGAAACGAGTATTTACATCAGTTAGTTGGAATTCCTCTGTACAGATGTTTACATTTTAATCTTATAAAATTAAATGTGCTACCTGGAGATATTAAGTGGAAAATATTCTAAAAATAACCATTGCTTTTGTTTATAAGAGAAATAGATAGCAAAGGGGGTGAATTTGGAAATTATAGAAAAATATAAAAAAGACAATAATTACATTGATTTTTGTTTTTTTTGCTGTGGTCAGAAATTCTTTGTTGTACATTTGTGCTTTGCATAATACTACTATCCCTAGTAATTACAAGTTGTCAAATAGGTTGGCATTTGCCAACTCATCTATGAGAACTTTACCTTCATCAGGATTAATTTACCATCACTGAGAGATGGAGGGCACTTCTCAGCTATCATTCTGAATGCTTTAGAAAGCCCCATATAACTCACCCCATGCTTTCCAGAATCGAGCTATTTAGATCATGAAAAGAATAGTTTGTTGTTTGAGTATGAAATTATTGGATTAGAAATTTTTAATATTATGTGTCAATTATCATGTCTTTGATTTATTTGAAGCATAGACATTTTTAAATGATGCACTGAAATAGAAGTAGACTTATGTTTCTAAATTTGAGAAAGGATGAATTCAGTGTTATCATCTCTTTGATGTTGGTGAGGTTTCACTTATTGCCTATTTAAATCTGTTAAAAGAATATCTAATTACTCTAATTTTTATTTTCAATGTTTTTGAAACCATCAAAAATGTTTTTAAGGATTTTTCATATCAACAATGACAGCTGGAACAACATGTTTTCTCTCCTTGCCAGTGACAACAGAAAATAAGAGATTTCTATTAAAATTCTAGAGGACGGAAAGTATGATACGTAATAAATGATGTTTCATGACCAAGTGAGCAGAAGCTCATAGTGCACAGAATGTGAGATGTAGATGGCAAGAAAGTTGATTTGACCCAGGAGGCCCAGAGGGACTTGGGACTTGGAGATGTTGGAGATGATGGAGGGCAAGGAAGGCAGAGGCATGGGGCTGAAAATAGATTGGATGCTTTCTCCAACTTTGGTAGTTACAAGAGCCATGTGTCTATTTCCTAAGCAGTAGAAGTTTTGCTCTATGCCTGAATTAAATGCCTTAAAAAAAGACCTTTATAGTTTGGCATTTGAGAGATCCTCCAACCATAAAGTTGTGCTACCTACCTAATCCTCATTTAAACAGTAATAATACTCACACACATGCCCAGAGTGCTTAATGAGCTATTCAGTACCCTTCATAAATATGGACAGATATGCAATGATGTCAAGACGTTTTAGGAAATCCACCAACATGAAGTGAGCAGGGAAGGTAAAACAGAAAAACTTTGGAGAAACCGGAGAATTCAAAAATCAAGAAGGAATATGACAGCAAACAAATTTTGAAACCTTTTAGTGTCTTTAGAAACATTCTGGAATATATGGTATCCACGAAACAGGAAGAGGATACTTTGCAAAAGAACATGAGACCAAAGAAGAACTTTCTGCGGGGAAAAAAAAAGTTTAAAAAAATAAGTCAGTAGAAATGTTGGAAGTCAAGCAAATGTCCTTAAAGGTAGACCCAGAGGACAGATCGGGGTAGGAGTAGGACAAGAGGGTACATTTGGCTTACCAGTTAAGATACCCACAGTCCATATCTGAATCAGCTGGGTTTGTCCATGACTCTGTTTCTGATTCCACCTTCCTGCAAATGCACATGCTAGGAGGCAGCAAATGATGGCTCAAGTATTTGTGTCCCTGCCACTTACATAGAAGACCTAGACTGAGTTTTTGGTGCTGACTTTGGTCTGATTCAGCCAAAGAATGCAGTAGCAGATGGGGGCATGTGTGCTTGTTCTCTCTCTCTCTCTCCCCTTTTCTGTCTCTATCTCTTCCCACTCACCCTCCCTCATTTTCTCATGCTCTCTCCCTCTCAAATAAATATATAACTAATTTTAAAAAGAGGAAAGTTGGGAAATATGACAGGAAAAAATAAAGAACATCAAGGAGCAATCCAGTAGTTCTAATATCTGAGACTATTTTTTATAACTGAAGGACAGAGTGCATAAGAATCGAGAATGAGAAGAGCCATTGAGTGTCAGTGAATGAGAGAAGAGTCTAACGCACGTCCTAGGGATGTTTCCAAATAGCATGGGTAAAGACAGAATCCTAAACTTTTTATTGGGAGAGAGGAGGCCATGCAAAAAGAGTTGAGACAAGATATCAGACGTCTCAGTTTTAAAAATGGATTCTGGAACAAAGAAGCATAAAGCTGTGAGAGCAAGAGATGGATGGAGCTAACGTGGAGGAGATGTGAGGTGAAGTCCCTGGGTGATAAACAGAAGGCTAGCTTTGTGTTTAAAGTCCATTTTGGAACAAAGAGAGAGTGTCAGGGGTTGTCTCTGAGAACAGTGGCAAGTTCTGCAGAATAGAACCTGACGCACAGGGTATTTTAAAAAGAACAGATTATAAAAGCAAAGAAGATAATAAAAAGTATATGAAAAAAAGTGTCCAAGAAAGGAAACATTAAAAAAGCTGTATGGCAGAGGCCAACCTATTAGAGTAGCTGTAGTCCAGAAAGTTGTATCAGTACATTCTGACTGAGTACCATTCCTGCCATGTCCTTGAAATACATATGGAATCATTAGAAATAATTTATTGTTTATTGCATAAAATAACTGTGCATATGTATATCTGCACTACATTTAAATGTAATATATTGAACTTGATTAGATTCTGGATCAGAAACAAAGAAACTATAAATAGCTAAACAATATATTTTGGGGAAAATTTGAGGAATTTGAACATGGGATGAAAGATTGATTTCACCAAGTGCTGATAGCTAAATTTCTTAGTGAGGGAATGGGGCTGAAGATAAACAGGAGGATATCTGCTCCTTAACATGTGTGCTGAAGTATTTAAGGCTGAACTGCCATGTTGTCTGCAAGTTACTTTCAGCCTGTGTATAGAAATGAGAGGTGGAAACACATTAATTTTGTTGAATCTCAGTGGAGAAATAGAGTGTCTATTGTACCATTGATTTTTCTATATTTTTTGATATTTTTCAAAATGAAACTTTGAGAAAAGAAAAAAAAATCATTCATATGTGCTCTGTATTTATTTGATAAGCAGAGAGAAAGAAAGCACACATGATTCCATCCTCTGGTTCACTCTGCAGTGACTGGGACTAAGCCTGGCCAAAGCTGAGAGCTGGGAACTCAATCCAGGTCTTCCACAAAGGTGGCAGGAACCCAATCACTTGAGCTATCATCACTGACTTGGTGAGAAGCATTAGTAAAAAGCTAAAGTTAGGAGGCAAAGCCAGGACTCAAATCCAGTTATTCCAATGTAGAGTGCAGGTGTCTTAACCACTAGGCCAAACACCCACCTTAAATATACACATTAAATCAACCTATCACCTGCAATTTAACAGCCAGGCTCTGGCCACAGTGCTTGTAGAGAAACTGGAACTGCTTGCAGTGTCTGGTTTTGGTGTGATTTGTTCACATCCAAAAGGGTACCACTGTCAATTGCTCACAGGCTGTCTCCTTGTGGATGCAAAGAATGGTGGGGAAGTTGAACTCTAATGAAGATGAAGTCTGGTTAGTTCAGAGCCTTATTTAACAAAAAAGAAATCATCACACTTCAGGGAGCACAGAGACACTCTATTATCAGTGTTGTCACTGTATGTTTTTTTCCAATTCTGAAGCTCATTTCCTATGCCTCGTGTAATACCATGGAGAAAATATATCCTTTTGTTAAGCCTGAGCAAAGCAAATAATTCCTTCCCAGTAGAGTAAGTTTTTGCATTATCAATTTCTTCCCTAAGGAATGTGATTCTTGTCAAAGAAAGAAAATTATACTTTTTCTACTAATTTGTTTCTCCAAAGTTGATGACATTGGAGTGCTGAGTCTCAAGGTCCAATTCTGATGTTATTTCAAGAGAGATATTGATGCTATAATTTGTCCTAGGGAAAGCAGCAAGGCTGCTGGAGACTCACCATACTGGGAAAAGATAAATGGTTGAAGGCAGTGGGAGAGTTTTGCTTGAAAAGAGAAGTCTTAGGGACACATGATAATTGACATCTGATGTACTTGTATTTATGATGCTGTGCTTAAAAATGTGAGACATATACTGGTGCAGCTCCAGAAGGCAGGACAAGGTGATGAGTGGAAGTTAAAGGGACACAGGTTTGTCATGCCATCAAAGAAGGGATTACTAGTGATTAACACAGTTTAGCAGTAGAGCATGACTTGAGAAATGGCCTCTCCTCACTGAAAGTGCATGCGTGCCTCTGACAGTTGTGTTGAGGAGGTAGTTCAAGTATCAGCTGAAAAGTAGAACCTTTGACAAATCTAATGATCCTAATATTCTCTGATTTTGCAGGAAGCAAGTACTGTTTTCTGTGTTAATGCTGGGTGCTAGCCACTATAGTGGACGAATCCTCATGATATTTCATTTGCTGGACATAACAGCTATATCCACTATGTGTTCCCAGTTTCTCATATCGAGAGTCTGAGACTCAGCAATCAACCAATTTGAGCAGGGTCACACAGGAAGAGAATGTAGAGCCTAAGAACTCAGACCTTAAGTTTAAAGCCCAAGCTCTCCATACTATCTTAATATTTTTGCATCTGCAGGTTATAACCCATCACTTGAACATGAAAATAATTTAGTGTGTTGGAACCAGAATTTAACGTGAATGAGATAGAATAACATAGAATGAAATATATCAGACGCCTTCCAAATAGGAAATTGTTTGGCTGTGTGCAGGGGTCACGTGTGAAATGTACTTTTTGCTGTGAGTTACGGCCAACACTCTGAACTCATGGACCCTTAAATCTGTTGAGATTCCTTCTCTTGACTTCCCTGAGTTGGGTCCCTTTTGGGGACCACTGCCAATCATCAGGTGTAGCAGCTTCCAGGACTGTGGTAACAAGTTACTATAAACCGAGTAGTTGAATATGACACAAATTTACCTAGCACGTTTCCTGTCATCTTCCAAGGGGAAGTCCTTCACTTTGGCCACCCGCTGGTGTATCTTCCTCCATACATTTGTTCCTTCCCAGCCTCTTCTGCATCTCTAGGGTTCCCCTATGTCTGCAGCTGGGTTATTTCCGGACCTCCCAATTCCCTTCTTTCTTCAACGTAATTATTTAGGACTTTCTCAGCTGCTATTTCCCCTCCACCCACAACTGCAATGTTATTTTCAGGGATGTGAAAATCCATCATACTAAATAGGAAAATTTTGGCCAAAAGTTACCACAGGTACCCACACCTATTCTCCTTGCAGAGTGGTGGAGAATTACACAGAGCTAAAATGAAATAACTCTGCTATGGTAGTGAGAGTAGTAGAGTGTGGGAAGTAGAGACAGGGAGTGTGGCAGTATTCTTTAGAGTCCAGGGAGAAGCAAATCTTTCTTTTTGTCCTTTTGTGTTAGGGATATGGTGTGAGAATAAATATTTATTAATGTCCCCGTTCCTGTGTTGAACATCTCATGCTAGACGTCCTCTTCATTTTGTTATCTGCTGTCTTCCATGACTCTCGGTGAAGTCAACATGCTGTCAGATTCTCCATCACCAGGCCATCAGAAGTGGCATTCTCCCAGGCCCCAGGTCATCGTTAAACATCTCAGGAATGCTGCGGGTCAGACCTCCACAGGGAGGGGGACAGTCATGCTGGTGGCCACAGCAACAGTTTTGCCTGGATGCTCTGCCCCACCCTCCAGGGTGGGAGAAGAAGGGCCAGGGCCATGTTCTCCACAGCCCAGGAACAGCTGTGTTGCCTTTCAGTGGAGAAAGGTTTCCTGTTTGAAGTGGTGACCTGCCTGCCGGGGCGTCATGAAAACACTGTGCTGTGTCATGGCCAGATCTCCACAAAGGCTTTCTGCTCCCCACAGGGAAAGTGCTTTCGTTTCTGGGAGCTGATTCTCTCCCATTGTTCTCCCTAATAACATGTTTCCTGGACTTCCAAATGTACTAGCATTTTCCCCATTTCTTTTTGTTGGATTCTACATTTTCTGCTGAGACATGGCAAACATGGGTAGATGGTTTGCTGCCTAAAGGGACAAAAAAAAAAAAAAAAAGAAGTCCACAAAAATCAGTAGAGTCCTTTGAAGAAGCAGCAAACTTTTCTGATATGTTATTATGAAAATCAAAGCAGTTGGAAATGAGTTGAAATTTCTGTCATCTTTCTTTTTGCTCAGGACAAAAAATTATTTTATAGGGGGTATCATCTGTGGGATTCTCCCCAACCTCTGTTCCTGAGGACAGTGCTGGAGAGAAGTTCTGATGAGTTTTTGGTCACCACAGTAAATCTTCACTGATGCTCATTCGCTTTGTTGGCTCATCTAGGAATGCATAGATCTAGATGTAACGAAAACTCCTGTTTCAGTTTTCAATAGGCTTGGTACAGATCTTCAGCGTTTGTGTAGGCTACCTTCTACGTTTTCTTCTTGACATGAAATGATTTCACGTTTCAAATCTTAGACATTTATTCAACTAGGGTATCTAATTACTGTAAATGTTTTTTAAAACTTTTTGGGGAGCACAAAGTTAGCTACCTTTCAATTGCCCTGATCTGCCAAGTTGTTACAAACATGCTTTACAAACTGAATTTGTGAGACTTTCTTCACTGACTGAAGTCAATAATCATGGCTGAAACTTTTTTTTGATTGAGGTAAACTAAGTGTCTAATTGGGGCCATTACTAAAATCCCCCCATATTCTTAGTAATGCCTGTTGGGAGTGGGGAGATAAAGCAATCAAGCCCCACATGATTGAGGGCCATGCTTTTCAACATGTGATACATGGATTTATCTATATCAGAATCTCCAGGATGCTGGGCTTTTCTCACTAGATTTATCAAATCTCCGCACAAGGCTGTATTTCTAATAAGCTTTCCTTATTCTTTTTATTTTAAATTATTTATTTGAAAGAGTTACAGAGAAAGCAACAGAGAGAGAGAGAGAGAGAGAGAGGAAGAGGGAGAGAGAGAGAGAGAGGTCTTTCATTGCTGGATCACTCCCCAAATGGCCACAGTGGCCAGAGCTAAGCTGCTCCAAAGCCAGGAGCCAGGAGCATCTTTTGGGCCTCTCATGTGGATGCAGGGGCCCAAGGACTTGGGCCTTCCTCGTCTATTTTCCCAGACACATTAGCAGGGAGCTGGATCAGAATGGAATAACCAGGACTTGAACTGGTACCCATTTAGGATGCTGGGGCTGGGGCTGGGGCTTTAACCAGCTGTGCCACAATACTGACCCCTCCTTATGATTCTTTTATACACTAAACATTGGACTAGGGCGGGGGAATCTAATGTCTCATTTTGTTGTTGTTGTTTGTTATTTGGGTTTTTCATTTTATTTTTAAATTTTATTTATTTACATTTTATTTGAAAGGCAGAGCAGAGACACAGAGGGATTTTTCATCTACTGATTCACTCCTCAAATGCCTGTAACAGTCAGGTCTGGGTGGATATGCAAATAGGAGATGATAACTCAGTCCTGGTATCCTCCAGGGGTAGCAGAGACCCAAGTACTTTAACCATTACCTTCTCCCTCCCATATTGTGTATTAGCAGGAGCTTTTACTTAAACCAGGCTCTCCAATGTGGGACCCCAAGGGGCATCTTGACTACTGTGTCAAATGCCTACCCCATGCATTGTTAATTTCTAAAAATCCACTTTACTGGAGTGATGGCTAGTTTTCTATCAGTGACTTAATCGTTCTTCTCAAGCAACAATAGTTAATGAGTTTGTGGGAGTAGCTCTTAGGAATTATAATTGAATAAATACACTCAGCACCAAGGATTATAAAGTAAAAAAAAAAAAACATAATTAAGAAGCAACTTTCTTACTCTCATGTCAGCAGCCCAAACAAGGTTATTTCTAAAAATAAACAACAGTGTTAACCCTACTGCATGAGGAAATGATTGATTTAGTCACAAGAGAGAGAGATTGGATGCCATCAATGTGAGAGGGAAAAAAAAAAAAACTTTTATTGAAGGCTAAGCACTGTTGTGGGACATTTTTAGGTATTATCTCATTCAGTTCTTGCTGTACCTCCTCACTAAAAAATATGCTCATCATCACTTTACAATTGAGAAGACCAAAGCTCAGAGAGACCAAATTACTTGTGCAAAGCTACACTGCTGGTTGGTGCTGGACTTGAGTGTTAATTGCAGGTCTGAATTCAAAGTCTGGCTTTTTCCATTCAAGGAAAACAAAATGTGCTATAGCTTCTGTTTCTAGTAGGAAAAGGAGGTGGCCATGGTTGTCCTAGAGACTTGGAAATAAAGGCTATTGAAGGCATTAACTTAAGTCCACAAGAAGAAATCCCAGTTTGGGATTTGTGCTTTACTCTTCCTGAGAGACGTCCAGGACAAAAACCTCCCAGGGCGAGAATATGATTGTGAAGTACTGGAGGTTTGATCAGAAGCCTTGAGCATGGCTCCAGCTCTAAGACTCTGTCAAAAAGGAAGAAAGTGGCATCTATCAATTGTGTATCATCTCAGCATACACCTGTCATCTCAGATTTTCTCCTACTTAGTGTGGTATCAGCCAGCTCTGCTTTGTGTTAACTAAGGAAAGGCCTTTCCATAGAGAAGATGAAAAATTCTCACCCATTCTCTGCTTATTATTGAATTCCACAAACTTACAGTCAGAAGACGGTTACTTCTGCGGCTGTGAGGAGAGAGAAGGTGGAGCTGATTCTGCCAAGCATCTTGCATACAGGCCATGTGGGCCTTTATAGAACCTCCTCCTTATGCCACCAGTATCTGAATATGGACTGTGATTCCCATGTGTTTGAATGTTTCTCATGCTTGAGGCTCCATCCCAGGTCAACAATTCAGGCTCTGACACATCCCACTGACCACTGTTAATTAGCAGTTTCTTGTTGCTTCCTTCTTGCTACCCATAGCCATCAGACTAGCCTACCATATCTATTGGCCCACACCACATCCTTCTCTTTTTCTCCATAGAACATTAAATATACTGACATCTAACAATTCTAATCTTACATTTGTGGGGGCCTCTCACCCCCTTGTACAAGTACACATCTCTTGCCTCAAGCCTTCAGGTAAACCTACCAAGATGTTCTCTTTAAGAATGACTTACTCCATTGCTTCAGCTTCATTCATTGTCTGGTTGAAGGTGTGATACTTTTGTTTATTATGCTGAGAGGCCAGATGTTGGAATATGGGATCGTTCTGTTAACCCAGAGGCAGAATCACTGCCACTCCCTGGTCTTCCTCCCATCTGGCTGGGTGGACAACACCTCTCTGTCTCCTGCAGCAAATTTTAAGTTCCACCAGTGTGGCAAGTGGTAGCTCTTAAAAATACGCCCCTTGGAACTTCAACAGACACTTTAACTTCTGGGCCAAGCATTTGGAGGAAATGCACTTTCCTCTATCCTAATAACTAATAGCTAAACACTTATCAGGCACCAAGTGCTAACACTCATCCAGGCATTTTACAGCAACTCATTCAATGCACATGGCAAACTTTAGTAAGTTAGTTAATAACTTGTTGTCACTATTCATGTTTATCAGCTGAGGGAACTGAGGCTCAGAGAAGGTATTTGCAGCCAAAAAAAGAATCAAGACAGTGGACTCCTGAGTATGTCCTTTTAACCACCACGTTGGATTGTCCTGTTTGCTTTGGGTGATACTATGAGAAAATGAGCTACTGTGCATGTATTGAGTACCTACTATATGTCAAGGCCTCTGCTAGGAATTTTATAGAGTTACAGCCCTGAAATTTGAGATATATTTCTTGCCATTTTACAGATGATAAAAATGAAGCTCAGAGTGTTAATTTGATCAAGTAATTAGCACAAGCTGTATAAGTGCTAATTCTATGAAAGCCTTTCATAACTTTATGATCTCAAATTCTTCTAGAACTAATTGTGTGTTCTTCAATGAAGGGATACTTTTCTCTTCTCTTTGAGTCCTGAACTGCCAAGTGCTGTGTAGTCTTATACAAGGGTATGCTATACATATTACTGTTGTGTTAGGCTTTTCTGAAGAGCATATGATGGGGACATTAAGTTGATACCCTGGTGCTCTTGGGGTCTAGCTTGCTCCAGAAGTGGAGCCTGGATTCCAGGCCTCATGATCACAACCCCCAGTTCCAGATTCCTACTGCAGAATCCACACCCTTCTGTTCTCAGGGCAGTTGCAACCCCTTCACACAGCCCTTGTTCTGCTAAATTTATTTCTCAGTGATTCATTCCATTTTAGTGGATGTTGCATTTTTTAATATCAGGTTGGTTCCATTGATTGTCTGAAGACTGTGTGCAGCTCCTTGGCATTCCTAGTCTGGCTGCTGATTTACTTGCTTATGGAAACCAAACTGTTATAATGAATAAGACACATTTTTGCAGTTTGCTACTTTTAAGACAAATGCCCAAATTTGCCCTTGATTACAACACTCAGCACTGTGTGATGAAAAACCTCGTGGCTTTTTCTTCTTCCCTAGTCAGCCAGTTTCTAGAAATAAATAGTCCCATAAGGAAGCCATTAACTCTCTGTGACTATTTAAATTTAAGATTAATAACCAAAGTTTAATTAAATTAAGGGACGGGGTTTTTTGATGAAATTAAATTAAAACTTAGTTCCTCTGTTGCCTTAGACTCATCTCAAGTTCTTAATAACCACATGGGGCTGGTGGCTACCAATCTGGATGGTGCAAATAGAGAAATCATCAACATAGAGAATTGCATTGGACAGAATTACTTTAGAACAGATCTTCCATATTTCTATGTTATTAACTTCTGCTTGCATCATTAGCTCCCAGGTAGATGAATACCTGCCTAGGTTTATCCAGTATCTTCTCAAGCCCCATGAGTTAATAATTCTGCCAAAACTCATGGGTAAAATCTTCATAAATCAATTAAATTACCAGTTGCTCTCCTCTTTCCTCCATGGAGGGCACTCTTGGGATCCCAGCAGAGGCTGGGTTGTACTGGGGGAATCTTCCCACTGATCCACTTCCATTTGTCTTTTTTCTATGGCTTCTATCATCCCTTGACTTCTACTTTCTGCTGACTTATTGACCTGGCCACATATGTAATGAGAAAATGTTTCTGTCCCTAACAAATCAGCAGCAAGGAAGTTGGTCATTCTGGGATCCTCTAAGGCTTTAGGGACTGAGCCAGGTGTTTTAGAGAGTATAGAAGTTCAATCTTTGCTCTTTAAAAACAGCCATCCTGTCTGCCCTCTGTGTGAACACTGAGCCCTTTACAACATGAAAATACCAGGGCTTTGCTGTTCCCTTTCCTACCGTTCAATGATTATCAGCTTTCTCTTCCTGGCTGGCTTGTAAGCCTTGAGGGCAGGGGTCAGTGCCCATCTTAAGCTCTTAGCACAAGGCTGGCCATGTGATAAATGTAAAATGATATATATATATAAGGCCGGTTTTCAGGGTGTTCTTCTGCCCCCTTTTCTATCTATATAGTGGGGAGCAGGTGGTATCTTCCAGTGCTCTACACACTGTAGTTGTGTATCTTGGGTACCTTTTAATCCAGAATGTTTTTTTTTCTGCTTTTGATTTCAGAATATATCAGTCATATTTGTAGTATGGGAATAAACAAATTAATCTGGTGACTTCTGAGATTTTCAAATAAAAAGGAATTTCTTTCCTTTCTTTCCATTCCTTTCCCTTTCTCCTTTAAACACAGGAGAGAAGAGAGCAGATTGCAGGGATGACTGCAATGGAGAACACTTCCTCTGATTCAAAGCCAGGACTGGAAATAGAAGAAGGTGATTTTCTTGGACAGTTAGCTTCAGGGAAAGTTGGAGCCAGCCCTTCCTCTGAAAAGCAAACTGTAGTTAATTTCTTCCAGCATGGTCTGGCACCTGTTAGATGAGAACAGACCAGTAAACCAAGGCCACCTGAGTACCAGATGTGCACATCTCTATGTTTATGTCTTGGGAGCATGGGACACATGCTAACCTCAGGTAGGAAATCTCCTACCTCATTCTCTTGACAACTAGCCAGTGTCTCTTCATCTCCTTTCCTGCCTGTGCCTTCTCTATGACACATCCATGGTCTCCTGGGGTCAGCAGCCCTGCCTGCCTGTGAGTTGGCAAGTCACCAGCTCTCCTAGTCCTTGTCCAGCTTCTGAGAAATGTTGAGGTTGAATAGGTGATTTCTGTGTGCATGCTGGTAGAGAAATCTTGTAGAGAAATGCTGGTAGAAGTAAAACTTTAGGAAAACATTTGTCTGTCTTCCAAGACTGCTCATGTATGGTGCACATAAAACCATCAGGATATTCTCAAGTGGAGTCTCATGTTTCTTCTGCACCACCTGGTTCCAACATCCTGGGCTGAAGAAACACCAATAAATCTTTCCTGGTGGAGTCTTTTGGTTGTTTTTTTCCTTTACAGACATCAATAGTAGGTTGAGATCAATGCACAAGGGGCTCCCAGACTCAGCCATCCCCAAGGAATCCTGGCCTTCTTTGTTTCCATGGAACAAATGAGTTGCATTAGCAACAGGCCCACATTCTCCTCTGTGCCTGCTCGCTGACTCAGAGTAGAAATGGAACTGAATCTCAGCGCTGCATGCAGTCTGTTTCCAGCTATTTTGTTGTAATGATTAGATGTCACTCTCTGGGCCTTGTCAGTTCTTTCTGTTCCAGAGGTTTTCCTCTGAGGAAAAATTGTCATGCCTGTTAAGAAATGTCAGCATAAAAGCAAATTTTTTCAGATATAGCCACTATTAGAGCTGTTAGTTAGAAGCATTGCCCCTCTGCATTTGTAAAGCAGTTTGCATGGAACCCTGACAAGCTTCGGCTGACTGGATTCTCCCAACAGCCCTGTGAGGTGAGAGCATTGCCCCCTTTTACAGATGAGGATGTTATGGCTCAGAAAGTTTGAGTGACCTATTGAAGATCATACAGCTATTATGTTTTTTTTTTGTGTAAAAAAACTTTATTTGAAATGCAGAAAGACTGACAGACAGATATACACACACCATAGAGCTCACAACTTCTGTTTCACTTCCCAAATGCCCTGGGCTGCCCTGCCTATGTGGTGGCATGTATCCAGTTAGCTGAGCCATCATCACTGCCTCCCATGGTTGGCATTGGTGGAAAGCTGGAGTGAGGAGCCAGAGCTGGGAATCGAACTCAGGCATTTTGATGTGGGACACAGGTGGCTCCACTCCTAAGCTAAATGATGCTCCCCTCCCCAACACACAAGCTACACTTACGGCTACTAGTAAAGTGCCTTTTTCCCTATTGTCCTTGCTAGTAAAGATATTTAAAGGTAAGTAGTAAAAACGGGAAGCTGATTATGAGATTTGTGTTAAGTCTGGTTATATTACTATCTACCATGAAGCAGGCAATTCTGAAAGGACACACAGATCATCAGAGGACAGCTGCCTTCCTTGGGGGAATCCCTCTGGGCTCTTGTAAAAGCTGCTTGGCCAGTCTTCAATTCGCCTACAGAGATGAGTAGCCCTGGTAGCTTAGGAGTGGGGAGGGGGGCTTTAACTTCATAGTTCTTCCAAAGTCTCCAGAACTACTGTACTGACCCTGAAGACCTTTATGCAAAGAAATGGCAAAAAAAATCAGAGCCTAGTGGTGGGCAAGATTATGAACAAAGCCCTTTTCTAAGAGTTTATCATACATTAGCTCACTTAGTCTTCACAACAGTCCTTGACTAGTTCAACTGAGAGATCTGGAACTGAGCAAGTCATTGGCCTGAGGTCACAGAAATATAAGTGGAGGAGCCAGTTTAACCTCAGAGTCTGAGCTCCTGACTATTCAATATAATATCCCAAGTAGATTGTCTAGAGTAAGGCCCTTGTTTCACAGATATCGAATTGAGATCCTAAAAGTTAAGTCCATCCCGAGGGAAGGAATTTTCTAAGCACCTCAAATAGGCACTAAGAAGTTTTCCTTGTATTTACCTAGGATATACCACTTCTATACTTGACCTCTAAGAGAATTTATCACTGACCAGCTTCACCCAATGTCACACTGATTCTCATTTCAATGAGCTGAGCATGCTTCCTTTTTCCTGGAAATTGGCAGTAGACTTTATATTTATCCCTGAAATGAAGTCTCAGATCAAGGGAATAACATAATGTTTCTTTGTTTTCTTGAGTGAAGAATTGCATTAAGCACTTTCAATCAAATGGGTGTGTAGACATCTCACTGAGCCACCCACATACAGATAAATGTTCCAAAAGTTATCAATGGACTGTGGAGGTATAGGTACTTACTCCATAATCAGGCAGCTGGCAGCCTTGTCTTTTTTAGTTTTTATTTATTTGGGGGGGGGGGCGAGGGAGAGGGAAAAGAGGCAGGAGAGAGAGAATATGCTTCCATTTGCTGGATTATCCCTCAAATGATTGCAACAACCAAGGTGCTGAAGATTGGAGTCAGTTCAACCCAGGTCTCGAGTCATTAGTATAGCATCTCAGGTTCTGCATTTGCAGGAAGCCGAAAATGGGAGCTGGATCCAGTTTTTGTACCAAGACACTCCAATGCAGGACACAGGTGTGCTAACAACCAAGCCAAATGCTGGCTTCAGCACTGTCTATTAGTCTGGGGGCCACAGATACCCAGCTGTGGGTTTTAGGACAGAATCGTGAACCTGAACAATTGGATGTTACTTTGGGGTGTGTGTATTCAAGAGCCTCAAAATGAATGATCTGAAAACATTGATGATCCTGACTATTCAGACAGTTCTTTAACTTATATACGTGTCCCTTCTGTAATATAAGTGGTAGACTCTGAAAGCACTGGTTTTAGGACTTTCACAGATTATCACGACCCAGATGATTTTTGATTTTTGCTAATTTTCTTTGGATGGAATTGTTTCAAATAAACCTTCTTATTGAATATATTTACAGACAGGATTTTTCCATCTGCCACATGGAGACTTTTTCATTGAGCCTGTTCAAAAGCATCCACTGGCTGACGGCGGATCCCACCCCCACATCATTTACAGGAGGCAGAAGCAGAGAGTTCCCGAGGAGGCAAAGGAGTCAGCCTGTGGATTAAAGGGTACTGTGAGTCGAACATCCTCATGCTCACGCAGTTTTGATGGTTTCCTTACCATGTGACCTCTTCTTACTCAAGTCTGTCACCTCTTCTCGTGTTGGCAGAAAGCATGATCCTTGTAGAAATTATTTCACTCTCTATCCTCAAGTGTCTTTGTATTCTAAATGAGAAGGGAGGGAAAGAGTCTTCCACATCCTTGCCCCATTGATGATACACATAAGACATTCATAATGGTTAATTACTTAAAAAAAAAAAAACACTTCCATATATTCTAGAGGAAAATAGTTGGAAGACATCACGATGTTCGGTATTAACAGTGTTATAATAACCAGGCAGCTCATCACATCTGCATATGGATGGCCTATTTAAATGTTTGATAATGCTGCTAATGATGTGTGAAGAGAAACTGAAAAAAAAAACCTAACAATTAGCTGATGTTGAATTCAGCAAAGTTTCTTTCTCTGCATTGTGTTGTGTTTGGTATTCGCTGAGTTATGCTCCCTGTCTTTATGGCCCAGGAATGATCTGAACCACTTGTGTCTCTGCCTTGTCTCAAGTAGTTTTCCAAGGCAAATTGACCCAAGCTGTTTCTTTGAAACTCTCAAATTCCCTCTAACATGTAGAAGATAGCAGAATGCATAAAGAAAGGGTCAATAGAAATTGAGACATTTTCTTAAATATTGTATAGTTTTCCTTTTCTCAAAGAGGAAAAAGAATAAGGACAAAGGGACAGATAACAAAAGGAGAAATGATATATTTATGTCTTGCATATTTGAAATTATTGGACATCAAAGGGAAATAGGTAAGACGATGAAGAAGTTGGAGAGAATGGATCCTGGTAAGGGTGGAGGAGACTCAGAACTAGAGAATGAAAGGGCCCAGCGACAAGGAACTTCTGCACAGACTTCACCTACACTCTCTGCTAGACGGCAGCTTCCCTGGGAGTTCTGTTGTCTCAGCCAAGTACAGAAGTAATAACAAACTTTTGAGTCTATAATGCTATAATAAGATAGATGTTTGGTCTCTTTAGTGAGCTATTAAGACTTTGTCCTAAATTAGGTTACTTAATGTTAATCTTTTAGTAAGTTCCAGCAGAAGGGGAGAAATACATCATCTTGATAATTTTATTGCTGAAAGTACCTACTCCAAGAATTCATTCTCAATATAAAAATTATGTGCCTCCATCGCTCACCAATCCAGTTACTTAGGTAACTGCCGCATTCTTCTTACAGTTCGGTTAATAGAGAATAGCCTGTGTGTGTGTGTGTGTATGCATGTATGTGTGTGTGTCTGTGTGTGTGTGTTACCTCATAATTGCTAAATCAAATGTAAGGTCTGGATCAATATAGCAGACAAAGTAACTAGAGCGGTGAGTGGATTAGGCTGGACAACTGCTTCTGTGGGCCTCATTGCTCTGTGAATTGAGTTAAACTATTCCTCACATACCTGCCTTGAGCATATCTCTTTCTTATAACTCCTCTGTTGCAGTAGAGATGACTAAACATTAATTGAGAAGGCAGAGAGATGGAAAGTCAAAAGAACAGGTTTAAAAATATCATTGTCTTTATTAGGTCACACACCATGCCATGATTATGTTTGTCATACCATTTTATATTATGCTTCTTGGTTAACCTTAAGACTTTCTAGTATAAACCCTTCTCTGATCCTGCCTTAGAATGATCCTTGTATTGTGCCTTTCTGCACACAGTTAATAAAGATATCCTCTCTACTTGCTTAGAGCCTCAAAATGTTGGAATTAAATAGCTCTTTTGGCAGGAACTTTGAGAGTTACTAACATGGGTGCCTTCTTCCTGAAGGAAGAAATCAAGGCTCAGAGAAGAGAGTGAATTTTCAAAAGCAGCAAGCTAATTGGTGTCAGAATATATCCAAGCTCACATGTTAAAACTAAACTATACTTTGGGCTTTATGCTACCTCACATTTATTCTGTAAACTTTCCTTGAATATAAATCTTGTTTCAATTACCATTCTCATAAACTCCATTACAGTAGGTACTCTGCCCACAAATACACTGTAACATAGTGTTAAGTACAAAGTAGAAGTCCAAGAAACCATTGAAATGAAATTGACAAAGTATGTTTGTAGCCAATAAAATGAAGTTAGAGTATTATAGCCTCTAATCTATGTAAAATTGGTAAAAAAGAACGCAGTTTGTCTTTTCTAGATATTGAGGAAATATTAATTATTTGTGATAATCTCTTCCCAAGATAATATTTGTGATTCAATGCTGAACTGGAAGCTAGACATTCAAGAATACCTAATGTGCTTGTGAATATTCTGAAACTATATATCACATTGGGAATTTTAAAATCTGGGTAGAATAAATGTACTTGGTCTTGCTGAACCAGTTAATTGCAGTGTTCTTATGGCTTGTTATCCTGCAGAAATGATGGAATTACCTGACAGTGGCAGTATCATTAGCTGACGTTAACGTATACTCCATGCTTCGGTCAACTGATGTTGTGAGACTGAATTGTTATGATTATATAAAAAGATCACTTTTACCATGTATAAAGTATTCTGGCTTTGTAATGTTCAAAGCAAGAACACCTTAGATATTTTTAAAAGATGTACTTTCAAAGTAGCCTAATGCGTCAGAAAAGAAAAATGTATCATTATTTTCACCTCCACTTATTTTTATTTCTCACATCAAGAAGTCTGAGGAATAGCCCAATTTCCTTTTTCAGAACTTTAATGAGATGCTATTTTGCTTTAAATTGGTCAGTTTTCTTAATGTGTTTTGCCAGTTTTGTTTGCTTTTCTAAGCTTCATGTGTGCTGAGTCTGCCAAAGTTCTTTTTCTAAGATCAACTTTCTGGAATCTACAGTAAATAGTGGGATAACAGAGCTTGCCAAAATTAAATCCAGAGAAAATTTCAAAATCTCATGCTATCAACAACAGCAAGGACCTTTCTTTTGGACTTTTTGGTGATAATGTGATCATACTGAGTGGCTGTTACATGGAAATGTCTCACAGAACCTGGGTTCCAGAAAGCTAGGGAAGTCAGGTGGATTATCTGACAGGTAGGATCATCTATGGCAGGTAAGATCAGAGGCTGGGATTTTGTACCTCAGGACCCTAGACTAGAACCAGAGTCTAGCTCTTGGCATGCATGCTTGTGTGCAAAATTTATGCGTTAATTCAACAGCTTTTGATTGAGTAGGCTTTCTGTGCCAGGGGCACTCCTAGGCTCTGTGGGTATAAAATTGTGAGTAGAATATAGTTGTTGGTAGGAAGAGCTGACAGTGTGGATGTAGAACATGGGTTAGTAGGAATCTGGTCCTAGATTTCTCTATAATATAGGGTAAGACCTTGAGGGCACATGGAAGAATGCAAGTATTGGGCTTTTTATTGCTGTACTTTATTTTGTGTCAGGACACGTAGTTCTAATTCACTCATTTCTCTATTGTACAGGACTCCATTACACATGTGATTCTGTCCCCTGTGAGTGTTTATGAACTGATTCCAAGTTTGGGTCATTATACTTCTATTGCAAAGACAGTAGTATGCAACTCCCTTGTATGTTTCTTGATAAACAGGTTCATAGGATTTCATTCCACTACCAGGTGTCCTGTGAGTTGTTCAACCAGTAGGTGGAATAAAATCAGTAAGTCATGGAATGAGGACATCTATGATTTTACCAGATAATGCAAAATTATGATCTGAAGTTGATGGAGATAACAGTTTCCATTGTGGAGCTGGGACTCAAACCCTGTCACTATGATACATCCCAGGCTACTGCTCAACTACTGAACCAAAAGTACACCCCATAAACTTCTCTTTTAATTTCATTTTCCAGGAACTCATTTTCCAGCCCTCAGATAGGTATTTGCTTCATCTACCCTACTTTGACCTTCTCAGCCTTGGGACCATCAGTGGCTCTGACAAGAAAGTGACAATCCCCTAAAAAACAAAAATAAACTCTTAGCTTCAAAGCTCCATGTAGCAAATAAACCTCTAGTTTGATTTTTCTTCTTTAATCCATGTCCTCAATCAACTCACACTATTACCATGTCCTATCATTTCTGTTTTTGCCTTCTAAATAGATTTCCAAATCTGCTGTGTTTCTCTAGCACCATTCCTGTGCTTCTGCATCTGCCATGGCTCACTCACATCACAACAACCCTGTAATTAGCTTCCCTGCCCTTGGTCTCCCATTAGAAGTCAAACATGTTTGTAAAACACAAAATAGACCGTAGACTATGCCTACAGCCTATGTATTCTTTACCCTCAGGAGAAAGGCCCAGCTCTTTGGGAAGCTTTAAGAGATCCTTCTTTGAGTGGCTCTGCCTGCTTCTGCAGTTTTGTCTCATTGTCCAACATGCAGCTTGTGCCATCTGGAGCCAGTTTTTGGTTTTCAAAGATGCCTTGCTTTTCATTGCCTCTAACACTGGTTCAGAGGTTCCTTCTGCCTGAAACTTTTTCTTCTCAAAATTTTTTTTTAAAAAGATATGTTTATGTATTCGAAAAGCAAAATGGTAGAGAGGAAGAGACAGAGAGATCTTCCATTTGCTGGTTCACTCACCAAATGGCTGCAGCAGCCAGTGCTGGCTCAGGCCAAAGCCAGGAGCTGGGAACTCCATCCTGGTCTCCTATGTGGGTATCAGGGCCCCAAGTACTTGGGCCATCATCTACTGCCTTCCCAAGCAGACACTTACATATGCAATGCCAATATCACCTGGTGGCTTAACCACTGCACCCCTTCCCAGTTGCTTTCCTTGGTTACTTCCATTCGTCCTTTAGGGCTCATGCATGGCTTCCATCAGACAACCTCCCTGATTTTAAATGCCACTCCTGTGACTCCTAGCAAGACTCATTGCAGGCCAGCGCCGTGGCTCAACAGGCTAATCCTCCGCCTTGCGGCGCCGGCACACCGGGTTCTAGTCCAGGTTGGGGCGCCGGATTCTGTCCCGGTTGCCCCTCTTCCAGGCCAGCTCTCTGCTGTGGCCCGGGAGTGCAGTGGAGGATGGCCTAAGTGCTTGGGCCCTGCACCCCATGGGAGACCAGGAAAAGCACCTGGCACCTGGCTCCTGCCATCAGATGAGCGTGGTGCGCCGGCCGCAGCGCGCCGGCCGCGGCAGCCATTGGAGGGTGAATCAACGGCAAAGGAAGACGTTTCTCTCTGTCTCTCTCTCTCTCACTGTCCACTCTGCCTTTCAAAAAAAAAAAAGACTCATTGCAGCTGCTTTTGTTCTACTCCAGACTCCATCATGTGGTGAGTGTATATTCATAGCCTTCTCTGGACAGACAGCTTGTGATGACAGGAATTGTGTCTAATTCCTGGGTATGCCCCCAAGATCTAGCAGAATTCTTGGTCAGAGAAGGAACCAAAAAAATGCTGGGCTTGTAAGTATTGAGCTTACTGATCATCTATGATGTCCTTGATATCTTATTCATGCTGATACATTACTGATAGAGAGCCAGTTAATCCCTTCCCCGAGGGAAGTTAGTGAACACTATGAATGGCTGATTGATTGGAAGTGGCTGATACCTGCCTCTCTCTTGGAGAGAGATACCCAACAGAGATAAAGATGTGTTAAAGAGTATGACTTGTGGTTTTAACTAAAAGAAGGATGACTTAAGATTCTTATTTTGGAAAACGCAGAGACTATATGGATGACTGAATTTATGGAATGAACAGACAGAAAAATAAGACAAGTGACTTGATTTACTCAACAAGCTCCTAGACTGTGCCAGAAGTGAGGTTCTTGGAATACAGGCAGTGAACCAGGCAGGAATGTGGAGATGGAGGCCTGAGAAAGTTATCGGGTACAGAGTAGGTGTGTTTTCTAGGTTCATATAGGCAGAGGCAAAAGCCTTGGAGACGAGGCCCTGATAAGCAGGTCATTTAGCTATGCTAGCCCTAGCAAACAGAGTGCTGGACTCTGAACCTGCAACACAAAGTGCTTTCAGCCTCCTGTGGGGAGTGGAAGCAGATTGTCCTCTGGCTCACAGAACAAATGTCTGTCAAACATCATCTAGTCTTGTTTCCTACTCGGCCCTCTTTCTGGGTTCTGCTTCCCCCTCCCCAGGACTACATGGGAGGACTGTTGTGTCCCTTTGTTGAGCTCGTTCTGCATTTTGATGTGACTCCTGGTAACCTTATGCCTCATTGCTTGTCACTCTCCTCCTTTTCTGTTTCCTTGAAATGGGTTCACTAGAAGACATTTGCACTGTCTGTTCCTTCAGCCCAGAATACTCAAGGTTTCTTCAAGGGTCATTCTCAACTCACTTCATAGAAACCTCCTCTGATCATCACCTAACACAGCTTTCTATCCTTCTGTCCTCACTTTGTAAGCCCTTTATCCTGTTTTTTTTTTTTTTTTAATGGTACTTGTCATCACAACCTGATGCTATTTTACATACTCACTTGTTTCTTGGTGTACTGTCTGCCTTCCCCCAGCTAGAAATGAATTCCATGCAAGTGAATTCCTCCCTACTTTCTTCTGCTGTGTCCCCAGGGCCAGGGGCAGAGCTTGCCAAAGTAACAAGCACCTGGTAAGTGCTAATGAATGAGTCAATACATGAATGAAGGCATCTAGCCTCAGTGACTTGTTGAACTTGTATTTAATTTCCACCCCAGACTCATTTCTGTATTCTAGGTATCAAACTCAGCATTTGCTGTTTAGTAATTGTTTGATCAGTGTTTGTTGGTTGATAGAGTGAGTGAATGATGTGCACTTGCAGAAGGGGCCTGCAGTTGTGAGTAGACACAGGTCTCACCTGTGCTGGTGGTCTAAGTATCCCAAGGGCACTCTGAGTCACTGAGGCCAGGCCCCGGTGGTTTAGGGGCAGCTATTAATGTTAACTAGGTATTTGTCCCTCAGCTGGATTAAAGCCAGTGTTTTGGCAAACAGATATTTCCACTTTCACATAGTCCCATTTCTGTGCAACAGCTGGAAGTCTCATAAATAACCATAAAATTATTTCATGAGGAAGAAGGAAGTTTACTTGTTCGATCTGCAGTCAAATATTTGATAAAATTATCAATATGCTCCATGTTCTCAATTTCTTCTGTGAAGGCAGAGAAATGGATCCCTGGCATACTTTCTGGGCTGGTATGTAAAAATGAAAAGGTCTAGAATTACTAACAGTGGTTTGTATCATTGATCAGTTTCCTCCAAGAAATGTTGATGTGGTGCTTTCCATGGGCCGGATGCTAAGGGATACAGCTCTGAACACGCCATGCTGAACCCTGCCCTCATGAACGCACACTCTAGTACAAAAGGAGCTTAAACAAGAACTGCAAAAATCTATCTTTACGAGTGACATGCTGTGTGTGTGCAGCAGATAACTTGATGCTATTAGGACTGGAGAGGGTCTTTGAGAAAAGCTTTCCATAAGAGCGGGCAGAGATTCTGAGGGAGCCATTTCCCCTCGGATCGTTTCTGCTAATATTTCTGGCATTTGAAGAATGGTGCCTATTTTTGTTCTGAATGGTACCTCCCCCATGAAGTTCATATTTTGTACTGACCCCCAGTACCTCATTCTGTGACTAGATTTGGATAAAGGGTCTTTAATAAGGTCACTGAGTGAAATGAGGTCATTAGGATGCTCCCTAATTCTGTAAGACCCATCCTCATGAGAGGAAGACATTTGGACAGATCCATGTAGAGGGAGAGGAAGGGCCTCATGAGGACACACTGTACAGTTGTCAGCCAAGGACGGAGGCCTCCAGAGAAACCAAACCTTCAGATAACTTAAGCATGGGCTCACAGCCTCCAAAACTATAACAAAAGACACTGGTTTAGGTCACCCAGGCCTTGTTTGTAGTTCATCAATACAGGTTTCATCAATACAGTGTCCATCGATCAGCCTAGCTCTGCAGACTGTGAGCAGTCAGTTATGCTGTGCCAGCCAAAGGGGTTATACACTGATCGATAAGGTCTGGTCAGGGCTGGTTTCACAGCCCTGTGACTGGTGGAGTCTATAGGGCCTCACACATGGAAGATATCTGTGCTTGGGTTTTTGTGCTCTGTGGTGGCCATCTTGTTCTTTGTAAACAAAGCCTGAAGGACAGTGGAGCCTTGGCTTGCCTTGCTGCCTCCCTGCCTTCCAGGGTTGTGGGTTTCGGTCACTTTCCCCTATCCTCTTGACTTCCCTTGCTTCCTTTCTGCCCTGATCCCTGTGGCTGTGTGTCTGGGGCAGTAACCAAGTTGCATCTGTGGAGAAAGTGTGGGTTCTATCATTGTTCTTAGTCACCAGCAAGGACTGGGCACAGACATGGAGAAGTTAAGGTTTGGGTATGCATCCTATAGTGTCTTGGAGTGGGACATGGGTACCATCTTCCCTGTCCCAAGCTGGCATTTAAGAAGCAACTTGGGGTACTCAAATATCATCCAGATCTCAAACATAGCTTGGTGCCAAGTTTGTAATCCTTCAGGGTCACCCATCTGTGATGGGTGGGGTGTTGGTCCCATGGGAAGGAGAGGTTAACACCCCTAGCCCTGGCCCAGTCTCTGATTTTTTCATTTTGTACTGTGTTCCTCAAATTATGTAACTGGGGTCTGGATTAGAGTTGCTAGAAGATTAAAGTGAATCTGATACATATTAATGATATGCCTGAGATTGCTGTATAATTAGCCATAGATGGAAAGCAATTATTATTATTACATAACCATTATTTTTAGTCTTGTTTATATGTTGGCAAGTGAGTCTTAAATTTTCTTCTTTTGATGGTAGGGGTTAGAGAGAGAAATAGACCAGGAAGTTCTGATGACTCCTTGGTTGTTCCTTGACTGATGCAAGTTACATAAACCTCAGCCTATGTTTCCTCTTCAGTAAGATGAAAGGAATCCTTGTGAATTCTTTTAATTCTCATGACTCTCTTTGTTTGCATTCTGCAGTATTTAGAAGTAAATCATTTTTGGCATTCACACCAGTGTGGTTTAAAATCTGTTAGGTGGGTTTGTACACACTGTCATCTCATACCTAGAAGATGAAGATCTTGACGCATCTTTCCAGTAACCCCAGCACCTGGCTCCCAGCTGCTTTCTCCACCTAAGCCTTCTTCCTCCTGTGTACCCTTGCCCACCCCAAAGTCACACCTGACTTAAGAGCAAAGACCGCTGCTCCCTGACTCAAGAGGACCAGCCAGGCCCATACACTGAGGCAGCAGAGCTTCAGGGGCACACATTAAGGGGTGTGGCTGGCCCATCAGCACAGATGGGGGCATGCAAGGGATGATGGGGCAGTCCCAGAACCTGAGTCTGGACCCAGGATCACCCGTATGTGGGGAGAGATGAGAGCCTGATGTTGTAGCCTGAACCAAGGCCTACTTATCTGGAGCAAGGCTCCTCATGCATGAGTCCGGTCTGTGAGGTCACTCAGACTGACACTTACACTCAGTGTGAAGATGGTGCTTGGTCCCAAGGACTCCCCATACATTTGAGTGGTGTCAGAGACAAGGGGCTGTCAGTTCACATTCAGGACCTAGCATGTCAGCTCCAAGCAGTCCCAGTGGTGTGTGTGTTTCCTGTCTGTATGTGTTATGCATGGATATATTTGTGTTTGTGTGTTTTGAGTATGTAACTGTGTGTGTTCATGCGTGCATGTGTGATTTTATGCACATATGTGTTTATGTGTAATGTAGGTGCTGCGGTTTGTGTTGATGTGATGTGTGTATTTATGTGTGACTGTATGTTTGTGTTTGAGTGGAGTGTGTGTGCTGATGTGTGGCATGTGCATGTATGTTTAAACCTTCACCAGAAGCACACACTCTTGGCTCCAGGAGGTGAAGGCATCCTGCCCCTCTGTGATGACTCAGGGATTCTGGAAGTTCTTTCTGTTCAGTTTCCATCCCCCACATGGAAAGCCTGATGTATTCTCTCAGTTGACAAAGTGGTTTTGTTGACCCTAACTGGGCAAGCAACAGTCCAAGCCCCTCAGGAAAAAAGGCTTTCTCTTGCAACGTCAGCCCCGCTGTAGTTCCGAGGGAGTCACTGCTGCTGAAGTGACCTCAGAGGGGCAGAGTGTTCATTGTCTGCAAAGTCACATCCTCCCCACCCCATCACTGAAAAGCCATTGAGATGGTAACCAGCCCTTTGCGCCAGCTCCTCTGGTGCCAGCACCAGCCTTGCCCTCGAGCACTTCTTTCCAGTGGGACTAGCAGGGCAGAGACTCTGTCCACAGGATTGTCACCCTTGACTGACACAGCAGGTTCCCATGGTGCCGTTTTGTCATGCACAAGACTCAGCCACTAGTACCAGACTAGTAGGAAGCTAGATCTTGATACATCTACACCTGAGGGGAGGGCAGAGCACCCCAACCATGGCAGGTGAGAGCCAAAATCTCTTCTCTCATTACCACCGTCAGCCTTCAGGTTTCTTTTGCCCTCATGTCCCCTAGAAATGTGCAGGAGGCATCAAAGTCACTTTTAGTTTGTATACTTTCATCTCATGGGAACTGTCTCAATGCAAAGCAATCATTAGCTTGGTGGGGAGGGGTACAGAAGCTCACTTGATTGTAAAGGTTCTGTTCTTTACACCTGGGTAACAAAAGATCAAAGGACAGGGCCCACAGGGACAGAACAGTGGATATGCTGCTCATAGTCCTGACTTGGAGAATGACATTCTTTGGGGGGTTGGTAAGAGAGCAGGTGTTGGCTCTCCTAGGAGGAGTGAAGTGTATCAAAACACCAAGGGCCCTTTCCCACACTCCTTTTCCTGGCCGCCCATGTTACGATAAATCCTCTAAGACTTTTCTCTGCACCTCAAGGGGTCTCTCCAGGATTCTGTGGTTGGGTGAGCATGTCTGTGTCCACCATAGTTTGGGGTCAGCCTGAAGGTTGAGCAGAGGACCCACGCTGATCTGAAGTCCCACCAGTTGGCTGCTAGTCAGTAAGTGACTGTATATTCTCCTGCCCCTGCTACCTTTTGTCTCTGTTTTCTCTTCTGTAAACCCAACGATGAAGAGGTCAGGAAAGGGTGGGGTGGGGAGCTATGGAAGCACAGTTCCTGAGCTGCAATTCCAAATTCCACGGTCCCTGAAAATCTGTTCTTCTCATGAGAATTCGGCAGATTCATTTGACAGCAAAATCTGACCTGAACTGATGTGAGGTTGTTTATGTTTTTAATTTAAATCAATTAACAATTCTAGATACACTCTCTGCTGCAGAAACATCTTCAGGGTACTATCCTAAACCATGGTTGGATGTCCTGTAATAGAGAAGATATGTGATCCAAATGATGTTTTTTTTTTTTTAATTTTTTTTTTTTGACAGGCAGAGTGGACAGTGAGAGAGAGAGAGACAGAGAGAAAGGTCTTCCTTTGCCGTTGGTTCACCCTCCAATGGCCGGCGCGGCTGGCGCGCTGCGGCCGGTGCACGGCGCTCATCCGATGGCAGGAGCCAGGTGCCAGGTGCTTTTCCTGGTCTCCCCATGGGGTGCAGGGCCCAAGCACCTGGGCCATCCTCCACTGCACTCCGGGGCCACTGCAGAGAGCTGGCCTGGAAGAGGGGCAACCGGGACAGAATCCGGCACCCCGACCGGGACTAGAACCCGGTGTGCCGGTGCAGCAAGGCGGAGGATTAGCCTGTTGAGCCACGGCGCCGGCCCCAAATGATGTTTTAAAAATTATGATAAAATACATATAACTTACAGTGTGCCATTTTGACCATTTAAAAAGTATTTATGTATTTGAGAGGTAGAATAGAGAGAGGGAGAGGCAGAGATCTTCCGTATACTGGTTCATTCCCTAAATGCTCACAACTGTCGGAGCTGAGCCAGGTTTATGCCAGGAGCCAGGAACTCCATCTGAGTCTCTCATGTGCATTGTAGGAGCCCAAGTACTTGAACTATTCTTTACTGCCTCCCTAGGCATGGCATCCAACATAGGTTGCTGGCATTCCAAGTGGCAGCTTAACCCACTGCACCACAACACCAGCCCCTTGACCATTTGTAAGCATAGAGTTCAATAGTATAATACACATTCACATTATGCAACCTTCCAAACTCTTCTCCTGTGCTGAAGCTCTGTACCCACTAAACAACACTTCTCCTATTACCCCTTTCTGGTAGCTCTTGGCAGCTACCATTATACTTACAAAATTACTGCAATAATTGCAAAAATTTTGGATTCCAAACTGCATCTGACCCCAAGGGTTTACAGTAATGGGTTGTGGACCTTAATTAGGGCAGGGGAATGGTTAGCATCTGACAATCCCCACTGCATGGGACAATCCTGGGAGAGTAAGTTCTGATCTTGCAGGGATCTGCCCCCTACAGCTCACTGTTTCCTGACATTGGGTGCCCATTTGTAAAAGATGGCTAAGTACCAAGAATCAGGGCTCCTAGCTTCTGACTATAGCAAAGAGAGTGAAAGTACTGGAATGGGATGTTTAATATACTCTCCTCCTTGCCTATCATTCCCTCCATTTCCTGGTTTCCAAGTAAGTGCAGGGGGACATCTTGGCCATTGGTGGCAGCATCTGCTTTTCATTTCCAAGTGTGGAGCCTGATGTAGAATGCTTTCACAGGGACAATGCATTGAAATCTTCGTTTACACTGAACCAATGGGGAAGATGCTGACAGCTTGTCCAGAGCTTGCTAGAGGATGGTGAAGTCCAGGTCATTCTCCAGGCATGTCATACAAAGCAGTAAGGCTTACTCTGGTGCTCCCCAGGACATCACAGCACAGAGACCGGCGCTGAGTCCCAGTTTCTGTTACCAGAATGAGACATGGAGTTCTTTACATGTGTGAGTGAAAGGACGACTTGGGCTTATCATTGAGAAACCCAATAGCGGTGAAGCAACAGGACAGGAGTATCTTCCCCACAACTACCAATTTTGTAAACATCCTGGAAAATATTGATCTTGCTGGCTGTGGGAGGCTTGTACTTTTGTTCCCTGTTTGTAATCAGCAGGGGCAAACATAGATGCTGGAAGAATTGGAAGTCCTTTGACACAACCGTTGTGCAGAACATAAAACACGCAAATAGACAACCCCTGGTAAATATCAAATAACCTTAATATCAGAACTTCCACTTTTGAGTTATTTAAATCTACAAAGATTTTTTATGCTTTAAAATGTATCATGGTAGGGGGAGGCATTTGGCACAGTGGTTAAGTCACAGCTTGAGATGCCTGTATCCCGTATCAGAGTATCTGGCTCCAAGTCCCGGTTCTTCAGCTTTCAATTCAACTTTCTGCTAATGCACACCATGGGAGGCAACACATAATGGCTCAAGTACTTGGGTCCCTGTCACTCATCTGGGAGACCCAGTTTAAGGTCTGTACTCCTGGTCCAGGCCTGGCAGTTTCTGGCATTTGGGACATGAACCAGTGGATGGAGTATCCCTGTCTGTCTCTCTTTCTCTCTGCCTTTCAAATAAAATGAAAATAAATAAATGAGACCAATTACATAAGTTTGGATGTGCTTTTTATAATACTACCATTTTTAAAAGAGCTTATATAAGAATCTGTTGTTATGAAATAAAATAATACTAAATAGATAGCTTTTACTATTTGGTCATGGAAAAATCAGGTGATCAGTCTCCAGAAATCTCAGTCCACATGGGAAATTTCAAATTCATAGTGACCAAGACTTTCTGGGCTCCAGGGGTTTGAGTCCAGCTACAGAAGAGGCTCCCTCTCCTGTCGTCTCCACCATGGTCACAACCGCTGCATGACCTGTGCAGGATGCTCACTGACTTCTCCAGCACCTTGGAGCTAGGATATAGTTCCCTGAATAGGGCATGAGTAGCTAGGAGTTTAGGAAAAACAAGAAACAGATGTTGGCTGGGAGCTCCAAAAGGGCTGGACCAGAAATTGATGCAACATCTAGAGTAGGGCCAGATGATTGCAGCCCACAAGCCAAAGTTGTCCCACCACTTGTTTTGTATGGGTTGATAGTTGAGATTGGATTTTAGATTTTAAATGGCTATATGCCAACTGATTATTAAATAATTTACATGGTATCCCAGAGAGAAAGAGAAGAAGGGAGGAGAGAAGGGGAGAGGAGGGGAGGGGAGGGGAGGGGAGGCGAGGCGAGACCAGCTCTCCCATCTGAGTTCACTCTCCATGTGAACAGCCTTGGCCAGCCCATAGGTGGAAGCCAGGAACTTAGTCCATGTCTTCAATATGAGTAGCATATTCTCAATCAGTTGAGCTGTCACCTGATGCCTCCCAGGGTAAACATTAGCAGAAAGCTGGAGTGGAGCCAGGAATTTAACCCAGGTACTATGATATGTGATGCAATGGACGTAAGCAACCTTTTAACTCCTATGCCAAATGTCTTCCCCTATTTTTGTATTATTTTAAAATAAAATTGCAGATTTTAGCCTGTCCCTTTAGAGATTAAGATGATGAATCAAAATTCTATAGGACATATAAAATTACACAATTAAAATCTAAAAGTATTTTAGCAATTAAGCAGCACATACAACAACAGAAGACATAAGGAGAAAGAGATTGAGGGAAAAGATTTTGTGACACCTTCTGCCTTTTACCTTTCCCTCCATTGATCCCTTTCTAAGGAAGAATTAATTTTTATTCACACACACACACACACACACAAACACACACGTGCACTTACACCCCTACCCTAGCCGACTTTGATAGAATAATGCCATCTTGTGGCTTTGTCTAATATTGGTACCTCAACAATGTCAAAGATAGACTATTTTTGCAACTATCGGCATAAACCAGGTATAATCCCACTTCACACAGAAAGTTTCAGATTGAGCCAAAATCTCTGCTATTCTAGGATGCGTAGTGTGGGACTTTGTTAAGAGCACCAGGTGGAAGGAAGGAGCCTTCAGGTCCGTGGTTTTCCTGTGGAGCTTCAGAATGCAAGTTCTCTCCCAGACTCACCCTTGATTATTATTATATTCACATACTCTGTACTTGTGAGTCATAATCCACACACACAAATTGATTTCCAACCTTCTTCTGAGGCCTGAGACTGGGTGTCATCCATCTCACCTGCTATCAGTATTTCTTCCTTTAATGATACTTTTGGAGATTTGTCATTGCTAACAGGCAGGATCTTCCCAGTTGCCTGCATCCCAGATATTCATCTGGATGATACCTCTGAGTGTTCAGAACACTGCAGAGCAGGAGGTCCCTGGATCTCATGGCCATGCTCTGCCACTGCGGAGTTGGAACTTATTTTCCCATTAAACTCCTGTTCAGTTTGTTTTGCTTTGGAATGTGTCCCCCAGAAAGCATCCTGGAACTGTAAGGCCCAATGTAGCAGTGTTGGGAGGTGACATCTACTGGGTGGTACTTAGGCCATCAGGTCTCCCCTCTCAAGGACGGATTCGTATCAGTCATGAAGGGACTTGAGGCTACAGACATAATTATCCACCTGCTCTCTTTCCCTCCCTCTGCTCTGGGGGAACTCAGCAAGAAGGTCCTCCCCCGGACCTGGCACCTCAGTACTGGACTTCTTAGCCTCCAGGATCATGAGAAATAAATTTCTTTTGTTTATAAATTACCCCATCTCACATATTCTGTTGTAGCAGCCCAAAATGGACTCAGAGATTTATAAATTATGCTTTGTTAAAGCAAATTAAAGTAGAGATAAGGCCTGCAAAATCCCTGAATAGACAAAACCAATTAGGTCTTGAAAATAACATTAACTTTCCTAAAGTTACCAATGTAAGTGAAATGCTCATATTAGAGAAAAGAGAATTTAAGCTCAACTTAGTTGCAGCCAGTTAACTTCCAGTTATATAACTAGAGACTCACAGAGGGATAGGCCAAATAAGGCAAATTTAAAACTGAAACCAGTCATGTCTTTTCCTTGTATGACTTCTGCACACTTCTCAGTGGAGCCCCAGAGCCAGCTCTGGTTTGGAGCTGCCCATTCATGAATCCGTGTTTGCTTAAATAAACCTTTTAGAATGTTGTGCCTCAGTTTACCTTTCAACAATCTGTATACCATAATATTTGAAAACTTCATGCAGGGTAGGGAACACAGGAGTACTGCAGAAAGTTTGTGGAAAAATGGAACTGTAGGATATATTCATTTTGATGAGAAGAATTTTTGAAATCTATACATTGTTTTTGCATAATACATATTTTTCATGAACTTTGTTGAAGACCTCTCATCTAAATATCATTCTACTCTTCATCACACAGAGCTGATATTGTTAACACTTCCCATGTGGTGCTCATTCATTTTGACAGGTACACACATGTATATGGACATGTATGTGTACACATTTCTAAATACATATTCAATAGATGGGTTCTGCAGTACTTTGTAAATGTGATGACCACAGTGGGAGTATAATGACTTGTCCAAGCATACCTGACATTACTGGGTAATCTTTATTCTAGAAGTTCTTCCTCATAGCACCTGTTCCCTTTCCTGCATGGTGTCACAAATCTCCAAGGATTGAGCTGGCTTTCCCAGCCTGGGCTGATAACAGGCTTTATGGAAAATCCTGGTGATAGCTAGAGGCCTCAACTCCTGAATGCAGAGGCACTGTTTTTACCTCCCCAAGGAGAGGTAAGACTTGCAGGGCAAATGACTTCCACAGCCAAGGAGGCCCAGGGCCGACTGCACCCAAATCCAATGACTAGCACTCACACGGGAGGATGAAGACATGAGGGTCATCAGGCAGAAGCTTCTGGAGTCTAAAGGTGGTAAACTGTGGAGGGGACACTGAGCAGGCTTGGGAGGCTGGCTCTGATGGGAGAGGCCCCACACTCACCGTGGAGGCCAGCTTGACTTCTCAGTCCCCGCACAGCCGACCAGTTCTCCTCTGAGTGCCCTTTCCATGGTCAGTGTTTGGCTCTGCTCCTCCCTTCTTCCTTTCTATTGCTCTCTTAGCCTGAGGATTTCAGCTCAAATGTGTTATTTCAGTAAACATCACAAGCTCAGTAACTTCCTGCTGCCTCAGGGAATCCCGCAGTGCACAAAGACTTTGGGCTTCCTTCTGGGGAGGAGGTGGCTACCCACAGAAGGGGCCCTGATGTCCCACACACATTCAGCTGTCTGCATCTTTCAAGGGCACAACAGGACTTAGAGCCAGTTTTTTTTTTCATTTAGTAAATATAAATTTCCAAAGTACAGTTTATGGATTACAATGGCTTCCCCCACCCCATAATTTCCCTCCCACTTGCACCCCTCCCATCTCCCGCTCCCTCTCCCATTCCATTCACATCAAGATTCATTTTCAATTCTCTTTATATACAGAAGATCAATTTAGTATATATTAAGTAAAGATTTCATCAGTTTGCACCCACACAGAAAAACAAAGTGTAAAAATACTCTTTCAGTACTAGTTATAGCATTACTTCACATTGGATGACACATTAAGGACAGATTCCACATGAGAAGTAAGTACACAGTGAATCCTGTTGTTGACTTAACAATTTGACACTCTTGTTTATGGTGTCAGTAATCTCCCTAGGCTCTCGTCGTCATGAGTTGCCGAGGCTATGGAAGCCTTTTGAGTTCGCTGACTTCGATCTTATTCTGACAGGGTCATAGTTAGATACAGGACCATCAAAGAAGGAGATACCTTTCTCTGAAGGGAGGAGAGAACTTCTACTTTGACTATGACCCTGTTGGAATAAGATCGAAGTCAGAGCCAGTTTTTATACAACATATTTGTTTTTTTCTTTGGAAAATACGAGGGATTGCAACCTTGGTGCTTTTGCTCAGTCTGCAAATATTTATTGAGTGCCTGCATTGGAGATTCTGACAGTCACCTATAAACACGATGGACACCACCCACTCAGAGCTCCTGTTGATGCCTCAGGAGACTGGCAAAGGAACAGTTAAATGATGCAGAAGCCCCCAACTAACTGCGACAACTGCAATCCCATAAATCCTGGAACAGGATGTACAGGGTGAAGCAATGGAGGAGAAACACGATAGGATGGTCTGTAGGACTTTTAGTCTGAGAATGAAAAGTCAAGCAGAGCCATCCATGCAAAATCCAGGAAAAAGTATTCCCAGAAACAGAACGCATGCAGGCCTCAAGCACAGGGACATTTTAGCTGTTAGGGAAATTGTAGAGAAGACTCCTTTGGCAACGAAAGGAAGACAGTTGGAGAGGGAAAGCCAAGAGCCGGCCTAAATAAGCATAAGCTAATACTGAGGTGTAGTTGTTGAAGGCCTTGGGAAGTCTGGAAAGTGGAAATAGAGAGCTAAGGACAATGTGTAAAGTGAAGGCTTGATTTGCTTTGGGTTTTCTCTCCAAAGCAGGGCTGTTCACAGCCAGAAAGCAGCAACCGTAACGTCCTCCTTCAGAGAGGCCGCTGCAAAGCTACAAAAAGCCTCCAAGAAGAGAGCAAAAGGAGACTGATTCCTTCTGGGTGACTGGGCGTTCACTCAGAAACTCAGGGACACATACCTACATGCACGCCTGTTTTCCCTGGCCAGAATTATTCCTGGTCGGGAGAAACCTATCCTTGACCCAGACACAAAGAAGCACTGGCATCCTTGGTTCATTGCAACCAGACCAACCCTGCCTTGTTGGTCTGCTTCCTAGCCTTGTTGCCCACAGTGAACAACCACATGGAGTAGAGATGAAGGCAGCCTTCATGGGAGAGTCCTGGAGCTGACATGATTGGAGGTTGATTAGCCCAGGAGACAATTGGCAGCTGGTGAGGATCCCAGCCAAGGGGATGCCTCATTTTGACAGGCAGATTTCTGGACAGGGCCATCCACAATTCTGAATTCATGCAGCATCAGAGAGCAAAGCCATTTTACAAACTGCAAGGCATGAAACAAATGTAAAGCATGATTTTATCATGGTACTAAAGAGGATTTGAGGATATTGGGTGGTGAGTCAACTGACCAGAGACTTGAAGGTCAACCTTGAAGGAATTTAGGAGTGCATATCTGCAGCCTTTTGTCTCAGACCTTCTCAGTAAGTCTACAATGTGAGTGACATTAGTGTATTCATCAAATAAACAGAGCTCCAAGATTAGTTCCCTGGACACACCCCCATCTAACTGGATTGCTGTCTCTCAGGCCCTTGCTCCTGGATCTTTTCTGGGAGACATCGTACACCCCAGTCTGTTGGCCAGTGGGAGGTGGCCTGTTTCAACACAGGGAACTGTGTGGTCTGGAACAAGTGACTCAGCCTCTCTGAACCTCTGTTTTCTCAGCTGCAAACCTAAAAGAGTTAGAGATGTATTTTATGACATAGGAGTGGTTTTTTGAACTGAAGCATTTGTCAGAATCTACCAGGCAGCTTGTTAAAACTCACATTGCTGGGTGCAGTACTTGCTCCTCCCACTTCAGTTTCTGGGTCACTAGGTCTTGAGTAAAGTCCAAGGATTTGGTATTTCTAACAAGTTCCCAGGAGATGCTGGTATTACCGGCCCTGGGAGCCCACTTTGAGAACTGTGCTTAAGGTGTGTTCAAGCTGAGTTGTAGCTGTGATCACCATCCTCACAAAGCCTTGGCTTCCTCATTGACCTATCTGGCAAGGCCATTCACAACGGCAGCTGTGTGCCTGTTCCCTTTGGGGCTCTAAATCGTGCCTCACTCCCGATTCTGCCTCTCAGCCGATGTGATCTACTTTCAGATGCTTCCTCGTGGCTTCTCTCAGCCCCTTTCCTCCCTCCCCCAGCTTGGCAACCTTATACACACACACAGCTCTCTGTATTTTTGCGAATATTGAGCTCTTCCATGGCAACAGCTTGCTATCATAAGTGGGTAAAGTTCCTAGTAATGCAAAATCTCACTCTTCGGTGCTGGATGAGGCAAGGGAACAAAGGCTGGCTCTTGCAAAAGTGGTTCTCCTAAATATTTGCATTTAAATTATGAGAGAAAGAGAAACTGTGTTTGGGTAGACAGGCAACACACAGGATGAACTACAGGGAATCAGGCTTGGAATTTAAAGTAGCAAATACAAGGTGGTGCAACTTCAGACATCTTCCAGCTCAGTGTCTGTGTTTCTGCAGAACCATATGAGAGCTATTTCAGGGGTGCCAGTTGTTGGCTTCTCAAGAGCCAGCCAGAAACACTTGTTGGTCAAGTGAAGCTAAGTTGATGACACACTCTGTAATAAGGGAAAACTTAGCAGTAGGGGAGTCTTAGTATCACATGTTGAAGAAGTCAGAAGTCAGGGGAAGGTATTGATGGGGTTTTAGGGCCTTGGATTGGTGATTTCCAGGCAGGTCTTATAAGGAAGGAAATGACTACAACTGGGAAGAATTTTGTTATGTCAAAGCTTGAATAGATGTGCTCAGGGAGACAAGGGTCTTGAAGAGAATCTGGCCAGGCAAAATCCTAATGAGGATCTCAGCCTTATCCTCTAATAAGAGGGGTGTCCACACAAACAGCCAATGTGTTCTTGTTTGGTCTCCAAATTGTTGAAGACAGGGACAGGACAGAACATCTGTTTCTAATAGTGCTTTGTGTACAGACATGAAGGGAACGGTGTTGGTTTCAGTCCTCAGCAACTGAGGGGAGGAGTTGATCAAGTGGGGTCCCTACCTCTCCTGGGACCTCTCCATCAACTGGATCTTTTCAATGTTTTTCTATGTTCAATTTTGGGCTGTTGTGTCATGTTTCATGGAAAGAAAGAGCTTTATGTTCAAATTTAAAATCAAGAACTATTTACAAATCTCAATTTGGAAGAGAAAATACTAGAGGTCAAAGGAGTGAAAGGACTTGCACGTGCATGTGGTACTGTTGAGTCACCGAGGAGAGGACCAGAGGTTTTGGTGCAGGCTCATTCTGGGCCAACTTTGGGCCATGCTCTGGGGTGGTCGGGAGAATTATGCTAGGCACAGCCACAAATTTCCATTGAAATCTAAGTAGAATTGCTGTTAAAGATGTCTGTTCCTGACATCACAGCTGAAGGGAACCAGACACCTCTTTCTCCATCTCTACTGCCTGAAACATGTTGTCTCTAAAGTACTGTGGAGGAAAAGAGGGATGTAAGAGGTATTTGCAAAACACACAGGTGACCATGCAAAGGCTATTGTGACAGATAACGTAGGAGCACATAAAACTTGTGGGGAACACTGACTACCCCTGCCTCGGCCTGGGATTTAGGGATGCACACACTGCTCCATCTTGTGCTGCTTTCATTCCCTGGTTCCTAGACGATAAAATTCCAGAACAAAGAGAGGTGACTTAGCTGATGTCACACAGAGTGTAACTGATGGGACAGCACTTGAACCCAGATCTTATGATTTAAGATTAGCACTCCTGTCTCTCTCCTTCTTATCAGAGAAAGAACAATGCAAACTCTTTTCATACTGATCCCATTGCTTGTTTATAACAACAGATCTCAGACAGGGATGACAGTGTTTGGTGTTAGCCCTTTGGAGGCTGGAAGGGCCATCGACAGAGAAGAGTACAGCAGTTTCTGTAAGGTAGCAGGGTGGGCTGCCAAGTTTCACTCTCAACAAAAGCTTCTCCTTGAAAATAAATAAAGGAAGAGGCAAGTGGTGAAGGGAGAGACTTGGAATGGACCCAAGAAGGCTAAAATGCATCCAGCTCAGGCTGCAGAATTAGAGTGTTTATTCTGGAATTGGCAGCAACGGCTTGGGGTAAGGGTTCACTCTGCCATCTCAGCAGTATCTTCTAGCCACTTCACAGTCACTAAGAAGCTGAAGATTTTAAAATACCAGCTCTCGGAACCTCGCAGTTGAGAATACAGATTCACGGAAGAAGAACCTCTTGTTTAGGAGTCCCTGGGGCCCTTTTTTCCAGCCACGCTGAAACTGTACATAAGGGGAAAAGCAAGGATCATCTACATGAGCTTATTATTTCATTTTTCATTCATTCGGCTTAAAATGTTGTAATATCATAAGTGCACAGTTTGTAAATTTTCACAAGTGAGCACACTGATGTAATCCACATGAAGACAAAGAGCACAACCAGGCCCAGCAGCTCCCCTGTGCCTTTTTCTTCAGGCGTTCCTCTTCTCGGAGCTAACCACCACCTGACCTCTAACAAAAGTGTTCTCTCTTGGGGGCTTCATACGTAAGTGAAATAATTCAATGTGTACCTGGATTTTTTCTCTCTTGCATTGGAGAGATTTATCCATAAGGTTACATGTATTCGAAGATAATATTTTATTGTGTAGGAGTCCATTGTATGAATGTTCCATACTTTATTTCTGCATTCTGTTCTTGATGAGCATTGAATAAATTCCTTTGTGATATATGACTAGTGTCCCTTTCAATATTCTAGTACATGTTTTCAGTGAACAAATGGGACTACACACACACATACACACACACACACACACACACAAATGCACGAAGCCTTAGGAGTGATACCCTATACAGCTTTAGTTTATATTATCAGTTTTGCAAAAATGGTTGTACTAATTTCCACTCCTACCAGTAGTGTATGAAGTTTCAAGTTGCTGTACATTCAATTTTTGCTCCTTTGATTCTAGGAACAGGGTAACAAATTGCACAAGGAATGTGCATGTGTAACATAGTCCATACACTCTCACTTCTAATGGACAACTTAACATCACCTATATAGCAGAGCTGCTCTGTTGGATTAACAAGATTTGTCTCCTTTCTTGAGCCATCAAGTTCTTAATGAGGAAAACAAGGATCAACTTCTTGGTTCTTGGTTCTACCATGATCACCAAGAAACATGTTCCTCATCTATTGCTGGTGATTACCATCAAAGAACTGACTCTCCAAGATCTGTTTATAGACAAACTTGGAGTAAAGTTGGAACACATATCCCTGAATCCAGAAAAAATTTCTATCAGAGTTGGAAAATAAAGCAATACAAGTTGTTAATGGAACTGGGAATAGAAATTATTATTAGGAGTCTATTCAAATGATTAATGCATTGATACCAGAAATCTCTTTTATTCTCACCCATAAATTAATCTTAACTCCATTGCACAGTTGAAATCAATATTTTACATTTTTGGATAGCTTCTATCATGGATGTTAGTTTGGATGTTTTTATAAGCAGCATGTTTTCTTTGGAATGTTTGGCAAATATATGTAATAAGGATATTAGATTTGATATTGTGAATACAGATGGATAATTTACCATAGAAATCTACCAATAAATAACATTTAGCTATTTAAAGTAGGTATACAGAAGTACTTTGAATCCCCCTACTCCATTTGGGTAAGGACTCTTCTTTTATCTTACAGTAGTTTTTAAGCATTTTTTCCTTTTTGTGGAGCTATAGGCAAAAGATTTGCTTCTTTTTCTAAAATATTGCATATTTCTGTTATAATAGCATCCATTTTTAAGAGAATAAAAGCATTAATGATTTCCATGTGGCTTTAAAATTCACAAATTAACTTCTTGCTAGCAAGTAAAAATGGCCAAAGTCAGAGGCTAGGAGTTGAGAAAAATATGTACTATAACTAAAATATTAGGCTTAGGGCATGACATTTAATGCTGCTTTGCTTCCTTTAAGATTCTTAGAATCTGGTAGTGCTATGAAATCACTGTGCTCAATACTCGTTGTTTAGCTGATCAACCTGATCATCTTATTCTTGGTCAAATGATCAAGTTAGTCACATAAACAACTATTTTTTTTTTTAGTGGGAGGTAAAATAGCAAGGTTTATTAGGGAAGGGACATCCATAAGGACGGATGGGCACCTCTCCAGACAGAGCCGGACTGGGGGGGAGGGACGAGGTTACATGGTTGAGCAGAGAGAGTACACCTGGGCAGACCAGGCGGGTGGCTCAGCAGAGAGGCAGAGGGCTGAGCGCGCAGTCCGGTTGAGGCCAAGGGTTTTTTAGGAGATAGGTCTTGCTTCCCCATCTCTGCTCCTCTTGGAACAAAGGGCTTTTTGGATGTAAATAGAAAAACTTCTATCTGAGTTTTCCCCTGAAGGTATCAGACAGGAGGAAGCCTAGCTGGCACCTTCCTGAGTTTAGAGGAAGGGTAAGCAAGACCCCCTGGAGAATGAGGATCTGGAGCAGGGTGTTTGAAATGCAGATACTGGGCTGCATCTGGGAGATTGTGGAAGATTTGTCAGGCAGAAGGTGCAGGGACCTCCACCCGACAGATTATCAGGTAGAAGGGGGCAGGCCAGGATGTGAACTCTGGGCTGCTCCTGAAACATTGTCAGGATGACTTTGAGATGCAGATGCATATGCTATCTTCTCTTTAGGCCTTTATGCCACACACACATAAGCTCATAACTGACTTCCTACCTAACATTCCCCCTCAAGAGGTAATACCCAAAATTCTTCTTTGGGATTATGGATAGAGTTCCAATAAACAACTATTTTTAATCTAAATATCTAGGAATAGAATTTCTCAAAGGGTAAGCACATGTAAACATTTTCTAGATATCATCAAATTGAACTCCAAAAATGTTGCATCATTTTTCACTCAATCCAGAGTTTACAAGAATGTCTATTCTTTTCAACACCTCTTCCAAAGCCTGTCATAGAAAAAAATTCTCTTCAGATTTCCTTCAGAGCCCTCCTTTTGCAATCCAGTGCTCTATTTCCTTAGCATGTGTCTTTTTCTTCTCTGTGGCTTGCATTTTGTATATTTTTACAGCTTATGTATTTAGCTATCTATCCCATACACCCACCCACCCACCTACCTACCCATCTGTCTTCATACCTAGGAATTCAATCCCAAATGGATTGTTAAGCTCTCAATATTTCAATTTATACAGTGACAAAATGGGCACAGTTAATGAAGACTAAAGGTCACAAAGCATGTAAAATTCTCATGTAGCCCACACAAAGACACAAAAACCTTAACAGTGATTTTAAACACCTTGGTCACTCCTTAATACTTTCGTGATCTTTTGTACACCAGAAGTACAGACTGAGGATTTTGCTGACTAACTCAATTACCATCATCTGAAGCAATCATCTATCAGGTCCCTGGGCAAGGGACTGCATAATCTCAGGTGCCCTTCAGTGGGAAGTGTCTTGCTGTATTGTGATGATAAATGGCCCCTTTCCAGTGACTTTATATGTCATGGAGTGTAGGAACCTGAATGAAGCATAGTACCCAGCTTCTGCCTTGAGAGTGAGGCCTCATTTATCAGAAAAGTGGTCATTACATGGAGGTTTCTCTCTAGATCTCATATGAAGTGCCCAATCCATCCTCACAGCAATTTTCACAATTCTCACAAGCTATTTGATATAAACAAGGACATTTGCATTACATGTTCTAATATAAAATATATGTGCATAGGGAGCTAATGATGTTTAATACCCCCTCTATTCATTAAGTTTGTGAATCTGTGGACCATTTTAGCATATATTATACTTTTTAACTATTATTAATCAATATCTTTATAGTTATTTCCCAGATACCATGATATTTTACCCAGGCAAATTCAACTTGCTACATGAGACACACAATTTAAAATGTTAGGGTTGTGGAGAACTTTTGCATCACAAATGAGAACCCACAGAATACGCACAAGTTCACTTTTAAAAAAAGATTTATTTATTTATTTGAAAGTTGGGATGCAGGGAGAGAGAGATTATCTGTTTGCTGGTTCATTCCCCAGATGGCCGCAACAGCCAGGGCTGGGCTAGGCTGAAGCCAGGAGCTTCATCCAGAACTTCTACAAGAGTGGCAGGGGCCCAGACACATGGGCCATTTTCCATTATTTTTCTCAGGCCATTGGCAGGGAGCTGGATAGGAAGTCGAGCAGTGGGTACATGAACTGGCACTCATATGGGATGCTGGAATAGCAGGTGACAGTTTTACCTGGTCTACCACAATGCCAGCCCCTTGAGATAAATACAGGAAATGAGGTCTTTATGTGGATCATAAACATGACAAAATGACTTTCACTTTCAATGTCATTTTCTTTTGTTATCATTGCAGATTATTAGTACCAACTTGTTTGGTTTAAGCCTAACATAAGCAGAAATATATATAATAATACATGTATCAGTTATTATTCACCATGTATAGATTTTGGTTGATTGCAGTTTTAACTTCACAATAACTTTTGGAGTAGACAATAGAATAACCTAAAAAATGCATGTTTAAAAGAGATATCAACATTGTGAACATTGAATTCGTCATCGTGATTAATAACCTTGAGTTGGAGAGTGTGGTTGGTGGATTTAAACCTTTGCTCTGCTAGTTACTATCTGTATCAGTAAGTAGCTTTCCTCATCTGTAAAACTGGAATTAAAATAACAGGATTATTGTGTGCATTCAAAGAGTTAATACATATAAACACCTCTATTATGATCTGGCACATAGCAGTTACTATTTGTCTATTGCTTCTTTGAGGCACTTAACTATCCCATTGGAATGTCAACCCTGGCTTCCCTTCATAAGATCAACTGAAAATGGGTGCGGAGACCAATGATTTACTTGAAAGAACTGAGCTTTTCTGCCTGAAAAAATAGCCAAAATGTTGCTGAAAGGAAGTGGCAGGGATGAATACACAATTTTTCTTGCCTATTTTTTGGTTTTTTTTAATTTTATTTTTTCCCAAAAAACTGTTTAATGGGTACAAATTTCATCAGTACAACTTTAGAATATAGTGATTCTTCCAATCATACCTCTCCTCCCAACCCCACTTCCACCCTAGCTCCTCTTCCCTCTCCCATTCCCAGTCCCATTCTCTACTAAGAAAAAAAAAAGCTATTCCTCTACAGTTGAGACAAGGGCTGTTCAAGTCATTGCTTCTCAAAGTGTCAATTTCACTTCCACAGATTTCCTTTTAGGTGATCTAGTACTCTATTAGTTATCACAGATCAGGGAAAACATATGGTTTGTCTCTTTGGGACTGGCTTATTTCCCTAAGTATATTTTCCAGATTCATCCATTTTGTTGCAAATGACTGGATTCCATTTTTTTTACCACTCTCTAATAGTCCATATTATACATATCTCATCATTTTTTATCCAGTCTTTAGTTTATGGGCACGTAGGTTGATTCTATGTGTTAGCTATTATGAATTGAGCTACAATAAACATGGGGATGCAGATAACACTTTTATTTGCCGGTTTCACTTTCCTTGGATAAATTCCAAGGAGTGGGATGGCAGGGTCATACAGTAGACCTATATTCAGATTTCTGAGGTATCTTCAACCTGATTTCCATAGTGGTTTTACCAGCTTACATCCCCACCATTAGTGGATTAGGATACCTTTTTTCCTACATCCCAGCCAGCATTTGTTGTTTGTTGATTTCCTTATGAAGGCCATTCTAATGGGGGTGGGATGAAACCTCATTGTGGTTTTGATTTGCATTTACATGATAGCTAGTGATTCTGAGCATTTTTTCAAGTATCAGTTGACCATTTGGAATTCCTCTTTTGAAAATTGTCTGTTTAAGTCCTTGGCCCATATGTTAACTGGGTTGTTTATTTTGTTGTTGTGGAGTTTCTTGATCTTTTTATATATTCTAGTTATTAATCCTTTATAAGTTGCATATTTTGCAAATGATTTATCCCATTCTATCATTTGCCTCTTCACTTTCCTGAGTGTTTTTTTTGTTTGTTTGTTTGTTCGTTTGTTTTTTAGTACAGAAGCTTCTCAATTTGATATAATCCCATTTGTTAATTTTGGCTTTGATTGCCTATGCCTCTGGAGTCTTCTCTTTGTGCCAATGTCTTCCAGGGTTTCTCCAATGTTCACTAATAATTTGATGGTATCAAGTTATAGATTTAGGTCTTTAAACCATTTTGAATGGATTTTTGTCTAAGGTGTAAGGTAGGGTCCTGCTTCATACTCCTGCATGTGAAAATCCAGTTTACCCAGCACCATTTGTTGAAGAGACTGTCTATGCTCCAGGGATTGGTTTTAGCTCCTTGGTCAAATATAAGTTGGTTGTAGATGCTTGCATTGATTTCTGGAGTTTCTACTCTGTTGCATTGGTCTATCCATCTGTTTTTGTACCAGTACCAAACTGTTTTGATTATAACTGCCTTGTAGTATGTCTTGAAATCTGGTATTGTGATGCCTCTGCCTTTGTTTTTGTTGTATAAGATTGGTTTAGCTATCCAAGGTCTCCTGTGTTTCCATATGAATTTCAGCATCATTTTTTTCTATATCTGAGAAGAATATCTTCAGCATTTTGATGGGTGTTGCATTGAATCTGTAAGTTGCTTTAGGAAGAATGGACATTTTGATTATACTGATTCTTCCAATCCATCAACATGGAAGATTTTTTCCATTTTTTGTATCTTCTTCTATTTATTTCTGCAATGTTTTGTAATTCTCATCATAGAGATCTTTGACAACTTTGGTTAAATTAATTCCAAGGTATTTGATTTTTATTGTAGCTATTGTGAATGGGATCAGTCTTAGAAGTTCTTTTCAGATGAGGCATTGTCTGTGTATACAAAGGTTGTTGGTTTTTGTGTATTGATTTTTTTTGACAGGCAGAGTGGACAGTGAGAGAGAGAGAGACAGAGAGAAAGGTCTTCCTTTGCCGTTGGTTCACCCCCCAATGGCAGTTGCAGCTGGCGCGCCGTGCTGATCCAAAGCCAGGAGCCAGGTGCTTTTCCTGGTCTCCCATGCAGGTGCAGGGCCCAAGGACCTTGGCCATCCTCCACTGCCCTCCCAGGCCACAGCAGAGAGCTGGACAGGAAGACCAGTGACTGGGACAGAATCTCACACCCCGACCAGGACTAGAACCTGGTATGCCAGTGCCACAGGTGGAGGATTAGCCTATTGAGCCATGGCGCCAGCCTGTGTATTGATTTTATATCTTTTAACTTTACCAAACTTTTCTATGAGTTACAATAGTCTCTTAGTGGAGTCGTTTGGATCCCCTGTATATAGAATCATGTCACCTGCAAATAGGGATACTTTGACTTACTCATTCCCTATTTGAATCTCTTTGATTTCTTTTTCTTGTCTAATGGCTCTGGCTAAAACTTCCAGGACCATATTGAATAGCAATGGCAAGAGTGGGCATCGTTGTCTGGTTCTGGATCTCAATAGGAATGCTTCCAACTTTTCCCCATTCAATATGATGCTGGCTATGGGTTTGTCATAAATTGCCTTGATTGTGTTGAAGAATGTTCCTTCTAAACTCAATTTTTTTAGAGTTTTCATCATAAAAGGTGTTGTATTTTATCAAATGCTTTCTCTGCATCTATTGAGATAATCATATGGTTTTTCTTCTGCAGTTTGTTAATGCAATGTATCACATTGATTGATTTGTGAATGTTGAACCATCCTTGCATACCAGGGATAAATTCCCCTTGGTCCAGGTGAATGATCTGAGTGTTGTTGGATTCAATTGGCTAATATTTTGTTGATGATTTTTGTGTCTATGTTCATCAGGGAGATTAGTCTATAGTTCTCTTTCTCTGTTGTATCTTTTTCAGGTTTAGGAATTAAGGTGATGTTGTCTTCATGGAAAGAATTTGGAAGGATTCCCTCCCTTTTAATTGTTTTTGAGTAACTTGAGAAGAATTGGGGTTAGTTCTTTAAAATGGCTGGTAGAATTCAGCAATGAAGCCATCCAGTCCTGGGCTTTTCTTTGTTGTGAGAGTCTTTAGTACTGATTCAATTTCTATCTTGGTTATGGGTCTGTTTAGATTTTCTATGTCTTAATGGTTCAATTTAGGTAGGTGTATGTGTCCAGGAACCTATTTCTTCTAGGTTTCCAAGTTTGTTGGAATACAACTCTTTGTAGTAATTTCTGATGATTATTTTTATTTCTGTTGTGTCTGTTGTTACATTTTCTTTTTCATCTCATTGTTGATTTGGGTCTTCTTTCTCCTTTCTTTGTTAAATGGGCCAGTGGTGTGTAGATTTTTTTATTTCTTCAAAAAGAACCAAGTCTTCATTTTCCTGATCTTTTGTGATCTTTGGTTTCATTTTTGTTGATTTCTTCTCTGATTTTAATTATTTCTCTTCTCCTACTAGTTTTGTGTTTGGTTTGCTGCTGTTTTTCAGATCCTTGTGATGCATTTATAATTCATTTATTTGATGCCTTTCCAATTTCTTGACGTAGGTACCCATTGCTATAAAATTTTCTCTTAACACTGCTTTTGCTGTATTCCATAAGTTTTGGTATGCTGTATTGTCATCTTCATTTGTTTCCAGAAAGTTTTTGATTTCTTCTATGACCTACTGTTCATTCAAGGTATGTTGTTCAGTCTCTATGTGTTTGCATATGCTCTAGAGATTCCTGAGTTGCTGATTTCCAGTTTCATTGCATTGTGATCTGAGAAGATGTATGTTATGATTTCAAATTTTAATTTGCTGGGACTTGTTTATTGGCTTAGCATGCCATCAATCCTAGAGAAGGTTCCATGCACAGGTGAGAATTCTGGAATTGTAAGATAAAAAAGTTCTGTAGATATATGTTAGTTCCATTTGGTCTATATTGTTGATTAACTCTGTATTTTCCTTGCTGATTTTCTGTCTGGTTGATCTTTCCATTGCTGAAAGTGGGGTATTGAAATCTCCTATTACTATTGTATTTGAGTCTATGTCTCCCTTTATATCTCTTAAGTGTAGTCTTAATCACTCGTCTTCTTTCCAACACATAAAGTAAATAATTTCTGTTTCACACCTGGGAGGTAATATTTAAGAACTGTCTGTCATATGGAAACACCATAATAGACCATGAAGTTCATGAACACAGCACAGCATACTACAAGGACACATATCTCTTTATATATCCACATTCATGTAGCTTATAGATTTAATTCTGCAACTTAGTCAAATGCAAGTATAATCACAAACACATACTCAAACAAAGCAATTAACTCCTGACTGGAATTAAAAACAATGCAAACAGACAAAAACTGTGTAATTCAGTGATCCTTGAGAGTGGATAGCAGATAAAGTAAAAGTAAAAATCTATAGCTGTCCTATCCGTGACACTCCAATTTGCAAAATTCTTTAAAAGAAACTCTTAACTCCTGAAGACTCCAATTTTTGAACTGTTCTGAGTTTCAGATATAAACAAGTAGTGTCCCAAGCCCGGCTCATGCTTTCAGTCCACCTGGAGGAAGTGTCAAGACACTTCACTATGCTTTCTTTAGAGACAAAGTCATTGTCGGACCAGATCTTTGCAACTCTCACTCTGAATGAAATAACTAATCCTTACTTTTTTGTATCTTGGTAGTAGTTTTATATTTTGCTGACCAGTGGATTTTTGTCTCAAACAGAAGTCTTCCTTTGTAATTAATCATCTTTTCCCTTTTTCATTAATGGCTAGAACTGTATCCAATTTTGTGGACAAGTTAAAACAAGTGAACAGACAAAATATAACATGTTTTTGATTGGTCTCATTATTTTTTACTTGTTGTATCTTCTATATTTGAGAGCTACATTAATCTCTATTGAAATATGTAGGCTTATATAAATCAAGCTCTCATATTTGTTCTATTTCCAAATTCCTGTTTGTGATGTCTTGAGATGTTTTGATCTGGTTTTGAGGATCAAAAGTGCTTTAGATCCAGCAATAAAAAGTAGCTTTAAACTTGTATTTTTAAAAAAGCTCTTGTTAAAATTTTGGAGAGTGGGTGTTTAGTGAGGTGATTAAGATGCCACTTGAGATGCCTGCGTGCCATGTAAGAATGCATGGGTTTGAGTCATCTCCACTGTTGATTCAGGTTCCTGCTAATGTGCACCCTGGGAGACAGTGGTGATGGCTCAAATACTTGGGTCCTCACCATCTATGTGAGAGATCTCAGTTGAGTGCTGGGCCCCTGATTTTGGCCAGGCTCAGCCCTGGCTGTTGCAGGCATTTGGAGAGAGAACCAGTGGATGCCTTTCAAAAATAAGTGAATAAGTAAATATCTGAATAACAACTTAAGAAAAGAACAAAGCTTTAGAGAACTACTAAGAACTTAGTTTGCATGTTGGCAGCTTCTGTTTACTTTGTTCTGTTTTTCTATCCCTAGAACTTTATTTCCTCAGCAATGAGCTGACAGCACTCACTGCTGATGCTGACTGGACACATTCATATACAATAAGTCTTGATAAAACAATGTGTGCTGAGTGTCAGTTTAGCTCCCTGATTGGCCCTTTCAATAATGCTGATTATCCTCTTTGTTGCATCTCACTTTATGAATCAAACTCTAGTAACTGACTAGGAGCATCTCTTTAGGTTCAGAAACATTGTTTAAGTGCTTAAGTCCTCAGATTATGGCCCTTCAATTAAATATCTAATGTGGAATTTGGAATGTTTGACTAGTATTTCTTTAAAGCCAACACACAAATTCCTACCAAGTTCCAAATTTGTTTTAAAATGAGGCCAAGCTATGTATATCCAGCCAGATCATCATGTTATTCCATGAGGTAAATGGTTTTGGGTCCAGGTCAGGACCCAATCAACAGTTCACAGACAACTTTGCTGGTCTCAGAGCCCAGAGTTTGGTCAAGTAAGCCAATATCCCAGTGTCCAGCAGGAGGACATTGTGTTCAACTTATCTCAATTGGCTTCACCTCTTTGAACAAGTGGAACTCAAGAAGGCAAAGTTGCCTTGGTAAGCAAGAGCAGTTCATCTTTGCTGGTTAATAATTGCAGGTTCTCACTTCATGTTCTTAGACTTGGCCGTACTTGACCTTGTCAAGCCTCCTCAATCCTTCAACCTTACCCCAACACCCATGAAACCTGTGGTAAATGCTTCACTCATAATCATCCTAAACTGAATACATGCAAATTAGTGCTACAAACTCATCCTGTCCTTGCAAGGGGAAAATATACCTCCACATTGGGGGGTTTATGACTTTCTTCTTCTCATCCTTCTATGCAATATCCCTCATGGACAAGTTTATTTAATATTTATTTTGAAAGTTGTAATTGACATGTAGGGTGCGATGCAACATTCCAACACATATGCACGCTTGATCCAGCTATACCAGGCAACCAGCCTTTCTGTTTCCTTATCTATTCTTTTGCTTGTTTGTTTGTTTGTTTGTTTGGCAGGTAGAGTTACAGACAGAGAGAGACAGAAAGAAAGGTCTTCCCTCTGTTAGTTCACCCCCCAAATGGCCACTACGGCCAGCACTGTGCCAATCTGAAGCCAGGAGCCAGGTGCTTCCTCCTGGTCTCCCATGCGGGTGTAGGCACCCAAGCACCTAGGCCATCCTCCACTGTCCTCCCGGGCCACAGCAGAGAGCTGGACTGGAAGAGGAGCAACCGGGACTAGAACCCGGCGTCCATATGGGATGCCAGTGTCACAGGCAGAGGATTAACCACGTGAGCCACGGCGCCAGCCCCTCCTTATCTGTTCTTTGTGTTTGGAGCCCACCAGATCTTCTGTTCCAGTATAATAAAGACTATAATGCATTATCACTGGCCAATGTCATCCCACTGTGCTGCAAAACGCCAGAACCTGTTATGTTCACCCTACTGTGTTTTGGTACTCATTTATTTTTGTTTGTTTTTCAATTTCTTTTTTTTAACTTTTTTTCTGTTTTTTTTTAATTTAAATGTTTTTAATTTTAACTATTTTTTAAAACTTTTATTTAATGAATATAAATTTCCAAAGTACAGCTTATGGATTACAATGGCTCCCCCCCCCCATAACTTCCCTCCCACCCGCAACCCTCCCCTTTCCCGCTCCCTCTCCCCTTCCATTCACATCAAGATTCATTTTCAATTCTCTTTATATACAGAAGATCAGTTTACTATATATTAAGTAAAGATTTCAACAGTTTACCCTCAGATAGCAACACAAAATGAAAAATACTGTTGGAGTACTAGTTATAGCATTAAATCACAATGTACAGCACATTAAGGACAGAGATCCTACATGATATTTTTTAAAAATTGATTAATTTTCAATGCAATTTCCAATTTAACACCAAGGTTTTTTTTCATTTTCAATTATTTTTATATACAGAAGATCGATTCAGCATATAATAATTAAAGATTTCATCAGTTTGCACCCACACAGAAACACAAAGTGTAAAAATAGTGTTTCAGTACTAGTTATAGCATTACTTCACATTGGATGACACATTAAGAACAGATTCCACATGAGAAGTAAGTACACAGTGACTCCTGTTGTTGATTTAACATTTTGACACTCTTGTTTATGGCGTCAGTAATCTTCAGTAATCTCCCTAGGCTCTAGTCATGAGTTGCCGAGGCTATGGAAGCCTTTTGAGTTCGCTGACTTCGATCTTATTCTGACAGGGTCATAGTCAAAGTGGAAGTTCTCTCTTCCCTTCAGAGAAAGGTACCTCCTTCTTTGATGACCTGTTCTTTCCACTGGGATCTCACTTGCAGAGATCTTTCATTTAGGTTTTCCTTTTTTTTTTTTTTTCCAGAGTGTCTTGGCTTTCCATGCCTAAAATACTCTCATGGACTCTTGAGCCATATCTGAATGCCTTAAGGGCTGATTCTGATGCCAGAGTGCTATTTAGGACATCTGCCATTCTATGAGTCTGCTGTATATCCCACTTCCCATGTTGGATTGTTCTCTCCCTTTTTTATTCTACCAGTTAGTGTTAGCAGACCCTAGTCTTGTTTGTGTGACCCCTTTGACTCTTAGACCTATCAGTGTGATCCATTGTGAACTGAAATTGATCACTTGGACTAGTGAGATGGCCTTGGTACATGCCACCTTGATGGGATTGTATTGGAATCCCCTGGCATGTTTCTACTCATTGTCCAACCTCCCTATTCTCTATTCTACTACCCTTCTCAAAATAGCTTTCAAATATGGCCAAGTGAGTTGTTGAGGTTTTCCAACCGGTTTTATTTATTGTATCAATTATTAACAGTAATAGAAAACATTTATTAAGTATTTATATTATGCCAACTACTATTATACAGGTGTTTATGCATCACTTGTTTCATCCTTGAAAGAATTTGGAAGAAACATTATTAAATGTTGCCATTTTATAGATGTGGAAACTGAGACAAAGTCAAGTAAATAATCCAGAGCCATTCAAGAGTCATTAAGAAGTAGTCCTACTTTGGCTTCAAAGCACTGTGACTAAATGTCATTCTGTCCTGCTTCAATTAATAACCTGTAACATCCTCAGCAGACATGCAAATACTACTCTTAAAATTACACACTCAAGTTTCAGAGTCTGATAGGTATTTGAATATTCACAATAAAACAAAAATAAGATTAAGAAATTGATCTCCCTGCTGCATACATCCTCAGAGTCATTCCATGTCTCTGGAATCCATTATGCTCTTTGAGTTTAAGTAGTAATTGTACCTCTGAGTTTGAAAGATACCAAATATGTCTATTCTAACTCTGTGATTTTTGGAGCAGGGACTAGAAGACCATTGGGGAGGTAATGACTACCATCATTTCTTGACAGTAATTGTACGTTTTTCTTCTGTGGGAGGATGTAGCTTGTGTATTTGTTGACTCAATTTTGTCCTGAAAGACAGACAGTAGGGAATAGTGCTTGGAGTGTGCAGGGGGTTTGGAAAGTCACCAAACTCTGTGCGGTACAGACCCTGGCCAGCTGAGTTCAGCAAGGGCTTTCATTTAGAATTTCCTGAGCTATTTGTGGATCCAAAGTATTTCATATGTGTTTCAAAACAATAATTGAAAAGAAGCAAAAACATCAAGTCAGCTGTAAAAACTGTGGGATATCTAGCAACTAGGCCAGGACACCAAAGGTTGTCACCCCTGGGGAAATCAGTAACAAAATGCCTTGGAAGGTTCCACGTTCACTTAAATGGGAAGTTAGTGTGGGGCAGCAGGAGGGAGAAGTTTCACGGTTCTGGGACTCTGTGGAGTGGGGCCAATGAGCCATTCTCTGGACTGTGAAGTGGACATGAAAGGCATTGACTGCATCCTCAGCTGAGGCTGGAGTTGGCCTAGGGGGTGGGGCCTGGTATTTGAGAATGGTAGGGATGAAAGGTGTGAATGGACTCTTCAGTGTAGAAATGACCACTTTAACTTAAGTGTTCTCTCTCTGGGTGCTATCCCTGAAGGCTGTCCCTGCCCTTCTGTTCAGAGACGTCTCTTAGGTCACTTGTCCCACATTCACTATGTCACAAATCAGTCTTCTTTCTAATAATTTCTAGAAGCCATTTCTGCCATAAACATTCCACACTTGCTCTTCTCTGTATTTGGAATATTCTCTCTGTGTGTCTTCACGTGGGCTTCTTGTCATCTAGGTCTCAGCTGAAATGTCACTCCCTCAAACTGTTTTTTCCTAATCGCTGTGTATGAAATACATTCTGTCCTTACATTACTATTTATCACAGCAAACTGTTTGTGATTTTATGGTGCATATTTATAACCTCTAATTATCAATTTATGATGGGTTTTTACCATTAAATTCCAAACTCTGAGTCATTGTTGCTCACTGCTATGTCCTCCATTTTTGTTCAACGACTAGCTCATGGGAGATGCCTCATAGATAATCTTTCTATTTGAGGGAACAGGAGGAAGACTTGGCCATTTGGGGCTAGGAATTGGAGATGTGGTGAGCCTCTGGAATGGTTTGTGATGAGGTCAAACCTACAACCTCAGCCTCCTTGGCATCACGCTCCAGCTACAAAAACTAGGTTCAGAGTTGTTTCCACATGCAGATTCTCAGTCTCTTTTTGTGATGACAGAGTGAAGAGCTGACTGAGGAAGCAAAAACTTGATCTGACAGGCTGTTTGAGTCTTTAAGAGTTTATATTTTTTAAAGGCAAACCTTTAGGAATAGCTCTGAAGTAGGATCAGTTACTAATTCCTCATATGTACACAAAGCTTTTCATGGAAGAGTCATTTCTGTTGTATCCTTGGATCCCCATAACAGCCCTGGGACATGACAAGGACACACAATTTAATTCCATTTTAGACAAGAGGAATCAAACCTGTAGACTTTATGGGACTTTTCCTGTGTCAAATAGCTGGGAATACAATCCAGTATGCTTTGTATGTATGGCCTGCTCATTAGACTACATCTTTCTCCAGAAAATATTTGTTTTGTTTTAATATATTTTTTCATGGTAGATTGATTGCATTATGGCTCTAACTTCTTATTCCTTATTGTATCCATACCTTTGGCTTTGTGATTCTGATTCCTCTCACTACTCTGCCTGTGAATGGTTCCCACTTCCAGAACCACAGTTATATTTCAGATTTTAAAGAAGTAATGAAATAATGAAAATCAGGAGTAGGCATTTAGCATATCAGTTAATACTCTGTCATTGCACATTGGAGTACTTAGGTTCTCCCGACTCCAGCATCCTGCCAGTAGACTGTGGAAGGTAACAGCGATAGCTCAGGTAGCTGGACTTATGCCTGCCATGGGAGTGCCAACTTCTGGCTTCCGCCCTGACCCAGCCGTGAACTTTCACAGCCATTTGGGAACTGAATGAGTTAATGGGAGCTCCCTCTCTCTGTCTGCCTGCCTCTCAAATACATAATTTTTTTTTAAGAAAAGGAACACAAATCAAGCAGGGAGAGTCAAATAGAATACAAACAGTAGCAAATCAACCTATATATACAAGTGAATAACTTAACCACAGCGAGGTGTGGGTACAGGAGAAAAAAACCAACCTAACTTTAGAAAATTGTGTGTTGACTATATTTTAAGCTAAAATCAACAACAAAGAAAAAGGTTCATAAATACTGTGCTCTGGTTAGTAAATGCATCTTTTACGAGACTATTTATTAGAAATTCTGAAACTGCATGTATTGAGCAACTAAGAAAGTAGGTAAACATATTTTAGATAATGAAAATCAGGTTTCTCAATGACAGAGAAAGAAATTTCAAAGAAAGAAGGCAGGCTAGAGTAAACTCCAAGCTATTAGATTAGAAGTCATGTTTTTAAGATAGATGGAGGTTGGCACTGTGGTTTAGTGAGTCAAGCTGCTGCCTCCAGTGCTGGCATCTCAAATGGGCACTGGTTTGAGTCCCAGATGCTCCACTTCTAATGCAGCTCTATGCTAATGTGCCTGAGAAAGCAGCAGAAGATAGCCCAAATGCTTGGGCCCCTAAATCCCTGTGGGAGACCTGGAAGAAGCTCCTGGCTCCCTGCTCTGGACTGGCACAGCTCTAGCTGTTGCAGGACATTTGGTTAGTGAGTCAGTGGATGTAAGATCCCCCCCCAACTCTGACTTTCAAATAAATACATCTTAAAAAAGAAATAAAATAATTATAATAGACTATTTCATATAAAAAATAAATATTCATAAGTCTATACTGTGATAGTTAATCCTTGGGGTTTATTAGCATTAATGGATCAAAGTACAATGATAAACAGGATCTCTTTATAATTTCAATGTATTTCCCCATAAAATATTTATTAATTACAAAAGGACAAGTAGTAACCTTAAAGTTACTACTTGACAGATACCACTTTAATCAAGTGATAACATACTGAGAGTTAGTGAGATGAAGGGGGGAGGGAAGAGCATTCCAGGCACAGAAAGCAACATCGGAAGGCTGTATGGTGGAAAAGAGCATGGCAAGAAATCAATAGATTGAGGAGGAGAGGAAGACATGGGTTTGGAAAATTAGGCAAACAAGAGAAAAGAGATGGGCATGGTTTCAAGGGGAGATTATGAGTTCAGCAGGGAAGAGTTAGCATTTGTTGGTATTTATCACATGCTAGTCTATGTGCTAGACACATCCTGAAGTACTTGTTATTGTTAGCCTTTCTTTACAAGTAGAATACGTAAGTCATGAGAAACATGGCTGAGAAACTGCAGATTTCACCTCATGGGCTGTGGTGGACCAACACTGTCACCACCAAGTTCCCCAAATCTTGGAGTCCTAGAGAAACTTTACAATTTAAAGGAAATGCAATATCCACATGCAGAAGAAACTTGAGCCTTTACCTCACACCATATTTAAACACTAACTCAAAATGGATTAAACACTTAAATTGAACAGTTAAACTATTAGAAGAAAACATAGGAGAAAAGCTTTTAGATATTGAATTGTCTAATAATTTCATGGATATGACACAAGAAACACAACCAGCAAAAGCGAAAATAGACTGGTGGGATTATACCAAACTAGAAAGCTTCTGCCCAGCAAAGAAAGCAACCAAACAAAAGGTAACTGAAGGAAAAAAGAGAAGAAAATATAAACAGACTATGTATCTGCCAAGAAGTGAATAATGCAAATATACAATACAATTCTACAACTCAATAGCAGAAAATTAATAACCCATTTAAAATCAGCAAAGGACCTGAATAGACATTTCTCCAAAAAAGAGTCCTCCAAATGGCCAATAGGCATATGAAAACATTCTCAGCATCACTCATGTTCAAGGAAGTGTAAATGCCCTATATTTATAAGACAATAATGTTGATGGAAATATGGAATAAGAGGAATTCATTTATACTATTGATTAGAATATAAATTGATTCAGCCACTATGAAATCACTATGGCTATACCTGAAAAAATAAATTAAAATTACCATTTAATCCACCAGTCCCATAGGGGAAATATTCCAAGACTCCTAGTGGGTACCTGAAACCATGACTAGACTGAACCCTGTATATACTATAATTTTTACCATACATATTTACTGATAAGGTATAATTTATCAATTAGGCAAGTCAGAGGTTATTAATAATTATTACCAATGAAACAGAATAATTATACATTAATAAAATTATTTTTAAAGTATGAATTGTTTATATTTAGAATTTTCCATTTCATATTTTCAGAGCATGGTTGACTGTAACACCATGAAAGACAAAAGCATATCAAGGCTCACCAGGACAGCAGGTTAAACTACCATCTCATCTCAGAGTACCAGTTCAAGTCCCCGCTCCTCTGTTTCTGGTCCAGTTCCCTGCCGACACTCCTGGGAAGGCAGCAAAAGGCAGAACAAGTTCTTGGGCCCTTGCCACCCACATGGGAAACTTGGATGGAATTTCTGGCTCCTGACTTTGGTCTGACACCAGCCTCATCCTCCCGCCCCAACAACCTTCTCTGCACTACCCAGTCTCTGTCACTATGTCTTTCAAATACATGAAATACATCTTTTAAAAAAGCATAGTGAGGGGAACTACTGAATATCCAAAGGAATTAAAATCTGGATTTTGACAAGATCTCTGCAACTCCATGATCATTATGGCACTATTCATGTAGCTGAGATATGGAACTGATAGGTTTATCAGTAGAGGAATGGATAAAGAACATGCGAAATATAAGCACAGTGAAATACTATTCAGCCTTAATAGCAAAGAAAATGCTGCCATTTATGATAACATCAATGAAGCTGGAGGACATTATGCTAAGTGAAATAGGCCATTCACAGAAAAGACAGCATGATCTGACTTACATGTAGACTCTAATATGATCTAACAATCCCACTAATGGGTATATACCTGCAGGGTCTGAGTCCACCCGTACAAGGATGGACTGGGTCCGAGGAAAGGTGAGTGTGCTGCTCGCCCGTTCCCCAGCCTCCCGATCCCGGAGACAATCAGACGCAGCGGGGAGCCAAGTCTAGCAAGGACTCGTTTATTCCGTGCATAACAGAACTTTTATAGCACAAAACTGCAGAGTCATTGGGGCAGGGCTAAGGACCAACCAATCACTTAAAAGATCACCTTACGGGGGGATTTCTATAGGACTAGCCATATGTCTATACACTTGTTACTAGTTTTGTTACCTCCCCTGATGTTGCGCAGCCAATCAGTTTTAGTGGTAAACAACTTTGGATTCCGCCCACCATCTTACTTCCTTTCGGCACCATCTTTGAATTGCTTCGTGTAACTAATTTCCCCACATATACCTCTAAGATATAAAAACATTGTATCAAAAACAAAACTGACCACAACGTTTAGAGCAGCAATATTCACAATAGCCAAAATATGGAATCAACTAATGTGCCCATCATCAGATGAATGGATAAAGAAAACATGGCATAGATAGATAAACAATGGAATATTATTCAGCTATAAAAAGAATTAAATTCTATCATTTGCATCAAAATGGTTGCAGCTGGAGGATGAAATAAGCTAGACACAGAAAAGACGAGTACTGCATGTTCTCCCTTATGTGTGAGAGATAAAATTTAAATGAAAAAGATTTTGAAAATAACAAAGCAATAAAATGCCTGTGTGTATCTGTTTTCTGGCAAATATAGTGTTTTAGCACACTTTGTTTCACACCTTCAAGAACTTAAATTATTAAGAATGATATATGCCTATAGTTTTAGTCATCTGTGACTATTTTAAAATTTAGTTTATATGAGTGAAATAGATATGTTTTCATTTCATTATTTCTTATCCCCCCCTTCCTATATTCCTGCTGAATTGTGGTCTTTTTATTTGTTGAACTCTTTATTTAGTGGAGCATCAAGCCTTTGACAATAATACAATTAAAACTATATTATTGCAGAAATTTAAAAAATGAAAAAGTGAATCTCATAGAAGCAGACAATGAAATGGGGTTGCTAGGGGCTGGAGGTACCTAGGAAAAATGGGGAGGTGCTACTCACACTACACAGTCTCAGTTATGCAAAATATACAAGGTCTGGAGATCAGATGGACAATATAGAACCTACAATAAACAATATTGGGTGCTCTACAATTTGTTTAAGAGAGTATATCTTCTATTAAATGCTCTTATTGCAAAAGAAAAAACAGAAAGGAAGACTTTTGGAGGTGATAGGCAAGTTTATAGTGTTTATAAGTTTATGAAAATGTATTTACCTCAAAACACATCAAGTTGGATATACTTACAGCTTTTTATGGGAATAGATTATCAGGGATAAAATGAAATGTATTCAAGTTTGGAGGGGTGCATACAATACTGTCAGGTGGTCTCCCCACATGCTTGCACAGGAATCCGGTAAAGCCTTTGGCCATGCCCATACAATGGCCCCAACAAGCCGTCTACAGACAACCTTGTGACCAGCCACTAGTTGGGAAGATTTCCGAGTGTCTAAGACCAGCTATCAAAGCCTTACTTATGGAAAATTGTTTCTGCCTCAAGGAGACTTTTCTGATGCGATGTAGAATCCATCAAGCCCACAGCCTACTTTCTAAAGGTCTGTTTGTTTTCTAAAAGGTCTCCTCTAGAGGCAGAAACAAAAAAGAAATTTTTAAAAATACACAGTTGGCTCATAAAAGACAACAGCTCTGTCACCTGGTTGCTTGTGGTGGCTGAGATGAAAAATAGATTCAGGGCCATTTGCCACTCATGTGCCCTTTTGGCAATGCTTTTGTACCGAGTTAGCCAGTTAACATAAAGATCACCGTGTAGGAGACTCTCCTGCATCCAGAACTATTAGCTAAAGAGGGAGCAGGGAAGCTGCGCCTTCTGTTTGGACTCACACTCTTGTCCAGCTACCATCCATCCTCAGTATTTAAAAATGCGGAAAATGATGGAAAGTATTCAGTAGGAGAACTCAGTTTCCTTGGTGATTGTGAGGGCATGTGCAGGTCTTCACTGCCTTGGGAGTACCTCAACACCGGGTAATGCTGAAGCAAGAGAAAGGACAGGCTGCTGTGAAGCTCTGCTGAGTCTAGAATGAATCCTGAAAGTTGCTTTGTAGAAATTGTTGGTATCAATGGCTTAATTATCACTGGCTTAAGTCTCTTTCTCTTGTAAAACAGTGTTTAAGGGATGACTTGTTAGTTATGTGTTAAGTTGAGCCCTGTGCGTGTTAAGGTTCCATGCACACAGTCTCTATTGTTGTGTTCATAACACTCTTCTACTGGGGCATGGGTTCTGGGAGGCTAGTTTTTAGCCATCTGTGAATACCCAGGAAATCCACTTGATCCAGCACATGCACCACAGGAATCCCTTGAAGGTTGCTGTCCATGGCTGTCACTCTCCTTCAAGTTGACATTTACAGGAAACTTGAAAAAGGAAAATGACGAGGATGTTATGGGATTTGTGGCTGTAAGGGATTTTTGATTTTCATTTCAAATGGCTTAAGGCAGTTTATGGGAAAGGTATCGTGTTGGTGGCTGTATGGTCTTTATATCTGTAAGCTGAATCCACATAAGTTAAGCCTCCATTTTGCAAAGCACTTGGGAATCTGGGGTTTACCTGCCCTGATTTCTATCTCTGAGCATCCTTATTTGAAAGTTCTAAGCTGAGGGATTTGCTACCATTTTATATGGCAATCTCAGAGCACCACTTCCCTGGCCTGCATAAGCTTGTTTATTTTGTTTAATTTTTTAATTCTATATTTTGAACATTGAAGATCTGAAGGGAGCCCCAAGATAATTCTAGACATTCAGATGTGAGTCACTTCTCACTGATTGAGGCTGTCAGGGGCTACACGGGCTGGGTGGGGTAATTGTCCATGCAACTCCCCAAGAAGCCTCAGGGAACTCTTAAAAGAAGGATGTGAGGTACTGGCCTTGCAGCCTAGCAGGTAAAACCACTGCCTGCGATGCTGCCAACCCACCTGGCACCATCAAGACCCGGCTGCTTCACTTCTGATCTAGCTCTCTGCTGTGGCCTGGGAAAGCAGTAGAAGATGGCCCAAGTCCTTGGGCCCCTGCACCATGTGGGAGACTCAGAGGAGGCTCTTTCCTCCTGGCTTCAGACCAACACAGCTCTGGCTGTTGTAGCCATTTGGGGAGTTAACCAATGAATGAAAGATATAGCCTCCCTCTCTCTCTCACTATAAATCTCTTCCTTTCAAATAAATAAATAAGTAAATAAATCTTTTTTAAAAGGCCATGAATACTAGCTGTCTGTTCTGTGATGGATGAGGAAGGAACTCTTTGGTCACAGTTAATGAAGAAAGTAGCCAGGCAGCCAAAGTCCAGCTAGAAAGAAAAGAAGAAAGAACTTTTTACAAAAAAGTGGCCTTGTCTCTCCAAGGGAGCCAGAAGAGGATGAAAGCGCTAAGGAAGTCAGATGTTCGGAAACAGACCCTGGGGAAATTCTCCTTGCAATGACAGCCCAGCTAGGCCTCTTAGTTGGTTAGTTGCACTTAATTAACTGTATCTTGTTTTAATTTATTATTAACCAATCTGTAATTTCCCTGTCTGGGATTATATCACGTGTATGTTGTTTGCTCCAGGGCACTCTCTCCCCTCCTGCATCCATTGCTCGGGGGCGGTTATGTTTGCTGCTCAGTCTACTCAGGCAGGAAGTACAGACCTGGGGCTCAGGATGCTCTATCTGGGCCAAAGTTGTGAGTCACCAGCTCTGAACTAGAAATTGGGAGATTTATGGAGAGTTTTTGCTTTCATTATTATTATATGCTCTTGGACAAATAACTCCTTTTGAATGACTAATTGCAATTTTAGACTCTCATATGTTTGTAAGACATAGTATGAAGAGATACCTTGTACTCTCAGATTCCCCCATTGGTAACATCTTATGATAGTACAATATCACTCTCAAGATATTGATATTAGCATTGACACCGTCTACTGATTTCCTTTTAAAGATTTATTTATTTAGTTGAAAGTATTAAAGAACAAAAGAGAGAAAGAGAGAGAGAGAAGCTGAGAGAGATTCCATCTGCAGGTCACTCCCCAGAGGCACTTCATCCAGGTCTCCCACATGGATGGCAAAAAAGCAAGTACTTGGGCCATCTGCTGCTGCTTTCCCAGGTCATTAGCAGGGAACTGGAATGGAAGTGGAGCAGCCGGAACTTGAGCCAGCACCAATACAGGAAACTGGCATCACAGGTGGTGGCTTTACTGGCTACACTACAACACCGGCCTCATAATCTACTGATTTTATTTAGGTATTCCCAACTTTACCTGGATTTGTGTGTGATTATTTCTACATAGTTTTATTATATGTGTAGTTCTGTGCATCCACTGATAGCCAAGATACTAAAGAGTTCTATGTGCATAAGAATTACTTATTTTTTACAACACACAATTTCCTCTCATGGTCCCACCTCTCTATCTTAACCCTTGGCAACCACTAAATATTCTCATGTTTTGTTATTTTATTGTGTAATTAAATGGAATCGTACCATATATAACCTTTTGATGTTGGCTTGTTTCATTCATAATAATTCCCTGGAGACTCATCTAAGTTGCTGTGTATCAAGCGTTTGTTCCTCTTTACGTTATTGAGTAATATTTCCTGGTATGGCTGTACCACAGTTAGTTTAACCTTTCAAACACAGATCACCATTTGGGTTGTTTGGAGATTTTGGTTGCTGTGTATAAAGTTGCAATAATCATTCAACCAAAGATTTTTGTGTGAACCCAAGTCTCTATTTCTTCGTTACAAATGCCTAAGTGTACCATTGCTGAGTTCTATGGTGATTACATGTGTGCTTTTCTCAGTACTGACAGGTTGATCTCCAGACTGGCTATCCTATTTCACATTCCCATGAGCAGTGTCTGAGTGATCCAGTTTCTCCATATCTTGAACAGCATTTGACGTTGACATTCTTTTAGTTATTCTCACAGATTAATAGTCATATCTTCTTGTGGTTTTAATTCATACTGCCCTGACAGTTAACAAGTTTGAATATCTTTTCATGTGTTTGTTTTTGACTCTTATATATCTACTTCTGTGAAATTTCTGTTCATGTCCTGGGATTTTTTGATTATTGTTATTACTCAATAAATTTAGAATTTTCAAAATGTATTTTAATACCAGTTCTTTGTTAAATATTTGATTTGCAAACATTTTCTCCTAGTGTATAACATGTCTTTTCATTCTCTTCACATGCATTTTTCCTTTTAATAACATCATTGTTGAGATATAATTGATATAAAACAATCTACTCATTAAAGTGTAAAAAGATCTAATGAGTTTTAGTATATGCACAGAATGTTGCCACCATCACCCAATTCAATTTTAAACTTTATTTCATTACAAATGAACTGTCATACTTCACCTAGGCTTTTGCAGAGAAAAACTTTTTATTTTTATGAAGCCAAATTTATCAAGTTTTCCTTTAATAGATAGTCTAAATCTGTGAACTTGTCTCCTAGTTATACAACCATCACACTTTCTCTTATTTTTTTCTAAAACATTTATCATTTCACTTTTATAGTTATGTCTCTAAGCCATTTTGAGTTCATTTTTGTATATGAAGTGAAGCTTAGGTGAATGTTATTTTAAAAAACATTTTGCCCGTGAATGCCCAATTACTTGAACATCTTTGTTGAAAAGGCCATCCTTCCTCCCTTGAATTGCTTTCACCTTTGTCAAAAAATCAGTTAGGCATCTTTGTGTGAGTCTATTTCTAGGTTCTCTGTTCTGCTCCATTGACCCGTGCATCTATCCCTTCTCATTTAAGCTTTCAATGCTGTAATTGACCTCTTGGGAGCTGACATTTGTAGTGTTTGCTCTCCCACCACCAGGTTATTGGGAGAAGCAGCTATAATGGTGTAAAGGTCCCATCTCTATAAGCTGTAAAGCAAGTTGTGAATGTAATGCATTGTATTAGGAATAAAAGAACATTTCACTCATTCCCCTTTGAAATTCTTTCAGCTTATTTGTTGGCGTTGCTCGGTTTTCCCCATGTCCACAAACTGGAAACCGTGAGTGACTACTCAGTTAGGGACAGAGTCATTTCTAGAGTCATTACAGCAAAATTAGAATCCCTGCCCAGCTTCCATCTGCAGTCTGTTTGCAGGCTCGCTCTCCATTCCTCCAACCATCCTTCTAAGGCCACCACAAAACACAAACACATCAAACACCGGAGTTAAGGGAGAAGGTTTATTGATGGGGGAAATCTGATGGGCTGGAGGGAGGGGGCAAAGACAGAGAGAGAGAGAGAGAGAGAGAGAGAGAAAATGAATAGGTGCGGGAATCAAGTCCTGTGATACCTTTGTGAGGGGACAGGGAAGTAGGAAAAATGAATTCCTTTAGGGTGGGGGTGGAGTTGACACCAGTTGTTGGGCCATCTGGTCACCTGGCTTCCAGCAATGGCGGTGGGGGCTAGAGCCTAGGATGGTGTCCGGGATGTAAATCACACCACAGACAAGACTGCATCATTTTACTAGCAATCCTGACTTAAGTCCAGAAATACAAGGTGATGTTAATCAGCAAAGTGTACATAATTATAAAGAACTGATATCAACATCACTTGGCAAACAAGAGTAGCTTAGTACTAAACAGTTTGGAATTTTCCAGCCCATGCTGAATTCCTGAAATTCCTTCTTCTCTGGACACCTTTGTTCCTCCTGCTTAGCCATGTGCTCCATCTCTCCTCTGCTTAGTTACAATTTACCTACCCAAACACCGAGCTTTCTATCTTAAGAAGTCTGTTCCACCTGATTCTCTAACTGGACAGTGAGTCCCTCAAAGGCAGTACAGTTAATTTTATTCATCTCTGTAATCTCAGGGACTGGCATGGTGATGGCAAAATAGCAGGTGCTCATTGAATCCAGCTGTCCTTTGATCTTTTTCCTTTTAAACTCCGATCATCACTCTTAGTGGCATGGCATTCAATCATTTGTCATGGGTGTAATTCTGTTCCTTGCTGATGGCTTTTGTCTCCTTTAATTAATAAGAAAACATCTTGAGAGTAAGAGCTATTCTTTTACACTTTCTCTTTCCCTACAGAGTCTAATGCAGGCCTAGTAGTTTCTGAATGGATGTATGATACCTAATGCCTGACTAAATATCATAGTTCAACTATATTGAATTCACCACTTCACTTTTGAAAAGAGAAAATTCCACAGCCTCTATCTTTAAAGCCAGGAGATCCAAAGCTCTGTCTTAGAAAGGAGTTATATGTGGTAAATATTTGATGAGGACTGCTTTGTTGGGCAAACAAGGAATCAATGGAGTGTATGGGATAGGCAACAAAATATAGACACTTGAAATATACTTGAATAGTCTGAAAAGGCAAGTAGTCCCTCGGAGAACAGTACCTCAAGTTGATAATATTATACCAAAAAGTGCTGCCAAGGAAACGCTTAGTAACCTCAAGGGGGCAGAAGTGGTCAGGAATGGGAAGTCAAGGTGAGACTGGCTTGTCAACGTTGCTGGGTGGAGTCCTAGGACAAGGGGAGAAAGTCACAGAGGTTATAAAATTTTACTAAATCTATTAAAAATCAACTCAACTTTGAGTCTTCCATAGCTCTCTAGTCCTGGACTCCATTGATTCCTTGTTTGCCTTCCAGAGGGTTGACTTCCCCGCCTTTGCTTGTCCCGGAAAGCCAGCTGCATCATGTTGGGTGATACTTGCTGTCCTTACAGCCATAGCACTGTCGTTGGCCTCAGCCTCTAATGGGGTGAAGCAGGATCAGCTAACCTGCAGTCAAGGATCCAGGAAGTGTCCTGGGAAAGAACTTTTTTTTTTTTTTTTTGACAGGCAGAGTGGACAGTGAGAGAGAGAGACAGAGAGAAAGGTCTTCCTTTGCCATTGGTTCACCCTCCAAAGGCCACTGCGGCCAGAGCACCGTGCTGATCCAAAAACAGGAGCCAGGTGCTTCTCCTGGTCTCCCATGGGGTGCAGGGCCCAAGCACTTGGACCATCCTCCACTGCACTCCCGGGCCACAGCAGAGAGCTGGCCTGGAAGAGGGGCAACCGGGACAGAATCCGGTGCCCCGACCGGGACTAGACCCCGGTGTGCCGGCGCCTCAAGGTGGAGGATTAGCCTAGTGAGCCACGGCGCCGGCCAGAACTTTTAATTTATGTTATTATTGAACTCATTTAACTGGTATGCTTTGATCAATAGAATTTCTGGCTAGTTAAAATTTCTAAGTTGAGAGTTAGCAAAATCTTACTGCAATAACTCCAATTGTTGAAATATTAACACCTTACTAAGCACATTTTAGCAGCTATGAACAGTGACTGACTGTTGAATGTCTTTAGGGACTGATAGAGCCCAGTGCAACTTGTGATGCAGTGACAGAAAATGCAGGAAACTGGGAGGATCTGTCTTCATTTAAACATCCACCATCTTTCACTGAAGTTGTTGTTTTATAAAACTTCACTTAAAAATCTAGGTGAAATATACAGAACATAAAATTTACCTTTTGAACAATTTTAAAACTCACAGTTTCATGGCCTTAGTGCATTCCCATTATTGTGTAGCTGTCACCACCTTCCATCCATCTTCAGAATTTTCTGTCTTCCCAAGCTGAATCTTTGAACCCATTAAGGAATTATTTCCATTTTCTCTCCCTTTCCCCCCCTCTAGCCTCCGACAACTACCCTTCTACTTTTTGACTCTCTGAACTTGACTGTTCTAGGAACCTCATATAAATAGGATCTTGCAGTGTTTGTCCTTTTGTGACTGACTTATTTCATTTAGTGTTACAAACTCAAGATTTGTCTCTGTCATACTGTGTCCAGAATTTCCTTTTCTTATAACACTGATTAAAATTCCGTGTGTGTGTGTGTGTGTGTGTGTGTGTGTGTGTAGCATGAACAACTAATGGGAAGTACTGGTTTCTGAGTGTTGCTTTCTTGTCACTCTGGTATAATGGGTGAGGAACTGGACAGATATTTTATAAGTTGATGACAGGGAAGAAGCAGTCAGGCCAGTTAAATGTATGACTTTCCCTAATGAGAATTAAATAAGCCTTAACTGAGAATGAAAGGAAGTAGGGTTTTGAGCTATTATGTACTTCATCTATGTCACTCAAACAGGATTGAGGAAAACAAAACAATAGGTGTTCAGATTCTGCTATGTGGCAAGTATGATACTTGACTCCTTCATTAATAGCATTTCTGTGAGTCAGATCTCAGATAAAACAGCAAATAACTAAGAGATCCTGGGTTACTAGCCAAGTGTCTTTAGCTCTACATGGTCCTCTACAATTAAGATATAATGCAGGCTGGCGCCATGGCTCACTTGGATAATCTTCTGCCTGCAGCTCCAGCACCCCGGGTTCTAGTCCTGATTGGGGCACCGGGTTCTGTCCTGGTTGCCCCTCTTCCAGGCCAGCTCTCTGCCCGGGGAAGGCAGTGGAGGATGGCCCAAGTGCTTGGGCCCTGCACCCGCATGGGAGACCAGGAGGAAGCACCTGGCTCCTGGCTTTGGATTGGCGCAGTGTGCTGGCCTTAGTGGCAATTTGGGGGTGAACCAATGGAAGGAAGACCTTTCTCTCTGTCTCTCTCTCACTGTCTAACTCTGCTTGTCAAAAAAAAAAAAAAAAAGATAAAAAAAGATATAATGCATGTGGTAAATGCAAGCCACATTTGTAATGTACAATCTTCTAGCATCCAAGTTAAGAAAAGGAAAAAACAAAATGAAAATTCATTTTGATAATTTTCTTAGCTCCTGCACCCGCATAGGAGACCAGGAAGAAGCACCTGGCTTCTGGCTTCAGATTGGCACAGCGCCAGCCATAGCGACCATTTGGGGGGTGAACCAACGGATGGAAGACCTTTCTCCCTGCCTCTCTCTCTCACTGTCTATAACTCTACCTGTCAAATAAAAAAAAATTAAAAATTTTTTTTCTTAGCTCAAGGGATCCAGAATGGTATTTTGTCAACATGTAATCCATGTAAATTACTAATGTGATAGTTTACTTCCTTTTTCATGCGAACTTTGAAATCCAGTGTATATTTTACATTGGCAGTACATTTGAATGGGAAATAAGTCAAGTGGCACCTGTCAAGTTCTTGGTCATCACCTGTGCCTGGTGGCTGCCATATTGGCCACAATGTAGCTTCCGTGGCCCACACCATTCTCACTACTGTGACAGAAAGTATGTTTATCAGGCTGTCCAGGTTCACTTTCTGTTCTTATTCTTTATGTATCTGCACCTCCTTTGTAGAAATCTTGGCTCTATTGAAGCTCTTTATAGTCATATACCTTCATGGAATAATTGCTGGTTGATTGCTTACAGGGAATAATTCCTCTTTTATTTCCTTCATTTACAATTTCCCCAAATGTGTCTTTCTGCCTTTAGAGAATCAGGAAATGAATTGATATCCAAGTTGGTACATTTGTGTTTCTCAATAATTATGTGGGCTATAATGTGATTACTGTTGCCAGGAGAGCATTTTAGACAACTGAGAACAACCTTTGGTTATTCTGTTAAAAAGGCAGACATTAATAATAGAATTGGAGAAGAAATTTAGAAAATACTGACATTAAATTTTAAAAATATTTAGAAAAATATGAGTGATTTTAACTACATGTTTAAAGTATATTTTTCTATCTGTAAATGTGTTTCCATGTATAAAAGTAATATAGAAGATACAATAAGGTGAATAAAAAGAAAAAAAAACATCCACAATGTCATTTTCTATAATAACCTTCTAAGAAACTTCAGAGTTGAAACAAGGATGCCTTGTTCTTTGATGGGTTCTCATTCCTTAAAGGCAGGGAGAAAATTTCTCATAGGCAGTTATTTCCTTCTGGAAAAAGGACTTGCTCAGCTCTGACAGATGAGCCTGTTGTCTGCATTAACGTTCTACTTCGGAGGTTGGATGCAGGTAAGTGTACTGAGAAAAGCATGGAGTTGGGAAAGGAGAAATAAATGACTGAGTTAATGCATGGCTCATTGAGCCGTATGGGATGGCATGTCCCTGAATGAAGGAAGAGGCCCCCAAGGATAGCCTGAGAAAGTCAGATCAGAGTCGTGGCACTGAGACCTGCCATCAGAACCAGACCCTGACAGTGAGCTTGTGGGCTTGAGTGTCTTGGGTGTGATCCTATCCTGTAACATCCTGCTAGAACATTCAAATAATAGCTCTTCTTGTCATTGACCCTGTCAGCATTGAAATACACTGTCTCATTCTCCCAGGTAGCTCCTCCTCAGAGTGAGGTGGAGACACAAAGAAAAGGGAGTCCTAAGGACTTACCCAGTGCTGCCCTGGCCCTTTGCCAGCCTCTGGTCCTCTGCTTGTCTTATCCTTTTGAGGAGACTTAATGGACCTTTGAAACCTGTCATTTTTGTAGTGCAGTGAGTTAAGCTGCCGCTTGCAATACCCATCCCATATGGTGCTGTATCGGATCCCAGCTGCTATATTTACAAAGCTCCCTGATAACGGCCTGGGAAAGCAACAGAGAATGGTCTAAGTGCTTGGGCACCTGCACTCATGTGAGAGACCTGGATGAAGTTCCTGGCTTTGGCGTGGCCCACACTGGCTGCTGGGGACATCTGCAGAGGGGAGCAGCTGATACAAGATCGATCAATCTCTCTCTTTCATCCTTGTTGCTATCCAAAAGGCAGGCCCCAAAGAGCTCATGTTTGCAAAATAAATGATAAAATTCAGATTAGAGTTGCTAGAAAGTGATTATCACTTTTCTCTCTCTTTATTACTCTATACACTACTGTACTCCCACAAACAAATATTAAATGAAGGAATCCATGTACTCATTCAGCAAATATTTGTCACATCCTTAAAAGTCTTTAGGCTCTTGCTGTCTTGAGTGATTCAAATAACTGAAAAGAAAGGCTTACTCTCAGGGAGATGCTGTCCAGAGTAGTAGAAGGACCCAGAAAGCAGAAAATGAAATGAAATACAGAGCTTAGAGGAGAGAGAATTAACAGTGGCAAATCCATTGTGTTTGCTACAGTTGTTAATAGATAATGCCCTGCCTTGGGTCATAACAAGAATGCTATCATTCTGACCTTTACAAAAAGGAGGCAACCTGCAGTCTCTCTTTTTGACATTTGTCATAAAAGAAAAGTAATGCCTCATTGCAGCTGAGATAATGTAATTTCTGTCTCCTGAGTTCTCACTGTCCTGAATTCCTTTATTAAGCCTGTGATGTCCCAGAGGGCTAAGAAAATAATGATATATTCAGTGCTTTTAGATATTTTAGAAAACAGGTTTTTAAAAAAATATAACTTCTTCAGAAATTATCATCTCTGTAGCATTTCCTATCTTCTAAAAACCCTTTTGTAATGTAAATATACTATTTCCTAAGTATGCTGAAACTGAATTTCACTATGAAAAAGGACACAAAAGTACGATAGAGGGCATTGTGGTGTAGTGGGTTTAATGCTGCCTGCAGCACCAATATTCCATGTGAGTGCTGGTTGAATCCCAGCTTCTCCACTTCTGATCCAGCTCTCTGCTAATGCACCTGGGGAAGCAGTGGAAGATGCCCCACGTCCTTGGGCCCCTGCAACGGCATGGGAGACCTAGCCAACGTCCTCCTTCCTGTCTTCAACCTGGCCCAGCCCCAGCCACTGTGGCAATTTGGGGAGTGAACCAGCGAAGGAAGACCTCTCTCTGTCTCTGCCTCTTTGTCTCTATAACTCTGCCTTTCAAATAAATAAAATAAATCTTTAAAAAAATATTTGGTAGAGTAGATAGCTTTCAGAAATCCCTTAGCCCTTGCCTCCAGTGTGGAAAACTCTAAAATTCTGGATGAAGAGTTTTGGTAACTATGTTTCTTCAGATAGGGCAAGAATATGAGCAAATTCTCAAAGGCAGAAAGAAAACAAACCATAAAGAGAAAAAATAATGAGAAGGGAAGCAACAAAGGCAACCAAACGATGAAGAGGAGCCTTCCATAGAGCCCCAAGCCGTGGATTCTATGAGTCTGTGTATTGGGCACTGAGGACAAAATTCTGAGTCCATGGAAAATGAAGATCTAGACATAGAGACTTGTATAAAACTGAAACTCTGAAAAGTGGCATTCTTTTTTTTTTTTTTTTTTGACAGGCAGAGATAGAGACAGAGACAGAGAAAAAGGTCTTCCTTTTTCCATTGGTTCACCCCCCAAGTGGTCACTACAGCTGGTGCGCTGCGCCAATCCAAAGCAGGAGCCAGGTGCTTCTCCTGGTCTCCCATGCGGGTGCAGGGACCCAAGCACTTGGGCCATCCTCCACTGCACTCCCGGGCCATAGCAGAGAGCTGGCCTGGAAGAGGAGCAACTGGGACAAAATTCGGCGCCCCAACCAGGACTAGAACCCGGTGTGCCGGCGCCGCAAGGCGGAGGATTAGCCTAGTGAGCTGCAGTGCTGTTGCCATAGGTGGAGGATTAGCCTAGTGAGCTGCAGTGCTGGCAAAAAGTGGCATTCTTAATGAAACTATAGACTAGAAACCAAAGAAAACCAGCCACCCAACCAGAAAATATCCTACAGAGGAAAATGTTAGGAAATGTACCCTTATAGGCCAAAGGTTTTTTTTTTTAAGATTTATTTTTATTTATTTGAAAGAGTTATAGAGGGAGGTAGAGACAGAGAGAGAGGTCTTCTATCCGCTGGTTCACTCCCCAGATGGCCGCAACAGCCAGAGCTGCACCAATCCGAAGTCAGGAGCCAGGAGCCAGGAGCCTCCTCCAGGTTTCTCACACGGGTGCAGGGGCCCAAGGACTTGGGCCATCTTCTACTGCTTTTCCAGGCCATAGCAGAGAGCTGGATCAGAGGAGGAGCAGCCGGGACCAGAACTGGTGCCTATATGGGATGCCAGCCCTTCAGGCCAGGGCATTAACCCACTGTGCCACAGCACTGGCCCCTAGGCCAAAGTTCTTTGTGAAGGAGGGTTGTGTCTTCCAGAAGGACATTTTGAAAGCCAGATGAATATCAGTATTGTATTTATAATAAATAGGCACACCACATGTTATATTTTTATGAAATTAGAGCATTAGAAAAAAATAGTAAATACATTTTCATACATATGTATTGCATAATATATCCATATGTTTATAGGTATGTAGGTGTATAATGTGTCCATATGGCTGTGTGACCATATGCAAAGATGACTTTTATTATTTTATTATGTAGTCTCATCAATGTGTAATGGCTTTTCTGCTGTCTACAGAAAGAGCAGCTGACTTCTCAAGGTGTCTGTGATGTGCTTCTTTGATTAGTGCACTCAAATATTTCTTAATTGTTTTAAAGATTTACTTATTTATTTTAAAGGCAGAGTCACAGAGAGGCAGAGACAGAGAGAGAGGTCTTCCATCCTCTGGTTCACTCCCCAGATGGCTGCAATGGCCAGAGCTGCACCAATCTGAAGCCAGGAGCCAGGAGCTTCTTCCAGGTCTCCCATGTGGTTGCAGGGGCCCAAGGACTTGAGCCATTTTCTACTGCTTTCCCAGGCCATAGCAGAGAGCTGGATTGGAAGTGGAGCAGCCAGGACTCGAACCAGTGCCCATATAGGATGCTGGCACTGCAGGTGGTGGCTTTACCTGCTATGCCACAGCGCTGGCCCCATTTCTTTACTCTTGACTTTCATCTTAATTACTGCTGTCTCACCATTTGTTGATCAGGATGTTCATTTTACGAGGGGCTTTGGGTCTATTGGAAGAGCTTGAACCTGTTTATGCCTTGAAAGTTATTTGCGACTGGGGAGAAGAAGGGGACAGCAACAACAAAGAGTTGAAACTGAGACCCTCACTACAGACATGCTGACCCTTTGATGCCCCGGGAGAATACCACCCAGGATATTCTTGCATCATTTAAAGGTGCATGGGGACTAAGGTTCCCAAGAATGAATAGTGTTTACTTCACCTGTCAATAAAGCTTCTCCCAGTACCTTCACTTCATACGATAATTTTCTCCAAAGCAAGAGTGAATGTAAGGGTTTTATAAACGTGACTTCTGGATTCTATGAGTAGAGTGTCAATCTTATTTCTCTATTGACAGAGTAAAGGTTACTAAAAGGAAACACACTATTTATACTTAATAACTTGCTGAGCTGAGAAGATGGGTGAGATGCTACTACTAGCAGATCAAAGAAACACCCCTGAGGATGAGGATGAGAAGGGCTAAGATGTGGATGGGGGTTTAAGTCACCATGTGATTCAGGATTATATATGTTTATGGTGGCAGAAAACTCCAAATAAGGTTTTTTTTATTTATCTGTTGATTCACCTTTTTCCAAATTTTTTTAAGTCCCCTTGTATTCCGTAAAAATCTGTTATTTCTTAGGTTATGTGCCATGAACAAAACAGGCATTAGAGGAGCCCTGAAAATAGTGGGACTCATTATCAAAGGAGCTTTGTAAGTGATGTACCTGATGCCCCCCTTAGGTGAAGTGTGAAACCCCCGTGATGCTCACTGATCCCTCAATCACTGAGCTAAGGGAAGTGTGTCGACAGAGTTCTGTCAGTGTCCAAGCATGTTGGGGCTCGTGACCACGGTGGACTATTTAGGATTTTGTCTGTCTTCTTTCTGCCCCCAGCTGCCTCCCTCACATCTGGTCTTCATTGTGAGAAATGCATCAGCACAATTCTATCTGAGGGCAGGGAGAGGAAAGAATGTGTGCAAGGTTAGATTTCAAATCATTGGACATACTTTTTTTCAGAAATGCAAGAAATAAATGGAATTTGAATAATTTCAATTATATTTAAATAACATAATAGTGGATCTAATTGTTCTATAAGTTCTTTTTTTAAAAAAAGTTTTATTTATTATTTATTTGAAAGACAGAGTTATAGAAAGGAAAAGGCAGAGACAGAGAGGTCTTCCATCCACTGGTTCATGCCTTAAATGGCCACCAGTAGCCCTGAGCTGGGCTGTTACAAAGCCGGGAGCCAGGAACTTCTTCAGGTCTCCTATGTGAATGTGGGGGTCCAAGGCCTTGGGCCAGCTTCTACTGCTTTCCCAGGCAACAGCAGAGAGCAGGATCAGAAGTGGAGCAGCCAGGACTCAAACTGGTGCCCATATGGATGCCAGCCCTGCAAGGCAGGGCTTTAACCCACTACAGGACAGCACCAGCTCTATTCTGTAAATTCTTTTCTTATTCTGATTATTGACTTTATGGACGGATCTTTAAACAACCCTTTTATACTTTATTTTATTGACTTTTTTATTTATATAACATGAAAAAAGTCATGTATTTCACACATGCAGATTTACGAGCATAAGGACACTTCCCACCCTGCCCTCCCTCCACCCATGCTCCCACCTTCCCTCCTTCTTCCTTTCTTTTCTTTTAATTTTTACAGTGACCCACTTTCAATTTATTTTATAATCACAAACTTACCCCTTCACTAAATAAAAAATTCAATAGTAATCAGTAGAAAAACACTGATCCTCAAGAATATAGACAAGGGCTGTAATAATAATCAGATCTCAAAAATGTAGATTTTGCTCATATGCATTACATTTCTTTTGTTCTGTATATTAGTTGCCACAAATTATGTTAATTTGAAGAAGTTTCAAGTGTCCAAGTAAATCCATCATTCCTTCCTTCTTTCTGACATATTCTGGATGAAGTGGGGGTGATGTCACACAGGGTCTTTCCACGCTTGGATAGTACATTTTACTTTCATGGTTTTTTTTTTTCCAGGTGCTATGCTTCTTGTCCACATCCCTAAGTCTGCAGGGTATTTTTGGCTTCTACTAGTTGCCAGCACTAGTGTGTTGCTTCCCTTATTTATCTTTAAAGACAGCTGTATCTGCTTCAACCGTGGCCCTTTCTGAGAAATGGATGGTTTATTACCTGAGTGTAAAAATATTTCTGTTTCACAGTGAATGCGGTGAACTTTATCTGGGAATGAAAATGGGCTGAGACACTTCAAATCTCCCCAAAGCTGTCCTGAAGAGATCCACACCTCTGGCTGCTGCACCACTCTTACTAATAGATTTGCACACGGGCTTTGACATTCAGCTCTGCTGGGAAAGGCCACAGTGTTATGCCTGCCAAGAAGGGGGTTGGGTTACAAGTGTCTAGCAGGAGCAAACTGCCGACAGTTAGATGTGTACAGTGGAAAGGTGTGTTTGCCCATCTCAGAGAACACCAGAGCTAGATGGACCCTCAGAGAGGGTGTCATCCGGTTTCTTAATGTTGTGCCAATGGAATCCATCTCAAGGCTGCCACAACCCAATGATCACAGAAGCTTTGGAATTCTTTTGCTTATATACTGCATAGTCTCTCTTTTTTTTTTTTTAAGAAAGTGTTCCAATATTAAAATAAATATTAGAAGTAGGGCTATCATATAGTTGCCTCATGAGATAGGATCAAGGTGCTTATAGTGGCTCAATTCACAGGTGGGTGAAGTCAGGTCCACTAGGATGAAGAGCCAATAGTTACCAACAGTGGCTCTGGGCAGGAGATATCCAGGTGCCAGCATCCTTTTAGGTTCTCCTTCCTTCTTCTGGATACCCTCTCCAGCCTTCAAGTCTGTGTTAAGGACATCTTCCACCACCTTCACTGTATTATGCATTGAAGCAGGACCTTGTCCCCAAAAATCTAGTATCAAAAGGTCCATATTAACCTATTGAATTTCTCCTAGATAGATGTCCTGTGGGCATTGCTTAGGACTTCTAGGGACTTAGGGGGCTGGGACAAGGCTGGCTTTTGGTCCAGCTTCTCCTGGGGTGATCTTGAGCTGATCTTTTCCACTCCTCATATTGCAGTTTCCGGCACGTGATGCCCAGGGTACCAGCCCCCAACCCTCACTTAGCCATGCTAACTAAATGAGAGTGAGCCTGACTATGAGGCTTAAAACAAGCTATTTAACCTTGCTAAGTCTCATTTTTCTCACTTTAAAATGGCAATACTAAGAATAATCTCACACAGTGATTGTAAGAATTAAATAAGTGATCAAATCCAAGGGAGTGCTTTGTACTGAGCAGGCTCTTGATAGGCACCTGTCACATGTGACCGTTAACATTTATGATGTGCTGTTGCCAAGGTGTTATGTTTCTGCAACCTTGCTCAGGTGGGTGCCAGGAAGGTGGGCATAAGGGTGCTAGGTCTCACTTGGCTGGAAGCTGCAGACTGTGGGCTGGAGATTCGCTTGACAGGGTCATCTTGGAGAAGCTTTTACCACAAATCAGGCAGTGAATCTAATTAGGGGCCAGTTTCCAATGAGTAGTCAACCTTGACCTGCTGGGCAGCAATCTTCCTTCCCTGTAGGAAACCTGGTGGGAGGCAGCAGACAATAATCCAAAGAAGAGAAGAATTGTCTTGGAGTAGGAGCTATAGCCTTGAAGCATTTCCTAAGTAAAAGAGCTGGCTTCCTAGCCCATGCTGGAAACTACTGGCCTACTGAAAAGCACATGTGAACATAGAGGAAGCTGTAATTTCCAGAGTTTTCTGCTACCTCTATTTTCTTTCTTTACTCTGTGGTACCATGTCAGACTCCAGTGCAGCCTTAACCAGGCATGATCCTTGTCTCTCTGCAGAAGACTCTAAGTCTGAGAGAAAAGCAGTAGGGAAAGGCACAGCTACCGGAGAGCCTTAAATGAAAAGAGAGATCTTTGTGAAGAGCTGCCTTATGCATTGGAGAAGCAGAAAGTACTCCATAAATTACGTTTCCCAGGGGGCTCTGGAGCCTCTGCTCTGTTGGTGCACCAGGCACCCTGGACATCCCTGATGATGCTAAGCTGATGTGTGCACTCACCTACCTTCAGGCTCAGGAAAGTTGGCCCTCTGTCAGCACTGGAGATGTCCTCATTTAAACTGCCACTGGGCTAGATTTCTCCCCTTGAAACAGATACTGTACAGTCTCAGTGTGGAGAATTCTGTAATTCAAACAAAGTCACCCCATGGGAAAATAGAGCCAGTCAGCTCCTATGTGTTTTATTTGTGGTTCTTCAGTTGACTCTGACTCATCTTCAGCTTTCCCTTCACCTGTGCATTGGATGTGTATTAGGAGCCATCGTTTGCTAAGTACAGTGGGGGACAAGGCTGGAGATGTCCTTTGGGCACTTTTGCTGCCTGAAGCCCAATTGGAGAACCCCTAAAGTAACAGCAAGGGATAACAGTGTGGGCAGAGCTTGGGTTGGGAAGCACCCCAAAGCTGGGCCAGTCCAAAAAAGGGGTCTCACATGTGTATAGGAAACAAGGTGGCTCTTTAAGGGAGCATCCCACATCACCTGCTCAAACCATTGGCCTGTTTTGTCAATAGACTTTGGATAAGTATACTTATGACTTCTGGTACTTTCTAGAATTGCTTAGCAAAAGCATTTCTTCTGCCGAATTTGGGATGACTTCATTAGCCTCAGCAGAATCAGCCCAGATATACACAGTCCTCTCTTCAGTTCAGTGCTGTCAGGTCCCAGTTCAAATCCTTCTAGTCTGTACTGCGTAGAGCTGATCTCTTTCCTTGAAAATTATTTGAAACCTGATAATTTCATGTTTTCATGGGGGATTATTCATACAGCCTCTTGTGTGTTTGTTGTTCTTATCAATGAATTAGACTTAGCTAAGTCTAGGTTCTTGGTTTATTATGTGACTTTGGGAAAATTATCCAATCTCTTTGAACTTCAGCTTCTTCATCTACACAATGTCATTATTCTAGAACTTATCTCATGGAATTGTTGGCATAATTAAAGTAGGTATTTGCTATGTGCTTAGAATAAAATCTGAACTATATTAAGCACTTAACATATAGTTTATTGAAAAGTTTAAAATGGATTTATGCCTTTATCAGATACCATCTCTCAAAAAGTAAAAGTAACTTGATGGACTTTTATGGTCTGATCTTAACCCTGGCCTTAGTTAGCTTGATCTGCTGTAACAAAATGCTATGGATTTGGTGTCTTAAATAGCAAAAACTGATTTCTCACTGTTTTAGAGAGTAGAATTCCAAGATCAAATCATGGGCAGATTTGGTATCTAATGAGTACCCTCTTCCTTACTTATAGAAGGCTGCATTATTACTGAGTTATCACATGGAGAGAGAGAAAGGGAGGGAAGGATGGAGGGAGGAGGGGAGAGAGAGAGAGAGACAAAAAGAACATACTCAAAAATGCTCTGAAGTGACTCTGCTTCCCCTTCTCTTTATTATAGATACTGATCCCATGATGGGAGCTTCACTTTATGACCCATTTGCCACCCTAACGTTCCACTTCCAAATATCAATACATTGGGGATGGGGGCTTCAGGCTATGAAATGGGCAGGATACAGACATTGAGCCAGTAATAGCTCCTTTGTTCAACATTGAGAGACAAAAGGTGGAAGAGGGGAAGAGAAAAGGTCAAAAGAAATGATGGACTAAAGGAAGCAGAGAAATGACTTTTCCTGGAAGCTTTTCCCTCAAGCCCACCTCCTGCCATCTCCGAACGGTAGATAACCTGAGGGCCTGGGAAGAGAGGGAAACCTCAGGTCAAGACTCAAGATCGCAGCCTGCAGCTCAGCATCCTGCATGGTCTCTGCCACCTGACATGGGCTGCAGCCTCTGTGAGAGGCACCCACACTCAGGGGAAGGACTCCCTGGTGATGAGGCAGAAAGTACCAAGGACTTTATGAAGAAACTGACCTGCCAGTCACCCGAGTATGTGATTTCACTGGAGAGCTCTGAGCCCCTGGGGCCTTGAAGCAGACCTGATGCCACCAGGTCTGACAGAGGTGGGCACTGAGAGATCACACCTAATTCGTGTTGATAGGACACCTGTCTTCAAGCCAGTGTGCTAAATCTCCTTCCAGAAAACACAAGCCCATGTGACTGGCTGTCTTACACAGAGTGACTTGAAAGCAGATAGTGTGGCCTGAACACATTCCTGTGAGCTCCAAGAACGGGAGGAGAAGCTGATAGGGGAATAGGTGGGGTCGCAAAGAGTTAGAAACCATTGACAAAGTCTCTGGAGATCTCATGGGGAATTCATACTTCTCCATGCAAAGGAGAATAGAAAAGGAAGTGAGAAATTGTTTTTAATATAGATAAAGGATTAGTGTGATCCCATTTTATAAACCTTCAAAGAATTTCCTTCAAAGTTTACGTACTCTCTGATTATTTTTTGGAAGTTTGATATCAAAGTACAGCTTTATTATTTTCAGAGAAAATCTATAGTAATAAAAGTTGGATTTATTTAGAACTATGACAACATTCTTCTAAGTTTGCATCGACACTGGCACTGAAGAGCCGGGAAGGGTGACAAGGCAAATTGGTGTAACCTACAGAACACTGCGAAGGTAGGAGGGATGTGGTTTTAGTTGTCCCAATTCAGCATCTGAGGCATGGCCTCAGGAGGGGGACTTCTTATCCATACCTCATGAGCAGGACCAGAACTCTGATAGGGAACTAGGAGGAGTCAGGTTTCATCCCAGTGCAGGGGAGAACTTTCCTACAGAACAAGATACCCTATGAGACAGTGGGTGCCTCCTCGTTTCAGCTGAAGCTGGATGGTCACCAGCAACTAGAAAGGGGTTGTGAGGTTTGCCTCTCTGATCCCATGCTCTGCCCCTACCAGGGCTCCAGAGTACAGAGGAGCAAGAAGGTAGAGAGGGAAGACGTGGCTTCTCTCTAAGGGGAATCTTGAAGGTCCGAGACACTGGCTTTCTGTAAGTCTATGGCCTCTTTTCTTACCCACTCCACTGCTCCAATCATCTTCCCCCGAACTCCTTCAGCCATTCCGAGTCACTGAGACGTTTTACACTTGACCACCACTTGGGTTAAGTGTGTGCCTCCTGATGGGTGAAGTGAGTCTTTATTCCATTTTGGTTTCCAGCAGACCTCCTTCAAGTCAGAACGTGCTCACTAGGTACAGTAGTCCAGGATTCTGACAGTGATTCTGCACAGCTTTCCAATTTTGTAGTGTCTCCTGGATTTTGCCTTCCAAACCACATTTCTCATATATCAAACCTTTTTCATATTGAAACCTATTAGTAAGCTTGACAGTTTTATTGTCCCTCTTTGCGTCTTTTCTAGCTCCTTTTTTTTACTGAAGCATAAATTTTTTTTTCAGTAAAACTATCAATGGGATAATCCCCTTGAAGTAATCACAGAATTTGAAGGAATGACATCAATGTTTTATTCATTAAGCAATTATTCACTGAGCATTTGGAGTACTTAACAACCAGAACAATTCTACGGATATGAGGGAATATTTTTTAGGCAGAATGTTTTTAAAGGTGTCTTAATTGTGGTCAGCATTCTTTATTTTCATTCTCAAGGGTCAGTCCGTCCTTCCTTCCTTTTTTAAGAGATTTATTTGAAAGGCAAAGTTACAGAGAGAGAAGGGAGAGATCATTCATCTGCTGGTTCGCTCCCCAGATGACCACAATGACCAGGGCTGAGCTGGGCCTAGCTACAGTCAGTAGCCAAGATCTAGTTCTGTTTATACCCTCTCAAAGTGATATGCCCCAAGCCTTCTGCAGTGTGACAGATTTCATATACTTTAGTTTTATTCATGTTTACTCTGCGGGGGAGATAATGTAATCCATAATAAAATGCATTATTTTAGGGCACAGGAAATTTTGGTTCTCTGACTAGATGGGCTGTGTGACTTCAGGGATGTTATTTAACCATCCTTTTAGTGCATCAATTTCCACATTTGCAAGGTGGAATGAGAAGTATGTACCACAAATATTCATGAGGATGAATGATTTGGAATTGAAAAGCCCAGGATACTGCCTTCCACATGTTAGGCATTGAATAATTTAAAGAAGAAAAAGTTTTCATTTCATATGATTTTTTTACTTATTTATTTTTATTTGAAAGCCATAAATAAAGTGACAGAAACAGATGTAGATATAGAGAGAGCTTCCATCTGCTTTTTCACTCCCCAAATGCCCACAATAGCCAGGGCTGAGCCAAGCCAAAGCCCAGAATTCAACATAGAGCCCCCATATGGATTTCAGGGAAGCACCTACCACTTCCTAGGAGACCATTAGCAGGAAGTTAAATTGGAAGCAGAGCCTGGACTTGAACCCGGCCCTCTGGTATGGGATTTGAATGTCCCAAGTAGCTTTTTTTTTTTTTACTTTTATTTAATGAATATAAATTTCCAAAGTACAGCTTATGGATTACAATGGCTTTTTCCCCCATAACTTCCCTCCTACCCGCAACCCTCCCCTCTCCCACTCCCTCTCCCCTTCCATTCACATCAAGATTCATTTTCAATTCTCTTTATATACAGAGGATCAGTTTAGTATATATTAAGTAAAGATTTCGACAGTTTGCGCCCACACAGAAATACAACGTGAAAAATACTGTTTGAGTACTAGTTATAGCATTAAATAACAATGTATAGCACATTAAGGACAGAGATCCTACATGAGGAGTAAGTGCACAGTGACTCCTGTTGTTGACTTAACAAATTGACACTCTAGTTTATGGCATCAGTAATCTCCCAACGCTTTAGTCATTAGTTACCAAGGCTCTGGAAGCCTTTTGATTTCATCAACTCTGATCATATTTAGACAAGGTCATAGTCAAAGTGGAAGTTCTCTCCTCCCTTCAGAGAAAGGTACCTCCTTCTTTGATGACCTGTTCTTTCCCCAAGTAGCTTCTTTTTTTTTTCTTTTTTGACAGGCAGAGTGGACAGTGACAGAGAGAAAGGTCTTCCTTTGCCATTGGTTCACCCTCCAATGGCCGCCATGACTGGCGCACTGCGGCTGGCGCACCGTGCTGATCCGAAGCTAGGAGCCAGGTGCTTCCTCCTGGTCTCCCATGGGGTGCAGGGCCCAAGCACTTGGGCCATCCTCCACTGCACTCCGGGCCACAGCAGAGAGCTGGCCAGGAAGAGGGGCAACCGGGACATGATCCGGCACCCCGACCAGGAATAGAACCCAGTGTGCTGGTGCCGTAAGGTGGAGGATTAGCCTATTGAGCCGTGGTGCTGGCCCCCAAGTAGCTTCTTAACCACTGCACCAGACATCAGTCTCCATTATAATATTTTTTAACAGTGAAAGACATATTGTAATGAAATAGGTAATAATTATCTTAAGTACTTTTTGACCTCTCCTATTAATATTCACATTTGAGTTTTCTTGGTTGTATTCATTTAAATTGACTTTCTTCTATTTTATTCATGTGAGTAAGAAAATCGCATACATATACTATTAAACATAAGACCTTACATCTTTACAAACATAAGTAGGTAATCTGTGACAGATAAATAGAATTATCCCATCTTGTTTAATGTTTAGATAATCTCAGAAGTGCTGAGAAACAAGAACTCCAGCGAGAAAAGTGGGAGAAAAACAACTTACCAAACAGAAGGCTCTCTCGGCGCTCCATCAGCAAGGAGAGATGGGTAGAGACACTGGTGGTGGCTGACACGAAGATGGTGGAGTATCATGGGAGTGAGAACGTGGAGTCATATATCCTCACCATCATGAACATGGTATGCCAGATGGTGTTGGGGGAGGGGCAGCTGGTGAAGAGATGTTGTTGAAAGTGGCCTTCCCCCAACCAAAAAAGAGAAACCTTTGGCCCTTTTGTCTATCCATCTACCATTCTAGTCATTGCCTAAGTGAATAAGAAAATTTTGCACAAATTATTCTTTCCCTTAAAAATCTATATCCTAAGAAAAATTTGTAATTTATAAAATACATATTTCTACTTGGTATTTTCCAAACAATCTTTTTACTACAAATTTCTTTTTGGATTGTTTTAGTACACAAATGAGGACATTGAGGCAAAGAGCTAGACTATGGTTTCTTCTAGATAGTTAGACATATAAATGTAATAATACTAGTGATCCCTAATTTCAAGCATCCCCTTTGCATTTTCTGCCTTCCATAGAGGATGTTAGTCCTGTTGAGTCTGGGAAAGCTTCTGCCTATATAATTGACAATTGGATAAGAGAAGACATTAGGCTAGAGGAGGGATCAAAGAAAATAAAATTGTCAATTCCTCAAGCACAGCCTGTCAATCACCCTTAACACTGTCTGTAGATATCATAATGTGGATTGAGCCAGGGGTATATCTCACTTTTCTATTTCTCACCTCTGCATCTACCCATTATCCATTTACATGTGGCTAATGGTTTTTATTTCTGATTGCAGGTCACTGGGCTGTTCCATAACCCAAGCATTGGTAATGCAATTCACATCGTTGTGGTTCGGCTCATTCTCCTGGAAGAAGAGGAGGTAAGGGATGATTTTCCCTCAATTCTTCTGCCCTATTCTCACACTTCATACCTCATTTCTTCAGGAAAACTACTCATACATTTTAAAATTATATTTGTTTGTTTGAAAGACAGAGACAGAGAAAGGTATGTAGACAGAGAGAGATCCTCCAAAGTAGAGTTCTCTCCCCAAATGCCCACAACAACTAAGTCTACGCCAGGCCAAAGTCAGGAGCCTAGAACTTGATCTAGGTCTCCCAAGTGGGGTTATAAGGACCCAAGTATTTGAGCCATTACCTACTGCTTTTCAGGATGCTGTTTAGCAGGGAACTGGAGCTGAAAGTAGAGCCAGGACTCAAACTCAAGTACTCTGATGAGGGAAGTGAAAATCCCAAACAGTGTCTCAACCACTGAACCAAATGCCCATCCCTTAAGAGAGCTTTTGATAGACAAGGAATAAAGCAACAGAAAGCTGTTGGAAGTCCATTGGAAAGGAAAACGGCCAGCATTTGTCATAGCAGTAGAGTCACCACTTGAGATGCCCACATCCCATATTGGAATGCCTAGATCTGGATCCTCGCTCTGCTTATGCTTCTGGATTCCTATTAATATGCATCCTGTAAAGCAGCAGTGATGGCCCAAGTGGTTGAGTCCCTGCCAGTATGGGAAATCCAGATTGAGTTCCTGGCTTCTGGCTTTACTTGATCCAGGGATGGCTGCTGTGGCATTTAGAGTGGGAACCAACAGATGAAAGATCTCTGTCTATTTTGTTGTCTGTCTCTGTGCCTTTAAAATATATAAAAATAAGTAATTAAAAATTGTTCCTGTGTTATTTTCTTGGGAGTTTAGTAATATTGAGTGGAAGATGTAGAATATTTCCAAAATACACTTATTCATTAGTAGAATCACCTGGCAGTCACTGTAGATAAATACACAAACCAGACATACAACAGTCACTGAGAATGTTCCAGAGTAGAAATATACTGAATCATGATATGGTTGGGTGGTTTCCATAAAAGTTAGGAGAGACATGGAAATATTGACTCTTCAATGCTATTAATTTGCCTCTTACATATTAAGACAAACGTCTCAAATTTAGGCCCTCATATCTGCCATTTTTCTATTTCAAGTTTCAACTATTTTCAGAGACTTATATATGCTTTATATGCTCCCAATTGATACCTCAAGCCTAGATCTCTTTCTCCAGACTCATATCCAATTGGTCATTTGGCATCTCAAACAAGGTGTGTAGTAATTTACTCAATCTTGGACATTTCATAACTCTAAAGTAGAATTCTTGATTGCTTCTTGCCAATATCACCCCAATTCGGCCTCCACAATTCTCCAAACAAGCATCTTACTTATCTCAGTCAATGCTGCTTCTATGCATTAGTTGTCCAAGCCTAGGAACCATTCTTGATTGCTTATTTTCATATCTTGTACATCCAACAGCAGTACCCATAGGGTTCTTACCTAACACATCTCAAATCCATCCAGTATTCATGATCTCTGTATCTATAACATCAATTTGACCTTAAAACTGGTCTGAGCTACATTCAAACTTACTTCCATAATCTATTCTTCATGAATGATTATTTTAAATACAATCTAGTTTCCTCTACTGCACAAAGCCCTTTAATGGATTTTTGTTTCTTTTAGAATGAATTTGAAATTTCTTACCATTGCCTGCAGAGACTTCTGCAATCTTGCATCCATCCACTTTACCAGGTTACTATGCTACTGTCTTCCATGTATCTTAGATAGACTCTTAAGCACGCAAGGCATTTTTCACCATTAATTTCTATGTACTTTTGGTTTCCAGTGCCTGAAACATCCTGACTTGGATCTGCTCATCTGTGTGTTTGCACTTTTCATCCCTCAGGCCTCTGTCTGAATAAATGTTGCCCCTTTAGAGTGATCTCAATGACTAACCTACTCAGAGCTACCCCCTCATATTGTTCTCCATCATAGAATGATAGTTGTCTCACAACTAACTATAATTCTGTGTATTGTTTACTCTTTCTTATCTCAGTCATACCGGAGTGTGAAATCTATAAGGACAGAAACTGTGTATCTCTATTCTGCTATATCTCCAGCATGTAGCAAAGTGTCTGTGACATTAATACATGAATGAACTGAAATTTAATAAATGAAAAAAATAAATGGAGGAACCAGTCAACATGAAGAAATGCCCTTGCAACCCACAAAGCTTAATCAGCAACTGAAGTATGTAAAGAGTGAATGATTCAGATATCTCTCAGAAAAAGACCTGGGCCTACATGTGATAAAGTTAGATGTCCACTTGTAGAAAATTGTTAGGTTAACAAATTTTTTTGTCTAACAGAGATTAAAATTATTTGTGTCCATCAAATAAGATAACCTTAAGATTGTGATTTTATTGGTCTATGGAGAACTAACTAATTTTGTATCTAATGTGGCAGTTTCATCACAACATGTTTCCCATGGGCTAGAGTTGGATAGGTTTCTCTACCATCTTTCTGGTCTCCTCATCAATGAATTAAACATATCTTTAGCATGTGTGCTCATTACATGTTTGCAGAATTATGTCTTAAGTTTTTAAAAATTGTACATTGGAGTCCAACTTTTTACTCTTTCATAGTGATTAAGCCTGTGTGCATACTAAGATGTGTAGAAATATTTAAGTTTTCCAACTCCAAGAAGATTCTTTTAAATACGAGAAATAAAATTTTAAGGACTTAATTATTTATTTGAGAGGCAGAATTACATACAGAGGTGGGAGAGACAGAGAGAGAGAGGTCTTCCATCTGCTGGTTCACTCCCCAAATGGTCACAAGGGCAAGAGTTGGGCCAATCCAAAGTCTGGAGCCAGGGGCTTCTTCTGGTGCAGGGGCCCAAGCTCGTGGGCCAACTCCACTGCTTTCCCAGGCCATAAGCAGAAAGCTGGATCGGAAGTAGAGCAGCCAGGACATGAACCGGTGTCCAAATGGGATGCCAGTGTTGTGGACGGAGGCTTAACCTGCTATGCCACAGCACAGGCTCCAAGAAGTAAAATTTTGGAGTTCCAGCAGTATCCCTGGTAGGACTTTAAAACATGGCTTCCATTGATCTTGCTGTATATCTTTTAAATTCACAGAAAACAATGCCACTGGGGCATCTTGCTGCTGTTGAAGTTGTTTGGGAGAATTTGATGGGCCACTGCTGTCCTCATACCATCATGCTTACATATTTTCTTCATCCCAAACTGATTTTGCAAATGCAAAAAGGTACAAATGATTTGTTGTAGACAGCATGATTGTCTACCACCTACTCGCCAAAGATTATCCTCAAACTTTTATAAAATCTCTAAGTGATACAAAGTTCAAAAGTTAACAACAGAATTGCAATTCACAATTCTAACTTTCCTGATTCCCAGAAATGGCTCAAGCTGTTGTTCACCCCTTTGACTAAGGGGAAGCCCAATAATAACAAATAGCAATTATTCCAGCCCTAATTAAAATTAGAGTGGCAGACACAGATAAGAAGTGAGGTACTGAACTTTGAGTTAAGACTTTAGTTCTCATTTTGAGTCTGTCATCATTAAGTAGGCATCTCTGAGAAATCACATCGTTGCTCCATGTCCTATTTTTTTCATCTGTAAATGAGAAAAGAGTTGTGATGCATCAACCTTATGTCAAACACTATACCAGGCACTATGGATACAAGTATGAATGTGATAGTCCCATTTCATGACTCTGTGAAACTCAGAGTCTACTACTAAAGCAAAAAATTCCAAATTGAGATTATTGTGACCATAAAAATGTGTACTTAGAATAAGGAGGGATACTTAGATGTCTAAGCTGATTTTTACAGAGTACAAAGGAATTAACCAGTGATGAAAGACATTCAAATAGAAGGACATACAATAGCAATGGCTTTAGTACTTAAACCACCACTTGGCCTGTGAGAGGCAGTGACTACATCACTGATAATGGGATATGGGCAGGTAGGTAGCTAGAGAGAAGAGCTGAGATTTCAGAGCCCAGCTGACCATATGGTGGCACAGCCCACAGCCAATCCACCATGTGACAGCCACAGCTTAGCCATGCAGTGGTGCTGCCCATGGTGTGACAGCTCCAGCCAGCTGGTGCGGAAGCCCTGGCCAGCTGGTGCTTAAGCTTGTGACAGCCCAGCCTCGCCCACCTGATTGTGCGGTCTCTACCATCCAGACCTCCTTTCTGTGTACCACCCAAACTTCCTTTCTTTGCACCATCCAAATTTCCCTTTTACTGCACTGTCCAAATGCATCTTCCATGCATCATGAAGCCCCCTACCCCTTTGTGTGTAGCAGAAACTGCAAGTTCTGCAGTGTTGAAAGCTTAGAACCAGCACCCATTGAAAATATCCAATATGGATGTAGAATGTGTTCCGGTGATGACCTTTAGGTCACTATAATAAAATTAACATAGACCGCATTTCCACTCCCATCATCCACCTGTTGCCATGACACTCTGGAGATTTCCAAAAATGGACAAGGAAATAGGTGGTAGTCAATCCCCACTCCAAACTTTGCTTCTATGTAAGCTCAATTAAGCTCTGTTCTGAATACCACTGCCTGTGCTTCCTGATAGTGTGAAAGGATGGCCTGAACCTTATTGGGGGCTTTTTGCTCTCTATCTTTCTATCTCACTTACCCACATGTATTTCTTGAGTGTGCACTTTTCCTTTGCTTTCCATAAATGCTGTTTTCCTGTACTTCTTTATGCCTCCACCTTGAATTCTTTCACATCTCTAATAATTTGATGGTGATGGGTCATAGAATTAGATGTTTAATCCATGTTGAGTGGATTATTGTGTAAGGTGTAAGGTAGAGGTCTTGCTTCATTCTCCTGTATGTGGAAATATAGTTTTCCCAGCACCATTTGTTGAAGACTGTCCTTGTTCCTGGGATTGGTTTTTAGCTCTGTGGTCAAATATAAGTTGGTTGTAGATGTTTGAATTGATTTCAGGAGTTTCTGTTCTTTTCCATTGATCTATCCATCTGGTTTTGTACCAGTACCAGGCTGTTTTGATTATAACTGCCTTGTAGCATATCTTGAAATCTGGTATTGTGATGCCTCCAGATTGGTTTGTTGCTGTTGTATAAGATTGCTTTAGCTATTTGGCATCTCTTGTGTTTCCATATGGATTTCAGCATTATTTTTTTTCTATATCTGAGAAGAATGTCCTTGGTATTTTAATTGGTATCACACTGAATTTGTAAATTGCTTTCAGAAGGATGGACATTTTGATGATATTGATTCTTCCAATCCATGAACATGGAAGAGTTTGCCATTTTTAGTATCTTCTTCTGTTTATTTTTCAAAGTTTTATAATTCTCATCATAGAGATCATTTCTTTTTTAATGTTTTGTAATTCTCATCATAGAGATCTTTGACATCCTTGCTTAAATTTATTCCAAGGTTTTGGTTCTTTTTGGAACTATTGTGAATGGGATTGATCTTAGAAATTCTTTTATTTTTTTTAAAGAGTTATTTATTTTGAAAGTAATGGTTATACAGACAGAGGGGGAGAGGCAGAGAGAGAGAGAGAGAGAGAGAGAGAGAGAGAGAGAGGTCTTCCATCTGCTGGTTCACTCCCCAGATAGTCGCAATGGCCAGAGCTGTGCTGATCCAAAGTCAGGAGCCAGGGTCTTCCTCCAGGTCTCCCATGTGGGTGCAGTGGCCCAAGGACTTGGGCCATCTTCTGTTTTCCCAGGCTATAGCAGAGAGCTAGATCAGAAATGGAGCAGCCGGGACACGAATCAGCACCCATATGGGATACTGACACTGTAGGGGCCGGGCTTTACTCACTACACTACGGCATCAGCCCCAGATCTGAATTCTTTATTTCCATGATTTCATTTTGATTTCTCTTTAAGATCTCAATTTCAAGGGAGAAATTTTCTTTCATGTCCTATACAAATTTTATTAATTTGTGGATTTGCTTCTATTTACTGCCAAGTAATCCTATGATGAATTTTTTTATGTTCAATTTCTGGCATTTCTTCAGTCTCTTCATCTTCATAATCTAGTATTGAAATTTTGTGTTCTTTTGGTGGTGTCATGTTGTCTTCCTTATTCTTGTTTCTTGAATTGCTGCATTTATTATTCAGCATTTGTGGAGATACTCATCATTTCTTCTTTGTTTTTTCCTTGTAATGCTTTTTATCTTTGGACTATGCCCCTGTGGCTTAGTGGAATCTCACTTTTTTCAGTGAATACCTAGAGGCATGTGGTGGGTGTGGCCAGGGAGCTCTGTTCTGTGCTTCATGGTGAAGGGAGTGTCCAAAGTGACACCCAGGTTGGGTGTAGTAAATTTTTTTTTAATCAGAGGGTAGGTTTAATCTGCTCTGTTGGCAATAGTCTCATGTTCACCTCCTCTCCTCAAAGCAGACCGTTGCCTGAGCACTAGTCCCAGGAGGTATAATATTCATCTGCACTGCCATAAGAACCACAAAAAGGATCTATGCTTCAGCAATTTGGGGTCTTGTGTTACCATGTGAATTTTTGGATCATTTTTTCTAGATCTGTGTCAGTGATCACCTAATATCTTTATTTAAAGATAAATATCAGATTTGGAAAAGAATGTTTAGACTCCTCCCTTTTTAAAACCAAGTATCTTTTTCTCTGTCAGATGAGTTATGGACTTAGGCATATAGGTAGTTTTCAGATTTTACTTTTTCTGTCTGTTTTCACCCTTTTAGTAGCTTAATCTTGGCTAACAGAACGTGATCGAATTGTGTAATAAATCAAAAGTTGCTACCAAGAATTCCCAAAGAAATCAATACAAGATTTTTTTTTTTTAACCATAGAGAGAACTTACAAAGAGAGAACAGTTTGTAGCAAAAGCCATGTTCTTGTGAAACCATTTTCTAGATCCCATTTTGGGCTACCTCCCATTTGGGAGCTGTGGTTAATTTCCTCCAGGTCAGCTCCCTATCCTATAAGTCATAAATTCAAACATAAAAGAAAGGAGCAATAGGAAGTGAATTGGACTCATATAAGAAGATAGGAGGAGACAAAATGATGAACTAAGAAGAAAATCTGTTTTTGTTTACAAAGGAACTTGTACTGATAATGTACAGAAACATGAGACCCACAGAACTCTGTCTCCCAAATTTCCTATTACAGTCACTGGAGTTATTATTATGGATTTTCTGCTTTATTTTCAAACTTTCATTTCCTTTCCTTCCTTTCATTTAATCAGTAGGAGATTTTTCTCTTTACTGACTAACCAAAAAAGAAAAGCAACCTTTCAACCACATCATTTTCACTTTTTCCTGGTTTAACAAATGCATTCTTCATTCCTTTATGGAAGAAGTGTCTCCTCAGTTTTGCAGGCTACATGCAGGGTCTGAGATGAAGAGAGGAATAAGTTCCAGCCCTTGTTCTGCGCATGCTAAGAGAGAAAACAGGCACACAATTTGATCATTTTAGCCCAGGACAGCAAGTGCTATGAACCAAGCAGGCATAAGACATTGGCAGGAACCTTATCTGGTCTAGGGGCAGGGAAGGCTTCCTGAGAATGCCCAATTTGAGGCATAAAGGAAGAATGGATTTTGAATGGGTATAAGAGAGGAGAACAAGACTATCTAGAATGAGTGATCATCCTAAAGAAAGGAAGGTGAAAATTGCAGGGTAACATGTAAGAGTACGTATTTTCACTTGGGGGGACACTAATATAAGCAATTTTAATGCAGTGAGATTGCAAATGAAGAGCTTCTTGGAGGTTAGATTTGGAAAGGGGACTAAGCCATGGACGAGCAATAGTTTTGAATAAAATAAATGTCAACCAGCAAGAGTGAGGAGGATAGATTGGAAGAGGTCAAGGAAGAAAGGAGGAGGACGGTTAACATAAAGGTTTGAGCTGGAGACATAGGTAGAAAAGATAGGAAGGGGGTAAATTTACCAAATTATGGTGACATTGAGATGCAGAATATAGAGGGAGAAGAGGCCATTAGGAAGACACTAATGTTTCTAAATTGGACAACTGAGTGGATGTTTGTTCCTGTAATTGAGACAGAGGATACAGGAAGAAAAGCAGGTTCACATCTGGGAAAAGGATTTCAGTGAGGCTGAGTTTGAGGTACCTGTGGGGTGTCTACCAAGACATTTGGCTCCGTGAGTTTCAATCCCAGGAGCGGTTTGGAATGTGATACAGATGTTGGAGCCAACAGCATATAAATGATTTCCAATGATATGATTGTGATTGAGACTGAACTGTGAACCACTAGGAGTACAGAAGAACCCATAGAGGAAGCTGAAAAGTGGACAGAGTGAACAAGGACAGAGAGATAGGACCTTGAAGGAGAGGAATTGTATGATTTGGAGAGGAATTGTGTGATGGGGGAGGAGACAGAGCTATATTCATCATAATCATAATTGCTTCATCTCTTCAGTTATTCAAACAAAGAGTTCAATGCAGTCTTCAATAGTATGACAACTAATAGTGTTGGGCTGGCAGCTGCAAACTTGGGTTCTCAACACTGTTCTGCCAATATGTGCTCTGTCGTGTGGCTGAGGCATTGCCCCTGAATGGCCTGGATTTCCTCAATGATGAGGTGAGATGATAGAATATGTAATTGACAGATCTCTTCAGAAAAGTGAGCTCTTCATTAGGATGGAAGACTGGAGGCAATATTTATGCTGCGCCATCTGGAGAATGACTCTGCTTTCTCCATGACGATGAAGATGTGTCCTTGCAGATGCTGAATTTGGCTGAGGAGCAAGAGAGAGTGAATGTGTATAAACATCCCCCTTTCCTAAAAAGATACACACAGATTGGTATGTAAGTTCTTCCAAAATTGTGATTCAAGCCAGTGTATAAAAGGATGATATTTAAAAATTAAGATTTTTAGATCTTGTAAAATCCCAACTTGAGCTGTATGCCCCAACCAGGGACTCTGTGAGCCAAGGGAGAAAGAGGCTCCATCTACTTCCTCCTGTGTGAAAGAATAAGCTTTTAAATTAATAAAGGTTTAATTTTTAAAAAAAGATTTATTCATTTATTTGGAAGTCAGAGTTAAACACAGAGAGAGAGAGACAGAGAGAGACAGAGACAGAGAGAAGTCTTCCATCCGCTGGTTCACTCCTCAACTACCCAAAATGGTCAGATCTGTGCTAGTCTGAAACCAGGAGCCAGAAGCTTCTTCTGGGTCTCCCATGCAGGTGCAGAGGTCCAAAAACTTGGGCCATCTTCTACTGCTTTCCAAGGCCATAGCAGAGAGCTAGATTGGAAGTGGAGCAGCCGGACTTGAACTGGCACCCATATGTGATTCTGACACTGCAGGCAGTGGCTTTACTGGCTACGCCACAGCACCTGCCCCCAAACAGTGAACTTAACTGAGCCTCACAGTGGGTATTTGGGTTGTATATTTGTGTCAATATGGATGTGTGAGTGTATTAAGTGTGTGAACATGGACTCTTCCACCCACTGTAGCCCATCTGAAAGATAATAGGTTCTCTTTTTTTCAAAACTATGGGATTTCATATATTAACCAGTAAGTAACCTACAGAGAATTATACTGGGAATTGCTTTAAGATCTACTCCAAACCTCCAGTCATGTTTCAGTTATATTTTTAGGATATTTTTATAATTTTTGTTTTGACACAACTATAGATTCACGTGTAGTTATAAGAAATAGTACAGAGAAATATTTTATATCCTTCACAAATTTTCTCTAAAGTGTAACATCTTGCATGCTCTTACAATATCACAGCCAGAAAATTGATTTCTATACAGTCTGTCTTACTCTAATTTTTCCAGTTTCATATATACTCATTGGTGTCTATTTGTGTATATTTAGTTCTATGCTGCTTTTCCACATGTGTAGGTTTGTGTAAGCATCCTTACAAGCAACATTCATAACCATTCCATCACAGAGGTCCATTGAGGTACTTTTTTTTTAACTAATGAGCTGGAATTTCATGACTACTAGAGGTACTTTTTTATACCTTTTGCCCCACCCCTTCCCCTACCTACCTACCCCTGAACTAATCTGTTCTCCATTTCATCATTTCAAGGATGCTGTATAAATAGAATGTCAAAGTCTATAGCCTCTTGAAATTGGATTTTATTCATTCAACACAATTCCCTTGAAAGCTACCTAAATATGGGCCATGTTGTGGCACAGTGCATTAAGCCATCAGCTGTGATACCAGCATCCTACGTGAGTGTTTGTTCGTGTCCTAGTTGGTCCACTTCTGGTCCAATTCCCTCCTAATGCATCTAGGAAAGCAGCAGAAGATGACCTACGTGCTTGGGCCCCTGCTACCAATATGGGAGACCCAGATGGAGTTCCAGGTTCTTGGCTTCAGTATGACCCAGCCCTGGCTATTGTGGCCATTTGAGGAATGAACCATTACATGGAAGATAATGCCTGTCTGTCTGTCTGTCTGTCTGTCTCTCTCTCTCTCTCTCTACTTTTCAAGTAAATAAATAACTCTTAAAGGAGAAACCACTCAATCTGTTGCATGTATCATTAGTTCATTCCTTTTATCTGCTGAATAGTATTCCATGGTAAGTATCTGTTTAACCAGTCATCCATGGAGGACATTGAGTCTGTTTCCAGTTTTTATGTATTATGAATAAAGCTGAATAAACATTCAACTACAGGTTTTTTCATAAATGTAAGTGTGCATTTTACTAGGATAAATGCACAGGGATGCAGTTGTTAGTTTACATAGAAGTTACATATTTTTTTAAGAAACTACCAAACTTTTCTACATTGGCTATGTCCTTTTATATTTTCATCAGAAGCATGTGAATAAAGCAGTTTTGCCACACCATCACTAGCATTTGGGTGTTAAAACTATCTTTTCTTTTGTTAGCTGTTCTTTATAGATGTGTAATAATATCTCACTGTGGTTTCAGTTTGCAATTCCTTGATAACCAATGATCTAGAACATATTTTCATAGGCTCATTTGCTATCTATGGTGAAAGGTTTTTTCATGTATGTTGGCCTGTTTTCTAATTGTTTGTTTTACTATTGAGTTTTGAGAGTTGCTTATATGTTCTAGATATAAATCCTGTGTCAGGTATTTGATTTAGAAATTTTTTCTACTTTGTAGCTTGTTTTTCATCATCTTTACAGTGTCTCTCTGAGCAAAATTTTTTACTTTAATGTGATCCCAAATATCAGTTTCCCCTTTATGGATCGTGTTATTAGTGTTAAGTCTATAAACTCTTGCCAGCCTTAGATTTCCAATATTTCCTCCTGTGATTACTTTTTCTAAAAGTTCTATAGTTTTGCATTTCACACTTAAGTCTATGATCCATTTTGAGTTAATTTTTTGTATAAATGTGGAGTGTAAGTCAAGATTATTTTTCCCCTTTCCCTCTTTCCTTTCTTCCTTCCTTCCTTTCCAAGTGCAAATGATACCTTATTATCTGAACTTGAAGTTTTCATTAATTACTTTTTAATCTTTTAATATTAATGGCTTCATGTATTCAAAAATGTAGAATAAATTTAATATTAATTTAAGTAAAAGTTCAACAAACCTTCTACAGTATAGAACTCCAACAGAGCAATGTATCACCAAAGCAAATGGAATTTATTGTTGTATCGTAATATTCATACCATAAATTATAGAACTAATTGCATGTTCAATGTGATACCTGGACTTTACCCACTTGTACATGATGCATTGTGGAAGATCGACTTTGGGTTGAGTGACAGCATCTCCATCCCTCATGAGTAATGTCAAACTTTGTCAAAAGGACAACTAGATGATGTGATCATTGCAGCATATAAAAGAAACACTGCAATAGAAAGACTGGGGGAAGAAAGATGATTCTTTTTCATTGAGAAGAGCTTTAGAAAAAACCATAATAATCCAGAAGAACTGAAAATAATTGTGATTTCCTAAACATAGAGTTTTTATTCAATTTTATGTGTTCAAATTTTATTTCACCTACTAATCGTATTGACTACATTCAGACCGTGGTTTTTATTTTCTTAATATTTATTTTATTTATTTGAAATTAAGAGTGATAGGAGAAGAGAAACAAAGAAAGAAAAAGACTTTCCAGGCCGGCGCGGCGGCTCAACAGGCTAATCCTCCACCTGCGGCGCTGGCACACCGGGTTCTAGTCCCGGTCGGGGCGCCGGATTCTGTCCTGGTTGCCCCTCTTCCAGGCCAGCTCTCTGCTGTGGCCCGGGAGTGCAGTGGAGGATGGCCCAAGTGCTTGGGCCCTGCACCCCATGGGAGACCAGGAGAAGCACCTGGCTCCTGGCTTCGGATCAGTGTGGTGCGCTGGCCGCAGCACGCCGGCCACAGCGGCCACTGGAGGGTGAACCAACGGCAACGGAAGACCTTTCTCTCTGTCTCTCTCTCTCACTGTCCACCCTGCCTGTCAAAAATCAAAAAAAAAAAAAAAAAAAAAACACTTTCCATCCACTGGTTCACTCCCCAAATAGCCTTAATGGCTAGGACTGGGCCAACTTGAAGCCAGAAGCTTGGAACTCCATCTGGGTCACCCACAATGGTGGTGGGGCACCAAGTATTTGGGCCATCTTGCGCTGGATTCCCATGCACTTTAGCAGGGAGCCAGATCAGAAGCTGAGCATGCAGGACTTAAATCAGTACTCAGGTGCCAGCTTTGCAGTCAGCAGCTTAGCCCACTGTGCCACAATGCTGGCCCCAGACCATTGGTTTTCTGTTATCAAACTAATGCAAACCCTTGTTCTTTGGTTTATTTTAAAACTTTGGTTTTTTTTTTTTTTTTTTTGACAGGCAGAGTTAGACAGTGAGAGAGAGAGAGACAGAGAGAAAGGTCTTCCTTCCATTGGATCATCCCCAAAATGGCCGCTACAGCCGGCGCGCTGCACTGGTCTGAAGCCAGGAGCCAGGTGCTTCTCCTGGTCTCCCATGTGGGTGCAGGGCCCAGGAACTTGGGCCATCCTCCACTGCCTTCCCGGGCCACAGCAGAGAGCTGGACTGGAAGAGGGGCAACTGGGACAGAAGCTGGCGCCCCAACAGGGACAAGAAGCCAGGTTGCCGGCGCCGCAGGCAGAGGATTAGCCTACTGAGCCGTGGCTCTGGCCTTTAAAGCTCTTTATTAAAATGCATGCTTTATTTTGTTTTAGATGGATTACCCTTTATTCTGGGGTGGTTCCATTTACTGTTGGCAGCCCCTGTCTTAAAACACAGAAATTGAGAATTTGAGTTCCTATTGAATCAAGCTATTTGCCATTGAACTTCATTTCGTGCTGATTGGGAAAGTGACAAATTTGATAAATGAAGAGTGAGTTGAAGGGATAAGAGGAAGGAATATATCAGATAATTACCTTATAGGATGCTCCAGGACAATTGCAACTGATATAAAATATAATCAGCTAGGAAACAAGCCCTAGGATAAAGTAGGTGCTAGGTCCTCATTTAACAACCTGGACAGTCAATCCACTAATTCTTGAACACAAGTGTTATTTATTTCTTGATATCAGGAGTGAGTTTGTCATGTTGGCTCTGCTTCCTAGCATTTCACGTGCAACAAAGCAAATACTGGTAGGAAATGGTATTGGAGACAGATGCAGTAGCATGGTGATACTAAATGAGAAAAGCCTTTCAAAGGCCCTTTAAAAATCTTAATGATTTCTGAAGAGCTCTCTCTGAGATTCTTCCCTTGACTCCTGTAGCCTAATTAATAGAGTGAGACTTTAAACTTCTGCCAAATGCCACTTCAGTTCAAATGACGGCTGTCAGGAGAATGTGGCTGAGAGCTGATGAGATCTTTAGTCATCCAGCTAACTTTAGAAGTTACTGTCTTTGTTTAACAAAGACTGTAGTTCATAAATAGCCACAAGTGTTTGGAACATTGCTACACATTGTAGGAGCTCTAGAGTTTTCAGATTTTCATTTAATTATCAGTAGGACTTGAATACCTGCCATTCACCACAGCAAAGTAGGGAATTACAGAAAAACTGAAGTCTTTGGGGTACTTATAAAATAATGGAAGACATATAAAAGGACTAAATATGTAAAACAATACTACCATATCATACTATTGTTGTAGCTAATTACAATCATGCAAAAATATTCTTAATAAAGCAGTTGAATAAATCTGTCAAGTGTGAATCTTGGTAAGTGAGAAATCTTAAGTTTCAGATGCTAGGTGCCCTTTGCTACTTAGAAACTATTAGTCATCAATTCTAGTCACCAGAGTAACCCATGTTCTCATCTGTAGCCAGGAGTTAATCATCTCTCTCAGAACTCTTTCACATAGTTGTTTGAAAGACCAAATGATTTGGAGTATGTGGAAGAAATTTATAAACTTCAATGTGCTAAGCCCATGAAATATGGATTTATTATTATGTAGAATATTGGGAATCAGGACATACAGGAAACTAGATAGTCTGGAGTCTGCCACCTAGAGTCTTTCTTTCACACTTGTAATTTCTTCTTGGCTATTGACCTTGGCTTCTTCTGTTTTAAGTCCCCTCTTTCTCTCACTCTTGCTCTGGTTCTTGCTCTTGCTCTGTCTCTTACACACCCACATTTTATTCTTGACAAAAATTGCATATATTTATGGTGTATAATGTAATGTTTTAAAATATATAAGCATACATTGAGAATGGCTAAATCAGGCTAACATGTATTATCAAACATGCTTGCCATTTTTTTCTGTGACAAAAACACTTAACAATCGTAACTATTTTCAAGCATAGAAAACATTGTTAGTGACTATAATCACCATGTTGCAAGACAGATCTCAAAGTTATTCCTCATTCTAAGCTGAAATTTTGAATCCTTTCACAACATCTCTCCATCCCCCTATCCCCTAACCCTGCCTTTGCAAATGAATTCTAGAATGAGCTGTGTGTGTCTTGCTGAAATTTTGGTGATAATTGCTATAAAACTATTGATCAATTTTCAGAAAAAGCACATCTTGTGCTATGTTGAATCCTTGAATCCATGAACACAATTTCTCTTTCCATTGATTTAAGTCTTTGATTTATTTCATCAGCATTTTTTCAGGATATGTATGCTATACATGGTTTGTTAACACATACCTAAATATTTCATTTCTTTACAACAAATATATATTGTAATGTTATTGGTTAATTGTAAATGGTATTGTTAAATCAGTGAGTGTTTTCTTGGCGACCTGCCCCCAAAAGACAAAATCAAGACATGTAGGATAGAGGGGTCGGTGCTATGGCACAGCTGGTAAAGCCACTGCCTGTAGTTCTGGCATCACATGTGGGTGCTGGTTTGAGTCCTGGTGCTACTCCACTTCTGATTCAGCTTTTTGCTGTGGCCTGGGAAAGCAGTGGAGGATGGCTCAAGTCCTTGGGCCCCTGAACCTGCTTGGGAGACCCAGAAGAAGCTCCTGGCTCCTGGTTTCAGATTGGCACATCTCCGGCCGTTGCAGCCAACTGGGGAGTGAACCAGTGGATGGAAGACCTCTCTCTCTCTCTTTCTGTCTCTGCCTCTCCTTCTCTCTCTGTGTAACTCTGACTTGCAAATAAATAAATCTTTAAAAAAGGAAAGAAATGTAGGATATAAATAGATCCAAGAGATCTGTTGATTATATTTGAGGTTTTGTTTAATAATTCACCTTCCTGTCAAAGGATGTAGAGATTAAATACCATCCTATGAGGCTAGAGACCAATCACAACCTCCAAATGGGGACCTTGATTCCCATGTTCTTTAATTCAGTATCTCGTCTTCTTTAATTCTATATCCGAGCAAACTGACCATCAGTTATCCACTTCCTTGAGGCTTTCTTTTATTATAATATGTGAATAATTATCCTTTTGGACGCAAATAATGCTAAATAGATGCAATTAAATGAAATGTAATACCATATGTGAAAGTATCAAACACATAATAAGAAAAGTCTCTTTCTTTCCTTTCCACCTCTCCCTTCCTCTGCCCTTCAATCCCTCCCATTTTCTTCACTTCCTTCTCTCCCCTTCATTCATGATTTATGCCACCTGACCACTCCTTTATGGTGAGTGGAGACTCTTTGTTTCCATGTAGGATAGATCATGTGTCTATTGCTTGAATAATTGGACAAGAGACTGACTTCTCTGTGCCCAATTCATCTGCCAGAATGCCTCTTCAGCCATCACACTTCATTCTGCTAGATGATGCAATGATGATGATTATGAAACTAGGAAGTCTGTTTCTTCTATTCCAATTCTTTATGCTCAGCTATTCCATGAGTTTGCATGCATAAAAGGAACCTTTCCATGTTTTGTGAAAGGAAAGTTGTCTATATTACTTAATCAACTTGAGTGGAGCAAATGGGAATGCCTTTAGTAGGCACTGGGAGCCCTCAGGCCCAATGCCTGAGAAATCCTCAGACCCAGTGCAGAGAAGCAACCTTATAGTTTGATGCAGAGACTGCCCTGAAATTCTTGAGTTGAGGCCAGAGAAATAGATCCAGATGAGGATGGGCCAGTGGATGTCAACATTCTCCCATAAGAATCCATCTTGCACCAGCGATAGCTCTATATGGAAGCCTCAGAGAAATTGTCTTTCAGAAATGCAAATTTAACTGAAGTCTCTCTCAAGAGTTGAGTATCCCTTTTTCCTTCACCCCCATTTGACAGGTGCTACTCAAGTTAATTTAGGGCAATCCCTTCCCTCCCATCCTCAGTAGTAAGTGTGAACCACATGGATGATCTAGGGGCTGGGATGAGCCTCAAAAGGCCTTCAGAGTACAGGCTGGGGCATCTTCTACAGTATTCAGAGCATAGAGACATCATGTTACCTTCTGCCCTTCATGCACAGGTGCCAAATCTTGCAAGATGGAATCCATGGACAAGGAAACACCCAGTCTAACCCCAGCCTTAAAAGATACCTCATGAGAAGAAACATTTTGTTAGAAATCTGTTCATTTTTACATTAGAAATAAAAATATCTCTTTGGAGTTATATTGGGTTGAGATGCAGAGAACTACTAGAAATAAAACTTCAAACACCTATTACTTTGTTGTAGTTAATTTCTCTTCAAGGGCTGCTTGTACCAATGATAATTTCTGTCCTGGAATTCTCCCTTTCAGATTCTATTAGTGGAATTCATGAGGATAAAGTTTAGAGTAGAGGGTCCCCTGCCAGATTCTTGCCAAATGTCTGACTGGCCCACCCTGAGCTCATCTCTCTTGGTTGTTACTGGGGACTCATGCCTAATGCGCTGGCCACAGTGCATTCCCCTATGCCAACTTCCTCCTCTTCTTTCTCCAGCAAGGATTGAAAATAGTTCACCATGCTGAGAAGACGCTATCCAGTTTCTGCAAGTGGCAGAAGAGCATTAATCCCAAGAGTGATCTCAGCCCTGTCCATCACGATGTGGCCGTCCTTCTTACCAGGTACACCGGAGACTTCGTGGAACCCAGGGACAGCACGGGAGGGAAGGCTGGCACTTTAAAGGCTTCCCAGGGACTCAAGCTCGTAAGGTTCTCGCTGCTCTTTCCTGCTCTTGGTCATTTGTAAAGGTAGTACCAATGATCCTTCTAGTCAGTTCCTGACTCCCATGCCAGGGGAGGAGGCAGGTTAACAAACTTGCTAATGTGGCAAAGCCACAGTTCTTCTTGTTAGGAAACTGCATAACCTGGCAAAAGGCAGATCTTTTTCCTTCCCCAATGATGACCTTATATTTAAAACTGGCTTCTTCATGCAGCATTATAAATACTCAGGGAGTTTGTTTATAGATCCTCATCAGAGACTCCTGTATTTTGACCAATGGAATGTCCAATGCCTTATTTTTATTTTTTAAAATTCTGTCTGATGTTATAACATGCAACTATCATACAGAAATCTACCTTTTGTAACCCATCCTTGACTGATGCTGAGGACAGAATATAGTAAATATGCCCTCCCCTAAATAGAAAGTGGTTTGCTACAGCTTTCTTCTTTTTGTCCCCATGAAAACATGATTTTGTTCAGATTACAGATGAAGCCTATTGTGCTAAAAAAGAACCACAAGAGTCATAGCAGTGAAAAGCCAGTTAACTTTCTGATAAAACCCAGAAGTCTATGTTTGCTCATTAATTCAGTAAGTATTTATTGAACACCTACTATATATCAGGTACTATTTTAATCTAGACAAAAGAAAGGCTTCCATTATCAATGGGGAAAGTAAGCTATCCATGGATTCCTTGCACAGATTCAGAGACATCCAGAAATTCAGGGATGTGTAGTAGAGCCACAGAGAACCTAGAGCCTCGAGGGCTTATATTCAATGCCTACACTAACCTACTCATAAGGAGCCACTTATCTACCTAAAGTATCATAGAGTCTCACAAACTTGCTACTATAGGTTTATGCCAATGATTCCCCTTGGAATAGATTTTCACTTTACCAGGTTTTAATACTTTTCAGTCAAAGGAATGATTCTGATAGTTGGAGACATTTAGATGGGATGCAGATTGTTTTTTAATTAATTAATTACCTCTCAGTTTTATTTGAAAAGCAGAGAAATAGAGACAGAGAGATCTTCCATCTGCTAGTCCATTTCCCCTGCAGTGATTAGGGCTGTGCTAGGCTGATGCCAGAATCTTGGAACTCAATTTGGGTCTCCCATGTGGGTGGCAAGGGACCCAAGAGCTTGAGCTATCAATTCCTGCCCCCTACCCCCAGTTTGAAAATTAGCAGGAAGCTGGATCAGAAGTGGAGAAGCAGGGACTGGAATCCAGCACTTCAGTATAGGAAGTGAGGGTTGTAAGCAGTTATTTAGCTGCTGCACCAAACACCCACTCCTGCAGACTGATTATCATTCCCAATAGACACCCTCTGCATTGCATTGATTCTGTCAATGGGACAGATGACACAACCAAGGAATTCTGGGGTAGTCTGTCCTCAACAAGGACGACACACACCTAGGGCCTTCCTAGACCATGGAGGTTATTTCAAGTTCAAAAGTTCTCAACTTCAACTCAATTGATATTTTGGGCTGGATAATTCTTTGTTATGAGGAATTGTCCTGTGCATTGTAGTATATTTTGCATTTCTGGAAGTAACACTCTCTTCCAGGTTGGGATAACCAAGATTGTCTCCAGTCATTGACAAATGTGCCCTAGGAAGGAGCAAAGAGAAAAGCAGCACTACACTATCTACTGTTCCCCTACCCGCATTTAAAATGGGTCTAAAACACGAGTAATAGCAAGGAGGAAAGGAGATACGACAGCAGCTTTGCCTCTGTGAGACTATCCTGAGATCCACATCAGCAGAGTTCTGTGTAGAGTAGAAGGTGGATTTAGCTTAGAACATGCTCTATCTGTGATCCACAATGTGCAGCTAAAGCTGCATATTGAGGCATATTTGCCCTTAAATAATGACCTCTCTGCCTGTAAGAGCTAGAGATAGTCTGCTTTTGGAAGATTAAGCTTTTTCCTGCAAGAACCATATTCTTACAATTATTTTGTTCCTCTCTCCCTTTTCCTCTTAGTGCTACATACTTAGTAGGTACTTTATAAGTAATTATTTAATAGACCTGACCGCCTGCTGTATTGAAAGAAAAAGACAATGAGCATCCTTCATCTTTTCCCAGAAGCTTCATGCAGACCTGGATTTATTGAGTGAAATAACACAAACACATCCTGCAGCAGAGCTGGAAAAGTGTTTAATTGTTCTTCTTGTCCCAGAAGGAATTTCAATGATCAGGCTGTATGGCTAGCACAACCCAGAAACTACATCAGTGAGAGAGGGGATTCATGTCTGTGGTGCATATGCTGAACCCAGGGCTACTCTCTTTTGTCTTGTTGTCTCAGCTATTGCCACCTGTATCTTCTCCATGGTCCAATGGATACAAATAGCAGGGCAGCAATTGTTGATAGAAATGGTACCAATGCAAACACCATGAGTGGATCATTTGCATCTCACTAAAGTTCCAAACTTCATTGACATTTATTTGTGCTACACTCTTGGCAAAAAGCTCTTCTGGAACTAAAAAAACCCAAATGAGTAATTAATGACGCTTTCAAAATTCTTGTTGGGGATTGAAGTGAACTCATCAATATATGGGAACATTTTTATATATGGAAGTTGTCACTAGTATCTTCTGAGGTCTTAGAATTCTTTCCTTTCTTTTTCCTTGGCTAGGCAATATTGAATCATGGTGTAAGGAGGAAGCAAGATGCCAGGGAGTGTATGTGTGTGTATGTGTATGTGTACAAGTGTTTACACTTGCTCACATTCCTTGGCCAAATAATATTGTTAGTGTAATGGGGCGGGTAGATAATTGGTTTAATCTCTGAATGAGTTAATGGGATTGATTGACTTTTTCATGAATGAAAAATGTTCTCAGATGAGTTTTGAGTACTGACCTCAGAAAAATAAAAAAAGAGCTTCATATTTATATTTATTTACATTCATATTTTTATTCATATTTGAAAGATTCAGACTCTGATAATTACCTATTCTCTATTTAAAAGTTCAAAGTAGGTGCTTTTAAAAAAATATTTAGTTACCTATTTGAAAGAGTTACATAGAGAAAGGGCAAGATAGGGAGTGAGGGAAAAACAGAGAGAGCTTTCATCTGCTGGTTCGCTCCCTCCAGATGAAGCCAGGAACCAAGAGTTTCTTCCAGGTCTCCCATGTGGGTGGCAGGGGCCCAAACACTTGGGCCATCTGATGCTGCTTTCACAGGCCATTAGCAGGGAGTTAGATCAGAAGCAGAGCAGATGGGACACATACCGGTGCCCATGGGGGTGCCAGTTTGCAGGCAGTGGCTTTGCCTGCTATGCCACAACACCATCCCCTCAAATTGTTTAATTTTCAATAAAAGCATTCCCTTGGCCAAATCATATAATTTGGTCTGTTGAGATTAAGAACAAAAGCAACTCAAAATGAAACATTTGCCATGATTCCCCACATTTTAAAAATGCTAGTGAGATTCTATCATCTAGAAGTGAACCCAGATTAATCTTGATAAATTAGATTGCTCCCTATGTGCATGTAGACTTTAAAAATTTTAATGACTATATTGAATGTGAATTTATGTTCAATTTTTTTCCAGATGCTTTTTAGAGGTTTTCTTGGGCACTTAAGTCTCTGTTTTCTGCTTACAGAAAAGACATCTGTGCTGGTGCCAATCGCCCCTGTGAGACCCTGGGTCTGTCTCACCTGTCAGGAATGTGCCAGCCTCACCGGAGTTGTAATATCAATGAAGACTCTGGACTCCCACTTGCTTTCACCATTGCCCATGAACTTGGGCACAGGTAAAGGGCCAAGGAATTGAAGATCTATCTAGTTGCCCTGTAGTAGCATCAGTGTCATGAGAGGGAATGGAAAACACTTTAAACTTGTGGGCAAGAGGTTCAGATTCCTCTCAGGCTTGAGCCTCACCCTCCTACACCTCCACTTCTTCATCTGTGAAAAAGGTACAGTCACACACTCTACAATGTCCTTTATCATCTCTGCCCTGACCACTGGAAGCCATATACATCACAAGATCAAACCGCTGTAATCCTATCTAGTAGAATGAGGTCAGCATGAAGAGATAAGCTTTAACTCAGTTTTAAATTCAGGAATAAACCCTGATTAGTTCTTAGAAAATGATAATATCACCCCAAGATAAAACTTAACATTTTTGCATCCTTACTTTATGCCATTGTGATTTGAATTCACTGCATTAATGAATCCTCATAACAACCTTATGTAATAGATATCTATCATTAATGATCTATTTTACTTACATGTGTTAAATGAGAACATTGAGTAAATAAGAATTTTAAAATTGCTATAAATTTAGAAAGACTATCACATAAACACCAGTTAACAGAATGTCTAACTTATCACAAAAATGTGTGATTTTGATGAAATGAATTGCTGAAAGGCAGGTTTCATGAAGGTGTAAGGAGAATTCTGAAGTCACCAAGTAACAGGATTACTATGGAGAAAAGAGCTCAGCTTATTTGAAACTTCCTTTGTCGATGTATTTGCTAATCATAGATATAGAACATTATACTAATTGGAATCTCAGTGGGGGAGCCATGGAAGGAGCTGAGGTATACTCTCTGCCTGTTATGTATTTATGTTGCTGCATGTTCCCCCCATTAAAGAAGGAAGAAAACTGCCAAGGCATTCCCTGAGTGCACAGCTGGGAAACAGGGATGCCCGGGAAGATCACTGGAGAATGGATTGTTCCAAACCTGGCCTTTTCAGCCTGGCTTCACTTACAATTTATTTTTCATATAACATTTAAACTATTCAAAATATTTTTTGCATTACAAAGCCAGATCATTGCCTTAAAATTGGAGAAAGTGAGAATGTGCTCTGACATCTCCATTGAACAGTCTTATGGCCTTAGATAAATCCCTTCGACTCTCTACAATTGTTTCTTCATCTGTAAAGTGAATGAGTTGAACTACGCAATTTTAGGTACTATGAGTTATTATATATTCACAAAATAATCCCAGAGATAAATGTGATATATTCTGGTTTCCTTAGAAGTCAAGAATTCAGAGAAAGAGAAGGTAAGTGAATTACTTGTAATTAAATGATTGAGAATTGAGGGCAATACAACAGAATACTAATTTTGAAAAGGCAAGGCCATGAATATTGACATGTTGATGCTTGAAAACATGGGGTAGATGTTTAACCTCATGGCTGAGATTCCTATATCCCACAGCAAAGAACTAAGGTCCAACTGCCAGTCCTGACTTCAGTTTCATGTTAATGCAATCTTTGGGAAGCAACAGTGAGGGTTCAATTAACTGGGTTCCTACCACACATCTGGGAAACCTTGACTGAGTTACCAGCTCCCAGCTTTGGCTTTTTTCATTTCTAAAAAAAGAAAACAACTCAAAAGTAGAATGATTGAAATTTTGCTATCTAAATGGAGAGAAAAGAACAAAAAGAACAGAGTTTTAGGGACCCGGGAGATTATAATCTCTTAGGTTTCTGTTTTCAGATTTATCAGGACAGAAAAAAACAAAGGGGATTGAAAAAGTACTTAAGGGAAAAATGGCTGAAAACTCCAGATTTGGTTTCAGAATATGAGAGAAATCCGAAAGAGGATAAAGCCAAAGACAATCCATGCCAAACATTATAATTAAAGTTCTGAAACCTAAAGACAAAGAAAATCTTGAAATCAATGAGAAATGACACCTCACCTCTGGGAGGGAAAATATTTGAATGACAGTGGATTTATCCTCAGAAACTCTGGAGGCCCAAAGAAAGTGGTACAATATTTTTCAAATGGTAAAAGACCTACCCACAACCCAGAATCATAAACCTATGAAGTTGAAGAGAAAGGAGCATTTTCTAATTTGTGAAGGTACTATTTCCCTGGTACCAATATCAGATTAAAGAAATAAATACACAAGAGAAAACTAAAGAACAACATTTTTCATGAATATAGATGCAAAATAAATAAACACATTTTGAGCAAGTACAAGCCTGTTCAATATTTGAAAATTAGTCAGTGTAAGCCACCATAATAACTAAAGGCTAAAGAAATCACATAATTGCATCAATCTTTACACAGAAGTTATTTGACAAAGTTTGACATCCATTCGTGATAAAAATTGTCATAAAGATAAATTTCCTCAATGTGACAAATAACATTTAAAATATTGACAGCTAAGATTGTATTTAATAGTGAAAGACTGAATATGTTCCCCTTGAGATCAAGAATGAAACAAGGATTCCATCTTTACCTCTTACTCAACAGAGTTTTAAATGTTTCAGCCAGTGCAAGAGAAGAAAATACATGATATACAGATTGGAAAGGGGGAAACAAAACTACCCCCATTTGCAGATTTCATGATTATAATTGTAGAAAACCCCATGGAACACAAACAACACACAAGAAACACATACAGAGAGAGAGAGAGAGAGAGTGTGTAAAAAATGAGTTTCTGAAGCTCATAGCATACAATTTAAACATATAATGACACTTTTTAACTGTTAATAGAAAATAAAAGATAATTTATTTTGGTGCAAACATTTTTGAAATCCATGAAAAATATTATGATAAATACCCAGGAGTGGATCTCAAAAAATTTTACATCAAAATAAATGTCTTTTAATTCCGTATTTCCCTGCACCTTTTGAAATACTTCATATAAAATCCAATCATATTCTCATAGCCTAACAATGAACAGTTGAACACAAATTTAAAATTTTTTAATGTATTTATTTACTTGAATGTCAGAATTATACAGAGAGAGGAAAGGCAGAGACAGAGGCTTTCCATCCACTGGTCCACTTCCCGATTGCTGCAATGGTCAGAGCTGTACTGATCTGAAGCCAGGAGCCAGGAGCTTCTTCCAGGACTCCTACGCAGGTGCAGGGGCCCAAGGACTTGGGTCATCTTCTACTGCTTTCCCAGGCCATAGCGGAGAGCTGGATCGGTAATGGAGCAGCCAGGTCTAAAACTGGTGCCCATATGGAATGCCGGTGCTTCAGGCCAGGTGTTAACCTGCTGCACCACAGCACCAGCCCCTGAAGTTCTTTTATACTCACTCAAAATTTTATTTTGGACTTCAGGCTTCCAGAACTGTGGGAGAAAAAATTTTTGTTATCTTTTTTATTTTAATTTTTTTTTTTTGACAGGCAGAGTGGACAGTGAGAGAGAGAGAGACAGAGAGAAAGGTCTTCCTTTGCCGTTGGTTCACCCTCCAATGACCGCCACTGCCAGCGCACTGTGCTGATCTGATGGCAGGAGCCAGGTACTTCTCCTGGTCTCCCATGGGGTGCAGGGCCCAAGCACTTGGGCCATCCTCCACTGCCTTCCCGGGCCACAGCAGAGAGCTGACCTGGAAGAGGGGCAACCGGGACAGAATCCAGCACCCCAACCGGGACTAGAACGCAGTGTGCTGGCACCTCAGGTGGAGGATTAGCCTATTGAGCCATGGCGCTGGCCGAATTTTTGTTATCTTAAACTACTAAGCTTGTGATAATTTTATGGAAGTCCTAGGAAATTAATATATTGCCAACAAAGGATTAGTTATCTAGAATACATAAGCAACTTTCAAAATTGAATAGTAAAAAAACAACAATACAATTAGAAAATGAGCAAAAGACACGAAGGGACATTTTAACAAAAGAGATATGCTGATGTCAAATAAGCACATTAAAAATGTTCAGCATCATTAGCTAACAGGAAAGTGCAAATTACAGCTATCACAATTAGATAATGCTGTATAACTATCAGAATGCCTAAAATAATCAAAAAAAGAGAGAGAGATGATGACACTAAATACTGCTAAAGATGTTGAGAAACTAGATCACTGATGCACTGCTGATAAGAATGTAAAGCAGTACAAGAACTGTGCAAAACATTTTGGTAGCATTAAAAAGAAACTAAACCTGCAACTATCATATACTCTTAGGCATTTCTTTAGAGATTTATTTATTTTTAATTGAAGGGTTGAGAGGGTGTGCACCCATCCTTGGATTCACTCCCCAAATGCTGATAATGAATGGAGATTCATTCACATGAAGGGCCTTCAAAAATTTCATGGAAAGTATGTATTATGAGAATTTATGGGCATGGATTTTTTTTCCATGATCTTTTTGTTAGATCATTACATATGAATACTTCCCAGCGTTAGCTTTTTAAGGTGATACCTACCTGGTACCCTCCTCTTTCTAATCTTGGTGTATTTTGTGTATAGAACTTTGTTTTCTATGCAAAATTGACATTCCTAAATGCATTAGAAAAGCTCACACTCACACTTTCCTGGTTATCAGTCTCTGTTGAGTTCAACTTATGAAAAATGAGTAATAAGAGACAAGGGATGCATGTATCCCACCAAGTGATACATTGAAATTGGGCCAGTACTTCACTTACTGTTTCGTGTTTATTATTTGGCAAACTCACCCTAAAGGAATTGCAACAACAAAGATGAAGTAAGGCATGCTGATCTGACAATGCACAGGGCTGCCTTTTCCAAACTGCTCTTCAGGTTGCATTCCTTATGCTAGAAAGTAGCTTCCTAGGAGCAAGCCTTCTATCCTGTGGGTCCTATGTGCTTCCTCATCCTTTCTATTGTTAATGTTCCTGGTCCATGGAACAGGACTGCTCCACTGATTTGGAGAGACAGAGACCAGAGGACATTGGTTTACTAGCACTGCTCTTCTCTCACAAGATTAGAGTACAGAGAAGTGATAGATGGCCGGCGCCGCGGCTCAATAGGCTAATCCTCTGCCTTGCGGCACCGGCACACCGGGTTCTAGTCCCGGTCGGGGCACCGGATTCTGTCCCGGTTGCCCCTCTTCCAGGCCAGCTCTCTGCTGTGGCCCGGGAGTGCAGTGGAGGATGGCCCAAGTGCTTGGGCCCTGCACCCCATGGGAGACCAGGAGAAGTACCTGGCTCCTGCCATCGGATCAGCGCGGTGCGCCGGCCGTGGTGGTCATTGGAGGGTGAACCAACAGCAAAATGGAAGACCTTTCTCTCTGTCTCTCTCTCTCACTGTCCACTCTGCCTGTCAAAAAAAAAAAAAAAGTGATAGAGCTGGCAGGGAAGGTGCTTTCAAGAAACCTCAGATGGAACAATAGTGCTTGAGGGAGAACTGATAGGAGCATAGGCTTGAAGCTTCTCTCACAGGACCCAGCCATATAGCTTGGTATGTTAGAATAGCCACTGCTACAGACTGTTACTTATGTTGATGTTTAGAACCTTGCTTCCACTTTAGGATTTTTCACTAGCTGTTGAACAGGTGCACTGGTGGGGTAGTTCGTGAGTTGTACAGCCCTGAATTTTCAGCAACCTGGGAAGACTTCCTCAGAAGGAAGCTTTCATTGAACCACTCTCTTTGGGGATGGGTGGTAAGAGCTTCGTAGCTTCATTCTCTGACTCCTTTGTTTTGTAAGCATGTGGATGTGATTAGGCTTTGTCAATAATACCACGTATAAAAATAGAAGAAAATCTCATAGTCCCCTAAAGACTATTCTCTGCATGAGCTGCTAATGCTGATAAGAAGATTGCATCAAAGTTGGATGTGAGCTTCCATTTCAGAGGGGTTTGAGTTTCACTGGGAAGAGTTACAGGTCGTGCTTTCCTCAGCTCAGATTGGACATTTGAGTCTATGTCTTCAGGTTGTCAGTGTCCATACACAGACCCCTGTGGAGAGAGTTCTTACGGAAATCCTCAGAAGGCATCTTGAGGTGGTGTTGAGGGCATAGCTGATAATGAACTCCTCTGAGCTGACTGCATTTCCAGGCATCCCTTGTCGTAGTGGATGCTTAAGCTCTTTGGGGCATTTCAAGGGTGTTCATCTGGTCATCCTTGGACCTTGAAGTCCTGGGGCAGACCAACAGACACCTGGATGAGAGCATTGAGTTAGGAAAACAAAGATCAGATCCAAGACCTGGTTTTTCCCCTAATGGGCTGCATGACTTGGCAACTGTCAGTCTGGACTCCGTCATCTGCATAAGGAAAGTAAGTCAGATGATGACAAAAGCAAACAATTTAAAAATTTCTGTTATTTATGAATCCTTATAATGTGCCAGGTACCTTGCTATGTGGTTTTCAAACTTTATTCCATCCAGGTATTGTCCTAGCACGGTGACATTATTCCAGTTTCTAGGAGAGGAAAACAGCTTCAGTATCTCACAGATCATTCTGTAGCAGAGCTAGAATTCAGACCCAGACCCTTTACTTAGGTTTTAACAGAACTGTGAGGTCTCCCCAGTGTGGTTGCTATGGGAAGACTTTAGCAGCAATTGTAGAAAGAAACCCACCCTCTGCAAATTTGTGGCCTTTGACAGTCTCCTATATGCATCTCCTTTCACGTTCTGCCTTAAATTACAGGGCAAATGGAAAAGGGAGGTTTTGTTTTTTTTTTGTACTGTGTTTGCTGATGCAGGAAGAAGCAGATGTCTTGGGGGCAGGATTTGCCCACCTGACTCTAGATGCACAGGGAGCTAGACTGCAAGCTTTTAGCTTTCTTCTAAACAAGTTCCTGAATGAACCCCATGGCTCCCAAAGTTGCATGTTTGAGGAAAAGACATCCGTACACCATTCCGTGTGTTTTTTAGTTTATGTTTTTAGTTTTTAGCTATGCCTCTCTCACCTCAAAGCCTAACTTGTAAGCAGTTGCTCTCTGTGGATTATTTTCACCTTGGAGAAACTGTCATTTATTTCTTTGCCAGCTTCGGCATCCAGCATGATGGGAAAGAAAATGACTGTGAACCTGTGGGCAGGCATCCCTACATCATGACCCGCCAGCTGCAGTATGATCCCACCCCACTGACCTGGTCCAAGTGCAGCAAGGAGTATATCACTCGCTTCTTGGAGTAAGTGAGAGAGTACCAATGTATCTCAAGACAGCCTTTCTTCAGTCTCTTTAAATTGGAGGTTGGGTTGAGTTTTGCACCAAGAAGCTGATGCCTAGAAAAAGCTGGCTCAACTCCCCCCACCCCAAGACCACTGCAGGGTGGCATCAAAAGGAGCAGATTTCATTTTCGCTTTCTGATCCTGAGGTGGAGATGGGCTCTGCCACAGCCAGGTGAGCCACCTGTCCATCCTCTCCTGATTGCTCCTGCCTCAATGTGACTTTTTATGATTTGATTGTGAATCAAGACCTTGGGGATTGGTAGGATCAACCAGGACAGTTACAAGTGATCAGCCAACGCTGCTAAGGGTAAAATAATGATTTTCTGATTTTACCACTGCTTATATTTGCTACATAATAACTAAACTTATGGTGCATATTATTTTTACTACTTTTTATTAACCCCCTCTTTGGCCCAATAACAATATAAACAAATATAAACAATATAAAACAAATATAATTGCCTTATAACAATAGAGTTGAAGGGCAAAGAAAAAGGGTGGATGTTTCTGTTGAATGTAAGGTTGAAGGGAATTGTAAGAAACTGCTGTCGTTTCTATTAATATTTTCAGCCGAGGCTGGGGATTCTGTCTTGATGACATCCCCAAAAAGAAGGGTTTGAAGTCCAAGGTCATTGCCCCTGGAGTGATCTATGATGTCCACCACCAATGCCAGCTGCAGTATGGACCCAATGCTACCTTCTGCCAGGAAGTAGAAGTAAGTGTTGAGTACCTTTGTGTCTTTGCTGCACATGTGCAGGAATTATCTCCAGCATGCTAAAGGTAAGAGTAGGGGGAATATTTGGAAATCTGAAGATCAAGACATGGGAAGGGGAGCTTCATATTTATAGCAAGGTGTCCATGAGGCAGAAGGATCAAGTTGTGGTTATTTATTTATTTATTTTATTCTGACTTCTTGGAATACTGTGGAGCCTGCAATCATTGGCAATTGGGTGGTTGTTAAGCCAGCTCCATAGACATTTTAATGGATTCATAGTGATGCCTCCAGACTCTGTGGCAACTAATTTAATCCCTGAAGTTGCTACTTTTCTGATTTTCCTATCTGATTGAAGAGTACCATCAGATTACAAGGCAGGTGTAAAATTCATCCCCAATTCATTCTTTATTTTCAACCTCCAGATGATAAATCAAGCCCTGATATTCTACCATCTAAATAGCTTATGCCACTGTCCTTTTTAATTGTCACTGATACTGTTTTGATTCAATCTTTCATAATCTTCTTGCTATTGTTTGCCTCCTACATAATCTCTCTCCCATGCAAATTGTTTCTCAAATTATTTTTTAAAAACACTCAGACACACAAATATAACCATGGCTCTTCTCTGCTCTTAGAGTCGCTATTCAGCACAGAAAGTCCCAGTTCCTTGTGTGATCCAGGCTTTGTCTATTCTCTGAACTCACCTGTCTCAGTGCAAACATATCAGTTTTAATACATAGATATTAGCGAGGTGAGTCCTTCTGAATCCCTGCCAGATTCTGTGCTATGCACTGAATATGATGAAAATGATGAGTACTCCAAAATCAATAAGACAAGCCTCTGCCCTCACGAAACTCGTGATGGAACTTCTGATGGAGGAAACAGGTATAAAAGGTGCAATATCTTGATGTAAATGCCAAGAGACATGTGGGAAGAATGTGGAGGATGAAGTAAGTAACTGTATATAGATAGAATTATAAAAACGTATTGGAGAATAGAAAGTTGGTCCAAAAATCCCTCACCCCTCACTTCTAGCTGGTTACCACATAATTCCGATTTTGCCTCCTAAATATCTGTAAAATATGTTTATTCTTCATGACTGCGGTAATTCCCTATTGTGGCTGGTGCCACAGCTCAATGGGCTAATCCTCCGCCTGTGGCGCCGGCACACCGGGTTCTAGTCCTGGTCGGAGCGCCGGATTCTGTCCCGGTTGCTCCTCTTCCAGTCCAGCTCTCTGCTGTGGCCCCAGAGGGCAGTGGAGGATGGCCCACGCCCTTGGGCCCTGCACCCACATGGGAGACCAGGAGAAGCACCTGGCTCCTGCCTTCGGATCAGTGCAGTACGCCAGCCGCAGCGGCCATTGGCGGGTGAACCAATGGAAAAGGAAGACCTTTCTCTCTGTCTCTCTCTCACTGTCCCCTCTGCCTGTCAAAAAAAAATTCCCTATTGCTCTCTCTAAAATCTCAATACCTTCCCTCAACTCCAATCCTTCCCTCAAAATGCAGCCAAAGTGACTTTGATAAGTGGAAATCTGACTGGATTTCACAGCTTCTTCTTTCCCTTGCAATAAACTTAAAATTCTCTAAAATGCATAAAAAGAGACTTCACTAGCTTCATTCTATGTCTTGCTGTCTGGCCTTATCTCTTCAAATATTTTTAGCCTCTGTTCTCTAAGCTGGTACTGTGATTATGTGTAGTAAACTTTACCACTGTTCTTTCATATCTTGAAATCTCTTTCACATATTTTGTGTAATTTTGTTATCAATCTTCTAGTTTACTAGTTTCCTCTTCAGGTATGTCTAATCTTTTAACCAGTCTGTTGACTTTTTAATTTCATTTATTAATATTTCTTACTTGGGGTCAGCGCTGTAACGCATTGGGTTAACACCGTGGCCTGAGGTGCCGGCATCCCATGTGGGCGCCCTTTCGAGGCCTGGCTGCTCCACTTCCAATCCGGCTCTCTGCTGTGGCATGGGAAAGAAATGGAGGATGGCCCAGGTCCTTGGGCCTCTGCACCCACATGGGAGACCCTGAGGAGGTTCCTGGCTCCTGGCTTCAGATAGGCACAGCTCCTGCCGTTGCAGCCAATTGAGGAGTGAACTGGTGGATGGAGGATCTCTCGCTCGCTCTCGCTCTCTCTCTCTCTCTCTCTCTCTCTCTCTCCCTTTCTCTCTGTAACTCTGACTTTCAAATTAATAAATAAATCTTTTAAAAATATTTTTACTTATAAACCTTTTGGGTTATTTTTCTATGTTTCATCTGTTTTATGGCCTATTATTCCTAGTGGAGACTTTCAATATGAGATGTATTTCTTTAATCATATATGATGTGTATTTTTCAACTTATGTTAGATAATTCCAATGTCCACATCTATGTGTGTCTATTTCTCCTACATAGGATTTCTTTTAGCTCTGACTTATTTGCCGTTATTGGCTTTTGTGATTTTTTTCTCTCATTGTAAGTTCTTAGTTATGAAATATCATGTTAGGGTTTTCTTTATGGTTTAGATAATTGGAACGTTCTCTTGGGATTTTAATTACCATTGCTGGATCAATTTAAAATAATTTATTGGTTTGATATTGTGTTGACTGCATTAGTGGTATGAGGTTTGACACAGATACAAATTCCAGAGGTGGTATTTTACCACTCCTTCTAGAGTGAAAGTCAAAATAGACATTTTCTGACTGTATACCTTGATTTTTGGTTTACCTTTCACTTAAGTGGTAGTCTTTTGAGGTTATGACCTTAAATGGCAGTCACCAATAGTAAATATTAGATTGATATATATTGGATGTATGTGTGTGTGTGTGTGTAATAAATGGCACTCTACAGCTTCCTACCCTACATAGATCATAGGCATTTTCTCCACTAGCCATCTGAGTAATAAATCTAAGGTCTAGATTGCTCAGTTTGCATTTCTAGATGCAAATTTCTATACAGTTCTGTTATATTTTTGGCCTCTGGGGGTTTTTGTTACTATCTTGCCAAGGATACATTTTAAAACTTTAAAATATTTTATCTACAGTTTTAGTCTGTAAAGGTAAATGTTTGTCAGAGTTTCCTGGTGTTTATTGGAAAGAGTCTGCTCTAGCCATCTCTGGTCAGTTTTTCTTTTACAATCTGTGTTATCAAGACTAATCAGCCCCCATTCTCTGAAAGTGTTGAATTCTTCTCTACACAAGGAATTTCTGTGCTCTGGTTCCCTTCTGCTCATCATTTAGGTCTCAGCCTAAATATCATTTCATATCCTATTCTGCCATTTCTTTGACAGTACTTTTATTAGACTGTATTGCAATTGCTTGTTTACTTCCTCTTCCCTCCTCTATTGCAAGCTCTCTGAGGGAATGTTTATCTCTGATAGCCAGCAGTGCTCAGCACATATTAAACATTCAGTAGATAAGTGAATAAAAACGTCAGAGCCTGCATATTGTAACCAAGAGAACTGGTCATTTTCAATAGCATAAGTGCTAAAATACGAGATCCTTCTTTATTATATATTTTTAAAATTTTGAAATAATTTACAACTCAAAAGGAATTGTGAAACTACTACAACGATTTCCTGTGTGTCCTGTGTGTCCTTCTTTATAAATGCATTATAAATTGATAAGTTTTTTTAATTACTCAAGGAAGAACAACACTAAAAAGGCAAATGGTGAGAGTGAACAGATGTTAAGACTGATGTGGAGATAACCAAAAGACTTTGGTTTTAGTATCTAGTGACAACAGATGAAAATGTATTCACTTTGGACAGGGCGGAGAATTACACTTGAGACCCCAGAGGAAGCCAGGAACCTTGTAGAAGCGTGCCTCAATGATGCAGTGGACCAAAAGTAATACACCATCAGCACAGGGAGAAGACAGAGATATATCTTTGATCTCAGAGTGTGTTTTCATGAGAGAATTGCTAGTAAATAACTCTCCCACTTGAAAATGCCTTACCATAGGACACACTGATGATGATTTAAAGTTCAAATTTATACCCTTTTATGGTTTTGAAAACTTTTGTGCCAAAAATTAAATTAAAATGTTTCTTGCTGGGAAATACAATATATTCCACGTTAAAAAAAAATAAAGGCAAAATGCTTTGGTGGAGCCAATATTAAACTAAGAATGCAGAAGACCCCAAAAGATAAAATATTTTATTCATGTAAGTTCACAATTCATCCCCTAATCTAAAAATTAAAACAATCTCCACCTAAATAAAGAGGAACACTAAACTCTCAGTTTCCAATAATTTGATTTTTAGGTAGAGATAAGATAAACAGGTAAAAAAGATTGCATTATGATAAAAGGAAGAAAAACACTGTAAGATACATGTCAGGTAGATATGAAAAGGAAATACAACCTCTAGCTCAAAAAATGGTGACTTACTAAACTCATTGGATAATTTAAGCAACAAACTTGACATGTTTGAGGAGAGAACCAGACAGTTGGAATTTAGAGCTGAGATAATTGTTTTCTATTTCATGTGTATGTTTCTCAGAGGAAGGTGATAGACTAACCTTTCCAGAAGGAAATTTAGAAGTCTTCAACTTTTATACACAAGGAAATTAAGAAACAAAAATCATGAGGATGAAATTGGAACAGGAAGAACAGAGTAGGAAGATCCGTCAACAACATGAGTTCTAGTAGTAGGGGCTTGAGATCTTCAATAAGAGGAAACATTTATAGAGATACAGATGGAGAAACTTCTAAAATTACTTTAAAGATATAAAATTTTATTATGAAAAAGTACATTCTATATAGTTTATGAGAAATTCTTGGAATTACAGAGGATGGGTGAGTAGAAGATAGCCTAAAATATGACTAGAAGAAGCTGAGCCATTCCAAATGACCTAAGAATCCTGTAGACCTTTCCTTGTTCCTACAGAGATATAAATGAGAGAAGATCCAATTTGCTCCTTGTTAACTAAAAGAAGCTAGCTGTAATCCGGGTAACAAGTAAGTGAGGCAAAGCTTTCTGGATGGAATGGCTTCTCTTCCTTTGGTGAGCAAGGTTGTAACCACCCCAGCTATCTGTAATCAGATTGCCTTCCAGCCACAGTTTAGTTTTTACCTTTGACAGAGAGTGTCACCAGTAACCCTGCCCAAGGGCAAGGAGTATTAGATATTGTACTACAAATACGAAAGTTAATTTCAACTTTTGGGAAATGAGTTTTATCTCTTATTTTCATATTGGCAATATAGCCTATAAACCATCATTTTTGAATGTTGACACAGTCCAAATGAAGTTTCAGCGGGGACTTCTCGTAATTGCTTGCTACCACTCTTACTTACTAACAGCAGAGCATTTATTATGAGTGCATGGATGAGTGTGTATATTTTAATAGAACTGTAGAGATGTTTTTGTACAACTTTTCAAAATATAAAAGAATTCATTCTCATATGTGTTTTCCAGAACGTTTGCCAGACACTGTGGTGCTCAGTGAAAGGCTTTTGTCGCTCAAAGCTGGATGCTGCTGCTGATGGAACGCAATGTGGTGAGAAGAAGGTGATATATCAGGATGGGAAAGGAAAATACAAGGGCAGTGGGCTTACAGTTCTTGACCCTGGAGGTCAGCTCCCTCTGGGTGCAGAACAATGGCTGGAAATCGGACAATCAGATCAGCCAGAGGAAGAGAGTCCCCTACCTCCAGTACTTGGGATCCCTCACCAGAAGCAAATCCGTAGAAGGACAAGGCCAAGGTCAAATACCACACTCACTTACAACACTTGTCCAGCCTTTTCCCAATGAAATTCTGTGGATTTTGTGATCAACAATGCTTGTTGAGGTTATTATAAACCTTCACTTTGACATTTTTTTCCCTCCATTGAAGATTGGAAAGCACAAATCATAGTCTTCTTTGTTTCCCAAATGCCAGATATGTGCCACTTAGCATCTTTTTTCTCATGATTGGACTTTTGATGGTATTTCTTTTGTTGTCTACTTTTTAAAAATTTATACAAAGGGAACAAATTTCATGTCTTTCATATACACAGTTTTAACAGCATAATGATACTTCCCATCCCACCCTTCCTGCCTCCCTTACTCCCACCCTCTTCTTCATGTTTTTCTTTTAAGTTTATAATGACAAACTATCAGTTTACTTTATAATCACGAGATTAACCCTCCAATAGAGAATTCAACAATTGATAAGTAGAAAAATCACTGTTCCTTATGAGTGTAGATAAGAGCTATAACAATAATCAAATCTTAAAATGTCAATTTCACTCGTATACATCACACTTTTTATACCCTGTGTATTAGTTACCGCAAATCACAGAAAACATATATTTTTCTTTTTTATGACTGGCTTATTTCTCTAAATGTAATGGTCTCCAGGTGCATACGTTTTGTTTTGAAAGACTGGGTTTCATTCTTTTTATGGCTGACTAGTATTTTAGAGTGGATATATATCTTGATTTCCTTACCAGTCATCAGTTATAGACATGTGAGTTGATTCCATATCTTAGCTATTCTAAGTTGAATTTTTATAAACATGGGGGGTACAGATGACTTTAATATGCTGATTTCGTTTCCTTTGAGTAAATTCCCAGGAGTGGAATGACTAGATTATATGGTAGATAAGTTTTCAGATTCTTGATGTACTTAGTGGGAAAGCCAGACATTCAAGAACTCAAATATCCTACAGGCTACCTGACAACAGAGAATCATGCTACTCAGTTAAACTAACTGGGATTTTATGGGACTACAGCTTAGGTGTTTAGTATTTCCATTCAGCTTAGGTGTGGCACATTGCATCACTGATGCATTATATAACCTGGTCAAAATGGACAACAGGGGCTGGTGCTGTGGTGCACTAGGTTAATCCTCCACCTGAGGCACTGGCATGCCACATGGGTGCCAGTTTTAGTCCCGGCTGCTCCTCTTCTGATCCAGCTCTCTGCTATGGCCTGGAAAAGCAGTAAAAGATGGCTGAAGCACTTGGGCCCCTGCACTTGCATGGGAGACCCAGAAGAAGCTCCTGTCTCCTGGCTTCAGATCGGCCCATCTCTGACTGCCATGGCCATTTGGGGAGTGTACCAATAGATGGAAGACCTTTCTCTCTGTCTCTCCCTCTCACTGTCTATAACTCTACCTCTCAAATAAATAAATAAATCTTTAAAAATGCACAGGGGCCAGAAATTATGAGGAGAGATCAGCAGATAAAACATGCCCAAATCCTCCCAGAAATGCAGGCAATTCTAGCCACCACATTGTATTTTCTTTAGATTTCATTTTTGTATGTTCACCCTCTTATTGAGAATTGTAGAATTGCCTTCAGTAAGAGGGACATTGGAATTTTTTTGAGTTACTTCAAATGACTGAACAATGAGTCTAGTTAAAGGGAAATCGTACTTTTTTCTTGATAAAAGAAAGACTACTCTAAAAACTAGTGATTTTTGGCAGTGAAGTGGACTTTTTGTAGTTCAGTGAATGCAAACATTAAAAAAAAAGAGGAAGCTGGTTGTAGGTCATTAATTGTGACAAATATACTCATATATGTATGGTATATTTTCTACATATATATTGTATATAATTATATAACATATATAATATATTTTACTAATATGAGATTTTATAATGGAAACTGAGTGTGGGATATGTGGGAAACATAGTACTACATGATTTTTGTTTTATAAATTTGAAGCTATTTTTAACTTTTATTTAGAATATAAATTTCCAAGGTACAACTTATGGATTACAATGGCTTCCCCCCCCCACTTTCCCTCTCCCCCCACAACCCTCCCCCCTTACCCGCTCCCTCTCCCCTTTCATTCACATCCAGATTCCTTTTTCAATTCTCTTTGTATACAGGAGATCAGTTTAGTATGTGTTAAGTAAAGATTTTGACCATTTGCCCTCATATAGCAATATGAAGTGGAATATACTATTTGAGTACACGTTATAGCATTGAATCACGTTGTACAGCAAGTTAAGGACAGAGATCCTACATGATTTTTTTTTGAATTTGATTTTTTATGCAATTTCTAATATAACACTGAGTTTTTTTTTTCATTTTCGATTATCTTTATATACAGAAGATCGATTTAGTATGTATTAAGTAGCGATTACATCAGTTTGGACCCACACAGAAACACAAAGTGTAAAAATTCTGTTTCAGTGCTAGTTATAGCATTACTTCACATTGGATAACACATTAAGGACAGATCCCACATGAGAAGTAAGTACACAGTGACTCCTGTTGTTGATTTAACAATTTGACACTCTTGTTTATGGCATCAGGAATCTCCCTAGGCTCTAGTCATGAGTTGCCGAGGCTATGGAAGCCTTTAGGGTTTGCCGACTTCAATCTAATTCCAACAGGGTCATAGTCAAAGTGGAAGATCTCTCCTCCCTTCAGAGAAAGGTACCTCCTTCTTTGGTGGCCCCGTTCCTTCCACTGGGATCTCACTCACAGAGATCTTTCACTTATGTCTTCTTTTTTTTATTTTTCCTTTCCAGAGTGTCTTGGCTTTCCATGCCTAAAATACTCTCATGGGCTCTTGAGCCAGATCTGAATGCCTTAAGGGCTGATTCTGAGGCCAGAGTGCTATTTAGGACATCTGCCATTCTATGAGTCTGCTGTGACTCTGCTTCCCATGTTGGATCATTCTTTCCTTTTTTTGGTTCTATCTGTTTGTATTGGCAGACACTAGTCTTGTTTGTGTGTTCCCTTTCACTCTTAGACCTATCAGTGTGATCAATTGTGATCTAAAATTGATCACTTGGACCATTGGGATGGCATTGGTACATGCCACCTTGATGGGGCTGTATTGGGATCCCCTGGCATGTTTCTAATTCCTTCATCTGGGGCACGTCTGATTGAGCTTCTCCCAAATTGTACATATCCTCCCTTTCTTTTTCCCTCTATCATAGTTACCCAGGATCACTTTTCAGTTAAAATTTAAACACCTAAGAATAATTGTGTGTTAGTTGCCGAGTTCAACCCATAGTACTAGAACAAAAACAAACAACAAAGGGAGATACTAAAATGGGTAAAGATTTACATTGTATATCAACAGTCCAGACAAGAGCTGATCAGGTCTTATTTTCTCATAGTGTTCATTTCATTTCAACAGGTTTCCCCTTTGGTGCTCAGTTAAAAGTTTAAAAATTGAAAGAATATTTTAGAGTAAAGCATTCATTTATCCATGGAGTCTATAAAGAAGGGCCCCTCACCATGTCAGTCTGGAAACTGCTATGTCTGCTGCAAGATGAGGAGGAAATCAGCTATGTAGCTGAACAGCTGGTGATTAAGCACATTCAGTTGACATGCTGATGCACATTCTGGCCTGCAACTTGCCAACTCCACTTTGTATAACTCCTGCATTGGCTTTTTTTTTTAATAGATTTTATTTATTATTTGAGAGGTAGAGTTACAGGCACTGAGAGGGAGAGACAGAGAGAAAGGTTTTCCTTCCCTTGGTTCACTCCCCAAATGGCGGCAATGACCAGAGCTACACCGATCCAAAGCCAGGAGCCAGGAACTTCTTCCTGGTCTTCCCTGTGGCTGCAGGGGCCCAAGCACTTGAGCCATCTTCTACTGCTTTCCAAGGCCACAGCAGAGAGCTGGATTGGAAGAGGAGCAGCTGGGACTAGAACCAGCACCCATATGGGATGCTGGCGCCGCAGGCAGAGGATTAACCTACTGCACCATGGTGCTGGCCCCTGCCTTGGCTCTTAACTAGGTACTATAAAGATCCTTTCCACTCTTGAAATTCTCTGATGCTAAAACCAAAGTCATAGGAACAAAACTCTTATGAGCCCTTCTTCGTTTTACACCCAATATGTGGCCATGGGAAGCCTGCGTGCTTTGAGAGGACTGGCCTTAAACTTCCAAGGCTCTTGGCTCAGCTTTTTATGGGATCTTTCCTGATACATGCAACTCCTCCCTCTCCCCTTTGCAGTGGTGTATGGCTGGAAAATGCATCACCGTGGGGAAGCAACCAGAGAGCATCCCTGGAGGTTGGGGTCGCTGGTCACCCTGGTCCCACTGTTCCAGGACCTGTGGAGCTGGAGTCCAGAATGCAGAGAGGCTCTGCAACAATCCTGAGTAAGTGCAGGAAATGTCACTTCCCTTCCTTCTGCTACTGCTGGAGAGGCTGTTCTGAGTGACCGCAAACCTCCCATGGGAAATTAAATGAGTTCCTACGGACAAAAAGGAGCCAGAAGACACACAGAAGGGGGGGGGGGGGGAATGCTTCTGTTTTTATTTCGGTTTGTAGAAGGCTGTAGGGGATTATAATTCTTCCAGATAACACCACTCTTATCAATAAGAGATTAGTCATGCCCATTTTATTGATAAGATTTTAGTTTTCTTTCTATCATAATGAATGAAAAATTTTTTATTTTCCTTCTCTTAGATAACTAGAAATAGCTAGGTCCATTTTTTGAGAATAATTATTCTTAAGGTTTTTAGAAAAGATTTTTTAAACCTTAGGATTCCATAGTATGCCTTCAGTATTCCACTAAAGTTATTTTACAAGTGACTTTCACTGTTTTAATCAAATTGCGTGATTTTTCATAGATTAAATTTATGTAATGATATTACATGTGAATTAAGTTTAAATTTGTTTGGTTTTCAAATAAATATTTTATTACTAACTTTACTATTTCCTGGTTTACTAGTTTTCAAGTATAAATTTTATAAAGTGTTCATGTGCCGCCTTATGAAAAAGTTAATAAGATTTTCCTACACTTACATTAGTCTGCCTTAAAGAATATGGGTCACTTTTTTTACAGGCAAGTGATAAAAGCAATTGTAATTCTCTGAGTTTCAAATCTTATTTCCCTTTTTATTAATAAATGTGTTAGTATACATATGTGTATATATAAATATATGTGCATGAATTATAAACTATATTTATACTGCATGCAGAATGAATTTCTTCTGAGGGTTAATAATTAATGTCTATAAAGAGTTTAACACTGTATATAACAATTTATTCATAAATGGTAATTATTTTAAGTTATTGTGTGATTATTATCTATCACACAAATCAGTGTGGAACTGAGGAATCTTGACAAAATTACTTTATGATCTTACCCTTTGACAAAAGTTGTTTTTGTTTAAATCCTAGACTTTGTGAATTCAAGGTCAGAAATTTCCTACAGAGAACTATTTTTAGAGAAAATTATTTCTTTTTTTTAAATTTTTTTAATAACGCTTTTATTTAAAGAATATAAATTTCCAAAATACAGCTTATAGATTACAATGGCTCCCCCCCCATAACTTCCCTCCCACCCGCAACCCTCCCCTTTCCCACTCCCTCTCCCCTTCCGTTCACATCAAGATTCATTTTCAATTATCTTTATATACAGAAGATCAGTTTAGTATATATTAAGTAAAGATTTCAACAGTTTGCCCTCACATAGCAACACAAAGTGAAAAATACTGTTGGAGTACCAGTTATAGTGATCAGAAGTCTGATTTCCATTTTGGAGATCAGGACATACAGGCTTCAGAGCTGTGTGTTCCATAACCTGTGGACAGCATCATCCGTAGCTTGTGTGTATCGGTCAGGAGACATCCTAGTTTAGGGATGGAAGGAAGATTTCTCTCACTTGTCTTTTGGGAAGAAAGGGTCCTTACTCCATCTTTAGGGCCACAATTTGTCATTGAATCTCCTCAGGTGAGTGAACACATCTGCCCTCCATAGCTGGTTGGTTTATTTATTGAGAATAATACTGATGGAAATAGTCATTATTATTGAGTTCTGTGATTCTAGTCACTGATTCATATCAGTTACATCCAATTATGCTAATAAAATGCCAGCTTGTGTCCAATCATAATGAATGCACAATTCTATAAAAATATTTTCTTCCCTTGAAAAAATTTTCTGACCTTGGAACTGCATCCTTGCTGTTGGTCAACTGTCTAGTGAAAACCCAGCAGGGCTTGGCTCGTAAGAGGCTCTTGCTGATGTATATTGGATGAAAATGAATAGGAGAGATGCCAAGTCGCAAAGTGTCATTTCATCAATATGAATTGAAAGCCAGCCTAATCTCAGATATAGCCTGCCATGTAAACTGCCTTAGTCAAAACTCATTGATATGCAAAGACCAGATCAAGCCACATTAAGAAAAGTAGAGAGGGAGATATAAAAACCTAGTAGACATTCAGTGAGAACAAGATACAGCAGAACAGCACAATACCTGTAACTCTCAACAAGATCTTTTTCCTTTTCTTTTTAATTTTTGCAATGACATACTTTTAATTTATGTTCTAATCATAAGCTTAACCCTTCACTAAAGAATTCAGCAAGTAGTAAGTAGAAAACCACTGTTACTCAGGAGTATTGACAAGAGCTATAAACAATAATCAAATCTCAAAATGCCAATATCACTCATATACAGTATCCTTTTGTTATCACAAATTAAGGGAAAACATATGATATTTGTCTTTTTGGAACTGGCTTATTTCTCTAAGCATAATGATCTCCAATTGCATCCATACTGTTGCAAAAGACAAGATTTCATTCTTTTTTTGTGGCTTAGTAGTATTCCATGGTATGTATATACAACAATTTCTTTATCCAGTCATTGTTTGATGAACATCTGGGTTGATTCATTATCTTAACTATTGTGATTTGAGCTGCTATACACTTGAGTTACAGATGACTCTTTCAAATGCTGATTTTATTTCTTTTGAGTAAATTCCCAGGAGTGAAATGGATGGATCATATGGCAAGTCTATTTTCAGATTTCTGAGTAATTGCCATTCTGTCTTCCATAATGGTGTTACTAGTTCACATTCTCACTAAGAGTGTATTATGGTACTTTTTTCTCCATATCATCTTCAGCAGTTATTTTTGATTTTTGGTTGATAGTCATTCTAACTGGGGTAAGGTGACACCTCATGGTGGTTTTTATTTGTTTTCCTTGATGGCTTGTGATCCTGAGCATCTTTTCATGTGTCTGCTGGCCATTTGTATTTCAACCTTTTAAAAATGCCTGTTTATATTCCTAGTCTATTTCTTAACTGGATTGTTTGTTGTTGTTGAGTTTCTTGAGCTCCTTATATATTCTAGATATCAATCCTTCATCAGATGTATAACTTGCAAATATTTTCTCCTATTCTGTTTGTTGCCTCTTTGTTGAGTATTTCCTTTGCCATGCAAAATTTTCTTAGCTTGATGTAATCCCATTTGTCTATTTTTATCTATTGTCTGTGTTTCTGAGATCTTATTGAAGAAGCTCAGGTCTATGTCAGTGTCTTGCAGTGTTTTACATATGTTTTCTTGTAGTAATGTGGATTTAGGTCATAGGTTTAGATCCCTGATCCATTGTGAGTTGATTTTTTTGTGTAGGTTGTAAAGCAGGAATTTTGTTTTATACTTCTGCATGCAGAGACTCAATTTTCCCAACAATGTTTGTTAAAGTGACTGTACTTTCTCCAAGGAGTAACTTTAATCACTTGTCAAAGTTTAGTTTGTTGTAGATGCATATGATGGCTACTTCTTCTCATTTTTTAATTTCTATTAGCATTGTATACCTTTTTCCATCCTCTCACTTTCAGTCTGTGTATATCTTTGTTTGTGATGTATGTTTCTTGCAGGCAGCAAATAGATGGCCTTTGTTTTAAATCCATTCAGCCAGTCTGAATCTTTTAATTGGAGAATTTAGGTCATTTACATTCAAGCTTAGTATTGATAAGTAAGGACTTGGTTGTGCCATTTTTCAGTAAATATTCCTACTTTGCATTTTGGATTTTCTTTGTACTTTTACTAGGAGATTTTTTCTACTTTCACATTCTTTCATGGGACTAGCTATGTTTATTTGTTTCTGTGTATAGCACATCCCTAAGTATCTTTAGTAAGGCAGCACATTCTTTCCATTTCTAGTTGTTTTGGAAGGTCTTTATTTCACCTTTATTTATAAATGAGGGCTGTTCTGAGTGCAATATTCCTGGTTGACAGTTTTTTTTTTTTCTTTTAGGACTTGGACTATGCCTCTGCATTCTCTCCTAGCCTATAGTATTTCTGATGAGAATTTAGCTGCCTCTAATTGGAGATCCTTTAAGGGTCATCTGGCATTTCTCACATGCATATTCTAATATTTCTTTGTTTCACTTTTGAAAGATTGAGTAACATTTGTCATGGTGAAGATCTTTTCTGAACCTTCCTATTAGGAGTATTATGTGTTTCCTGTACTTGATTGTCCATGTCTTTCTCCCAGTTAGGGAAATTTTATGCTTTTAGTACACTGAATAGGCATTCTAATACCACACCTTCAGGTACTTCTAAGACATGTATGCTTGATGCTATCCCATAAATATAAAACATTGTTTTTTGGTTTTTCTAATTTTTCTCTTATTTTGTCTGACAGATATTTCCAAAGATCTGCCTTCTAACTTGGATATTTTTTCTTCTGCCTCACTGAGTCTCTTGTTTAGCCTTTCTAATGTGTTGTTTATTTGATGTATTGGATTTTTCATTTCTAATACTTTAGTTTAATTTTTCTTCAATATATCTCTTGGCAAATTTTGTCATCCATATCATGTATGATTTCCTTAACTCATGTATTTGCTTCCCTGTGTTTTTGAGTAATTTTATGATGATCTATTTGAATTCTTTTTCAGATATTTCATCTCTCTCTCTCTCTCTCTCTCTCTCTCTCTTATTTTTTGTTTTTTGGACAGGCAGAATTAGACAGTGAGAGAGAGAGATGGAGAGAAATGTCTTCCTTTTCTGTTGGTTCACCCCCCAAATGGCCGCTACGGCCGGCACACTGCGCCAAACTGAAGCCAGAAGCCAGGTGCCTCCTCCTGGTCTCCCATGCGGGTGCAGGGGCCAAGCACTTGGGTCATCCTCCACTGCCTTCCCAGGCCACAGCAGAGAGCTGGACTGGAAGAGGAGCAACCGGGACAGAATGCGGCATCCCAACCGGGACTAGAATCCAGGGTACCGGTGCCGCAGACAGAGGATTAGCCTAGTGAGCCACTGTGCCGGCCCATCAATCTCTTTTTTTTCACATTGTAATATTAAAGTGTTGCTGTATTCCTTTTTGGAAGTCATATTGTCTTCCTCGTTTATGTTTCTTGTATTTCTATGTTTATTTTTAATCATCTGTGCAAACACTTGTTGTTTTTTCCCCTCTGAAGTATTTTACCTTTGAAATCTGCCTCTATGGCCTAGTGGGATATCTGCTCCTTCATTAGCTATCTAGAGGTGTATGCTGGGTGGGCCAGAGAGCTCCAGCCAGTACTTGAGAGACACCTAAGTTGGGCAAAGGAGTCAGAAAGGGAGAGGTTGTGATCATAGCAACTGGCATATAGCCACATCCAATTCCCTATCACACAGTCACAGGGAGCAGGGAATCCACTCTCATCCCCTTGAACTTCCCCATCCACAGGGAGAGCTACAGCATTCCTGGAGCCAGCTGCCTGCCTGACAGACGTCATTCGGTGCTCCACCTTGGGAAGTTGTGTGCAGCACCTTGACAGTGTGAGGAGAAGGGAGCAACATGCCCTCACTTTACAAACCTAAGTAGCCAACCCACCCCCTGCCTACCCTCCAGGCCAGACTCAAAGTCAGTGGTAAGGGGAGGGGAGGAAAGCGGTGTGCTCTCCTTCCATGTGGTTAGGTGGACCCTCTGTCCCTGGCTAGCTCTTCAGGCCAGACTCACTGTCAGACCCACTGTGAGGTTCCCCCTCAGGCAGTATCTCCAGTGGCATGGTCTGCTGAAGGTCCCTCTCACCTCTGACAGCATCCCTACCAGCCACTGGCTACAGGATTCAATGGTAGTGTCCCATTTACTGCTGCATGGTTGTACCATCCCTGCTGCTCCACGGAGTCTCTCTTCTTCCTATATACTTTCCACTGTAAAGTTCTCTCCTACTGTCCCCCTGGAAGTGTGGTTCTTCACCTGCTCTGGTATCTTCCTGTTGTCAAAACCAGCATGTCTTTTCCCTGTTCAGCCATCCTGAATCCTTTCCTATTAAAATCTTCTATTCTCAAAGTACTACTTTAGCACCATAGAAGACATAGGGTTTGAACTGAATTTTCAGAGAAATATCTTTGAGAATAAGTTCAGGAGGGGCATATAATTGGGATATGAAGTGTTACTTACCAGGAGAAAGAGATTAATTTTGGTTGGAATTCAGGAAGGATTAAAAATGAAACTAACATTTATTTGGCTCTTAAAGCATAGACAGAATGCACACATGTAGAGATTACAAAAAGTGAGGTATATCCAGAGGCACAGAAAAGAAATAGTAAAAAATAATCTTGTACCATGGGAACAGTATAAAATTAAGAGGAGTGTGAGAAGTAAAGTTGTCAAGGCGAGTTAAGGCAGGATTATGGGAGCCCAGAATGCCAAGTTCAGGATTGACTTGACTCTGTGGCCACTGAATATTGTTAAAGATTTTGAAACAGAAAGCTAAAATGATTAGGGAGATCTGAAAAATTAACTGTATAGCAGTGTTGTATCATGGATAAGTAAGGGAAACGTGGGCAGAGGAAAGACGTGATTAGAGATAAGGGTTAGATTGGTATGGTAATTGGGGAAATGAAAAAAAGAGGAAACAGATATAAAGACAGAACTGATGACCAGGCTATGATTGATTATGTCATCTAAGTAAGGCAAAGGCTGAATTATTCTGATTTTGACCATTTATAACTTATGAAGTATGAATAAGAGAAAGAGCAGCTACTGGAAGGAAAACATATCCCTTCTGTTTGCCTAGAGTTTACACAGGTGAAACATAAAAATCTCTTTGAAAATAGGCAACTGCATGTGTAGGACTAAAATACTGGTCGGTAACAAAAGTGTGTAAATTGGCAGGGTTTATCTATAAGGTGAATTTTGAAGGCAGAGTAAGACATGGTTAGGCAAGGAACAGGAATGTCTAGATTCCAGACTTTAAAAGGAAAATTTTGGTCTTTAAGTAAACTGAAAGAACAACTTGTCTGTTTCATTTGTAGACCCAAGTTTGGAGGGAAATACTGTACTGGAGAAAGAAAGCGCTATCGCCTGTGCAATGTCCACCCCTGTGCCCGAGAAGTACCAACGTTCCGGCAGATGCAATGCAGTGAATTTGACACTGTCCCCTACAAGAATGAGTTCTACCACTGGTATCCAGTTTTTAATCCAGGTAAGGGACTGTAACAGTGTACCTCAAATCTAAGGCCATAAGTGCTCTCAGAGAGCATTTGTATGCAACATTTACTTGATGCCCTGCAAAGTTAAACAAATACAACCAGATCATCAATAGTTTTATATTTTAGAAAATGAGAGAAACACTGTTCTCGTTAAGTTGACCAGTAAATATGGAAGACTAAGTATGTCCAATTTTTACCCGTTTGTATATATGAGGGAACTTCAACAAATCCATGGAAAATGAAATTAAAAGCTATGGATATTTGATGCAAAAGGTTTTCAAATTATATATAAGGGGTCTTCTTAAAGGTCATAGAAATACATATTATGAAATAACTGTATATGGATTTTAATTGACTTTACATCAAAATAATCCTATTCCATTTTACATGATCCTTTATCGAATGTGATGGATGACTCACTTCAAAACAGCTAAGATGCAACTGAATGAGTTCTGGGGCATGCAAGAAGTCAGCTACTGATTGATTGTTGATAGGCTTGTGGAACTGATAGTGATTTTGGCAGAAATTCAGAATAGAAAGTCATTACAGGCTTGGAGTAATTGCAAGGAAGGCTCCCAAAGAAGTTGATTCTTAAGCATGAACAGCCTTTTCACTGAAGGCGCTCACAATAGAGTTACTGCAAATGGGAGGAGAACAGCACAAAGAAAGGCAAGATGATAGATATGACTTCCTCAGAAGTGAGCAAGGGCTACTTCAAGCTCAGAATTCTGTCTGGCGCTACTGTGCAGTGCAGGAAGGGAAGCTCTGGGAGAGTCACAGCAGTGGGTGGGTGTGCTCTTGTTGATGTTGCCATAAAGATTATCTGCTGGATGTTTTGAAGACCCTATATACCTCGGATCTTACGTTCAACAGAGCTTTGTGCTTCTTCTGTGCAGTGCATTTAATTAACCTGTCAAATCTTGAAAGCTATACTCATCCTGTATTGGAGAAACAGGATGGAGGGAAGTTTGGGACTTCTTTTCGCAGAGATGTGGCATAATCATCTCTTATTTGAGGGCTGACTTATTTTTGAAGGCTGACTTATTAGTTTTTTTTTTTAAAAAAGATTTATTTATTTATTTATTTGAAAGTCAGAGTTACACAAAGAGGAGAGGCCGAGAGAGAGAGAGAGAGAGAGAGAGAGAGAGAGAGGTCTTCCATCCTCTGGTTCACTCCCCAGATGGCTGCAATGGCCAGAGCTGCACCAATCTGAAGCCAGGAGCCAGGAGTTTCTTCCAGGTCTCCCACGTGGGTGCAGGGACCCAAGGAATTGGGCCATCTTCTACTGCTTTCCCAGGCCATAGCAGAGAGCTGGATGGGAAGTGGAGTAGCTGGGTCTCGAACCGGTGTCCATATGGGATGCTGGTGCTTGAGGCCAGGGCATTAACCCACTGCACCATAGCGTTGGCCCCCTGACTCATTACTTTTAAAAGGACCATATGTGTCTTATGAAAAACACAGATGTATATTGTAGAAATAATTTTAAAAATTCTTATCATCCCAATGCACTTGACTTACTCTTCGCAGGTAACCATTGTCAATAGCAAGCTTGCATTTTTCTCACAGAATCATACTTTGACAAGACTGCTACTTTGTTGATTCACTAAACAATAGATCATAGCTTCATGGTTTATCTTAATCCATTTCTTGACTATATGGCATGCCCTATGTAATGTAGTGTAATCAATTAGTCCATTTCCCTCTGGATAAACATTTCTTTGCTAAAATGAACACCTTTGACTTCTCTAAGGGTAGTGTTCACTTTTTGTAACTGACTTGATAATCTTTCAGGGTTGCTCACTCCAAAAGTTTCTCCCTAATTGTTGATCATTGTCATATCTGTGAGTAAATACCAGTTAATAGTCCTTTTATAGGTGCAACACCTTTGTCCTTCCAACAATCCCTTTTGAATAGAATGGAGACCTAGAAGGCCTTGAGCAAAATATGGGAACCAGTGCTGTTTCAAATCTCTCTGCATCTAGCTCCAATTTTTGTGGGAAGGCTAATCCACAGCCTGTATCAATTTCTGCATCTACTGTGCCTTTGTGTTCTCACCCTAGTGTGTTATGGCTTCTTTTAGACTTTGCTGTCCCAATGAAGCTGAGCAATACACAATAACATGCACACTCTTGAACGTATTTCATTCAGTTGAGTAGTTTGTAAAATCCTTAGTCTTAGAATTGTAGGCCTGAGAGGAACTCTGTGGTCATCATACAACTGGGATATTTTTGAACCAATTACCAACATATTTGTAGTAAAGAAAAATTAAGGAACCACCTACTGACTAGTAGGATCTAGAATTCTAGATAACCAACAATATATCAATGGCTTAGAAAAAATAGTTAATATAAAAATTTAGTGTTATTGCTTCTTGGCCTATTGTCTAGATCAAGTGTAAAACTTGGGGTTTACTACAGAATTGATGGATAATGGCATGCATAATCAGAGAAGGAGAAGAAGATATTTCTGGAAGTTTTGTTGCTTTTGTCAGAATGAGAATTGAATTAGTGTTACAAGTCTTCACTGCTGTGAGGAAAGATTGGAATTATGGAAGCACAGAATATTGACACCACTTTGAGGAACTTTAAAATTCTTTGTGCTTGTGAGGAGGAGGTAAAGCAATCATTACACTTCTCATTTGTTGAGCATTTACTCTATACTCGGTAAAATGCTGAGAGCTTGACCTACAATCTCTTATTCTCACAATTTTCCTGCATGGTAGATATTATTAGCTCTACTTTTCAGATGAAGAAACTGGGTCATAGATTAAGTCACTTTCTGTAGATGATATTAGCCTTTTGTGGACTGAAGTTTTTAAGTCAGCTCTCTGTGGAAGTACATGGCTCCAGAAGCTGGTGATCTTTGACTATACTAAAGACCCATGAGAGAAAGAACTTTGAATTAAAATGAAGTCTACTTGGTATTTTACCAAATTTGGTTGATATATTCATGATATTGTTCATGAATAAATATACTGCCTAATAATGTGAAGAGTGGTTACTTTGTGTTTTTTTTTAAAGATTATTTATTTGAAAGTCAGAGTTACATAACGGCAGAGGCAGAGAGAGAGAGAGAGAGAAAGAGAGAGAGGTCTTCCATCCTCTGTTTCACTCCCCAGTTGGCCACAATGGCTGGAGCTGCGCCAATCTGAAGCCAGGAGCCAGGAGCCAGGAGCTTCTTCTGGGTCTCCCACATGGGTACAGAGGCCCAAGGACTTGGGCCATCTTCTACTGCTTTCCCAAGCCATAACAGAAAGCTGGATTGAAAGTGGAGTGGCCGGGTCTTGAACTGGTACTCATATGGGATGCTGGTGCCTCAGGCCAGGGCGTTAACCTGCTTCCCCACAGCTCCAGCCTGAAGAGTGGTTACTTTGAAGATCATCAAAGAGATTTGGTTTTTGTTAAAGAAAATTCTGTGCCTGTGCCTTGGGTTTTGTAGTGTGGACTCTGCTGCTGAAACATTGGGTTAGCTCTGCTGTTCATACTACAATATCTTGAGAAATTTGATTTCTCTATACCTAAATTTTCTCATCCATTAAACAGGTAATAAAATAACTAACTTCATAGGGTGGATGTATTGTCAAAATGAAATAACTATTTCCAAAGCACCACAAAATCTGGGAAATAATGCTCAAATGATATATCAGCTATTATTTTCACAAAACAAATTCATTTTAACTCACTATCTAAACAAGACTCACATAGTCTCTGGATAGCTTTTCCTTCAAGAGGGATACACATAGCACACGCCCACAGAGCTATGGCAAACCCTGCAACTTCAGCATTCTGGAATTCAGTGCAGCATGTGCCTCTGGGTGGGGTTTATTTGTTATGAGGATCCACTTGCAGACCCTGAAACTGGGTGCTTCCTTCAGTTTTGCAGCTCAGATGCCTCAACTCTTGGCCCTTCCCAGCAACCTTGAATAGATCATTTCTTTAATAAAGTTCCAGAATTTTTCAGGGTTGCTCTCTTGATTTATATGTCCAAATGCAAAGTTTTAACCACAAATGCTAAAGCTCATACTGTAGTCTTCATGAAAGGATGCCTGGATTTAGCACCTGATATTCTCCTCCCTGAGAGAGCAGAATTGTTCCCCGATGTTCCTCTAAGCACTTCCATTCCGGTTTGGGTAGTGACAGAGCTAATCATGCTGCCAGCAATGGAGATGTGCAATAATCCCAAATCATGCCTTATCCCCAGGCTCTCCTGGTCCCTTTCCACTGGTACCTTGTCCAGTGGTCTCTTCCACTTGTTTTGATTTGTCCATCTTCTCAAATGTTTCTACTGAAGCTTCTATAAAATCAACTGGTATTCTTTATTTGCTTTTACACTTCTCCTTTAAGCTATCAGCAAATATTTTTTTGATTGATATCTCAAATTCATCTGGAGTTTTACTATTTGGACCTCCTAGTCCCATTAGTGAGAGTTTATTTCTTTGCTACATGGACCATTGCATCCTCAAGCAGACGTAGCTGTCACTTTGCACTCTGGCTTTGCATTTCATGCCCATCCACGTGGAGGCAGGCCCTCGATAAACGTCCTTTCAATTTATGTCATGAGTCCCCTCGGCAGGTCACCACACCAAGAAACCCACAGATTCAGAGAGACAGTTCTCAAGCTATTTACTTGAAAAACAACAAATAACACTCAAAGGAAATTTAAACTTGGATTCTACAATATAAATGAGTTGCCCATGAACTTTTTAAGGCAATTTAAGTTTTAAATATTATATACCTCTCTGGCTATTCCAAGTACATATGTGTGGGTATATAGTCCATCAAGTGAAGGTTCCTCTGCTGTGGATCAGCCTATCTTCATTTACAAAGGCATACAAAACTGATCCTTCAGGGCAGGTGTTGGGCCTAGCATTACGATGCCAATCAAGACACCTATATCCTATATTAGGGTGCCAACTCTGGCTCTTGACTCCAGCTTTCTGTAGATGTAGACCAGTGATAGCTCAAGTAATTAGGTTCTGCCACTCCCATGAAAGACTTGAGTTCCTACCTCCCAGCTCCCAGCTCCTGGCTTTGTCCATCCCTTGCATTTGTGGGTATTTGGGGAGTGAATCTAGATGGGAGTTCTCCAATCTCTCTCCTCTCCTCTCCTCTCCTCTCCTCTCCTCTCCTCTCCTCTCCTCTCCTCTCCTCTCCTCTCCTCTCCTCTCCTCTCCTCTCCTCTCCTCTCCTCTCCTCTCCTCTCCTCTCCTCTCCTCTCCTCTCCTCTCCTCTCTCTCTCTCTCTCTCTTCTCTCTCTCTGCACCTCTCCTCTGCATAACTCTGCCTTTCAAGTAAATAAGTAAATCTTTACCAAAAAAAAAGAAAAGAAAATATTGATTCAAAAGACACTTAGAGGCGCTGGTGCTGTGGTGTAGTGGGTAAAGCCACTGTCTGCAGTGCTGGCATCTCATATGGGCGCCTGTTCAAGTCCTGGCTGCTCCACTTCTGATCCAACACTCTGCTATGGCCTGGGAAAGAATAGAAGATGGCCCAGGTCCTTGGGTCCCTGCACCCATGTGGGAAACCAGGAGGAAGCTCCTGACTCCTGGCTTCAGATCCGCACAGCTCCAGCCGTTGTTGCAGCCATTTGGGGAGTGGTGGGTGGAACCAGTGGGTGGAAGACCTCTGCCTCTGCCTTTCTGTAACTCTGACTTTCAAATAAATTAATACTCAAACTAGTACTCCAACAGTATTTTTCACTTTGTGTTGCTGTGTGAGGGCAAACTGTTGAAATCTTTACGTAATATATACTAAACTGATCTTCTGTGTATAAAGAGAATTGAAAATGAATCTTGATGTGAATGCAAGGGGAGAGGGAGCGGGAAAGGGGAGGGTTGCGGGTGGCAGGGAAGTTATTGTGGGGGGAAGCCATTGTAATCCATAAACTGTACTTTGGAAATTTATATTCTTTAAATAAAAGCTTTAAAAAAAATTAAAAAAAAAAATAAATCTTTAAAAAAAAAAAAGACACTAGAGCCAGCATCGTGGTACAGTGGGTTAAGCCACCACCTTCTACAACAGTATCCCATATGGGTGCTGATTCATGTCCCAGCTGTTCTACTTCTGATTCAGCTCTGCTAATATGCCTGAAAAAGCAACAGAAGATTGCCTAGATGCTTGGGCTCCTGCCACCCAGGTGGAGGATCCAGATGAATCTGGCTCCTGGCTTCAGACTGGCTTGACCCAGCCCTGGCTAATGTGACCATCTGGGGAGTAAAACAGCAGCTGGAAGATCTCATTCTCTCTCTCTCTCTCTCTCTCTCTCTCACTCTCTCTCACTTCTCTTTCACTCTCTTTCACTCTCTTTTACTCTCTCAATCTCACTCTCACCCTTACCCTTACTCTCTGTCTCTGTAACGCAACCTTTTAAATAAATAAATAAATATTTACAAGAAATCGTCAGTACTGAACATGTATATGTTTTCTTTTCTTGTCATCCTCCCCTAAATATCACAACTATTTACATAGCATTTCCATTGTGTTAGATATTGCAAGTAATCTAGAGTGAATTTAAAGTATACAGGAAGGTTTGCCTAGATTATATGCAAACACTATGCCATTTTATGGGTAGAGTATCTGGAGATTCAGGTATCCAAGGGGATGGAGGCCCTAGAGCCTTTTTTTGATAAGCACATTTTAATATTGCATTAAAGGGTCTCAGCATGTATAACAAAAGGTATAGCTTTATAAAATAATATTCCAAATGTAATTAATTATAAAAAATTTTACTGAAAAATGCAATAAGCAGGCATTTCAACATGGGTCTCAGCAGGTGAAAGATGGGGTCACCTGATTAAATGACACTTAAGGGTCCTGAGTGCAAAGGGATGCTGGGAAAAGAAGGGTGCTGAGCTGGAAAGCTAACTTACAAGGATTATCTTTTTTTTTTTCTCACTTCAGCACATCCTTGTGAGCTCTACTGCCGACCCATAGATGGCCAATTTTCTGAGAAAATGCTGGATGCAGTCATTGATGGTACTCCTTGCTTTGAAGGTGGCAACAGCAGAAATGTCTGTATTAATGGCATATGTAAGGTATTGGGTATGTTTCTTTAATCTATAACTTTATAAAAGTGTGATTTTATTAACTCAAGATGTTAGATAATCTAAGCTTGTGATTTCATGGCATTTAAAAGTCTGTTATTTATGGTCTTAAGATTTGTGAGACAAGTCTCTTGATTTATTTATTTCTATTTTTTCAAAGGAAATTGAACAAGTATAGAAATGGAAAGATATAATCTCAAACAAAAATGTATACAGTATTTAATCTACCTTCTTTGTGGATATGGAAATATTTCTTTATATTCATGTGCTCAGCTGTCTATTTCAAAATTATGATATTTGAGCACATTTTGACTTCTTAGATTTGCAAGGAAATGTTCAAACTGACCCAATTTTTTAAACTAGACAGAAGTCTGGTAAACTTGCTTACCAGAAATTGAGATTTAAACTTTGACTTTTCAGCTTATCTTCTATTTCCCATCACATATATCATACAAAATATGCTTTTAAATCTTTGAGCAGGTGAGCCACCCTCCCCTGCCTCTGGCAGCACTGGAACCTCACTCTGACACCTGCTGTCTTAGGCCTGTTAACCATCCATGTCTTTCCCCCTTATTCCTGGTAACCAGTTCTTTGACTTCAACTCCTTATTTTCTCTTCTCTCCCAGTCAGCATGTCCTTGTCTTAATATCCATTTCAAATATCTAGATGCCATGGTCCATAACATTAGCTGATCCCTGCAATTCCCCTTTTAACCTTCTGGTAGATTTTTGTTCTGGATCAACCCAACCACAACCAACTTCATCCTACCATCAGCCTACTGTGCAGTTCTTAAAGTAAAAATTCTACCTTGTGAGTCTCAATCTTTATGAAGTTATTATCTTTAATCCCAACCAAATACTTAGCCTTACCTGGCCATATCCTACCTGACATCAGTTAGCTCTCTCATCATTCTGAACTATCACTGCATCTTCCTTCCTTCCTTCCTTCCTTCCTTCCTTCCTTCCTTCCTTCCTTTCTTTTTCTTTTCTTTTCTTTTCTTTTCTTTTCTTTTCTTTTCTTTTCTTTTCTTTTCTTTTCTTTTCTTTTCTTTTCTTTCTTTCTTTCTCTCTTTCTCTCTTTCTCTCTCTCTTTCTTTTCTTTCTCTCTTTCTTTCTCTCTCTCTCTCTCTCTCTCTCTCTCTCTCTCCCTCTCTCTCTCTCTCTCTCTCCCTCTCTCCCTCTCTCCCTCTCTCCCTCTCTCCCTCTCTCCCTCTCTCCCTCTCTCCCTCTCTCTCATTTTGGCCATCCCAGTCACATGGTGAACACCTCTAAATCAATTGCTCTGGGCCACACCTCTTTCAAGAACACCAGATCTAATCTTTTTGCCTCAAATGCTTAACAGTTACTTTAATCTTAACATTCCTAAATTAAACTTATACCAATTCCTAGTTCAACCTGCTTTCCTATTATAATTTCTGGAATGATGCTAAAATCATCCATGTAGATGTACAGTCTAAAAATTAGCGAATCATTCTTGGCTTCACCTCAAATATGCTCCTATATTTAATTGGTCACTGTGCTGGCATCACCCACCCTCATCACCATCACCACTACCATCACTACCACCCCCTATCACCACCATTCCTATCACTAGTACCATGATCACCACTATCTCTAACTTCACCACCATTAATGCCACAATTACCATTATTAATAATTATGATATACTTTATATGTGTATTTATTTTATATATATAATTTTCCATCATTTTTCTCTTTAATTAAAGCCTAAATTCTTAAGTACCATAATGCTCACAATATCCTTTTGATTTTTCTTAAGTGTTCCCTAAATCTACCTATCAATATTTTTCAGTACTAGTGCCTGAGTTTAAAACCCATTGTTTTTTGCCTAGATAAGTTTTCTACACTCATCTTCAACTGCTCTTCAGTACAGCAAATGCATGCTATGCTTCTGGAGGCCATACATTGCACTTGGAGTATAAGAGTGGGTGAGACTTGGTACCTGCCCTCAAGAAGCTTGGAGTCCCTGCTCTCTGTGTAGGGAATTCTCCACTTTGACCTAAATACCTTTGGAACATAATTTTTGTTGTTATACCTCAGCTCAAAATGCTTAGGTGGTTGTCTGTGATATTCTACATTAAGTCTAAGCCCCCTTACATGACACTCATGGCTCATTATTATATACTTTTTTCAGAGCATCTAGTTATTTCTTATCTAGTCTCTGTCCCTATACCCCATAATCCTGTCTTCTAAATTTTCTAAATTGATGCATTTTCTTCTGACTGCATGATTTTACTTGTGTCATCTTCCCTGTATGAAATGTCTTTTCTTCTTTTGTTAACTTTTCCTCGAAGACTCAGATGGAGCATTGTCTACAATGGGATGTCTGGAGTGTTGTTTATATTTAGAAGCCTTTCTTCACTGTCTTTGAATGGGTTCCCCCTTGGGAAAATGATTTGAGGGAAAGTAAGTCTTTTGAGAGAGAATAGATGGGGAAGTGAGGCAGAATAAGAATGAAACCATTGAATATTCTCAAGCCAGTTGACTTTGTGAGCCACAGAGGTCACTCCTGCAGAACAGCAGTAGATCCCGTAAGGTACCCTCAGAGTTATCCCAACCACCTCCCACCAGTTTGTGGTTGAGGGCTGACCCCAGAGATGCAGACTGTGTGTGGAGTGTGCTTCCAAAACCAGGAACAAGGGCACCTGGGCAGGTGTTCCCAGTAACCAGCCTTGGCCTGGAAAGTGAAATTCAGGGGATAAGAGCAAAGATATGGCGGCTTCTCCCATGATGACCTCTGGTTTGAAATGAGCCCCTCTTCTCTTCTGCCTTGGCCCTCTGCACTCATTCATCACGTTGCTTCTCATGCTCCAGAGGCTGCATTTGCATCCTCCTCAAGGAGCACATAAATCATCTTTGATTTCATCCCTGGAGCCTCAACAAATCAGCTTTGGTTTCATCTCTAGACCCTCAACCTTTGACTCTGAGTCTCTTCGTAGACACTAATATGTCATGTTTGTTAGAAAGTTAACACAAGAGCAAGCATTGCGGCGTAACAAGTAAGGCCACCACTCAAGATGACTGATCCCACATCCAAGTGCCTTTGCTTCTGCTGCAGCTTCCTGCTGATGCACACTCTGGGATGTGCCATAGGAGATGACTCAAGTATCCGAGTCCCTGCCACCACGTGGGAGACTCGGAGTTCTTGGCTCCTAGCTTTGGCATTGTCCAGCCCTTATGGTACAGGCATTTGAGGGTAGGAGTGGAAGCTGAGTCAGCAGATAGAAATTTCTATTTCTCAATCTCTTAATGTGCATAGATTTGCCAATAAATAATGAATGAATGATGAATCTAAGTTTAGGACTGGTGAAGACCAGAAATCAGAAACCTGCTCTGAGAGGCCAAGCCCAGGAATATTTCTGTTACACAGGTTACTCAGGGGACAACCAGATCCCCCGAGAGGGCTTACAGGCCCACCAGATGCACTTGTCTCCATGTCTCAAGGCTGTGCCTAAGTCTGTATTTGATATACTTAAAGGCCAAAAGTTACAGATACAAAAATTATATTTTTGCTCTTCCTGAAAAAAAAGAAAATAAAAATCATAGCACAACAACAAAATGAGACCTGGTATCAGTAAGTCTAGACTCAGATTCAATTTTAGGGACAAAGAAATTAGCTTGGCCTCTGAGGAGCAGATGGTGAGCAGTTTGCTGGGAGACTCTGCAAGAAGCCTGGTAGTTGGCTGGTGCCCCAAGGACACCTCAGCCACTTGCATGGTTTGGTGGAGATGTATCCTAAAAGTGCCCATTGAGGTCTAGAATAAATTAACTGTGGGAAAGAGTAGTGGATGTCTACTTAAAGAGATCCCATGTGAGACACAGAGGAAGAGAAAGCACAGTATGCTTGGGAGAACAGTGGTGGATGCAGTAGGGAACACGGATACCATACTGAAGCCATAATAGGGAGCATGAGCTCTACTTTTATGGCAATGGAGAGTCATCAAAGAGTTAAGTAAGAAGGTGACATCATATTTTTAGTATTACTTTGGAGAAACCACCAAGCCTCTTTGAACTTGTTTTCTCACCTTAAGTGGGAAAAAAAAATAATGTAGTCTTAATTCTGTAGGGCTGGGCAGTTTAAACAAAATATATTATTCCACAGTTAGAAGCTTGCAATCACGTAGTCAGCAGGGCCATGTTCACTCTGAAAGCTTTAGGGAAGAGTCCTTCCTTATGCCTTCCTAGTTTCTGGTGGTTTCAGATAATCATTGGCATTCTTGGTTTGTAGCTTCCTCACTCCAATTTCTGCCTCCATATTTATTGGGCCATCTTTTCTCTGCGAGTCTGTCTCCATATCTGTCTTCTTGTCAGGACAACTGTTATTGGATTCAGGGTATACCCTGTCCAGTATGAACTTATTTAAATTTGTATCTGTAAATGTACTTTCTCCAAATTAGGCCACATTCACAGTCACCTGCGGTTAGGACTTCAACATATATTGGGGTAGTGGAGGGTGGTGACACACTTTAATCTGCAAACACCTGTGGTGAGGAGAACCTTATGCTGCTGTACCATTTGTTAAATGGCAGTTACCAGTTTTGTTGGCTATGCATAGCTCTGGCCAAACTATCTCCACCCTTAAAATGTCATTGGCTGGGAATGAATTCCATCCTATAAATAGGCATTCTTCTAGTCATTGCCTTTGCCAAGGACTTTAGAGAGAAATGATGACAATCCTGGTGGATGAGGTCCAGTACCAGTTGATATTTCATTTGTCATTCACTTGAGAACTTTCCAAGTAAAACAATGTTATCTCTTATACACGAATAGAGAATTGGTAAGAATATGTATTACTTATTCACTCATGGGGGGCTAAATGCCTGATGAGAGGCTGGGATCTGATTTCCTTGAGCAGCAGTCAAGATAGGATGCTCTTCAGTGCAACACTTTCAGGGTCAAGAATTGATGATCTCATGAGAAATGAGGTGATTCTTCAACAAAATCTGATGCCCATTGGGAAAACTCTTTGGCACCCTTAGAATCACACCAGGAAAAAGCCATGCTGCCCTCATTCTCATTCTCATTCTCATTCTCATTCTCATTCTCATTCGCATTCTCATTCGCATTCGCATTCGCATTCTCATTCTCATTCTCATTCTCATTCTCATTCTCATTCTCATTCTCATTCTCATTCTCATTCTCTCTCTCTCTCTCTCTCTCTCTCTCTCTCTCTCAATATATATCCCGTTGCCCATAGCAGCTGTTATGAAAGAAGAGGTAAAGTCCATTTATTTTCCCTTCAGAGCCCCTTTCTTGTTGATATGCAACAAGGAAGTCTGATAAATGCTGTCATAGACCTTCTGTTATATATTTGATTCTCTGACATGAGAAGCCAGTTGGATGAGGTCATTGTAAGAACCCACATACTTTACTGTGAGATAGCATACGGGGACCATGTGCATGTCTCCTTCCTCCAACCCTTGCCCCTTGGTTGTACCGGATAACATTGCTAGAGAAATGTGACCCCCCTCTAAGGAAGGAAGGCTTGGGCTCCAGGGATTTTTATTTCCAGCTTGCTCTTCTTTGGTCTTCATGCTTTTAATCTATTCCCCTCTTGGAGATTAAAGAAAGCACTTTAAAATGAATGTCTCAGAATAAGTTTCCCTGGCTCATTCCAAATCAGTGAGGGATGAAGGTCACTGGGACTAGGACTTGTAAAGGTCAGCTTATTAGAGGACACTCACACTTGATATAAGCATAGTACTTGTGAAGGCTGGCATTTGACCCCTAACCACCAAAGACTTGACACGTCCGGGACATTTTCCTTTCACTTGTAATTAGCAAAATTATGTTTTGGTTCTTAAAAAATCTCTCAGGACTTTATTTGTCTCTACTGGGTCAAGTAACAGTCTTTGGACCTAAAGGATATTAGTGGTGATTTACTTGAGGAATGAAGTGGTTTTTTGTGAGTAGGTATTGCTTCTCTGTTTAGTTGGCAGAGTGTATATTTAAAAATTCAAACCATTCTTTCAGTGGTTCATTGGTGGCTTTTAAATTAGAAAGAGAATAGCCTTGGGTGAAGAAAAAACCCCTACCTGGATATAATTCTTATTCCACAAAGAAGTAAAACTATGGCTGAAGAATATGGCAGAATATGATGTAGTTTTCCCTGGTAGCCAGGGAAGAAAGCAGCAACAGAGAACTTTGATTGCAGTTCACATATTTCGTGATTCTTCACCTAACACACATGTTTCTTTGGTACCTGATGTCACAGAACACCCCAAGATTCATCACTCCTCTTTTTCCAGGGTGGGAAAGACCCAGCCATTTTGACAGGCAGAGGGGAAATAATCAGTGCACGGTGAAAGGTGCTGATTCAGGAGGGTGGTTAGATAGAACCTGAGTGGGGATTAGGGCCAAGGCACAGCAGCAAAATTAGTCTTGGTCCAGAGGAGCAATGCCCAGATCTTTCCCTAAAGCTGGAGGAAAGAAGGTCAAGATGGCTGAGATATGCCTAAGTGTGAAGTGCAGCGAGTCTGTAATTATAGGAGGCTGTGAAATGTCTGATGGTGGAACTGAATGTCAGATATTTCATCCTCATGAAACAAATAACATCCACATTAAGTCAGTTTTCTCCCACGGTTTCTGGTTTACCTGATGCCCAGACAGGGATCTAAAATAATAAATCCAGTGAAGAATGTAAAGGGAGTGAGGAAGCAACTTACAGGTGGAATCATTGACTCATCCCTGGAAAATCTCAGCAGAGGTGAGGAGGGATGAAACTTGCACATCTGAAAGAGACTTGCTGCTCCACCAACGCTGATTCTAAGACACTCATAGCTCATCGTTAGGACCTGTGTTCCTTCTGATCCAGGGTTGACTGGAGACCTTACTCAATGTGTGCTCTCTCTCCTCTAAGTACATTGGTGTACCATATCTGCAGGTTACTTAACCACAAATTCTATCAACCATGGGGAAAATATCTTAAAAATTACATTTACACTTAATATGCACAGATATTTTTGTCTTGTCATTATGCCCTAAACAATGCAGTATAGGAACTATTTAGATAATATTTGCATTTTAGATATTATAATTTATCCAGGGTTGAGTTAAAGCATTTGAGAGGGTTGAGTAGGTAATATGCAAATACTACACCACTTAATATATAAGGGACTAGAGTGACTGTGGATTTGGGGTGAAGTCAATCCTCCACAGACACTGAAGGACAATTGTATTTTCTTTATCAAGGTGGGTGCTTTGGTTATTCTTCTGGCTTCCACTAGGACAAGGAAACAATTGCCTTTGAACTCTGTAACTTCCAAATCAAACTTGTAAACAAACAGAGGGGGAAAGGAGACATCACAGGTCAAGACAGGGGAGGTATCTCCTGTGCCACTCATCCTCAACCTCTTTTCCCTGCAGATGGTTGGCTGTGACTATGAGATTGATTCCAATGCCACAGAGGATCGCTGTGGTGTGTGCCTTGGAGATGGCTCTGCCTGCCAGACTGTGAGGAAGATGTTTAAACAGAAAGAAGGATCTGGTAACAAATAATTAAAGATGGGGCCTGAGGTGGAAGGTCAGACACATGGATAATAGATTCCTAGTTTTTTTTTTTTTTAAAGATGGCTTTCGACTTAGAAGATAAAAATCAAGATAAAATATAGCCCTCACTGCAAAGGGGGAAAGCTTTCTTTGTGGTTTCAGGAAAGGGATTGATTTCCAAGCAAATTCAGGAGACATCACGCTGATGCAGGGACCAGAAATGGCCTTGGTCAGCTGGGCATCTCATTTGCCCTCAGGGCCCTATGGTCTATCATGAGTCCTTATACACAATTATTTCTAGGAGAAGAGTGTTTTTTCAGCCAGTTATTGAGGGGATTTTGGATGTGCAGAGATGACTTTGTTATCTGGTGCTTATGCATCAAATCTCTAGAACCTTTTTATCTCTGTCAGGACTATGACCATGACAGAACCCAGTGTCTCTTTTGTTGGGGAACTAAACAACAATCAGGCAACACCAAAAACAATGAACTTAGGGAACAGATGTAGGCCAAAACTCGTGGTAAAACAACTTCCATGACTAGGTAATGTGTGATTCTCAAAAGAATTTCAGCAAACCTCTAAACCTTACATGACCAGATTAGAATTTGGTAAAATGTCTGTACTACTCAAAGCATTCTATAATTTCAATACAATCCCAATTAAATACAATAACATTTTTCATAGAACTAGGACAAAACCTCAAATGCAAATGGAGTGATAAAAATCGAAAATAGCCAAATAACCTTGAACAAAAAAGAACAAAGCTGGAGGCATGATGCTATCTGACTTCAAACTATGCTACAACTATAAAACTACAGTAACCAAAATAACATCTTACTGGCATAAAAACAGACAATTAACCTATGGCAAAATGTAGAGAGCTAGAGAGCCCAGAAATAAATCCATGCATCTACATCCAACTGATTTTCATGGGCAAGAGGGAGGGTAGAATGGGAAGTATCACTATGTTCCTATATCTGTATATGTGAAATACATGAAATTTCTGTACTTTAAATAAAATTTATAAAAAGGAGTGACAAAAACAGATATCAAGGGAAGGACAATCTTTTTAAAATGTTGCTGAAATTTTTAATATTCTCATACAAAAAAATGAAACTTAACCTCTATATCTCACAATACACAAGTCAACTCAAAATGATGTCAAGATTTAAATATAAAGTCAAGAACTATGAAACTACTAGAAGAAAACATAGGTATAGGGTGCTTTAGATTATTGGAATGCATAGGAGTTTTTGAAAATGACCTGAAAAGCAATGGAACAGATTAGAGACACAAAAATTAATCCATGCACTTAAAACCAACTAATCTTTGACAAATGAGATAAAATCACTCCATGGAAAGAGAACAGTCTCATCATGCATGGATCTCTGCTTGCAGAGTTAAAAAAAACAAGACCCATACCTTATACCCTATACAAAAATCAACTTACAATTGATCAAGTATCTAAACCTAACACCCAAAGCCATGAAATTACTGGAGAAAACATAGATAAAACACTGCAAGACATTATCCTAGACAAGGACTTCTTGGATAAGACCTGAGAAGCAAAGGCAATAAAAATCTAAATCAACAATTGGGGTTGCATCCAGCTAAGAAGCTTCTGCACAGCAAAGGGATCACTCAACAAAGTGAAGAGACAATCAACAGAATGGGAGAAAATAGTTGCAAACTATACATCTCATAAAGGACTAATATCCAGAATATATTAAGAACTCAAGAAACCCGGCAACAAAAAATGGGCTAAGAATATGAAAGGCATATTTTCAAAGGGTAAAATGCAAATGGCCAACAGACACATGAAAAATGCTCAGGATCACTAACCATCAGGGAAATACAAATAAAAACCACAATGAGGTTTCACATCACCCCAGTTAGAATGGCTTCATCTATAAATTGAAACATAACAAGGGGCCAGTGCTGTGGCATAGCAGGTTAAGCCACCACCGGTATCACCAGCATCTCATATGGATGCCAGTTTGAGTCTGTAAATTTTAATTTATAGACAGTTATTGTACATATTTGTGCAGTGGAATGTGTTTTAATACATGTAAACATTGATTTTGTAAAGATCAAATCAGGGTATTCATGTGTAAATTAAAATTTTTTAATGACTGGAATATTAATGGGATCGTTTCTCCAGGTGGTCTCCATGGGCTCAGAGACTTCTTTGAGATCAAAATTATGTTTCCCTCCCTATCACCCACAACACTGATGCAAGTGGCTAATATATACTCTGAGAAAAATGCAACAAAATTGATTTTACTTAATACTCTGGAGCTATTCTTACCTTCCTTTATCTATAAGCTACTCAAAAGCAAGACTTATATTCATTGAAAGCTCTCATTTTAAGTTTAATATGGCCCTTCTTTCAGTCTGCCAATGAAAAATATTTCTAATTTCGTTTTATCCTCCTAAGAGGAAAAATAAAAAACAAAGTCTTTTTTTAACCATTTTCTCCATCTTTTTCTGAACAGTGAACAAGGTGGTAGATATGATATTAATCCTTGTTGATTTTCTTGCATGGGCTCTGCTCTAAAACATGAAACATCTTGAGTCAGACAGTGGCTGTTTCAGACAGCAACACTCAAAGACATTTAAAAAAGAAGAAGAAGAATTGCATTAATTTCAATTACATGTGATAAAACATCTTTCCCGGGGTAGTTATATATTAGTGGTTTTAATCTGTTATTTCAAGAAAGTGTTTGAGAGTCAGATGAAATTTAATTAAATATTATGAGACTCACATTCTGGCTTCTATGAATGGGAGTTGCCAGTATGAAAAGTAAGGCTGACATCACCTAATCTCGTTTCTGGTCAAATCGTTGCCACTGGAAAAGGCAGAGTTTGACTCCCATGATCCCACATTACTTCAGTGTCAAAAGAGGGTAAAACATTCAAGGCACTTTCAGATGATAGACATGAGGGTCTTGCTTGTGGGGAGGGGGCAAATCTAGGGTGTCCAGAGAAAAATAACCAGAACAAACCGAGTCTTAAAACAATGTTTTATATGAAAAAGTTAAAGAAACAAAGAACGATCAGCTTACAAAAGAGCAAAATCACTGAATATGAAAGCTGAGAAAGACTTCAAGCATCATTATTTAATTCCCTTCATTGTGCAGATGAGATTCAAAGCAATGAGATGAGTAGATGGAATTTGCAGCACTACTTTGGGCTGATACAAGACAAGCCTGCAGTCTTCTGGCTTCTGAACCCCAGACTCCTCCCACAGTGCCACCCCTGAGGTCCAGGTTCCTCAGACTCTGTGAAGTGATGGTCTTAGGAAGCATGATTAAGATGAATGCAGACGTGCTTACACAGAGACAAATACCATGTGTTGATTCCTTTTCTCACCAGTGTGCCTCTTTCCATGACAACCATTAAGCAAGGATCAGCCTGTGACTCAGGCTGATCATCATCTTTAAACAAACATCCACATATGTTTTTGTAGAAGTTTGGATTAGAACACATGAGAATAAATTATAAATGCATTTTCAGCAAAGCATTGGAAAAAACATTCTAATGAATAGAATTGTACAACATTATAAAAGGCTATGCTCAGAACTGAGTTTCTCACTATGGGCTATATTCAAAAGAGCCAGGTAGCAATCAATCCAAGATGCCCTTAGGATTTTTTTAAAGAGTCAATGCTGGGTTTAAATTGCTTCTAAGAGTCTGTCTTTGGGGCCAGTGCTGTGGCGTAGCAGGTAAAGCCGCTACATCCCATATGGGCTCCAGTTTGTATCCCAGCTGCTCTACTTCCAAATCCAGCTCTCTAATATGGCCTGGGAAAGCAGTAGAAGATGGCCCAAGTCCTTGGGCCCCTGCACCCGCGTGGGAGACTAGGAGGAAGCTCCTGGCTCCAGATCAGTGCAGCTCCAGCCATTGTGGCCATTTGGGGAGTGTACCAGCGGATGGAAGACCTCTCTCTGTCTCTGTCTCTCTCTCTCTGACTTTCATTAAATACATAAATCTTAAAAAAAAGAGTCTATCTTTGACCTACTGAAAATGGGGAGAAGAAAAAGCATGTATCCAAAATACAGCAATAATTAAGACTAATCTGATAGTAAAAAAAATGGTGGAGCAGAAATACTAGCAGGAAGCTGGCTAGGAGTTGTAAAATTTTTAACTATCAATATAAAATCTCTAAAAGTGAATGCTGAATCTACTACAGAAACTTCAAAATCAATCTGCATTTATTTCACATCTCAGAAAACTGTTTATCTATTGATTTTGGAAGCTCCTTAGAGTTCTGCTCCCGGCCAAGCTCTTTCAAATTCTCCACAATTGGTGCTTCTGCCGATTCCAGTGGGCAACCAGCAAGAGCACTAAGAGATGGGGATCTTGGTGCTTCTGCCGATTCCAGTGGGCAACTAGCAAGGGCACTAAGAGATGGAGATCCTGGGAAACAATGGATGAGAAACAGGTTATGTTCAATTGAGGAGCTAGCATGCCTCTTTCATTATGGTGTCTTCTCTCTAGGTTATGTTGACATCGGGCTCATCCCAAAAGGAGCAAGGGACATAAGGATCATGGAAATGGAGGGAGCTGGAAACTTCCTGGCTATCAGGAGTGAAGACCCTGAAAAATATTACCTTAATGGAGGATTTATTATCCAGTGGAATGGGAACTACAAGCTTGCCGGGACCACTTTTCAGTATGACAGGAAAGGAGACCTGGAAAAGCTGATTGCTCCAGGTCCCACAAATGAGTCCGTGTGGATCCAGGTAACGTCAAAAGGCAGGCATTGCCGGTGTGAGCAGAAGTCAGCATCTTTCTAATTTCTGCCCAAAGGTACTTGCTAGTAGATATTAAATACGAATTTTAAAACTGCTTTTAGCCAGAAACAGAGAGGTTAGCAAGATATTGGTTTGGGCTGTGAATCCTTTATTGCCTAGAAATTTCTCAAACTCTTATAACAAATGCCAGGAGCTCTAAGGTCACCCATGGGAAGGGTTCAAGTCCAGTTTTCCCGCTGATTTGTTCCAGGGTGATTGTTTCTCAGGTGCATGAAGGGCGCTCATGTTTACAGTCAGTGTGGTATGGGTTTCTAAATCACTTTCCACCAGTGGTGATGAACTGCTATGCTATCATGCAGCTGTCTCAGGCAAAGGATTTGACTTTGTGTAACTGTTGGAGGAAGGAAGGGTTCAGATGTAGTGTGCACTCTTCAAAGGCACACAGATGTGTCTTGCATATTGGATACAAAATGTAGAAAATGAGTAGAATGATTATATCAGTCCAGGCAAGACAGTTTGGGGATCACCAGTGGCTCAATGGAGTCAGATCTACCCCACATTCAAAAATAAAGGGAGGTCATTTCAGTTAGGGATCAAGCTAAGAATCAGGCTTGGCAGCTGTGACCATAAATGACAGCAGATCTTATATGTGACTTGTCTACATGGGCCAGGATTTCCATATGCAAACCCCAGTACTGTGGGGTAATCAGTCCACAGCCTGTATGTTGAAGATGAATCCATTTTAACGGTGTGGTAAACAGATTACCTGCAGGAAAAGAAAATGGGGGAAAGAGCCCAAAAAGGGCATACCTTAGCTAAAATTCATGACCATTTTAATCCAAAAGCTACCATGCGTAAGAGGGACTAACCAGCTTGGGAGCTAGAGATTGACCCCACAAGACAATGAAAATAAACAAAAGTTAACATTTACTGAATGCTAACTCCATATCACGCATTCTAATCACTGATTTAATTCACAAAAACTCTATTAGTAGCTCTATTAAAATGTTTGCTTTGTATATGGGGAAACTAAAGCATGTATCTACACAGTGAGTAAGTACATAGGTTACAAAGTTACCTGCCAGTCCCTTATGAAACCTCCTAGTCTCTCAGAGTAATCACCATATGGATAGAACTCCCTGTATATACTGAAATCTCCATGGGAATTCAGCCAAGACTTGCATATGTAAGTGTAATATAGCCACAAAGAATATATAGATGTGTAAATAGAAATGTAAAGGCAAATAAACAATATATAGAGAGACTTAAATATAGAGAAAGAGGGAGATACACAAATATAGATGTAGGTGTATAGTTAGAGGTAGATACATAGACACAGATATGGATCCATTTACTAAGCATTTGTTCCAGTGCCTGCTCCCTTAACTACTGTTACATGATGGAAATTGTGATTATTTTCCCTTGACAATGGTTTGTGGTATAAAATCATGACAGCAGATGACATATGGCCAATCTCTTGCCTTCTAGCTCCTATTCCAGGTCACTAACCCTGGCATCAAGTATGAGTACACAATCCGAAAAGATGGTCTTGACAATGATGTGGAGCACCTGGTATACTTCTGGCAGTTTGGTCGCTGGACGGAGTGCAGTGTAACGTGTGGGACAGGTGAGACACTGCTGCCATGGCGGCTCAGGGCAGGTCACTGGAAGATGAGGTTTGCACTCAGGGTCCCACACAGACAGCCCTATGGGCAGTGGACACACAGGGGCATAATTTAAAGGGAGAGGCACTTTTGCTCACATCTCATTGACTGTTGCACAATCCAGCTGCAAAGGGAAGTGCTATGGGGCCCAGGACCATTTGGGGAACAGAGTCCCTTTGTCTCAGAGCTGTATAAGCATTCCCAAAGCCTGGGAAGGCAGAGATCGGAACCTGTCGGGTACTTGGGGCTGTTTCACTCATTCATGGGCTTGACTGTTAGCACCACAGAGGAAAGCCTGTGCTTCATGCCTCTTTTTCGATCTCCTGAGTCTTGCTCTGTGATGTACAAAAGAAATAAAAGTGAAGGAGTGAACGGGCCAAAGGCCACAGTTTCCTCCATGGGTTTCTCTCTCACATTCTTGGTGTCCGCCCTGCTCACTCACTGGTTTCCCACTCCCTCAAATGGTCTCAAATGACTTCCAGTAACCGTCATGAGCCGTGCCCTGTCGACGTTTCTCGAGTTCTGCTCACCGTTTTGTAGGGATGTATGCCTGTATTTGAGTGTGCTGACTTTTACATTGTTTCTTTTTCAAAAAAGACTTGTTTATTTGAAAGTCAGTTACAGAGAGAGAAAAACAGATCTTCCATCAGCTGGTTCTCTCCCTAGATGTCTACAATGGCCAAAGCTGGGCCAGGCTGAAGCTTGGAGGCAAGAGCTTTATTTGAGTCTCTCCCACATGGCTGTCAGGGTCCCCCAAACACTTGGGCCATCTCCTGCTTTTCCTAGGTTATTAGCAGGAAGCTGGATTGGGAGTGGAACAGCCAAAGTACAAACTGGCACCCATATAAGATGGCCACATCGCAGGCAGTGGCCTTACCTCCATGCCACAACACTGGCCTCTCAGTTTTTCTTTTTAAATGTATTTTATAATCTAATTTAACAAGTTAATAGTGTTATTATTATATAGTCTATTTCTATTAATATGTATATTTTATATATTATGCATTTGAAGCACAGGACTATTAGAGTAAGAATTCATTGTTGTTATTTTGAAGATTTAAAAATTCAGTTATCCTCATTTTAAATCAGAGATCTATGTAAAAATTGTCAAGACAATTTTATCCATTTAGCTCACTGGCCTGAAAGCCAACGTGTTTTCCACAGTTCACCATTTAGAAGGTAGAGGGCGCTCTGGAGAACACCAGTGACCTTTCTCCAGACTAGTTTCTGATCCTCTGCCCCTCAGCCACATTTGCTTTCATTCCTGCCTTACTCATGAGAGTGACCTTAGGACTCGAGGGGATTTAGGCTGAGCTAGTCCTCAGGAAAATTTGGAAAGATGGAATACCCGGGGCTACCATCCATCAAAGGTTTGCTGGAGGGAATTTAGCAGATCATCAATGAAAACTTCAGCTGATAGGTAGATTATCTTTGAAGAAGCACTGCAGAAATGGATTGGCACAATGCTGATCTCAACAGGAAGCTTTAGAAGTTCTTAAATAAGAGACTACTTTGACAAACACTCGGGATCACTTCCAGGAAGTATAGACGATCTGTATTTACCCCCATGATAGTCCTAATGCTGCAGATGTGTGTCAGTTGTGTTACATTCTTTTTTTTTTTAACTTTTATTTAGGATATAAATTTCCAAGGTACGACTTATGGATTACAATGGCTTTCCCCCCATATTTTCCCTCTCCCCCCACAACTCTCCCCCCTTGCCCACTCCCTCCACCCTTTCATTCACATCCAGATTCATTTTCAATTCTCTTTGTATACAGGAGATCAATTTAGCATGTGTTACGTAAAGAATTCGTCCCTTTGCCCTCATATAGTAACACAAAGTAAAGTATACTCTTTGAGTTCTCGTTTTAGCATTGAGTCACATTGTACAGCACATTAAGGACAGAGATCCTACATGAAATATATATATATATATATTTGAAACTGATTAATTTTTTTGATGCAGTTTCCAATGTAACACTGGGTTTTTCTTTTTTTTCATTTTCGATTATCTTTATATAGAGAAGATCGGTTCAGTATGTATTAAGTAAAAATTTTCATCAGTTTGCATCTACACAGAAACACAAAGTGTAAAAATACTGTTTCAGCACTAGTTACAGCGTTACTTCACATTAGATAACATATTAAGGACAGATCCCACATGGGATATAGGACCTTTCACAGCAAACAGTTGTGTTACATTCTAACCAGAATGTCCTTGGTGCTGGAAAACTCACAGGAATGGTGTGCATGTTAGAAATAGCTCACTGCATGGGATGGGAGAGGGAGCGGGAGATGGGAGGGTTTCAGGTGGGAGGGAAGTTATGGGGGGGGAGAGCCACTGTGACCCAAAAGCTATACTTTGGAAATTTATATTTATTAAATAAAAGTTAAAAAAAGAAATAGCTCACTGCTTCTGAGCGTGCCCTTACCTACTTTATTCTCCATGCTCATCTCAATCCTGCATTTTCAGGATGGCATGCATGTGCCCCTTCCCTTTACCCCACTTGGTTGGATTATCTCCAGAGTTTAGTTACTGCCCCTTTGTTCAAGGAATGTTATGTTTTAGTAGGAAAAGACAAATATTAAAAACTTCAAAGACTGGGCATGCAAAAGTTATGAAGATTGCTCAATCTGTCCTGCTAAGTTGAGTTTTAAACTGGTTCACCTTAATTGGAAATACATATAGAGCAAATACAATGTAAATGTAAACAGTGTAGTATTTACTGTAGCTGGTTCTTGCAGGATTTATACAACAACATTCTTATTAAAGGCTAATAAGAATGTATTTGAGATATGTCCACATATCCTTGAAAAGCACAAGAGTCATAAACAGGTACACACATTCCACTGTGACTGTGACCACACTCATGTACTGATATTTAGAAAAAAGGACTTCACTTCTCTAGAAAATCAGAGTCCTCCTTTGACATGTTCCAAGTACACTCATCTTGGTGCAATCCATGAGATTTTAGCCACCATAATTATCAGGTGGTATCAATGAAGTCCAGATATTGATCTGTCTCAATACCTGGAAGATTCTTTCTAATATAGTACTCCATAAAAATAACAGGAATTTTATTGAGATGGATTGAGCATGTTATAGAATGAAGAGTATGTGGTTTACTGTATACATCAGTATATAAAATAAACTGCAAGTAATATGGAGTAGAAGTTGATATTCTTTTTGTTATAGTTGACTGATAAACCAGTGTTAACCCTCAGCCAGGGTGGCTAATCTAATGGTCCTGTTGGGCTGGGCTTCTCAGTCCCATTTCATTTTTACTCCATACAGCCGGTAAAGAGACTTGTCTCTCCCTTACTTCCAAGTCCTTAGTTTTTCTCTCATAATTGAATTGCTTGGAATTCTTCAGCTGAATTCTGTGCAGGTTTGCTTTGCTCACTGTGGTCTGTGCAATGCTGCTTGCTTTCCTGCTGACCTATGAGTGTCGTGAGATTTTGCATGTCTTTGATTTTCTTTTCTTGTATGCTTCACCTGATTTGTACACAGTGGCTGCTAAAGGAGTATATTTTGATTTTTGTAAATTTTTAAAATGAATCTTTCACAGGGCAGAACCATTTCTTACTTAATACTATTAAACATTCTTCAAGAACCAGCAATGATCTTTCATTTCACTTAACACACACACACAAACACACACAAACACAGAGAGATAGAGAGAGAGAAAGAGAAACAGACAGACAGACATGGCAACATGGAGAAAGGCTTTCAGAATCCTCTGGAAATAACATTTAGAATTTGATTCTCATACATTTGTCAATGTGATTGATTTCTATATCATGTCTTTTCAAGAGAATTCTGTCAGAGAAGCAGTGAAGTTAGAGCTGTGACAATATATTGATTGGCTTCCTTAGTCAAAGTCAGAATTTCTTTGTGGGCTCTGTTCAGTTTACAAGGGACAAATAGCAAAGCAAGCCAAATAAAAAGCCAGAATCATTTTTTTCCTTTAATTTCCAGGGAAAGATCAAAGTCACATAGATTCACCCTAATCTCCTGCACTTTCTGCATTTGCAGTGTTACATAATGATAACTGCTTTTAAAAGGATGACCGGGTTCTAACCCCTCCACAAGAGGTATTCCTATGTCAAAGAAAGATTCTGTTACTCCAACAACTGGTTTTCAGAGTTATTTCATGTCAGTGAAGATGGATAGTTTGAGTTTTTTACTGAAGCAGAGATTATGTCACATAGGGTCCCAGCAGGAAACAGCTGGTTACTTTCAAAGGTGTGAGTATAGGGAAACCATGAGAGGAAATGCAGTGCCACAGCCCATTAACAGAGAAAGGTACAGAGAACAAGGCCACCATCTCTAGACTGAAAACTTAAGAGAAGGAACATTTTAACTGAAACTGAAATCGGAAGCGATAGTGCTGCTGTTTTCCAAACCTAGCTGAAAGCCATAGCAATCCACAGAATTCCCATCTCAAGGTTCCGAGCCTGGTAAAGAAAGGGATGGGATCGAGTGGAGATGGAGAGAAAACAGAGAAACTGTAGCACAGTAGATGAGGAGATGAGAAATAAAGAAAATCATCAGTGCATAGATTACAGTAAAGTCAAATTGCATTACCCTCGGGTCCTGACTGAAGAAAGGAAGAATGTTAATGTGTTGATGTTGTTCCATTTACTACTGCTGTATAACAAATCACCCTAAACATAGCTCATAAAAAAGCCACCACTGGCCTATGATCAAGGTCCTGTGGGTCAGAAGTATAAACAAGACAGGTAGAAGTAAGACAGAGAGTTAAGACAGAGGCAGAAAGGCAGAGAAAGACAGTGAGAGAGAGAGAGAGAGAGAGAGAGAGAGAGAGAGAGATTCCATTTTCCATTTGCTGATTCACTCTCATATGCTCCCAATAGCCAGGGCATAGGCCAGGCCAGAGCCAGGAGCCAGGAACTCCATCCAGGCCTCACATGTGGGTAGCAGGAACCAAAGTACTGTGCTTCCCAAATTGTGCATTAGTGGGTTAGTAGGATGCTGGACCAGAAGCAGACGCAGAAGCAGGACTTAATCTCAGGCACTTCAAAATGCAGATATCTTTATATATATATATATATATATATATATATATATATATATATATATATATAAAGCTTTTATTTAAAAGAATATAAATTTCCAAAGTACAGCTTATGGATTACAATGGCTTCCCCCCCCCATAACTTCCCTCCCGCCTGCAACCCTCCCCTTTCCCACTCCCTCTCCCCTTGCTTCACATCAAGATTCATTTTCAATTCTCTTTATATACAGAAGATCAGTTTAGTACATATTACGTAAAGATTTCAACAGTTTGCCCTCACATAGCAACACAAAGTGAAAAGTAGTGTTGGAGTACTAGTTATAGTATTAATTCACAATGTCCAGCACATTAAGGACAGAGATCCTACATGATTTTTTTTAAAAAAATTGATTAATTATCTATGCAATTTCCAATTTAACACCAAGATTTTTTAATCATTTTCAATTATCTTTATATACAGAAGATCGATTCAGTATATACTATGTAAAGATTTCATCAGTTTGCACCCACACAGAAACACAAAGTGTAAAAATACTGTTTCAGTACTACTTATAGCATTACTTCACATTGGATAACACATTAAGGACAGATCCCTCAAGAGACATAAGTACACAGTGACTCCTGATGTTGATTTAACAATTTGACACTCTTGTTTATGGCGTCAGTAATCTCCCTAGGCTCTAGTCATGAGTTGCCGAGGCTATGGAAGCCTTTAGGGTTCGCTGACTTTGATCTTATTCCGACAGGGTCATAGTCAAAGTGGAAGTTCTCTCCTCCCTTCAGAGAAAGGTACCTCCGCTGGGATCTCACTCACAGAGATCTTTCATTTAGGTCTTCTTTTTTTTTTTTTTCAGAGTGTCTTGGCTTTCCATGCCTAAAATATTCTCATGGGCTCTTGAGCCAGATCTGAATGCCTTAAGGGCTGATTCTGAGGCCAGAGTGCTATTTAGGACATCTGCCATTCTATGAGTCTGCTGTGTATCTCGCTTCCCATGTTGGATCATTCTCTCCCTTTTTCATTCTATCAGTTAGTATTAGCAGACACTAGTCTTGTTTGTGTGATCCCTTTGACTCTTAGACCTATCAGTGTGATCAATTGTGAACTGAAATTGATCACTTGGACTAGTGAGATGGCCTTGAAAAAAAAAATGCAGATATCCCCAGTGGTAGCTTAACTACTAGCCTTTCTTAACCTAACAATTTCAATGGAATAACAGAAGATACTAGAACAGTTGACATCAGAAAAGCCTCTCTCTCTCTCTCTCTCTCTCTCTCTCTCTCTCTCTTCCTCTCCCTCTTCCTCTCCTTCTTCCTCTCTCTCTCCCTCTCTCCCTCCCTCTCCTGTGTACAAACACACACACACACACACATTGATATTCAAATGAAAATAAATAAATAACATTAAAGTATAACCCCTCTGGCCTCTGAATATGCAAGTTTGCTTGGCGCCTTGGGCTAGAATGAGACCACACAATGACCAGTGTCCTTGGCATATTTTAATGAGGATGGAACCAGCTTACTGGATTTCTCTGGGCTTTTCCAGTTCTGGAGTTTTGCCCAACAATAAACTCACTCAAAGCCTGGATGCCTACAGAGGGAAAGGTGCCAGCTTTTCCACAAGCTGATTGCTCCTCCAGAGAGGCCTCACTTTTCATGTTATTCTTTCACATTTAGCATCAATGCACTTGCTCCCTCCAGAGAGAGGCCACTCCTCCTCACAGCCCCTTCACCTCTCAACCCATGCAGTCTGACCACTCCTCTAAGTTCTATTACTAATGAAGTCCTAGTTAGCAGAGCAGGTGATGCCTCACCTTTCTCAACCAGTGTGACTTCATTGTGCCTCAGTTCCTTCATACCCAGGTAGTGATTATAATGATTGTGTTGATCTCCTTGGGTCGCTGTAATATTCTGCTTGCTATACATTTTATTGCTAATATATTATTAATATTATATACAATGTACTTACCTATTAATGTTACACACATTCCAGTATATGTATGTGTACTCCTGTGTATGTATACATACACAGGTGTGTATATGCCTACACAGGTGTGTGTATGCATACACATGTGCACACACACACAGCTTAGAACAGTGCCTGGGACAAGGCATTATTTTCCTTAGACCTGTCACTCCCCATTGCTTCCCTTTTTTACAGAATCCACTTGATCTCTGTAGACATAACATTTCAAACTTCATAACATTTAAAATTTTATTCCTACCTTTCAGAGTTTACTAACCTCAACAAATATAAATATCTCTACCGTCTCTATTATTCTATCAAGTTAATTATGTAGCAATTGCCTTGAAATACCTGAGAATAACATCTGCTTTTGTTGGTTAGATCTCACTTGATTTTCTATTTGGTGCATGTATGTTAGTGTTGTTTCTACAGCTAGACCATGGCCCATATAATAGATCCTATGAGTAATCTACCTGTATTATCTCAGTTCTTCCTAAAAGGACCTCTCTTAGCATTGCCAGATCCAGCATAAGGGTGGGTAGCAGGAAGTCTACTTTAAAAACCAAAGAACTGGGGCTGGTGCTGTGGCACAGTGGGTAAAGCTGCCACCTGCACTGCCAGCATCCCATATGGGTGCCAGTTTGAGTCCCAGCTGATCCACTTCTGATCCAGCTCTCTGCTTTGGCCTAGGAAAGCAGTAGAAGATGGCCCTAATCCTTCGGCCCCTAACCCATGTGGGAGACCCAGAAGCAGCTCCTGGCTCCAGCTGTTGTAGCCATCTGGGGAGTGAACCAGCGAATGGAAGACTTCTCTCTCCCTGCCTCTGCCTCTTTGTAACTCTGCCTTTTAAATAGGATAAATATTTTTTTAAAAACCAAAGAACTTTTGGACAACTTTGCATTAACTGTAAGCATGATCACTTGTCATGATCAGGGGCCTCCCCCTGACAGTGGGCATATGCATGCTTAGGATTCAAGATCTCTCTGCCCACCCACCAGGTATTCGCCGCCAGACTGCTCACTGCATGAAGAAGGGCCACGGGATAGTGAAGGCTACATTCTGTGACCCAGAAACCCAGCCTAATGGGAGACAGAAGAAGTGCTATGAAAAGGATTGTCCACCCAGGTAACCATTAATAGCAGCTGGGGCTCTTTGTGTCTGCCTAGAGGAGTGCTACCTAATTTAGTAGTAAACTCAGCGATGACAAAGGAGAGCTGTATGTGTTACTAGAATTATTAAAACTATTCACGTCACTGAAATAAATACAGGAAAGTTGTTAGAGATTTCTGTGGCTGTGCCAATGGAACCTGCGGCAGGCTGCGAAGATGTTTTCTTCCCAGAGAGCAATATTCCTTGCAGAGTTGATGTATTGCCTGTGTTTATCTACTGGTAAACGAAAAACACTGTTGAAAATGCTGTGTAGGTCACCTAAATGTTGTTTAACTGATGGGGTTGGTCTTTCCAAGGGGACTTTATCAGCACAGCTGTAGCCTCCAGACAGTATGTTGTCACCTTGGGATCACAGTGCCCACTCATACTGCAGGGTGCCTGAAGGAGCGGGATGCAGAGCAGGTTTACCCGGCCTCTGCACTGTTGACATTTGGGGCTGGATGATTCTGGTGAGGGGCTGTCCCTGGCTTGCATTCACTTAGTTGCCAGTAGCACCCTGTCCCTCACAATCAGGTTGTGACAAAACAAAAATTGTCTCGAGAGATTGCCAAGTGTCCTCCAGGGGACAAAGTCACCTGGATGAGAAGCACTATTAAGAGAGAGACTCATGTGCTAACCATATTGGTTCAAGATATTAGGATCCTAGAAGATATCTGGGATGTTGCTATGAGGGACTTATACTAAAAAGGGAGACTAGAAGAATAAGGAAGAATAGGATAGTAAAGGAATCAGGGAAGTGGAGAAAGGAGGGAGGGAGAGGGAGTGAGGGCAGGCAGGCTAGTAGCCTAGCTGATGTTTACTGGAGAATGTCTTCATTTTCAAGTGACCTCAGACAGAGAACTAAGACAGATTAATGCAAATGTAATATAAAATTGGTAAAGGCAAAGAGATCCCTCCTCTATGTCATAAAAACTCCCAAGCTTGGAAAACCACTAAATGAAGATTTCCTTAGGGTGTATGGCCAAGGATTTGAGGGAAGGCACAAACATAGCGCTCCCGTAAGAAGCTTACAGTCAAGATGAGATGTCTGTGTTTTTGTAAGATGAGGTTAATGTGAAGGCTGGGCCCAGCAGTGGGGCATCTGAATCCCTTGCCCAGTGCCCTGCGCCCAGCCACTGTCTACAAGATCACTGCCCTCCTTTTGGCTTTTTGGTTGATTGGCACCTCTTCATCTGTGGGCTGTGGGAACAGTTTGCTAGAACAAGGTCAATGCTACTCCTTTCTCTCCTGCAGTGCTGCTTTTCTTAAGATTTTAATTTGTTTGAGAGAGTTATAGACAATGAGAGGGAGAGAAGATAGAAAGGTTTTCCATCCACTGGTTCACTCCCCAAATGGCCACAATGGCTGGAGTGGGGCTAATCCAAAGTCAGGAGCCAGGAGCCTCTTCCAGATCTCCCACATAGGCACAGGGGCTCAATACCTGGGCCATCTTCCACTGCTTTTCCAGGACATAGCAGAGAGCGGGATAGGAAGAGGAGCAGCCGGGACTCAAACCAGTGCCCACATGGGATGCTAGTGATACAGGCGGAGGCCCTAGCCCACTATGCCACAGTGCTGGCCCCTTGCAATGCTTCTTAAACTGAGCACATGGAGGCAGCTTATTGATTCAGAGAACATTTTTGAAGTAGACCAGTTGTGCAGCCCCCTCTCATGACACTTTCAAAGAAGTCCTGGCAGTCAGAATGGAAACGCTGATGGCCATAGCCCAGAACTGGTGATGGATTCCACAGCTGCCATCTCTGCCTTTACCTCGTCAGGCTTCAGGGGAAGAGACTGACCCATCCTCTTCCCAGCTTCTGCTGTTGTGTTGGAAACATAATTTCTTCCAATTCCCTCCAATCTGAAGATTATTCCCAAGGAAGTAGAACAATGCACAAGCAGTTTTTCAAGTCTCTAAATCTTTGTCATTTGGCAGCATTTTTGCTCTGATTTAAACTATTTTTCTCTCTTCTGGTATCTATTTCCCAAGGTCTAAGTTTCTTTGAGGCTATTTCTGTACATGATTAATTCCTGGACCTTAACTTATAGTTATTGAATATCAACAAAACTAACAGATCAAACAGTTCAGACCTCAAACTAAAGGCACAGCCTTCAGAAAAAATGTTAATGATTCTGGTGATGTTCTGTTGAACTCTTAAAGTAAAATTATGCCTTTAATTGGATTTTTGCCCAGGGTGACACACACACACACACACACACACACACATTTATGTTTCAAATCTGTGGTATCTGTATTTAGGAGACTACTTGACCCTAATTGGATTATTGTACTAAAATTTCATGTAGTTATTTTGTCATATATACATATATAGAGAGAAATAATTTTGTAATTATTACACACACAGTGGCAAAGGTACCAGTTTTTTATATACATATTCTTTTCCATAAGTCTATACTATTTATTTAATTCATCTGGACTAAAATCTTCTGTAAAAGTAATCATTAGAAAGTCACATATGTGCCTCTATTCTGCAGTCCATTTGTATTGGAAAACACTGGGCTCTCTAACTTGGAGATTTTGACTCTTGAAAAATGTTAATTATATGTAATACATATAGATATAATTTCCAAAAACTCATTCTGAAGTAGGATGTGAGCAGCTAAATAGAATTCCCTGAAATACTCAGACATAATGGTTAATTGATAAAACATTTCATATCTTTTTATTACATTTGCTCTCCCACAAATGTTTATAAGTTGGTCAAAGGACAGAGGGTGGCTGTCACCCCTGAGGGTATATGAGAAGATAAAGGCTCAGAGAAATTGGATGCCACACCCTAAGGGAAAAGTGGAAGAGAAACTAGTAATTTTGAAGAACCCACTGTTTTCCAGCCCTTTCCAGGTTGCCATGTCCTTGAACCCTGTTGGCAACTGTGAGCAGATATTGTTCTGCTCATTGTACAGATAAAGACACTGAAGCCTTCACACAGCTTTTAAAGGTCACTTAGCTGCAAGTGGCGGATGTGGACTCGAACCCAGATCTGTCAGCTGAGGCGTCTCTGTGCTACCGCAGCACACTGCCACCTGGGATCTCAGAATAAACCTTCCCATTTTGAAAGATTTCTCTCACATGAAAACACAATGGAAATGTATAAATAAGCAGAAAAGTCTGGCTCCAAAACTAAGGCATGCGAGCATATTCACCAAGGGGTTAAAGAAATTAAGTTAATTTGTTTCTTTAAAGACAACCAACTAATAAATGAAGATAGTTGTAGTCATGTTATTTGTTTTTGCAAGCTTAGTCCAGTAATTCAGCTGTGTATGAATTCCGAGTTACAACATCTGCCTCTGTCACCTCATTTCCATGATATCTGAAAAGTTCACTCATCTTGCAGAGCTGTCATTTCTCCTCCCAAAAGGATTTCATGTGCCAGATTTAATCTTTGTTAGTTCTGAATAATATTCTTCAGTAACATCTTCTTTTTACTTTAAATTTCAATGTTCTGTGTTATGCCCCAAAGGAGAATTCAAGGTAAAAAAAAATTCAGTTTAATAAAAGCTTCTGATTATGTAAACAGATGAAATATGTACAAAATCATTAATGGCTTTCAGGACACAAGCTCGGCATAGCATGTTCCAAGATAGAGTAGTTTATCAAGAGAGAAATTCTTGGGGATTAAAGTATATCTGACTCCAGACAGAGGTCATTTCAGTTTCTCCTCCCTACACACATCTCTCTGAACTTTGATTCTCAGCAAAGGAAAGACTCCAGACTCCAGGCTACAGCTATGATGGTGCCCAGCCTATCCAAAATGCTTGATGACATCTGATAGCAATTCATTCAACTCTGGCAGCTGCACATAGATATAGCAAACAAATAATTGTCACACAATTTAAGCCCAGATTTCTCACCCTCAACACTATTGGCACTTTGGGCTGGGTGAGTGTTTGTTGTGGGGGACTGCCATCTCTACCTACAAGATGCCAATAGCATATACCTCCTCCATATTATTCACAATGTATTATACACATTATACACAATACTACTTCATTGTTATTATACACAATATACACAAATATGTATTTCACATTGTTATACACAATATACACAATTATATATGTGTGTGTATATTATACACATTATACACAATACTCCTTCATTGTTATACACATTGAAAAAATGTCTTCAGACATTCCCAAATGGTCCTTGAGGATCTTCACTATTGAGACTGGGAAAACAGAAGAGGACTGAGCATGGTGTATGTAGGGATAACAAGAAAGCTATAGAAAATAGGGTTGAAGAACAGGATACAGTCAGAATATGGACTGTGGACTTGTGTATGACAAGGAGCTGAGAGCGTTGATATTTTAGTAAAGCTTCTTAAATGATAATTTGGAATGTCAAATTAGATTTTGGAACATAAATGCTATTTGGGAAAGATTACTAGAAAAATTATTATAAAAGTTTATTTTTTAAAAGGCAGTTACTATTCTGACCAAGCTTTTAGCAAACTCACATTTGACTTGCAGTTATCTGAGTGATGGAAATTGGAGAAGTGGCCTGGTTTATTGACAGTCAAAAGTATCCAAGCCAGTGCTGCTATGAGAATTGGTAGAAGCTACAGATTAGAGGGAGGGTAAGAGACTTTCTGCCCTTTCCCTGTGACTTAATCTCAGAGGAAATTCATGTCCAAACTAGAGTATACTTTTCCAGGACAACTCCAGGCTCTTAAGGGGCTCAAACATGCATGCACACACATGAACACTTCTATGTTATATAACTCATACCAAAACAACAGAGTCCAGTCTATGGAGAAAAATTTAGAAACACAGTTAAATCCATTTATTTGGTACCAAAAACACCAATGATTTCCAACACTGACTTCATATTAATCATTAGGGAGCTCTTAAAGCAGTGATGTCTTGGCCCTACCCCAGGAGATTCTGAGTCAATAGGTCTTCAGTAGGTGCTGGACATCAACAATTATTTAAAGCTCCCCAGGGAGAATCACTGATGCAGCCGCCCCAGTCATTAGAACTTTTATATCATAATGGGAAAAGATTCACTAATGTCTACTGACTACAGAACAACACAAAAAATGCATGATCAGTTATCCAATTGTGTTAGGTGTTATTAAAGAAAACACTATTCAATGATACTTTGTTAAAGTGTGGTAAGAAAAACTTTTTCCAGGACCATTGTGGTAGGAATAGGGACCAGAGTAATGGGAATCTGCATAGGAAAGAGAGACTGGACTCAACCCCTAATACAGCACGGCAAGTGGAAATTTTTGGTCAGGAAGTGGGATCAATAGAAGATTATAAAGAGGAAACATCTGGGCAAGGAAGATTCTGGCTAAACCAGCCTAAAAGGATCCTTGCTGAAGACAAGCCATGCTGAACAGATACCACCTGGAGATGGTGGAGGATGAAGAGTCCAGTTAAGAAGGGCAGGAGTTCTTGCCAAATCAACTGGGAAGGATTCACAAGTAAATCTGCATTTTCCAAGGAGTTCTCAGATGCACCTAGAAGACTTAGGAGCCTGGTTAAAGTGCAGTCAAGCACAGAATCTGTGTCACTAGGATCAACATTCTGATGAGAGAAAGACTAATGCCACTAACAGAAAACATCAGCTTAGATCAGCTATAAGAGAATACCACAGTCTGGCTAATGTGTAAAGAACTCCCAGAGTTCTGGAGTCTGGATGTCCCAGAGCAAGGCAACAGCATTTGGCCTCGTGAGAACTCTCCTGCTATACCCTCACATGATGGAAGCCAGGAAGACAGGAGGGGATGAGTATTTCTCCACACGTCAGAAGAGGGAAAACACTGAACCCACTTCCAAAAGACCTTTTTAGTGACATTTATCTACTCCTGAGGGCAGAGTTTTCTTGATCTCAGCATATCTCATTGCATGCCAACACTATTGCACTTGGTTTGCCAACACATGAGTTTCATGGGACACAGCCATACCACACCACAAACTCATGCAAAATGCCGTCCAGGGCACTCTGAAGGAAACTCTAGGAAGGGAAAACAAGAAGGTCCATTATCACTTTGTGGTGATACAGCTGAAGTAATTAGATAAATTGGGCTTCAGTCAGCCCAGATTAAGGCCTTTACACAATGACATTTTATATATTCAGTAGTGTGTCTGGCCTCCCTTGGAAATGTCAGAGGTAGGACAAAGTAATTAGATTAGTACAGTGGGCATTTATTTGATTTCACATCATAGTGTCCCAATAATGTCCCAATTTTATGTCTCTTTATCCACACAAGATAGCCAGATATTAAACACAAAAATAAATAGGTAATCATAATTACTTCTTAACGATGAATATAATAGAGCTTTCCTTTTTTATTTTTGAGACAGATTTTTTCTATTATTTTAATTTGATATTAAAAGAATTTGTACCCAAATAAATCCAATATTTATTGAACTAAAATAATAGGACAAAGTTTTGTCTTCAAAATTACCAAAATTTAGTAATATCTTAAATTCAAGAGGTATTCTTAAAATTAGTAATGAAGGGTTTAAGATGATGTACTATTTTCCCACAAAAAATAGGAATTTCCCACTGTATTACCCCATAGAGGGAAAAATGAAAATGCTACACATGGGATCAATAATGGACCCAGAACACATGGGGTAAAGATACTCATTTTGTCTGCTCTGTTGGGCAAGATTTCCACAGCGATGGAGATAGAAGAAAAGACAGGTCTTTCAAATGATCCCCTGCCATTTTCAAAAGTCACTTCTAATGTAACCAGTGGGCCCACATTCTAGAATTTCAAGTCAATTATTATAGAGAAGGGACACATGCACTAGTTTTTTTCTCCCAAAAGAAACCTTTAATAAGTACAAATTTCATAAATACAACTTTAGGAATATAGTGATTCTTCCCATCATATCCACTGTCCCATCCCCATTCCCACCCCATCTCCTCCTCCCTCTCCCTTTCCCAGTCCCAATCTCCATTAAGATTAATTTTCAATTAACTTTGTACACAGGAGATCAACTCTATATTAAGTAAGGATTTCAACCATTTACACACACACTAACACAACAAGTTTTACAGTTCATTCTTATAATACAACTCGTTGAGGATAGAAGTCCTGAATGGGAAGAAAGTACACAGTGACTCCTGTTGTTAATTTAACAATTAACACTCATATATAATGTCACTGATCACCCAAGGCTCTTGACATGAGCTGCTTAGGCAATGGAAGCCTTTTGAATCACAATCTCCATCAGTATTTAGACAAGGCCATAAGCAGAGTGAAAGTTCTCTCCTCCCTTCAGAGAAAAGTACCTCCTTTTTTGGCCCCTTCTTTCTGCTGTGGTCTCTCTCACAGAGACCCTTCATGTAGGACTTTTTTTTTGCCTCAGTGTCTTGGCTTTCCATGCCTGAAAACACATGCACTAGTTTTTGCACAGAAAATCCAGACCATTAATTTAGCAAACAGTTTCAACTGCTCAGCTTGTTAAGAAAGCTGACATGTAAGAAATTTTCCTATTAAGGTTTTTTTCTTTTTCTACTCTGTTCTTTTTTTTTTTTTTGGACAGGCAGAGTGGACAGTGAGAGAGAAAGACAGAGAGAAAAGTCTTCCTTTTGCCGTTGGTTCACCCTCCAATGGCCGCCGTGGTCGGCGCGCTGCGGCCGACACACCGTGCTCATCCGATGGCAGGAGCCAGGTGCCAGGTGCTTTTTCCTGGTCTCCCATGGGGTGCAGGGCCCAAGCACTTGGGCCATCCTCCACTGCACTCCCGGGCCACAGCAGAGAGCTGGCCTGGAAGAGGGGCAACCGGGACAGAATCCGGCGCCCCAACCTGGACTAGAACCCGGTGTGCCGGCGCCACTAGGCAGAGGAATAGCCTGTTGAGCCACGGCGCCAGCCTCTACTCTGTTCTTATCAAAAAGACCAGTGAAAATATTAGCAAGTAAGTTTCAAAGGACAGCTGAGGGAAAATGAAGGTGAGGTTGAGCATTTGGAGCCGTGTTTTAGATGCTGTCTGGGACACCCTGTTCCCATATCAGAGTGTTTGGATTAGAGTCCTGGCTCTGCTCCCAATTCCACCTTCCTATGATTGTGTACCCTGAGAGGCAACAGGTGATGGTTCAAATAGTTGGATCCATGCCACCTGTATGGGAGATCCTTATTGAGTTCCCAGCTTCTAGCTTTGGTCTGACCTTGCCTTTGCTGTTGTAAGCATTCGGGGAATGAACCAGCAGATGGGAGACCTTTGTCTTTTCTCTCTCCATCTCCCTCTCTCTGTCTCTGTAGCTCTGTATTTCTCTCCCTTTGAAATTACATATTTTTTAAAAAAGAATGAAAACAATGTTCCTTATTGATCATTAAAACTGCTGTTTAATGATCTTGTTCACATTGGAATAGAAAACGTTTGATTAAGAGACTGAGTCTAATTGGATTCTTTTACTGAATAGGCAGAGGTAAAAGTAACAATAAATAATGGCAAATGGTTGAGCTTCTGGTTGTATGTCAGGCTCTGTACTGTGTGCTTTACGTTGATTAGTTTGTCATTTAATCCACAGCACTCCTGTAAAGTAGTATTGTTCTACCCATTTAACAGATGATGACATGAGTCTGAAACTTGTTACCCAAAAGAAAACTAGACCTCAGTTTTCTTGGTTGAAAAGAGAGACTATATATATGAATATGAATCATGAATATATACACATTCACAAATTAAAAACCATGCTTATTTGGTGACTACTTAGACCAGGTACTCGGTTGTGCTCTGTGACTGTGATTGAACAAATCACTATAGCCCTGTCTGCAGAATGCACCCTGGTCGGCTGAAGCAACTCCAAGAAATTTCCAACTCTGTAATCAGTGCATCTGTGCCTGCTTTTTCTTCCTAGTAGCTGAATTGAATGCTTATGTATTTTTGGTGACCTTCTATAATATGTCTATATCTGCCTGCAGATGGTGGGCAGGAGAGTGGGAAGCGTGTTCGACCACATGTGGGCCCTATGGAGTGAAGAAGAGAACAGTGTTGTGCATCCAGACCATGGGCTCTGATGAGCAGGCCCTCCCAGCTACTGACTGCCTGCACCTGCTGAAGCCCAGGTCCCTCATTTCCTGTAACAGAGACATCCTGTGTCCATCGGACTGGACAGTGGGCAACTGGAGCGAGGTGAGCTCAGGAAGGGAAATTGGTATTACTCATGCACCATCAAACCCCTACCCGTTCCTCCTCATTAATCCATCCTAAGTGACCTTAGGTAAAATTACATAGTGGACAGCCTCAGTCACCACTGTCCTGTTTTCTGCATTTCCCCCCATGCAGTATCCTTTCTTCTTGCTTTCACTTGTCAACTACCCAAAATTGATAAGGTGGACCCCACTCATACAGGCTCATGATAGCTCACTGATAAGTATTAGACTGTTTGCTGGTCCATTGTTAATCCATTGGTAGCAAACCAAACCTAAGAACACCAGCATCTAACCATAGTTAACTAAAACTGAGGCGCATCCCTGTAATATGGAAAGATGAGGAGTATACATGATGGTAAAGAATCCCATCACATCATCTATCCAGCCTGTGTTTAGAACAGCTACCAGCTTAACCACAAAAATTCAAATGTTGCATCATCCCCAAATTAATTTGATTTAATTTTCTGAGTATAGTTAGAAATCAGTGGGCTGGAAGGTTATGAAAAACCTCCAACTTTCATTATCTCTGGGTCACTTTGAAACCTGGTTCTGACAGGCCTTGGGCTGAGAGATAAGAAAAAGTAAAAACTTTTTCTCCCAGAGACTTCGAATCTCCAAGGAACTCAGCTCTTCCTCCCTGTATGCAATTCAATCAATGATCTAAGGAATTGCTAAATAACAAATTATTTTTAAAAATCAACAGATCAGAATTAAGAGATGGCCAAATATATGCATGCAAAGAAAATACAACTGCAAACTAACACAGGTTTATAGCTGATCTGTGCAGTGATACAAATACATATATAAGTGATAAACCAGAATATTCTCCCTACTGTTCCTGGGGGGAAATAATCTTAGCATGTGGCTGGTTGGTCTATTAGTCCACTGCCAACCTAGATTGCTCTAAATTGCAGTGTTGTCAAAATAAGGCTGAATGGAGTATTGTGACTGGTCCATTAAATCTGTTTACCAAAAATATTTGGCTGTATCCAAACAGTTAATAATTCTTGTCATGTAGAGTTTGCTAATTGCCAGAATCTTAATGCTTTTTCAAAGAACTGCAATTACAGATTTAGCTGAGGAGTTCTTATTGTGTTTGTGTTTATAGGAAGCACAATAACCTGTCTTAACTGAAGAACAAGGGAACCAAAAAATTGGCATGATTTGACAAGTACTCATGTCTGTGGTTCCCAGCATCCACTATTGCATAGTTGATTGACAATGCTCAGGGAATTTAGTTTCTATCATCCACTTGGTAGCAGAATAGAAAGGCTGAGTTGATGCCTTCATTCAGGAACTTTTGGTTGAATCAACATCAAAATATCCATTGAATAGGGCTTCCTTTCTTCTCTGTGCTGTCTTGCTGATAGTCCTCTAGTGAACTTTGCTGGAATATGATGAAATGCCTTTGACATTCTAACTGTGACCAGATACTTTTTGTAAAAGAGTTGATATAGTGATTCTTGGTACACCATATGTGTCATGTGATTTTATCTTGACATGAACATCATTTGAAGCAGAGAAGTACCCCAGCAATAGCTAATTATTTGGTCGGTACTGAATTCTTTTGGTCACCCTGGATGAGTCTGAAGCTAGAATATCACTGGGGCAAAAGACCCAAGAACTCAGAGGCTCCTAGCCAAGCAAGGCAGGAGAAAGAATAGGAAAATCCATGAGTCGCTCTTACCTATCAAGGAAACCCTACCAACCCAAGGAATGAAGGGAGGGTGGACCCAGCCACAGTAGGCTGGCATCCTTATCCCTAACCCAGCAGAGATCAGGAAGGAGAGTTATATCCACTGCTACCCACAAAGAAGGATTTCCTATCCCCTGTGACCAGCCCCCTTCCCCATACTCATGCTCTAGACTCCCACTGCTAATCTGAAATCTCACCAAGAATCTCAACCTCCTTTTACCCAACCTACTTTCTGGGCTTAGAGAGTAAAGAAAAGGAACCTATTTGTCGTAAACAAAGATGTGGTATCAATGTTTCTTTGACTAGAATTTTTCCTAGGCATACCATTTCAGTGACATGCCCCATGAGAGGCAGCCAATCTAGTAGTGAAGTGCATGGCTCCCAGATTAGGGCTCCCTGGGTTCAAATCTAGAATACCACTTAATAGGTAAATAAATGTAATCTCTCTGTACTTGCTTCTAGTTTTATGTCATTTGTTTACTCATAAAATGAGGTGACAGTAGTACCTATCTTCAACGAAAGTTGTAAAGACTAAATGAGTTAATATTTTTGAAGTTCTTACTAGAACAGCTCTTTCCATATAGTAAGCTATGTACATTCAAGCATTTGTTAGTAAAGTGAATAGATGGAGATAAAAAAATCACTTGTTGAGTCTTTATACACTATGCAGACTGTCTCATTTAACCCTTAAAATAGCTCTCTAATATTAGTTCATTAATTCTTCCATTTTGGAACTGAAGAACATGAAACTTAGGGAGTTAGCTTACTTACTCAAGTCTCAGCTGATAAATAATAGAGCTGGGCTTCAAATTAACTCTGATTTAAAGTCAACCTCAAGATGAGTGAGGATCGGAGCTTGACATTGGCATCAGACCTTCTCTTTCTTTGGTCTGGTTCTCCCATTGGTTGAACAGCCATGGGTTCTACTTTGTTCAATTTGGTTAGTATATGCATATGACAAACATGAAGACTTATGGAATCCAGGATAGGTGTGTTTACTTGTACACAGCTTCTCTTTCTAAAGGCATTTCTGAAAGTTTAATTAATATAAGGACTGTAAACACTGAAGTGATAAAATAGAAGTCGTGGCTGTGACTCAGAGCAGGAACAACATGAGGATAATAGACTTACTGTGATTAAACTTCCAGTTGCATCCACTTATACAGAGCAACAAGGGCAACACAATGGGTTCTTTAATCCTTTCTGTATCATAGCTGGAAGACTAATTCCTCTTCAAGATACTCCTCTATTGTAATAAATTACCTTTATGTGAGGTTTTTAAGTAATGGCCCCAGCAATACAATTAGAGAATATTTCAGTGAGTTGATTTATAGAAAACTGTGGCATCTTTGCTTTGGATGGATGGATGGATGGATGGATGGATGGATGGATAACCACTGAAAGTGCTAGGTAGTAAATCAATGTGGCTGGCTTTGTGTATCTAGGCAGAAAGGAAGCAGGAAGAGTTGGGGTACCAGAGACTCATATACGTTCTAATCTTGTGTTGCATGAAGTTGCTTTTTTCTTACAGAAATTACTTCACTTTACAAAACCTTGGTTTCCTCAACTATAAACCAGTATGTTATTTCTTTTACCAGATAGACTAATAGACTTGGTTGTATAGTAAGTTTCCTGTTTCCCAGCCCTGGAAATCTATAGTTATATGACCTTGATCTAGTATTAACTATCTCTCTATTTTTTAAAGATTTTTATTTATTTATTTATTTGACAGGTAGAGTTACAGACAGTGAGAGGGAGAGACAGAGAGAAAGGTCTTCCTTCTGTTGGTTCACCCCCCAAATGGCCACTACAGCCAGAGCTATGCCGATCCAAATCCAGGAGCCAGGTGCTTCCTGGTCTCCCACGTGGGTGCAGGCACCCAAGCACTTGGGCCATCCTCCACTGCCTTCCTGGGCCACAGCAGAGAGCAGGACTGGAAGAACTCAGCGCCCATATGGGATTCCGGCACCAAAGGCGGAGGATTAGCCAAGTGAGCCACGGCGCCGGCCCCAATATTAACTGTCTCACAACCTTTCCTCACATAGAAAGAAAAGGTTATTGTAAAGATTGAATGAAATAATTATGTAAGCACTTAGCAGAGTACCTGGAAACTAGTGATTATTCACTAAATGATGGCCTGGATATCGGTCAAGAAGACAAGGGATTATTTTCCATGCTATTCGTGCCAGCCTTGCCTCCCAGTGGCACCCAGAAATCCAGGAGGCATTCGTTTGTGGCCCCTTGTCTTTTTGCCTTACCCTCCCTTTCCTCAGGCCATTTTATGCATGGAGTACTGCAAGCATAGTGTTAGAGTGTCAAGGTATTACAACGATGTTTGACATCTTAAAAAAAAAAACTGATGTTTTCCCCCATAATAAAACAAATAATAAAAATAAGTTGAGACTGCATCATCAGAAATCAATAATTTGATTGCAGATTAATAGCAAGTAGTGGGAATTTAGTATATGTACCTTTGCAGATAATAAAACAGTTAATCTTCACAATGGACTTATAAGCGCCATTGATTAGGTGAAGAAGCTGAGGCCTAGAGATATTTAGAAACATGTCCAAAGTCACACAGCCACCAAGCGCTGGAACCAGCACTTGGATGGAGACAGCAGAACTTCTGCTCTAAACACTGTGGCATACCATATCTCAAGTGTTTGTAAAATTTAGAAGTTTGAGGATTCTTGTATAAGAAATGTATTACTTTTAAAGACAATTCATACATCATCTTTTCTCACTTTACAGAATTCCAGACCAAGCAAAATGATTTTCTGAGAAATAAGAACTCAAAAATGAAATTAGTTACCCTCACCAAACAATTTCAAAAGCAAAATTTAAAAAAAAACCCTGCTCAGATGATTTTTACAACAAAAAATTATATTTCAGTTGGGATTGGAGATGCATTTGAAAATATTTGACAGGATATGGGATAGATCTTTCAAAAGCAGACATGCCCTGGGTCTTGGAAGATCTTTAATCTAACTTTGCTGTGCCTGACAAAAAACACTAAAATAAACAAATGAACAAAACAATCAATTAACCAAGTTACCCATGAAGTACAGAGTTGATCATCAGAATGTTAGAGTGCAGAGTAACAGTAAATTAAATGCCAATTGTTAAAAATGAGGTTTCCCTGGCTCTTCAATAGAAAGCACCATTAGTCACAGCAGGAAACATCAATGTCATGTCTATTGCTGAATGAAAAGCAAAGCAAGACTCATGTGAAGCCCCATAAGAGTTCTTGCAAACCAAAGAGAGCGAGCAGGGAGCTATCGTGGATATTTCTGGAGTCACACCCTCTGCTTTTCTCCAGTTTCAGTCAAGGTCCCAGGCATTCATATAAGGTTGACCCCTGGTGTCTTGACCTCAGGCACACCTCTTTGGGCACAGATGTCTGTCAATGCCAATGTCTCCGTTCTCAGATGTCAGCAGCCTGTGCTCAGCCTGGTTTTCTGGAGAACAAACATGGCACCCTTGTTTGCAACAGCTGTTCACAGAAAATCAGTGTGGGCCCTATTGATTCTCTCCATCAAACCTGGCTCCTTTAATTATCAAAGGTAATGAACTAGTTTCATAGGGTTGCTCTAACCAAGAACCACTTTGGTAGTAGATGGCTTAAACAGCAAAAACTTATGTCTCATAGCTCTGAAGACCACAAGTCCAAGACTAGAGTGTCTGTTTTTTATAAGGACATCAGTCATATTGATACGGCCACCCCGATGACTTCATTTCAACTTGATTCCCTCTGTAAAGATCCAATCAGGACCACACTGTGACAGGGCTATTAGGACTCTGACAATTCAATCCCTAGCAGGGCCTCAGTGCTTTAGTTACTTCCAAAGCTGCTTTTACTATGATATTCATTCATTCACTTACAAATGATGCCCAAAGTACTAGCAATTTATCTACTGAGCCCCTTAGCCCAAACTCTCTGAAAAATGCCAGCTGTACTTCTGAATAAACCCTCCCTCAGCACTACAGTTCTCTGCCAGCTATGAGGGCCCCCTCCTCCCCTTCCTGCAGTGCACCCCAGGTGGGTGGTGCTGGCAAATTTAGCAGCAGACCTCTTTCTCAGCGGGCTCCACTCAGCGGGCTGACTCCAGGAGCTGTGGCAAGTGAGGGCAAGGTAACTCCCATGAGAACATTAACAGACTGACAAGCTGCTCGCCTGGTACATGTTCAAAATGATAAGGTAAAGGCATATGATAATCAGAGCTGAAATTGGTTTTGAAGATGCTGAAGCTACCAGTTGAGACGGCTTCTAAGTGTGGTGTGTGTACTGTATTTATCTCATCTCAAGGGCTTGACAGCTCCTAAGAAGATAAGCACAGTTGGGAAGATGTACTGGAAGAAGCATCAGACGGAATATAAAGCAGCTGCTTGTTCTGCCTGGACTATGAGAAAGGGCAGCTTCGTGTTTAGACGCAGTGTGCTTGGCAGATAGCACTGCCCTGCTGAGCACACATGCCCCAGTGCAAAGGAACAGCAACCACTGGTTCTTTGGAAGAGTCAGTGTCTGCTGGGTTAGGGAAGAAACTGTGCCGGGAAGTAGAGGTGCTGGAGAATCTACAAGCTCCCAGACTCCAGTCTCCATCACTGAAGTTTTGAGTTGCCATTTGAAAGTGGGTAGGAAAGATGCAGATCATCTGCTTTTTTAAAAGAAGCCAAGAGTCTGGAATTTGATGCTAATTTTGATTGCTAATTTTTAAAACATTGGTTACTAGTTCAATTTTTATATTTTGTTTCCTTATTTGTTGTTTTAAGGTTGCACAGGCCAAAGAGTACATGCTGATGAGCCAAATGTGGGCCTTCAGCTGCCACTTTGAAACTCATAGTAGAGACAATCTTCTGTTTTAAAACATTAAAGTCTAATGTAGTTTAATAAGACAATGAACTAGGTAGCTATTAATCACCTTGTTTTTCTTGTTTAGGGTGACAGAATTTACATAGTCAGCAAGATTATTTGGTTTCCTGGAGTATATAATTTAAGGAACAATATATCCATCAGTTAGCCCCATGATATCTGACTTTTTAGAAACCAAGCAATAAAGTAGAGGGGTGTGTATGGATCTCCACACTGTCTTTCAGACAGCTACCTGCACCTGCTTCACCAGACAGCTGCTCACATCCAACCCCTAAAGGACAGCTCTATGTGCCATGCTCTAACAAGGGACATAGAAACTGTGGGGAGGAGGGTAAGGTTTTGTATTTATCATCACTCTGATAATCCTCAGCACCAGTATTGAAACACTGACAGGGGCCAGTGCTATGCCTCACTTGGTTTATCCTCCGCCTGCAGCGCCAGCATCCCATATGGGCTCCAGTTCCAGTCCTGGCTGCCTCTATTCCAGTCTAGCTCTTTGCTGTGGCCCGGGAGGACAGTATAGGATGGCCCAAGTGCTTGGACTCCTGCACCCACATGGGAGACCGGGAGGAAGCACCTGGCTCCTGGCTTCGGATCGGCTACTTTTACTATGTTCTGACCTTAGCAGCCATTTGGGGGTGAACCAACAGAAGGAAGACCTTTCTCTCTGTCTCTCTCTCACTGTCTGTAACTCTGCCTGTCAAATAAATAAAAAAAGAGACACTGACAATAACAACTTCATGTTACATGCTGTGCTCAGGCTATCATCTCCCATAATCCCCAGAGCATCCTTGACAGGCAAGCTCGACTTTCTCTCAGTCTCCAGAACAGGAAGCTGACACTGAATCACAGGTTAATGCATGAAGTTAACAATAAAGGCAGATGACGGAATTTATTTCTCACAGATTTTATGGGTCTTTTCCCCCAGAGTTCAATATGGGGTAACAGAAGGGCTGTGGAAAGAGGAAGCAGAAAAGAAAAATCAGAGTTTCCTATCAGATCATGTCTAACACATCCTGGAGAGAAAAACTGAAAGGAGGCTACCTGCTGCTTAAGAACAGTTGGCACTGCCTAGGGCCTTGCTTGTGAGTCAGCTCTGAAAACTGAGCCCAGCTGAGGCACCTAGCATGCAAATCAATGATACTGATAAGTTTGGAAATGCAAGCTTTGGAAATCCAAAGGGTTCAGCTTAGAAGGTAACAAGTGGCAGCCTGAAAGAAATGAAACATTAACTGTCTTCACACACAAGAAGGGCAGAAATATCATGGGAAAACAGGAAGGCAAATACCTCCAAGCCTTTACTTTTGGGATTCCAAGTGAGGAATCATGGAAGGTTCCAGAAGCCACTATTTATTAACTAGTGGGTCCTGAGACTTTTGGTTGGTAGCCTCCACTTGGAAGAAATATGAGCATGCATCTCACAGTCCATGAAAGACTGTTCCCCCAAAGACTATTACTGTTATTATTATTTCAAAGTAAACTTGGAAGATCAATCTTAGATTGAGGCAGTTGAGCATTTAATTGACATCTTAAATCCTGAAGGTTGCTGGCTGAGCCCGAATCTGCAGTCAGATTCTCCCACAGCTGCACACTCTCTTGACCACAAGCATCTCCTCCTTTTCAAAGGAGCCGATGATGCATCAGTGCATCATTATGCTTGATTGAAACAAAATAAATGGGCAGTTTTCTACATCAGTATTATTTTCCTACATAGAGGAAATTGAAAATGAGCCTTGAGAAACCAAGTCATTTAAACTAAATATTGCATAAGCTCATGAGTGTAAATTTTTTCATTCTTCATTTTTCTGAGTAAACCAGCTACTTAATAAGTGTGTAGAAAGTGATCACTGTACATCAAGAACTATCCTAGAAGCCAGTTATGAATAATAGTTCTTGCATTTAGGTAACTTCAGCTGTAAAATTGTGTCAAGTTAATAAGTGAACTCTACCGATAGTGACGTGTGTAGTGTGTTGCACTAGGTTTTCCAGGGTACAGAGAGATCAAATAAATCTAATTCTTACTTATGTGACACCCCGTCAGCCTTTCAGAGGACTGTCTGGGCCTCTGATTCTTCTCTTGTGGAAAGCTGAATAATAATAAGTCTTACCTTGTCAATTTCACAGGCATGCCATGAGCATCACAAAGAGTAATGCTGTGAAGTCCTTTGAAATACTCTGCATTATGCAGTGTCTTTAAGAAAGGAAAGAGGTTTATTTTGGCTAACGGCTTTGGAGGTTCACAGTCCAAAGCCAAGTGGCCCATTAGTCTGGCATCTGATGAGGGTGGTGGATGGCAGAACATATGCCAGAGGATCACAATGAGCCAGGAAAGAGAGATTCTAGATGAAAGCTGGCTTTTATAACCAACCATCTCATGAGAACTCCCTTCCAAGGGTAAGCTTCGGTTGCATAAGAACTCCAACCAGGACTATCTCCTACATACCATAAAGAGATCAAACCTCCATACTCTTTAGCAACATTAATTTATGACTTTGTGGTTTAAGCACCTGCCTAAGTTGGGGAGCCAAATTCTATTCAAACCATAGCAATTATTTATGATGTCTTACAAAGGCTAAGTTTAAATCATTGCAGTTCATAGATCACACTACCCAGTGTTCAAAGCCCAAAGAGACTTCAATTGGACTGCATTGTGTTTTATACTGTCAGCTTGTGAAGAGTAAATTGTTGGTCCTGAGCCACAGCTGACCTCCAGGAAATGCATATTCCATGAAAAACAGAATATAAACACCAAAGTAAAGGTAGGAGACAACAACCTTAGCTGCATAGTTCAGTTTTCACTGGGTCTGTCCTGATTTGGTGTTAAACCTGACCATGAGAATAAAAGTATCTGTTTCTCCTGGGCTAAAAGCTGTCTCTCTTTTCCAGTGTTCTGTTTCCTGTGGTGGTGGTGTGCGCATTCGCAGTGTCACGTGTGCTAAGAACAATGGTGAACCTTGTGACAAGACAAGGAAACCCAACAGCCGAGCTCTGTGTGGGCTTCAGCAGTGTCCATCTAGGTGGAGAGTTCTGAGACCCAACAAAGGCACCATATTCAGTGGGAAACATCTACCCCCGTTAAAGCCCATCGTCCCACCTACATCTAGGCACAAAGTGCTGACCACACCCACAGTGCCTGAGTCTATGAGCACAAGCACTCCAGAAACAACCAGACCTGGTCCCACCGCAGCTTCCAGAGAAAGAGACCTGGATGGGAAACAATGGCAGAATAGTTCAACACAAACTGAACTGAGCTCACGTTATCTCATTTCCCTCGGAAGTACTTCCCAGCCCATCCTCACTTCCTGGTCTGTGAATATCCGGTCTGATGATGAGAATATTTCCAATCCAGGTGCTAGTCCTACCTCAGATGGATACCTTGTGGCGACAACAAGTGGTTCTGACTTTTCAGCATCCAGCAATGCTGTGACCTGGCAGGTGACTCCATTTTACAGTACTTTAACCAAAGACCCAGAATTGGAGATTCATAGTGGTTCAGGGGAAGACAGGGAACAGCCAGAGAACAAAGATGAAAGTAAGCCTGTGCTGCGGACACAGATCAGAGTACCTGAAAATGATGTTCTAGTGGGAACAGTTACAGAAACGCCACTGGGACTTCCACCAGTACCTTATCTCAGTGAAGAGTCCTTGTGGCCACCCTTCAGCACAGGGATGAAAGGACTGGTCCCCAGCCAAAGGCCCAGTACTCTCAAAAATGGGACGCCAAGGGCTGCAGGTATGGTTACTGAAAAGCCAGTTAATGGTGCACACCCTCTGGGAGGGGACCAACAGCCAACACCCTCAGAAAAGCCAGTAAATCATAACCACCTGGAACATCCAAGCAACATGAATGTAACACAAAATTCTGGACCAGTGCTGACTGATGAAGATGCAACTAGTCTCATTTCTGAGGGCTTTTTACTCAATGCCTCCAATTACAAGCAGTTCATGAAGGACCACAGCCCTGCACGCTGGATTGTTGGAAACTGGAGTGAGGTAGGTGGTTCCATTCCCTACCCCAGGCCTTACTTTACATGGAAAACAGCTATGGGTATTACTCTCTTGTGAAAATTTCAAAGTGAACTTGCATAAAAAAATTGAAGCAATCAATTCCCCATCTCCACCTCCCTCCTGACCACTGGAACTCCTTAAATGGACAAGGAGGAAGAAATACACAAAGGTGCTTCAAAAGTTAGTGCAAAATAAAATTAAAAGAAATGTTTAGTTTGGTAGAAAAAATGTATATAACTTTCCTCCCTCCCCCCACCCTCCCCTTTCCCGCTCCCTCTCCCCTTCTGTTCACATCAAGATTCATTTTCAATTCTCTTTATACACAGAAGATCAATTAGTACATATTACGTAAAGATTTCAACGGTTTGCCCTCGCATAGAGACACAAAATGATAATACTGTTGGAGTACTAGTTATAGTATTAATTCACAATGTACAGCACATTAAGGACAGAGATCCTACATGATTTTTTTTTAAAAAATTGATTAATTGTCTATGCAATTTCCAGTTTAACACCAAGATTTTTTAATCATTTGCAATTATCTTTATATAAAGAAGATCGATTCAATATATACTATGAAAGGATTTCATCAGTTTGCACCCACTCAGAAACACAAAGTGTAAAAATACTGTTTCAGTACTAGTAATAGCATCACTTCACATTGGATAACACATTAAGGACAGAATGGGGGGGGGAGCCATTGTGGTCCATGAGCTGTTCTTTGGAAATTTATATTCTTTAAATAAAAGCTTTATATATATAAAAAAAAAAAGAAAAGAAAATAAAAAAAAAGAAAAAATGTATATATGCATACAAGGGTTTTTGCCTAATTTTCATAGGAAGTACATGGATTTCAAGATGAGAGGACCAATGCAGGTCATCTCTAATGCCCCTGGAAATTATAGACTGTCATGATCCTGTGGGGAAAGTCTCCTGGAAAGGCCTGAGTTCTCATTTAAATGAGACTTGGTTTACACATGTGAAGTAATTATGATTGTAATGGAAATATAAGACAAAACTGTTTTAAATAAATATATAGCTTACTCTATGAATAATTTTTTCCTTTTTTGTCCCTGAATGCTTGCATTTAAAACTCATTCTGGCTCATTGAAAGAATTATAATACAGAGGAAACATGATAAACATGATGACAAAATGTTGGCTTCTTTGGATTCAGAAATTTGGTTATAAATTTGTTTATCTCTAGAACTAATTATGTCCTTTGAAGCATCAAAATTATTTCTCACCTAATTAAATTTTGAATGTCCAATGTATGTACTTGTTAAAACAATGTGACAGCACAAAAGAGGACTTTGTGGCAAAGCAAGCACATGTTCAAATTATTCAGTGTTTTTATGATATTTTATGACTCATATCCCTAGTTAAAGGGATGTGAAAAATTAGTGATTATAAAAATAATAATACAATCCTAACAATTTAATAGATGTGCTAATTTCCAAACCACTTTCACATGGAATTCCTTACTGTTTTCCTTTTTTACAATCCTGGGGAGTAGATAGGGTCTTGCTTTACTAATTAGCTAATAGAAAACTAGATTTTTTTGTTTTTTACAGTTAAGGACGTACTTTTGGATGATGAATGTTCTCTTTCAGCTCTAGTCTGCTGTCTTGTGAATTCTGGTACCAATTGATGACTTGACTGTGTAGAATTCTCCTGTGGCAATTAATCAACATAAATAGTTATAGAATTAACTATACCAGCAATAAATAGCTTGAATTCAAACTTCCAAAAATTTTACCCCAATGCTGGAGTTGTTTGCATTTCAAATGCATTTTTACATTGATTTATGTTTCATTTCTAAAGTGAGTTACCAGATTTTCTGAAATGGAGAAATACCTTATTTTATGCATTTGCAGGTAAATAATCCAGCTTAAGGGATAAAAAAAAAAACAGAGAAAGATAGTTATGATTACAATAATCCAATTGTTGAAAGAAGATGATGAATGGGTCTCATGATCTGTGACATTTTGGTAATGTTTCTTTCTGACTCAGTTCTAAAGGACTTTTAATAAGGATAATAATATTGGCAGTGAGCATTTGCAAAGCATGCATCATACTTTTTAGGCATGACTTTATGCTGGTTAGTATGTGTTCTCTCATTGATTCTCATCACAACCCAAGGACAGGGTAACATATGTTCTGCTTTAGAGACAGGGAGCTGAAGCTGAGGGAGGAAACAGAACCATCCATGCTTTGAGCGACAGAGCAGGAATTTGAACTCTGGCACGTGGACTTCATGACCCAAGATCTGTTGCTTTGCACATCAGAAAATATCATCATCCTGTGTGCCTTTGGTTTTATTTCTTTCTTCTTTGGTCACATTACATATAAAAACAATGCTACTTATGCAAAGATGCTGAATAGACAGAAGAGAAAATCATAGAGTTCACTAGAAAGTATTTTCAAACAACATGGAGGGACCCTTGGTTATCTGGAGTTCCCAGAGGCAAGTGATCCTTGTCAAGTCCCCAAAATAGGTTCAGGCTGGACATCTGAGTTACATATATATATATATATATGTGTGTGTGTGTGTGTGTGTGTGTGTGTGTAATATATATGTTATATATATAGTTATATATATGTATATATATCTTATGTTTTCAATTTTATTTAAGGTAAACAAATTTCGTGTATTTCATATATACAGATTTAGGAACATACTGATACTTTCCACACTTCCCTCCCTCCTGGCCATGCTCCCACCCTTCCTCCTCTTCCCTCTCCTATTCCCTCTCTTAATTTTTATAAATATCTACTTTCAGTTTACTTTATAATCCTAAGATTAACTCTATACTAAGTAAAGAGTTCAACATACAGTAAGAAGAAAAACAAGCAATCTTCCTCAACAATAGAGACAATTGCTGTGAACAATCATTGAATCTCAAAATGTTAATATAACTGCTATACATTACATTTTTGGTACTTTGTTAGTCACCACGGATCAGGGTAAACATGATATTTGTCTTTTTGGGAATGGTTTATTTCACTTAGTGGTTTCCATTTGTATCTATTTTGTTGCAAAAGCCATGATTTCACTCTTTTTTTGGCTGAGTAGTATTCCATTATTTCTTTACCCAATCCTCAGCTGGCAGACATCTGGGTTGATCCATGCCTTAGCTATAGTGAATGGAGCTGCAATAAGCATGGGGGTACAGATAATTCTCCCATATACTGATTTCATTTCCTTTGAGTAAATCCCCAGGAGTGGGATGCCTGGTAGGTCTATATTCAGATTTCTGAGGTTCTCCATACTGTCTTCTACAGAGGCTCTACCAGTTTACATTAGGGTACCATATTTCCCCACATCCTTGCCTGCATTTGTTGTTTACTGATTTCTATATGAGAGCCATTTTAACCAGGGCAAGTGAAATCTCATTGTTGTTTTGATTTGCATTTCCCTGAAAGCTAGTGATCCTGAGCATTTTCTCATGTGTCTGTTGGCCATTTGGATTTGCTCTCTTGAGAAATGCCTTTTCAGTCCCCCAAAACACAGATACCATATGTTTTACCTGGTCTGAGGTAACTAATAGGAGACCTAAAATGTAATGTATTTGATTGAAATGGACACTTTGAGATTTGAGGATGGTTTACAGTCCTTGTCTCTTCTTTTGAGGAACAGTGTCCTTTTTTTCTTCATATTATTTATTGAGCTCTTTTACTTAGTGTAGAGTTAAGTTTATCATAGTGAAGTAAACTGAAAATAGATCTTTATAAAAATTAAGAGTGGGAATGGGAGAGGGAGGAAGAAGAGGGGTTGGAGAGTGAGTGGAAGGGAGGGTAGGGTGGAAAGTATCACTATGTTCCTAAATCTGTGTATATGAAATACAAGAAACTTGTATGACTTAAGTAAATTTTTCTTAAAAAAATGCCTGTTCAAATCCTTTGCTCATTTCTTAACTGGGATGTTTGTGTTGTTGAGTTTTTGAGCTATTTATGGATCCTGGATATTAATATTTTATCAGTTTCATAGTTTGAAAATATTTTATTCCATTCTGTCGGTTGCCTCATCACTTTCCTGAGTGTTTCGTTTGTAGTACAGAAGCGTCTAAGCTTGATGTAATCCCATTTGTCAATATTGGCTTTGATTATCTGTGCCTCTGGGGTCTTTTCCAAGAAATCTTTGCCTATGCCAATATCTTCCTCTAGTAATTTGATGGTGTCAGATTGTAGATTTAGATACATTTTGAGTGGGTTTTTGTGTAAGGGATAAGATAAGGGTGATGCTTTATACTTCTGCACACAGAAATCCAATTTTCCCAGCACTATCTGTTGAAGAGACTGCCCTTTCTCCAAGGATTGATTTTAGGTTATTTGTCAAAGATTAGTTTGTTGTAGATGTGTGGATTGATTTTTGGAGTTTCTAATCTGTTCCATTGGTCTACATGTATATTTTTGTGCCAGTACCAGGCTGTTTTGATTATAACTGCCCTGTAGTATGTCTTGAAATATGGTATTATGATACCTCCAACTTTTTTTTTTTTAGTGTATAAGATTGCTTTATATATTCAAGCTCTCTTGTGTTTCCATGCGAAGTTTAGCATTGTTTTTTCTAGATCTGAGAAGAATGTCACTGTATTTTGATTAGGACCATATTTAATCTGTAAATTGCTTTTGGTAATAAGAACATTTTGATGATATTGATTCTTCCAATCCATGAACTTGGAAGACTTTTTCCATTTTTTAAGATTTTATTTATTTATTTGAGAGGTAGAGTTAGACAGAGACAGAGAAAGACAGAGAGAAAGGTCTTCCATCCACTGGTTCACTCCCCAAATGGCCACAACAGCTGGAGCTGGGCTGGTCAAAAGCCAGGAACCAAGGGTTTCTTCCAGGTCTCCCTTGAGGGTGCAGGGCCCAATCATTTGGGCCATCTTCCACTGCCTTCCCAAGCCTTAGCAGAGAGCTGGATCAGAAGAGGAGCAGCCAGACTAGAACCGGCACCCATATGGGATGCTGGTGCTGAAGGCAGAGGCTTAGACTACTGTGCCACAGCACTGGTCCCTATTTTTTCCATTTTTATGTGTCGTCTTCTGTTTCTTTCTTTAATGTTTTGCAATTTTCATTGTAGAGAACTTAGACTTCCTTGGTTGAATGTATTCCAAGGTATTGAATTTTTTATGGCTATTGTGAATGGGATTGATTTTAGAAATTCTTTCTAAGCCATAGCATTGTCATTATATACAAAGGCTCTTGATTTCTGTGTGTTGATTTTATATCCTGCCACTTTATCAAACTCTTTTATGAGTTCCAATAATCTCTCAGTCTGCCCTGACATTCTGAAATTAAATTGTTTTGTTTAATTTTTTGGAATGATATAATTTTAAATATTGCTCTCAAAATGTATCATTCCTTTTGAAAACATGGGATGTCCCTAAATAGCTGATAAATGGGCCTCCTGTCTTCCTTCAATTGAAGTAGTTTGGACAATGTATATCCTCTATAGCCTGAAAAACAAGAAAGTTACAGAACCAAGTTACAGAAACTGAGACTTCTAAGTAATTTGTAATATTTTGATACTTATTGAATGAAATGAGATCTTTAAGCACCTACAGTTAAATACACTGAGAGTTCTGTGAACATTCAACTTAGACCAAAAAGCATGTAAAAGTGTAGATGACAAAAGGCATAGATACAAGATTGATCTTGGAACCATCAAAATATGAATGACATATATACATGTGAAATCACACATAGAAATTCATAGATACACACACGTGCACACACACACACACACACACACACACACTAGGGAGAGTAGGCTACTGTTACAAATAAAACCTAATTATGTTTCCCCAGAACAAAAGTTGATTGTCCACTTCCATTACAATCAGGGTGATTCCAGGCTGCGATGTTGGTGGTAAAGAATGGTACCTAGCCCATGCAGTCATTTGAGGACCCAGGATGACAATGGCTCTGCCATTTTCCTGTCCCCAAGTTTATCCTGGTTGCCATTCAACTCAGTCATATAAAGAAAAGCATGTAGCAACATTCTTGTAGGAGGTTTTATAGGACAACCCTGGAAATGTCACAGGTCACTTCTACTCACATTCCATTGTCTAGGACTTAGTCATGTGGGCAAAGCCAAACACAAGGAAGCAGGAAGGTATAACCCAATTCTATGCATGGGAAGAAGGGAGTAAAGAATTATGGTGAACACACAGCAATCTCTGCCGCTGAGTGACATGGCCCTGTGTGTAGGTTGCTCACTCTGAAGCAATGAGGGTCAGGGATTTGACCTACTGAGAGGTTATTGCAGAAGTCCATATGGAGCATGAAAACTGTGATAAGAATGCTCAGGGTAATTGGGGGTAAACAAATCCAAGATATACTTAGAACTTAAAATACTTAGGGATTTGTGAATAACTGGATGTGGAGTGTAAAGAGAAAAGCCTGTCATGACTCCTACACTCTATAGGAGTAGAAAATTTCAACAGAGAGAAAGACAGGAGTAATTATGAGTTACATTATAGATCAGATTTAATTAGTCTCTGAGATATTCAATTGATACCAAGAAGATATCTGTGTATATGTCTGAGACACTTGAGAGGTGAGAACTAGAGATAAGATTTAGCAGTTAGGAGCCAGTAAGGGAGATCACTCAAGAGATCTGTGGGTCGCAAAATGTACTGGGTCAGGAATAGGACTCTGAATAACAGCAAAATTCGAGGGGCTAGCTGATAAAAAGATCCCATGATGAAGATTAGTAAGGAATCATCTAATTTTTAAGACAAATCAAGATACAGTACAGTCAATGTCTAGGAACGTGAAGAATGATATTAAACCTATTGGATTTGACAATTAGCAGGTCACTAGTGACTTTGTGGAAAATACTATCAGCATGGAGATGGTGGGAGAGATTCAGCAGTCTCTCACAGTGCTCAGACAGAGCCTCGATGAGCACTGTTAGTAAGGATAGACAAGCCGTTTGCATTCCACCGGTTAACACAAATGCTTTATTAAAAAGTAGCTGAAGGATGACCCAGAAATTAATTTTCTTTTCCTTCTAAATCCTCTTCTCCTTTCATCTGTACCCAAATTGCACAGCACTTGTGTGATATTGAACTTAAGTATGTTATAAAGAGCTTGTTTGAAAGATATTTAATATATGGCAATCAATTAATAGACATATGTTAAGTGATCTCATGAGAAAGTACCATATCCATGAAAACTACACCAAAATAAAGTACACAACATCCATGATGATTGTTGGATCTTAGAGGTTGACATATTTTGATTATAGTAAATCAAGATACAAAGAGTTAATTCTGCCTCAGATGTCATAATTTGACTTTGACAGAAATAAACTGTTATTAAATATAACTCCTCAACAATTGGACAACACTGATGGAACCACTGACAGCTGTCAATTTCAAGCAGTTTAGCTAAGAAAGGAGTTGACCCTAGATTGCTGTTTTTCAAAGCTTCAAGGATATCACAAGAATAAAGTTCTATCCAGGCCTTGCTGCCTGATCTGTTTATGTACATTTTGAAACATAAGATATTTAATGCACAGAATTATCAGAATAACAGGTTTTGAGTTTCTCACCATGACTTTTTTTTCTGCCCATTTCCAAAGCTGTTTCTTTGGGATTGCCTCTCTCTATAATATATCACTCACTTCTCACTTCTTGATCACTACATCTTAAAATCCCTAGAATCACCATTGATATCAACTTGTCCCTTTCCTCCATGGTAGTTTTTCTATTTTTTTTCCTCTTTTCAAGATTTATTTTTTTTATTTATTTGAAAGGCAGAGTTACAGAGAGGGAAAGAAGGGAAAAGGGGAGAGAGAGAGAGAGAGAAAGAGAAAGATCTTCTATCCATTGGTTCATTCTGCAAATGGCCACAATGACTAGAGCTGGGCCAAGCCAAAGCCAAGATCCAGGAGTTTCTTCCAGGTCTCTGTGGTAGTTTTCCAAGTCAACATCACCTCATTTTTCTGCTTTTCTGCTTTTGTTTGTTAAAACAATAGAGAAGGGAGCTACAACCAACATTCAATGTATGAGAAGCGAGGAACATAAAAGTCCCATGACATTTAGGGAAGTCCAGTCCCAAGTGAAAATGGTGGCCTTGTAGTTGAAAACAACCCCTAGTTCCTATGCTTGCCCAGAGAACTTTCCTTTGCCTCCAGTAGTTGATGCACTGCCCAGTCTCTCTCTTCTTCAGTCTTTTCCTCACCGCGTGGCAAGAGATATGAAACCATCAAACTGGTCTCCCAAAAGAATGGTTCTAACAATCTAACCTTTCACTCACAAACCTGGAATCTCACATGCCAGATCCAGGCCCACTAGCCTTCACAATCCAGCTTCAAAGTTGACTGCCTCCTCCTTTCTTCACCCACATTAAGAATCAGCAGATCTAGGGTGTTCTGCCTCTCACAGTCCAGTGTCCTCTGTTCATATTGTCTCTTCTGCCAGGAAGGTCGTCCCTTTTCATATCTTCCTTGTTCTTCAGAATAAAACTTAGCATTTCCTCTTCCCTAAGGCTTCCCTGAATCCCTAAGGTACGAATTAATTTCTACAGTTTTTAATGGTTGGATCTGAATGCTTTGATGATGCCCTCCCACTTTCTGTCCTGCATTAAAAGGCTGTCCATGACCTTCATTGTACATAACATACTCTTTTAATGAATTGGATTTATGCATCAGCTTCTCATGACCGTAACAACATACCTGAAACAGGCTACTTCATAAAGAAAAGGTACTGATTTTGGCTCACGGTTTTGAAGGTAGGAGGTCCAAAGAGCATGACAGATTCTGTGGTGAGGACTCCTGGAGTTGCATCCCATAACAATGGGGTGTGTATGTCTCTCTATATCTGTTCAGTCTTCATACCACCAGGATTGAATCATGGGGGCTCCACTCCAATAACTTAATCCAATCTAAACACTTTCCAGTGTCCTTACCTTTAAATACCATAATTAGATTAAGTTTATATCCTCAGAGTACCATTAATATAATACTTTGGAGACTAAACTCCTCCATTTTAGGGAGACAAATATTCAAGCCATAGCATCTGTGTCTTCAAAAAGTAAGTTATCAGGGCCAGCATAGTGGTATTCAAGTTAAACCACTGCCTGCAATGCTGGCATCCCATATGGGCTTCAATTCAAGTCCTGAATGCTTCACTTCCCATCCAACTCCTTGCTAATATGCCTGGGAAAGCAGAAGAAGATGGCTCAAGTGGTTGGATTCTGTGCCCACACGGAAGATACAGACGAATCTCCTGGATCTCGACTTAAGCCCTGCCTACCCCTGGCTGTTGCAGCCATTTGAGGAGTGAACCAGCAGATGAAAGATCTTTCTCTCACTCTTTTTCCGTGTCTCTCCTTCTCTGTAACTCTGCCTTTCAAATAAATATTTTTTCAAAAAAAAATTAAGTCATCGGCTGGCGCCGCGGCTCAATAGGCTAATCCTCCATCTGCGGTGCCAACACCCTGGGTTCTAGTCCTGGTCGGGGAGCCGGATTCTGTCCCAGTTGCTCCTCTTCCAGTCCAGCTTTCTGCTATGGCCTGGGAGGGCAGTGGAGGATGGTCCAGTCCTTGGGCCCTGCACTCGCATGGGAGACCAGGAGAAGCTCCTGGCCAGTGTGGTGCGCTGGCCGCAGCACCCATTGGGGGGTGAACCAACAGAAAAGGAAGACCTTTCTCTCTGTCTCTCTCTTTCACTGTCCACTCTGCCTGTCAAAAAAAATTAAGTCATCAATGTAAAAAACAAATTAATAATGTAAATAGGCCTGAAGCTTGATACCAGACTTTGTGAGTTTGGATCCTGGCTCAGTCACTTCACTGTGATTCCTCACTGTGCCTCAGTTTATCCTCTGTAAAATGAGGATAATGGTAATACCTGACTACTAAGGTTGTCATAAAGCAAAAGGAATAATTATCCATAAGGTACTCTAAGGAGCAGTCAGACATACAAGACTCAATGTTTGTGGTGATAGATGTTTACAAAACACAACACTTGGATGTGAGGCAGAGTGCGTGAGGTGGCTCTTATTTTGACAGAAATGGCCTCTCATTCAATTTCCTCATCAATCAGCCAGATCCCTTGGGCCATTGCTTTCAGTGTAAGCTATGGAGTCATGTGGAATGGAAATGTCAGCACAATTTTCCACAGCCTTCAGGGCAGTTCTCACGAGAGGCTGATGTGCCCTCAGCATTAGTTCTGCTTCTGAACACCCTGACCCAAGCTCCTGGACCCAGTCTATTGCTTGCTGCAGAACCACTAGCTACAAGGACACAGTGGAGTTGTCCCTCATCTTCTTCATGTTCCTCCTTCCTTCTCCCATCCCCCACTGCCAATTTGAAACTAATTTATTATGTGATAATCAAATTGGTAGAATCCCATTTTTGCTTTTGCTGTATTCTTTGGCCTTCCATTTATCAGCTTTATTGCTGGATTGGTTTGGGTTGCCTAAGTAGAAACTATCAAAAATAATTATACAGATGTTGAATGGGTGTATGGCAGAGCATATGAGATGCCACTTGGGATGCCTGTATCCCATGTCAGAGTGCCTTGGTCCAAGTCCCCACTCTGCTCCCAATTCCAGCTTCCTGCAAATGTGCACCATGGGAGACAGCATATGATGGTACTTTGGTCCTTCACACCACATGGGAAATGCAGACTTAGTTACAGTCTCTTGTCTTTTTTTTTTTTTTTTTTTTGGACAGGCAGAGTGGACAGTGAGAGAGAGAGAGACAGAGAGAAAGGTCTTCCGTTGCTGTTGGTTCACCCTCCAATGGCTGCCACGGTCGGCGCGCTGCAGCCGGCGCACCGCACTCATCCGATGGCAGGAGCCAGGTGCTAGGTGCTTTTTCCTGGTCTCTCATGGGGTACAGGGCCCAAGCACTTGGACCATTCTCCACTGCACTCCTGGGCCACAGCAGAGGGCTGGCCTGGAAGAGGGGCAACCGGGACAGAATCCGGCGCCCCGACCGGGACTAGAACCTGGTGTGCCGGCACCGCAAGGCGGAGGATTAGCCTGTTGAGCCACGGCGCCAGCCAGGCTCTTGTCTTTGACCTGGTCCAGCACTAGCTGTTATAGGCACTTGAGGAATGAAACAGTAGATGGAAGATTTCTCTTTCACTCTGCATCTGTCTCCGCCTCATTCTCTGGCTATCTTCCTTTCAAATTAAATGAAAATAAATAAAAAATTTTTAAAATAAGGATTAAACAAATATATATTCATGAGTAGAGCTAGATTCAAAGCCCCAAAGACAATATGCACTTGTTATTAACATTTATACAGTGCAAAAAACTACAGACATCACATGAGATTTAATGAGTTCATCACTAGACTGAAAATTTGGTCACGCTAGCTCCTTTCCTGGGTTTGGCAAAATGTTATATTTTTCTCAATGTCATAATATGAAATTAATGCTGAGGAGTCTGTGAGACCTTCAGTATGACCCCTTAACTCTCTTGGTCCCCAGTATCTAGAAGGTGGAGTTCATGATCTTGACCTTGTTGGTGAATTGGTTTAACAGGTAGCATTTATAGAGCACTGTAGTGAATGATCTCCCTTACTCCTTGCAATAGTCCCATGAGGGAGGGCCTACTGTTATCACCAGTTTTACAGGCCCATAACAGTTTAGGTAACTGTAAACTATCACAAAGCAACCAATTGCAGAACTTTCGTTATACCCAGAGTCTCAGAGGTCTAGAAAGCAGGTATTGAGGGTACCTAATAGGATGTTGTATCAGTTGTTCATTGCCACAGTAATACTATGTGACAAACAACCACACAAACTGCAGTAATAGGTGTTTTGTCCATGAGTCTGTAGATTAGTTGGGAGATTTTACTGATCTCAGCATTGTCATGTATCTGCTGGAGAGTCAGATGGAAGCTAACTGGTCTGGATGGCTTTGGCTGAGATACCAGGCTCTGTTTCACATGGGCTCTCATCCACCTGCAGTCTGGCTCAGGTTTATTTCATGGCATAGGCAGGGTCTAAGAGCAAGAATAAAAAGTAAGACCTCTTGAGAACTGAATCAGCAGCATTATCACTGAATTCTGTTGGCCAAAGCAAGTCACAGGAACAGCCTAGATTCAAGAACTGAAAAAACAGATTTCACTTCTTGATGAGCAAATTCCCATTTCAAAGAGTATGAGTTCAAGAGGATGTTAACAGTTGGGGCCATGAGTGCAGTAAATCTATACTTGTAGTCAATATACTTCAACTGTTATTATCTCTAGTCTATAGATACTCACATAATACAAAAGAGAAAGCACTAGGACCTTGTCAGAGATACAGGTCAAATCCTAGGGATGGCATTTGGTATAGCAATTAAGATACCATTTGAACCTGCATCCCATATCTGAATGCCTGGTCCAAGTCCCAACTCTGTACCTGATTTCATGTTCCTGCTGATACATACCCTAGGAGACAGCAGGTCATGGCTCAAATATTTGGGTCCCTGCCACCCACATAGGAGTCCTGGTTTGAGTTCCTGGCTCTTGGCCCAGCTCAGTTATTGTGAGCATTTGGGAAGTAAACAGCAAGTAGGAGGTAAGTCAGTCTCTCTCTCTCTCTCTCTCTCTCTCAATAAGTTAAATAATTTTAAAAGAAAGCTCAAGTCCTTAAGAACTTTAAGGAGGATAAAAGAATAAGATTGACACCGTTGATACCATATTTTCTACACTTCATTTTCTGTGATTCTATAGCGTACCCACCTAAGAACTCTATTATGTTATATATGTGCTACAACACAAAAACTTGCACAAAATACAACATGAAAATATGTAGAGTGAAGGTGTAACAAGAGGAGTGTAAGGTTGGTCTTTACTTACAACTCTGTATAAGAAACTTTCAAGAGTGCCATATATGGGACTTCCACCCCTTTTTTTTATGAGCTCAGAGCTGTGTTTACTTGTCCAGAAACAGCTCCTCCTTCTGAAGATGGGCAGGAGATAGCAGGTGCAAGAAAAAATCAATTAGATGAAATAACTAGGTGTGCAAAATGGAAGAAATGGGGAAAATGTTTGCATAGTTTTCAAGTTGACCCAGGCTAAGCCTGAGATGTTTAAGGATTCTGAGTTAATTCCTTGAGAGGAGTAGGCTCTACAAGGCAAAAGGTATCCAATGTGTTCACCACCTGTGGATCAAGTGGTGAGAAGCACCATGTATTTCATCTTCCTGACCCTGTGTGTTGTGGGAGGACATTGGCACGAGCACCCCTAGGAGCTTGCTAGAGATGCAGATCCCCAGCCCCACTGTGGACACTGCCAAGTCAGAATCAGCATTTAGCAAGGTCCTAAGTGATTCCATGGACACTAAAGTTTGAGATGCACTACTGTACAGATGTCAGGGTAGGTTTTGGAGCCAAAAACCCCCATGTTACTCATTGGCAAGTCAGTTCTCTGGCTCTGGTTTCTTTATCTACACTATAACACTATCTATCTACATCATGGATTTGTCACAGAGATGAATAAGTGAGATAACATCACTGCAGTATAGACACATATGAGGTAAGAGTGCTTGATCTGATGTCCACTCTGAGCAACACTGATATGGAAAGTGGCAACTTGCCTGCAACCCCCTAAGCATTCACCATGGGATGATTTTTAATAAGTTTCCATTTCCATTGGGTTATCCTCCGACACATACATCAAGCATCTTGAGTCTTGTCTGTCTATGAAAATCAATTAGGAAAGTTTTCTAACAGTGATCCATTGGCTCTACTTCCAGATATTTGGAATACTTGGTGTCAGTGTGTCCCCAACATTGCTATTTATTAAAAGCTCTGAAAGCAATTTCAGGGAGCAGCCAAGATGAACATCCCTAACTCCAGAGACCCCCATGATAGACTGTGTCTGAGAAAGCTGCCATCAGCCTCTGTCTTCTGTCTCCTTCCTGCCACAGTGCTCCACCACCTGTGGCCTGGGGGCCTACTGGAGAAGCGTGGAATGCAGCACCCGGATGGATGACGACTGTGCAGCCCTTCCTAAGCCCGACCCTGCCAAGAGATGCCACCTCCGTCCATGCGCTGGCTGGAGAGTGGGAAATTGGAGCAAGGTAATTCACTACATTTAGCAGTATCTGGGAGTGGGGAGGCTAAATCTTAAATAAGCACTAGTAATACTTAATTTCTCTTCTTCCTTCTTACCTTCCTACCTGTTTTCTTTTATAAAGTCATTGATGAGTATTTCACAGGCCTTCCCATGGGCCTACTTGAAGCCATACACAAGTCTTTAAAAAGTACAGAATTCTTATTAAGTGGTGTGATTTTACCTAAATATCCCTTCTTTTACAAGATAAACTGGAACAAAAGGTTAAATGTGTGTAACTAATTGCTTGTCCAGCATGTAACACTTTTTCTAAATTACTTAAATGTATCAGAATAATTATATATAATCATCATATATTATTAAATCACAGTTCAGTAGCACTTTACAAAGCAGAGGCATGGTTTAATCTGCCAGACCCAAAATGCAAAGAAAGCTGAGATATAAAGTATAATTCACTCTTTAAATGGATCTTCCCTGACTGGGGTTACTCACTTTGCTCTTTTGTCTACATCATCCTCGTGAGAAGGCTGTGGTAGGTGTTACATGAGCTACCTTAGGTGCTTTGATAGCCAGGCCCAACCCACCTCTCATCTTGGGCTGAGACTGAGCCATCCCAGGTTGTGTATACTGGGGCTAGAAGACACTGTTCATTTCTGGGGTTGAGGGCCAGTTGTGAGGTAGGAAGAACAGGGGTGTGAAATTTGCATATGCTTTTGGTTCATTGATCGCATGAATCCTAGGAAGCCCAGTGGGCTCTGTCCCCAGCTCCCTGGGACAGCTGAGACACAGGATAAGGGAAGAGGAAGATCAGCTCAGGAGGTTTCCAGAGGCTGGCATCCCCTCCAGATGTTAGTTCTGTCATCTAGTGGAGAGTTTATGACCCCAGAGGAACATGATCACCAGGAATCTCTTTGGACATCTCTAACTTTCCTGGCAGATTTACCTGTACTACCTTAGAATAGAATGTCATTTATCTGCTTTAGGACTCTTTCCCCCACAAAATAAGGCTATGACATTGGAGAAAAAAGAGGACGCTGGTCTACTCCTTGAGAAAATTACCACATATGATTTGATACCTGCCAATCACCCTTTCTTTGTCTCTATTCCCCTTATAAGAATAAATACTCATTAATTTCTCTCTTTTTTAAAAATTTTGTTTAAGGAATACAACTTCATGCATTTCATATATATAGATTTGTGAACATGATGATTCTCCCCACCACCACCTTCCTCCCACCCATACTCCCACCTTTCTTTTTCCTCTTTCAGTATTTCCCATTCTTATTTTTTACAATGATCAATTTTCAGTTAACTTTAAACTCATAATGTTAACCCTACACTAAGTAGAGAGGACACTATTAGTATGAAGAAAAAATGAAGAAAAGAACAAAAACCAACCCAACAAAAAATATTGTTCCTCAACAGTGAAAGCAATAGCTGTTCAAAATCATCACATCTTAAATTGTCAGTTTGCTCCTATAGACAGATCAGAGAAACTATATGATATTTGTCTTTTTGTGAGTGGCTTATTTCACTAAGAATAGTGGTTTCCAGTTGCATCCATTTTGTTGCAAATGACAGGACTTTTTTTTTTTTACTGCTATGCAGTATTCCTTATTGTATATAAACCATAACTTCTTTATTCAGTCTTCAGTTGGCAGACATCTGTGTTGATTCCATATCTTAACTATTATAAATTGAGCTAAAATGAACATTGAGCTAAACGAACATAACTCTTTCATATACTGATTTCATTTCCTTTGGATAAATGCCCAGGAGTGGGATGGCTGGGTCATATGGTAGGTCTATATTCAGTTTTCTGAGATAACTCCATACTGTCTTATTCAGTGGCTATACCAGTTTACATCCCCCAACAAAATTGGATTAAGGTACCCTTCTCCCCACATCCTTGCCAGCATTTATTGTTTGTTGATTTCTCTATGAAAGCCATTCTAGAGGGAGGAGCCAAGATGGCAGAATAGCAACAAGACATTCTGAACCTGGGGGGGAGGGTATAGATAGTTAATAAGGAAAGGGGATATAGGCTGGCAACAGAGCCACAAGGGTTTCGAGTGGAGAAACCTGGGAGTCCAACAGAGGCTGAGCAGGACCACACAAAGGGAGCAAAGAGTCACTGAGACACATCAGAGGTGCGGCAGAGAAACCAAACGGGGCAACTAATGCCATGCCCTGCCCCCTCCCGGGGCAGACCAGGAACTGTATGACAGTGAGAAGTTCTAAACATTGAATCCCTGGTTTGTTTCACACAACAGAGCCCGGCCCAAGTAGGTGGGGTTTAGCACACCAGAGCTCTCCTATCTGCCCCCACCACCATCCAGAAGCAAGCAGGACTTCCAGAGGTGGGGCTGTGTATTTCCATTGGCAGTGCACAAACACATGCAGCTCATAGCAGAGGGAAATCTCGCCACAAGCACCAAGACACATATTAAAGATAAAAGGAATTGGAAATGCCAAAAAACAAGGGGAAAATTTTTAATAAAACTAAGGAAGATAATATTAGCCCCAGAATGGAAGATTACATCAGACCTTGAATAATAGAAGCAGAAAAACAAGGGATTGTAGATATGCCAGAAGCAGATTTCAGAAAATTAATCATCAGATTACTTAGAAGCCATCAGAAACACATTCACAACCTAAAAAAAAAGTGTTCCAAAAAAAACTGAGATATTGAAGAGAAACTAAATGAAATTCTATGAAGAATTCAATAGAGTGAATAAAAATACAGTGTGTAGTCTAAAAAGTAAAAAAATTGAGACAGAAGAAAGACTATCAGAACTAGAAGACAAATTTCTGGAAATAACACAGCCAGACCAAACACAAGAAGAAGAAATAAGGAAATTTAAAAACATGGTTGGGGGCCAGCGCCGTGGCTCACTTGGCTAATCCTCCACCTGCGGCACTGGAATCCCATATGGTTGCCAGGTTCTAGTCCCAGTTGCTCTCTTCCAGTCCAGCTCTCTGCTATGGCCCAGGAAGGGCAATGGAGGGTGGCCCAAGTGCTTGGGCACCTGCACCCGTGTGGGAGACCAGGATTAAGCACCTGACTCCTGGCTTCAGACCAGTGCCGGCCATAGTGGCCATTTGGGGGGTGAACCAACGGAAGGAAGACCTTTCTCTCTGTCTGTCTCTCTCACTGTCTAATTCTACCTGTCAAATAAGTTAAAAAAAAAAAAAGACAAAAAACATGGTTGAAGATCTGCAAGATTCTATCAAAGGATCCATATATGCACCTTACTGCATGTCTGTGCTTTCTGCACAGGTCTGGGCCATTTCTACTACTTTTGCAGGATCTCCCACTGCAGTACCCCTGCAGTTTTATCCCAAGAGTGTACTTTCTCCACTTTTTAAATATTAATCTTGCCCAGCCTAAATCAGACCACCCTGTCACTATTCTGCCATCTTAGAACTCCTCTTTTTCTCTCTCTCAATGCATAGAAAGCTCAGGGACTGGGACTGAGTGTTTAGTTAGCAATTCTCTTTCAGATCTAGAAAAATCTCAAGAAACATCCTATATTACTGACATTGATCAAATCCTAAAGTTCCAGTTTCCCCTTACTGGAAATAATCATTTACTTGAAATTTTCATGGCTCTTTAAAAGGATAGATGCATGAAATAGCTTGCACTTTGAAAAGTGACTGACTTGAGGAATTTTACCCTGTGCAAAACCCTGAAAGATTAGAGGTTCATCTCTGAGGTCAGGTCTCCTAAAGAAAGCCCCACCACCCTTTCTCACTTGGCATTTTCAGACCTGACCAGGAATTCTTCGCCACTGTGAGTGCTGCTGTCATACTAGCTTGTATCTCTAATACCACTCTGCCTCTTGATGAGGCTGAAACAACTGCTGTGAACATTTTGTCATGTATGTGACAGGAGAATGAGACCTCTCACTTTAACCTGTCTAAATAGCCTGCTTTTCCATGCACTTATCTGTCTGAAGCAAAATCAAGGTTGTAGTGCTCAGATTTGTCCCAGACACAGACATGGAAAGATGTAATTCTACAAAATCATTTCCTAGAGACAGCAATGGGTTTGTAATCAGACACACATGGGTTGGCAACCCCATTCTGTCACTAGTCAGCGTGAGACACTGGTCCATTCATCTAATCTCTTAGGAGCTTTAGTTTTCTTACCTCTGAAGTTCTACCTTATAGAATTTTTATGAGGATCTGAAGAGATAAAGACTCCAAAACAGCTTTGGTGATGGAAAAGACTGGCAGGCAAAGCCATGGGCAAATGTTGAGCTCTGGTTAGTTAGTCCTATCTATTAGATGTTCACTGTCTCCAGCTTCTAGACTTGGGGCAAAAGGCATGTAGTCAGGTGATAGGTAAGTCCTCTAGTGGAATAACTGGTCCAAGCAGGTGTTTACTACCAGAACTAAGCAGACCAGTGCTCAAAGTGCCCACCAGCCTTGGAGACCCTACCATGGCTGCTAACACTTGCCAAATACTGCCATGTACCTGGCATTTCACGAAAGCTTTGGATTTAAGAAAAAATCATTTTTTGCTCCAATTCAGAACTTTGTAATGCTCTCTGAGGAAACTAAGTCTCAGAGTGTTTGAGTCAGTAACATTCAGTTGCTCCCAAAGCTGATATTGAATAATCTCAATTCCAAGAAACCATCAACCAATGGCTATGTCATCAATTTAATTACTGCTTTTTAGAAAGAAAGGAAACATTCCACAATAAATATGTGCGCCAGTTGTTAAATGCATGCAAATTTCAGAGCATTAAAATTTGTATGAAAAGAAAAAGTGATTTTTGTGATGGAAGAATTGCAGCAAGTGGCAAAGATAAACTTGAAAGACTCACATTTGGGTTTGACACCAAAAACTATGACTCAACTGTAGCTCCACACACCTCCTGGCTTAGCATTTTGTCATGCTTTTCTGAAGATTTGCAGACTGGTGATTGGCAAACCTCTCATTATCTTTCTTAAGAGATAGAACGCCCCCCCTTTTCATAGTTAAGTCTGATGCTCTTGATTACTTCTGAAATGACTCACAAAGATTTTTGCATTCTCTCTTGGAATGATCTGTCTTCCCAAGTAGACATTGCAATTTTGTTTTCATAGTAGTTGGCTTTATTATCTATAACTTTGCTGGAAAATAAGAGAAAGCAAAAATCTTTCCTATGTTTGTGGATTTCACGTATTTACTAACTAGTTTTCCGTCTCCTGTCGCTTCTGCCTCCATATTTATTGAATTTTACAGATTGTCTATATAAGCATATATTAAAGTCCAGGGTGCAAAACACAAAATACGAATATGCATACTATAGAAAATTTTCTGTCTTCAGAAAGCAAAAATTTAGCGGCAGGATGGTGTATGATACACTGAAAATCCCAGCATTTATTGTACCCTTTTTATAATTTGTTGTGTGTGAATTACCACCCTCTCTTGATATTTCCCAAATGTCTCAGACTAAGGAATCCCTAAGAAGAAATGGTTAGGAGGATTGACAATTACATGGAAGCTTTTAGGACCACAAAAGTGTGTCTCTAGGAACACCATGTCCAGATCACAAGGCTCTGTATAGTAGCCTCTGCTTCTCCTCTCTTCTCTCCTCCCCTCCCTTCCCCTCCCCTTCCCTTCCCTATTCTCTTCCTATGCTCTGCTCTCACATTCCGACTGATTTTTTTGTTCCCAGGAAAGCCACATGATTTCATAACACTGTGCCTTTATCTCCACTTCCAATGCCCCTGCCCTTCTTTGCCATCCAAATGAGCAGTAGTTCCTCATAAGACTAGCTGCAGTTCTACCTCCTTTATTCACGCCTTTCTTGACTTTTTCAACTGAAATGGACTGCCTACTGTGTGCCCTCCTTAGCTCATGAACATCATAGGCTCGTAATCTTTATTGCTTCTGCTCACTTATATGACCTGCCTTGCCCCTGATGGATTTCAAACCACTTAACAGTAGAGATTCTGAGCTTGGAAGATAGTAATTGCTCAATTACTATAGGAAATGGAAGAGGGTATGACTTTGGAATAAATTGTTTGATTTTTAAGGTTTTATGAATGTGTTTAGCATGGAATAAAAAGCAAAAGGAATTCTTTATGAATTCTTTAAGAATCCTTATTTAATGTTTGGCATATATCTTCAAGAGCAAAAACATATTCTAAAATCAAAACAGAATTCAGTACAAATCCAGTGATCCCACACACTTATGACATTCCAGAGCAGGGATGGGAGTGTCTGGCCCACAGGTCATATCAGCCCCATGAAATCATTTGGCCTGGCCCTGTCACAGCAACTGCAGATGGAACTGAAAATCCAATAAATCCATAGCAGGCTAATTTTTAAGTTGATAATTTTATATGGTCAATGAAAAATGTTATAAAAATCCAAATGGCCCTTGATAGAAAGTTCCTCTCCCCTTCATAACTATTGGAGTAGTTTAATCTAACTTATCCTCTTTTTAATACTGATGGAGAAATGCAAGCATTGAGAAGCAATATAATTAATCTACAGTCACGCATCTGTGTGGTGCCAGGGTCTTACCTGAATGAAGTCTGTTGATTTCTTGATCTTGGTTTGTTAATTTCTCTATACTTACCTGAACAGTCTGTGTGAACCCAACATGGAAACTATATCAGGATTCCTTCATAAATTAAACATAACATAAGAAAAAAAGATTGAGATTGCATTTTATTTCTGCCAGAGGTTTCTGTCAGCTAAAGATATTTTTCATTCTAACTGAGTTTGTTTTGAATTAAACAAATGGTGGAGTACCTGGTAAAATGATCAGACCTGTGTGATTTCAACAGGGCATCAGCCAGTCTTTTTGTTCCATTAGCATGGCTCTTGTCCGCGGGCTCCATGTTAGGAAAGTAGGAATACAAATGACCTCTTCCAGGGTACGAAGAAAATGAACACAACAGTTGGCATGAAGCCAATGGCAGAACTGCATGAGGAGTGGAGTGATTTCATATGCTGCCAATTCCCATTTGCTAACTGGATCAGAGGCCTTTTAGAAAATGGAATAGAAAATCGTAGATTTGTCTTTCCTTATTACTGACTTCAACATATTAGTGAATTTCATCTCTCTTTGAATATGTATATGGTATACCCAAAAAAGTAAAAAAAAAAATTAAATCTGAGAATAACAGATTATAGCAACAAATGGGAAGCCATAAAACTCCATTAGATACTATGTCTTACAAATTTCTTATGTGAACATTATCAGTCTACTTTGTCATTTGTTCTGTGCTATTTTTAAATTAGCAGGTGCTCTCTGCCGAAATGGCTACCCGTGAAGTGCGACACGTTTTCGTGGGGGATGTACTTGGAAAATGCAATAGTGTTTTAAAAATTAGGTTGGAAATTGCATAGAAAATTAATCAATTTTTTGAAAGAATATCATGTAGGATCTCTGTCCTTAATGTGCTGTACATTGTGAATTAATACTATAACTAGTACTCCAGCAGTATTTTTCACTTTGTGTTGCTATGTGAGGGCAAACTGTTGAAATCTTTACGTAATATGTACTAAACTGATCTTCTGTGTATAAAGAGAATTGAAAATGAATCTTGATGTGAATGCAAGGGGAGAGGGAGCGGGAAAGGGGAGGGTAGCGGGTGGGAGGGAAGTTATGGGGGGGGGGGAAGCCATTGTAATCCATAAGCTGTACTTTGGAAATTTATATTCATTAAATAAAAGCTTTATAGGGGCGGAGCCAAGATGGCGGAATAGTGAGGACGCGCACTAGCAGTCCGCAAAAAGATAGTTTAATAAAAACAGAGTTACTGTAGCCTCAGGAAAAATCTCACGGAAAAAATGCAGTGGAAATTCTTCCGGACCCAGTGAATGAGACGCAGAGGACCTATGGGAAAGTAAGTTTGCGAACGGCAAATCGTGCCTTAGTGGCACGGGAGCTGCCGGGAGGGACGGGAACCGCACGGAACACAGTCGCCATTAGAATCGAGCGCTTAAACGGGAGCCGATACAGGGATCCCGAGACACTGGCGGGGGGAAGCAGACGCCACGGGGGAAACAGCACAGTTGAGGCGAGCCCACACGGACACTAGCCTCTTTCGTTGCCCACCCTGCTCACTCGAGCTAGACTGAACACAGTGGGACGGCGAGCGCCCGCCGGCTGAACCGGAACCCGGGCGGAACACAGTCGCCATTGGAACTGAGCGCTTGAACGGGGGCCGATACAGGGATCCCGAGACACTGGCGGGGGGAAGCAGACGCCACGGGGGAAGCAGCACAATTGAGGCGAGCCTGCACGGACACTAGCCTCTCTCGTCACCCACCCTGCTAATTCGAGCTAGATTAAACGCAGTGGGACAAGGCGCGCCTGCCCGCCCGCCCGCCCGCCCATCACTGAGGCAGACGGAACCAAAAACCCGAGGCTGTAGAAACCTGAAGGGGATCCAAAAACTGGGAACACACCGCGCACACAAACTCCGTTACCTTGACAACCCAGAGAAAGAGTGAGGGGAAAAAAAAATGCCAAATAAAAACAGATTCCGAGGGAGCAAGATCAAGGAAGACGCTATGATGACCCCAAACGGAAAAGACACCCCAAGTCAGGATTATGAAGATAAGGAGATAGAAGAAATGCAAGAAGCAGATCTCAAAGAATTGATAAGAACATTAAGAAGTTCTCAAAAACAAATTCTTGAACTACAGAAATCCTTAATGGATAAGATAGAAAATCTCTCTCGCGAGAATGAAGCACTACGCAGAAATCAAAATGAAATGAAACAACTAGTAGAACAAGAAGCTACGAGAGTGACAAAAAATCTTAATGAATTGAAGAATTCAATAGATCAAGTGACAAGCAATCTTGAGGGCCTTAAAACCAGAATGGGTGAAGCAGAAGAGAGAATATCGGACCTAGAAGACAGAGAACAGGAGAGGAAACAGTCAAACCAAAGACAAGAAGAGGAAATTAGAAAACTAAAAGATATTGTCGGGAATTTACAGGATACTATTAAAAAACCCAACATTCGGGTTCTAGGTGTTCCTGAAGGTATGGAGAGGGAGAAAGGATTAGAAGGCCTTTTTAGGGAGATACTAGCAGAAAACTTTCCAGGCTTGGAGAAAGACAGAGAAATCCTAATCCAGGAAGCTCATAGAACCCCTAATAAACATGACCAAAAGAGATCCTCTGCACGACATATTGTAATTAAACTCACCACAGTGAAGCAAAAAGAAAAGATCCTAAAATGTGCAAGAGAGAAACGGCAGATTACTCTCAGAGGATCTCCAATTAGACTTACAGCTGACTTCTCAACTGAAACCCTACAAGCTAGAAGGGAATGGCGAGACATAGCCCAGGTGCTTAGAGAGAAAAACTGCCAGCCCAGAATATTATACCCTGCAAAGCTCTCATTTGTGAATGAAGGTGAAATAAAGACCTTTCATAACAAACAAAAATTGAAAGAATTTGTTGCCACTCGTCCAGCCCTGCAAAAGATACTTAAAGACGTGTTACACACAGAAACACAGAAACACGACCATCAACATGAAAGAAGGTAAACGAAGGGAACCTCACGGCAAAAGATCACAGGGAATTCAAAGCATACATTAGAAAATATCTGGCAAATGGCAGGGCAAACTTACCACTTATCAATAGTCACATTGAACGTTAAAGGTCTAAACTGTCCTGTTAAAAGACAGAGATTGGCTGATTGGGTTAAGGAACAAAAACCATCTATTTGCTGCCTACAAGAAACACATCTTTCCAACGAAGATCCATACAGACTGAAAATAAAAGGATGGAACAAGATATACCACGCCAACAGAAATGAAAAAAGAGCGGGTGTAACCATCTTAATATCGGACTACATAAACTTTAACACAAAAACTGTTAAGAGAGACAAAGAGGGGCACTATATAATGATTAAGGGATCAATACTACAGGAAGATATAACAATTCTCAATGTATATGCACCTAATTACAGGCCACAGGTTTATTTACAAAATTTGTTAAGAAACTTAAAGGGAGACTTAGACCCCAACACAATAGTACTGGGGGACTTCAATACTTCACTCACAGATATTGACAGATCGACAGGACAGAAGATCAACAAGGAGACAGTAGATTTAAACAACACTATAGCCCAAATGGATCTAACAGATATCTACAGAACTTTTCATCCTACACAGAAAGCATTCACATTCTTCTCAGCAGCACATGGAACCTACTCTAGGATTGATCACATATTAGGCCATAAAGCAAGTCTCAGCAAATTCAAAAGAATTAGAATCATACCATGCAACTTCTCAGACCATGAGGGAGTGAAGTTGGAAATTAGCAACTCAGGAATCTCTAGAGCATATGCAAACACATGGAGATTGAACAACATGCTCCTGAATGAACAATGGGTCACTGAAGAAATCAAAAGAGAAATCAAAAATTTTCTGGAAGTAAATGAGGATAACAGCACAACATACCAAAACTTATGGGATACAGCAAAAGCAGTGTTAAGAGGAAAGTTTATATCAATAGGTGCCTACATCAAGAAACTGGAAAGGCACCAAATAGATGAGCTTTCAATGCATCTCAAGGATCTAGAAAATTTGCAGCAAACTAGACCCAAATCTAGTAGAAAAAGAGAAATAATCAAAATCAGAGAAGAAATCAACAGGATTGAATCCAAAAAAACATTACAAAAAATCAGCCAAACGAGGAGCTGGTTTTTTGAAAAAATAAACAAGATTGACACCCCATTGGCCCAACTAACTAAAAAAAGAAGAGAAAAGACCCAAATCAGTAAAATCAGAGATGAAAAAGGAAATATAACAACAGACACCACAGAAATCAAAAGAATCATCAGAAATTACTACAAGGACTTGTATGCCAGCAAACAGGGAAACCTATCAGAAATGGATAGATTCCTGGACACATGCAACCTACCTAAATTGAACCAGGAAGACATAGAAAACCTAAACAGACCCATAAGTGAGTCAGAAATTGAATCAGTAATAAAGGCCCTCCCAACAAAGAAAAGCCCAGGACCAGATGGATTCACTGCTGAATTCTACCAGACATTTAAAGAAGAACTAACCCCAATTCTTCTCAAACTATTCAGAACAATCGAAAAAGAGGGAATTCTCCCAAATTCCTTCTATGAAGCCAGCATCACCTTAATTCCTAAGCCAGAAAAAGATGCAGCATTGAAAGAGAATTACAGACCAATATCCCTCATGAACATAGATGCAAAAATCCTCAACAAAATTCTGGCCAATAGACTGCAACAACACATCAGAAAGATCATCCACCCAGACCAAGTGGGATTCATCCCTGGTATGCAGGGATGGTTCAATATTCGCAAAACAATCAACGTGATACACCACATTAACAGACTGCAGAAGAAAAACCATATGATTATCTCACTAGACGCAGAGAAAGCATTCGATAAAATTCAACACCCTTTCATGATGAAAACCCTAAGCAAACTGGGAATAGAAGGCACATTCCTCAATACAATCAAAGCAATTTATGAAAAACCCACGGCCAATATCCTATTGAATGGGGAAAAGTTGGAAGCATTTCCACTGAGATCTGGTACCAGACAGGGATGCCCACTCTCACCACTGCTATTCAATATAGTGCTGGAAGTCTTAGCCAGAGCTATTAGGCAAGAAAAAGAAATTAAAGGGATACAAGTTGGGAAGGAAGAACTCAAACTATCCCTCTTTGCAGACGACATGATTCTTTATTTAGGGGACCCAAAGAACTCTACTAAGAGATTATTGGAACTCATAGAAGAGTTTGGCAAAGTAGCAGGATATAAAATCAATGCACAAAAATCAACAGCCTTTGTATACACAGACAATGCCACGGCTGAGGAAGAACTGCTAAGATCAATCCCATTCACAATAGCTACAAAAACAATCAAATACCTTGGAATAAATTTAACTAAGGACATTAAAGATCTCTACAATGAAAATTACAAAACCTTAAAGAAAGAAATAGAAGAGGATACCAAAAAATGGAGAAATCTTCCATGCTCATGGATTGGAAGAATCAATATCATCAAAATGTCCATTCTCCCAAAAGCAATTTACAGATTCAACGCAATACCAATCAAGATACCGAGGACATTCTTCTCAGATCTGGAAAAAATGATGCTGAAATTCATATGGAGACACAGGAGACCTCGAATAGCTAAAGCAATCTTGTACAACAAAAACAAAGCCGGAGGCATCACAATACCAGATTTCAGGACATACTACAGGGCAGTTGTTATCAAAACAGCATGGTACTGGTACAGAAACAGATGGATAGACCAATGGAACAGAATAGAAACTCCAGAAATCAATCCAAACACCTACAGCCAACTTATATTTGATCAACGATCCAAAACCAGTCCCTGGAGTAAGGTCAGTCTGTTTAATAAATGGTGCTGGGAAAACTGGATTTCCACGTGCAGAACCATGAAGCAAGACCCCTACCTTTCACCTTACACAAAAATCCATTCAACATGGATTAAAAATTTAAACCTACGACCCGACACCATCAAATTACTAGAGAGCATAGGAGAAACCCTGCAAGACATAGGTACTGGCAAAGACTTCTTGGAAAAGACCCCAGAAGCACAGGCACTGAAAACCAAAATTAACTACTGGGATTGCATCAAATTGAAAAGTTTCTGTACTGCAAAAGAAACAGTCAGGAAAGTGAATAGGAAACCGACAGAATGGGAAAATATATTTGCAAACTATGCAACAGATAAAGGGTTGATAACCAGAATCTACACAGAAATTAAGAAACTCCACAACATCAAAACAAACAACCCACTTAAGAGATGGGCCAAGGACCTCAATAGACATTTTTCAAAAGAGGAAATCCAAATGGCCAACAGACACATGAAAAAATGTTCAAGATCCCTAGCAATCAGGGAAATGCAAATCAAAACCACAATGAGGTTTCACCTCACCCCGGTGAGAATGGCTCACATTCAGAAATCCACCAACAATAGATGCTGGAGAGGATGTGGGGAAAAAGGGACACTAATCCACTGTTGGTGGGAATGCAAACTGGTGAAGCCACTATGGAAGTCAGTCTGGAGATTCCTCAGAAACATGAATATAACCCTACCATTCAACCCAGCCATCCCACTCCTTGGAATTTACCCAAAGGAAATTAAATTGGCAAACAAAAAAGCCGTCTGCACAGCAATGTTTATTGCGGCTCAATTCACAATAGCTAAGACTTGGAACCAACCCAAATGCCCATCAACAGTAGACTGGATTAGGAAATTATGGGACATGTACTCTACAGAATACTATACAGCAGTCAAAAACAATGAAATCCGGTCACTTGCAACAAAATGGAGGAATCTGGAAAACATCATGCTGAGTGAATTAAGTCAGTCCCAAAGAGACAAATATCATTTGTTTCCCTTGATTGGCGATGACTAACTGAGCACCAAAGGGGAAACCTGTTGAAGTGAAATGGACACTATGAGAAACAGTGACTCGATCAGATCTTGTGCTGACTGTTGTTGTACAATGTAATACTTTATCCATGGTAGTATTTTTTTTTTCTTTATCCTAGTACTAGAGGTTGAACTCTGTAATTAACACAGAATTATTCTTAGGTGTTTATATTTTAACTGAAAAGTGATCTCTGTGAAATATAAGAGTGGGAATAAGAGAGGGAGGAGATGTAAAACTTGGGACAGGCTCAATCGGAACGGCCCCAAATGATGGAGTTAGAATTGTGCCAGGGGTTTCCAATACAACCCCATCAAGGTGGCATGTACCAAGGCCATCTCATTAGTCCAAGTGATCAATTTCAGCTCACAATTGATCACACTGATAGGTCTAAGAGCCAAAGGGATCACACAAACAAGACTAGTGTCTGCTAATACTAACTGATAGAATGAAAAAGGGAGAGAATGATCCAACATGGGAAGCAGGATACACAGCAGACTCATAGAATGGCAGATGTCCTAAATAGCACTCTGGCCTCAGAATCAGCCCTTAAGGCATTCGGATCTGGCTCAAGAGCCCATGAGAATATTTTAGGCATGGAAAGCTAAGACACTCTGGAAAAAACAGAAGACCTAAATGAAAGATCTCTGCGAGTGAGATCCCAGTGGAAAGAACGGGGCCATCAAAGAAGGAGGTACCTTTCTCTGAAGGGAGGAGAGAACTTCCACTTTGACTATGGCCCTGCGGGAATAAGATCGAAGTCGGCTAACCCTAAAGGCTTCCATAGCCTCGGCAACTCATGACCAGAGCCTAGGGAGATTACTGACGCCATAAACAAGAGTGTCAAATTGTTAAATCAACATCAGGAGTCACTGTGTACTTGCGTCTCATGGGGGATCTGTCCTTAGTGTGTTATCCAATGTGAAGTGATGCTATTACTAGTACTGAAACAGTATTTTTACACTTTGTGTTTCTGTGTGGGTGCAAACTGATGAAATCCTTACATAGTATATATTGAATCGATCTTCTTTATATAAAGATAATTGCAAATGAAAAAAAAAATCTTGGTGTTAAACTGGAAATTGCATAGACAATTAATCAATTTTTTAAAAAAAAAATCATGTAGGATCTCTGTCCTTAATGTGCTGTACATTGTGAATTAATACTATAACTAGTACTCCAACAGTATTATCATTTTGTGTCTCTATGCGAGGGCAAACCGTTGAAATCTTTACGTAATACGTACTAAATTGATCTCCTGTGTATAAAAAGAATTGAAAATGAATCTTGATGTGAATGGAAGGGGAGAGGGAGCGGGAAAAGGGGAGGGTGGGAGGAGGGAGGGAAGTTGTGTGTGGGGGGAGCCATTGTGGTCCATGAGCTGTTCTTTGGAAATTTATATTCTTTAAATAAAAGCTTTATAAAAAAAAAAATAAATAAAAAAAAAATAAATAAAAAAATAAATTAGCAGGTGCTTTTAAAAATATTTATTTCTTTATTTGACAAGCACAGTGACAGAAAAATGGGGAGGGATGGGGGAGAGAGAGAGAGAGAGAGTCCCCAAAGATCACAATAGCTGGGGCTGGTCCAGGCTGAATCTGGGAGCCTGGAACTATAGCCTGGTCTATCAATTTACAGAGGAAGGGGAGCAGTATTTGGGGTTCATTTCTACCGAAAAGCCTTGGGGAATTTTCTTTTCACAACCTAAATACAATCACAATTATTCTACCATAGCCAGATAGAGAGCATGATCTTTTACCATGCAGAGAAGAGAGCCAGATGAAAATACACTTTAAAGGAAAAGACACCCTTTCTTGATGGCACCTTTCTTCAGCCTAGACTGCTTATGAGATAATTAATGGGAGCATTGGGAAGATAATGAAAGATGCTTTTTACCTTGTGGGGACCAGAGATATCCTCAGCCCACTAGGATCTCACCCAGCTGGCATTTTCTCAGAATTCATACATTGATTCAACAAATCTTTCTTAACTGTCTACACTGTCCCGATGCTAAGTACTCATGACACATGCTGAATAAGGCAGGTTGGGCTTATCTTCATGGCAGTGATAGTCTAAGGTTGCACAGAATAAGTAAAAGCTATTTTATGTTTCAAGTTCCTATGATAGACACAGAGAAAGGGCTATGATAACTAGCAGTAGAAAGCACCTTCATGTATAAAATATCCAAGGAAGATCTCTCTGGGGTGGTGTCTCATTTTAGCTGAGACATAAAAGAATTGCAATGATAGGTAATGCAGAGAGGGAAGCAAGAAATGCTTAGTCACAAGGACTTCAAGGACATAGGATTAAACCAGGAAGAATCTGGGGAAGAAGATGAATTGATGAGCACAGGTGTCCATCTCCATTCTACCTACCTGAGGTCCCCACCTGGATGTAGACAGGGACAAGAAAAGTCAGGCCAGTCCCATGAGGGAGACCAGGATGCGGAGGCAAGATAAGCCAAAGGGACATGTAGCCACCAAAATCCAAGAGGTCAGAATGCCAACAAAGGTAGTACTCCACAGAAGGCTACTTGAGCTCTGGTTGTCAGAGACCCAAGTCCACTAACATTTGTCATGATCCATCAGAAGAATTCAGCAGTCTGCGCATCCCTTTCCTGAGGCAGAGCAGACACAGACATGGCTACACAAGGCTGAGAGTGTGGAAAGAGAAGACTTTCTAGGGTCCGTGTAATGGCTTTCAGTAGGGATGTGCTGAGAAGACTCTCGGTGGTGGAGACAGGTGATGGCAGGTGTAGGAGGAAGGATGGTAGTGGGGACAAGGACAGGGATAGCTCATTCCCATGAGTCAAGCCATTGAGCAGATGTTCTGTGGATTTTCCTGCTACAGGCCTTGCCTAAAAGACACAGTAACCTGATTAGTATTCAAAATCATGAAGAAAATCTATTTTAGCAGGACCCTTAGAAAGGGATGGAAGGACCTTGACAGACAGCTCCCCCCATGGGGATCCTAGTTGCCCCCTTCTTGGACAGTGGTAGGTGGGCTTCTTTGAGAGGAATGAGGACAGAATTCCAGGGGGGATGGGCACACACTGAGACAGAGTGTACCAGCAGGCACTGTAGTCTCAGTGTCTACAGACTTCAGAACAGCCTGGGGGGTAGCTGTCATTATCCCAGGTCACAGATGTGGCTCTCGAGGCTCTGAGTGTTTCTGTCCAACATCAGAACTCACACACTGGGGCAGGTGTTTGGTCTAGTTGTCAAAATGCCAGCTGGAATTCCTGCATCCTCTGTCAGAGTGCCTGTGTTTGAGTTGTAGCTCTCTTTCTGATTCTGGCTTCCTGCTAACATGTGAGGCAACAGGTGACAAACTCAACCAGTGGGTCCCTGTCACATATATGGGAGACCCATATTGAGTTCCTAACTCCTGGCTTCAGTTTGGCCCAGCCTTGGAAATTGTTGGCCTTTGGGAGTGAACTAGCAGATAGGAGTAAAACTGGGGTATCACTCTCACATTCTCTCTCTTTCTCTCCCTCACTTTCTCCCTCCCCCCACTTTTCCCTTCCTCTCAAAGAAAGGAAAGGAAAAAAAGAAACTCTCTCAATTCTGTGCCTGTGTTCTGACGTCATAGCCCCATTTGGGCACCTGGTTGTGTGATTTCCTCTCTATTGCATGAAAAGGAACATAGGGTTCACTTGAAGTAGACCTAATCCTTCACTCCAGCTGGAAGCCTGGAGCCTGCACCTTTTGGTAGATAGGAATGGAGACCCAGTACTGAGCACTCAGGTGTTGCCTTTGCTTTTGCTCCCTAAACAGTGCTCCAGAAACTGCAGTGGGGGATTCAAGATCCGCGAGATTCAGTGCCTGGACAGCAGGGACGAACAGAGCCTGAGACCGTTTCACTGCCAGTTCCTGGCGGGCATTCCTCCCCCACTGAGTATGAGCTGTAACCCAGAGCCCTGTGAGGAGTGGCAGGTGGAGCCCTGGAGCCAGGTAAGATCTCCAGAAAGGGAGCTGCACCATTGTACAACCTGGCATGAGTTAATGCGTGGATCTGGAAGTCAGGGCGGACCACGTCTGCATCCTGCCAGTGACCGGCCCTCCGCAATGATCCCACAGTGTGTCGGGGAAGCTGAACACTACAGGAGCCAGAGGAGCTTCACCGGGGACTTGATGTGTGTGGTTTCAGTCAGGGCAGTTCAGTGATTTGTCTCCCAGTGGATATATTAGGCAGTTGAGATCCCTTTTGGGAAAATAACTACAACGGAATGATTTGAACAAGGACCACTTGGCTGAGAGCCATTTTGGTCGAAGGCTCATGTGCCTCTCCCAGGCTTCTGCAGCTGGGCTAAAGTCATGAAGAGAGCATATCCTTTCCACGTCCAGTATACTTGTATAGTTCTACCTCTCAGCTACATGCCCTGATCATCGTTTGCACAAATAAAAGTATGTGTGAGGTGGTATGGGTGTGGCTTCTCTCTTTTGCAAGGGCCCTGGCTCTGCTGGGTCTTTGTTCTGTATCATCACATGAAACTAGTTTTCTGTTCATTGGTGGAGTAGAATGGTATGATTTTCTAAGAGACACACACCTTGATAGCTAAAACATATCCCTAACTACATCTGTGCCAAACAGAATAGAGACCAAAATTAAATATGTAGGTGCTTGGCCTCACAGTTAAGACACTACTTGGGACACCTATATCAAAATGCTCTTGTTCAAGTCTTAACTCTGATTTTGATCCTGACTCCCTGCTAACCTGCATCCTAAGAGCAGTGGGTGATAGTTCAAGTTTTTGGGGCCCTGAAACCCACATGGTGGACACAGATTGAATTCCTGGCTCCTGTCTTTGACCTGGCCCAACCCTGGCTATTGTGAGCATTTGGGATGCAAACCAGCTGATAGGAGATTTCTATTTATCTCTTTCTCTGCATTCCAAATAAATAAACATTTTGAAAATATCATCATCATCATCAATAACAGAGAAACCCAGCATATTTTAAGTATGTACATGGGATAGGAATTTTGCATATAACACATGGTCTAATTCTCACACTAGCCTGTATGGTAGGCCTTATTCATTTTATTTTTGGGTAAGGATATGAAACTCAGAAAGGTTGACAAAATTACCTGAGACCACACAACTGGAAAATAAGTGATGGACTCTCAGTTCACACTAATGCATGTGCTCTTTCTGCACTAGAACTTAGCCCAAAGGCAATTGAGCAGAGCAAACTGAGGAAACGCTGCATAGATAACTTGTTCAGTGCCCAGGAAGAGAAGGTGGAGAACCCCAACCTGAAGATACAGAGTCAATGTGGAAGCCTGCCTGAGCCCCCTAGAGCTGCCTGCCTCCCCCCAGGTCCAGCATTCAGGCTGCTTCCTGAGCTCTGAACCACACCCTCGTGTTTCCTAGGCAGCAACCCCTACTGCCCCCTCTTTCTCTTCCTTGCCCACCCAGCTCTGTGCTACAAGAAGTACCTGCTCGTCCCATGCCCTTGACTCAGGCCTCCAAGCTCTCACTGTAGGCTGAGCATGGCCTGGACCTGTTTCAGGTGAAGCCTCCAGAATTATGGAACTCTGCATGGGAGCCTAGATTGCATTGCCAGAGAAATGGCTTTACAGGCTATCGAACACAGGAATCAGATCTTCTTTCTGGATATAAGAAAGACTTTCTGCTTCCTTGGTGGCTTCTAGCCCAATGTGGTGCTGCTCTGCCTGTCCATCCTGCCCAATGGACTGCCATTCTGGGAATGTTCTCAACCTAATCAGTAAATTTAAGCCAGCTCATACCACCTATGTGGCAGATACAATAGAGATGTGGGAATAGCTCTACACCAGGGGTAGGCAAACTTTGGCATCACCATCTAAAGTATTTAGAGGACTTGTCAGAACACAGGTGAATGTCACCTCCTCTGTGGTATCCAATTCAGAGCGTTTGAGATGTGGCCTGAAATTTTGCATTTCCAACAAGTACTGAGAAGATCCTGGACTTGATGACCTGAAGACCACACTTTGAGAACCACTTTATCCACACTTTCCTACAGATTACTTGGCCAGGTAGCTCTGCATCTGTATGCCCCCATGTAGGTATACATGGCAATCCCCAAAGTGAGATTTGTCTTCTCTTCTCATACAGAGTTAAAAACATACTGCATAGCTGGGGGAAATCCATGGAGATTCTCAAAGTTGGAATATTGTGGGGGCAACACATTAGTAATCTTCTACTGAACAGAAAGGGTTAATTACATATAATTGCCCTATTCTATGGCACCACTACACATAAGTGCCTGGTGCGATGGGCATAATATTAACAAGATAGTTATAATTGTTTTACTGCTGTAGTTATTGCTGTAACCAATAAGAGTTTTCAAAAGTGCTTTTCCAAGTACCCAGAATAGTTTTCAAAGATTCAGTGAATTACATAATTTTCTTCTAGAAACCTCATGAAAATGAGACAATATAACTTATTAGGTTTTTTAGAACTATATCCCTTCAGAAATCCAACTTGTCATCTTGAATTTATTTTGGGAACATTACAGTCAATGCATCAGAATCAGAAATGAATCTATCAATTTCATTGTTCCTAATATGGACACATTTAATTCTAAAACTGTGTAGCAGGAAAGGAAAACTGAATCCCAATTCCATCTTACGTGTTAAAGTGATCATATTAAGTGTGTAATTGATTGTATAGACAGGATTAAGTGTCAAAGCGATCATATAAATAAGACCAAGTGTCTGGTAATAACAATAGATAGAATTAAAAAGGAGAGAATGTTCCAACATGGGAAGCAGGCCACACAGCAGACTCATAGATGACAAATACCCTAAACAGCACTCTGACCTCACAATCGGCCCTTAAGGCATTAGGATCTGGCTGAAAAGCCCATGAGAGCATTTCAGACATGGAAAGCCAAGACACTGTGGCAAAAAAATGTTCAACATGAAGGATCTCTGTGAGACTCCAGTGGAAGAAGGGGCCATCAAAGAAGGATGTACTTTTCTCTGAAGGGAGGACAGAACTTCCACTTTGACTATAGCCCTGTATAAATACTGATGGAGTTTGTGGACTCAAAAGGCTTCCATAGCTTTGGCAGCTCATGCCAAGAGCCTGGGGTGATCACTGACATCATAAATAAGAGTGTTAATTGTTAAATCAACAACAGGAGTCACTGTGCACTGGAGTCACTGTGCACTTACTCTCTAGGTAGGTCCTCTGTCCTTAATGATTTGTACTATGAGAATTAATGGTAAAAATTGTCTTCAAACACTATACTTTGTGTGGGGGGGATGGGTGCAAATTGTTGAAATCTTTACTTAATATAGATTGGTGTTTTGTATATAAAGTAAATTAAAAATGAATCTTAATGAAGAATGGGATGGGAGAGAGAGTAGGAGGTAGGACAGGAGTGGGGATGGGTGGCAGGTTGGGGTGGGGGGGAACTGCTATATTCCTAAAGCTGTACCTATGAAACTTGTATTCATTAAATAAAAGCTTTCTTAAAAATAAATATATAAATAAAAAAAATAAAAATGTATTACAAATGTGAGCCCCCCTCTGAGGCTATCAAAGCCAGTCATTATAAAAACACCTTTAAACTTAGATTTGGTTTCTAGACCCTTGTGCCACAAAGCAAAATGCAGATAACATAACATCCCTTATGGAGTGACCATTCATTTAGGGTTTTAACCAAAATTCTTTACTTTTGACATATTGTATAACATTGGGCCATTTGGCATCTTTTCATTTTCCTCTTCCTGTTGATCTTCAAGTTTTCTTCTATCGACCCTACCCTACCACCTTCACCCTTTAATTCCTGTTTCCCCATTTTTGTTTTAAGTAACTAGAGTCATCAAAAGGATGTCACAGATTCCAATACAGTTGCTAATATTCCTAAGGATATGAGACGACCAAAATGATGGTGAAAAGTTCTCCCTTATCGCTGAGTCTGCCACCATCTGGGTTTTCCATGATCTTCTCCTTGTTGTGATTCAGTGTTCCAGGTCCTGTGGAGGTGGAATTCAGGAGAGAGGAGTCTCTTGCCCTGGAGGCCGCTGTGACTGGGCCAAAAAGCCCATGTCCACCAGGACCTGCAATGCGCACCCTTGCTGTCATTGGACCACTGGGAACTGGGACCTGGTAAGATTGGTTATAGAAGCCTCATTTGACTTTCACTTCATAAAATAAAATGGCATTCATTTTCTTTGGGTTATAAAAGTAAATATTTGAGATAGTCATTGATTTACATTGTGATTCTATACCCTTTTGTTTTTGTGCTGTTCTGCCATTGATCATTTAAGTCTACTAGAAGTTGATCCACAGCTGCTGTGGATCCGTGTTTACTGTCTTGAGTTCAGAAGAGAAAAGATCAAATATTTTCAAACCAAGAAAGATCAAATACCAAAATTGTTCCAAGAGAACAAAGCCTAAGGAAAGGCTTTTTGGGACCCAACACCTTTCCTAGATGAACCACCCGTGTCCTGAAACTGCAGGGTTAGTCTGACTTAGTGGTTTTCAGCCCTTCCTCAGCGTGCAGATCAATCTGCCAGATGGCCAGCATGTTTGATGAGGAGATAAACAAAGTAATTAAACTGTATAGGAGGGATTTATTATTCTCTGGAAGGTTATTGATTGTATAAGTAACACTATCAGTGATGCTGAAAATAAAGATAATTCTTCTATAGTTTCTTACCATCAGAATCTTGTCTTAGCCTGAATTTTCTAGAAAGTCAAGGGTTTTCTTGATGCAAAATCTAATACTTTATTAGGAAATGCAACAGTAGGGAAGCAGCAGTGATAGAAAATAAGAAGAAGGCAGAGAAAAAGGAGACTGAAGCCTGAAATGGTACATTACTGGCCTGGTTATTTTACGTTACTGATCATTGCTCAGTGTCGGGAGTAAGTGCTAACTCTTTGGGGGCACAAATTCTCACAAAAGATTAAAAACTACGAAAGAACATTTTTTTAAGTCTTGTGGACAATCCCCTGGAAGTGGTAGCCTAATAGAAGTGGACATAAGTTGAAGTGTCCTTGGAAGAGCCCTGTATCAGGAACTCATCAATTGTGTGTATGAAAGAATGAGATGGTGGGGAGTGGCTAACATTAGAGCCAGCGTTGGAATCACTCCCAACCTCCATAATCTATTGTGAAGTGAAAAAGACAAGCTATGGATTGAAAATATACATTTACCTTTTTTTCCCTCAAAACCACTAAATAGGCAGAAAGGATAACACAGCAAAATGCTACATACCCACAACGTCAAAGATAGGGCAGGAGACAACAGCAGAAAGAGGGGTCAGTAAAACTTGAAAAGCTGGAAGGAGATGGTCAAATTTACAATAGACTTAGAGATTTAGCAATGCAGAGAAAGCTACAAGCTGGCTGTCACAGGACTGCCAAGAAGCAAACAATCTATTCAGATGCTTCTGAAGGCAGAGGTGAGGGTAGGAGGTGGATTGAAGGTTGTAAGAGAAGCAGGATAATCTTTAGATTCTCTATGTCCCAATGATAGCCTGGAGGTCTTCTCTCTGGAGAGCCACACCAGAGACTTCAGAGTAAAGCACAGTTGGTGGTGGCAAATGAAAATACGTATGGTAAAAGAGGGCCTGCGCTGTGGCATAGCTGGTGGGGCACCAGTTTGAGTCCCAGGGCTCTCTTCTGTGGCCTGGGAGGGCAGTGGAGGATGGCCAAATTCTTTAGGCCCCTGCACCCATGTGGGAGACCTGGAAGGACCTCCTGGCTCCTGGCCAGGGATCAGTGCAGCTCCGGCTGTTGTGGCCAACTGGGGAGTCAATCAGCATATAGAAGACCTCTCTCTGTGTAACTCTGACTTTCAAATAAATAAATAAATCTTTAAAAAAAGAAGAAGAAAAAGGGGACCAGTGCTGCAGCACAGTGGGTTAAAGTCCTGGCCTGAAGCGTCGGCATCCCATATGGACTCCAGTTCTAGTCCCGGCTGTTCCTCTTCCGATCCAGCTCTCTGCTATGGTCTGGGATAGCAGTAGAAGATGGCCCAAGTGCTTGGGTCCCTGCACCCATGTGGAGACCCGGAAGAGGCTCCTGGCTCCTGGCTTCAGGTGGTGCAGCTCCGGCCATTGTGGCCAATTTGGGAGTGAACCAGTGGATGGAAGACCTCTCTCTCTCTCTGCCTCTCCTTCTCTCTGTGTGTAGCTCTGAGTTTCAAATAAATAAATAAATCTTTAAAAAAATACATATGGTAAATGATGGGATGCCTTGCTTCCCTCATTGAACTCTACAGAGGCAGAGGACTGGCTTAATGTCATGAGAAAAAAAAAATACCTACAAAATTATCTCTTCCTGATCACCCTACCTAGAGTCATCTCTCATCAACTGCCACCCAGGAATTCTCAGTAGGAGCCTGGGTAACTCATTCTGAAATGAAATCACTTAGCCTAAGGTTATCAGACATTTGAGAATCCCCTCATGCCAAAAGGCAAAATAGCAAGACAAACAGAACAGAAACTCTGAGCAAATAGAGACCATGCAAGAAATAAATGTATTCTCCCTGAAAAATGGTATTTAATCTCTTCAGATAAATAACAGACTACATCTGTGACATAAACAAGAAGTTACATAAAAAGAATATTCAAGAACAGAAGGAGACCTTACAAAATTTAAATGACAAAAGAAGATACGTCTTCAGTAGAAGGATTGGGGCAATAATTTGAGGAAATCTCTCAAGAAAAGAAAGACAAAGACAGAAACTGAGATAAAAGATTAAAAGAATCAGATTCCTAGGCCATCAAGGAGGACAAAAGGGCAAATGGAGAAAATAGAAGGGAGAATATGATCAAGGGTTTGTGCAAGAAAAAATTTTCCAGATCTGAAGGACCTGAGTCTGTAAGATATCAATTGGTTCTCTGCTTTATGTTTCTCCATTTGACCTAGCTTCTCACAGAGCAAGAATTTGCTGCAGTATCTCAGCAAGTATGAAGAGTCTTCAGAAAGCTCACAGAAAATGTGTGGTATGAAAAAAAAAACTTTCCATGAATTTCAATTTTTTGTGCCAAATAAATGTATCTTTTAATTCCATCTTCATGAAGTTTCTGAAGTACCCTTATATTTGTTGAACTCTAGAAACATGCTTTTCCCAACAAGCCTGTTGAAACTGAAGAGAACCCTTCTAGTCTTACTGAAGAGAGCATTTCTAGCACTAGACGAGGCCCATACAGAGTTCAGCTTAGGATATAACTCAGTAGCCTTATCTGGAAGACGATTAAGTATAGTCCCATCTTCACACAGGGTACACGGCTTTGCACAAAGATTCCTGGTTTTATGAGTACACCTGAGCTCTAAGAGAGAGATCCCTCCCCTCTAAAACTCCAAATTCACAGCATTACCACAATTAACAAAACCCATAGCAACCATGCTTCCTGATTAATCCCTTAATAGAATATAATACAAATCCATGCATCATAACCACAAGTTGTTTTAATTGACTACTGAATGCACAGCAGCTTAAGTTACTGCTTGAAATATACACATCATGTAGGAGATATCTGTACATGTAGGAGATACACAGTATCATGTAGGAGATACTCTGCTTCTGATCCAGCATCTGGGAGGCAGCTGATGAGGTCTCAAGCACTTCAGTCCCTGACACTCATGTGGGAGAAGACGACAGAGTTTGGGCTCCTGCTTTTAAGTGGACTCAACCCTGCTATTGGGAGCATTTGGGGAATGAGCAAGTAAAATGAAGATATCTCTGTCTGTCTCTCACTATGTCTCTGCATTTCAAGGAAAATTGTTTTTTTTTAATGTATGTGCAAGTGTTTCCATGCTTGGCTTAGAACTAGCTCTTCCATCCTGATTTGCACCAAACAGGAGGACCTGGATGGCTTTAGCACCAGGGACCAGCCCTGCATTGTTCCATCAAACACTTAGTTGTAAAAATCAGGAAAGGAAGTCATTAGGTCTTGATGTGACAATCTTATTCTACAGAAGAAGAGTGGGGTGGAATGAAGGATCCAGGATAATAATGAATGTTCAAGAAAGCCCAAGTCTGCTAAATCCTAGCCCAATATTCGTTCCACATTATGGTTTGATTACTTTCAACAGTTCTTCCCTGTGCTCTCTTTTAGTCACTAAAGATCAGTTGAATAGTCTCTCTCTTGTACTTTTACTCTTTTTTTCCTTAACCACAACCATGGAGAATTTGGGGTGAATTCACTGTTCAAAATTACCTTCAGGTTTAATCACAGATAGGTCTGACTTAATTACAGCATGAGGTTCTCTGTCAATTACGATACTCTAAGCACTCACTATAAAGAGTAAAATAATATGCATTAGTGATGTTAAGAAAAATATGATACTCTCCTTTTCTCATCTGTATGGGAAGTCTCTGTAAGAAGCCATGACTGGGTGGCAGTGTTCTGAGTTATCAGCGAGCCAAGAGTAAATATCTAGTGGACTGGATGTCCAGTAATATTTTAAATAGCAAATGAAAACCTTTGAGTCCAGTAACTTTTCCATAATTTTCCATACCGATATCCTTTTCGGCCAGTTACCAGTGAGTGTTTTTTTAATGTTGTGCTAATTGCTGTGAAGCATGAAGAAAAAGGAACTGGCTTCTGACCCCTGGGAGGTTTTGATTCATACAAGAGTAGTCCAAAAAGTTTATAGAAATAGGATTTAAAGATAAGTTTATTTTAGTGCAAAAATGTTGAACTCCATGCATATAATGGGTCTTCAAAAAGTTCTTGAAAATGCATATTATGAAAAACCTGTGCACTGATTTCAAAAATTTTTATACCAAAATAAACTTACTTTTAATTCTATTGACAAAGAGCTTTTTGGAGTCTCCTTGTATAAGAAAGATGAAGCTAAAAGTAATAAAACATGATGTAAATGTAAATCATAAGAGTGTAAGTGATTTACAATGGCTAAAAATGGAACCTAAGGCTCTATTGATAGACAAATAGATAAATAACTTCTGGTACGTGTGGTATATTCCTATAATGCAACATGATTCCATCTTAAAAATGAAATTCTGACACATGCTACAGTTTGGATAAAACTCAAATACATTGTCCTTATTGAAATAAGCCACTCACAAATGAACAAAACTGTGTGACTCCATTTATGCAAGGAACCTACAGCATTCACATTCATAAGGAAAAAACATAGAATGATGGTTATTGAGGGCTGGCTGTAGGGACGGGAGATGAGAAATTCTTGTTTAATGAGTACAGATGTTCAGTTTGGAAGATAAAAGTGATCTAGAGATGGATGGATGGTCATAGTTGCACAACAGTGTGAATGTTCTTAACGCACCTAAGCTATGTACTAAACATGGTTCAAATGTAGATTTTGTTTTATATGTTTTTACCACAAAAGAATAATTTTTAAAAAAGAATGCATGGAGTAAATTCTGATAGTTTTTGACATCCCCAGGAATTATTGCATAGAAGCTGCTCCCACATGGTGGACATCACCCTCCTGCTGCAGGGAACCAATCATGGACTTGCACTAAAGTCCTGTCCATTAGAATGTCCTGAGACCACACGTGCCCCCCCCCCCCAAGCTCCATACTCTGCCCTGTCGCTGTCTCCAGTGCACATTCTCCCCCAATTCCATCCAGGTCGTCTTCTCTCACTTCTCTTTCCTCCTACTCTCAGCTTTCCCAGTCTCTCCACAGCTGTTTTCCCCACATCTGATTCCCAGCCTGAATTAAAACTAGTTCCGAGAAACTGAAAAGCAGAGGCAAAAAAGCCCAGCAATGAAATTTTCTTCTGTTTTGCTTGTAATTCAGCCTCCCTCCATATGTTTCACTCTATATATTCATGATTCAGGGTTGGGAGTTTTAGGTAGACCAAGGATATGAAGACCCTATTAGCACACCATCTCTCATTTCCACTCTTCTCTAATGATGTGCTTCCTTCCACTCATGTCTTCTGTCATCTAGCTTTCTTGCCTTCTGGTTAGCAGGAAATACAGCCACAACTACACCCAACTTTGCGTATTTCAGCCTCAGATGTAACCTTTTGCTGGGTCTCAAATTCAAATTTCCAAGGAAGTGATTAATTGGCCCAACTTGATTTAGGAATCCTTCCTGGGACCATCCTTGTGTGGCTGGGTGAGTTGGGTCCTGCGGTGCTCAGAAGGCTGCCTGGATCTCAGTGGTGAAACTATGGAGGGGAAGACAACAGATCATTCTCAAAAACAGGAAAAAGGGAACATTCTTTAGAGAACCAAACAGTAAACTAAGCCAAACTCAATCTATGCAACCTATCATATAAGAGCCTTCCTAAACTCTCAGCTCCAAACTCTTAATGTCTTTATGACTCTTCAAAAAGGTCTCTGATAATGGAGAGATTGCCCCCTGCTCAATCACAGCTGTGCTGGGGCACTCTGCTGTGCTCCCTTGGTGGTTCTGGGGAATAATTGACTCTGTGCACCTTTCTCTTGCAGTGCACTGCTTCCTGCGGCGGTGGCCTCCAGAAGAGGATTGTGCATTGTGTCCCCTCAGAGAACAGTACACTCGAAGATCCAGCACAGTGCCTGTGTGATCATGAACCCAGACCTCCAGAATTCCAAAACTGCAATCCTCAGCCCTGCAACAGAGGTGCTGGTGAGTGAATCGATTTGCTGAGTGGAGAAGAGAGTGTTTCTTAAATAAGTCGTTGCATATCACTCCACGTGGGGATCATTTTGCATGCCCTTTGCTGAACAGAAATGCTGAAAGAGGCCCACCTGCAAGGAGTCTGATTCAGTGAGGTTTGATTCTTAATTCCTTGAGGGGTTATCTCATCTACCTTCCTATCAAAAATGTCCACACTGATGTCATCCACCTAGTTGATAATTATATACTTCCATTTTTTTTTTCAAAGACGTCAAAGGGAGGTTCTTGACTTTCTTGGGAACTCAGTCAAATACAGATGGTCTTCTCTATAAAAAAACTACTGCCCCAGGCCAGATTGTCTGAAAGCAGAGTCTTAGTGAAGGTGTGTGCAAAGGATTCATTAAGGAAGTGCTTCCAGAGAGGGCCATTAAGGGGTGGAGGAAGCAGGATGGAAAAAGAAGAGGCTCAGTTCTCAGATTTGTCCACTCCTGAGCAGAGAGCTGGACTTTGACAATTCCTACACTCTCCAGATGTTGATCAATGGATATCCCGTAGGAAATGAATTTGCAGACATTTAAGACTCCCCACTGAGAGATAGGGGAGCTACCATAGACTGCAGGCAGCCTTCTGAAAGACCCAGGATGTCTGGATATTAAACATATAGAACATGGAGGCTGGGAGTTGGGTGGAGGCAAGGAATAGCTTGTGAACACGGAAAATGGGAATTCAAAGAGTGAGAGGTAGGGCTGGTGTTATGGCATGGTGTGTCAGCTCGCTACCCATATGGGTGCTGGTTTGTGTCCTGGCTGCTCCACTTCCCATACAGCTCCCTGCTAATGCACGTGGGAAAGCAGCAGAGGGTGGCCCAAGTTCAGGCCCCTGCTACCCACGTGGGAGACCCAGAAGAAGCTCTTGGCTCCTGGCCCAACTGGTCTGACCCAGTTCTTGCATTGTGGTCATTTGGAGGGAATGAACCAATGGATAGAAAATTTATCTCTCTGACTCTCCCTCTCTCTCTATTACTCTGACTTTCAAATGAATAAATCAATCTTTGAAAAAAAAATAGCGAGAGGTAAGCTGTGACATATCATCATTGTCTTTGACATTCAATGTTCACTATCAAAAGTATCCCAAATTGTGGCATATAACCCCCTCAGTTGTTTCAAATGTGTTCATTTGCAGCCTGTAGAGGGTATGTGGCATGTATATGACTCAGAGCCAGATTGCCAGCCCAGGTCCCCCTCCTTTTTTGCTCCCCACATACCACGCTTCCATAGCTAAGGCAGAAATCCTGCTTTGGGAATCGGCAGCACTGGGTCTGCACCCTAAAGGAGCTTCTTTCTACCAATATGACCTTGACAAGTTGCTTAATGCTCTTAGCCTCCATTTCCTTTTGTGTATAAAGGGAATAATAATACAAATTGTGCAGAGTTGTAGTGAACGTTTTAAATAATATGGATAAAGTGCTCTTATCAACACTATCACAAGGGAACTCAGTTACCTCCCTTGGGCAAGTTATGCATTTCAACAGACTGTGCTTTCTTTATCCATAAGTGAGTGGGTTCAACCATGAACTCTAATCTCCACCCCACTGATATTTTAAACTTCATTGGCATGCAAGGTTTCTAAATTAAATTAAGTACCTGGGGTGAAAGTTCTCCAGTAGGGACAGAGGAAGTTTTTGATAATTTGTTTACATTAGTTACGAAGTAGAAAATGCCTCATGTAGATACTGTCCAGTAATGTAGAATCTCAGGATGAATTTACTTTGCCTCTAATTAAAGAGCTAACCATGAGACATCAACAAAGGACCATGCTGCTCCTGGTAAGGCAGCGTGTTGGGAGCACACATAGTGGTAGTCATTTTCCAAAGATTCTTAGAGATGAGAAATGGAGAATTGTGTGGTTGCCTCCTCCCAAGTTCTGAGGCATACAATAGAGACTGCCCAGGCCGTTAATATCCTGAGAAGATTTTTTCCTAAGGGGTGTTTATTTTCAAATCATGCATTTATCCAGCAAGTTTGTAGTGGGTACTTATTACATGCTATATACAATGTCTACCAATAAACGAAATTACAAACTAGAGAGAGGCACTTTGAGAAGGGTGGTTAGGAGACTACTTGGAAAGGACGTCAAACCCAAACTGGAGAGGGCAGTAAAGACCTTCAGGTAAAGTAAAGAAAGAGCATAATGGCCTGGGAAAGCAGAAGATGATCCAAGTTCTTGGGCCCCTGCACCCATGTGGGAGACCTGGAAGAAGCTCCAGGTTCCTGGCTTTGTATCAGCACAGTTCCAGCCATTGTAGCCATCTGAAGAGTGAACCATCAGATGGAAGACATCTCTCTCTCTCTCT